>OY754893.1:7117415-9859631 GCA_963576445.1 Lithosia quadra
TTTTGAAAATGAATAAAAAAATATAGAGATGATTGATGAATGTATAAAAATATTTAAAAAAATATGCAAATTCACTATTTACAAATTCAAAATGAGGTTATGAGAACTTTATACTTGTACGAAAATGGGTTGGAATTTCGAATCTCGTATTACGTTAAAAGATTTTATGCTATTATTTGTGTTAGTAAAAAAGTGACATACCTGTGCCGACAGCATATTGTTGAACGCTCTAAAAAAAAACAAAGTACAGGATAAATATCAGCTGTTCAGTCATAATTATAATGTACTACCTATTTTCATAGGACCCCGGATTGTAGGACGAAGGCATTCTTTATCACCATAAAGACAAGTCTTGAAATAAGGAAATAGGTGTGAAACCTGGAGATTATTTTGTACCCTCATACATACAACCAATCTTTGTTACATTACTTTCTATGAATACTGAATTTACCTAGTTCAGTTAAGTCTCCACCTTGTTCCAAACACACTCCTTAAGTGAAGACAAATTGATGCGTCAGTTTTGACCTTTTTTGCTGAACGCATTCTAAAAACTATATAACTTGATCTTAAATCTACTTAGCTTAGCGGTCACCCAACATAAAATTCAAACTAACCTTTCCACACATGAGCATAGCGACTGCGAATGTTCCCAAGGAAACATGTGGCGATGTGCCCAATACTACGTACATCAACATAGGGAAAAACGCCATGTACAGACCAGTGACCGGAGGAGCATTTGCTAAAAGTGAATACGCTAAACCTGAAAAATAAAACAATATTTCTGTTATCCCACTGGCTATTCTTTTAAGCTAGTCCTGAAATTGAGAGGCAATGCAGAAAACTTGATAACAATAAAATTAGGAAGGAGGATTGTATTCAAAATGTTGCCATTTCTAAATATACTCGTAATATGGATTCTATGTGGATAGTCGAATGTATGAAAGAAGAATAACAAGATATAATGCCGGCTTAAAATAATTAGATATGACAGAGACAAAATGCACCGGTGATGCCAAAAAGGCCGGTGATGACGATGATCTTACCTTGCGGTATATGCATTATAGCGGTCGTAGCACCAGCTATGAGATCCCGCAACAGAAATTGCCTCACTTTGTACTTCGGTAGCCATTTTATGATCGGCAACGCGTTTAGGACGCATTCGTCGAAACCGCAATTGCGAACTACTTTCTTGATTCGCCGAGACCCTGCAAGACAATGTTTAGTTATGTAACTCTTTTATTTTATAGAAGTCTAAAGGCATGAAAATTTATACTGTAAATATCTCTAACAGAAGTAAATAAGTTTACCTGAGACCATGATCTTACAATTCACGAATAAGTTTAAGTAGGTAGATATCTATTTTTAATATTGCCAATTGCCAAGAGTCATTGCATTACAAGTCAAGCTATTTATTAACACTGATGGTGATCTATGTTAAAGTAATCAAGCATGCAATGAAAATTAAAAAAAAAGAAACATATTGATTGCTACCGGATTAGTAGCTTGGAGCTAAATGTCCACTCGCCCTTTATCACGTAGAACTAAAGAAACTACGTAATCTTTAAACTTACATGGTACATGAGGGTATTGATAGTCAGCGTCTTTATTAAGTCTGTCCTGGTGGTAGACTCGTCGAACTACATTGAAATGTTCCGTACTAATCGCAGCTTGCCTGTAGGACAAAAAAAAAACACGGTTATCAAACACGCACATTCATTAAATAGTGTGAACGTCTTTGAGATATTTTTTGTAGTGAAAACTTCTTTAGCGGCGCTGAGCACTTTTTTTTGTATGGGTAAAAACTTTCAAACTCGCGTCAGGGTCACGTGATGCTGATCGAAAAAGCGTAAGATCGAGGGGAAGGGAGAGGAACTAGTATCTCCCACTCTTTCTACCGTGCCTGAGTGTGCTACTCTGTTTAGGCGGCACAGGGCGCTTGCGCGAATGACCGTGTGTGTTTATGTACAGCGTCCCACGCGTATCCAAGGATGGTGACAGCTGATTGCTTGACTGTTGTGTAGTAAATACACTGTTGTGTATTCGTAAATGTGAATTGTTTAAATTATGGAAATCGAACAAAGTGAATCTATTAATGAAAAAAGTGATGATGAAGTAGTGAAAGAAAATGAGTAAGTACTTTATAAATTACTAGATGAAAAACTCTTACTTGGCTTTAGCCCGTAACTGCCGTCAAGAAAACCAGCTATAAGCTGAGAACTATAAAACGTAAAAATAATAATAATAATAATAGCAACAATATTTATTTAGCAAATATATTTTTTTTAAGCTCAAATCTATCTCTGCAACCGAAACCTACAAATATTTGGGTATGTCGCAAGCGTTAGGAATATCTGATTCTGACATGAAACAGGCACTGCAGGAGCGCTTCTTTGGCCGCCTGAAAAAAGTCTTGAAAAGCTTCCTATCAGGTGGTAACAAGGTGCGCGCCTGCAATGGTTGGGTCATGCCAGTCCTAATGTACTCTTTCGGCATACTCAAATGGACTCAGACTGAATTAGATACCCTGGATAGAAGAGTCCGTACACTGCTGACCGCATTTCGGATGCATCACCCGCGATCATCTGTAATGAGGTTGTATATACCGCGGAAGTTGGGTGGTCGTGGCTTTCTAAATGCCAAGACACTTCACAACCGCGAGATATACAACCTTAGAGAATACTTTTTACACAAAAATACAGATATGCACCGTGATGTGGTCGCAGTGGACAATGGCTTAACCCCTCTTGCGTTGGCTAAAGAGAACTGGCGCAAACCTGTAGTACTTAGTACTGCTGATCGCAGGGAGGTATGGATGGGCAAAGAGCTACATGGACGCTTTTATCGGGCCTTAAACGGGCCCGATATAGACTTAAAGGCGTCTGTATCTTGGCTACGGTTTGGTAATCTCTTCGGAGAAACCGAAGGTTTTGTCTTTGCAATTATGGATGAAGTTGTCATGACGAACAACTACAAGAAGTACATTCTGAAAGATGGTACGGTTGACATATGTCGGGCATGCCACCGTCCCGGGGAATCTATCAGACACATTATTTCAGGTTGTTCTCGTCTTGCCAACGGCGAATATTTGCACAGACACAATCAAGTGGCCAAGATTGTACATCAGCAACTTGCCCTTAAATACAATCTTGTATCTGCAGAGGTGCCATACTACAAGTATGCGCCCGACCCAGTTCTCGAAAATGGTCGTGTCACATTATACTGGGATCGATCTGTTATCACTGATAGGACTATTGTCGCCAATAAGCCTGACATAGTGGTAATAGATCGATTAGAGAGGCTTGCAATGATTGTCGACATCACCATCCCTCATGACGAGAACCTCATAAAAGCTGAAAAAGATAAACAAATTAAGTATTTGGATTTAGCTCATGAGGTTGTTGACATGTGGAATGTGGATTCGGCGATCATTGTCCCGATAGTTATATCAGTCCACGGACTGATTGCCAAGAGCCTCGACCAACACCTAAAGAGGCTCACGTTGGGTGGCTGGGTTAAGGGACTGATGCAGAAGGCAGTACTCCTCGACACGGCACGTATTGTGAGGAGGTTCCTTTCTCTGGAGCCCTAACCACCGGTAGCTTGGTCCCTGTACCCGATGCCGGTGGGGTACTATTTTTTATATTTTTAAATGTATTTTTTTTATATATATTTAAAAATGTAATTTATATGTCTATATTTAAAATAAAGTGAATAATAATAGTAATAAATATAATTTTAATAATAAGATTATGATAGTACTTTTATACTTATAATTAAACACAACGTTAATATTGAAGTTTTCACTTCTGCCGGCACTCCCGGACTGCTATTTTTTTTAACTTAGGTCACATCAATATTGGTTTAATTGACTTTACTAACTCAAAAATGAGGGTCACTATTTATAGATATCAACAATGATACAATGGCGGCCTTGTAATGGTTCATCAGATGCATTTGCATGCCCACGCTGTGTGTAGGGAACAAAATTGTCGGTGTACGCTTGATAGCCTATTAGATAGATAGATTTCTTAATTGCATAGGTTTCGTTCAGAAATGACTTATTCCAGAAATGGCCAATGAGTCCCAACTTATTCCTTAAAACACCTATTCCTACCCTTTCTAGTGCGTGTGTCTCACTGACCTGTATTGTGTGTCTATTCACGAGAAACTCAAAAAAGTATTGAAAGGATTTTCATACGATTTTCATCATTAAATAGTTTGTAAAGGTTTTATGTAGTTTTATGATAATTTTTGTAAGTGTCGGCAAATTCAAACAGCCTGGGAATTGCTATCATCGAAAACGCTGCCTAACTCCTCGATATAATAATGTCAAAATGATGCCTGTATGTTGCGAGTACGGGTTCTGTATACCACGCGGAAGGAGCCGCGTGCAACAACTTAGTGTTCGTATAAAATGTGGGTTACAATACAGATACGTAGTGTCTGTTATGTCAGATATATTCTACCGTATTGCGACACGACGTCCTACATACTGCGAGACAAAAGCATTTCATCAATTAAATTGACATAACAATTACTTGCACTCATTGCACGAATTACTCTCATATACACAATTACATTATAAACAAATATTTTCCTTTTGCAATATATGAGTCATCGACTTCATAGCGATTCACCAGTAGATTCCAAAGTTTGCACTTTGGAGCCCTAGGTCTGCTTTTTGGATAGGTATATCGATTTTTCCGGGCGCAATAGCCGTTTGATATCCCAACCCAGCAAAGTCTTCACCAGGGCTTTGTCCGTTGTTGAGCAGCTACCCAGACTAGCAGGCGAGATCGGTTCGTTATCTTTATAATTCAACGAGCATTTGAAATCTTAGCGCACATGATTTCAATTATCGATAACCTTCGAAAGAAATTCAATCATTGATTTATGTTTCCCAATAACAAAACTGCAGTGTTTGTTTGTTTGAAAGCGCCAATCTCTCGAACTACCAGTGCAATAATATATGAATAATTGTTTTAGCATTTGATGATCCGTTCTTGGGAAAGGTTATAGTTAAGTCTATTTTAACATCACGCTATGACCCTTCGGAGACTAGCAATAAGATGGATACACGACGTGGTGTGTGGTGGTGAATAGAACCAACACAGCGGTTGATTCCGATGGATGGAACTAAACTAGCTCATTTTGTAAATGTAGAGCAGGAAGGTTTAGAAACCACAAGGTGTTCAGAATACCTTTTGTTGACATTTGGGAGATCGACACGAGATCTAGACTGAGACTGAATATTGAACATATTGTTTACGAGAATTGACTCTCTTCTCTAGATGTGCAATGTCAAGTTCTTAGGTATCTTTGGGGGTAAGCACTAATCAACCAGTCATAGATGTATTAAATTAATCACGATCGTCAAGGGCTTGCGTTATTGGTTGGTCAGTCCTCATATTGCTTTTGTGATTGTCCAGTTAGTGAACACGCGTGAACTTTTTGACGTTAGTTCAAAATTTTTGCCGGTTGGATTGTAATATGGGGATCTCCACATACAACTGTTGTGTGGGGTCCACCAAGATCTTAAGAAAAGAAGAGCATTTTTATTCATATCGCACTGTAAATATACTTCGTGAGAGCAGTGATTTCATCTAGTGTTCTGATATTATCTGTAGATACACTATCATCTTATAACCTTGGGTTTCATTTTGAGTGCTAGTCTTAAAATTGCTGATATTGGAGCAATTCTTAAACTCATTCTGAGTAGTAAATAAGTAATCGAATAGGTTTAAGGGTAGGTACGAGTATATAGATTACAATATTAGGTTGTACCTAGGTACTTTATAACTTGGGTTGTGAAACGTATTTTTTTTATACTACGTAGGTGGCAGACAAGCATACGGCGCACTTGATGGGAAGCGGTCACCGTGGCCTATGTACATGTGCAACACTTAGGGTGTCACACACGCGCTGCCTACCCTTAAGGGAAGGGGTGGGGAGGCTAGGAAGGGTGGCGGGAGGAGGGGTACAGTGGGGTATTTGATTAAAATGTATTCACTAGGAACAGGACATTTAAAACTATTCAGAAAACATTGGTAATTGAATGTTATCATCATATTATTAGGGATGATCCCAGTTGCATCCAAGACTTCACACTTCGAAGCTCTTGGTGCTTTCCGTTGTAAGCTAATTTTGGTTATTACAGGAGCGACTGCATGCTTCCTGAAACCCTAACATCAAGAGGCAAAACTGCGAGGCGAGTCTTGTCCGTTAATCGGTATGTGTGTTCGCTTTGCCTTTGCCGTTGCTTGGCCCCGAAGAAATTAGTTAATATTGATTATGGAGTAAAAAAGGCTTGCCTGTCTTCAAGATAATCATCCTGATCTTGTAAAAGCGGAGATCGTTCGTCACTATCCGGGAAATCTGTTTCATATAACAAAAACGTCTTTTTCATACGCATTTTACCGAATCACTAAACAACTGTAACAATGTATTAGAATTATTAAAAAAAATCAATATCCGCACATTCGATTTTATAATCGATTCGATTTTTTTTAATTTCCGCACTTATAATGTTGGACAAAATTCGCTTTCATTCACAGTAACGAGTAACAACTATTCAGTTTTATAATGATATTTTTTATCACAAAACAATTGTTTTAACGTATTATTTTAATAATAACTTAACTGACGTTTAATAACCCAATCAGTTAGCTCTGAACTGAATCCAGTGGGTCTGTAGATAACGCAACCGTCGCGGCCGGATGCCCAGCTATTGGTTGCTAATAGAGAAATTCAGATTGTAAATGGCCTTGGTAATTGACCAATGTTATAATACACTGTATTATGAGATTTTATAATTAGTAGTAAGTGTCCAAAGTACCGTGTAATTAACTTTTGTTTTATTAACCCCCTCTGTTATAAACTTATATCCCATACGCGAAAATGCTTATTGATACAAATGCCGATCTTCACCCATCCACTACAAGTTGGTACAACTGCTGATTGATGGTTGACGTTCTGGCACAGGCTTGGCTTCCAAGATAGGGGTGTTAGACGGCAGTCAGTTCCGTATTAAACAATATGGAAAGCTCTGAAGACAATGCCTCGGATGCAACTGGGAACATATAGCTAAGATGATGAAATGACTTTTGGGATCTGTTAACGCGATTTAGCATCTACAGTCATAGGATCCGGGTTAAAATAACGGCATCCTTATTCATGATTTGGATTTCAGAATTATGTATTTGCGCAAAATACTAATGAAAGTTGTGTAAGGTACACAATTTTTAATCAGTTGCGGTCATCGTGACGGTAACTTCAATGTTAAGAAATGATAACCTTGGGATCTAAGACACTTACAAATACTAACTTCAAATACAAATTGTCATGAGATAGAATAAAATATACTTTATTGTGCACTAACGCAAGTGTAAAACGTAAAAACTTTAAAAAAATAGCATTCCGGGAGTGCCGGCAGAAGTGAAAACTTCAATATTAACGTTGTGTTTAATTATAAGTATAAAAGTACTATCATTTATGAGGTAGAATACAATGTTTATTTATTGCGCTATCGTACACAAATATGACAATTTATATGTTGTTATTTATCCACATTTACGAATACACAACAGTGTATTTACTACACAACAGTCAAGCAATCAGCTGTCACCATCCTTGGATACGCGTGGGACGCTGTACATAAACACACACGGTCATTCGCGCAAGCGCCCTGTGCCGCCTAAACAGAGCAGCACACTCAGGCACGGTAGAAAGAGTGGGAGATACTAGTTCCTCTCCCTTCCCCTCGATCTTACGCTTTTTCGATCAGCATCACGTGACCCTGACGCGAGTTTGAAAGTTTTTACCCATACAAAAAAGTGCTCAGCGCCGCTAAAGAAGTTTTCACTTCAAAAATTCTGCAGGGATGCCAATTGTCAGGCCATTATACCACTGCCGCTGGGTTCCGATAGAACAGGGAGTTTCACTGTCAGGGGATGCCATAGACCATACGGTGTGGAGAAGTATATCTAAGTCGAAAAGCGTACTCCGGGCTCAGAGATGTGTCATATTTTTGGTAAACACATCTTGATCACATAATGCTACGTAGGGAAGACCATATGATACGACAGGTCGTGGCCATTGAGAAGGCAACACAGGTAGAGGCCGCCCACTGACTACCTGGACTAGAACTGTCAATAACGACTTGCTGACGATGGGCTTAGCACAGAATTAACACATGATCGCCAAGAACAGCGTTAAAGTCTCAGGAGGGTTGGCCCCAAATAGGAAAGAAGCCAGGGATTGATTAGGATTGATTGATCTTAATATTTCGTTACTTTTTACATATGTTTTTTATTAGTATATTCCTGGATATGTTTCTAATCAAATATTAGATACTAGCTGTTGCCCGCGGCTCCGCCCGCGTGGATGTCGAAATTTCAAAAACTATCCTATCTCTCAAGTTGGATCGAACTGCACATGGTGTGCGAATTTTATTATAATCGGTTAAGTGGTTTAGGAGTCCATTGAGGACAAACATTGTGACACGAGATTTATATATATTAAGATATTTCATTCAAACAATTCCGTTTTCTTGTACGTAATACGATTGCAAGCACACGTACCCAGAAGTCATCGGCCGGTTATTTTCATTATGACGTGACATCGAAATGTGGTCTAGTATATAGGTATTTTATACGTTGCTAAAGATACTATTTCTTCATATTCATTGCCAAAATATCCATGAAACTTGTATTTAATTTGGTAAAAGCTTTGAAAAATATATTAATGACAGTAATTTTGGCGGCAGAGGCATTGTCATTTTGACGTCAGATATCTAGTGCATAGTGCAAGGCGTAGTGCATAGAACGTAGACTGAGAGCACTTAGTCTATGGCATAGAGATTGGACTAAATCTAGGTTGTATAGGGGTTATTCCAGTCTATAAACTTTTTGTACCAACTTTTAAGACAGATCCGTTCTAGGTACGCATGATATAGCTTAGAAACAGATTTCTTAGTGAATTGATTGTAGCAATAAGTCAGTAATGATAGCTAATAGGTATGCAGCCCCTGACCCCTTATCAGTGGAACTCTTGTCATGTGATACAGATAACAACTGTTTGTTTATTTATAGTTTATCGACCCAGTGGCTTGGTCATTGGATATTATTACGTCATATTTTTCCATTAATAAGGTATGAAAGTAAAAGGATGGACTTATAGACTACTTCTAGCATCGCCATACATTTTCTCCCGCGTAACTTCTGATCTTGTGGGTATTTCGGGATAAAAAGTAGCCTACGTCACAGATTAATAAATAGTTACTACGTTGCGTGTACGTGGGATAATACAGTAATCTTACATCTCGGGGTTGGGGGTTCAGACTGCAGATGACTCGCTTGTGTAAAAGTCAAGATGGGCCAAATCGAGGGAGGAGGGCAGACCTATTTTTCCGGCCGGAGATCTTCACGGATACCACCTTCGTTGGATTTCGAGGCTGATACCCGTTGCCCAGGGTGTACTGCGTGGAGGTTCCGACCTAGGCGCCTCAGGAGAGTAGGCCCCAAAGTGCAAGCTTTAGATGCTTTTAAAAAGGGCATAAGAAATGGTCTAATTTATTGTTTAATGCCCAATTTACAAACTGTAGAGATAAAGTGTTAGGTACTATTGTCGTCAGCGAATATCAACGACTGCCCCTACATTTGTTAACCGAGCAATTTAGTTAATAGTTAGCTATGAAAATAGTATCAGGCGCAAAAAACAATCATCTTATTCATTTCAGGTATTTTTTTTTCTATAGGACACGTCAAAATTACTTCACCTCGCCTGATGGTAAGCTAAAGGTAAAGTCTCAGGACCAGGGTCACCACTACATACACCGATAGTGCTACAGTGGCGGCTCTCAGCTTGACGGCCTCATCAAATGCTTTTTCACGCCCCGCTTGAAGGCCCCGGAACTATAGGAGGAAGGAAACACATGCGCTGGTAAAGAATTCCAAGTCTTTACGGTGCGGCAAATAAAAGAGGTAGTTACCAAAACGCTTGGTAATTGGTGAAATTGATTGCACTGTGTGAGGGTGATACCACAGCCTGGCACATGTAGTTCTGTACAGGAAAGGAGAGTGTGGGATTAATTGGAAGAGCTCATCGGAACACTCGCCATGGTAGAAAACTTCCAAAAACGGTAAAGAAGCAATATCTCTACGTAGCTGTGGAGGTTCGAGGGTGTGGAAGGAGGGCACACTTTATTGTGTTTGTAACAAATACCCGGTTATTGATTTGACACTCCAGGAAGAAGAGTGAGAGAAAAAAAATCCGACGGGCTTCAGTTTTATAAAGAGGTTCTCTCTATCGCAGCGTCAGCGTTTACGCCATGATTAGTGTTATTAAAACCGAAGTTACAGTTTAATGTTTTAATTAATTTATTTATTTATATTTGGGAAACCAACAGCCGACGTGAAGTCAGCATTTTTTAGGTCTATCCATCCTAAAGAAGCTTAGTAGAAGTGAATTTGTGACTTGTAATATTGTGCAGGAGGCCAGGGCAGTGAACTTTGTAGTAAGTATTGAGGTTGGCCAGAGATTGGCATTAGGATTCTAGGCTAAAAACAGGGTGTTCTTTGTTATTACATCTTGATATCAAAGACGATTTATGATAACTCATATCGTCTTTGTTGATATGTGTGTATGTAGACTATGTAGTACATTACATGTGTAAAGTAAAGTAGGTACGGGTTCAACGGTCGTATTGTTTGTAGGGTATTTATTCATGCGATGATTGTAAGGTTTACAGAATACATATTTAGTTAGTTAAAGATATATTTTTGTTGTTAGAGATTAGATGACAGTCAGGCCAATGTCCGTCTGTGTCTTCAGTGACATGTTGTAATCGGGTAGGCAGGTTTTAACACTTTTTACGAACCTGGATGTCACACTACTTACACTCTGAATAGACCAAAGTGTTGTCAGTAATCATTCGATTAAAGGACAAGAGGGGCTCAAGAGGCGGAGAGGGTTGGGTTACGTACAAAATAATTTATTTATTCCTTCGACCCCGACGGGATAAATGAGCTGCAGGAGATTATGTAGGAGGTAGGTACTCCGCTCTACGGACTACTACTTTGAAGATTTTGAAGAAATAAAAATTATGTGTTAGATACTAATTTATGGGCGCCAGGGCGATCAACTGAATGCACCAAATTCAAGATTCACCTGTATTCTAAAAAATATTTAGCCATAGCTATATTATATGAAAGACAGAACGTTTTACACAAACAGAACAAGCTGATAAGTAAGCATTTCACGAGCGAGACGTTCCAAATAAAAACCTAGTAGGTGACGCCAACCTTTTTGGCCGCTCTGAACTTCGCTGCTGATAAGTACCTACCTATTTTTCTTTACTGCACATTGTTTCACCTACCTACCTAGGTACCTACTCATGTTACTATTATGTATTCTGTGCTTATGGTCCCTGCGAAAAATCAAATAAAGGGTATAAATTGCTATCTTAGGATGATGCTTATAATGCAGGATAACTAATACTCACCATTCGCTAGTCAATTTCTCCTTCTCCCAATCAGCGCCATTTTCTTTATCCTTCATTTTTCACTTATTAATTTTATCTCACTGTGCAGTTTTTAAACATAGTAACACTCACTTATGTTCATAAATTACAACTCTTAAAAATTATATTCTCTTCACTTGTTAATATGTTACACTATATAGTATTGGAAACAAGTTGTGTATTCGGTTTTCAAAAATTATATTGTTTATGCTGTTTTGTGAACTTGTGCAATTAAAAAAATGTGCAAAGCCCACTCTTTGGGTATTGGGTATAAAATTCAATTACACGTGATCACCGGATCTCACAGGGGGTAGACACACGGAAATAAATGTGGCGTGACTAACGTGAGTCTGGTACAGTCTGGTAGAATTTCTTGGTCAAAGTCAAGTCAATGTCAAAGTTAAAAAAGTTTGGAAAAGTTTGGAAAATTTTACATTGGTGTCTCCGCCGCGCCGCACCATTTAGATAATTGTAATTAATATTTTAAAAAATATTGTTTAATTGATTTACCGACTTGATATTTTTTGACAATTTTTTTTTTCTTTTTTAAATTCCCAAGATCTAAGTACCTATACCCTTAATAATGACAACGCAACGTAACAAAAACTATTATCCAAAAAGATTGTAAAATCAAAGGCAGTTAGAATCAATGCCGTTTGTCGTCATGGCACTCATCAAAGTCGTATGACTTGGTCTTACCCGCGTCAATAGATGTTTACACGAAAAAAAATCTTGTTCAAATAATAGTAATACTTAGCTTACCTTAACATTGTACAGTAAATTCACACGTACAGTCAGCGTCAGATTAATCTGAGCTCACAAAGTACTCAAGATCATGTGAATAACATAAGATTTATATTCACAACCACTGTTTTCAAATTGTTAACAGTATCTAAGAGTGGTCAAAATATATTTAAATATCAGTATTCAATAGGCATTATGTATCTGTCAGTGACATTCAGTGTTCATAATATTCATATTTGTGAGCAGTCCATTCAATTCATTCAATGAAGCATTCAAAAGCATTTCATTATTAAGAAAAAGCGATTTTAATAGTTGTGCCTAGAGCCTAGAGTATATTTTTGAATAAAATGTTTCGTTCTAGCGAATTATATCTTTCAGCACATTTTGCTTCCTTTTTTTACATAGGAATCTGTCACTCTCATTTCTTATACGACGTCACTGACGTGTCTATTGTTTTGAATGGGTTCATGCATAATGCATGTAAAACTTGGTTTAATATATCCCAGCTATCGGTATTAGCCCTCAGAGGGATAAAAAGTATAATTCCTATGCCTTGAATCCTATAAATGAATCAATTATTATTTAAAACAAAAATTGTCCGAGCATAGTGCCTTGAGGGATACCAAATTCGTTAATCTACCAAATCTCTGTGTAGTCAAAATAAAATTTTCGTTTCCACAGTCACTCTTGAAGGTTCTAAAAGTACTCGTACCTTTCGAACAATTTTAAGAGATTCGATTCAGATAGATTAGATTTAGTTCCTATGTTTCTTCGCATTCATTTAACAGGGTATAGGTACTGATCTATGCAGTCAAACGCTCCCGACAGGTCAAAAAATATGGCAGCATATTTTCAGTAGCAAAGCATACTGCGGTCAGTTTATTAAGTACTAGTGAGGTTAACTTGGGCCCCAATGTTCTTGTTAACCCCATACAACCCATAAAACTTCTACTATTGAGGTGGTGCATTACTACTACTGGGGTAACAGCAGTATCGCTATTATATGAACAAATAGGAAATATTTAATACCAAGTCACGGTCAAAACTCAGCAAAGGTATCAATTTGCAAATAGCATAACTCAAACTAAACATTATTGATTACAAACTGTAAAAAATGAACTTTATTGCCATAAATATAAGATATCAAATGAATCAGTATCGAATGTTACCTCCAAGATCATAAGACTATTAAAAATGCATTTCGCATTTAGTTCCTAACGAGCGTAAGGTCAACGTACTTTACTCTTTACGTTTCTAGACGTAAATAATAAAATCGGAGGACGCTATGGCGGATATTCTAAGAATGTAATATATCCAGCTTTGTCTTGTGTAGCTATTGTCATATAATCCTATCTGTGCTTATTGTCTCGAAGACAATTGTAAGTACCTACTTAAGTATGTTGAAAATGGTGCTTGGTTTGGAGTCATTCATACTGTTTTTTCCCCACCTCATTCGATTGTTAAGAAATTATTGCCATTGGTAAAAATTGTATTAATGATTCAATTTACGACCAAAATGGATCAAAATAATTGGTTACTGTCATACAGGTGACGTTATAAAAGGCGCGCTATGTCTTCAGGAATAGGTGTCAAAATGTATTAACTCATTTACCTATCTAGAGTCTGCGAGATTCACAGAACAAAGAAAAATCCTTAGGGCGAGATTCTTCTTCCCGTTACACATTCTAAATTTAAAATTAATTCCCGTTAAACCCTAAAACCTTGCGTTTACACTTGTGTCAAAATAGTGATAAAATTTAAATCTTGAATCAATATTCTGTAAAGGTGATACTAGGACTTAGAAAGAAATCTAAACTACTTTTTTCACAACTATGGATAATCGGCAAATCTGCAAAATGGGTTAAGTATGTAATATGGTAAAATAGATGATTATTTCGATTTGCCTTTACCAAATTAGTGGTTTAATCTGGATTGTCGAATGTGGCAGACTTGAGCTGGATTTCGTCTTTCTTTTAGTCCTAAAAACTCACAAAATTGGCTTGACTTTTCTGTGCAATGAATAGTATGTCCCTTTTTGCAAGATAACGGCCGCGGGACAAGAGTTGCGATCTCAAACTAGGAATTCAATACTACCTCTTGTCATTCAGAAAAAAAAATTGGTTTCTACGATTTCTGCAACCTTTTCAATGGAATATTCAGATTTGTTGGTTAGTTAAGTTTTCAATTTATACTTTCATAGGTACCTTCATATTGTAGCAATTATGGTATCTTGTTTGCAAGTTTTAACATTTTATCACCAAGTACCTACTCGAGATTCGTAGATAAGATAATCTCACTGTTTATTAATAAAAATAGTAAAAACATACTAGCTTTTATTTGCGGCTTCTCCCTTTTATTTTTACCCGACTGCCAAGAAGGGTTATTTTTCGTGCAATTATCCTAACGGATACCATCCCCATTGCCAGCAGGGGCGATTATTAGGAATCGGGCCGACTTAAACCGCACGCAGTTTCGTGTCTTCTAGCGCAGTTGTGTAAGGTGGCCAAAGGGCATTTCCCACACACACCGGCTGACCCCCTCGGGTTCCGGAACCATGGTGGCCCCATCAAGCCCCCAAAAAAGGGGGTCCACGGCTTCTCCCGCGTAGAATTCTGGTCCCGCATCCGCTTCGCTTAGGAACCAATTCCAGGGATAAAAAGTTGTCTATGTGTTATTTATACCTAGCATAGGTTCCACTGGGAAACGGGAACGTTGACAGAATTTCACGTGGGTGAAGTCGTGGGCAGCAGTTAGTAGAACAAAAAATTTATCACGGGTTTGAGTCTTGGTCATTGGTCGATCAGTCCTTCTATTGCCTTTTTGATTAGCCGGATAGTGTGCACGTGCGAACTAAATTGTCAAGATTTTTGACCCTAACTATACTTCTTAGGAATTTGGGTTAATTAAATTGTCACAGTCACAAAGCATGTATCGTCACGCACGTCGCCACGCAGAATTCCTTGCTTTGAATTGACAAAAACATTCTCATTTATTTTGTATTCATCAACAAAATGACATACCTACTTGCAGTTTTATAACAAACTAACATACGAACAAATACAAAAACGGCCAAATGAAATGGAAGCCAAAATAGGTATTTTAAGTTTTAATATGATGATGAAGCTATCGTATAATTTCAACATGTAGATATGTTAAAATATTCGACATACACAGCGCTATCTAGACTCAAACAGAACATCTGGTAACTTGTAATACGGGTTCTAGAATGCGGATAAAAATAATTTGATACTTTTTAAAGATATCCATATAAACGGTGGTACAAATAGGGGCTCTAACAAGATCTTCGGGGTAAAAACTTACACCTACTGACTGACAAACGAAACTCTGGCTTAGACTTCCCTCTCGGAATTGGGAAGTTTTAGATGGCGACCGCTCTCATAATGGTTAAAATAAACCATAATAAAGAGGAGGAGGAGGAAACCGGTCTCTGACATCCAAAACCCGGAATGGAGCTCGGATGGAGAGAAAATTGTACACAGGCACAATTGTAATTAAGTTCGCCCATGATCGTGAGAAATAAAAAAAAAGCAGGAAAGCAGATCCCGGGTTCCGAGAATGATGACAGCTGTTGTAGTTAAGTTACAGTATGATATGTAGTCAGGACAAGTTATAAAAGTATACCTATGCCTAAGTTTAAATTTAAACTATATTTTAGTAGTCACAGTTTACACTGGCCCGGTTCTACAAGTTCAATTGTCTTATTTAGTGTTACTCAAAAGTAATAATGGTGTCACAATGTCAACGTACGTCTTGTTTATTGTTGGTGGACGACCATACTGACAAAATCAAATTTGAAATTTTTGTACGTTTCAGTAAATTACATTAAACCTAATAGCCTTTTTTTTGGGGTTACACCTAGAGGCAATGGACGGATTTAGGCCTAGTGCCACGAGTCACTTAACTCCATAAAATTGGAGCTAAGCAGTAGGTAATTGTATATCGTCTACTAATAATTTCATTTGTCTCGTGACGTTTTGTATACATTTTGCGAGAAATAATTCATCTATAGTTAAATGTATTTAACAAGTACGTTAACTACGGTAGCTACATGCTATCTAGTTTAAACAAAGATGATTACTAAAATTAATTAAGTACCTACGTTAAATAAACCACATTCTTACACAAAACTTGTTTAACTATATCAGTAAAATAGTAATACCACAATTGCACAAAATCGAGAACTTAATAATTATGTATTTGTAAACATAAGCGCGCGAAAGTATCAAGAAATGGCGTTCTGTTTGGCACTTGGCGCGCGTCAACGTATTTCGACAGCCAAACAGCTACTGCTGCGCTGTGGCCTGTGTTGTGAACGGTTGTCTACACAAACAGAGACGGTCCACAGACGTACAGCAATTCAATCAATATCTCACAATCAATGATATAACAAACCACGTTTAGGTCAATGTTATCTGACAAAACACGTGAACTGTCAAACCGAACTTTTCCTTTCTTGCCCGTGTTACTACCAGTTCTACTACCAGTAGTAATACTGTTAATTTTTTTACCTTTCTTACTACTGCAGTAGTAAGTTGTTAGAATGGTAATTATAATTTACCCGTGTTACTACTGCTCTTCTTTCCTTGACGGTGCTACTACCAGTAGTAATACCAGTAAATTTGTTCTTCCTTCTTACTACTGCAGTAGTAAGTTGTAAGAATGGTAATTACAATTTACCCTTGTTACTACTTTTAATAAAAGGAAAAGAAAAGGAAATATTCAAAATAAAAATAATTATTTATTTAAAATGGGCAATGCCACAGATTAGCTTAACATTTTTAAATGAAAAAAATTACTTATAGTTAACAAAAAAGTTTTGTATTCTTAATAACAAAAAAACCGATAAGTAGTAGGAAACCAGTTGCATAATGTTTTGTTATAATTTTATTATAACAAAACATTAGCTATCGCAACTTTTCTAACGCGTAACCTATAGAGATTTCTTTATTAATTAGTTGCATTAGGATATTTTGTATATTGTCATCATTTAATATAATTCGCTTTCTCCTTAAGTTAAATTGCTTGGCAACGATTTTAATAAAGCTATCATCCTTAATTACATTTAACAACCTCATTAAAGTTTTGTTATTTTTGTTAACGTACTTATTTAATTTTGAATGATAGCCTTCGAGAACATTGTTAGTTCGATGTCTCATGCCAAAGACACTTAATAAATTTAAATATTTCTCTCTAATCCACATGCGTTGTATGTATTTTATAAATTTATCCAGGGTAGGCAGGTATTCACTTTCTGTTTTTATGTATGCCCACCCTTCCAAAAGCATTTCTGAGGGTAAGAGTGGTAATACGGCACATAGCGAAAGTATTCTGTTTTCGGCTTTACATCTTGATTTACCCACTAATGCTTCAGCTTTTCTCCAAACACAACGTTGCCAATGAAAATAGCAACCAACAATTTTTATGGACGGAAACTTAAGTAAAAGCGCGTTAATATTAGCAACCTCAAAGTCGCAGTGAAATATTTCTGGTTTGAATTGAGGCAGCTGTGATTGTATCATATCGTACATTTTTTCGTAAGCAATCTGAGTCTTATAACATAATAAACCGAATATAATGGGTACTACTTTCGTTGTAGTGGCAGTACTTCCGATATCGCCATGAATGCTGACGAGTTCTTTAAATGGTGGCGGACATGCTTTGAATGTCGCGTCTATGAAAAATTCAGTTATATTAGGTATGACTTCTCTTGCCTCTGAGGTACAAAATAAAAGTATACGATCACCTTCAAAACAGTAATCAGCACTTATCGGTTTATCACTTTTAGTAACTGTATCCTTTAATTCCGCTATAGACATTGCAATTTTGTTCTTCTCAAAATCAGGCTTGCATAAATGACCCATTTTTCGTATCACAGAGTTGCCCTGTGTAAATTAGCATTGGTCAGCGAAGGAAATACATCATATTTTTTTAATTTAGGTAAGTAAGTATATAGGTAACGGTTTACTTACTTGCAACGTTAAACTTCCAGAGCATTTGTCTTTTGTGAAATATGAAGCGCATCTCCATATAACAGACCCGTTCTTATAAAGTTTTAGTTTGTAATACTGATGTCCGTTACATATTAGTATTGTTCCTCCTTTTCTTTGTATAAATTTAATATCTTCAATATCTCCACTCATAATAATAATAATTAATTATTTTATTATACAAGACAAACAATAAACTATAATTTCACACAGATCTATGACACATGATGACATGTGTATGTTTTTCCTCAGGCGTAAACCAAGAAGAATGAATCATATTTATCAAATAAGTTTTAATTACAATTTATTAAAAGTAGTAACAAGGGTAAATTGTAATTACCATTCTTACAACTTACTACTGCAGTAGTAAGAAGGAAGAACAAATTTACTGGTATTACTACTGGTAGTAGCACCGTCAAGGAAAGAAGAGCAGTAGTAACACGGGTTAATTATAATTACCATTCTAACAACTTACTACTGCAGTAGTAAGAAAGGTAAAAAAATTAACAGTATTACTACTGGTAGTAGAACTGGTAGTAACACGGGCAAGAAGGGGAACTTTTACATCAAGACTATTTTCGTCAGTCATTTTGTTCCTGTATTATGTTATGTCAGCAATGTTTGATTGGCACTAACATAAGTATTATTTACGTAGTAGATTACACTTAGTTTGATCGAAATTTGAACTTTGTCGAAGATAATTTTGTAGATTTGACCTTGGCAGACAAAATTGTACTAACAAAATGAACTACACATTTTTTGTTTAAACTAAATAAAACAAGGTTTATTATATTTTGATGTCATCAGTGGAAATATAAAAGCAGAGAGAATTAGATACCTAGGTACTTAGATTTATTGAAGAAACTCAGAGATATGTTTGAAGGTGATAAAACGATTATCTTAGTTATGACGCAATTACTCTTAGTCGTTAGCCCATCAAGATCCTTTATTTCTGTATGAGCAAGACCTATCTTTATTGTTCCGGATTCTGGTATGTCTGCAGCTGCAGTATATAAGTAGTTATACACAATACCTCATACTTTCAATTCAACACATGAACTAGCTATGGTACTGTCGTACTTTACTCATGTGCTTTCAACAAGCGAATGGGCATCCTTCAGCTGTACGTAGAGACCTTCCATTTCACGGAAAGGGGCATTTAAAAAAAGGATTAAATCACGTTTACATTACACACACGAAACACTATACCGATTGTGAGCTATTCGAAATTGTTTGGGCCCTCTTTGGGCCTACTTTGTCACAACCAAGACATATCACATGTTTGCTACAAAAGCAATAAGAGCATTAGGAATATCATTAAGGTCTTAACTGACAAGGATTTGTAACCTACGAGAAGTTTTGGGGATATTTGATAACTGTCTAATCCCGACCCTTGGTTACAGACTTGAGTGAGGTGACCCTATTGAGACAAGGGCAGACAGATGAAGCATTTAAGTTTTGCAGAACTTTGTCGGAAGAGCAGTAATATTATTAAAGTGTACAAAAATAATTTTCCTTAACCGTAATGATTGTAAAATTTCACGGCAATTTCAAAATAACGATTGAATATAACACCATACATGGAAGAGATAACCATTCGTTCTAACTCGATGATACCATACTTAGGATGAATGTTTGTAAACCTCATTAATACATTCTGTATTTGGAACACCAATACCACACCACAGGATAAATAATCAATAGTTACAGGTTTTTTCCTGTTCCGTGACCAAGAACATTAGAAAATTCCTTATATCTTTGTCCATGACTAATACCAAACAGATTTACACATAAAAATAAGTATGTAGGTATGTAGGTATAACATTTATTTGACGTTTGTAGTCTGAAAGCCACGGCAAATTATTATTATCTTTTGTTTTCTTCCACGTTTCCTTTGTTTTCATTGTGCTCGACTTGTATACACATCTTTGATATGGAATCAAAGACAACACTAAGTTTTTGTATACGTTTTTATTCATCTTTAGTTTGAAGAATTTAGACGTGATATTGCCAGTACTCAAAAAATTCTCATGCAAGGGGTCCAAGATAATAATTTTTGTAACCGGACTAGTATTCCCAGTAACCTCCCAGCTAAGTGACTATTGTGTTATTTCGTTTATCAATTTGTTTATTTATTTCATTTGCAAATGCAGGTAGAGGGTTGGTACATTAATTACATTTGCTTCCATAATGGAAGGTAATCGGTGGTGTTCTTGAGGTAAACCAAGTTCTTCGTAGCTATGTTAATCAGGGATAATGCTCAGTGAGGTTAGCTTGGGTCCTGAAGATCTTGGTGCCTGTTATGGGTATTATTTACTTTATACATTCTGTTTTAATCTGTGAACGATTCTTATTTTAGTAACCAATCACTATTCAGATAATTTCTCTAGCTTTAGACTTCCTAAGATTTTTCATCTAAAGAACTCAAAAAAATTTGTAGGATAGACAAGGATAGACACTATGTTTACTAAGAAATAGTACCAACGATTGTCGAGATGTATATCTAGGGTGAGTGACATTTCATCTCTATGCGTGATCTTATCATAAAAATGGCACGCACATCTTGAGTGATCATCATTGTCGGCAATGTGATATGTACTGACTATCTCGTAATCAGACTTGAAAATTGACAGCTATTATGTTTTTTAAAGTGAACTGACTCGAAGTTATCGCATCGGCTTGTTTGCATAAATCATAAATCTTATAGTCCTCTCCCCCTCCGTGACTTGTTGCGTATGTGGCTGTAGATGTACTTCAAAGATAGGATACGTCAGGTACCTGAGAGCACACCAGCGAAGCTGTCAATAGAAGTCAGTCAGGTTGTGAGAGTATTATTGTAGGAAGTCATAAACATCTACTACCATATTATCAGGGGCGTATAAAGTCAGTTTCATAATATTATGCTATGACGTGCACTTATGCCGTCACGCTGTAGGCTTATGGGTTCGTCTTCTGGTCTTGCAGCTGGTCGGACATTGTGAAAATGTTATATAAGCAAGAGCTTCAATGTATCGCCAGTCGATATGGCACCGTTGCAGAGGTGCTGCCCCAGGTCTCGTTGGAGTTCTTGTAGTCCACAGTGGCTTAAGATGATGAAGATTCAGGGCTCTTTTGTATAATTTGCCGAACAGTATAGCTGTGGTCTACGGTGCTGTAGCCTTTTTGAAACCCGGCTTGTAAGTAGGTACTAGCGGCTGGAAAGCTTTAATATTTTCTAAAGTCCACTGACGGCACGGATTAGGCACAGACGCGATTTTTTATGCCTTATGCCTTTTTTGTGTATTTCTCCACTCTACATTTCAAAGGTGATCTGTGACGACCATAATTTCAATTTATGTATCTTTGATTCTACCTTTTTGCTACATGCATCGGCATCACAATGAGCCTCGATCATTGTTCTCACATTGTAGACATGTTTTTATTTTACTCAGTACCTGCTATATTATATTTTTTACATAGATACATTTTTATGTACATATATAGAGCCCAATGAGTTACTTTTTCATGGCCGTTTTGAAGGACCCGAGATCGTAGGAAGAAGGAAACACATGTTGAAGAAGAATGCCAAGTAATTTTGGTACGAAAAAGTATGGGTCTGAATAGAATTAGTTGTACCATATACTATCTTTATATTTCACCTTAAAAAGACATCATTTAAGGCAAGCCTTCAGGGTCAGTACTTGCGTGTTACAATGAACAGCAATTCTTCCTTCTTTTACAAGAAACGATTTATAACTGTACCTACTGTGTATGTAGCCAAACGTTTACCGATTGTAACCTTCAATAAGGTAAAAGTCGCAATAATATTTTCTCAAGGTGAAGACTAATGTAGGCAAACAGGACGGACGGAAGATTTAATATGTCATTATTTCTAAGCGCATAGACTTAGTTTTACAAATAGTATTTAGTTGCAGGCTCTTGTTACCTTCGCAGTCCGTTTCGCATATGCTGATAATATTAAAAAACACGCTTCAAGATCAAACTAAAAGTTACTTATTTGTTCAACAAGTGAGCAAAGTTATTTATTGCTGTGAGTGCCGATTTTAAATCATGAACTATAGGTAGTCTAGAATTGAATCGCGAGCGTAGGGAGTGATTGATTGATGAATGACATGTAAAAATTTGCTCCCAAAACATACCTACAACTATTCACCTCAAACAGTAAGAAAAGTGTTTCAGGTTGTAGGTAAAGCAAACCACACGATTCTGTTTTTTTTATCTTGATGTGGAAAAAAATAGTCCTAAGTATTTTCGGTTGCCCAAAAAAGGAGTGTAATGTTTTTTCATAACCTGACGTTAAGTACCACAAATACTTACGATTTCTAAACAATAGCCATTGAGTTTTTCTTGAGAATTTTTTAAAAAAACAAACTTACCTACATTATTAGATACGGAATGAAATGGATCTAGATCGCAATTAGTTGGTAAGTACGTACACTGAATACAGTGTCTGAAGGTTACAATCTTAGCAAGGCTATACATTATATTAAAATGAAGGTATGTCTACGTAACTATTGTATTACTGCAGGGTCGCCAAGTTCTTCGAAGCCCAAGTTAACCTCAACTGGAAACTGATACACCAGCAGCTTCAGCATGGTGATCGTAGACGTATCTCTTTTTTCTCTCGATCAAAGAAATCGCAGAAATAAGTTGTCACGTGACCAGAACGTCAAACATCAGCTCTTTACTTTTTTCTGCAATTTAATTGGTTGAAGAGAAAGGAGGAGATTGAAGTGACACTGGGTAGAATGTTACTTAGTCTAGAGGCCCAAGTGCCATTTAAATTAAGATAAAAAAATAATGAGCAGCTCAGAAAAAAACTAAGTCAGAGGAAGACAGATATAACGGACATTCTCAAACGTGAAGCTGACGGAAGATAGAAGTGGGTCCGGCCACGAGTGAGTCACACTTGACGTGTCATTAACCTTTGGTGGCACTTTAATAGTAAATCAAAGGAAAGTCTTGAAAGTCCTGTAGCCACTGTAATGTTAGATTGAAGTGGGGAGAGAAGTCATATCCTATCAATAAACGTAAATACAAACATCCTGTATATTCAAGCAGTGAACCTCGTATTGAAGTCAATTAAAGAGAAAAAGATCTCTATTTTTCTGATCGACGCGACGGACGGATTGACGGATCGACGTAATTTTTTGAAGTTTACAAGACGAAGTACCTAGAATATAGACAAAGTTAACCATGAAAAAAAAGACGAAGATGTGAAATCTTAACTTTACAATTCATATTCAAAGTTGAAGAGTTTGTTTATTTGTTTAGTTAAACGCGCTAATCACAGGAACTACTGGTTCGACTTGAAAAAGACTTTATGTGTGGGATAACATATTTATCGAGGAAGGTTAGAGGATCCAGTTGAATAGAGCAGTATCTAATCATAGATGTCAACAAATCGAGTAGGTATGTCACAGACGGCGCTGTGGGGGACAGCTGCTGCTAGTCTACTTATGAGCAGGCTGGTACCATTATACCTAATACCTATGCTTAGTTGGCACCTGACAGTAACTAGTATGCAATATCAGAAGTGGTGGCTGACCCTTTAAATGTTATGAATAAATTAATCTTTAGGCTCAAGATAAATAACTTTTACAGTTCTTATTTAGCGTTAGCGGAATTTGATGAGGAAAGTAATTACCGGCGGTTGTTGAGGTAAGACGGCAATTTATTAAAGCAAAAAACCCAACTGCTGTAAGGTTATAATGACTTAATGGCCCTGCCTCGCAGATTTGCTGGCGTTTGGTTAAATAGTACGGAATTTTACCGGTAAAGTTTGATTTTCGAACGTCATTGTCTGTCAGATGTAGGTACAAAGTCCTTAAATTCCTGCTGTCAGAATTCCATGAAATGAAACAACCGACTCTATGGATCTTAATTATGTCAAACAACAGTTAAATTATTGTAAATGTAAAATTAGGTTCTTTGTTATTTTCCAGTAGTTCGTCAATTGTTACAAATAGACAACGTAAGTAAATAAAAGTATCAAATAATTAAAAATCAACAGTTATGACATCCGTGACGATGTATTCAAAAGGTTAGTGTTAATTTTAACAGATTGATATACATTAAAACAAACCTATGCCCGTGGTTCCGCCGACGGCGGCGTAGACGCTGGTTTTGGCATTTTTTGACTAAGTACTTTAATTATACCTATGGTACCTAGATACTTCTTATACGTAAGATGTCAAGTTTGACCATGACTTAAAAAAAATGCATCAAAATCCGTTCAGTAATTAATATTTGCGTCCATTGCGAGCATATAAACAAACAGACAAGAAATCCAAAAAATATATTTGTATTCAGAATCTTTCATATAACAAAACAAAGTATTCATTTATTTATTACAAATTTGTTTTACAGATCGGCTAGTAAGTATCTAATAAATCAATAAATTGTAAGGCAGGTAAGTTAGAGATCATGATCCGATGATTGCAATTTGTTATCGTTTGAGTTAAGAGCCGTAAGGAGGAAAATAAACATGAAAATAAACAAGTTCTTTGCCAATATGATGGACTTGTTAATGGTCTACGTAAAGATAAGAATCACTTAGCACTGTAAGGACATTTTTATAGGAATAATATATTTCTTACTAGGTATTATCACTGTCAATTTTATTTCCTTTAAATATAGCGTTATATAACAAACATCAATGCAGTTTCGAAAGCCCCTGTATTTCGCAGGGCTCAAACTCCTTAATGTCTTTCGTCTTAATTTTTATGCATTTAGGAACCGCATACTTATATTTTAGAATTGTTGAACAGGTTTTCTAGTATTTTAAAATGAGGAAAACATGACTCAAAACAATTAAAATAAAATGCCGACACAACAGCCAACTAACGCTTACCTTTGAAAAGTATTCTGGGAAATTATTATTACGATATTTTACAAATACAATGAGTCACTGCTGGAGAAACATAATAATGAACATCGCGCATCGTGCGAAAAATTATTTTAATTAAATTCAATTAATTTATTTCAAAATTATTTTAAGTACTGCGTATGCTCACCCTTGGACCACAAAATATTATATTAATGGTAACTGACGATGATGCCTGAACGTAAGTATCGGTACATCCATTGGTACTGGTGTTCGCCGATTGGCCGAAATTCGACCAGATGAGGAAAACATGAGTCAAGAATCAAAATGAAAAAAAAAACTAACGGCTTCCGATTTTTTAAATGATAACACAAAATAGCTGCTAAAAAAATGTCATAAGCATAACCTGATATTCACAGCTATGAGGAAGAAATCAATGTCATAAATGTAAATATTTTAGCAACTTTAAAGTTTATAATTAAGGAAGTCGTTCTTCCAAAATTTGTTCTGCTATCACCTTCATAACGGAATCCCATCAGGTGGGCCGTGTGCTTGTCTGCCAACTAAGTGGTATAAAAAAATCAATTTTGGCCAGACCTTCCTCAGACAGAACTCGGACATTCGACTTTCAAATCTCATTCACTCAAACGACTACAGGGAGGGCACTTTGGGGATATTTAAGGAGTTCCGTTTGAGTGAGCATCCAAGTGAGTTCCCTGAACATTCCCGAAGATGAAAGATAATAATTATGCGAATCATGGTGTTTGTATTTACTTATCTTTGAAAAAAAAATCGCTTGTAATTGAAGAATTAGAGATTACCTACAATAATTATCTAAAATATATGTACTTATCTAAAATCTTGTCAACATAAAACAGTGCGCAAATACCTAATCGTCTATTAAAGCGACGTCCGAAAATAGGATATTCAAAGTACAAAACAGAATATTGACGACTAGCTATTGCCCGCGGCTCCGCCCGCGTGGACGTCGATTTTCGCGTTTTCTTTACTATATCGCCGGTTCTAATCAGCCGATTGTGATCAAATATGCGTAAGATTTTCAGTTGAGTACTTAATAAACAAAACCAGCATCATGTAGCGTAATCATTTTCATGCTAACTACTCGATACCAGATGGTGCTACAAGCTGAAACTAAATATATGTTTCGATAAGTTACGAGTAAAACAAAAAATTGTCTCTAAGTATATTTATGCGCATTCTATGATCCTAGCATCATTCTAGTTAAGCTACCCTTCGCTCTTGATAGCGCTGTGTAGAGTGACCTAGAATAATATTAGGTGCTTATTTATTATTATCAATGTGTGTCATGCAAGGTATACTAGTAATACCAAACATATCAATTAGAGCTATACTGCTAACACGTATGTTTGCTACTGGATATTCTAGCTAAGGTACAGCCATTAAAGGAGATTCTGGAAAACAGAAGATAGGTACATACAGATTATAAGCGATGGCCGTAGCTGATTTTTTTTCGGATCGATATACGTACGCCTAGTTCGATCCTTACTAAATAAACGAATTTGAAATGATGAAAGCTAGTCTCAATTCATTTAATGAAACGTTCTATTGCCATCATTAAAGTCTGCTCCAAGAAAATCGTGAGTAAAGTGTCACAGATTCGACAGCCACTTTAAACGCAGAGGATGGCACAGGTGTGAGACTCACGAATTTTCTTCTTCATGCGATTTTATACCCGGTGCGTTAAAGCTCTTTGAAGCCTGTGGTCCGCTTTCCTGCTGCTTTTATTGGTTTGTTTTCGGTTTTATAAGAACGATCGACTTCCAACCTCGAAAGGAAAGCCTGCTTCAAAGTCTGCAGGTGTACCGACTTGACCCAATGAATCCCTCGTGTCATACTGTATGTATGCAGTGCATTCATGACCTGCATGTGGCTGCGATATAGGGAGTGTGTTAGTGATAACTGTCGTGACACCGTAACGGGTCATGTTTTATCTAATTACACTGGTTCTGTGATACTGGCTTATGCCTGCAGCTCCACTATTTATCTTGGAAAATTGCAAGATTGCGAAATAAAGAGTATTCTATGTTTTTCATATGTCCTTCTTTCTTTTATTCAGTTTATTTTGGAATTTACGGGAGCTATTGCTATTTTTGTTTTTAACGGCTACCGTTTGACCCCCTAACCCTGGGCAAAACCTGCATCAGTGTCTCGTTTGTCAGTTAGCACTACTGGCAGTTGAACTGATGCAGGTTGGCGTGGGCCCTAAAGAACTTGGTGGGCGCCATTTATACCCAAATTTATAGTGCTTGTTCTACTTAACTGGCTACCTTTAAATTATTTTTAAACAGTAATTTACCAGTCATGTGTTGTCTATTAACTGCAGTCTCGTGACACGAGTAGTTTTATAAGGTAGGTATATATACCTACAGAAGAATCATCAATTGTTTGTATTGGCAATAAACGACTCTCTTCTGTTAGTGTCATCATGTTAAAAAGATATACCTACCTACCTACCTACATTCTGCTCTTATTATTTCAGTAGGTACCTAGACCTACTGAAATAAGAAATAATAAGTAAAACGTCTCTCTAGTCTCTACCTACATACTTAAATGAACAATAATTCAGTACCTACTTATTAGTTTTTTTGAAAGCCGCAGTTACTACCTACTAGGTACTTGATTTTAAAAAAGAATGTTTGAACGTAGATCATTCATAAAATATTTACACACCATAAAATAATGCACAGCACGCAAAATAATTGTCTTGAATACCGATTGCACTTTACTAAATACGTGACGTTGTAACACTTATAAGAAAACACCACACAGGAAACGTCCTTGACCACTTTTAAATTTTTAGTTTCTTTAGTTTTTAAGTAATACAATTCATCAATCGTCGAACCGTCAAAGAGCTATTTATTACGTCTAACACAGCTCTATTTTTGTTGAATAACCAACATAATTATACGCGTCTTACTTCACCGAGTCACAGTGAACAGCTGATTTTGATGTTGAGCGAAAAATTACCATAACATTTATACCTACGTTCATTAGCGTTAGTTGCGAATTCATCCTCTGCTCCCTTGTTTTATACCTATTCCGAAAAAATAATTATTATCATCATCGCAAAACATGCTGCAATTTCATTTGATTTTGTTTTATAAATAGTAAGTGCCTATCTATTTCATGATGCTGACGTAGATCTAGCTTAACATAATGAACATGTTGTTTTTTCACTATTTACATTAAAAAAAATAAACTTACTTAAATTACGTAAGGTATTCTTATTTACCCACTATATTTTAACCCAATAGGTATCACACATAACATAGGCACTACAGGTACCCTACCCAATTAAATTAGTATTACGATATTAATTAAGTATAGTCCTTATATATCAGTAGGTAATTGCCTAAAAACTTTCCTAAAATTTAAAATTTACGAAACTCTAGGAAAGACTCTAGGCCTCTAGGACACGATCCTGAATATTTTGGGCAGAATTGATTTCTTGAAGTTACTTGTATTTAATTTTTGTATGGCAAGGTTTCAGAACTCAGTAGCAGTTTTAGAGTTGTCAAGTTATTATATATACCTGAGAAACATGGAAATTATTTAACAACTAGCTTTGCCCGCGACTTCGCCTGCGTGGATTTAAATTTTTAAGGTTTTATTTTTTTACGCGAAACCCAAATTTTTTCCAAGATTAAAGTAGCTTAGTTATGTCTAATAATATTACCTCTCTGCCAGTGAAAATGACAAAACTTAGAAAAATTGCTTATTGGTTATAATATGTCCTATCCATGAACGTATAAAAGCTGTAGACGAAATGTGATGAGGAATACAACTGACGACACTTGCAGAGTCAGTCCACTTGTGGCCAAGAACCGAACCCGCGGTCATTTGATCGTAAGAACAACTATTTAACCAGTGGTTAAATAGTTGTTCTTACGATAGCTACCGACGCAAATCTTTCTAACTGAAGAAGAATATCGAAACTAAGAATCTATTTACCTTTCTATTATTATTTTTTTTCAGTTGTAGACACACTACATCCTAGTTCTACTGTTTTATGATAGCATTATTGTATAAACATTTAAAAAAGTAACAGAGTTTGGAGAAATTGGGTGAAGCAAAATATTATTTTGGGGGATCGAATTTATAAATATTGAGATAATTTAAAAACTGAACCTGGCAACCCTTTAATCTGACTGTCAACTGTCATGTCAAGTTAGACGTGTCAAACTATCAATTTCAATTTCAAATCAAAAATAAATTTTACATGGTTTAAATTGGATTTTTAATTTAAAGTGAAAAGCTTTCACGCTATTTATAAACTGTATATCATAAGTGTGATACAGAAATACCGGCAACAATGTTACTTGTTATATTTTAATTATACTTTAATACCAAATGATGTTACCTAATCATTGTTTACTTATTTTGAAATTAATTAATAACACAATAGAAAACCTGGTAAATACAGTACAGTTTTATTAGACCTTGCTGCAAACATTTTCATCACTACGAAAGAGTTTGTAACTTAAAAAAAATATTTGCCATTTATCTATAGGGATGAGTGATACCGGGGGCACAGACCTATATAGGGATACATGGGTTCGTTATTTAGGTAAGTTTCAGTGAATATATGTACGTATATATCTGTCCAGTAGAGAGAGGTTGTCATACATTAAGTTTCAAACCGGGGTACTAACAGGATAGACATTGTTTATATCATTGCTTTCCTATTTTAATTACAATATATTTGTAACGCGAGTGAGTGAATTCACTATTGGTGTGAGTGTTATTTCAGCCAAGTGATTTCTTAAACTGGCTGAATTCCACCAGCGAAAATCCATTCAACTAAAATGTTTTCTCTCAAATGCTATAATGTGTTTTGATGAAATCCATCCTTATGTTAAGTTACTAAAAGAATGCACACATAAATTTAATTACACTGAAATTAAATAAGTTAATTTAAATTAAGAATATTTGATTTGTATTACATGTTACAAACGTATTTAATAATATTAGAGACCTTGGTTTAATAATTTTTCGTCTGAAAATAAAAAAAATGATTTATCCATAAAATATCAAAACTTGACTTACCCTTCACTCTGTGTAATGTACTGGTCACTGAACAGATCCATGATTGCAGGTTACGCCAACGAAGTGGGGGAGTCCTTCCGTTTTATTGTCCCCAATGCAGTTGTTCGTGCCAGCTACACTGTGGCCTTTGCATACACATTAGCTGACACTGCGGACAAAAGTTATAAAATGTATCAAGTATGTAGCTAAACATTTTACTCATATGAAAATGTGCTTGTTTTTATACTTAACCAGCCTATGCCCATGTATCTCCAATGTACAGACAAAGCTACTTTACAATTTTATAATAGTAATAACAGGTATTACAAAAGATAGATAGATGCTTGATTTCTGAACTTCAATTTTATTCATTTAGATAGATATTCTGCTCGTACTATATTTCAAATTCAACTACACACCTAATTAGACAGTAGCTGTATAAGTTGTAATTTATAGGTAACCATACTTTGACTATTTAGATGTTTACGGTTGCACCATGTACAATGCTAGCATGTCATATTTAGACATTTTTATTTACTTACAGAAAGATGGCCGTGCAAAAAGTGTACTGATAGAGACTGGTGATGTCTTGCTTTGGCAGACATTGGCATCTATTGCCATACCTGGTTTCATTATTAACAGGTTTGTAAGTGGGTAATTCTTTAGCATACATATATCCGTTTTTAAAATATTATTATTATTATTCTCGTTATTTATTTTGTAAACATATGAATTACATTTTTAAATATATTATATATATAAAAAAAACAATACATTTAAAAATATAAAAAATAGTACCCCACTGGTGTCGGGTACAGGGACCAAGCCACCGGTGGTTAGGGCTCCAGAGAGAGGAATCTCCGCACAATACGCGCCGTGTCGAGGAGTACCGCCTTCTGCATCAAGCCCTTGACCCAACTGCCTAACGTGAGCCTCTTGAGATGTTGGTCGAGGCTCTTGGCAATCAATCCGTGGACCGATACGACTATCGGAACAATAATTGCCGAGTCCACACTCCACATGCCGACAACCTCGTGAGCCAAGTCCAAATATTTTATTTGTTTGTCTTTTTCGGCTTTCACGAGATTATCGTCATGTATTATTATTATTATTGGTAATAGGCAGCAGTTGATTCAACTGATAATGCCTATATAACATTGTTCTCTGCCAGATTCTACTTAGACTTCAAATGCTTGTCCAGTCTATTCTTAAATTGATTCACACTTTGTGTAGATATTACGTCTTCTGGCAGTCTGTTCCATGCTTTGACAACTCTATTGCTCCAAAAGTATTTATGTGGATTGTTATGAGACAAACTGGAACTCAAATATCTCGCTTCGTGTGGCTTTTGGCACAAGCTCCAATAACTCCTATAATAGACCACCTAAATACCTAGTCTACTCCGCCAGTTCCTGATCAAAAGTAGACTCGCACGAAAAGACAACTGCATAACTTTTTAATCATAATATACCTATTGAGATACATACTACTTCCATTTTCAGGTTGTGTGCCGTCTCTCGTCATGCTCTAACGTACACAAGAGTAGGTTGTGGCGCCAGGAACTGGATCTCAGTGGGCGTTGGTCTCATGTCGATTCCATTCATTGTACACCCCATAGATAACGCGACCACAGCATTTATGGATGAAACATACCGAAAAGTGTTTAAAGCATAACGCACAAATGTTTAAAACGAAGCCATATGTGATAAAATCACAAAAAAGGTTTTTAAATGATTATTGATCATTTTGAAATGATGCCTTAAACAGTACTGATCATGCGGGAGATAAAATGATTTTAATGTTTATGACCGATGATTATGAATTTCACGAAGAGCAGCTTCTTAAATACCAACGTCGTGCGAAAAAAATACAGAACACAGTAAAGGTCAGTGTGTCTTTTTGTTTTGTATCCTTATTGGGATTCCTTTATTTATTTGCCTGTTTAATCAAGATATTAAATAGGATTTTGAATTTCAATATGTCCGTTGTTAGACAGAGGCCTCTCCTATATATAGGACATGGCGCGCCACAGCATCCGATCTGATCGATAATCTCCCTTTTTGATTCGCCCCAGTGTTTTGTAATTATGGCCATAATTATTTACTTTAATGGCTGTCTCATTATTGGAGATAATTAATTTTTTACGTAATATATTAGGTTAGGAATGTGGCTATAAAAAGGCTTTAAAAGTACTGTGGTAGTGCATGTCTGAGGTTTTATTAAAAATTCCAAGTTATAGACGTAGAGTGAAGAAAATATTTTCAATAATGCGATTGCAAAAAAATGATCAAGTTAACATCGATAGTGTGATTTAGGATAGTTCCATATAAAATCACTAGTTGGCATAACACGTGTTCATTGTGTTTGTGTAGCAACATCAAGGTTTTATTAACTACTAAGGCATTATCGCACATTGTGTTGTGTATTATAGTGATTTAGATCACGGATTTATTGATAACTGTGTTGAAAATATAGAACGTGATGTAATTAAATAGTTATGTAGCGAATTTTTTTTCTTAATTTATATGCCATAATATATTATCTTTTATTACAATAGTGACATAATATAGAAAGTAGATTCAATAAGTAGAGTACTTGAAAGCAATGAATTAGACCACGATACTATACCCACATCTTAAAAAACGACCTAAGCATACTACAATGTACCTATCTGTTATACTTAATATTCGCCGGTTACCAATAAGCGCTTACTACCCAGTTATAAAACTCTGAAAATAGCTTAGTAATCGAAAGTTCCCGGGTACGAATCCTGACCATTACACTACCGACGTGACCCACTTCTAACAAAATCAATTTAACTTTAGGGGTTTACAAAAATACTAATAATTTAATCTCATGAAAAAAAAATTACCAAAAGATCAATATTACCTATACCTACCCCATTTAAATTAATTTACCTAATTTACTAATAAATCGAATTCCTAGTTATTATATTCAGCCAAAAGCGTTCGAGACTAAATAAATACAGCCATGATATGGCTTCAAAAATCCAGTCCCAAATATTTAGCCAGCAAAATACTAAATGTGCCATATTCTAATTGAAATTATTAAGTAAACTTTCTACAAGTTTAAAATTATGTAACCTTTATACGTAAGTGTACGTACATAGATATTATATTATACATCATACGAGAGATAGTCAATTAAAATTATGATTTTTATGCAGCTAGTGTTGCCACTGCAAATATTTAAAATAAAATTGTCAAATCCAAAGGGTATATTTTGGTCACATTTTTGTAGCTGCTAAATAATCACAGTCATAAATTCCAATAAAAATATAGAAGAGAAATTGTGAAGATGTTAAAATAGTAACAAAAATGTCGTGTCGCCGAGAGTATTATAACTGTTATTCATTCTATCCGTCAAACGATAGTGTCTTAGACCAAGCTTATTACTACAGACATAGATTCATACCTAGTATCCGCCTCTGTCGATACCAATACTAAGTATTATAATAATGAATACTACGTTTTAAATGCTAGTTAAAATTTGTAACTAGACATAAATATATACCCTTTGTTTGTATCCTGATGGTGTGTGCAATAAAGAGTATCTATCTATCTATCTAGAATTGCTCGTACTTTGCGAACAGGCGCTACAGTTTTAAACCTTCATAGCGCCTCTTTATAACCAGTATTACTAGAAATATAATATAGATTATATTGGAATTTGGAATGAATATAAATATAGTTGTTTAGCTTTGAATGCATATTGTGGAGGACAAAGGATCTGTAAAGTGTCCTTATATTAAGCGCAATATAATTGTAAGAGTATTTTAAATGAATTTGTAATGTTTTGTTGCCATTTAGAAGTAACTTATTACGAATTAAGATATTATATAGTTGTTTAGTAGAAATTGGTCTAATCTCATAACTACCTTTATTAGTATTGTATTGTTTAGTTTAGTTTGTAAATTATGTGATTTATCTTCATTCAGCGCCTGTTATAGGTGAACATGTAATAATATGTCAATACATAATAGTACCTTGCTATTTGTTTTTTCATAGGCGTTTGCTGTGTGCTACAAGTAGCTTGATAGTGAATTGCTGTGTCATTTTTCGCAGGCGTTTACTAACAGCTGGATTTGATTATTCAATTAGTCAATGGTACCTGAATGTATGCATTGAGTTTGAGAACGAAGTTTTTCATTACACAAAATTTAAAACTTAATAGTAAGTCACAAGATAGAGAAATAACCCAAAATTAAATAGTCAATCAGTCAGCCCAATTTGAATAATTTGATTACCATGATGTTCAAACTTTTTATCAATGACTGGGCCAGTAAACTTCGGCCATTTGACTGGATGCCGGTATTTCATGAGCGTTCTGTCTAATCTAACCAGATGGATGTGACAGATACATGCCTTCTCTGTAGAATATTTACTCTGTACATAGTCTAAATTTCTTAAAATGTTGAGACAGTTTTTAAGTCACCGTGATTGAGAGACTTGTGGACTTTGTTCATTATAAATTCAGTAGACACATTAATATAATGATCATTGTTTACAAAGCTGTAATTTAAGTATATATGATGAAAAATTTGTCAGTCGGTACACAATATATTTAAAACACATCAGATGTGTGTGCTTTTCCGTAACTATGAGAGCGAAAGCAAATTATGTTAAATCACTTTAAGTAACAGTTGAAGGATGGAGTAGTAAATCAGTCAACATGTCATGTAACTTCAAGAAATATAAAGCATTTTTTTTGGATGTGCGTGGCTCGTTCCAAAAATGGCTTAAATCTCGAAAACTGGGTATAAGCCGGAAAATAAAGCTATTTTATCGAACTAGGCTTTTGATATGTTTTCATAACGCCGGCTTATCTCTGGTAGACGGCAGTTGCCTCGTAATAGCCAAAACAAACCAAACAAATAGGTAAGTCGGAAAACGGACTCCAGGTAGTAACTATTTATTCATCTGTGCTCCAGGCTCTCGGAGCCTGGAGTCCGCCTCGAATAAAATCGAAAACTAAGTAGGTTACGACAGATTAAATTTATGTCCCTCAGCCTGGGGCTTGGATCCCTATCCTTAGCAGTACGAAAAGTAAACGTACCTACCTAATTTCACCGTAACATTTTGAACGTACGGGCGGAATGTTCACCATGTAACAGTGGCGTATCGCCTTATCACCCCACGATATAAAACAACGATGGCTAAAACAATAGCTTGCAACACCTTGCCGATTTTCAAGCGCCTGAAATTTATTTTCTTTCAAATGCATCCTTTTAAATAGCTTTTTGTTAAGTTCGTTCGCTTTCATTCGATTGTTATGTAACAAGTACCTACTATCTAAGCATTATTAGACTGCTTTTTTTGTGTAGAGTTCATTCATCTGCTGTTTAAATATTAAAAATAGAATTTTTATTTGTTTTAGAACCTGTTTTCAAATGTACAGCTAAGAGGAATATCGATGAGACGTTACATCAATAATCATTGTTATGATAAACTTGATCTTAGTTCTGGGTTGTAGATTGTCGTGATGTTTTTGTAGATTTCTGCGATGTTTTTGTATATTGTCGCGATGTTTTTGTAGATTTCTGCGATGTTTTTGTATATTGTCGCGATGTTTTTGTAAGTTGTCGCAATGTTTTTATATCGCTTATACAGCGTAAGTTGTAAAAATCTGATATTGAACTATATTAGACCAAATTTTACTAAGCGCTATCATAAAACTAATTAACGACTTATATATATGTTCAGTCAACAACAAAAGTAGCTGAACACGATTTCTCAATAGGTGCTTTCACGCGAATAAAAGTTAAAAGTATCAAAATATTGATTGATAAACTTTAGACACTAATATTTAAATATATTGATACCAATTATACAATTTGTCAAGTTACTTTTTCTTAATAACGGGCACTGTATATTTGAATTCGTCAAGTTACTTTTTTGTTGACAGTACATGCTGACTTATTAGATGTTTAGAGGCTGTGATAGACATTTCCAATGTATGAATATAATATATAATTTATTTTGAATCTGCAATGTAGCCACGGTACTAGTTACGTAGATTTGTTTATGTTTTGTAAACTCGTAAACGTAATCGTCCTGTTATAAATGTTATATTACAATAAAAAAATGCAATATGACTTGGATACATTATTTACTAATATGAAGCAGTGTTTGATACCCTACCAAGATTTTTTCGACCCAAGCTAACTCAACGTGCAAGCATGTACACATACTGACCGACAGATGAGCCTCTGGTGCAGGCTTCTTCTCTGGGTTGGGGGGTTAGACGACAGTCACTCACGTAAAAGCCAACAAAACTAAATTATGGAAAGGAGTAAGAGAATGAATCTCAGGCTCGAAAGTCATCACACCGGGGTACGAGGGGTATTCCTCTAGGCCTACTTTAAACCCCGATGTCTGAAGATTTAGGATTTTCAGACATCGGCGTTTCAGCCGGTTCGAGTCAACCGCCCCCGCCACCCAGCCGGTGGGGATTTCCGTACGATAAAAAATGCTTCAAAATGCTTTCTCCAAGCTTTTGAACATAACAGCAGTTAATAGCAGGCTGTGCGGTTTTAGACAGGGGTACCTACTCCACAGAAGATTCAGTAGTCACTTACGTCGACACAATAGCTCATCCTCTCGACAGAAACAAGGCAAGCCTTCGACACCGTGTCTATACTAATGCTATTGTGGAAACTAGAAATCTGTTTTTAGAGTGAGAAGTTTGACTCTGAACTTTTTCAAAAAGTACTTGACAGAGGAAAATGTAGGTATGTTAAAGAGTTGGAAGACACGAAAGTGAACTAACACTATTAAGGAGTTCCACAGGGAAGCATCTTGGGGACCAAGCTTTTGTTTTTCATCATGTACATCAAATTATAGTGACAACGAACTTTTACGAAGATGATATTTCCAACTATGATGAACTGCTGAGGACTTACCCCATTAAGTAGGTACCTTGGTACAGTGCATGATGCTCAGAGCTAAAACGCACATAACCCACTTATCAACTCGGGTTAGAAAAACAGATAACGTTATGAAACTACCTACTCCAATGCTCAGCATCAAGTTGTCTTGAAACAAGTTTGCTTTGCCCCCACTCTGTCACTCATAACTTACTGTATATCGTGTTGAGGTAGTGCGATAGAATAATCCTTTACGTTGAAAGCAGAAATACATAGTAACGGTCGGATCTATTTCTGCTAATATATTTGTCCAGATGGTTCAGAATATTCCTTCTAGTTAAGGTTTAAGTGTATTGTTGACTATTCCGATATACCTACCTAATTTAAAGTTGTTACCAAAATCATATAAAAAATAAGAAGTCATGCTAGTTAATTTTAAATATAAGGGTCTCCAAAATACTCCATAAACATTGAATGTATAATAATAATTTATTGCCAAAAATACACAAAGGTTACATTCATTGCCGGTGACCCCGCACTAGGCAAGCCTGTCCTGTGGGTGCTAATAAGGTGTATAAGGTATAATGGTATATAAGGTCTGAACTGGATTCGAATTGAACTGCGGAGTAAATATTTTTAAAATAAGTATACAATGTTAAGGTCAATAATTATTAATATTAAGGTTAATAACTATTTGGGCCAAAGACGAACTGTCAAAAAATTACACTGTATTGAAATGGTACCTACTTTAATTTTATGATTTCCGTATAGGTAACTTGAGGTTAATTTAGAAGGTTGTCCAGTAGGGTGACAGGTTGCGGTCTTGTCACCCCAGCGCCTGCGCTCGGATAACCAGCCCGTCTCTTGCCTGCTCTTCACTGTGCCCTCTGCTAATCGGAGGGACACGAGGAGAGCAGCCCTCTATAGAGCCACTTCGGCCAGAATTGGGCGTAGTCAGCAGCGTATCCCCTGCGAGTGTGAGGAGTTGCCATCTCCCTCTCCCGCACACCATTACTAGTGCCTAATTGGACAATTTGCCTAATTTTAAAGCCACGACGTGTTGGGAAGAGCAGGGTGAGGTAAGGTCGGCTTGTTTCGGTTTTGCGTATTCTCTCTATCGCACAACGCTTGTACCTTCGCGAAGGTACCTTAGATAGTTACATTCGAACTAAGTATAACTTTTCGTTAGCAGTCGTTTATGTTTTTATGAAATGATCAACGGCAAATTGTGTTTAATTTTACGTATGTATGTAAGTAGGTAGGTACATAATAATAAGCCTTGTAGGCGACCGGAGAAAAAAGTCAATAAGAATAAATTATAAACAGCTGACAAAACGAAACTGATTCATAGGTGTCTGAAAATGAGTCAATTATTTTCCTATTCCTTTGTTTCAATATGTTCATATAACATGGTATTTTATAAGTAGGTGTAGGAGCCAATATGTACTTACTAAAAGTTAGGTACGCAAATGTCACATTCTGTCTGTCCAATAGCAAGCGTTTAGATATTTTGAAATGCCCGCTCAGTTCGGACATTTTCGGAATTATTTTGTAAAATTAAAAAAAAAACAAATTTCAAATAGAATGTATAAAATATGTAAAAATAAATAAAAATATTTCCTCAATAACAGAAACTGTTGAATGGCGATCTAACTGGAGTGCGTGGTGCATCTTCACGCGGTGTGCGTGTGCCTCTGGCTACGGAGACAGCTAGCGTCTCTCACTCTCTCGCACTCGCAGGGGAGAGCTACCAACTGCGTGTCCCTCTGACTAGCAGAGAGGACACAATGGAGAGCAGGCAAGTGGCGGACTGGTTTTCCGAGCGCAAGGTGACAGGATGGTCACTTGTCACTGTCGGTTAACTCGGTGCGGTGGCGCGAGGCTGCTAGTCCCCTCTTTTTCCGGGTATAAGACGAGGCCGTGGTTCCCAAACCCGATGAGGCCATAATCTCGAAGCCGGAGATTGACACTGGGCCAGCCAGAGTGCGAGGGGGAAAAAGTATAGGGGCCTTATTATGAGCTCTTATAACAATTCAAATGCGATACTACCCGTTCGCGGTAACTTTGCCGCTGGCGTCCGCATGAAGTCAGTATAGTGTTTTCTCACAATTATCACTGGAACTAGAACTGAGTGAGTGTGACAACGCTAAACGCATGACAGTTGACAGCGGCAAACTTAGCGCGAACGAGTAGTGAAACTCAACTCAGGGGGAGAGATGGTGCTATACACAGTGTATAACTCCATCTCAGTCTCTCCCTGAGATGAACTGCATCGCATTTGAATTTCTAGTTACAAGAGTTCATAGTATGGGGCCAGATCCCGATAAAAATCTAGTTCTGATATGAGTCTCGGTGTAGTTATGGAGTTTCTATATAAATACCTACAAGAATAACAAATGCCGAGTGCCTACGGCTAATCAAATACCTAACAGTTGCAACACCTAGTGCCACCTGAATCACGTTGATATTTAACATACCGCTGTGAGTAGTTTATAATATTAATACAAAATACACTGATTCGGTTGCTTTTCACCAGCTTGGTCACGGGGCGTGTGAAGATGATAGTTGCCTCATAGTATGAAGTGTTGCAAAGTAGGTAGGTATCCCAACCAAGTGAGTAAAGATAAGTAGAGCCGTATAAGTGCAGCCCTATGAAAGTAGATTCGAATTTTAAGCTTTCTTAGGGAGTTTTTATTCTGTACGATAGTACCTACAATAGGTACCTACCTATTCTGTGCCCGAACTATATTGAATTGTTGGTGTTACTATTTATGCATGATTTATGCGAAATAAGTCCAGTTGCATTTGACGTTTTCTTGGGGTTTATTAAGAGAATCATTGGAACCCAAGCTGATGGTATATTCCAACCGGCTTCTTCTCTACCTTTTTATCTTATCTGCTTTTTCTGTAGACTACAATCATGATGTCCATTGTAAATAGTTTCAACAAACGTAGGTACCTACACCATAACGAACGTAAACGTAGGCGCATACGTGTAAAATGTAAACTATTGTTATCAAAATAACTATTATGGTTACCTTTTACGTTATCTCGTGTATTGTGAAACAAAGAAAACCACACAAAGCTAGAGGTTTATTATTCGACAGTCATCTAACGTTGTTCTTGCTTTCTTTGAAATCAAAATGGTACCTACCCACGTACCTACCTAATAAAACTTTTTTATACTTTAAGAAAAGTGTTCAATAAACCAAACAAACTAACACCTCACACTTTATTTAACGAAAGAGAACGTAGGTACATTTAACATTATTTTTTTATTTATTCAGGAAACAAACAGTCATACACTACTAACATAACAACTATTCTAGAGTTTCAAAAACTATTACAACTACCTATATTTTTCGTCGTCGTGAATCGTTATGAAGAAAAACATTTTATGAATCACAGCTCAATTAAATATTAAACAAAAAGTAGATACGTAGGTATAGTGCACGACATTTAACTTGGCAAGATTTTGGAGTAGGTACCTAGTGGGGCCCACACTACTCCAAAATCTTGCCAAGTTAGATACCGTGCACTATAACTGGGTATACCTATGCAAGTATCATATCATATATCAAGTATAATCAGACTCTAGTGAACCCGAACGGACGAAGAACTTACCCTATAGGTACCAACGTAACCAGGTTCATAATTCATTTATTTCATTATACATGTATGACTACAAATTTTCCTACTATCAGCTGTCATTATGATTAGGTATCAAAGTCACTTTTACGCGTCTATTTTTCCGCTAACATCTTCTAAACTACGCGACGAATATTGATATGGTTTTCACTCTCATTTATTCAAATGATTTTATCGGAACATACCTATGCATGTTAATGAACGATTTAAAAGTGGCAAAGCATGCAAATTACATTGATATTAATGGGTGGATTCCGGTTATGACCTTTATACGAAACAGTTACAGAGATCTTGCGAACGTTTTTCATTCAACATTATAGTACAGGCCCTGGAAAATAGGACTATGACTTAAAAATAAGCACTGTGCTCGAATGTAAAAGTCTGAATGGTGAAGTGGATAAAATCTCAAGATGACTATAATTTTGTGAAATCAAGATTGCGATAGGTTTAGGTAGACTCCGGGGTAAGAGAGTCAACTTGTGGGGATATTGTTTTCCGAGGTACGGTCATCAATTTGGGGATGATATTCCCGGTTATATGAACATAAAGTCTGTCTGGGTGGGTGTATCTTCGGTACCGAATCATAGATAAAGTTTTTGGCGCTCTTTTTATAAATGACAAGTGTAGTGACGTAACTGTCTGAGGTCGGTGTATTGAATCATCACACACACAGAGAAAATTACCCCCGAGAACAAATATTTTGGGTCGCAGGATGCAAGAAAAAATAAAATAGAACTACTCAGGTATATTTTCTATTAAAATACACTCGTATAAATATAAATTGTATGTTGTGTTTCTGTAATGGTGAGCAGACGTGATGTTATAATATTTACTATTTTTCAGTGAACAGAAATTATGCTAGTGCTGTCTATTTAATTAGTTGTTTCGAGTATCAAACCAACCTCCCTATATGGTGTTTGTAGAGTCTTGTCAATAATAATGTCATTGTGATATAATAGGTATAACTACCTATTCTGTTTTACGATTTTAACCTTTCCGTAGTTTGGGTTAGTTTTTTAAACTTGATAGTTTGTTAAATACTTAAACTACGTATTTTACGTAGTTTATTACATCTCATAAGTAATAAAAAATCATAATATAAATAAAGAACCCATGAGAAAAGGCTATTAAAACAAATAGGTTTTAGCAACCACTTGAAATAAAAAAAATAGTAAAAAGAATACGCATACGTAATCCACTTAAAAAACAACTAAAATGATTACTAACCTCTTTTCCCTACCACAGATTTGACACTTTTCTTTTTAAAATTTCACGTCACTATAAAACAATCGTTCAAAAATCGGGTTTCTTTTATTTTGCGCATTGGATCCAGCGGAGCGTGTATGCCACCCTCGTTGTGGTTTTTCACTGGAGGCTGCGCTGGCGTCGCAGTACCTACCGTGCAGACTCGACGTGCGGCATGGTGCAAACGATTAACGGAGCGATACGCTATCTAAGAGCGGATTTCACCGATAATAGGCTATCACTTCTAATACCAGGTGGAAGGGAAACGCTACCGTAAACAAAGACAGGCGATTACTGAAGATAAAATCGACGGTCCCTAAGTACAACCACCCAAGTGGTAGATACGTGATTTGCAGGTTTCGTTATCATGACCTTCAGGATACCCTAATCTATCGTATTGTTAAGAAAATATCTTAGTCTTTCAACTGACCTTATAACCGCACACGACATCTCCCATAGCTACAAAATTTATAATCTTTTCCAACGTAAGTACCTAATATACCTTTTTTTTATCGTGTGGAAATCCCCATGGATACCACCCCCGTTGGCCATCGGGGGTGGTTATGTCAGGATCGAATCGACTTTCGCCGTTTCGGGTCTTAATTACTGGGGTGTAAGATTACCCAATAGGCATATCCCTCGCATCGCACCCCAGCTGACCCCGGGCCCTCTGCTAGTCAGAGGGACACGTGTTCCTAATTCATAAAAAATGCATCATATTATCTAAAACAATAAATGCCACAATAAATCAATTTGTAAATAATTAAGCCCCACACATAGCTCAGAAAACTCCTGACTATTTTACTCATTCGTTCAGGATCTACAATGCCACAGACAGATAAAAACTCGGCCATTTCAAAATTAAAAAACACCATCCTATTTGCATCGAGGGTTAAAAAAAAAGTATAAATCGCTCTTTGATGTATCTCGCACCGCGGCCTTATGTACCGTTATACATAACTCAACCTTGGTCGGTGATATATATGTGCACGTAAGATTCTAGGCTCTTGTAGGGCAAGTTCACATGTTATACCTACCTTCCTTTCTTCAAGATAAGTTTTATATTAGTAACTAGTCTATGCCCGCGGCTCCGCCTACGTGAACGTCGGTTTTCGCGTTTTTGACTATATATTATCTCTGATTCTCCTCAACCGATTGTGATAAAACATGCCCAAGATTTCAAGTCCGACCAAAACCTTTGAAGCAAAAAAAACTGCATTAAAATCCGTTTAATAGTTTTTGCGTCCATCGCGCACAAACAGTAACAGACAAACAAGAATTTCCAAAAGAAATAGTTTCGTGTTCAGAAAAGTTCATAGTTATAACATAACCCGTTTTTTTAAATACCTCACTAACTAACTATTTTTACATAATTAGTATAGATAGATAACATGCGCTAAACCAATCTTCTTTGAGTCATATTGGCAAACTCTCCCCGCATCATCTGAGGGTCAATTCTCATATTAAAATATGTTCAAAATTCAGTTACGCTCACATAAATGTCAAACTTGACGCATACCCAAGAACATTAGAAATTTCCTTGTTCTTCGCATAACTAAAGAGAAAAGAGGTTGTGCGTTATTTATTTCTTTGTGAAATTATAGAATCTACCAAATTATTCACGTTACAACTGAGATTAGCCACGTTTCCCAACAGAATAGTAAATTAGTTTAAGAACCACTGCGTTAGACAACTTTTGCTTAACATTACGGCCTTGTTAGAGCCACTAAAGTATTCTAGGACATTCAGACTAGACTCAAAGAAATCATAGACCTACTATGGGTCGTAGAATGCAGATAAACATTCGATCTAGGAACGTGCAAATCAATGTAAATGTACATTTTCTTGCACTGGGCGGGAATCGAACCCGCGACGTAGCAGTGGCACACTCTACCACTACGCCTGTAGGTCGTAAAACTACAGTTGATGTTTTGAATTTGAATTTATCTTTAGCAAATTATTTGAATATGCAAATATTTTTTACAGTTAAAGCGATTCTTGGTATGACTATAATTCATAATAAGTAGGTAAGTAGAAGTCATGATTATTCAATTTTCTATACCAGAGTTTCCCAAAGTGGGTGATAACGCCCCCTTGTGGCGGATGAAGGCCTCAACGGGGGCGGTAAGAGAGCAAGAAAAGAAATGGGGGCGTTGTAGAGGCTTCGGGGGTGATTTGTGATTTCATAAGATACCTACCTAATTATTACCTATTTTTTTAATTCATTAAAATTCTAACAGCACAACATATTTTAGTTAGGTACTTACCTACTTACTTATTTAGCTCATAAATCTGTCTACGAACAAACAAAATAAAAATACCAAAAACACACTTTCGCATTTAAATAGGTATTAGTATTTCAAGCTTACCTACTCCAAGAAACATCAGTAAATTTCTTAGATAATAATAATACGACAAATAAATTGAAATTTAAATGTCTGTAATTTCTTTTTTTTATACCACTCGGCGACAGACAAGCATACGGGCTGTGTCACCGTGGGGAAGTGGTCACCGTGGCCTATGGACGTGTGCAACACAAGGGGTTTCACACTCGCGCTGTGGACCCTGGAGGGGAGTTGAGGGAGAAATGGTAGAGGACTTATTTCGGACGAGAGATACCGTCGTGTGCTACCTCCGTAAGAGAATATAGTTGGATGTGTCCGGTATTGGCGCTCATGAAGAAAGAGGTATTATCAAGGCAAAGAAAAACCGCGGGTAGCGGGTTGTAAACATGATTCTGATTTAACACGAAACTATAGTGTTTGCTGAATGATAAAACTTATTATAAATATTTATTATATCACTACCAAGAAGAAGTTGATGATGTTTGTATTTGATTTGTAGATTAAAACCATGAACGTGTAAAATCTATGGAAAGAGCGCGTTGAAGATGCCAATTTGTCCCCAAAATGGTGGCGGCTAACCATGTGTGAGAGAATTTTGGTTTGCAACGTGTTACCCAAATTTTATTCAAATGTGATTCCTGGATATACAGTTTTTACACCTTTTTACTACCCAACACATGCAATTTTTTTCGCTATTTAAACTGATTAAATCGTAGGACGTTTGATGCGTAGGTAGTGGCTGAATTGTGCTAGGTACTCTAGAGCGTTGTCAGTTGTAATCTTAATTTTATACGTTCATGATTAAAACATCATGACGAGCACCTACGAGAATATTTTCAGTTTGAAATCACTTGTTTATAATGGACGTAGCCACGAAATTCAGAATATAATCTACAAATTTAATTTTCCTCATTTACACGGTCGTGCGGTTCTTATATATAAATTCTAGATAGGTACTATTTGTCAATTAAAACTATTCAATAGCTTGCTTAACTGATTGCATCGAAATATTGGCATAAAACTATTATTACCTAATAAAACTCCCGAAGAGAGCTTATCTTGAGTTTCAGCCTTCACCAAAGTAGACCAGTGCCGATAGCTATGAAAATGGTAAAAAGTAAAAGAAATTTATAGTAGGATGAAACTTGTTGTAAAAGGAAGAGAATATAATAAAAATGATAGGAAAAATAAATTACGGGCGATCTGAGGTCGGGAAGGGGGGAGGGGGGTGAGTTTTAAGGGTAAAAACGGTTTATCTCGATTTCCGGCAAAACTACAAGTCCTATGGAAAAAAGTTAAATGACAAAGTTGTAGGTAATAAAGAGACCTACAACTTTTGTATTAACACTTTTTTCACATAACCTCAAAAAGTATGTGAAAAATTCAAATAATCAAGTTTTTGGTTTTTTATTTTTATCTTAAGCAAAACAAATTTGTTTTCCACGAAATTTGGTGAAAACTTAGCTTTTTATGTCCCAAAGACACTGTAATTTTTTTGATTTGAAATACTCTTTTTTTCAGCTTATTTTGACTAAATATCGAAAAACCACCCCAATTTTCAATCGAAAAATCTCACGTCAAAATATCAGCTTTTTAAAAAAAGTCAAAGAGTTTTTTGTTCTTTGAAATCTCTTCTTTCTGATAATGTAAAAATATATATACATTGCTATGGTAAATATTCTCAGAAAATGCAAACAAGAAAAACTCGAATTCGAAATTAACATTTTTGTATTTAGTCATTTTCTCGCTGAGGTGGGATGAAAAGTTACATGTTGCACTATAACTTCATGGTTGCACTCGAGTGCAAAGATTTTTCACCTTGTGCTCTTTTGATTCCCTCGCTAAAGCTCAGGGTTCTATTTTGTGATCATTGTATTTAGTCATTTCCTCGCTGAGGTGGGATGAAAAGTTACGTGTTGCACTATAGCTTCATAGTTATACTTGAGTGCAAAGATTTTTCACCTTGCGCACTTTTGATTCCCTCGTTAAAGATCTGGGTTCAATTTTTAGAACCCTTCGCGTGCTCAGTTTTGATGACCGAGCAAGCGAAGGGTTCATAATTTGAATCACGAGCGCAGCGAGCGATTCACAAAATGGAACCCTGAGCTTTAGCGAGGGAATCAAAAGAGCACAAGGTGAAAAATCTTTGCACTCGAGTGCAACCATGAAGTTATAGTGCAACATGTAACTTTTCATCCCACCTCAGCGAGGAAATGACTAAATACAAAAATGTTAATTTCGAATTCGAGTTTTTCTTCTTTGCATTTTCTGAGAACATTTACCATAGCAATGTATATATATTTTTACATTATCAGAAAGAAGAGATTTCAAAGAACAAAAAACTCTTTGACTTTTTTTAAAAAGCTGATATTTTGACGTGAGATTTTTCGATTGAAAATTGGGGTGGTTTTTCGATATTTAGTCAAAATAAGCTGAAAAAAAGAGTATTTCAAATCAAAAAAATTACAGTGTCTTTGGGACATAAAAAGCTAAGTTTTCACCAAATTTCGTGGAAAACAAATTTGTTTTGCTTAAGATAAAAATAAAAAACCAAAAACTTGATTATTTGAATTTTTCACATACTTTTTGAGGTTATGTGAAAAAAGTGTAAATACAAAAGTTGTAGGTCTCTTTATTACCTACAACTTTGTCATTTAACTTTTTTCCATAGGACTTGTAGTTTTGCCGGAAATCGAGATAAACCGTTTTTACCCTTAAAACGCACCCCCCTCCCCCCTTCCCGACCTCAGATCGCCCGTAATTTATTTTTCCTTTAATTTTTGTTACATTCTGATCCTTTTCCAACAGGTTTCATCCTACTATAAATTTATTTTGTCTCAAAGTCTATCGGCACTGGTCTAAAGTACGTGAAACACACTATAAAATTATAAATACTGTAGCGTGTGCATACAAATATTATGTAGGTAAGCGATGATAACGTATCAGTTCGGTAAGAGAGATCTGTAATAAAGTCATTATATAAAAGTAAAGAATGTTGTACATTTTTGACACTCTGTTATTTTGGTTTATCGGCGGTCAGAAAATATTATCAAATCGAAGCATATTACATTGTCAGCACTTAAAGGTTCCAGTCATTTGCCGAACACACGACCTTACACTCTTGTTAAAAAGTACCAACACGGAGGTAGGACACGACGGTATCTCCCGTCCGAACTGAGCAGTCCTACTGGGGTACTACCTCCGCCCTAAAGTACACCTATAAATTAGTATACCTAAGCAACTATCATTACCGATTATATATTGTTTCAAAAAGCATAGGTAAAGTACCGAGTTGATTACCTACATACCTATAACCTAGGTATACCGAAGTGTGAATAGGAACGTAGTTTTGTAACAATAACTCATAAAATATTACAACACGTGTATGGAGCCTGCAGTGGCTAAATAAAGTCGCTATTTTATAGATTTGCACTTTCATGTTTTTCCCTGGTGAATGCGTCATATTGTGACGCCCAAGCCAGCCGTACTTGCTAATCGGTGCACTTGCCAAACAACAGAACAAACTGTTGTTTCTGAAGTTGGGAGGTCAGACTGCAGATGATGTTGAACCACTAAAATCCCTGTCTGCAACCATGAAGGAAACCATTTCATAAAGGAAACCATTTCCCGAACATCACTACCATACTTGGTACTTACCTGCCTTTTTTGTGCGTAAATCCCCACGGAAAACAACCTGGTTATGTCGGACTCGGTCCGACTGAACCAGGTTGGTATGGTTCGACTGAAACCGCAAGTCGTCTCGGGACATTTGCACGTGTACCTAACCGCAACTAAAGATACTATTGTCTATAACCCCGTTGTAATGAAAATCTATATATACATATAATAAATCTGTAACTGATCGGTGTCTGTACATGGAAGATATATGGGAAAAAAAATTACTAGGGGACTTTATGAATGTAATAGATGTCAAAACAATGATTTTTAGAATTTTTGTCTGTTTGTCTGTTTATCTGTTTGTCGGTTTGTCTGTTTTTCCGCAAATCTTTGTGCGCGCTAAAATCAAAAACTACTGGAGGGATTTTGATCAAACTTGGTACGATTATAGTTCATAGTGCTGGGCAACATATAGGCTACTTTTTATACAAGCTGATACCCGCGGCTTCGCCCGCGCTTCGTTTTTAGGTCGTTTTTGGTCACATCTCCGGTTCTACTTAACCAATTTCAACCAAACATACGGTAAATTTTTTGTGATGCGGTTTTTTTTATTAGAAAGGTCTTGGTTAGACTCAAAATCTTACGCATATTCGATCACAATCGGCTCATTAGAACATGCGATATAGTAAAAAAACGCGAAAATCGACGTCCACGCGGGCGGAGCCGCGGGCAACAGCTAGTATTGAATAATAACATAAGAGGTAGGTACCCACCTACCTAGTTTTTATGTACTTAGTAGGTATTTCTTGCAGCTGGTAGATAATCGAGTGAAAACTTTAAAGCTTAGGTATAGTTGCGGGCAAGAAAATAAAGTTAGAAAAGAAAATATGTGTGTTTGTCTGATGGTTACATACTTAACCGAAAATCTCGGCGGAAGCTATAAGAAGTAATTTCCAAAGACCACACGTGACTGTGTTGATTTTTAAATTGGAGACGTAGGTACATAGGTTTCTAATCATTACAGGAATGCTTGTGTCGAACTTAAATCGGCAAAAACTGTGTTTTGCCATCATGAAATACATCTTACCCTCCAACAGTAATAATAATAATACAATGTCTATATTTCGTGCAGTCATTGAGCCCTGCAACCTGTGCAACTGTTGTACACAGACCAGTTTTTTATAATACCATGGTCGGTGTGTATATTTTTAGTTCTAAAGGCCTTACACTGTGTCTTTTTTCTACGGAAGTTGATTCATAAGCTTTTTACACGTTATGCGTGAGTGAATAAATTGATTTATGGAAATATAAAGGGTGGATAACTATTGGAAGATCCCTCAAATATCTTTTATATTATGGAACCTCATAACGATTACAAATTAAAGACTGCAATTTGAACACGAACATAAGTCATTAAAATTTTAAAAAGACTTCTGTAAAATCAAGCAAAACAAATCAAATCAGTCAAAAAATGGTCCAGGGTTTATCTTCTTTAGTTCAGAAGTTACACATTCCGAAATCATCATAAGACCAGCTTCATAATAGGTACCTACCATATTAATGTATTGTAGAAAGGTGCCGAAGGTAGGTAAGCAAGTATACCAAATTTTAAATCCAAGATTTGACTCATACATACCTACTAACAAACTAACATACGAACAAACAACAGAGCAAGTTAAAATAAAGCTTGTAAAAAGCTTTTATTTTAAAATGAAACATTTTATTATTTAACCAGGTGAAATTTATTAGTCTTAAGAAATAGAACGTTGGTTGCAATTGCATAACTACTGTACACTAAACACCTATAATGCCTGAATAGCTGAGCGTTCAGTAATTCGTCGTAAAACTCAAGGCCCTTACGATATCACAGAAATAAACCTGTGTTGTTGTGGTAGAGCGTCTAGTATTACGCCAGAGGTTGCGAGTTCGATTCCAGTGCACATAATTTATACACCTGATAATGTCTACTCCCATTGGTCTGAGTGTATTTAGGTATTGTCTCTAAGCTCTTGGTTCCTTTCCTAGTAGTTACGTATACATGAATAATACCTATCTATAATTTGTATCAATGAAAACAAAATCGACTTTGCGCTAGAGATAGGAATGTCATAATAGGATACAAACGTACAAGTTGCAGTATTTGAAATCCACATTCTTTTATAAATCAGACAATGGAAACTGGAAATGCTAATATTGAATAACAAAATATGGTGCGTAACTAGAAAATAGTAACTGAGTCACAAATTATGCTATGCAACACTAGCCATTAGCATAACAGTCCATTCATCTGTCCTGAATGAATTTTCAAAAACCTTAAAACCGGCTAAATGGGTGTCAGGTCCCGGGCAATGTACGATTCCGTATTTGATCTTCAACAAACAAATCGCAATAAAATTCGTTAAAAATATTTTGCTATTCTTCCACACATGGAGCATTATCCACTGTGTTCTTCCGATTTGAACCAGAACATCCCTTGGACTATGCCCATGGAAAAACCTTACTCAATTGAGCGTGTACGAGATCGAAACGTGAGCAAATGGACGTCGTTACATCGAAACATGTATGAATGATTTATAGATGCGTGTTAGAAATTACAGAAGACTATGTCATTGCAGTTTAGTGCACGCTAAGATAGTTACCGAGTGTAGGTATTGGAGTCATGGTCATTTTACTTTTTACACCTATTGCTTTATAAAAATAACAGTAATTATTGATATACAAGGTCACTGGTTTTGTAGTTTTTACTCTATAAGAATACAGAGTTGGCAAACCAGTAGAGAAAGAAGAGAGCTGTGAACTTACAGGCACAGGTAGAAGCCCCTGTAGCATCTCTACAACTTCCACCTAATACGATTCTAATCAGAGAAACACGCAGTGATTTGAACCGAGAAACATGATTCACTCGTACTCGTGTAGCGTTCGCGACAATATCATGAAGATCAAGTAGAGCCTTATGAAGAAAGATAATAATATAATCAGCTATTTAGATACACAACAATAGTTTGTTTGCAACTTGTTTACCTACTATAATTTGTTATTTAATGAATCTCAAAGTAGGCATAAATAGTCGATATTATCGTAATATTATGTCAATTTCATGTAGGTAAATCGTTCTGAATCAAATAATTTAACAGTTTGATCTAACTACCTTCTGAGAAAATTTGTCCTGTGTTTGTGTTGTGAAAAACAACAAATAATGTAAAATAAAACTGTTTTAGCGGATTCTATCGCAATTTATTTAGTGTTATTATTATTCTTCTAGAGAGGCTAAATGACGTGTTGTCCCCCTGAACATGCTTCTACTAGAGAAACTTCCTTTTAGCAGGGAGTCGGCTAGACGCTAGGGCGATCGCTATTCTAAGGTAAGTAGTAGTACATATCACATTTTTTATTTGGCACGTTAAGAAAAGATGCGACATCTTTTAAGAGTAGTTAAATCCGAATAGTTGAAGGTTTTAACCCTCTCTAAAGGCATCAAACGGTCAGTTCGCTGTGCGATAGCAAAAAAGTTTTAGCCACACTCACTCTGCCAGACATGCAAAAAATAAATTGCGACGAATTCAGAACATTTTTTGGAAATCGGTTAAAAATCACAAGCCATGGCTTATACTGCTAGCCAATTGCTGGAGAAAATAAAAGGCGGTATGTCTCGTGTCGGATGTTTTATTCTGTACTAAATTAATTGACTAAAATTCACTAACAAACCAACTAAAATCATAACAGCATACTTACAGACAGACTGCCGGAGTCGAACGCTCTTATACATAATAATTAATTATAATTATTAAGTAATAATAATAATACGTATTTTTATTTTCGCATTAGTTTACAATAATAATTTATTCAATAAACCATCTAATTTCATGAAAATATAATCGAATAAAATGGACCTAAACATAATTATTTGTTAAAAATTTGTAAATAACTCGGAACAACTTTATAAATAACCAATTTATTAATAAAATTTTAAAATTAATAATTAATAGGTAGAATAATAATTTTGATACTTACTTACATTTGACAACAAGGTACGGTACAGTCAGCGTCAAAAGTTGATGATAATAGAACAGATTTCAAACTTGAAAATCTGAGTGAAAATTTATCTAAGTACATTATTAACATTTTATTAGAGCCTAACATAATAGGTAGTTGTATAGCATTTTCGTTAAGTAATATCTATTAATTAATTTGCTCTAAAACTAACTTTTAAAATCTGACAATGATCATGATTTTGACGCCTACTATACGTATCGATTAATTAATGGTTGACAATAGAATTCATACAATATCGAAAATATTACATATTACAACATAGACATTAATTTAAACATTAACATCATAACGATTTAATACATAATTGTATCATAGATAAGTAATACCTAAGTAGATTTTGATCTACCTATGCGAAAATAAAAATACAGAATTTACGTAGTCCGACATTAACAAAGGACAGTATATGGGCTTGATAAACCTACCAAGATTTTTTTATATTTCGGTCACGTCAATATGACTTCACCTCGCCTGATGGTAAGCTAAAGGTAAAGTCTCAGGAAGGGGGCTTCTATTACTTATACCGACAGTGCCATATTGGTGGCCCTCAAATTGACGGCCTTATCAAATGCTTTTTCACGCCCCGCTTAAAGAACCCAGGACTGTAGGAAGAAGGAAACAAGTTTAGTTATTATGATAAATATTTCAAACAAGCATCGCCATGCGGTTTCACCTACCTTAGACCTGATAACGTGGAAATATCGGGGTAAAAAGAAGCCTAAGTTACTCGTGCTAAGTAATTGTTAAAGAATTTTTGAAATCGGTTCAATAGTTTCAGAGATAATCGATTACAAACAAACAAACTTTTACTCTACAATATTAGTATAGGTATAACTGATGTTGTATTTATACTACATTTGCAATTTAGATACAAACAGGTTTACTTACGAAATCTTATCACGATCGGTATTTCCCGCTATTATCAGACACGAGATGAGAAATTTATCAGATGGGTAAACAGTTATGTGTACAATCAAGACATCATTTGGGTTCTTTTAATCATTCGCGATGTAACCAATTGTTGTCAATAGGGACTAGTCAATACTCCTAAGGTAGTATGGGTCCAAAAAGGCTCTTGCGCACGACGGGTTCAGGGCTGAGGGGTCTGACCGTAATTGCTTTCTAAAAGTCAAAATTAACCAAATCATGCAAGGTACCTATGAAAACTAGCAGTGAGAGGTGACCCCAGGCTTCAACCTTGCATGACTTGCCACTTGGGTTGCCATGTGTAGGTACGTGATTCTAATTTGATCTGATGAAATTAAAATATCGTCATTCTTCGAACCTTTTCTCAATTCAGTTGTGGTCAGGTTCAGGTGGTTTTCAGTCTATTTACCGAGAAGCGACTGCCTTCTGACCTCCACAACTCATTGGCGATATTTAAATGTATTCTATAGAAAACAGTAAAACTTAATAATGAACCCCATATACTATTCTTTGTTAAATGATAATACAAGTTTAGAACCCAGATAAGCATAAACATGGTCTTCCACCAGCTTCATAAGCCACCCACAAATACAAACATAGTATTTTTACATCTTAACTTAACAGCAAGTAGATCTATAACAGCGTCCGCTACTGCATGCATGTGCATGCATGCGGATGCCATGTTTCATGCAAATCATATATATTTTGCACGAAATTATTTGTACGTAATTCCCACAGCATTATTTGCACGAAACATGCGTCGGCATGCGTGCACATGCATGACGCAGCGGATGGCTTAAGATAAATTTTGCTATAAGGTATAGACGTAGCCAGGAGTGATTTCGGGGGTTCGAAATTCAAAATACTATCTACAAATGAACTTTCCGTTAAATTCACATGTTTTTTTTTTTGCTATCGAAACTTATCCCCCTCAAAACTTGAACCTGGCTACGCCTACGCGATAAAGGAAACTAAATATTAAATGATATGAAATGCTTCTTAAAGCCAAGAGGAAGTTAAGAGGTAGCTACTCAAATATGTTTTCGTGGATCTTAATACAAACTTAATTTATGATTACACTGTATAAATAATGATTAATTCTAAACAACGTACAGTAACCCCACAGCTTTTGATTTGGCGTAAAAGGGGAGTCCCACTGAGATCGGCTCGGTACCTACGATATATTTTCAGAGTAGCTTAATATTGTATAATCGCACTCTATAAATATATCAAACTGTCAGTTCAGGGAGGAACACTCACTCTTCTGCCCGACAACGTGCCAATTCAAAAACCTAGTAGGTACTATATTATAATATATCTACGCAAGCGTGAAAATGAAATTTCACTTTATTAAAGGGTTATATTAATTGTTATTGTTCTAAAATTAGGTTTACGTATGGTTATACTTAGGATAGGAGAGAATTCATCGCAAAAGATCAATTTTAATAACATTTTTGCTATCGCGTTGTTTTATTTCACTGGGAGTTAAGTTATATAATTACCTTAACCCAAAATGGGTATTTGAGGCCCCATAAAGATTTTCAGGCCCTATCTCAACCTCACCTGCAAGCTAGTACACCTGGTGATTGATAGGTCATACTCTAGTAGTGGTTTTACTCTCCGGGTTAGGGGACAAACCAAATTACAGAAAGGAAGAACGGCTCTAGGGCTCCAAAGTGTAAGCTTTGGGTGCAACCGGGATGGGCGTTTGAATAAAGAAGAAGTCAAATGTCAAAAAATCACATTTTAATTTGATTACAGTAGCAGCACGATATGATGGCCGGTTTGACATATTACAATAGTGATGGAAATGTCAATTTACTCTCGATAAAAATATAATCAAATCAAATAAGTTTTTATTGCAAGCAGTACTTACCTAGGTGCCTGATTCAAAAACTTTAGTAAAAAAATATAATTTTTTACCTACTTAATACATATGAACGAACTGAATATTGGAATTAGGAATGAAAATGAGTATATATTAATCCAGCTTCCTTCAGTGATTGCACTAGCTTTTTTCTTGTTGGATACTCCTTCCGTAAATAGTAGCTACACACATGTCTTCGACTGGTTTTGCTCGTTTTTTTCTGTGTGTGTGAAGTTTATTTTCTTCTGTGCCAGTCTCGCCAGATTTTTCTTTAGTTATCTATTCGTCTAGTCTAACAGTTATAGGTAAAATTGACCTTCCATTTTGAGATTCACGATCGAAATGTTACGAAGGCGTACCTATAACGAACACACGTGCCTGGCTGTTTAGAACAGCTCTGCGTACGTTCGGCCATATCGACGAAATCCACAACAAAAGGCGTAAACAGAGTAAGTTGAGGGCTACCATTATAATTATCACTGTTAGTGTATGTAATGGGGACCCCTTCCTGAGACTTTACCATCAGGCGAGATTTACCATTTAGCTTACCATCAGGCGAGGAGGTCTAAACTATATCGCAATCGCACTGCACTCCTAGTTTGTACTTTTCGAAGCAACGTCAAGTCGAAAATGCTTTGTTTTGACGTAAGTTTGCCGGAGATATTATTGGGCTTGCCAGTGGTCCTAGTGTCGATTATATAGATTTTATTTAAAGAAATTGAATTTCGAAAAACAAATACCGAGTTGTGTGAAATAAGTACACCAATAGGTAATTATAATCTTATAAAAATAAAAAATAAATGATCGTGGGACACTAATATACATTATATAATTCAGAAATCAATGTAATAAATAAATATTGTGTCCTAAAATTATACCTACATTCGATAAAATTTTATGACTTACTGTACGTCACTATTGACAATAAAGAACAGCAATGTGCTCTTTCAAAATGTCACAATAATTAATACGAAACTTCATGAGCGGACAAACGTCAAACCGGCCATTATATCGTGCCGTAGGTATAGTAAACAGTTTAATATTGTTGTCAAAACGTGTTTGCGGGATGACATCTTTGTTTATATTACGTTAAACTACCGTTGAGAGATGTAACTTCCTTGTATATATAATGGAGGAAACATGTATGTCGTTTTGTAGATTACTAAGACAGCTCTATGTTTAACATTCTAATACGTAGAAAAAACATGACGTGATTAAAGTACTTATTCCTCTGGCTTTATAAGCAAGATATGTTGATTGAGGAACTAAAATAGCCAAGAAAGAGGATTGATACCAAACCGACAATGTATAACATTTATTGTCTGTAGAAATCTTTGACGTAACCCACGAAAAAGGAACAATAAAAAAATAAAACGGTTTTATCAATGACTCTATGTACTTATACTATTTCACAGGCTGTTTAGAACAAAAATTACGGGACGCTATTATTATTTTGTTAATTATTTAAATGAATTTTGTATTGTCAGATACATAATTATAAAAAGTTGTGCGTTAATTGATAGCAATTGCGAGCAACTATGTGACCAAATTTTTGTTCCGTACAGCTAGTTAAGTAGTTAGGTAGGTACGAGTAGGTATGGTATACATAGAATTCATCAGACTTCATGGACAAATTATAAGTGTAAACGAAAAAAAGTACATTGTGTATTAAAACACTGTAGACCTTAATAAATGATACAAAAGCGTTCTTAACCTAATACCAATATTAACCCTATAATGATTAATCTATCAACAATATATTAAAATCATTCTTCAGATTAACATTTTTTTGAACATTTACAAGATTGTACATAAGATAAAAGATTGACATGCCTTGGATGTTTCAAATAATACAAAATAACACTCAGGTACTAAGCCCGTCCTTTAAATCATGCGTGTCACGCATAATATATGGGCGCCCACATGTCGTGCAAATCCTATGATTTTATTGCACGAAATTTTCTCCATGTATGCACGAAACAGGCGCTCACATGTATGCACACACGAGCCAGCGGACGGGCTTCGTACCTGTAGCCATTTTAATAGAAGAAATAAATATCTGTTCAATCAATAGGAGAGAATTATATTAATGTAATTATCTTGCAAAATTTACAATGTATTTTTAATCCTATTCTAATGAATTTGAAGATTGGGGATTGTGATTTGGTGATTATTGTTTTAAGTAATTTGTGTAAAACATATAGTTTAGTCAGCAACGTTTTAGAGAGCCTTACAAGAACTTCCTGTAGGTACTATTTGTACAAAGTCACGTGTACCCTCATACATAATAACTATTATACTAACATAGCAAATATCAACAATTTAGGCGTGTTAGGACAGAAGCAGATGACGGACTTTTGTCTCTGTCTGTACCAAATTCTATACGAGTATACCACATTACCTAGATCAAAACTTAGACAACTCTAAAATCAAATTTGTATTTACTTTTAACACTTTGGTATACCTACACAGTTAACATTAAATTTATTCAACAAGGAAAAGGAAGTTAGGTAATACCATTTATCAGGTCATAATATTTGCAAAGACTTTTATCTGTACCTACTATTAGACATGCTGCGACATGAGCATACAAACATTATCATACAAACAATTGCTTACCAAATGTTATTGTAAGTATGTATTTTGTCAAATTAATAGGCAGATCTGAAGTTAGACCAGGCGGCCTTACTATGAGCTTTTATAACAAATTCAAATGCGATGCAGCTCAGCTCAGGGAGAGAGATGGACTTATGCACCGTGTATAGCGCCATCTCTCTCCCTGAGTTGAACCGCATCGCATTTTAGTTGCTATAAGAGCTCATAGTATGAGGCCAGTAGTCCGAAATTTTAGGGCTCCAACTACTCGTACCGAATGACATAGCTATAGAGGATAGTTATTATTATAAGGTTGATGAATAATATAATCAATTTTGTCGGAAACTTCAAGGCTATCAATCTTTATCTAACGGTACCTAATGTATACTGTCACACCCGACACGGTGACCGACTCACTGCAATCGAAACTGATCATAACATACTTTATAGTCCGTATTACTATAAGACTAATTTTCATTAGACAATTTGTCAACAATTCGCAGTATAATATTAGTTTCGACATTATGAAACATAGCAACATAATATGAAATTGTAAAACTCTATAATAAATAAAATTAATATTTTCCATTTCTGTGTGTGTCGCTTTATAAGTGTGGGATATTCCTTGGGATTTTATTTATAATTTTATTAATTCGTTTAGAAACGGCATCAAAGCTAATGCTAACCTAATGATGGCCATTCACCTTACTACCTATCATCCAATATGCTTTACCTAACATGCGACTTCTCACGTTTCGACTGTGATTAGAACTCTATAGAATCGATTGGACGATAGATAGTATCGTTTCTGGCTACCATAAGTCTAATCGACAGCAGAGAAAAAAATTCATGAATCAATTAAATAATGAAGATATAACTTGTATTTTATTGTCGATATCAAAAAACGATTCCTAGGGATAATCAACACATTTTTTTATTTATAAAATGATACACACAGTATAGCCGACTAGAAAATCAATCACAAAAGTTTATCTAATACTAAACGAAATCACAATTGGTGTAAAATTTTTACTTATGGTTTACCAGCAATATGTTGTAGGCTCTGTTAGACCGTATGCAGTGAATGATTTTATATTATTAATGTAAGCGTTGTGTTTGCCAAAATGGTTGTAACAGATGGCCGAATGGATCAGATTGAATGGTGCAGTGAAATATGTAACTGGGGTATGTACCTAACGCTTGACACTGATTTCAATTCCGATTTATGAAAAATCTCAATCCAATGTACGCAATACGCTGCTATCAAATGATTCAAGAATAGCGTTGCTGTCACAATTTAAATCCTATTAGTTTTCATTATAATAGTCGCGTAATTTTCAAGTGTTCAAGAATACGAAACTTCAAAATCCCAATACCGATCGCTTAGAATTATTAATTTCAAGAGTAAGGACCCTGAAGACTGGTTGATTGATCATTCTCGGGTTATCATAGGAGACCTAACTTCGACTATACGATAATTATTTAGTATCACATATAAATATAAATTTAACCTGAAATTTGGAGAAATATTTGTTTAATTCTACTGAAAATGACGATTTCTTTCAAGAATAACAAATAACCAATGATAAAACAACCACAACGCTTACCAACGTGTATCTAATTTAATATAAAAGTGGCTAATAAACGTATCAAATCATTATAAAATGTCGCACAGTCAACATGTCCTATGTCTATACCTAGATAATATTCTCTCTTCGACCGGAAATATTACAAAGCTTGCTAGCCAAAACAGATAGGATACTTTTGACGTAATTTTTGTTAATAATATTACTGTATACATCCCATTTATGACTTATATTATATTAACCCCTTTTTATTTGATAAAACATTGACATTTCTATTTGAAATTTAGAACAAATCCATATTCGGTATAACGTTACGGTATCCTTAACGTTACGTGTCCTAAACAACGTCATGTAGTTTACCTGTTGTAAGAAATTTCATATAAATCTAAAATGATGATACCTACACGTTATAGTCATAATGAACAATATCAATAATGATTTAAAAGAATTTATCGACATTTAAGTATTTTCACGTGTCTTATGTTAGAAAGAGAACAATGGGTTTCGAATAGACAATGGAAAATAAAGTGTAATTTCTTAAACGATCTCACTGTAAATCGATTCACGTCATGTTAAATTTCTAGTAGTGATGTAGGTATCATTAATGGCGCGCATTTGTGACAGTAAATAGTATATTAAATAAAGAGTGTTTCACAATTTTTCTATTATTTTCCACAAAATCCACATCAAAAGTATCGATCGATCTGTCGGCTATTAACAAAACACAACTAAATAAACTACACAATATTGTAATATCAGAAGCGATTCTTATTTTACATTTTCTTTTCAAAAAAGCTTAGATTTTTTACACACATCTCTTTTGACAGGGCAGTCCTTCACAACCCGTAATATTTAATGTCTTTTTCGTCTTGTATGTACGAGTCGTACGAAATAACTAAATCGTCTATGTCAATACTTTTATTTCAACACACACTATATTTTTATAACTACCCTACATTGTTTAAATAGGAAGGTATTTAAATACATACTGTCAATTTTTTATTAAATGAACTCAACTAATTGAACTCGAGCTGAGTTCTAATCCGTTCAGCAAACAGTAAAGTACCTAGTTATGTAGACCGACTTTTTTGTAACAACTTTTTTAAGCTAATTACGAGCCTTTTTGATTATTATTTAAAGTAATACCGAGTCAAAAGAGATGAGTAGTTAGTTACATTATAATACTATCAAAGTTTAATGTTCTTGGTCTGAAGAGTCGACGTTTTCAGTTTGTGCGAATTTCAGGAACACTTGCTCCAGTGTCGTTTGACTGAAGCTGTACTCTACTATGTTAAGCTTTTCTTTCGCTGTAAATATACGTTTCATTTAGTTTATATATATTTGTAAAATGACTCTTGTATGTATGTTTTAAAGTATCTAATCCAATTATATATTTTACTAAACTGGTTAAATACAGTTTTGTTTTAACTGATCTCGGTGCCTACCATTGGTGAAATTTGAAGAACGAAGACTTTGAGCAGATATTATTTCCACATTGGATTTTTTTATGATTTTGGGTCTCATCATTATATTTCATGTTACAAATATGATCAATTTATGTTACAGAATCTAATATGACAAATACTTCAGCTCATTAAGAGCATTAAATAAATTAGAATTTTTTTCAATGACGCCCCAACATGGGACTAAATTAATATTGTTACTTACCATCCTCAATCTGCTGGAAACACCTTGCAAGGCTGGACACAGAAGACTGGGGTACGGAGAAGACTAGTCGCTCGGAGAAGTTCTCCTCGAGGATCGCTGAAGGGAACAGCTGCGCTACTAGAGCGATCGCAGCTTCCGCGTTGGCACCACCACTGGATTCCGTCCTAATTTAATATTAATAGTACACGTAATGCATATTTAAATGGGGGTAGGATGTTAGTAAATGTCAATCTTATTTGTCTTTAACTAAAGTTCAAATTCTGCCACTTCTTTCTGTCGGCAGCTAAGTACTTCGCTGTTTCCAAAATCTTTGATTAAGTACATTATAGCCGCAACAATATTACAGTGAGGCCATATTGTTTTGTTTAAATACTAGTATACTAACATCGCTTTCAACTTTGCTAAAATTTAAAATCTGCTTCAAGGTTTCGGAATATAATACATATATTATCTCTTACTCAATGGGGTGTGCAGACCTCATTGTACTACTTGCTACGATTCTGGCTAATTCATAATTGTTTTGTTTTCAGGGTGTGGTTATGAGATATTCATAAGTCTTACCGTTGGTGCTTGTGCCTCGCTGAAGGCGGAGTGCCTGCCACGAGCGGCGTATGTATACTGGCATCTACTGCCTCAGCCTCGCCTTCTGCCTCCGCTTCGCCCTCCACTGAACCTCCACCAGAACCACCTGTTTGTGTTGCATATGTTAGACAGTGTAATGAACTACTTTTTATATAAATGGTCATATTTATAAATTACATGTTCGGTAGTGGAATAGAAGTCAGATTGACACTTGGTCATCCTACAATGATTACCACTGTGAGATGACCAACTGTCAATCTAAACTCTTTCGTACATGCTTATATGATTTCCAAAGCATTTTATAGACATTTGAGTAAATTTCATGTGGGTAGTTTTAAATTTTAATTTTTTTCGGCACTTACACACATTATTAAATGTTTGAACCTATTTTTTATTTCAAATTATTGGAAATTATGATCTCTTAAGTTTATTTTAATAAAGCATACCTTCATCAGCCTCTCCTAACGATGGTGAGTTTTCATTTGACCTGAGTGGCGATGGTGACATCGATAATTCGGCCTCCATCGCCTGGAATCAATACACATAATTATATTAGGTGCAACCAATAGTGGATTGAACATAAAGCAATAATTTTTTGCGGGTACTTGAATAACAAAAACCGGCCACCATCTATCTATTTTCAGCTGATGCTGAAATAGAAACATATAAAAATATAAATCAATTACGCACCGCTTTCTGATTACTCTGCCCAATCTTCATCTCTAAAGTATATCCAGCACCGTACAGGTTTTTTAAATGTTGTGTGGAGCCGATACACCTGAATAATTAAACATTTAGTTAAATTTCGAACATAGAAGCTTCAATTTTTGTAGCAGTCTTTGGGATAACCTTAAAAAAGTATTTTGTTTACTAACCTTAGGCCTCCTTTGACCATGATACCGACTCTGGAACATAAAGCGTCAGCCTCTTCCATGGAATGTGTAGTTAATATAGCACCTTTCTTGCCCTGAAACCAACAACCAAAATACAATTGAAGTCCCATGTTGGGCGCCAATATTTTAACAAGTTCTAAATTTTATTGTGGCCTACATCAGACATAGACTTACAAGTACATCCACCACAGTGAATATGATATTCAAATGAACTATAGTTTAACTATAGTGGAAACTAAATCCATCTCGATTTCTACGCAAGTTTAGCCAATTGATTTAACTGTTATGTCGCGCAGGGTTCTCCAGATAGATGCTAATGGGATAGTTGTGTGATTTCATACTATTTCGATGTGGCATAAAACACCTAAGACAGTCATAGTTGCCCTATTTATTATCTTTTATAAAATACAATACACATGGAAAATTAAAAATATAGATTACCTGAAAACTGGCTAGAATGGTATCCCAGAGGAAGCGCTTGCTCCTCGGGTCCATGCCAGTGGAGGGCTCATCCAGCAGCACCACTCTGGGACAGCCCACCATCGCCAAAGCGAACGACAGTTTCCGTTTTGTACCCCCTGAGCACTCGTCAGCGTTCTTGTTTGCATGCTCCATTATTTGTAGACCATTTAAATATGCATCTACAATCCTGTGAAAAAGTATTATCAAGAGTTAGTTATAATTGATGTAATTTAATAATTTTTAAAAATTGTAATTTAAATTTTGCTAATCAAGCTTATTTATTTAATTTAAATTATTCTTTTCATTTTCTTTAGGCCCTAAACATACATAACTATTACGGACTAATAACTACCCACATATTGCCTGACTGAATTACCTGGCTTAATCCAAATTGCCAAACGTATGAAGATAACGATTTATATATATTATTTTAACTTAATTTTCGTTCATTATTTTTCCAGGAACTTGACAAATTCCTCAAAAAAGGTCTTGACAAACAACAGACAGACAAACAACAAAGGTTTTTTTTTAACTTTTAAACTTTCGCGTTCCTGTACCGGGTACCTGGAGACAAAATAATATAAAAATGTCGAAAATGTGCGGATAGATGAAGAACCGGCTACCTCACGGACTCGACGACAGAGGGCGTGCGCGGCTGAGACAGTCAGCCTGTGACCACGGCCGGTGTAAACTGGTCGAAACGTCAGGCATTCCAAAGGTATGTATATTACCTATACCATGATCGCGTTAATTCCCGTTTACGTATAATAAACAATAAAGGGCTTCTAAAAGGCTTTAATGTTTTTACCTTTGAATCACAGAACCTTAAAAACGTGAAAAAGTGAAACTGCTAAAATCTACATACTTAATAACATTCAAAAACTACTCAGTACTAGTCTAACCTTGGAGTATCTTGCTTGCTGACCCCCCGGATGGCTGCGTAGCACTCGATGTGCTCACGGATGGTGACGTTCTTCCACAGAGCGTCGTGCTGCGGGCAGTAGCCCAACATCTGGAACGCAGACGTCCGCGAGTCGTCTATGTTCTGACTGCCCAACATCACCTGCACCATCATAATAATTAGATACTATTGTTCTAAAATTGAGAATACCATAAAAATATCAAAACCTGCGGGTAGAAAGACTTTTTTGAACACATGTAATGTGCGAGCATGAACGTATAAAAAATATGGACGGAATGCGTTGAATAATAGTTTTTGTTTCGATTAATTAAAGAAAAACACATACTGTGCCATTTGTGGGGCACTCTTCTGCCGTGATAATCTTCATCGTAGTGGTCTTCCCAGCGCCATTGTGCCCGAGTAGACCGAACACCTCCCCCCCCTCCACAGCCAGACTCAGCCTCGCTAGCCCTACGAACCGCGACCTGACCCTGGAAGACGTGTCTTCTTCCTGGGCCAAGCAGGACCCCCCACTGCCAGTGCCGCGGACTTTGTATTCTTTGCGAAGATTCTGGAAGATACACAGTTTGTGAGGAACAGCATTATCGAGCTTTAATTATTAAATGTTCGAAGATACATTACTCAGCGGCAACTGAGCCTAAATTAATGAAGTAGGGTCAGCGTCAAAACTTGATGATTATATCTAGGAGTCTAAAGTACCTAGGTTATTATCTACTTTTGAAACTTTGTCGCAACATGTACTTTTGACGCTCTGTAGCATCACCTACTTTTGACTTTGACTGTATATGTATAGATATTAATACGCATGGCAATTAACATACAGACAACCCAAATACAACATATATTACGATGCATTACTCTCTTTATGGCACGAAACAGTACGCCGCTCAACGCAGCGGACGGCCTTACAAGTCGAAAGCTCTACCACATACCTGGGTAGTTTATTATTAAAAATACTTCCACATACATGCACCACAAGCGGCGGCGCATTGTTCTTCGGTTGGTTGAGGATGCTGGCCACCCTCCGTCGCTCCCTTCTCACGTCCTCATCTTCACCCCCCTCACCCCCAGCCTCCGCCTCCGCATCCCCACTTTCCTCTGACCCTGTGCGTTTGCGCTGCAAGAATGTGTTAAATTCTAATTTCTGATTTATTCGAATAAAAATGGTCTCGTGACGTGGAGAAGTTATTTTTACCTGACGCAAAATAATGAAAATTAAAATTTAAATGATAAATATACCATTGGTTCACCTCTTTATGACAATGATAATAAGATCTAGGTGGCAGACAAGCAAACGGTCCACCTGATGGGAAGCGGACACTGCCGGGCCTATGAATGGGTGCAACACCAGGGGTGTCACACTCGCGCTGTCGACCCTGTAAAAACCTTCTAATACCCTTCTTGAAGAACCCCATATTTTAGATACTAGGGAAAACCATAGCAGGGAGATCATTCCACAGCCGGTGCGTGTGAGGAATGAAGTTCTTCTCATACCTCGCAGTACGCACCGTTGTCGGATGCACGTGGGCAAATATAACTATATATGACTCACAGGACATATCCTGCCGGTAGACTTGAGCCTGTCGGCGGCAAGTAGGGCAGCCCCACACAACGGCACGTGGAGTAGCATGGCCACCACTAGCACCCACACTTCTGCCGTGAAGTAGCTGCTCAGGGCAGGCGTGGTGCACAGCCCTCGGAGGTTGCACGTTAGGTACACCCTGGTGGATAAACATTTGTGAAATACATCTATTTTAATAAGTTGCCTCAAGTTAATCCTCGAATATGAATAATGTTTACCTTTTTTTAATAAATAAATATTCTAAAACATTTTGCACGATACAATCTAGGTCTTCAAACAACCAACTTACCTATCAACATAATATATAATGGCGTACGGAATATACATCACATCCAAGAAACTGAAGACAAGGTGTAAGTAGAACGCGATGTCACTACCTGCGAATAAGAAAATACATCTTCAGAAATAAGTTCATTTTAGTACCCTGGCACTAAACTAAAGTATTTTAAAGGAATTCATGGACTAAATGAGGAACAGCGTAACAAAGGTACATTGTGGTATAGTAGAAAATATTGTGACCAAGACAGAGAAAAGATTGTTAAGAAGATTCCGATGGGTAATTTTACGAAATATGCTTAAGAGGCCAGAGTAAATGTCAATCAGAACCAGGAAATTTTATGGAAAAGTCAACTCAAGGGTAGGTACTCAAAAGCGGTGAAGATTATAAAAATAAAAATGTGAGTAGAGGAAGCGAAAGGCATAATGCCAGGATCGTAACAAATATATTTTCTTTGGAAGAAAAAGGAGTAGGTAACTATATATTTTGGAGTTAATATTAACAGACTCACCCCATTTGAAGGTATCGAGCACCGCAACCAATATAAACGGTATCACACCGACCCACGTGGTGATGTTCGGCATGATGCTCTGTGCGGAATCCATCTTGTCGAACACGTATGACAGGCATGTGTTAAACAAGATGGCGGACGGACTGTACAGTAGGAGGAGACCTGACAGCATGGTGATTGCTGAGCCATTTGTCAGGCTTGGAATGTCGTTAAGGATAACCTGTAAATGTACCGAAAATTATATATTTTAAAAGTCACCTTTCTGTTTCCAAATTCTTTTGAAAGCATCTTGTAGGGCGTCCTTTGCCTCATGCGCATACAAATGTATGCACAGTTGCATGCGCATGAGGCGTGCATGCATACGGGCGTCTGTTTCGTGCAAATGATATTGTGCGAATTTCGTGCAAAAATAAATATCTACGATTCGCATGAAACAATAAAAAATGTGGACGCTGGCTTGCGTGCATACTACATAATACATACCAAAACGAGGACTCCGGCGCTGGTGATGATCATGATGAAGATAAGGATGGTGAAGTACGTGAGGAAGTACATGCTCATCGACAGGCCGTTCACTCGCAACTGGTTCTTCGCTTTTATCTGAAACAATATTTATATAGAGTTGGTTATAACTCCAAATGTGCAACTCCCAAAAGGGTATATTTGAAAGCTAAAGGTTCTAATTCGTTGTTTAGAAACAGACCCATTTAAAGTTTTGAATTGTGTCGTAAGAAAATATTCTGTCCAGTTTTGGGGTGAACTCCTTTCAACTCACCTCTCTATCATATACAATATCTACGGCTAAGGTGACAGGAACTAAAGCGAATATCATGCCCATGAATATCGCGCATATGACGTTGCCCACGTTGAACTCTTCCTGCTGCTCTGTCTGCTGGAAGGGGTGTGCTAGCACCTCGATGGGTTTGAAGTTTTCGATTAGCCCCGATGTCGACATTAAAACCCTGGAATTAATATGTTTTTCTTAAGCCAAGTGGTTAATCAGTGTTATTTTATATTTTTTTGCAGTAAAGATCTTTCTAATGTAAAAAATATGGGTAGTTGAGGTAGTTTGATAATTGGAAAATTAACGGATTTGGACATTTTGATTCTGAACATTCTGTTTTGAGAAAGGGAACCTTTTCTTGTAGCAAACCTTCCAACAGGACACCAGGATATATTTACTTACGTTTTCTTTTTAATTGTTTGGGTCATGGGCATTTGATTAACTTTAAAAGACATAGATACAAAAACCAACGCAAATGTAATTATTGGACTGTTTATGTTAAGTCAAGTTGTAAAAAATTATAATGAAAACTCACCTAAAAACGCTGTTATCCAACAAATTCACAATAATAGGCAAACTGTGTGTGTAGGTGCTATTGTAGTAAGCCATAATCTTCCCATACGGTATTAAACTATCCTTTATACTGAAAGCTCCAAAGTTCTCCATATCCAGAAGACTAGAGAAATTCCCATCGAAGTCTATAATTGGATATGCTCCTAAAGTCTCCAAAGACTCTCGAAGGTCGATCAGCTCCTTGTAGTTATCCTGTTCACTGAAGACCGCTATAGGTGTTTTGTTGAAATACGCGTTGGGATCCAATTTGAGGGGTTGCATTCGAAAAAAGACAATTTGACGGGATTTCACGTAGAGACCGATCGCACAGGATACTGGAAAGAAAAAAGATACGTGAATGTGGATACCGCACTAGGAGTTAATTGACTAATTTTATTTGATGTGGTTATATGGGTAGGTACAAGGACTGCCGATAAAAAAGTGGGTGAATCTTGAAATTTGTCGTATTTAGTTGATTCTGAACTTTCTGATCCAAAACACAGGGTTGTTTTCATCAGTGTTTTAAAAGAGACAATATCTTAACGTATCGTTCTATTTCATTTCAGGGCCCGTAGCCAAGTGGCAAAAGTCTAAATCGCAAACGATCGCTAAGTAAACGTATAGATTAGGTCGACCAATCACACTCCAGCTCGTGATTCCGCCGCGGCGCGCGCATCGTACACCTGCGACGAGCTGGGATGTGATTGGTCGACCTAATCGTTCGTTTTCTAAGCGATCGTTTGCGATTTAGAATTTTTCCATTTGTCTACGGGGGCAGTTCCCTATTAGTTCCAATAGATTCGCCTTCTCTTACGTCGAACCTAAAATATTATTATCTGGAGAAATGTTTCTTAAGAACCCTTCGGGAATATATATAAGTGTAAATACCTCTATAATTGCAATTCAATACCTAAACGCTCTGCAGCAAAAACATTTAGAAGCTATTTCTTCGAGTGTCCCTTATGGTGACACCACACTTCGCTATCCGCCTTTTTAGTATAAATCGAAGTTGGGAGAGCTTATTCTTGTAGGTATATTTGCTTTATTCGCACGAATATTCGCCATAGTCACTCTTCTATGACGAATTGTGGAGGGTTTAGTCATCTATAAGCATTTTCTAGAATAGCGAAGTGTGGTTCCACATTATACATTGCATGTTCAAGTCCCGTTCTGAATACGGATTTTTTCCGATCCAAATGTATAAAAACTTGAAGACAGACTTACTAATAGGCATGAAGATCATGACGTACAGCTTGTAAGGGTCCCTGATCATCCGCACGGTCCTGATGTACACGAGCGCACAGAACGTTCTCCAGCATGACGGGTTGGTCTTCACCGTCTCGCCTAGAGCATCCACTGATATAGGAACCTCTGGAGTTACCTACAAAGAAATTCGTTTATTAGCTGTATAGCAAACCAGTCCTTTTTCTTGCGTGATATCCCTCTTGGGTTTCACCACAACAGAGCCGATTAAAATCGCTTGGTGTTTCGTCATTATCGACCTGTGTGGCCGGGGAATTTGATGTGTCTTGGAGCAGGTGAGTCCTAGAGTAAGGACATCCTCTCGACAGATGGATTGATGACTGACTAAAGTGGCTGAGAAAGACTGGAGGAGACTGCGGAAGGTCCACCTTCCTCTCCCATTGTACCCCGTAACACCCAATCCTCCAGGATTGGGTGTTACGGGGTACAATGGGAGAGGCTCATGTCCAATACTGAATGTGGAAGGTGGAGGGTTGGGTGTTATGGGGCACATTGGGAGAGGCCTATGTCCAGCAGTGGGCTATAATAAGCTAATGGATTGGCTGATTGATAATACAATACCTTGACGTGCTCAACACCATGTGTTGTGGAATGTAACGCGTGTGACGCAGGCGGGGTAGGCAGCGACGTCGTTTTTTGAGGGTCTTTGTCATTCAGCTCCTGATCACAAAATATACATTTAGGTACTATGATTTTTTTTTACATTTCGTCATAAAAGACTGACTAAAGTGTATTGAACAGGAACAAAGAAATATGTCGAATATGTGTGTATGTTTATGTTATGTTGGGATAATTTTCGGTAACTCTTTAACCATTTCAAAGGTATTAGGATACACTGTAATTTCAATCACACCTGATAACTAAGTGTCTTGCTTTGCAGTGACAAACTCCTGGACAGAGCCCTTGCTCTCACAAGCTTCACAGACGATACTCCTTCTACTGCCTCCGTTTCTTCAGCATTTTCCCCCTCCAAACTCAGGAACACTTCCTCCAGGGTTGTCATTGATACGCCGTAACTGGTGATTCCTAAAGTAAACCATTAATAAAAATTGTTGGTTAATAATAGTGATTTTGACTAGGGATTGATAGGATTGCGAAGGGGGTGGATGGGATGAGATGAGATGGGATGGGATTAGATGGGATGGGAAGGGATGGGATTGGGCGGAATGAAATGGGGAAAAGAGATAGGATTCATGAGATGGGATGGGATGCAGATAGCTGATGTTATGAGGTCTAACTAAAGCTAATTTTATTTCAGTTAAAGTAACTAAGTATTAAGTTTCCGCATCGAAAAACCAAAACAGATTTAAGTTCACGACGGCATTTATCTTATAAACACATACGGTTTTAACTACTCTATAAACGATTTAAACTGTCAGTCCAATGTGTGATAGAGAGAACGCTCTACAAAATCGAAGAAAGCCGATCTTATACTAGCCGAACTCTCCCTCTCGTACCCGAAGTGATTCAAATTCATTATCATACTCACCAAGTCTGTTGGTCTTCTCCTTGATCTCGTGTTCGATGGCGTTGAAGAGAGGCGGGAACAGATGGACGGCGTAGTGCGGTAGGATATAGGACAACTCGCGGCCATGACGCCGGGCCTTTTCAGCCCTGGGTACGTGGCCACGGACTAGTCTTGTGATTTGATGCTCGCGGCATACCCCTGGATGGAAATAGTTTTGATTAGATATTATTTCTTGAGGGTGAATTATCAACTGGGCTTCATTTTGAAGAAAACAAAATTTCGTCACTTAATACGCCTCGAATAATAAACACATCCTGTATTATTACACCATTCGATAGTGTTGCGGATTGTTGAGATCATTTTACAAGCATATTTTTTTCTCCATTCTTATAAATAGTTACGTTCAATTTTGTTAAAGTGCAGATTAATAAATAGCTTACCATCCAAAACCAACGTTAAATGGTAACCGATTCCAAATTTATTTTTCAAAAATAGTGATGTGCCTGCGCAGCGTACCTGTAAAAAAATTCAATACATTACATTGCAATCCAAAATATAAAACACAATTTGAAAGCCTTATGTTTTCCTATACCTAAATTTAAATCGGAAAAAGACAACATCCAGGACGGGACTTGAATCCGCAACCAGTCCCTTTCCATTATACTGTAGCTGAGTTACCTGGACATATTTTGATATTTTGGCAAGTCGAAATATCCTGCTTCGCCCCAAGATGAACCTATTTAAAAACTAGATCGTCAGTATTACTTACCCTGCCTTTGCTGATGACGGCTTTCCTGTCTCCCAATATATCCGCCTCGTCCATGAAGTGCGTGGTGAGGAGCAGCACCTTCCCGTGGCGAGCTCTCTGCAGGATGCGCCAGGTCTGTCTCCGAGACACCGGGTCCACACCAGCCGTTGGTTCGTCCAAGATTATTATCTGTGAAGATAGTTCAATCATTATTTTGTAATTTCATTTTTATAACTAAGGTTTTAGAAAAGGAGGAATTTTGTTTTGAAGGGGAGGGAGGGGGAATAATAAACGTATAACCTGGAAGGAAACAACCCCGGGACCTCTCCATCGTAAGGCCAACTCTTTAACCACAACCTGAACCTGTGCTGGATAACTCAGTTGGTTAGATTAGAAGCCTAAATTTCGAAGAGTCAAAATGATTCGTTGCATACGTACCTTTGGATCTCCTATGAATGCGATGGCTATACTGAGTTTCCTCTTCTGTCCTCCCGAGAGATGCTTAGAGAAGACTCCCGACTGATCCAATAAGCCGACGTCTGATAGAGCTTTGTGTATTTCCTGCGACCGTCTTTTCCGAGGTATACCCTGAGGATATAAGGTTTATAAAAATATTTCATTCAGTTCGCCCAAACCAAAGACCTCTTATGAAAACGCTTGCGAATCGTTGTGGTCATCACCAGAAAACCACTTAGCGACATGTATTTCAGGCTGTCATGTCATAATGACCATAATGTATTATGGCAATCAGACTTCCTCACCGGGGCAAGAGGTGAAATGGTTAGGTCCGGACCGAACCGGTAATCTGACCATAGGGGACTCATTATAAGAAAAAACATTCTGTTATGGAAACCGGTTTCCAAACCTCTGGCCGAGGGGTCCCCTTATAACAAAAAAATCTAATCAGAAAATGACTATAGACCAGACCAACCTTGACAGCGGCGAAGAACTGCAGATGTTCCCTAACAGAAAGTAGATCAAACAGCACGTCTTGTTGTGGACATACTCCGATCATTTGTCGGATCTCGTGCATATCGTTAGGATCCCTGGAACAAACATTTTGTCGTAAAAATGGATTATTGAAACTAGAAACTTGGAGTTTTTCAACGCAGTACATTTTGCAGTGCATTTATTATACTCCCCCGAAATTCAAAGAAATAAAAATGAAAGAATAAAATGTTGTCGTTCGGTGAGAGTTTAAAAATTCCAGAGTAGAGCGAGTATCTCTCTACCCTAAGCCCCCCCCCCCCAATTCCTCTCCCCCCCACTCAAAAACCTCAAAAATGAAACTTGTGGTAGAGACTTGCAATACATTTCTATCGTATCGAATCGAGTCCCTATAAAGACCCTTGGACCCAATCGAAACTCACCTGCAAGCCGAATCTAAAATAAACTAGGCTCTGGCACAGGCTTGCCTCTTAGGGATTGCTTTCTTACATGGGTTGAGAGGTCAGACGGCAGTATTCCCACAAAACCAAGGTAACCACGCTAAATATTAGAAGAGTGGACCCTGGATTTTGACGAACTGTGATACAATCGTGACTAAAGCTGTGATGATGATGATTTTCGATGCTAGAGCGATTATGTTACAAATGCTGGTAACGACTTACCTAACATCCAGTCCATACACATACGCAGTCCCAGCAGTGGGAGCCGTCAGTCCAGTCAGAATGTTGAACAACGTGGACTTGCCAGCGCCATTGTGGCCCAGCACAGCGGTGATCTGACCCTCGTAGATGCTCAAGTCAATGCCGTCGATGGCCTTGATCTCTGGACGACGGCAATGGCGGAAACTTTTCTGGAGACCCACGATTCGAATTGCTTCTTTGTCTTGTAGTTCCCTGAAATGTTTAGAGGCGGTTAAGATAATGATCAGTGAATAATTGGAAAAATAAAATTTAAAAGATTTTTGTTATGGCGTTTCGTAGCCGTTTGTAATGTCTGCCACCTAGGTGTATAAAAATTAACTCATTCAAAATGAATTCCTACATCAAATGACTGTCCATGACTTGATATTTCCATCTATTCTCACTCCATCGTGTTAGTTGCACTAAATGAAATGAAACCGGTCCGTGACGTCATACCGATATTTATTGCGATATGCATTTATTAGGTAAAGTGATGCATTTTAATGCATGCATTGGCATAATAATGCCAATTTTTTTTACCGAGACCAAAAAAATAGCCCAATTTTTTTTTCTTGTTTTTGTTTCTTGTTTTCGGGAGAATTGCCCTAGCACCAGACCGGTATAGACTACAAAAAACTATTACCTAGACACTGGTTCAATATCCTTGTTGTGTGCCGCGTCTCCGTTCGAATGGAAGTGAACCGCCGACACCCTACCGCGGCGACTGCGCAGCCAGTACGAAGGCAGCAGGCAGAACCAGGGCTTCTGCTTGGTACCGTACTCGCCTGGGAATAAGCCACATTTGAAACTTTTTTAAGTTAAATGGTAAGAGTAAATGGTCTCATGGTGACCACTCCAAGAACTTCGTGGCCCAAGCCAACCGCACCTGCTGAATAAAGGACAAGGTCCTGGTCAAGTCTTCCTATCGAGGTTGGAGAAGGAGCATTCGCTTCAGAAAAACCTTAGTTTGGATCTAGATAATGGGAATGGTTTCTGAATATTATTAAGTACCGAATTAACATTTTGTTCCTTCCCTCGTCCCTTCAGGTGAAATTTTTCCACAAATCATACCTTATTTCTCAAAAAAAAATTGGTTGCCTGTAAAGTCGGTATACGGGCGAAAGTTTTACGTGACAACGACTTTGAGTGGTAAAATAATTTTTATGTCTGTCTCTCTCGCTCTTAGGCGGGCTAACCATGCCCGAGTGGAAGGGACGCGTGCCTCTCACTCGCTCTCATTGTGAGCGCATAACGTGAGCGGAGCGTAACGCAGTTTCTTGAAGTGTCACCCGGCAAACCAATTTATAAGACGTTGTACGTCAAAATTATACACTAGTTAAATAAAAATACACTTTTACAAAACTGATACCCTATCTTACACAATTTATACCCCTTTTCTTACACAAGTTTCCCTTTCTTACACAAATTATACTATTTCATACCCAATTTATAGTCCTTTCCCCCTTCTTACACAAATAATACCCTTTCTTACACAAATTATACCCCTTCTCATATGAATTATACCCTTTCTTACACAAATTATACCCCTACTCACACGAATTAATACCCTTTCTTACACAAATTAAATCCACTTACTAGGAATAACAGCGTCGAGCCAGTAAGCAATCAGACCATAGAGAACTGTATCTATAGCCAACATGATGAGGCTGCCTCCAAACGGTACTCCCGGTCCACTCCACAGGTTGTCCCAGGTCACTCCGTCGCCTGCCATGTCCAGGACCAAAGCCTGGAACGGTACCGAATGATTAAGTAAATAGTGTAGTTAGAACAATGGCTGCGACATATATGACCAGTTCCTGAATTGAGAAATGAGAGTTGACTGTCATCGTCATGGCCTTTAGAAGGTTTTTACAGGGTCAGCATCGCGAGTGTGACGCCTCTGGTGTTACACATCTCCATAGGCTACGGTGACTGCTGCCCATCAGGTGGGCCGTGCGCTTGTCTGCCATCTAAGTGGTATTAAAAATATAATAATAACAATAAATTCCATGAACAGTAAACACTCACTTTGTCCATAGCCAGGGCATAGCAGCTGGAGTTGATGAGCGAGACGAACCAGAAGGCGAGTGAGTCCGCGTTGGACACAAACACCTGGATGAAGTACAGGCCACTCATCAGGTTCACGGCGAAACTACCCAGGATACCCGCCGTCTGGAGAATAATATAATTTCTAAACATTCTAGGAAGTATGCAAAAATATCTGACATTCAGGAAAGTAACCCGGTGACGATGCCAGCATAAGGGGTCCAGTAGACAATGCACCATGATGATGAAGCATAAAAAATTAGCATAGCCATTGTGTACAGGGGCCACCGGTCAGAATATTGCTCCTAAAAAGGTACCTACTGGCGACAAGTTCAAATACCATCCTAGATTTTGAATTGTGCTGATTTCAATTCATCAAAGAAAACTTTATTAAATCTATCTATACTAATATTTGACAAAGGAAAGGTTTGATTGTTTGTTTGTTTCGAATAGGCTCGGAAACTACTGGACCGATTTCAATCATTCTTTCACCTATAGAAAGCTACAATATCTAGGAGTAACATAGGCTATAATTTGTTTAAAAAAAATTAAGGAATTCGAAATCCACGCGGGCGGAGCCGCGGGCAACAGCTAGTAATATGGTAAACTGAAATAGCTATTTAAATAACGCTTGTGTCCGATTCAAACGAAACGAATTTGATAAGTGGTCAATCAACTCAAAACGTTTTACCTATATTATAGGTATATTTTTTATAATAGCTTACCCTGGCTCTATCGAAGAACGGAGTGAGCATAAACGCCAGCGTGATTATTGAAAAGCCAAATAGCAGCATCAGCAGGAATACCAGAATGTACGACGAGTGCTGGAATACCTGGAATGATACAAATGATTAAATTGATTTGAGAATACATCGCCATTTTAGTTTATCTTGGCTTTTACGAGAGTGACTACTGTCTGTTCGCCGATGTCAAGAGAAAAAGTAGGAGAGTGGACCTCGGGCTTCGAAGCATAAGCTTCAGATGCAACTTAGGACTTGCACTGTAATGATGATGGATGGATGGATGGATGGAAGAGTTTAAAACTCAACACACACAACTATTGCAGCATAAGAAATATGGGAAATGATGACTATTACAGGAGAATTATTAAAAAATAATTCAATACAATGGTACCTTTAGGGTAAATAGTAGCACTGTGCTGACAACTGACAGAATGGTGACGAAAACTGCATATATCAGGAACCAGGAACCCCTGAAATATAACAAATCCACTCTTAAAATAAAAACAATAACTAGGTATTATACTTACTATGTGTGTATTTATCGCAGGTATTGCCACCTATTACATTGGGACCTAAACATAAACTGGCGAAATGTGGGTGCTAGCACCTCTGCCTACCCCTTCGGGGATATAGGCGTGAGTTTATGTTATATTATGTTATTAAACTTACTTAGCGAATCAGCACCTGGAAGATGTAATAATTTAAACAAAACAGAAGTGATTTTTTATAGATAATGTCAATATGCTTAATACTTCACCTACCTACATAGAAAGTACCCAGTACTCTTTCGTAAAGACACAAAATGTGAAAAACAGTTTGTATGAGTGATTTTATTCAAAAAACAAAATACGCGTACGACCAATGATATTATATAAGTATCATTGCGTACGACTATTCAGTTGAAGTCGATGCCGAGCTAAAATAATTTTGCAATCCGTCCTTATGTGCCAGAGATATGATCGAACATACATAAAAATATAAACATTAGAATTGAGAACCTCCCTTTTTCGAAGTCGGTTAAAATCACGGCAGAAAATACGTTATTACCAGTTATTACCTACTTGCGTAGAAATATCCGGTCGATAAAAAAATATGAAAATCCATTGTCAACGTGCTAAGCGGGAGATGAAACTGTTCAAATATTCATTGTGAATGTTTTTTTTCATTTTTTTTGAAATAGCTCGAATTTGATAATCTACTCGTAGTTTAATATTAACGCTCCAAATAATACTGGCCATGTACTTTTGATTATAAAAGTAAAAAGCGCGCGAATTGCTTTGGATTAGGTAGGTACCTTTTTTAAAATTTTAATTCCATAAAACCATAGACAGTTATAACTACAGATTTTTTCCCATGTAAGTGTAGTAGGAGTAGGTAGTTATAAAGCACTATGTATTACCTACTCGGAGAAAATGCGATTCCCTCGGGTTTATTGAGATCCTCTGCTGCGCGTCGCGCGTTGGGTCTCAAAATACACCCTCGATAGTAATCGGTCACTTTCTCCTCTCGATGAACAATGTACCTACTATTATCGGCCATCGTTAATTAAGATTCGAGAGATCGCTAGGTATCTAGATCTTAAAATATGCATAGTTATGGTTTCTAGAATACGGATAAACATACCCTTTTTTGTAAAGGCCTAGGAATACCCAATCCAAGAATATAACATTTATATCTACTGATATTATAAAGAGGAAAGATTTCGGTACTTAGTCTTGTTTGTAACCTTTGATCCTTTGATTATTAAAATGTCGCTTCATCTAGACAATTATAAAATCAAAGTTTGTAATCAATTAACTCTGAAATTACTAAAGTGATTTCAAAAATTCTTTCATCTTTAGAACGCAACATCTTTTTCTTTATTTTTCATAGTTAGTCCGTCAATTCTTTTCTTATTTAGATCTTTAAAAATATAAGCTTACGTGAGAGAAACCGTGTGGAGTGCTAGTATAACATTATACACAGGTATGTAGCCACAACGAAACCTGAAACCCACACACACCCATAATTTAATTGCTTGTTGACCTTTATACCCTTCAGTAAGTGGATACACCCATTACACTATATTGTTGTCACTTATATTGTACTTGCTTGTACTAATACTGAGCCTTCCTTGCACAATTTGTAAACATAATATGCATTGAAGCGATAGAGTGGACTGCACATACAATCCTTGTTGCATAATTGAGTATACCTACATCATTACACGGGGGCACAGTGTAGTGCCCCCGCTAAGTCGAGCAAACGCCAACAAGTCGAGTAAAAAATAATGGTAGGTAGGCGTACGGTCATGTCGCTTACACGGCCCAACCTACCATACACAGTTCTGGCCATTTTTGTCCGCTAGAGTCATATATTAGTAATCATACTACTAGCCTGCTGTCCTCCTGAAATTTGTCCGATTTGTTGATATTTATGGTTACTGCCCCGCTCCTCTGGGTAGTAACGTGATGATGCTTCCTCGATAAATAGGCTACCCAATACAAAAGACTTTTCAATTTTTTTTTTGACTTTGTTATAACTTTTTGTGTCATGGTATCAATAAGGCTATATTCTTAACTCTAGCAGAACTCTAGCAATTAAGTAAGCTCTATATAGTTTGAAAAGTAAAGCGATAGCTGTAACTCACCAATAAGCCGAATCCTTCAAGCCCATGATCCTCATGCCCTCTCTGATCTTCTTCTCTTTCTCTCCTACGACGAGCATGAGCAGATAGGTGATGAATTGAGATAACGTCATCACCATGTACATGGGCATTATGACTCGGAAGATGACCAGCCAATCGCCTGTGTGCTGACGTTTTGGGAACTGCCGGAGGTCGATACGTGGAGGAGGGATTTCTGCATTGGTGTCCACCTGTCACATATCATAATAACTGTTATTGCTTGAGAGGGTCGACTAAGAAAAGATTGAGATTAAACAAGAGATCAAAAATTAAGGTGAACCGACGTGCTTCTTGTTCTATCGTATCGATGGTGTTTCTACTTTCAAATTTTGTTTTCTCAATGTGCTGCTACTTGGATAGTGTTCTTAGAGGTACTCGTGAGTTTCTCTAATGTACTGACCATACAGTATTAGTAGTCGTCACGCCTATTTCCCAATGTGGTAGGCAGATGCACATCTTTCCGTGAGAACATGTGTATCTGCCTACTATATTGGCTTAGTGAAAAATACAAATTATTTTATGCACACATTTGCACTCACGATACTTGCATTTTTTTGCACATATCATAAACGTAAAACAACTGATAAGCTAAAACTAGACTAGAATTAGGAAATGAATTCAAATGAATGACCACTTTACCTTAATTTTAATATAATCGATAAGAGTTTGCAAGGCCAAAAATCCAGAGTAATAATATTGCAACACCGGACAGGTGTCTTCTCGATGCATTTCTGAGAGTGGAATAAGTTGGCCGCCGCGTGACCAGTCGAAGGGCTGGTCTTTTACGGCGTTCCTCTCTCTGCATTTAGCTGGTGAAGTCATGAGCGTGCGCGTTGAGGGTGTTCCGATATGCGATGGATTGGTCCGGATTGTGTATCTGAGAGAAGATAACCAGATTTTACGTGCTTTTCTCATAATTAAGGGAGAAACTTAATACCTATACAAACAAGGACTTATATATGATACAGATTCCTTGGCCAGCAGCATGTAAAGAGTTCTGGTTCTGGAGAGTCTGTGTTCTGGAGATGCAAAAAATCAAGGACTGGTAAAGTAACATACCTGAGGGGCTCTGTGCTGGAGGTGGGGTCCGTGTGAAAGATGACAGCGATGGGAAAGCTCTTGGCGTCGTTGTGATATGCATCATTCAGCTCTGTCGTGTTGTTATACTTGATCCACCTGATTGGGTGCTGATGAGACTCCGCCAGCATAGCGTTTATTTCATCAAGAAAACCCTAAAATTGTGAAGAACAATAAATTTATCATTGACTTGAGGTGTTTTCTAGAATTGAACTTGAAAAATTAAAGAGAAAATTGAAATGAAACCCGGATGATTGGATTAGGCTCAGCCTTTTTATTTCGTGGGACGGTTATGTCGGACTTGAACGGACTAAAATAATACGCCATCTCGGGAGCGCCGGGGTGTAAGGTGACCCAAAAGGCATTTCCAACATGCGCTACAAAATTAAAAGGTGCGGTTTATTCATGGCAAAGCGGACAGGAGCGTGTTGCTCTATACAATTTCCATATTTCACAGAAACCTGCGGTGGAGTTTTGTAGATCGGACATGGTTTTAGGAGTCAACCGTCTAAATTATTTGTTACGTATTGCTGGTCTCGTGAAATAATATGCAAATTAATTTTGAGTAGGTAATGAGTTATGCCTAATTTTCAACTCAAAATAAAGCATTATGACGTAGTTTTAAGAAAAACTTGTGTGGTTGTTAGTGTTGTCATTACTGACGTTTTGTATGAGTGTGAAATACTTCTCGAAACTGACCATCGTCCCATTGGCACTTAGCCAATCTGCGACAACAGCAACAGTATGATTTTCCGGGAATGCGTCATGATGGATCCTTAACAGCTGACCGGGCTTCCGCACCTCCGGAAAGTTGGGATTTGGCATCAACATTTTCAGGAATATTAAGACCCCGAGAGAGTATAAGGGGACGAGCACCTCCTAGAAATAAAAAAAATAACCATTTGAGTTGTTTTGATCTGTTTTACTTATATCTCTCCTTGAAAAATGTACCAACTACTCGACAATCGGTACATAATCTATATCATTGCATTTGTCTGTATCTTGTGATGAAAAATTTATCGTAGGCAATAGCTTTATCCAAGATGTTTGGATTAAGTCAGGTGAAATAGATTTCCATGCGTCAGCGAGGGCGGACAAAACCTCTGTCAACCTCAATTCCTCGACACGAAAAACACGTATCAGTCACTCATTTTTATACAAAGACTCGTTCCAGTTCACTTTCGTGACTATATTATGATTCAGATGTAAGACGTGAAGGTGAAAGACACTTCTTACCACAGTTTGGGGGTAGGAACATGACTTGGATCGTCCCGTCGTCGCTTGATTTAATTTCTGGCTCATTCAGGTACCGTAGAACATTATCAAGTACGATTAAAGCTTTTTCGGGTAAGATGGTCGCAAGAAACATTTTAGGTGCACTATTTTATGAGATTATACTTTTCAATAAAAAAGCTCCATCGAGTTTTTTTATAATATTAGCACAGCGGTAAATACGTTTTATTTTCATATTTTTTTCCATCGCACTGTTGCGCACGCCGTGCGTGAGTAAGGTGCAGTAAGGGAAGGGTGGGCGGTTGGTAAAGGAGACGCAGGCCGAGCCCGCCGTGGGTGTCGAATTATACGATATGGGTATGCCAAACCACAGACGCACCGGTTTAGTGAGACTCTACAGCTGTATAACTTTTTTAGCTAGAAATATTTACGATTGTTTATTCCAGACTGATACCTGCTTAAACTATTGCAGCCCCCGCCCCGCGATGTTGTCCATAAACATCAAGCTCTGGATTTGTCTGAAATTTGGTATAGGGATGAATTTATAGTCTGGAATAATGTAGACTATTTTATACCTGGAATAGGTTTCCATGACAGGCAGGAATGGAGGAGAACGGAGAACTAAGTAGTCATCACATAAAAAATATTAAATATAAATATTAAATAGATTGCAATAAGAAGAAAAAATACTAACGGCCAGGGTTTTTCTGGTGTCCCGCTTTTTCAGCAGCAGGTTTCTGATGACTGTGGCCCAGAGCTGCGGCCAGAACCTGGCCGGTGGTCTCGTCCCCATGGGGCCCCGCAGCCTGCTACCTACTGCTACGCAGTCCAGCTCGCTCGCCTCCTTCTCTCCGCATTTCCTGATGAAAAGTAACATGAAAATTTATTTCTTTAGTATTACAGTTTTAAGCCTAACAATACGTTTGAGACCCACAGACCCACACCAAGCACACCTGCTATTCGACGCACCTACTAAACAACTAACGAGGAGGCGCGTAGACTTTCCTCTCGGGAGTTTAGGAGAGACAGTAGTAGCTAGGTACGGGAAAAGTTGATTTCAAAAAACTATAAGCGGATCTCGGACCTCGGGCTCCATCCAATGTGCAAAACTTTGGACGCAACTGGGCAATCGATGATAGGTGTAATGAAGTGTACTCATGAGAACAACAACTTTGCAATGAAGAGCTTGTTGTGAACCTGTATCTTCATCGTCATGTGTAAAAGCGAGAACGCGGGATGAAGCTACAAGGGTTGTAAAGTTCCATACCTCTTTCTCCCTTGGATCATTCTTCGAAGCTTTAACACAGATTTAAGGCATAGTTTGGACCCAGTAGGTGGTGCCGCAAACGGACCATAAAATTCCCTTGCGAAACCAGGACGGGTTAGCGGGTTAAACATAAAAATTACCCATAGCCGTTGTACGCGGTAAAGTTTAACTGTGCTTTTATTTGTGTAATAAAATTGATACCGTGTAAACATTGAATCAGATTATACGAGCTTGTAGTTTAATCAGATTGATTTAATTTAATTAAAAAGCAGTAAAGTGGGTAGGGTATTATTTTTGAAGAATTTTGGAACACGTGCTTAGTCCCAATTTTCATCATTACCATTTTATTCCCGATTGCATCCAAGGCTTTCACTTGAAAGCCCGGGGTCAACTAACTCCTTTTTCTTCTTTTGATTTGGATGGTTATACGGCTTTTATGGAGTGACTACCGACTAACCGCCCAACCCTGGGAAGAAAGCCAGGTGTACCGGCTTGCAGGTGAGCTTGGCTTCATTCCCAAGGTCTTGGTGGGACCCTATACACTCTTCCATAGATACGTGCATCAGCGTTTCCTTCATTAGCAGGTGAGTTTAGCTTGGACCGCAATGGTCTTTGTTGGACCTTCCTTGAACCATTTTGCATATATGTAATGGAACTTCTAAATAATAAATATTTATTTCACTTTGTAAGACTTTTGTAAAAAAGACCTATTTATTTTATAAAGTTTCTCTCAAGCTCACAGCTATTACTTCTTTCGGGTCTAGATAGCGTTATGCAGAATGTCTAAAATCTTCTTATTTAAATAAGTCAAACAAAAATGTTTTACGCCAAGTCTGACGTATATAAAAAATTCTCATAAGTACCTACTCGTACTAAAACTCTACCTGTAGCTATTGCTCCTATAGTAAACATATGCAAAGTATGAAGTCGGTACGTGATGAACAGGGGTGAACTTTCGGCTGAGTGGTTTCACTTAGACGCTCACTACGCACGCTCCCAAATTATTTAAAAGCATTCACTAATGTCTTATTCGTATTGTTGCGTGTTTATTGAGAGCTAGCTATTGCCCGCGGCTCCACCCGCGAATAGTATTTGTGTTTGAATATATTGAGACACTCAAAAGACACGTCATGACTTTGTCGATAACTGTAGAGCGTTACCTAGGAGTCGTTCTTAAGCAATGATCATCCCGTGAATTAGCAATGGTATCAATACATCTTGCCATGAGTTTTCATTCTAAAAACGTACAAACGTGAATAAGGACACACATGTTTGATCACGGGATCGTAAAAAGTCGCGTGAACTTACAATGAACGGCACGGTAGACTCGTCTCTTGAGGCTACTTGAGCTATGGAATGAGTCGTTTCAGTCACGTGATAGAAATTTCTGTCGAAAAGATGATATTGTCGACAGTTGACACGAATGTCACAGAAAAACTGGGGCTTTATTCTGTTTGACATCGAGTTCTAATCAAAGTCGAAACGTGAGAAGTTAATGAATTTCATTTGGTTTTAGATAACATAAAAGGAAGAAAGCGCGCGTGGTTACGATACAGTTGGTCAATCTGAATAAGGGGTCTGTCGCAATTTATTTGGTGTTACTATTTGCATTGAACTCGACGTGTCGGATGCTTTTCAGCAACCATGGTTGAAAGGAAAGAAAAAACTCAAAAGATACACGTCTTCCCCACCACGCTGCAGCTGCTAAAACGAATAAAATTAAAATGTTTTTATTATTCAGAACAAAAGAGATCCTGTTTCGAAACGAAGGTCTACCGTTAACAGTTTAAAACTTTTGTGCAACGAACTGGTCGTGACAACAAAGGCTTATTTGCTTTTGATTCCTACACAAACGGCTAGCAATTCCCTATGGCTGAGGAACCGAGGGGAATGCCGGCGCCCGGAAGTCGGGTATAATATTGCAGGGGCTTGTTCCAAAGGGTGATTTGAAATTTATTGGCACGTGGGGAAACCCTGTATTGATTTTTTAATTGGTCAAATACGTGTTAGGGACAGGTGACTTTAGTGTCGTATAGTTGTAATTTATAAAGTGCTTTGATGTTTTAAATCATAACGATGAATTGCAGCCATACATAAAGTATGTAATTTTATATCTTCATTGTGTTTTGTAAGCTGAAGGCAAATAAATATACATACATTTTGTAGTCGATTAGCACGAGCATTGCAAATTAAAACAAAAAAAATATACTTTGTGAGGAACTTTTTGTAATTTTTGTTTTAACGGTCTTCCGGGAAGGCTATGTTACAGTTGCTTTCTGCCTGCCAAATAAAAAAATGGATTACATATCAAACACTCATGGCACGTTTTTTGTAAGTACTTCTAATTTAAAAACTAGCCGTTGCCCGCGACTTCGCCCTGAGGAATTTTGTACCCGTTCCCGCTTCCAATAAGAATCCATTCTAGCTATAAAAATAGCCTATGTAGTATGTTCTATTCCAGACTGTATGATCTATCTCTGAATCTAATTTCGGCTAGAATCATTCAGCCAGTAGAGCGTAATGACGTAACATACAAACCTTATAATATTAATACGATAAGACAACATACCTCATATACGAGTACTATGTTTATTTTTATAGAAGTTTGCACCTATTCTATCTATCGTATTTGTCACATGTTTTTACACAATAACAGTGTACTGCTTAATATATGCATGCTCCAAACATAAATCAGTTTAAGATATCACCCACTAATTGCATGCACACGCATGTGCATACGCGCGCTTACACACACGCACACGCATACCTTCACGCACACATATACATACAATCTCGAATGCACGTGCTGATAAGTATTTATAAATCTAGAATTATGTAATCTAGAACAGTAGGTAGTTAAATGGTCCTAAGATCGCTCAAGCTATTTGTAGGTGAATATCACTATCTTTATTATTATCTTAACCAATTTATTTTGTTACGTACCTGTCCACTCAAACTTTACTGGGTATTCATTTCTTGCCTATTAGTATCAATACATATTAGTTTTAAACTAAACTAATAATATCGACACCTTTTATCTATAACTAGCTAGGTACACTTAGTATGCATTCATTGCCATTTGCCATAACTTACGAAGCAAATATAGTGTTGCGCACGTCCATAGGCCATGGTAACCGCTTTCCATCAGGTGGGCTGTGTGCTTGTCAAAAATAAATGGTTTAATAGATTTTTTTGGCTGAAACCCCAGCGGATGTCTTCAGAATATTAAACTAAAGTTTCATTGAAATAATCGATTCAATAGTTACTGCAATGCCTGTAGATGTAGCATGATCAACAATAACGTGACATTTAACTCCTAATCTAATAAAAAATGCTACGATTTATAAATGCCTCTGCATTACACTTTCATAAGTTACGAAACAATTTTCCCCCAAACCGATGTAGGTAATACACAATTCGATATGACGTATTTTGCTAACTGCATTCTAGTGATTTCCTTGAGAATTCTTGAGAGATAATAAAAGTTTCATCGTGCACCGTGAAAATGAAAAGTGGCCCCATGTTGGGCGCCACTAATGGCTGCAAATTTAATTACATTTTTAATTAAACTGACATCACTCTGAACTTTGTTGTCTATGACACTTAATTAATCATAGTGATGTAAATGGCTTTTTAATTTTCTTTTTAAATTAATATTATGTACAAACTTTTAGCACGGTTTCAATACTTGAAGGACATTCTCGTGTTCGAGTTTTGTTTTACCAAAAGAGCGGGAGGCACGCTACTCGGATCAATTCCCTCTTCATTAAGAGGCAATGATCTTGCAAAGCCACGTTCTTCGTGACCACGTGTTGTCTGGCAAACTTCTGAATCAGTAAATTGCTTGGGAAGATCCATTTTGCGTACCTACAGTTTAAATAACGACGCGACCCTGTCTCGAATCGGCCATATTTTTTTAACTTTTGCGATTTGTATTCATATTAGATTCTCGCTAGTCCCTCGGGGTGCAAAACCTTTTCTACACGTGTTTTACTCAGAAATATTCGTGGACATGCGCAGAAGTTACCCAAATTTTATGAGCACACGGAACAGATAAACAAAGCAAAGAAACTTTCTTTGATAAACTCAGACTTTATCAGTAATAGGATTGTATTTTTGCATGTGGTAATACGTAGCGATGAAAGTAATGTCAGAAAGAAATGCGTTATGTAGGGGATTAAACGGCTTAAAGTGGAGAGGTAGACCTAAAAGAAGGTGAACAGAAATGAAAAGAGTAGGTATGAAAAATGAAACGAACGGGAAGGGAATGAATAAAATAAAAGGAAAATGCCATATGAACCCAGACAAATGTAGTACAATTCGTACAAATATTTGCACTGAGTTGAAATCGAACCTACCACTTCTAAAATGTTCTACCGCAAGCTCGTTAAATTTGCATAAACTCTTATCACGGAGTTTATGCCTTTCTAGTCGTTGATTAAGCAGATAACATCAGCCAAAATAATGGGCGGTGATCAGTTCAGCGGGTGACGTCATCGTCGCGTTCACTTGTTTTACTCAATCGATACTGTAAGGTCGCCGAGTAGAGCCTCTATGTGCGTCCCGTTACAAGGCACAGTGTAAATGAGCAACGAGTAGTGCAAAAACGGAAAGTTAGCAGATTTTATTGCAATATAACACTTATAATTCTCGGGGTTCTATTTTTAATACTCTTTGATATTTTAACTGTCATTGTTAGAATTTGGTAATAATGTAACTTTTTTTATTAGAGACTAGCTTCCGCCCGCGGCTTCGCCCGCGTGGAGGTTGGTATCGCCAAGTCTATTTTAATAAAACAACTCTCCACTACACTCTCCACTCTACTCTTCACTCCACTGGTCTCCACTCGTCAAACCAAAACCTTTCTAATAAAAAAAACCATCAAAAGCCAAAATCGCGATGGTAAAAACTACTTAACGTATTTTGATGTGGTTTTTTTATTAGAAAGGTCTTGCTTAGACTTAAAATTTACCCTATGTTTGGTTGTAATTGGCTAAGTAGAACTGGAGATATAACCAAAAAATGATGACCTAGATTAAAACGACGCGCGGGTGGAGTCGCGGGTATCAGCTTGTACCTATAAAAATAGCCTTTTTTCCGTGCGGAAATCCTTATGGATACCTACCCTGCGGCCAGCGGGGCAGGTTATGTCGGACTTTTACCGATTCAAACCGCACGCCGTGCCTATTCTAATAGGCCCCCTTTTTTTCCGTACGGAAATCTAGGGAAATGCTCTAGCATTTCCCTCGCACCCCGGCTTTGTATAAAAAGTAGCCTATATATTATGTTGTCCTGTAAGCGATGGTAGCCGAATGGATAAGGACTCTACTCAGTTCGAATCGGGCCGGACAGTACGGTGAATTTCACTTTGTGGAATTTATATGTGCTAATCACATGATTTACCATCTGCTGACGGTGAAGGAAAAACATCGTGAGGAAACCCACATGTCCTAGAAGAAATATTAAGGACATGTTCGATCCACCAAACCCCATTAGGCCAGCGTGTGTGGTAAGGTTAAACGATTAAAAAAAACGAAAAATTAAGGTCTAAACCCTCTCAGCTCTCTCGTTAGAGGAGAGGAGACCTGTGCCCAGCAGTGGGACATAAATGGGTTGATTTTATTATTTTGTCCAGAAGTATGAACTATAAATCGTACCAAGTTTGATCAAAATCCCACCAGTAGTTTTTTTCCATGCATGCACATACAGATAGACAGACAGACAGAAAGACAAAAAAATTACTGATTGCATTTTTACCATTGGTATTGATCACCAATCATCCCCGAATAGTTATTTTGTAAATATTTAATGTACAGAATTTACTTCTCAACAGTTTTATTGGCGTAACCTACGACAAACTTATTATTTGCGGTTGGTACAGTAATCGGGTCTACGGATCGAACCGCAAAATTAAGTTTGTTTTTTTTATTGTATATATTATCGGTCAAGTTACTTATATTGTGAAGCTAGCTTATAGCATAGTGAACATAATAACAACATTCAAATATGCGTCTTTAGAATACACGTTGTTACAGAATGCGTTGAAGATATAAAGGTTCACTGCTCGTTCCCCGTAGGTAATAGCGTGATAATAAGTAGCCTATGTGTTGACCCGACCTCTAAATAATATTCTTGCCAAATTTGAAGTAAATCCATGCAGTACTTTTTGAGTTTATCCCGGACATACATACAGACAAACAGACAAACAGACAAACAGACAAAAATTCTAAAAACTATATTTTTGGCTTCGGTATCGATTGTAGATCACACCCCAAGTATTCTTTTAAAAAAATATTCAAAGTACAGTTTTGACTTTCCTACCATTTTATTATATGTATAGATAATATGGTCATCGGTAACGTCAGCTTTAAAAACTTTGATGAAATTAATACTACAGTTTAGAAAAGTGGGCAAAGACTCACGGCGTCTTCTCTTCTTCTTAATCTCAAATTGTAGAACTTAACGCAATTTTATTGCGTTGATAAAAATGAGATCATTTAAAAAAATCACATTCTAAGTTTACATAATATAAGAATGGTTTTGCAAAGTCTACAATAATTATTTGCCAAACATTTAATGTAATTCACGCGAATTCTTTATTGCCATCTAAACGACATAAATGGCAAATGGCAATAAACTTTTCATTTAATACCTATATTTAGATAATTGGTTTGACTCAAATCGTCGTCCAAATATCAAAGATATTCTAATTAGCGTACTTTATGAATATGGATATGCCATGGCCTAATGCCAATTCTGCATGTCCATGAACAATAAATCGAATTATAATAATATAATGTATTGCTGTAAGGTGTCAATACACCAAAAGCAGCGACCAAGTCACACGCGATAGTCGTCAACTATTTTTAGATTACAGTTCAATGCTTCTATAAAATATAGTTGAAATGTAGAAACTGTTTGAACCTACGATAATAGAAATGTAGTGTTTAGGTAATATGTTGTTTGTGATCTTCGAGACCCACGCTAACTTCAACGGCAGCCAGCATACCCGTTGATTGAAGGCAGATGCTCTGGTACTGGGTTGGGTCGGACCACAGTCGCTCTTGCAAAAGTCAATTATAAAACAAATATGGAAAGGAGGAGAAAGAGTGGAACAGCTGACTCGAGCACCAGAGCATCCGGATGATAATGAAAATATTACGCGTAGACAAAACAGAGAAAAAGATTCAAATTGTAATCAATCAATTCTATGGTGTGTCCCATTTTACCGTAAAAATATCTTAAGCACTTGTTATTATGTAGTTATGACTAAAAATAGAAACATTAATAAAACTGAAATGAGGAAAATGGTTCTATTGCTCTTTACTTATACTATGTACCTGTTTATCATGCGGATGGCGTTACAGCTGACACAAATGAATTCAGTGAAGCGTAACTGGCTGTATAGATACAAACTGGTTGATTACACTCCACTTGTTCATAGCTTTAACACTGATATTGGTAATTATGAAGGAATATAGAACAAAATAAATTCACCAAATAAAATAACTAGGTATTTTGTCCAAATATGCACAAGAGAATCTTCTAGATCGACTTTTTACACATGTCCGTTCTTAACTAAAACCCAATGACACTAAACAGGCTACAGTCAACATTAATATTACTCATTGCACTTCACATAATGAATCAGAAACTATATTCATCTTCATGTCATAGCATTTACTGAAGAATAAATAAAAATGTTGATCAACAGCTATGAACATCCGTGGTTGCCGCTTACTAAATACCTATCAAAATGATCTCGTGAAGAAAATATTTACATAGCCCTCATTGGTTTTCTCACATAATAGACAATAGGACAATCACATATTTTCCATTTTCTCACAAATAAACAGAACTGGTTCATTTAATAATAGATGTTGTCATAGATATTTTTCGAATTTAGAGTCGAGCAAATGGAAAACTAACCCCAACCCTATTGTGCAGTGCATTGCATTGCATACCTACTGTTGTTTCGGAAACTGACAGGATCACCAAAACATTTTGGTGATATGGATTAAATCGACAATGCCCGTAATATCCACATCAACCAACTGAGTGAATACCTATTAAATCACATTTTGCAGGTAATTTCTTAGTCTGGATTACAGAGTAACAAAATGAAACGTAGGTAGTACCTACATTTCTAAAAATAACGGTATAACATTATTATGTAAGCATACTACTCGTAGTTTATAAACATAATATTAACAATAATAACGCCTTTTTCCTTCTAAAGCTGGTAGAGACGAGACGTTGACACCACCGGTGGTGCATGTCGGTGGTGTCAAGGGTCCAAAAGGGACGTTAACAGGGCGGTGCAACCGTTCTGCCCTCAATGCCTTACCACCTTCCAATATGTCAATCATCACTCAATCAAACTCGACAAACTTTCCTAACGGTATTATGTTCTTTCGCCTCAATTTTGGTGGAAATTTTCAGCAAATCTACCACTCTACTCTTGCTTCATCTACACGTTTCTAGCAAATATCCTTACCATCGACCAACAACGTCTGCCACACACATACCTCCAGCGCACCTTAATGAGCTCATGCACTGGAAGCATTAACGTTATTAATCGAGTTAATTGCTCTGGAGTTGTAGTTAGTTTAGTTAGTTTAGCTTGTTGGTTCAAATGTTCTTGAGTTTCAGTGTAATTTATCGGGGAAGGGCAATGTTTTTAGACACAATAAATGGGGTATACGATTAGTAGACTTGAACCTTGAAAAGTAACAACTACTCAGCATCACACTGGTCGTCAATTTTTTTACTGTGACGTCATAAATTAGTTGCACATTATTGTTGCTACCGCTTACAATAATACTGGAAGCACTCACGCATTGCCGATTAAACCCAAGGCCTTGGTTACTCTTATCACCAGCTGGAGTTCAAGTCTAACCAAGTACTTAATAAATAAATAAATATTCTATATTTATAATACTAATAGGTATAATTAAATACGTACATATTAGACCTATGCAAATATTCATATTCATGTAGACAATTAATATTTACTCTGAGCGGGATTCAAACCCACAACAACGATGTTGTTCAGTCATGGAGATACTCTACCAATTAGTCGTTCTCTAATATTCAATACTATGCCATTATGCCGTACCTTTTCCAATTAGCGCGAGCCGCACCCTAACCTTCTTAATTGTAAGGCTCCAGATTAACCTACCAATATACGTTAATGACAAACAATGGACAACGGAATTAGAATTACATGTAAGTTGTATTGGAATGTAAACAAAGGTTATCTAATGTTGCTACCACATTGCGACGTTGCTTGCCCGCGCGGATCAATCGACCTGCGCAGTTCATTTTCACAATAAGACTTACATATAATATATATGTAAGTGAAGCTAATTATCTCCTAGACTGTTTCTTTCGGGAGGAATCTTTTCGTAACATTATAAATCACATCCTATGTTAAGAAGTTACAGATGTAACCACTTTCTCAGGTAAAATACCTAACTCTGAAAAATCACCTCACATATTTTGATATTTTCAGGTGCAAGTTTTTGTACATCTCGAGAACCTTTACTAGTTATGTAAATTTTTAGTCAATTTCAGATAGAAAGTTGACAAAAGAACTACAATTGATATTATATATGTACGGAATAGCCTTATGAGAAAACACTTGAGTTTGAACACGCAACGCAGTTTAATAGTCTTCCTCAATATCAAATACGGAAATAATACAGAAGTTTTGATTAATATAGCCGTCGTGTTACTGTTAACGTTTAGGCAGTAAAGCGTGTAATCTTCTCAAGAACCACGCTGAACTAAAAGTTTGCGGCTGAGTTCTCGTAACTGCGAACTTCATTACAACTTTTCATTGACCTGCCTCAGATACTTTGATTATTTTTTCAGCATTTCGGGAACGATGAAGAAGAGCAACTAGGTAGTTCGTTCTCAATACATTAATTGGTATTTAAGATTTTACTTAATCACATCATTAAGAAACTTGCGCTAAAGTTTTAGATTGAGGGTCTAATCGAAAGGATGTAGATTTGCAACTTTTGCAAGTAAAGTCGATTTTCTTTTTGAATGTGTGCAACACTTCGTATGTGATGGCAAAAATTGATTCTATTTTTAAGCTTACACTGTATTACTTCAGATTTTACAAAGTAAGTATTAAATCTACTTATGAATAATTTAAGGCAATTTATTCATTCGTATCGTCGTATCCCAAGGCTAAGAATGAGATTGACAACAAGAAACAAACCACCTAATAATGTAAACCTAAGGATTTTTCTTTGTTCTGTGGTAAAAGCTAATTGAAAATCTTGTGTCTGAAGACGGCCGGCTATGTAATTATGTCACTAGCCGGCATTCCCGCTCAATAGGTGATTGCATAAAACCATGTTAAGTAAGTAAAATGAAAGACAAGGAATCGAAAATAAATCTGATTTATTTATCCAAGCAAGTCAATTAAAACAAATAAAGATAAAAGGTGTTTTACCTCAAAAGTTAAGCGCGAAAGTTCTCCGTTGTACTATATTTATGTCATGAAACCTTAATATTTTCATGTTCTTGTATTACTGAATTGTCTGTTGTTAAAAATTCAGGAGTTGCTACTTCATCATGCTTACGAGCTGGCTATGTAAATGCCAAGGCCTTCTTTTATGTAGGACCCGCCCTGATTCGCACCAAGACATTATTTCCATGCCTTCGTGAAATCGAGACTTCAGCATAAATATGTATACCTAAAATACCTAACAGACATACCGACATTGAGCTATTATTCGATTATAAAAAACTGTGTTAGTAGGTTTTATACAAATCTTTTAAATGAAATTGACCGTCGTAATATTCGAAATATTCGTATATGTTCTACAACATATCTTTGGAAAATATTAAGTACTTAAGTGAAAGTCTGTAAAAATTTACAAGAAATATGGTACATTACATGGTCTATCCCTATTCCAATTTTATGGGTGGGAATAACACATGAGCGGCAAACCTATTTCCAGACATAAAAAGTATTTATCTCTGGAAATATGTTTGGTGACTCAGATGGCAGTTGCCAATTAGGGACTCGTAGAAGAACGGTTTCCATACTCTATAGTGTAGGCTTGGATGGAAACTGGATTTACGCTCGATAAAACTAAGAGTTCATGCAGTCAGTCAATCTTCAAGAGATAACTTCAGGTGTTAGTAATAATGCGAGTTGACAAATCGTATCATGGGTAACTCTCCTTATTTATTTCAGCTCCAACAAAGAATTCAAGGATTGTGTATACATATTTCGAAATCGAAACTATGACGTCAATGTCAGACTGCTACACCTGCCATTTATGTCGCCAATTTATATTGTGGTGTGAGACATTATTCTCTGAAATTATATTTTTATTTCAGAACTAGCTGTGCCATCATTTATTAGTTTCATAATAATGTATAGAAATTTGCTTAATTTTTTGACATAATATATCAACAAATTAAGCAAAATATGATTATACTGCATCGCTCTCTTGGGTAGTAGTGTGATGATAATATAATTATGTATATAGCCCATAACCTACCTCCATAAATGTGCGATCTAACACTACTTTTACTATGTATTGTATAAATTGTATTCTGTAATAAATACATTAAAAAAAATACATAAGTACCTACAATAAATATTTTTTCCATTTGGACCAGTAATTCCTGAGATTGGCGGGTTCAATCAAATATGTCAACAAATGGTCAAACTCTACTCTAACGTACGGTAAGTAACCCTACTCTAATTATAGATTACTTACTGATTAGAATTCCTCTCAAATCTTCTGTCTCTGTCTTCATATTCTCAAAATAATACTACTTAGTACTTTAAGGACATCTGCAGAGCACATTGAACTAGACTGAGTATATAAGTAGTCTTACAAAGTAGTTTGTGGTTTAATAACTGAATTTTGTTAATTCTAATCTAATCTAATTCTGCAGCCGGATCTTAGGACTACTCCAACGGGTCGTAATCTTTTCATGGGATTGAAAAGTGATGACTTCATCATTATCATTTGAGCGTTGATTCCTTGCATCCGAGGATTTCAGAATGCTCATGCTTTTCAGTGATTTATCAAGTCACCGATTATTGTCATCATATACCTACCTATTATTTTGATTCTGCTTATTTGTACAGTCGCCATCAGATATGTTGTAGCAGACAAGGTGACCAAATACTTCTGAACAATTTAAAATGTCAATAACTTCTATTCACTACAAGTTACCATTAGTGGTGTTTAACGTACCTACGTAATGATAATTAAGGGTATCGTTGAAAATTCGTGGTTAATTCCTGGATTAAGAGCACGAGTGCGTGGCATTTCATTGTCTGGTCGTGTGCGATTTAATGATTTATAGCAGATTGATGTTTATCTTCGAGATAATAACATAACAGACAGACAGGCCTTGTTCTATTTAGGAAGTTAAACGGCATTTACTCTAATAAAAGTCAGTACTTGACTTTCGAACTTAAAAGCCTCAGTTGCAACCTATTGCAACCTAAGTAGACTCAACGCTTAGATGATTATGAAATGCAGGTGTAATAGTATCAACTAATTGTATAGCCTATAAAAATTTCTAACCAACCAAAGTGGTGACGAGTGAAAATGTTTAAGTATACATTTATTTATACAAAATAAACCTATATTTTCACACGCTTTAGTTTGAATCACGTGCGTCTAATTAGTGTGATACAAAATGTTGTTAAAGCACGCCTAATTACCACAAACATTAGAGAAACTAAATGTTAACTGACATAAGGAAATGATGTCACACAGACTGTAAGCGAGACGAGCCGAGTAAACACCACGCAAGTAGGATAGTGGGTTGACGCAAAATTAGTGTCTGGAGACTGCTTCGTCGGGTCGGGAATAATGCCGAAACGTGATGGAATGTGCAGATTCACTATGCTTAATGTTTGACTCCATTTACTTATGAAAAATAATGATTTAATATCTGTTTCAGCTGAACTGTATGATTGGAGAGATTTGATTCCGATAACTAAATAATAATTTAAATTAATTTAGATTTACTAAAAAATCATCACTGAAAATGGGCGATTGACATTAAAAGAATAATAGGATCATCCTGGATGAGAGTAGCTCAAGATAGTGAACACTAGGGAAAGTATTGCTGGTGAGCAAAACAAGTGGAATTTGTTTTTTCCATTCCCAGCCCTATTTTTAGAGATGGTTATTATAGATTATTTAACATTTACTTATATTAAAAGTAAAAATGAATTCGTCGGGTGTGTAGTCAGTTAAGGATAAAATTTAGGTAAAATACGTGAGAATTATGATTGTCACTAAAGAAAAAGTATGTCAGCAGTGTATTACATTACAAATTCAAAGAACATAACATTAGTTTTTTTTAAATATATCTTTTCTATAAAATAAATAGGTTTAACATGTAGGTACTCGACATAATAACGACACGCATAATGTAATCAAAAATCACACATTAGACAATGAGGAATGATTATCTAACCAATAATCGGGACAGTATAATAATAGGTAATATTGTGACAAGATTTTAGTAGGTAGATTTTATTGCCTAACATAAATTCCTTGTATTGTTGTAACAATTCCTTAATAATTGGCCGAGTCTTATCTGTGTTTAATAGGCAACATTAAAACAAATCAATACTGACAGGCCTAGCAATAATTAGTTAATAATATCGATCAGTAATTAGTTACCATGGTTAAATTTAGAGCATTCCTAAAGAAAACTCTACTAAGACGTTCACAAAGTCCCACGTTGGGCGCCAAATGTCTAGGCTACTGTCTATGCAGCGCCAACAGGAAAACGCTTCCCTATGAGCTACTATCGTCTTTCAGTCTAGGTCTCTCGTAATAAAAACTTTATTACCAACGACCAAGGTTCATAATTCATTGATATTTGTTTTTCATTTTAGCAACCGTAGACATGTTGGCGTGGCGTTGAATAAATATGTATATTACGAAATATACTCAGTATTTGGGTCGGCAATCATTCTAATTTTGAATTAAGTAGGTAAATATAGATTTTCCTACGAACCTTTATGTTTATGCATATAGTTACGCCTCTTACCGATTGTGGTAGGCAGGGACAAAGCCTGGTAATGAATATTTGACTCAATTTTATTTTAGCAGAAAATCTTTAAATTTCGATTATCTATCACTTATGCTTGCATTTTCGAGGTCTTTAGTAGGTACCAAAACATCAGCACTACTAGTCTCGCGATACCAAAAGCGCATTTAATAAAACGATAAGTAAAGGTAGGTATTAACTATAATAGAGACTCGCCAATTGTCCTAATTTGACTCGAGATCTTGAATAAATATCGTCAAAAAGACTTATCATAACCAAACATACCAAAAACCGTGTACCTAAAGCGACAACAAAATCTTAAAATTAGTTACATTGGGCATAGGCAAAACATTTTACACCTTGTAAGATGGCAGTCCGTCTGCGGATAAAGGTCAAGTTTAGTATAAATAGCAGATACATAAATAACGTAACTTCTGCACAAATAAACTGTTATAATTTAGTTGACGAACCAAATAAATAAGCTATAATATGAGGCGAGATCACATTCTGATACACTGGTCGAAGTTCATTTTAGAACACAGTTAACTAATTTTATATTTCTTCGAAGATCTTCGGGGAACGCTTTATAACTAATTTCTGTAGATAAGGGGGATTTGCCATCTTTACTAGGGGACTACACGAAAGTACCCTATTTATACATACAGCATACTATCGTTTTTATTCTCAATCGGATTAGCAAGACAAATTACAACATGACTACCTACATAGTAACAACTAACATTTATTAACTTTTAAACTTTCGCGTTCCATAACTATTATACGTAGTCAGCCTGTGACCACGGCCGGTGTAACCTGGTCGAAACGTCAGGCATCCAAAGGTATGTATATACCTTTAACGTGTATCGCGTTAATTCCCGTTTACGTATAATAACTAACATTTAGTTGTATAAGATTATCTGCTGTCTCCAGAGTAGCAATACAAAGCAAGTAATGGTAACACCTACAGCGCATTAATGATTTTTATGTTGTATTCCTTAGGGTCATGTACTAAGTATAATGTTCCTTCGTTTGGTGTCAGTATAGCGACTTCTTTTACAGGATTAACCGGGATTCTTGATCAGGATTAGTACAGGATAACCGGTAGGTAATCTTGATTAGGAATAGTACAATAAGCTGGTTGCATCAAACAAACATCCGTTTACGTCGATATATCTATATAAGTACCCACTTATAATAAAGCTGAAGAGTTTGATTGTCCATCCTCACAAACGCTCACATTTATAAGATTAGTAGGATAAACCCCAACAAGGAGTATTAGAATTGACGTCTGAAACATGACGAGAAGTCAACGTTACACAATACGTGTACGTATGGATTTTTACGCGATGGTGACGTAGACCGGTCTGAAGCGTAGCGTCTATCCGCTGGCGAAGCGCCAAACTACGTGACACATTGCCTGATTTTATCCAACAAAACAATATAACACTGACATGGTTACAACTAGATATTACTTGTAGAAGGTCAATACTATAATGAATAATAATTCTAATTATCCTTATATCATTTGGTAGAGGTCGTATTGAAATTAGGCATTTAGTAAGTAAGTACTTCGTATTCACGCGCGAAGCAAACTTTGAATTTAGTAAAATAAGGAAAATTTGTAGCCGAAATTACTAATATTCGATAATTAATTTGGTAAGAGGGGTTGCCACCTGCGTCAGGTGTACCGGCTTGCAGATGAGGTCGGCTTGATCTCGAAGGATAATGGAGTGCCATAAACACAAACTATATAACGCTATCTAGAACCAAAGTAAGCATACCTTAACAAGCGTCTAGAATGTGCACAAACGTAGGTATTTAAATACATTATTAAAACATATTCTATTCATGCATAAAAAAAATAGCACTGAACAGGAATCGAATCCCCAATTTCCGACGTAGCAGTCGAACGCTCTACAATCAAAGAGGTCGTCACACTGAGAAATTAGTGGTATTCAGGTTATTTGTCGCGTGAAGGTATTTTCCTATTCTTATGGCTTCTGCGAGAATTCATTCTCAACGTTCATTGTTACTTATAATTAGGGGAATAATTTATGAATACAACTGACTGAGTTTGTTTTACCTAAAACCCTAAGAATAGGAAAGTTATACTACTTGGACAAAAAAAAATTGGTATGACGTAAGACTACAACCTGACCATAACCTGATCACAACTTGACCACAACCTGACCACAACGTGACCACAACATGACCACAACCTGACCACAACTAGATCTATTTGCAGCTGTCATACAGATGACATTATAAAAGGCGCATTATGTCTGTACAAATAGGTTTTCTGATCTTATGAACTGTTTCCCGCGTACTGTGTATTTCGTTTTTAACTGAATTAATTAAATATTAGTGGAACTTATGGTCAAAAACTAATAACGTTTCTTAAATTTACGCTTCAAATATTTATTACAAATTAATTTGTTTTTTAAGTTAACTTAGGTATGTGTTTAACTTCAATTACTTTTGTAGCTAAATGCGCAACGCAGGGGAGGACCTATGAATAGTTTGCCTGTGTCATAGAATTTAATCGACTCCGACACTCAAGAATTTAATTTTATCAACACTCGAGGAAAACATTACAATTTTGTTATGTTACTGTAAGTTCGTAACATGAAAAACTGCAAAAATGAGAAAGGAATTGGCATTCTCTTGTGCCTTCACACAAGAGGATGCAGATTAAGTATATTTTGAATTTCAAATGCAGCTTAATTGAAACTTAAGCAAACATTTTATATCCTTTACTTTTTAATTTTTTTTTACTTACAGTCACACACACAAATAATATTAAGATTTGCACATTTTACTCGTAGGCTCAACAAACACAAAGGAATCAATACAATAATTTGTAAATAACTTTGTCATCGGTTTCCATGAAACACTTTGTGAACCATTTTCTTCGATTAAAGGCTGCCATGGCACTAGGGGTGCGGTAAAAGTTCTTTATGAATATTATCACGTCGATTTGCTTCTACGAAAATACGCTCAATACTAATTTAATGTAAAACTTGTGGCTATGTAATGTTTTGAAGCTTTTGAGTTTGAAAAAGACTCCTTAATGTTTGTACTTCTTTATTTTCTTACGTTAGCTGTTCCGTGCTGGCCGGTGAGTCGCGTCCATCGTCCCGTACGTCACCCACCCCATGAGCACCACTCATGCAATAAACAATAACTCACTGTGCACTCAAAAGAATCCACTTAGCACATCCGTTGACGGACACTATAACATTTTATTCGACGCGGGTGGTGTGTACAAGTTATAACGGAGTATGACGGTGTCAGAGTGTGATTATCCGGTTGTTTTATGAGACGAGGCGCGCTCCCGGAGCGTTCGCCATGTTGGTTTGATACAACGATTCGCGCGCGCGCCAATGCAATCCAGTGTTGTCAAGCTTTATTCTCTCCTCGTTTTAGGGGTAAATCTGTTTGACAAAATATTCCTTTGTAAAACAGGGTTTTAGGTGCCTTCCTTTGTTTTGCTTTTGTAATGTAAATGTTATACGTCTGCAAATACGAAACTTTTGAGTTTTTATTGATAATAAAACTTAATTTCACCAGTGAAAATAGGTTCAACCAAACTGAGTTCAGATGAACTGATTAAAAGTGAAATGTGATAAAGCTGCATGGTAGTAATTGTTGTTAGGTACGCGGTTCCTGTTATTGGTGTACCTAGGTATTTCGCACTTAGTTAAGTTATATGAACATTATGAACGTAATTAGGTAATTAGGTACTTAGTTGCATACTTTTTAGTTGTCAACTTCATCATACTTTTTCAAACTCAAAATTCAAATCATAGAAAGTACCCACAATTTTCTCCACAAAAAATATGTAGAGCAAAAATATATCTTGAGCATGTAACCCCGACGCGCATGCGCAAAGGGTCGCCACTGCAATACGACGCTGTAGCACCATGCGCCTATTTTTATATCTATGCGATCGGACGCCACAACACGCGAGGAACTTCGACTTGGCGGCATCACCGGCTAGCTTTCATCACCATCATCCATGATAGTGATGAAAGTTAGCCGGTGATAAACACTTACCTTTACCTTTGTATTCTTGATTCAAACTACTTGAATACTTAACACTTTTCTGTAGTACTTATTTTTTAAGAATTTTATATCGTCTTTTTAATATATTGAGAGAATTTGTGTGATTTTCTCGTTATGCCTAGAACTAGCTGTTTGGCGACGGCATCATGTTGCTGCAATACACGTGTGTATTGGGGGGAGGGGAGGGGGGAGCTCAGAGTCGACTTACTCTCTACTCTCTCTTACTTATAGGGGGAGGAGTATTCGCCTAGATTTCAGTAGGTACAAAGTATACTTAATGAAATTACATAGAATAATTAATTCTAAGACGCATGTATGAAGTACCTATTATTCATTTACTTATTTTGGTTTGGGGTCTTTTCCTTAAATAGAAATAAAGGTTTTTGAAATGAGAAAAAAATATTATAATATCAATCATCTTTATTTGCAGAAAATTGGTAAGTCATGATAGCGATCAGTTCAATGTTCAAATAATTATGTATGTGTTAATCATTTAATCCAATGCAATAAGTATTGAACACAATTTAATATGTAGATATTTATATAATTTCCTCGCTTGATTCGTCGCTTGATTCGTTGCTAGATTCGTCGCGTGATTCGCTGCTTGATTCACTGCTTGAGTCAGGTTCTACAGGCTCTGGTTCCGGAGTGGCAGGCTCCCAGTCAAAGCTTATACCAGATACTTCTTCATACCATGCGTGATAGTGACCAGGGCGAACGAAACCTGAAACGAGATAAATAGTTCGATATTATTTAGAACGGACCCGCGACGGACAGGACACATCCTCTAGATATTCGATAACCAAAATTAAACAAACAAAAACGACCATACGCACGAAGCGCTTTGCTGACACGTTCATCGTGCGTACAGCTAAGGAGTGGAATTCCTTGCCTGAGTCTGTGTTTCCGGAAAGGTATAACCTGGGAGTATTCAAGTCACGACTAGTCACGAGTGAATAGGTTCTTTCTAGGCAAGCGTGATTCATCGTAGACCACACCGTCACTTACCATCAGGTGGGATTGAGGTCAAACGTAAGCCTATCATGAATAAAAAAAAAGTTAATTTCAAATCCCTCATATTTATGCATGTAAGAGCAAAACCAAACTATATTCGTGCGACGAGCACGTCCACTTGCCTTATAGTAAGTGCCGTCTCGCAACCTGAACCTCGTCCGTCAATCAGTAGATAAGTGTGCCGACTTGCAGATGAGGTTGAAGTTTGCGATGACGGACGCCCCGTCACTTCTAAAAATAAATTAGCTCAGTCAAAGAACTTACCAGCAGGCGTATTAGAATGGCACCCTTGACCAGAGACGAAGGAAGCAACACCGACCATAGAGAGTAAACCATCGTCATCGACGACGGTCAGAGGACCACCGCTGTCACCCTGTAATAAATTGCATAATTAATTCTTTTTTTTTTTGTTCATAATTTCGCTATTAGCTTTATTGCATGTGGAAAGCCCCTCGTGCAGCTTACACTTAGTCTTATTTGAGCCGACTAAAGCCGCACAATTTTGCCCTTTCCCCTTCTTTTCCGGGGCAAGATTGTGGTGGACACAGTAGTTCCCGCACTCGAGGAAACTAGAGATGCCCTTTTTTATCGTGCGGTAATCCCTAATGATACAACCCCCGTCGGCGATCGCGGGTGGTTTATATCGGAATTAAACCGACTGAAACCGTACGCCATCTCGGGTCTCAATTACCGGCGTGTTAGGTTAACGTGCGAGCCGTGAGGCGGTTTTAGTCGGTTTATGTTCAAAATAACCGGGATGGTATCCGTTAAGATTTAAAAAAAATCAGTATTACTTACTGAGCAAGTGGACTGGCTGGTAACATTGTAGTGGCTAGCGCAGATGGTGGGGTCCCTGGCAATTGTTGGATAAAATTGTCTGCACAATTCATTAGTATTACCAAGCAGGTACACCCAGTTTAGGTTTTCAGGAGCAGCTCCTGGAATCAGGAAAATCATTATAATTTTTAAAGGTTTGAAAGGTAACGGGCACTATAAAATTGTAGCTCAATGCAATACATGTCATGAAAATGACAAATATTTGCATTGGTTTGGATATTTCTATGAAGTGTTTATCAAACATATTACAAAGAAAAAAAAATTATGGTCTCCCAACCCCGAGAGGAGCTAAGCCTTATTATGGTCTAAATAGTGTTGTATCTATCTTTTATCTATACTGCAAAATTGTAAATTAGTTTGTGTCTGTACATTGGAAATACCTATTTAAAAAAACTTGGGTTATGTTAAATCAACGAGTCTGAACACAAAAATATTTATTTTTAAATCTTGTCTATTTGTCAGTTTTTTCGTACCTATTGGATGCAAATGGATGCAAAAAATACTGAACACATTTCGTAAGGTCTTGGTAAAGACTTAAATATCTACCGCATGTTTGATTGAAATTTGTTAGATAAAACTGGAGATATGACCTATAACCGAAATCAGCATGGGCGGAGCCGCGGGCGTCCAGGAGTGAATATTATTATTGTCATATCAAATAATAGGCCAATAATTTGATGGTGAGCTTACCGTTGGTCCAAAGGCGTCCCCATCCGCTGGCAGTGAGCCGTACTCCATTGTAATTGCGGTCCTTATCTGCCGAGTTTTGCAACCTTATGGGTTTGACTAATTCTGAAAACATACCAAACACATAAGTACATAGTTTTAATAAAGCAGAGAAAAAAGGACGATATGCCTCCTAGCGACTTCCCCGGCCTGGAGTTGGCTTAATATTTTTAACTGGCGTTTTCATTTTTATGAGAATGTCTGTCGTCTGGTCTCCCGGACTGGATTTCACAAATAAACGTCTATTTAACTAAACTGAGTTTCAATTTCAAATGCCATTCGAACCTACTGGTTAGATAGGCAGAGATATTATTATATCTATATATCGATAAATATCGAGACTGCATCCTCTGAGATTAGTGCGTTCAACCAAACAAATTTTTCAGCTTTATAATATTAGTATAGAAATATTCCTAATGATTTTTGATCGGAAAAAGTGAACATCCAGGACGGGACTTGAACGCACGATCAGTCCCTTACAGGACGAATACTCTGATCAATTGAGCTACCTGGACACATCCTAGATATTTGTATTTTTCCGATAGCTACCTAAGTAGTTATAAATAATTTTGTAAACATACCACTGAAGGTGAGACGAATGCCGAATTTAATAATGCCGATATCATGGGTCTGGACCAAGTTCGGTAGATTTTCGTTATAGAGAGGATAGTTGTAATATTCGGTTGTTTCGAAAAGGTATGTTGGTCTGGTCAAGTTCACGAGACCTGCACGAATGACTATGGTCTCACGGCTGAAAAACAAAACTGTTTATATAAATTTTGAAACAAACGAATGTAAAAAAACAAGAAATCAGGGTATTCATTAGGTATCATCATCATCCGAGCACCAATGCCGGTTCTATATCTTCTGAGCCTTTTCCCAACTCAGGTAGGGTACGTAACTACGAAACGGCGTACTTCGATATTTTCCGTGAAGCGACTGTTATCTAACCCCTACAACCCATTAGCAATAACGAAGTTCTGTAGTTAGAAAAGTCGGACTTTAAGGGCTCCAAGTAACCGTGACGATTACCATAGATGTTTGTCTGGGAATCTGGACCGATGGCTTAATGTACTTTTAACTACTCTTCGAAGCACGGTGGGGTCTCAATATGTTCAATATGGTCACCCATCCTAGGCTTTTCAATCGAGTCTAGCGTTAACCTATAGGTACAATGTGTTGATTTGTAGTTTTGTATCATTCACAAGAATACTGCTCTGCTCCCCTGGGTAGAAGCGTGATGATATATAGCCTAAACCTTCCTTGATAAAAAGGCTAATACTACACAAAAAAATTCATGAGATTAACGCGTTCAATTAAACAAACAAAATCTTCAGCTTTATGTAGATCATTCAAAATATATACTAACGCTGCGGTACAATGAGCTGCTGTGATGCCCCACTCCTCACTGATGATACTTCCTCCACAAGCGGAGACCCCGCCTACCGAGTTTACATTACGGAGTGAGATCTGGAACGGGAACTGTCCCTCTCCGGCTTCCCAGCCTGACACTATACGGGACGCGCCTGAATTTGGAGCAACTGTAGAAAAAAAAATATTAGCAAGGATTTTTTATGTTTTCATAATAACATAGGCATACTCAACTAAAGAGCTACCTAGGCAGGGCACACGATACACGTGCAAACCTGCACAGTTAATATAATGGTCGTGTATACCTACTTAGATTTAATTGAGTAGGTAGGTACTCACTTTCTAAATTTTCAATGAATGTGGCTTCGGGAACAGCCACTCTTGCCAGCACCTGAAAAAGAGCAACATTACTGTAAAAGCTATAAAACAAATAGGCATGGACGCAATCAGGTGGAAGTTCCTTGTTATATTTTTTTTAATCAACATCCAGGTGGGAATCCTCTGACCAACTAAGCTACATGGGGCTACGACGCAAGAGTGAATAGTCGATATTCAGAGCAATCTAAAAACAATGATTAAAACACCATTCATTTTCTCTGTCAGTTCAAAGACGTAGTACCTAATAGGAGAATTTGGAGTATATAGGTCGTGTCCAGAAGCTCAGTTGGTCAGAGTTTTCGACCTAGACAAGGACCGCCACGGGTTCAAGTTCCGTCCTCATAGCAAAAGTTAGACAACTGCTTAGGATATCAATTTTCTCAAATAATTTGATATCAGTTAAAAATAAATAAAAACTCTAACGTTTAATTTATTTCTAACGTGTAAATAATAATTATGATCTGATATGGTGATAATAATTTTGATCAAATCAAATCAAATCAAATCATTTATTTGTGTAAACACGAGTCAATATACATATGCATGCAAGATGGTAAGTGATTTAGTTAATGTCCAGCGTGCTTAGCCGTAGTCATGCCGGCGTACAAATGTTTCAGTAATAATGTTAATTTATATAAAAAAGTCAAGTACCAAAAAACAAACAAAAAAAGAAAAATCAATTACATCAGTTATTAGAATGTCAAACTATAACATAGTCAAATAAAAATATAGCAAATATAATGTCAAAAAAAGAAGTACTATTAATATAAACTAATGTCATAGGTATAATCTAATTTAATAATGTCAATAGTAATTTATTAGTCAATCTTATCATTTAAATAGTCAGCAACACTGTAATACGCCTTTTTAATTAACAGTCTCTTTAGTACTAATTTCAACTCGCTGCAGCTCATCTCCTTCCAATCTCTAGGCAATTTATTATATATTATTGGCGCCATACAGATGACGCTCCTGCGCATAAGGGCCGTCTTTGCCCTGTGCAAACGAAGTTTGCCGTTATCCCGCCTGTTTTGCGGCACTGTTGCTTCTAGAGTCGGAAATAAATGAGGGTTACATTTGACAAACATTGCAACTTCGAAAATGTACAAACTTGGTAGTGTCAAAATGTTGTACTCCTGGAAGTAGGTCCTGCAGCTATCTGTCATCCGTCATCGATCTAAATAATAATAGAAATAGTCATGAAGTCTTTACTTTATTAATACCTACTAAAGTTTTCTTACACCACAAACCAGAGTCAAGTACCTACCCAGAGTTCAAAAATTTTCGGAAAATTTTGAAACTAGATCCAGAATTATGTACATACCAAAAATTATGAATGTTTTGTGAAACCAGAAACCAAAGTTAAGTAACAAATTATGAAAGTATTGTGAGACCGGAGCTACGTAGATACAAGTCATTAGTGTCGTCACGTGAGTTCCTAATCATATTCTTATATCATCATGATCACTGATAAATTACTCGTATGTTACGATTATGGGACCAAAAAAGAATTGACTATCAGCTCTACTTATCACGTAAGAAGCTTAACCCTAACATGATTTGCCAAAAAACAAAATTTTAATCTCGTATAATTTTTGCACACAAATAATGTTTAGTATATGGTTTTTTTTTCTTTATAAATATAAATATTCTAATAAACAAATACTCAAAAAGCAAAAGTCAAGTAAAATTAGAAAAACGAAACGGAAAAATAGTAATAGGCAGAGGAGTGAGACAAGGAGACCTTTTATCGCATAAACTGTTTCTTCGGTATCTTACAAGGGATTGACTGAAAAATGGACCAACATCTGACACATTTAAGGTTTGCAGATGACGCTTTAAGTGCTTTAAGTTAAAACATCAAATGCATCAGAGCCTTGAATTGCGAGCTTAAACGTTGGTCAAAGTCGACAGTCAAAGATTTATATCGCAACGACTTGGCTACCGTAATTTAAGTCACTTAGCGATATTTAGTAGTCTCTACTTTCCGAGCCATGATTTTAGTCTTTGGATCTTATTATCATCGCAAACTTAACAATTTTTCGAGACTGCTGACCCTAGACATGAACCAAGGCAAAACTAAAGCTAACAATCATATAAAAACCATACATATTAAATAGAATATGTAAACCAAAATGTCTATCATAGTAAACATCTCTCGTTCAACACAAACTGTTGCACACGTCCATAGGCCGAAGTGACCGCTTCCCTTCCCATAAGATGGGCCGCGTGCTTATCTGCTACCTAAGTAGTATAAATACGTAGTGGGATTAGTTTTGGGCAAAAAAAAATATTAAAAAAAGACTAGGTACTGCTAGACATAACCTGATATTGATGATGAATTCTATAATGCCATGGAAATAAAAAATAAATTGGGTAAAATAGAGACGGATGACACGGAAAAGCCGCAACTTTAAATAATTTTTTTTATTATTTAGATCAGAATTTCTAACAAGTACGCATTTGTGAAAATATTTAAACGTTAGGAATAATAAAAACACAAACCTTCTTGGCAGTCGAAAAATAAAACGTTAGAAACAATTTAAACCGAACTCTTGAATTAACAATCGAATGCGATTTATCTGAAGTAGCTATAGACCATTACACCACAGAACTATAAATATAAGCCATTATGAACCCTAGAACAACAGACTGTACTATGATAGAACCACAAAAGAGAGAACTGAATAGAGTGCTGATACAGTGGCAAAAGCTCTTGCAAAAAACAATATTGCAAGAGCTTTCACCACTGTATCACTCTCTCAATCCCACTCGCTCAATTTACATGTACGCTGTAAATAGTTTCAAATTATGAAATCTTGAATATTTACCGCTGTCCCTGAAACAGCCAACAACAACACAGACACCACCCAAGTCGCCATTTTGACACAACAACTAAATTACATGTAGCTAGTTCCTACTTATATTCCTATTTAATTGATAATAATGAATGATTATGTGATAAGGGTAATTAATCCGCTGATATTCAGTGGGTTTCTATTAATTGTGATGCCACATTTCATATAATAGATAGTATTATTATAACTTTACTGTAAATTAAATGAAGGTCACGGCATTTCTTATGATTATTTTTTATCGTTTACGCAACTGTCGTCAAATCATTCTAGGGTTAGCCTCGGTTGCCACTAAAACTTCCACTTTGGGGTTCAAGTTCTGCTTTTCCTCTACCTCCATCTTTTACAACATATTTTTTTTTGAACTATCCAACTTGTTGGCAGGCGCTAAATCATCGGCGGATCACACTGAAACACAGAGCGCTGTTTACTCCACTGGTGGGGGTGGATCCTAGTGCACTATACCAGTTTTAAGTTTTAAGTTCAATATCTATAAAATGTACGAAATAATGTCTGGCTCTGGACACACTTAACGTTTCCAATGTTTCCATTCTGTATATATGCACGTTCAGCAGTGCTATTCTCTAAGGACACAGCGTTGCGTTCGTCGCTGCGATAGCAACGAACTGCTTATGTGATAAAGATTAAAGATTATTAGAAGTAAAATCAAACGGAGCAGTTGCTCCTGGCCTTAATAATCGGGCAACGCGTCATGATCGGCTGCTTTATCACGACACGTTGCCCGATTATTAAGGTCTGGAACTTTATCACTTAAGCAGTTCGTCGCTGCCGCAGCAACGAACGCAACGCAGGCTGTGTCCGTAGAGAATAGCACTGCAGACCATAAACCAAAACAATTCCCTCTGATAATACTAATTGAACTCCTCAGAACAAAGAATTGAATTCTATGAAGCACTTCCCCAATTTAGTTCCAGAAATCTTCTTTCAGAATCTTTTCAGTATCTACAACCGACCTGTGGCGTGTAAACATTCATTAAATAAACAATCCCATCTATAAGCACCCTAACAACTACAATTTGGTTGCTACAGTATTCTAAGTGTCACTCTGTATTTCCTCAGAGAGTACCAAGGTACTCAACTTCACCCGCCAGGTACATACAACATAACTGTATATAGGTATTAGCCCAAAAAATAAATAGTATAGCTATGAATTATTGCGTCATTCTTAATATCCCTTTAACCGTTTTTGATACTGATATCTTTGACCATGACTACATAATAAATACGTACCGAAGGCTAGCTTCTACCGACCTTAATTCTACTTATCTAAGTATACTCCTTGACTAAAGTACTTTAGTTATGAAGAAGTAGCCAATGTCCGGCATGCGTTACAAATTACAATCCCTGTTCTTATTTTTAAAGTAGAAACCTTTATGGGGATTTTCAGAAATGCTGACCAAAGTTTCCTATATAAACAAGTGAAGAGAAATTTATCTAATTATTCCTCTCTGGCGAAACTTTGGATGGTTGGATGGAGTTGTTAACCACTCACACGCGAACGGCTGAACGAATCTGAATGATTTTAGTACAGAGATACATTGTAGTCTAGAAAAGTATCTTAGTCAATGTGGACGTCTCTGCTAAAGTAAGCACTATGTTTGAAGTTCCTTTGAAGAATAATATTCGTAATGAGGTCATCCGACGAAAAACCGTTACCGATATAGCGCTCAAAATAAATAAGCTAAAGTGGCAATGGGCTGAACCGATGGCCATTGCAGCAAACCAGCCTTAGAGTGGAGACCGCGAATCGACAATTGGTGGGACGCCCGCCAGCCAGATGGATGGACGACCTGAGAAGGATTGCTGGGATATGCTGGATGCGCAGGGCGGAAAACTGGGTGCTAGGTATGGCGTTTTAGTGTTTTTTTATGCAGCAGTAAACAGTGTTAGGCTCTAATTGATAGAATGAAGATCGAACGCGATGACTTCATGCTAAATCCATCGTGTGACGAGTGCACTCTGCTCCTGCGTTTAGTAAATATTATGGACTGCGTCCAATGTCGCCGTCAGCTCATGCGTCACTGTCGGAGCTTTAGAATTTTACGTCTCTGCGGACATTAAGGAGCCTCAATTGAACTTGACTTTAAACTTTGTTCAATTAGTTAAAGTTATTGAGCTACAGAGTGTTAAAAGTAAGTCGAAACGGTTCGTGTAAATAGTGTATACGGCCTGTATGTTATGCTGGAACTTGTCCTGCACACGGCCGTGCGCTTAGATACATTGTGTTTGCACCAGTTTGCACGAAAGTGACACATGTAGGTTGTAGGTAGGTCGCGTACTGAAAGATACCGAAAATTGTAACGCCTATGCGTTTTGGTGAGCAACAATGCACGTAGCTGTATAAGATATATTGAAGTACTTGGTAGGCGTTTTTACAATAGCCGGATTGCATTCAACGCTTACACTTTAGAGTCCGGGGTCAGCTCTTGGAGACGACTGCCCCCTAATCTACAAACCCTGATAGTGAAGCCATAAGCCTATTCCATCAATCAGCAGGTACCTAACGTTGCCTCTGGTCTTGATGGGATCCTATACACCCTAAGTAGTTCTAAGATCTTGTTTGTCTGAAATTAAAGGAAAATGTGATAATCTAAATTTCTTAAATCCCTTTATCCTGTGTAATAGAATATACACAAAGAACTTAATAAAAACTACAAGTGAGCACTTTGCAATTTCATTTATTGTTACTTTGTGTTTGTCAATGTCAATATTTTAAAGTTTTTATTTTATGTGAAGTTTCATATCTAAGGTGACGTTGCTAACTTTGAATTTGTTAAGCAAATACCGATGGCGACGCGACTGTACCTTTTCACTGGCGGCATGTTTAGAAGAAACAGAATTTATTTAATATCTCAATGCAAATATAAAATCAAAGTCCACAAAAGTTATATAATTTATTCCGACAATGATACATAGCAATAAAATTGTAATAGAACTAAATTGACAAGGCACAAAATATTAAATAAGTAAGTACACAATTAAAAAACCGTTTTTATATAGATAGGTATTACGTTTCAAAGACATAGGACAAAATAAAGTAATTTAAACTTCAGTCATTGTATTATATAATGTATTATTAAAGCTTATTATAATAAACACAATATAACTAATTAGGTACTTATTTATTTTATAATCATGGGTGCGTCTTGAAATTTGACTTATTCAGTTGACTCCCCTATCACTCACTACTTTGAAGATTTAAAAAAATAAGAGTAATAATGTTATTGTAAATGATACATAATAAGTTTACAACATTTATTCTCATTTATTAAAAATCTTGGATGGTTCAATAGTTTGTTATATCAATACTACTCTTCACTTATTCCAAGAAGAATAGATTTTAAACACAACATTTTACTTTTAGAGACGTTAGATGGAGCGTTAGTCTATCTTAATTTCGAGCAATTAGAAATCTTAGATGAACGCCATTACTTTTCATTCCAAAATGATTATATTTCTTACATTAATCGTTTTCATCAATTGATCTGTATTTGCTATCGATTTAACATTATCGGTATCTGTAATGGTTACCCCCATTCCTGAGACTTTCACTTTCACGGGGATAGCCAGTTCCCCTTCAGACGCTTTCTCATTTCCAAAAGAATTTAAGTAGTATGTAAATTACAATATCACTGAAATCAGCATGACGTGTGTAGTGTGTACGCTTAAATGTCTTATTTTCTCTAGAATAAAATCGCAGATGAACAAAGATATTTATAATGTTCTTGTAGGTCACGAGAAAACGTTTTTCTGCGATTTCACTGGTCGAGAGAAAAGAACACGTATGTGTACGCGCGCCATGCCGAGGAGGCAGGAGCATGAGCTAAACCTTATGATTGAAAAATAGAAACAATAGTTAGAAGACATATTGTGACTAGATGGGTACTCTGAAGTTGGTTGGCGTTTGAATACTCCCAGTCGAAGTTTATACGCGTGACCTGAGTGAACCATCCCTGGTAGTGGCCGGGCCGTATGAAACCTGAAAATTAGATTTTTATATGAAAATAGTTGATGGCTGACTTGCCGCAGAGTTCGGTTATTTATTTAGTCATATCTTCAGTTCTACTTAAACAATTGCAATCAAACATACGGCAGATTTTAAGTCTGACCAAAACTTATTTGAAAAAAAAAACCACATCGATTTAGAAGTTTTCGCGTCCATCGCGAAAAAACAGACAAGAATGCAAAAAATAATAATTTTGTGTTCAGTACATATCGGTTCGTATTAACCTTAAAAAGACAACGATTTTTTTCTGAGCAGAACATTGATAAACTTACCAGCGGGCATTCCAACATGACATCCAGCACCGGAGACAAAGGAAGCTACCCCAATCATGGAGATTTGGCCATCATCGTCGACCACGGTCAGAGGACCACCGCTGTCGCCCTGTTAAACCGATAAAGCTATTTTAGACGGTAGTCACACCCGCAAAAGACAATCTAGAGTAGTGGTAGGAAAGCGGACCCCGTGCTACAAGAAGGCATTTGATGGTGTAACGCGAGTATGACACCCCTGGTGTTGCCATAGCCACGCTGACCGCTTCCTATCAGGCGAGTCGTGTGCTTGCCTATCACCTAAAGTGGTATAAAAAAATACAAGCTAATGGAGGTAGGACACGACGCGCGACGGTATCTCCCGTCCGAACTGAGCAGTCCGACTGGGGTAGTACCTCCAGCCTACAGAAGACCGCGGCCGTAATAATCATTGTGTTGTGTTCCCGCCGGTAAGTAGGGTAGCCAGAGCTCACTGTGCCCCTTCTTCCCCCACCCCTCCCTAGCCTCCCCACACCTTCCTAGCCCCCCCCCCCTTCCCCTTGGGGTAGGCAGCGCGTATGTGAGGCCCCTGGTGTTGCATACGTCCATAGGCCACAGTGACCGCTTCCCATCAGGTGGGCCGTGTGCTTCTCTGCCACCTACGTAGTATAAAAAAGCTTTGATTGCAACCGGGACTGACTCTTGATGATGGACTAATAAACCATAATAATCTTTATCCCACAGAAACTCAGAAATGTTTTTACAGAGGCACTTACTTGACACGTAGACTGGCTCGTAACGTTATAGTATTGAGCGCAGATGGTGGATGCGGCGATAGTTGGGTTACCACGGTATTGCTCCAAGCATTGTTCATTCGTTACGCCAGTCAAATACACCCAGTGCAAAGTTTCAACACTAGGAGCTGAAATTAAAAGAGAAAAAATTAAATCTAATAACCACATTTTTCATTGTAATCATTAAACTCATCCTCCGAGCCTTAGCCTTAGCAATGCTAAAAATGTAATTTTTTCTAAGTGTTGCCCTGTCCTCCCCTAATGACACTCTGATTCGGGCATTCCCAGGGTATGTCCAACTGTCTAGGAACTTACATCGATATTAATCAGCAGTAAATTGGAGAAGTTAGAAGTATAATAAATCCTGAAGTTAGGGTAGAGAAATAAACACTAAAGAAATGGCGACCTCAATATAGAGGTAGGTACCTAGGTATAGTAGCAGTGGCAGGGTTATTGACATCCAGCTCACTGCTCTCACCTCAAGTGCTTTAGTGCTTCAAAATGATTTATAACAAATTCTTACTCTGTGTCCAGGTGCTTCCAAATCCGCTGGCGGTGAGTTGCCTTCCTTCATAATTTCGGTTCCTATCCGAGGAGCGCTGAAGCCGGATAGGTTTGATAAAATCTATAAATTTATGCTAATTTAGAAAATTTTTACCCAACTGCCAAGAAGGGTTATGTTTTTTTTTCGCGCGTATCTTGTATGTATGTATGTTTGTAAGATTCTTTATTACCTCATAACCTGCAAACCACTAGACGGATTTCTTTAATTAACATATATCGTTAGATTCGTCTCGATAACCCAAGTGTTCTTAGATAGATGACGCGAAAAAACCAGCATGGCCGCTGTAATACGCCATTAGTTTAAAGGAACAAAAATAATAGGTATACGCAGTCGTATAGTAATTACATACTAGTTACAATTTGTTAAAACAAGCTACAATTAAGTAGTAGTAAGTTACAATTTGTTAACCGAAGTTAGAGATTAGGGGGCGATCGGTATACATATGAGGTAACTTATACAGGAGGCAACTAATTAGATTTGATTAACAGTGGACTGTTGACAAAGAATCACTAGATTTGATTACACCAAAACTTTGCATGGTAAAAGAACAGTTTGATAAGCTATCTTGTATGAATATTTGCGATAACACCAATTTAATAAGCAGAAAATGGAAATCTTACCACTGAAGGTGAGGGCAATGCCAAACTCAATAAGACCGATGTCATTACGCTGTACATCAACCGAATGAGCCTCGTTGTAATTTGGATGGTTATGATATTTAGTTGTCTCGAATATATATATTGGAGTGGTCAAGTCAGTGGTACCAGCACGGACGACAATGGTTTCGCGCCTAAAACAAAAAAGTATTTCAATTATTGAAAATTATGATAAGTACCTAAGTAGTTATAATCTTTATTCGTCCCTCTTTCTCAGTCTTTGATTTTTCAGGTACCTAGTAATAGTTTCGCAAATGATGTTAATTTAGCGACTGATTTGTCTAATTTTCGCCCATTCAGTCTAGTCAGAAGACAGGTTAGTCGGAAAAAAACGTGTAGATTCTCGATGCCCTCAAAGCCGAACCCTTGAATTACGTAACCTCTGGGAACTCACTTAACAAAGGTGGGATAAGGGTCCTATCGTTGGGTTTTTACCGAATATGCGACAAGGCATGCCGTTATGACAGATTATAGTCTGAATGGATTTGGATGGGGCAATCTCAAGCCACCGGTTTTGATCGTGGTGTGCAAGTGTTAGACAGGAGAGCGTGTTGGGTTCTATACGGATAACATCCATTCTATGAAATATGTTGCAAGCACCAATTTTGTTGGTACTTAAACTGACTACTGACCCAGCGGTACAATGAGCAGCAGTGATACCCCACTCAGGGGTAAGGATACTTCCACCGCAGGCAAACACTCCACCAGTGGGGTTCACCATTCGGAGTCCGAGCTGATGTGGAAACTGTCCAGCCTGGGCTTGCCATCCAGACACTATGCGAAAGCCTACATCTGGCCATAAAATAAAAATTATTAACGGTTCATTTTAATCATTTCAATCAAATGTCATTCACTTGTTTACTTACTATAATTTTCAGGAAATGTGAAAAGCGATCCTGGCAAGACCTGAAAAACATCTTAGGTTTAATATATATCGTAAATAATACCTTAACATAATATTTTGAAAGACACACACCGAATCGAACTGAATAAAACCACGCTGTATTCCATTGTATTTATTATCCTAGAAAATGATCCCCATGAAGCCCAGCAGAGTTTAACCATCTAACAACAGGTTCTCAGGCCACACTGCGATGTATCCCATAATCCATGATGACCTTAACCGTATCACTGTCTCCACTCTACGCAAGTAAAGTCGATTAACTTTTGATTTTACCCATCCTCTTCTTAGTGGTAATCCCGAACGCATCCAGTTTGCACTTAGGAGCACGCACTACTTCTTTTTTCTCTTCGTGTTAATTTAACTTTTGCGGTCAGTAATTTTTAATTTTCTTCTTCAACCTAGCGTTAATCCCAGTCGCATCCAAAGCTTTCACCTCGGAGTCGGGTCCGCTTTAGCAGTCTTAACTGCGGATTTGGCTGGACCTCAATATTTTCCGTGACGCAACTGCCATCTCACCTTCACAACCCAATGGTGACATGTGACATTAGGTGATATTATTGACCGTTGTTATTGGACTTTTTAGGGCTCCAACTACCCGTAACGACTGCCATAGATGTTTGTATGGCAACCGGGACCGACGGCTTAATGTGCTCTCCGAGGCACGACACCAGACAAATGCAAATACCCATATTCATGCATACAAATATTAGCACTTAGCGGAGATCGAACCCGCGCCTCCTGCGCAGCGGCCTTGTTCACTCACTACCACTACGCCACAGAGACTGTCCTGTTTTTAATTTTCTATTATATTAAAAAAGTGCCGCGGTAGCCTAGTGGTCTGGGTAATGGACTGCTGAGATGAGGGCTTAAGTTTGATCCCAGGTTCACCATGGCACACACCAATGACTTTTCGATGCTTTTCGAAGTTATTTGTGTATTTATCGCAGATTTATAAGTGCCCGGTTAATGGCAATAGGCTCGCCACCTATTACATTGGGACCTAAACATAAACTGGCGAAATGTGGGTGCTAGCACCTCTGCCTACCCCTTCGGGGATAATAGGCTTGAGTTTATGTATGTGTGTATGTATGTATTAGATGTAAAATATATATTATGTATAGACTGAGTGTATAGATGAATCAATATAATTAACTGATAATATTATCATTTTTACAAATATCATAATTGTTGTTAGAAATAAAATCGTTTAGAATTCATTTTATTAGATAACCATATCCTATTATTTAGAAGATAAGATTATTTTTTTAAATTCGTCGATAAAGATGGATTTACCCATCTCTATCGATGAAAATGTTTTCCTTATTGATAAGAAGTCTCTTACTCTCACCATTCTCTAAGAATTCAATGTGAGTAGGTATTGTAGCATCTGAAATGCTTTCACTGAACCTTTCTCTCATTGATGGTGTCATATCGTGATGTAGTAATTAGTTTCACGGCATTGCTGTTACTTACGGAGAGGGCCACTAAATTTACATCCTTATGTACAGATTAAGTAGGTAGGTATACCTAGATATATCATTACTATTCTGTATATTTCGTTTTTATCCTCTCCTTAAAAATGTCATCAATTGGTACAAGTAGAGGGTTGTCTTTGAAAACATTCCAAAAGGATGCGTGCTGGTATTTTCGGTGACCAAGGCAGTAGTTGAGTCTTGAAGTTTGGCGGCGTATTCAGTTTATTACCCTGGCACTCACACGCCGTGTGACACCGTGGTTCCCAACCCAAGGGGGTCGGCTCGAAGCCGGTGATGGCCTCTGGGTCTGCCCGGGGGTGAGACAAATGGCTTTTGTGCTTTTGGCCCACCTTACACCCTGGCGCTAGAAGACCCGAGATGGCGTGTGGTTTTAGTCGGTTCGATGCCGACATAACCACCTACGGGGAAAACGAATACGGGAAACGGAAAACGGTTCCCGCCAATTTGACCTACACTTTTTTTATCGTGGGATTTTTTTTATAGGATTTTTTTTATAGGATTTTTTTTATAGTATTGTTTTTATTCATGATAGGTTTACGTTTGATCTCAATCCCACCTGATGGTAAGTGACGATGTGGTCTACGATGAATCACGCTTGCCTAGATAAGAAGGAACCTATTCACTCGTGACTTGAATACTCCCACTTGTGTTGACTTTACCCCGCTAGATGGTAAGAAGCTTGCGTACGCGTACGGGCCGCCATTTTAGACACCATTCGTCCCAAAACGTTAGTCCTTACCTGGACGGCCTAGACAGATGCCTTTTCACGCCCCACTTAAAGAACCCAGGATTGTAGGAAGAAGGAAACACGTGCGCAGGGAATAAAATAAATACCTAATGTGTTTTTCTAATAGGAATAATACATAGAAGTCCATATTTACCATCGCCTCCACAACCGTCACACCTAACAACGAAACCGCAAGCAACCACTGTGCCATTGTCAACTCAAACAACAAACTAGCGTGTGTACAACAATATCGGCACACTTTTATCGTAACATTAACACTAAAAAGTAATGATAAAGGAAATTTTGCGATGATAATGCAAAGGTATTTACGATAACGTAAATTTATCAGTGTCCTGTAGCAATGCATTGGCCCCTGTACAATTCACACGCACTATGATAAGATACACACATGTATACAATGCACTAGCAGATGCCTGCGGCTCCGTCCGCCTTAAGGTTGGCTATCGTGTTTTTTTTTTTTTTTTTTTTTATGTCGGTCACGTCAACATGACTTCACCTCGCCTGATGGTAAGCTGAGGCAAAGTCTCTATAATGGGAGTCACCATTGCAAACACCGACAGTGCCAAAATGGTGGCTCTCAGCTTGACGGCCTCATCAAATGCTTTTTCACGCCCCGCTTAAAGGACCCGGGACTGTATGAGGAAGGAAACACGTGAGCTGGTAAAGAATTCCAGGTTTTGATGGTGCGGCAAAGGAAAGAGGCACCGAACCGCTTGGTTCTTGATGGAATTGTTTGCACCATATGAGGGTGGTATCTCAGCCTTGCACGTGTTGTTCTGTATAGGAATGGAGAGGGTGGGACTAGTTGGTAGAGCTCGTCGGAACACTCCCCATGGTATATGCGGTTATAATATTTGGTTATAAGTACCTACTCGGGTTCTACTAAATCAATTGCAATCAAACATATGGCAGGGTTTAAATCTGACCAAGACCTAAAACTACTTTGAAATCCATTCAATAGTTTTAACGTCCATCGCGAACAAACAGACAAACATAAGAATTCCAGAAAATTTGTAATTGTGTTACGTATACCTAATATTGTTCATTAATATTTATTTATAACCCGAGCTTTTTTTAATATTTCCAACGTACACACGCAGCCACTTTACAATTTTATAATGGTACCTATAGATAGATAAATATAACGTGAATCTACGAATTAGATGTGACTCATACAAATCACGCCTTCTATATATTATGTATTAGTTACACTTGGTTACACTCATTGCTTATGATAACTTGCGCGTTTCCTCGCCACCTAGTATAATTTAGGATAGAGAACGGAAACAGGGTTTTTTTATACCACTTAGGTGGCAGACAAGCATTTGGCCTACCTTTTTTTTTTTTTTTTTTTATCGTGCGGAAATCCCCATGGATACCACCCCCGTCGGCCATCGGGGGTGGTTATGTCGGGATCGAACCGACTAAAACCGCACGCCGTCTCGGGCCTTAGTAACCGGGGTGTAAGGTTACCCAATGGGCATATCCCTCGCACCCCAGCTGACCCCGGGCCATCTACGGTTTTAAGATGGCCCCCTCGACCCCCCGAAAGGGGGGGTGGGGCGAGCATCGCGCCACTTCGCTGACGGTGGGGTGTAGGGTGACAGGAGGCCGTCCTGTCACCCAACCGTCGGCGCGCAGACAATCAGCTCGCCCCCCGCTCGCTCCCCACTGTGCCATCTGCTAGTCAGAGGGACACGTGGAAAGCCTCGGAGCAGCCCTCTAGAGGGCCACTCCCACCCCGGCCGGATTGGCCGCAGGCAGCAGCGTCTCCCGTGGCGAGTGGGAGGCGCTGCTCGCCTCCGTTGCCCAGGTGCACCACGTGGAGGTTCCGGCCCGCACCCTAGCATTTGGCCTACCTGATGAGAACCGATCACCGTTGCCTATGGACGTGTGCAATACACATGGGCGTCACACTCGCGCTACCGACCCTGTAAAAACCTTCTAATGCCCTTCTTAAAGAGCCCCATATTGTAGAGGCTAGGGAAAACCACAACAGGGAGATCATTTCACAGCCTAAGAGTGCGCGAATAAAATTCCTCTCTACCTCACAGTACGCACCGTTGACGGATGCAACGTGTAAAGGGACCGGCGATGCGCGATGTTGTCGGCGCCCAAGCTAACATCACATGTAAGTAGGTACACCTCGGCTGTGTAATATCAAAACCCAGTCTGTAATATACTTTAGTATACAGACAGGGTTTTTAAATTAGACAGCTGAAAAAAGTTTAAAAAGTTTTCGTATCTTTAACCGTCTGCGTGCTATTCTAAAAATACTACCTAATCACTCAGACTAGAAGAATTATTCTTGTAGTCTGAGCCGAATCATCGTACATTCTTGGGAGTGATGGGTTATTGGCTAGTGTGATAATGGTCATAGTTTTTGCTAGCCTGGTACATGGTGGGTGGTCTAAGGCATAATAAATGCATTTTTTTTAAATAATGTTTATGCATTTTAACTTGCAAACAATTTGAGCATGTATGTGTATGTATGTAAAATGTAATGTAAATAAACTGCAAAAGTGTCATATTGTTATGACAAATAATTTCAAAAATACTTGATTTTGAACATTAAACTTCTCGAGCCACTCAAAATCGTGCCTAGTAGTGACGTCACAGCTAGGTAGCGCGTAGTGAAAATGTGTGAAGTGCAAAATTTTCCGATAAATATGAGATTAAGTAGGTAAGAATCTGACGACCATGTCGTCATCTCTATTTGCCTTTTACGCCCCTAAAGTTAAAAGGAAATTCTTAAGCAAAATAAAGGATTCCAAGTCTTTATGGTGCGCCAGGAAAAATTGGTGTCGAATCATGGTCCTAGATGGAGTTAGTTGCACCGTATGAGGGTGGTCCCTCAGCCCTGTCCGTGACACTCGCGGCATTGTCAGCGTAGATTTTTGTTCCCGTTCCCGCTTCCCATGGGAATCCAGGATACTAGGATATTAGGATATTAATATAATAGGATAATAGGATAATAGGATAGTAGGATAGCAGGATAGTAGGATAGAAGGTTAGTATAATAGGATAGTATAATAGGATAGTAGGATAGTATGATAGTGGAATAGTAGGATAGTATAGTAGGATAGTAGGATATGGCTAGTATGATAGTGGGATAGTGGGATAGTAGGATAAAATAGTAGGATAGAAGTATAGTATGATAGGATAACAGGATAGTAGAATAGTAGGAAATTGGGATAGTAGAATAACAAGATAGTAGGATAGTAGAATAGTAGGACAGTAGGATAGCAGGATAGTAGGATAGTAAGAAGTACGATAATAGGAAGTAAGATAGTAGACAACAGGATGTATCAGTAAAAAAGCACACATACTCCAAAGAATTTTTTTTTTCTTTAATTTAGCACATATTAAAATCGAACGATCACTAAGATATTGACGCACATTTTAATAGTCGAAGATAGGAGTGGTCTCTTCAATGTAATCACCGTCGCTGCCTGTAGTCGGAGGCCATGTCCATGTCCCCGGAGGCGTGGTCCAGTCATCAGATGTACCACGGGGCGTGGTCCAGTCATCAGATGTGCCAGGGGGCGTTGTCCAGTCATCAGGGGCCGTAGTTTCAGGCCAAGCTCCAGTGGTAGATGGTTCCTCGGTCCACGGGTAAGTGACCGTTGTTGGAGTGTAATCCCAATCGAAGTTGATGCCGGTCACTTCTGTGAACCATTTGTGGTAATGGCCGGGGCGAATGAACCCTGTAAGTGTGAATTTAGAAATGTGAGGAAATATTCTGAGACAAACTAAGTACACAACGCCATCCAGGCGTATTTAATGTATTATATTTATGGGTTTAATGCAATATTGTTCATAGAATGATTTGTCCTTTGGTGTACTACATAAATAAATATTGTAATTGTTTATGAATAAAATAAAAAAATAAAAAATTCTGGGTTCTGGAATGTGATGTTTTTGCTACTACTGCCACCGATTACATAATAGTTGCTACTACTCAATAACTTTTTTTTGAATAAGCACATAATAAGGGGGACACACAGCCACACCACTTTGAGGTTTTAAACAAATAAGAATAATGTGTTAAATTTACTACATTAAAATATAATTAGGACATAATTTAACACATTGTTCTTGTGTGTTAAAAATCTTCAAAGTAGTGGGCGCCAGGGAAACAACAGAATACGCCAAATTCCAAGATTCACCCATAAGTATTATAATAGAAATACCCTGAGAATGAAAATATACATGTATTACAAATAGGTACTTACACTAAGTGGGAATCGAACTCTATATTAAGTATCTATATGAAGATGGATCGCTAATGTTAATTAGCGGTTCTAGGATGTGGATAAACAATTAATAACCAAGTTATTCTTTAGTAATAACATTAATCCACGTCCTAAAACCGATATTACAAGCTATTTAAGTACATCAATTATAACATAATAATATAATGCACTTACCAGCTGGCATACCAGCATGGCATCCTAAACTTGAGACAAAGGAAGCGACTCCGACCATGGAGAAGGCACCATCGTCATCGACGACTGTCAGAGGACCACCACTGTCACCCTATAACAAAACATAGAGATGTCCAAAAACTGAGCTAGTCTCAATATTATCATCAATATACGAGCCTTTTACCAATTCATTTGGGGATGAGAACTCACTCACTATATCGAATAATCTTAAAATACTATATAATTCAAAGTCCTGACAGGCTGATTGACTGAGTGACTGACTGATTACAACGCACAGCCTAAACCAGTGATCGTAGAGACTTGAAATTTGTAGGGAGTGTTTGTTTTGATGCGTAGAGTGTACTAAGAAAGGATTTTTTGATATTTAACTCCTAAGTCCGTCAAAAGTGGTAAAATCGTATACCTATGTATAATAGTCAGACCAAGGGCCTTATAGCAATTCAATTAGGATGCAGTTCAAAAGGAGGTAGGACCCGACGGTATCTCCCGTCCGAAATGAGCAGTTTGACTGGGGTAGTACCTCCGCCCTACAGAAGACTACGTCCATAATAACCATCGTGTCGTGTTCCCGCCGGTTAGTAGGGTAGCCAGAGCTCACTGTACCCCACCTCCCCCACCCCTTCCTCTCCTCCCCACCCCTTCCTAGCCCTTCGCCCTTCCCTTCAGGGTAGGCAGCGCGTATGACACCCTTAGTGTTGCACACGACCCTAGGCCACGGTGACCGCTTCCCATCAGGTGGGCCGTGTGCTTGTCTGCCACCTACGTAGTGCAAAAAAAAAGTTCAACTCAGAAAAAGAGACGGACCATCTCATTTCTCCATCTCGCTCCTTCAGTTATGGTAAGTTCCTTGGTGTGATTATACATCTTTCTATATCGCGATGATGGCTGATGGTCATGGTAAATTCTCCAGTTATCGGTCATATAAATTGTCCTTTATGCAAAACTGTAATTTCCCACCTGGCAAGTAGATTGGCTGGTTTCGTTGTAGAAACTGGCGCAGATGGTGGAGTCCACAATGATAGCACCATAAGACATTCGACAGCGCTCGTTCGTATTGCCACGCAAGTATACCCAGTTCAAATTTTCAGGTGAAGCACCTGTAAATTAAGATCTCTTTTATTTTCATTATCTCCATAAGGGTATGTTCCTGTAGGCTAAACTGCGCACAGGACGAACGCCTAAAGCTACGCCGACTGTGATGACGTCATGGTAGATTCACAGTGCACACTTTAGGCTTTCTTCTCTTTGTGTTTGCTCTCTATTGCTACTACACTAATATTGGAGACATAAATAAATAGTAAAGTTGTACCATTTTCCACCAACACTCATTCATACTCTGCACTTATCCTTGTTTCACAGCACAGAGTTCGCTGACTACTCTGCTTTTATTGATTTAGTTTATCTCTTATAATGCTTACCGTTAGTCCAGGTGCGTCCCCATCCGCTGGCGTACAAAACTTCCGTATCGTAGTTGCGGTCCTTTGCCCACGAATTTTGTAGCCGGATAGGCTGGACGAGCTCTAAAAATGTAAGTTTATTTCTGAATCTAAGAACAAATCTAACCAAAGTGACAGTTTAAGTTGAGCGCAATTAACAAGTTTTTAACCATCGATATATAAATAATACTTACCACCGAAGGTGAGAGTAATGCCGAATTCAATTAAACCTATATCATGGGGCTGGACGAAAGGCGAGTCATTGTCGTACAGAGGGTAGTTGTAGTATTTGGTGGTCTCGAAGATGTACTCCGGCCTAGTCAAGTTGACGAGACCTGCCCTGACTACTACAGTTACGCGGCTGAAATACAAAACAATAATTGTTGGTCTTATAATAACAGTGTAAATCACAGATATTGGAAGCCGCTCTCATACTCTTTCTCTTGATATGGCTTCTTTTAGCTTCCTCAGGCACGACTGCTGTCTTGCCATTCCTGAGAGAAAAGCTTGCCTCAGAGCCTCGTCTGTTAATCAGGCGGTGTACTGAACAGCAGGTCTACCTGTACTTAATAGTAGAAAATGGAAAGTCCTTGGAGTACTGCGTAATATCGTAATACTTACGCCCTAGGACAATGAGCGGCCGTGATGCCCCACTCGGGACTGATGATACTTCCACCGCAAGCGCTCACTCCGCCGTCGTTGCCGACCATACGCAGTGAAATCTGATGAGGAAACTGGCCTGGCTTAGCCTCCCATCCTGATACTATGCGAGATGCTGACCGCGACTCTATAAAATACTTAATTGTTATCAGTGTATCATAATTATATTCAACCGTCCAGCCTTTTCCCAACTTACTTGGGGTCGACGTTTCAGTACTTTCAGTCTAACTATGAAGCGGCCGAATGATCGATATTTAAGTTGAAGTAACTGCCATCTGGAGGCATGGCGCACATTTAGCTGGGAGAGGCCTAAATTCTGCAGTGGACATCGATAGGTTAATTGATTAATTGAAGTGCCATCTGACCTCCAAAACCCACTGGCGTTATCAAAGTTGTGTAGTTAGACTTTTGTCAGGCTTTTTAGTTATTCTTATTCCCTTTGTCCAATAGAATTGAACGAGAGTGACACCTAAGCCGTAGACGTGCTGGTGCTGTTCTATACAGAAAAAGATCTGAAATTGAGATAAGTATTTACCTTTCAAATCTTCAACAAATGTGACCGGGGAGTGTGCCAATACCTGAAAGAATCAATCCTTGTTTTAATCAATTTAATCAAATAAGCCTGACAGATAAACTATCTGTAGATACCTACATAGATAAAGGCGCTGATCCTGCTGTTCCAAAACTCTCTGAAGTAATCGCTAAAATTGTGTTTAAATCCTAGCATAACGACATAATCCACGAAGTACCTACCTAAAGGTGCTTTTTTTACTAACGAATATAAATAAACTAGTCTTGAAAATGTAAAAATGAGCATCTACTTTGGATGCTGACTATACCATGGTACTTTAACTTCATCATAAATCATAAAGGCATATTTAACTCTAAATGCTGGCTTTGGCTTCTATCCCTTACTTGCTCTAAATTTTGATCCGATACCAGACGCGCAGTTCCTTTCAACGGTGAATCTGCCCTGAATAAAACTTCAGCCCAGTTTAATTTAATGGATTTTCACTAATGAAACCCAGCCCTAATTTTTGCTGTTCAATAGCCCTTAATCATTAAGAAGACAACTTGGGTAGAAGAGCGCCTGACCAAAATTCTTTTGAGTTCTATATGAACTCGGCATACCTAATATAATTAATACTGTCCTAATAATTGAATGCAGTACCTACCTACCTATTTGCAAAATGACGATTTCGAGAAAAACGCGGTTAAAGGTTTTTTTTACATTCTCCACAATTTTTTTCTTTCTCTCAAAATTACTGCATTTGAATTAACAAACTCCTGGGAAAATATAATAATTACGACGATGGCAGAATATTATTGTTTCATAGATTAGATGTTCTGTGACTAGAAGATAAAGTAGGTGACCTAATTATAAAATTTAAAAAGACTTTTAACAACAAACTTTCTGGTACCTAAATGCATAACGAGTTTATTATTTAGTTCAGAAATTCCTATGACCACTTTCCGTATCCATCTTCAGATCCTGGGTATCAGGTAGCATCAGAGTACCATTTTATAGCATACCATTCATAATAGTATTGCATGTAGATACGCAAGTAAACCAAATTTGAATTTTATTCCGTTTAACGTCAGGCAGTGATTCTAATTATTGGGCTTCCAAGATTCGACCCATACTAACAAACAACAGATCAAGATAAATAAAAGCTTTTAAGAAATACCTTTGTCCCCACCACAGCCAACAAGAAGACGGAGACAAGCCACGTCGTCATTTTTACACCAACAAGTAATAAATAACATTATTAAATAATTTACAGTTTTATTTATGTTCAGCTACGAAAAGATAAAAAGTATTTAAAAGATATAGATGTAAAATAAAATCTATAATCCGGTAAATACATTTGTTAATTATAAATAGATTAGGGGGATTTTTAATCGATTGTAGAATTCATTATTATTTATCTATATCTAAGAGGAGTGGCTTAATTGATATAGGTACTTGATATGATGATATACTTAACCCAGTTAGTCATCTGGCGTCATAAAGCTAATTAATAATTTCCCCTCAAAGACAGTTTTAGGCTCTAGACTGTACAGCACTGCATATCGACTGCAGTTCAATTTCAAATTTGCAGTCCGGCTGCATTTTAGCTGCAAATTTTAAACCCAAGTGCGTTAAAAGAAGTAATGACCATCCTAGAAAAGGCTAGCAGGTAAGTATTAAAGGCACGTTCTCATAAATAAACTATTCGTTGATAAATGATTCTTGCAGTTAAAATCAGTAAAATAAAAGCGAGATTGATAGAGTAGAACATTGTGTGATATTTGTTATTTTGTCGCTAACTGACCTATGACCCTGTTTACTGATAACAAAGATACAAGCAACACAGTGATTCAAACTATCGCGATCGGTGTCTTACCACGTAAATTGTTACAATGGCTTCACCAATTACTATTTCAGAAGTAAATTCCATGAGTGACGACAACTTTGAAAGTATTTTTGGTAATGTGATCGAACTTTGCTCTGATGCTGCAATTTATGTCAAAGATAAGAGACCTTTTGATAATGTAAGTGATGTTTGCAAAGAGTTTCATGTATATTTAGATCAACTAAGTATGAAAGACCGAGTTGAAGTGTTAAAACTACATCCAGATTTAGCTGGGAGCCTCGCAGCACGTGGTGAGCTAACTAGAGAGTCAGCTTCAGAACAGCAAGCAGCTGGTCTACATCGTCTATCACCAGAACAGAAGAAGACCATGGATCTAAACAACCAACGGTACAAAGCGAAATTCGGATTCCCATTCATAATTTGTGCAAAAGAAAATAAAATCCAATCAATACTGGATGGCCTGGAAAATCGTTACAATAATTCGTATGAGCAGGAAGTAAATACTGGAATAAATGAAGTTAAGAAAATATGTAAGATCAGAATATTGGATATTATAAAAGAATAATGTTTGTAGTTATTAAATTTTTAAAACAAAAATATAATAAATAATATATAAATAAATCTTAATTATTAATCCTACTTCTAATATTTTAAATGGGGAAGTTAAGTTTGTGAAGATGTTACTCAGTCACTCTCTAACGGCTGAACGTATCTGGCTGAAATTCGGTACAGGAATAGATCAATAGTTTCTGCAATAATAGGTATAATAGGTAGGCTTACTTTACTTTTTATGCGTGGAATACGTTCCCATGGGGAGTAAACAGGATTCCACGCGGGGGAAGCTGCGACCAACAGCTAGTATCTAATAATGGTCTTATGTCAAATGTCCGCATTAAAATTACGTAGATACGAGTGTGTATTGAATAAGTACCTACCACCGAACAGCATAATTATTGAGCTCAATTCAAAAAACTCTACAAAGCGGTGCGGTGGTTAAATTATTGTAAAAGCCAGAAAGTGGACCCCGAGCCAAAGGACTAAGGAGTGCAACTATAGGGTGACATGCGGCCGTCCGGTCACCCAACTCTCCACTGTACCCTCTGCTAGTCAGAGGGACACGTGGAGAGCCTCAGAGCAGCCCTCTAGAGGGCCACTCCCACCCCGGTCGGATTAGCCGCAGGCAGCAGCGTCTTCTGTAGCCAGTGGGAGGCGCTACTCGCCTCCGTTGCCCGGGTGCACCACGTAAGTTTCCGGCCCGTACCCGATATCGTTTGCACCCTTTTGCCTTTCAATCATCGATGTGAATCAACAACAAAATATCTACCTACTCTGTTAATATTTATTTATCTTGGGTTATTCCGGTTAATAAATAAATATAAAAATATGCTATTTAGGTAGGTAGGTACTTAATCTGATTAGTAATACATGTTCCACAGCGTCATTTTGATAACGCTCAATCCCAACGGCCGGCCACCGCTACAACGTCCTCCGCCGGTCGGGGCTAGTTGCGACAAAATTTTAAAAGGAGGATGCCAATTTTGGGCCCACCTTCCAATAGCTATGTGTCATATGTGTGTTACATCAATAGATAGGTACCTACCTATTTTTGAGCTGAATAAATTTTTTATAGCACCTAGTTGGTGAACCCGGTGGTTGGTTTCAGCGTTTCTCTGTGTAGTACTGGTTGGTACTGGTCTACATTTACGGTCTGTCTCACTCGCACTCATTATGGTAAGATTCGCCAGCATTCTCTTATTTTTGTCAGTAGGTAGAGCATTTTAATACTAACATCTGTTTTACATAAAAATAAGGATTTCTTAACATTGTTTTATCTTGTAAAACTAGGTAGGTGCACGGTGCACGGCATCTAACTTGGCAAGATTTTGAAGTAGATTGGGCCCCACTACTCCAAAACCTTGCCAAGTTAGATGCCGTACACTATACTTGTTTATATGCGACGCATTTTGCCACAAATATACTATGTTTTATAAAGAATAACTCTGAACGGACTATGATTCGGAACTAGGCGCGAAGTTATTTTATTCAGCTCAAAATTGCCTATCCAGCGATGTAACACACATAGCTATTGGAGGTGGGACAAACCCTGGCATTGTCCTTTGTTTCCAACAGTCCCCATCGAACATTTCAGGGTAGCAACCTGGGATCGAACCCGAGACCTCGTCTCAGCAGTCCATTACCCAAACCACTAGGCTACCGCGGTTCTTTACACTTCTTGATAATTAATTATAAATTCTTACACAAAACCATAGTATAAAACAGAGGTTGTAAATTCTGAACGAAAAAAAACGTTGTCATTATGTGTTGACACGTTTGACGTTACAAAGAATTTTCTCATGTTTCTGTTTGCCTCTGTCGCTCGTGTTAGGCGTTTCATAGAAAATTCTTCTTGGATATCTGTACAACTGTGATATATATCGCGTGAAATTACATTTTATTCAGAGCACAATGTCGTGGCCAGAAGTAATAACTGCAAAATCAGAAAATCGTCATGAAATCAAATTGGCGGGTGCAGCTATATCCAACCGGATTTCAGAAAAAGGTTTAGATGATGGTATTTTTCAATTAACTAATATAAATCTCCTGAACATCAGTGACACTTGTTTAACAGCTATACCAGATAGTATAAGTCGTCTTGTAAATCTTCAATCACTGCTATTATTTGGTAACAAAATAGCTGATTTCAATAATAACATAACCTCTCTGAAGAAATTAAAAGTGCTCGATCTATCAAGAAATCAATTAAAAAGTATTCCAGTGAGCCTCAACGACATGAAAGAGTTGACTAGTATTAATTTCAGTTCAAATGAAATTGAAGAAATGCCTAAGCTCTCAGATTTTCCTAATCTCATTACATTTGATGTTTCAAATAATAAACTTACAAATTTCTTAAATGTAGAGAATGCTATCATGCCTCATTTGACTGATTTAAAAATGAAAAGCAATGCAATTGAAGCATTGCCCAGTTACATAGCTCAAAGTTTACCGTCACTGAAAAACTTCGATGTGGGGGACAACCAATTGAAGACAGTACCTGGCGAAGTTGCACTTTTGTTGAAATTGAAAGGTGAGTCGGTATTAATGTTTATTTCAATTTACACTTTTTTTTATACCACTTAGTTGGCAGACAAGCACATGGCTCCCATCAGGCAGGCAGATACCGTTTCCTATGGACATGTGCAACACCATGGATGTCACACTCGCACTGCTGATCCTATTAAATCCCATGCTGTTCTTGAAGAACCAAATTTACATGTGAAAATATTATTCAATATATATATCTTTTTTTTTCTCTGTTCTTATCTGCAATCAGTAACTAACACTATAAGCAGGTTTTTTGTGTGCGCTTTTTATTATTCAATATGGTGCAATAGTGTGGAATATTGTATACAGTTTGTAAAAGTTTCATAACATTGAATAATTTGCTGTGAGAATAGTGTATTACTTTTTTAATTAAATAAGAAGAATATGTATAACAAAAATAACTTGACTGGAGAATCCCCCTAACCCCACCATTTAAGGGATTCAAACCTGAAACCTCTCAATAGTGGTTTGCCGCTTAATCACACAGTAATGTGAATTCCATATAATCTATTATGCCAATTCTTTTTTTGAATACCAAACTTAATTATATTTTGGTTTGTTTGTTTTACAGAAATAAATCTTAAAGGCAACAAATTCACTGATAAAAGGTTCATGAAACTCGTTGACCAGTGTCGTACAAAACAAATACTAGATTATATACGGGATCACTTTCCCCGCGGGAGTGATACGGCACAACCTACCGGTAAAACTAAGGGTAAGAAGAGCAAGAAAGAAGAACCATCAGCTGAGGATGCAGAGACAGATTTATGCCATTCTTTGAAAATATTACATGTCGAAGATGATGTCCTAAGAGTCAAGATAATTGAAGCACAAGTAGCATCTATTCGTCCGTACATATTGTGTTGTATTGTTAATGATTTGTCATTTGATGATACATCCTTCAAGAAATTTATACAATTGCAAACAAAACTGCATGACACAGTATGTGATAAAAGAAATGTTGCAACCATTGCTACACATGATCTTAACAAGATAGCTCCAGGTAAGATGTTATATAAACTACCTATATATAACTATAATAAAACTAGCTGTTGCCCGCGGCTCCGCCCGCGTGGATGTCGGTTATCGCGACCAAACATAGCCTATGTTCATTCTCGAGGTCTAATCTACTCCTATTCCAAATTTCATCAAAATCGGTGACAGCGGTTCAGGCGTGAAAGCGTAACTGACAAACAGAGTTACTTTCGCATTTATAATATTAGTATGGATTGTAAATGCACTGTGTCTGTATATTGAAGTATCATTCCAGACTAGCAAGGACAACTTACTAGTATTTTCAAATCAGTGTTTGTGTATAATTATTAAGTGCAGGTTTTCAGCCACTTGTTTAGGCGAGATTTACGGACTGGGATTTTACAACTGATTTACCATTTTCCAGGTGACCTAGTCTACACAGCCAAAGCTCCAGGTGCACTGAAACTGACACCATTGTCAAGGCTACGACCATATTCTGGTGAACAGCTGTTCCAACAGCTCACAGCTGAAGCCGAGGCTGTCCGCAAAGAGAAGAAGAGGAATGTCTACTCTGGGATACATAAGTACATAATTTCTTTTTAAATATACCTACATGGTGTGCTCATTTTTATATGTTTACTAGTTACTAAAATTTCTTTAGCCTTAAATGCCAAAAGTGGGACTAGTATCCCATTTAAAGATTTGTATTCAGTCATTTCATTGCACTTAGGAAGGGTAATTTTGCACTTTGCATTTTGTCTTTTAGAGCGTTGACATAAGGTCCATATTTGAACGTGATTTTTTTACCATCAGATTATAAAAGAACTATTTGTACCAACAACTTCTATATAATATGAAAATTTCAGGTATCTTTATCTACTGGAAGGCAAGCCACTATACCCATGTCTCACAGATTCTAGTGGCAAAGTGATCAGTTTCCCGCCTATCACCAATTCTGAAGATACCAAGGTAATTTAATTTCTAGTATGATATATTATTGTCATGCGGTAGCCTAGTGGTTTGGGTAATGGACTGCTGAGACGAGGTCTCGGGTTCGATCCCAGGTTCACCATGGCACACACCAATGACTTTTCGATGCTTTTCGAAGTTATGTGTGTATTTATCGCAGGTTTATTAGTGCCTCGGAGAGCACGTTAAGCCGTCGGTCCCGGTTGCCATACAAACATCTATGGCAGTCGTTACGGGTAGTTGGAGCCCACAAAAGTCCAACCAGTCTAACTTGGAACTTCGATATCGCCATTGGTCATTGGACCATTGGTTGTGGAGGTCAGATGGCAGTCGTTCCATGGAAAATATCGAGGTTCAGCCGCATCACAGTGAGACTGGAAAGCCGACCCCAACTGAGTTGGGAAAAGGTTCAGAGAATGAGAAAATATTATTGTCATGCATAAAACGTAGATAAAACATTGTGACTAGGAAATGGTGTGAAACCTATGTATATGGTATAATAATAACAGCCATTTACTTCAGATACAATTTTCTTATCATATTAACGAGATAAACTTATTTCTCATTGCCTCAGCAACTGTCTGTACCTATGCCATTGGTGACAAAGCTGAAGACCTCCCCAACATTATACCTATGTAAAGTAGACTGTTTCAGAAGATGAAACTGCATCCAATTATTTAACCTATGAACCACTAACAGTAAACTTTTATATCCCATGTCAGATGTCGCAAGAAAGCAAAGCCATGCTGGTGGAGGTTACGTCCCAGGCCTCGCTGGGTTCCTGTAAGACTGTGATGAACAAGCTACTACAAGAGTGTCTGCTGCTGGGCATTGGTTCTGCTGAACCGGAGTCTTCATACAACACTCTTCTTGTACAACAGGTAGGTTTTACATAACCTCTCACTCTGCAATCAACGGTTTCTCTCTTAAATTATAAATTTTCGGATGATACAATAACAGAATAATATTTTAAAAACTTAACATAATATTATGATGAAAAGTTATTTATGAAAAAAGAAGAAACATTATGTCGTAACACCTTTTGTACCTCGCAAATATATGAATTCGATTGATTGATTTGATTGGGAAAGTGAGCATGAATAGGGTAGCTTTAATCTTGAAAAAAGTATGTATTCTCAGGGATTGAATGTAGGTTTATGGTGTTAATGTGAGTGCAGCCACGGGCATTACGTCGATAAAATTTTATAAAAACCTCTTTCAAAAATTAGCTTAAATTCGTAATTCAATTAATTGTTACAATTTTTCAATAAAAAATGAACTCATTTTCCAGGTAAAGGTTGTGGATCTCGAAGGTAATCTAAAGAATGTGTATCCATCAAGAACTGACTGCGTGTTCGAGGGTACCAACATCAAAGTGTTGAGGAACATTAAGAAGTAACACCATTCTGCTATTATTAGATCGAACCCTAGGTCTACCATGAAATATCTGCAGTTGCAGACCAAAATTTCGGGCAATCGATTTCATGGAACACATTTAACCCGCATCAGACCACAAAACTGCAAATGTGTAACGTTTGTTTCAAACCTTACCATAAGAAAGTGATTGTGTAAGTGATTCGACCTAAATGGCTAAATGCATCGTGTAGGTACATCGTTTGGATATTTCAAGGTAGACCTCAGATCATTGAGATCATCAGAAAATCGATAATGAATCTGTCCAGTTAATTATGTCGTCTGTATAATGTTGCGCCATTATAAATCCATGTTAAGAGAGAAATAGAAAATAACAATTCACTTTACAGCTCAAAGCAATGGCCTGACTAGCCTGTAGTATCCTTTAGCATGCAACCTTTGCAGATATAAATAGGGACAAAAATCTTGACAATGTAATTTAGATAATCTGTTACGTGTAAGTAGGTCTCTTTAGCGGTAAGCGCGGGACGCGACGGCGGAGGCACGCCATTCAACCAATCATAAAGCGAATCATGGCCCTAAAGGGCTCGCGTCTTTGGTTGATCATAGCTTTTATTGACTTTTTGATTGACTTGACGTTTGTTCAACATTTCTGTTTCGTGATACACCAACTTCCTACATTACGAGTTGTATGTAGAAATCTTTTTTCTGTATAATTTTTTTTATGTTAAATTAGGTCATATCTCATTTTTAATTAACTTACATTGTTTTTAATTGTTGACGGTATTGTTCCTGACGATATAAATTAGGTTTCATTGCCTAAATATTCGCTTTTTTGATAATTAAACTGACCAAATATTGACAATCACTCACAAATTTCGGATGGTTTCTGTTATCTCTTGCCTCAGAAACAATAATAATTGAAATATATTTCATTGTTCTAGTTAAGTGGTGTTAATTATAATTTTCTTATTTTTGTTCTTGTAACAAAAGAGCAAGTATTCATCTCCAAATGCGCATGCTATTTAATTATAATTCATTGATTAATCCACAGTAATAATTATAATATTTATGTAATTACAAAGGGGTAAAATTTTATTGTTAAAATTAAAATTGTATACAGGTTTGCCATGTTTAAAAAATATAAGAAATATGTCAGCCCTCGTTTATTTTATGTTTTGCATGTGTTTTTTTGTGATAGCAATTGTATTAGAATCAAACGGACGAGTTTTATTGTAATACAGGATGCGTATGCCATTTTTTTTTTCTAGGCTATACTTAGAATTACAGGTATTTTGATATAATGTGTTCTTAAGTTGTGCCTCGTGGTGCAGGTCGCCCCCAAATGCCTGTATTTGGTTTTTACTGCTAAACTGTTTACGACTATGAATTGTTTTTTTATTGTTGGGCAAATATGAGATAATGATTGTCGGTTATCAGAACCGCAGTATAATCACGGGTTGTAATTACAATTTTTAGATGATTTTCTTAGGATGTGGAAAACCGTTAACTGAAATTTTGCTTCACAATGCTCACTGTGAAAATTATCGCCTATGATTATGAATACACAGTAATCGAATTTTGTACTTCTTCATTTTGCTAAAGGATGCTTTAATTAAGTTTATAAAATTGTCTGTGATGATCATGTACTAGTATTAAATACTTGATGTGACACATCTATGTTAACGATTGTAACTTAAAGAGTAAGAAAAAGGTTTTGTTGAAAGTTTTCTTTTTTAATATGAGTATTTTTGTAATCTGTAACAATTTTTTGTTTCATTTTACTGCACCTCACCCCTCACCCACTGATCTGTATTATCTTTAGCACACCTCACCCAACCTCACCCTCACCTATCTAAAATAGGGACTTCTTTCTACCCTTAGCGGATAAAGAGCAACTACTCGTATTAACTAGAAGAGGCTACGATAACAAATTGGTTATTCAACAAATAAGTATGAATAGCTGCAGTAAAAACGGAAATAGTAATTTTGTCTTCATGTGTACAGGACCCGGCCCCTGCACCTGCACCACCAAGACCTTTATTATATAGCTTACGTACTGCAAATTCCAATATCGTGATCGGGTGTAGGGGCAAATGGCGTTTGCTTTGTTTATCAATACACAGTAAATTTTTCAATTGGATTTTGGCCAAATCCAAAACTGAGTAATAGCTGAAAATGCTCAAAGGAGTCTGGGGGCTGATTTTGATGAAAAATAAACCACAATGGCAACATCGCATCGACAGGAGAGAAGAATCATTAACAAGCTTAAAGGATCTATATCCGTGACCGTTAAATAAATTTAAAAAAAAAAACACGAAAATAAAAATGAAGTTGAAGTTTAGCAAGATGTCAAAAGTCAAAACAAAACCAACAAAACTTCAAAAATTGGAGCGTGTTGAATCTTGTTCCTCAAACAAATGAGAATTTTAAATAGTTTAAATCTTTAAATTCTCCTTAATAGTTCGAATAAAAATGCGGCGCAGCTTAGCGCCAAGCCAAGTTGGCTCGGGTGATAACGTCTTTAAAAGTCCGCTACTCAACCCGAAACGTAAAAAGCGCGAATGTTCAAGAATACCTCTAGCACAAAAATCTGCTAGTCAAGCGTTGTCTACTTCTGAATACGAAAATTTAATCAAACAGATTCTAAACAAGCCGTTCAAAGTTCCTATTCCAAATTATGTATCGTCATATTGTGGCAAAAGCTTGGGTCTAAAGAGAACGCAAGTAAGACGTGCCCTGCACGATCCTGATGAACCCAATGCTTTGGTGCTGTATCGTCCGCCATACCTTCCTGAACATGAGAAGATGAAAATGAACGCAAATGACATAAAAGTGGCTGTTGTAGTCGACCCAGTACTCGGTAACATTCTGCGACCCCACCAGAGAGACGGTGTAAAGTTTATGTATGATTGTGTTACAGGACAACAAATAGAGAATGCCTATGGATGTATTATGGCTGACGAAATGGGTTTAGGGAAAACCTTACAGTGTATAACTCTATTGTGGACTCTTTTAAGACAGGGGCCCGACTGCAAGCCAACAATCTGCAAAGCCATTATTGTATGTCCAAGTAGTTTGGTAAAAAATTGGTATAATGAGATACATAAATGGCTAGGACAGAGAATAAATGCTTTAGCTATGGATGGAGGTTCAAAAGCTGATATAACCTTGAAACTTCAACAGTATATGAACACTTTTACAACCACTCGGGTTGCTACCCCAGTGTTAATAATCTCATATGAAACATTTAGAATCTATTCCAACATATTGCACTCATCTGAAGTTGGATTAGTTTTGTGTGATGAAGGACATAGATTAAAAAATAGTGAAAACCAAACATACCAAGCATTAATGGGTTTAAAATCTAAGAGAAGAATCTTGATATCAGGGACTCCAATCCAGAACGATTTGACTGAATATTTTAGCTTAGTACATTTTGTCAATGAAGGTATCCTTGGTACTGGTCAAGAATTCAAGAAAAGATATGAAAACCCAATCCTCAAAGGCCAGGATGCCTTAGCAACTGCACAAGAAAGAAAAAAGGCACAGGAATGTCTTCAAACTTTAACATCCATAGTAAACAAATGTATGATTCGCAGAACAAGCAGCTTGCTCACTAAATATTTGCCGGTTAAGTTTGAACAGGTCATATGTGTGAAGATGACTCCCCTTCAAACACAAATATACAAAAACTTCATCAATTCAGATGCTATTCGAAATAAATTTTCTGGCAATGGTGACAAGAACACACTCAGTGCCTTATCAAGCATTACAACTTTAAAGAAACTATGCAACCATCCAGATTTAGTGTATGACAAGATTGTAGAACGATCTGAAGGATTTGAAAAAGCAATGAGTTTATTACCAAGCAATTATGACACCAAAGATGTCAAACCAGAATTATCTGGTAAACTGATGATTTTAGATTGCATTTTGGCTAATTTGAAAACAAATACAGATGACAAAATTGTACTTGTATCTAATTATACACAAACCTTGGATTTATTTGAGAAATTATGTAGAAAGAGATGTTATCAGTATGTACGACTTGATGGCTCAATGACAATAAAGAAGAGAGCTAAGGTTGTTGAAAGTTTCAATAACAAAGAGTCTAAGGAGTGGATATTTATGTTAAGTTCCAAAGCTGGTGGCTGCGGATTGAATCTCATAGGTGCAAATAGGCTAATCATGTTTGACCCTGACTGGAATCCGGCAAACGATGACCAGGCTATGGCGAGAGTGTGGCGTGATGGACAAAAGAAACCATGTTATATTTACAGATTGCTAGCAACAGGCACTATTGAGGAAAAGATATTCCAGAGACAAGCTCACAAGAAGGCACTCAGTGATACAGTAGTCGATCAGAATGAAGAATCGCTAAGGCATTTCACTTCTGATGATTTGAAAGATCTGTTCAGACTGGAAGAGAACACATTGTCAGATACTCACAGCAAGTTTAAATGTAAACGGTGTGTGAACAATATCCAAGTTAGTTTGCCCCCAGAAAATTCTGATTGTACCTCAGACTTGTCTAACTGGTATCACTGTGCAGACAAGAAGAATTTAGCAGATTTGGTCCTGAAGCAGTGTTGGGATTTAGCAAAGACCATTTCTTTTGTGTTTCATCACAGGTCTGCTGAGACAGAGGCAAAGGAGGTTTCAGAAGAAAATAAAGAAAATGTTCTAGAATCAAAATCTAAACGAAGGAAGGTCGAGATTGATGATGATTATTCAGAGCCTGATGACAGTAATGATGAAGATTATGAATAATAGATGTTGTAATGATCAATCAAATATTCAATCAGCCTTAGACCACTGTTGGACATAGGCCTCTCCCAAAATGTATTGATTGGTTCCTGTTATTGATGTTGTGGTTGGACCTTATAGTGCCTATGTGTGAACTTTTTGACATTGTTCATGAAGTTTTCTGGCTATTAAAGCACCAATTGAGTGCTACAATGGCGCACATTAGCCTATGCTTATCACATTCATTTTGCCAGCTGATGTAATTATGCAGGTTATTATTTGCCAGAATGGAAATTATGTTGTATTGTAAATAGTTATTTTAGTTAAGCAGCGAGATTATGAAAAATATATCAAACTATTTTGTTGAAAAACTTCCTTTTATTAAAAACATTACATTTTAAATAATAATATATTCTTTAACATATATAAATTCAAATAAAAACGAAGTATAAAAGATCCATCTTACTAAATAAAATTAAATTACCCCAGCATGTCATATTCTACATTATCACATTATTTGAACCTCCCCTAAAAATTTAATAAGCCCAAGATTTCGTCTAATTCTTTTTTTTTCATGACATTTGTATTAACAACGTAAAAATTAAATTGTAAATTAAAATTTTAAGAAAATCTCATACTTAACTGAACATTTACCCACTGAAAAGTTTTGAAAGATCCTTTAAATTATTTGTGCAATTTCCATGTCCTGAGACATTGCTTTACAAACATAATGAGATGAAGAGATTTTTTAAATCCCTCTTATCTCCTTGGCTAAACTATTTTTATCAACTACCCTACTTAACCTACGAATATACATAATTACATTTATTTATGTTAACATTATCACTTGCAGTAAATATATTTTCATGATTAGATATTGTATCGTGCGTGTATTTAACTTGAACAGCTCAGCTTCAGGCCGTACGACCAGCTCGGCGGTTGTGACGAATACCCTCGCTTTTCTGCTTCTTCGTTCACTTCATATGGATTTTTGAACAGCCGTAGTAAGAATCTCACCTGAAAAAATACCTTTATTTTAAAAGAGTGAATCTTAAAATTGATGTGTGCAGTTAATTTGCCTGGTGCCCACTACTTTGAAGATTTTTGACAAATAGAAATAATGTGTTAAATTATGTGTCTTTGTGTTCAATTTAACACATTTAAGTATTCTTCAATCAACCAATTTAAGTATTCGCATCGAATATTTAAATTGGTTCTTCATTCTGCCTTTCTTGTTTTATTTTTTGGTTATAAAAGTCTTCAAATTCCATTACTTAGAAGATTTTTAAGAAATCCACCAAGTAAACAAGTGAATACTTACGCTAAACTTCAAGATTCACTCAAAACTTCTTCTTAAGGAATGATGGTAGTCAAAATGATTTAAAAAATAAAATTTTGCTACCATGGCATGTCCGTACAAACCTTTTCGAAGTCATTCTTTTCAGCATCATTGATAGCTTCTTGTAATATCCAGTTTCTTGGCACGTACACAGGGTTCACCTTAACCATTCGAGCGCGTCTAACTTCTTCGGTTACTGCGAAAAATTACTATATATATACCTTATATTCGATCAAGATTTAATTTGGTTTATTGTTGAACTTTTGCTGCAAGTTCTAACCATTTTGATATTTTGCACGATTTTACACAAATGACTCTAACAGTAAAAAAGATTAAAAGATTGCAGTTTTATAAAAAAAATGGAAAGAAAATATTCTATTTCGTGATCTTACCATTTTCTTGTTTGAGCCTCTCTAGATATTTTTTCACCCACTTCTCCCAGTTCGGTGTATCAATAAATTTGCTCAAAGACCATTTCGTTTCTAGAACAGCCTTGTCCAGTAGATTTTGGGCGTCTACCTGTGCATAAAAGAAAAAAATATAGCGTGGATATCTTATGCTGTTAATTTTTTTATGTCAGTCACGTCAATATGACTTCACCTCGCCTGATGGTAAGCTAAAGGTAAATTCAAAGGACTGATGAAACTAAATTATAATTGATAATATTATGTATTTATATCGGATTACCTCGGCCAGTTGTCTGAATGTGGCTGTGAAATCCGCCATTTTCAATTGCATGACATCAAACAGATCTTCTATCAGTTTTTCGTCACCTTCCTTTATTTCTTCAAATCCAAGTTTCAGTAGATGTGTTTGTCTAAAATTAAAAAATAAGAATTTTAGTAAGTTTCCGGTCTTGCATACGTCCATAGGCAACGGTGACCGCTTCCCTTGCCCCGTCGGCTGATTGACAGGTGAGGTGGGCTTGGGCCTCGAATATATTAGTAGGGCTAGGGTCCCATAAACAATAATGATTACGAGTATAATTTAACGATTAACTTAGACAAAAGTAAATTAGAAAGTGAGGGAGAAAGAGAGAGGAAGAGAAGAGAAAAAAAGAGCGGAAAAGTTAAAATTACATACAACACTTTTCTTTTAACATATTCATCGAGAGTGCTTCTGACTTGTTTGACTTTTTCTATTTGCTCCTCAGTCAGTATCGGCGCTAGGGCTTCGGCAAATTTTTCCAAGTTCCATAAGAGTATCTACATAGACAAAAAATATATCAAATTTTCTATAGGTGGGTACTTTATATTTTTAGGGCTGAGACCTAAAATCAATAGAAATTGAGTTACAATGTTTTTCATTGCAGGTGTCGATATAGGTAAATGTCACAGTCATTTGATTAAATCAGCTAATTTATTGAACGCCTAGGCCGTTCATTAAACGTCAGCAAGCAACCTATGAAAGGAGGTTTGATAACCTTACAAAAGCGTAGGTAGATTTTATTTTGATAGATCATACGTCATACTACCTGCCTACCCCGCAGGGAAAAAGTACCTAATGAGCATTATATCCTACCAATAAATAAATTCTTCATTTTTCCTAGTAATCGAATTGAAATCACGCGTTTTGAAAACGTTACTGAATCGGGCGCAAGATGGCTGCGACATACGAAACTTACCTATAAGTAAAGGTAACCTATAAGGTTAACTTACCTGAGGTTGTCTGTTAAAAGCGTACCGGCCCTGATCATCAGAGGTATTGGCCACATAGTGGTGGTAGTAGTGGTCTAGGAAGCCGTAAGGTCCGTAGTCTATCGTCACGCCGAGCAGGCTTACGTTGTCCGTGTTCAGCACACCGTGAGTGAAACCTAGGCCTGAAATTTCAACTGGTTGCAGTATCTCGGGGCGTGAAAAGCATTTGATGAGGTCAAGCTGAGGGCCTCCACTGTAGCACTATCGATGTATTTAGTGGTAACCCCTGGTGGTACTATTATTGCAAATGTGAAAGTTTGGATAAATGGATGGTTGGTTGGAGGGAAGTGTAGATATGCAACGGATGAATGGATCCGAATGAATTTGGGTACAGAGATAGAGTCTGAAGCAGGTACACTATACTATTCATCCCGGGAAAAGGTTCCCATGGGTCCAAAGGGCAAGTCCAAAGCAGTATTCCACACGAGCGGTACCGCGGACAAGAGGTACCTACTCAATATAAAATATAATACGAAAATAACCTTATAACGATATTAACCTTGCCATGTTGCAACCATGTCCAAGTTCCTTTGTGCCACATCCAAATACCAGTCCACATACTTGTCACTTGAGTTTTCTAACGCCGGGAAATGGTGCTGCATAAATTAAAAAAAAATCTCAATATGAAAACAGAATAACATGACATGTGGTAAGTGTCTCTTACACAAACACGTGGAGTCTCACGTATCTCTCACGTTCCAGGAAATTCAATAATATATGGCAGGTTTGTAAATTACATCACCATAATTTTTTATAAATAATAATTAATTTGAAAAAAAGTTGTAGGTACCTATACCTAGGTTTTGAATATGGTACCTAACTTAAATTATATTCAAAGCTAATCCTTGAAAATCTCAATATTGAATCTTGACAGAAAATCGTTAAATTCTTCTGAAAACGCTTTTAAAAGTCATTTAATGACACAACAATAAAATTGCATGTTAAGATAATATTAATGTCCAATGTTATCAGTTATTTTTGCACAAGAAAATTATCTAGATGCCTACTCTACGCAATAGGTACCTATTAAAATAAGTAATAACTGTAATAAGTCAAGTCTTATTTACCTTTATAATGAAATCAACCAAAAGCTTCATAGTATGAGGTTCCCGGCGCTTGAGCAGTATTTCTAGCGAGCCAATGCGGTACCAAGCGTTGGCAATACGCATCACAACTGCTGTCTTCTCCTGTCTAGCATGCCCACTGTATGTTTTATCGCGCCACACTTTGTGATCGTCACTCACTGAAATTATAGTTAATACATTTTGCAGACTCTTCTCTATTTCTTAGATTCTACGTGAATTTGTTGCCATGTTAGTACACATCTGCCTGCCCCTTCAGGGATAAATGGACGTGAGTATAAATAAGAGCGCCGAGCGGTATAGTAAAAGCACCGTTTCCCAAACTTTATTATGCGCTGACCAAATTATTTTAAAGTTTCGTAATTCGTATCTTTCGAATCTCCCTTGCATTATCTCTGCGTCACGGTTGACTGGCTGAAAATTACTATTACTGTTAGTTTTTAAGGATTTTAGGTTCCAACGTCGCCTTAAGAAGTGTGTATGAGAGTATGAGTAGAATTACAGCAATCTGGACGTCTCCAGCTCCTGGTCGCTCAGTAGTCGGTCAAAGCATTCCTTAGTTGGGACTGGTCGCGGATTCAATTCCCATCCAAGTTGTTGATTTTTGCCTATTTCAATTTATTGGAAATTTGAATATTAATTGCTTCAAAAATTCATTCATTAAAGCAGGTATAACATGATTAGTCCGTATTTTATTTTTTTGGCTCCGTCTTGTCCCCACCATTTAGGAAACACTGACATAGGGCAAAAAAAAAAGATTAATTACAGAATTCATCTTACCTACCAATGCGGCGGCCCTTGTAGTTGGTATGCCGAGATAGTAGCAAGCTTCCGAAGCTATCATCTCTCTGATAGACGAGCGCAGCACAGCGCGGCCGTCACCGAAACGCGAGTATGGGGTCTCTCCAGACCCCTTGAGTTGTGGCTGCCAGGATTCGCCTTTACTGTGTTAGATGTATTTTTCTTTAACATACTAAAGATATCATGGCCTCTCGTAAATCTTTAGGGCCCCAGCCGACCTCAACTGTAAGCCGATACACTTGTTGATTGATCGATGAGGCTTTTCTCTCGCGGGTCAAATAGTAGTTGCTTTTATAAAAGCCAAGATGAGCCACATCAGAAGAAGAGAGGGTAAGAGAGTGGGCCCTTAGCTTTAGATACAACCGGGATCATCACTAAGATTTTATAATAAAACTTACCAATCATCAAAATCATCAACGAAACAAACAAATCCCTATATAGTATTATGGAGCTTCCATGACTAAATTGGTATATCTTACGGCAGCCAATACACAAAAGGCTGAGGATGTTAATGACTGGCTAGTAATGACGTATTTTAGTTGTACAGGTGTGGTTAATAACATGTGCATAAATGTTTGTCATATGGTCATAAATGTCCTTAGACTAATAACGTTCTTTGCATATATGTCAATACTTTTTTATGCAAATACGTTGATAAACATGGATTAAGGAATGTTAGTTTCCTACAGTACTGTGGGAAACTAAAATTCCTAAAGACCACACTATAAAAACAAACAAATTCTTTGACTTGACTAACCTAATTACCCCAAGATTGTTTTTCTCTTTACCTCTCTCCATTCTACGGTTGTCTGGTAGAGATCGCCATAGAGTGATAAGGCCGCCAATTGTACTTACCACAAATTATACCTCTAATATGTGTTTTTATATCCTTGGTGTGCAATAAAGAGATGGTTTTTTTTGTATTATTTATTTTGAATCTCCCTTTTTATTAGGGGTTGAACAGACACACGGGTCTTATTATGAGTTAACCGAAAATGGCTATCACAGGGTAGGCGAACCAATGGCACGCGTGCCATTGGTGGCACGCGGCACAATATTTTGGGCACGTCGCCGATCATAAAACTTGTGTAAAAAAATGTGTTTAGGTATTTTATGACGATCTAACGAGATCCTATGCTACAGAGCAAGAAAAATACTAATTATTTCATATTTTAGGCTGTTTAGCCTTTGTGCTTTTGCATAAAAAAAACCCTCGTGGTTATTTTTTTCAAACCACCAAAAAATCTAGAATATAAAAGGGGGGGGGGCGTCCGCGCTTTTTCCTTCACAGAGGGGGATTCTACACCCCATTCCCCCCCACTTCCAGCCCTTAAATCGTTCAAACCACCAAGATATCTTGTTTTTTACGAAAGTTAGGTTAGAATATTAAAAAAATCGTATCTCAAAAAGGGGGAGCTTCCGCGCTTTTTCCTTCACAGGAGGGGGTCTACATGCTCCCCCCCCCCACCCCACCCACTCCCAGCCCTTCAATCGACGGCTGGTACAAGAAAGGAATGCCAAGAGTTTTGATGGCACGCCAGTGACCCCATAAAACATGTTTTAGAAAAAATGGCACGTTGATGCATAAAGGTTCGCCTACCCTGGGCTATGTGGTTAAACTCTACACCATAGAAGTAGGAGCAAGGAGAGTTCCAGCTAAATATTTATTAGAATAATCATTTCTAATAAATAACATTTCTAAATAAATACCTGTTGATATATTCACCAAGAATATGGGCTCTGCCATCACCAAGCTGATCCGCCCAAAAGCCAAATTGGTATCCACCATACCTGTAAATTACAATAAAATTATGGCCAAATATTTACCCACAAGTTTGCTTAATTATTTATGTAAGAGCAAATAAATTGTAAATAGTGTTCAAATACAGTGTTATCTATCTATCTATCTATCTATGTATGAAATATCTCGTAAGAAAATTCTTACAGGATATTTCATAAACACATTGTATGTGGAAAACCATAAATATTGCATGACTATTAGCGGTAGGAAGGTAGGTATAAAGATATTTAGGCGAAGTACCTAAATATTACTTGTACTATTAGGGATATGACATCACTAACCTATGAGAAACACTTAATCCTCCTTGGGGCAGGTAACGGCCTGCAACAAAGTTGATAAACTCCTCAGTTTCAGCTACAGACGGATCCAAGTCTAGTAGTTCTGTGAGAGCTTCATCCGATGCACACACAAGGTGAATTTTTCCAGTCAAAGGTTCAGTTGGCACCTACAATTAAGTTCTTGTTATAATTTTGTGTTTGTTGAACACAAGATATTTTTTATAATTTGAGTAAGATTAAATTAAACTGATTTTAACTGCATAAGTGGACCCTCAGTGAGAGCCTCGGCTACTACCGGTTGAGATAATGAAGACATGATTGTTCATTATAATGACTAACATAATCTTTAGTACTGTTGAAAATACAGTTCTACATCTAATCTACTAATATAAAATTACAAACATCTTATGAGCAAAAGCTCTCTACCTAACTGGTTCTTATAAGGTAAGTACTTATATTTTCATATGCTGGTAGGTAGTCTAGTGATATTTGTTTCTTGCAAAATAATATAATTACGAATTTACGATATACCTTCGAAAATACAGCATCTTTAACTGCAACTGGCACATTATACTCCGGGTTTTCATCGATAGGCAGAGCGGCGTAGTTGGGAGGTTCACGAAACTTCCACTCTTTAAAATTCGTTATCGGCTTCATTTTACTCGCTATATGTTTTTGTTCATTCATAAGAACGGCTACCATGCAAAAAGCACGCTTCATCAGTGAGACTAAAAGGAGAGTTTAAAGTCTTATAAGATAAAATTTTACAGCGAAATCATTGTTGTTTTTACTGACTTTCGAATTGAATCAATATTATTGGTTTAAGAAAATAGACTTTGACCGCTAACCATAAAGACTATTTTAATTCAATCTCGAATCACAGCTGACTGTCAAATTTGGTAAACAACTTGACAATGTCAGAATGATGGTGACAACAGTTTTTGCGTTCTGAAATACCCACAAGGCCAAACTAATATTTTTATTATGTTTGGGGTGTGTACCTACAAAATCTTCGAAACGACTGCACTTTTTGGAAAATTGTTTTTTCACCATGTAGTACGTAACGTCGTTTCTGGGGTTTCATCCACTGTTTATCTTTGAGACTAAATAACGTAGGTATCGTCGGTTCAGGATAAAAGCTACCTATATACAACTGATAAACATATCCAACCTTACGGAAAATATATAAAGAAAAAAGAATTAAAATGAATAAATATTTATTTTAAAACAACTACATAAATTTAAGTAGAACAACTAATCTTGAGAGCATACGCCCACTGCGGTGGTTGTGCTGAAAAGCCGCGTTTTTCAGCTTCGGCCTGCACCTCAAATGGCTTTCTTAGTACTTCCAGCAAAAAACGAACCTATAAAAGTAGATATCATTATTTGAATTTCCCTCTCTGAACCTCGGACCAATCTCTGAACACAATTATAAATCTAATCAAAACGTATCTTACATGTAGTTTAAATATGATCGCAGAATGCGCTCCTTGAGTGAGATGAGACCCCCAGGTCATTTTATTTACGCTTCATGTCTTCACCTCAACGGAGCTAACAATGAGGTGAGTGCGGTGAGATCTTGGGATCGTGATATTCTGAGATGGTTTCGTAAACGACGTATCATTCTTTTTATATAGGTACAACTGTTATAGTGAGTTTTTGTTTATAAAGACAAGTTTGCTGTCTATAGATCATTTTAATTTCAATAGGTAATCAATTTGAGATTGTGGAAGGAAGAAGGAACCTAGAATATTCCTACCCATGTCCGTTTTCAAAAATATAGGTACCTCTGGACACTAATGGATTTTAATCTAACAGGAAATACCTTTCGAAAGTCATCCTGCTCTGCATCAACGATGGCCTCATGTAGGATCCAATTTCTTGGTATATAGACAGGATTAACGCCAAGCATGCGCCTACGCCTCTCATCCTCAAATAGACCTGACGAACTGGCATCCACAACTGCAGTGCCACAATCACGACTATTCACAGGCAGCACGCCTAATTATGAAATGGTCAATTAGGAACTATTGCAAGAGAGAAACATCTCAGCTGCAGCAAAAGCAAAATTAGGCAATACAATTTCTTCACACCTGCTTCCTTATCAAGTCTTTCTCGATATTGGTCAAGCCAGCAGCCCCATGACGCATGAGAGGACAGCCGCTTCAGGGACCACTTCTCGTCCAGTTTAATCTCACTCACCATTTCACAAGGTTCCAACTACAAAAAACAGAAATTACAAAACTATATTATTTTACTCCATTAATATCATAAAATACACAATAGTTTGTGAAGATGTGTGGATAAACGAAGTTAGCGGTACATAATAACTATGTCGATTCATACTTCAGCAAGTTGTCTAAATGTGGCAGTGAAGTCAGCACCAGTTTGCTGCATCATATCTAGGAGTTTCTCCACAAGCTGCTCATCGCCCCAGCGCTCTTCCTTCAAACCTATTTTTAACAGGAACGTTTCTCTGCAGACATTCAAAGGAATACATGAAAAGAGCATACCAGAATATTGCTGACTCGAAAGTTATTCTAGATCCATTAAAGTTACTAACAGAGTTTTGTTCTTGCAATAGGTGTCCAAAGTTTTAAGAATGTGGGACATATGCACTTGCTGGGATGAAGTCAGAAGGGGCTTCAAAGCATTTGCTAGCTGTCCAATATTCCACACCACAACCTAGATTAACAGGCCAAAGACTATTTCATTATAAAATGTTGATTATGTATATTAGGCCAACGGATCAGTGTCAAAATCTCACGTCTGGTTGCTTCGCTAGCGCATATCGTCCTTCCCCGTCAGAACAGTTGGCGACGAAACCTCCATCGTAAGAGTCGACGAACCCGAAAGGACCGTAGTCCATAGTGAGGCCTAGGAGACTCATGTTGTCAGTATTCAACAGACCATGGGTGAAACCGAGACCTAGATTAAAGTAAAATATACATTTTTAATGTCCCATTAAAATTATCCTATTCATTATGTTATTATAGGCACCTCATACGTGTTACAATATAATTGAATCATCTTGATAATAAATTAGCAAGATTAGTACAAAATTGATAACAGCATTTTGTTGATCGAAGTGTAGATGTGTAAAAATTACAGATAATTATCTAAGCCTTTAAGATTAATATCAACAATAACCTTGCCATTTCGCAACCAGATCCAAAGTCTTGTGAGCAATTTCCGAGAACATCCTGATGAAACGATTCTCATCAGTCAATTGTATATCTGGGAAGTACTCCTGAAAATAAAGTTTTGTGTATTGTACCTTATACAAATGAACATAAAATCGATATCACGTTAGGCAATGTTGTACCTTTATAATGAAATCCGATAGCTGTCTTAACACAGATATTTCTCCGCTTCTAGAAAGAATCTCCAGAGAGCCAAAGCGGAACCAATTAGGTGCCAATCGGAGAACGACTGCTGCGCGCTCTCTGCGTGGACATCCGTTGTAGTAAATATCTCGTACTATTGCTTCGTCGCTCACTAAAGATACACTAGTTTCTTTATACAAATCTCCTTCATTCGAGCGCTTATTGCGGTTGCATCCAAGAGAGAGTAGGTACTTAAAAGTCTGGTTAAGATCGATTTGCTTTGATATCGTAAAGCATTCTAACTGTCCTATCGGATTCACAGTTATCTATTAGTTAACACAAAATTACAGTTTTAACTATTCCAAAAAGATAGATAATATAAATGAAGCTGTAGACATGCGTGATAGAGAGAACGCTTTGCAAAGATCTTAACCCCTCTTGGTCTAATTTCCGGCAACCTGTACATTAAGGAGTTCTTCAAGAAGGACATTGGAGGGTTTTACAGGGTCGGCAGCGTGAGTGTGACGCCCCTGCTGTTGCACACGTCCATAGGCCACGGTGACCGCTTCCCATCAGATGGGCCGTGTGCTTGTCTGCCACCTAAGTGGTATAAAAAACCTGATTCGTAATGCAATACTTTGAGCTGTGAGAAAAGATTTGGGCAATAAAAACTCACCTCAGTCTTTGCCTATTTAGACTAAAGCAACAGCTACTGAAGTATTGAATTACAGTACAAATATCTACTTATAGGTGCAGTGGGAGAAATCACTCACAAAAGTAAATAGTACAAAATTATCAACTTGGTCTTCATAATATTTTTGAATTAGATTAGGAAAATTGTAGAAAATAGCTATAAGTATTCTTGGTCAATAGTTTCTTACCAACTAAACCTGCAGCCCGCGTAGTTGGTATTCCTAAGAAGTAGCAAGCTTCTGAGGCGATCATCTCCCTGATCGCACTCCGTAGAACGGCTCGACCATCATGTACACGTGCATAAGGAGTTTGCCCTGAACCTTTTAATTGGATCTGCCATCTTTCCCCACGCCTTTGAAAGAAGCGAAATTTGAAATCCACTGATGTTCCAGTAATGTTGACCAATAAATAAGGTAAATATTGGTTTTATTGTGAGTTAGTAAACCATACCTATTGACATATTCACCCAGAATATGTGCTCGGCCATCCCCTAGTTGTCCTGCCCAGAGACCATATTGATGACCACCATATCTGAAACGGCAAATACGATGACTGACTATTAAGATAAATAGGCAGGTACAATAAACTGGTTCTATGATAAGTTGCAATGTCGTCTGAAGAGAGGATGGATGAAGGAAGATTGACGAAACAGATATATCTGGGTGAATGGGCAACCCGGTAAAGGCCGACCTAGGCGTACATATTCTAATCAGATCCAGGACGTTTTGGAGAAAGGCCAGGTCAAGAGTACCCGGAACCGGCGTGCATCAAAGACGATATTATAACTTATCGTCTTTGCGTGCATGTATGAAAACAATTATGAAACTTGAAGAAGCGAAAGGAGTATGCCAAGATCGTAGCAAGTGGAAAGTTGTTGTCTCTGCCTACCCCAATGGGAAAAAGGCGTGATTTTTATGTATGTATGTATGTATGTCGTCTGTCAATCAGCAGGCGTACCGACTTGCAGAGCAGATTAAGTTGGCTTGGACCCTGAACACATTGGTACGGCTCCAGCTCCATAGACCTTGATTTAGAACGGTATGTGATGTATTTTTGTATTCCTCTGAAATATCAAAGGACTGTACGAACCTATGTGCTACTGGGAGTGCTCCATAAGGTAGCTTCTGGCCAGCAACAAACTCGACGAATTCCTCTCGATTTATCATTTCGGGGTCCATATCTAGGATACTGACTAAGGCGTCTTCTGAAGCGCATACTAGCCTGATGTTACGCTCCAGAGGTCTGGGAGTTACCTGGTATGTAAAAATACTTGTGATTTATATTTTTACTATTTGGTTAGTTTTTTTATTAAGATTGTATTTGAAATGCAATACAATTATGAAAAAGAAAATTTACCAAAAAGTCATGTAATCGTCATCATGATGGCGTTGTTCCTGGCTGCACCCTTACCTACATTTACCTGGGGGCTCGGGGTACACTTTCTACTTCATTTGACTCGCCTTGTAAGGCTTAGGGAGTGACTGCCGTCTAACCTCCCAATTTCGAGAGATAACCCTGCGTCAGAGCCTTGTCCAACAATCAGCAGATGTACCAGCTAAGAAGTACAATCAACAAAATCTCAAAAATATTATAACGTTTGGACTGAGCGTTTGGATTAGATACATAATACATTTTTTTATGTCACTCACGTCAATATGACTTCACCTATCCTGATGGCAAGCTAAAGGTAGTCTCTAGAATGGGAGTCTTCATTGCAAACACCGATGCCACAATGGTGGCCCTCAGCTTGACAGCCTCATACTTTTTCACGCCCCGCTTAAAGGACTGGAGCAAGAAAGGAGGAGTATAAAATACTAATACCTCTGAGAAAACGACATTCTTGATATTTGAACGAATTTGATCATGATTTTCGTCTATGGGTAGCAAAATATATTTTGGATATTGGCTGAATCTCCACTCTGTAAGATTTCTTTTTAACGTAGGAGTCTCTCCATCCATTTTCATAGCGTAAAGCGTTAAAGAGGATAAAATAAAACTTCAAAAATATTCAACAAAAATCGGAATATTATCTTGAATTTACCGGCATTTAATGGGTACCCTACCACAGAGGCAAATAGAATATAATCAAAGACTACGTCACAGAGGATCCAAAAAAATGTAATTTAAGTGTAGTCTATGGTCTTTTTTGCATTGAATAGAGTTTGACTAATGAAAGCTGGACCAACAAAACCGCGGCAAATTTAAAAAATTTAGGGCAGGTATCACCAGTTATAGTTGGATAAAAACATTTTGATCGTGAAATAAAAGTATGTTCCTATTATAGTTTAACTGATATTTGAATTTTATTGCGCTTTATTTGGTGTTATTCTTATTTATATTGATTTCTTTATTAAATACTATCCTTTGCCCACGATTTCGCCTGCGTGGGAGTTTGGTACTGTGAGAATATCGGGAGAAAAGGTAGCAGGTTTATTCATGTTGAAATCCCCACGAATACCACCCTCGTTGGCCACTGGGGATGGTTATGTCGGAATCGAACCGACTAAAACCGCAGATGTAGTGAAGATATAGACTAAGACTAGCTGTTGCCTGCGTGAAATTATGTTCTCGTTCCCGCTACCCTTGGGAATATATTTCACGGACAAAATGTGGCCTTTGAACGTGTGCAAGATATATTGCCTGTGTTATTCCAGACTAAAAACTATCTTCAAGCGGGCTTATAGGAATCAGGCGGAATTCATTTAGATTCCAAATATTCTTCACCATCATCCGAGCTGCTTGATCCATCATCAGTCACACTTATATTTAATTATAATAATTAAATAAAATTGTCGAAAACTACAAATATATAATACAAAAGCGAATATTTTTGGATATCGCATCTGATCTGAATCTCGTTAATATTTGATGTGAATACATACCTACCTACAAAGTATCAAAATCATAATGTAAACCATGAAGCTATAGATAAACATGGAGGCCAAACCGGGAAGAACAGCTTGATCCAAATACCTACATGTCTGTATCTCACTCTCTGTGGGCCGACTTCTCTTTCGTGTATTTGTACAATGTTGCTATCTTCTTATTAGTATCTCCTAGTAAATTATAGAAATAGACCATACTAACCAAAAATGCAAGTTAAATGATTTATAAATAACTCTATAGTTCGACTACGATTATTAATGTGGAAATTGAAAAATTGTATGCCATTTATTATGCATGATTGGGTTGTTGAATCAGGAAATCAGTGAATTAAATTCCCATTGTCTATGGATTCAGTACGTAATGTGGCAACATTGGTACTACATGTCAACTATCAATAAACAATATGGCGGTTGTTTATTATTGTTTTGGTTTTTAACATATTTAAAGTTAATTATAAGTATAAACTCAAAAAATGGTGCAAAATTGTATAGTGCGTGGTTGCGGTATTACGTGGCGTCAAGGATGTGATATAAAATTCCACGCGTAAGTGTTTAAACTTGTTTAAATGGTGATTTCTTTCTTAGAAGGTTATCATACTTAGAAAGAGAAGTCGGCCCACAGAGAGCAAGATAGTAAATACAGACTGAGCATCAAGTAGGTATTGGAAGTGAGGCCTCCATGTTTATCTATAGCTTCATGATGTAAACGCACAATCACAGAGAAATGACAGGAGGTGACATTTCTAGTCTACTGGTGTTGCAAATCAATAAATGTCGTGGTTCAGCTTTCATTAGACAAACTCTAACTCTTTTAATTTTATTCTAGCTACATATTACCTTCATTTTCAGTCAGCAACGTTTTATAATTTACAATTTTCTAAATGATGTCTTGAGACAAAATTACATCATAAAATTCATAAAATGAAACGTGCACCATAAGTTACAGGGCGCTTTAATAATTTAATATATCACGTCACGACTACGGCCACGCTGCGCTCTATCGTGGAAGTAGTATTGAAAAAAAAATTTCGAATTGTTACTGCCTTTATTGAGTATATCTCTACATACATTATTTAAATATAACGCGTGCGCTATAAGTTGAGACCTGGGCTCTCCGCCTACTTCCTCCTGCACTGCCCCTCAGTCACCCGTGATGACTGTTTGCAAAAAAATAGGTAGACAGGTAGGTAATGACTTGGGCAAAAGCTTTTTTACGATATTTTTTTGTGCGCTGTACAAACAAGCGCCAGTGACGTCTAGCGGTCAGGTCTCAACTTATAGCGCACGTGTAGTAGTTATTAAAGTACTGTACAATGTACTTCACAGTGCTGGCTAGATCTTAAACAGTTTTAGCAAAATCGTGCGTAGACAAATTTATAAAAGCGTCTATTCGGTATTCTTTACATTTGCCCGTTTTAAATGCCATCAACACACAAACAAAATCGTTTTATGATAAGTCATAGATTTTAATTACGTTTCTCTTAACTTTAGTTTTATTCTTACAACGGTCTAAACCGTGTGTCAACCTTCCACAATTTTTAATCATAACTGCTTGAAAAGGCCTCTCTCTACGTTGGTTGGAGCCATCTATTTGGAGCTTTTATTAACAATTTTTTGGACGATACGATAACAGATAACAATAGGTATATTTTGATGTGAGTAACTAAATAATAGAATATTAAGACATAAAATTGTAAATTTGCACGCCGTGTGTGGCAGAATATGAAGAACCAAAGTATTGTAACATCTATTGTACTTACCTACCATATTCTAGCCTTTGATTAATTCTAGCAAATCAATATTTGATTTGATTTGATTTGAGCAATGAATGGCTTATCGGCAAGGTGGCCAAATTATTAACTTACTAGCTTTTGCCCGCGGCTTCGCCCACCTGGATGTCGGTTATCGCGACCAAACATAGCCTATGTCTCGAGGTCTAATCTAATCTACCCCTATACCAAATTTCATCAAAGTCGGTTCAGCGGTTCAGGCGTGAAGGCGTAACAGACAGACAGACAGACAGAGTTACTTTCGCATTTATAATGTTACCTCTAAACATAGCCTATGTCTCGAGGTCTAATCTAATCTACCCCTGAACCAAATATCATCAAAATCGGTTCAGGGGTTCAGGCGTGAAAGCGTAACAGTGTATTAGTATGGATGTTCTACGAGTATAAATGATGGTCCAATTATGTTCCTCGAATCGAAACGATCCAAGATGCGAATCCGAACCGACATAACCACCCCTGATGGGCGATGGGGATGGAAATTAAGATACATATACATTAAGATACCTACGATAGTGACACACACATAACTGTGCTAAACCAACATGTTGAGCCAAAATTTCGGATTCTAAAACACACTGTTCATACATTGGCGTATTGTTCATTATTATATTCGCGTTTTGGTAGAGATGAATGTGGAAAAAATTGATATCACTGTACCTTATTAATCATGATCTTAATTAGGCACCAACGTCTGAATATTCTACAGACAATACTAGAATATTGTTTGCGGAATGCCGTGCACTATAAAGATCCTTTAATGCATGCTCGAATATTATCGACATTATTTGGTTTTCTTATTCGCTCGTGTCGATGTTGCCATCGTGGTGTACCTAGTAATTTGGTTTCAAGACAATGGCGCTACTTACGGAGCGAGGCTCATTCATCAATCAGCAGGTGTACCAACTTACAGGTGGGGTTGGTTTGAGCCCAGCAAAAAAAAAAAGAAACAGAAAGAATTGACCCTACACTTAAGCATTGAGTCTACTGTACTTGTAGACACTTCAGAAGTGACTGACTGTAAATTTAACATCTATTCTGCAATTTGAAATGCCTACGTTGAATATTGATGATCTTCCAATACAACATAATTATAACGTGTGGTGTGGAGACCTATCATAAATTGCCTAGCCAATGTGAAGAGGACGCTTAAAATATACCTATAGCTTGTCTATTTAGTCGTGAAAAGAATGTTTGAGGAACTAACATTAAACATGTGAGTGGCAACACCAAACATAAGTACGTCAGTTGTCAATACTATCGACGAACAATAGTTTTCTTCTCTTTTTTATATTATTTTTAATTGTTTTCATTAAACTGCAATACATTGAGACCAAACTACGCATAAAAGGTTGAGAAATGAGTAAAGGAAATCAGAGTGGTGCGTGGGAAGTGATTTTCAAAGTTTTCCAGCAATGAATCACGGATTACTAAACTGGACAATTTTATGGGATTTGGAGGACGTTAATGAGCGAACAGCATCTTTGATGGGTATGTAATCATGTTATTATTTGTTTTGAATCTGTCTGAACTTACAAATTTACTGAATTTACGATTTGAAGGCAAAAAAGGCAATGTTTACATTGCAAATTTTTAGGTTAGATTTAAAACTGTCAGTAGGTTATTTTTATAGTGCGATCAAAATTTTTGATATGATGGTACAACTCGTTCAATCTGTACCAATTTTTTATTTGAATTAATTGCTTCAAGTCAATAACTTGTTGCCATTCAGTAATTAATTATTAAATTATTATTTTTACTCTTTACAGGAAAATCAGAGTATAGTTGGCGGATAGTTAACAAAGGTTTTAACAATGATGGAAAGTTTGAAACTCCTGGGAAACACATGAAAGGTCGGCTGAAGAAAGAAATGGATAACTTTAATATTTGTGGTGACAGTGGTGATTGTACTGCTGAAAGTGGCGATGAAACGCATTTCAATATTTAATATTTAAAATCCGGGGTGATTATTCTTTGTAACTGATTGAATTTATTAAATGATTAAGTTTGAGTTTGTACTAACTTTATTCTGGATCTGGTTCAATAACTTTATTCTAGATCTGGTTCAAAACTTTACACTGCACCTGGTTTAATAAATAAAACAGAAACAATATTATGACTGCATAATGTGTTTTATTTTATTAACTCATTTTACTAGGAACGAACTTCTAGTATCAAGATCATTTTAGTCGCACTATATAGGGTTGCTACATGAAGTTCAGCAGCGCCCTCATTTAATTTCACGACTTTATAGACAAGCTATACCTACCCTTAGAAATATAAGGTTTATAATCCACACGGATCTACGTAATTTTAAATAAAAATTTGAAGACGCACGCTACTTTCGCTACCAATTTTATTACCATAGTTATTTGTCTACCTTGTTTATTTATAATCAGTTTTTAAGTTGTATTTATAATTAAATACAAACTCTCTTAATTGGTACCTACTTTAGATATAAAATACATAGGTACATAATTACAACATTAAAATCAAACCCTTCTATTTTAATGTAGAGCAAAGAAATTGTGATTAAGTACAGAGTGTAGTAAAAACATAATTCATTTTAAGTACATGTGTACAAACACCATATACCTACTACAATCTACAATACTTTGTAAAAAAAGAATGCACTTATTTTTTTTCAGTGATGTCAAGGTCACGCATAAGCTGCTAATTCTAATAGCATTGCAGTGTGTGTGAACTTTACCATTGAATAGTGTGATCTAATTTTGTAGGCCTGCATTTCAAAACCCGTCCGGTGTGAAATTCGTCAGTTCGTCGACCGCAATTTCACTTTCGTGAGCCGCTTTCTCGTTTTGTCACTTTCGAAAAAATTCATTACTTGTGTGAATCAAACCCGTTTACATCGGTAGTAAATTCCATTGAAAAGTGCATGTCATTTTTGTGAACCGTGTATGGTATTTGTTTAATAAATAAATGGATTTTTGTCAAAAAATATGGTGTATACAGAAGGATATTTGAGGGAGAAGCTGACCAAGGAATTGGACGCCGTTCACGTCGTAAGTAATCTGTCAAAATTATATCGAGCAACCTGTGCCGCGTTGTAAAATGTAAATTTATTTTATGAATGAAAACAGTGTTTGATCAGAGTTTATACAATTAAAACTTAATAAAATGACGAAGAAATCGGATCCAGATAAATTTAACGTGACCAAAGAAGCATTACTTCCCGGTCTATTATTCGCTTTGCTCGTAAGGTGGTGCGTGGCTGCTTATCCGTATTCTGGATATAGAAAACCTCCTATGTACGGTGATTACGAAGCACAAAGACACTGGCAGGAAATAACAGTACATACACCTATTGCAAAATGGTATCTTAACACTACACAGAATGACCTCCAATATTGGGGGTTGGATTATCCGCCACTTACGGCGTACCATAGTTTTCTCATGGGGTTGGTTGCGGACTGGCTTGACCCAGAATCAGTGCGTCTTTTTGCATCGAGAGGTTATGAAAACGATTCTCATAAAACTTTCATGAGATGGACTGTATTTTTAAGTGATATCTATTTCTATGTGACTGCAGTGCTGTGCATATGTATAGATGCCGAAAGGATACTAGGAAAAGACCTTAAAGAGCCAAAGAGTGTTTTTAAAAGGACAGATATTTCTACAACATTGTTTTTATTGTATCCTGGTCTAATTCTAATTGATCATGGCCATTTCCAGTACAACTGTATTTCATTAGGTTTATTTTTGTGGGCTACATTTTTCATAATCGCAATTGAAAATGATATTTTAGCTACAATATTATTTGTTCTTGCTTTAAATTATAAACAGATGGAATTATATCATGCATTGCCGTTTTTTGTTTATTTGCTTAGGAAATGTTTTATTGGTGTTCCATCGGGCATCAGACGCAAGCTGTCACATATAGCTAATAGATTTAACAAACTTGCAGTTGCAGTCATTTCATGCTTTGTCATTTTATGGTATCCATTTATGACATCATGGGATGACACATTTCAGTTGGTGCGTAGATTATTTCCATTAAACAGAGGAATCTTTGAAGATAAAGTGTCCAATGTTTGGTGCGTTGTCAATGTTTTCATTAAACTTAAGACTGTATACAGCAATGAGGAAATGGCTAAAACATGTCTTATAACAACAGCAGTGGCTGTTGCACCTGCCTGCCTAGATTTCTTTTTTAGAATGAATAAAAAGAAGTTTATTTTAAACTTGATCATTGTATCACTAGCATTCTTTTTGTTCTCATTTCAAGTGCATGAAAAAACTATTTTGCTTGTAGCAATACCAGTTTGTCTGCATTTTCCTGAAGATCCTTTTATGTGTTTCTGGTTTTTATTAGTATCTAACTTCAGTATGCTGCCGCTGATTCTGAAAGATGGACTCTTGATTCCTTTTATTGCTACTAATGTAATCTACATATCATTTTACAGTATATGCTTAAAACTATCACAGCCTAGTGCAGGGCTCTTTTCTTTCTTTAATGCCAGCCGTGTTTACAGAAGAAATTATCCTTCTAAAAAAGGCCGTTCTGTTTTACTATGGCTTTTGGGCACAAACTTTTTCATCTCGGTACTTGGTATGATTACCTTGACTGCAATGTCTGTATTCATGGAACCACCTCAGCAGTTGCCAGATCTATTTCCATTATTAATATCTGTGTTCTCATGCTCACATTTTCTCTTATTTTTCTTTTATTTTTATTATCAACAGTTTAATTTGCCGGTATGCTTGCCCATTGTACATAAACCAAAAAGAAAGTAATTTTATTCAGTAGAGTAGTAGGTAGAACAAAATGGATGCCTTTGTTAGGTGTTTATTTTTTATTGTGATGTCTCATTGAAATCATTTGAAATTTTAATATTTTTGATAGGTATATAATTTAAGACTGAAGAGTAAATAAATTTATTTGCTTTTTGTATTGATTAGTTACATTTGCGCTATAAATAAATGCATATTGTTTCGTAAACAACAAAAATACTTGATACTTAACTGAATTTAAATTACCAATGGTCAATAAAATATTATATTCATTTTATTTCTCTGCATTTCAAATAAAGATGTTAACAAATTTGTAGATTTTAAAATGCTTTTTCTTTCTTATTACCTTATATCAACCCTAAGTCAGAGAAAGTAGCCTATTAAATTACAGTTAATTAGAGATGTGCCAAAGTAGCTTTGCAATGACTAATTGAGTCTACAATAGCAAACAGTACATTGTTTGACGTCACAACTTTGGCGGCGTTGCATAACTTATATCAGCGCAGCGTCGTCGACATGACTACAGGGACAATACATTAAACCAATGTATGGCAATGATACCATGTGTCACATTGATTTATCATTCAGAACTGAAGTGAACTTACGATTTTTTTTAAATTTACGATTAGTGGGTTTAAGCAACACAGCCGCGAACTTATCCTAGATGGGTAACCATTTACTACGAGTTCCTATGGCGTTATGGCGTGGCGCCTTACATACATGTAAAGCGGTCTGTTCCGATTATTATGTAAGTGTGTCAGTTCTCGTCTAAAAATTCAAATGTTTACACCAGCTTGACTGTAAAAAAAAAACCAAGTGCGAGTCGGACTCGCGCATGAGGGTTCCGTACGGGACAGTAAACCTGAATATTTTGATATAAATTTCAGCTTGATACTACCACGCGTTCCTAAGGAAAAGGGTTCCGTTTTTCCTTTAGAGGCACGGAACCCTAAAAATGGTTGAATATGTAAAAAGTTATCACTATAATAAATTGTCACACCGCAAGAGTTTATCTTGGTGATAAATTGTAGAATATTTAGGGTCGGGTTACACTATATCGGCTCTCGGATACACGATACGAATAGTCGGTTTGTTATTAATTCATCACACCGCATTATGTACCTGCCTACCATAAAAAGACATTCGTTTGTCGCTACCATGTTGCTACTTATACACCTATTCGTTTTAGGCAGGTTCCTCAACTGCTGTGGATGCGTCTCCGACCAAATATTGTATGAGGCAATTTTAGTACCTATCTACCTACCTATTTATCGGCTCGTTATTTTTAAGAGTTATAAAAAAGAATATTAAAATATTTACGATTATGGTGCCTGGCATCTCCATATTGGCCGTTGAAAATAATATTTTGATAGATTAAGTGTTCAATTTCGTTTAAGACCTACAAAATTGCGAAAAATTGAAATTATAAGTAATTCTATCGCCAAAACGGCTGGACCGATTTGACGGGACTTTCACTGGCAGATAGCTGATGTAACAAGGTACACCTTGTGGTTTTAGGTTTATAAGGTTTTAATTTTCTTACGCGGAACCCATAAAAATTAATACCTTATAAATCTAAAACCACACGGAGAAGTCACGGGCACAGCTAGTTAAAGATAAGAGCTGACTTTTGGTCGGCGAAACGCCTAAGAAAATGCATCAATATCGCATTTTAAAACTTGCGTGAGATAAGATAACATAACTATGGTAAAGATTCTTTACCATAGTTGATAAAGACCTTTAACCCTAAAGTTTGTTATTGTTTTGTTTATTGGTACCACCAGTAGGTACACAAAGCATATTGTGTAGATCAATCGATCTTAGTTCCGTTAAAATTAGTTGCATAGTCTAATGCTAATGCATGCCAAACTTATTTCAATCATGCCCGCAAATCAATTCGAGAATTTCTGGTTTCAATCTAATAAAACGGCTCGAGTTCTAAATAACCAATCATTTGTTTTGTTTGTGTATTAATATCTAATTCTAACAGTGCCTACTGGTTCTATACTTTGTGTATCTTTTAATTATTTATAATACTAGAATCGTTAATATTTGGCTAATATAGCCATGTTAATGTACTTTTTAACCCATCCATGTTTATTTGAAATCAAATGTAGTTACCTAAAAAGTACAAATTTTATCGCATTATAATATTAGTGTTGTAAACTCATTACTTATTTAATTTAATTTATATTTCGAGGCCTAAAGATGTAACATCAAACAACGAGTTTTCACCTTGATCGAACGTAGGTTTAAAAATACTATTTAAAACGCAGTGCGAATTATTAGGTCAAGGGTTAGATCGTAAATAATACCTATAGATTAATGAACGGAAAGATCTTAGGCAGATTGTGTATTGTATAAATAAATACTGATTTATACTTGATCTTACGTGAATAAGATTAAAATGTAATTTTGGCATTTGGCTACCTGAATCAGAATAGATAACAGAGCGGGCTTTATCAGCACTTGCGATATGATAATCTCCTAAAAGTATGTCACTGTGAAACAAGTAGGTATCTTTAAAAAATGTTATATTAAAATAACGAATCAGTTTATAGATACCTTAATGTCCACCTATTACATTGGGACCTAAAACATAAACTGGCGAAATGTGGCTGCTAGCACCTCTGCCTACCCCTTCGGGGATATAGGCGTGAGTTTATGTTATGTTATGTAATGTCCAAACAGTAGGTCTGTAAGTATTAAGTAATCGTAATATCTACCAGCAAAATAAGTTTTTCGTATAAAATACAAATTGAATTGAGAACGTATTTTTTAGTGGGCAAGTAGGAAACTCCTAACCTTCAATCCCTTATCACGTATTATTTATTTATAATAACTGCAAAATAAATATTAAAGTAAGAAGAAAGGAGGAAAGAACTAAAAATAGAGGAAAAACGATGAATCAGAAAGTACCTACTTGAACATTATTTTACATTAAGAAAGTAGGTTAGTTTAATGACGTCTTAATATCTCGAGAAAATTAACCTCCATGTCAACTTGACCTGAATTATAATGCAACAACTGAGTGAATAAATATCATTCGATATTCTTTCCTTCGCAACAGGTTTCGGTTATTTGACCGAGTTATTACCCAACATTCAGGCGTGGTACACACGGCGAAAATACTATTATATTTTCACCGTTCTCAATATAATTTAATCACACATGACATAGAATACATTTTTTCATTAAGCATCTTAACATACTCGTACAAAAGGACATCACAGGATCCCAGCGCTAGGCCAGTTCATCCAAAGCTTGTGCTTTTGAGCCCGAACTCCGCTCTTCTAGTCTTTATCTTAATTTGCTTAAATGTCTTGGCTTTTATGGAAGCCATACCTGGCTGTTCCTTCAACACCGAGAGAAATTTTAGATATGAAACCCTGCCGTATCTTTACGCATAATTTATACGCTTCCTAAATTGAAGCTATATTCATTATCATTATAGCGTTATGTACAATTGCTTCATCGCGGAACCTGAGGTCAGCTTGCCGGGTTTTCCTCTCTACTTCATACCTACGGTCTTAAGCATCACCTGACACTGACAGTGAAAATACATTAATATCGTATCTTAACTATGTGATATCCTACGAAATACATTAAGTAAATATTATTTCCGCAGTGTGTAACGCTCTTTAATGAAGCAAGTTGGCCAGTGTGCCACCTGAAGCATTGTCACATATCTAACTCCACAAAATGCTTGGTATGCTGCATGGGTGCTGTTTTCACTAGGCGTTGCATAATTTGACGCATGATTTCACTGCGCGTGCACGTGCCGAACAGTGATGTGAATCAATTTACTTACCCGTTTGTCAATCGCTGATTAACACAATAAGTCTAAACAATTTGAGTAACGTTTGTCAATCAAGTGCTGCGTATGATTCGAAATTGTGTTTGAGTTGTGATATTCATTAAGGGAATGAAAACTGAGGAAGTTGAAGAGAAAAATTCGATTCAAAACTTGTTTTAAAATCTCATAATTTAACCTTGTTAAAGGAAACCTGTTCTACAATACCATTGTAGTTAATTACTGATATGTTATAGTTATAGGGCCCTTAAATTTATATTTTGACCGTACTTACCCCTACACAGAAACTTTTTATCACTTTGTAAAGCTAATGGCAGGTTTATAAGCTCGTTCATTAGGATTATCATTATTTTTACAAAAAAATTAATATGCTTGCGATTTACAAGGGGGTTAGGACTGCTCGCCAGAATACATTTAGAAAGCTGATGGTGTTCAACAAACGGTGACGCGCGTACTGGTAGTGTCTGTAGAAAACATTAACCACACCTTACAAATAGACAAAAAAAGTAGATTATTTCATCTTGGACGACATGCATTAAAAAATCTATCAATGTATTTACGACGCGCTGGCTAGTTTAATGACAGGGCGGCTATAATATGTAATTGGAAATTAGGATTACTCGGCTTAGCCTTCGTTTGCCAAATAAATGTCAGTCGGTCAGTTTACTACCCATCAATCGTGATTATGGGTAATTTGTTGATCAAAAGCAGAAAGTCTAAAAATAAAAAAAAATGTTTATAAGACGGGTTTGGAAATGGTTTGAGCTAGCTCTCGTATCCTGCTTCACTTATATTCTTTTTAGTAAGTACTAAATATTTACTTAATAGTACGAATATTTCAATCTGGGTGAAATTTTATACAGCAATAGATTTATAGTCTTTAGAATTTAGATACTTTTTACGTACTAAAAAGAATATAAGTGAAGCAGGATACGAGAGCTAGCTCAAACCATTTCCAAACCCGTCTTATAAACATTTTTTTTCGTCATATTTCTTTAAACTAAGCTAGCAAATACGTCGATAAAAAGTATCTAAATTCTAAAGACTATAAATCTATTGCTGTATAAAATTTCACCCAGATTGAAATATTCGAAGTTCGAAGGATTGCAACTTTCAGTAGAAGAGTTCTTAACTCGGTACCGATCTTGCTTCTCTCCCCAAGAAGGTTATTTAAAACACGAGAAGTATGGGTACATTAAATTGATCCAGTTTGTTCCTAAATTGTGACTTGACTTACTTAAGGTCCTGTGACCCCAAGTTGGGGCAGATGACGCGTCTATTTCGTGCTAAGACTTTCCGAATGTCTCCACTTCTCTTCCAGGTCTGCTTGGGACGGCCGTGCTTACGCTTTCCATGGGGGTTCCAATTTTAGACTAATGGTTGGTATGTGACAATTTAAACCAGCTCATTTCCCGCCTTAGACTCGTAGATTTGCAGCGTTTCCACAGATGTGTTCTCGGAGCAGTATACCCCGAAAACCCTGTGGAAATTTTAGCAATATTGCAATTAAATGACTACGTCTGAGTAATGTCAACTTCTTTGAACACATGCAGGGACCACACGTGAGGTTTCAATGTGGTTTTATGACGCATTGTCTTCCAAAGTTTCTTGCAACTATTAGAATCCCAAATTTAGATCGAAAAAACACGTCGCATGCCATATGTTAGTCATCTACGTAAGTTTAACGTCAGGAGTTCCTTAACAGATAAATTTTAACGCTAAGGATCAATCAAGCGATCTTTGTATTTTATCGAATCGTATAATAAATTTTAATTGGTAACATATAAAAGATAATGTGGAATAGGAATTGAAAAGGATATGCTAAAGCTGTTAGGGCACGTGGTACAAATGACACACCAAATATGTAAGGCACGTGTAAGGGTTAGGCAAGCCAGGGTCGCCTCGCCATCACACCACACATTCAAATTGATGAGAAATAGACCGGGCGGCGGACTTGTCTGAAATCTTTAATGACAGTAACTGGCGGAGCGGAAGCTTTCTTGGCAATGCTTAAATCTCAATCGCATTTTTGAATCATCAACAAAGAAATAATTTTAATTTTAATTGAAACTTTTGTAACGGGTACAAAACATAAAAAAAATATCATGGTTATCTTTAGACCATGGTCATAATTCTAATAAAATCAGCTTCTCAATGGCACATTATGTAACTGATACGCAGAATCCTATGGGATTTTCCAACGGGCCCAAATTCAAGTCTATTCATAGTGATAGCAGAATAGATATGAATTCCCAAATTACACGAACATTACATCATCCTCATGTCCAAAACTGATGTCATTACTTGTCTTCATTTCATTAGATAGAAACTGTATCGTACGATCATCACAATATGGGTATAACTTCTGAAATTCCCAGGACTGTTTGAATCATATTCACTCTCTTACTATTCCTTATTAGCTCATTACGGATGCGACTGCCGTCTGACCTCCTAATTCTAAGGGGAAAACTTGCGCCTCTAACGTCTCTTACGTCAATCAGCATGTTTCCTGACTTACCTGGTACACGTGAGGTTAGTTTAGCCTCGTAGGTTTGATTGGGACCATACACCCATCTACACCATGACACTTGTTCCATTACAAATCTTTTAATTGTTTAATTACTTAACATTGCGTCATCCTACAATTTCCAAATCTGAAACTATTTGTCTTCATTTCGTTTAGCAAGAAACTGTATCGTACGATGATTACTAATCACATTTGGCATCAGTTCTGGAACTCCCAGGAATGTTTGACTCATGTCGTGTTAGTCGGTAACCAGAACAATGAGCCTGATTTGTGTAGACGTGACATGAGTTGTGAATATTCCTTCCACCTCCTATTCTGTAAAAATACGACTTACATTAAACGAAGCCGATACAATTATACAAGCGTTTTATTTAAGTACATTGGCTTGTTGGTGTGGGCCAAATTTTAAAACTTTTATCCTCAACCGATTTGGCAAAAGTTTTGCATACTCATATTGTTAATTTGGATAACAATGCATGGCCAGCTTTTAGTGACGTCGTCGTCTAAATCAATACGGCCAATACTTAAACCCAAGTAGCCTAAGTTACGTCAACATCAGTTATCAGTGACAAACAGTAATTTTTGTCTCGTTTGCCACACTACTGATTTTTACACACCATTTAGGGCAAACGGGCGAGTGATCAGCCACGACCAGCGATTAACCAATAACATCTTAAATTAGTTCATCTAATTAATGTCTAGTCAATCATCCAAATGAATGAGAAAACATTGTTTGTCAACATTCCTACCCGTCTTTTTTGTTCCTAACCAGTTAACTTCCAGAACCAACAGTTTTTATAAAGAGACTAGCTTTTCGGCCGCGATTATGTCGGTTATTGTCACCAAGTCTTCTTTAAAGTAACGGAGTTTACTCTCTACTCCATTTTCCACTCCACTCTCTACTCAACTCTCGGCGCTTTATTGTTTACTTATTGATATGAATCAAACCAAAGTCTTTATAATTTGTTATTAAACGATGACGTCCAGCTACTTATGTCATCTACACAAGACGCACATCTACACAAAATTTTAATGTACGAGTATAATGTTATCCGTATTATATAGGTACCAAGGTTATGAATGGTGCGATGAACTACGTTCACTTATTAAGTAATTCACGAATATCATTTTCAGATCTTACCCACCACACTGACTGACTTATCACATCACCATCACTTTCAATATTATCATTGAAAATGTAGAGCTGTTATTTAACAGACACTTTAATTTTATTTATTTGGAAGTTTAGATACATTTATAATATCAATCTAGTATTATGACAAACCTTGTTTGTTTGTTCATTCGTATTTTCTGATGAGCGGTTCGGTAATCATATCGCTCATCCGAATCTTGTTACGAAATTCTTTAATTTAACAAACGTGATTTGCATTTCAAGTATTTTTTGTTACTTTTCAAGTTCCACCAGTTCCAGTAAATATGGTGCAACAATGACTGCAGTCTTGTCTTACAGTGACCTTTCAAACAAGGCACTCCCTTTCCCTAGATTCTTTTTAATATACACTACCAACTTTTTAATGTTACCTTGAATGCACCAATAAAATTTATTTCAGTGTTTGTGGATGGTTTCTCAAGAGATCGTTAGGGTATAACTAGCTGTAAACGTACAATATTTCTATTAGATGATTCACGAAAACGGATCTTAGAAATATTTTAGTTTGAATTTACGCTTTACTAGATTTATTATAAGTAATAAGATCTAGTCATTGTGCAAACTTATACTTACGCTTGTATATCCTCGACGGAGTAGATAGAAGTGTGTTAACACTTCCATTTCGCCCATTATGGATCGTCTGTAATAGGAGGTGAGTCCCTTGCCATCAATAGGGTACTTTTAAACGGTATGTTATGGAATCTTTCAGTTCGTTTTTGGGGTACTTAAAAGGTCTGATTTATTTGAAATTTAGCATTTAAAAACTATACTTAAATATTTTTTTACCTAAAAAATAATACTGTACAATACACGCTTTATATGAAGGGTAAACTATCATTGTTAACGAGTTTGAGATTGGCAATATAGCGAGACAAAACATCGACAACATTTTATCATCGAGCAACATTACGCTTTTTGACAATAAAGTAAAATGTTGTGTCATGTTGGATGAAGATTACCCCTTAGCATCTCCTTAGTCACCTCATCTTGTACGACACGACAGTCATTGCCTCTTCCAGAGACTCACAACTGCTAGTTTTTTTTAGGTACACATTGTCTTTTCCTTTCAACGTTTACTTTAATTCTTTGTATAACACAAACAATGGGAACCACGAATAAAACTGACGTCAGGCTCGCGTTCTGTATTATCCACATCAGTACTCCGAGTATGCTATCAATGAGGAAAACCCAACCCATATTTGAATGTTTATGCAAGACGCGTACTCTTGGGATGAGGGGTACAGTAAGCCAGTAAAACGCGTATAGCGTACTTTGTTTGATATGAGATAAACAAATAGGTAACTTCTAAGAACTGATCGCTATTTGTAACTGATGACAGGGAAACTGTAAATCTACATCTTAATTATTCTAATTATTCATTACTCACAATAACGCGCTATTTTCAAGAATCTTTCTTGCCTAGTCTCGTTTGCATCGAATTAGAACAGTGTTCAATAAATCTATAAACAGTTATGCAATGCAATGCAGTTTATGGCGATGGATCACGCGATCAAATTGTTTTCGCAACTATCATGGCAAATCCCAGCTTCTTATAACGTGATCTGTTTCCATATAGAATATTCAAAAAAGTGCTTAGTGCTTACCGATCACATTTCCTGTTATTATTGAGTCTCACATAATATATCGGCGTGAGCTATAGAATCCACCGATAGTACTAGCAGTACTAGTTTTATATTGCAAAGGTTACGTCGAGCAAGAAACGTCTACGATGCCAGGTTGATAGTAGTCTCTAAAAAGGTAACGGTGACAAAAGGAAAGTACTCTATTCTGAATACATAATATATCAACACTTTCAGTGTCCTTACCTTAGTAGAGCCTTAGACCATATAAAAAAATCAAGTCAATGCAATGCGACTTATAAGTTTTACGAAATACGTATGCGCGATACTAAAATGCCATTCATTTATGTACACAAGCGATTAAAGAAATTACTTTCGACATTTTTGTCAAGTCAATTGACTAGTTTTTAAGGTTTTCAACGGAACTGGTATTTTGCAAGGTGGACAGCTCATCGGTCATTCCCTTTATGTTAAAGTGTAAGTAACCAATATTTCGCCATTGACATTTATCTACTGTAATTTAAATAAATATTGTATTTAATATTCCTTATGTGGCATAGCATTCCTTACAAGCAGTTGAAACCGTTAAAGTCCGACAGTCTGGTCTAATTCAGAACTTCGATTTCAACAGTGGATTGTAACGGTCAGATAGAGAAGTCACTTCACAGAATTTGTCGCAGTTCAGTCGTTTCATATTTACCTACGCTTAAAGCCGCTTCTTTAGCGCGGTGGCTTCATCATGGCGGGGAGGACTTGAGTTTTTCGAATCTTGAGCCTCCTTGACTAATGGAATAGTAGATAAATCTGTCACGTGACTAAGGTTGGATTTTTAGAGACCGAATAGTGCCGTGCTAAGGGGGCAGGATGTTGCACTAGAAGGTTACCAACTGTTGTAATTACTTGCATCCAATCACTCCACAATCAAGATTAAAGACCATTTTGTAATCTGAGTCTTAGACTATTTTTGGATTTCCTTTGTATAAACCCATTAGTAAGTATATTAAAAATTACCACACTTAGTTACAACCTTCAGCAAAATTACAGTGTTCCACATGTTCACGAGGCTTACAGCTATTCTAATGTTAACATACAGTCGCTGTCATTACATTGTCGTGAGACACTTACATTTTTGCTGCGGCTTGTGAAACTGCAGTTTGCGGTTCACCTCACTATTAGAATCAGTTTATTATTATTTAGGTAATGTCTTCTACAGATTTTGCACCGACGACGTGTATAGTAAAGATTGAGACACTTAAGATTGCATAAACTCAAGTTAATGATGCTTTCAATATCAGTGTGATTAATGTTCTAAAGTACTAACGTACTTCACATAGACTTGCTAAATTATTTCCAAATGTCAAGTGGATTCTTTTTTGCCGTCGTTAGTAGATATTAAGCAATTTTGAAAAAGACCCGCTATCGAGCCTTTATTTAAATTTAAAATTGGATGATCATGAAGTTTAATCTTAATGCAGGAAATTTTGTTTTATTGTAAAATCTGTTTTATTCTGTCTGTCCACTGCAGTGCTGTTACATAGCATGGTTATTTATCAATAGGTCAGCGTTTGACCACGATCTCTTGGAAGACAGAGAACCTGACCTAACCTAACCTAACCTAGAACGCCAATGATTCATGTTAAGTCAACAAACATATTAACTTAATAATAGAAATTAATTGCGATTTATCTCACAAAATGTAACTTTAAATTGCAATTCAATAATAAATTACAGCGAAAAACCGCCAGTCATAAGCGTCTTCCTTTTGTACCCAACAAAAATAAGTAAAGTAACCAAACTTTCCAATTTATTATTCGCCAGTTCTTTCTCCTTTCGCCAAAGTTATCGCTAACTATTCCAAGTTCAATAGCTTGATATCTCTTACTAGGCCAATCACTATCTAGGTCGTTAGAGATATTTCCAAGGTTCCGATCTTCGATACGTTTTCCGTACTAGCTTTCTTGTCTCGTTTATGAAGCCCATCTGATTTGCTAATCTAATCATGCCTATCCGGTTTGACTGACTCTGAGGTACGGACGTACAACTGCATTCTATGCATTCTATGCGTTTGCTATTTCCTAGTAGTCTACTGCATATTGAACGTCTAATTTCGTTTAGACTTGTCGATCTTGCAGAGTGTCTTGAATAGTAATTTGGAAACATCGAAATTCTCTTCTATTGTCTACCTATGTATGTTATTGTAATGGGAAGCATTTGAATTTATTGTTGAACTTAAAATACTTTGTACACAATTCCCATACTTAACTATTTTGTAACGTAGGCTGTGAACATTGTGTTCACTTATATAATCATATTCATCATTAATTGATTTATTCCAATTAGCTTTCAAAATTGTGTTATTTGTTATGTAGGACGTTATTTACCATTTAAATACCTTGCTATTGATTTTCATTTTCAAAAGGCTTTACCTAATCCACGATGTCCACGTGAGGTAACCCATTTCGCTCTCTATGTATATCGTTTTTCCTGTATTGAAAATTGTCAAAAATTATTGAGAAGTTGAGAAAATAATTGAGAAATTATTATTTGAGATTAAAACAAGATTTCGACCGATCGAGGCAGAAGATTCGTATGTATGTTTCATGGTATACCTACCTTCTAGATTATTGAAAACCTGGGCCTGTAGACAAAGTGATAATCTATTAATGGAATCTCTTCGAAGCGAATTGTCAAAACTCCGAAATGTATGGGAGTGACATTATTTGTCGACTTGTCATGTGTAACAAATAATGTCACTCCCATATACCTTATTCGAACTCTTGACAATTCGCTTTGGCCGGCAGACGGGCCCAGGTTTGCATGAAGCTGTGTAACATGATTATCATTATTTCCTATGGGTCTTTTCACTATCCTGCCCTGTTAGTACACAAAAAAACTTTAGTAGGAAGTGTAAACCAATCACTATGTAGGTAATACTACTTGTCTCGTAGTATTACCTACATAGTGATTGGTTTACTACTTATCTAGTAATTCCAAATAGGTAATACTAGACAAGTAGTATTACCTATTTGGAACAATAATTATGTCACGGATCCCCGGGAGGGCGGTAATGGGCAGAGGATATGGGACGCAGGGACTTGATAAATGAGTGAATGAATTTTTACATCTTTATCTATAGACATAGCCCGCTTTTTTTATAATGCCATCTGTGTGACAGCTTCAAAATTTGTGCGTTGTCGTAAAAAATTGACAGAAGTTACTGTTCACCAGAATCTGTCAACATTTTGTGTTTTTATACTCAGTAAGTGACCTTTATAAAAAATTGTATTGGCCTAAGCCAGTCTAGCAGTAAGTATACCTACATATAAGTTGGTGGTAACACCGTTTAGTACTTGTTGGTTTTGAAACTTTATAATGTTTTCTAATGTTTAGTTGGCGGCTGTCCAAAATGTACCAGATGGAGTACTGCTCACCCATTACTAGAAAGTCTGTCGATACCTTGATACACATCTGCTAAAACACAACAACAAACGTTAAGACATACAAATTAATTATACTGACAAAATTTTCCAGTCTGGTTTGGTTTTTTTGCCGGGAATGCCCAAGAATGTGAAGTGGAGGAGGAAATGTCGGAAGACGGTCTTCGTGCTCTGAGGTGAAAGCTTCGGATGCAATTGGGACACAATGCTATTATTATAATAATATTATTACTATACATGTTTCCCAATATGTGTCTCAAGGTACAGTTCCCTGCCTGTTTTGGGAAACACAGACAGCAGTCTGTGTAATTGTAAGATACAAGCCCTATTATATTGTAATTCTATATCCATAAAAGTTGAAAATATTAAAATATAGTTTAAGATCCGCTCTATTGTATGAAGAGAAATATATTATTCGGTAGGTTATGTAGGCTCAATTTTACCTCATCAACACGTACCCATCTTTATTCCTCGAGCGTTTTCCCACATCTGACCTCTACTAATACTTACTGGCGATATCGAAGTTCTACCTATAGTTAGACTAGCAATGGCTAGAACGCCAGTGAAAAAATTCGAAGTGAATAGGAGTGACATATTTTGTGACATGTCAAGTGTAACAAATAGGTACCTAATGTCACTCCCATATATTTCGGACTCTTTATGTTCTCTTCGAAGCGATGCCACCAGTAGAATGTCAAAGCATGCCAGCTTACCTACACTGAATTTTACCAGTGAAACACAATGAAATGTATAAAGTAGAATGTGCTAAATAAAATTATTTGAGTTCGTATTCTTCAGTGAAATCCTTAGTCCGACGTCGAATTTGTTACGGCGTGTAATATGATGCCTTACTTTATACCGACGGATTATATTTACGGTAATGACTAAGTTATTGTAATGTAATGTATTATTAATACCGCAACTGAAAATAAATTATTGGAATGAGTCAGACTCTGACAATAATTGACCGCATGCTGAAGTTGTTTCCGTAAAAGAGTTTCGTACTTTGACGTCGAAATTAGAAATAATAATGAATATCATTATTGTGTTGCTCCTGCCATCATCCCAAATTTGTTTAAAATCTCATAATAATCGGTCAAGCCGTTTAGGAGGAGTTCGATAAGCAACACTCACTTAAGATTTTTCTAATTAGATGACATGTGTAATTGAATGGATACATTATTGTCAATGTCAATGGACAATTTAATGTCAACGTAAGTAAGTGAATGTCAAATAATGTAAATAAAGATAAGCTAATATCATTACAGATGAAACACAATACACAACAAACGCATTACAAATCGTTATCATCACACAATACAAAAAATGAATAAATAAAGTCTAATAAATAAATAAATCATTTTATCTACAATACTTCCTAGTAAGCAAATAATACTATAACCCTATCAATAATTAAAATACAAGTATCATTGTGAATGATGTACAAATAAGTATCACCCCAGTCCTGAGAATTTGCCTTTAGCTTACCATCAGGCGAGGTGGAGTCATTTTGACGTGTCCTATATAAAAAAAAATTCATCTATCTTAAAATTACAGAAATTTACAAACTATTAAAACCAAGCCTGGTTAAACTGCTTATCATATTTCATCATCATCATCATCTTGTCGTTGTTCACAGTTTTATCTGAAGCTTTCACCTCAGAGTCCGGGTTCCGTTTTTGATTTGGCTTACTGCAAGAAAGTTCTGCAGTAACCGACCGACTTTTCATTGATACATCTGGAAGGAGAGCCAGAGTCCGGCTAAGATCGAATGACTTGCTTCGGTTATGTAGAGCGCTTTCTCTATCATACATGGGACTGGCAGTTTAATATTTTTACAGAATAGTTGAAACTGTTTATGGATTATGAAAACTATTGCTTCGGTTATGAATACATAGGTATCTACTATAATAATTAACAAGCTATTGATATGCGTTGTGCGACCGAAACATTTTGATCTTAGTCGGACTCTCGCTCTCCATTCGAACTTGCCAAACCGAAAACCGGGTCTATAGTTACGCTACCAAACCATTCTTAAACGATAATTTAATTAGCATAGCAAATACCGTATCCACGTTTACTTATGTGGGGAGTACACTATCAAAGAGGCAGTGTAAACAACAAGAGTATGTTAACTTCACATCTTGCGCAATATTGAACACCGGCGTCGTACAAGGTCCTAGTGAATTATAGCGTATTATGAAACAACGGCATATCTTTTACGTTAATGTTTGGATTACAAGGCTTTGAGGTTATACTATTCATGAACTTAGACTAGTTAGAATGTTAGCTAAAAATCTATGGGCAATACAAAAATCTAAACAAAAAACACACTACACACACCTCTATTCATATTTATATTTTATAAACATAATGCCAGCGTCAAACGTAGAATAACATTTTTGTCTATGTTCACAGCTAATATAAGAACAAGAAAATTTAAATGTTGTACCTACCTAAGTTTTAAATCAAAGGCAAAATACCCTCAATATAGTCTGAAGAGTGTCTAGCCCAATTAAAAGAAAAGAAACACGCGAATGTTGGCCCTCCTCTGTTTTAGTTAAGTAAACTGTTCTTTATTCTTGTGTAAAGTAAATTATTTTCCCATGGGCAAATTTATTTCTCATCTGTTTAAGTACATCAACGTTTCCCATAGACGATCTAAAGGTCTTCCATAAAACGTTTTAAAAGCTTAATTTAATCCATTATCAATAATAGTATAATGAGCGATCGATAGTAATGAAAGATACCAATTGATTTTTCTTGTTAATAGATTACCAATCGAAGATAACCATTAACTTCCTTAACTGTTTTATGCATTTACATAGAATGATGAAATTAAGAAAAATCGGTTACCACTAATAATAACACACATCCTCTTGTATGATAGCGGAATTCGGTAATTTTGTGGCTTCGATTTATTTCCACATCGTCTTTACATGAGGCGGAATTCAGTTAGTACTTGGGTACAGTTAGTATTATGTATCGTGTGAACCATTCCAACCTTACGATTTAAAAAAAAATAAAATATGCGTTAATCTGAAAGCTTAATTTGAAAACCCCATGTAAACACAGGTAGGTTTTGTTTTAACAGACACGAAAATACCAATGTTTTTTTCACTTTATTCTTTCTAATTGAATTGAAATCACGGGTTATGGAACTAATGGAACTTCGTTTTACTCTTAAAAAACGAACTTATTTAAATTTGTTATCATATTGATAGGTGCTGTTATCGTTGTTGTTTTGAGCGTCAAGATGAGGTTTTCCGTAATAATTTTAAACTGATTTTATTTTCATGTCATTTTCACTAAAATGCTTTTAATCTACCCTCGCACTAAAAAATAAATACAATCAATGGAACATTTATTTTATTTAAATTATGTAGGTACCTATTAATAGTAAAAATAGTTTGTTAGCATCACAAAAGTAAATTCAGCGCGGGTTTCTTGTACAATTTAATCGCTTTTCCTCTAACTCGCTAACGCAAACAAGGATGTTTGATCGTTTTCATGCGTATGAGTGGAGTTTTCTATCGATGTGTGTAGATAGTGCGTTGCGTGATACGTGTTATCATCACAGTTTAGCGTTTAAGAGAAACATTTTTGTTTATTTATCCTAGTGTCATGACTCTATGAGCCTTTTCTTTTCAATATTGTGTGGGCAATATAAAATCAGGCTACAAATAAATTACCTAGGTAAGCGTACAACTGACACTACCAGATGCTGGAACGCCTAAAAAGCTATAGGGAACCGAACCTGAACAAAGTGGTAAAGCTCAGTCTTTCAAAGAGCAATCCTTAGTGGGAGCAATCTGCTCGTAGTCCCGAAGACAGAAAAGGAGGACAGGAAGAAAGGAAAGGAAGAAATATCTAGGAACTCTTGGCAACGAATCAATACCCACAAAACTTTGGTTGCGATTTAGGACACGTTATTCTGCACATGTACATGTAGGTAATTGATGAATAAGAAGACAAACACTAGACTGTATGTCTTTTCCGTTTATTGCTAAGATTTATGGGTGCGTCTAAGACACCCACATTCGTCTATCCGTAGCCGTAGGCCGGTCATTCGGCCGCATCCGTGTGTAACCGCTTCAAGCCGGCAAGTCAGTTGGCGGACTTGGCGAGCCGCGGTCGGTGCACGCCGCCGCTACACCTATCCGAACGCGAGTTTAAAATAAACGCACACAGTGATACGATATTGCACAGCCGTGATATATGTGTGAACGTGATTTTTTATGTGATTAGACTTAGGTACGTGAATTTTATATACTACTCGTATACTTTGTTAGAAGTGTCACTGTCCTCGGACCATTTATGTTACATATTAAATACTTTTCACTTAACTTTAGGTTTACCTATATTTTCTGGTCACAGTAATTGTATAGGTACCTATATGAAGTTGCGTTTGTAAAAAATCTATTATAGTTTACACTTAGTTGTAATTGTGTAATCGATTGTGTAATACTTAGTAATACTTTGCGTTACATTGGTTGACTGATGTCACATGCTTTCTATAAACAAATGACCGCGAAAGTATTCATTCAAAAGTTAATTAATTTAAATAAATAATCCTAGTAAAAGTTTCGGCATTTCACTATCTATGAACAAATAAAAAAAGAGATTATGTAGGTATAAAATATTACTAAAACTGGTGTTGGAAGATTTCTAAAAGTGCTTTCACTGAGATATCGATCGCTGACTTAATGCGTACGTTTAACATTGTTTTATGGAAACTAGTGGGACTAGGTAGGTATATGATTTATTAACAGGTAGAACCTTGTTTTTCAAAACCAACTTTTATGATGTTTCCAAAGGAAAATCTTGCTCTACCGTACCCAAAATTGTATAGGAGAGCAATGTAAGGCATCTTTTTATCATAAAATTGGCCAGTTGCTTTTGAACAATATTTAAGTATTATAGTTCCGACAATCATATATTATACTTTCTTTACATAAGTATTTAATAGTACAGACAGACTGTATGATTTATCATCGCAGAGCTTAAAACCACACAGAGTGTAAATTAATTTTAACAGTTGATGCACTTGATGCCTTTTATATTGTAAACATTACCTTTTGGAACAGATTTTACAAAAAGATTTATTTTGGAAATTCAACCCCTTAGTGGGTAAAACTAGGGATGAATTAAAAGTTGCTGATGGGCCAAAAAGTTGCTCCAAAATTAATAAAATAATATCTGAAATCCGAATGCTGCGCTCTATGCCGGTCGACTGTCGATCTTTTGCTGTCCTTGCCTGTCAAGAGTTGTTGATGTATCAACAGAATATAATTCTGAAATTTGTAAATATTTTGTAGAATATATTTACGATATCTTTGAAGTTTTGTAGGTCACTTTTAGTAGTTGTTTTGATAACAATATAAAATTACAAAATTTACATTTTTTAATGGTTCGTGGTTTGCCACTGTAAAGCATCTGTGTCACAATATGAATTAAATTATCATTTTTAAACTATAAGCTTGTTGCTATTAAAATCCAGTAACTTCTTTGTAACAAAAATACCTAAATATAATCATAATTCTAACGAGACTTCCACCTTATTTTTACATGCAATCGGTGCAATATATAAATTCGGGTAAGTATGTCTGGCTTACAATGCTAGAGGCACCCGCGTCACCCATATTATCGGGGAACCCTAGCAAGGAATCCTCGGGACCTCGACCGGCTTTGGCCTTGGCCTCTAACGACCCCAACGCGTTGTTTCAAGATCAAATCCTCCTCTCATATAGAGGCGTGCGTGAATACAACTTTTCTTTTCAATTACGCACGATCTTCAGCATCTCCGACATTAACTAACCAGAATTTCTCGAGTCATAATTAATATTTAAATTATACGAGTACATATAACCAAATTATCGTTAATATGTTATGACACTTTTAATCAAACCAAATCTTTCAATATTTATAATTGGGATTCAAAGCTATAAAGTTATCACTTAATTATAATTGCATATAATATAGGTATGTAAAATATTAATGATAATAATGATCGTTATTATAATTGACTACACTTCTGCTATTACATACATTTACACTTTCCTTATTTATCTTGACTAGTATTATAAATTGCGCAAGTGAGTTTTTTTTGTTTTTTTGCTGATCAAGAAAAAACGTTTCGATAGATTTGACTCAAATTTTGCACCTGTATGCAAAAAATTGCCTTTCTTTTCAGATTGTGAAAATTTGTTTTTGGGTTTAGTATCGTATCGTAGTCGTCCGAGTATCACCCAGATCAGCTTAGCAAGTAGAGCGTGAGAGTTGAGCAAGACGTTTTTACATTTTTGATATTAGCAGGAAGTAGGATGCCAGGGTCGTGTATCCTGCAGTCATCTAGAAACACAATATAGTAATGTTAACCTTGAATAAAATACTTAGCAAGTTCCCACAGTTTATTCCTCAAGTTATTTATATTTCTAGGGTTGTCCAACGCGTTTAGTAGTAGAACATTCTGAACTATTTTCTTTAGGCTCTCTCTCTCTCTGAACCTTTTCCCAACTCAGTTGGGGTCGGCTTTCCAGTCTAACTGTGATGCGGCTGAACTTCGATATTTTCCGTGAAGCGACTGCCATCTGACCTCCACAACCAAAGGTCCAATGACCAATGGCGATATCGAAGTTCCAAGATAGACTGATTGGACTTTTGTGGGCTCCAACTACCCGTAACGACTGCCATAGATGTTTGTATGGCAACCGGGACCGACGGCTTAACGTGCTCTCCGAGGCACTAATAAACCTGCGATAAATACACACATAACTTCGAAAAGCATCGAAAAGTCATTGGTGTGTGCCATGGTGAACCTGGGATCGAACCCGAGACCTCGTCTCAGCAGTCCATTACCCAAACCACTAGGCTACCGCGGTTAGCCTAGTGGTAGTATTCTTTAGGCTATGGGCATTGTATAAAACTAGCATCTTAGAATTTTAGACGGGATCCATTAATCGACAGCCAATAAAATTTTTCGATGGATTCCGACTGTTAAGTTGTTATGTTTCTTGTATCTTACATATCATGTACGATGTACGATATGATTCTGCTAAAGCTGAAAGCTGTTGCCTAACAAATAGACACTTTTTAGTTTTATTTATTTGAGAGAAAGTTATTTACTTATTTTGATTTACATTGGACGGCTCAGACGCAAAATGGACGGACGGTATTCGCGGGGGTTTCCACATGAAATAACAATGCAAAGTGACATTTAGTGACGAGGCAAATTTTACTTTCTTTCAATTTAAACTTTTAAGTTCACTTGTTCAGACTTCCGACTACATGACAAGGTAGACGAATGTGGTATAAATTAGCCGCACATTTCCGGACATTTCTTACAGTAGGCAGGTATTTAATGTCAATAAGCGCACCCACTGTATTTATTAATCTGCCTAGTAGGTTTAATGGCAGTAGAGGAAACTCTTGAAGTGTGTAAGGACAGAAGCAGATGGCGGGCTGTTTTCTCAGCCTAAATGCCGTGCCTACCCCCTAGAAAGGCGTTGATATATGTATAGCCTTTTATCACAATGTAGCCGAACAGGATACAATCGAAGACTGCAATATATTTATCTGAAGTTCAAGGAAATGTTTCGAAACGATAACATCCCGGTATAAAGATCTTAAGTAGGTACGTGAAATATTTGTCACAACAAGTATTTTATAAATACATTTATAGGTAGGTAGGTACAGCTATAGGATATTCATAAATTTGATCACTTTTAGGTCCGATTTCACCACTAAAATCCGTTCAGCTAAACTGGATCATGAAATTCATTGAGTAATCGCGAGACAAAAAAATAACATTCATCAAAATAAGCTGGGGTGTATGGGGTTGCACTGAGATCTTTGGGGCTCAAACCAATCTCACCTGCTAATTGACGTATGAGGCTATTCTTAGGGTTAGGAGGTCAGATGGTAGTCGCTCCCACGTAAACCTTGATAAGTCAAATCAGGAGAAATAGTAGTAAAGCGTAACCTGAATTCTAAAGTGCAAGCTTTGGATGCAAACAGGATAACGCTATGATAATGGTGATGAAATTGAAAGTTATGTTTCAGATTTAAGATAATAAAACAGTTTATACGTGAGAGTTTTGGAAAATATCGAGGTCCAGCCAAATCCGCAGTTAAGACTGGTAAAGCGGATCCCAGACTCCAAGGTGAAAACTTTGGATGCGACTGGGATTAACGCTAGGTTGAAGTGAAGTAAATACGTGAGAGTTTTGACAAAATATTGATATCAATTACGCAAACATAGCAACATCCCAAAGAGTAGTACCGTATAACTGACATAAATGCGTATTTACGCAATAAATTTTCGATACACGTTCAGTCAATCAATTGACCTTAAACAGCTAATGCAAAAGTTCAAGGGTCATATTATAATCATCCTAATCTTAATATTGCAGATGCTGTAGACAGTATAGATATAGATATAGGTACACGCTGATAACTCTGATAAGTCTTGTAGCTAATTTATTGAGCTCTTAATTATTATTTATGTAGCAGTGAATGATTTGTTAACCAACACGCGGCGGGTTAGATGAGTGTTATAAAGTTGCTACGGCATAATATTATAGCCAGTAGGTATTGCAGAGTGCAAAACGTATGCATACAATGTGGCATAAAAGGAATGGATCGCTGACACGAAAAAAGAAGCTCTAAATCGGGCAATATTGTTGCAAATGAATAATGTGATGAGTGATGAAGAGCAAAATTCAATAACGTAGGTATTTAAATATACACAACCCTAAATCTAACAACATTCATAGGTTAAAAGTAGCAATTGTCCTCCAAATCAAAGTCAGCTTTCATTGAGATCGGATCTGAGTGTCTGTCGAGAAATAATAAAGGTATTTATATTAGTGTTGTTGATTAATATGCGCACAGCATGTTACGCTCTGAAAATGTTTTAATTGTTCTACATTATGATCTCATAAGTAATTTCTATAACATCATTGATCTAGTCTACTTCACATAACATTGCCCCTGTGAAGTTCAATGCAGTGTTGTCATTTAGAATCAAGTATAACAAAACCATTTGGATATTTCAAACTGAGGGCTACCACTGTAGCGTTATTTGTATCTTCAATAGTGACCCTCATTCTTACGATGTCCCCTTTAGCTCACAATCAGGCGAGGAATAGTCATATTGACGCGCCATACTACATTTTTTACACTACTTCGGTGGCGGTACAGCACACGGCCCACCTGATGGAAAGCGGTTACCGTGACCTATACATAAAAAAGGTTCACATCACTAGCTGTGTCGCGCGGAGGGTTCTATTTCATCGCTCGCCATTGATTCTCATGACTGTTAAGGGTCATTACCTCATGATAAATAGCTAATAACCTTCCAAAAGAACTGGACTATCAAATTCAAAAAGAATTTCTAACATCGAACATTTAGTTCCAGAGATTAGTGCGTTCAAACAAATTGTAGTTACATCTAATCAGCGTCGATTAATTGCACTTACCTACATACATTAACAACTCAAACACTGTGAAAATAGGTTATGCAAATGTCATCAAAACCGGTTTTAAATGAATTTCCAAATGAGTTCAAGAGAATTAACCTTTGTGAAGGTAAATTTCACAACTGCATCATAGATAATCTCGAGTAAAGATTAGTGTTTGACATTGATATTATTGAAATTGGGCACATTAAAATACTCGGTTCCATTCATGAATGAAACTCAAATGCCACTGTGATGAACTATGAAGTTAAGCTACCAACTATTAGGTAATCTGTGCTAATACGCTCGAAAGTTTGAGTAACTATGCCATTATTAATATACCTACCTATTTAGTTAAGCTATGCTTACTTAGGATCTAGATAGCGATGTGTATCTTGTGTATCTATTCTAGAATTTTAGTAGACTATATTTTCTTGATACTTTAGTTGCACTTTTACATCTCAAGAATAATCTTCAATGATATCACTTTCAGTGACGCCGAAGAGCGTGTAAAGTGGAGCAGTAAACATGCGGTGATGATGATGAAGTAGGTACCTACATCTCGAAAATTAATACCTATTATTTCAAAAAATTATGAAAATAGAACCGTTTACCTCCTTGTTCAAGGCAGATAAGATCCTAAAACCTACCTACTCCAGAATAAAAAAAAAACCAAACGCGAAACAATCGCGGACAAACATACATAAAAACATACAGTTCAAATAGTGCACCTCCCTTTAAAGTCGGTAAAAAGAAATGCAAAACAAGCATTGCGAACAGGCAACAAACTACCAGTCGTACTTGTTATTATCTACTAACATAAAAAAGCAAGCTAAAGTCAACATCAATCAAGCAATTAGCCCATCGCCGTGCACTGCTGAACATAAGCCTACAAAGTCAACATTCCCAACTGAAACAGGTAATTCTAATGAAACAGTGTATTGTGTAAAGAGTCATCGAAAACGATATAAAATCTACAATTTGCATAACGAAAATTGACAAGCCAATATGACGACAAAACAGGGTCAAGTTTTTTTACTGTACGACATTGAAAACTAAATTACCTATCAAAGGCACTTGCTTGAGGTCATTGATTATTTTGTACATCAACCTTCAACGGTATTTTGGTGAATAATCTCTATTAGCTTCAACATATGATTATGATACATTTCATTTGTGATACGATCTTGACCGGAATGAGCGTAGCCGAACAATTTTATTGATAGTAAAACATTGGATAAGAAATTGTGTCAGATCAGTATAATTAGGTACCTACTTAGATGTTGTTAATATGATTAGTAGAGTTTAGATCATCTAAGCGTTGTTACTGGTTGTATCTGAGGCTTTCATCTCGGAGAACGGATCCGCTCTCTTCTCCTTTTGATTTGACTTGAACGGCTGTTAAAAGAGCATATTCTGCTGTCTGACTCTTCAACCCTTATTGTCATGAAACAGTTGAAAACCATTTTCAAAACCATTGGACTGAATGATCAGAAAGTATGAAATATTCCTTTCAAGTGGCAGAGGTTGACTAAATAATTTCTCTGCGGATTCAACCGGAGCGCTTGTAAACGACTGCATGATGATACAATAAAATTATAGTCCGAAGATTTTCAATGTCTATTATTTTTATTATTTCAATAATTTCTCCACCTTAGTTTTGTGTTGATGATTTCCTCCAACAACACTAGACTAAGCATAGCATAAACAATTAAACGGGAAGCGACCATGAATTGTGTTGTATAAACTCTTTGGCATTGGCAGACACGACATAATCAGACCGTGTCGCATCATTTTTTTTTTAGTGTGGAAACCTCAAAAGCCATTCACTGAGGTAGATTGTACGACCGATTAAAACCACATAATATCTCTGACCTTAGACCAAGTGCTAGGAAAGGCGGTATGAACGAAGAATACTGCATTCTGATCTATTCTCCGCTACCCATGAGAACCTATTTCAGGGTTAATACATGCCTATGTGTTAATACAATCTATAATCTATCCCTGTACTCAACCAGAACGGAATTATGTAACAAACATTCAGACATCCAACCAAACATCTTCACAAACTTCTGCATTTCTAAAAAATTGTATGCCTAGATAAAGTTTAGCTCATGTAAGGCTGCCGAAAACTGTTTGAAATACACCTATGTTGTCTTTGGTGATAAACCTGCGTGAATATGTACAAAAATAAACATTATATTGGTTGCAGCTAAATTGCACGTAGAACGTTGTTTAAAATTGTTTCCTATGCATTGTCGGAAATAAAATATGACGTAGGTACTAAGGTATTAAGCCTTGGGAGACACAATTGCTTTTGTGTTCAGCCAACCTATATAGCTAATACACTGACGTTACTTCAATCAAACTAATAATTGTTGGAGATAGGATATAATTTCAGAGGTGAAAGCTTCGGATGCAACCGGGACCAACATTAAGATGATGAGAACCCTTCATGTAGGTATTGTCTTCGGTCCACTGGGCTCGCTAAACTAAATTTCACTGTTCATTATGTTGATGGTCAGACAGGCCAGTGAAAGACTGTGACTAGACTGTGTGACAAAGCATTGGGTTGGAACTGAACGGTAATAAGATGTTTGGGACCGAAACCTGGCGACTCCTGCTGTCCCAGATATAAAAGTAGCATTTCGTTGGAATCGTCTCGGCGAGAGCTATCTACTCGTGCCAATCCCGTCATGTGTCACGACACTCACGACACTTGATGGCATTTGGGCCATACAGACGGAGAGACGTCACAGACACACATTACAGTTATACCTTAGGTGGCAGACAAGCACACGGGTTTGATAACTGAGGGTTGTAACTGTGGTTGTAATAAGTTCATAAATAATCAAGGGCTGTATGTATCAGTTTGTGTCATAAACCAAGGTTGGACTCTATAGTCAGTACAGTACAGTACAGTCTAAGTATAAACATGCACCTATTCAAGAATTAGGCACCTTTTATGAAAGGAATTTCTATGACGATCTATCCTACCAAATGAGTTAGTGTTTGGTAATCAACCACGTTATAACGGCTGAATAGATCTGGCTGAAATTTGGTACAATCGATACAGGAATAGATTATACGTAGTCTGGAGTACCTAACACACTGACTACTTTTTATCCTTGGAATAGGTTCTCATGGTAAGCCAAAACAGGAACAAAATTTTACGCAGCAGCTAGTGAATAAATAATGTTATGTTATTTTAAAGTATAATAATATATTACCCATTATACTTACTAATACTATTTCCCTTTTAAATCTAATTTGTAAACCGTTCCGATTCCGGCCTTTCTAGTAGTAAAAAAAAGTAAGAAAGCTTGTAGCCAGTGTGGTGCGTCACCCGGCGGCCCTGTACGTTTAAATTAACCAGACGAACCGTTGCTGCTTTGCTGTGTATGGTTTATGTCGCTGGCACAGTGGGTATTTTCGAATTTTCTGACAGATTATTTGCAGTACACTGCGCGGAGTAAATTTGGAGAATTAGATCAATTCTTGTTTTGTGGCTTTTCTTAGGAAATTTCTTTTCTATTTCGCCCCAAATCCACATTTTGTGCTTTCCAAATTTTACGTGTACCCAAGTTACTTATCTATAAATCTGTAGTAATGTGTATTACGTACATATTATTGACCTAATTACTATCATCCTTGGTAAGAGTCCAGGCCAATTGTTGTCAATTTGCATTAATTTCTCTTGTCTCGCCACCAATCAATATAACGGCCCCGGTAGTGCACTCACATGTAGTAGGTAAATATCTACATTAATACAATAGTGTAGGTCAGTTCATGATGGTTAGAAGCTGTTTTCAACCTTCTAATGTTTTAACTGTTGTATGAGATAAAGGTAGTAATCGTAACATTGGGTATAATAAAACCATTGAACGAGTAATATAAATATTTTCGCTGGCTCCTGTAATTATATTTTATTTACCTAATTCCGTGATATATGAGGCCACATCAAGATCTTTGGGGCCCGAGGCAAATTTACCTACAAACCGATCGATTTACCTACACATGCTAATTGAAGGACGAGATTCTGGCGCAGGATTTTTTTTCACAGTTGGTAGGTAAACAGCAGTCGTGCCCTAAAAATTAAGATAAATTAAATATGAAAAGGTGGAGTATGACAATAGGAGAGTGAGTCCCGGGAAGGGGATCAGAAGTTCACGCAGGTAGAGTCGCGGGCAACAACTATTATACCTACACATTGCACTTTACAAATTATAAACAGTCAATTTATAATTTGTAAAGTGCAGAGCTACACTTTATTGATCTCTTCTCACCCAGCTGTAACGCCACGTTTTCAAAACGCGTAATTTCAATTCAATAAATACATAAATAAAAAAAAAACTTTGTTATTTGGTACGAACTGTCAAAATAAAACCCATAAAAAACCTCATAGTTTAATTCATTTTCAATAAGACTTTGAAAAATGACTTTCTTTAAGTTTTTATAAGCTTCATAAAATTCACGCTATTTAAAAACAATAATTTTACTGAATCAGGGCCCTGTCCTTGTATTTATTTACTAAAGGATCCTAGTTTCCTTCAGCGGCCATCACATTACCTCAGCTTCAGCGAGCTATATCGGTAACTTTAGTTCTTTTTCCGATGATTGCGAATTTTATCATTCAAAGACACTCCAAGTATAATGAAGAAGTCGATTATGTACAAACCTTTGTTGATTTCCAAATCATACTTAGTTAATATGAAACAGTTGAACACGCAGCCTGTGTTTCAAAAGGTGTAAGACGGGTTTAGTCCGTTTTCCTATTTATAGGGTCGTGTCAGAATTTACATAGTACCTAGCTTGGCTAGTATGCAACTATATGAAGCATAAGCATAGTATGTAGTGTTGTCTATAATGTCACTTTACTCACTCACTTTACTTTGTCAACCAAACGCGAGATAATCGCGGACAAACATGATATCCACATACAGGTCAAACAGTGAACCCCCTTTATAAAGTCGGCTAAAAACATTCAAATTGAGTTGCAAATGTTGTAAAAGTCAGCAGACAATTACTATATGAAGCAAAAAAACTAAAGCGTATATGTGCGTAATACCAGTAATACGCTAACTATAAATAGATAAAATAACGGAGCACATCATAAACGCGTAGTGTTTTAAAATAAATATGAAAACTGTTATCATTCTGTCTATCCTGAAGAAGTGTCAACAAAACGTGATAGAACGAGACAAAGGATTCTTATCTGCTTAGTCTTTAGCACGTTTTTTATTCTTACTTAGTTGTAATTAATTTAAGCCTATGCTAATTGCTTGGAGCTTGCACGTTTTATTTTTATACAGTGCATTGGGATCCTAATGTGATTTCAGAATTACTACTTATTATAAAATCAACGGAATAATTACAACGTTTATTTTTTCGACTGCACAAAAGACTCGAAATGTTTAGACTAGTTTTATAGTTAAATTCCAGTATTTTGCATAAAAAGGTTTTAAATATTGCATTCTGTTTGTCCACAGGAGGTGACAGATGATAGTGACGGTTGTGGCGCGAAGTTCTCCGCAGTGATTGTGTCCGATAAGTTTCAAGGGAAACCGCTCCTTGCGAGGCATAGGTGAGGAATTTAGTTGCTTTTTAAACATGTTCACATACACCTATCATTTACCATTGGTGACCTAACCTAAGTATCCTAACGATGGAAGATTATCTGGTATATGGCTGCCTTAGGAATGGAGTTAGGTAACTACCTGAGGTGTTTGGTCAGAAAATTCTCAAGTGTAATACGGATTCTGTAACCAGTGCCCGGTTTATAAGTAATATTCAAATAATTTCTTTTGCTGTTTCTGCCGGGACTACTTTGATCTAATAATAAATATCCATAAATATTGTAATAGGCCAAACTATTATAGATGTGCTTATTGAACTTTTATACTCTTGCTCATAAAAAAACTCGAGTGTTTCACCTATAGAATGTTGCCCTTTTCCTTTCTATTCAGAATGTTCTAGAAAAAGATAATTTGTATGAAGTTTCAGAAGTAAGCTAATAGTCGGCCAGTCTATAACCTTTTTAGTCTATGAACTAAATGAAGCAAACTGTCACAATATTATGATCAATGAAATATAACAATAACGTGATCCTACTATACTCAACACAAAATAAAAGGCCCGTTTTGACGTTTGTTCTCGTGGCGTAACTAGTTATGTACCTATACAATTCGGTATTCGATACTCAGGATGAATCGAATCCAGTTTGCATGGGGATTTAATCGAATTGAATATGTATGTAAACTGCATTGGATTAAAGTTCTGATTAGAAAAATTAGCTTAACCTTTGATTTTGTAGGTATTTTAAAACAATACAATGTTATTAAAGGTCAATTTACTTATATTTAATATTTTTTTTTACAATAACATTCACTCAATCACAAAAACAACAAGAATAATTAAATCAGTCTTCAGAATCTAAACACAAGTATTAAAATAAATAAAAATAAAAGTGCGCGTCGGGCTTGAAAAAAAATATCTCACTCGATATTTTCTTTCCTTATCTGATTATTAATAGTCTGTGGACTACATGAAAAAATCGTTATGCACAGCACTTAGCCGAGTGGGCGGTACCTGTCAATAAAAAATGTCATTACCTTTAGAACATTTCAATTGATAAAAAATTAAGAACTTCATGGGCACGAACTGTCAAAGTGGGCCTTTTATTTTGTGACAACTATAATATTATAAACTCGAAAGTTTGTATGGATGTGCGGCAAAAACGACTGAATTTAGCACAAACATAGATTATGGTCTAGAATAGGACATAGAAGGAGCTGTGGGTAACAGCTAGTTAGTCTGTAGTTTGCGTATATGAGGCAGTCAAAGCCGCGGGCAACAGCTAGTACAACACACATAATAGGTAGTTCAATAGATCACGTAACACAAAGAGACAAAGACCGTGACAATAAATTGGTACGTACGCATGCGTTTTGATTGGCCACTTCAATATGGCTCTCGTGTCATCAATTCCTCAGTTGAATGGTTAGCTTCATAGTCTCGTGGATGTATTCACGTGCTGCATGTACCTGTGTAAATACAACATGTGATACTAGATTATATTTAACATGTTTTGTTTATACTACTCCAGTCTTAACCGATAAGCAATGTAGGTATATATCAAATGCTATGTCGGTTCGTAAATACTATGTCTTCGGTTCGTGTTCCGTGCGGACCCGATGTATGTTTCATGGTACGGTACCTTTTGATCTTAGCTCGGCTCATTCCTTTTTCTCTTCTGTACTTGTTTCCATCTTAATACAAACCCGGGTTCTTTAAGCAGGGCGTTTAGTTGACTCGTTTTGCGGCGGTTTGGTTTGGAGGCCATCATTTTAGCATTATCTAGGATTAATGGATCTATAAGTCTCTTATCGACCATATTTCATTAAGATATTGTAGAGGCATGCGATTTTAATTTAATTGGTTATTACTTTTTATAGTTCACGAGCTTTGCCCGCGGCTACGCCCGTGTGATATTCTGATAGCGTTCCCACTACCCATGGGAAAAAAAGCCTACGTGTAATTCCAGACTAAAATCCATATCCATATCTTCACAAACTGTCGCATCCTACTGCCTACTATTATATATATTCATATTGATATTATTAATGTGGAATGTTTGGATGTATTATCTACGCGCGGGTAACAGCTATTTTATAATATTAGCAGCATTAGTATGATTAGTAGGATAGGGTACGAACCTAATTATTATTCTGAAGCCACGGTGTAAAGAATCTTATAAACCCATTCATAGTCAAGTCTATAGTCTCTGAAGTCATTTTATACAGTCAAACAAACATAGCTTTGTTTCTTGCATTACGGACATGTTTATAATACGCCCATGAGAAGGTCGTTATGCAAACTATAGGTATGCGAGAATGCACAAACTGCCTGGCTGAATGCCAGAATTAACTAAACTAATGTCAAAAGTGGGTGTGTTATGGTCGCGAGACAATACCTTACGCATACGAATGAAGATAATAACCATTATTGTTTTCGAAACCAGATAAGAGGAAGACATAATTAGGAATAAGGAAACTTTATAATGTTGTAGAAGATGTAGTGACCAAAGTAGAGCAGATGAGTTGGGGTGCGAGGGAAAGCTTGGGTGCAAGTGAAAGCCGGGGAGCGGGGGAAAGTTGGGGTCCGAGGGAAAGGCCGGGGTTCGAGAGAAATGCCTTATGGGGCCATCTTACTCCCCGCGCTACCTGAAGATCCGAGACGGTGTGTGGTTTTAGTCGATTTGAGTTCGACATAACCACGCGGTGGTATCTGTGAGGATTTTCACCCGAAAATTAAGGGATGCTTAAATAGCTTGGACACAGAAATGATGGATGAAACAGATTTATAAAGCGAGGGAATAAGGGTCAATTTAGGTAAACTTTGGACATTTTAAAGAAAGACCAGGTCAAGAGTACCCGCAACTGGCGAGCGTATTGAAAATAATGATAAAAGTAGAAGAAACGAAAGGATCGCAGCAAGTGTAAACATATGATTTTTACCTATCTCATTGGGAAAGAGTCTGTGTATACACCTACGTGTAATAAATCGGAGGTTTCCTATTCAAAAAGCCCGCCTGACTAACTAGCGTAGCGTAACTCAGCATGGTGAATTCGAATAATGGTAACCATGACCAACCGTAATGTAAACGTACTTAAACTAAGCACGTTCGTATTAGTTCTTTAAGAATGATATGCGTCATCATTTAGGTGTATTTTGGCTTTTATGGTAGCGAATGCTGTCTGGCTCCCAAGCCCGAAACCTGTGCCAGAGCATCGTAATTGTACCAGCTTGCGGGTGAGGTTAGCTTAGGCCCATAAATAAGTCTGAGTAAGAAAGATACCTATATGATAAAGTGTGGCGAAACTTTAATTAAATTGAACGAACGAAGAAGGCAATTTTAGGAATGTGGGGCAACAAGTGGGGCGAATGCGGAATAAGCCAATAAACCGCATACATAACTTTTAGCATTACGATCTTCGGTGTCTCCATATTGTTCGCTATCCCAAATGTAGAGACTACAGCTTGATGCAAGCATTTAAGTTGCAACCGATGTTCGTCTTTCCGTTTCCGTAGCAAAGTCGTAGCGATAAATGTCGAGACTGCCGCCCCAGTTCCTACATCGCATGGGTCCTGACATCCCTGTCATCAAAACAATTAGAACACTTTAGCCATAATATCTCTGTCACGGGTGGCGCATTGCCTTAAGTGGAGCGGGCTACTTGTAATGCGCCATATTCTTGCAACTCGACTCGTATGCAGTACATTGATTTAAATAGCAATTGATTTGGGCGTCACATTTGCAAGCGAGAATTTGCGTGTTCGGATCACGTTCAATCACTTTTTATGAACCGCGCATCAGTTCCTGTGGAATACTGATCACATTCCCGTGACCCATAGGTATAGATATAACCTGCGTTTTAGAACCTGGAATCCGCTCTACCACTTTAGCCTGTATTTTCACGCTTCTTAAAACTTATGCTTTCGGTATAACGTAACCGGCAGTTATAGGCGACGAGGCAGTTGCCGTTAACTGGGCACTTTTACTAGAGCTCGTGTTGCTAACTACTGAGAATACTTTACGATGAACAAAAGCGATAAAAAACCTATGTATGTATTGTTCTCAATACCTTCAATCGTTTGTCCTGAAAATAGCACACAATAATATATGTAATTGCGTCGTTCATTATTCCTACAGGAAAAGATAAAGATGTTTTTCTTTTATTATTTGAATGCATGCGCTTAAGAAAAATCTTATCTGCAAGTCATCAGGACTGCACTTTTAAATGAAGAATTCATAAAAATTCTATACACGTATTCACTTTACTTAGAAAATGACAATACTTTAACCTTATGACTTTTGCTAATGTACGTACCAAATACGCCAAAAAATCTTTAGAATTTCCCAATCGTACGTCAACGAAACAAGTAAAATGTATCATAGGATTCATCCGAGATAAGGATGACAATACGAGTAATGTATTCACAGATTTATATCGCCTTCGAAACGTCCTCGTTTGCATTACAATCGATCTATTATAGCTATTAAAGTATAATAATTCGCTCCACAGATTGGTGAACACAGTACTACAAGAAGAACTGAAGAGCATACACGCATTCACACAAAAGACGCTCACAGTCGAACAGTGGAACGCACTGAAATCTTGAAATGTAATTGAGAAATAATAATGCAGTAGAACTAAATTTATGTTGTTTTTATTGGTTCCTTGCGTGTAAACACTTGTAAAGATGATGAACGGAATAGATAACTTGTACACAGTGAGTGTGTCGGCTCCCGGGAAAGTCATTCTCCATGGAGAACATTCTGTTGTGTATGGGAAGACAGCGGTCGCCGTTAGTCTGGGACTCAGGAGCTCTATTGTGATAAAGGTAATATTTTTTTGATATTTTATTTTATTACGATATAGCCTTTCTTTATTATTTTGGAAAACGGATTTCTATTAGAACGTTAAATATGTTTTACAAAACTTACCGTTTGGTTAATATGAATTTTCTTTTCAATCGATTTCAAACACTGAGATCATCAATTCGATAGTATGTAACTAAATTAGATTTAATAATAAATTAATTTAGCTGTTAGATTTTAAGGTACGGGGTTCTGTGCAGAGGTTCGGTTCGCCTCTATTGCGTGATACTGAAATATGGGTATACTAGCTTCCGCCCGCGGCTTCGCCCGCGTGGAATTCGGTATTGCCACCAAGTCTATTTGAATGAAACGACTCTCCACTCGACTTTCCACTCCGCTGTTCACTCCACTCTCCACTACACACTCCACTCCACTGTTCACTCCGCTCTCCACTCCACACGCCACTCCACCCTCCACCTCCACTCTACTGTCCAATCCCCTCTCCCGACTCCACCCTACATTCCACTCTCCACTTAAGGCGACAGTGTGGACATCATATCCCTTTAGGTATAACAGTACTTTTAGTTGTAATAATCGATATTTGAAAAAAAAGACTTGGTTATCTTGACCACAAATATCTATTTTTTGCAATCCTTGTCTGTTTGTTCGTGATGGACGCAAAAACTACTGAACAAATTTTGATGCCGCCTTTTCATTAGAAAGGTCTTGGTTTTACATAAAATCTGCCGTATGTTTGATTGCATTTGGTTAAGTAGAACCGGGGGTATGGCCAAAAAACGATTACCAACCAATCGACTCCCACAGGCAGAGCCGCGGGTATTAGCTTATATAAAAAGTAGCCTATTTATTACTCCAAACTATAATCTATCTCTGTACCAAATTTCAACCTGATCTATTCAGCCGTTTTTACGTGAAAGAGTAACAAACATAATCCAGATATCCTGACTGATCAACTCCATGGGCGAAGCCGCGGGTATTAGCTTGTATACAAATTAGCCTATATGTTATTTCACACTACACTCTATCTCGGTACCAAATTTCAGCCAGATCCATTCAGCCGTTTTTACGTGAAATAGCAACAAACATAATATTTGGACATCCCGATCGATCTACTTCGCGAGCGGAGCCGCGGTATTAGCTTGTATAAAAAGTAGCCTATATGTTATTTCAGACTATAATCTATCTCTATACCAAATTTCAATCCGATCTATTCAGCCGTTTTTGCGTTAAAGAGTAACAAATATACATACAGACATCCCGACTGATCTACTCCGTGGGTCGACTGATCGACTCCGTGAGCGGAGTCGCGGGTATTAGCTTGTATAAAAAGTAGCCTATATGTTATTTCACTCTTTAATCTATCTCGTTACCAAATTTCAGTCAGATCTATTCAGCCGTTTTTACGTGAAAGAGTAACAAACATATATCTAGAAAATCCCGACCGATCGACTTTGCGAGCGGAGCCGCGGTATTAGCTTGTATAAAAAGTAGCCTATATGTTATTCCAGACTATAATCTATCTCTGTACAAAATTTTAGCCAGATCCATTAAGCCGTTTTTGTGTGGCAGAGTAACTAACAAACATACATCCAGACATACATTCTTACAAACTTTCGCGTTTATAATATTAGTAGGATATATATATTTCTGTCTTTAAGACCTTTGACGATTATACAGGTGGTTATATCTTAAAGTTTAATGAACGGGTGTGTGAAAGTGGAGAGGGTCAGGAAGGCCAAAGACATGAAAATCGTTATGGGGTGCAAGACTGTCGAAGACAGAGAGAAAGTTAAGGAGAGGCTCGAATAAGAAGGCGGCCGTTTCGTCGTCAAGGAATATCGGGCATTCTGTCTTTTATACAGATAAAATGCAGAATGAACCTATTTACAATTAGCATACACAGGAATACAAACCCACACAAATAACTCAATAACCTAATTATAAACCAGTAATCGAACACAAATATTCTAAATTTATTAACTAAAATAGAAATAGAAAATAAGAGAAAAAAGAAAGAAGAGAAAAGAATAAATTAATTAAAATTCATTTATTCTGCAATAAAATTTCAAACAATTAAGGAAATAGGTAAAAATCCCAATTAGACATTAGGTAATTAATTAAACACAAGATTATTAAATTTCCTTCCAAATAACCACTATAATAGACGTAACCCTACATAAATACACTAAAAAATCTGTATAGCATACAAATTGAAAAAGGGTCACTCTGGCGATGGGTACCTTCGAAGAGACCCTCTAAAATTATTGTGGGTACTTGGAGGGCTTTCTTGAATAAATTACTCTATTACACTTCTTGATCAGGTGTAACGTGCATAAAAGTAGGTACTTTCATTTGAAAAAGGTTAGACTAGCAAGTGACAGGCATCAAGTTTTACTAAGTTTTAATTATAGTTTTAGTAATTTAAAAGTCGAAATCATGGATTTGCACTGACTGTCTGACTTTTGCTAGTTGATAGGTTACCTATATTATAAGGCGTAACGTAGGCTTCTTTTATTTTAGAAAAATAATTTAAGGTTCCGCGAAAAAAAATCTAAATCCACGCGGGAGAAGTCGCGGGCACAGCTAGTAGATTCTATAATAGTATTCGTTACATAAAGCTAGAAACCATTGATTGTTTGAATTATCTTGCTGGTCGTGTGCGTTTGTATTTGCGTGCGTCCGTCTTCCTGGGTTCGTGTTCTGAGTTGGCCATAGTGTTATTAGTTTTTTTTTTTTTGTAGAATGTAGCAAGGAGTCTAGAAATGTACCTTCGGACTCTTTTACGTGGGTCTAAAAATGCTAGCGATATGAGGGTGTAATACAGCTATTGCCACCTCTTTAATAGGTACGACTCAAGTTAATATAATTCTCCCAATTTACAGGAAGTTAACTACCACGTGGAACCCACTATCAGAATACATTTACCATGCGTCGGGCTGGAAGAAACATTACCTCTCGGATCAACAGTGAAGAGCCTGTTTCACCCTAAGCTGGCAAACGGCATCACAGGCAAATTCTCGTGGAAAATGCCTGATAAACTTGACCATGAGAACCACTTAAGACGAGTAGACGAGTTTCTACACATAATTAAGCCGAATTTCGACTCGTTACAAAACAATCAAAAGAATTCTTTGCGAAGTTTCTTATATGTATTTTCTGGAATTTTCGGAAGCACGAGTTTGCCTGTTAAGTCTATGGAAATATCGCTAGGCTCGGAATTGACGATTGGTGCGGGAACCGGCAGCTCAGCGTCATTCGCCGTGTGTTTGGCTGGTGCCTTAATACAGTTGCTTAAGTTGAAAATGTCATCGGGCTACGACGCATTCTACGATCAAAGTAGTGAGCAGTTTAATCCCACGGAAAAAGAAGTTATATCAGAATGGGCGTACAACTGTGAAAGAATAATGCATGGATCTCCTTCAGGTCAGTTGCTTTTACTATCTTAATATTTCGTAGATTTGTTTTAGCAGGTGTAGGAAATGGCCTAACTTGTCTCAGCCTTTTTTTGCTCAATTGTATACGATTTGAGCATTATTTGTTTGTTTTTGCAATTGCGCGTCTAGCTAGTGCTCTGACTCTGATTTAATCAGTGAAATGGAGCGTAACATAACAGAATCTGTGGCTTGTATATCGTTAATGGAAACGACGACGTTAGTAAAGGAAAGTTGAATTTATGGCTAGTGTGTACCCAATTCCACAAGATAGAATGATTCATTTCCGGATGTTAGTATTTTTAGGTTAATTTTTAAGTATCTTGAGCGCGCGTGTACACGATATCTCAGCACTGCCACCGCGCCGTGCCGCACTCCTATGTAAACGACACTGTATCACCGCCATTGCCATTGATTTTACCTAATACCATCACTCGTGAATGTATGTATAGACGTGTGATGTTCGTGTATGGACCCGTGATAATGTGGTAAACGTTTTACAGGACAATATCTAGTTAAAAGATGAGTCGCATTTCAGTTGGGCCGGCTCCTGTATTTCAAAAAAGTACAGTGATTCAAAATCAAGCGTCACTATTTACACAGCGTTGCAGTGCGGTCGCGGTGCGGTTGCGGTGCAGTCGCGGCGCTTGCGGTGTCGTGTACACGCGCGTCAACAAGTCGTTACACGGTGAACGCGTGTTTTGGACTGTTTTGTACACAATAAAATTTGCTGTTGAATTGGTTACGTTCCGCACGTATCGACGTTTGAAGTGCAACGGTTGCATGCGATTTACGCGCGTGTGTCCAATCCCGTGTAAAGTTATGTGCAGAATGTGAGTTGCCAGCGTTTAGTAGAATGTAAACCTAGTTGATACACCCCAGCTGGAGCACGCGAGTTAAAAGTTAGAGGCAGTTTAAGAATTACATGTAATTCTGACTAACCTGTTTGAGAAGCAGGGCTTAGGAGTTGAGGGCAAGGACATCTTTCCGCTTGCTACGATTCTTTGTTTGTTCACTACTACTGCTATGATGATGATCTCTGTAAATTCATGCCCAGAATATTATTCAATACACTAACATACTAACATAAGATTATTCTAATTTTACCAATGACATCATCTATTTTCACTTTCGTTCTGACACACGCGACCCCGATGACCAAGAATCGCCAATGCTATAAAGAAACTTGAATATGTACTGTACAGTCAGCAACGAAAATGCTACTTACAATTATTGTTACGATAATTGATATTGTAACCTCTTGAAGGTGGATGTTAATAACCTTGAGTGCTACGACCCAATACACGACTCATTCTCTGACGAATGTGAGTATTGTGTGCATTACTTATGAACAAACCTCTCTTTCCATTCAAAACCCAAATCTACTTTAAACCCCCCTTTTTTTTTTTTTATCGTGCGGAAATCCTCATGGATACCACTCCCGTCGGCCATCGGGGGTGGTTATGTCGGGATCGAACCGACTAAAACCGCACGCCGTCTCGGGCCTTAGTAACCGGGGTGTAAGGTTACCCAATGGGCATATCCCTCGCACCCCAGCTGACCTCGGGCCATCTACGGTTTTAAGATGGCCCCCTCGATCCCCCGAAAGGGGGGGTGGGGCGAGCATCGCGCCGCTTCGCTGACGGTGGGGTGTAGGGTGACAGGAGGCCGTCCTGTCACCCAACCGTCGGCGCGCAGACAATCAGCTCGCCCCCCGCTCGCTCCCCACTGTGCCATCTGCTAGTCAGAGGGACACGTGGAGAGCCTCGGAGCAGCCCTCTAGAGGGCCACTCCCACCCCGGCCGGATTGGCCGCAGGCAGCAGCGTCTCCCGTGGCGAGTGGGAGGCGCTGCTCGCTTCCGTTGCCCAGGTGCACCACGTGGAGGTTCCGGCCCGCACCCTACTTTAAACCCCCTTTAGGGTCGGCAGCGCACACGTCCATAAGCCACGGTGATCGCTTTCTATCAGGTGGGCCGTGTGCTTGTTTGCCACCTAAGTGGCATAAAATTTCAATTTTTTTTAAAATGTAACTTTAATGAAGTGTATTGAAAAAAAATCCTCGAAAAATGTTAATGCGTGTGTTAATGCAGGCTAGATTTCATCAATAAAATCCGTTCTGCTACTGTGGTTCCACTACAAAATGTGGTAACTTATATTTGATCTTGGTTTGTACGTTTACTGGCTGATGCTAAACGGTTATACCATTCGTCTTTCATCTGTAATGTTTAGTTTTCACTCTGGCTGAAGCGATATGACGTGTCGACATAGATGAAGCAAACGTGCTACATGACGTCACTATACGTTAGTAAACCTCCAAGTATATTAGAAGCTTCTTTATACCTTTAAATTAGACATACTATGTACTCACATCCTACTAATGTTATAAACTATCTATTTCCCACGGCTTCGTCCGCGTGAAATATCGACCCCGTTCCCGCCACCCACAGGAACCTTCCCAGGATAAAAAGTATTTAGCCTATGTGTTATTCCAGACTATAATCTATCTCAGTACCGAATTTCATTCGGATTCGTTCAATAGCTTCTGCGCGAAAGAGTAACAAACTCGAATAGGTTCTGGTGAGTAGCAGGAGGGACCACGGGCAACAGTTAGCTTACAATAAGGCATGCAACCGAGTCATTTATTGATCGAGAATCTACAAGAAATACTTACATATCCTCTAATTGTGGTATCTAGTCTACTTTAAAGCTCTAAACCTGTGGGTGTGTCTATATTTATAACCTAAATAATGGTCATTTGCATCTGAATTATGATATCAAGGCGCAGTCTGTTTGCGCGGGTGGTGTATCTCTTTAAGTGGTCAGCGCACCGATTCCTATATGGGACAATTTATTTGTGTGATTCATATAAAATTGCTCTGAATCTGGGTGTAGATACTTAATGTCTGTTTATAAAAGCCCACGCAATACGGATAGTCCAGTGGTCTGAGGCGACGGGGGGAAGTCTTGCCTAAAGACTTCAACTGGAACAAATTTAAATGACTTTCATATAAAAAAAAGGATTATTCAAATTCATTCATCCAGTCGAAAGTTTACAAGCGTAGCTCTGTACCGCTACGCCACTGAGGTTTTATGAGCAAATTACGATACGATACTACGGCGGCGTAGGCAGAGACAAAACCCCGCCATTTGTTTTCCCGGGACACCAAACGAATTTGCACTTATAATAGGTACATCTTCATCGTCAGCTGAAATACTAAGAACGACAAACTAAACAGCTAGTTGCTATCGCATTAGCGTACCGTTAAACAACGATAAATATTAGCGTTAAACTGAGTGTTCTAGCTTGCGCAAAGATCCTAAAGCACTTACTTACTTAGAAGAGTCAGAAGTTATGTTTAACAAAGCAATACAGGAAAATGTGTTAGAAAAATAGTTAAAAGTATTGTTTTCCAACACTATTAGAGTGCATTCATTGATAACGAGCAGCAATGTTTGCTACTTTTCGATCCCTTGATTAGATTTCGTAAGATTGGACTAAATCCGGGCAGCGTCTTCCGCTTTGATCCAAATCTATACTTTAGATTCTTGAGATTATATTCTGAGATCTTGGGGTAAAGGGAACCTTAAAAACATGATTAAAATAAATAACGTGCTATTTCTAAATTTAGTTTTATAGCTTTTTGCTATGTAAACTAAAACCAAATATATATATTTGAGATAGGTACGTATCCGTTTTGTAATGTGTAATTATTTGAATCGTACCTATATAATATTTGACATTAGCACATACCTACACCTTGACCGTTTAGTCATATACTAGTCCAAATTGACGGCATGTGGCCGTCAATTCATCTGCGTTGACCTCAGAGTCAACAAGAATTTGTAAATAATTGAAGTTCCATGAATGAAATGTCAAGGTCACTTGTGGCCCATTGAATTCTATCATTCTTTACTTTCGTTTCGTTTTCGATGGTAAATTTTAGATTTTGGCTAGAATTACCATGATTTTGGGAAAGGGAAGGGCTCTAGCTAATCTCGCTTGCAAACCAAGGGTTGGAAAGTCAGACGGCAGTCTTCCAACTGGTTAATAGGTGTAACCCCATTTTGTCAACATTTCTTTGCAGCGGTCAACTTAGGCAGGGATTGGGAAGTCAGATACCAGTCCTCCGACTAGTTAATATAACCCCATTTTGTCATATTTGCTTTGATAGCGGCCAACTTATGAGTATGTCCTCAGGCGATTTGATGCCTTCCAAGTTGGCCACTGAAGATGATGTATGATGAGCTTTCGGTCTAATTTGCTGATTTTGTAGTATAAAAATATAGAAAGGTGATATTATTTTCCACATTAGAACACACTATAACGAGGGCAATTTTCTTACACGAGTCAGTAGTTTAAAAATGTTAATCAGTTTCGTTGTTTCATGCATTTTATCATGAACTCAATTTCGTAATAAGCTTCTTTGATTGGATTCTGTCCGCTATGCGCCCATGGTAATCGTACCTACATTATAATTTGATTCCATACTTCCATAACCAATCGACTACCTACTTATCTATCGGTGATAAATCTGTCATTTAGAAACAGATCATTTTGCTCAAAATGTTGCGTAATCAGAATGTATCGTAATCAGTAATGGGTCCCCTGGTATTTATCAGGCACTTACTATTTATGCCTAAAATGCCAGGACATACACCTATCTTAGAAATTTAGTTTTTTTGCTGTACTTATCAAGTATGTAGGACAAGTTCGTGGATGCACGGGGCGGTCATCACTTGCCCTAAACGGCGTCAGTAGAAAGCGACATATTAACCTTGACACGGTTCTGACCAATTACTTACGCACATAATATAATAATGTAGGTGTGTGATTATATATTATACACCGTAGACTTTGCCGGTTAGGATGAAGGGGCAGGTCTATAGACCATTCGTATCGTTAGGCCTGAGGCCTTACCATAACCAGTTCAACTCAGGGAGAGATATGGAGCTATGCAACATGAATTGCGTGCACGTAACACGTGACATGGCGACAAATAATGTCATACATTTCGGACTTTTCAGTGTTTGTTTCGTAGCAGTTCCACTAGTAATAATGTCACTTCAGCTCTGAAGAACTGAATTCGATCAATACACATAACTTCGAATGTACCTATTACACGCGACACACGTTAGTTCAAACGTATTCCACATCGATTTACACTTTCTCGAAGGCCTCTATACAGGGCCTGTAGACAAAGTGACATTCTACTAATGGAATCGCTTCGAAGCGAAATGAGGCAAGTCATACATTTCAGACTTTACAGTGGTGGTGTTATAACTAGTAGCCAGTAGTTTGACTTTGCCAAAGCCCTTGCGATGTTAGTGCGAAAGTTAAGTAAAAGCGAAACGGAGAAAGAATAATATCGATCTTAAAAATCTTCAAAAATGGATCATTTTTACCGATTTAAATTGTATATATAAGACGTAATAAATTAATTTTATAATACGTCATTCTACATTGTTAGTTACAATATTTCTCTATTCATATGCAATATGCAATAACATAATGAAGAATAGAACGGTAAAGAATATTAATTACTTATGCTTAAGTAAGTGCGTAACTATAATGCGTTTCTGTTGCGTGACGGCCTCACGGCTAATTGTGTGCCTATTTAAATATACATATATATTTAACGATCTGGAGACAAGACATGTATAATAAAAACAAATTTTTATGGAGTCTATGTACTCAGTTTTACAATATTCATCATAATTAATGTACTTATTGTTATCTAAGTCTAACCTCTATATGTACTTACAAACAACAAAGTTGATGACCTGTTTGAATTAATCTCTGGAATTACCTGTAGGTGCGAATTTGAGATTTATTTTTGCATTTAATTGCTCAGTTCTTCGGGCAGGTCTCATGTTATTTAATTTAACACTATAAAATAAGGCAGAGAACGGGCATTGCGATAAAACTAATAGATCGAAAGGAACAAACAGTGGAGCACAACTAGTGATGGATAAACCATATTTCATCCTTAGAAAATCTTAGTTCTTGAACGTTGGATTTATTACTATGACCCAGTTAAATTGATTTGTTATGGCTTTTTAATTCGTAGTAACAGACTTGTTTTGCAACTGCAATTGAGATACCTACAAGGAATTTAGCAATTGTTTGTTAAATGAGTGCTGACCATATTTCAACTAGATACCGATTGGATCATTGACCCTCTACCCTATAGATGTCATATTGACTCTTAGTTATCAGCTCAGCATTACCTCACCTCACCAACCTACCGGTTACCTCACCTCACCTCGGAGCCCGGGTTCCGCTTTTCCGGTTTCTACTCCTTTGCTTCACACTATCTTTTGCATCCCTGACAATGAGAAATAAGCTTTTAAATTTGTGCGTGGTCTTAATGCTAGTACAAATATTGCAAGTTAAACCAACCACATCACATCTGCAAGCCGAGGACGGACGAGATTCTGGCGTAGGCTTTAGAAAAGGGTTCTAATAAAAAGGTCGCAAGAGTATTTTTGTATGAGAGTCGAAACTTGAGGGTCGTACTGATACTTAACTAAATATACCAGGTGAAGGAGAGTGTAAACGCGATTGCCGCTCGGGTGAAGAAGCTAGGAGCTTCTAGCTTAACAATACTCGTAATTTCCCATAAAAATCTGTTTTTTTTTTCTTTTATTTCATTTGTCTGGGAGCCACTGTTTAAGAAGCCAGGTAGGTATGCAGATGACCTAACTGCAAATATAATACCATTATGTCGTATTTATTTAACAAATTCTGTGTACTCTCAGTATATCACAATATGCTAATATTAAAAGATTTGAATGTTAAGGATTGAATTTACATATTTCATTATATCAGTCTTTATTTTTTTTAACAAAGGCAAAATATGCGTGACAATCGTGTACAGTGGACTAAGCTCCACCTTTTTCTTTTTCGTATTTCTAAAAAATATAGAGTCATTGCAACTCATGCGTCGGATATTCGCAAGATAGGTCATACACATCTTTTTACTGAAGAAATTGTCTTGGTGCTCCAAAATTCAGGCCTCTGTATTATAGGCCTTTCTCCCTTCGGGGTAGGCAGAGACAACAGACAACCATCTGCCTCTGTATCACTATCACTATCACTACATAGTATAAAACAAAGTCGCCTTTTCTGTCCCTATATCCCTATGTGCGCTTAAATCTTTAAAACTACGCAACGGATTTTGATGCGGTTTTTTCCAATAGATAGAGTGATTCAAGAGGAAGGTTTATATGTATAATACATGCATCATATACTAAGGCAACATTGCTAATTTTAGAGGTTTCTAACGTGATGTCGTAAATTAACCTATTTTTTTGGGCTTATTTAGCAATTTAGCAAAAACGCTGCCTAAACCCTACGAGTTAGATCAAATTAATGTACTACAGTATTGTACACCATAAAAAGGTCTACAAAAAAGTCCGCGATGGTATATGTTTATCTTTTAGGGATAACTCACATTAAACATTTTTATTGTTTACTTTTTACGTGAAAAAATGGCTTATTTACGAAGCTATTTTAAGCAATACGGCATTAATCCTTATCGAATTAAGTACCTTAAATACAGTGCGCAATTAATATAGATAAATATGGTTCCTTACAGCATGTAAATTAAACAAATATTTTCGGAGATATTACAAATTTAAAATTTACGTTTGCGGCGGGCGGTACCGGTCGGACGGGGCAGTGCGGGGAGTGGATGGGGGGAGCGGGGGAGGGGCCGCTATGTTTTTATATACAACGTTCATAGTTTTTCTGTAGTGTGTTTAATTTAGTATCAGCATTGCACCCGTGCGAAGCCGGGGCGGGTCGCTAGTTATTAATATAATATTCTGAAAATAAGTTTTCTTTTCTTTCTAGCAAATGTTAGCTCACAAAAAAAACTGAAGCGTTTCAGCAAGCATTCTAACGAGTGAACAAACGAGCGTTCTAATGAAAAGGTATATGAGTAGGTAGGTAATACCTACCTACCTATACTACTCGTAGTTTACTTACTTGGTATAGGTAACTATATTATTTACCTACCTACTAATAACAAAGTTTTTGAACATTCGGCATTCGCTGTTTTTTTACACAGTTCGAATAATAATATGACACTTGGTGTAATATTATACTTGAGTAGGTAATCTGTTATAGATGCTGATCTATGCAATAGAACATGGGTCATGCGTTTCCACGAACTATGCTTACCAATAGTGATAATATAATTAGTAATGTTTTAACAACTTTTTGCCTAGGTTTGCGTTACTAATAAACGCATCTGCTAGTATTTTTATATGCTGATGTCAGTGTTACTAGGTTATGAATAGGTACTTACTAACCTATCCTGGTTCTGTTCATGTTAATAAGCTCAATATAAAACAACAATATACCGGCAATTATTGTAGAACTTCATGCACCAAGTCCTAAATTTGATAGTTAACTCAGATACCTATGAGTATTATAACGAGTACAAAATATTATATATTTATATATTTAACAATTAACAATATACAAGCACACAGTAGGTACGAAATAAAATTAACGATGTAACAAAATATTCAATTAAAATCTTTTTATTGTTATAATATCTATGTTTATTTTCACATCAAAACCGGATTTAACAGATAAGTGATGTGACCTTTCGGCCGCCATCGCCATCGCAATCGCAACTGTGTTCGCAACCAGTTGTGATGGAAGAATTTTCTATCTTTGATGGCAACTAGTTACGATAGAAGAATGTTTTCTCTTAATACGCAACCAGTTGCCAACTAAGACTATTTTTAACAGTGTAGTAGGCTAATGCTATTTGTTGGAAATTTAATACAAAAATACTGTTTGCCCCTACAGGTATAGACAACGCGACCTGCACTTTCGGTTCCCTAGTCTCCTTCAAGAAAGGCACAAAGCCCCGCCATCTGGATATCAGGATGGACCTGCGAGTGTTGCTGGTGGATTCCCGCGTTTCGAGGGAGACCAGGGCACTGGTGGTTAAAGTGGCAGCTCTTAGACAGAGGAACACCGCGGCTGTGGATAATATACTTGAAGCGTGTGATCATATAGCTCATACAGCCACGCAGGTGAATATTTTTTTAAGAATATTATGAATCAAAATCAGTAGGTAGTAGTTTTTTATATTGACTTTACCCCGCTTGATGGTAAGAAGCGAGGATATGGGCCGACATTCCAGACACTATCCATCCCAAGTCTTCAAGGTCTTCTATTAAAAATAGCACTTTCAGCCAACCGTTCCATAGTAAAGGAATACTTACCGTACTTAGTATAAAGTTTTAGGTTTCAGTGTTAAATTTATCTTTTTTTTTTGCAGGTTTTGGAAAAACTTTCCAGTGGCAAATGTGAAATCGATACCGATGCCGAATATCAGCATTTGGCGGTGAGTTCCAATACATACCTAACAAATATTGTAATGACTGTTAATCTTAAAATAATATTGAGTATCGAAATTGCAGTATTCGCAATAATATATTTTTATAATTCATATAGCAATCTATGTCCTAACTTACGGATTCGATACTCGCTCAATGCATATTATGAATAATGTCTATTTGCATAGGTCTTGGGCATCCAAGGTAAGACCATTGACACGCATATAATTTTCTATGATGTCAATCTAGCTTTTCTTCTCACTCCTACCTGGGCCCGGCATAGTTACATACCTAATAGCTATTTTGACCAAGGTTGGCCATCGCTATTCAACGGGGCAATGTAACCAGCGTAGTCACTTTTGCAACGGATACAGTGAGGGGCGGGTTAATAGTTGATATACAATTAATTTGTAAATCATTTGAATATAACTAACTAACTTACTAATTAATTATTATTATTACGATCCAAAAATATTTTTGTTATTTTTAAAAACTCAGCAACTAACATGATTAACTATGGGAAAACTTAAATGCACCTATTAGTATTAAAAACAATAGAATTAACTAACTCTATTGTGGATTCGTTTTCATAATTCAAGTAGATACTATCCAATTAACAAGGTACAGTCAGCTACAAAAGCCGCAGCGGGGGCGGTAAGTCTGATTTGAACCGACAAAAACCGGACGCCCCCGTCTCGGGCCTTCAAACGCCGGTGTGAGATGGACCCCCGGACCCTGTAACTAATTTAGATATGGGTTTTTTCACAGGAGCTGTGGGACATGAACCATTGCCTGCTCTCTGCGTTGGGCGTGTCACACCCTGCCTTGGAAGCCATCCGTAGTTTAGCGCGCGCCAAAGGACTCGCGTGTAAGCTCACCGGCGCCGGCGGTGGGGGGTAAGTTCTTAAAAAGGCGTCTTTGAATATAATAATAATATTGTTTTATCATGATCACAGTTCCCGATAGCATCCGAGATTTGCTCGGCTTACTCCGTCTCTTAGTTTGGTTTATACAACTTTTACAAGAGCGACTTTCATCTGACTTCACAACCCTAAGGGGAAATCCGCGTACACACGCGGTACAGGGTCCGGGTACAGGGGTCACACGCTTCTCTGCGTGTGACCCCTGTACCCGTAATAATAATATTTTGAATCACATCAAAGTACAGAGTATTTATTACCACTGCCTATCCATTCAGGTTTCTTTTATTACATTGGACACGTCAACATGACTTCCCCTCACCTGATGGCAAGCTTAAGTCTTGAGACCTATTAGGTTATTTTTCCACAAAATATCTAATGACGATTTATTGTTTCAGCTACGCAATGGTATTAATCCCACCGTCCACCCCCCGCACCATCGTAGACTCGCTCTCAGGCCAGTTGCTGGAAAACGGCTTCAGAGTCAAAGAGACGAGACTCGGTGGCCCTGGAGTCTCCATTGAGATGTGACGTCGGTTCCCTGGCAAGCGACCCCGGATAGCATAGCAGTCTCGCATAGTATGTCAAGTTATTTGAGAACTTGACGAAAAGTTGCCACACAATTGCGCAACAGTTGCAAAATAGTTTGGACACAATTGAGTGGGTGGGTGCGCGGTAATTGTGTGTGTCGACAATTGTTTTTGGATGTCATAAATCTGACAATGCGATAGACTTACGAGTATGGTGATAGTAATAGTTACTATCAAATACGGGAAATAGTTTTATATGATGACTGTTTTTTTTACAATTGATGGACTTTATAGGTCTGGAAGAGAAATGAATTGGTAATGAAGCGAATATGAGCGAAAAATGTAGTTCCAAATACAATATGTATGGAGACGGGTTTGATTCACATGTTTATATTGTTAATTTAAAAAGTGTGCCTGTTGGAATAGAACTGAAGTTCAAGGGAAAAGAGATAATAACGCTTCAAAAAACGGTATAGCCTTAAAATATGTAATTTATGTAGCACTTCATACGGAAGTGTATGGACAAATGTGTTAACGGTTACTTCCAACAAGTAACCGTTACTGAGAAATGCTTATAAGGTATGTGTAAATTATCATGCATGATATATTTTCTACCTCAGCAACTCTTCAAATCAATCATACGAATACTTTTTGCAGAACTACAAGTCACGGGATGTTTGTGATTATTATTTTTGCAAACACTTTTGTGACAAACTGTACCTACTTAACTAATTAAGTCAAATAGGTGGAGGATTTCTTTTAAATAAATTAAAAGAATAAAATGCGGGAAGCAAATATATATTTTGAACATTGTGACCGCCTCACATGAAGTCACGAGTTGCACTCGTTCTTAACTGTCAACTTGTTAAATAGTGAAGTAGTGGTGCGACAGTCGTGCGATAGTTGCGCGATAGTAGGTATCGTAAAAGTTTTTCTTTGACTGAATTTTTTTCTCAGTCTGATAATCCTATTTATATTGTTTGCGGCAATTAATTTATATTTTAATTAGGTATGATATATTCTGGTGGGGGGTCCATTGCGTTACGGGCAGTATAAAGATATATTGCCATGTGAGAAATATTCGTATGACTGTGTCTTAAGTTTGTATGAAAAGACGTCTTTTTGACTCTTATAATTTTGTGTATGAAGACCACAGGAGTGGTTGCAGGTTGTATTTATATTAACTTAGGTAAACAGTACAATATTTTAATGGATGTGTCAAAATTGTGACTGCTATATAAATGTTCAAACATTGGCCTCAAATAGTATCCCTTATTATGAATTACTATTATAAACAGTAGAACAAACGAGGTATTTACCATGTTTGCTTATTATGTTGAGTATCTAATAGTACTGATAGCCAGTACATCCGTGATCACGGCACTTGCAACAGCACCGAAATATCGTGCGGTTCAACGCCGGTTCACATACTCTTTAAAAAAATCTTTTGTTTGTTCATTAAACATTTAAATTATGATTTGTTGCACGAACTGTGTCGAACCTTTCCGGAAACCATGTTGACCAATGCAATTGCATCAAAGTACATTGTACGTTGCGGCAATTAAAGTGAAGTGAATGAATTTGTATTGCATGCATTTTGTTTGTAATTAATGTTAATTTTGCATACAATTGGTGTATTCCTGAATAATTTAGTCTCCGATTGCCGGTTCAATCAAAGGTCTGGCTACTGGGCTGTACTACCGAATTTTAGCCCCCAAATTATACAAGACCTATTGTTATATAGGACCTCTCGTTCATTAGTAACTATACCAACTAAACGTTGAATAGAATTTGGGATGTCATGCGTATCACATATTCGGGCGCCCGCCCTTCGTGCATATTCCATGTATTTTTGAACAATTCGCGCCATATTAATCAGACTGGCTTACGCTCGGCGCTGTTGGTAGTGAATATACGTTATTCTTCTTAAAACAAAAAATATTATGTACCTATTGTACCTACTTACATCTAAAACATTTATTGTCAGTGACGATTTTGACAATTCTTATCAACAGTTTGGCTCTGTTAATCATTTTATACGTTTAATAATTATGATATTATTATATTTATTATAGGATAATTAATTAGTTTAATTATAAAGTACCCACCTTGTTTCTTCGTTTTAATTATGGATGTTAGCTAAGGATTGGTGGTCTCAAATCGCTGTTATTAAACACCCTAATAAATACGTTTATGTGGGGGTGCCATAACTGTTTTTAGTTAAGTATGAGCTAATTTGCTCTCATGGTATCTCTGGCAAATCACCCAATGTTGGACCCAACGTTGGCCTACGCCGACACCAAATAATTGAGATAAGAGCCGACAGATGAAGATGAAAAATTGGTCTTTAGATTGAGAGACACCAATTACGGTCAGATATTTGGGACCACAAATTCCTTCCTAACATACTTACTATGTAATCTAAATGATCTTTTTTGGTTATGTAAAATGACGTCCTTATCAAAATATAAATGAATGTGTAAATAAAAAAATCGAATAATGATGTAAAATCATGATTAATAGATATTTTTTGCTTTAATACTTGTTAGCAAATTCATAAAATTTAAAAATGTATTTTGCAATGAACTCAGTGTTAAATTTAAACTACTAATTTATCTTCTCAATACATTAGGTATGTTATACTGTTCGCAAACATTTATTTTGTTTGCAAAAGATATTGTAAAGAATGTATTGAATTATTATGAAATCATTACAAGCTGTTATTTGAGTATCTTAAACGTGTAGATGTGTATTCGATTGATTGAGAATGTATAAATGGCTATGTCTTCCAAGAGACTGTTTATTCGTTATATCGTAATAATTCCAGTGTCATTGTGATAAAAAAACTTAATGTTTCGTCAAGTAACACCTACTTTTGGTATGGGGCCACTGACTACAGTATCAATGTTGCTAAATTCATTTTTTTTTTAAATATCACTATTTGGTATTGTTTTCCTGCAACACTCAGAGACTTGAACCTTTTCTGTCTCAAATAAGGACATTCCTAAAATATCGAGAGATTTCATCCTTGGGTATATCTTAATAGCTATTTAATTATTGAATTTAAGTGGTATGTGTTTATACGTCGCGCTCAATAATTTAGTGTTAATTGGTGCTGAATAAAAATGTATTTTAGAAACAGTTGAGTAAATAAAAAGTTTAATAATTTTGGAAACGGAATAAAACGTTTGAATATTAATAACATTTTTTATTTCACCAGGACGACTAAGGCCTTGTCACTTACCTCTGAGATATGTCTCAAGCGTGCACTTGAGATACTCTGCGCCGACGCGACGGCGCAATTCGCAGAGCATCTCAATTGCACGCTTGAGACATATCTCAGAGGTAAGTATCATTATTAATACGGGCCTAAGTGATGTGGATAGCCAGTTGCATGATTACCTTACAATCGCCTCAGAGCCAAGTGTTAGTACCAACCTATAGTTTTAGTTTATCGCCCTGGGCCAACAAACGTGTATCAAAAGACTTTTATCTAATCTAGGGATGCGGATCATCATTAGATTATGAGGAACTTATACATAGACGAGGCGAAAAATCAAACTTCAATATTAAAACTCACATTTTACTACATACTAAAATCACATTAAATTATCCCTAGTTTTAAATAATACAAATAAGTATGTTGTAAAAATATCGAAGATCAAATAATATTAATATACAAATAAAACTATTTAGCTGTTAAAAATGTAAAAAAGGACAGTCTATTTTCAAAGTATTCAATGCCAACAATATATAATCTGAAGATATTTTACAACAACATGGAATTTCTGGTGAGTATAGCGTAGGTCTTATAGTAGCCACACACGTTCCAGTTACTTGCGCAGGTTTACACTTGGGGTGGTGAGGGGTAAGCCGCAGCACCACGTCCTATTGTGGGATACCCGTTGGTTTACAGTGAAAATTAAAAGAAAATTATTAAGACGATGCCTTACCTCACCTCTACACTGCTTCAAGAGTTCGCTCATTAGGATTAAGCTAGAGATTCAATACTTTGAAATATAGACCGTAGTTTTGTATGAAATGAAATCCGCAGTTTTATACTTACATAGGTATTATATAAAGTTAATCTACTTATCTATTTCTTCGCAGTAGGTACATTATGGATTTCTTTTAAATAATTTAAGTAAACTTATATAATGCAGCCCTTTGGTAGTTAATACTTTTGCCTGGAATTAAATTTATTTAAAAGATTACTATTCCTTCAACCAAAAACAACTAGTAGCACAAATATCTCTTCTGTTTCGATAAATATTAAAAACACATTTCATAGATCCTACTTATGCCTCTTTACAGCAGTGATTTATAAAGTTTAGATATACAACAACAAATGGAGAAACAAAATATTAATTTAATAAACAGCTATCAATGTCTACTTCGAATCGAACGTACAAGCGAAAGCACCATTGAATGACATATCCATACTTAGTGCACACTAGTAGTGCCGGCAAACACCTCGAACAAAAGTGGGAAAGTCATTGCGTACTATACGGAGCAACACAAGGCAAAAAATCACTTTTGACGACGCGGGCCCTTTGAGCTCGTGAGCTTTGGAATCTATGATTGGTTAATTGGTGCGCCCAGGGGCGGAACAATAAACCAGTTAGGGGAGGTCGGGCATCCAAGACCATAGCTTGGCTAAATACTAATAAGTATTTAAAAAATTAAAAATATGAAAAAAATTACCAATCAATAAAAAAATTGAGAAGTTGATTGTGGCGACCTCTTTTTATGGAATCGTATTTGTTGAAAAAGTGTAATGAAGAATTTGTTCATTTGGAAAATAATTTGGGGCAAGAGGGCCTCTTTTCTATTGTTGCTCCTAGGCCTTCAGACCTCTGACTCCGGCCCTAAGATCGTAATAGACGCAACACATCGCCAAGAAGTTTGCCGGCCATTATAATAGGTAGGTATACAATAGAATAACGTACTACATCAAAACACGATTTTCCTATGTAATAGACCCTGTCGAAAATCCTACCTACGTTAAACCTCGGAATAGTGTCAAGTGTCTCAACCCTCTATGCATAATACTTAAATGGTTGGACCCACATAGCCACACGCCTGTTATCATTATTTTGGACGTGTATTGGACGTTTGATTGCAGAAAGAGACTATTATACTCCGTAGTACGGCATGGTATTCGTGTCTTCCAAGTGTTTTGACCATTGAAATGAATCGGTGTTTATCACGTAACAGATTCATAGTCGAAGTTTTCATTACTACTATCCCCAACAATGTGAAAGACATAATGACTGAATGTGTGGTCATTGCTCGAAGAGACTCGAAAGACAACTCATGAGAGATGGCTACAATCTGCAGTGCTCTTCTATAGAAATGAAGTGGGGTATCGTGCTCGCGCTTACGTTCAGGCAGGCGAATTAGCCTCGTTTTCAATGACTGAGTTTCTAAACGACACAGTGCCGTATCTTAATACCTTTTTTTAAAAGATCATTGGTTAGATGGTTCAGCATCTCAATCCTTTTTAGATATAGGTAGGTAAGTGAAAATATATATAGGTATGTGCGGCTGTGTGGAGTACAACCCTTATGTCTAAACCCTCTCTAATACCCTTGTGTGATATTTCCGACAGGCAATACTTGCAGCTATGTTGTATGGCTATGGGCAGGGGGAGTTACGATAAAATGATCTATAGGTATAGGTATATTGTAGGGTAGACAGTACATTTATATTTTAACTAGTAGGTACTTGGAACCCGTGACGGCTAACTTTGACTATAGTTTACTATAACACTGATATACCTATTTAGGTACGTTTAATTAATGATTAGGCTATAAACTACTTCTTTCAATGTTTAACGGTTTGGTATACAATAGGTACTACCTATTCTTGTGATGTTATTTACATTGGTAGGTATAAATAATTCTCATATTTTTTCTACAATTCCAAAGGAGACTTTAGAGTCAAGTTGTAGGCTTAAATCAGCATAAGTTAGACATTTCTATAAAAAAGAAGTATAATGGGCTTATTTAATTCGACTTACACATGTAAAATATATTAATTTGTTTAAATATTTCGAAGTTAATACTGAAGCACTAAAATAATAAAAAAAGATCACAAAGGAATTAATTAAAATATTATGTAAACAAAATAAAATATAGCATAGGTATAAATAATTCGATTTATGGTCCATATTGTTATTTATCATTATCACAATAAATGACTATTTTATTCCATCCCCATTTAAAAAAAATATAATTTCATGCAGCCAATATCTTAACATTAAATGAAGAGGATGATTCAATATTATTTTAATTACATAATCAATTTTTACCTATGTATCTATAGATAGTAACTAATGATAAATAATTAATTTATCACACCACTTATGTTGTTGTTATTTTCGATTAAAATTTAGTAAGCCTGAACAAGTTACCTACCTATGTAAAATATTATAAATTTAAATTGAAAATTGTTGAAAATGGTCAATACTTGAAAATGTCTCTAAATTAATTACCTCTTCAAGATACGTGGACGTGTTATTTGAACTACGGTTTATGTTATGCCTCATAAAATTAATTAACAAAATTCTAATAAACATTACAAAATTCTAATATTATCTAAGGTACGCTTTACGAGAATAAATGTTGCGATTATTAAACATCTTTGGTCAATATTCCTTAGAAGATGCCTCAAACATTTTGATTTAATAAAAGTAATCAAATTATTCTACATGTAGAGTACCTACTCGGATAAGTCGGATGTATCCGATTACTCTACAATTTTTTTTACAACAATATAAACCATGAGTATACCTAGGTATAAAATAAAATGAAAAAATCAGAACAATAAAAAATCTTATAAAACACCGTGCACTGAAATATCTGTGGTAGGTACTTACATTGAAAATGAAATGGTACAGTTGTGAACATAAGTAAGTTGCCTAGAATAACAGTAACAGTCATCAGAATTTTGTAGTAAAATTATTGTTTCTTGTCGTTCATTATAACACTAAATGATTTGGCCGTTAAAATAGGTACACTAGCTAAATCTATGAAGGCGTTTTATTTATAGTAATAAATATTATTTAATATTTTACTTAAACATTCAGTCAGGATTGCGTCCGAGGATTCAACGAGGACCCTGGGCTCGAGTTGGAGCCTAGGATGCAATCAGAACATAACGCTAAGATAATGATGATGATTCAGTCACTGTGTTTGAATATTAATACAAAAATTATAACTTAATTTATATGAATAAAATCAATATATTAGTACGATTCTTGACATGTACTTTTTAATTTATTATGCATTCTTGTTTTGGTAAATGAATTCAACCAAACACAACCATAAAAATCAACATATTTATAACAAAAATACTAAAATCTTTGTTCAGAGATGAGTCTATAAAACAAATTAAACTATAAGGCATGACAGCCTAGTCTAAGTCACTAAATATTACGAGAATCTCAAGACTCCGCAATGCAAAACAACACGAATGTTATTAAGCTATTTATAAATTTTCTGTGCCAACGAATCGAATACTCCACATTTCATTATTTCATTCTATCACAGATGTTATTATCATTCAATACTATTAATAATACACTCTTGTTCATGCCTCTCATTACCTACATTAGTATCTAATAAAATAAACAGAAAAGTATTAATACTGGCGATTTAAATGCCATCTACTTTTGTAAACCGTTTAGAATCAACACGATTTATAAACGAGAAATTTCTGATTGATATTAGATACCATGAACGTATAGAACCTAAATGGACAGAACGCCCTGAAGACTAGACTACACAGTCTTAGTCTTCAGCGCGTTCTGTGACACCGTGCGTGTGACACTACAAAAATGGCGTCGGCTAACCATGTGTGAGTGAATTTGGAGTTGGAATGTGTTATCCTTATCCATTTGATTGAAATTCCTATTTTTTCTTGCTGTTACTACGGTTTTTATACCATTTTATGGCGTAGGGTTGACTCTAGTGTCATACGGTATATTCTTCAACGCGTTCCATCCATAGGTTTTATACGTTCATGAATATTACCATCAAATGTCAGAGAATTCTACTGCATAACTACTTAACTACACTATTCAACATTCTCTGTAATCCGATTATTAACGGATTTTTTTTTTGCTATTTTTTAAAGAATTATTAACGTGACTGTACAAATCAACGTGTAGCTGTCAAAGTTTTCACTATTAAATAATGGAATTCCGTCAGACGACTATTAAAGTAAAAAATATTATAATTACAAAGCCAAGTACGACTTCATTGAGTCCCTTATTATGGAAGCATCTGGCTTATGCTTGTAGCCAGCCTAAGGCCCATCGTCAAAAAGCCCATCATAAGCTACTGATTTCCCGCCAGATATCCGTTAGCCTCCGAAACAAGGCTAAGCGTATTATGTTCTACAATTGGTAGCCCGCTCTTAACTGGTTGTTGGGTTCGGCATCGGGCTGGTGGATCAGGGGTGGTGAGAGTGGATCTTCACTGGAAGTAATGGTCGTCGACGGTGGCAAACCTGTATAAAGGAATACATGTTTTCAAATTCAGATAGAAATCCTAAATAACTGGTCACCATCAGCTAAGTACACTGATATAAATCTAATGTTTTAATAAATGAAAAATTGAAAAGCAAAGAGAGTGCTATTCCCTCACCTTCGTTTTCGTCCTCCTCAGCAAGCCACTTCTGTATCTCCAGCTGGTACATCCGCCTCTGCAGCACCTCCTTCGTCCGAGGTCGGGAACCAATAAATGTCACCTCCACCTGTCAAAAAATGGAACTATAATATAAACCGAATGGAATACTGATCCCGTTCCCGTAACCTATGGGGATCTATTCCCAGGATAAAAATTAGCTTTGTGTCATCCTAGTCCATTTTATCTCTGTGCCAAATTTCGTCCAGATCCGTTCAGCATTTTCGCGTGTCACGACACTACTTTGTCACAATGGTTTGTTAAATTATCCGAAGTTGTGTTATAAAATTTAGTTCTATGTAATCTTACGCCAGGTGGTAGATGAGGCCTGAGTTCCTCCGATAGGTCTCCATTAGCGCCGAGCCTCTGAGCCTCCTCCCAGTTCGTATGCACCTCCTCATGAAGAAGTTTCTCCTCTGAAAAACATCAATAAAAATTTACACATAACCCTTGTACAAGTACTTTTATACAAGTAATTACATAACCATTGCATTCCAACTTCACGTTTATGACAAGGTGACTTACCATCTCTCTTTGTGGTGCTGCGTTTGTACTGTATCCTGAAGCGGAAGGCCTCTAGCACGCTGGCGACCACGATAGTCAACACTACCATAGTGAACAAGTAGAATACCTGAAAGTTCATTATTTGGGGTTACAATATTGACGTGAATGGGTACACGTCAGTAGTGTAATGGTCCGAATTCTAAATGGGGACCTCTCTATCGTAAGGCCGACTCCATAACCATGTACGGCCTCACCCTAGAGACATTGGCACGGAGTGGTGCCCGTTCCATCTCTTCAAGGTTCCATGGGCCATCTTAAAACCGTAGTTAGTCCATGGTCAGCTGGCGTGCGAGCAAACTGGGTTATCGGGTAACCTTACACCCCGGTAGCCAGAGCTCACTTGAAGGATTCTATACTGTCAGCGGGGAGAGCAAAGTCTCCTGTGTTGTCAACACAGAAATTCCCCCCCCCCCCCCCCCCCAATTCGACATAATCCGCCAACCAACCCTCTCATCTGGGGTCAGCAGGGCGAGTGTGACGCTCCTGGCGTTGCACACGTCCATAGGCCACGGTGACCGCTTCCCATCAGGTGAGCCGTGCGCTTGTCTGTCACATAAGTGGTAAAAATAGCTTACCATGAAATAAATCCTGCTGAACTGTCCAGCCACGGTGGCGTACGCGTTCATGAGTATGAACCAGTTGTTGACGACGGTGAGCTCGAACAGCGTCACCCCACTCGTGACGATGTTCTCGAAGTTGTTCAGGTAGTAGTAGCCGAGGGCCGTCGACCCGTTCATCGAGTACTTGTAGAAGTCCTCCACTGTTGTATTACTGGAAGTATACAAACATACAAATTAGGTACGCCTTTTTACCAATGGAATAGGCAGCGACAACATCTTTCGACTTGCTACGATCTTGGCATAGTAGGTAAACCTTACGCTTCTTTAATTTTCATACAATGCACGCTGATTGCGGTTATTCATTTAAGTGCTCTTTGAAGTCTTCGAAGCACGGAAGGGTCTCAAAGAGAAACTAGCTAGGTCACCAATCCTGAAACTGACCTAGCTAGTTTCGCTTAACCTTGCAATGTGTTAACTTACTCGTAACCACTTAATACGAGCCCAAATCCATAATTTTACTGAACATCCCAGGTCAATACTTACACACAGCAGTTCCGAAGGTCGTAAGACGCGAACAGCTCCATGCCGATGATGGCGAAGAAGTAGTACATGACGAGCATCACGCAGCCGGCGGATGACATGAGGGGGGACAGCAGGACCAGCGTGCCGAATACGTCGCGGTAACGTTTCTTCAGCTTGTAGAGACGCATTAGTCTAGAATGGATAATAATAAGAAAATAAGACTCAGAATTTTTAGTGTAATATACACGTTAAGGTGACAATACAAGTATGTATGGATTATTCATGATTTTAGCCATTTTTAACCCCCGACGGAAACCCGAACGGGGTGTTATAAGTTTGACGTGTGTGTGTGTGTGTGTGTGTGTGTGTGTGTGTGTGTGTGTGTGTTTGTAAGTTTGTCTGTGGCATCGTAGCTCCCAAACGGATGAACCGATTTTGATTCTGTTTCTTTTTTAACTATTTTTAAAGGTGAGAAATCGGGTGAGATGTTCCCTCCGACACAAAGGGAGGATCCACCGAGGCACCGATCATGTAAGGTTAACAGTTAACGTTGGGATGTTGTTGATTTCAATTCCGCGATGCAGGCTCGGGTTTTGTAGGAGTTTAGATCCATTGCGCTAGATGGCGCTGGGTACATGTGATATCAACCAACGTAATAACAAAAACATTACCCTCCTTTCTTCGGCAGTCGGGAAAAAGGAAATATAATGCGATACGCGTAATCCACGGAGTAAAACGGGATAACGCAGGTTTTTTAATATTTCAGAAAACCAACGGCGATACTATTATAATATTTCTGTAAAATATAGTGTAAAAGTAAGGCTAATGATAGGTTTTCCTTATACTACTAACATACTCGTAGTAGGTAAATATAACTCTTTGATCTTGGTTCCTATAATTGATGAAATGCACTATTTGTCAGTGATCATGTAAAAAATCCATACAAACAAATATAACGAACCTCAGTGGTCTAAATATAACGACGATGAACAGTGTGGGTGCGATGCTGAGCAGCACGGCGCCCATGATGGCCAGTAGCGTCACGCTCAGGTCGAACACGTTCCACCCGCTCTCCAGGTACGGGCCCAGGCCTGACGCCATCATGCGCAGACCTGCTTCTATCAGGAACACTGCGAAAGGAATAAGGACATTGCTATGAAGAAATGAAACGCCTTTATCTTCACACGTGTTCCTTTCTTCTTACAATCATCGTTCGTAGGTACTGCTAAAGAGTGGAATGCCCTGCCTGAGTCTATATTTCCGGCAAGCTACAACCTGGGAGTCTTCAAGTATAGAGTGAATAGATTACTTCTGGCAAGCGTGCTCCACCGTCGACCACATCATCACTTACCAACAGGTGAGATTGTGGTCAAACGCGAGCCTATTACCAATAAAAAAAACGGGTTGTTTAAATGGGGCGGGAAAAAGCATCTTTCGAGACCGTCAGGTAGTTGGACATTCTAGGGGCAACCTCTGAAAATGGTAGCCACTGCTTTTTGAACTTCACCTCAGCTTATCATCAGGCGAGGTGCAGTCAATCTGATGGACTAAATATTTAAAAAAATGGCTTACGTGTAAGGAACAACCAGGTGTCCCAAGATGCACACAGCAGTCTAGCACTGTCTTGAAGATCGCCAGCAGCCTCGCACACTCGGAGCACCAATGCTACTCCGTTGCCGATGATTAGGGCATCTGTAATGGTAGGTAAGGTTAATGACCATATAACATGTCATGGTACAGTTTAGCAACCAGGTATACCATGGAAGGTTCGTTTTCTGAAAGAGAAAAAGGGATGGAGCTATAAGCTATAGGTATGGGATGTGCAGTTCCATCTCTTGTTTTTACTAAGAACACGAATGCTTATGGTAGGTGTACCAACAGATCATGGGCTATTTGTATGTCAAATTTAAGCCAAATCGTAGAATGCCACACAAAGTCTCACGCAATACAGCAAGGTATGTTCGTTGCCTTCGTTGGTCACTGCTGTTGCTTATGGAGTACGGCGTGTGGGAACAATTATATAGCCAAGTAAATAAATAAAAAGAATAGTTATTTACATATAAGATGTTCGAAGTAAGGCCACCGTACAGCCGCTTGAGCAGCTCTTCCAATAGGTTCCAGGGGTGACTCCGCGTACCACGGCGCCCTGGACTGCTGCCCAGCCCAGCGGAGAGCAAACACTTCGTACAAGTTTGCGAATTCGCTGCGAGACAGACCACCAGACGAGGATTGGTTTAGATGCTTGAACATGAGGTAAACGTCCAAACCAGCTGCAAAAAGGTACTCTTATGAAAAATTACAGTTGTCACAAGAATTTCAAGAATAGACACACCATTTAATGAGTGAGATCGTTACCAACTAAACATACGTCTTGGAATAAAATGTCAGTCTAATGTATTTTTTTTATCACGTGTATTATTAATAGGTTATGGGCCCAACATGCTTCCACTCTAGAAATCTATAAAGCCAGTAAGTTGTGGAGGTTAGCTCACCGCTTGTGGAGGACCTGTCAGGTGTGGTACTCAGTCACTTCACGTGAAATATAGAAGTTCGGACTTTATATAGTAGTTAAACTGAAAGTCTAACTCGACTGAGTTGGGCAAAGGCTCGGCGCGGCGGATGATAATGATGATGTTGAGGGAGTACCGGGTCAAACGGGGTGAATAGGGACTAAGGGGTGAATAGGAACAAAATGGTCAGTTAAATTTTGCACTTATTATCTTCTATCCGAAACTATAAACCACTTCCACGTCACGATGAAGAGAATCATCGAATATCCGGTTAAATACTTGAAAATTTCTAGAAGAAATTATTTAACAAATTCTAAGGAGCATTTTATCCGTATTCACCGGGCTTGCCGGTACACGTACAGTAGTGCGGCGCGTAGTGGCGCATGAGGCCGGCGAAGTGGCGCAGGCGCACGGCGTGCGGCGCGCGGCGCGACACCAGCAGGCGGAAGGCGTGGCGCGCGGCGCGGCGCCGGTGCAGCAGCAGCGCGCGGCACTTCTCGCGCTCGATGCGCGTGAACGTCTCGTACACCACCGCCAGCATCTGCACACCCACCACCACATGAGTCATATCCACACCAGTAATGGGTTTGTGCCCTGGCATTTTGGGGATTATTCAATCCGCCCAAAATGCCAGGATATTAACCCTCCACTAATCACTGATCACATCGCATGAAACAGCTCAACAGGTCACAAAATGATATAGATAGGGGCAAAAATATTTACAATGTAATTACCTACTCAAAATGTGGCCTGAGGGTCACCCTAGCAGAAGCAGGTCGAAGCCATAGCATGGAGTGCGGCAAGATGGGAACACTTTGTAGTTACCACACCCCAGGATCAACCGAGCATAGAGAGAAATACCTTTTGGGTTAGAAGGGCTCGGGTTATTGGTTGATCACTTCTTTTATTGGTTATCTTTTTGACGTTTGTTCAGGCTGGAGTGGGTGTAAGGATATTAAAGGGTGTCTTACCAAATTCATGAGCACGTAGAGAACTGTGATAATGTACAGTATGAAGAACACCGCGTACCACTTAGACTTCGCGTACGATGGCATCATCACATCTGGAAAACTGGAACCAATAACTGGATTTAGAACTTCGGATTCTACCACCTCCTGTGATAGATATTATCTACTGTACAACCTATTGGCTTTGCTTCATAATTTAAATAAAGAGGACGAAACACTTACTTGGCAGTTGTGAGTAGAACGAACATGCTAACGAAAGAATCGCTGATAGTCTGAAAGTGTCCGTTGTCGACGTGTTCTGAAAATAGATAGTAGCCCAGCAGCGAATATGTCGCCACGAAGAACATCAGTAGTCCTGCAAATTACAAACCAATATTTCATTCAGTAAATAAAGTATTTGATGCGCTCTTGATATGTAGGGTAACTATATAATATAGAAGTACATTAAAATAGCAATCTGAGAAGGAAATAAAATTAAAGGAAATCCAAGTTATGGGGGTGAATTAGGGTAAATTATGTGTGAGCGTGAAAAAGCCTTGCTCTGTAATGGTCTACATTCTGTGATTAGATTAATATATTGAGCTTCTCTAAATCCCGTGTAAATTAATGGATGTCATCATTTCGATACCCCTGAGACCGGTGGAGGCCCTCAGATATGCTCTTATAGTGAAGAAACTGGCTAACTACAAGTGCTTCGTAAATGTACTTACCTAACATATCAATAATAGGTGGCAGTGACTGAAGTATCTGTCTGATAAACCGTCGAACACCGCCACAGTGCCTTGTGTCCACCAAAAATATGGGGCGAAGGGCCCGCGTCACCCGAAAATGCGACGACTGTCGGCATAACACCACTACTGCTTCTAGCACCATTATTAAGAGGGTTATACCCTGAAATGTAACATGTTTTTTCATTAGTTCATTAGTTGTTGCCCTTTCTTCTGGGTTGCATAACATCCAGAAGAAAGGACAGAGACGTCTGAGATCCATTTACTTAATCCAAATGAACTTTACAGTAGCGAGCGCCGTGTAGCCCTCTAACCTCTGGAGGAAAAGTCTGCGCCAAAGCCAGGGACAGGACGACTGTTTGTAACGCCCCCTCCCTCCAGCGCCCAAAGCGTCTTATTGGAAAACCTTACACCCCGGAGACGGCGGCGTGCGGGTTTTATTCAGTCCAAGTTCGACATACCACCCCCGGGCCCCGATGGCCGTCAGGGTGTTAGGTACCCGTGGTCCGTGAGGATTTCCGCACGCAAAAAAGGAAAGGTTGGCTTGGGGCCCGATGTCGATTCACACAAAGTTCGTGTTACAAAAGTATCTACTTATTATAGGTAACTACCTCAATAGTTTCCAAAATTGTAAGCGAGAGTGGTGAGACTAGGTAGTCTGGAAACCAATAAAAATAATACAATATCTACTACCTATATGCCTAGTTTCTTTCGTTTTATGGACATACGAGTGCCTATCTGCCTACATATAAATATTTTCATAGCACGACCTTTACTTTAAGTGTCTTGTGACATTACAGAATTTGCTCGTGACCTAAATAAAACGATGCGGGTGTAGGTAGGTAATCTATTGAGTTTATATACGAACTACCTATTTTTTATAGAGGCATATAGGAAGGTATGCCCAGTGTTCAAGCTTGGTTCATTACGTCACCTAATGGTACATGACGAAGCTACTTAGGTACCTATTAATAGACTCAGATACACTCTAGCTAAGGCAATTTCTAATCGACTTCAAAAAAAGAGGAAGTTCTCAATTTGGCTGTTTTTTCAATATTTGTTAGGTACCTCAGAACTTTCGCCTGGGTGAAAAGATTTTGATGATCCTATTTTTATTTGAAAGCTAATGATTTCTGGGTTCCATTCCAATTTGTTCCAGTGGAAGTCGGTTTTCTTTTTTGAAGATTTATTTTATTGCAAGTACCTATATTTTAGTATAGAACCTTATGTACTAAAGTTGTTGACATACCTTTATCATAGTTCTCTTATGTTTAAGTATTGTGCCCCATCCGATCCACTTCAGTTTGAGGTGGAGCTCGATTCCAATCACTGCCAACGCCAACAGTTCTACGGTGCCGTGAGCCCATACTGGCAGCTAGAATAATATTGTTGTACAAAATTATGACATGAGTTTTATGAAAACGCACCGTCCCTTCAGACCGTTAATATATTTAATAACTATAGTCCATCTCCGCAGCTCGGTCGGAGGTCGGTTACCGTTTTATCGTCTTAACTCCGTTTCTACAAATTATAATAATGAATTGATTTAAAACATTTTATTTGAATATTAAAAACGGATACTTCAATTTCACTTATTTGTATAGAATCAGATTACTTATAGATTTCAGCCACCGAATAACTAGGTATTAGTCTTCAGCTCCAAATATCAACCCTGGTGAATAATAAAAAGCTTATGTTAATATTAAAAACACATACTTCAAATGTTGGAACCGCAGGGTCTTCAGTAAACGCTAAAAGGATTAGCACCAAGGAAGCCAGTAGATCTAATCCATGGTACCATGGGTTGTGTACCCTAAGGTAAGCCGGTAGTTCTTCTGGGCTTGAAGGGTGTGAGTCAAACTTTTCATTGTTGAGACCTTCCTGAAATAAAAAATACATTATTTCGTGGGATGTGTCATGTGCAGTGATGGGTTCTAAGCCCTGATACTACAGGCACTTTAAGCCCAAAATGCCAGGGCATAAACACATCACTGGTCACGTGTGCTTCTTGAGTAATACGTATAGAAATATCCAATATTCTCCTAAAATACAGTCAACTGTGCTCTGTGGTTTGGTTTCAAAACACCAACAGTACAATCACTAGAGCCTTTCCTTTTTCATAGCTACCAATGAATCATCTTGAATTTCGACTCGACATACCTATTAAACGACTTAAATGAAATCATAATATCTAGATAATAGACGCATTGACGTTATATCCGATTTTAGTTTTGTTTTTTTATGCAGTGCACGTCAATTAGGTATAACTTTACTTCGCCTGGTTGTAAGAAGAATAATTATTAAGATTTAATTGATTGGGTTACTCGTAGCTGAATGTGATCTACAATTTGATTTGTCATTCCACAAGCCCTTATTATTTCTGTGATATTAACTTTAGGTCTTGAACATCTTGACGTAAGCAGTTGGTATGTACAATCATCAAAACCTTTTATAACTTCACTTCGCCTGATTGTAAGGAGAATTGTTAACATTTGATTAATTGACCGAGCTGGATATTTGTTTTAAAGTTAATTATTTATTTATGTACACACATAATAATACACAGTAGTACATCAAGTAGAAAGACGAGTACAGAGGTTCTGCTTATACTTATCTACAAATCTCATTCCACGATCCCTTAATATTTCTGTGAGAGACTTTAGGTCTTGGCCATCTTGATGACGTGAGCAACAAGTAAACTTACCTCCAAATAAATAGCTGCTTCATGATAGTTCATCTCCCAGTGTTCGTCTTCTGACATGTGCAGGCCGGTGTGCAGTGATGAGCGGCTGCCCATGTCCAGGGTGCCTGTGTCGCCAGCTCCATCTGTGCCCGTCCGCGTATCTGCACAAGAGTAAGTACGTACTGATTTGCCTGAATTAATTATTTAATCTACTTCAAAAAGGAAGAGATTCCTATAATAATTTAAGTGCCTAACTTGTGAAATATTTATTTGAGTCTCAGGCCAATAAAAAAGTTTAGAGTAGGTACCTACAGCACTTTTTTATTAGTTTAGAGTTTATGCAAACAATAAAATGGGTGGTGGAAAGAATAGTAGGTACAATGACAATCATAAATATATACACACGAACAGTATTCTTAACTTACAAGATTCCTATATTAAATTATTAAGCAGTTTTGTGTTTTATGACCCGCAACACAAGTAACGTATTCATGGAAATAATAATATTCTTAGTTCTTGGACGTAATGGTCCGCTCTACAAATTAAAACCGAGACAAGCCGAATTTCCTACTTTTCGCACCCTTCTTCACATAGTGCCAACTCGAAAGCCAGGTACCGTCAGCGTTAAAAGTAGACAGATTTCAGAACAAAATCTAAATGAAGTCCACTAAAATAGACCATTTAAATAGAGTCCACTGAATTGTTAATAATAAGTATAAAAAAAATGCGCAAAAGCGTTTTTTGAAAATCTGAAAAATCTTAATATATATAAATCTCGTGTCACAATGTTTGTCCTCAATGGACTCCTAAACCACTTAACCGATTATAATAAAATTCGCACACCATGTGCAGTTCGATCCAACTTGAGAGATAGGATAGTTTTTGAAACGGATTTCGACATCCACACGGGCGGAGCCGCGGGCAACAGCTAGTATTATATAAGTAGGTAATTATAGATAGTTTTGACGCCTACTATAAGTAAACCAAACCAACCTATGAAAGATTGGTATAAAAATTGCGGATAAAATTGAACGCGTGTTATTAATTAAACCCAATAGACAAATAATTTTAATTGAACCTTCTACTACGTAAACTAAACAATGCTTACTTAATTGTTTATCACCCATTAATTTTAACTAAAACGATACACAACACTGAAATAATTAAATCTAATTGGTTTATAGAGTTAAGCTGTGCTATTTGAGCAATAAATGTAGTAAAGTATTCAGGGTTAACTCTGTGACCGGTGTTTTGGTTGAGGTTTATAATTGAACTGCTTTTAACGATTTAAGGTCATTGTTGACCACAGGAATCTATTCCCGGAATAAAAACTGTCTATGTACTGTTCCAGGTTATAAAATCTATCGTTGTGCTAAATTTCATCCAGATCCGTTTAGCACTTCGCTGGTGATTGAGATCCATCCAATCAAACTTTCGATTTACACTTTTCACTTCATCGAAAAAAGTTGATTCCTTACTAAAAATAGCTTTCATAATACTAAAATGCCTAGATTATGTCTATATCGCCAAGATACCATAAAATACTGCTACATAGTTTTGATCTAGGTACTTTTTCAAACACGCTAGGTATGATGTAAGGGTTTGTATAGGTATGTATCGACGCCAATAAATCGAATGACGCACATAGTGACGTCACGTTTCGTTTCGGCTAAGAGTGATGAGACTCACAAATTTCAATTTTCACCGCATTATTACTTATTATACTGTAGTTATTACTTATAGGTACACAGCACTTAAAACTGAGATTTATTAAGTAATAATATCACACATCAATTAAATAAATAGCCTATTGCAGTCCACTGCTGGACATAGGCCTACCCCAATGTAGGTACCTACGCCATGGCACCAATATGGGATAATTGATTGATTGATTGATATCACATTTTGTTTAGTTGGATTTCGTAATGGCTTTTGTGTACCCGACTGCCATCTCACCCTCCAACCCCGAGAATACGAATTCTGCGCTAAAACCTCATCCGTTAATGTGATAACCCAGCCAAAATCAATTAGAGCCTGTTTACATTTAAAATTTTGGCTAAGTATGTATCATTTATATTCTAAATTCACGTTTCCCCATCACGTATCACATAAGTTTTCATTATCAAGCTAAATCAGCGCGAAATTATACCTATACATAATATTGGACGCATGATTCGATACAAATACGCATAGCAGATCACGTAAGTATTGTTCAGATTTGCTGATCGGTCAACCCAGATTATATCAACAACAGCACGTGAGTGAGACGAGACGCCAGCATTCCATTTTCGATTTTCAGCATTACGTTATAATACTGCCTCCTTCAACGACCAGCATTCGCTTGTAATGTAACGTACTTAGATGTGACATGATTCTCGTGGAATACCTCCCCCTTAGAAGGCACGTGGCCATATGCCGTGAAGCCAGGTGACGTATCGCGATAATCTCTGATTGATCAGAATACTATACTTAGTATTACTTCTCACGAATTAGAGGCACCTAACCTTGTTCGCTCGGACATAATATATTATGACCCTGGGTCGGTGCAGGGCAATAGCGTAGTACCTATTGGGCAGAACAATGAAAGAGCAAGCCAAGCAAACCCCAATTAGCAGGAAAGCTTTTTTTCGGCAACCGGCAACACTTGAACTGTGTCAATACATGGACACTAATTTGACTGCACCCCCGTGGATGGTAAAAATCTAGTGGCAAGTCCAGAAGATACGCGTCACCATTCACCATTCCAGGTTCTGTCGATCCTAAAATGATATTTTGTACCTTTACGGTCTAGATCGGTGCTTGTTCCCATACCGGTTAAATAACCCAGCATTGTAAAAAGGAGGAAATACGTGTGCAGGTAGAGATAATGCGAGACAAACTGTTATGATCTCTATATTTACAGCATCTACCTATGTCTCTAAGATATGATGCAATACTGTACTTATCTTATTACAATAACTGTCTACGTAATCCCTATAGTATGATTCACATCTGATAATTGTGCACAGTTTCGACAGTTTGTTTCCTGCCTAAATATTGTATTTTGTTCTACAAGCGACGGACGGGAGATACCGCTCGAAGGAAGCATCTAGTTGAGTCACGGTAACGTAGTATGACGCGCGTGTCGTATTCGTTTCCGCACCACGTATTTATTTATGAGTGTTTTGTAGTCCTAATGTTAACTCAGATGTAATTAATTCAAATTATTGGCTAATATGGAAGACATTATTATTAATACATATCTACATTTAAAAGCTTGCATCTCCATCTCTCTCTTCACTACGCATTCCTCTCCTCTCGCTAAACTTCCATCATGGTTTTAAATTTTGTTTAGAGCTAGTGTTTTAAGCTTTGTATGTGCTACTGTACCTACTATGTTCTTAATACATACACACAATTTTTCATTTACTAATAATTATGTATCCTAATTGCCTAGTTTTCTAGAGTCTAATAAATTATTTTCTATTATATTATTTTCTATTCGAATAAATTACTTTTTTGAGAGTCGAGCACTAAAAAAATGTTAATTTTAAAAGGGTCGTTTCTGACCAATTTCCCTCAAAGTTTCCGACCGAATTAGTGTGAATTGACCACTAACAGAGTGTGCTGTAGCACCTACAACTTTAACAATAACAACGCGAGGCAGACACAGAAGTTCAAATCCGGTCACACACAGTATACACGGAAGCTATTCAAATATCATAATGGTTTCAAGAGATCACTGACCCATTCTCCGTTAGGGCCCAGACTGTGTTAAAGTATCCATTGTAAGTAAGCATGTAGATACAGCTTGTCCTGGAGTAACGTAGTTACTCAACTTCCATATCAATAGGTACTAATAAAGTGGCTGTGCCTCTACTTTGGAGATATTTAGAAAAAATACTTTGGTTTTGTTAGGTATATGAACGATTCTAAACACCAAAAAACTATTTTTTTTTGGAATTATTTTCTGTTTGTTCGCGATGGACGCAAAACTACTCTACTGAACGAATTTTGATGCGGTTTTTTGTTTGAAAGTCTTAAAATCTTACGCATGTTTGATAACAATCGGTTGAGTAGAACCGGAGATATACCTGGTCAAAAAACGCGAAAACCTACATTCACGTGCGCAAAGCCACGGTCATAGGCCATAGGCTAGTAGGTAGTAAGTATCCAAAATCTTTGAGTACAAGTATTACGATTTATGTATACTAACAAAATGGACCATTGTCTGAATAAATAAATACATTACATTATTACAACTGTAACTTTAAAAGTCTGTAATAACTAACAGTATTTTACTCATAATCTATTTAAAGAAATGACAACAATGGATACTGAACGTAACATTGACAAGAACCGTTACGTTTCTGCGCCCAAACAAGATGATTCACAGAAGGCAGGTAGGTATTCTACATAGTCGAACTTTATTTCAAATTAACAGCTGTAGGTATTCAAATGCAGTAAATCGTTAAAAAAAACATTCCCAAGCAGCTAATCGAAATTTATCCATAGCTAGGAACAACAAATTCCTTATTACACTCAACTCTACCTACATACTCTACAAACATGTAGAGTTGAGTCTTTCTCTATTAGGTACTACGTATACACGTATAACCTATCCATTGCGTAGATAACCATCTCCTTCCATTCCCGATAAAGAAAAAAAAGTAAATAAATTAAAAATGTGTACATTAAAATAATGGGACAAATTGACACTGGAACAGCTGGAACTATTACTATTATAAAATTGTATATTACCTAACTGGAAAAGTTGAGTTATGATGAGTTAATGTTAAATTAACGATTCTGAACACAATTTTTTTTTGAATTGCAATACGAGTAAAACGAGATATGATCAAAAAACGATAACCGACCTCCGTGCGGGCGGAGCCGCGGGCGTTAGCTAATACCAAAAATATAGCGTTGGAAAAAAAATACTTAGTCAAAAAAAATACTCAAGTGACATTGCTATTGAATAAAACTGTGCAAGTTCTCTTTTTAAATTCGGTGAAAGTAACATCACAAGCTTGATTATAGCCATTATGACCCACAAACAAAAAAAGACAACACATTTCGATTTTAGAAGCGTCTTCTTTACATTGACTGCTAAAAACTCACGCGAAATTATTCCTTTTTATCGTTCTAGATAATAATAATAATAATAAACATTTATTTCTCCTTACAAAGAGCATTTAACAATAGAGGCACACGAAAAAAAACATTAAACATACGTAATGCTCCTAATTCCGGGTACATTTTTCTTTTGCAAGGAGCTAGTGTCTAATTTAGGGAAAACATGTTTGTGGTATACGTATAGGATCATCAATAGTAGATAGTATTTTTTTTTTTTTTTTTTTTTTTTATACTACTTAGGTGGCAGACAAGCACATGGCCCACCTGATGGGAAGCGGTCACCGTGGCCTATGAACGTGTGCAACACTAAGGGTGTCACACACGCGCTGCCTACCCTGAAGGGAAGGGGGGAGGGCTGGGATGGGGTGGGGAGGCTAGGAAGGGATGGGAGGAGGAGGGGTACAGTGAGCTCTGGCTATCCTACTTACCGGCGGGAACACAACTCGATGGTTATTATGGCCGCGGTGTTCTGTAGGGCGGAGGTACTACCCCAGTCGGACAGCTCATTTCGGACGGGAGATACCGTCGTGTCCTACCTCCTTCAACTCCTTCAAATTTGATGTGTTAATGAACATATTCACGTACCTTCAAGACTAATAGACTGTTTATCCATCGTGTTGATATATTTTCGATGACACTGTATTCACCATTCACACAACACAGCTGTGGCACAGAAAACGGAATGCAGCGCTCCACTGAGCCTAGTAACCGACTTAACGCTAGGGTCGCTACTTCAGACTGGTACTGATTTTATAGCTAAGTATTTTTAATATTTGTATTCGCAGGCTATATAACAGTACATTCATGAATAAAATTTATAATCAGATACGGATCATGTATGATAACATCTTACTTATATATCTTATTTTGTTTCAAGTATTTTTTTACTGCTCAAGTACCGAAAAAAACGTAATCGGTGTGTATATTTGTCAAACTATACTCTATACGTACATACATATACATACAAATAAATAAAATTGAAGTGTCTGTTTGTAGGTACGATATATACTCGTATATAAGCAAAAAATCTATTTTTTTTATGTCTTTCTGTCTGTTTGTATGAGGTATGTTTGCCGGATAGTGGCCGCAGGCCGAGTAGTGTGTGAGTGTGTGCGTGACAACTTGTATGCAAGTGGGTCGACTCTAATGACGTCAATGTATTCATCAACGCGTTCCGTCTATAGATTTTGTACGTTCGTGCATACAGCTAGATTTCTTTTTCATACCTACGTAGCCCTATGGATTTCCCACGCGGCACGGCTTTTGTATTAACAACAATAGTAAAGTAAATATAATTAAGATGAAGGTCCCTGAATCCCGCACGAAGCGCTGCAATGAATGTCTATGAATTATTTAAATATTTTAGAACACCACAATTTTTGAACTTTGGTGATGGCACTGTAGGTAATCGGGTAGGCTTTTTGAACGAAATTTTCCCGTGCGAAAACCTTGATACCGAGGTACTGTTGGTACAGTGAGCGAATCCTATGGGAATCTACTAAGCTGGAGGCATCTTCTTTTTGTTGAAGTTATATTTTGATTTTCTAAGTTTTAATGGAAAAAGTATGATTACCTTTCGGAACTTTGTTCATAAGGATAAAACAGGAGATAGAACCTAAACCACTGAAGAAGGACTGTAGCTTGAAAAAAGACATATAGGTAGGCTACCTTTTATCGCGAAAAAATGGCTTCAAAATCTTTAGTTAGGGGATGAAATTTTGTCATTTCCAAAGATACCATGAAAATTTTGAACTGTGTGGGAATGAAATAAATAGGGAATGATCCATTGGACATCCACAGTCACGCGCGCTAACCGATATACTACGCAGGCGAAGCCGCGCCCGTGGGCATAAGCGAATAATGCATAATTAGACAACCCTATAAGGGTCGTATTTTAGCATTATTAATAAATATTCATAAACTTCAAACTTTTGAGACAGATTTTTTCGAGAAAACTTTCGCGTTTCCTTCGCCTCCAACGGCAGTCTTAACCCAAGGCGAAGTTCAAAACCACAGAAATACTAATAGATTTCCGTACAGAAGTTCCTGTTCCGGACAACAATTAAATAAATGGCTACTTCACTCACGCTTTAATGCACTCGAAACTGACGGACTTGCATGAAAGGTTTAATATAATAATAGTAGAGGAAGCGCGTCAAGTACTTATGTAGGTAAGGACAGAAGCAGATGGCTGTTGTCTCTACCTACCCCGGCGAGAAAAGGGTGTGATCATAATATGTATGTTATGTTATGTAATATGTATATTGTTTTGCTCTGCACCGTTCCTAATTCGATCGATCCATTCATGAGCATAAGATGATAGATTAGATCAATGCGATCAAATTTTTCAACACGCGGTTATCTAGACCTAAAAGATACCTATTCTAAATAAAATACCTATGTAAATTCCTACAGATAACGGTAACTAAAAATATCATATTGATAGTACGGTACTACTCAGTACCTATATAAGATGAGATATCTTCGTACAGACGTTTCCTCTTGACCGGTTTTGACGTTATATAAATTACGTACTGTACTAAATAAGTACAATGATAAATGTTAGCCATTGTTCAAGCAACATGAAGATTGAGACATATGGGAACATGTAACCTCGTTTGTATTTTGGACGTCATGATCCGTTTTTAGTTCAATTACCTACTACCTAATTCAAGTTGGTCAAGAAATAAATTTCTTCGATGTATCCTACTTCCAATACCCCAGATACCTTTTTTATCGTGCGAAAAGCAAAAAAAATCGCACGCTTTCTTGGGTCTTCAGACGCTAGGGGTTAGATGGCCCATAAGACTATTCCCTCGCACCCTGGCTGACTCAGGACCATCTCCGATTTCGAGATGCGCTCCTCGTGGGTGTCCCCATCTTGCCTCGGAAAAGACAGGGAAGGGTTTTCCGTTTAGGAGCACTGAATAGGTAAACTCTAGAACGGCTGGGCCGATTTTGGCGGGACTTCAGTTCGCTTATAGCTCATAATATTAGGCGTAGCCTACTTTAATTTTAGAAAAAGAATTAGAGTAGGTAGGTATCGCGCGAAAAAATCAAAACTTTAACTACCTAAATCGCGTAGTTACGGGCACAGCAAGTATTTACTTAAGACATCGCAGTTCATTAGTTCTACACAATTCTAATTGATTAGGTCGCCGTGTTCGCAATAAAGCTCAAAATTAAAGCCGTCCACAGGCTATATAAAGAGTCGTAACTGTATTAGCGAAATTTTACGAGCTCCGCGGAAATGTAGCTTGGCCTGACCCAGTTTTAGGCCACACGGACATTACTAGCCATCATAGACACATGTGTCTATAGGTAGGTATAACCAAAAATTAATGTAGGTAGATATTTCTCGCGACGAATTACATTATTATGTTCATAATAATAAGTAGTGTATGATGTGATTTACTTACACATTTTTAAAAATATCAGGAAAGTGCCAACCTTAAGTCGATGTACAAGTAACGTATTAGGCTTTATGTCAGTGCGAATATACTTACTTGATATAGGTACGCAAATAGTAACATTATTGTATACTAACTGCTGAAAAAAACATTTATCGAGAAACTCAAGGATTTAGTTATTAAAATATGAAACTGGTTATTAATACAATTATCAGTTGTGAGGATTATACAGTTGTCTAGTTAGAAGGTCAACGAAACTGCAATGTTGTGATTGTATTCTTAGTAACACTTAGGCCGCGTTCCCATTACGCCGGACCGGCAGATTTACCGGAAACTGACTGACTCCCGGACAATAGTCTTCACATTACACTGAATCCCACAAGAAAACCGTATGCTCCCCTAAAATCCGGCACAATTGGTTGAATTTACAATTGTTTGAGAACTTTTACTAAAGGTATGCATGTAAAGGTTCAAAATACGTTCAATTTAAATTTGGTCCCTCAATGGGAACGCACACAATGTGACCAGCTCCTTTTTAATCCTTAAGCTACTTATTGAACCAATATATTTTCAGAAGAAGGCTTTAGGGGGTCGAGAGTCATTATCTTTCATCATCATAATCTCGGTGTTGTGTCCTGATTGCATACCAGACCCGCCCCTCAGACCCCCTGAGCCCGCGTTCCTGTTTTTCCTTCACCACTTCGCATGCATCTTGCATCCATGGTAGAGATCATTGGCACGCATGTCATTCCTTGCGACGTCATACCAGCACTTCCTGGGTCTTCCCCTCCTACCGGGGTCAGGTGGAACTGCCGTGGCCAGACATTTTTTACCCACGTAGTCAAGCGACATCCTGCATTTGGCTGCATGCATGAAGGCTGCCACAGATGCGGGAGTTCCTTACGCGATCTTTAGGGGTCTTTCGGGGGTCGAGAGTGAATACCAATAATTATAAATAGGTCATACGTCTCGCAGAGCTTTATATTTTGTCCATTGCGATATTTAGTTGTTGAATTACTATTTTCGGAATAAAGAATTATTAATATATTTTCATCGGTACCTATTCGCACTATATTCACTGAAATTCAACATTTAATTTTATCTATGACCTCTAATCTAATATGAAACTAAACGGTCAATAAAAATGAAAATAATAGATAAAGTACGTAATGAATTCCGCAACCACTGTTTCCTAATACTTAAGTAATAGCCTAGGTACCTGCTAGTTAGTTCAATATATCAATTTATATCACTTGAACCATGAAGTGATATAAAACCACGTCAAAAAAATAAATAAAAAAATAATAATAAGGACCAGCCAAATTAAATTAAATTTAAGGAAAGGGAAGAGCAGTCACGTTAAGAAGAACTTGCGTGGAACAGATCAAGGAAAAGATACAAGTCGGGTCGCACCTCTATCAGAAATTCAAAAGATGGGTAGAGGAAAGCATAGAGTGGCGATTACTACAATTTATACACCGACAAAAGTCCGGCCATTAGGTTAAAAGAGAGATAAAGCATTCGATTGCTACATCAGATGTTGCAAATCCGATTCCGCATTTACAAAATAAAAAATATCCAAGTATGTTTATCCATATTCTAGAACCCATATTACAAGCAAGATAAGCTACGCTTATTTTGAGTCTAGAGCTCTTGGTTTGGCTGCCAACTTTCATGTGCATGTTACAGAACGGTGCGACGCGGCCTAGATCGATCAGAAGCGCGCCTATCTCACCCCAAAATATTTGTGTAAGCAGTAGGTGCTATTTTAGGGTGTAACATTAATAGGTTACCCTAGGCTTTCTTGTATTAAATAAAAAAGCAAAAGTGCGAATGAATTTTAAGAGACGTAAGTTGATCTAACGATTTTGTAGAGCTCTCTAAAAACCGAAGCTAGACGATCGTAGCCAAACTCTTCCTTACGATGCGATACATGTGCCATAATCAAAAGCAGAGATAGGCATGAATAGCAGTTTCATATATGAAAAAGAGAAACATATATTATATGTTTATATTAAATACATAAGCATACCCGTAAATTTTAGCGAAATTAGTATTCAAACATTTTTTCCAACAAACGGCATTGACTGCTATTTTTTTAAGGAATATAATGAGAATGAAGGGCTTCAGTTTGAGTGACTTCGACTTTGAGATTGATCGCACAAACGGATCCAGTCTATCCCACTACAATTTTGAGGTCGTCCACCCATCGCTGGAGAGCGTCCCGCCTACGGTTTGCCGATTCGCTGTCTCCACTCGCTCAACGATCCGTCCGCTCCAAAGACTCTCAGTCCTTCGGTGGATTGCCACTGATGATGATTGCAATCCATAAGTGCGTATTGATTGCAGCCCTCCGTTTTCATGCATTACGATAGGAGTTAGCAGAATAACAGTTTAAATTAACCTATTACATACCAATAAAACGTCGAGCTGTCCAATAAACAGTCCGAAACACATTTTGAGTCCATTTTTTAAGCTTTTCATAGTTCATAATTATTATCAGCTGCCACTGTTCAAAATCAAAGTAGCCGGATACGCGGCCGACAGTGTCGACACATATCTACTGAACATGAGCGTACACATTAACACATTGTTTACAAAGATGTCACTAGATAAAAGTGAAATGTAGGCTGCAGAGTACCATCGGCAAAAATGATACCAACTACCAAGAGTGGTATCGTGGAATTATATACATACTGATGCCTTTCTACTTCGGGGTAGGCAAAAATCAATAACCCGTTAGGTATCTGCTACTATCCTTACAATCCTCACGGACTTTCCTCAATCACGTGTTCGGGGTGAGAATGTGAACGCTAAAGTATATAAGCACGTCATCGCCTCCCCCCTCTCAATACTGGAAGGAAGACCTGCGTCCTTTAAATGTGAGGTTGACTTAGATCTACAATATATTAATGGAGCTACAATCAGGGCTTAACGAAAGTAGAGATCCTCTAATTATTAAAGTTGAACTATTTAAAGCATTGAGTGAAAGTAATCATTAGGATACATCCTTTTGTATCCACTTCCAGTGCTAAAATCTACTTTTTGTTAATTCGTGAACGACGCACCGCTGTCTTGCACATCGGCAGGAGAGCATGAACCTTAACCTTTTTTCGCTGAAACATTACGCCGCGTGGGCATCGTGTGGGTGAAATTTAAATATGTATTTCTCAACAGTTCACTGCCTTTGATACTTATGGCGTAAAATAGGGAGAAATAAGGTATGAATTATTTATCATTGACAAAAATGATCCAGAAATTGTAACGTTGTTATTGAAGACTGATTGGATGGAAGAATGTGAATGGGAATTTCACGAAGAAATCCCGCTTCTCATGGCAACATATTCCAGGGTAGTCGGGATGGGTCGCTGGTGAAACGTTCATCATTTGGCTTTTTTTATTGTTTCTTTTTTTATAGATGATCATGCGTAAAATAATATTAGTTTATATATAGGTACTTAAGATATACGGATTAAAGGATAGCTCGGTGAATAAGTCATAAATCTATTTAACTACGGCGATTACGCAAGGTAATCTTCACCTGGGTGTGTCCTATTATTTGGTGAAAGCAATTAACCAATGAAACAGCCCATTTGTGAACCATATGTGGGCATTACATATGGGAAGCCATATTTCATACCATAACACCCAGTCGTCCCCTTTCCATAACCTACTTCATTTTAGAACTCAAACTAAGAGGTATCCAAATATTTGACTCAAGAAATGCTGACTTGAGTTCGTAAAAAATGATGGTCTCTCTATCAGAGACGCCGAAGACGATAGTCGCAAATGTAGCAAAGCGGACCCGGGCTATAAAGTGTAAGATTTGGATAAATCGACATTTCGCGTTCAAATGTAGAAGTGACAAAATAATATGCACCTACTTACCTAAGTTCGCAGTTTATTAATTAGTTCGTATTTAATAGATTTTGTGCTGTCTGTATCATAAAAACGAGTTTTTTTTAATAATGTTTATATTTCAAAGCTTGAATAAACCTCATTATCACAATGTCGTAGATAATTAGGTTGATAATAATATGATAACAAAGATGAAACTATTACCTTATTTCAAATAACATGAATGACTAATAAGTTGTATGTAGTACAGTAGAACCTTCGTATTATAATGAATGATGGAAAGATGTTGGACGGCTACAAGTAGGGCTGTCACTTTTTTGTGAAAATAAATTAGGATTTATTTTACTTTATCTTTTTGCTTCCATCATATTTAAGGTCTATGGGGGCCTGCCAAGATCTTCGGGGCCCGAGTCAACCTAACCTGCGGACTGCGAACCAGTGCACCTACTGAATATCGTTCTCATGTTCTCATAATGTATTCTTCTGCTTTATTTTAAGAAAAAATAGAAAGAAGAGATGGGGACGGGTTATTGGTACTTATTAGTTTTCCATTGCACATAAGTACATTTTTTTTTGCTACATAACCTCACATCTTACAAATCGGGACCGCAGAGATGCAGAAAGAAAACTGGGTCAACTAATACCTATTGCTTTTCGCCAGCTTTCGACGTCATTACTTACTTCATGCAAGTACCGAGCATCGCAAAGCGACAGGGAATTCTTTTAGTCGCTCTCGACGATTAAATTCGTCGTTTCTTACGATCTTAATAATTCATTCTGTGTTAAGAAATCGTATCGTTGATGTTGATGCGTCATCCTTAGGTAATCTAGTGCCTCTATAAAGTTTATTAGTCTTGAATTGCTTATTCGCCATAAATTGATTCATATCAAAACAACTTTTATCCAGTATGCTAGATTGTAATCTTATATTGTGTTTGATTATCGCAAACACCAGTAGGTAGTTTCCGTTGTCCGTGATTGGTAGATTGGGGTTCTTCTAAATGTCTTTGGGGAAAGAAAAACGATAAGTAATAATATTTACGAGATAAATTTGAACGAGACCAGGCAGAAGTGTTGGTAGTTTTAAATAGTCTTGGGTTTAATACAACGCAATATTCTTTGATATTTTTATGAGGCATCGACGCATGGTCGACGGCGACGTAAAGAATGATGATGTGTCTGATAAACTAATAATGAGCGTGTCTATTGAGTGTGAGCGAGACAAGACAACACCGTGGAAGCCATCGATGGAATGAATTGGGGGCAATCAAGCAGGACGCGGGCGCGCTAATATTCTCAGTACAATTTAAATGCATCTATTTTAGGTTTTTACTTCATAAATGACTTAGGCATGAGAATCAGACTAGAGTCAGGCGATTACTGCTGTTTAAAGTAGGAGAGCGCACCTCGGGCTCCAAAGTGGAAGCTTTGGATGCACCCAGGATCCGCAGATAAAGAAAATATATTCAAGCTCGGCACGATGCACTATTAAGCAACTGATACCACCTACCTATTAGGTAATCTGTGATTGACTGTGATCTAAAGGAGGTATTTTTAAACCACTTAGGTGGCAGACAAGTACACGGCCCACCCGATGGGAAGCGGTTACCGAGGTCAATGGATGAGGACGTGTGCAACACCAGGAGAATCACTCTCGCACTGTATAAAAATCCTCTCTTGACTCACAGTATACCGTTGTCGGTACGAACTATTAGCACAGAATACCTCATAGTATAGGTGGTATAACGGATAGTCGTAATTCGTACCTAATAGACTTAGAGAGGATATACAATGATACTGGGTCCTCTCTTTACAGGCAATGGGGGAGAAAGTGGGGTTATATTTATAGAGGACTTGTTGCCAAAGTCTTGAGTTGAAATCTGTGTGCTGAACATCTTTAACGCTAACTAGACTACGCAGGTGTAGGTCTGTACTGGCTTTATGTTTGTCTATTGAAAATCAATAGCCTGATGCAAGTATCGGAGTTATTGTAAGATTCAATGAAAGCCAATGAATATTCATGTAAATAAGTAGGACCTATTGTGTGAGGTTTCTATTAAACCAAAGATTATAGGTACCTACCTAGTGTACCTACCTGAAGACTTTCTAAGAATGACCTTAATCTATGACAGACACCCAAATATATTTTGCAACGTAACGGCACGAAGTAAAATCGATGCCGGTGATACTTCTATGATAAAAATAGCTTAGCGATCACTGCCATTGAAATATTCTTCTTCTTGTGTAAGTTTCTTTCTTTCTTTCTTTCATAGCTTGTTTCCGACAGGGGTAGTATCCGTGGCAATTTCCGCACGATAAATAAGGATGCCCAATCCTGCAAGTTGGTAGGTATACCTGCTAATTAGCGGACGAAGCTAGGTGAGGGCGTTCCTCTCGGAAGTCGAGTGTTAGACGGCAATTAGGTACTCCCATAAAAGCTAACTAAACCAAAGTAGCTTAGTGTTTAAGAAGTCGGCCTTATGATCGAAAGGTCCCAGGTTCAAATCTTGGCCACTACCGACGTGAACCCACTCCTAACACAAGCAATTTAGCTTAGCTATTAATGGTCAGCGGGAATACTAGTACTTTCGGTTATGTAATTATTCTTTTGATGGCATAGCGAAGAGTAGAGTGCAATACCCGTCTAAGATTGGCTTCTCATATAACTCTTAGTAATGAGGCTGTGTTATTATTAAGATTTATATGGCTTTCCTCGATTAATTTAGCCATTTTCGATAGAGTATGAGTGGTATGAGTAACAAACATTCATACTTACCTACAAACTGTCACGTTTATAATATTAGTATGATTATCTCTATCGCACAACGCTCCTAATGTAACTACAGCTTGATATCTTTGTAGAGTAGTTATAACCATTTTTCAAACTATTGATAGGTACCGGTGTGTATATATTTTCTGTAGCTCTAATTCGATGCATTGTTAATAATTATTCATTACGAATGAATGCCATGGACCATGGCGCATGGTCATTTCCGATGGTTGTAAAAGAATACAGTCAAAAGTGACATTAACTTAACTAACATGTGCCTGTATATCTTCGAATGGTGGGTAGAGGTATTTACGCTAACATTTTGTCAACTATGTTTACGGTCCCACGTAACTGGGAGCGAGTCTAAACCAAGCATCATGCCCCCTTCTGTACCTCATGTACACCTACCTACCTACCTAACCTAGCTAGGAGAACAATACTTCACCCTTACTTTGTTTTACTATCATATTATAAGTTTACAAATGTGAATTTATGTGTGATCAAATAAATGTAAAATTGTTTCTGAACAATAAATCTATCTATCTATCTATCATGTAAGTCCTGTACCTATACCAGGATCAACAGTAGGTAGTGACCCACGAAAATACACTCGGGTAGTCACAGGGAAAGTTAAACTGTCTTTGAACCTGCTTTGAAATTAATCAGAAGTAAATTGGAGGAGTTAGAAATATCATAAATCCACTTCCCTCTTTACCAAAATGGGCGATAATGGATACAAAAGAGATAAGCATCACAGACTTATATGGGTCCTTGGGAGCGAATTGCTGTCAGTCAGACCCTTTCCTCTTGGCTGACATACGGTTGCTGCTATCAATTTCATATCAGCGAAAGCCAATTACGATTTGTTCAAACCGTTTACACAAATCATTGACAAACATTTATTTTACTATAATTACTATTATCATACCCACAAACATGGTAAATGTCCCGATAATAGTATGTATTATGTACCCAATTGGGTATTTGAATGTCCAGACAAATCAGTTACTTTTCATTACGTTTTCGATATAGGTACTCAAATATGTATACGGTAGACATGAATTTAGATCTGCCGCAGACAGACTGGGACTTGTATTTTTTCACCATAGTTTTCTGCCCCGCTTTTGGGATGATGCCAAGAGAACCAAACAACATAGAGGGATCTCCCATACGAATTACAATGATATTTGCTCTACTATTCGACTGAATTATTATTATTATTAAGCACTATTGTATAGCTTTTATCGCGGGCTTTGATGGGGGATGGAGTCAAGAAATTCCGTAACGAAAATTAAAAACCTAATAGGGTAGTTTCGCCTGTTTTCGACCGACGCCAGTTCCCGACTTTTTTACCGACCTGTTTGCCTAATCGGCGTAGAACAGCAATACCGATACGATTAGAAGCAAAACAAAAATACTGTGGCAATCTCAAATAGTTCGGTTGTAGACACAAATAGATAAAGTGCATATGTGCAAACAGAGTAGGGAGTAAAAAAATATTGAAATATGTGGTTCGCTAAGAACATGACAGAAAGCGTGCTTTACTACGAAAAGAAAAGTGAGGAGGTTCTGCAGTTGACCCTAGATTTTTTAATTGTCGTTTTATGTTTTGGACTTGTTTGTTATTTGTACAGATAGATAATGAAGTATAGTATCTATTAAATATAGGAGTTATTGTAAATTTATTTGAAAAGTGTGTATAATTGGATGGTCGGTAACTGTTACCTAATTTTTTTAGAATACCTAATTCTCGACCCGCACCGTCGAGAATTGGCGTCACCGAGTCCAAACACTTGCATGTTTTTATACATATTGTTAAAGAAATTACTGAACTTAGATTGTGAGTTTGAATCTTATTTACATGAGAATCATGTCAGCCAGTTCGCGACCAGACTTTTTCAAGCACGTTAACAATATCACGTGTTGTAAAACCTTCTAGGTCGAGAACAGGATAGTGCAATTAAATAGGCCTATACCATATTCCGACTACTATTTTCGGTGGGTACATATAGGTATGGACATTAACGGTGAGTACATCTCGCATCATCAGTACGCCGACGACATCATCATAGTTACAGAGTTGCTGGAGCAGCTGAGCAAATGGGGATTGACCAAAATAAATTACCTTACTTTTTTATTTTAAATCTTGAAAATATAGAGCAATATAAGAAACTAATTTGAATATTTTTGTTATATTCATCGTATTTCTTTTTAAATTAAATATTTAAAAATCTTAATCCTTCAAGTGCGATGACGTCATTGATGGCATAGAAATATTGTGCCTTTGCTTCAATTTTAACAATTAAAAATTGTATCAATGCTGTCAGTTGTCAAAAATGTCAATCATAAAAAAAAAACATAGCCTAGGGCTTTGCTTCGGAGACGATTTTAGTCTCCGGAAATTTTTCACCGGTTTCCAAAAATCTGCGGAGAATATCCGGCGATACTTTTCGATAATTTTTGTTATAAATATACTTTATTCTACGCCAATTATTTATAAAACATGGTAAAGAAATTGGCCAGTAACGAATGTAACGTTTCTTTAACCTTCAACCAAAGTCAGCTCATATCCGTCAAAATTTTTATTATTTGAAATGTCTTACATTACTATTATTTCCTTTAGATTGATAACTTAAATGAATAAATTACCGGTGATTTATTCATTTAAGTTATGATCAGCTATACGGCTATAATCTCCGGAGATTTTTCCGGTTTTTTTTTGTCTCAAGAGCAAAGCCCTAATAACATAACCTCTTTAAAAATCACACATTGCTGAGCTGACATAATATTGGATTGCATTGGATTACCATCCTTGCGCTTGCGCTTTTGCAAACGTAGTAACTATTGTATTCTCTTTGTTGCAAACTTTCGACCTTACACCTGATGAAATAAAGTCTCATATTACTACATACAACTAAACAAACACCATGAGTGATGTTTTTATCAAAGCAGACTCACGGAACCTTCCGAAAGTTGAAAATATCATGATACTAGAATATGTAACTACGAGCAACCAGCATAACGTGGCTGAAATAAGAGGAGCAAAGATTTTAATGTAAGTTTATTTTTTACTTTGGTATCTAGGGTACCAACTCGTTCTTAACTATTATTAAGTGATTATCACTGCATTTGTGTTTCATATCATTATTTGTTTTTTAAACTGTTGACTTGTTTTGTAAGGAAATGTAATAAGTACCTATCTATCTACTTTCTAATGACAAAGTGTCTCTTCTCTGTGTTTTAGGTCATCTCGAGATTCTTATATCAACACCGCTGTGGGATATGTTAAAGTAAAACGAACAGGAAGTGATTGTGTAGTTACTGCCAAAGTAGTTCCTGAGCATAGAATAAGTCAAAAACTATACACGGTCACATGTAAAATTGACGAACAGACCAATACCATTACTCATGCAGCCTGTGAAGACTGTGCAGCATCTGCAGGTACCTATTTGTAAAACCTAAAAAGGCAGTTTGATATTACATATATATACATACCTATAACAATAACTAGTAGTGATCTTATAACAATATCTCTTTCTTTACAGGTGGTTGCAAACATTCGCTTCTACTCCTTTTCTGGCTAGCAAAGAAAAGTTCAGAACCTTCATCAACTGCGGTTGAATGTTATTGGATCAAACCAACGCTTTCTAGTGCCAGTAAAGAACATGTTCTTAGCAAAGAAATATTTCCGAAAGCTAAGATTCCGAAACTGATTCCAAAATCTAGTACTGTTCTACGTGAATTTCAAGAAGAATGTGGAAGTAGAAATTTAAGTAACTCGCTAATTTTAAAATTTACACAAGGAAACCAATCGAATTCAAAGAATATCTTCGACATCATGTTAGCATTTGTTAGTCATGAAACTGTGCATGATTATGATAACTTCACAAAATATTTAGATAATATTTTTAACAATGATGTCATTCAAGAAATCAGTACAAAAACAGTCAACCAAGCTGAAAGTAAGTATTGGCACAGTATACGTCAGGGAAGGTTTCTAAACTATATGAAGCTGCCCATTGCAGTACAGATGGAGCTTTAGTTCAACAGATATTAGGCGGATACAAAGTTCCCGAAACTAAAGCCATACAACGGGGAAAGAGATTGGAAAGTAGAGTACTCCAAGCAGTAGAGGAAAAATTAAACCTAAGAATAGAAAAGTCTGGATTTACTCTGATTAATGGAATTTTGGGAGCATCGCCTGATGGAGTAGGTGAGGACTTTGTAGTAGAAGTAAAATGTCCAACGTCAGAGAAAGCTGTCCTAACTTATATTAAAAATGATGAAGTCACTGAAAAATTCAAGACACAGATATTGTGTCAAATGTTGGCTTGCAAAAAGAAGAAAGGAATGTTCTGTGTTGCGGATCCATTATTTGAAACTTCCCAAAATATTCATGTTGTTTGGGTGGATTATGATGACGTATTTATTAAGAATAAAATAAAGCAGGCAGAAAATTTTTGGAGTTTATATGTATTTCCAAAACTCCTGAAAAGTGCTAAATAAGTGACAAAGTGAAACATTCAACAGCTAAGTCAGAGGTGACGTTTTCGATTCTTGTGCGGTGCAAATATTTATGTGCATGAATATCTATATTTGCATTTCTATGTAGAATGTGTATATATTTACAAAAAGAACTATGTAAGTATGTTTGTACTCAATCTAAAACCCATCCATAATACAAGCAAAATAAGCTGTGCTTTAGGTGTAGATAGCACTGTGTAGAATGTGTAGGTATTTATATTAAAATAAAATACTGTTATATTTTAATAACTCTTTATTATTTCCCCTTGTAAATTAATTAGCCCACAAACAATTAAAACAATTTCATCCAAATATGGTACATATTTATAGTTTACAATGGAGTGAGGTTTCAGTAGAGCATACTCTCTCACACGTCTGATAACCCTTTCAACATGTACTCTTAAGCTTGCAATCACTTTACTCTCAAGTGCTTCAGAAGTGGTTTGTTTAATACCTGAAAATACACTTGGTGGCCTTAAAAGTTTCATGCCATGTGTATTTAATAGAGACTCTATTTCTTTAAATCCTCTATCAGCTAAGATGACAGAGTTCGGATTTAATGCATTTAATAACTGACTTTTTTCCACAATGGCTTTGTCAGAGATTCTACCTCCATAACCTTTTGATATAAAACTTATGAACCCATTAGGAGTGCAGCCTATTAAATATTTTACTGTATTACAGTTTTTATACTGCGACCAGGTCTGAGCTTGCTTCAGGGGATTGGAGGGTTTAGAAATTTGAATTTCAAAGCAATCAATAATCATCTGTACATCTGAATATCTTATTTTGAAAACTAACGGTAAATTTTCTTTTATTTGTTTGGGTTGTGGACAAAAAACAAAATTTTGAAAAAAGTTACCCAATGCTTCAATGCCAGTTAATATCATTGATGATAACTTTGATCTGGATATATTAAAGTGATCACTTATTCTCTCTAAAGAGTCATTTTGCTTTATTTTTAGTAATGTTATAATAAGTTGAAGCGATTCAATTTTTTGTGTGTTTTTTTCAACAATATAATCTATAAGCCAAAAATATTGTTTAGGTAAACCCAAATACATCTTTGGCTTGTTTAAAATTATGTCTAACATGATTTTCCTGCTTTTAAACATATTGCTACTAGAATCACATACTGTGGATTCCTCTGTCTCTGACGTACAACCAAATAAAGAAGGGGTAGCTCCTGAAGATGTTTCTTGTGAAGACTGCACATCAACTGTAGTAACATTAGTAGCATGTTTTCTAATTTTATAGTTTGTGCTTTTGTCTACCATCTGTATTTCACACTGGGTTGCAGCATTTATCTGAAAAATAATAAAATAAGTTTATTAGGGCAGTGTAATAATAGAACATCAAAAGACCTATCCAAACTGCTTCTTATGGTCTAAAAACACACAACTACTTATTACACTTAAATGTAATAATAAAAAGTTGCTGTCCGGAGTAATTCATGTCTAATGTACCTACTGCAGTACATTTGCAGGTTTTTGAATGCAGAGTGCATTTGTACTGATCAAATTAAAATGTAAATGCAGTCAAAACAAGTAGGTATGATTGCATGAAAGGTTTAATAACAGTAGAGGAAGCTTGTTTCATATGTAAGGACAAGAAGCAGATGGCAGGCTGTTGTTTCTGTTTTATACGACGAAATAAAGGCGTAAGACATAGATTATTAAGATATTATACCTTTATTGGTAATGTAGAACACGTAGATGTACTAGGCGTCATTGCACCAGATGTACTAGGCATCATAATCTCCTCACATTTTCTTTTCAATGGGTTACTGGTGCTTGCAGGTTGTAACAGTAACTTCTGTAATACTGATGAATCTTCTCTTGTATCCTGGGTGATATTGCGTAGTGAAGCCGTACTTTTTAGCCTGGGTTCTTGATGCATTAATTTACACTGGTAATAGTTTGTTAAATCTTCCGAGGGCTACAATAAACAAACAAATTATTGTAACTATTAATGGCAGGCCATGAGAATAAAAACAGTATCCATAGGTAACCTAATCTCGAAATCCTTACCTCTAAATGGTCTTCACAACAATACATTGTGTAAACCTTAAAATATTCCGCCTTGACTTCACGACACCACTTTTCTCGCAAGTCTTCTCGAATACGAACAAAAATTTTGTCTGGACTATTATTAGTATCGTTCTTGCAAGTAGGAACAAAGCACTTTCTGTATACCATTGTTAATAGCAGTTAATAAAATAATCCAAATTAAACAGTCGAAATCACTCTTGAGTTTGACGATGTTATGATTGATCAGATTGAGGTTATTCTTCTTATAAACGTTGTTTATGTGTATAATGGCTGCTGCAATCGAATCGAAATAAAAGAAAAGAAACGCCGCAAGGATTGAGTTTGAGTGAGGTTATGTTTATGTTTATTATTGTGTGTTTGACGTTTATGACATTTGTACCTTTAAATGTCACAAAAATTTTCTCTATGTTCATATTTAAAGCTAAGGCATTCATTCCATCTCGCCTAATATGACGTCATTTGAAGGTTAAATAAAGGTTATTTATATATAGCCTGAAATACTAATAATCCTTGATTTTTTATCATTTCTAAGTAATAGGTAGTGATCAGTAAGCCTATTCCTCGAAATGGTTTTCATTTTATAACAATTAAAAAAAAATAAACAATCCCCATTGCTGCACAGCCTAAATGGATCCTCTCGGCGCGTCAGTATTGGTGTATACATACGCCGGAACTGGTTACACCAAGACCAATTGCCATTGAAGGGAGAGTTGTTCAAGAATAATGTCTACCTTGTGCAGGTTATCCAGCTCGGTAGAAACAATTTCGAGTTAAAAGTCACCTTAAGGATTGAATTGGGTAACCTAATTGAATCCTTTTTGTCACTTTTATTTCACAAAGCATTTGGCAAATTACTTCGGCTTACCACATGGCCTCTTCAACCAGTGAATTCTATCTGTTAAAATATACGGTGCCGAAGCGTGGACAACAGTAAGACTTGTCCATAACCTAGTCGTGCAGCGGGCTATGGAGCAAGCTATGATCCTTCGAAGGATAATAATCCTGATTCTTTGAAGGATTCGTTATGCCAATGGACTAAAATTGCCGAGATAACTCGCAGAATAAGTAAGCTGAAGTGGCAATGGGCTGGCTACATCTGCTGAAGGACTAATAATGATCGTAGAGCAAACGAGTTCTATAGTGGAGACCGCTGATTGGCAAATGGAAGATGGAACAGTACCTAGGATGGACATAAATGACCTGAAAAAGGTGGCTAGGATAGACTGGAGGAAGGTGAAAGATCGAGTGCTATGGCGCACATTGGGAAAGGCCTACTGCCAGCAGTGGACTGCAATAGGCTAATGAGTGCCATTAAGAAATAAACTTTAATTTTAGTTGGTAAAGGTTGATAAAGCAGAGGAAGAACACTGATTTGTAAATATTATAGTCGTGTTATCAACTTTATAATGATTATTTAACATCAGTTTATTGTAATAACATAATGTATATTAAATTCTGTCAAAATACGGATTTCATTAGATTACAAATTAATAATTACTAATGTTTTACTTCACATATTTGCCATCTCACCTAATAGTCGAGAACTGGCGAATATAACGTCGAGAACTGGAAATTTCGGTCGAGAACTGGCGAAATCGGCATTTTTGGGTTTATTATTTTCTGTAAAATTATTGCATGATCTTAATGGAAGATAAAGGATATTAAATGAAAATAGACTATATTTACTATGTATCAAAAATATTCTCTATCAATAATTCATATTAATTCAATTTTATTTTTCGTTCCGAAGTTGACAACTCCACTAAACGGTCGAGAACCGGCGAAATGACCCTACCCCCCATTGTCGCACAAGTTTCAACCTTATTTCAAGTATTGTAACAATCATAATTGAGTGACTGCTATGCAATAGCTTTACCGCAGCAGTCTTCGAGTGCCACACGTTTTTGTTATTATGATGATTACCTACATGACCCATGATGCCTACATTTTATTTTCCATTTGATAGACGGAACTCTGAACGAATTACTTAATACCTAAGTAGTTCGTTCAGAGTGTCGTCTGTGTAATAAGTTAATTTATTCATAAATAACACTCACATGACTTCAACCTGTACCACTGATCTCTGATAGAATAATACACTTTGTTGTTGATATATTCAAACATTTTCGTCATCTTAACACTGGTAAATCAAGTAAATATCAATCGAATAAACACATATCAATTTTTCTTTTACATTAACACTGAATCATGAAAGGATGAAACAATAGTACTTAACTTCAAACAAGATGAAAAATTTGGCAGAGATCACAAACATTTTTATAATTTTTTTAAAATCCTTACTATTTGGCTCAAAGAATTTACTTATCCAAATGCAGATAAAGAAGATCTAATTACAGAGTAAAGAAGAAAACGATATTATAGTGTAGAACGTTGGCACATGTACTACATAATGTATTTAAACATTGTACCACAGGTGCCAGAAAGGTGGAGTAAAGAAGCCTGACCTCAGCGCCGGCCTGGAGCTGATAATTTGAACTAACCGTCATCCACACCACACAACTTATCTACAAAGGAAGAGGAAATTGTTCTCCAACAACCGGATTCCGATTTCCGTGGTTCTGACCTCCGGTCGGCATCTCAGGGGTATCCTATCTAGGGCATACCTGATTCCTCAACCACACAGGCAGATGTGACAAAACACAGTGAGGTTTTAACAAGTATGAGTCCGATATATCCAGCGTATCGTTAGCTTCGGTGAAAAGCCCGAGGGATTTCCGCTCGTACAGAAAAAAGGACAAATCCTGTTCAACAAAGGTCGTAAAACTACATCACATCTTTAAATGAGAGGTGGTGTACCTACGAAACGAAGAGAAAACCTGCCCCCGGCAAGTCTTCTGAAGGGATACAATAAAATATTTAATGAAATATAACCAAACGTTGACAACCCCAGTCTGATAAAACAGTTGTCAGTTGTGTGATAGATAGTATTGATAATGGCGTAGTTTAAATACACGCCTCATACGATAAGTATACTATCAAACTGATACCGAAATCATTAGTTACTGTTGGGGGAATCATGACGGAAGCTGTCGCATGGACTCCCCTGCAGCCTTAACATGGCGGGGAACGAATCTGTCGAGTCTCTTTGACGGATGAAATGGCAGCAAAATACGTCACGTGACTGAAATAACTCATTTAATCGTTCAAAGAGACGATGATAAAGATCACAGAACAAAGAAAAATCCTTAAAGATAGAGCTCACGATGGCGATCAGTGCGGGAAAATGGAGGCTATATGGCCGTTTAGACCGGAAGATAATAGAATAAAATTCCAGGTCATTTGTACCAATATAGCGACTCTTGAGGAGTCTAATTACCTAATGACAAAAAGGAAAAGATGGTCATACTACGTACTAGCCTATCGGCCCAATTGAAACAAAAAACCTTAGCTGGTGGGTATGTATCGTTGGAAAAGTATAGCATGGTGATTTTCATGAATGCCTATTCAACGATGACAAGCTATACAATTTTTCTGCTACAAATGGTAGATTTTATTATATTAACATATTCTCGTTAGTATGGCGAGTATTTTGGTCTTTGTTTCTACCCATAGAAGTATAGATGTAAATAACTTTTTTTTACTAAGGTTGATTTTTAAAACTCTCACAACTGTCTTTTCCCCGAGGCACTATTTCTTATGAATACTTTACGCGATGCAACCATATTATTACATACCTACCTAGGTTTATCGATTATCCTATTTTTAAAGTGACTAGCCTACTTGTAACGTAATCGCTACGCTACGCGAATGACTGTCTTTCAAGGTCCTAACCACGATTTCTATCGATCCTCTTCAATTAGAGGGCACAAACGAGACACGAACGAGTCTTCTAAGCTAGTTATTAGGATGTTAGCGCCATCAGATGACCATGACCGTTCATGACGCACCATCAGGTAGAGTTACCTACTAGTTGGCCGGATGGAAGTCTATGCTAGACTATGTCCACTGGCCTTGAATGGATGAAAGAACAATAAAATTTGTTCGCCCTGTCGCAGTTTGTGTACACCATGAACTATGGACAATTGGACATGCATACTGTTGTATAAAAAAAGTTGGTATGATAACATCTATAGGCACTGTACGTATACTATCATAGCCAGCATGATTTCAGCGCCACCTACCGGGTTTTAAAAATATTTGAAAACTATGCCAGCCTATAACTTTCGCGCAAACGCAGGATATAATAAAAAGTGTTATCGCAATCGAAAGAACGGAAGGGCAGCATACATATATTATATACGAACCAACATTGATTTTATTTATTATACTATGTATTCTACACATCGCATCATGCACATCTGGAAGTCTGAATATGACAGTCCCAAGTCCCGACTAAAAAGTAAAATTGACTTTGTAAAGTTTTCTCTCTAACGCAGAACACGACGTCTATTAATATGTCTAAAGTTTGATATCTTTTTAGAGTACCTACCTAAGTAAGAGTAAGACCAAAGCTAAAGATTTAATATTTTACGGAAATAACGGGTTTACTAATACCACCGATTACCTTGCTAATACCTACAGTATAAAGGTATAAATCTGTCAGCCCGATGTAGGTAGTAAGTATTCGATAGAGGGAATGCTCTACCTAGTCCGTTTTCTTCCAAATGTACCCAATCATGATTTGGCTGAAAATTAGTGGGGAGGCAGTTTAGAACTAGGAGACGGACATAGGACACTTTTCATCCTGCCACGGGCACGAAGTATGCCACGGGCGAAGCCGCGGTACGCAACTGGTAATAGATAAAAGAAAGTCGTGTTAGTTACACTAAATTATAACTCAAGAACGGCTGAACCGATTTGGCTGAAAATTGGTGGGGAGATAGCTTAGAACCAGGAGGCGGAGATAGGATATAGAATAGGACTTTTTACCCTATTTTTTTAGTGGAGAGTGGAGTGGATATTGAAGTGGAGTGGAGAGTGGAGTAGAGTCGAGTGGATAGTGGTTTAATTGGTGGCGATACCGCCTCCCACGCGGGCGAAAGCTAGTTAGTTTATAATCGTTAAATTCATAGACAGTACCTAATTAACTTTAAGTAACCAGTAGGTATTATAAGACTACACTTTACATTAGGAAAACTTAGGACTAGTACCTACCTACCTCAATTATTACTTCGGCTTAGATTTTCTAAGCTGACGTCATTAGGTAGGTACATACCTACCTACTATCGTAATTTTTACACAAAATTATAATGGTGAAGATGAATTGTAATGTTTGTTTTATAAAAATGTTAGTGTGTGTATGTTATACATTTTCATAAATACTTATAACAGTAGGTAGGTACCTGCCTACTATGCGATTCAGGTAAGTTGATAACTGTCATAATGACATTTTGATTCCCGTTGCTTACTTCATTGCATAAAGTAAGGTCAGCAAATACATTTTTTTACATCACTATTCCATCTGAGATAAGTACATACAATGATAAATTACGAAATAAACTATCGGTTCTTTTTTATATTTATTTATTTTTAATCGGGCGGTAACACTTCGAAGCCGCTTATTTTATCCTTTGCACTGTTATCGGAGCCGCACGAACAATTTCACGTGCTCGTGAATGTTCCACTGTGCCTTCCCTACTCATTTTAATCAAATTTAACTGTACCTAACAAAATAAACTTATCAAAACAATAACAAAAGTCTTTATCAAACACAATGTAACAACAAAAGTCAACAAGGACGCAACAAAATGGAGAAAATCAGAAATATATATCAATGGCTTTGGAAGCGTAGCTAGCGGCACACTATGACACCAATCAATTATGAACTATTATTATAAACTATTACTAAGAAAATATGTTATGTATTTAAGGAAAAAAAATAAAAATCAAGTCGTTGTTACCATAACAGGTATGAACCTATCCGACGCGCCGTGAAAATTTTGTTGCTAGCTGTACAATTTTGACGAGTACGGAATGAAGTTGGTGTCAACGCGATTATCTTCTTACTTGAATCGCATAGTAGTCAGTAACTTTTTTATTTCTCCGAGTGTGTAGGATATTTGAATTTGATGTCAATAGACAAAACCTCATTCAGGCTCAACTACATTATTTTATTTGTATAGGTAATAAGTAATAACTAGGTGCTAGGTGCAGAACTGCTGGCATGCAATGCAATAGGTACAAGCAACGATTTAGACATGCATTAAAAGGGCAAGGGTTAGTATTTGCAGAGATGTTCCAAATAAAATCGACTAAGTATAGGTACATGGACTACAGCAAGCTTGTTGGATGCTGTTTATATGCTTATGTTAGTTTATGTAGCTCAAGTCATGAGTCATATGGTGACTCATTAATCCGCTTTAAAACTAGAATAAAACGATAATCGATCTCACTGAATTACATAAATGATAGGACATCAACAGAATGCGAAAAACGAGGTGAAATAAATTAAAACAAAATGTTAAATGGATCACGAAATGTATTGTTAATACACCAAAAGCATACACATAATCTTGCCATCTACAGTGCGTAAAATATCATAGCTTCATCTTTACTTGTGACATTCGACCCGTAATTGTTGACGCTGGTGTTTGCGAAATCATCACTGAACCTTTTATATCCGTCGGACGGCGACGACGGGCTCCTCATAGAACCCATTTTTTCGAACTGAATTTTTAAGTTTGACATTAATCAAATTAATTAATTTGACATAAAATAGAATGAACTAAATGAATGAAAAATAATGTTCACGTTCGTAAATAACCATCCATAGACAAAATAACATGTTAACATTATTTTGTTTTGTGAATTTTGTGTGATATGTATATTATATTTTTTGTTCGAAATATTGTAATTAATGAAATTCATATTTTTACCAATAAGAATATGTACAGAAGTCTGCACATTCTCATGCATTAATGTACTAAAAATGTGAAGTTATATATGTAGTATTTAGTACCTTTCTGATGAGTGTCTGTACTCCTCTGTAGTCTGAGTCAACTGTAAGAAAAGCAGTTCTTAACTTTTTTAGTTTTAAACGTTATATAACATAAAAAGAAAAACATAAATGTGCGTTGACTAAAAAGACCAATAGCCAAATCTCCCCTTTTAACCTGAAACTGTCCATAGACAAATTCCTCTTCTAGAATTTCTTTTACTTGATCCCGGTTGGAATGTGAGTTGATGTTATTTCTGATGAAAATAAATCCAAACAAATAGATTTGAATTGAAGTAATTTTGGTTAATCCACGTAAGAAACAAAAAGAATATCCTTCAAACAAGTGACTGTGTCTTATATTTCTATTTTAACTTCACGAAAAATATGTATTCCCAAGTGCCAAATTTTTGACGTTCTCAAAGTGATAGTGTTTGTGATTTGTATAATTAGTATTATAAGTATTGGGTTCATATTGTATTGTGTTAATGGTTCTCAACAATCTTCAACAAGTCTCATCGTCACTTGTTTGCAAAGAGATTCAAACATAACCTAACCTCGAAACTGTTGTCAGGTGGTAAGTTTGTTTTCATGTATCTCTTTCTTTCTGTTCAGATCAAAAATGGCTCCACCACAGCCTAAGGCGGCGGCTAAGCCCGCTGCAGCGCCCGCGGGCGGTGTAACTAAGGCCAAGGTTGGCAAATCTAGGAACTACGACCTGGGAAATGGTGTCGTGCGTTTCTCCAAGTCCAAGATGTTCCATAAGAAGGTAAGCTGACAGTTTGACTATAATATTTCTACATTATTCAAGCGATGGAGTTATATTCGTAAATTTATTTATTATTGCTTAATATTTTTGTAAAGACACCTTACCCAATATACTTTCCAACACCCATGCTGTCAATGGGGTCCATGAGGGAAAAAAAAGTGGTAGTCCCATGTCTTTGTCTACGTTATTATCCCAATCCCAATCTACCCATAAATCATTTGTTTACCTTTTTAAGCTGAATGAGTCCAATTGTTGCAGTTTGGTTTATGTTATGAATAACTAGATTTCAACTTAATACCTACAACTATCCTACCAATTGGATATTATTTTATTTCAATAGCTTCACAGCTCATCTTGATACGCTACCAATATTTTTTATAGATCTAGTATTTGAAATTTCATGTAATGTTTGGAGGTTAGACCCCCAAATTGAATATGCCAACTTTTTGATGAATTTAACAGTTCTTATACTTATTGGGTTTTTGAGATTGATATTCAGATAAAAAAACTATCAAGCAAAAGTTACAATGTATAATTAGGTAGTTTTTTTTAACACTTGATAGTTATAACTAAGATTCAAATGAGTGTGTTCTAAAATATCAGAAAAATTAAACAATGAACTATCTGTTTACAGGCCAAGTACAGGTTTGTGGGCAAAAAGAACGCCAAGCCTGAGAAACCCAAGAAGCCCTCAGTGGCAGTAAAGCAGATTGGTGGTGAGAAGAATGGAGGAACCCGTACTGTGCTGCTTCGCCGCAGGAGGTCTTTCTACCCCACCCAGGATAAGTAAGTTAACATCATCAGTGTTAAGAGTTGCATCCAATGTGTCCTCCAGAGCCTGGGAATATTTCTCCTACTCTTTCTCTTATTAGGCTTTTGTGGGAATTACTGACATCTGATTCCCCCAATTCCAAGAGAAAATACTGTACCAGAATATTGTCTGTTAATCAGCAGGTGAGGTTAATAAGATAGATAAGTCAATAAGTTGATAGATATGTCTGGACGCTGGATCTATAGTATGGTATGGTTTCTCGGGCTGTTGTCTGCAACTCCAAGTCATGGTGCAGTTTTTGCATGTGGGTGTAGTGTTACTTGATGCTCTTGCATGCATTGTAAGGGACTGTAACTGTTTCTTATTATTTGGATGATATTATTGATATTGTAATGTAATGGATCCTAGGCAATGCTTGCCACTGTCAATTACTTGAATTGAAAAGGATATATGAATAAATTTTGTTAACACATTTCAGTCAGGTATTTGTATACAAATTTTAGCATGAAAATATAAAATTTTACTCATCATAATAAATTGTTTGCAGGATTCGCACTCGCCCCCACCATAAGACATTCAGCAAGCATGTGCGCAGGATTAGGCCGACGCTCACCCCTGGCACAGTGTGCATACTGCTCGCCGGCAGGCATTCAGGCAAGCGTGTTGTGCTTGTTGGAGTGCTGCCCAGTGGCTTGTTGCTTGTCACCGGTCCTTTCGCCGTGAGTATAACACCTACCTATATGTACTTTGATATGCTTGAGTTATAAACATACCCTCTTAAAAAAGTTATGGTATGCTTAGCTTTTTTTGTCTTTTCCACTTTTAAATGTAAAGTTAAAGAGAAGCAATTACTAAAAAGCTAGCAGATCAATAAAAAGAACTAAAAGCTAGCAATTAATAGAATAATACTTGAAAGCTAGAATAATAGGTATTAGAAATACAATGGCGAAATGTGGGTGCTAGCACCTCTGCCTACCCCTTCGGGGATATAAGCGTGAGTTTATTTTATGATGTTATGTGAAACACAATTACTTGCAAAATTTGTCTATTATTTGCCTGCCAAGAGCTCATTGTGCAGAATCTCGCTGGAGAGATTCTGTGCTGTCAGCGGAAAGACGAAACTTAGCGCCCCCTCCCCCCCCCCCCCCCTTCCACTCAATTCCCTCCTCCATTTTTAGTTGTAGTCGATTGAAAACCTAACAAGTACTCAATTATTTCAGTTCAACTCGTGCCCCCTGAGACGCATTCCACAGCGCTATGTGATCGGCACATCCACCAAGCTGGACCTTGGTGACTTCAAGCTACCTGAAAACCTCAACGACGAGTACTTTAAGAAGAACAAGAAGAGCGCCAAACGCAGCGTGAAGCGCAAGCAGGGTGAAGACATCTTTGCCTCTAAGAAAGAGGTATGTGTTTGAAAAGAAATTAATTTCACCAAAACCTTAGTCTTGCAATGCAGTCCTTTCAGTGATAAAAGCTGCGATCTCTATATTTATCTTGGTATCTCTACATATTTTAGGACTAAATTGTTTCCTCATTTGTTACCTATCAACTTTAAGTCATTTTTTCCGTTTTGTCAGACCTTTTTCTAACTTACTGGATAACTTTCAGTCAAACTACGTATGGGCCGAACTTCGATATTTTCTGTGAAGCTACTGCCATTTCACCTCCACAATGCAATGGCGATATCGAAGTTCTGTAGTTAGACCAGATTGTTGGACTTTTTTTAACTACCTTCTTAACGAATGTCACAGATATTCGTATGGTAACTGGGACTGAGGGCTCTCTGCTCTCTGAACCACAAAAGTCTGTGTTAAGAATGGTCATCCATCCTAAGACTGCCTTGGCGAGAAATGCTTCACTGCACAATGTGTTAATCTACCTACTTGGCTACCACTTCAGCCATAAACTCCACCTATATAACGTCAAGAAAGCCTTTCTAATCAATATTGGTCTCCCTTACAGAAATACGTTCCGTCGGAACAGCGCAAGTCGGACCAGAAGCTAGTGGACGACGCAGTAGTGAAGGCGATAGGCAAACGCGCGGACAAGAAAGTTCTGCGAGGCTACCTTAAATCAGCATTCGGTCTGCGCTCCAGCCAGTTTCCGCACAGGATGAATTTCTAGATATAAGACACAATAAACATCTGTGACTAACTAACACACTTTTATTACTAAGACATTCTTTCGTTTGCGAGTTTCTAAAGTAACTACGTTACTTTCCCCTACTAGGTTTTGTATAGTAACAAGCAAAAATGCTTCAACCGATTTAGATTGGGAAAGGAATTGTTCTGATTTTAGCGGTAGCTTTATATGTTAATATTACGTATGTAATTAGTCTACGTATATAGTGTCTAAATTACTGAGCCGATTTTGATAAATGCGGTGTCAATTATTGCCTCTTGATGTAGAAACTCCAGGCTGCCCAAAATGTTAGTAATAGAACCTTTTGCATGGAGGAAATAGATAAAACAAGAGTATTTCCCTAATTCATAGCTTTATTTTACTTTAAAATAAAGCCGTTAACAAAATGCAGGTTTTTAATGCAGATGTGTATTGTTATTTGAACTTGTTGACTGGTTGGTGCGGTTTGGTTCGCACAGATACAGAATTGCGCGACCGCTGGCCGTGACGCTCGCGCCACTCCGCCTCCAACCGTGCGTAGACGCCACCCGCTGAAATAACAAAATAGATTCCGTTAGTAGGTATTAACTACAGCCGAGGTTCGAGGGAATGCCCTATGAGCCACCTGGACCCACCATTGAAGGCCGCCGTCGAAGACTAGATTGCGTACGGTTTTAGACTGTTTGAATTCGACACAACGCCCCTGCTGGTTGACTGGTGCGGTCGTGGTGCAACACCGGGGGTGTCACCTTTTAATGCCCTTGATTGACCCCATATTTTAGTCGCTAGAGACAACATGGAGATCATTCTACAGTGGGAACGCGCGCGAAATGAAGTTCCTTTCATACTATAGTTGTCACAAAATAAAAGGCCCACTTTGACAGTTCGTGCCCATGAAGTTCTTAATTTTTTATCAATTCAAATGTTCTAAAGGTAATTACATTTTTCATTGACAGGTACCGCCCACTCAGCTAAGTGCTGTGCATAACGATTTTTTCTTGTAGTCCACAGACTATTAATAATCAGTTAAGGAAAGAAAATATCGAGTGAGATATTTTTTTTCAAGCCCGACGCGCACTTTTATTTTTATTTATTTTAATACTTGTGTTTAGGTTCTGAAGACTGATTTAATTATTCTTGTTGTTTTTGTGATTGAGTGAATGTTATTGTAAAAAAAATATTAAATATAAGTAAATTGACCTTTAATAACATTGTATTGTTTTAAAATACCTACAAAATCAAAGGTTAAGCTAATTTTTCTAATCAGAACTTTAATCTAATGCAGTTTACATACATATTCAAATCGATTAAATCCCCATACAAACTGGATTCGTTTCATCCTGAGTATCGAATACCGAATCGTATAGGTACATAACTAGATACGCCACGAGGACAAACGTCAAAACGGGCCTTTTATTTTGTGTTGAGTATAACCTGGGTTGTGCTTCGCCTTGTTCTGTTGCATCTGCGCAGTACGCGCGAGTGCGGCGCGCATCTGCCGCGAGGCGCGCTCCTCGAACCGGCGCTGTCCGTCTTGATTGCTGCGAGCCGACAGGCACGAGATCCATTGACGACCCACCACACGAGTACGTCTATAAAATACAATATACGGATTACGGAAATGATTTATTTAGGTAATCTGAACGGAGCTCCCTGCTATGAAGAACTAGATTTTTTTATTATTGGACACGTTAACAAGACTTCACCTCGCCTGATGGCAAGTTAAAGTCTCAAAAATTTGCATAGGTACTTCAAATTCAAATTACTTCAAATTTTCATTTTACACGCTTACTTGGTGGCTGGATGTGAATGCGAGTGTGAGTGCCTTCTGGCCGCTCTGTTCAGCGGCCTGCGCGGTGCCGACTCCTCATCGCTCCTGGCGCTGGCAGAGCTCTGTTCGCTGTCATCTGACGAACTGGACTGCTCGCCTCCAGACTCGCCGGCCGAGTCGCCACCGCCGGGGGCGCCTGTCTTTGTATACCACGGTATTTGATATTTTTGTAAATATGTGCATTCAATAAGTAATGGTTTAACATTTAAACAATATTATTGAATCTGAACAGCGCTTTGGATCTGGATATAATTCTGCGGTAACTTTTTTCAGTTCTAAATAAGCTGGCTACAAACTCCTGAGCCTATACAAAAACAGAAGAAAAATAATGAACCGCCACAATTTTATTGTGGTTTCCTTGGTTTTTTTTTCATGTATGAAATTAAAAAGTTTAGCAATACTATTCTGCCTACATACATATCTACATTTTATTCTGTTATAGGTAGATTCGTAGATTTTATTATAAAGTACCTAGGTAAATGGTACTGTATAACGATATGGTAAGAACCTAAAAAAGTAATGCATCAAAGAGCATAAGTACTTAAAAATAATCTTAATAAGTATACGGTTTTAGCTACTGTGACGGTGATCGTGAGTTGTTAGGTGAAGAGCATAAAGTATCCAGAGAAATAATTCTTATAAAATGCTACAATGGTCTACGTTATAATGATTGAATGTAAGATGTGTTTAAGATCTTAACCTTAAGAAACGAAAGGTCTCGAAGTCCAGGCCTGCGTATTGGTTTTGGCACTCCGAGACTTACCTTGGTTCTCGGCACTTCATCTTTGATAGGCGGCTTGGTAAGAAGTTTGTTCTCTCTTTCCCTCTCGAGCGTGACCGCGGAGCCACTGGAGCAGTTCCCCGCAAGGGACTGAGCGGACACCTGAGTCGGGCCCAAAGCGGGCGAGCCGGGCCGGACGGCCGCTGCATGTGTGAGTTGGAATGTATTCTGATTGACTTCTAAAATGTGGGATGATTAGTGTCGGTACATGTGAGGGTTTTTAGTGAAAATAAATGGTATTGCGTCTTGAATATTGGGGTTTGAATTGAATTTATTGTAGGTATTTAGGGTGTCAACGTTCTTTAACGTCTACCGTCTGTGGCGTAAGGTCCATAATGACGAGACAGGATGGAGATAACATCTTGGAGTGACGTGATTGATAGGCGATGTCTTTGAATTTGTTAGTTTGAATAATATTTTATACCTACATGTGAGCTGGCAACTCCTTAACCTACATTAAAATTGAGAAATTTTCTCTAACTGCGCCTAGGAACGCCGATATTGTACCTACACCTAGGCCAAAATTGAGGGCTTTTCACTAAGCGTAGGAACTGTGGAAGTGTAGGTATATTTACATCTTATAAACACCCAAACCTTACCTATGTTAGTAGTAGCAGATTGCATCTGTATGAACTTTGCAAACTAAAGTGTCCCTACATGAATAGTTAATTTGCCAATTGAACAGCATATTTACAGCGGTAGAATTAGTTAGTACCTATTCTTTTTATACGGTTGGTACGGTGACGTAGTTAAAAAAATAAAAGATGTAGGTAGGTACCTATATAATACAAGTGATGAAATAGGTAGTCATCAAAAATTACAGGCCGTCAGCAGTTCTTCCTATACTTAGACACATATTTCAGTCGGATTCGAAACATCTATACCTATTGACTTCCAACTATTAGATAAGTAAGGTAGCTGTAGCAAAACATCTAACTATTCGTTCGAGACTTATCTTTAACGTCTAATCATTATATCGTCTATGTAGTAAAACAGCTAATCATTCAAACGTCCATGAAGCAAAACGTCCAATCATATGTAGCAAAACATCCATTCATTAAAACATCCATGGAACAAAACATCCAATTATTGAAACGTCCATGTAGCAAAACGCCCAATCATTAAAACGTCTAATTATTGAAACGTCCGTGTAGCAAAACGCCCAATCATTAAAACGCCCATGTAATAAAATGTCTAATTATTGGAACGTTCATGTAGCAAAACCGTCTAAACATTGAAACATCTATAGATGTTGTAAAACATCTAATTGAAACGTATTGCCTATAAAAACCTTCATTATGGTTCGATATCGACATTTTCTTTACGTCACCGTACCACCTACCCTACAGATTTTTACACATAACGAAAGCAAAGTGCAAGTCTCACGGTTAAACTTGTTGTTGCTGGTGTACAGTTTGCCGAGCAGCCCGAGTGGAGGGCGCGGCGGTACTAGCTGAATGCCTTCCCACCAGAACACCTCCTTGCACTGGAGCCGACCGCTGATCTCTTCACCTGATTCTGAGATAAATTTTAGAAATTTGTTGACGCCACGGATATAAGTAAAAAAATGCCCTTCTTGAAGAGCCCTATATTGTAGTCGCTTGGGAAAACCATTGCAGGAAAATCATTCTAAGATAGGAAGTAACCGAAGACTACAGCTGGTAAGTATTCATACCTCTGCTGACAAGCCTGGTAAGTCGTTCAGGAAACATGAGCTGAGGCGGCCTCATAGCGATGATGTCACGGAACTTGTTGTAGATCTCCATCACCGAGGCATCCATCGGCAACTGTTCGTCAGGCAGATGCTCACGAAATTGACAACCCTGACAGTAACATGAAATTTCTATTATATCCGACTTTAGTTGCAATTCATTTGCTTTGAATACAAAATAATAATAATAGGTTCCGGGCTCCTCATAGCAATTCAAATACGATGCAGTTCAACTCATGATGCAGGGAGAGAGATGCAGCTATGCACAGTGTAATAGCGCTATCTCTCTCCCTGAGTTGAATTGCTATAAGAGCTCATAGTAAGGCCCCATAGATTAATTATTTGTGAATCATTTAGAATTGAACCCATAATCACTCGATCCTGCACTTCAACCCCTGCACCATGAAGTCAATTTATCTAATCTAACAGATAGCTAGTTTAATTTCATCTTATTTTGGGGAAAAAGAAATAAAAAGAATTTGTGCAAGACTTCTTGTAGTAGTATACGTAGATACCTATTTACATTAAAGGTACAAGACTCACAGTATTTCTGGTGACAGCTTCAAAGCGATACGCTCTCTCGCCACAACAGGGATACCTTCCTGCTGGGAGCGAGGGCCGGCCCTCTAAAGTAAACATGTGAGGAGGCTGCTCATGGTGGGAACACCACTCCATCTGGAAATGAGACTTTGTACAACTTAAACTACCTACTGAAAGAAATATTTCTAACTTCTAGAGACCTGACGCTCTCGGCATGTTGCAGTGACGTGCAGTCCGCATTATTGGAAATCCTGAGGTCACTATATATAACACCCTCGAACTTTTTGCAGTTGTGTGTGCGGATTCCAACCTCTCCTTTCCTACCCAGTCTGTTGACTTGTCTACAGCTGGTGTGAAGTCCTAAAGATGTGCTTGGACGGCACGGCATTCGTATCCAAAGCATTCCGTTTTTAGAGAAAATACCTAGTTTACCCCCTTCAGTAAATTTTTCATCCTGCACCCCGGCTGACCCTATGTCATCTACGGCTACGGCTTTAAGATGGCCCCCTCGATCTAATTCAGCTGATAAGGTAATAAACATAAGTTCATTCTAATATTTTGCTAGGACAGCTAGTACCTGGTAAATAGGGAAGTAGCTCTCGCAAAGCTGACACTTGAGGAAGTGGCAGTCAGCCCACAAGCGCCAGTACACACGGCGCCAGGAGCGCAGCTCGCCGTACAACCACGTGATGTACTCATTCAAGCTCCACGACTGGTCCCTGTAGTATAAACGTAGATAGTACAGGATCTACGCTTTTTTAGCATTCTGTAGCGAATTTTTACATTAAATCAACAGCAGCGTTTAAATGCGCATTTAAACAATTTTATAAGTGTTTGATTTTATGTAGGTATTTTTTGTAGGTAGGTACGTATAATTATTAGTAACTACCTCTGTAACTAGAAAGGTAAAACTGATCTGTAAAAAAATGTGAAGCTCACTTGGTGTGTGACGAAATAACATTGCCTCGTCGATCAATCCGCATGCTGGCTGGTTGACAGGGCACCTGCTCGGCGATGTGACGTCCTAACAACTTGTAGCATCTACGAAAATATTTACTTTTAAATATAAATATTAACGCTGGATTTAACTAAACTGGGTTTGGTTGGAGCTTAGTGGTTAACGTAGCCTCACGATCGAGAGGTCTCGAGTTCGACTCCTAGCCATTATACCTACTGCCAACGTAAACCTACTCCTAACACAAGCAATTAAGCTTAGCTGGAGGGTTTATACTACTACTGATAGTTTTCTTTTGCTTACTTGTTGCATTTGAAAAGCGTGGCGAGAGTCGAGTAGTGTCCCCTGAGGGTTTCGGGCACGGGCTCCGCCAGGGACAAAATCATCTTACAGTACAGACGCGACTGAATCTTGTCCTTGCGGTCTTTTATTGCTTCTAATTCCACGTTCGTATACATTGCGGCAAGTCTGTACAGAAAATTGCCTGCTTAAATTCTAGTAGCTAACACTTTTCTTCTTGATACCTCCGGGTACCGTCAGTGGCAAAAGTAGTTGAAATTGAACTGAATATAAAAATGTACCAATCTACCTGTTAAGCAACGCGTCACTGAGGCACGCCAAGTTAGTGGACGTTTTGACGATGTCATTCATGTGTGCATGACAGTAAATCATGCAGTCATGTAATAAAGGTTCCATCTGCAATTTCATTATGTAATTAGTTCTTGTAGTTACAAAATTATCTAAGCCTTAATGGAATTTTTGTGTTAGTTGCTGGTGCTCACTGGGGTTCTACTACTACTAGTACTTTAGTAGGTATCAAGTTGCCCTTTCATCTTAACTACAGGTTCTTCATGTTGCTGTTTATATATTTGCCGACGCAAAAAGAGATTTGTTGTGACTTATAACTAAAGTTTGTCGTGTCTGTGGACCTGTCTGTCTGTCGGTGGCATACCTAGCAGTTGCCAAACAAATTGAGAGACGAATGCTGTTTTTTGACGTGATCGAGTTATAACTACCTATTTTAATTTCGTGTTGATTACCTGGAGGAAAGATGCCGATACCAGTATGGGAACGACGTTATGAGGGTCCAAAATGGGCCAGTCAGCCACTAGGATCGTGTCTCTTTTCACCCAACGCATTAGCCAATCAAAAATCTGTAAATCAAAAATCGAATTATTACTATAATGTCCATGGACCTAAAAAACTTATCGGATATAGTCAACCCAATTAATCATACGTACAAGTCGGCAGGCACTTGTGTGTCGGATAGATAAAACACTAGAAAACCGAAACAAAATTATTTTAGTCAGATTCTCACACGTCAAGCCTGACGCACTATGTGCTAAACCAAAAGTCGAGTAGGTACCTAAATACCTACTTCTCAATAGGTAAGGTATTAGTAGGCCGAGTAGGTACCTACCTACCATAGCAGATACAGCCTAGTATTATACCTGTAAAATGTTGTGAATTGCTTATTATTTAAAGATTAGGTACCTGTATATCACAATGAACAGATATATCCATATCTTCAAGTCTCTGACCAGCGGTGACGTCGGCGAAATATCCCATCTTTGTAACCAACAATTTTTGAGGGCATCTAAAGTCTTTCTTGAGGCCTTTGACTTCATCACAAACGTGAATTTCTACGTCACCCCTAACAAAAATAAATTATTCAGTCGGAATAAGTATCAAAAAGAGTCTTCCGATACCGGGAATCGAACCCGAGCCTCCTGGGTGAGAGCCAGGTATCCTAGCCACTAGACCATATCGGATGTTACTTAATTTGTCGAAACTACGCATTATAAACTAAATCATTATAAAATCAATTTGTTATTAAGATTTGACAAAATAATCGGAATTTTATAAAATCCATTCTTACAATTTTTTTACATAAAATAGATTCCTTTGAAATAAAACAGAGTATAAATATACTATACAATAAAATTAAAATCCCTGTTAACTTTAGATATAAATAAATTGAGACTATCTTACTCTTGTTTCTGGGTGTTGCGGTCGTGAGCTACTGTCACAGATGATTTACGTCTACCTAAGCGGTCTCTTGAATCTTTTTCGTCCATAAATCCTAAAAATAAATTAGCGTAGGCACTTACTAATCAATAATCATGAAATACTGAAGACAAGAATCAGATTACGTAAAGTCAAGGAAGGTAGGTACCTCCAAAACTTGCAGGTTTCTTGACATCGACTGTGGTAACAGATGGAACTTTTTTTATAATTGGTGCATATACGGACGTGGTTTTCGACGATTTTTTATATCCCACCAAGTACGGTAGGATAGAGTCCAAAATGCCTTCATTTACTACCTAAAATATATAAATATAAAAAATTAGTGCTGGTGTTTTTTTTATACTACGTAGGTGGCAGACAAGCACACGGCCCACCTGATGGGATGCGGTCACCGTGGCCATGAACGTGTGCAACACTAAGGTGTCACACACGCGTTGCCTACCCTGAAGGGAAAGGAGGAGAGCTGGGAAGGGGAGGGGGAGGAGGGGTACAGTGAGCTCTGGCTACCCTACTTACCGGCGGGAACACAATACGATGGTTATTATGGCCGCGGTCTTCTGTAGGGCGGAGGTACTTCTCCAGTCGGACAGCTCATTTCGGACGGGAGATACCGTCGTGTCCTACCTCCTTGATTTTCTCCAAACCTGTCATTCCATCTACCATATTAAAGACTAGCTGTGGCCCATACGGTTTCATTTGGATCATACCGTTCGTTATCGCGTCACATCGCTTTCTATTATTGCTCGGCTCCTAAAGGTCGTGTCGTGATGATAAAAGTCTAAAAACTTCCTCTAGAAGGAGAACTATAAAATGGAAAAACGATTTTCTAAATCGCAGTAGGTAAGTATTATTAAGATAATAAGAGTAACGCGATCAAGCAAACAAACTCGTGAGTTTTAAGTACCTACCTATTATTAGTTTATAATTATAATATAGATAAATAGGTTCACAATTCTCTAAAAATAATGTATTTACACTTACATCATTTAGTTTACAGTTCAAATTTGCCTCGGTCCATACGCCAAGCATTTCGACTCTAGCATCTGATGAAACAGTTGCGCGTCGCCCTTTCGATAAAGACAATAATTAAATAAAATATCTTGACTAGTTACACTTCATTAGGTACCTATTAAATTACTTCTTTCACACGTACACACAGTCATGCACGTTTCCCAATGCATGGCAGGTACCTACCATATTTCTACAAATTGCTACAACACCCTGTATTTTCGTTCAGAAATCCCCACGGATACCACCCCCGTCGTCCAACCGAGGACGGGTTCCTTTGGGTGACAGGCAGTTGCCTTGTCAACCTCCCACCTGTGCTTGGAGAACCAGCCCGACCGTTGCCCACTGTGCCCTCTTTTAATCAGAGGCCCACGAGCAGCTCTCTACACCTTGCCACTCCCCTGTGAGTGAGAGGCGCTGCCGACTCTATTGCTCAGTGAGCACTGCGTGGAGATGCCGGACCACGTGCCCCCAATTGCTAAAACCCTGATATACTCGTACCTATATCCTATATTTAAAGCAATTACTTTTTTCACACCAATAAAAAACATTTACACAAACCTTCAAGTTCACTACAACTATATCCTTTTTCGAAGCGCTCTTCAGTACTTTTCCTTCCAATAACAGTATCACTCTTGCTAATAAGAGGCTTTGGCTCATCGTAAGCTGTTTGATAAAGGAGATCCCGTTCCTGCTGCTCAATAACATGGTTAATTACAGTTAATTTGGTTAGTTCTTCCCAGTCAATCTTTGAGCCCTCTTCTTCATCACCTTCTAAATGTTCATAAACCTGATATGCAGTTTTCATAAAATCAAAAAAGTCCTTCACAGTAATAGTTTCAGATGAGACTGGGACGCATGATTTGACAGTAGAATTTCTTCCTGACGATGATTCGGATCTTACTGGACTTTTATTATTACCACTATCCCCTTTTACCATGAACATTGATGATGAATCAAATTCGGGATTAGAACTAGCCATTTTCAGAACATTTTTTTCACAGTACAGAAGATTTTCCTTTGCAAGTTACCGAATATTGATCTAATAAGTTTCCTAGAAACAGTTCATTTCAGTGCGATTTGTTTAAAAGGTGTCTATTGGATGCCGTTGCGAATTTAATCCAATTATCTATATTTTATAATTATTATTATAGTATAGGTACCTAATTACGAATACTGTTCAGTATAATTAATTCGAACTTTACACAATTTAACAATATTTATGGTTGGTATCAGAATATTCCCTGTAAAAAAATTAGCCGTCATAACCTATTTTGGACTAAAATGACGTAATTTCTTCATAAAAATTAATAACATTTCGACATGAAGGTATTATTATCTTGAGGTACTCTTAGTCTGCGTAGGTTGTTGCTGTTGCCCGCAGCAGGCTCTAGCCACGTGGATATCGGTTATCCCGCGTGGGCGTCCATACGAACGGTCATAGTAGGTACATACCTACCCTATTTCATCCCTTAAAGGCTGAAATATCAAAAATCACTTTATGGCATATTTATTTTAATTTATAGTGCCTACAATTATACAAAGTTTCATGGCGATATCTTCAAAAATAACGAACTTTCATACAAATTTTCATCTCTATTTGAACCCTTTCAAGCCTTTTTCCGTGGAAAGGTAGCCTATAATTATATATCCTATCACACTTCTGTAAAAAAAATCATCAAAATCGGTCCAGTGGTTTAGGTACTTATGAAAACGTAACAGACAGAATGAGTCTTTATGACAGATTTTATGCCTCTTTGTTTGTTTCCGTGTAATACAGATCAGTGGTTTCCGTGCATAATAGGTAGGTATATCTTGTAGGTATCAGCTTTGTTCTAGGTGTGCGCACTTTCATGTTTCTGAATAGCAATAGTCTGTTTTGCTGCACTGATATCTGTATTTACACGGTAGGTATTTACCCACCATACGATCCGTGGTCTTGCTGTCTTGCTTGTCTCCTACAAACAAATATATTTGTCTCCGACATTACCTAATTACTTTCAATTTATTATGATTGGGTAAATATTGAGACCCTTTAACTATTCTGATAGTTAAACACTTTAAATATTTACCCAATCATCTGTCTGCTGTACATATTGACTTACATTCTTTATTTATCAAAAGGATAATAATAATTTACACAAATCGTTTTCTAGATTCCAATAAGATAATGCTTGTAATGAAATGTAAATACATTGCATCTCTTTTTCTTTCATACCCAATGATAAGGAGGGATTGCCTAGTCACGTCATATGTTGTAAGTTAATTATTTATGTAGTTTGGAATGTAATTTGTCTATGGTCGACCGAGTGATATGTCATATCAACAACATTTTCACTATAATTTTTTGTTGTTCAACAAAGTTATTTAGAATGTTAACGACTGAATATTATTATGGAAAGCTACCAACCCGAATATGACAAGAACGGTTTATTGTCTGATACATTCTGGAGGACACCACATCGTGCAGTCCCGGGCAGGCCTTGTCAGACGGTTCAACGTACCGAGGTTATGTCTGGGTCATCGTATCAACAGTTCCAGGCGTCTGTGAACGACGCCTGGGACCTTGGTGACGACGATATCATATCTGGAATCGCTGAAACTAAAATATCTAAAGCCATATCGCAAACCGCCGCTTTGAACGTTATAAATTCTCATAGGAATAGTAATAAGAACGTAAACAAAAATGACGTAAAAGTTGAGAGTGAGAGTGTGAAACCTAAAGCAGAAGCTGTTGAAGTGAAGAAAAATGAGATTCGGAAAGTGGGTGGCTCCGGTAGCTCGGGTCCACTACGTCACTACCCAGGCCGGCCGCGTCCTGTGCGCTTGTCGGCCCTCACATCCCGCGAGGAGAGCAGTGAATCGAAGCTTGAAAGGTTCCAACAGCTGCACGACAGTACTGTGATAGACCTAGATGAACTGAAGCATATTAGTTGGTCAGGCATACCTGTTAAAGTAAGTAAAATAATTCTTATAGGTAGTTGATGAGTCAGACTATTTGTTATTCTAATTGATTGACTATGGTTATTAGTTTGTGGCCTTATTCATCTTTGTTGATGATTCTTAATGTTACATTAGTTCCAATTCCATTGGACATAGTTATGTGTGTGTGAGAAATATATCAAATAATGTCTGTATAGGCTTTGCAAATCATAAAATATTATAAGTAAATACTACCAAAGGATGACCTTTAAAATGTTTCTATCATGCAATAATCAGATGCAGCCATGAATATGTATTGTTATTGTTATAATGGTACCTATATAATTTTTTCATGGAAATCCTATTTCTACTAATGGGGACATGATACAATTACGTCTTTGTTAAGCTCTCCAGGTCAATAACTTCTGTAGGTTTTGGCCACCATTGACCCTGTAGATTAAATACAGCTTAGTTATACACACATATGGATGGTCTAGAAGACAAACAAGTTCATTTTCATAATGTAATTTAGACAATATATTAAAAAAAAATATATATTTTATACTTTGTGTTCTGGAATCTAGTATCCGAGACTTTCAGATTGGAGCTTGAGGTTTACTTACTCCCTCAACTCCTTTTGTTTGTTGATATGGCTTTTGTGGGTATCCCAGCCTGTAGGTGAGACAACTGGCAAAAAGTTGGTTAAAAAGATTGTACACCTGAGATATCCTCTAACAGTAAATAAAAAAAAGTGGGTTAACAGTATGAAGACATACCTGACATTATCAAACATATTTTGAAATAACTGCTTATGGTTCTTAACTTAAACCGATCATAACTTAGTAGTAACCTAACTAGATATTAAAAAATGCTTATTTGAAAAAAAAATGGCACAGTAGTTTAAATTCCTATTGGATTACAATGTTTTTATGCCCTTGGTTCCTAAATGCAGAACTTCCTTAACATATAAAACTACCATTGTCTTTTGTCATTTTGTATATTGTTATCTTCACACACACAGTCAAGGACAAGGGCAAAACATTGTGAGTAAACCCGTTTGCTGTAAGTTTAAAGATTATAAATGTAAATTCTATATTGTTTATTTTTAAATATACTAGTGGTTTATTTTACAATAATTTAACTTCTTGAGCTAAATGCTTTTATTAGGAATTTAGGAGGGAAGGAAGGGTAGACACCATACCCCGGTAGGAGGGGAAGATACCTTACCCTGGTAGGAGGGGGAAACCCAAGAAGTACTGACTTGACGCCGGGCTCCTTGAATAGCCTTGGATGTGATCAGGATACCACGGAGTGCAAAGCGGCCTTTTACAAGGTTAACTGTCTGACCCTCCAACCCTGAAAGGAACACCTGCACTAGATCGACAGGATATTAGTGGAGCCCCATACATACCCTGGTGGTGCTCCTTACAGTAATGTCATTCAAACCATACTACAGACTATTAATGATGTTTTTTGCTTCATTACAGGCTAGGGCAGTAACATGGCGTCTGCTAGCGGGCTACCTACCCCCTAACGCAGAGCGGCGCGTTGAGACCCTGGAACGCAAGCGAGCTGACTACAAGCACCTAGTGCGACAGTACTACGATGCTGAACGGGATGATGACACATACAGACAGATCCATATAGACATACCGAGAATGAGCCCGTTAGTAGCGTTGTTCCAGCAGATAACAGTACAGGTGAAGAGATTAATAATTACTATTCAGTGCTGTACAGGCAACCATAGATTGCACTTTGGAGTACCTAGGCCCACTCACCTCTTCATTTTGTTTTTTAATATTAATTAAATGGTAGACAAGCGCACGGGCCACCTGATGGGAATCAGTTACCATGACCCTATGGATGTGTTCAAAACCAGGAGGTTATTGCGTCTGATAACCCTGTAAAAGTCTTCTAATCTTGAAGATATTGTAGTTGCTTGGGAAAACCACAGCAGGGAGATTATTCCACAACCTAAGCATGCGTGCGGTATGTGATTTATATTGGCTTATATCGGAGCAACTGCCTTCTGACCACACAAGGCTTGTTCGCCTATCGACAGGTGTACTGTACTGGCTTATAGGTGAGGTTAACTCAGCTTGCAGGATTAACACTTAAGTCAGTTTGGTTAGCCCCCTTTTATATTTTTTTATACCGCTTATCTCTCTTTTTCATCCGAGCGCCAATACTGGTTGCACACAAAGCTTGCATTTTAGTACCGGTTTACCATAAAGGTTAACTTGTGTCCCATAGATTACGTTGGGCCCCTCACACCTATATTTTTATTTAAATTAAACTATTTGTTTCCTTCTTCCAGGTCATGTTTGAACGTATCCTCTATATCTGGGCGATCAGGCATCCAGCATCAGGATACGTCCAAGGCATCAACGATTTAGTGACGCCATTCTTTATGGTGTTCCTGCAAGAGGCAGCTCCAGGCCAAGAGCTGGACAACTTTCCCCTGGACAAGTTGAGTGAGGAACAGCGTGACATTATCGAAGCGGACTCCTTCTGGTGCCTCTCGAAGTTCCTGGATAGCATACAGGACAATTATATATTTGCTCAACTCGGTATTCAATATAAGGTGAGAATAATTTTAATTAAATCCTTTTTTACTACCAGTTTTTACTATCGGTAGTAACACAGGTAATTTTTTCATCCGCTTCCGATGTTTCTGCCAATAACTCAACACAGGTTTTACTAATTTCCGGCATGAGAAGTACTTTATAACTAAGGACCAAAGAACCCGCATCATTATTGTACTGTAAATAATTTAAAAGGTGTATTTTGACAGTGGTTAAGTTGTTTAAAAATCGATAATTAAAATAATCTAGTAACTAAAATCGAATTATACCAAAGACAATCTCTGGTTCAGCAAACTCGCTTGCTAATTTATGGTTTATAATTTGAATCTTTACACTTACATTACACCCATATTATAGTTATAAAATGTTACATCACTAAAATGAATTAATAGATGTAATTTTTTTTAAATGTCACACATTACACATTCTTAATTATTTAAAATTCGTTCAACTTTAATTAGAATTGTTTTATGTTTCGTTCAAATTAGACAAAGTTACGTTGTGTGTAGGCCACCATCCGGTACCCAGTCGGATATACCCACTGAACGCCGTTGCGACTATTTGGGTGGCCTGGAATAATTCTAGAATATTTCTTTCTTGCGGCCTGAATAGGTACTTTCCATTGGAAGCGCCTGTACAAATATTGTTAGCATTTATACTGAGATAAAAATGTCGCAAATATTTAATATGAAGGCGTTTTAATGACTTTTATGAATAACTTTTGCACTCACACGTTTGGGAGTGAAATGCAAACGCTGTATGAAACCAGAGGATCAATAATTCTCTTAATATAAATATATATTCAGAGTTCAGTCTCAGTCTAGTCTAGATCTTATATTGATCTCCCAGATGTCAAAAATGTATTCTTGTAACTAAAAGAATATCTAAAGCATATTAAGTTCGTTATTGTCATCAGAGGCTGTGGCACAGGGTAGGATTTTCCTCCGAAACATCGCGATCCGGAAAGGGGTAGTTCTGTAGTAGCAGTATCAACGTAGTTCAGTTTGCTGTCGCTAGATGGCGCTGGATACAGTGTGGTATCGCCACATTCGTCACACTTTACGCCTGTCTATTTCCCCACTTATCCAAACGTAACTCAATGGATTTCATTACGATTTTCAATGTTATTTTTATTTACGGTTTTTAAAAACAGAGCATGTCGCTAGTGTAATAATTCTACATAAATAAGTTATTCATTTAAAAAATTCGAGAAAATATATAAATTTAGTTCCAGTAACGAGGACTCATATCAATATAAATATTTACAGACTAGCCTATGCCCGCGACTCCACTCGCGTTGATGTGGTTTTTGCGTTTTTTTACTACCTATATCTCCGGTTCTACTCAACCGTTTATGATCAAACATGGCTACCATTCTACGTCTGACCAAGACCTATCATATAAAAAAACCGCATCAAAATCCGTTCATCGCGCACAAACAGACAAGAATTCCAAAAAAAATATTTTTGTGTTCAGAATCATTCCTCTAAACATAACCCAAGTGATTTTCTAATGATTTTCTGATCGGAAAAATCTGTGGAAATAGTTAGCATGCAATTGCTTAAAATTTCATTCAAATAACCCAAGTGTTTTTTATTTTATTTTAAATATCTCCAATCACAGCTACTTAACAATTTTATAATAGTATGGAAGTATTATGTGACGGTTACAATTCAACACTTTTCCTATTTCAAAAAATACCCAACGAGTCTAAACGTTTCACTTCAATATTACTAGGTACATTATATTTGAAATAATAACTATAGTATCGTCCATACATAGGCACGTTGATTAAACCTATCCTTAGGGAAAATGTCATGACAATGGTTTGCTGCCAAGCCCTCCTAATTAGGTGCTATCTCAAACCACAAAACTATTATTAATAAGTATTATTTTACCCTGTTATTGTTTACCGTTATTGCACGCGCCATTTGTTCTGATAATAATAATGAACCGTAAGACAATAGCTGCATTTGTATAAATATAGATAGGTACCTACATAATAAAATACAGTTCTTGACTTTTGATACGGTATGTTGCGTCGGGAAGGAGAATGAATGAGAGGCCGACTCTCTCTCTAGTACATTTGATAGACATTTTGATACATTTATAGAGTAGTTAAAACCGTTTTAAAACTATTACTCTGGCTTCAATTGCTCTAGAAAGATGTCAAGCTGTAGTTATTCGCGGTACAGGCTTTCCAAAATCGAAGCAAATACATTTTACCAGACTTTCAATCTTTCTCCAAAGTGCCTCACATTCAAATAAAATAGTATTACACATTACACATATTATACATTTACAGTCGAACATAATAATCTTTTTGAGGCGGTTTAAAATAAATCTTAGTTGAAAAATATGTTTTAATTTTACCTTATAGATAAGGATTTGGATTTGGGAATGTGGAATTGGAAATCCCGCGATATTCTGTGGATTTAAAATTGCTAATTTATATTATAGTTATGCTAAGCTCCGAGAGGTGGCGCGGCACTTATTGGAATATTGATGAGTGTAGAACAAAAACTTCACGGTACTACAAATAAGAGTGTAGCAAAATCCTTAGTCACTATAGTGCACGGCATCTAACTTGGCAAGGTTTTGGAGTAGTGGGGCCCACAATACTCCAAAATCTTGCCAAGTTAGATGCCGTACCGTATACTGACTAAACCGCGACACATAACTACTAAAAAAATCTCTCTTATCCGCAGGTAAATCAACTGAAGGAACTGATCCGTCGCATCGACTTACCTCTACACGAGCACCTCCAAACTCACGGCGTCGACTACCTACAGTTTTCATTCAGGTGGATGAATAACCTACTAACCAGAGAAATACCTCTACCGTGTACCATCCGCCTTTGGGATACCTACCTCGCGGAATCGGACGGGTTTGCCACCTTCCAATTATACGTCTGTGCTGCCTTCCTACTCCACTGGCGCGAGAGACTAATGCTGGAAAGAGATTTCCAAGGCCTAATGATTCTCCTACAAAACGTTCCGACTCAAAACTGGACGGACTCTAATATAAGTATGCTGGTTGCTGAGGCGTACAGGTTGAAGTTTGCGTTCGCCGATGCGCCGAACCACTTACATAATGCGGGCAAGTCGGATAGATGACCTGGGCGGTAGTGCGTGTCAGGAATATGCCTATGTATATGGAGAGCAGGGCTTTATAAAACGGTAATATGCTAGGTGTCCTGTTCATTTTGTATTAAGCTTATATAGTAGGTACGCCAGTGACACGCTATTTTATGTATCTTCACGTGGCATGCTAATGTATAATATTATGAATATCCAATGTTTGTATCGGAACGGTGTTATCTGAAAATGAAAAAAAAAATAAAGTATGGCCAGCAACAAAAGTCGCTTATTTACAAGTCTGTATAATTTTATTACAAATGAAATGAATGAAATAAAACTATTTTCAATGAGTTCTGTTCGCGATTTATTTGGTGTTATTTTATTATTGACACTGACCCCGACGTTTCGGTGCCATGATCACGGCTAAGATCGAAATTATTTCAAAATACCCGAATTCGTTACCAATACTTTTATTTCTATTCAATCAACATTCGCGTTAACTTCTGATAACATCAAGTAAAATGAATTATTTATATTATGGATTCGTAATTTCTTAAAAATGTAATGATTTATCAGGTTTTTAAAACCTACCAAGGTTATTTGCAAATTATGAATTGCCAAGCGACTTTTGTTGCCAACCGTACGGGTTGTATTGTAAATATTGGATAAGTATGTTCGTTAGGTTAGATAAAGATTTATCTTATGTTTCAACGTGTGTACTTTTAACGGTGACTTTGTTAACATATTTGTTGTGAACTCGGACGGATTGGTACATTTTTCACAATTAATAAAGCCATAAATTGATAACAATTTTTTTCCATTTTCTTTTTACAGAGGGAACCATTGGCATTGCAGGCAGTGATGGGTATATGGCCCTGTCATTTTGGGCAATTGGGCATTTATTTAATGCCGGGTATAAACCCATCTATATAGATGAGTTTATGGCACTGGCATTTTGGGCATGAATATTAAATAAATAAAAATTCGTTTATTGCCAAATAGTATTAACAATGTTTGTTATACTGTGACCCCACACTAGGCAAAGCCTGTCCTGTGGGTGCCAAATAAAATAATACATTACCTTTTACTCATAAAGATTGGCTGCTTGTTTCCTATATAGCTCTGTTAACAGCCAATCGGAACAGTAGATATTGTAGTGATATTCCACCTATGAAAGTGATGTAGTGTAAAAAAAATGCCGAATAAATTTGCCACCCTAGGTACCCATCACAGTGTAATGTGTATAATTCATCGCAAAAGCACTTTAAAAGTGTTCAAAAATCTACTAATGGAATTGATACACAGCTCTTATTTTAGGTGACAAATTATATTGGGTATCATTGAGAAAAAATACAAAAAAAACGTATTAAATTATGCCGGTAACCTATATAGACGCATCATATGAGTGCTCATATAATGCTCTTCGAGTGCTCACATTATGCTCGAGTGCTCAAATCATGCTCGCCTTCACGATATATCTACACCTAACCGCCCCGCGTAGTGCCACGTTTATTTTATAGGAGAATTTAGTTACGCAATATATTATTAATTTTTTTTTGTAATAGATGTAATAAAAATGATATTATTGAAAAGATAAGGTTGATGAGAAATTTTTAGGTGAGAAGTCATTATTTTCCCTTGTATGTCTTTAGATGTGAATTAAATATTATGAATTTTATTGAGTCAGAAGCGTTCTAGAGCAACTTTAAGCGTTCTGAAGCGTGTTCCAGGCGTTCTGATGCAAGCCGAAGCGTAATGGAGGAGACCTAGAAGCGTAAGAGCTAAGAGCAGATTTACCTGCTCCCGTAGACAAGTGGCACAGCGTAAATCGCTAACGAAAGGATCAACAAAACAAAAGGGTCAACCAATCACACCTAACCTCGTGATCCTGTCGAGGCGCGCGCGTCGTACGCCGGCGATGAGCTTGGATGTGATTGGTCGACCTATTCTATTCCTTTCGTTAGTGAATTACGCTTATGCCACTTGTCTACGGGGGCTGCCTACCTTGCTAGTCTTGTCACATCTATGAAGGGATAGGGAATATAAACTATTTCGCGCAATAGAAGAAGTATAGTTGGCATCCAACACGCCATATTCAATTTGTTTTTCCTATTTGGCCTAGTGGTAAGTTAAAATAAAAGTAGGTATATTTAGCGGTAGGTACGTAAATACATACATTTTGATTTTTATTAAAAATGTAGGTATGTACGCATCATTGTGTGAATATAGGCAGCTGTATGCTGTTGTATAGAGCGTCTGCACCATGTTCTCTAGAACTCGAATTTAATTTGTAAAGTCTAGTAGAGTGCTCATTCGTTTTTGCCGAATCTCATTTTGTTGTTTTAATTTTTTTATTCAGTTTTCTAAAGAAAACTGGATAAGTGCATAACGGGTATTCCCGGTATTTAGTCGAAGTGTTGATTTCAAACATATAGGTAAATGGTTACAAATTCACAAATCAAGGTTCGGTTCATCTCAGATAAATAATAATGTCATTTCATCCACATGTCAAGCGGGGCGTGAAAAAGCATTTGATGAGGCCGTCAAGCTGAGGGCTGCCACTGTAGCACTACCGGTGTATGTAGTGGTGACCCAGTCCTGAGATTTTACCTTTAGCTTGACATCAGGCGAGGTAAAGTCATTTTGACGTGTCCTATATAAAAAAACTGTTACCTTCAACGCCTTCCCCACCATCATTCAATCTCCCCCCCCCCCCCCCCCCTTCGTCCCTTGACTTAGAAAATACTTGTGATAAAATGTGTATCTAGGGGTGCATGGTGCAACCGACTCATGTAAAATTGGTAGGGAATTAGATTTATTGTTTTTGTTCTGTTTATTTACCCCCTGAGTGTCCTACTATATGATTTCCTTATTATGTTATTTTACTTAGATTATAAGTATATTATTATATTTATGAGAAGAGTTTTATTTGTTTAACAACCTATTTGGTTTTTTAACAATTCTTGTTGTGTTATATTTAGTTACTAGCGTACCCGTGCGCGGCTCCGCCCGCGTGAATGTTGGCTATCGCCACCAAGTGTTTTTTAAGCTGAGGGACTGCCCGTACTAACTTTCAATGTCTATTCCTTCGCAATCAGTGGTTGCAGCTAAACGTATTCATTTCATCTCAAGTTCTATCAAACCCTTCAAAGTACAGTGCCATGCATCGTGGCTAAAGCCCGTTTATTTACCATCATTATCCTCTTTCATTGTCTTCTAGATTTTATGGGGATTAGATAGCTGCTCTGACCAAAGTATGTGTGACTCGGAAGAGGCCCTTTGAAAAACCCTTTCATCATAGTTGTATTGCACTTTCACATTCGATGCACTATTTCAAGTGAACATTATTTATTTCCGAAAATCCGATTTTTTTATTATTAAAATCTTGCTACAGACATTGACATTTGACAACCTGATTTAACATTCAAGAAGTTCATGAAAGTAAAGAAAGAGGATAATACCTATACTAATAAATACCGGTCAGCAGGGTTCCGTACAAAACTGGTTTGAGGGCGATTTCCGCACGACAAAAAAAGGGGGCGAACTTAACTTTGTTGCAGTGCTTCTTGTCTTGAATGACAGACATACATTTTTTTTTTGGTGAAGTAGGTAATATTTACGCTTTCCGGACTTTTCCCTGTACTTATGCCATAAGATTTTACTTTCTGCAAAATATCTGGATTCTAGCCCAAAGGGAAATACCCCTATTTTTTCGTGCGCAAAAACGCCGTCGGGCTTCACCTCAACGGAGCCAACGGAGAGGTTGGTATGTCGGAGTCCTACCAATGCCTGTGTGATCGAGGAATCTGGTGTGTCCTAGAAAGGATATCCCAGAAACCCCAACCGGTTCCGGCCACCAGCACTGGCGACCTCGACCTGTTATTAGGAATCTAAATCCCCCATCTCTATAAAAAAGCGCGCGTGGAAATATAAAACCCTGCCACCCTGGGTCTGCTTCTGCTAGGGTGACGGTTAGCCTCGACCGTCACCCTAGGCCCGCACTCATGGAGGACGGAGATGGTTCTGTGAACTACGCCGCCCGGTGCGCCTTCATCGGCACGGGGGAGTGCTAGATCTCTCCCGTAGCTTTTCCACCACCACACAAAAAGCGGTGGCTTTCCACATACTCTCTATAGTGACCATGGTCGGCACCAGGGACCTCACCATGAGGCTTACCCCACCGACGTCTGCTTCTAGGACATGGCGCCACTCTATCCACTCTGGAGACTCTACCAGTGTATGAAGAGGTGGTGTGCCCACGGATCAGCCCCGGTAATGGTGGCATTCAAACGTCAGCACCCTGCCTACGCAATGCAGGAACTCACCAAAACAGCCATGCCCATCAGTAAGACTTGGATAGCTCAGGGTCAAGGGTTACCTTAAACTTCGGCGTCTGTAGACCCAAGATGGAGTTCGACTTTAGTCGGTCAAGTCTGATATTACACGTCCCTACTGGCCAGAGGAGGGGAGAGATTCGTGGGGATTTCCGCACGAAAAATAAGGTACGGCTTCCTAAAACTCTCCGATTGCGGTGCAGGTGACTCACTAACGTCACCGAAGGTAACTTAACAACCTCCGTCCTCCATGAGTGCAGGCCAGGAGATGGTAGGTCAAGCCACCTATTAGTCGATAGTGAGACCACAGTTTGGATTTCACGCTTCGTGTAATGCCAAGCATTATCCGCAACATTCCTTTTATCTAATTCAACTTGATTCCTCTACGTGTTCTTAAGAAAGAGGTCTTGACAGACAGACAGACGGATAACGAAGAGATAAGGGTTTTTTTCCTAATCAGGCACAGAACCCTAAAAATTAATACATTCTATTTACTTTTGAGGAAAAAGAAGTAAAGGATATTACTCTATGAAAATTTAGACAAAGTCAATTTTAGTTCCTGTTGCTATGACAACTATTATAGATGGCGATAAAAACGTTTGCAACATCTAGTTTTCTTTTTATTACTAAATTTCCTGAATGAATCATGTATTTTTAATTATGTTATATGCTATTCGAGGCGGAGACAAATCCAAAAAATCATAGATCATGAAAATCTGTTCAGCCGTTCTTGAGTTCTGGCAAAAGCACGTTTTTAGCCCTTTTTAGGGCTTTAGGGTTCGAATTTTAAAAAATCCTTTCTTAGTACACCTCTACGCATCAAAACACACATATTCTGCAAATTTCAAGTCTCTACGACCAGCGGTTTAGGCTGTGCGTTGTCTCTAGGTCAGTCAGGACTTTGAATTATATAGTATAAGATAAACAAAATTAGACCAAGGCTGAATTCCACTGATGAATGTAGGTAATCTCCGTAATAACCGGGCCGGACTACCACTCTACCCGACTTCGGCGACGGATGTGCCGGATCAAAAAGTCGGATCAAACTTGTCTTAACTGAAGTACATTGACGCAAAGCCTAATACATCAGGGGTACAAACTTGAATTTTTATCACTTGATGTCTTTTATGCTTATAAGAATCCACTGCGGAAGAAGGTTTTAGACGTTTTACCTCTAAGGTGGTACAAAGGAACAAATGGTAGCATGAAAAACCCATAAAATTCGATGAAGTAAATGCACAATAAATATTTTTCGACATTCTACACAGAGCGCTATCTCAGTTTATCTACCTTGTGTTATGTGGTTCTAGAATGCGGATAAACCTACTTAGATACTTTTTATGTTGTAAATACCTACATACAAATTAATACATGGAACCCAGACCAATGCTAATATTCAGAGTCGAACCTGCGACCTCTGACTTAGCAGTTTAATGCTCTATTGCATCATATTTACGTAGGGTAGGTACTCCTACCTCGCTGTAGGGAAATTTAAAATAGTTCTGTAACTCAATTATGGCGCCATCGCCATCTACTGAATATAACCTTCACACAAGTGCAAGCGATAAGTTCACAAAGTTTTATCGTAATCGCATTAACAGTTAGGTAGGTACTTACTCAGTTAAAGCAGTGCATAAAACACCAACAAACATTTATTTTTGTACTTACCCCTTTCAGACCCACGGTACCCCTGGACCTATAGGTAGGTATATCTTACTAGGTACAGTCACCATCTGTATTGACACATTCCAAGTTACCAACCACCTTAGCTTTTAATAAAAAGTAAAAACCTGCTTATTGCATTTTGTGCGAAACCTCGGCCACAATGGAGTGCCTGACCTAATAAGACACTTTGCGTATCCTATTACAGTAAGCACCTAACTCTTTAGGGACCACACCTCTGTAACCATACCCTATAACTTTCCAAGACTTGTTCTTCATAAAGAACCATTCGGATTACCACTAAACCAGTTTTAAGACTGTCTGTAATTTTCATTAATGAAACCGAGGTAGTTACTTAAAGTCGTAAAAAACAATGGCAGTAGGTAGAAATAATTTCACCGGCACACAACCCGCAACCCGATGGCATTGAGTATTGGCAATGGCAACATTCCTGGGAGCTGCATCGCTTTGCGCAGGTCGAGACCGTGGCCTTCACCTAGAACTTGACATACGATGGATACCGAGTGACCTCCGAGATTACATCCGATCCCATCCCTTGTCGCTACAAAGGCAATGAATGTATCAAAAAGCTGTGTGAAAATTACGACAAAACCTATAGTTTCTGTTTCTTGAGATGTTATTGAGTGATGAAATTGAGATTATTGGTGTTGAGATGAAAAAGTACTGTGATTTAGTGACCTTGATCTACATATTCAGTAGGTAAGTAGAACAATGGAATCCAAATATTTTGATGCTATAGAATGATAGAAGCTGTGGAATAAAAATAGGTCTTAAGATCAAGGTAGGCCTAAGTTCAAATACGGTGCGAAAATGGTTTTTCGACAAAGGAAGTGAAGAAAAAGTAGCCAATAAAAAGGTTCATTAATAAAATATAAACAAAACAGTAAATATATTAACTAATTACTGTCCCTTTGGGTATTTGGAAATTAATTATACGTCAATTATTATTGGTCCATGTATTTTAGTAGATACCTATATCAAATAGGCAGGCACCAGGGTGAATTTTTCAACTGGGCGGGGGTGACCAAATCCGAAACTATGAGGAATAGCGAAAAATGCTCAAAGGCGTCTCGGGGCCGATTTTGATGGAAAATAAAACTGTATCATTGGAATTTTAGAAATTAATTTATCCTGGCCTTGAATTGTAAATTGATTTTGAAGAAAAAAAACAGCACATCCTACAGAAATTATTAGGTACCCATTACACTATTCGATAATGCTGCCAATAAGGAACGAATTCTGATTCTGAGAACTTATAACAGTTATAACATAGGTACCGCAAACTTAGGAAAAACCTCTTTTTTTCCTCAAATTATTATTTTTTTATATAGGACACGTCTAAATTAATTTAATTTATTGTAGTTATCTGGGGGCATGTCATCATTATCACCGTTTTTTATCGTGCCGAATCGTCAGCCATCCGAGGGTGGTTATGTCGGAATCGGACCGACTAAAACTGCATAGCGTCTCGGGTCTTAACTACCGGGGTGTAAGATAACCTAATAGGCATATTCCTCGCACCCCAGGTGACCCTGGGCCATCTACGGTTTTAGGATGGCCCCCTCGAACCCCAGAAGGGTAGGTGGGGCGAGCATCGCTCCACCTCTCGCTGACAGTGGGGTGTTGGGTGACAGGCGGCCGTCCGGTCACCCAACACCCCACTGTCATCCAACCATCCGCGCGCGAATAATCAGCCCGCCCCCTGCCTGCTCCACTTTTTCTCTTGTTTTCGATTTGACTTATCTTGGCTTTTATGGGAGTGACTGATTTCCTTTAAACCTCTCAACCGCGGAGATATAAGTCAAAAAACGCGAATGCCGACGTCTGACGTGAGTGGGAACCGCGGACATGGCTACCATTTTGTAATGTTTTAGTTAACAAAAGTGTGACAGCAAGAAAAAATATCCAGGAATCACATTTCAATAAACTGTCGGTGATTGCAATGGGGACACCTTCCTGAGACTTTACTTTAGCTTACCATTAGGCGAAGTGAAGTCATATTGACGTGACCGATATAAAAATAAATTGGGTAACACAGTGGCAACTAATATTCACTCACACATGGTTGCCGTCACCATTTTTGTGACATAAACAGCCCCGTATTCAACGAGTTCCGTCCGTAGATTTTATAGGCCCATGTTAGGTACTTACTTCACTTACTTGTTATGAAGAGTGCCTAAACACCAGCTTAAACATTATACATATAGGTAGGTACGTAAAATAAAATGTTTAATTAAATGGAACATATTTGGTATGTCATGTTTAAAACAAACCGTCAGTACTTTTTGTGGTTTTCCTTCTTCTGTTAATAACATCTTTTGACCCTTGTAACCTATGTACCTACATAATGACAATATATCAGAAACCTTGTTTGTGTGTGTGTGTGTGTGTGTGTGTGTGTGTGTGTGCATGTTATGGATATATGGGACTAGCTTTTCAATCTAACTCCGAAGCGGCGTACCTACCTATAGCCTCCTATAGGTATCTACTTCGATATTTTCCGTGAAGGGACATGACAGCCATCTTGTAGTATAGGGAGAGCACGACATTTTCTTTCGAATATTATCGTTCTTATTTGTATATACTTATCGAGAGGTTGGAGACAGCCAATATCAAGGCGGGTCCAGGTAGATATTTATCCGCTCTGGACAAAGATAGTTTTAGCGCTACATACACTACACCATTAGGTATAGGTACCTACCTAAGTCATAAGCTAGTCACGTTCGTTTAGGGTTACCATCCGTCCGGATTAATCCGGACATGTCCGGACTTTTAAGCACTTGTCCGGACTTTGTCCGGCTTTTTAATTTGTCCGGACTTTTTAAATTAGATGGTATATCTTCTTCTAAAACTGTAGAAAGGTCAATTCTGTACATTAAATATAAATGTACAAAATAACTATTGGGGGATGATTGGTGATCGATACAATACTAATGCATAAAATAAAATCAGTAAGTTGTTTGTCTTTCTGTCTGTCTGTATGTGCACGCATGAATCAGAAACTACTGGAGGGATTATGAACAAACTTGGTACGATTATAGTGTTCATACTTCTGGGCCTATATAGATTATATTACCCAGAAGTATGAACACTGTAACTACTTTTTATACAAACTCATACCCGTGACTTCGGCCGTATTAGTTTTTAGGTCGTTTTTGGCAATATCTCTGGTTCTACTTAACCAATTACGGCAATTACAACCAAACATACGGTAAATTTTGAGTCTAAGCAAGACCTTTCTAATAAAAAACCGCATCAAAATCCGTTCGGTAGTTTTCGGTCGTCGCGAGAAGCGATAGACGAAAAAACAACTCTTAGAATCGCGATATCTCAGGAATGGTAGCTCTTAGGAAAAAACCATGGCGACTATGTAGATAATTTTAAGATCTACAACTTTGGTCTGATGTTTTTTTAATAAAATTTCCATTTTGGACAAAAATTCAAAAACCCTCAAGTTTTGACTTATGACCCCGAATAAATTTTGTAGCACACATAGATCGATGAGGATTAGTAAAATATTATTTGTAATGGCAAATCCCAGCTCTCCACCAAAATTTGGCTGTGGGAATTTATGTTATTTTTATCTATGTGTGCACCTCGCATCCTACCCCCCCTCCCCCCCCCCGTGCTACTTGCGACGAGGTGTCCGGACTTTTATCGAAATGTCCGGCTTTTTGTCAGGACTTATCAAATTCCTAAATGGTAACCCTACGTTCGTTGGGGATGTTAAATAAAATACATAAGTAAGTATATAAAATATATGTATTATTGGAATTATACCTTTTTTTATACCACTTAGGTGGCAGACAAGCAAACGGCCCACCTGATGGGAAGCGGTCACCGTAGCCGTGTGCAACCTACCCTATATTAGGGAAGTTGTTTCTTTGATAGTATTCCCTACGACCACTGCTAATCGTCCCTCAGTCTCAGTGGTGGCAGTTGAGATGAAGTTTCTGATCCGAAATAAATGTTAAAATGATAAAAAATTATCCTGCAAAAAGTCAAACCACAAGTTAAGTTAAGTGGAAACCGCGAGTCAGCAAATGAAAGTTGGAACGGCCCCCAGCCAGATAGACTGGACGAACTGAAGAAGGTTGTTGGGATAGACTGAATGCGGAATGCGGAGAATCGAGCGGTATGTATTGCGCACATTGGGAGAGGCCTATGTCCAGCAGTGGACATCGATAGGCTAATTTGATTGAATGATGAAACCAGTAAGTATTTATGTTCAAGGTAAGTTAAGTACATTTTGTGGTTATAGTATACTGAAACAATGTTATTATAATACACATTTGGAACGTTACAGGGAAACGTTATGGCCTATCGGTGGCCGCTCCGGTCTTCCTGTCACATTTCCTGTGTTGCCGATAACAACATCAGTGCGTTCAAACAATAGTGATGTGAAATACCGGGAATGGAACTTCAACTACTGCTACTAATTTATTTTATTTACAACATGTAACTACCTATATCTACTTATTAGAGAAGCCGAGGGCATTTAGTCAAAATCACATTTTACCGGCGGTGGCGGTGGAATCATTACGAAGCGAATTAACAAAGGTCCGAAATGTATGAGAGTGGCATTAATTGTTACACGTAACATATCGACAAACAAAGCCAATTCCATAATACATTTCGGAATTTTGACAATGCGCTGTAAGGATTTTTCTTGGATCCCTAAGATCGTTTTACACATCTTTATGTTTACCCAAAGTAAGTAGGTATATAGCTTAAGTAGATAAATGCAGGAATCAGACTCGCGACCTCTGACTTTGGCGTAGCGGTTGAGCGTTAATTTGCTATTAACGCTCAATTGTATGCAATATAAAATAAATAATATTCCTGTATGTAAAATACTCGATCTAGCTATGCTATGTCTATTATACGGATTATACCTAATATTAGAAAAACCTTTAATTTTGCTGTTATTCCTGCAAACGGGATCCCATCCCGGGATCCACACGGGATAGGAAGCCCAACACATCAGACTGCCATTTATGCTAAACCGCACACTGTGGTGCGTCCAACTGTAGTAATTGTGAAATACATTAATTAGTAACATATAATAAATACGTGGCTTTCCTTGTAGATAAACAGTATTTAATAACTGTGGACGTTGGGATATTTAGTTATTGTGCTTTGGGTGTAAGCCACCGCATTACAACAGCAGAGGTACGTACGAATATTGTATTTTCATTGAAATGTACTCCTAATTTATCGAGTTATTTAAATTAGATGTGTATTTTGCTCAAAGTATAGCTATCCAATCACTGTGATCAAAATCTTCAGTTGATGATATATCCTAGTGATACCAAGTGATACCTACCTACAGATTTGACAAAAATATAACAAACAGAGGCGCATTTTAAATAATACTTATAATAATTCTTAGTGCTAAATTATATTTATATGCTAGAGATGCTAGAGATAATAATGTAAATTGTTAGTTAAGAACAAAAATTTGAAACATTTAGCGTGCTAAGTTTCACATAGGTAATAGGGTAGACTTAAAATTGCATTTTCTGTATACCTATTATATTTACTCGGTTTAATTAACTATTTTGTTAATTTATAACTTTATCTATTTAAAAATTAAAAACCCCTAACACAAATTTATTTATAAGTAGCCAAGAACCATCTCGACCTTATGACGCAAAAATGACGGAGTATTATTATAAGAGTCTGTGGCATCGTAGCTTCCGAATGGATGAACCGATTTTGATGCGGTTTTGTTCGAAAGCCGAAGTTAGTTCTTAGCTATAAACGAATTCGTGCGGCGGTTTAAAAAAAATTGTTACCTAACACATTAGCTACCTATCAATCAGACTATGTTTTGCAAAACGTAGGTAGGTAGGTAATATGGGTGCGGGCCGGAACCTCCACGTGGTGCACCTGGGCAACGGAGGCAAGCAGCGCCTCCCACTCGCCACGGGAGACGCTGCTGCCTGCGGCCAATCCGGCCGGGGTGGGAGTGGCCCTCTAGAGGGCTGCTCCGAGGCTCTCCACGTGTCCCTCTGACTAGCAGATGGCACAGTGGGGAGCGAGCGGGGGGCGAGCTGATTGTCTGCGCGCCGACGGTTGGGTGACAGGACGGCCTCCTGTCACCCTACACCCCACCGTCGGCGAAGTGGCGCGATGCTCGCCCCACCCCCCCCTTTCGGGGGGTCGAGGGGGCCATCTTAAAACCGTAGATGGCCCGGGGTCAGCTGGGGTGCGAGGGATATGCCCATTGGGTAACCTTACACCCCGGTTACTAAGGCCCGAGATGGCGTGCGGTTTTAGTCGGTTCGATCCCGACATAACCACCCCCGATGGCCGACGGGGGTGGTATCCATGGGGATTTCCGCACGATAAAAAAAAAAAAAAAAAAAAAAAAAAAAAAAAAAAAAAAAAAAGGTAGGTAGGTAATATTGTCTTTATACTTACTTATCTATTTTATACCATACTAGCGTACCCGCGCGCGGCTCCGCCCGCGTGAATGTTGGCTATCGCCACCAAGTCTTTTTTAAGCTGAGGGACTGCCCGTACTAACTTTTAATTTCTATTCCTTCGCAATCAGTGGTTGCAGCTAAACGTATTCATTTCATCTCAAGTTCTATCAAACTCTTCAAAGTACAGTGCCATGCATCGCGGCCAAAGCCCGTTTATTTATACTTACTTATCTATTTTATACCATATATTATAATAATATTTAGTAATACTTAACAATAATTATAATTAATTAAGAGTAAAAATATAATATATATTATTTTACGTAGGTATGTAATAAACATCATAACATTTGAATATTTTACCAAGTCAAATATAATATTTATGTTATACATTTAATACATAATCATGAACGCTTTATTTTATTTCAAAAAAATAGTTGAGTGATACAGAAACAAAAAATGTTATAAGATATCTACTAAATCTCGACTTCCCGAATCAACATTGGGGTGTTCAAGAGGGCTACCAAAATATGTAGGGTCGGGTGTCTCACAGTGAACCAGGCAGCTACATTTAACCACCTACTTATTTCGGAAATGCGTAGTTGCCAATCTGGGTTACCAGGAGTAAAAGAGCGGTATTTACCTTCCCCTTCTGCCCACTAGTTTGCGTGGCGATAACGTGTTCGTGTGAGAAGCATTTTACGAAAATTGTCTCAAAAAGTAATTTTTATTTGCAAGTTTCTTTCTTTTTTCACGCTTTTGCTGTAAATGATATTGACTTTTTCGTATAAACACTGTTTTACATGATAATCCAATACCTATATAAATGTAACATAATTCGTTACACTACGAGATTGTTTTCCCGGCAAAATTTTGAACTTAGTTATTAAAACATGGTATGTCCTACAATGAACCACTTTTGAGTGGTACACATTGAACCATGGTTCACTGTGTACGGGGTGTAGCCAAATGTGGACTAAGATTGTAATTATTTTGATTATAATTACTCGTATATTATACCTAGTAGCGGCGCGAAAGGATGACCGGTTTGACGTTTGTCCGCTCATGAAGTTTCGTATTAATTATTGTTACATTTGAAGGAGCAAATTACTGTTCTTTATTGTCAATAGTGTCGTATAGTTAGTCATAAAATTTATCGAATGTATAATTTTAGGACACAATATTTATTTACTATAATATATATTTATTTCTAAATTGTAGGTATATAATAAGTGTGCCGCGAACATTTATTTTTATAAGAATATAATTATTAGTGTACTTATTTACCACAAAACTCGGTTTGTTCAGGTACCAACGAAGTCTGATTACATTGTAAAACCATGAAGCTTTATGGTAAAATAATAAATATCTAATATCAAACTCCAGTTTTTTATTATATTATAAAGTAATCTAAATACAAATTAGTCTAAATATACATATAAGTATGACTAATAAGGTGGGTCAATGTGAAAAATACCCCGGTTAAATGTGTACATCCCGATGGACACATTGAACCAAATCTGGTTTTCCATAAATTCTTTTTTTACTCTGAAACCAAACGGAATTTAAACAATAAGTGATTGGGTAATTGTAGCTACATAAATCCACTACCAGTACACAAAAAATTAAAGGCATTCATCGAAAAACGAGCACGCTACAAGACTTTGAAATTTACCCGGTTCACTGTGAGACACCCTACCCTATTCAAAAATCTACCTCAAAACTTAGAGAGCAAGAATCCGGCTAAGATCCCTTTGTTTTGCTTTTGTAAAGCGTTCTCTCTATGGCACAGCGCACGAAAACAGCTTTATATATTTATAGAGTAGTTAAAACTGAAGCTACAGTGTTAATATTGTATAAAAACAAATAGTTTTAACTACTCTATAAAGGTACAAAACAGGTACAATTGATCAAATAGTTTTGAGGCTGACTGTACTTGAAGCAGACTGTCGAAGCTATACTCGAAGCATCGAAGAGCCGAAGATTCTATAACTCTTGTCGGTTGCGGCTCATCGTATGGCAGTTTGCTGTGTAGTATTGCCAGCTGCCTAGCGAAGGGCAACAAATGACTGAGTTGTTCTTCGAGACACGAACACGGGGCTGTGAAGACGAAGACATTAACGATTTTTACTCTTGGTCCCACCAGCACGAACCTCTGGTAGGACTTCAAAAATCTCAGAACATCTCTAGTGTGGTGGCACTAAAATCACCTTGCCATTCTAGTAGGACTAAGGGAAAAAATACCCGTGGGCTTACTGATGGATCGTACTGGTGGGACCAGGGGTAAAAGTCGGATATTATAACTGTCAAGTAGGTACTAACTGCAGAATATGTATGTGACCTTAATTGTGCTATAATTTATTATAACCTTGTAAAATTTGTGCCAAAAATACATAACACAGCAAAAAATATCAAGATCTAGACGAAATCGGGAAATGTATTTTTTGTATTATATTATTGTACAGTCGTCTCCAAAAGCTAACACAGGACCTATGTTCTTAAACACTGTGGTAAAATAATAAACTTAAATCAATTATTTATTTATTTACTTCATCTATGAATTCCTACTACTATAAAATTGAAAAATAACTGTGTCTATATACATTTTATAGTCAAAAAACGACATCAACGCGGGCGGAGCCGCGGACATTCAATAATAAAGATTGTTTGTAAACAACTTCTGAGGGCAATTGTGCTTGTAATTGCCTGTGATTTTTTGCAGTTTACGCGAATATTATCTACCTAATTACTGATTGAAATAAAACTACTTCGCGAATAGATATCGCGATAATTGCCGCTATAACTATTATTCAGTAATGGCACTCCGAACAATTTGAAAAGCATAGTCTACACAATTTGTCAAGTCTGACTAAGACCTTTCAAACAAAGAAAAACCGCATCAAAATCCGTTCAGTAGTTTTTGCATCAATCGCGCACAAACAGATAAAGAATTCCAAAAAAAAAACTTAAGTATAACGTAACCCAAGTTTTTTTAATATGTTCAATGTACAGACACAGCTCTACTTTACAATTTCATAATAGTTCCTATAGATAATTTTTTTAACATTTAAAATTATTGTGAGTTGTGTTGTGAGATTTGCGCAAATTAATTATTTTGTTATTTTTTCACTTTATTTTAAAATTTATTATGCCGTTTATAAGTAAATAATACATTATTTATTTTTAGTACCTACATAATATTTATATTCTGTTCTATTGTTGTACTTTAATTTATAATGTAGTTATTGTGTAATTTATATATTACCTAATTATTTTATTTTTCAAGCATTGTTGATGTCTAAAATTAGCTTATTTGTCCCTAGTCAGTTTTTCAGCAAAATATTTTGTATACTAGACTAATTTACCTAAGCTTAAATATAAAATATCCTGATAACTATGGGACTTTACCAAAACGAATTATAAAATACATCCGCCCCGATAACGCTGGGTGACCCGGTATCGGTTTGGGACGTGCTATTAGACGATAAAGTTGCATTAGGTAGTAGGATATGTATTTAAAAATAAATTTGATATTGGAATACTAATTTAAGCCGGAGTCTTACGGTCCAGTTCTAAAACCGAGTGTAACCAGCATAACTATTAATCTTAACCAGGTAGCCAGGAGCAAAGATCTTGATAATTGTGTAGTCCGCAGTTTCAGATATCTTAGGTGCTAAACGTGAGGCGCGACGGCAGAGGCGCACTGATCAACCAATCAACGATATAGATATTGAACTAGTCACGGGTTCAATGGACTCGTGTCATTGATGGATCACGCCTTTTGTTGGTTTTTGGTTAGCCAGTTGGTGCAGTGCGAACTTCATGACATTTGATCAAGATTTTTGTCTCAAGGCACTCACAACACAACCGTCTTATCACATAAACTGGAGAGAAAAGCACGCGACAGAGCCTCATACCGGCTCACAGGTAAGGTTGGCTTGTGCCCCCAAGATCTTGGTGGGGGTTCAGGTCCACAAACCCAACAGTTCACTTTCACACCTGCTTCTACTTCATTCACAACTTTCCACTACTAATTACAGTACACAGTTTCACAACATTACAAACACATTCTTGCAGACAGTAACACTTACCCGATTTCCACTGAAATTGACATACAAATTCAGCATTCTCTGATGTTAACAAGTCATTGGAGTTTACTGTCTTTGAACACTTACGGGCAGTGCTGAAAGGGAGTACCTTTCAGTGTATCCTCACAATATACCGGGCATAAGGGGAGACTTTTAGGACACCCTGAGGTCGCCTATCTAGAGGTATCTGACTTATCTTGGTATATGTTACTTTACTCACCTTATTCACCACATTAAATGCAGCATGTTATTTCTGGCAACTAACTGTTGGACGCAGTAGGTATGTACCTACCTACCTATCACCTATCTCGAACTAGAAGACAAACGCGCTAATTGAAAAATTCTGCACTTAGCATGTTTGTCTTTGAGGCTACTTTTAATCTCGGAAATAGGTTCCCGTGGGCGGAGTTGCGGACAAAATTAGTACCTACTTAAGTTTGTAAAATCATTGATTAATTTTAACTGCCTATCACTAAAATTATAAAATTAACTGTGATGTCACATTTTGTAAGAACTTCCTCATAAAAAGGTCAATCACACCACGGCTTGTCTCAAAATATTTAACAAAATTACATAAAAACGGTTTATTATATACACAACACACCTTATACCTACCTAAATAAATATCAGTTATCTATATACTTATAATAAAACTGTAGAGAGGTCAATTCTGTACATTGAATATATTTACAAAATAACTATTGGGGGATGATTGGTGATCGATACTAATGCAAAAAATGCAATCAGTAAATTTTTTGTCTTTCTGTCTGTCTGTCTGTCTGTCTGTCTATCTGTCTGTCTGTATGTGCACGCATGGATCAAAAACTACTGGAGGGATTTTGATGAAACTTGGTAGGATTATAGTTCATACTTCTGGGCAACATATAGGCTACTTTTTATACAAGCTGATACCCGCGGCTCCGCCTGCGCGTCGTTTTTAAGTAGGTTATCGTTTTTTGGTCATATCTCCGGTTCTACTCAACCAAATGCAACCAAACATATCTCAAATGTTAAGTCTAAGCAAGACCTTTCTAATAAAACAAACCGCATCAAAAACCGCCATTAGCGATGGACGTAAAAGTACTGAACGGATTTTGATGCGGTTTGTTTTATTAGAAAGGTTTTGGTTAGACGAGTGGAGACCAGTTGAGTGGCGAGTGGAGAGGAAAGTGGTATGGAGTGGAGTGGTAAGTCGAGTGACGAGTCGTTTTATTAAATAGACTTGGTGGCGATACCGATTTCCACGCGGGCGGAGCCGCGGGCGGAAGCTAGTACTTAAATATCTATACTTATAATAAATCTGTAGAAGTGAAAATTCTGTACATTGAAAATAAAAAAATAAAAAATAGCAGGGAGTGTTACTAGACTGACACCGAACCCAAATATGTGATTAAAAAAAATTTTGTCTGTCTGTCTGTCTGTCTGTCTGTCTGTCTGTCTGTCTGTCTGTCTGTTTGTTCAGGCATCACGCAAAAACTACCGGTTCGATTACGATGAAACTTGGTATAATTATTCTTCAATATCCTGGGCAGCACACTGGATACTTTTTATCCCGGAAAAGTACATACAATACAAGACAAATTTAATTTTGCGGTTCAATTCCTAGACCCGATTACTGTACCAACCGCAAATAATAAGTTTGTCGTAGGTCACGTCACCCGCAGTTCAAAATTCAAAATTCAAAATTCATTTAAAGGTAACAGGTAGAATAGAAGATGTTCTCAATTACATAAAAGTATCACCGTAGCATGTCTGATAAGACGTACAATAGTATAATCATATTGAACCACGTCACACTAGGTACAAATTAAATTGTGAAATATTATAATAATTTTTTGTACTATTCTTTCCACCTTCCATTTTCTTTACTAATTAACATTGTGTGTGCATAAATATTAAATAAATAAATTATTTAGATGAAATTATGCTTTTTATGAATAGGTTAATTATGAGTGGGGTTCAAGTAAGATTAGTGGATTGTGGTGTTATTAGTTTTTAGGGATTTTGAGTTTTTTTTGTATTTATTAACAAAAATATTACTTTTTTTGAGTTTAGATTAGTTATCATCAGAAATAGGTTTATGGGAGTGGGAGTGGGAGTTTGCGTGGGATTGAGAGTGGGAGTGGGGGTGGGGTGGGAGTGGGAGCAGCAGCGGGGGTGGGCGTGGGAGTGGGAGTGTGAGTGAGAGTAGGGGTGGGGATGTGAGTGGCAGTAAGAATGGGGGTGGGAGTGTGAGTGGGAGCGGGAGCAGGGGTGGTAGTGGGAGTGTGCGTGGGTGTGGGAGTGTGAGTGGAAGCGAGAGCAGGGGTGGGAGTGGGAGTGTGAGTGGAAGCGAGAGCAGGGGTGGGAGTGGGAGTGGGAGTGTGCGTGGGAGTGGAAGTGTGGGTGGGAGTGGGAGTGTGCGTGGAGTGGGAGTGTGCGTGGCAGTGGGAGTGGGAGTGTGTGTGGGGGTGTGAGTGGGAGCGGGGGTGGGAGTAGGAGCTGGAGCAGGAGTGGGAGCAGGAGTGGGAGTGGATGCAATAAGCGACTTCCACGCGAGCGAAGCCGCGGGCAACAGCTAGTAAATTAATAAAATTGAAGTGTCTATGTGTTATATTAAAATAACAGGTTTTAAATCAATGCATATTATATAGTATACCTATGCCAAAAAAGCAATTTTTATTTTTTTGGTCTGTCTGTTTGAAGAGGTACCTAATCTCTGGAACGGCTGGGCTTGTTTGAATGAGACTTTCACTGACAGATCGGTCATTTTATAAGGCGTTATATAAGGCGTAAGGCGTAATATTGTAAAAAGGGTTATTTAGGGTACCGCGTAAATAAAATCTAATCTACGGGCGAAGTCGCAGGCTCAGGTACTGGTGAATAGAATTAGTTAATATCTATGCGCTACATTAAAGAGACAAATGTTATCATAGATATAACAGGTTTTCAAGTTGTTGATATACCTACATGAGGTGAACATACCTTGATGGTCAAATTTATTTTTAGTTTTGCCATGATTGCACAAACTCGTAGGTTATAGGTAGGTATATATTTGTCCTCCAAGTTAAGCCGTACGGTTCAAAAATTCAAATTAAAAAATAAAAAGAATTTCAACAACGCGTCAGTAGCAACAATCAAATCCCTCCCCTATAGAAGGGCGCGCAGAAACGCGATGTGTCGCCCTGGGCCTGCTGCTACTAGAGCGATGGCTAGCTCAAACACCCAGGCCCGCGCTTAAGGAGGACGGAGATCGTTCTGCAATCTCCGCTGCCCGGTGAGACTTCTCCGATATGGCACTTGACCTCACCCGTTCCTATTCCACCTCCTCTTTTGCACGTATTACTAACTCACAGAAAAAGGTGACGCTACCCACCAGCACCAGAGTCTGCAGCATGAGACTTCCCGCTTCAACACCAGCTGCCAGCTGCACAGTCTACTAGGGTATTAGGGTAATAGGGTAGGGTCGGCACAATCGGCACTCGGAGGTCGGCTCGAAAAATCCCCTATTTTGCTTTTGTTCAATTTCATTAGATACACGATGACATTCGTACAATAAAGACAAATTACTCGCTGAGATGAATCGAATAACATGTAACCCCACTTATTACGGTGACCCCGGTCCTGAGACTATAGTTACCTACCTTTTTAGCAGGCTTACCATCAGGCTAGGTGAAGTCATTTTGACGTGTCCTATATATAAAAAACTAGCCTAATTTACAAAAGTTAAACTGTTAAATTTTTGGAGTTAGACATTAGAAATACAATATAATAATCCGATTGCACAATTAATTCAGAAGTACCAAAATGAGTGAAGTCATTTTATAAGTAGTTACGGGGCGGGGACGGACATTCAAATAACATACAAATAACTGTCCTTTTTATTGACTTCGCTGCAGTCGGGTAAAAACCAGTCAAAATGCTATTAATTATTATTGATGGTGTGGAGAGGAGCAATAACATGGAATGGTGTCCTTGAAGCTAGACATTGAACTTGGGTATTGGCTGGCGACGCATGCCAAGCCAACCTATAAGGCGCGGTCGTACTTCAATTTAATAACCCATGTCATAAAGTTTAAAATTTATAACTAAAAAAAGTTGTTTTCTTAAGACGAATGAACTTTTTTTTTATATATCTTGGTGGGATCCCTTACACGGTATACGGTAACCAGCACCCTTTCATTTTAATCAACTGACTCTAAAACCACACGCCGTTTTGGGACACGGGAAAAATCTCTCGTCTCGGCCGAAATTAACCACGGGCGGCAGCAGCTCCCCTGCGTGTGAGAGGCGCTGCCATCTCCGTTGTCCAGGGTGCGCTGCGTGAAGGTTCCGACCCACGCACTTCACGGGATACCTTTAGGATTAATCTCATCATACTACAACACCGTAACTAGGGATGCCAACATGAAGCTACTCTTGGCGGAGGTACAGAATTCTGGGGCTGAGGTGTGCGTGACGGTAGATAGTGAATTATTATTTAAAATCAACTTTGATGTGGATGTATTATATTTTTATTACTGCTTCTTTAAAAACGTTATAGCATTTAACTTACTATTGTAAAACATAATTATCTATAATTATCAACTTGTTTACTAAACGAATTCATCATAGTCTCATATGCAATACTAATGTAAAGTTATACTAAATCCATGCTAATCATTGTAAAATGTCTTATTTCTATCAGCAGCGATTGCTCTGACTCCTGCAACTGCTCAAACAGAATGGGAAAAGTTTGTATTTATATGCGTAGATCATCCACAAAACTAAAACAACAAAGGCATATTTAGACCATTCTGGTAATTCAGCAATCACTGAAATGATATTGTTACATGTACGCACATACACGCACACGTAGTGTTCGCAACTTGACCCTCCCTCGTGCTCTTGTGGAGGAGGCGAACAGGTTTTCTCCAAAGTCCTTGTTGCGTGTTGGGAATTTGAGCATTTCGGTTTGGCTATTTTCTTCAACTTACGCGACATATTCTTGTAACATTTACTTCAGTATAAAACTCAGTCTAGGTATAGGTTTTGTGTTGGAGATGTGCGGTTTTATATTAAATTGCATATTGATGTTGGGGATTATACTTTACATTTTTGACAAACATGACAGATTGTGACTATACTTCGCTTAACATGACAGTGAAACGTAGATAATACATTATAGTACAGAACGAGCAAAATAGTCAAAGAGGATCACCTAGGTCCTAGAACACACGGCCAAGGAGATAAGTAGTGTCCCTTGCACTGGCAGCTGCAGATCCTCGTTCGACAGAAAAATCTGTCTTCTGATCAGTGACACAAGTTTACTCTGCCTTGCTGAGGATGCTGATAAAGACCCCCTTCCCCAAGCTACGCCTTTGACTATTGAAAATATAAGTCTCTTCCAAAGACTTCTTCAAAACATACTGGTCGTGCCCTGTCCACCAGCTTCTTGCCTTTTTGATCAAGTCGTCGAACACATTCCATATAGTGGGGATCTTCCGCCACACGCTCATAAAGATGGTTCTTTTTATACATACTAAGATCTATATGCCATCTATTAGTATGCAGCCGATTCCCAATGATTGTGAATCCAGTACTGTGCACTATTGACCTAGTTGGAATCAGTTGAACGTAAGTATTACAATGTACGGATCACCGTTACTCCTTGTTGCCAAAACAATAGTTTTGTTCCGTTGTACTGGATCGTATCCAAACTGAAACCCAATAACAGTTGGGTATGCCGGGACTACAAGTTTGTCACATATTACAATCTGCAAACAATTACATTTGACAACCCGCCAAGCGTGAACTTTCGTGATATCTTAGCTAAAAATGGCTAAAAAGCAAAGGTTACCATCCCTACTACCATTCCATATACCTACCTAAGTACTATGCTATCAAATTTCATTCAAATTTGCCTGCTTCTGAGTCATCAAAAGATTAGCCTACGAGTACAGAAGATGAATAATACTTATGGGTGCTTTTATCACATTTTTATAATAGGTTACTCACTATCAATGGGCGTCTAGAAAACACTACTAGAGTGGGTTATAGATAATAAACAACAATAAAAATAATAACCGACTCTAATAAATAATAATTATAATAATAGACCTTCAGCCAAGGGCCACCTGCCTACCCCAGAGGGAGAAAGACGTAAAATACCTATGTTCGGTATATTTTTTTTATTGAAATAATCCGATATGACGTCTTCGGCCTTCCTATCCTACCATGGTATATAATCATCTTGCAAGCAGAAAATTCTACAAAATAAGTGGGTAGGTATTAGATATGTTAAGAAAAACCAAATGAAAATATAATAAGCGAGATAATTGGTTGTTTAAATGGGTAATTTATAATTAATGTTCATTAATGGCATACAATTAACGTCGCACGGCAGCCGCAGTAATACATACGTTTGTCCTTGCCATTGTATAGTAATTAATTGAGCTAAATTAATACTGCTGTAATAGACGTGACGTGGGGAGGGGTCAGGTCAGAATCCTACTAGGTACCTAATATTGTCGTCCGCATGGTTTTTGGATTTTAAGACTTTAATTTATTGCGTGGATCATTAATTCTTTTTCCAATATTCAAGTTTAGTAGCCTATGTTATGCCTTGTAGGTAATATTACCCATCAACCAGCAACAGGCCTGTCAATATAGGCCCAGCCGGGCAGACAAAAATTCTAGTCATCTTCACAAATTTTCACACTTAATTTTATAATACCTTCGAGTAGATAGTGGGCGCTTTTTATCCTAAGTATTAGCGAGATGGAGCTTCACCTACATTCTCTCTCGCCCGGGTGACTGGCCCAAAACTGGACGGTTTTCAGCTCGTCGTGGTAAGCTTGGATGTGATTGGTCGACCTATTCTATTCCTTTCCATAGCGATTTACGGTGTGCCACTTGTCTACGGGGGAGGATTCGCGGCCAACAGAAAGTTTTCATAATAAAAAGATATTATGGTTCTCAAACTCTGTGCGTAAGAAAATGTAAGGGCAATGTAGGCACGATTATATTATAGCATCCCAGTGAACGCGCGTCCGTCGGTCCCTTAATCTCGGCTGTATTATTATTGGTTAACCTTGAATGTCAAATGAGTATACAATTATTTTATGTCCGATTGTTTTTGTTTTTTGCAATTATCGTCTGAGTGCTTATCCCAGGATGCATCCAATATTTGCACTTTGAGCCGAGGGTCCGCATTGTGAAATTATTTAATAAATTACGGGTAGTTAAGTATGGGATAAATGCGGATGTCCAATTTAAAAACATTTGTCGACCTTATAGATCACCCTCCACGTACCTACCAGGCCAATAAAAAAAAATCATATTGATATCACTAGCCATCACTCCCAAGAACGTACGATTAGTATTTTTAGAAACGACCCGCTGCGCTGTCAAAGATACGAAAAACTTTTTGGGCTCTCCTGAAAAATTTAGTTTTATGCAGATACAGGGTTTTGATGTTATTCAGCGGACTGGGTGCCTAGGGGGCGAAGTATACCACGTTCGGAGCCACGGGGCACAGCTAGTATTGAATAACTTGTGTTCCAACTCCGAGTTTGTTGCCTATTTTACAGACACTGGTAGGTAGCTTTTTAATTTCTGCAATTACAGGCTATAAACCACAGCGAATGGTGTCTTGTAGTTTATAAGTATCCATGTATAGAGACCGCCTGTGTGTAAATTCATGGTTGAATTAGTCGCTTGTGGATTGTGTGTGTGTGTGTGATGTAATACCGGTAAATTAACACTAGATACCTTATTTAAATATTACGATCAGAGTTTGGCAATGACCCGAGCGTTGCGGGCAATGTCCTATCTAATATTCTACCACTTAAAAATCTTTCCGCTGCGTCTCAGATTTTATAAATAACAATATTTATAGCTGAGCATAAACAATAATGAGAATTTAGGGTGTTGAGACAATGCATGGCCATTATGTTCTGGCAATAAGCATGCTTGTTAATGTATGGGATGTGTGCGTGGGTCCTTGTGAAGAAGTTGGGAAGCAGTCATCCTCACAGTGCAAGCTGCAAGCCAATTAAGTCAGCCATTCACGGTGCAATTGCTGATTGACAAACGAGCTGGCGTGGGCTTTCCTCACAGGATCGAAATTCAAAGTTACTCGTATACCTATATCATAATCGCACAATTCCCGTTAACATTATTGTAGTATCTAGAGATGTTCCCCTAGTATCTTCAACACATAACTGCCGAACCGATTTCAATGGAGTTAAATTCATATCATACGTCCAGTACCTATATGAACTGAGAAGGAGGCGAGTCTAGTACAGACCTAGGCCGCCTAGGTCTACCTATGATGGGGTGTGTGACTTGTTAGAGACAGAATTAAAACAGCAAGCAATGGAGATGAAAGATGCCTTACGTTTGTTAGGCCCGCCAAGATCTACGGGACCGAAGCCAAACCTAATAATTGATGGACGACACTCTAACACAGGGTTTCCTCTTAAGGTTGGAGGGTTGGGGAACATACGGTAATCGCCTCCCTAAAAGTCGAATGAGAGTGGTTTCCGGGACCCAAAATGCAGGCATTGGACGCAACCGGGATGGGCGGTCGGATGTTGAAGAATAGAGGTCAAATATGACCTTTGATTTTTGATAATATCGTCAGACATTATTACACCATGAAAAGAGTTTTCAATGCATTTACGAAGCGTGCATAATGTAAGGCGTGACTGATATACAGGCTGAATTTAAATTTTTTAGACTGTTTTTGGGGTCCCATTTAAATCTTCAGTTAGAGCCCAAATCAACCTCACTTGCAAGTCGGCACACCTACTGATTGACGGACAAGGCTTTGGGGCAGATTTTTTCTCGGGTCTTGGAGGCCAGATGGTAGTCGCTCACATAAAAGCCATATATAGTATTCTAACCAAAAGCAGGAGGAGGCGGGCTTCAATGATGATGCTGACGGTGAGACTAGACTATAAAAATCATCTTAACGTTGAACTCCTCGGACCCTGGAGTCCACTACGTTCTCCTCTTTAGACTTGGCTTACGCCATGCTCATATACAAGCATACGGTCCACTTGATGTGACGCGATCACCGTGACCTATGGACATGTTACAATAATGAGTTATCTATCTTGTATAGTCTGCCTTCTAGTCCATGGTTTTTAAAATTTCTCCTAAACTTCGAAGATGACCTTAGCCCAAAAGTTCATGTTATATTAAATTTATGTCTGTATAACGGTTCTTTGAAACACGAATTAACACGATCAAAGTTGTAATTTTTATCTGGTCGATAACAAATTTGTAAAAAAAATTGCTAATTTATTCTATTTCATTCTTATCTTACCTATACGTCAAACGTAAGTATTTTAGTTTTTTTTTTTTAAGAATAATTAACAAACGAACAGTGTACCCTAACTTCCTCAAGTCCTAACGTGACAACTCAATGTAGTTAAAAAAAAAATTAGGCAGACAAGCACACGGCCTACATCAGGTAGGCCGCATGCTTGTCTGCCATAATATTTTTTTTAGATGCGGTCACCGTGGCCTATGGACATGTGCAACACCAGGGGCGTCACACTCGCGCTGCCGACCCTGTAACAACCTTCTAATGCCCATCTTGAAGAACCTCTTGAATGAATGAATAAATTGTTTTATTTTTATGACTAACCGAAATCATCCTGTATATAAAATCAGGGCCAAAATTGCTGAATATTATAACAGGCATAACTATGATATAACGTCCGGTATCTTGAACATTCGTGTTTCCTCCAAAACGTTCCCAGCGGATGGGAATTCAATTCAAGTTCATGTTATTATAATGAAATACAGTCTTAGTTAGCACAGAACCGGTTGGGTTCCGTATAAAATACTTTTGAATTAGTATGCGTCATTTAAAGTTGACTATACAATACAATGCATTATAGTTTTTTTTTACTGTTCGTATCTCCGGCGGTCGCTAATCTTCTTACCATGGTTGCATCCGGTCCGGTTTTCACCTTGGAGCCCGGGGTCCGCTTACTCCTCCTACTTTTGCTTTAGCTTTTACGGGAGCAACTGCTACCTGACCTCCCAACTTCTAAAGGAAAGCAATCAGCAGCTACTAACTTCTAATACAGCTTAAGGTCAAGTCAACCTCACCTAGGTTAGGTAGGGTTTTGCAAAATGTTTGAAGACTTTACCTTTAGCTTACAATCAGGCGATGTGAAGTCAAATTGACGTGTCCTATATAAAAAAATCTTTATCCCTCAAAACGTCCACCCACGTCAGGTCAGGTTATATCAGGGCGGGTTCGATGCTCCAATGGCTCCAAAACCATGTTAAATCCACAGAACTAAAGTACGCGAAGTGTTAAAAATATATATAAATAAAGAGATAAACATAAACCGGTAAAACAAAACTTAACTAGTGAGTTCTTCACTCGCTTTATACCCAAGTTACGAGAGAATTTCATAAGATACGTAAAGACTCCTATTACGTCTAATTATATCATCATTTACGCCAATTTACGCTTCATTAGTTTACATCGTATTATCAGTATATACTCGTAACCTGTGCCTACCTATGTGGTTATGTCAATAAGGATTCAATATATAAATAATTATTCCGGGGCACGTCGGGGTCTGTATCGCAATCTAGAATCAAATGATGTTAAACCTACTTAGATTCATTTTCTTTTGTAATTGCATACATATTATACATAGAAAAATCCAGACCAACCTAAATAGACACTTATTATATTCATACATACGAAAACATATTCGCACTGGACGGGAATCGAATACGCACACTCCGACTTAGCAGCGTAGCGGTACTGCACGCTCTGCCGCGCCGGCACGCCACGATTTCATCAAGTTCTTGATTTTTGACTTGTGTTGTGGTTTATTATTTTTTGTTTAGAACTCTAAAATAATGAATGAAAATATGACAATGATATCCCACACCCTACCACTTTACTCCGAAAGGCTGTACCCGCCCGGTTGCTTGCAGTCGTTTACCGTTTGGCGCGAAAAAAACATACGCACGCCGCGGAGCACATTGGATATTTTATAGTGTCTTCTCGTATAAATAGGTTGTTTACAAGGTGGATACCGCATCTCTCCGCGTTGTTTACTAAGAATCGCACGAGACCACCACCGCTCGACTATGTACCGGTTAGTTCGTATTTTTATTTCATTAAATAATTAGGTTTTTTGTATTACCCATTAGTTCTGTAGTAGCCTATTTTATTGTGAATCTGTGACAGTTTTTTTAATGTTTGTGAATCAGTGAATTAAGAGCTGAGGTATATTTATGGCGGTAAAGTACAATTTAACATTAAATTTTATTGTCAACGGTCTCAGGACTAAATTCCCTTCAGCCATTCATCCCAGTTGTCTTGGGATTGGTTTTAGTCAGTTCTATTCCGAAATAACCGTTCCTTCATTGACCCCCAATCTGCTACTGTGATGTTTCCACACGTAAAAAAAGTTCGGATGGTATAATAATGGTATTTTAATTTAATGTAGGTTGCCATCGAAACTTAGGTACAATTTCCAAACCCCGTTATGCTTATTTTGGATCTGCAGACAATATCCTAGCCTAGGATGTTATTTAAAAAAAAGAAAAAAAAACAGTTTCGTTGCTTGCTATAACGTAATTAGATTTTGATTAGTGTGCTACTCAATTTGTTTTATGGATAATAATTTTATCTATCAGTCTTGTGAACTGTGGTATGAATGGTATCCTACTAATATTATAAACGCGAAAGTTTGTGGATGATTGTTATTTTTCCAAACAAAAACGGCTGATCGAATCCGGTTAAAAATTAATACAGGGATAGTCTTGAAAATCGCATCTTTCATCATGTTTTACAAAGTCTATGGTTTTACCCCTATAATAGATTCCTATAGGAAACGGGAACGGAGTCAGAATTAATGCTTCATACCTAATACGTAGTAGGCACAGGTAGTAGGTAAGTGACTACTCTAGGTACAAAATAATACTTACTATAGTTGTCACAAAATAAAAGGCCCACTTTGACAGTTCGCGCCCATGAAGTTCTTAATTTACCTACTTCAAGTACAAAATAATGATATTGTTTAGCTAATTCGTTGTAATATCTCTAATTGTTTTTATTTTGTAAGTACTTAGTTATTAACCTTCACAGATATCAAACAACAAAATTTAATCGTAATCAGATGAATGGTGTGAAAACACAGAACGCGTAGGACGGGCGTAATAAATAAACAATTATTACAAATTTTGCCGGAATTAATCTAAGAGTGGATTTTAACAGCAATAGGAACCCAAATTAAATAAAAATGAACTAAGTTAAACGATTTACTCGATTTAGGTACCTACTCGATAAATTTCATGTGAGTATAAGGGCTACACCAAGATCCTCAGGGTCTCACCAAGCTCACAATCTAGCCATTACAACTGCTGACTGACTGACGAGGTTAGACGAGGTCAGTTGTTCCCATAAAAGCTTCATAAGCCGAACCACAGAACAGTTAAAGATTCTGTGAGCCGAACTAAAAGAAGAAAGAGTAAAGAAAACCGGGCTCTGAGCTGTAACCCTCGGATGCATCTGGGAATAACGAGTGATGTTGAGTGTGCGCATCCAAAAATTCGTTTAGACGTTCATGGTATAAACTATCAAGCACTGCAGTAGTTTTATCTTTAAATCAGTTAACTAACCACAAGTGTGTCTATAATTAATCGCAGCATAATGGCATTCCCCGCGTATTGTCTCGACAACAATGAATAGTTTTTCTTGCTAACATAATAACGTAGCGAGTTATCTCAACTAACCTGTGAATTACTGTTTTCATAGCAATTTGGTCGTCACTGCGGGTTAACTTCATAGTAATTACGTTTTCGTCGCTATTTAGTAGCTACCGTATCATGACTTGACGTCCGGCATCTTGGTAGTATACCTATATAATGCCTCCACACACCTCTCCACTGCGAAACCAAAACGGCGAAACCGCTTAAAGTTGTCAATTCTTTGGTCAAAGCCCTAAAGGTAGCCACACACGTTCCATTACACTTACGCAAGATTAGACTTGTACAAGTATGTATCTACCTATACTGCAACGTGTGTAGCTACCATAACGTACAAAACTATGATATACTTAGTCTCTCTAACATGATTTCGCCCAATTTCGCCTCTTCAGGCGCAGTATCGACTACATCATTTAGATCTCCGCCTCTATTTCGCTATTGCTACTGCCCACAGTACTGTTGCATGGTGAAACTACAGCAGTGATTTCGCCGTTTTGGTTTCGCAGCGGAGTTGAGCTGTGATATTGGTATAAAACACCCTTTGATGCAACCGTGAGGCACATAGTAGAACCGAACACGTACTAGTTCTATATACATATATTATTAAGCAATTAATGTGACCTGCTTGCGTCATATAAACGTTTCTTTCTTTCTATCCCATTTATTGACGCCACCAAAATCTTCAGGATCCAAAACCACCTTACCTGCTAGCCGATACACATGCTGATTAACGGACGAATGCAGACGGTGCAGGCTTTACTTTCAAGGTCGAGGGGTCTGACCTCAAGAAGCAGTCGCTTCCGTGAAGACCGAGATAAGCCAAATCAGCAGGAGATAGAGTAAACGGACAGTCCGTTTGCCTATTATATATATATATTCTTTCTAACCAAAGGACTATTAGCGGGATAGACGATAGTATGACCCCCTCCCCCCCAACCCGTTCAGGAGACCCTTTATTTTCACAGGAATTAAAAAAAATTGCTGTGTTGAGAATTTTATTAATCTTTTGACCTTAGATTATTAATAATCTAAGCTTTTGACATAACTCAAGTATTTTTTAAATAAGTATCTAAATGTACAGACATAGCTACTTTACAATTTTATATAATAGGATAAAAAAATTTCATCACATAAGTATGTATAAAGATAATAATCTACCACAAAAACCAGATGACGTCTGTGGTTCCCCAGAGTACCTACCAAAATAATTTTAGTCGCACTACACTTTTAAATACTTTTATTTTTTTCTAAATATGTATATAAAGTGGCTCAAAACTTAATTTCATTATTTCATTATTTTTCACAATGAAAAATATTTTTCATATTATAATAATACAGAAAAACCAAGGTTGCCGCTCTTATTTTTATGTTAAGATGGGCGACAGAGTAGGAAAATAGAATTTAAATAACAGGTATTTCTGATATTTAATTATGTGAGGTACCTATCATTTTTCGTGCTAAAATCCCCACGAATACCACCCACCCGCTAAAGACGGGGAGCACTACCCACCCACGCCCCGGCCTGCTTCTGCTGGGGTGACTGGCGGCCTCACCTACCACCCGCAGGCCAGCGCTCATGGAGGATGTAGATCGTAATTATGAGATACCTACCGTATATTATTATTTTCTTTAATAAAAATAATGTCAGTTATGACATTAGCATTAAAACAATAACACAATTCATAATAATTGTTACCTACTTCTAAATTGAATTGTTTTTTGGATCGTGTGTGGGAAACTGAACTAGTAACTTTTAGAAAAAATACTTCACCTAACCCTAAGTGAATTGTGCTCTCAGTTTCCATAACTCTTCAGTGCGTGATTAATAAATTACAGTTTACGTGGCCACAATATATTATGTAACTCAGTTGCAGTGTTGAACAATGCAAGGATTATTATATTTTAACTCAAAGTTATTGTCCATTCAGTTTCCACCGCGATCGGTAATTGTGTCAACTTCGCACAATGTTAGGGCATGAAACAAAAATTATACGTGTAAATTGTTGGACTATCGAATTTGCAGAAATATTATAGGAACGTCAATATATAGGCTATATTGCCAAAAAGATAAGTTCGCTACGCAAAGGTTCAAAGGTGACACGACGTAAGAAGTCTCAAATTTCAATGATGCTTTTCATACAACAGGGGCCTCACCATAAGCTCTAAATTACAATTTAAATGCGATGCAGTTCGACTCGAGGAGAGAGATGGAGCTATGCATCATGTATAGCGCCATCTCTCTCCCTTAGTTGAACTGCATCAAATTTGAATTGCTATTAAGAGCTCAACGGATCAACACTTCAGGTTTTCATTTCAAAGTCGTTATATCCTCCGATAGTCAAATTTCAATATAAAAGAGATTTATAGCGTTTCAATAATAAGCTAAATGTTGTTGAAGGTTTGAAAAGGTCTTATATATTGACGCCTACGCACTAATTAAATTAAACCTAAGTAATATATCATGACTTCTTGACTTCCTTCTAGAAACGGTCAAGTGTGTGGGGCCATGAACAACGCCCTTGTGAACCTTAGGTCCAAGGAGTTATAACATTTTTGTTTAGGACAATAAATACACATTACAAAATACAATATGGCTGCCAGTTTTAACGGTTTTCGGTACAAATCCTACCTACTTCTAAGTAATAGCATAAACTCTCTTTAAGCTCATTATTTACATCGTAATCAGTTCAGACGTTTTGTCACGAAAAGTAAAAAATAAAAAAGTTGTCGTCCTTTATAGCCTGTCTCTGATCTCCTAACGATCTCATGGGGAATCCGCCTCAGATCGCATGGTATGCAACTTTAGGTACTGTCCTCAAGGAGTTTATAAATAAAACACTCTTATGTACTAGTTTCCTAAGTGCCAGTCAGCACATTCTGTCCCCACACAACTATGCAACTCTATTTTAGACTAGAAATTAATGAATTCCTAAAGGGACCTTTCCAGGGTGATACGCAAAAGATACGCAATATACAAGCTAATAAGCTAATTAAATTATGTAGATATTTATTATTGGATTGTATAACTTACTATCATAATGGTTATTGAATAAAATAACCACAGGAAAGACGGCTTCTTTGTAGACCTTTTTGGTGTTACTTACCTACCAGTTTTCAATAGACCAGCCGTAAACAAGAGGCCATTGCCAACTGGAAAGAAATTGCATGTTATGAGTACAAGTTATTAAATCATATTTTGAAATATTGAACCTTGGGGGTACCACAAAAATGGGCAAGAGCACAGTGAATTAGTACCCGAAAGTATTGGTATGCAATTAAAGTCTAAAATTAAATGGAATTTTGTAGAGTGAATAAAAAGTGTAGTGAACAGTAGTAGACTTCCCGTCAAAGTCGATCAAGCCATTTCAGAGATTAGCCGGAACAAACAGACAGACAGAATTTAAAAAAAAAATGTTATTTTGGTAATATGTTTGTTTTGTAGGTACCATGTAGGTAGGTATACTTCCAAATGCACTTAGTAAAAAGCTCTTATTTTAATATTACAAACAGACAATCCAATTTTATTTATTTCTACTTGTTCTTCAAGAAGGTTTTTACAGGGTCGGTTGGCAGCGCGAGTGTGACGTCACTGGTGTTGCACGCGTCCATAGGCCACGGTAAACGCTTTCATCAGGTGGGCCGTGTGCTTGTCTGCCACCTAAGTGGTATAAAAAAACTTGATATAGACGTTGTATAGATTTAACATGAAGTAGATACCTCTTATGTTGCGACGGAACAGGAGGGTACGGTGTGACGAATGGTGTCCATCTATCTATCACCTTTATCTTCCTAATTCTATGTCTTTGTTCTTTTGCTGCTTTAGCTTCCAAGCTTTGTATCGATTCCCCTCCCGACATGTTTACACTATGGGAATATTGGCCAGATGACTCAGGGTTCTTACCTGGTTCCATCGTCGCTTGAATAATAATATAAATAAATTTATTGACACAGACATGTTACAATAGGTATTATATCAACAGTATGGTGATTACATCTATCGCAATGGTGATAACTATTCCTCAAACTAGGCTGATGCCTGTATTTTGGGGGCAGTGTTCAAATGTTGATAGGTACATGGACATTGACACGTTTTATATAATTAGAAGTACATTAGATTATAGCTGTGCGGCGGGTTTACAGGTTGCTTCGAAATAAGTACACAGGGTTTGATTACTTGTATTTTTTTGTTTGTATTTTAGATTGTTTTTTATTTTTATTTATTTTTTTATTTATTTATGTTTAGTATTGTAGTTTAGATGTAGATTGAATAATTGTAGATTATTATTATGGGTGTGTGTATGTGTGTGTGTGTGTGTGTGTGTGTGTGTGTGTGTGTGTGTGTGTGTGTGTGTGTGTGTGCGCGCGCGTGTGTGTGTGCGTGCGTGCGTGATTGCGGGTGTGTGTGTTTGCGTGCGTGCGTGTACAAAAAATACGCATCAAATCCGTTCAGTTTTGTGGGTAACGCGAACAAGCAGACAACAAAAAAAATATTAAAACAATAGTTACCAGCACCAGGTACAATAATTCTGTCCTCAATAGGTGCATCGTCGAACACTGGGCTTCCCGGTGGCTGCCCTTCGCCAAACTTGTATCTCACCTCATGGAACATGTTGCATAAATGTATAATAGCATTGCTGGTCTCCAGTATAATCATATACTTAAAAAAGAGGTACTTGGTAGGAGCGTTATTTTTCAGCCTATTATAAAAATATTTCTTCCTCGCTATCCCAAATAGTTCTATAAGATTTTGATATTTTGATATAATTTCATGCACCATATATCCTACTTCGAAATCTACGTTGTCGTGGTACAAATATCTCATTGTGTAGTATCTGCGTATATCTGTGGAGCTGCAACATGTACCAGCCATGAGCCGTCACCTGACATCACGTCCCTGTATCTACTGACCTGCCTTTCATTTTCTCATTTATTTTTCCGTGCGAATATCTCCACGGATTCCATTGCTGTTGGCCAGCGGACTCAGACCGACCAAAAGCGCACGCCGTTTTGGGTCTTCAGATACCGGGGTGTAAGGACACCGAAGAGGCAATTGCTCCTGCACCCCGGTTGACCCAGGGCCAATCGCTGGCTTCGAGATGGCGACGAGCTTGGGAACCACGGTAGCTCCGTTTTGCCCCCAGAAAAGAGGGGCAAACATCGCGCCGCTACGCCGGGTAGGCCGGTAGGGTGACAGGTGACCGTCCTGTCACCCCCTCCCCCTTCCTGCACTCAGAGAACCAACCCGCCCCCCGTCTGCTCCCCATTGTGGAGACACGCGGCGCAACCCTCCACTACATCCTGGGCCGGCATTCGCTGTGGCAGCAGCGTCTCCCTTTCGAGTGAGATGCGCTGCCCGTCACCGTTGATGGATGCACCGTGTGGAGACGTTTGATTACTTGGTCTAAGTTTTATAATCTCAAAATGATTACCTATCTATTTTTGACACTGACTATATACGTTGGTGCAATGCAAGAACATTAGAAATTTCCTTGTATTGGTTCTAATATTCTTGGTGCAATGCAACTGTTTTCTCAATGCGTCGTGCATTCGCTCCATATTATCTGCACGAAATAGTATCCGTGCAGATAATATGGGGCCAATATCGTATGAACAATTTGCACAGTTATGTCACAAAAATAATGCTTACTATTTGCACGACGCGGTAATGATTCATGACGCGCGAGTTATTGACTTGGTATATTTGGTACATAACTTACGCGCCCGTATATGTAGTTAGAATCATATAGCATCCTCTAAGTTTTATTCTGTCGCCTCCAGTTCTGACATAATATTGAAGATCGTAAGCGAATGTCTGCGTATTCCTATACCAATACTGATGCCACAACGGACGATTTTCCCAGTCCTCTGTAATGAAGCGAAAATAATGTTATTCATCATCATCCAAGGCCAACACGATTGGGGTCGGGTTGTCAGTCTAACTACGAAGCGGCATACCTACTTCGATATTTTCGACCTTATAAACCTTTGTAGGTATTACCTACTAGGTAAGTAGGTACCTACAACATGTCAGCCAGATTCGTTCAGCCGTTAACAATGATTAAGTAATAAATATCAAAACATCTTCACGAACTTTCACATTTATAATGTAAGGAGGATTCATAAAAATGGTGGTGGGTGTATGGTCATTCCGTTCACAGGCAAGCTGGCTCTCTCGGCAATACCCTTGCCATAACGCTAACTATATAGCTATGTTTACTTCGATTCAAAATACCGCAGTGTCTAATGTTGTGGAATATTTATTTAGGTAGGTAGGTACTCTGTTTAATAAATAGATAGTTCCCTAACAGAATTATGCGCCAGCCACGTTGATAAGGGTTTACAAAGTCCATCAATACGTACGGTGCCATGCCTTAGACCCGTGACGTCGTAGTTCCGACGACGGTAATACAGTCTCGTGCATATTTTCATTCAACATCCACGGATACTTCTTCAATGCGGCTGCTTCCAATTCTTCAGCAATATCCTTCTTTTTTTCTTCTTCGCATGTTGCCTTTACTATGTCTACAACAAAAACGTTGAACAGATTGCCTGGAAGACGGCTTTTCACGGGGCGTGACCCTGCCGCAGTCACGCACTGTGGAATGCCACCTTTATGCATTTAATATAAAATACTTACACAAAAGCAATGTTATAATTTTTGTAATCTTATACCGTTTCTTCATAATTCTACAGGAAATAAATACCTGCAACTAACAGAATTATCACGTTTACAATAAGTGTGCTCGTTAGTAATTAAAACTTATCATAAAAACCACTTTATAGTTAATTGTTAAATAAAAACATTTAGGTAGGTACAGATTAAGTTAATTAAATTTCAGTAATATGACCTACCTATTGTTTATTTGTCCGTGTGACAAAAACCAACCCCTAACCAAACCATCTGAGGGAGAACATCAGTGTCTTAGTTGGGTTCCGGATTATCCAGTAGTCTTAGGTGGGTCACTCTTTTTTCTAACTGATTTGAGACATTTTTTACTTGTGAGTTTAACAACACTATTTTGTTCATTTCTTCATTTTCTTACAAACCATTACCTGAATTTTATTTAGGTACTTATACCTACATACCAACTTTCTCATTCCATACACCAAGTCTAGCTCTATAAAACATATTATCTTTCCAGATGTGTCAATCAATAAATTAGCCTTTTTTTTTAATTATAAATTAAAGCTATATGTTAGTTTGTTCTTGATTTTATCCTCGGAAAACATGTCACAGATTCGTAGTTAAGCGCACGCACTTTTTACCAAAACTTGTAATTACTATAGGTCCAATAATTGAACAATTTTAAAATCAACAATATATTTTATTTTTCAGAGACCTCTTCACGATCCTACTGTGCATGACCACAGTACTGGGAGCACCACAAAAGGATAGCAACATCACATATATCAAGCTAAACCCAGAACCAGAATTCAGATATACTACTCGGGAAACTAAGATCGATATCGTACCGCTAACCGTACCGATAACCATACCTAACGCCTTCAGTGCCGAAAACCAAATACCAGTTACTAATAATCTATCTAAAGAAGCGGTTGGTAAATCTAATGAACCAACGAATGAACAACCATTTTATAATTACTCAGACAGGATTTATTCCATTAAAACTAAAAAGAATAAAAAGGCCATAGATAATAAGACAACAGCAACAGTGGAAGCAGTTACTGCAACTGTTATCAGCGCAGATAGTTTTCCATCGGAAACTCTGAATACTGATTCATTCGTAAACAACGAAAATTCTACGCAAAAATTCGAAACCGCTGTCACCGAAAACTATGAATCGGTGACTGAAAGATCCAACGATGAGGTGACCACGCCTTCAGACACAAACATAGAAACAACTAAAGATTCGATCGTGCCGTTCCTACCAAAATTGAGTCACTATGGTAAATCAAAGTTAAAATCGTTCTCACACAACCTAATTAGCACTTCGAGTAAACGAAGATTCAGGTCTCGATGCAGATGCGAAAAGATATGGAATTGTGAAAAATTACAAATAAGTGTAGCAAGATGTCCAGATGAATATTTCTTGTGTTGTGGATAAACATTCGGAGATATGTGTTTTAAACACTAGAGGTATTGGAAAGACATTTCAGTTTATGGGCCCACCGAGCTTAGTATTCCTTTGAATGTACATAGCTGAATTTCGAGAATTCTACCTGACATTAAATATTAGCTCGAACAAAGACGGCAATGTAACTTATATATATTATAATTTAAGCTAGTAGGTAGTGAGCTAAGACGACGTCTAAGTCAATTACTTTGTATAAGATTAGACAAGTGATTGTACCTATTAAAGATTAATTACATACTCTACAAGATTTTATTTTTCTAAGCCTCTGAAGTCAAGTTTTAAAAATACATTTTTAGCGATTAAAGTACCTAATATTTGGTGTAAAAATAATTGCCGCATGAAAAAATAAATGTGTTATTTTTTTCAATTCTTTTTTTATGCTGATAGTTTACGTAATATATCAATGTTACCTATTTGTGAAGAATTCCCTAACTGTGTGGAATCTCCATTAGAACGTGGATTAAAAAAACAACGTGTTTAAAAATGTATAAATTTCTCGTGATCATGTCTTATTTAAGTTAAAAAATCAAACTCGTCTATGGTTCTCTAACATTTATTCCATCGATAAGTTATCACAAAAATTAACAACGCTTAAAATAACATTCTCAAAGACTGTTCAGATTTAGTAGGTACATTATATACGCAGAGAATAAGTAGTATTTAAACAAAAAAACTGTTCACTAACAGAATCCTGCTGCACTTGAATATACGCATAATTAAAACATAAAGATAAACTTACATACAATATGAACAGTCCTTAATATTAACATAATATACCGTTTATGAGTTTTACAATTAACTTATAATATACTTCTTAGCAGATTTATAAATTAGATTCATTATAGTTTTTGCAATATAACAGTTTTAAAAAATAATGTATTACATATTAGATAAAATATTTTCAATACACTCAAATAATTTATTTGTGCTTTTAAAATATAAATCAGATCTTGTCAACTTCACACCTCACTGAAGGATCGATATTGGTGCCGATTTTGTTGCACGTCTCATTAACTAAAATATATCTAGTGTTATCATAGTCATTTCGGAACTTAATTTTAATTGGCATCAGATGGGAGTTGATGTATCTTAGGCCACAAATTGCACGAATAGTGCTTAAAAGTCTAACCGAAGCATGATAATGGAACAAAAAGTTAATATTTTGATATATAATATAGAGAACGAGAGCTCTAAACAAAAAAGTATTAACTCATACAACATTTTTGCAATTTTTACCATTGTTTAGAGATTTTTGTAACAACAAAATGGGCAGCAATGTCGCTTATTTGGCACAATTACAAAGAACGTAAAACAATTAACGTGAAAATGACGTCGTTTCAGACATACGCATATAAAGTTATTTTTAAAATGTTTCATTTCTTTTGACAGAACTATAAAATGCATCTGATGCTTTTTTAAAATGCCTAGTGTTTTTAACAGCTAACAACATTATTAAATTCGTCGTATTCTATCAATATGTATCTTTTCTTTTTTTAGGTCATGCAAATTTGAATAAGATCCTTTTTCCATGTAGCAGCTTAGGTATATAAAAGATACAAAGAGTCAGATCACACAATAATATCCTTTACTACAGTAGGTAGGAAAAATGTTTATAGGTATTGTATCTAGTCTATCACATTAAAACCGAGTAGGTATTCCATTTGATACAATGTATAGAATATTACAATAATGCCTTCCAGTTCCAATTAATCCTTTATCCGATCACAAATTACATTTTTCTTATTTGGAAGATGTATTCCCAACCACAGAGCAAATACAGAGAAGAGGAGGCATAAGTAACTGTGCAAGAATCTCGATGAGGTCACGATCTTCCCTGGTAATATCAAGTCTACATCCCAACCCCCTCCCCCACACACTCGACGTTTCATAGAAAATTTTATTTACAATAACTGTCGCTATTGTCTCCCGCTTTGGTAAGGGGAAGTTGATTTATGATATTTCTAACTCCTTCAATTTACTTCTTATTAATTTCGACGCGGATTTCAAGACAGTTTAACGTTCCCTGGGAATTCCCGAGTGTGACTGTTGATCTTGATGTGCCTATACGAATTACAGTAGTGAAAGGGTAGGATGAAAGTAAAAATACTTCTTGGTATTTGCTCTGTATTCCTAACCATTCCTAACGCGTGTCTGCAGCGAATAGCACTGGAAAACGAACTGTTCCAGCTTATTCCGAGATCAAGTAAGCTTATTTTCTGTACCTTGGTATTGAAGCCTTTATCATCGCGACGGAGTACTGAGTTATCAAGCCGGTTCATAGCTACCATATTTTAAGTCAGTCACATCATAAACACACATGATAATATGGAAGTGTTTTATACAAAATGCCTCGATAGTAGTTTTCCTATATCCAATGTAGTGCTTATAAAAATTATATATGTATTTGGAACACAGGCTCAGTCTGGATAGAGCATGTTTGCCTCTCGTCCGCATCGCTCCTGAAAAGTTGAACATTATTAGTCATTGTGTACACACAGCCAAGGGGATAAATATACACCTCTACATATGAAGGTGTATACTTATTTCCTTGGCCGTGTGTTTCAATTCACATGTGACGAAATAGGGTACTTGTTAAGTCAAAACAGCTTCTCTTTTCAATAAACGTTAAAACGGTAAGTTCTATAGAAATTCTACGAAATATCTCCTCTCAACAACGTCACTCTTAAGAAAATATCAAATAGTTTCATATTTTTGGTTGGCGGAATGAATAAACCAAGACTAAACATAAATAAAAATGGTACAATATAGGATGCTAGCTTAAAGGATCTAAAAGCTGGAAGTTGAAATTAAACTCCAAAATGTATGGGACTGACATATTGTTACACGTGTCACGTGACATATCGACAATCAATGTTACTTCCATACTTTTTACATTTCAAACTTTGACAATTCGCTTCGTAGCGATTCCACTGGTAGAATTCGAATCTGTCTAGAGGCTACACGAACTCAAGAAATTCTATATAGGCTACGTTATATGTAAAGGCCTACCTTTACATATAACGTAGCCTAAATAGAATTTCTTAATTTTTTTAACACCATTATTTTGTACCCACGTTCACAAGTAAATGATTGATGGATTGATTGGCAGCCTGTGTTTAGGACTTACAGTCCATATCTCTATCGGAGTATTATCAAATATCATAATGGTTTGCTGATGCCATTCAATAAATATCATTTACCTGGTGTTCGCTGATGAGGTAGACGGGAAGAGATTCATAACAGAACTCGCAGGGTATGACGGGGTCTTCGTAAGAGTTCTGTCGCGGTAGAGCGCGCGCCTCCGCCCGGGGCAAAGCCCTGGCAGGCGCCACGGGTGACGTGGCTCGGGGCCGGAACTGGGCGAGGTCTGGACGGCAACCCGTCTGGAAAAGATCATACGGATGTATATCTTTTTTTTCATACTCTCGGGATGCATGGGGCAGCACCAAGGTCTACAGGGCTCCTGTCAACCTCATCTCCAAGCCAGTACACCTACTGATTGACGGACAAGGCTCTAGTCTAGGTTTTCCTCGCAGAACGAGATAATTTCCAATGAATGAGATAATTTGTTCGACATTTACCTGATGTTGCACCAAGTCTCCAGCAGGAATAAGTGTATCACAGAACTCGCACGGGAGTCGATCCTCGTCCTGTTGCGGAGGATTATTCGCGCGCTCCCTGATGAACAAATGAACATAATTATTACGTAATAGATAAATAAAACTCGCGTCAAACTTGTAAACCGTTTTGAAATTAGTCGGCTGATATTTTTGCAGATAATTTTATAAATGCTTAGTAAAAATTATAAACGAAATTATAAAACACTCTCCCATCGAAGCAAGTTAGAAAATCACTCCTTTCACAAATTCACAAAACAAAATCATAGACTTACCCATTATTATTAGAAGAGTTGGAATTGTATGGTGCTGTCACCTAAAAACATACAAAACCATTATGTATTATTTAGCAGATTAAGACAGGACAACGCCTGTCGGGTCAGCTAGTATATATATATATATATAAATGAATCCCTATTTCCCTTGGTCACGGCATCACGCATAAACTACTGGACCGATTTCGTTAATTATTTTTTTGTTGTGTTTGTTATTGTCAGGAGAAGGTTTTTATGAAAGAAAAGGTCAAGAAAGTTGCGCGAAACATTAGAAAATTTAAGAAAACTTAACGACCATATTAACTTTAACTTTTCTAGGAGACGAACATAGGATAATTCTTATCTTGCCACGGGGACTAATCATGCCACGGGCGAAGCCGCGAGGCACAGCTAGTCATGAATAAAAAAAGAATAAAAATGGCAATCTTACCTCATTTAGACCTCTTCTCAACTCTCTTAAGCTAGATTTAATCTCACTGAATCTATCCGCACTTTTCTTCCTATCTGTCTCCCCATCCTTTCTCACTTGTAACTCATTGAACCTTTCCATAAACTCCTGAGGGGTCATAGGCTTCAAATTCTTGAATTCTTGCAGTCTTCTCGCGTTCTCATCAGACCCTAAAACATAACCTGAGTGGCCAGCCTCATGGTCAGGGGTTTTCCACACGCGGCCTTGGAGCTTATTCGAATAGTCTTCGTTAGTCTCGCGGTTCTGAAGAGCATCCATCTTCCGAAGTTTCTCTAGTTTGGCAGCAGGACTTAAAACTGGTGGCAAACCTGTGAAAGAAATGTGGCACTTATTGACATAGGCCTGTCATTGACATAGGCCTGATATTGACATCGGCCTGATATTGACATAGGCCTGTTATTGACATAGGCCTGTTATTGACATAGGCCTGTTATTGACATAGGCCTGTTATTGACAAATTGGCCTGTTATTGATATTGGCTTGTTATTGACATTGTCCTGTTATTGACATGGCCTATTATTGACATAGGTCTATTATTGAGTATGTGTGAGTATTGAGTAAGACGGTTATTGACATAAAACTTTTACTGACTGAATTTTTAAAAGTAATATTAATACACCCAGGTGTTTAAAGGAGTCAGGAATCGACCGAGAGGTCCCTGTTTTGAATCCTGGGCAAGAACACTACCGACGTAACCCACTTCTTACATAAGCAATTTAGCCTACCTGGGCCCTTATTCGGATTGATCAACCAAGTGTTCTCACGTTACAACTGTGATTGCAACTCGCTATCAAACAGAATAATATCCTTGGGGAGTTAGGTTAGAATTACTTTTAGTACAAATATTGCCCATGTCAGTAATTTCGGCATGGGCTAGTTTCTTAGTAAATAAAGTCACTAACCTACAGATAAGTTATAGGCAGTCTGTTCTCGTCTCACTCTCTCCTCCTCCTGCTGTCGTTGCATCGCGCTATAGTACGGCAGATCCCGGCGCGGTTCCGCCGTCGGCGGTTGAGTTGGAGGCTTCGGGGCCGGACGTTTCTTAACTGCACCGCGGGATATGCCCCTATGCATATGATACTTGGCACATTAATACTCGAATGGGGGAAAACAAACACAATGTTCTAGTCAGTTGTAATAGTGTGTTTTGACTGGTGTTATGCGATGTAATGTAATATTCCCAGATTGCCATTCATCTCTGCTTGCAGTCATCTTAACGCTCAAGCCTTACCCAGCTACATGACCTTTCACACAGACTCTCCACCTCCTCTTAGGCCTTCCTCACCTCTTTCTTTTTGTGGGGAACTCCACACAGATACCATTAATGGTAGTTATGTCGGACTCGGACCGACTAAAACCGCACACTGACGATCCCAATTACTTGGTTACTTTTCACCGTTATTAAGGTTACTTTCAAAATTTTTCTAATGTAGGTACTTGTAAGCAGTTGCCTTATTGGGCCACTTTACACTATACGAACCCCAAGAATATAGTGTGGTTTTAGTCAATTCGAGTCCGACATAACCACCCCCGCAGGCCTCCTATCTTATAAATATTTGCATCTGGGCTGCATGGTGACCTAACCTGAATACATCAAATAAACGTTTCTTTCTTTCTGAACCGTCTTGCCGTCAGCTCTCCGATCCTTACAGAACAGCAGGTCTAATCATGCAAATACTTATTTAGATTTTAATAATAAAGAAAAACTTACAGATTCTTGTCAACCTTGTTCGCCGCAGTCACATTAGTATTTATTTGTGGCTGATCATTGGTCCTTTTAACCGGCGCTTTGACTCCATTCACCTGACTGGAATTTCTCCAGTCGCTGGAAGACCCTTCATTACTGGAACTGGAGGAAGAAGCACTAGTGCTTGGTCTGTCGAAGTATCTCAGTTCAGTTTTGGGCCCATGGTTGATATTTTTGACATAACCGTTAACCGTAATCGGTTTAATCTCGGGTCTAGAATTGTTTGGCTGTGAAACGTTACTGGTAGACGGTATGTTGGTGATTTTAGTGATCACAGACTTAGGTGCGCTAGATTTTGGAAGCTCTTTTTTGGCAGCCGGTGCGGGATCTGTAAATGTAAAACTTTAAAATAGATTTTTTTGTTTTGGGCTTTTTATTTGTCCTACTGTTGGTATGAAATCTAGCATATGGAGGGGGAGAAGTCGAATTCGAGTTCTAGAAGAAGAAAAAATCTGGTAATTCAGGGAAAATAATTGCGCAAAACTACAATGGGTTCGCACTGGGTCACACGAGTTTCATAATTCAGTTAAGACAAGTGACAATCTAAACAAAACAAAACAAATGAATGTATTACCGATCCAAATGTCTTATTAATTAATTGTCTAGTACCACTAAACCGAAAGTTATCCAACTGTGACTCACGCATACTTCTGTTAGCATCTTTAAAAATATAAATTGTATAAATTTACCATCATCAAGTCGTATAAAGCCATGGTTGGAGTCGACGTGCAGCTGACGATATTTAATCATCACCCACTCACGGCACTCCGGGCACTGCTCCGTGCGGACACCGCAATAGCTCTCATGCGCAGGCAAATCACGCCTAGGCACCTCTAACTCACAGAACCTGGGAATATAAACGTAATTTTTTTATATGAAACAGCATGTTGATCTAGAAGATATATTTTGAGCAAGGACTGGAAGCAACCAAGATAATAGTAGTTACGAAACGAACACAGGCATTACAAGGAGTGGCAATCCTCTACGGTGGGAGGGAAATGCTTTTGGGTCACCATACATCCCGGTGCTCGAGTGGTTTTAGTCGATTCTAGTCCCAAATAATAATGGCTGAGCGAGGTATCCCCGGAGTATCCGTGGGATTTCCGCACGAAAAAAGTGAAGTGGCAAACCAAATCCGTACGCATGAGAAAGGAAGCTGACAAGGAGGAAATGGTCCAGCTTCAGTGGATAATCCAATCTTTGTGTCACAGAATAGAAAAAAAAAAACTGCTTCAGAGATTTTTTCAGAGCAAGGAACATTTTCGAATAGTGATTGGCAGCTCCCTACATTTTTGGCCGACATGCACGTTTTTTTATCGGTAATAGGCCCGGTATATTGGCAATATTGGTAGGTAACAGGATTTCCGGGTCGTCTTTGGTTTGTATTCCCTTTAAAAAAATATCTAAGAGACTATGAAAACCGCACCACTATGCAAAAAAATTTTATAAGATCGTACATAGGAACAGAGAGAGGAAACCGACTTTGTTTTATAATGTGTAAAGATGGCATTTGTTTATAATATGTAACAGCTGCGGTATGGTTAACTTAAATTCTGTGAAATTAACATAAACAATGAACATGTTTTCTTTAAACACATTTTATCTCATTGTTGATACTTGATAGTAACGGACTATTTATATTCATGGTATGTGGGGCATTCATTAAATTCTCGGTAAAGTGCAGTAGGTACCTACGCAAATGTACAAAGAGTAGTTTCAAACGGTGACTTTGTTATCCGATATGGGGTAAAAATACACCTAATGGACCAATTTTGCTGTTAGGTACAATACTCTTTAAACGAATGAAATTTTGAAGCACGCTAGTACTTGTCTACTTTTCCTATAAATTCAAATCGGTAAAAAACATAGGTATACAAGGTGCAATGGGCAAAAGAATCAGCTCCATTGTAAACGAAAATGAACGATGCAAAATTATATTATCTCTTTCCCACCGCCTCACTTCTATAAAAATATCTAAGTATAAGAAATAAAAATTACCTGCAGGATTTAATAGTATGTGCGCATGAGTCCCGTATGTGGTCTTCCATGTCGGTACCGCATACGCTTTCTCCGCACTTCTGACATGGCACTTATATATAACAGAAACATTTTATTAGTTCAAACATGTAAACAAACAAACATCATTTAAACATGAGAATGAAAGCAGCTTTGCCATGAAGAACCCTGGCGTCAATTTTAGAAAAACATTTACTGTAGTCAGGATTCTGGATCAAACTATTTGAATTGACTTACATAACAAATTGTAGATATACCTACTCAGTTAAAGTCAAGATAAGAAAGGAAAGTGTTGATAATAATATAATTAACTTCAGATATAGCTATAGGTACCTAAATCTTGCTTGATGGTTGCGCTTGCCATCTCCTGTGGCATCGGCCATTGGCCACAGAAGAATAGACCAATGTTTTCAGGTCAGACAATACTCAATCGGATATATAGGCAACTAAAGGCGTTTAGTATTTTTGCTAAGTTTATGTAGTCACATATAAAATGATCAGAATATTTCATACTAAATCTAAATTGAATATATAGATTTAGTATGAAATATTTTAAGTATCCTATTCCGCCATCCTCTACTTCTCCGCGAGGCAATTATAGATTATGGCGTAACTCGCTAAGATTATATACATATTCACCAACATGAATCACTTCCTAAATAAATGTATAAGAGCCGTCGAATATTGCGCCCAAGAGATTTACGGTTTTACGGTTTTACAAAATAGTAGACACAAGTTACAAAAACCTACCAACCGAACATGAACTGCAATGGAGGACCTGGGACTCCCTTAGTAAGGGGACGGGTTGGCTGCTGAGGGTGAAATAGGGTTACTTCTACCCAACCAACGATAATCAAATTTTGCCATTGGTTATATGTTACGCCCCGCTTAAATTACCCAGGATTGTGGGCAGATTTCAAGGGAAATATCGCTATAATGTCAGAACAGTAGATACCTACTATTCTGGTTTTAGACCAGGGTTCATTATTTTCTTAACACAACTTCCTAAAGGATTCTTGATACAATTTATAAAGAACTAAATAAATTAACCGACAAAACAATATTTATGGGTGTATTTTTTTTCGTTTTTATACCACTTAGCTGGCAGACAAGCACACTGCCCTCCTGATGGGAAGCGGTCATTGTGGCCTATGGCGATGGATGTGTGCAATTCCAATACCAGTCTACACGCGTGTTATGTGAAATCTCTGATATGGGTAGAACTAGTACACATCGATTGAATGCAATGTTTTGTTCTACAAACTACAAATAGCCCCGACAGAGGTGCCAAAAAAAGGGTGAATCTTAATGCATTATTTTATTTTTGCTAGGTAATTAGCATTACGTTACTGAACTGGTTTCGCATTCATGTTAAATTATTGATTCTGTTTTCATGGTACGTTCATTATTCATCCGTCCATATATCAAGTAGGTATAATTTATATTCATCATCGCCTGCAACTTCTACTATTAATCAATCAACCAATCAATTAAGCTTATTAGAGTCCACTTCTGAATATAAGCCAATGAGGTCAATGTACGCTTTAGCACCCGATCCGAGACTTCGGAATACAGTCTATCCTACAACACTCACATATGAGAAGATTTTATTATGTGCTAAAATAATCTTTTGTATAAAATCTCTAGAAAAGGTAGTCCTTTTTTGTAAAGATAGATTTTTATTAAAACTAATCATCGGCTCAAAGGGTTCGCGTCATTGGTTGATCAGATCTTAAAATTTTGGTTAAAATACCAATCAAAAAACCCATAAATTTTAAATTCATTGGTTTTTTAATCTGTTCCTGGCGTTTGTTCAAGATTTTTGTAAGTACCTTTACAAAGTCCTTCTGTAAAGCTTAATTTCTTGTGTCTGTTAATCGCTTCGGTTGTATTCTGGGTAGGTAGTAAAGTGGTTATGACTCCTTAAGTTCGTTCGTTTGATTACAAGACCAACGCTATACCGTTTTTAGTTACAGCATTATGATCAGTAAAATGAGCAAAGCGACCATACAATGGAACAGTAGTACGTAACTTGATCGCCATGAATGTTGTTTCAAAATACAGGTCAGTTGCTGCATTTCTAAATGTAGCTTTACGGCTTATCCGGGTATGAGACAGTGTAAAATACAATGAAAATTAAATGATTACAAGACTTTAAGTTTCTGGCAAAATTCAGTCCTTGAACCCTTTGTACAAGGCGATTAAGGGATGAGATTGTTGTTCATCTGACAGTAAACGGCCCATGAAAAATAACATATACCAAAGGGTGCTGAAAGACAATCTTACTCTATCCTGATCAAGTGCTAAGGCCGAGCTCCATGAGAATTTCTAAATATGCTGCGTAGAAGAGAAGCGTTGTACGGGACTTGTTGATATTTTCGTAGTTACTTACATAGTTTGTGTAATTTGTTATGGTGGTCCTCTAACTCATTTTGTGGCACTGGCTCCTTACAGACTGGGCACATGCGAATATTGCGCGCGCAATGCACGCTGTGGATCGTGAAGTTCACACATGGTATCTCGCGTTTGCTGCAGATAAACAATCTATTTCATTACACTTATAAATACAGGGTAAATGGGTGAAATTGCCCCAGTCAGATGATTAACCGCCCCGGTCACAACAGGTTTTTATGTTTTTTTTAGGTACCTATTGGTAAATGATAGCCTAGTATTGGTCCAAGTAAGTCAGTTGGTCAAACTGTTACTCCTAAACAGGGACTAGACACAGGATCTGGTCCCGTCCTGTTTGTTGACTTTTTCAGATTTACTTTTATATTGCAGGTGTATGGGATGGGACTAATCCAAGATTTTCATAATCAGACATAGTAATCCCATTTCATTACAAAACACATTTGAAGGTAGTAAGAAAAAATAATTAACTTCATAAAATGTCATGGATAACCATAAAGGCATAGAAAAAATGAAGAAGTCAAATATTATGTTTGTTTCCCTAGAAATTGTTGTCAAAACATAAATATATGAAATGTAATATTTTTGGTAATATTTAAGTAAATAAAATTTACTACTACACGTGTGCTATATGACCTTGCCGCTATGACGCGTCATAGCCGTCAGGTCTCAACTTATAGCGCACATGTAGTAGGTTTGCAATATCTCTTTACGATTTCACCATATGAAGAATGAATAATGTCATGATTTAAAATAAAAAAAATATGTTGATAGAATAACATTTTATTTAACATGCTACTCATTATTTTATACTTAGATATTTAATATAGCGTGTGAAGTATGTAAGGACAGAGGCAGATGGGGTCTCTGCCTACCCCGGAGGGAAAAGGGTGCAAGCATATTATTATGTCCTGTTATCCATCTTATTATATCAACAACAACCTAAACTCACCATGAATGAATAAAGCATGTACTATATACACAACACAATATTATAGGTCAAACAGGTCAAGCGAGGTCACAAGGTTCATCAACATAATATAACTTCTTTTATTTGCCTCAACAGTAAAAATATTAAAAATATATAAGAAAGAGACTTTTTAAGTGTTTTGCCAAGACAAAATTTCACATAATATTAAGGTATATCTCTTAGAAAATGAATTTAATATGTACATACTTATTCAAAAGGGTTTTCTTAAGAATATTGTGAAGTGCCTAAGGTAAACAAGCTAACTCGGACAGCTGCGATGTTCGCAATGCTCCAAATAGTCTATAAATAACCGGCTAACGTGTGTACTCTAAAATAGAACTAATATTGTCAACATAACACGCATATTGTGCACAATACTTACCAATTTGGACACGACTTTGTTTCAGTATCTTCCATTTTATCTCATAAGACGTTAATTTTCTAATAATTTAATTTAAAATACACAATCAAATCAATTGGCACTTATATACTCTTTATAATTTCTTACAAATACATCTATTTTATTATTAAACACTACGCTGGCGGTAGTTTGTCATGAGTGTTCAAACTATTTTAAAGGTCATTACAGTTATTATAAAAAATTAAAACAAAAACAATTCTAAATTCAATTGAACACTTTCGGTAAATCCCACAACCACAGACTATGCATTTTATAAATTTTATTTCAATATTTTGACATTTGACAGACTATGCCGCCAAAGAGTATAAAAAGATCATGCTGTCACTTCACTCTTTTATAAACCGTAATTATGGACGTAGACTGAGCATAGTCTGGGTCTGTCTGGGCCGGGAGTGGTTTCCATGGATGGGGATTTCCCACGATCATCAGTGGGATTTCCGCACAATAAAAAAAAGCCAAGTCCCAAAAAATCGTCGAACCCTTACCGTCCCGTCCCCTATGAAGAGAGCGTACGCTCGCCAGTGGTCTCGTTCTTCAGGTAGGTATGCCGATCTGCAGATAGAATTTTAGCCTTTTCTTTATCGAGTGCGAAGTTGTCACTGTTGTGCATGGGTTTGCATGCGGTTCATTTATAGCCCTCATTGGATGTTTTATTTGTTGTATTTTCTATCAGAAAATTCTTGGGAGTCTGGCTAAAATACGTTTTTAATGCGAATATCTCCACGGATACCATCCCGTAAGCAGCGGGGGCGGTGTTGTCGGACTAGAACCGACTTACGCGCACACGTCATGAGTTATGCGGAAAGGTGACCCAAAAGGCCACACTTGGCGGACAATCTTTATTGGGTATTAGGATTAGCTCAAATTGAATAAAACATAATATATAATGTTATAATATCCTTTTATTTACTTAAACTACAAAAAAAATAACCATTGTGTGGGTAGTCACTACAAGAAACTAGTCTATTCGCGAACTACCCCACCAAGAACTTAGGAACATAAAGGAAGATCTTATTGACTTACCCACACAATGACTTGTTTTCATAATAACTAGTTAATTGAATAATATTATATCACACATAGCAGTAAATCTAACACTTATGATAACGTTTTCAGAGTTCCGTAGTTGGTAGGACAATACCGTAACACACGGATGACACTTTCTAGGAAATACATTAACGATTGTATAATCAGTATAGTCACATAATGAAATGTTAAAAGAAATTATTAAACTCACTTTTATTTATGGTAGAATTTTGTGATTAAAAAAACTGTTTTACCTTTCATAAATAACTACGAAACTCTTATTAACAGCACTTTTGTAAATGCGCACGTGCTGCGCGTACGCCATTCAAATCTCATCCACACATTTTGGCGTGACGTAATTCCACATTTATATAAGAAATATAACATTATCTCCTATTGTTACATTTATAAAATTTTGCGACATTTTAACTATACCGGTCATGGCTGATATTTACAGTATGTAATTATTATACTTCCTTAATAATCATTCTAATGACATTGTGCTAATGCATTTTGATATAATCTTATAATAATAATGTTTAGTTATCAAACAATTTTTGAGATTTCCATAATCTGTTCTCAAATAATCATTATAGTTTTTACTAACACTTTAAGTAGAAGGGGTAGAAAGATTACCCAACGACTTTCAATAGGAACAGAATATTACCAGTCCTATAAAATTATTTCTATGTCTACTAGATGGGTTGTACGAAAAATTAAACACCGCAATATCCATCAGGAGCATTATTGTTTGACAACGAGTTCTAACCACAGTTGAAACGTGAGGTGGCGGTGGATAACAGAAGTAAGAATCGGTGTAAAGCTAAACCAACTTAAATATGTCGACTAATATAAACGCGTTCATTTTCGGGATGGTTGGTCAATTTAAATAAAGGGCCAACAAGGGCGAACAACGACACAATTTTTATCCTAAACAGCTTGTCTAGTAATATACATATAAGTCATAAGTCCTACATAAAAAACTGTACATTTCGCCAATTTGGGTTGCGACTGGTACAAATCCTCACTAACAACGATTGAAATCCAGCGTGAAACTTCGACATTTTAAGATCAAACAGCGGTAACGGCCAAGAAAGTCATTATTTTCGGCGAAGACCATTTAAATACGCATTTACACTACGTCAGTTTTTACTAAGAACTTTGCAGAGTTCAATTATTAGCAGGGGAATTAGAATTTGCAGCAGCAGTAACAATCACACATTGTAAGAGTATTCCGTACATCAAAATTACAAACCATTGGCGAAAAACAAAACGACCTAAGATGTTTGTAAAGTTAGCAAAACCGATGTAAATATCGATGGGAAGATAAGATGACGGTAATATTGTGTAGCTTAGCTTAAATTTACAGGCGCTTTTTTAATCTTAGTTATTTATAAACATGATGGGCATTTACTACACGAGTCGTCATAGTAACCATGTATAACAAAAACCGCACAATCACTTAGCGCTTTTAAGAGAGCCATCTTTAGTTTACCAGTTTTATTTATATAAAACATAGTTATTGACAAATGTCTACGCATACACGTGTTACCTGGGTCTACACATTATTTACAATTCAGCAATTCAGGTAAGAAGGAATCTTTAATTGCGAGCAGGTATTAAGTGTTTAACAAGTAAACAAAGGGCAGGCGCGCATAACGGAATTATATGCATATGCAAGGAATATGCAAGACCGCTTCTGTTTGTTATGTTCCAAATATTTCAAATAGTATATGAACTAATATTGTCCTCTCTGAAAGCCGAGACCGACGCCTCGCATCGTGTGTGTGGTGGCTCGGGCAACTTCGTATTGCGCTTGCATTGCTTGAAAGAGGTCTTCTTGCTTTTTTATTGGATCAACTGTCTTGTCTGGTGTTTCGTTGACTGCAGCTGCGGAAAGAATGGAAACTGTATTTTTTGTGTTACACATTATAGTTCATTTTAGAAATTTGCATTGATTTGATTTCATTAACAAAATCTTCAAGATATAAGTCAACTTCCCCTGCAAACCAGTATATAATGCTGATTGACGTACGACAACAGGCGCATTATGATAATCAAACTGAGGGCCACCATTTTTCGAATTACTGGCATATATTATGTATGTGGAATAAGTATGGTATGGGGCGATATAGTAAGCCTTCTCGAAGAGCGATACCTTTGCTAGGGCCTTCTCCGTAAGTAGCGACAATGCCATGAAACCAATTGATACACCATGATGGCAACATCGACTCGAGAGAAGAAGGTTTCTAATAATGGTGGCAGCTGATATAAAGGGGTATTGTAAACTAAACTGTAAAATTACAGATCAATAAATTATAACTAAATGTTATCAACTTTTACTAACTTTTCGAATTGACTCTTAATTATGTTAACATATTATATTAAGGAGAGTGTAAATAGGACTCACCAGGTTCCTTAATGCCCATGAGTCTCATAAACTTGGACACCTGCTTCCCATCGGAGTCCTGGGCGAACCTCGTACCGCTCCACTTGGCCGCCTCCTCGGCCTCAGATTTATTCTTATTTCCCCACAGCAGTTTTCTCTTTTGCACCTGGCAATTAAATGGAAACTGTGACTTAAAAAAGGGATAAAACCATTCTATTTTTATTTACATTTAAAAAATTTGTAATAAGGATGTGGAAAAGATGTGAATCTTTTCTATATTGATTCTATGTAAAACCTTACCTGGTCTAATATCTTGGTGGCATTAATCGCGCTAGGATTGTAGTAGGAAGGCAGGCCTCCTGAAGTGTTGGGCGGAGCGTCGTGTGCAGCGGCTCGCAATTGCTGTGCCGTCGCCATAGAACCATCTGGAGTCTTAATTTGAAGACCTGAACAAAGTATTCAATCATATTAAATTAGATTCTTACTCATGAGTTAAGAATAAAATAAAATGCTTCAAAAATTTTATACAGAATGAAATGTAAACTTCACCGCGTCTGCGACTTGCGGATAGATGCTAGATATTTTTTTTGTTAATACATAGAAGCATCCAGCATCAATGTTAATATTCATGCATAAAAATACTAAGCGGGAATCGAACCCGAGACCTCTGACTTGGCAGTCGAACGCTCCACTACTATGTCATAGAGGTCAAAAGAGGCAAGTGGCCATTTGCAAATGTTTTTTCAATAATAGAGCTATACACCGTGCATAGCTCTATTATTTTAATTAGTAGCTCTAGGTGGCGCCAGATGTTTGTGTTTCTATTAAATTTGACTAAATAGAATGTGGCAATGCTCACCCATCTTCTCCATGACCTCTAGTTTCTTGTTAACTTTATAGGATGAAGGTCTGTAGTCCCCGGCCGGCGAGCGACGTTCGTTTGAGCCGGAGGAGTGGCCGGACGAGTGACCCGACGTGTGAGGTGCGCCCCGTGACTTGGATCGTGACCTATCACGGCGGTCATGCCTATGACTTGAAGTCCTGCAACAATATTCAAATAAGTTATCTATACAAGTAAATAAAATTGGAGTGGCAGTAATATTAAAATAACCGCTTTTTAATAAATGCATTTGGTACAAATATTCCAAAATTTTTGAAAAAGAATTAGGGTTCTTTTTTTAAATATCGGTCACGTCAATGACTTCACCTCGCCTGATGGTAAGCCAAAGGTAAAGTCTCAAGAATGGAGGTCACCATAACAAACGCCGATAGTGCTATAATGGTGGCCCTCAGCTTGACGGCCTCATCAAATGCTTTTTCACGCCTCGCCTAAAAGACCCAGGCACACTTCCAAAACCGCGGGCTATACTCAACACAAAATAAAAGGCCCGTTTTGACGTTTGTTCTCGAAAAAACAACAAGAATAATTAAATCAGTCTTCAGAATCTAAACACAGGTATTAAAATAAATAAAAATAAAAGTGCGCGTCGGGCTTGAAAAAAAAAATTTCACTCGATATTTTCTTTCCTTAACTGATTATTAATAGTCTGTGGACTATATGAAAAAATCGTTATGCACAGCACTTAGCCGAGTGGGCGGTACCTGTCAATGAAAAATGTAATTATCTTTAGAACATTTCAATTGATAAAAAGTTAAGAACTTCATGGGCACGAACTGTCAAAGTGGGCCTTTTATTTTGTGACAACTATAGTTGATATAATAAAACAATACTTTACCTGCTTTCCTCGGAGCGTCTATTGTGGCGTTCTCTATCGCGCTCCCGTTCACGGTCTCTATCCCTGTCACGACGCTCGCGATCTACGAATCTGCAAGAGAAAAATGTAGCCTAAGTAAAAGTTCGCGCGTTGCACCAACTGACCAATAAAATGGCTAATCAACCAATGATATTAGTCCTATGAGGCCATGATTTATTTTGTAGGTATACATTATGATTAGTTGGTTGACGCACTCCCGTCGTCGCACCCCGCGCTTACTACCAAAGACTCGTAACTGCGCATCCGAAGTACATTATCACGATATTTGTCCTTTTATCTATAACCTGTCGATAAATATCCTACCTAGGCGATACAGCATCTCTAGCATCTTGTGACCTCTTGTCTGCCACCGGCGGTTGGTCGCCACCGAAAGGTTTCAGGTCCATGAGTGCAGGCACTTTATCATCAGGCCGATCACCGAGCAGACCACGGCGGGGTTCCGCGCGGGCGCCTGCGCGGTCACGATCTGATCTATAGACAATAATGTGACATTTTTTGGTAAGATGTGAGTGAAAATTTCAAAATTAAATTAAAATTAAAAAAGAATCGACATAGCTAAGAACACTTTCGATTAATTTCACCTTTCAAACATAAAAAAATAATCTAAATTGATTCATCCCTTCGGGAACAGCGATGCCATAGAAGGCAAACAACCGTCGTCGTTTTTACATCAGGGTTATAAATAAGAAGATTAAATACCTGTATCTATCATCCCTGCGAGGCGAATGTCTATCAGCGCGGTCTCTGTCACTACGAGAGCGCGCTGGGGACTCGCGGCGTCTGTCCCGCCGATCGGAGTCACGGTCTCGTTCACGATCATGCTCGCGGCTGTCATCTGTGAGTGAAAAGGTAATATGAAATCATGTCATCATACCCAAACCTTTGGGGCCCAAACCAACCCCACCCGTGGGTCGGTGCAGCTGTTAAATAAGGCACAATACTCTAGTGCAGGACTTTTTTTTAAATATATATATGTAACCGAAATTACTAATATTTCCTTTAAACCCCTCCCAGCTAAGGAGTGGGTTCACGTCGCTAGTTTAATGGTCAGGATTCGAGCTCGGGACCTGTCGATTACTAAGCTACCGACGCTTTGCTAAGGCTTTCCTCTTGGGGTTGTGAGGTCAACAGCAGTCACTCCCAAACTTAAAGGAGAAGGGATAAGCAGAAGCTGGGCTCCTGAGTTGCTGTATAGATGGAACCAGTAACAATGCTAAGATGATGATGATTTTAGATAATATACGAAATAGATCAGAAATTAGAAAAAAAATTGTACTTCGAAGGTGCTAAGGCTCTAGACTACTTACTAGAGCGTCTGCCGTTATTTCTCGATAGTTGCGGCAGGGGCGATGGCTCTGCAGGTGGCAGCTCGGGCTCCGACTCGCCGTCCTGAGAATCCTGCGACAAGACACATTTTCCTTATTTACATTGTTTCTTATTTTCAAAGTTTCATGTCGAGTGAAATGGTTTTATTTATGTTTTTATAGCTGTGGACATGTATGTAGTAGCGAGATAATTAATTTTCAAGTAGTAAGTACCATTTGTTTTCATTTATCAAGAAAGTAAGTTTCCCAAATAAAATAAAATAAAAATAAAATAAAATAAATAAAACAATGACATCCAATTAAAGAAAATCGTGTGAATATGTGTATCCCGTAGGGATACAGGCGTGAGATTTATATAGGCTTGAGGTAATGTATATTTATGTGTTTAACAAAGTGGGGCGATCTTTTCGGCAGGAACGTTGTCTTAACATAGTCATAGGCTATGCTCCTTATATTAAAAATTATAAAAAAAATGTTGCCTTAACTACGTATCAGTCCAATTTTTCATGTTTTAATTATATATTTGTAAAAAAAATGCTCCATTTTTTTAAATATTAACCAAAACAAAATTTTAATAAGTAGTAAAATCATGTAGGAACTGGATGTGTTGTGTAAACTAAAAATACGGTAGCTCATTCATATGTATGGGCCAATTTTTTTTTATAGTCGATAGTTTAGTTTATTTAACCATTGAAAATATCTTCACAATTGCTGTCAAATTTTAACACAAATAAAATGTTTCTTCTCTTTCTTGTTTTTCGACATAAAGTCACCACGAATATTGTTAAAATGAATGTCTTTAAATGAATTATGTTAAATTACTGAGTTATTCATCAGTTCATACAATCCTATGGGGAATTTGTCACTTTATATAAAAAAAAATATTCGATAATTTTGTTTCACACAAAAATAATTGTAACTCAATAAATAGGTACTATATATAAGAACCTGAAAAACATGTGATTCTTCAGTTATAAAAGATAGCACCTACGCTATGCATATTCTATGTGTTTACCATTTTGGTGTAAGGTTTATTCACCATTTATCAAGCCTAAACCGCTGGCACTACAAACTTGAAGATTTCGGCAACAGAATTAGTTGTGAACATCCAACTGAGAAAGGATTTTTCTGAAATTTCACTGCTAAGGGGTTCACTGTACCCCACCTTCCCCCACCCCTTCCTAGCCTCTCCACCCTTTCCTACCCCCGCCCTTTCCCTTCAGGATCGGCAGCGCGTGGGTGACGCCCTTGGTGTTGCACACGTCCATAGGCCATGGTGACCGCTTCCCATCAGGTGGGCCGTGTGCTTGTCTGCCACTTACGTAGTATAAAAAAAATAGGTGATGAACTAGCGAAATTTCATATATGTATCTGCTTCTGGTTAGAAATGAAACGTGTATGCGCGATTTTCAAAATTTTACCCCTAAGGGATGCACAGTTGCATGAAGTCTGTTATTTGAAAAGTGCTATTTAAGTTTAGTTTAGATAGTATTGTTTTTTATTTATCGCGTAATAAATACATGTCAATGACTAACATGCTTACTGCCCAGAATAACATTATGTACCAAATTATTTCACCCACAATTAATTAAATTTTACCTTCATAGTAGATAATAAAAATCAGATGAAAAATTGTTAAAAATGTCTTGAAGTTTCAGATTCTTCAGTTGTTGAGTGTAATTGAGCAACAAACGTGCAAACATCTTCACAAAGATACTAGTAGGATTCAATGTACTCCAATACTACTTGTATACTATTATTTGTGTACTAGCTGTTTGGTGTGGGTGTCATCATTTCGTGCCTATTTTCCCAAGGTTATTCTAAAAATTCATACACCTTCTCCATATAAAACACAATAAAAAATAAACAATCCAACTGCTTCAGCTGTTCAAATATCTTAGAAACCAATACTTGATTTAGTGCTTAGCAACAGATTTAGTAATTCAGTTTTAATAACACAGAAGATATCATTCAAGTCATTGGTAGATGATATTTGTTACCTTAAAATTTTACTTAGTTTTAGAGGTAATCTCAATTCTATAGAAAAGCAATGGTTGATTATATTGCTGTCTAAAATGAGTATCACTTTTAATATCGAAATTACTAGTATTCTCCTAACAACTGCTGCTAACCTTACGTTAGGCTAGCTAATTGCTTATGTTGGGAGTGAGATTCAAACCTAAGACCTCTCCATTGTAAAGCTGATTCCTTAAGCACTGAACTATCAATAATAATTAAATTCATTGAGTTTCTCTTTTGTCTTTGAGTAAGCAGTTTAAGAACAAAACTGCTATTTACAGACAAAAGAGCAACTCTATCATATAATTCATACCATAAGTCAACCTAATGCATAATTAGAATTTATAAAAATATTTGAATGCAAGGAATTTCATAGCTCCAAAATGCCAAATTTTATTTTAAGCAACAGTCTCTTTAATGATCTTGCTCCTTATTTCACTATTCTGAAAATAAATTTACTGCAAACTGTATAGCGTTATATTACTGTTTACAATAATTATTGTATGTGACTCAGACTTTCACAATTACTAACTCGTTACATTTTGTCTAATGATAACATTTACGTACTCAAAATGAGAAACCCAATTGTAGACCTAACAAACCTGACAATTTAGACTTAATATAATAATTAGGCTGATATTTAAATATCAGCCTTGTATACAAGAGCCAAGTCCTTAAAAATATGTATTTTGTCAAAAATCTAGTCAAACTTAACCTATACCTACCATAAATGATGCATGATTAAACTTAATTGGCCATTACAAATTGTTGTGAAAATGAATCTTTAGATACCACTCTAATTTCCAGTTCTGTATCATCATTAGACAAGGCCAAAAAGATTAAGGATAAATCAACAATAGGTATTTAACAAAATTTATTTAACTCAAATTTAACTTAAAATAACATACCATCAATTAAAAATTAAAATTGCATGGTAAACATTAACTTCCACATAAAAGCTTAGTACATAATCTTAATTGAAACATATCCATTTGTTATAACTTCAAAACAATAAAGTTCTTGCCCTAAATGTGATATTTTAATTTTAAGTTTAATAAAGTTATGATTTACTTATACAGCTATGTACTCACGTGGGTCTGTAGCTAAGGGGCGCAGTTTGCACGGACTCGGATGGTCATCTTCTAGCCTCAGCGCGTACTCAAGGGGTATTTGACTTTTGTTTTGTGTCAATTTACAAATGGGTAACATATAAAATAATAAAAGTGTTAATATCATCGTTGAAAACAGCTTTATGCAAAAGTTGCTTTTTTATTCAACAATATCTATGAAGTGTAAAATTTATAGGCAATATTAAACTGATGCAAAAAATATTGCAGATAATTATTGAGCTTTAAAGATATTGGCTAAACGCTAGAATTAAATGAAGAATTTACTACTTGTATCAAAATATTAACTAAGTGTATAAATAACATACTCGCCAGTAGTCAGTACAGTGACTAACAATGGGCCACTGCTAATCAGTCAGATACTAAGAGTGATACGACTCAACCAATGACTGGAGTACATGTTGTGATGTTGTTGATAAACATAGCTAAAAGTTACCTCGCTCATATCCATGTTCACGTCATCGTAATTTGTGTCGTCTTCCCGACGTCGAGGCCCGCAGCTGCCGACAGCTACCACCTAAAATATTATTCTATTGTCAAGCAGAGAACACAGGTTAATATCCAGGATTCTCAAGTAATAACATCAAAATGCACTACAATTAACCGATATGAATGATATATGTAAGTAATGTAGGTACTTAGTGAAACTAAATGAAATATGAAATGGATATGAAATTAGAGCTATATAATTTCAAGGACGCCAGAACTTACCGATGCTTGTTGGCTTCCATATCGCTCAGTTTCATTTTCGTCATCACTGCCATAACCGACCAGAGAATCCATTCCTGTATTTACTATGTGTTTTCAAAACGTTTATTACTGATTATTATTTCACAATACTGCAAAATAATGATAGAATGTGATAAAAACGCAGTGAAAATAAATTGAATATTGAATTAAAGATTGACGTTTATATATTCTCAAACATCAAACATCAAAGATGGACAGAGTAGAGCATAGACATTAAACATAGACAAATAACAACTTAAATTTAAGAGCTGAATGAAATGCTTCTTTATTATTCGATGTCAAAATGAGATTATTTATTCGATATCTCCTTCACGGCTATTCGGCATCGAATAAAAACTGACAACAAATATATTGTAAAAAACTATCTCCAAAGATTAATCACATCGTATTATATACACAGTGATTTATATTAGGAAAATATTATTAGTGCATTATTACATGACATGACCCAGTGTGGTTCAATGGTCCTTAGGTTCTCTTCTCAGGATTCAGTAGGTATATTATACTTTGTTTGCAGGCCAACTGAAAACTAAGAAAGCCTAATACTAAAATCTAAACTGCATTTAACTCAGAGCATATTGATCTGAGGCATTTAGTAATTTCTGAAATGCGTAGGCAGTTGAAAATTAGTCTATTAATAGTAGTAAGGACATCTCTGGGTCAATCCACGGAAAACCAATAATTGCGAATATATGCTAATAATAAATTAGTTATCATAATAGCTTTCTTTTTTTACTTTGCATGACATTTCTTACATATTTTCACGTAAGGCGCCGGTGTTTAAAACAGTACACAACCTTTATTAAATTTATTATTTCAATAAACACGCACCAAACGTCATCACCGTTTACAACAAAAAGTCGAGTAATAAAGTTCCACAATTATTTCCCAAAAATTGTACTAGCACTTTCCGTTTTTTCTTTCATACTTCGAAAGTATACATTATCTACAATAACATAACGAACCATGATTGTGATTTGATATCAAATATCATATAAAAATAAATTAAATAAATTTTGTCACGAAAATTCGTCATCACCGTCGCGGCACCGTCAACGTTGTATTCCTGGAAAATTCTATCTACCTAGCCCGATCTAGACGCCCTAGATCTCCTTTCCCAGTCTCTCTAATGAAGCGGAGCGCAGCGCACTTCAATTTTATCCACGCAGGAGTCTTAAAATTTTCAACTTACATTGCTTACTGGCAGTGTGTCACGTATTTGCATCATCACCATTATCAGAGAAATTTAGGTAAGCACTAATTACTAGATCTTTTTAAAATACCCACGCTAACCGTAATTTATGTACAATACCATAAAAATGGTTGGTTGTGCTCTCTGCAGCATGGTATTTAGTTTAAAAAATCATAAGCTATCAAACGTCATAACCATTATCATCATTACCATTTGTTTTCTGTTAATGGTAATGATAATATGTAAATGGTAATGATTATACTCTATGTGTTTTGTGTATTTATCTCATGTAAATTCTGATTTGGGTGATGTTGACTGACCCTGGGCCACCGGGAAAGGGGGGTGGGGCAAGCATCGCCCGCAAGGTGCGTTCCTGGTATGGGCGCGAGTCGGCAGAGGCTATTCACCAGAAGCAGATAACCGTGATCCAAACGTAGGCCGGTTTAAAGCAGCGTACATCAAAGCCACAAAGTAATGCTGCAAGAAGGCTTACATCAGAGCGTATGCCCAGTGCACCCCACGGGCAGTTGTGGCTACTGGCACCTGGCCAAGTCCGTGCAACCACATCCTTATCAGGCAACGCCATATTCGTGCAGTGCTGCAATCACTCGATGTACGGCAAGCCAGTGGTCCCGATAGAATTCCAGCGGTGGTTCTGCGTAAATGTGCAGCGGAGTTGTCTCCCATGCTTACGCGTCTGTACTGCATCTCTTACACTTCGGGCGCACGACACGCTTTCTCTTTGCCGACGACCTGGCTCATACGTCACAGGTTTCCTTTGAGGAAGTAGAGGCAAACTTGAATGCCGCACTCGAGGATTTGAGCTCCTATTACGACAGCTATGCGCTGGAGCCCAACCCCTCAAACACCTCACCTTAGCAACGGGCAGCGTGAGCTTGACATTCGGTGGCGTGGTATCAACATCGTCCACTGCAAGCACCCCAAATATCTGGGAGTTACTGTGGACACGTTACACGTTTAGGAAGAACTGCGAAAACCTCAAGCAGAAGGTCTGCGCTCGTAATAACCTTCTTAAAAGGCTGACGAGTACAACCTGGGGGGCCGCATCACACGTGCTGCGGGTAACGGGGCTCATTCTGTGTTATTCAGCTGGTGACGCTGGGCTAGTGGATGTAGCACTAAATGAGGCCTGCCGGATAATAACTGGCTGTCTAAAGCCGACTCCGGTACGGCTGCTATACCCACTGGCTGGCATTGCACCTCCCGGCGTTTGCAGAGACGTGGCATCATCCATGGAGAGGGGCAAACTGGAAGCGGACCACCGACACCCCATGCATGGCCACCCTTACGTTCCACAAAGGCTGAAAAGCCGAAAGAGCTTTCGGGTATGCGTCGCTACCGCTGACAGTGAACCCCCAAAAGCCAGAGTGACTCGCTGGAGAGCTCAAAGTCCGTTACTTTTGTTCCATGGGCGGAAAGCCTCCCACCTGGACACGACCTTCCCTGGACCACGTGGAAGTCTCTAAATAGACTTCGGACACAGGTCGGCCGAAGCAAGGAGAATCGGTCAAGATGGGGGTTCTCGGGCAGTGCAAGCCTGCGGTGCGAGTGTGGAGTTTCCCCGCAGACTATGGCCCACCTATTAACGTGTGCTGCATGCCCATGTACTTCTTGTACACCAGAGGAACTCATGAGTGCCTCTGAGGACGCAATCCAGGTAGCAGCACACTGGGAAAGTAAAATCTGAGAGCAGAAATGCCATCGATAGGATAGAAGAAGAAGAACACTTCGGGTACAGTACCGCCAGCTTGTGCAGCGAAGCGAATGTACAGCCGATCCCCAAGGAAGGGGATCGGTCAGACCCGGGCAATTATCGACCCATAGCCGTCACCTCAGTGCTGTGCAAGGTTTTTGAGCATATCATTAACGCACAGCTCATTCGTCACCTAGAGGATCATTTTTTTAAATTTTTTTTTTTTTTTTTTAAATAATAAATGTTTATTTCACAATAAGGAGTACAGAGTAACATTACAGAGCAGTGAATAGGCGGGTCCACACAGAGCGAGCAGCCTCGCGAGGCATTTGCCGCGCGAGGAGACTATCCCCAAACGAGCGCGGCAGCCTCGGTATCATCGCGAGGCTGCCGCGCGCGGCAGGCCCGAGCAGGCCCGAGCCATTCGTTCGTTCAGTTGAGAATACATCATGGCACCACACGTACGTGTTGCGGTGGCAGCTGTTACTTTTATCCTTATAAATAGGATTATAAACAAGAGAAGACAAGAAAACCTTAAACGAAGACGATATTGGATCCAGACTTTATACAAGAACAGATCTTTATTCATATTTTACTTATAATATACTCGAGCGAGGCACGAAACTATATACGCGAGCGTCCAGAGTGCGCGCGGCAAACGACTGAGGCGCCTTTGAGCAAAACAAAAAACCGACACCGAATGGCTCGGGCGCTCGGACGCTCGCCCGCGGCTGCGTGCGCGCTTGCCTCGGCCGAGGCACGTCCACACCAACCGAGCTGCTTCGCGCGGCAAATGCCTCGCGAGGCTGCTCGCTCTGTGTGGACCCGCCTAATGAGATATCAAATGGAAATAAGAATATCAGACAGTGTGATGTAAGCATATTACAACAAAGGTACATAGTTACTATTATTGTTAACCCTACCTCTTAAACTAGGGTTACCCCTGTATCTTAAGAGGCAGTGTTCGGCTGATCTGTGACACATAACAGAGAGTTTTGTGTGTAGTCACACTTCAAAAGTTATACTATCGTCGCAGTAATGTAAATGGGAACAAGGTACGTTAACATTAACAAGTGCATGTGTGTGTGTGTGTGTGTGTGTGTGTGTGAGGGTGGGTAGTGAGTCTAAGTTAGTGTATGAATTTAAGTAAGGATTCAGTTTCAGAGTGATCTAACTGGAGTAGCCAGGGAGTGATGGTTGATTTGAGTTTATTCTTGTTAAGATCTATTATATTAAGTCTCCTGTGGACCTGTTTGTACAGGTAGGTACTCAGAATGAAGTACTGCCGCTCTGCTAGTGTGGTTTTATGGTGGGTCATTAAGGGTTATTTCTACGCTTGCTAGGGTCTGAGGGAGGGACACTTGCGTGTTTTCTGAGGATAGAGCGTAGTATATATAGCTGTCGGACAGTTAGGACCTTGCAATCCCGATATAGCTGAGTGGTAGGGTATCTACGAGGTTTCCGAGTCATTACTTTCAGGATAGCTCGGTGTGCTCTCTCAACTTTCATAAGGTGGGTGTCATAGGCGCCTCCCCAGACTGGAATGCAATATCCCATGATAGACTGGCACAGTGATTTGTAGACTAACTTAAGTGTTACTGGATCCGCCGAGTTTCGGAGTGTTTTAAAGATATGAATGAGTCTCATGGTTCTAATTTTGAGTAGGTCCAGGTGCTTTCCCCAGTTCAGGGCAAAGTCAATTTGAATGCCCAGATATCTCGTGTCTTCAGTCCGAGTGAGAGTCATGCAGAGACAAGAAGATGGGGTAAGTGAGCATTTGTGCACTGTTATCGAGAAGTTATGGCTTGGCAAGGTTATTCGTCTAGGAGCAAAGGGAACGAAGCATGATTTCTTTACATTTAATGTGAGAAGGTTGTTATATAGCCAAGAGGAAATGTGTCTTAGGGCAAGTTCTGAGCTATTCTTGACACTATCCCAGGAAGCTCCATGAACCAGGATGGCGGTATCGTCTGCATAAGCGTATATTTTCGCATTAGAGATTGACATATTGCACAGGTCATTGATGTAAATTTGGAACAAGATTGGGCCAAGGATGCTTCCCTGTGGGACACCGTATGTTACAGATTCTTCATCGCTGAGAATATCCCCAATTTTAACTTGCTGGGTGCGGTTAGAGAGGTAGCTTTTAAAGATATCAAGGGCGATACCCCTGACACCCACGCGCTCCAATTTTGATGTAAGGATGGGAATAGAGACTGTATCGAATGCCTTAGAGAGGTCTAGGAAGATGGCAAGACATTTGATACGTTTGTCTAGAAACTCGGCTACAGATTGGGTAAGGTTCATTACCGCGTCCTCCGTGGATACTCCCGCGCGAAATCCGTATTGGTTGCCAGAGATGATCTTATAAGCATCCAGGAAATTATTAAGGCGATTGCTAATTAATGGTCGGCAATATGGCTTCAGGCCGAAACAGTCAACGGGTGATCTTCTAGCGTATGTCACCCATCTATGGGGTGAGGCTTTGGGCAAGTATAGTGAGTCATTGGCTATCAGTCTTGACATCGCCAAAGCTTTCGATAGGGTCTGGCACAAGTGGATGCGGGCCGGAACCTCCACGTGGTGCACCTGGACAACGGAGGCGAGCAGCGCCTTCCACTCGCCACGGGAGACGCTACTGTCTGCGACCAATCCGGCCAGGGTGGGAGCGGCCGTCTAGAGGGCTGCTCCGAGGCTCTCCACGTGTCCCTCTGACTAGCAGATGGCACAGTGGGGAGCAAGCGGGGGGCGAGCTGATTGTCTGCGCGCCGACGGTTGGGTGACAGGACGGCCGCCTGCCACCCTACACCCCACCATCGGCGATATGCCGCGATGCTTGCCCCACCCCTCCTTTCGGGGGGTCGAGGGGGGCATCTTTAAACCGTAGATGGCCCGGGGTCAGCTGGGGTACGAGGGATATGCCCATTGGGTAACCTTACACCTCGGTAATTAAGGCCCGAGACGGCGTGCGGTTTTAGTCGGTTCGATCCCGACATAACGACCCCCGATGGCCGACGGGGGTGGTATCCATGGGGATTTCCGCACGATAAAAAAGGGTCTGGCACAAGTCGCTTATTTCCAAGCTGCCTGCTTTTGGTCTATCTCCACTGTTATGCAGCTGGATTGAGAACTTCCTGCAGGAGCGCCGCATTCGAGTGCTCGTGATAGGCGCAGGGGTCCGTTTTGTCGCCTACTCTGTTTCTTCTGCATGTCAATGACATGCTGTCAGTAGGCAGCATTCACTGCTATGCAGATGATAACACCTTACACGGACGATATCACGGTCACCCTGCGAAAAAGCAGGCTGACGTAGGGGAAAAAAGACAGCTTCTTGTCACTGAGCTTGATCGGGTCCTGAATCACATTTCGCAATAGGGCTCTGAGAACCTGGTCGAGTTCGATGCCAAGAAGACGCAGGCTTGTGTGTTTACAGGAAAGGTATCTCCCTTCCTCCCCCTCCCTGCTCTTCGGGACACTCCACTGCCACTTCAGGATAACCTAGATATACTCGGCATGGATGTTCGCTGCAAACTGACTAATAATAACTACATCGAGAGCATCATCAAAACGGCCTCGCGGAAACTCGGAGACCTGAACAAGGTGAGGCGGTTTTTCACACCGGAGCAGCTGTATTTTCTATACATGACACAAATCCGTTCCGGCGTAGAATAGGTACTGTTCTCATCTCGACGTACAGGCCGTATTATTGGGACTCCTCAAGTTACCAACGCTCTCGAACCGTTACAATTACGTAGAGACATAGCCTCTTTGGCAGTTTTCGAAACACTCGCCATGGTAGAGGCGGTACCTACCATGGTGAGTGTTCTGATGAGCTCCACCAACTAGTTCCATCCTCTCCTTTCCTATACAGAACAATACGTGCAAAGCTGAGATGTCACTCTCATACCGTGCTGAACAATGCCATCAAGAACCAAGAAATTCGGTGCCTCTTTTTTTGCCGCTCAATAAAGACCTAGAATTCTTTACCAGCCCACGTGATTCCTTCCTCCTACTACAGTCCCGGGTCCTTTAAGCGGGGCGTGAAGAAGCATTTGATAAGGCCGTCAAGTTGAGGGCCACCATTATGACACTGTAGGTGTATGTAATGGGGACCTCCTTCCTGAGACTGTGCCTTTAGCTTACCATCAGGTGAGGTGAAGTCATATTGACGTAACTATTGGTTACGTCAATATGACTTCTACTAAAAGAAAAAAGTTTATTTGCAATATTCTATTATGTTTATAGTGATTTAACAAAGGAGAAACAAGTGTTATTCAGTTTTTCATCATTCCCATTAACATATCGTCATTACCGTTATAGAAAAATCATTACCATGCTATAGACGTCATTACCATTTCAATTAAATAACTTTGAAGACCATTAACTTCTGATTCTCTCGTTGGATTTTAGTGCCTCCAATAGTTTCGTAAAGGTTATTAAAAAACCTTTAAATTTATTGCGTTTGACACGCATTTCCGACAAGTTTCAAAAAAAGTTCAAAATAAATAAGAAAGAATCAAAACGGCGGATTCACCCCTCTACCACTTATACTAAACGAAGCACAAAAATAAAATAAAAAGTAAAACTAAACGCTCCATAGCGCGAGTGCACGACAGCGCCTGCGCCATTGAGGCAAAATATGCAGTCACTTAACAAACAGTTTGTAGCAGACTCGCTTACTATTAGCTGATTGATTATGCTGTGCAATCGTAATACAAAAATAAGATATTTAGTTTGTACTCAAAATGCGTGGTTATCAGTAGACTGCAAAATAACTTGTTCTCTCTTGTTGGTCGGCATTTTAGTAGTAACTATTATGTATTGACCCGTAAGACGTTCAGTCAGCGCAGTCAGCGGCGAAACGCAAGCAATTTGTGAATGACAAATTGCTAATTCTAAAGCGAAATATTTCGATACTTATTAGTGTAATTTGTTACAATGGGTATTCATACAGTAAAATTTATTGCGGAAATACAAAAGAGACCATGCTTATGGAATAATAACTTAGAAAATTACAGTGGTAATAAATTAGCGAAACAACAAGCATGGGACGAAGTTGCACAGATTATGTTCGCAGATTGGTCCACTATGGATGCAACAAATAAAACTGAAAAACGTAAGTATTTTGTTGACCCATATTAGTTCATTAATATCTTACAGGAGATTTTAACTGTGTAGGTACCTACCTAAGCAATTAGGTACAAAGCGCAATTTATTTTGTACCTATATGTACTTATACAGATTTACTCGGCTGCGAGAAAGTATATAGGTAGGTACTTAAACAGAAGACGGTTGAAGGGAAAGAAAATCTACCTACATATTATTTGATGTCAGTATTCAGTGTAAATCTGTTCAATAATATTATATATTAAAAGACGGGGACTACGCGATACCTAAGATACAGAAGGCACTGCTCAGACATTCGGTAGATCTATAATTGTCTACCTAGGTGTAGGTACCTACATCATCATCACAGCACTCAGCGTTAGTCCCGATTGTGTTCATAGCTTGTACTGTGGAACCCGGGATTCGTTCGGAACGAATCGTTCCAATGTTTTTCTGATTTGGCGTATCTTGACTTTTGCCGGAGCGATAGTCGTTTGACCTTCGAACCTCGAGAGAAAATTATGTAGACTACAGCTATTTTGATGTATCAGGTATTAGTTTATCTTATTGTATGTGTAGATCACGGGTAGATAAATTAAAATTTTATTACGGAAAATCAAAATGGCGAGCTTTCTTAGCCCCAGTTTTCTATAGTCCCGCATTTAAAAATTCTCCAATAGGAAGTCATAACATTCATCATCATCAACTTAACGTTCTGATTATATTCCGCCCTAGGCCCTAGGGCACAAACTAAAATCAGATTCATAAATATTTCTATAGTCCCTGGTCCTTTAGGCGGGGCGTGAAAGAGCATTTCATGAGGCCGTCTAGCGGAGGGCCGCCACTGTAGCACTATCGGTGTGTGTAATGGCGACCCCCAGTCATGAGACTTTGCCTTTAGCTCACCATCAGGCGAGGTGAAGTCATGTTGACGTGTCCAATAAAACAATAAACTAGGTTATTATCTAAGTAATTAATTTGACCTAGTGGTAGTAGGTGAGAAGTTATCAGTGAGCAGTGATCGGCCCAAAATGCCAGGGCATTAAACCGTCAGGTGATGTAGGTGAGTAATCAAATAAATAAATACTAAGTACTTTCTTAATTTCTTTCAGTAAGACAAATACAAAAGAAATGGAAAGGCCTCCGCGATTACTTCGCCAGAGCAAGAAACAATGCACCAAAAAATAAAGATGAAACTGACAGACGAAAGAGGCGCAAAGCTCCTTCATTAAAAATGCTTCAGTTTTTAAATATAACGAAACCCGATGACGGTGTGCCGCATGAGCAGGAGTCTGAAGATAGCGACTCTTCGTTCTCGTCTAGGTCAAAATCACGAAAGTCCCAAGTCTACATTGAGACTGAACAACTCATTACAGAAGTACAAAACAAACCCTGTATATGGAATTATTATGCTGATGATTATAACGATAAGGACGTAAAACAGCAGGCTTGGATGGAAATTGCAGTTACTTTGAATGAAGAGTTTTTGACTCTGAGTGAAAGAAATAAACGAGAAATAGGTAAGTAGATACACATTCGAATAATTGATACGAGATACTTGATGTAGAAGAGATATAGATACCTTACTTAGGCATAGCGGCATAGGTATAAGATATAAGTACCTACCTAATTAAGTTGATTTGTAATGTTACAAACGTATCGAACTCGCAAACTTTCGAGTTAGCCGGTCGGCACCGGTTTATGTAATACATACTCTGATCTGTACCTACTACATTTTACAGTTAGACACATGCAGAAAAAATGGAAAGGATTACGGGACTATTTCACACGACAAAAATCTAAGGAACGTGCAACTAAAGGCGAAAGACCATTGAGAAAACGCAAGGCACCTTTTCTAGCAATGTTACAATTTTTAGATATACCAAAACCAGGTGACGATGAATCTCAAGATCCTAAATCGCGAAATGATACCGAACAGAATGATAGTATGATGCATGAAGCTGATTCAGATGGAAGCCGCTCATCATTTACATGGCCCAAGAAAAAGACATCTTCGGTGAAGCACTCAAAAAATGTACCCCGTAGTTTTAAAACTAATCCACTCACACGTAAAAGGGACCCTGATATGAATTTCCTACTAAATATTCTGCCAGATATGAAGTCAATGGATGCGAGACAAAATTTCGATTTTAGATTTGAAGTTATGAAGTTGATAAAAAATATTAAATATAATCAACCTAATGATCCCTATTATAGCAATGCGTCCGGGTCTTCTACGCAAGGACAAGAAATGCCCCAATTCAGTTGGCACACTACTGGTACAGATGCAAAACCTTCAGGTAAACCGCCATTCCGACATCAAGTTATTATACACGAGTATCCGAGGAACAGAGATGGAGCGGATATGCATAGTCCTTTATCCAATGAGTCAGCAGGCTCTTCTGTCGACGACATAAAGGCCATATTACAGGAATCCTCAGATGAACAAAGCGAATAAATAAATCCTTCTGTAAACGCGACTTGATTACATAATGTTGAATTGAAAAATTTAAAAGCTGTTTTGGAACAAATTAAATTATTGAATTTTCATGAGTGGCTCTTCATCTCCTCATATTGAGTTTGCGAATGAAATTGGGTTGAAAATCAAGGGTGGTATTTGTATTAGGGCTCGCAAAATATCCTCTTTAATCCGGTTGTCTCCAAAGCTGCCAATCGATGTGTTCTATTTGGCGTTTTGGCTATTATCGGATCGACTGCCGTCTGACCTCTCAACCCCGAAAGGAGGTTTGGGCCCGGAGATTTTGGTAGGGTTCCTACTTATGAGATTCAATGTCCAGCTCAGAATAGAGTCTGCAAAATATGCACTGGACAAAGATTACGGACCTCGTATTTGATGCACTACTCGAAAACGAAACTACTCAGGTATGTATTAGGAAATGAGAAAGTGCCGAGACTTTAATCGTCGATAACTTGAAGTACCTACTGCAAGTTACCAGGGCCCGTAGACAAATGTCAAAAGTCTAAATCGCTAAGGAAACGAATAGATTAGGTCGACCAATCACACTCCAGCTCGTGATTCCGCCACGGCGCGCGCATCGTGTATGCCGGTACGCCGGCGACGAGCTTGGATTCTTCTTCTTCTTTCGTGTCAATGATTCACCTCTTCAAATTATTCGGGCATAAAATTCAGCCATCTTAACCGCGCTATCAGTGGCCTTGTTAAGGTCGTCTTGACTGCAGGGAGTAGGGCATAAGGGGCATGAAAGTAGGTGTGTCATGGACTGCACAGGGGCTCCGAGTCAGCTTGGATGTGATTGGTCGATCTAATCTATTCGTTTCCTTAGCGATCGTTAACGATTTAGACTTTTGACACTGTCTTGTCTACCCGGGGGGAGGGGGGGGGGGCTGTGCAGTAGATAGTATAATAGGTATACCTCTAGTCAGTAGGTAGCACTACCTAGAGTACCTACCTACTACCGTTACAGATAGATACTATTAAATTAAAGTTTGTAACAGATAAATCACCACCTGGAAAATCGTTCATACTTTGCATTAACTCGCGTTCGTTTAAACCGATTTTGATGTGGTTTTCAGGAACATTTTTTTTCCATTCTAGAGTAGATTTCACTACCTACCTACTTAACACTCAAAAAATAAGTCGGTTATATTTTTTTATTATTTTTTTTCTAAATTAAAGCTATTATCTCTCCATATTTTTAGCTTTAGGGATCTATGGATGAAAATGCGGGCAACGACTGGTGAACGCTACGCTATCAACCAATCAAATATAATTTATTAAAACGCCGAAATTGTTCGAATGGCTCACGTCATTATCGTTTTATTACTTTTTTGATCGGTCAGGTAGTATGCAACGAGTTTGCGACTTAGGTACTTATACTGTATAAAAAATAATCTACTCAATACTTGAGTACTTCCATAACATAATTTATTTATATTAAAGAAACATCAATATGTACAATTTTATAATTAAAAAAATAGATTGTGATCATCTAACTATTTCATAATATACTATTAATATCAAAATAAATATTGTATCTACTAGTAACTCCTGTGGAGTGCTCCATTTGCAGCAAAAACATTGCAAAAACTTCTTTGATATGAATAATTTATTAATATAAACATCTTTTGTTTATCTATTATACATATAATAAATCTGTAACTAATCGGTGTCTTTACATGGAATATATATGAGAAAAAAAAATATTAGGGGACTTTATGAATGTAATAGATGCCAAAACAATGATTTTTAGAATTTTTGTCTGTTTGTTTGTCCGCAAATCTTTGTGCGCGCTAAAATCAAAAACTACTGGAGGGATTTTGATCAAACTTGGTACTATTATAGTTCATAGTGCTGGGCAATATATAGGCTACTTTTTATACAAGGTCATACCCGCGGCTTCGCCCGCGCTTCGTTTTTAGGTCCTTTTTGGTTATATCTCCGGTTCTACTTAACCAATTACAACCAAACATACGGTAAATTTTTAGTCTAAGCAAGACCTTTCTAATTAAAAAAACTGAACGGGGTTTGATGCGGTTTTTTTTATTAGAAAGGTCTCGGTTAGACTCAAAATCTTACGCATATTTGATCACAATCGGCTCATTAGAACATGCGATATAGTAAAAAAACGCGAAAATCGACGTCCACGCGGGCGGAGCCGCGGGCAACAGCTAGTTGGTAATATTTCTCTTTGAGGGTGACCATGTACAAAATATAGAGAGTTTTTCCATAAAATAAAACTTACCTATTATTTTTTCTTCAATGTCTGGAATCCATCAATAGAGTCAAGCACTTGTATTTCCGCCATAATGTCAACGTATTTCCGGTTTCCCCTCCATATTTAGCGCCCTCTGTGGTGACTTTTTGGTATTAAGCGCTCGCTCGCGGCGGGCAACGACCCGTCTTAGTGTCATTATTGCACTCATGATGTACCAGGTAGGCCTTACCTGGATTCCAGACATTGAAGAAAAAATAATAGGTAAGTTTTATTTTATGGAAAAACTCTCTATTATTTGTTTCGTATCAATGTCTGGAATCCATCAATAGAGTGATATGTTTGTTATCTCCTGGTGCGCTTAATCCACGATGCTATAATGTGTAGATATTAATGGTAAGCATTAAATAAATAATAATTAAAACTTGTTACCTTTTCAACTGATAGACATGTAATCAAGTCCATCCAGATGTAATTTTAAGTCCATAAAGCGAGTAAAGAATGGACATGCGTTTTACTGCGGTTAGTGACTAGTGACAGCGATCAATTCTAGATGACCATGTCAATCTAAAGTCCTATACAATTCTAAAAGCATAACATCACCTATAGGTGTGATTAATAGGAAAATTATATTTTGAATACGATTTACGATTAACACATTCTGCGGCGACCGCCAGCCTACATGGGAAACAAATGACTGGCCATGCCACCGTCTCCGAGCCCTGGTAGAACGGGTAGACCCGAGAGAAGTGCTAGCTTGACGTTGCCGAAGATGACATGCGTGCCAATTTTCACTGCCATGACTGCCCAAGACTGAAGTGGGGAAGTAAAAGTCGGCGAGCGGGCCCCGAACTCCGAGGTGAAAACCTAAACAGTCAGGTTAAATAAATGTCAGAGCCAGACAATGTTCTCTGAGCCTCTACCCCGACTGCCTATGCCGTAGTCAGCAAGTATGTCACCGACTTTAAATATATGGCCTGGCACTATTCCATCTCCGAGCGTACTGATTGAGTATTCCTCACGAGATATTGAGGAATTTCCTTCGGCAGCCGTCGACCGAGTCATGGACTAAACCAAATTTAGTCTCCCTGTTAGTATTTGATACTGTTTGAGGGACCGTTTGCTTTACTGGAGCTGTTGCTGAAGTGCTCTGCGTATCGTTAAGCACTTTTGCTCTGACATAAGGGCTTAGCATTGTGTCATGTAACCCAAGTTATGCCGAGGAACTCGAGACAATGAGTCAGAGCAAGCATTGACTTCACGAGACTGAGTCCAGCTCAGATATCAGTTTTTAGATCCGAATGCTGCTAATATAACACATGCATAACAATGTTAAATCATGGACACGACAATTAATTACTTTTAAAAAATTTTTCACCAATAGAAAGCCACATCATTCGTGAGTGTCATAGGCTATAATTTTATTAGAAACTGGAATTTACACCCGGGCGAAGCCGGGTCCCGGGTTGCTAGTATAATATATATTTATAAAATTTATTTACTGCCAGTTTGACTGCTTTTCCCGTGCAACGGAAAATGCTTAAGTAGAAGACTAATTCGATTTAAGATTTAAATGGGTAGGTAAATATTCAAAGGACAGTTTTATGAATCAATATAGTGATATATGCAAGTCCTTATGAAAATGAGCCAGTCTTATTTCCTTATGAAAAACTAGCTATCTATTCAGAGTATGGGTATCTATAGTCATTGGCTATTGATGACAAATACAAGCGGTATTAATGTTCAGGTAAACATACCTTGGTACTACGTGAACCACCTTTGGTGCGAACAAGTCTATTGCTGGCGAACCCCACACAAGTTGATAAGGGTTTTCCTTCAACAGTTGTCGGCCGTAGTGTTGCGGTGTACGACAGTGAAGTCAGCATCTTCGAGTCTCCATCGCAGCAAAAGTGATTCTCTCCAATAGTGGTTGATAGTGTTTGAGGGATCACTTGCTTCTTTCGGTAGCTGTCGGCCGTAGTGTTGCGGTGTACGACAGTGAAGCAAGCATCTTCGAGTCACCATCGTAGCAGAAGTGATTCTCTCTAATAGTGGTTGATAGTGTTTGAGGGATCACTTGCTTCTTTCGGTAGCTGTCGGCCGTAGTGTTGCGGTGTACGACAATGAAGCCAGCCTCTTCGAATTACTTTTGTAGCAAAAGTGATTCTCCCCAATAGTATTTGATAGTGTTTGAGGGATCACTTCCTTTTCTGGAGCGGTTACTGAAGTGCTTTGCGTAGCGTTAAGCACTTCTGCTCTGACAGGGACTTCGCCTTGCGTTTTGTGTCCCAAGCCATGAGTCAGAGCAAGCCCAGATTTATAAAATTCATTATAAAATCTAAAAAAAAACTAAACAAAAACAGTAATCGTTCAACTCTGAACACTACAAAAGTAAATACTACATATCTGATATGATGACCTCTTAGAAATTCGCCACTGTAATGGTTATCGAAGCAAATGTTCTCAGTACCGAGGCTAGGCCAAACAGCAAGCTGGTCATCCAGAGTAACTGGTGTTTGTGTACCAAGATCCAGATGGTAGATTGAGCTTTAGGAACCTGAATAACGGGCAGGCCAACAGAGTTAAGCATCTGGTGGCACTATGCTTCCATCAATTATTACCAGTAACTCCAATATTTAAGAACCGGACCCTTACATTTAAGAAGAACTGAAAATGTCAGGTCAAAGAACTTTGCACCTCAAAAAGGATTGAAAGGCACAACCCAAGTGCCTCACCGCAAATGTTGCGAACTGAATGTTGGATATAGCGTTGAACGAAACATGACGAATATCCGCTGGCCGGCCGTGCACCTTCCAATGTTCGAAAAACCATGGCATCACCCATCAATAGGTATAAGCTTGAACAGGATCAACGACATCTCACGCATGGTCCCCATACGTACCACAAAGACTGAAAGCCACACGAGGTTTTATGTATATTCCACCCTCTCTGGTGAGCACAGAGCTCACTACCGAGACTCTTTCGCGTTATCAGAGACACTTCCCGCTGGAAATGTCCTAGCCTGGAGCAAATGAAGTCTTTAAAGAGACTTCTGTCCCAGGTCTGTCGCAGCACTGAAAATGGGTCTAGGAGGCTGCCTAGATGGAGCTGACATGTGGTGTGAATGTGGAGTTAATCCACCGTCCATGGCCCCATACTAACGTATGCAGCATGCCCAAACATGTAGACGGGAGGAACTCATAAGCGCCTGAGAACGCAATTAAGGTAGCGGTACACCAGGCAAGCAAAATTTGATCAGCCATCGACACGAAGGAATAAACAAAAGGCACCTTCGATGTTACTGTGCAATCGATGTTAGAAAATATGCCCGACACGAAATTTACTTTTGTCATCCAGATTGCAAGAAGCTTGGTACCCGAAAGCGGTTGAATAGTTAAAGCGGCTTTGTGATTTAGCACTGAGTCAGTCAGTTTACATTGAGAACAGGAACAGAAGAGGCTTCAGAATGAATGCCCTGTTATGGATAACCGAATCGATATAATTTATTAATTTCATTTGCAAATGTAGGTAGAGGGTTGGTACATGTTTATCACATAAGTACCGCTATACGAGTACTTGGCCTCACTGCGTGCAACAGTAAGGAAAGGATTTCGTTATACTTCTATTGCAATTATGAGAAACAATCGTGAGGTCGCTCCACTTGGTCGGTTGTGAAGACTAAATTACCCCCCCCCCCCCCCCCCCCTTCTTTAAAGTAGATTTGAAATTTTTGAAATTTGAAATAGACTCTTCATTAATAAATAGGCACTATGTGCCAGGGGGAGTTTTTGCGTTATACATCGCGGTGGAAACTTTCACCAATTTGTCGAAGTAAAAGCCTTACGAAGTATGTGAATGAATTTTTCTTTACCATACACTACTTATTTGTAACAAATCATCCGCTTCGGTATTTTGGATTCGGATTTGGATTTCGCTATAGGCAGACTTTTCACAAAATAAGTAGTCAATTTTCTCAAATACCCATTTGGGGGTAAATTTGTTTCGATTCATAAGCCCCAATCTACTAATACTTGTAAGGTATTTGTAAAACTTTTTGACCAATTAACGCGTTGGTTAATGCGACGAAGAAACAATCTACTAAATACGACTGAGAATCTTCCTATAGTATTGCCGATTTAAACTATTTCGATTCGTCGTTAATATTATTTGCACAACTGGGGGTAGTAGCATATTTATTTCTGTGCATGCGAACATCTTATCAATAGGTATCAATGTTAATAATTAACACAATACATTATAATTGAATTTCTGTGTGGGTACTATGAAAAATTAAGAATTGATTATTCTTATGCACTGCCCAATCTCGTATGTTCAGTAACCGATACACAGGTTGGGAAGGTAGGTATATAGGTATTGAACACCTCAGTAAGTTTTCAAAGAAGATTATTCGAACAAAACCACTTGTGATAAAGACTCAAATTGTACATGACTCACAGTTTCGGAGCACTTTTTCGCCTTACGCCTTCCCAGCTGGATTCACTTCATTTCATAACAAGGCACTATTGTCGCGTAATGTAACTAATCAATGTGTAGACGAAAAACGAGAACGTTTCTATAACATTAGCGGGTACTAGGTTACCTTTATATCACTAACGGAGAGGAAATTATTTAATTTGAGAAACAATAACTAGAAATTAAAGTTAAGTTTAGTATTCTTTTCTTATTTCTTATATCGTTAACGTATATAAGTATATACTTTTTAAAAGTTTTTTGCAAGTATTTCGATTAACGTTGACAACCGTACGGCGCGAAAAACGACGCTATAATGACACTAAGACGGGTCGTTGCCCGCCGCGAGCGAGCGCTTAATACCAAAAAGTCACCACAGAGGGCGCTAAATATGGAGGGGAAACCGGAAATACGTTGACATTATGGCGGAAATACAAGTGCTTGACTCTATTGATGGATTCCAGACATTGATACGAAACAAATAATAAATTGTTTAACGAATGTTTGTTTGTATTTTATTTTTAGACTCTAAAAATAAACAACAATAAAAAGATGACTTTTGCATAGATGTAAACTAATGAAAAGTCCTCATTACATTTTTTTAATGAAGGTAATTACTGAGGTTATTTACAATTAATATACTATGGAGTCTACAGGAGTCATTATTTAGCTAATGATCTAGAAACAACATACTCATAAAACTTTTAAAGCTAAATACACTAAGCTACTTTCACATTGTGCTAGGATTTAACATTGACATCTTCTGGTTGTATATCTCGTTGTGTTGTCAATGGCGTCGCTTGATCATAGTCTGTGGTGCCATTTATTGCTAACATCAAAAAAACTCCACATAATATCATGACAACAAACATAGCTGTTTCTTGTCTATGGGCAATAACTGCCTCTGCTTGTTTCGCTTGCCTCTTCTTGATAAATTCCTTATCATACTGTGACTTCTCATATAGGGAACTGTAGTGATTTTTCGCCCTAAAACAAAGTTATTACTATTAATAATTATTATGACTAAAAGATTATAGCCTACTTTTATTAGCCATAGGTTGTAGCAATGGGTTTCAACCCCGATTTCATCCCTAAAAGGGTGAAATCGGGTTTGTAAGTTTATATGAGAAGTTCGTGAGTTTTGACGATAGACAGATAGAAGCATGAAATTTCATTTATCTGTTTCTGATAAAATAAGTTTACATGTATAATGGCATTTTCCAAACTTTTACTACTTTAAAGGTAAAATAGGCGATGACTGGTATATGCAAAGTCCGCCAGTTTCAAGGCAAGAAGCACGAAATTTGACATTAGCCGCTTCTGGTTAAAAATAACTACATTAATTACCTACATTCTAAATTGGGTTATATTTATGTCCTTGACTTAGTGTATGCCTAAAATAGTAAGAATTGTTTGTACAAAAGTAAATCACAATAAAATTATGAGGTCTATTTCACAAAAGTTTGTAATTAACATACCAAGCATCAAAGTTATAAATTGGTGTTTTCCCATCCATAGTGGGCACAACATGACGTTGGCCTCGTGACTTGTAGAACTTCAGTGATGGGTCTGTTGGCTCTGGCTCTGGTTCAGCGGCCATGCTTGGTGATCGCACACTTGACCCTAATAAACCTGAAAATTGATTATTGTAAAATTATTCACTATTCAAGGGAGAATTTGGCCATTTTGATGATTATTATTATTATTTCAAGTGGGGACATCATAGTCAGACGGACAATCCACCCACAATGTATGCAGGCCACTCAAACCATTAACCCAATCATCCCATTGGGGTTGTGTGGTTAATCCAACTTTAACTTGAAGAATCTTGTGATCTGATTCTGATGATAGTTGCAGATAGGTTGTTTCTTACTCTATTCTTATTTTAGTCTACTTAAAAGTATGCCACTTGAAATCTTAGGTCAAGATATTTATGAAAGTTATTCTTGTGCTATTTTTAAATCTGTTGCTATTCTTTTTATGATACTAACCTCTGTCATACATTTTTTTTAATTTTACATTTCCTAGCACCTCATATGCTTCAGTTATAGCTCTAAATTTTTTCGCAGCAGTTTCATCCTGAAATAATGTTGTTCATTAAATGGTGTTAGGTACGTAAAAATCTTCTATATTTTAACACGATGTGATTTGCTTACAGTAGACTTATCTGGGTGGTACACTTTGGATAATTTGTAATAAGCAGTTTTAATTTGACTTTGTGTTGATTTCGGTGTGACTCCAAGAACGTCATAGTGGCTTGCGAATGAACGAAATGATGATATAGACGTTCGTACGCCTAACACCAGATTCGTCTTACCTAGCCTGATCATCTGCGAACATATTTGTTAGGTAAGTATTAATTTTTATAACCAAACCAATAACCATGTGTTACATACAAAACTAAATTAATGTGACTTACTAAATTGTATTTTCCAGGTTTACTTCAATATATTGAATGCTTAATAGCATTCAAATTAAAGTAATTATAAGCTAAAATTACAATAATTATTTCTAAAACTACTCTAATTTTGACATATTTTTGATGTGACAGAAAAGAAAGAACAAATGTCAACAAACAGCTGAGCTGCTATCTATGACCCAGTAGAATCTCCAGAGATAAAAAAATCAGCTCAGCCGTCGCGCGCAAGTGGACTTTTTAAAAATTAAATCCCGTTTCCACAACCCGGGAACCTTTTCCAGAAGTAAAATTAATATGTAATGTATGATACTTGGCAGCAAAGCTTGGCAGGGCAACTGTACAACAATAGTACACTAGTTGTAGTTGTATCTTGTACATGAATGGTTGGTATTTTGGGAATCTGAATTGTCGGCAACAACACAACTATTATTAATCTGTTACATCCATACAACTTTACCAACACTAAGAATTATAACTAAGTACTTTTAATTTTAATGAATGTAATGCTTATTAATATATTATAATCTACAGCAATGTAAGCGCTTCATAATAATAAAAAATAAATGAACAAATGAATACCATACTAAAAAAATATTATAGTTTTGGAATGCACTCTTGCTTGACTGAACAAAGTAGAATTTGACGTGACGTCAAAAATAACTTAGTCACCCAGCCAGTTGATCAGTCGAATCCGTGAATCAAATAAAGCATAAAACATTCGATTGTACGGTTAATTACCCGTTTCTTTTGTTGTGTGTATTGATATTTATACAGGTAAGTGTTATTATGAATATTATTCCTCTTTTATTGGACGAAAACGAAACAGATGTTAAATCGGAAAATACATCCTTTTATGGTAGTCTTTGGTGTGTGTGACATCGTGTCCTAGATAAACTTCGTTATTTTAACTCGAAGGCGGTTTTGGCAATGACTCACTTTCTTGTTAACGAACGTAGCTGACGATAAGTAGAGTGACACTCAAGTTAATTAGAAGTTTATTTATAAACTGAGATTGTATTTTACAAAAAAACCTTAGTTATATTTCGTTGTTCATCACAGCATAGCAGCACTCACAGTTTGTGTTGACAATTGACAAAGGAATATCCAATAAATATAGGTACGAAAACTTAATTTCTCATACAGGCTTCGTAATTTTTTCTATATAAAATAGAAATTAAGAGTGTCATTCAAGTTTTCCTTTATTTACAGGTAGTTACCATGTCGTCACGTAAGACAGCAGGTCGCCGTGGTACCAACAAAAAGCGTGCTCAGCGTGCCACTTCAAATGTGTTTGCTATGTTCGATCAGGCTCAGATTGCAGAATTTAAGGAGGCATTCAACATGATTGATCAGAACCGAGATGGTTTTGTTGACAAAGATGACCTTCATGATATGCTGGCTTCACTTGGTAAGTCTATTCATATTAAAATCTTATTAGAATAGTGACATTTTGAATCAGAGCACTAAATTACGATTTATAAGAAAGCAAAAAAAGCATTTAAAAAAAGCAAAAATAAAGTTTATAAGAAAGTAATTGTACATATAATTTCTTGAAATTTTTTGAAAGTTCAAATTACTTATTCTTTATCGCATTGTTATAATTGTTATTCCTGTCACCGACTTGCTTTGTCTTATATAAAATTCATGTATTGTTATAATAATATTATGTTGCACTGGGGTGAAGCTAGTTTGACATAAATACATATCCAGCTAAGTTCCTAGTCATCAGAGTACCTACTTACTTAATTCCTTTTCTGAGTCCTCTGAATATAAAGAGTAGTCAAATCATTTTGATAAAACAGGTTGTGCCAACCCCAAATAATTGGGACAAGGGCAGGTAGATAGATAGGTGATGTTTGCAATCACTGGTAAAGGAAGAATTTGTTACAGGCAAAAATCCCACTGAAGATTATTTAGAGGGTATGATGAATGAAGCACCTGGTCCAATCAACTTTACGATGTTCCTCACTCTGTTTGGAGAACGCTTGCAGGGTACTGATCCTGAAGATGTCATCAAGAATGCATTTGGGTGAGTTAAGTATTACACTATACTACTATTTAGGTATTACTGTCTAGCAAAGTAAGAAATTAGTATTGACACAGGTTGTCAAATTCCAGTTTACTTTAGCATATCACAGCAAAGCAAAATTATATTGTCTGTACTTAAGCAAATTTATATTATTTTCTATTTTTACCCTATGCATAAACCACATATTACTACTACTACTGTATGATGTTGTCTAGGTGCTTCGATGAGGAGAACACAGGTGTGATAGGTGAGGAACGTCTTCGGGAGCTGCTGACTACAATGGGTGACCGTTTCACAGATGATGATGTTGATGAGATGTTGCGTGAAGCACCAATCCGTGATGGAATATTTGACTATGTAGAATTTACGCGCATACTCAAGCATGGCGCAAAAGATAAGGATGAACAGTAAAATTTTAAGCAACTAATGAGCAGGTTGTAGTAATGTACTAAAATTGGGGTTCTGTTCACGCTTGAGTAGTTTTGTACTATTATATACCTGTTATGTAGCTAGTGTTGAGGTAGAGGGTGAGTAGATGATTATAATAACCATAAATTAAGTAGAAGCATGCAAAAATGTGCATTAAATTTTCCACAGATTAAAAAAGTAGTTTAAACAGTCTTTACATAGTTTTCTGTCTAGTAAAGTAAATATTCAAGTTCATTATTCTTACTCACTTGCACTTATTTATCAAGGTAATTTAATGAAATTACCCCAAAGTTTTTAACAATATATTATTATTATTAATTCTATAGCTAAACTATAGAATTAAAATATAAATATTCCTTCTAAATTCATCTTAAGGTCACCTACCTACAGCATACCACTAGGATCATAACTAAAAACTGTGCTTAAGTGTAAAAAAATCTGCTGCTTTTAACAGTTTTGATCAAACTTTTAAAAGTGGATAAGTACTATTTATCTTGACCTAAGGTTTATAATTGCCGGTGTAAAATTTAACAAAATCTACCATAATAAGTATACAATTGATTTTAATATCAATATTAATTTCAGAAGATGCAATAATGTATGATTTTTTATCTTCATAGTAAAAGTTTGTAGTCATGTCATGAATATTTCTAATAAGAAAATAAATACAATAAAGCTTTTAGGCGATGTATTTCCAATTTGGTAAATAAAGTGTAAAGAAAATCAATGATTATAATTAAAGTGCCTGCTTATGATATTTCACATACAGATATTAGTATAATACAACCTGCTCTCATCGCCATTATATTTAACTACGATTGCCAAACTAATAAATTGGTTTAAGATAAAATAGTAGATGTATAGGTTAGTTTTGATATGGATTTCAACATAATCTCACAAGATACTGAGGTGCTATACCCTAGATCTTATCATTTCCATTGTAGCATTTTTCTAATTAATTTTAATTCCATATTATTGGACCACCGTATTATTAAAGTTTGGCTATATTTACACACTTATTGCTTATATCTATTTCATAGTATTTATAGTTTTAAAATTCCTTGTATTGCATTTGTTTTGTGTTAAGTCTTAAAGGCAGAATAACGATTTGTCATTTCCTCTTTTATTAACAGTAATAAATTAAAATTACGACAAGTTCTAAGAAGCCTCACAAATTATTTGTTAAACATTTAGGCACAGGATGTTTAAAATCAGTATTGCCACTGTACAAATAATTCTACAAATTGGTATTATTATTATCATTCCTTGGATCACTAATATTAATTGTTTACTAACACTTCTTATTTCCTAAAATGAAGTATTTTTAAGTTTTAAATGACAATTTTTTTGTTTAAATTATGAATTAGGTACTTATATCTTTGAATACTGAAAATTTTAGTAGGTTTTAAAAGGATTGTGTGTATAAGTTATGTAATCAATATGACATTATGTAACCGTTTTCCTTAATTTACATAATATATATAAATCTTTATTATATCTTCATTTACGTTTTATTTCATCTGCTAATGTTCTGTATCAAACTATAATGATACTGTGCCATATTCCTAAAATAATAATCTTTAAGCCTATTTCATTAATAATAATATGACAATATTTATTCCGTATTAAGATCCTCTTTACTAGGCGGTACCAAGGAGAGTTCGGTTGGGCCGGCGCAGAATGAGCATAGTACAAAAAGCACATCACCACCCCATCAGGGTCGGCAGCGCTAGTGTGACGCCCCTGATGTTGCACACGTCCATAGGCCACGATGACCACATCCCATCAGGTGGGCCGTTGCTTGTCTGCCACCTAAGTGGTATAAATAAGGCCAGTGTTTTTGTTAACAGTTTATTGTCCACGTTTCTTTATAATACACCTGTTGTGTAAATATTATGTAGATATCTTAGTCACAGAGGCTTGGTTTTCCATCGCAAAGTAACACCGCCCATTCCAAGATGTTATAGATGCGCGTATGAGGGTTCTCATTTTTCACTGTAAACGTAAAAATAATGCGTTTTAAAACGATTAATTTAACATAACCTAAGTATCTATTGTTTTAAATATGTTCAATTTACAGGCAACTAATTTTATAATTTATATTATTATTTTATAATTACAGATAAAGGTATATAATATCTTCTTCTATATGTATACATACATATCTAATATATAAAACAAAGACGGGTTTGTTACAACATTTATAACTCAAGAACGGCTGAACCGATTTGGCTGAAAATTGGTGGGGAGGTAGCTTAGAACTAGGAGACGGACATAGGATACTTTTTATCCTGCCACGGGGACGAAGTACGCCACGGGCGAAGCCGCGGGGCACAGCTAGTATAATATAAAATAAAGTCGTGTTAGTTACACTATTTATAACTCAAGAACGGCTGGACAGATTTAGTTGAAAATTGGTAGGGAGGTAGCTTCGAACCAGGATACGGACATAGGATACTTTTTATCCTTTTTTTAGTAAAGAGTGAAATGGAGAGTGGAGTGAAGTGGAGAGTGGAGTGGAGTGAAGTAGAGAATGGAAGTGGAGGGCAGAGGGTTCGTTTTATTGGTGGCGATAACGACTTCCACGCGGGCGAAGCCGCGGGCGAAAGCTAGTATACATTATATAAAAGAAAGTCGTGTTAGTTACACTATTTATAACTCAAGAACGGCTGAACCGATTTGGCTGGAAATTGGTAGCGAGGTAGCTTAGAACCAGGAGACGGACATAGGATACTTTTTACTTTTATCTTTTCTTAGAGTGGAGAGTGGAGTGAAGTGGAGTGGAGAGTGGAAGTGGAGAGGAGAGTGAAGTAGAGAATCGACTGGGGAGTCGTTTAATTGGTGGCAATACCGTCTGCCACGTGGGCGAAGCCGCGGGCGAAAGCTAGTATTTATTTAGATATAATTGTATTTGTTTTTGATATTTCTTACAAAAACCTAGATGGAGACCAACACACTACGCATAAGAAAGAAGCATGTCTGAGTTACCTTGAGATTTGACATACTGTTTCGTGGGTAAGTCAAGGATTTTCCATGTAGGCCTTCCATATCGAAAGTGATTCGTGGATGAAATTTTTTTATGTAATTCCTAAAAAGATGGCCACTGAATTAACAATGTATAATTTTTTTTTAACTTGGTCCGAATAACTGCTATTTACATGGATTTAGATTTATAAGGCTTTAATTCTTGCGCCTTATTCTTTTCAAAATAAAAGTAACAACAAAATTACTTTTAGAGTAGGGGGTCTGGCAATGGTCGCAGAGCGCGAGAGTTCGACTTCTAGGTACGTCAAAGGTCAAAGGTTGATGCCCGTTCAGTGCAAATATGTATGTGATTGTGTAGTACATAACCAGTCTCTATTTACATTGGTTACAATAAAACCTATATTTATCAGGCTAACCAGCATTTTAGAATCCATACTCAAAGCTATGAATATATGGGCTAGATGGCGCTATAGGTACCTATAATAATTTCCTAGCACAGATTATTATTATAATTATGTAGATATATTTTACTAATACTTGTGCCCAAATATTTCGCCGTATGATTTTTGGTTCCTGTCGATCAGATCTTTGCGATTTAGGGTTGTAGTCAGGTGGGTGATACAGCATGTCGTAAGCACATAGGGGAGCAGACGCCGGTGTCCAGTTAGTGTTGTAGAAGGTCTGTTTTGATACCGGTATTATCATACCCGTTCTTATTGTATCGGGTAACTGCATTGTTGTCGTTAATGTTTTCAAGTCAATTTCTGGTTCCTCACTCATTGCTAGATAGATAGATGTCGCTAAAACTATTAAAAATATAAAAACTCTTGAAAACACGAATAATTTTACTGAATGTAATGTTTAGGTATAAACAATTTTTTTAAATGTCACTGTAGATTTTTTAAAGTCTTCTCTTGAGTTAAGTAGGTTAGGTAGGTACCTACTGAACCATAGAGAAAAAATTCAAAACGATAATGCACATCCTAAATATTTAATGAGAATTTCTTTGCTATTTTTATAGTCACAAAATAAGTCTACGCAATATTGGGGAACACCCGGGAACCCGGGCATAGGCTAGTAGAATATACCTATACCTACTATTTATTAAATTGTGGTATTGGTAAGGAATTCCAAGTTGTTAGGTATAGTGCGACAGAAAAAGAGTGGCTTACAACGGGGCCGAAATATCATACTCAACAAAACAAGCAAACATGGTAAATATTCGGTATACTATTATTATAATAGTAATTTAAATGAACTTTTTGTTGAGTACCAATAAGTCGCAAAATTTTAAAAACAACGTTCAATAATGTCAAAGTATTATTGTCAAAATTCTATTCCCGAAAAATGTGGTCGCTGAGAGATATTTCTATTTAAATATATCGCCCCGAAATTAATTATGGATTATTGCAAATCGGAGTCTGAGTTCATCGGTCCTTATTAATTTTTCTTTATTTTTGTTTTATGCATTACGTACCTACTCGTTTATTTATACTTTCTTTATTTTAAATTTTGTGTTTTTTTAGACTCATTGGATTTCTTAAGTCCTCCCGTAAAAAGAATTAGCAGCAGGGACTTATTCGGTTTTTCTTATAACGACGAACCAAACAATATCCGATTGTTCAGCGGTATTCGTAGAAAGTTTAAACTGAAAGATAAAGTTGCGGATAAACAAGGAAAAGAAGTGAAGAAATCCAAAAGAACTGGTAGAACCGGGACAGCATCTTCTACTTCTTTAATATTGCAGAAGACATCGGAGAAAAAGGTTAAATTCTATAAAAATTAAAGCAATTAGTATGCTAAAATTGTTCCTAATGGTTTTAGATCGGAAAAAGTGAACTTAAACCCTGGATGAGGCCGGGGCTTGAATCTAGGACGTTTTCAGGTAGGTAACTAATTTCGTCGAAAGTTTTCCCTCTGTAGGGATCGCGGGATCAAGCCTCGTACTGAATGTTCACTTTTTCCGATCTAAAATCATTAAAAAAAGGGTAAAGTTTGTGCACCATCATTTACATTACCTTCTAGCGAATAGGTACAAGGTTTTTATGTTCGGCAGCCTATAACACACACATTACACATATATTATGCATTAGGTATAACGATATCGATGATGAATAGCATTTTTTATATTAGTCACCGTTGCCTATGGATGTGTGCAACCAGGCACGTGCTTCACCGTCGAACACATCATCACTTACGTACCAACAGGTGAGATTGTGGTCAAACGCGAGCCATTACCGTAGACAAAAAAATTATGATTTTATTTTTCTATTAGATACTGCAGCGATACACAGTCGTAAGTTATACGAGTTTGCACTCATCAGATTTGAAGGTAAAGTCACCTGGTAAGACGTATAACCGCTTAGAGACTAGAAGCAAACCGCTGATAAAAGTTACTGTCATTCCTAAAAGTGATCAAATACAAACCGCCAAATTGCTCAGAAGAAGGAGTGTATCAAAAAGAGTTCAGAGTACTTCATCTAATCACGAGAATTCTGTTCAAACGAAAAACCTTTACCTAGTAGTAGCGGGCCGAAGAAACAAAATATACGAAATCAAGACGACAGGAAGTGCCACCTTGTCCTCTGATCAGACGGATAATAATTATGTTAAGAATGAGATTTCGCTAGAGGGATTAACGAATATCAAAAATCTAATCAAGTCATTAAACATGGAACAAAAACAAAAAAACGATAAGAGAGAACATAAAGATAACGGGTTAGATAAATCCACTTCCCCATCTAAATGCTACAATCCATGTATGTGTGCAAGCAAAGGTATCGACCCATGTGTGTGTGAAGGATGTTCGTGTTCTGGTAATCTGGAATGTGGGAAGAGATCGAGTAAAAGCCGAGTTAGAATATATGGACAGTTGGGACTTAGTGAAGATGACCGCTACGTCCTCAGATATGGTGCCTCAGTAAACGATAAACCTGGTAAATATGATATAAAATACTTCTTCGTCATAGCATCGCCACCGAAATAGCAGCTATTATACCAGTTTATATTAGATTTTGTCTCCCCACCGATGTCACCCATTGCGTCAAGTGTCTACAGTGTTTAGGTATAATTGCCTCAATCACGTATTCGGCCAGTAAAAATAGATTTGAACTTTACATTTTCCTACCGATCCATTTTTTGTTAATTATGAGGTTTAGGATCATTTATTCAGTAAATAAACATATATGCGGACAAATTCCGGTGTAGCGTCATGCGTTATTTTGAAACAAATTTTTTGGCCAAAATCATATAACTATGCACTTTAGGGTATTGTTGTCGAGACTATAAGTTCGTGTCTTTTTTTTATCCTATATTTTTTTTGTTAAACTTACCGCTTACGATTTATGATTGGATCGGTGAGAAAATGCAAAGTACCTAGTTGACTTGCTTATTTTAAATGGCACCATAGCGATTTATGCAGCACTTTTAGCAGTTTATGCATAGGCACCTTAAGAAATCACATTAATATTTTCTGAAACTTTAGTTACAGATTTTACACAGCTGACCCAAGATTTCTTACCGCAAGTTCTTCCTCGATCTGGATACAATCCGTATGAGGCTAGCCCAGAGTAAGACTATTACATTTTGTTTTCCTTTACTTAAATTAGGTACCTACAACTTTTATATTTCTCACGTATTTGGAGCCACTGCCCCAACTATGTGAATACCGGTTTTCACGTTTTTTTTTAATTAATAGGTTTCACCGTTTCTATCGATTGTGTTCAAATACGTACAAGACCTTTCAAACAAATAAAACCGTATCAAAATCCGTTCAGTAATTTTCGCGTCTATTGCGAACAAACAGACAATACACACTTAATGTAATGTAGTAGGCAGAGACTACATCTTTCCACTTGCTACGATCTTGGCATAAGCATATAACTTTAATCATTGTCGCACTCCGTACTGATTTTTCAATTTTATAATAATAACGTGTCGTTTTGTGCTGTAATTTATTATTCTGTTTAATACAGAGTCACAAAAGAAGTGAGTGTGCAAGCTACTTATGGAAATTGTTTCCGAAACCAACATCAAATAGCCACCGGTTTGAAATACTGGTAATAAATACAAAATTAAAATTGTACAATTCTACTTTGTGACATGAAATGGCCTAATGGAATTTAACTTACAGCAAAGAATCGCAAGCAACACAGGTAAACTTCAACATTTGGGACACAAGATACTGTTGCAAGACTTTGAGAGCCAATAAGACTATTCAGTGTACTTCCAATTGTAATGGTGAAGAAGATGAAGTAGTTGATAATACATATGAATGTAATCCTTTAAAAGAGAGCCAAAGCCCTTTAGTCATTATATCAGTGTATCCCAAGCAAAATACTGAAGAGATGTATAAACACACCTCATGTACATGTCGTCGTCCAGTTACGCTAACAAATGTAAATGGTAAGTTTTAAACCATAGTCCGTCAATGGATGGTGGAATTTAAAAAGGTATTTTTCGAAATTAGTTAATTTAACTTTACTGAATAATATAAATAGTAGTAATATACAAAGGATCCCTGATTTTCAGCTCAATATGTGCCAGAATTAAAATTAGATACAGTTGGAAACAAAAGAATCTTTGAATCAAGAGTCGTTGAATCAAAACCAGTTGAATCGAGACCAGTTGAATCGAAACCAGTTGAATCGAGACCAGTTGAATCAAGATCAGTTGAATCAAGAGCAGTTGAATCAAGAGCAGTTAAATCAAGAGCAGTTGAATCAAGAGCAGCTGAATCAAGAGCAGTTGAATCAAGAGCAGTTGAATCAAAAGCAGTTGAATCAAGAGCAGAAGAAGGACGAAACAGGAAATATATACCCACTAAGAAATTTAATAAACGACTACCAGCCACTCGTTCACCATCGCCTGTTAAAAATAATTCAAAAGGAAATTTGTTAGAAAATCAAACAGAAACCACAGTAGTTCTGAAAACCCAGACTGATACGACTACAGATCGCTATAAAACAACGAAAGTGATTAAAAACAAAATCTTAGAAAAGGACAGAGGTAGGTCGGAGGCCCCAGCTAGTTTAAAGATTGGTGTTCCTACATCTAAACCGGTCCAGAGAAGTAAATCGCCCTTGAAAAGAAATCTTAAACAACGTTCACAAGAGAAAGGAACTAACACAGATCACGCTAAAGCTAAAAGGAATTTAGTGGAAAACTATACGAAACAATTGACTGGTCAAATGAATCATAGAGATATGATTCCAGCCAAGTTAGAAAATTCCAAAGTTACAATAAATATAGAAGGCGAACAGGAATATTACAGTGTATTATTTGATCAAAATAAATTACCAACCGATCTGAAAGTTAATAAAACAAAAAAAAATAAGAATTCCCAAAAATATAGCAATAGAGACGCGATACCTACGTTCGAAAATTTATTAATTGTACCTGATAAAAAATCTGATTCCCATTCAGCGTCAACACATGATAAAGATGAAATTGATAAGGTGTGTTCTCTATAACTAAATATTGTTAAAAGTGTAACCCTGGGTGTACCGATCGGTTGTTTTTGCTTTCAGCAATTCGATGTGGGCTTAACGAATAAGCGTGTCTCAGGAATGACCATTCGAGATAGTCTAGAAATTTCTCACAGGTAGCCCTTTTATTTAAAAAAAATATTTTGAAATAAGTTCATATTAATTGGTTATCCAGATAGAGCGTGTTCAATTTTGTATATTGATCTACTTCAGACGTGAAGATAAACATTGTGATGTGATGAGCACACCGAACTGTTTTCCTGCGCACTGCTTCGAAGACCTCTCAACTAACCCAGAATGTATAGGTATTATTACTTAGAAATATTTAACAGATTATTTTTATTAGGAACTTGTAAGTGTCTTTATAGATAGTTTTGCCTTGATATGCTATGATAATAACAGAAAAGAGATAGGTAGAGCACCCTTTGAAAGTGAAGCTGAATCTGGCCAATAACTAGATTTTTGAAAGTACATGAAGTGGATAGTTTCGTACTTATACCATGATGTCGCGTGCCATCGAAACGAACCAACCTAAACTGAATCGTTCCTTGCTGTAAAATTAATAAAAGTAATGTCATATCTATATGTGTATAGCGTGATCCCTTTCTTACATAGTTGATCAAAAGCACATACTTATTTAATCGCGAACGCGTTTCAGTTTAGGCATGTCATAGTACGTATCGTAGCGGTATTAACAGACTAATGTATATTGTTCAGTAAATAAATAGGTATTTAAAAAAAGTTCAGTTTTGAAAATTTTACTGGGTTACGCCGAAACTAAACTGTTTATAAGTCGAAATGGTAAAGCCCCTGGTACCTACAGTTGCCCAATTTCCCTCTACAATAGCGCAGGTTGCAGGGCAATATTTTAATATAAAGTAGGTACCTACGAGGTAGAGAAAGTCCCAAAAAAGATCGTTGGATGGTTAGTGCAGAGATAATGTACCTATGCCAGGCTTTGTACTCTTTGTACATACCAAGCAAGTATGCATGGAGATGAAAGTAAAAATATGGTGCAGATGAGTTATAAATAATCTCTATTTCAGCTCCAATCAAGCATTATACTGGCGATGACTGCTCTATTTGCGACCCAGTAGAAAGAGACAAACAGATCCGTATACTTCTTGGTGTGGATAAGTCCAAATATTACACCCCAACGTCTTTACAGGTTATGGAAAATTCACTTCAGATTTAGTTATAATTGAACTAGATAATTGTATACCTACTTACTGCTATTATTTCAGAATAATTATTACATAAATATTAAAGAAAGTATCACTACTTTTGCATAAACCGTAATTTTTTGCATGTTCTGCTCTCATTTCTTTTTATTTTTTTAGGCACATACTTCTGAAAACGATGAGTGTCACGGTTTCTACCGGAAAGAACGGTTTATGTTTTTTTTTTGTTTTAACTTTTGATTTTTACTTATAAAATCATATAGGTATATGAATAAAACTGGAAATATTTTTTCAGTGCAAAAAGTCAAACAACAGAACTTAATTTGATAAAATATTGTCCAATTCTTGGTTCACTATCCAGGATAGGGAAGTCTTGCTCTCCCAAAACAAGTAAGGACCAGCATTGTTGTGGGCGTGATGGTGATGAGGAAGCTGCAATAGTTACGGAACAAATTAATGATGAAGCAATTTCATCTTCAGTACAGAACGAAGGCAGTTCTGCCATATATCAACAATTAATACTAAACCGAAATATACAAATATTTCTTCAAGTAGAACCAATTTCAAAACAAAAGTCCATAATTTTATCGCGGAAACAATATGAAAAAGTTAAAAGAACTATACAAACTACCTTAAATCGAAGATATAAATGTAAAGAAAAACGCAAAAACCAAGATAGAGATGTTAGTGACATATTTGTAGGAGAGGTGAGACAAAGAAGAAACAAAAATATACAATTACATTTTGACCAAGAAATACAAACTGACTGGCTCTCTGGTAAAAATAGCTATCAAAGGCCTAGCAAAGGACCTAGGAGGGTATCAAAAGTACGGTATCTGGTAAGAGCACCGAGATCACAATATTTCCGGGAGAGACTGGAAGACAAAGATGCTGAGAGAGACGAAAGTCAAATATTTGAGGATGCAGATGGAGGTTTTCAGTTTTATCCACAAAAAGAAAGGATCGATAATAGGGAATCTTATAAGAGAGCATGTCAAAATATCATACCGTGCCGTAAAATTTGCGATTATCGCAGACCTAATGAAGAATACATTGAAAGACAAAATTTGACGTTTGATGCAAATAATGAGCTAAAGAAATTCAAACGTGAATGCGATTATGATATTACGACTGACAAAAAGAAAAGTAAGGAGTACGGCAAACGTAAGTCAAACGAAATAAGAGTGGCATCAAGTGGAGAGCAACGCAAACAAAATGACAAGTACTCTAAAGGACGGAAAGAATATGTAAAAGCACATGAAAATAAGTATTCTGAAAATGAAAAACCTCTTAAATTTATTAATAAACGTTACAACACTAATGCAGAAAGTTTAAATAAACACACTGAAGAATGTTGCAAAGACATTAAAGAATATCAAAATAGTAATAACGATAAAAGCTTCAAAGATACTGAACGAGATAAACGAAATGAGGAACGTAGTAAAGAATTTAAAGAATATGGTCGATTAATAAAGAACTCTATTGAAAGCGAAAAACTTTATGCCGCAGAACATCAAAGAGTTACTCAGAAAAATCGTGCAGTGAGTGATAATTGCCACAAACAAAGTGAACAATATGATATACAGAGTGCAGAGTACAATATAAAAAATGAAGAACTTCATAATTTTCACAGTCATCAAAATACAAAAAGTCATGAAGCCCAACGAGTTCAAGAAAGTCCTAAAACAAAACGGGAACATTACAAAGCTATTAATGCACATGAAGATAAAGTGATAGAACATAATGAGCCTCTTGAGAAATGTACTCAGCCACTTACGAGACATGAAGTATTTCTTAAAGAATGTTTAAGACATATCACAATGCATGATAAAAATGTGACAGTCGACATTCCCTGTTTTGAAGAAGCAGAATGTCTGAAACCTAATAAAGAATCTGAACATGAACTACAAGAAACCCGGCCTAACGTAGACTTTCAAAATTATTTTAGACCTGATGTAGAACATCATAGCAAAAATAAAGAACTTAGGAATATTGACAAATGCAGTGTAGGTGCGAAAGAACAATCCGGTCATTCAGAGGGACATGAAAATCAAATAGATAAAGAAGAACAAATAACTTATGATGCTCAAAAACAAGGTGGTTGTCAAGCCGATCATACAGACCAATCAACAAAAAATACTGTCTCATCACTGGAATTCCATTACACGAGTGTGGCTTACATGAATAAAATTGATTTGTCTTCGTCTGATCTTGCAGTACTTTCTGACTCGAATTTGTGTAACGTCGACTCGATCCAAACTATTTTTAGAGGTGAGTAAATTTTTATTTGTATGTTTAACTTTTAATGAAGCTATCTGTCTATTTGTCTGTTTATATTTATCTCTGTTCGAATGAGGTAATAACTGGAACGTCTGGGCCGAATTCAACAGGACCTTCAAAAAGTTCAAAAATTTTAATCCACGCGCGCAAAGTCGCTGATACAGCTAGTAACTAATATTCTGATAGTAATCATGTTATTCCATACTAATTTACAAATGTCTACATTTCCCAGGACACAGAAAATCTCCTACCCCAAACCTAGGCACTTCAATTTATTCACTCTATTCAGAAAATGGATTAAATACGAACAAATCGGCAAAATATATAATGGCACCGCGTGATGAGAAGCCTAACAGGAGACCGTTCTTGAGGCGGCTCATGTCATGCTTAGTAATGCGATCGACCAGAGCGTCGGATCTCAAGCTAACCATCCCCGCAGCCCAAAAGATGCCCAGTGTCAATAGTTCAGTTGACTCATACCACATCAGTACTTCACTTGGAGTGAGTATAGTGTTTTTTTTATTATTTATTATAAACATATTATTCAGCTTCAGTACACAAAACTTACGATGCCATACAAATTCATTGGAGTTTTTTCCGTGCACCACTCTGTATTCGACATTCAGTAGTAGGTAAGCAGTTACTTTATCTTATACAAAAATAACGCTTTTGCAGTGGGTAGGTTACAAATGTTATAATTTAAAACAGCACTGCATCGCATATCCACCGCGCGCGTGCCGCCCGCCGCCCGCCCGCCTGCCGGCAAACCGACCGGTTTTGATAAGCGGGCATTTTTCAAAAGAGTGTCTACGGCATCGGCAGTCTACGGGGAGTAAACTCTTTTGACATTATTTCTTTCAGGCCGTAGAGGTGAGTTCTTCAATCTACGATACTTCAGCGTCCTTCTACAGTAACCACACAATTTTACCAATAAACAGCAAAATAAAAAGAGGATTTTTTAATTCAGTCAGAGGGTTTCTCACGAACCGGAAGAGCTGAGGCTGGATTTTGTATTATTGTTTATATTTTATATGTATATGTTTTTATATTGTGTTTTTAAACTGTCTGTTTTTTGACGGTGGATATACTGTTTTTTTTATGGTGGAAATATATTATGAAGTCGTACAATACTCGTCTTAGTTTCATTTATAATACCTAGTACCTACCTACACTAGGCTAAGCTCATCCTTAGTGCCTTGCTCATTGATGGAGGTGTTATGACTCCCTGCGCTTACGATGAGGCCGCCTGCGCCTGTTGCACGTTGGGTGGCCAATCTCTGGTGGGATTCCTGGGGAATTTCCTTCTTTAGTGTATGCCATTTTAACCCTTACCTACACTTGGCGACAGGCGATAGCGACAACTCGGCGTCTAGACGCGACGACAGGCTGCGGCTTACAATTTCATAGCGCCGCGAGACGCGGCGACTGCCCTATCTTGTCGTCGCGACTCGGCGTCTATGACAAGCCTCTGCCAAGCGGAGCTTAGAACAAAATAAGTATAGTTTGTCTAATGAAAGCTGGACCAACAAAACCGCGGCAAATTTAAAAACATTAGGGCAGGTATCACCCATTATAGTTGGATAAAAACATTTTGATCGTGAAATAAAAGTATGACCTATTAAAGTTTAACTGGTATTTTCAAAAAATTTCATCGCGCTTTATTCGATGTCATTATTATTTACTTATTGATTTCTTTATTAAATACTATCTATTGCCCACGACTTCGCCTCGGGAAGAGAGAGAAAAGGTAGCAGGTTTATTCATGTGAAAACCACCAACGAATACCCGTTGGCCATCGGGGGTGGTTATGTCGGAATCGAACCGAGTAAAACCGCTGATGTAGTGGAGATATAGACTCTAGCTGTTGCCCGAGTGAAATTCTGATCCTGTTCCCGCTACCCTTGGGTATATATTTTAGGGACAAAATGTGGCCTATGAACGTGTGCAAGACATTTTGCCTGTGTTATTCCAGACTAAAAACTATCTTCAATCGGGCTTATAGGAATCAGACGAAATTCATTTATTAGAAAAAAATATTATTAATTATAATCAAAATTAGATTCTAAACATTCTTCACCATAATCCGAGCTGCTTGATCCATCATCAGTCACACTTATAATTAATTACATTATTTAAATAAATATTGTCGAAAAGTACAAATATACAAAAGCAAATATTTTTGGATATCTCATCTGAATCTCGTTAATATTTGATGTGAATACAACAAAGTATCAAAATCATAATGTCAACGCGCAATCACAGAAAAATGACAGAAAGTGACATTTATAGTCTACTGGTGTTGCAAATCAATAAATGTCGTGGTTCAGCTTTCATTAGACAGAGTCTTATTATGAAATTCTTGGCCGCAGCCTGTCGTCGCGTCTAGACGCCAAGCTTTCACTATCGCCTGTCGCCCAGTGTGCGTAAATATCTAGCAATCAACGGATTAATTTCTCAAATTAAAGATAGCGAGGAGAAAAGTTTATAATTTCGGTTGCAGAATCAACAAAGGAATCAACTTAAAATATCGATTTAATTCGAATAGTTCGATATATCACTGTTCTCTATTTCAACATGCCTGTGTTCTGAGGACATGCCTATCATAACCTCAAAAGTTTGACAATTCATTGAATTGAAATTCTTATTTGTTTTCATTTGAGATACGACCTATAATTATTTCATTTCAGTTTATATTATGGTTTATAAGAATATATTGAAATAAACTTACACTGTTAATTTAATTACTACCTACTTCATATAAGAATACTGCTTAATTTGAATACAAGAATGGCTTTTATTAGACGGTTTGTGCCTTCTGTTGCGAATGTTATTAGATTATATCCAGTTACTGTTCAAAGTATGTATAATTTACTATGAAGTGAAGTATTTGAGTTTTCAAAAAGTATAACGATATTATTCGAACCATTATTGTAGGTCAAAAAATACATCGATGGGTGGCGCCAACATTAATGGATTTTAAACATCGTGAAAAGAAACAAGGCGGAAAGAAAATCAATCCAAGGAACACATATTTAGAATGGAATATGGAAGCGGAATTATTCGCATTCGGGCAACGACTCCAGGAAGATTTTGACTCTGATTTGCTATTGCAGGCATTTACAGATAGATCTTATGTAATTAAAGAAGAAATGAAACAGAAAGAAATGAATATTGATATTCAGATGAAAGATAACCGGGAACTTGCAGAGAAAGGTAATCACAACATTGTGTGCATTGGTTCCTTCTAGGCAAACTTGATTCAACATAGACCTAACCTAACCACCAGATGAGAGAGGTCAAATGAGCCTACCTTAAATAAAAAAAGACCTAAACCTATCTTGAATAAAAATACTTAAATCTCAATGGTATTTCCCAGACCCAGTAATAGGTATATGCCCTGTCTGCACTGGGCATTAATTTGGCATTTATACAATCTGCCAGATTAATGCCGGACATAAACCCATCTATACAGATGGCATAAATACCTGAAGTGTCAGGGTATCGCACGCTGAGAATGGAAGTGACCTAACTCAAAATTTGGGTAAAATGAGTTAAATATACAGAATGACTCAAAAAAGCATACTCTATCGTACTAGTAAATAAAATACAGGCTTTTTAAGGTCAGAGAGTGATAAACATAATGTTGGTCTCTTTGTCTTTAAGCGCTGTACTCCCTCCGCGCCCGAACGAAAGGGACGCAAAAAGTATTGTACCGCGAGTTATTGTCACAGGTCGTGACCAGTTTAGTGCTGCAGTGACTGATTACGCTTTGATTCAGTTTCATATTAATCAATGGAGTAAGTTCTGCTTCAATATTATGATCGTAAAGTGACCAATTAAGATGAAGGTCATTTTATCACTATTAATGTAAGCAACTAAGGTGACAAAAATCAAATTCAGTCACTTATTTATTAAGGCATGTTAGGGGGAAAGTGACATATTTTGAAAAAAGTACAATATTTTTTAGTACTGGTCAAAATAAAATAGACCTTAATCAAAAAAAGTCTGCAGGAATTACAATTTTTTTAATAATGAAGTGACCTATTTTTCCCGATTTTTTTCTAAAGTCATTTAATACTAGATAAATGTAATATTTATAATGAAAATGTTAGGCATCTGTATGCTAGTAAAGTCAAATAGTATAATACAAAAGATTTTTTTTACTTATGTTCTCAAAATAAAATATTATTGAAGACTAAATAGAAAATGTTCAATGCGTCGAACACATTTTCGTCGATTCCCAAAAATCATGAATTTTGAGTTGGGTCACTTCCATTCTCAGCGTGCGGTATAACCCCATCACTGCCTACACATATGTTTCTTGTAGTGTGTGTCACTTGAGTTAGAAACGAATGCACCTCTGATTCTTGTAAGTGCACATAGACATCAACAACACTCTAGTCATCATTTGAGCTGTGTAAGCAGATTTTAAGGAAGGAAAGTAGAGGAGCGGGAGCTATGCTGCACATTGCAATAGCCTAATTAATTGATACATACACATATACATCAATCAATCAGCCTATCGACATCCACTGCTGACCTCTCCTAATCTCCCAATAGGAACGTAAAGTAATATTTTATGTGTTAATATTTTCAGGAGAGTTATTTATAAACCAATATATTCAAAATTACTTGGAGACAGTTCTGCCTAAATTTCCTCTAGAAGGAATCAAAGCAGTTCGTAAGCATTTAACAAGTGAAGCTGTGTTGGCAAATATCTCTCTGCATTTGGGCACAAAAGATATCATATTAGCTAGTGTAAGTACATCAAAGTATCATATTAGCTATTGAAAGTAAAAGCTTTAAGCTGCTAGTAGATTAGCATAATTATTATACTAATATCAATTTACGCAAACTATAAGTTAATTCTAAGTCTATATTCACTTGCAGCAATATCCAGCTGAAGACTTGGTTCTAGCAAATACTTTCAAGGCCATTGTTGGTGTCCTCCTCCATAGCTCTGGTGAAGAAAGAGCTGCACTGTTTGTTAGAGATTTTGTTATCACCCAATTACAAGGTCAGTTATTCAGTAAAACTGGTATTATTTAGCAGAAACCTAGTCAAATTTAAATTAATTGTTAGTAAAATGAGCATGAGTGACCTACCCTCATAATGTTATGTAACATTTAAACAATGTTATATTAGGTTCTATTGTGTTGATACATGTTATGTATTATATTTTTATTTATTATCTGTACTATTAAAAGATTTGTTAGTTGTGTCTGTCTAGACATTGGGGTTTTGTTAAATGAATGATTCTGATCACAAAAAGTATTTTCTTTATGAATATAGTGATGGACACAAAAACCATAACCAACCTCTGCACAGGCGGAGCCATGGGCATCATAATATTATTTGAATGTTATAGGTGATGACATCAATGAGTTTTGGCAAATAGAGGACCCATGGAATATGCTGACTAGTTTTGTAGAGAGGGATGGTGCCAAGATAGAGCCCCGGCTAATTGGTGAGGCAGGGAAGAACACACTGCTCGCTTGTTACCGAGTTGGCCTGTATGTTGACAGAAAATTGATATCTTCAGGTGATTATGACTTTATTCTCTAAGATGGTGTTGAAGAAAGCTGCTTAGAAGGTACACCTTCAAATTTAACTTATAACTAGAAATCTTATTAATTAATATTGTTCCAGGTTTCGGTGAAACAGTAGCTACCGCGAAAGAAATGGCCGCTAGAGAAGCCCTCAAAAAGATTTTCGGTACAGAAGACCACATGAAGCCTATTAACTTCAAACTTGAAGGCTTACCTAAGGCGACTTCACAGACACGATACCAGATATCTGCTAGTTAAATTAGAATCTTATTATTATGTAGTGTTAGAATTATAATTGTTTAATATTAACATTGGGTTTTATTTAGACATGCAAGTTATTGGTGATTTGATACAACAAAATGTCATTAATAATGTAATGCAATTAACAGTGCATTTTGTGAAGGGTCATTTTGAATATGTAACTATAAGTTAATTCTAATCAATTAAAACAAATAAACTTATACAAATAACATTCTTTACTAAAATCTTGTCCTTATAACATTTTTTATTACAAAAATTACAACTTATTTAAAATTTACCTATAAATATTAACAACAAATAAATTATAACAAACTTTGTATAAAGAATTACGCATATTTATCACAATGAAACTGTCAAAAACACTTAAGTCAACTCCCAAGACATCTAAAATTCAAAACACAGTTTTAAACCTGAAGGGTGGACCAGAGAGGAAGATACCCTACTTTAATACTCGTAATTGATAATCGACGAAGGGACAGACACGGATTTTTTCTAACACCTTCAATCAGAGATACAATTAACCCGCAATGCAATTTTATTCTACTTTGAAGGAGTGCCACCAGACAAGCCGTAAGGACGACTTGACGTCATACCAGAGTTTGGCACCCTATGGTCCTTTTTTCAGTTTGGTGTGATAGATAGGTGAGAAAGAGAGATGAATGCAAATACAGAAGTGAAAAAAAAGTAGCCTAGCTTAATGTAGCTTCAATATGTCAATCAAGAGGGTCTGTTAAGGGTCAATTTATTTTTATATTTCTTAATACAAAGTTTCACTATGACTACAAGTCTCTATGGCTAGAATTTTTAAACATTTGCCATGCCCTGCAAAAATTCTAATAAATTACATTGGCTTTGCGATAGGATTATGACACAGTGTGGCCCCTCAGGCTCGGGCAATTGAAAAATCGATTATCAGATTTTTTGCAGAGCAAATGTTTAAAAATCTTATACTACTAACTTCTAGGTTTCAATGTACACATGCTCATGCATTTTAGATCTATACATCATTTAAACATGGCATACAGTTTAACGACGATCGAAAAAGGTAGCTGGGGTAGGCTGGATGCGGGAGTAGGAAGTATGAATTGGGTGATATGGTGTACATTGGGAGAGGCCTTTCTCCAGCAGTCGATGTTGATAGGCTACTTGATTGATACATTTTAAGAGTGATAATATTAGCAAAATATAATAGTACACAACAGTGGAGAAGGCTAAAAGCCAAAAGTGCTTGGGTACAGCCACAATATTCTTTCGTCACAATCTAAATGGATATAGGTGGGAATCTTACGTGGGCTCTTCGCCACTGATATATCTACCGCATGCATAATAAACTATACTATATTTATCACAAGTTTTAAATTCACTTAACACGTCAACCAGGTGCAGAGTCCATGATGAGGGTACCGTGCTTGTCCTTTATGCGCACTCGTCCCGATGCGTACCTTGTTTCTGACGTCCCGTCGTTGTAAACCAGCTTCACTGTGCCATCAGGGAATTCCCGACGCTGTAACGAAGTACAAATGGTATTAGTTGCATGTATAGCATTTTTAGTAGTGGTCCCATCCACTCCGCGCTCCCGTGGGATACTTCGCCCCCCATGGCACCTATAAATAGATGAGCCTATTTCCGTAATTTATTAGTTCTATAATAATTAATGAAAATTTGCGCAATTTGATGGTTATTCAACTTAAAAGATTTTTTCAATTTGAACCATTAATTCCCGAGATTAGCGCCACCAAACAAACAAACTCTTCAACTTCATAATATATAACATAACATAAACTCACGCCTTTATCCCCGAAGGGGTAGGCAGAGGTGCTAGCACCCAGATTTCGCCAGTTTCATAATAATTTCATAATATTAGCTAGGAAATATATTTTTTGGTGTACCTTGTGATCCTTAGCATGCACTTCGATTTGTCCATTGCTGAAAACAATGCGCCGTTCTCCGTTAGCTGCTACAGAAAGTGCGGCGCCGTCAGGGAAGCGCCATTCTTCGCGGACGTGCTCATTCTTCGGATCGAAATACCGGATGCTTCCATTCGGGAGACGGATCTCAGAAGATCCATCCTTGTAGCGTTTTTCCACTTGACCACTAAAAAAGTAAACTTATGTCATTAACCAATGAATATCATAGGACAGAATTTAGAGAAGGAAAAATACCAAACTCAAAGTAAGCTAGCTTGTAATATGGATTCTAGAATGTGGATAAACTGAAAAATATGTATCTAAGAAGATACAATTTCTTTGATTCATACATATTTTACATAAACAGTGTAAATAGATGCATACAAATATTTACACTGAGTGCGATTCGAACCCGCAATCTCCGCCGTAACCATCATACAACCCAAGTCAATATCAAGAATCTTGTAACCACCATACTCTTTCCTAAATCTAGATAGAAAACAATAAGAACTAATTGGAAACTTTTTAAACTTACTCTGGAAACTCAAGCACTTCCAATCCATCTGCATGAGTTGTGTGATAAGTTTTGGATTCTGCATAAAAATATTTTATTCTACCCTCATTATAGAAGTTCTCTTTCACATCTCCATTGTAATACATAAACTTGCTGTACTTTCCATCTGCAGATATGTGTTTAACATTACCATTTGGAAACCTGAGCTCTCTTGATCCATCAGGCTTCTTCAATTCAGTTGGATTTAAACTTGTTTTAGTTAAACTAGTTTTACTCATAGCAGGTTCTGGGCTGAACGTTAAATGCTTATCACCATATTGCGTATTGTGAATTACAGTAGCTGATATAGCTGATGAGTGATTGAATGCTGATGTAGGTGATTTTGAACTCCTTTGAGAATGGTTTCGATCATAAGAATGATTAGAAATTGTTTCAAAATTTGGTGACCTATTTGATTTGCTACTCAAAAATGATATTGGGGACCTAGATTTATTTGAATTTGGAGCACTGTGGTTATAGCTAGGAGATGTTGTTCTCGGTGATTTCGATTTCCTAAGAGAACTTGAGTTAGGCCTTTGAATGAAAAAATCTTTAGCATTATCATTTAACTGTGGTTTATCCGTAAAATTTTGATCAAAATTTGAATTAGACCCACTAGATCTGTTGCTCTTAGGAGAATTTGATTTGAATCTCTCCAAATACATTTTTTCTAAATAATTATCATCTTCATTACTTGCAGTATCATCTTTTAAAGATTCAAGTGAGATATCATCTTCAATATTCAAATTGTCATCTGAATCATTATACCCAGCATTATCTAACAGCTTGTCATGGTTAATTTGACTGGCTGTATCTCTTTGACTGAAATATTTAGCATATCTAGAAGTAACATTGAGATTTGGTACACTCTTTGCTCTAGTCAGGGGTTTAATTTTTCCGTTAGTTACTGATGCAACCTTTCTAATTCTACTCTGTCTTTCTATCTCATAAGATTTATATTTAATGTCATGATCTACACCCACTTCGGATCTGGTGTCTTTAGAAGCCATGTTATTTAATTTCTTGTTTATTTCTTCAAGATACTTGATATTAGTCAATCGCCGCGTAACTTCATTACTGTGTTGTATTCGTTTGTTCAGCTTTTTTAATTTTTCTACCTCCCCTTGTAAGTCATTTCTTTCTTTTTCCATAATCTTGATTTGATTTCGTAGCCTGGCTATTGTGGATGTCGACTTTGCATCTTTCACTCTTATTTCTTCTTTTAGATCACTTACTTCCTTCTTCAAATTCACAACTTCGTCTTTATCTTTCTTAAGAAGCCTTCCTCTCATTTCTTTAACATATCGGTCATATGTCTGTTTTTGCTTAGATAATTTCTCTTTTTCTTCTGCTAAATAATACTCAGACAATACTCTTTCTTCATGAAGCTTCTGTTCAAAAGTTGCCTTCTCCTCATAAAACTTTTGTCTGTCCTGATCAACTTCATCACGTAATTTAGCTAAATTTGCATTTTCTTTTCTGAATGTTTCTATTTCATCTTCTAATTCAGAAAGCCTATCTTTTAACAGTTCACTTGTAGCTATTAGTTTAGCATTCATTTCTGCCATCTCTGCTTTCATGACATCAGTCTCTGTCATAGTGACATCTTGATCAGTTTTCTTATCAACCTCCTTTTGATTTACTTGTATTTTCTTGGCTTTTGAGTCAGAACTTTTTTTCTTTTTCTCTGCATACTCTGTACAGTTTTGTGAGGAGTTTGTGACCTCTTCAACTGTTTTGCAAGAACAACATGATACCGATGAGCAAACATCACTACTGCAGTCCGTATAATTGCTACAGCATGTCTCAGCATCACTTTGAGAATTTTCATTCCTATTCCTTTCCTTCAAGCCAGGAAGAATATGCATCAAATCAGGATTATCTGACAGACATTTTTGCATCACCAGAGGAGTACTTTCACCAGAACATTCCAAATTCTTTCTCCTCAAAAATCTATTAAAGAATGAATTCTCCATATTAAAGCTCTCTTGGTTGACTTTGTTTTCTAGAAGTTCAAACATGTGTTGTTCGGCTGATTCTCGTTCTTGCCTCAATCTCGTCATAGTTTCATCACAGCTAGCATCTGAAATATCACTTTTAGTCGGCGAACTAAAATTTTTATAGTAGTCACTTTGTTTCAATTGTCTTAGGAAGTCATTTTGTTCTTTTGTCAATACAGCAGCCCATGTTTTACCCTTATTTGTATTTAGTGGATGCTTCTTTCTAGAAATTTCTATTTGTTGTGGTGCTTTCAAGGGTTGCATGGTAAACATTTTTGAGGAAGTGGGATCATTTGCATTGTTATTGCTTACAGTCTCTTTAGATTCAGTTGTTAGATTGTTCTGTGAATTAGACTGCCTAACTTCTTGATAAGCTGGTTCTTCACATCTGTCATGTTGGCTATCTGCTTTATTTTTTCTAGTTACCATTTTAATTTTTAAATCAGGCACTGACAACTCTGGTTTCAACAAGTCACACTGGTTATTTGGTACTTTTTTCCTTAAATCATTTATACTTTGTTTAAGAGGAGAGTCAGATGGTTTATTTTGGAAACTTTTTCTTCTCCAGGGCAATGACTTAGTATTTTGTATCACTATGGCATTTTTCTTGAGTCCAAATCGAGCTACACCCTCACCCCTTTTCAGGAAAGGCTTTTTAGTTTTATCGTTTGGTGGGCTTTTGATTTTAGGATTTTTAGCTTTGGGTACACTTCTTTGTTCTTTTTGAAGCTTTTCAAGGAGCAAAGCTTCAAAGTCTTTTTTTGGTGATAAAATAGGTATATCATCAAGTGAAATTTGCTTTTTAGATATTCCATTAGTTGAACTGCTGAGTTCTGACACTTTAGCTGAACTTCTTTGAATGACTTTTGGTGAAGAATCTCTCACTGGTACCTTTTCGTATTCTTTCGAAGGTTCTTGACTTTGGGAAGTGGCTGAGGCTCGGCTTCTGCTTGATAAAGGAGAACTCAGAATAAATTCAGATTCTTGAGAGAGATTCAACACAGCTACTCCTTCGACTAGCTCATGTGCCTGCACCTTATGAGAATGGTCAGTAGAATTTATTCGCGAGGTACTTTCATTATAAATATTATCTGAGGATTGCAATAGACTCCGAAAAGTATTATAGCTGGTGCTATTACTGAAGTGGCTGACAATTTCAGTGATACTTGATGAAGATTCTGAACTTTCTTTGTACTGTAATCGTTGTTTTTGCAACTTCCCGCGCTGCATCAGTTGTAACCGCCGCAACACTTGTAATCTTTCCAATATTTGTGATGGAGAGAGTGTAACATCGTTTTCAGAGTATACTTCATCCATAGATTCCATGGGTACTTTATTAATAAGTCTAAAAGTAAAATAAAGTTTGAAAACTTTACGTTATCACACAACACACACAGCGTCAAGTTTTAAATTATTTTGACAAGTGACAACTGACAACCAACGTCAATGAGTGACAGCAGATCAATGCAGCCAACCTAAAGAATAGCTATTACACCATAAATAATATTTTACTTCTTAATAATAATACTAAATGACTAAATCTAACAAATTATGATAAAATACAACACTAATCATAGGAATGTTCGGCCAGTTTAATTTAATATTAACACTTGTAACACCATTTATGCAGATATAGATGTCAAAATTCTTGTCCATTTTTATTCAAAAAACATCTGGTTATCTTGCCGTACAACACACTGCACTTGCAATGTCCAAGAGAAGTGGTTTGCACAAGGCTCCTAAGTTTAAGCCTGAAGTAAAGGTGATAAATAAATCGAAACAACCTATAGGCATGTCTTTCAGAAAAGAGAAAGTGGAAGTGCTGTCTGAGCCCATCAAATCTGCTGCTGATAAAAAACTATACAAGTGAGTGGGTAATAATATATTATTTTAGTAATTAGTGAAATAAATTCAAATTAAGTACTTAATTTATTTATGACTCACTCTGTGTTAAAAAAATTGTGTCATTTATAAAATTTCATTCATTATAACCATAACATAAATTTTGGTGTTTTTCTAAGGACAATAAGACTGGAAAATGGTCTAACAGTGCTTCTGATCTCGGATCCGACCCGTCCTGTGGCCAATAACGAAACAAGTTCTAGTGAAGAAGAGACTAGTGGGTCGGATGAGACCACAGATCCTGAGAGTGACAGTGGGAAGTCAGGCCAGTCAGCCGCAAGTGATCACCATGGGACCAAAAGAAGAAGTGAATTTGATGAGGAAAAATTGGTGAGTATTTTTTTATACTGTAGAGAACTACTTTTCATGTTTACCTTTATTATTCATATATCCTATTACATATTTTCTAAATAGCTGAATTATTTAGAGTAGTACCTAATTCAAAATTGAATTATTTAGATGTGTTTCAGTTATTATTTCTTGAAATGACTTTATTTTGTGTAACTGCAATATTTGTGTGGTTTTATTGGTATTCAATTTTCAATTTAAATAATAAACACTGTGCAATGTATGTGTGAATAGTGAAATTAGAACACTGCAGTATTCACACACAACTTGACAATTTCAATTGGATAGTGAAATGAAACAAAAATGTCTACTTAAAAAATAATCTTTATTAAGTTGAGTTGTATTTTCTATATATTTCCACTGATTTGTCCAATCACTGGGTATATAACTTGTGCTCTGAAGCATCTTCTGTTCAATAAATATCAGTGATTGCTCTAGATATTCAGAAGCGTAGTCACTTAGTCGACCCTCTGGATATCACATTAGATTATGTGATATAATAATTATATCCATGACTTATGGATTTTATTTATCAAAATATTCATTTAGTTTCCTCAGATTATTGGTCATCATTACCATTTGTGTTGTTCCCATTCACTTATACGGATTCTACCTTGGAGTCCACTTACTCCTTGTATTTGGCTTAAGTGGCTTAAGTGAGAGCAACTGAGGTCTAATCTGCCAACCCTAACATGAAAATCTATGCCATAGCCTCATTTGTCAATTAGCAGGTGTATCAACTTGCAGATGAGTTTGGCTTACCCTCAAAGGTCTTGGTGGGTCTCCCAAACACCCATCTTTGATCAAGGGTATTTATTAATAAAAGGAAGAATGAAAGCTATATGTAATAATACCTGTGGCCTTCTATTGTCAAGTTAGTTATCTCTTATAGGTATGTGTGATAATGAGTTTTGAGGTTTCTATAAACCAGTAAGATTCCTATTGGAACTATTAAATTGAGATTTACAGGTTAAAAGCAGTCAATTGAAACTAGGCTAATTAACCTATTTCAATGCAAGCACTAGTGCCATACATGTACTAATCAGTGTCACTTTTGACACTGCATTGTATTGAAAAAAATGTTAGTGGTTATACACCTCTCAAGCAACTTGAATAATCCAGCATGAATAAAATTTATTTATTTCTAATTCGCTTACAATTGGAAAGTACTCGTAGGTACAACTTAACTCCCTTTTTTTCGTGCGGAAATCCCCATGGATACCACGCCCGTCAGCCATCGAGAGTGGTTAAGTCGGGATCGAACCGACTGAAACCGCACGCACTCTCGGGTCTTAATTACCGGCGTGTAAGGTTACCTAATAGGCATATCCCTCGCATCCCAGCTGCCATCTACGGTTTTAAGATGGCTCACTAGACCCCCCGGGAAGGGGGTGTGGCGAGCATCGCGACCTTCGCTGACGGTGGGGTGTAGGGTGACAGGCGGCCGACCTGTCATCCAACCGTCGGCGTATAAATCAGCTTGCCACCCACCTGCTCCCCACTGCCCTCTACTAGTCAAAGGGACACTTGGAGAGCATCAGAGCAGCCTTCTAGAGGGCTACTCTCACCTCAGCCGGATTTACTGCAAGCAGCAGCGTTTCCCGTGGCGAGTGTAATTCTCTCCCTTATGATCCATTTTAGTAGCAGGAAATGATGTTTCATACATTCACATTGTTTAGAGTCCCCAGGCTGTATATCTCCTCCTTCCCCCTTGCTATTTTTATAATGTAAGTTTATAGATTAGACTAATACCATACCAATTCAAGGTACGGGATTTTATTTTTTATAAGCCATATTTTTAATCGATTCAATAACTTTTCGTTATGTTGTGTTGGTTTAAAATTTCGAGAATTGACCTTCAGTTGGCCTACCATGACCGTGCATATACCATGCTTTTGGCACAGCGCGTGCCGTCGTACCACCGACCACCGCAGTCCAGACCAGATAGGCATAGAATTATACACCCTATATACCTAGCTGTATCCTCTTCCTCTGCACTGCGGTCGCGTTGCGCGGCGCTTATAAGCATAATCATGATATGCCAACACTGCCAAAAGATCAATAGAATGAACACTGGGTTTTATACCGACCGATTTTTGTCATTTTAATTTATTTAAGCCAACTTTTCTAATCGACACAGATATCCAAGGTCTTGGGTGAAGGCCATCATTATCTACGAACTTATTTTTTGTTAGATGACATTGTAAATATTTGGTTTGCACTCAAAGTTCCTTACCGACTAAAGAGCAGGTATACACTTGTTATTGCAAAAGGCAATGCAAAATATTATACGTAGGACCTGCACAAATATGTAGTGGTCACGCATGTTCAGTTGTAATATCCGTGTTAATCAAATTCATTACCCGCCTGGTCATTGTTTGTGCAACATGTTATAATAGCAGCAAAACGTAGGAAATATAGATTTCAGACTTTGTGCTGTTACTGAGAAATTCATTACAGAAAAACATATTAAGTACGACTGTCCATTCTGGGTATTGTACCTGAAATCTTGCACAGCAGTTAGACTCGCTACTGCCACATGAGTAAAGATAAGTACAGAGTGAAATCTTCTAACTAGCTCATTGCGCGGGTGTACTACACTAGCGCACAGACATGTGTGCGTGGCGTGTCACTGACAAGGCGCGGGGGGCAGGACCGAAGACGTTTCGGGGTAAAAGCAGTTCGGCTAGGGTGCCAACCAGTTTGAACTGGTTACGCTCGGGTGCGAATGAAGGGTTGTAGTGACATGCGATATGAATAACGAGCAATTTTTATCATAAAAATTTCTAATATTTTCCTAAGCGTCGCAAACTTTACAAGCGTCTCATCAAGAATGGAACACAAGAAAGTAAAATGAATAAAACATGCATTTCATATTATAAAATTCAACAAATAAATAAAATTGTTCAAAAAGCATTTTACATAACAGGGTTGATTGCATCGTTTCAATTATACTTTTATTATACTTACCAACTTTGTATGTAGGTCCACTTTGCTTAACTCTCTAACTTTTCTACCTCTACGCCACTGACCTGAAATAATAAATCGCTAGACTGGCTATGCCATAGCAAATGACAGATATTTTTTGTGCCGATTTGAAGCGCCGCGTTTGACAGACGAGTGTACTGAGAACTAATTAGTTTGCAAATGGCCGTTGTAAATAGGGATGTCAAAATGTATATCGATAATTTTCTATCCAATGCCAAAATTCGTAGGTATACTTTTAAAAACAAAAGGCTTGGTATATGTACTATAAATAATTTTATGAACATATTAAAATGGTATTTATCATTAATAAACACTTCAAATTGAAGTAGGTAGTCGAAACAGTGACATTTGAAAAAGTTTCATCGATACCAAGACAGTTGTTGTCCATCATTATTATTAGTTCCAAGTACACTCACGGCTGCTGTCAGCGCCAAAATGGCGATTTTCAATTAGGCACACTTTATTGGGACTGATCGCCAGTCCAGAGTACTTATTCAGGTCAGTGCTCTACGCTCAAAAGTTTGCTGGTAGAGATCTCTTATAGATACCTACATATATTATTATACTAAAAAAAACATAGCGATCGAATTGAGAACCTCCTATATGGAAGTCGATTAAAAATTATGTACTCTTATATAGTTTTGCTCGTTTTTGTACATACCTATATTATTTTATTTCCCGTGTCTCGTACCTATACATTTATCTTTTTTAATGTTTACTTACAATACAGAATTAACAAGAATTGTTTCATTTCTATTTCTCAAATTTGTCTAGGTCTTCTTATAACTCCATTTATTAGAAACTGATTTAATATTGGCTTACAGCAAGTACACTCTTCACTTAGATCCTTGATGGAGGCAAATTTTTATTATTTTATTATTTAAAAATCCGATAACACGTTTTTTATCATGCGGCAATCCCCACGGATATCAATCTCGTTGGCCATCGGAGGTGGTTATATCGGAATCAAATCGACTAAAACCGCATGCCTTCTCGGGTCTCAATTACCAGGGTGTAAACTTATATAAACAGATTTCTTAGCACCATTATAATGTAGAGTATGGGGCCATCTAAAAACTGTAGATGGCTCACGGGCAGCAGGGGTGCAAGGGAAACGCCTTATGGACTACCTTATCCCCAGCGTCTGTAGACCCAAGACGGCGGCGTGTGGTATTAGTCGGTCCAAGTACAACATAACCACCCATGCTAACCAGCGGAGGGGTATCCGTGGGGATTGCCGCTCGAAAAGAAAAGGTAACCCCATATAAAATAATGTTGTAACATCATTACTCTGTACCTATATTCGCAAAAAAATAAATAATTCATTAAATGATAAAATTATTGTTGATATTTTTAGTTATTTATTCCATCTGAAATGTCAAAACTCGCTTCTGTCAAAATGGTTTGTATTTAATGAAAATATTGGCAACCCTATGAAAGTGAATTCGAATTTTAAGCTTTCTTAGGGAGATTTCCTTCTGTACGACAGTACCATAGCTATTCATGTGCTACTGCTCTTCCATTGAGGCACTTTATAGCTATAGCGTGACTCTAAAACGACGTCCTCCGTGGTGGTAGTGTTCGTTGTTTGTTACTATGATATATTTACAAAAGAAAATGTTCGAAGTTCGAAGTATGGGAAACAGCAGTCAAAACAAGAATAGCTGAACTACAAAAACGGCAAAATAAAATCATAAAACTGCTCTTTAACTACCATTACCTAACAGAAACTAAAAAAATATACAAAGAAACAAGATTAATGACCATCAAACAACTTCACAATTACAATGTTTGTATTTTATACGAAATACTATAAATAGTAAAGTTCACACTAATCTGCAATTCCCCAAACGGAAACAAAATGTTGCATACCCCTGTACTCGCCGAAGTAGCTTCATCGTCACGCCAAAGATACGAACTAACTATGGTCGAAGTATGATAACATTTGACGGTGCGCGCCTTTATAATAATCTACCCTCAGATATTAAAAATAGTAGCTCTTTTGACGTATTCAAAAAGAAACTTACAGAATATATTATTTCCGATTCTATTGGGACGACGAACTGATAAGTATTCATAATTTGTGTAATTAGTATTGTTCTCAGTGAAGTGATGGAAATCTTATTATGAGAATAAATATCTTTAAACCTAAACCTAAATGCGCCAAGTATGTTTATCCGCATTCATCCGAATCCATATTACCTACAAGCTAATCAAAATGCGCACGACTGCTGCACTGCTTGCTCGCAGGCACTTGCGATTTTCAGGCTCGCCATTTATGGAGAATAAATCAAACTGATTTCTTTTGCTGAGCTTACTTTGTAAAAGAAAAAAAATACATGGGCATTTGTATAAGACATTGAAAGATCAGTTTCAACCATTCTATCGTAGTACGTACAAAAGTATCGAGCAAAGGAAATAATGATCAACTTTGGTCCTTGCACCCATTTAAGAGTTCAATCCTACGATCTATATTTCTTTGGATCAAATCATGTCAAGAGTAAGCCTATTCTATCAATTTATTCTGTGTCAAGTGCAGGTCGCAAATGGATAATCACATTTGTGACATGTGGACTGTTTGACACGTGTCGTACTGTTCGTCATGGATAGGTAGGGTAGCGGGGAGCGAGACGGTTAGGTTAGGATGCGTTTCCATTTCCACTTTGTAGTGACGGCTTTGAAGCGTCGTCGTCGTTTGTACTTACATCTAATCTAAGCATCTAAGTGAAGGGGTTCAGATATGGAGCAGCAAGATTTAGGTACTGTTAACCGCATTTTACTGAGACGATGAGATTGTCAACTCCATGATGATGGCTTGCACGAGACGCATAAAACTACGAGTATAATGAATCAATAAAAGTGGGAAGATGAAAATTTATGGACGTAAAGATATCGTGGTCAAATTCCAACCAGCGGGTAATCCTAGTATTTACGCACTAAGATCAATAAAATTCGTACCTGTACACTTTTTCTCTCATTACCTAACATCATAATAACCTTGACAATTACATTTATTACTTTTGTTATTATTGATAGGCCGGCGTTTGACCGCTATGCCCCCAGCTTAAACTTTGCATGTGCCAGTAGGTAAAGTCTAGGTCAATTCGGTGCAATTGCGAAACTTGTTGTCGAAATATTATTTGCGCGATTGGGCAGCTTCACAGTCTACTTCTTTTATAGGGCCATACTGTTATTTAATACAGACGTTCGACATTATGCAGGTCCTTTTTGCCGGCTTTATAGTTTATTAAAAATGCACACATTTAGATAATAATTTTATTTGATCTTATGTAATGATAATATACACAGTGTGACAGTGTACAGTACAGACACAGCTACTTTAAACTTTTATAATAGTAAATAGACGTGATATCCTATACAGTACACTTTTAGTACCAACTACTTTAGTGAAATTAAAGAGCCAGCCACTCTCAGAGAAAGTGGCTGGTGGTTTCAAATATTAGGTAAGCTTTATTTTGAACATCGTCGTGACAATTACACTCGTAGGTATCGAGTCACTTTCTCTTGTAGCAGTAGATATTAACAACAAGGTCTATCTGAATAAATAAAACGAATAACTCAGCAATTTAATTTGAAAGTTAAAACGGGTTTACGAATACCCTCGTAATTATTCCAAGTGTCAAAAATCAGTGTCATATGAGGATCCCTCCATCCAACCCGTCCACATACACGTCCATTGACGTTTTCTCTGAGACGTGAACGTGAAAATGTAGTATTTTATAGACGAACTCAAAGATAAAAGAGAGGCTATACTATAGGTATTTCTTGATCCTCCTTACCCGACTAGGTACTGTTTCTGTCTATTTTAGACTGTCATCCACAAGTACACCTAGACTTCTTATCTAGAATACATTTGTATATCTGTGGAACTAACACGTATGCTTTCGGCAGGGTCTCAATCACTTCAGAGGAAGTATTTTAAAAATGTTCAAGAACGTATGCGAGAAAGTATCTAAAAAGCGATGCAAGCTATTATTGAGCCAGCTTACACTTGACACGGTAGGATTTGTATACTTGTGGATATGCTTGTTAGAGTACCTATGGTTCAATTCGTAACGTTCGCCTCCGCAAAATAGGAGTTTTGATGCCAAATGAGTAACAACTTACACTATTATTCTCAACAGTTTTTTAACGTTGACATTATTTAAAAGTAAATCCTTGTAGCTAGGAAAGAAGGCCACTAAAGACTCAATAATTTAACGTTTCACTTTTACGAGGGACGCTGATTAGCTTTCCTTAGTTTTCTGCTTTTTAACTTCATGGCCTCCATCTTCTGCTCTGATATGCAGGGACTTCAGTTTTCTGTATTCAGTTCTCCGTAGGCTGCTTTCTTACCCAAGCTGTAACTTCACTCCTCCGTGTTGTTTTCTGATGTGACTTCAGTCCTCTGTTATTTGCGATATAACTTATAGTCAAGCTATATCAAATTTTAACTCTGTGATAAAAATAAAATCGGATGCTAAAAGTATCCTCATCTTAAAAAGAACTAACAAAATGCCACCGTAAACGCCTTACTCCTTGCCCGTTTTGTTGAGCCATGACGCCATGTTCTATGTGATTACATGCCATAGGGCCGTTGTCTTTTGAGTTCTCTGGTCAAAACCTGTCTCGTTCTCTTTCATTATTCTTAGGTAGCGCCTTCGTCAAGTGTGAACAGTTCAAAGTGTGATAACTTATACTAAGGTGCCGACGCTTTCACGCGCCTGGTTTATCAGAAAAATTCAGGTTTGGACAAGGACAAGGAGAACACAAATGAAAATGGGAAAAAAGATGCACCGTGTATTTAGTAATTTTGTTAAAATGAGATTTGGCAACAAAACCATTTGCGGAGGGCTGTCTCATAAATATTACGTAGGGTAGGTAGTATATACGTGCAAATAGAAACATAAACATAGACACATTCTAGGTAGGAACCATAGACCAAGTAGGAACAATAGGTTCAAATGAGGTACGTAATGTTAGCTAAACTTGCATTTTTTTTAATACGCTACTACGCATACTTTGATGGATGCGCTTTTGTATCATACATCCATTTAATTTAATTTCCACGTCAATATTGTCTCCAAAGGGTTAGGTGTGTTAACGCCTAAATGTCCCATCTCGTGTTCTTCTATCTCATTATAGGTGGCCCTATTACCCACAATCGGGTACGTTTTATATTTGTTAAGTAGAACAGCCTTATCCCGTAGTTGTCTTGTATGATACCTACGACAATGGATGAAATAGCCGTTGAGTTCTTAGCTCTTATCCGAAAATCATTCGGTTTCGTTCATGGGAGAGTGGAGATCTTTCATATTGTTTCGGTAATAATAGTTATTGAAATGCCATATTTATTTTATTGTATTTCTTGCCCAAACACTAGAAAACAATAATGTTTATTATTTTGTTTAAGTCCTTTTGTTTCAGTTGAGTTTAAGAATAATACTGTTGTTAAACTAAAGTTCAGAAATACAGGCCATTAGAGGAAAACTAATTGAAAATAGGTGGCTATTAGTATTTAGAGTATTTTAACCAACGACAACTCATAACAACATTACTCAGTAACGGAATTACCATGGACATAAAGAAATGTTAGAATCTGAATCACTTCGAAAGTCAAAGACTTCTTGAAAAGGCCGGAAAATCTTATAGCCCGAGATCCCGCTGCGAAATCATTACATGCATAATGTAGATAATCAAAATCTACTTTTCAAATATCATCATATAGAAGTAGGGGAATTCAGTTTTCATGGGGGGCCAATTATAAATTGCCTGGGAGTACCTACTATTAATTAAAATATTATTAATAACTTTATTAAGATAAGCGTCATTTCGTTGATCTTATAGAAATAAAACCTTCACCACATCACAACTTAACAGGTGTTTGACTGTATATACCTATTACTGTTCTAATTAAGTAAGTAGACCAAAATTGTGCTATGCTATGAACTACTTAGCACGGGGACGTGCATGATCACATAAAACGCGAGAATAACCTGCCAGCGACAAACGTGTACCTAAATCCACCACTGATTACCATCCAGAGGGTCAATTCTCGTAATAAAATACGTTCAAAATTCAGTTGCGATCTCATTTCGATCCCATAAAATTTCAATATTGACGCCGTCTTCTTCACTTTTTTGTTTATTTTTTTCTTTGTATTTTAGTAACTGTTTAAATTTTCTTTGTTCAGGCGGCGTGTGCGCTGTGCGTCGGCGTCGGCAGCTACAGCGACCCAGCTGATATACAGGGCCTGGCGCACTTCGTCGAGCACATGGTATTCATGGGCAGCGAGAAGTTCCCTAAGGAGAATGAGTTCGATGCATTTGTAAAGGTAAAGCATGATTTCTCGCTATAGATTAGTGCTTTTAGAGAAGGGGCAAGACAGATGAAATTTGACCTCGCTGGAAATACATCTGATTTGCTTGCATGAAAGGTTTAATGACAACAGAGGATGTTCGTCAAGTGTGTAAGGACAGAAGCAGATGACGAGCTGTGGTCTCTGTCTATCTTATAGGGAAAAAGGCGTGTACGTGTATGCAAGTTTCTCAGTATTGTGGTACTTGATTAATAAAGTCTTAGTCATGGCAGTTGCTTTAGGTGTTGAGACCGAAGTTAGCAATGTGTAGCGCAAAGCAGTTTAATTAAGTCCATAAAGTTCTTGTCGAATTAAAGTGTAGGTGCTTAATGCTAACTCCTTCTATTCGCTCAAGGTCACTTTCGCCAGAATTCGCCCTCACCTTAACAGTACCTACGTGTTTGTACTCTGCTTAAAGAGATAAAAAAGTACTGAAAAACCGGCTTTTTTCCTTCTGCTAATGCCGACATAGGCAAAAACGATAATGACATGAATCATATTGAATAAGTTGCAGTTACATAGTATACTTAACCGCACGACCAAGTAACAATAAAGGAGAGAGTCATCATCACTGACATAATTATGAGTCAATGGGTACACAGGAGTTGTCGGAGATGCCTATAAAATGTTTCCTTCTTCTTACAACCCCGGGTACTTTAGACAGGGCGTGCAAAAGCATCTGTCGAGGCCGTCAAAGTAGGATGCACTATGTTAGAATCGACAGCATCTGTATCCGTATTATCTGGAATTCACCCTAGCTTCCTAACTTGCAGGGTGGTACAGTCAATTGACGAAATGAATATTAATTTTTTTTTTTAAATGTTTTTAACTAAAGGCTTATTTATATGAGGCCCAGCCGTTGCCCTTGCAGGTGGTTGGTAGTCGGCCATTGGTATACAGGCAGATGTGACGAGAAAACGCGTGGTTTAAGTCGGTTCAAGTCCGGCACACTCACCACATCATTAGCTCCCGAGGGAACGCACTTAAAAATGCTTATATTGAGGCAACGTTGGTAGCCGTTTAAATATCGTATAAACTCGAACCTGGGTCACTGGTTCAGAATATAAACCGATACTTAGATCACGCGCGGAGTTTCACCTATAAGAAAACTTTGGCTGAAAAAGTTAATGTTTTTTTGTCTATAGAAAAAGGGCGGTTCAGACAATGCCTCAACGGACTGCGAAGTGACGACGTTCTATTTTGAAATCCAAGAAAAGTATTTGCCGCGTGCTATGGATATGTTTAGCCAGTTCTTCGTCAGTCCGCTCATGATGAAGGAAGCCATGCAGCGTGAGAGAGAGGCTATCGAATCTGGTAAGTGGCTCTCTTATATTTTATTCGCCATTTAGCTGATGCCCTCGTGTTCAGACGCGTGAAATACTGGAGCCTGGCCATGATCTCTTAATAGCTATTGAAATGGAGGTAGGACACGACGGCATCTCCGAAATGAGCTGAGGAAATGAGCTGTCCGACTGGGGTAGTACCTCCGCCCTACAGAACACCGCGGCCATAATAACCATCGTGTTGTGTTCCCGCCGGTAAGTAGGGTAGCCAGAGCTCACTTTACCCCTCGTCCTCCCATCGCTTCCTAGCCTCCCCACCCCTTCCCTTCAGGGTAGGCAGCGCGTGTGTGACACCCTTAGTGATGCACACGTTCATAGGTCACGGTGACCGCTTCCCATCAGGTGGGCCGTGTGTTTGTCTGCCACCTAAGTAGTATAAAAAAAATGTGATGCAGTTCAACTCATGGGAAGAGATAGCCCTGTACACTGTTAAACGGGGCATAGCTCCTGAGTTGAACTGCATCGCATTTGAAGTAGTGAGAGCTCATGGTTAGGTCCCTGATTCCGTTCCCGCGACTCACAGAAATATATTCCCGGAAATAAAAATACACTACATGTGAATTCAAGTCGATTCGGAGGAATTTTGTTATACAAACACTGTGACACGAGAATTTTATATATTAGATTGTGATCTATTTCATTCTACATAGTAATTACCTACATATTTACATACTTAGAAGAAGTTTTTACGGTACAATGTTGATAAACACACAGCTAAATGCTTTTAATGTTTACTAGTTGTTGCCCGCGGCTACGCCCGCGTAGATGTCGGTTATCGCGTGGATTTCGGTTATCGCGACCAAACATAGCCTATGTTCATTCTCGAGGTCTAATCTACCTACTCCTATACCAAATTTCATCAAAATCGGTTCAGCGGTTCAGGCGTGAAAGCGTAACAGACAGACAGACAGGGTTACTTTCGCATTTATAATATTAGTATGGATTTTAAGGCGAAAGTAGGTACTATCCGTGTTGGGTAGAATTTATGGAATGAATTCGTAATAGATTTCATAAATTCTTTAAGTAATATAGATAGGTAGGTACTCAGGACCTTGGGAAATTTCGAAACACGAGGTATTCCATGCCATTTGTAATTATACACCCGTCGTTTCGTCTATGTTTGCATAATTATCGCGACAACACATTTTAGCACTCTCAAAATTTATACTATTATAATATTGAAAAGTAGTTATGTCTATATGGTTTTGGAGATATAAAAAAAATACTTGAACGATTCTGAACAAAAAATTTTTTTGTTTGTCTGTTTTTTTCGCGATTGACGCATAACTACTGAACAGATTTTGATGTGGTTTTGTATTTTTTGATTTGGATGTATATGTGATCATAATCGGTTGAGAAGAACCGTAGATATAGTCAAAAAATGCGAAAACCGACGTACATGCGAGCGGAGCCACGGGCGTACGCTAGTGTTAACTAAAAATAAAAGATGAGGATGAGCAGTATAATGATTATAAAATCTAGTTACACAATGGTGTATAAAAAGAATTTTTAATTATTATGAAATTAAATAGTCTATTGTCAATTATACTATACAATGTCCTGCATTGTACCTACCTACTATGATTGTATCGTGTGAGAATTTAAACGAATTACAAAATAGTATTCCTAAGAGATAAGAGTTCAACTTCGGTCACGCCTCGGTCGCTTCATAACGGGATTAGAAAGAAGAAAGAAAATACATTTATTTAACACACATAATTATGACATAACAACTAAATATGTACTTATAATTAACAAATAAAAATTAGTGGATATGACAAATAAGAAAAGTTAAGAAGCTCGCACACACCTCTTTAATACACCATTGCTCAATATAGTCCTCTCCCAATGTGCGCGATACCTGGGCCTCGATTCTGTTAAAACAAGCCACTGTCATGCCACTGACACTTTAAAAAAATGCCATTTAATTTGGGACTTTATTCTTATCACATTGAGGTCTAAAATGAAATGATAATTTGTAGAGCGAATTAAAAAGGTTTAATGATTTTTTTCATTTGATTTCAGACTTTAATTGTATAACGATAAAGGCTACAAATAATTAAATAGCACTTTTAGAGTGTCAGTGGCATGACAGTGGTTTGCCGTTAGCACAAACGAGGCTCTGCTGATTCTCCGCACTCCGCATCCCGTCTAGGTATCCCAGTTAAAGCGTCTATTAGATCCTATTTGTTTAGTCTTATAAGTCGTTAGTAAGTATTGGAGGATTTTGGTTCTTGAAATGTAAGATCTAAGCAAGTCTTTAACATTTGCGCACTTCAATGGTTGCTATTATTATGTTTTAGGAAAACTTACAAGTTTATCCAATCCAATATGTATGTAGGCAGGTATAAGATTATAGTTTGACTCATAATATCTGAGAAGAAAATCTTGAAGATTTTATTTCAGTTTTATGACTGGCGTTATGAGTTTTAGTGGCGTAACATTATAGAATTTGCATTTTGTTAATATAACTTGTTGAATACATTATATTGCACGCGCAATAAGCTGTTTGTTTAAGATTTTAATAGCTCATGTTCATGATCATAATACAAATTCGCTTTCGCGAACCATTTCAATCATGTCCGCCCGGGTATAGGGCGCCACCAAGACCTTCGGGGCCAAGCTAAGCTTGCCCGCAAGCCGGTACACCTGCCGATTGACAGCTGCCATTTGACCCCCCAAACTATAGAGGGAAGTCTGTACACAGTGCGACAGGCAGGAATAAAGTTCTACTCATAGATATTTTAACCATCGTGTGTAAAAAATTCCTCAAATTAGCTAACTTATTTTGAATCTCCTAGAAGTTATCATCCGTCCTTCCTACACCGCTCTTCAAAAAACGATTCAGAACTTAGCGTACATTTTATTACGAAACTGTCACTTTTAGCGGTTAGCATAATAGGCGAGTAACAACAATGCGACTGGCACCGAGGCTGCTGGCTAACAATAGTGTGGTTACACCATTACAGCGATTAGCCGACCGTCGCCGACGGTTGTAACGTGCGATTATGCTAAATTAACTGCGTTACATCAGAACTGCTAAGATCTAGTATTAAATATTGGCAGAATGTAAACGATAAAATAAAATACTTATAGAAAACCAGGAAAAGGAAAATGTTATGAGAAGAGATGAAAGCGATGTTAATAAGATTCAAAGTATGAATGTGGAGGGCTTTAAGTACAGAGTTGCAGAGAGAAAAGATGGATGGAATGCGTGAAAGAAGAACATTATGATTCATCACCGAACGACCAGACGTACGGCGAAACGTCATCGTTATATGGTGGACATTCCGCTAATACGCACGAATCGCTTCAGCTATACGTTCATTATGCGTACAGCTAAGGAGTGGAATGCCCTGCCAGAGTCTGTGTTTCCGGAAAGCTATAACCTGGGAGTCTTTAAGTCTAGAGTGAACAGGCTGCTTCTAGGCAAGCGTGCTCCATCCATGTGGTCAAACGCGAGCCTATCGACTATAAAAAAAGGATAGGAATTTATGGAGGAGAATTACATGTTGAGCTGATCCCAAATAATTGGGACAAATGCAGATAGATAATGATGATAGAAAATATTACCAATAAATAGATTAGCAAGATGCTAACCATTTTAATGATGAGTTTAGTAAAATTATTACCAGTATTCATAAGCAACTGGCAACTGTGTCCGGTGTCTAGTAGCAACAACAGTAACTACGTCCGGTTACCGACACCGGACACAGCAATAAACACCGTGTCAGTAACAAAATGTGTGAACGTGTGCGCAGACCCTTAACTAATGTTTTTATCACACATCTCTAACATTGATCACGTAGATATTATGATTATTGCAGTAAGAATCTTACACAATCATAATAGTCAAAGCAATGGCTTATCGGCGTCTCCTTTGATAAGAATCGCTTAGGTACCAAATAGTCCTACAATACTTAGAATTAATCTTATACGATGCTAGTGTAACCATTATTCTAGTAGCCTTTTGGAATCGAATGCTAGAGTTTACAGGACTTAGAAAAGTATTTTCTCCTATAGTTTGGCCGCTGAGACTATGCGTTCCTGACACATGCCAATTCGTCATGACTAGTTATGTACAATAAATAACTTGTACCTAGAACCGTTCTCTAAACCTGTTCCCAACTTACAATAACATAATAATAATCACAGTCAGCAATTATGACAACGTGATTTCAATTTAATTTTAATTTTATTCTAATTTGGCTATCTATCTGCCCTATTTGTTTTTCCAATTTTTAATTTTGTTTCATCTTATTTAATATTATGTGATTATTAATTGTAATGATGGGTTATTACCTGAAATAAAAAAAAACATATTCATTTCATTCATTATAAAAATATGATTCATTCTTTCTATTACCTAGCTTGGGTAGGGGCTTATTACAAAATTACATATTATAAAATTATAACATTCTATTTTATATTTTTCAACCAACAGATTATTATTCTTAAGATTACTAAAATATGCGGTTACAATTGCCTTGTTATTTTGTCTCATCACTATGAAAGCGAAACTTTGACATAACCTTGAAACAGCGCAGTTTGACGTGGTATGACTTTTAAAAACTATTGATGTTATATTTTTAATTAATTAATTGTTAATCATTTTAGCCCAAAATTAATCTGTGTATTGTAAATTGGCACAGTAATTAAATTGTTAATGTTATGACTCGTTAATAAGGTCAATAAACGATATTTAAAATTTTGCCGTAAATTATACACCAGTTCAAAGTTACATCGCCCGTTCCCTCACAACCTATCAGGAACGCATTCTTTCAGCGATTCTATAATAGTAACAGGGTCTTACATACTTAATATTTTTGACTGCCTGATTAAATATCTAGGCGAACCCATTTGTCAGGTCTTTTGTTGATAGATCTTGTGATTCGAGTGCTCGACTATAAGACAAGCACTCCAATAAGAGCTATATCGACGGAGAAGGATATGCGACCATTTGTGATTTATGCATGTGATTTACAACATGCTAGATTATTTTTTAATTGTCGGTCCTAATAGTATTTATGTAATAAGAGTTTCGACGATTTTCTAGTAGGAATTCTATGTGTTCTATCACGTAATTTATTATATTCAAGTCGCAATTCCAGATTATTGGGACGTTTTCCAAGCGCTAAATTGTTTGGCTTTTTGATTGACTACTGCACCTAAATTATCTAGATTTTTACCTATAGTAAAAATTATTTTATAATGGAAAGCAGCTGAATTCAAGTGTGTGTCTTCACTTCCAGAGTTCGCTATAGCCTCCCCATCAGACTCAAACCGCAAAGACCAGCTGCTGTCCAGTCTGTTCCCTCAAGGTCATCCAGCGCAGACGTTCACGTGGGGAAACCTTCGTAGTCTTCGTGATGACATCAATGATGATGAAAAGTTACATGCAGCTGCCCACGAGTTCAGAAGGAGACACTATAGCGCCCATCGAATGACCTTAGCTGTTCAGGTATTTATTTAGATATACTACTTTTAGTGCGCATATCAAGGTGAAATATCGAAGTGAAATAATAATGATTCGGTAATTGCATACGGTACTTTTATAATCCAATCGATAAACCATTGTGTTCAAATGCATACTTATGCGGTCAAATACAATCAACAATGATTAATCGATTTGATGATGCAACTGCTACCAATAAGCTGTGATCAAAAAAATTGCAGAACTCGATTTTCTTCATTCAAAGCTTGCACTTTAAAACCCGGTGTCCGCTCTTCCCCTCCTCCTTTCATCCATTTGGATCCATTCATTTTGGCTTTTAAGGGAGCAACTGCCGTCCCTCTAACCAAGAGAGGAAAGATTGTTGGTTGGTTGTGGTTGGTTGGACCTCAAAGATCTTGATAGGGCTTCATAACTACACTATCCAAACCAATAGGTACTTATATAGTTTTGATTCCAGGCACGTATGGAGCTATCGGCTCTAGAACAACATGTAGTCAACACATTCGGCCACATTCCAACGAACAAACTACCGGCAGACGATTTCAGTAATTACGCCTTCACACCTGACTCGGTCACACCAGAGTTCCGCAGCATTTACTTCGTCAAACCTGTGGGAGATACTACTGAGGTGAGTTGCAGTTATATTATACGAAACTGTATTATTATAAAGGAAAAGCTGAGGTTTAACCACCGATGCAAAACCGGATTTTAAGTTTGACGTGTCTGTGTGTCCGTGCCATCGTAGCTCTTGAAGGGATGAACCGATTTTGATTTTGTTTTTTTTTGTTTAAAATGATTGTTTTGACAAATGATTTTTATGTTGAGTTTCACAGTTCACTGTGCATTGTTCAGAGATTTTATGATAACGTATGGAACAATGGAATATAAAACGAAGTGGTCTACTAGTTGGATAAACCCCAGTTACCAAACCGACAGAGATTTTTTGCTTGCACTTGTCCGAAATTTACAGAAATAGTACTATTATTGGACTCACTAGAGAGCGTCGTAAGACAAGATTTTTCCAACCAATTTAACATTACAAAACAGGGAACTAGTAATATAAGTTGTATTTTTGCTTACATAATGCTATACCGGATGTTAGGGAAACACTACCGAAAAAGAAGATCGACTTGGTTTTCGGGAGCATTTCTCTAACACCATATAAAATGTTGTTATATATAATTTAGTTTATAGCTTGTAAGTCTTACAATATTTCCTCGTTACATCCAGGTCCATTTGACATGGTGCATGCGGTCGTTACTGCAGGAGTACGAGTCCAAACCACACCAATATATTTCGTATTTGCTGGGACATGAAGGCAAAGGTAGTTTACTGTCATATCTCAGGAAAAGGTGAGTGATGAATACGTATAGTGTACCTTCTGATTGACGTAGGAGAATATACCTATAAGTTACCTACTAGATGTCCCCTGCAGCTTCGCTCTTAACAAACTTCGTCCCTGTGGCACCTATTTAGCCCATACATGTCCGTAATTTTTTTTTTATACCACTTAGGTGGCAGACAAGCACACGGCCCACCTTATGGCAAGCGGTCACCGTGGCCTATGGACGTGTGCAACATCAGGGGCGTCACACTCGCGTTGCCGACCCGCCGTTTATTTAGTTGAATAATGGAGGGAATTTGTCCGATTTGTTGATATATATGGTAACTGCTCCGCTCTCTTGGCTATTAGCGTGATGATATATAGTCTTTAGCCATCCTCGATAAACAACAACACAAAAAGATTTTTTCAATTCGAACTAGTGGTTCCAGGGATTAGTGTGTTCAACCCACGGAATAAAGAATACCTACTACAATGGAAGTGTGATACTACTTATTCATAAGGGGAACCGCTGTCGCCAAACTCACACATACAACCAGTTAATAATACATTGCATATCTTCCATACCAAATTAGCCTAAATTATGCATACTGCAAAACGAAAATACGCCTTACTAGTTCGTGTTAGAGATTTCTTTGCTATAGATAAAAAAAATATTTACGGCGATTCGTATTTTGAATCAAACAAACTTTGACATAAGAAAAACTTCAGATAATCTCTCTCTCTCGCTCTATCTAACTATGCAAACCTTGCAAACCAACGCATACCAGTGGCACGCTTGCCACGCCCACTTACCAATTCTACTTACTTCTCTTTTCTGTGGTTCAACCAACCAAACACAAACTCTTTGCATGTTACTCATAATATGATGGTTTTCAGGGTTTGGGCGCTGGCAATTTACACGGGTAACTCAGAGAGCGGTATAGACTATACATCCATGTACAGTCTGTTCTCTACGCAAGTCGTGCTCACTAAACAAGGCCTGGATCACGTGGACGAGGTATACTTGCACTTTTTACCTGAATAATTCACGCCGACTGTAGCGTCAACAATTCTTCCACACTATGAAATAAACCTGAAACGTTAAATAAATATCAATTACATTAATAAGTTAACGTAATTTCCCTAAAATGTAAACCATACAATTTATATACTACCCATTCGCGCTAAGTTTGCCGCTGTCAAATGACGTCAGTATAGCGTGGTCTCACTGGAACTAGAACTGAGTGAGTGAGAAAACGCTAAACGCGTGACAGTTGACAGCGGCAAACTTAGCGCGAACGGGTAGTAGGTACTTATAAACTATTATGACGAGATATTATATGGCATAGAAGAATACGTTTATTCAGAAATTATGTTAGACTAAAAATGACAAACAATATTTTGAAGTGTTAACCTAATATTTATCACATCACATAATATAAGTCTGCATACATACATCATCGTTCTGGTGTTAATTCCAGGTACTAGAAGCAGTATTCTCATACATAAACATGTTGAAACAAATTGGACCACTAGAAAGAATATACGACGAAATAAAGGTAAATTTACAAATGCGTTATATAAAACAACAAAGATTTTAAATTATTTTTAACAAAATATATAGAAAACGTCTTCTGTTATAGTGTGATTCTTAAGTATGTATTTTTACAGTTAAATGTATTTTTTATGTATATATTTGTGATATATTATGTATTTTTAATGGTAAAAATACAACCTAAAAAACGCTTTAATAGAAAAGTTTAATAAAGGAAATAATAGAATTAATAGAAAAGAGATTTAAGAGAATAGAAGACTAAAAAGTGAACTGATTTCTTTTAACCGAAGTCGTAAAATATAGTTATGATTATTTCACAGACAATAGAAGAGACAAGCTTCAGGTTCGAAGAAGAATCGCAGCCGGCGGAGTACGTGGAGAATTTGGCAGAGAACATGCACTTCTACCCGCCGGAGCACTACATCACCGGGGACAGACTGTACTATAAATATGATCCTAAGGTAAAGAATACCATCTCACCGCCCGCCACAGGCAGGGAATTCATCCTCACACGTTGCATCCACGACAGCGAGCATTGTTAGGTATGAGAGGAATTTAATGCCGCGCACTCACCGACTGTGGAATGATCTACCTGCTGTGATTTTCCCTAGCGACTACAATATGGGCTCTTCAAGAAGGGTATTAGAATGTTTTTACAGGGTATACAGCGCCACTGGTGTTGCACACGTCCATAGACCGGCGGTGACCGCGTGTTCAAGTCAATAGTAAAATATACTAATAATAGTTTTAACGTGGTTGAAAATATATTTTAATAATTTCTTTCCAGGGGATAAAAGATTTATTGGACTGCATGCGAGCAGATCAAGTGAACATAATGATATTGTCGAACAAACACTCCACGCCTATAGACTACGACTCAAAGGAGAAATGGTTCGGCACTGAGTACAAGAAAATGGGTGAGTCAATGAAAGTTTTTATCACCCACCGAGCGCTAATCGCGCTTCATCATCAACCGAGCGCCAATCGCGCTTCATCATATATTTTTTTATTTATTTTTTTTAATCAGGTACCTACTGCTTGGAATAAAAACAAAGAGTTGATTATATTTTTATCGAGAATAAATTGACATTTCACATCACTATTGTAATGTGTCAAAACGGCCATCATATCGTGCCGCTACTATAGTCAACCGCTATAAGTATAATGACTATTTTATATATTACAGACATTCCAAGTAAATGGCTACACCGGTGGTTGCGCGCGACCCCATACTCAAACTTCCATCTGCCCGAGAAGAATATCTACGTGACCACCAACTTTGACCTGGTGCCCCCCGACCCCGCCTACGTGGAGGTGGCCCAGGAACTCGACGTCGATCTAGTCACCAGTTCTGTGAAGGACATTTATAAGAAAGCTGAGGGTAGAAAGAAAGTTAAGGAATTGAAACATGGCGATTTGATTGCTACTGTGAATAATTTTAGGTGATAAATGATTTTAAGTATTTTGTGGTTAAACTATGTCTCTATAACTTATAAAATTCCATTTACGGACTGTGTCTGCATTGAAGATATTAAAAAAAGTTGTAGCAGTTTATTTACTTATTTATTTATTTAATCTTCATGCACACATTGTCAGACTTAATAGTTTAGTAGGGTAACATTATATGTACGATTCTGAACATAAAAATATTTTGTTTTGGAATTCTTATCTGTTTGAAAACGCAAAAACTACTGAACGGATTTTGATGTGGTTTTTTTTTTGTTTAAAAGGTCTTGGTCGGATTTTAAATCTTACGCATGATTGATCACAATCGGTTGAGTAGACTGTAGAACTGGAGATATAATAAACAACTGCGACGCCCACTTGTAACTAGAGGGTGTATAGTATAATTATTGTTTTATTTCAGACTAGACCAGCCGAACTTACTCCGCAAGAACCGTCACGTGGAGTTGTGGTACAAACCGGACTTCAAGTTCCGCTTTCCTACGGCCTTACTGTACTTCTACTTTATCACGCCGCTAAGTCTCAAGTCGCCTAGAGAGTGAGTACAGTTACTTCCACAATAAAAATACATACATTTTAATGTCAATTAAAAAGCATCAAATCATTGTATAACTATAAAAAAGTAACCCTACGTTCACACGGAGCCATGTTTTGCCGGATCTGATTTTTAACGGATCTGGAAACAGTCGGTTCAGTTCGGTTTTATTGCCGTGTCTTGAAACCGAATGCATGTGTTATAATCCGCGCGCGATGAAAATGTGAAGGAACCTTGTCAAAGTAAATCGAAAATGACAGTTCTCAAGTAGCGTTAGCGTGTTAACACCGACTTTGTTCTTGATTACGATTGAGAACTATTTCGCGAGATTAACTACTCAAGATTTTACCCCGTTTTCCACTCATTATTAATCTTTAATCTATATAAATAAAAATTAATTGCAATTCTGTTAGTATTGCAAAAACTCGAGAACGGTTGAACTGTTCTTACCTGTCAGACATTTGATGTTCGTCCTATCTCCTATCACTCTCGTCGTCGTCGTTTCGGTATTTTTGGCACGATTACATGTAGATCCATGTAGATCAGATAAGAAAAGGCGGTATATTAAAGATAGCTGTTGCCCGCGGTCCCGCCCGCGTGGACGTCGATTTTCGCGTTTTATTGCCGGTTCTAATCAGCCGATTGTGATCAAATATGCATAAGATTTTGAGTCTAACCAAGACCTTTCTATTAAAAAAAACGCATCAAAATCCGTTCAGTTCTTTTTACGTCCATCGATAGCGATAAAAAATACCAAACGGATTTTGATGCGGTTTTTTTTAAAAAGGTCTTGCTTAGACTAAAAATTTACCGTATGTTTGGTTGTAATTGGTTAAGTAGAACCGGAGATATGACCAAAAACGACCTAAAAACGAAGCGCGGGCGAAGCCACGGGTTTCAGCTTGAATAAAAAGTAGCCTATGTGTTGCCCAAAACTATGAACTATAATCGTACCAAGTTTGATCAAAATCCCTCCAGTAGTTTCTGATTTTTGCGCACACAAAAATTTGCGGACAAACAGACAATCATACAATATTATAATTATATTATAAAGTCGCATTCAAAATTAAACTCATTTAGAAATCTAGTCGCACTAAAAATACAGCTTCGTTTTGTGAGCTTCGACATGAGTTTGCCGACGCTACGGCTAGCAGGCGGCCCACTTACGTCTCAGTTCCAAAAGGTAGCATCACATTTTGATCGCGCGCGGATTATAACTCATTCGTTGAAATAATGTTGCCATTAAACCGAATCCTGCAAAAAACTGATCCGATGAAAATAAGATCCGGCAAAACGTGGCTCCGTGTGAACGTAGGGTTAAATGTTGTGTTTGTTAAATGATCATGTTGAATCTGAGGCTTTCACCTCGGACTTGACATAATATGCTATTTTATATCTGAAGCTTATCAAGTTTTATTATTTGGATCGTTAATCGGTTATAATGCATGTTAGAGAGTTTGTATTGCGGCAAACCTACCTCTCAATAAGTCTTTCCTTCACAGGTCATGTTTACTTGATCTGTGGACAGATGTGCTGCATCAAGGGCTCAAGGTAAGATTCGTTTATACGTTACTAACATAATCTCGGTACAAAATGCGTATTTAGTTCAGACTATAATCAACTCTGTGCTAAATTTCATCCAAATCCCTGCCGTTATGGTGTGATCGAGTAATAATATCTATTTATCCATCCAATCTTTAGTAGTAACATAATGTGACTGTTAGCACACTTAGCATTATAACTATAGCTTATATTATTACAACTGATTCGTTTTTGTAGGAAGAAGTGTATCCAGCTAACATGGCCGACCTGTCTCACTCGCTGTATGTCGGTGATAAGGGACTGACTATGAAGATCAGCGGGTATAGTCAAAATCTGCATGTGAGTATGCCAAAATGACATACTACCCGTTCGCGCTAACTTTGCCGCTGTCAAATGACGTCAGTATAGCGTTTTCTCACTGGAACTAAAACTGAGTGAATGAGACAACGCTAAACACGTGACAGTTGACAGCGGCAAACTTAGCGCGAACGAGTAGTATACCCGATAGACATCAGCTTGAAAAAAACCTCATATAAACCGAAGCGAAGCGGTGATGGGGTGCTAGTATTTTATAAACATTAACGGTTTTATCCACTCTGTAAAGGTATCAAACTGTCTTTCTAATGAACGATAGAAAGAACAGTAAAAACAGATCTTAGCCGAACTCATTTTTTCCTCGACTTACCAAAACAAAAGCTTCTACTGTATGCTTATTCATAAAACCCCTCAAAGATTTACACTCCCCAAACTGAAATAATAATTTCGCAGCTACTAGTGGAGATAATAACTCGGGAAATGCGCACGTCCACAAACTGCTTGAACGACGCCTTGTTCGAGGCAGTACGCGAAGTGCGGGCGCGCTCCTACCACAACGTACTCATCAAACCGCACAAACTGGCCAAGTAAGTGGCATTCTTAATACAAGACGGATTACCATGACGTGTCGTTCAGTCGTTCGGGCAAGAAAAAGTGATGGAACTATAATATCTTATTTATTTTCCTCTTTCTCGCTTCAACGATTCACGTTGTAACATAACATGGTAAGCCGTCGACTTTGATGTAGTTTTTATTTCCTAAAATTTAAAATAATTATGTCAAATGGGTATTACTTTCTTAACCCCTCTAGTCTGTGCATATTTTAAGAATTATTTCATGATTTATTTTGTTATTTACACTCAATCCTGAAATTCAAATAAATCGTTAAATAAAGGTAAATCCGTTAAATAGTTTTAATTTAATGTACAATATTCACTTAAACTTAAAAATATGATAATAAACGTTTCTATTCACTCAGGGACATTCGTATGAACATATTACTGAAACCGTACGTGACGCCGCGCGACAAGGCGCTCGCTATACAAGAGCTGACGCTGGCGGACCTCAAGGAGTTCAGTGATAAATTCCTCAGCACCATGTACTGCCAAGTTAGTAATAATGTATTTATTTATTACAATAAAAATGCTAATTGATTAGTTACAAATGAAATTTTAAAGGGATTGCTAACTATTCCCTTTAAAATTTTAAAGGGAATATTAATATTAATTATAACCTAACAATTCCTAATGATCGCGGTTTTTGTCCCGTCCTAGATGTTTACTTTTACTGATCAAAATCATTGGTTACAAATGATCTACCTTTATTTTCCTTGCGGAAATCCTCATGGATACCTACCCCGCGGGCAGCGGGGCTGGTTATGTCGGACTCTTACCGACTAAAACCGCACGCCATCTAGGATCTTCTGACGCCAGGGTGTAAGGTGGCCCAAAGAGCACTTACAAATGAACTACCTTATTACCTTATTATAACGTTAGTTGTAGTGTCTGGATAAATGTTTTTTATCATACTTATACACCTATACACTTTAATAATCCGTCCAGCCAACACGACTAGCCACTCCGCGCGCCGTCTAGCAACTGACAGACTGACACATAATGGACAATCCCGTGGGTAGAATAATATATCAAAATCAGAAAATGATCACCCACTTTTGACGCTGTGTACAAAACTCTCTGTAGATTAACTATCAGTTTGAATATCTCAGATCCTGGTGCAAGGCAACCTGGCGTGGTACGAGGCGCTCAAGATCTCGAGCACTGTGTACCACAATATTAGGTGGCAGGGCCTTAGCGAGGAGGAGATACCTCAGGTAAGTAGAGGATACCATTTGGGTATCCGTTATATTTATCGCATGACTAGATATAAATCAATACTTCAAATCTTAACAAACACTTTTTTGTTTTTTGTCCGTCAATTGACTGCACGCCACCAGATGGTTAAGGTGATATTCAAAGAGTAGTAGCCACCATTCCAGATGCTGTCCCTTGAATGGTGTTCCATTTTGACGGATTCGGCAGGTACTTTTTTACACCCCGCTTAAAGAACCAGGAATTGTTGGTATATAGAAGAGAACACGTGTTGATAAAGCATTTCAGTTCTTTATCGTACGACAAAGAAAGAAATCACCAATCCGCTTGGTTCGCGATGATATTGATTGCGCTGTATGAGGGTGTTATGCTGGATGAGAAGGGAAAAGGTGAAATCAATTGGAATAGCGCTTCAGAATACTCTACATTGTAAAGTATAGGCGATAGAGATTCCCAAGGTGGCTATGTCTCTACACAGCTGCAGGGGCTCTAGAGTTTTAGTGAGCTAAGGATCATGTTGAGCATTATGATGTTTGTAGGTGAAGGTAGTCCAGCTGCCCCTGGGCGAGCGCAAGGTGCGCGTGCTGAGCTTCAACGAGCAGTCCACCAACAGCATCGTCACCAACTACTACCAGGGCGAGGCCACCACGCCCCGGGACACCGCCACACTCGAAGTGCTCATGGTAACTATACAGGGTGCCATTTTTGGACTATAACCTGGAGGAAAAGTACTTTAAATACATCAGAAAGTCAATGATTCTCGTAATAAAATATGTATTCAAAATTCAGTTCCGATCTCATTTCGATCTCACGAATATCATTCTTGACGCATACCTAAAGATGATTTTTTTTATACCACGCCAAGCCACGGCAGACAAGCACACGGCCCACCTGATGGGAAGCGGTCACCGTGGCCTATGGACGTGTGCAACACCAAGGGCGTCACCCACGCGCTGCCGACCCTGAAGGGAAAGGGCGGGGGTAGAAAAGGGTGGGGAGGCTAGGATGGGGTAGGGGAAGGAGGGAAAGAGAATAATATGAATTACGTTTCATACGAGTTACAATACGTATCAATCACAAAATCCAAGTCTAGCAGAATACCTTACTTGCCCTTTTTTCAACTTTTGGACACGATTCAATTACAATCACGTTATGGATAATATTGGATGTTGAAAACTTTTTTACAAGCATTTTTTTGACATTAATATGCGTTGTCAGTTGCTGATGGAGGAGCCGGTGTTCGACTCGCTGCGTACGAAGGAGCAGCTGGGCTACAGCGTGTTCAGTATGATGCGCTACACGTTCGGCGTGCTGGGCTTCTCTGTCACCGTCAACACGCAAGTCGACAAGTTCAGGTGCGTACGACATCCACCATTTTAGTGGTTTTCATTTTATACTCCCAGTAGCTGCCACCACTCATTGATTTTCAATGTATATTTCGAGAAACTGACCCCTTCTGGCTTCTCACGGGAAAATATTAGGGAAACCATGATATCGCTACTCGAAGGACTAACTGTCCCATCCGAGTGTCTAGTCATCAAGTGCGAGTTTTTGAGTTTTCTGTTTCACAGTCTATCGTGAATGTGTAAAAGCTAATTTGTATTGAATAAAAAATGATTCACAAGTTTGCCACCAGGTGGCGCTAATCCAATCTCATACAAATTAGCGTATGCGCCTTGGCAGGTGACTGAAACCGGAAACGCAAAAACTCGCACTTGGCACTCAGGTGGGCTTGTGGGTGGGTACGTAACGTAATTTTGGCGAAAATGCCTTTTATTGCAGCTTTACTTATTTTCATCCCTATCGATCTGTAAATTTAAAGTCTTACCAATTCGTAAATAGTGTTTTTTACGACCTGGTGATATTTATAAAAAATGTATTTCAAGGTTTTTTGGCTCTCTTCAAAAGTTGAGTTTTGGTGCTTACAGCTCTTGTGCCCCGACATACCGATATGTTGCTTTGTCACCAGTTGTCTTATAACTATAACAAAAAACAAGGTTCAATTTAGAGTGCCACCTACTAGACAAGTATTCATTTATTAACTAACCTACTACTTTACAAAGCGAAAATATGCAATTACTGCTGAAAATGAAGTAAATAAATGTGTTTCTTTTGTGCAGTGTATCGCACGTGGACTCGCGGGTTGAGGCGTTCCTGAAGAAGTTCGCTCGCGACATGAAGCGGCTCAACGAGCGTACGCTCGCCGCCACCAAGCACTCGCTCATACAGCTCAAATACACCACCGACTACGAGCTTAAGGAAGAGGTAGGAACAGACGAAGAAGGATGTTTTTTTGGCCCATCTAACATCTCTCCCATCTCATCCAGTCTCTAAGACCCAAGTCAACTATTTTAAATGCGTAAATAATTCCCCACGGATACCACCCGTCAGCCAGACGGGGGAGTGGTTATGTCTGACTCATACTGACTAAAACCGCACACCGACTCGGCGCTTCAAACGGGGTGTAAAGTGGCCCCTGAGGCAGATTTTTTTTTTGTTTGACTGTACTAGGTACTTGAATAGGCTACTGTTTTATCAGTATAGATTTAAAAAATGCTTTATCGGCATAATTTTCAATAAAAGGAAAACTCATTGAACACAGGTTGAGAGGAACTGGCGCGAGATTGTGAGCCGAGAGTACAAGTTCCACCGGCTGTACTCCGAGGCCGACGCGATCGAGAAGATCAAAGTGTCCGACATTAGGAACTGGGTGGAGAACCACTTCTCCACTGGCAACAAATCACAGTTTAGGAAACTATCTATACAGGTATGACGTCATTTTATATTACACTTTATGATACTCTGATAAGAACTTAGGTGCAGTCCAAATTTCATCATAACCAGTTCAGAATTTACGGTGATATGTATTAACAAATATTCACACGCTTTCGCATTCATATTATTAGTAGGATTTATCCTCTTAGGATTGCAAAAAATTTTAAACAATTATTTATTGTAGTTCAGTAACTTTCAGGTAATATGACCACTTTATAGATGATGGGACTACTTTATAGAATGATTATGTGACTACCTTACATTATTATAGATAATTGAACTACACTTCATAGTTATTGGGATCACTTTACAATACAGACAATGGTACCACTTTACTTCATGGATAATGGGACCACTTTACTTTGTAGATAATGGGCCACAAAACGGGCAACAACACGATTGAAAAGGAACAACAACCCAAAAACTACAGCCTTATGTACTTGGACGCGAGCGAGCCCGTCGGCGATACAACAGAGAGCAATGCGGATTTCATCACCGATATTGACGCATTCATAGAACGGCTGCCCATTATTCCTGTGCCTAAAGTTGACCTGGGTCAGTGTTAATACATCTTACAGCATCCACAAACCATACAGTATCCGACTTAGAACAAGAAATCGGGAATAAAGTAAAGGTCTGGCTAAGGTCTGGTTTAGATTTTGTATAGCGTTCTCTCTATCGCACATCGGACTGATAATTTGATACATTTATAGGATAGTTAAAACCATTTGAAGGTATAAAATATCAGCTACCGTCCGCGTGGCATTCTAATGCCGTTCGGCAACCTATGGTAACCTATGTGTGTAGGTTATGTGTTATTCCGGACTATAATCTAACCCTGTACCAAATTTCAGCAAAATCTGTTCAGCTGTTTGAGCGTGATTGATAACAAACATTCAAACGTCTTCACAAACTTTGTATGTATGTATGAAAAGCTTTAGTGTTATGCACTCTAGAAATATATCAAGCAGGTAGACATACGTTGTGTGAAGAGAGAACGCTTTACAAAACTCACTCACTCTTCTTCCAGATATACCGAATGAAAAGTCGGATTTTGTAGAATATTAACTCTGGACTCACACAAGCTCAAATGGTAAAAAACACATGTCAGTGTCAACAGAGTTCTGAGCTATGCGGGTTCAGGGTTCCATCTAGATTTAGGGGTCACTATGAAAAATACATCCGAAAATTCGGACATATACGAAATAAATCTGGTACCATAAAGCGAAAGACGAATTGAGGGATAATGCGTTTTTGACCTCTACCCTGATAATTGTATATGCAGTAATCGACATTTTTGTGATTTTCACTTTTTTACAACAATGACCTTTCTTTCTCTTTTTACAAAAATGAACATGAAAAAAGTGTGTATAGATATAGTCTTATATCTATACACACTTTTTTCATGTTCATTTGTACAAAAACTTGCTAACAAGATTTTTCTTTCGCGGCCTATCTTGAAATCGTTTTGCAAGTACTACGTTTGAAGGTGGGCAGACCAAATTGTCCGAAGTTTCGGATGTTAATTTCATAATAGGATCTAATCATTGTTCCATAAATGTACCATTTTGTATCATTTAGGGAACAGTGCATTGTGTACCGTACAGCGTTGTCCTTGTTGCGCTGTACGGCGCTGTCCTTGTTTGTTGTCCATATAGTTTTTTTCATATTTTATTACACCATTTGTTTTGTCTTTTTAAGTATGAACAACATAGGTTATCTTTACGTGGCTCTATAATTTTCATTTTTTTACTAAGTATTGTTTCACCTGTAACTAGAAGTAATTTTTGCAATTACTATAATAGTATTTGGTCTCAACTTAAAACATGTGGTTATACCTTACTCCGCATTTGGCGATAATGCAATAAAATTGTCTCGCATGACTTTATGATCCAAGTCAAGCAATTAGCTGTCTGTCTCAAGTTAGGAGCAGTGATGGGTTTATGTCACTTCGTCACTAGTCGGGCATTTATTCAATCCGTCCGATTAATGCCGGGCATAAACCCCTCTATATAGATATAGTCCGCGCATTTTTTGGGCTTAAATGATAAATGGCCAGTGTTAGGGCATAAACCTATCACTGGTCAAGAGTGATAGATTTTTCTATCGAACAGTGTTACCATAAATTAAAATTTGTAGTGTAAGGTTTATAAACATCTACCTTGTGTAAAATTTTGCAAAAGAAGATAATCTGTACTGACTACTGACTGTACGTTTCTTGGGATGTCTACTGATTCTGATATGATACTACTGTCAGTATACAAAAGAACACTTAACCTTCTCTGAGGTTACAATCAAATTTTTGAGCATAATAGTACGCCGATAATGAACGTAAAAGTATGCTAATAACAAATAATAATCAGCAATAATGACAATAGAATTAATAGGTATTGACCCTCATAGTCGACTCGTTGTCTCAACTTTTCTGTATAGAGCTCTTTTAGTAAATAATTATTTAAATCTTTAGGTTATTTAAGTATTTAAAATAAATGTGTTATAATATAAGACTTTATTTTGTAAATAAAATTAAAATTTCATACGTAATAACGGTTTAGGCGCATGAAAACTTTATAAATATTTGTACTTAAAATATATGTTTCTACAATGGAATGTTGTAGACTCACTGATAAAAGACTACTGCTATAGATACGAATTATAACATCATTAAAAGCAAATGACTGTTACATTTTTTGATGAAATAAATTAAATAGACTCATAAGATTTTTTCACTTATTTTCTTTAAGTCCAACTAACCTCACCTGCTGTCTGGTACACCTGCCGATCGGACGTACCTCTGGCGCAGACTTACCTCTGCGAGTTGGTAGGTCCGATGGTAATAGGTAGGTCGGACAGCAGTAGCTACAACCAGAAACATCGCTAAAGTTATCCGCTGCCTTGTGCGGTGAATCCATATGGTTTGTACAACGTGACACGCAAGAGGCAAGCAGACGGCTTAAGATGATGGACATTTAGCTTTTAAAATATGCTCCAGATAAGAATTTTGTTTTGACATTATTATAATATAACGTAAAATAAATACATAGGCTGAGTAGATGTTTAATAGACTACTTTTATTCGGCCATCGAGATCCTTCACAACGAACTGCTGTCTATGCATGTACTTTTGAACCATGAGGTAGTCCACTCCTAAGTTTTCTAAGTTCTCCCTGTGCTCAGGCAACATCTGGAACATATTATATAACTTACATTACTAAGGGGTATGTGGAAACTGCTTGTCTGCCTCTTACTTTGTATAAAACATACTCTCCTCAAAATATACTTGGATAATTTAAGATCTTACCGTAAAACCACTACCTCCGTCACCAATATAGCTCTGGGATACAATTTTATAGCTCTTGTTAAGGTCAAGCGGCAGGTATCGTGGCACGTCGCAGTCGGTACATCGTACAAAGGCCGTCACTCGGGAGCCGACCGGCTGGGTTGCGTTTATAACCATGCGTAATCCTGCAAGATAGGTACAAAAAGAGATTACATCGTATGTTCGGACACAGTATTCGACCAACAGAGTGATGATTATACATCCTCGGGAGTGCCACACACTAAAAATTGGACTGGCACTTTTTCCATGAGGTGTAAAAATCTATTGAGTGCGGCATTTCCGGAACGAAGAAATAAGACAGTCTTAAGACAGATCTATCCCCCGTCCACTAGGATCCATTGGTAGAATCCATTGATGGATTCAAGTGAACTTTTAGTACACTCAGATCCATTGATGGATTTTAATAAACTGTCATGTTCATCAGAATCCATTGAGGAATTTTAATAAAATAACATAACGTAACATAGCGTCACGCCTTTTTCCCTGAAGGGGTAGGCAGAGGAGGAGAGAGATGTAAACATAATAAAATATTATATGTTACTTACAGAATCCTTTTTTAAAAAAAAAAAAACAAAATAAGCTTCCCCTTTTATTTCATAATTTCAAGAAAATGACCGACAGTAATATCGTTGTGCAATAACGCCATTTGCTTGTCTTGAATAAATGAATCGTACCTTATTTGATAAGATTTTCTACTATTACAAATCTTAAATTTAATACGAGCAGCATTGTATTTGGCATCTTTAATTAAAATATTTAGTAAAAAGACAAAGTTTGGACTTTTTCGGCCAACAAGTTTATTTGTAAAATCCATCAATGGATCTAAGTGTACTAAAAGTTCACTTGAATCCCTCAATGGAGTCTGTCAAAGGCCGTGTATCTGAGTGAACTAAAAGTTAACTTAAATCCATTAATAAATAATTAAAATCCATCAATGGATCTGAGTGTACTAAAAGTTCACTTGAATCCATCAATGGATTCTACCAATGGATCCTAGTGGACGGAGGGAGATCTATCACGTTGCAGATCTTGTACGTTGTGATCTTTGTCTGATGGGAAGTGGTCACCGTGGCCTATGGATGTGTACAACAATTACAATTGCGCTGCCGACCCTGGAAGAGGGAGGCTTGGGAGGTTGTGGGGGAGAGGGGGTGTTGGAGATGTATTTGGTAGCTTTGTTTATGAAACAGTTTCGTTTCAAGTGTGCGTGCGCACTTTTATTTGTTTCTGTAGCTATAGTGTCTTATCTCTAATGAGCCTTAGTATCCCATTGCGGCTATACTCTGTGTATAGTTAACTCGAAACTGAATTGTTTTAGCGCGTTGTGCTTAGGCCCCAGAACTTACCGCCAATCTGCAACATGCGGCCACTGGAGAAGTTACCAGTCCAAGATACGCCAACGGAGAACTCTAGCGCTTGTTGGAGGTACTCGCCCTTTAGGTTATAGATTTGAATATAGTTCTCGAAGGGCATCGCCATGAGTAGACTTTCGGTGGTCACGACTAGAAGGAAACCTTAGTTTAAAAGCCGTCATCATAAAGCATAACTATGGTATAAAAACGTAGAGATTTGGAGAATCTTTGGTTGGTGTAAAATCAAAGTCAGCTAATAATTTTGAAAACAATGAGTACCTACCTACCTACCTAATTGAATGATAAAATAGGTACTTTTTAATTCCGGTAATAATTTGTCTCTAATTTACTTGATTTATTGTGTACCTATGTGCTTGTTTGTTAACTAACCCCAGCAGGCATATCCAGTGGCGGATTTACAAATTTGCCGCCAGTAGGCTATACAATTTTCCCCATGACTACCCCCCCCCCCCCCCCCCCGTCAGCCATCGGGGGTGGATATATCACTATCACAAGGACACCGCTCTCCACACTCTTGTGATTCCATATGAGTGTGGAGCGCGGTATTCTTGTGACAGCTCCATGATTCTTCCCATGACGGGTCTTGCCGCCTTAGTTTTAATATAATTGTAACGTGCTCTTTTTTCCGTGCAGAAATCCTTATGAATTATAGATACCCAACCCGCGGCTAACGGGGCAGGTTATGTTGGACTTTTACCGACTAAAACCGCACGCCGTCTAGAGTCTTCTGACGCCAAGGTGTGAGGTGGCCCATAGAGCATTTCCCTCGCAGCCCAGCTTGACCCGGGCCATTTCCGGATTCGAGATGGCCCCCTCGGGTTTGGGAACCACGGTACGGGGGGGGGGGGGGGGGCGGCGTGCTTGTGCTGCCGCCTTGGTCTGCTTCTGCTAGGGTGACAGACGGCTCCACCCGTCACCCCCAGGCATGCGTTCATAGAGGACGAAAGTCGTCAGACCTCCGACGCCTGCGGCGTCTGCGCACGTCACCGTCCGGGTGAGCTCTGTGCAGCCTCTCCCGAAACCATTCCGCCGCCTCCTTCTCGAGCATCACTTGCTCGCAGAATGAGGCGGCGGCCGACCACGCATCGCAGTTGGAGGCGGCGACTAACCACGCGTAATTGTGACGTGCCCTAGTGAAGAGTATACCTGCTATTGAAGAGCTAAAAACAGCGGCGAGTACTAATTAGAAGGTGGATTAAGATATGCCTCTCCAAGAAAACGCTCCCCAAAACTCGTTTGTGTATATAATAAAGTTATTTTTTTTTATTTATGAAAGAAAAATAAAATTGGCTCAAAACTGCCGCCCCCTAAAATCTGCCGCCCTAGGCTCCAGCCTACTCAGCCTACTGGTAAATCCGCCACTGGGCATATCAAGTATAGACCTAGTAGGTAATATGGATTACTAAAGAAAATTATATTAGCAGTTTAGTGTAAAAATAAAGAAAAAAATCATACCTAGGTACGAGCGGAGAGCGGTGCAAGCTTTTCACCTTGTCAGCCTTCGGGATTAACGATGTGATGGTGATGATGATGATGATGATGATGATGATGATGATGAATGAAAATAATAGTGTGGTTTAGAAGTAGTCAGAGGTGCAGAAGGTCAGTGATTATGATAATGATTAACTAACTATAATAAAAAAATGCCCTAACCTCCAGCGTCAATCTGCGTCCTCAGTCCGCCAGCGTTCACCAGGCAAACGTCGATGTCATTCCAACCTGTGCTTGGACGCGTCAACATGAGCTACAACAGAATAACTTTGTATAGAAACTCAAATTATAAACATTTTAAAACATTCACTGCACGCGTATCGTAACCAGAACACGCGCGTTCAACTGCATTATTTTCACACCAGCCGCCTGCTTCGTTATAACCTTTCGTCGGGGGCCGCCATTTCGCTAATAATAATAATACTATTTTCCAAACAGAATAAAAAATTTCTTTGTCCGTTTTCATTCGGAAATCTGAGGCTTTCACCTCGGAGCCCGGAGTTCGCTTCTTCTCATTTTGGTTTCATTCATACAGCTTTTATTGGAGCGACTGTCATTTGATCTCTCAACCTTGAGAGGAAAGCGCCTGAGCTTCGTCCCTCGTAACGGATTGTACGTCAGGTTGGCGTGTGCCTCGAATAGGTACTACTCGTACAACTAAGTAGTTTTAGATTGATGGTGTCTGTAATGGTGACCCTTAATTCCAGAGACTTCATGATGGGACCCGTATAAAAATATCTAAGAGTGAATTAAACTGTCACCTCTTCTAAAAAGCCGTCGCAGACCCAGCTGCCGAGGTTGCACTCTCCGCGAGTGCACGACGACCTGCTAAGAGTGACTTTAGACGTGCCGAGTACCTCTTTACCCTTTGCGTCCACCTCCGCACGCCATGGCTCAAGTTGCCTTAGCATATTTGGATCTATGGATTAAAAAAAATAAGCAGCCAGTGATACAACCTTAGTAGTATTTCAATGTTTTTGTAAGCTTCTGTGTTTGCGGATTTATCTGTGTGTTTATCAGCCTTGAAAATGATTCGGATTCCAAATTAAGTATACTCAGGTACTTAAATGTTATTAGTGGTACCCATTTGGGTGCATATGGGAAAGCATTTCGAAGTCCAAGCCAATTGCACTGAACAGTTTGCGGGGTACTCCAGTGCTGAAGGACGGGCGAGGTTTTGCCGTTGGCTGCCCTATGGGGGTTAGGGGGTCAGGTGGTGGTCGCTCCCGTAAAAGTAGCTCTCTCTCTGTAATCTGGAATAGTGGACACTACTCTTCGGGCTTCACCTTAGCTTACCATCAGCCGGGGTGCAGTCCATTGACAGACCAGCATAAAAAACGTCAGAACGAAACCAAATCTAAAACAGTACCTAGGCGATCGGACACTGGTCTCCAAGGGTTTGGAAAATGAAGAATAAGATAACGAACGTATTTTAAACTTCGACAGACTTACCTGGAACAATGGACGTGCCCAAGTAGACAGGCAACCCTTCCCACTTTTCGACGACACCCTTGTCGTTGATGAACAACTTGATGTTGCCCAGGTAACGCGTGTAGCACGATGCTTGTACTACCGGGATCTTACAACAGATAAAAGTATAATGTTATTATGTAAGTATAATCGTCTTTGGTATATATGAGTATTTTACTACCTACCGATGTTATATTATGACAACCCCTGTGGCTTAGCGGTAGAGCGTTCGATTACTAAGTCAGAGCGTAACGGGTTCAATTCCCGCTCAGTGCAAGAAACTCGTGATAACCGTCGATTACAACGGCGAAGTAGGGGTAAATAATTATAATAAAAAAATACACAATATTACAAGCTGGATTGATTAATTTAAGGAAGTTAAGTAAGTATTGACAATATTTTGAACGTACCCGATGTCCGTTGGCCTGCTCAACAACTGTAGGGTACTGCCCGAGTGGCCTGTCTCCATTAGGTGTGTCTCCGTTATAGAGTAGAGTGTGAGAGTGCGCTCCCACGATTATATCTACTGTTGGAGAAACGCGCGCGGCAAGAGCTCTGTTAAAATTTAAAATACAATAATTTAGGGAGGCTATGTAACTATTACTAATTAAAAAAAGCAAGAATGCGAATAAATGCTATGAACGTATAAAATCTATCTACGGACAGAACGTGAACGCGCTGAAAAGTCTGAAGACGAGACTATATCACAAAAATTCAAGCGGCTAACCACGTTTTATTGAATTTTAGGTTACAGTGTGTTACCCAAAGATTGATGTGATTCCTGGATATTTTTTATTGCGGTCACTCCAATTTTTACACCATTTCACTACACAAGACATGCTGTAATTTTATTTCTTTACTACTTAGTGATGTTTGCCGCCTAGTGGCTGACTAGTGTGCGAGTGTATGCATGTCGACTTGTACCTACATATACCTAAAACCGCGGTCCGCGCCAGACGTCGATGCGCCATGTCGTGGCCCGTGCCGGCCCGTACTGAGCATTCCCTGATGATAATTGTTTTTTTCTTTAAACTGTCCGCCGCGCCTTTGAAGTTATCGACTCACGATGGATCGGACGGGTGACAACAGGCGACAACGCGCCTCATCGGACGCGTCGGTTCCCACGGCCTGCTGGGATGGCCTGGCGCGGCCTGGCTTGTGGTAGAACAGGCCGTGGGACCCGTACTTAAGCAAGTGGACCGATTCTAGTGTCGTCAGTTGTATTTCGCGTTACGTCGATAGGTTTTACACGTTTACGTTTGGTAAGCTAAAACTCACAAGTCACTGGTGTATCCAACATGCGAGAGGAGAATAATGATGTCCACACCTGCGTCGGTTAGGATGGCGGCCTCGCGGTTGATAGCTTCTAACTCGTTTTCCACCACCACTTTACCAATGGAGGCGCTAAACTGAAATCAAATTGAAAAAATAGGAGTAGGTATCCGAATACGAAAAATGTATTGAGACTAACTGATGTCCTCGGCTCCGCCCGCACTGAGGTTGCTTATCGTTTTTTGGTCATATCTTTCGGTTCTATTTAACCAGTAGCATTAACAGTAGTGTGTTTGACTGCTAAGTCGGGGGTCGCGGGTTTGATCCCCGCCCGGTGCAAAGTTCTGGGTGTTTCTATGTAGGTATGTAGATATTAACAAAAAGAATGTATCCAAGTATGTACAATGCGTATGTTTATTCGCATTCTAAACACAAGCTAGTTAAGATATGTTTATTTTGGGTGTAGAGCGCTAAGTGGAATGTCGTTGAATCATTTAATTATTCATAAAAAATAGCAATCAAAATTCAGAATTGCGAAGACACAAGGATACGAAAAAAAAATTTTTGAGTTCAGTAGCTTTCTCACCTCCCGCAATAACACACCGATGATGCCAATACGTCTACCATGCCGCTGGACAATGATGTGGTTATTAATATAGGGGCTCATAGACGGCTCGCCAGTGGTGTTCACATTGGCGCCCAACATGGGCGAGTTTAGGCGCTCTAAGTATGGCACCAAGCCTTCAATACCGTGGTCAAACTCGTGGTTTCCTAAAACCTGCGGGCAATTAGCATGTGAATTAGGTACTTTACTTAAAATTCATTCAAAGTGATGCTTATTCGCCTCTTTCACTACAAGTAGGTAAAAATGCAACAGGGAAAAGGAAATGGACCATCGCAACAGTTCTAAACGCGGTGCTGGAGTAGGTGATAATATCTACCTATTTAGGTACCTACCTACTTTTCACTACGGGCTGGCAAATATACCCTGGATAGCAGCTTCAGCACGGCATCCGTAGCAATGAAATCGTAGAAAAAATGGTCACGTGACCAATATGTCACCTATAAACCTCACCTCTCTGCTTAATCCTGTCTCATTGATAAAATGCGCCATGCTGTGGCGGCAAGTACATACTTTGTTGAAGTCGGGAAGATCGATTTCATGCAGGGGAAAATACAGAAGATGTCGTTCAGATAGGTACATACTTAATTACGCTGAGATGGTGACCCTATTCGAGTATGCACAATGTCATATAACTTTTAATGTCTTAGAATTTAAGTTCAATGTTTAATAATAAAGTTATGTCCTTGTGCGTATTCTTTCTTTCATTCAGGTAAAGGATGGGGGAAATCAGTACAGGGAGGGATCAATACTAACGTGAGCGTCATGGGGTAGTAAATTCATAAAGTGCTGTGTGACGTTCCAACGCAGGAAGTTGTACCACATCGTGCCTTGGAAGCTGTCTCCTCCATTGAGCAGCAGCGATGCAGGCTCGGCCTCAAACGCCTCCATGATCGCTGTGTACAACCTTGCGAAGCCCCCGACGCAAGGATCAACCGTTGGGTTGCATACCGTACCAGATGGACTCACTTCGTCAAAACTGCGTAAAAGAAAACATTTTTCTATCAATTCGCATTTGGAGTTGCTCTAATGTCGTGAATTTTTCAAAAAAATCTTTCACATAAACTTTTGCCTAATAACAGACTTCTACCAACATTAATCCCTTATTTCATACCATCCTTCCTCCCTTACCTAAATATAAATTTTGCCCCTAAGGGGTAAAATACCCCAATAATAATTCACCCCTTATTCTACCCCCTTAGGAGTAAAATCTCCAATAATCCTATGCGTACAACATAGAAGTCAACAACTGCTAAAAATCAACTTTCTTGCCCAAGTGGTTTATATTCTTCGGGTGGATGAATAAATCAGTCGGTCAGAGAACTCAGAGAGGAGTTTCAAGCAGATTACCTATTACCTATTTCTGAAAGTAGAGATAAGCGATATTGCTCAATATTTATACTTTTAGCACAGTCGAACTAAATTTAGTTTTAGTCAACAAGGAAAAAAATATACCGATCTTATCGATCAAGGTCATATGTGCTAAAGATAAATGTAGAGGTATATTTGAAGGTACCTAGCCATAATTATGTGAACCATATTATTATTACAGTGGAGGCGACTCGCAACATAAAATCATAAAAATAATTGAAAATTTCAGTAACTACATCATGTCCATCTAATCATAGCATAGATTTTCAATGAATGAGATATTTTAAGCACATGAACTAGTGAGCAGTTCCAGGGTGAATAAAATGCGAAAACCAATTATTGGTTTTCAGAAATTGTATAGTCTTATAACGCACAAATGAGACATGTTTAAACTATTTGTTCTTCCAATAAAGAAAAATAAACAAATAAAAGAAATACTCTGATCAAACTGATATCGCTAAGTTATCGAACTGCGACTCGCTGAATTGCTTCACTTATCGCATTATGTACTAAATAAACCGATCACCAATCACATTTTCTCCCTGTATCTGCAAATAAGCATTCATGTATGATGAATGATTATGAACCTAATCTCTGAGCTGGCAGCATCCTAGAAATTCCTTAATTTCATGAAAATTAGTCCATGTAGGTAGGTACAACGTACAGTCGTACATATTCCATTGGTACACGGTGCAATGTTCGTCTACCATACATTAAATTAAAATATCATACTTAGGTCCAATCCTATCATAATTAAATCAATGTAGACGGTCTCTGTGGCGTAGCGGTAGTGCATGCGACTGCTACGCAGGGGGCGCGGGTTCGATTCCCGCTCATTGCAAATATTTGTATGCATGAATATGTCTATTTGCATTGGACTGGGTGTTTCTATGTATAATAAGTATGTATTTACAATAAAAAAAGTATATAAGTAAGTTTATCAGCATTCTAGAACCCATAACACAAGCTAGTTAAACTATGCTTACTTTGGGTCTAGGGAGCGCTGTGTAGAATGTCGTAGAATATTTATTATTATTATTTATTAATCCAATCGCGATACAAACAGGCTCGTTGCGGCAGCGTACTACCACGTGGTTTGGTTTTAACTACACTACAAGTTATAACTACAAATTAGATAGGGTACCTAAGTGGTTCTGTTTTCTCATAAAGCTTACCCCACAAGTATTTTACGTTTACCAATTTAGTGTATCAGAGAAAATAATCTTATCTGCCGAGCTTAGTAAGTGTTAGTGCTAAGTAGGGGAAAGGTGTACAAAACGATCCCTTGAGGTCAAATGATTCCCAACTGTTTAAAACAAATCACTAGTGCCATCTGTTTAAAATCGCCACAAACGTATTCCCCGCATCCCGCTCAGTTGTTCGACGAAGTTTCATGGCGGTGTGATCACTATTGGTAAGTAAATTGATAAAAAAAAGAAAATCAGTGTGCTCGATCTAAGTTAAGCTGAATATTAATACTAAATTGCTGCTAATTTATTGTGATTGGGAAAATAGCTGTTTTATTAACGGTTTCTATAGCATTTCAATAACATTTTGAACAGGTGTTGGTTCTCAATATGATAGCTATTTCAGGTTATTTTTACGAAGTTTTCGAAATAATACGATTGGGGTGAAATGATTACTCATTGCGGGTATAAAATGATCCCAGGGATCATTTTACCTACAACATTTTGTCAGTTTACAAAAATAGAAGGATACAATATATATGATTTAATATATTGGGATACCTACCTACTATAATTTATACTTTGTACCTAGTATAAGTATAATATTATCTATAATACCACATTCAGCTATAAATTTCATAATGTTGCCAGTACAGTTAAATCCACTGCATTGTATTATGGTATTTTTTTGGTATTAGTTACCCTGTTGTTTCTATATCTTCTTCTATATACTTATAATAAAACTGTAGAGAGGTCAATTCTATTGGGGGGAGGAAAATAGCTATTGTGGGACAATTGGTGATCCATAAAAATGCAATTTTTTTGTCTTTCTGTCTGTCTGTCTGTATGCGCACGCATGATCAAAAACTACTGGAGGGATTTTAATCAAACTTGGTAGATACGATTATAGTTCATAGTTCTGGGCAACATATAGGTTACTTTTTATACCATCTGATACCCGTGGCTTCGCCCACGCTTCGTTTTTGGTCATATCTACGGTTCTACTTAACCAGTTACAACCAAATACGGTAAATTTTGAGTCTAAGCAAGACGTCCATCGCTTATCTCGATGGACGTAAAAACTACTGAACGGATTTTGATGCGGTTTTTTTATTAGATAGGTCTTGGTTAGACGAGTGGAGACCAGTAGAGTAAATAGTGCAGTGGAGAGTGGACTCAAGAGTGGAGTAGAGAGTGGAGTGGAGAGCGAAGTGGAGAGTGAAGTGGAGTGGAGTGTGAAGTGTAGAGTAGTGAATGGATACTTAATTCTTGTGTTGTGTATTCTCAATCAATAAATCTTTATTTCTTTCTTCTACGAGTACATGTCTTTATTCTTTTACAGATCATGCCACGTAATTAGGTACTGTAGAAAAAATACTCGACAAAACTGGAGTGAGGATGTCTAATTAGAAGACTTTTTTTCTTAGTTATATTAGAATATAATTAGAAGAAGATTACTAGAAGATACAAAGGCTTTTAGTTAAACTATATAATTCATATATTGTTATAGAGAATGTCGATCTCAGACTGTGATGATTATGATTATAGAATAATAACTTCATAAGGAAGCTTTAATAAATAATTATTGTTAAAAATAATAATATTTTTGTTCCTATTAACGCTACTTTATTTTTATCATACTTAATATAATTTAATAATAAACGTATTTTACGCTACTTTTGGTAATAAATATGATTGTAATACACAAATATTTTATTAAAACTGGGAGGGTAAAATGATCCCCGGGATCATTAAACCCCTACCCTTGGGATCATTTTGTACACCCAGGTGTACAAAATGATCCTTTAGTAAACTTCTGAAAAATGTCTAATAAATTGGAAAACGTAAATAAATTACAAAATTGTGGTTTGCTAGTATATGTATAACTAAATGGTCTAACTAAAATTTATTAAATGGTTACTATAGGTTTAATATTTTTGACACAGCAGGCATTTTCCCTTAGAGGGATCATTTTGTACACCTTTCCCCTATATTGCAGTACATATATTCTGTGGTATTAGGGAGGATTAGTTATCGTACATCCAATAATTATTACATATCCAATTGGTGTTCAACAATGTCAATACAGATACTTATCAGGTATTTACTTATTTAAATAAGCCAAATGTTCGGTACTCCACCAAGTTCTTTGAGGCCCAAGTCAACCTCAACTGCCAGCCTAATATCATCTATCTGCCTAACTAGTTATCCATTCAGAAATCATTAGGTACTATGATTTTTCAATGGTTATTTTTTTATATATAATTTCAGTCACGTCAAAACGACTTCACCTCGCCTGATGGTAAGCTAACACACACCGACAATGACATAATGGTAGCCCACAAATTGACGGCCTCATGAAAGAAGAGGTGATTGTCATCGCAGCGCAGCACTGCGTGACAAAACGCAGATCTATTGGTTTAGACTACGCCAATAACCCACTGGTGACACTGGTCCCACAAGTACTGCGTAACCATCACCTCAAGCTCCGGCTATTCTTCTTCTTCTTGGGGTGCCATCTTCTCAATGAAGGTCGGCGATCATTAAGGCAACTTGGACCTATGATACTGCAGCTCTGAAGAGAGAACGGGTGCCAGGATATCCTTCTTCTTCCAACACTGCGCTTTCCCTGTATCTTACCCTGAATTACGAGATGCAACAATTGGTATCTGGAACCTCTCATAATATGGCCGAGATATTCCAGCTTTCTGACTTTCACCGTCTGTAAAATTTCCGACTTTTTACCCATAGCTCCGGCTATGCACCCTGAACCCTGAACGCAATACAACCAGGGTTGGATTACTATGGTGGGTTTTTCGCAAAAAAGGTTTTTCGGTTCGGTATATCATGAGCGCGTTTACTAATCTCTCGGACGCATCCAAGGTTAAGTATTCATGCCTCGAAGTTCGAGATATGATTTCCGGCTTGTGCCTCTCCACATCACACGGTCTTGGGCATTGTTATTGTTCTAGGGAGGCCATTGACACGCATATTTATTCCACTTTACTGATTTGGCTTATTTTGTATTTTACGAGAGCGATTGCCATCTTACCTCACAACTCCAACAGCGCCGGTGGCTTAATCGGTCTTTTAATCGCACTATCGACGTGAACCCACTCCTATCCTAACACAAGCAATTTAGCTTAACTGGAGTGGTTAACGGGTATGTAACTAGTATTTAATTCGGTTAGTCTTACTTTTAAAAAACGGGACTCCCTCATTGTCAGAACCTCGTCCGTTAATAGGTAAGTATGAGCTAGGAGTACCTTGGTACATACCCACGGGCTGGAAATGTTGGCTTTGACCCTGAAAATATTGATGCGTTGCCTTTTGCTGTTAAAAAAATATAAGTATCTACTCACTGAGCATGGAAATCATTGTAATGGATAATGTTCAGTTCAAATAGTCCGTTGTCTTGAGCGAGTACACTGCCCACCAAAAGTATCACAAACCACACCATCTTGGTTGAAGTCTGCTCCAATACTCACTATAACAATAGGTACGCTTATCACGCTAAACTCTGCATATAAATCTTGACTGAAATAAAACGTCGAAATTTTCAGCGATAGCGCTTGTAAAATTGTCATTATTCCGTATCGCCATATATTAGGTGATTAGGTCTGGTACAGTCGCCACGTGCTTGAAGAATTGACCTCTACCGAACTTCTATCTCCCGTCTAAAATGAGCTGTCCGACTGGGGTAGTATCGACCTCCGCCCTACAGAAGACCGCGGCCATAATAACCATCGTGTTGTGTTCACGCCGGTAAGTAGGGTAGCCAGAGCTCACTGTATCCCTCCTCACCCCACCCCTTCCTAGCCCTCCGCTTCCCCTCAGGGTAGGCAGCGCGTGTGTCTCACCCTTAGTGTTGCACACGTCCATAGGCCAAGGTGACCGCTTCCCATCAGATGGGCCGTGTGCTTGTCCGCCTACCTACGTAGTATTAAAAAAAAACTTTATTCCCGCAACAGGTATTCTGTGGCGCCGCAACTCCCGCACGCGGCACGTCTATGCAACGTAACATTTAAGAAAGATCTGACCTTTGTCACAGTATGGTACCTAATAGTAGGTACATACTTCCTTTGTCTCGGATAAAGGGTAAATTTTATTCTTTAAGATAAACAATATGTTAAGATTTTTATTCCGAATTCAAAAAAGAAAGAGGAAATAGAAAATTTAATAAACTCTAAAATCACTCTAATTTATATGATAAACCAAATCAAATTTCTACAAAATGCAAGCAAATAAGTAGGTGTCCATGCTTCCATACTAATATTTATACTTAATGCGAAAGTAGAAAGATTTTGATGAAATTTGGTATAGGAGTAGATTAGACCTCGAGAATGAACATAGGCTATGTTTGGTCGCGATAACCGACATCCACGCGGGCAAAGCCGCGGGCAAAAGCTATATAAAATAATTATTACAAAAAAACCGACTTCAACTGACCAAATTGAAATGGGACCACACGGGAAGGCTATCAAATAAAAAAAAACGTCAGAATCGGTTCACCCTTCACCCAATCGAGAGTTCTAAGGTAACAAAGATAAAAAAATTGTCGAATTTGAGAACCTCCTCCAATTTTGAAGTCGGTTAATTGGCTAGAGTAGCCCGTAGGTACATGTATCTAAATCACATGATAACCTACATATTTTTATAGCAATTAGAAATACTTAGTTGAGTTAAACAAAGAGCACCTAATGAGACGAATTTGCCACAGTTCGCAAACGTGGTCACGCGTTTGGGAACTGTTGCAAATTCGTTAGGCCAGCGCTAGACTTGACGGATATATAATTAATATGCTATGCATGCTGCCGTGAATCTTCTGCATCGGAACGCCAGTATAAGTCGGGTACCTACTTTTGGAGGGTTTGATCAATTGTTATCGATTATAACATGATTGAGACTAAATCGTGACCGACAGGTGAAAAAAGAGTACGTGAGGTATTCTGCCAGACTTAGACTTTGAAATTGATAGGTATGGGAATGCGAATGAGACGTAATTCGTATCCTCTTGCGCTTGCAGAAATCCTCACGGATACCACCCCGCTGGCTAGTGAGGGCAGCTTTGTCGAATTTAAACCGACTAAAACCACACGTCTGTCTAGGGTCTATATCCAAGGTGTAAGGTATCCCTATTCCCTCGCAACCCAGCTGACTCCAGGCCAACTACGGTTTTCAGATGGCCACTTCGGGAATCGGGTGTGGGGACCAATCCTACCCTGGAAAGCTGAAGGGAATGTAGGTACCTACCTACTAGAAAAGTAAAATGCTGCTAAATCCTCCAAGAAAAATTAAGAATACAATACTTACAGTTTTCCTCGCCACCACTTGTAATGCACCTACTCGTACTTGTAGGTAAGTACTGGTAAGTACTTACTTAGCTAAAGTTATAATGTTGGTACCTACCTATTAGAAAATTATCTATTCTATATACTTATAATAAATCTGTAGAAGTGAAAATTCTGTACATTGAAAATAAAAAAATAAAAAATAGCAGGGGGTGTTACTAGACTGACACCGATCCCAAATATGTGATTAAAAAAATTTTTGTCTGTCTGTCTGTCTGTCTGTCTGTCTGTTTGTTCAGGCATCACGCAAAAACTACCGGTTCGATTACGATGAAACTTGGTATAATTATTCTTCAATATCCTGGGCAGCACACTGGATACTTTTTATCCCGGAAAAGTACATACAATAAAAGACAAATTTAATTTTGCGGCTCAATTCCTAGACCTGATTACTGTACCAACCGCAAATAATAAGTTTGTCGTAGGTTACGTCACCCACAGTTCAAAATTCAAAATCCAAAATTCATTTAAAGGTCACAGGTAGATAGAAGATGTTGTCAATTACATAAAAGTATCACCGTAGCACATGAATAGCTATGGTACTGTCGACCGTAGCATGTCTGATAAGACGTACAATATTATAATCAATGAACCACATCACATACAAATGAAATTGTGAATTTTTTTTTTCTTATTCATGATAGGCTTACGTTTGACCTCAATCTCACCTGATGGTAAGTGACGATGTGGTCTACGATGAATCACGCTTGCCTAGAAGGATTCATCGTAGTCATAGATATAATAATTGTACTATTCTTTCCACCTTCCATTTTCTTTACTAATTAACATTGTGTGTGCATAAATATTAAATAAATAAATCAATCAATCAATTATTTAGATGAAATTATGTTTTTTATGAGTAGGTTAATTTATGAGTGGGGTTCAAGTAAGATTAGTGGATAGTGGTGTTATTAGTTTTTAGGGATTTTGATTTGAGTGGGAGTGGGGGTGGGGGTGGGAGTGGGAGTGGGAGCAGGGGTGGGAGTGTGAGTGGGAGCGGGAGCGGGGGTGGGAGTGTGCGTGGGAGTGGGAGTGTGCGTGGGAGTGGTAGAGTGCGTGGGAGTGGAAGTGTGCGTGGGATTGGGAGTGGGAGTGTGCGTGGGGGTGGGAGTGTGAGTGGGAGTGGGGTGGAAGTGTGAGTGGAAGCAGAGCGGGTGTGGGAGTGGGAGTGTGCGTGGCAGTGGGAGTGGGAGTGTGCGTGGGGGTGGGCGTGGGAGTGGGGGTGGGAGTGGGAGTGTGAGTGGGAGCGGGAGCGGGGGTGGGAGTGGGAGTGGGAGTGGAAGTAGGAACTGGAGCAGGAGTGGGAGTGGATGCAATAAGCGACTTCCACGCGAGCGAAGCCGCGGGCAACAGCTAGTCATAAATAAAGACATTCTGTTTACAGTACCCGGTAGTTAAGATAATCCCCTGCGCTAACGTATCTAGATAAACTATTTATGATAAAAAAATTAAGTACTTGATGATACCCGCGGCTACGCCCGCGCGAAAGTCGAATTATCGTGTTTTGATCTTACCTCTGGTTCTATCAAACATCATGCGTATACGGCAGATTTTAGGTCTGACAAGATCTTTGTTCATCGGGGCCTTACCATGAGCTCTTTATTACAATTCAAATGCTATGCAGTTCAACTGGTGCGTTCTAATAGTTTTATGGGTAGGTATGTTATCTTATCTTACACCCCGGTGTTTGAAGATCCGAGACGGCGCGGCGGCGGCGGTGGCGTGCGGTTTTAGCCGGTTCAAGTTCTGGAATCCATGGGTTCGGCAATCCACGAAAAAAGATAGGTACCTATTTATTGACCTTAATTCTATTAAGTACAAATTATCGTGGAGTATTTTTTTAATTTAAGTACCTACTTGCCAAAAAAGATTATAGACTAAGATCCCACTGCAAAATCATGCATGAATCGAATATTTGGTAAAAACCAAATTTTACGCATATTTATGATTAGGAGAACATTTATTTACTAGGTTGCCTATCAAAATGTGGCCGCTATATGTTTAATTCAATTTTTGCTAATTCATTTTTCGGAAAAAAAATCCATCACATGGTTTTCAAATAAAATATCATCCACGTCACGGCAATACACAAAAGGACTCTGAAAAATCACGGTTGCCGTTGCGCACTTCGCCGTACCTCTTCGCAGCCAGGTGTAAACAGGTATAATTTTGATACATTTATGCAATCATAACGGACATTTATTATTTTTATATCAAATTAAAGCTATTTTTTTTCTGATTACTAGAATATACGGCTGCCTAATTAAATCTGGCCGCAAATAATGGTTGCTGGCTGTTAAAGATGGTAAATATTTAAGATAGAGTGAAAGAGAGCTAGCGCGTAGCCTCACTAGTCAGACGAGGATAGCGATTGCCAGCTGTATGACGCTTTGAAACCATTGCGCATGCGTCGGATGCTAGGGTTCTCAACCACCGGTTCAAACAGTAATAGGGACTACTGAATAAACTCCAAAAGAAATGTCTTCTTTTTCAAAATGACAAAGAAAATTACAAAAAAAATTAATATCGGTGAAAAATAAAACCAAGGTTACTTATATAAAAGAAAATTTTATTGAACAAGTGCTGTTTGAAAAAATTAAACATTGAAGCAAATAAAAATTAAAAAATATTCTTAATTTTTTGTATTCTTCTTTATCTTTTGTTTTAGAACTGTAATTTTTTTTAGACACTTAGTATGATATCCAAAATCATCAGTAGATTCAATTGTCAATAAAATGTCATGATATTTATATTTTTTCTTACGACGAAATAATAACATTAGTGAACACTTTTTGAATGATGCATTATTGAAATCAAGTACATTGGATTTTTTCTCACACAGAAAACACGCCTTCATCTTTATAATAATTATTTGTTAGTTCTTAGAAATAAAACAACAATATACTACCCGCTCGCCCTAAGTTTGCCGCTGTCAACTGTCACGCGTTTGGCGTTGTCTCACTCACTCAATTCTAGCTCCAGTGAGATAACGCTATACTGACGTTATTTAGTCGCTATCCTCGTCTGACTAGTGATGCTACGCGCTAGCTCTCGTTCACTCTATCTTAAAATATTTACCATCTTTAACAGCCAGCAACCCTTATTTGCAGCAAGATTTAATTAGGCAACCGTATATTATAGTAAACAGAAAAAAAATAGCTTTAATTTGATGTAAAAATAATAAATGTCCGTTATGATTGTATAAATGTATCAAAATCATACCTGTTTACACCTGGCTGCGAAGAGGTACGGCGAAGTGCGCAACGGCAACCGTGATTTTTCAGAGTCCTTTTGTGTATTGCCGTGACGTGGATGATATTTTATTTAAAAACCATTTGATGGATTTTTTTCTGAAAAATGAATTAGCAAAAATTGAATTAAACATATAGCGGCCACATTTTGATAGGCAACCTAGTAAATAAATGTTCTCCTAATCATAAATATGCGTAAAATTTGGTTCTTACCAAATATTCGATTCATGCATGATTTTGCAGTGGGATCACAAAGAACTTGATATTAGATATAGGGACACTTTTACTGATCGATCGGACACTAGTTTTCTCACGTATCTTACATTGTATCTTCTGCTAGTAATGTATACCTTCCTACTACCGATATTAACCCTGAAGTGTAGGAACTACTTTCGAATTAAAAAAAAATCGTCTCGAATACCTAGACATCTAATCTAAAATGTTTTATCATAATAAAATATCGGCTATAGGCTTGTGAATAAAAATCGGCCCAACCATTTTCGGGACAAACAGACAGAAAAGTACCGACAGGCTGATGGACAAAATATAAAAATGTTTTGAGTAAGTACCTACCCGCTACCGTGTAAGTATCAAAGTATGCCTTCATTAAAATGCTGTTATTTCAATATTACAAACATCAGACATTATTTTTATATCTGTATACCTAGGACCTAGATGTATTGTGTGCGTTCAATTGCAAATCATGAGAAAAATTCTCACATTACCTACACGTAGTTAACCACCTATTCAGAATTTCGACAGTTTAAAATAATCTGACGCGTGCTGTAAAAAAGACGTTGTTGTGACAAACTCACACTATAGATTTACATGTAACTTATTATAAGTATATTTAAAATTGTTGTTAAACGAAAACTCCCAAAAAGCATACTATAAAATAATATTATTATCACAGTATCACAGTGTAAAGAACCTAGAGTTCGTTGCACTGTAGTATGGTATAGGTAATCTTAGTTCTGTTGCAGTCAAATAATAGTTGAGAAGAAAGGTCCTATAATATTCCGACCACTGGGAGTGGGGGCCGGCCCCCACCCCCAGTAAGAGCGTCATGGTAAGGCCCGGGCCTTACCATGACGCTCTTTACGGAAATTCAAATGCGATCTACAGTTCAAATTAGGGAGACAGATGGAGCTATGGCACCATCCGCACCATGCACCATGTATAGCTATATTATCTCTCTTGCATTGTGGCGATTAAATCCGTGACCTTTGATTGGGGCATTGCCATTGCTTGTTTGCTTACTTCTATTTTGCAGTCATTAGATGATGTTAAATGATTGTTCACGACATGACTCCTTTAGGTATAACGTTACCCCAGCAAAATCAATTTTTCATACATTACCCTTCAGCGGATAATGCACAAAGAAAAATAAGCACTTTTGTACGACATAGTACCTACCTATCCAAATCCATTATGACAAAGAGCTATAGCGTATCTTGGGCGTAGGGTCAGTGGGTCGCGCCGGTGGAGTTCGCCGGTAGCGTGACACGACCTCCACCTTCAGCCAGACTCAGTAGAAGTAGCAAAAAGCAGTAGGTACAAAAAACAGTGGTACCTACACGTACGGAGTCAGTACACGATCATTTCACCGACTCGGTAACTTCATGTCTCTTCACGTATGGATCGCATTTCATCGAATCAATTAATGCACAACTCTGTCTAATTTATGACAGTTTACTTACGTCTATATCGTATTTTTACCAAGAACATTAGAAATTTCCTTGTACTTTTTACTATAAAATAATACGAAATAATACCTCTAAAATTATCGTAGCACGTGGACATGGAGTAGCAAAAAAGAAGTTTATGAAAAAATATAAAATATTGAGCAGAAATATTATACCTACTATACAAATGAGAAATCGATTCCATCTTCATCAGAGCTAAAGTCGATTTTTTGTTTGAAATCGATCAGTAGGTACAGCTTGTCTATAAAGTCGTGAAATTAAATGAGGGCGCTGCTGAACTTCATGTAGCAACCCTGTATAGTGCGACTAAAATGATCTTGATACTAGAAGTTCGTTCCTAGTAAAATGAGTTACTAAAATAAAACACATTATGCAGTCATAATATTGTTTCTGCTTTATTTATTAAACCAGGTGCAGTATAAAGTTTTGACCCAGATCTAGAATAAAGTTATTGAACCAGATCCAGAATAAAGTTAGTTCAAACTCAAACTTAATCATTTATTAAATTCAATCAGTTACAAAGAATAATCACTCCGGATTCCAAATATTAAATATTGAAATGCGTTTCGTCGCCACTTTCAGCAGTACAGTCACCACTGTCACCACAAATGTTAAAGTTATCCATTTCTTTCTTCGGCCGACCTTTCATGTGTTTCCCAGGAGTTTCAAACTTTCCATCATTCTTAAAACCTTCGTTAACTATCCGCCAACTTTACTCTCTGATTTTCCTGTAAAGAGTAAAAATAATCATTTAATAAAATTAATTACTGAATGGCAACAAGTTATTGACTTGAAGCAATTGTTGAAATAAAAAAATTGGTACAATAACAGATTGAACGACTTGTACCATCATAATATCAAAAATTTAGATCGTACTATAAAAATGACCTACTATAAAATATTTTTCTAACCTAAAAATATTGAATGTAAACAAATGCCTTCTTTGCCTTCAAATCGTAAATTCAGTAGATTTGTAAGTTCCGATAGATTCAAAACAAATAATAACATGATTACATACCCATCAAAGATGCTGTTCGCCCATAAACGTCCTCCAAATCCCATAAAATTGTCCAGCTTAGTAGTCCGTGATTCATCGCTGGAAAACTTTAAAAATCACTTCCCATGCACCACTCTGATTTACTTTACTCATTTCTCAACCTTTCATGCGTAGTTTGGTATCAATGTATTGCAGTTTAATGAAAACAATAAAAAATACGAGAAGAAAACTGGTCCACTATACGATATTCGACGATAACACTGACAACTGACGTACTTATGTTTGGTGTTGCCACTCACATGTTTAATGTTAGTTCCTCAAACATTCTTTTCACGACTAAATAGACAAGCTATACGCCTTTGGTTGGATATATATAGCTATTTGACAGAAAATTGAACTGTCAAGTCAAACACAAAATATAGCCTTAGATTAGAATTGTTATTTTGTAATAAATAATGTAAATAATAACTGTAAACGGTGTTGTTTTCTTGTGTTTCTGTATTTAGATGTTGTAATGTTACAGATTAACTATAATATTTATATTGGAGTACGTACAAGTGCAAGATACTAAATATGTTCCACAAGGAGTTGTCCAAAGGTACAATATACATACTTTTTTATTGGTCTGAGAATATACACTTGTAATATTTTGATACTGATGATTAGAGACGAAATTGGAAAAATAAGTTTATGGTCCGTGAGGCAAACCCAAGTTCAAGTTGAATTACAATGACAGATTAAAAAGGCAAATTACACCCCCAAGGTGGGGGGCGTAATTTAGGTTAATAAATACAACCAAAATGTGACTCATATTCGTCAATATTTTGACTGCGAATGAATTGTATGGATTAAAACGTTATATTACATCCTTAAAATAGATTATAGAGCCTAATACCAGTAAGTACATTATATTTACTATAATGAAATTTAAATACCACAGCATAAATATTTGTAAAAAATTAATAATACTATATAATATTCATATTATTTATATAAAAATCAAGAATCTTCCTCCTTTGAAGGTTGAAGTCCTACATGTAATTTTGCCCATTTTAAATTGAACAAGACATGACTGAATAAATAGTAATGTTAATTTACGACAGCCATGTCGGAAGCTTTATTTATTTATTCTCATACTTGGAAATACAGGTAGATATATAAGATGTTAATGTTAAAGTTACAGGTTTGATACCCACTCAGTGCAAATGTCTGTTTCTAAAAAATGTATGTTTATCCGCATCCCAACCTATAACACTAGTTAAGATATATGCTTACTTCGGGTCTAGATAGTGCTGTGTAGAATGTAATAAAAAAATTATTGAAAAGGGACATGAAAAAAAGTTCCTGTAAGTAAGGTATAGTAATATAATAATAATAATAGTGATAAAATCATTGCGCACTTTTTAAATCCAAGAGTCTTATTCAACACATACCTACTATGTGATGACTAAGATTGTTGCAAACAAACAAGCCTAAATCGACATTTATATTTTGGTATGTTGGAAATTCCATTTTGTGTTATCAAATTCTTTATATATTTTATCCTGTGGTTTTTCCTACTCCAACTAACTAGGTACCTACTTGATGTGAAAATGTATACATTCGTAAAAAGTGTAGAATATAGATACATGTACCTTACATACAACTTCACATGTAAAAGTGTACATATCTCCTTGGCCATGTGTATTGCCCTTGGTTATGTGTGGGTGTTCCTTATACCTATTGCAAAAATGGTTGAAAGGATTCTGTAAAAGTGAAGCATTCTCTCTATCACACAGTATACCTAATTTTGACTAAAATTCGCGCATGTTATTATTGTGTTATATCATACAAAAACTTAGAAAAGAATGATTAAAGAGTCTTTCTCTTCAATCATTTCTTTGTCCCTTTTAAATAAAAAAAATCAAAAAGAAATATAAGAAAATTCGGTCCGCCATTAGGGGTGGTTATGTCGGACTCGAATCGACACCGTCCCAGGTCTCAATTATCTACCGAGGTGTAAGGTTACCAATAAGGTATTTTCCTCGCAACCTGGTTGAGCTTGAAGTATCTGCAGTTTTAAATTAACCCCCTCAAACTCCGGCAAGGAGGCAAGGAAGGACATGTGGACATGTGACATTTACAGGAGGTAGGACACGACGGTATCTCCCGTCCGAAATGAGCTGTCCGACTGGGGTAGTACCTCCGCCCTACAGAACACCGCGGCCATAATAACCATCGAGTTGTGTTCCCGCCGGTAAGTAGGGTAGCCAGAGCTCAATTTACCCCTCCTCCTCCCATCCCTTCCTAGCCTCCCCACTCCTTCCCAGCCCTCCCCCCTTCCCTTCAGGGTAGGCAGCGCGTGTGTGACACCCTTAGTGTTGCACACGTTCATAGGCCACGGTGACCGCTTCCCATCAGGTGGGCCGTGTGCTTGTCTGCCACCTAAGTAGTATAAAAAAAAATGTGGAGAGCCTCGGAGCAGCCCTCTGGAGGGCCACTCCCACCCCGGCCGGATTGGCCGCAGGCAGCAGCGTCTCCCGTGGCGAGTGGGAGGCGCTGCTCGCCTCCGTTGCCCGGGTGCACCACGTGGAGGTCCGCCGGCCCGCACCCCCCTAAAATACATGCACACAGTTGCCTGTAATTCAATGGTATACAATTTAATAGAAACTTACTTCCTGTTGATAGTAAGTACCCAAATAATCAGTCAACTGAAATAATTACCGATGTACAGTTGTATTTTTGTATTTGAACAGTGTTATAGCTTATTGAATAAAATTGTAATATGAGAACTTAGCCTAAATTCGTTGAATACTTTATGTGAAGTGTTTCTGTGATAAGTTTGAAATAATGAAAGGAAACATACACAAATATTATGGTGGGTGGTAATCAATGTTTTTTTTAATTATTAAACGTACTGTCAGTGCCGGCAATCCAAGCCAACTTCACCTGCAAGCAGGCAGGTACACCTACTGATTGACGGACGAGGCTGTAGCGCAGGCTTGGGAGGTGGCTTATAGTCAGGTTATCAAACGGGAATCGCACCCGTTAGAACCAACTATACCAAATCTTGGAAGTAGGAGTAGGAAAGCGGACCCTGGGTCTCCAAAATGCATGGGCTTCACATTAAGTTTTGGTCATCGCAGTGAGACATATGAGCACTTATTGTGTCTTCCCCTCCTACCAAGGCCCGGCGGAAGTGGCATGGACAGATATTTGTAACCCGTTACCCATATAGCCACGCGGTTTCCGCAAAACGTGACCGCACCAGCAAGGACAACGTTTTATGTACACCGTGCTACGTGCAAATATTTGTATGCATGATATAGCGAAACCGTGTACTTTGAAATAGCAATGGTACGCTCAGCTCTACGCTACTTTTTTTTTTTTATCGTGCGGAAATCCCCATGGATACCACCCCCGTCGGCCATCGGGGGTGGTTATGTCGGGATCGAACCGACTAAAACCGCACGCCGTCTCGGGCCTTAGTAACCGGGGTGTAAGGTTACCCAATGGGCATATCCCTCGCACCCCAGCTGACCCCGGGCCATCTACGGTTTTAAGATGGCCCCCTCGACCCCCCGAAGAGGGGGGTGGGGCGAGCATCGCGCCACTTCGCCGACGGTGGGGTGTAGGGTGACAGGAGGCCGTCCTGTCACCCAACCGTCGGCGCGCAGACAATCAGCTCGCCCCCCACTCGCTCCCCACTGTGCCATCTGCTAGTCAGAGGGACACGTGGAGAGCCTCGGAGCAGCCCTCTAGAGGGCCACTCCCACCCCAGCCGGATTGGCCGCAGGCAGCAGCGTATTTAGGTCATCAAATCGAAAATTAACAATGATGACTGTATTGTATTTGTTTCGTAACTGTATTAGACCGCCATGCCGCCAGCGCCACATACAGGAGGAAAATGTTAGTAGGTACTAAAAATCTAATTATAATGTACTAAGTAGGTATAATACAAACAAATAATATTGAAGTGCCTGTTTGTAATAAAATAATAGCATTTTCTTAAAAACTTACATTATTATGAACGCATTGGGTAAGACCGAAACTATGTCCCATATTTTGAAATAATTGCCTCTTAATTTCAAAAATTATTAAATTATTAACATAAGGAGTTTACACGCGACTTCGCTCGCATGGATTTAGATTTGTATTTTGCGCAAAAATCTAATTATTTTTCTAAAATCAAAGTGACCTATGTTACCTATCTGCCAGCGAAAATCACGTCCAAATCGGCCCAGCAGTTCCAGAGATAATCTCATTCAAAAAGACTGGCAGACCAACAAAAAATTATAATTACTTTTGGTCAATGTATCAATCAATCTATTTTTCCGGTCGACAAGGCTCTGGTGCAGGCTTTCCTCTCAAGGTTAAGTCAACAGCATGTTGAGTCTGCAGTCGGTCTGCTGGACTGGCTGTTCTTGATGTATCTTGATGTTTAAGTATTACTTTGTTACCTGAACTCTTGTGACAAGAGAATCGGAACCGTTATCGTCATTTTCATGTACCAAACGCGCGCACCATCAACTTCACAGTGTTTCTTTTTGTTTTAGGTGTCATTGCTGAGTCAAAAGAGAATTTATTCTTGGCTGCACTGAAATACTTAGCAGTAATGCTACTCGTGTCTAAGATATCTATAACAGGTGCTGAAACCCCAGAAAAGGTGAGCGAGCTCTTACCCATGTGTGATGCTAAACCGTTTAAAGTATGTTAAGAATGTAACTAATTCAAAAATAATGCAAAAAGTTCAACTATTGCGTAGCTTGCTACATTTGTGCAAAGTTTAAGTACTTTAAAGTCGTCCGTTGTCTCGTGCGTGTCGTGTGAAATATTGCATTATAGTGTGAATGATATTTTTACGCAAAAAATGCATGCTTACACTTACACATGCATGAAGCAGCGGACTGCCTGATACACTAAGCGGAATGGTCGCATTGCTCAGTTGTAAGATGAGTCCATCTTTCAATGAAAGAGTAACTATTTGAATTTATTGAGTTCCTTGACAGAGAACCATGCACGTACACAAAAATAGAAATTTAATGCAATATCTGCGCCTGAATTAAAATAAAGAGTGGGTAAATTGTCATAAGGACTTTTTATTAGTTTAATTTTCCTACCTACCTTACCTAGCAGTTCCGACCGCGTGGATGTCGGTTTTCGCGTTATTTATTGACCTATATCTCCGGTTCTACTCAACCGAGTGTGATCAAACATGATTTTAAGTCTGACCAAGACTTCAAAAAAAAAAACCGCATCAAAATGCGTTCAGTAGTTTTGCGTGTATTGCGAACACACAGACAAGAATTTAAAAAAAATGTGTTCAGAATTGTTCATATAAAATAAGACAAGTATTTTTTTAAATATCTCCAATGCACCGACAGCGACACAGCTACCTAATAATTTTATAATACCCGTAGTATAGAAATGAAGTACCTACCTACGCCTGAATCAAAATGAGAATAATTTGTCCTAGGTATACCTATTCGACATAGTTCAACATAAGTAATATTACACTTTTTACCTGCAGATGGATGATGTTCTTAGCAGCTGTTTCATTTTAGTATTTAATTTTACAGCCATATATCAAGGAGCTTGACTATACATATTGTGAAAGTGATGATCCTAAGCCCAAAGTATGCGCCAAAGAAGTGAGCATTGCCAAACCGTGTGAGTGCACTATGAAGTTTACTCTCGACCGAGCCATGCCAGGACCTGTCACTGTATACTATAAATTACCCGATTTTAACCAAACACGTGCCAGCTATGTCAATTCTATGTAAGTATGATCTTTGCGTCCTATGATTTTACTGTCAGATTCATAATTTTGATTTCGTTCCTATCAAAATTTCGGTTGGACCAGGCAGAAGGTTAATTCTCGTAATACAATATTCAGTCTCCGTCTAGCCTCGATCTCCCAATGTCAAAAAGGGTAATCTTGTAACCAAAGGAATATATCAGTCTCCCAAATATCAAAAAAGGTATTCTTGAGAATGAATTTTGAATCATCGCGAACCAAACGGTTTTGTGATTTCTTCCTTTGTCGTATGATAAAGAAGTGGAATTCTTTACCCCCACACGTGTTCCCTTCTAACAATTCCGAGTTCTTTAAGCGGTCAGGGTAGTTGGTAATTCTAGGGGCAACCCCTGAAAATGGTGGCCACTATTTTTTTGACTTCACCTCAGCTCACCATCAGGCGGAGGGCAATCATTTCGGCTGACTTGATATAAAAAATAAATAAATAAAGAACATAAGTAAGGTACCTATTTGTATTACGAGAATTGGCCCTCAGATAAAAATATACAATGTGTTGTTTTGCATTTGAGCTTCCTTCACGGGAGGGGGGGGGGGGGGGGGCTTGAGCTACTTATACTCTTCAAGAATTCATGAAGAAAAACAGTGTTAATTTTTTTCCTTCTTGTAGGTGATTAGTGTAGGTCGTGTAGGTGATTTAAAAAATGTAACTACAGAAAATACGTAAAGTTTCCAGGCGATATTTGCAATATCACTTGACTTTACTGACTAGTACCTACATAACTACTAGTTACTAAAGTATTCTGCAGGTCCTAGTCCTAAGTCCATAAAATAAGGAAGTATGCGCGTCAGCTGATCAATGTTATCGCTCATATATGGGACAGGCACAGGCCCTTCTATCAGCTATATTTATGTACTTAGTGTTTTCTCGTAAATAGGGATGAAGAACAGCTCGCAGGAAAGTTAGCGATGAATGTTTCGTCAAACTGTGGCAATTACTCGTACGAGGATACACCTGCGAAGAAGCCCATTGCTCCATGTGGAGAAATTGCTGACTCAATGCTTTTTGGTAAATATAGTATATAAGTTTTTTTTTGTCTTCAGTATTCCTTCTTTTCCTGTCTTCGGTTTGGAGATCTACTTATTGGGGACTATTTATTTTACAGATGACTTCTTACTGTATATCAATAATCCGGATGTAATGGTGCCGTATATCGGAACTGGCTTAGACGGTGTCCAGAACGAGACGAATAAATACCGGAACCCCCCCGGCGACCTTGCAACAGGTTGGTACATTCATAGACAAATGTTATTGTACTTATTCATAACTCTCTAAAAAAAGCCGAGATCTATTCGAACGAGATTGCATTCCCTATTTGTTGCATGAATAAAATATGTATGTATATTTGCTTCTGTCTAGGTATTTCTATCTTTATCAGCATTCTAGAACCCATAACGCAATGTGTATTTTGCTCGTCTGCCACCTAAGTGGTATAAAAAAACAAGCTATGATCACAATAGGTTGGGTAGAACAGGTGTCAAATCGACGTCCACGCGGGCGGAGCCGCGAGCTTAAGCTAGTAATATATTATTGCTACATTTAACTCATACTTCGAAAATTGTGAATGTACATTTTTTTCTACATATTACGCACATAGAGTAGGTACTTACCAGTTTTTGTTCTGCGGTAGGTAGGTACCTAACGTACTACATCCATCATCTATCTATACTAATACTTGTTATCCGGATAAAAAGTATCATAAGTCCGACTCCTAGTTCTAAGCTACCTTCCCTACCAATTTTCAGCCGTTCTTGAGTCATAGGTAAATAGTGTAACTAACACGACTTTCTTTTATATATATAGATATAAATTGTAAAGTGGTTGTGTCTGTACACTGGAGATATTTAAAAAAAAACTTGGGTTATGTTATATTAACGATTCCGAACAAGAAAATATATTTTTTTGGAAATCTTGTCTGTTTGTGGCGCGATGAACGCAAAAACTACTGAACGGATTTTGATTCTGTTTTTTTCTTTGGAAGTTCTTGGTCAGACTTAGAATTTTAGCCATGTTTGATCAAACCGGTTGAGTAGAACCGGAGATATAGCCAAAAAACGTGAAATCCGATATCCACGCGGGCGAAGCCGTGGGCGTAGGCTAGAACTTGATAATATCATAAAGTATAGCTATAATGCTTGGCACACTACGATAATAGGTATGTGAACCCAATATTACAATACCTATGTATGGTTTCCCTATATTATCGCCACGATAACAGGAAAAAATTAATTCAATGTGCACATATAAAAATAATGAGCGATAATAAACCGATGTAGCACTTATAGTAAAAAGGTTAACCACGCACTTAACATGCAACACTTTTATAAGCTTCTGTACTATTTTCATCAATATTTTTATTCACAACTAGCTTCTGCCCGCGCCCGCGCGGAGGTCAATATCACCACCAAGTCTATTTTAAATAAATTATGATTTTTTTTAAGTTAAACAGTTTTAAATTGTATTGTCATCAGAACTAAATACTTCTGCCAAATATCAGACCAATCAGACAACTGACCCAAACAAACAGGTCGAGTTAAATAAAACTGTTTAAAAACGACTCACCACTCCACTACTCACTACCCCACTTCACTCCACACTCCGCTCTCCGCTCTCCACTCCCTACTCCACTCTTCTGGTCTCCACTCGTCTAACCAAAACCCTTCTAACAAAATAGCACTCCGGGAGTGCCGGCAGAAGTGAAAACTTCAATATTACTTACTCATTTTCTTTCACTACTTCATCATCACTTTTTTCATTAATAGATTCACTTTGTTCGATTTTCATAATTTAAACAATTCACATTTACGAATACACAACAGTGTATTTACTACACAACAGTCAAGCAATCAGCTGTCACCATCCTTGGATACGCGTGGGACGCTGTACATAAACACACACGGTCATTCGCGCAAGCGCCCTGTGCCGCCTAAACAGAGCAGCACACTCAGGCACGGTAGAAAGAGTGGGAGATACTAGTTCCTCTCCCTTCCCCTCGATCTTACGCTTTTTCGATCAGCATCACGTGACCCTGACGCGAGTTTGAAAGTTTTTACCCATACAAAAAAAGTGCTCAGCGCCGCTAAAGAAGTTTTCACTTCAAAAAAGCCGCTTCAAAATCTGTTCGGTAGTTTTACGGAAGTAAAAACTATTGAACAGATTTTGATGGGGTTTTTTTTATTAGAAAGGTATTGATTAGACTCAAAATTTACCGTATGTTTGGTTATAATTGGTTAAGTAGAACCGGAGATATGACCAAAAACGACCTAAAATCGAAGCGCGGGTGAAGCCACGGGTATCAGGTTATATAAGAAGTATGTTGCCCAGAAGTATGAACTATACTTTAATCGTAACAAGTTTGATCAAAATCCCTCCAGTACTTTTTGATCAATGCGTGCACATACACAGTGTAGACAGACAGACAGACAGAAAGACAAAAAAATGTGAATATATCGTATATTTTGTTTCAGCACTTCAAAATTTCACCAAACCAAAAAGCTGGCTTTATGACGTGACGAATCTTGATGTAATACATAAAGAAAACAATGGGTTTCAGGTGAATCTTTATAATCTTCGTAGTGCCTAACTTTTTTTATTCCTTATTGGATAAACAAACAACATCACAATAAAAATACTTAAAATATTTGAAAGATAGGTAATACCTATAATATGGATGGATACATAATAATTGTGACATCTACCTACACACCACAGGTATGATAAACACATAAATAAAATAAATAAATTCTAATGGTAAGCATAATAAATCTGTTTGACGATGATAGTGTTACATTAGCTTAGGTTACATTAGATTAGGTCAGATTTTATTTGATTAGTGGCAGAGAGACAGTGTAGGATCCGAGGATTGCCTTCCACCAATCTTCTACAGATACTGGAACTATATGCATATACCTCCCTATTTAAATTTCAATTCAAAGAAGACTTATTAGTAACCCAAATGAATGATACTGACCAGTGTTGGGCGAATTGTGACCAAATTAATTTTTGAAGATTATGATTGTAATTGTGCAATCTGTGTATTTCAAAGCCATGTTTACCAAATCTCATTACTTACAATGTTTTGTTTATATAGCGTAGTGGAGTAAGCAGTTTATTTACGGTTTATTTAACCTATGGACGGTAAGCGTTCAAGACTCAAAAATGACGGGGGCTAACCATATGTGATGTGCGTGGATTTTGGGTTGCACTGTGTCACCCAAATTGGGTTGAAATGTGATTCCTGAATATCCTACCTGCTGTCACTACAGTTTTTACACCATTTCACAACACAAGACATGCTGTATTTTTATTTTATTGTTTCGCTGACTGAATCCGTCAGTTTCATTGCCTTCAGTTGTATTCTCCAACGCGTCCCGTCCTAGGTTTTTTAAGTTCACTGATTAGATCATTAGCAAACCATTTTGTAACACCACAAGTTGTTTTATAAATCTTTTTTAATTTTTTTACAGAATGAGAAATTCAGAGCTTGGATGAATACAAGTTTGGAAATTAAACCAGCCATACGGTTCTTTAACACAGGTATGGCCGGTGACGGGCTCGACGCGGGGGGATATAGTCTAGTGATCTCTTACTGTAAGTGTTCACGATTATAAGCTCTTATGATACTGTCAGATGGATAAACTATTATACTACATAGGCATAGACATTTAATCATAACACTTCAACCTTCAACGGTGCGCACTCTAACGTATGAAAGAAATTTCATTCCGCACACGCTTAGATTGTGGAATGATATCCTTGCTGTGGGTTTCATTAGCGTCTATAATATGGGTTCTTCAAGAAGGGCATTAGATGTGACGCCCTTGGGATTGCATAATATATCCATAGGCCACAGTGACCGCTTCCCATCGGGTGGGCCTCGTGCTTGTCTTGGAGCAAATTTGATAGTAGGAAGTATTGTCGCCTCGTGATCATGACTGCTGAAAATCAATCGATACTTCGGGACCAGTGTTAATAATAAATGGCTATTTATATTACTGTTTCATGCTCGGATCTCTCTGAAATTTTATACAGAACATTGCCTGAAATTTCCTGGGTGTTACGGAAATGGGTCACAATTAAACGCGGTTAACAGTGTGTGTCAGGATGGCGTGAGAGATGTCTGAGTAGTCGCAAACTTTGCACCAAATAACTGTACCTAAACTGTACTAAACTGCACCCATGTTAAAAAACTGTACCTCAAACAAATAAATAGATAGTGACATGGACACGCCGTCGTTCCAAGCTGGCGTACAGCTTGGCGCGCATAGTCTTGTATCACTCCAACGTATGGGAACTATGTTCTGGAACATATATCAATAAACTGTACCTAAACTGTACCTCATAAAACTGCCAATAAAGAATATTTATCACGCGTGATATCTGTCAAATGAACAACAATTTTTTTTTATTGCTCAGATTGTCAAACATCTCTCACGCCATTCTGACACACACGCAGGCAACACCTAGTTGAATAAGGTGATTAGCAGACGGCGGGGCGGGGCGGTCAAAATGAGCGCGACGCACTCTTATTTGTACGATTATAAGGATGCATTTGTTTCAATTGTTTCGCGCAATAGCTCATGTCGCTTGTCAGACATACGCGGGCTAAATGCGATCAATGTTAGTAGTAATAAGAGTGCGTCGCGGACATTTTGACCGTTTCGCGCCTCCATCTGCTTATCGCCTAAAGACTTATAAATCTGGGTGTTCAAAAATCAATCTTTGTTCCAGCTTACTCAAAATATATCACCGGGCCACGAATAGTGTTGATAAGTTCGGAGCCTCTCGCTACTCAAGAATTCGAAAGAGCTAAACGACGCAGCATGTCCCCGCCTGATGTCGACCCACACAGTAGGAACAATCAAATTAAAGATACAGCCATGCCTCTATGGACCTTCTTAGCTATTAGTTCAGCTATATGCATATTACAGAGATAGACATCTTATAAAGGGTGTCTATAAACAGTGAACCATTTAATTTGATAAAAAAACTAGTCAGCGACAAAAGTAGATGATAATTTTCAGATTTTTAAGGTAAGTTATATTTCTTAGTGGATTACAGGGTCGGCAGCGCGAGTGTGACGCCTCTGGTGTTGCACCCGTCCATAGACCACGGTGACCGCTTCCCACCAGGTGGACCGTGTGCTTGTCGGCCACCTAAGTTGTATAAAAAAGTGGAAATGCTGTTTAACTACTGCGTAGGCTCTATTAAAATATTTTTAATTGTTAGTTAAAGTATACTTAATCATTTTAATTCCGATTTTTTTAAATTAAAATCTATGCGATCATCATCTAATTTTGCCGCTGACTGTACCACCTATTATACATTTATTGTAGGATTATTAGTGTACGTAATGGTGACTCCCATTTCTGAGACTTTATTTATTTATTCATTGCGTTCCATAATGTGATACTTTACATTTAACTTACCATCAGCCAAGGTGAAGTCATATCAGTATGTCCAATATTTTAAAAATATCTGGCCCCCATGACTTCGCCTGTGACTACTAACTTGGAACTTCGATATCGCCATTGGTTGTGGAGGTCAGATGGCAGTCGCTCCACGTAAAATATCTAAGTTCAGCCGCATCACAGTTGGACTGGAAAGCCGACCCCAACTGAGTTGGGAAAAAGGTTCAGAGAATGATGATGATGATTTAATGAAATTTTGAAGCAATTAGTACCCATGCTAACTTTTCATATAGATTTAGATCGGATGTGTGTATAAGAGAATTTCGAATATGGTCCTCAGTTAATACTTAGTTTCAAAGATAGATTGGACCACTGGCTACGGACAAACAAGTTTGACTCAAAATGAACACTGTGGTATAGGCACGTGCTCAGTTAGCCGGAGTAATCTCCCAGAAAGAGACCAGTCGTGCGTTCAGGTCCCTGGATGTAATTTTTTCGGATCAATATCTATAAGAAAGTATTTTATTATTAACTGGAATAATAAAGATATTATTTGTATGATTCAATAATACCTACTCATAAGAAATAAATGTGTAATAACAATAATAACTACGTTCATTATACTACATCAATTATGTTCATTGAGGTTAGTGAAGGTTGCTGCGCTTACCTTAGATACCCAAGATCATAATCACGAGGCTAACACTACTAATGTCACAGAAACCGCTTAAAATAACCACCATAGTGTGTCTTCACACATGCATAGCAATACACACACACACACACACACACACACACACACACACACACACACACACACACACACACACACACACACACACACACACAGAGAGAGACACACTTAAACCTTCTCTTTCACACACACCTCATTAGTTCTTTATATATAACCTATTACTTAGTATAATTTTGAAGTCTTGCCAGTAAAATTTGGCTAGTTAAACTTGATGACCTGTAATCCAGGCTTTTGTTACCTATGCGCCAGATATACTGGCATCAGCGATCCACAGACAACGTGTAAAGGCAGCAATCTTAACTTGATAATTATAAATATTATTTATTATAGCTTGTGCTAAGGAAATAAAAAAATTATTATAATAAAATTATAATTCATTATTAAAATATTTTTTATGCTATGTAATTAATATACTTTTAATACAGAAATAAATAATAATTTTTATTCGCTTTTATTCATTTATGTACATTTTATTTATTTAAGAAAAAAACTACCATCTATGTGTACTAACATATTAAAGACAAAAAGATTTTGTATTTTTGTAAGCTCTCAATAGATAAGCTTAAAAACAATTTGGTTGATAAAAATAAACTCAGCCATAGAAAGCTTCATTAACAGAGAGCTTGACGATCTCTGCGGCGTGGTAGCTCATTCGACTGCTACGTCGGATGACGCGGGTTCGATTCCCGCCCAGTGCAAATATTTGTATAAATGAATATGTCTATTTGCAATGATCTGGGTGTTTCCGTGTCACGCACAACATGCTAATCCGTCGGTCTCGGTTGCCATACGAACATCAATGGCAGTCGTTAGAACGGGTAGTTAGAGCCCTAAAAGTTTGACAACTGGTCTAACTATAGAAATTTGATATTGCCAATGGGTTGTGGAGATCAGGCTGTCGATTCTGCTAAAGCAAAACCACTGCCATGCCACTGACACTCTAAAAATACTTTTAATTGAAGACTTTACCGTTATTCAGTTTAAGTCTGAAATCAAATGAATACATTAAACTTTTCAGTCGCTCTAATCATTTAATTTTAGACTTTAATTTGATAACAGTAAAGTCCAAAATTAAATGGTATTTTTTTGAAGTGTCATTGGTATGACAGTGGCTTGTTTTAAAAGAATCGAGGCCCAGATGGCTGTCGCTTCACGGAAGATATCGAACTACGCCGCTTCGTAGTTAGACTGAAAAATCGATCCTAACCGAGTTGGGAAAAGGCCCGGCTCTATAATAATTTGTCATAGAGCTTTATTTTCATGTTAAAAAAATTAGTGATCCTTAGGAAAGTTTGTAATAATGTATCGAAAGGTAAGTTTAGGTTTAAAGAACTATATTTCTCAAAATAACAAATTCAGATATAAAAAAGTATGTATAGTAAAGGTATCGAAAAAAATTTCTAACCTTCAATTGACAGAATAGGTATTTCGCTTAGATTATTAATATGTCGTATTTCGCTTAGAAACGGACTGTCGCGGATTCAAGTCCCGTCCTGGGCCTCGATTCTGCTAAAGGCAAACCACTGTCATGCCACTGACACTCTTATAAATGCCATTTATTTGTAGACTTTATTGTTATCAAGTTAAAGTCTAAAATCAAATGAAAAGAATTTAACTTTTTCATTCGCTCTACAGAATATCATTTAATTTTAGACTTTAACCTGATAAAAATAAAGTTCAGAATTATATGGTATTTTTTGAAGTGACAGTGGCTTGTTTTAACAGAATCGAGACCCTGGATATTGACTTTTCGGTTTTAAATGTAGGTATAGTTACTGTTAACATATCTGCTTATTACATACTTATATACGTTAACATACCTAGATAAAATTACATCACAAACACTACATGCCAAATTACGTACAATGGTGCACCCATTGTATTGTTGTGATGTTCGATATAATGAATGTATACCGTCAGTCAATCCAATCAGCAAGAACATATACCGACTTGCAGGTGAGGTTATCTTAGGACCCCAACATCAGTCCAGCAAAACTCCAATAAAATAATTAAATAGAAAAAAATCTTGGTCTTTTTTTCCTAGGTAAGTAGATAGGTACGGTACGTCACTAAAATTGCGTTCATGGTATTATTAGATATAACTAAGGCGTATTATTATTTTAAGTTATAAATTAGTAACCCACTAACTTCCAACTTTCTAATGTAAGTACTTATATACATATTACTTTACTCCATTGTCATAATAATTAAATTTTAAATGTTTCGTTATTAAGTAGGCTTAAACTTCAGCCCGTTAGTAGTATTCCTAGTAGATACTTATTTCGACCCCATGATGATGATTTTATTGCTTTTCTTAGCCCCATTTCAGAACCCTTCGGCTCATGTGAATAATTGTCACTTACATTAAATTGTGAAGTCGTCTGACAAATATACCACCGATTGTGTTTAAAAAATTGATTGAATACCGAGGTACCAAATACTTTAATTATTAAGTAGTTAGTTACCGCACGCACGCATTAGATTACATTAGTTATAAACTACTATTAGTTATAACTACTTTTAGTTCAATGACTTTTGGTTTAACTACATTTACTTGCTACTACATTTAGATATAATATAACAGCGTAACTTAACAGTATGCAAACTGCATGAAGTAGAATCTAATTGGATTACGTCGATCTAGTAGTTATAATTTGGTTAATGGTTTAGGCGCAGAATGCCCAATTCCTCGGCGTCCAGTTTCTGGATCCCGGTTCCTGCATGCCAGTCCTGGATTCAGGTCCTGGAGCCTGATTCTTGGAGTCCAGATTCAGGAGCAAGGATGAAGGGTTGGGAAGAGGAAGAGGTGTTAGGTGTCAGGATGTAAACCCATCACCACAAGCACCGATATCGCAGGATCCGGCCTATCATCAACGTCAGTTCTACTGGCAGTCGGTTGGACGCTATTGGTCAAAACGTTCGTCGGCTTTTCGGATTTGGTCGGTACTCATAGTTAGTTGGTTGGATCCTGCCCTAGCAGTGTGTGCATTACCTACTAGGTATCGAATACATTCACAAAGTCTGTCTTTGTTTCAGAAACCAGCACCGAGCGTTCAAGTTCTTCCCGAGACAGCCGGATGTCTAAACCCGGCTCAGTGGGTTCCACCACCACGCTTTCGAGTGGATCGGATCCAACCACCCCCGTATCAAGTACGCAAGATGATGATATGCCCATTTGGGCCCTCGTAGTGATTTATACAGCCGTATCTGTATTCGTTGCAAGCATAATCATTGCTTATGCTCTTTCAAAGTTTAAAGTGAAAAATGTATCTATGTTTATTTGGTAAAATTAAATGTTGACATCATATTGCAATATGGAAAGTAACTAAATATGGGCCAGTGCTTTAAAATGGGCTAGTAACACTGCTCGAAAACAAAAAAAAAACCAAAGATGTACTATACGTGCCAAACAACTTTGCGTCTATGAAGTTCGCGCAAGAGGCGCAGCAATGATGGATTTGTAGGTATCGCAGGGGTAACATTCGCGCAGCTGAGGGGGAACGGGTAGGCACGTGGCCAGCCGATACGATGCACCTGCATGTTCAATCGTGCATCTCGCTCTGACACGTTCGGTAATTTCGCCATTTCGTTCTAACGTACTGTTGTGAACTTAATTGTTAAAAGATTTTGTTAATTTAAATTATAAATCTGTCGATATTATACTTAACACAAGTAAATTGATTTATGTAAATGATGCTGCAATCGGGTATTAGGTAGGTATTATACTTCTATTTAAAATATCTATGCACTGGAAATTACTTTAGGTCATTATTTATTAAGTTGTTTGCTGCCTAAATAGATTAAATATTTAGCATGATTCAATTAGATGAAAATCTCGAATGAATACTCAGAAGGTCTATTATTATAGTACCTAATTCATATTTTTTTTATTATAGTACCTAATTTCATACTCAGTAGGTACTTTTGTTCGCGACGGTACCTGCGCAACCTTGATTAAGTAGCTAACTTCGTAGACGCAAAGTTGTTTGGCGCGTATAGTACTAAACCAACGGGAAAACTTAGTTTCTTACGAGCTTACGAGGCATGAAATTTGAGGTGAAAAATTGCTTTTCACTATTTAAAGCTAATAAGTAGACTTTCTGTCGAAAAAAGTTAAATGTAAACGTTGTAGCTGAAGTCTACAATTTTTGTATGGGCTTTTTAATCTACCACAATTTCTCACGAAGTTCTGTCGTATTATATCTTTCTCCGTTGGTTGCACTTTATTATATACTTCGTCGTATAATAAAAAAAGAAACTTGAGACAAGGAACTAGAGACATGGAACCTATAGAAAAGAAAGAAACCCAAATAAAAAGATAACTAAGGCTGCCCAGTGACAATAGCACTGCAAATTTTATTGACAATGAAAGTGAAGAGGAAATCCCTTTGATTTGGATACACCGTGACACTGATGTTATAAAAGGGAGAGCAACCGCTGACTCTGTAGAAACAAAAAAAAACTGAAGAAAAGTATCAGGTGGGATAGAGGTAAAACGTGAGCCTATCATCATCAATAAAAAAAATTGCTGTCAGAACAATGTTTATTGTCTTTTTTTTTCTGCAGGCACTCCGTTCTCTCTCCAGCTCTGGACACAATGACTGAGCTGAGCTAAAGCTTGATGTTTAAATATGTGATTTTTGTGCGTTAATTATGTAATTTCTTACGTTCACCAAAGGCTGGTTTTATCGTTACGCGTTTCGGCAGCGCCGTTGGAGCGCGCGCGTTCAGAGATATATGGGAGTAGAAGTTGCGTTTTAGTGTCGCGCGCTTGGGCAGCGCCGTTTAATAAACGCGCGATGTTCGACAGCGCTGTCCAAACGCGCGCTGCTCATTCGCTTCTACGGCCAGTGTGCGTTTTAGTGTGACGCTGTTGAGACGCGCCGTAGGTATAGTTGAGAAATTAATTACATCGATACGGGACGAGTAATCGAGGAAGTTCTATCCAGAAGATGTTTATGGGACCCGGCCGATGAATTATACAAAAATAAGGATGCAAACTGCTTGTTGATAGGCGAAAAAAAAAAATTATTACTATTTTCTCGTAAATCGGAGAAAAACGTTATGTGTTCGCCTTTCAGTAACCTTGTAGCGTTATAAGGATCAACTACTCGTTTTCGCCGTTGCCTTCTTTTCCATAATAAGTAAATAGCCAGTAGGTACTCGACTCGCATTAACCCTCATAATATTGTACACGACTGTCTCACAGCAGCGGAACGCGTGCTACTAATCTCGTTTTATAGTGCACCGCTGTTCAAACGCGCGCTGTTAACAGCGCGCTGCTCAACAGCGCGTCTAGCGGCGTGACGATAAAACCAGCCAAAGTTATGTGATCTCTTACACGATAATCATAATGATAAGTAGTTTTATTATTTTTATGGAAGATGTCTATAGTTATTAGAAGACCTAGTTAATATCTATAAATAGTCAGCACGGGTATTATATTTGAGCACCTACCAGTTCCATGTTTCACGTTCAAGATTCGGTATTGTTATTTTTGCTCTCTAAAAAATTAAAATAATATTTTTAAAAAGTTTTTTATTTTTCACCCAAGAACAAAATTGTAGCCCATATTTAGATACTGGCCCCTATTATAATTGAAAGATATTAAGAATTATTTTTTTATTCCGCAGAATGTTTGAATTTTAATGTACCTATTAAAATTAATATCGCTATATTAATTTTAATAGGTACATATAATACTCGTTATACTCGTTCTAATTTGTCCCTTTGTTTTTTGTTGTTGTTGTGTTGTGATCATTGGTTGTGGAGGTCATGGTGTACAGAGTGTACTCTGTCTACGATTCAGAACGAGTCGTCATTCTCGAGTCATCATCATCGATATTTTCCTAAAATAAATATCGAAGTTCAGCCGCATCACAGTTAGACTGGAAAGCCGACCCCAACTAAGTTGGGAAAAAGGTTCAGAGAATGAGGACTCGTTCTAAATCGTAGACAGAGTACACTCTGTCTACGTTCCAAATATACAAACAGACACACAAAAGATACTAATAGATGGGCAGGGAGCCAAAAAGAAATGCATGTCCTTGAGACCCAGCTCCTGCTTGTGTCGCTCTGCGGGAGCTATCTAAAGGGACAGGTCTAATGCTAGTTATATAGACTTGCCTTTTCAACATAACCAGCATTTTTTTAAAATTACAAATGACACCTTACCACACCACCTTGCCACGCGACAGTACCTAATGTATGCAACTGATACAAATCACCAGTCGCCTGAAGTACCAGATCTCAGGTATGTATTTAATGCAATCCAAGCGTTCGGCCAAGTCTTGGTCTATGGAATCCGTAGAGCTCAACGTCTAGTACACGGTCTTTGCCTCATTAAGTTACTGACTGCTGCTCTCAAGCGCCCACTAATTTACTCCTTCCGCGACCTCTAGCGACAATGACGAGCAACCATGGAGGCTCTTTGAGTTTCAGATGCTATTCGACAAAATATCTTAACATATTGAACACACAGGTTAAAGATCTTAATGTACTCCGACGGTGATAGGGAAGGGTTTATTGTCCTATTGAAGGGTCTATTGCGGTTGTGTCAAGGGTATTTTTGAATCTCTAAGAGACCACTGGTAGTGTTAAGGGTATAATTCCATCCCCATGACACAACCGAGTGTCACGAATCATTTTATCTTTGTTTCAGATGATATAACCAGCGTTACACATCTACAAATTACAAGTTCTGAAATACCTGTATTCACCACAGAGAGCCACGTAACTGTGGAGCCTCCAATTTCGGCAGGAAGAGGAGGGAATCTAGCCCCCGGTGATGAAAGTACGAACTATTGTTTGGTTACCAACGCCTGGTAGTGTTAAGGGTATGATTCCATCCTCAGTGGCGTTCTTGTCCCAAACATTTTGTCTTTGTTTCAGATAAAATAACCAGCGTCACTCCACCATTAATGAGTTCTGAGAGGCCTGTACCCATCATAGATGCACCTAAGAAGCCTCCAAGTTCAGCTGGAAGAGGCGGGAATCTAGTCCCCAATGATGAAAGTACGAACTATTTTTTGGTTACTAATGTCTGGTAGTGTTAAGGGTATGATTTCATCCTTTTGACACAACTGGTGGCGTCACGAGTCAGTGGCGTTCTTGTCGCCAACATTTTGTCTTTGTTTCAGATAATATAACCAGCGTCACTCCACCATTAACAACAAGTTCTGAGAGGTCTGTACTCACCACAGAAGCACCCATTGAGCCTCCAAGTTCGGCAGGAAGAGGACGGCATTTAGTCCCCAACGATAAAAGTGTTTGGCTGCCAACATCTGGTAGTGTTAAGGGTATGATTCAATCCCAATGACGCATCCGGTAGTATCGCCGGTCTATAGCATTATTGTCGCCTATATTTTGTCTTTGTTTCAGATAATATAACCAGCGTCACTTCACCATTAATAACCAGTTCTGACAGACCTGTATCCACCACAGAGAATCACGTACCTAAGAAGCCTCCAAGTTCGGCTGGAAGAGGAGGGAATCTAGTCCCCAATGATGAAAGTACGAACTATTGTTTGACTACTAACTTCTGGTAGTGTTAAGCGTATAATTCAATCCCGATAACACTACTGGTGGTGTTAAGGGTCTGTAGCGTCGTTATCGCCGATATTTTGCCTTTTTTTTTCAGATAATATAACCAGCGTCACTTCACCACCAACAAGTTCTGAGAGGCCTGTACCCACCACAGGGAATCACGCATCTATGGAGCCTCCAAGTTCAGGAGGTGGAAAACGGAATCTAGTCCCCAATGAAGGTACGAATGACTGCAAACGTATATCTGGTAATAATAACAATTACTTGCGAACTGTACTGTAGCCACTCAATGCCTGGTGTTTATATCATTTTATTTTGTTCCTGATTTCTGAATTGAGAACAACGCCTAAGCACTTAAGTTTAAGATAGACTGCTCGCGGTACCGCGGCCGCCCACGATATCCTTTGAAGCCTCTCAAGTGATAGCACTAATTTGTGTTAGCGTTCTAGAATAAGGATGAACATATTATAAATTTTTTAAATTAAGTAATTGAATCATGCATACCAATGCAATAAATTGAGCTTAAGAACTTGTAGATCCAGCTGGTAAACATTCTGTCTTTGTTTCAGATTATTCAAAATATAGCACCGAACCGACAACTATATCCACAACAACTAACCATGTTGTCAGACCCACCCCAGTCCCCATCACAGAGAACGTGCTTCCGGAGCCGTTGACCCAGAATCCGAGAAAACCGAATCCAATAACCTACAATGAAAGTACGATCAATGGCGATGTGCCTACCTGGGCCCTCATAATAATCTATACAGCCGTAACCGTATTTGTCATCAGCGTAATCACTTACATTGCTTACTTAATGTTGTCTATTTTAAAAATAGACATGTTTATTTGGTAATTATATATCTAACCTAGTTATATACAGCGTCCTAGGGGGTGGGCGATGCCACATGGAGATGAAGTATTTTAAATGTAGATAGACAATTTTACTGAAAGAAAACTTCATGTTGATTTTTAAAAACAATATAAACTGTATTCAAAGATTTTCGAAAATTCGCTTGCAACACTCGGTAATTGAAACGGCAAAAAATTCGAAAAAATAACATTCTGTACTTCCCCTCGCTGAAGTTGAGCTTTCAAGCGTACCTATCTGCTGCCAAATAATGAATTACCTAAGATTTTTTTAGATTTGTGTTGAATTGATATCAAATTAGATAAGAAATCTCTTAGAATGATGTTTTTAATCATTAAGACATGTTGCTACCTAGGATAATAGTTATAGTATTTTTAAGACATTACTTGATATTTGTGCTTCAATAATAAATGATGTAGCTATCACAGGGTAAGTAGGTATCTATTTGACATTAGAAATACTTGTGAATTTATTATTCAAAAGATAAAAATGTTTTAGTATTTCCAAGTGTAGCTCTCTATCTAACTTGTAATAGACGCCATAAGATATTTCCAAAAACGTAGGTTGCTAGAAGGAGCTTGGGTGGTGTATTAATTATACTTATTCGCCATTATCACTGTCACAAAGTAGTATAAAATAAGTTTAAGGTCTGTTAACATCTAAGTATATGTTACTTTTGTTAATTTTTTTTTTTTTACCTATACCAAATGGCTACTAAAGAGCAACAAGTAGGTCATAATTCAATGAAAACCGAACGTCATTGCTATTAATAATAATTTATTTGATATCATATTTTGAAAAGCGAATGGTTTTATCCGGTTGCGACTAATAACAAGACAATAAAGTGAGTTTCTGGTGCCCAGAAACCATTTTTATTTGCGTCGTTCACTATATCAATTTAGTAAGTATAGGATTTCCTAAAGGCTTAAAAACTTAATTTGGGGAAAAATAGTTAGTTTACAGGACAGGCTATGATGAGGAGTTATTTTATTTCATTTTGTCAGTGGAAGTTAAAAACGAAATTATTCGAAAACATTTATTGAACTAAGTACATTAATTGCATGTTCAGTGTTAACAATTAGGGTGCTTTTTTAGAAATAAATGCAATAAATTAACAGTATAGGCAAAAGTTAACCTCGGCCCGGGTCCATAATGTCCAGATAATAATAAATGCTCTGCCAATAAGCTACCCGAGGCCCGTCTGAGTTAATTCATAAGTATAAGTAGTATTTTTTTTATTAGATAATATAATATAATACTTTTAAAGTGAGATAGTATTTGTGATACCAAAGTTCTAATTAATTTATATGAAGGCACTTAATTTATGAACTACAATTATCTCAATAATAATGAAAAAATAAATTATAATATCTAATATTTTGACATTTTCGAAGTAGAGGTCCAATTGTCGTAAAAAATTATGTTCAAAATTCGGTTTCAGTCAAGCCTCGATCTCATAAAAAATTATGTTTTTGACATTTGGGAGATCGACGTGAGATCGAAACTAGACAGAATTTTGAACATATTTTATTACGAGAATTGGCTCTCAGGTGTAGATCCTACTTTAGTTTTTTTTTACGTTGGAACTATAAGGCCTATTCAAACTTAAGCGATATTCGTTACCGTCTGCGGTAGACAAAACCGCGTAGATATGCGGCACTAACCGCTCTAGCGGTGCCGATAGCGAGTAGGTACCACTCGAATTTGAGTTAGCCTTTCAGGAAGTTGCCTATTGCTGATTTAACAGTTGTTTGGAATTTTTGTATTCAGAACAAAATAACATTTTTACCGATATATAATATTAAAAACGTACAACCAGTTAAAATACTATATAACTTATAGGTATTAAAAAAATATTCGAGATTAAAATAAGTTTTAGTTCTACTAAACTCTCTCATTTGCGAGAAGTGCGACAACTCAACCGATATTTCTGAAAAGTATTGTTATAGTTAGTACATACATTTAGTTTAAATGATTTCTTTTATGCCTAGGTAAAACTTTTTCGAAGTGACTAGTATCTAGTTCGTGTGTCTGTATATTTAGTATGTAGTACTTGATATGCATGAAATACGGCTACATTAGTTACCGCCCTTTTCGCAAATGAGTAAAATGAAACAAATTGTCCATAGAATATAAATAATTATGATCTACATTAATAATCATTTAACCATTTACTGCTGATCAACAGGATGCCAAAGGAATATAATAATCAAAATAACTACTACTACACTAACATTCGTGTTCTAGTCTATGTTAGTTGCGTTTTAAGTGAGATTAATAATATCGAAAGTGTTACCTACATAATAAGACAAAATTTGAAATCTAAAAAGTGATAACGTTAAAAAACAATAGGTACTAAATCGTATGCACTACTGTGTCACTAGTACGAGTATAGTATAAATAAAACAAGCTTATTGACAACTCGGCGTTTATAAGAAAAAAATCTATTTTCATAGGCACCGAGCTATAAAAAAAAATAAAAATATTTCATCTCTTAAAATATTTCCTGATTAATATAAGTAAAATAGTCATCAACAAAATAAGGTCAAGTGTGTTGAAGTACGCGCGATATATAATTATTTCCGTCTCTGTTTTTCATGAGTTTTGGCAATATCTTGCACTGTTAACTCCTGTCAAAAAATGGCTAATGAAGATTTATTTTTTTGTTGAAATAATACTTCCTTTCTAATAAAGATCTTTACAGATGAGATTACAACGACGAGTACAACCTACTTAAACAATTACAGACAGGAGGATGTAAGTATGTCGTATAAATGATTAAGTCCTGTGATTTTCTCCTAAATTTTCCTTAAAATCCGGATTTAGCTACTGTCCTACATTATTTCAATTATGGTTATATGAATATACTGATGAATTTCCTCACAATACTAATGCTTTTGAGGATATGAATACAATCATTTACATTTGTATTACACTTAATCAAAAAATATTAAGACTTGTTACATTATACCCCACTTGACCCAGAAAACAATAAAACAGTGAAACTTAAAAGTTTCGCACCTAATACTAGAACATAAATTTTCTTGATAAAATAACACGTTTACATAATAATAACTATAGTGAAGGGTTCATAATATCACAATAAAAAATATCTACCACGAATTTCATGTAGACTTGCTATAGGCAATTCTTTTAAATGTAAGTTACATTTTGTCGCATTCTATTCGCGCAGAAGTATACTAACTGCGAAAAAATTAACTCGGTCGAAATCGACATGTTTCGTATCGTATTGGCGGAAATACATTTTCAATGATTACTGCATATCAACCACGGAATATCAAGATGAAGTGCTTTAATCAATTGTCAGTCACAATGATGTGGATATGTTCAAAATTGTTCGCAACGCTTTTGCCTTGTTCTCGGCTTAAAATTGTAACCAATCACATCACTGTCTTGTGTGACGTGATGTGATAATTTGACGGCTCTAGTTTCCATACTAACGAAGTCTCAACATGCGTCATTGGTTGATTAGTCCTTTTGTAGTCTTTTGATTGACTAATTAGAATACATGCGCGAATATTTAGACGATTGGTCAAGAATTTTGTCTCGAGGTTTAACAACATAATACGCGATGACAGTTATTCTTTAAATTTTGATTTTAAAAACCAATAAGTAAAGATGTTTCACAAATATATGGACCTTGGGCCCGATAATTGTACACTACTTAGAAAAATAGCTAGGCAATGTAGTTTACATTTTTCACTATTCAACTCTTATAATATTGCTTCGTATTATGGGCGGAATCTAACTAAATAAACACTTTCTTGCAACACAACAAACATGGCGGATTAAAACTATAAAAATGTATTTTTGCCAATAACCGGTGTTATTTCTCTTTTTTCTGTATTGTGTACAATTATGGGGCCCAAAATGAAACATCTTCTTTTACGTTTATTATCGTACAATAAATTTCAATAGCATCGCCGAAAACTGTGGACATCAAACGAGCAGTAGTTGACCTCCTCAACAGATTTAGTCAGCTGAGCGATGCACGGATATCCTCCTGTAAGTCCACAGTTATTGTCATCGTATATTTCTAGGTATCACTCTCATTACAACAAGCCTTCAATAAGCTGACCCAGAGAAAAATTACACAGAATTTACATATGAAAAAAACTCGTAGCGTATGAAATGAGAAGAGGGCTTGTCGACAAAGTGACTTGTATTCTATTCAATTTCTCATGTCAGAAATCAGCCATATAGCTGCTTTCTCTTTTCTGCCGTAACGACACTTCAAAGAAAGTGTTATCACGCTGTTTTCATCTAAAGATATAAAATATATTTATCATACTTTTCCGGCTTCTTGTAATGAGAATCGTAGGTATTGTGTACCGATTTCGCAAAAAAGAGGTTATTAGTTTTTATCACATATAGTATGGTGATTTTTCACCGTGGCGGCATGGATGAAACGTCAGGTTTAAGAGTAGGGTGTGCGTGGGTTCACGTTAATCATCTCGGTTGTGCTGAAAAACAAAATCATATAAAAAATTATACAACGTCACAAAATGAGAATTAATCACACAATCCGTTTTTAACATTAAATATATTATACTACTTAGGTGGCAGGCAAGCTCACGTCCCAGTATAATTTATTATTATGTTATACGGCATACTTCACATCACTATCTAGACCCAAAGTAAGCATTGTATAACCAGCTTCTAATATATTATGGGTTCTACAAAGCGGATTACATAATTTTAATTCGTAAATATAAACATAACACGTAATATATAAAAACATCCAAACTAATGCTAATTTAATATGCATGCATACAAATACTTACATCAATACGTACTGAACGGGAATCGAACCCGTGACCAAACAGGTAAACGGTTTAAAAGTATGAATTTATTCGTTAGAAGTAAAACTAATGAGCGCACTGTCTACTTTAGTTGTGCGTTTAAATAGGCCTATTATGATTTCAATTTCCTTAAATGAAAGTTTTTTATAAAATTGTTATGACGTGGTGGGTCTTATTAAATTAAAAATATGCTAGTTTTGTACACACTTAAAAACAACATAACCCTTCTTGGCAGTCGGGTAAAAATAACTTGTGAAAAAGGCTGAACCAATTCTTGAGTATTTTCTGGCTACAATTACTATTTAAAAGTTAGAATAACTGAAATAAGACTGCTTGGTCTGTTTTGCGGTATATGAACTCATAAGATATCAAAACATAATTATTATGTAGTAAAAAAATCTTTACTCTAACGGCTAGTTTCAGTCACTCTGCAAGCTTAAAAAAATTATAAAAAGCCCAACTGTGAAACTTTAACACAGTCGGGTAATAAAATACAGCAGAGCCTCACTAATGCGCTACTAGAATTATGAATTATGGCCGCCCATTGTGCATTTATCTAAAATTATTAAATATGGGGTTAGAAGAAGTTATTAAGAAAGGCATTGGAAAGTTAGTACAGTACGAGTGTGACACCCCTGCGGCTCTGGTGTTGCATATGTCTATAGGCCGCGGTAACCACTTCTCATGTGCTTGTCTGCCACCTAAGTGGCATAAAAAAAAACACACTACTCTGTATCTGTAACAAACTTTGCTGTATAGAAAAGAGTTTGTCTATCTATCTATCTGAGCAAACCAATAAACCAACACCTATTAATTCGAATAGTGCGGAATTAGTGAGACTCTTCTGTATACATAGAAAAAAAGGAAAATAAATGTGTATGAACTTACGAAGAGATATGGACATTTTCGGAGGTTTGCGGCTCCTCTAGGAAGTAGGATTGGGGCATGGGGTGTGCGTATCTGATGTTACAACATGCCTTATACATCTGTTAACTTGTTAGTTATCAACCTTATTCTAATAAAAAGCAGTTTCAAATTATTTCATAGAAGCATTTCTGTTAGTGACAACAGTTCACATTTAAAACAAAATTTTGTTTGGACCACGATAAAGTAACTATTTTATAACATGCAGGAAGCGATTCATAGTTTCCGGCAAACACCGGTTTTTGACAAAGTGTAGGGCAAAAATCTAAACAATTTACTTTCGCGACAATTAACCAATCATTGGTTGAATAGTCCTTTTATTGATTTTTTGTTTGATAATTTAGCGCACATGCGCGAATTATTATGACGTTTGTTCAAGATTTTTGCCGCTAAGTATACCAAAGCTGTACTAATTTTATCTTGGACCAACTTAATGCACAAGAGAAACTGGACTGAAATTTTAAATTAGATTTTACTTTTACATCATAATTAAGCTGCTTAATATAATGTTCAACTATCGTCAAAAATCTATGATACTGTTACTTGCGGATAAAAGTAAGTAAGTAAGCTTAAAAACAAATGAGACTATGGTATGGAAGCTTGAAAATGTAATCCAAATACATACATGTTATCATATCTTCTTTCGATATGTTTTATTTGCAAACTACGACAGCCTTAATACATACAGTTACAGTTTGGCCGCTGAGACTATGCGTTCCTGACACATGTCAATTCTTCATGACTAGTTATGTACAATAAATAACTTGTACCTAGAACCGTTCTCTAAACCTGTTCCCGACTTACAATAACATAATAATAATCACAGTCAGCATTATTGTGACAACGTGATTTCATTTTAATTTTAATTTTATTCTAATTTGGCTATCTATCTGCCCTATTTGTTTTTCCAATTTTTAATTTTTAATTTTTTTCATTCTTATTTAATTTTATGTGATTATTAATTGTAATTATGGGTTATTACCTGAAATAATAAAAAAAATCATATTCATTTCATTCATTATAAAAATATGATTCATTCTTTCTATTAGCTTGGGTAGGGGCTTATTACAAAATTACATTATTATAAAATTATAACGTTCTATTTTATATTTTTCAACCAACAGATTATTATTATTAAGATTACTAAAATATGCGGTTACAATTGCCTTGTTATTTTGTCTCATCACTATGAAAGCGAACATTTGACATTACCTTGAAACAGCGCAGTTTGACGTGGTTGGACGTGGTATGACTTTAAAAACTATTGATTTTATATTTTTAATTAATTAATTGTTAATCATTTTAGCCCAAAATTAATCTGTGTATTGTAAATTGGCACAGTAATTAAATTTTTAATGTTATCACTCGTTAATAAGGTCAATAAACGATATTTAAAATTTTGCCGTAAATTATACACCAGTTCAAAGTTACATCGCCCTTTCGCTCAAAACCTGTCAGGAACGCATTCTTTCAGCGATTCTATAATATATAGAAAAAAAATACTGCAGAACATAAAATAAGCATATTTTGTAAATGACTAGATGATAGTTACAAACATATTTACAGTATTGCATAGGTCTAAACACAATAACATATATTTTACATAGAATAACATGTATAAATTAAGATGAATCAGCATCAAAACCAAATTGCAAACATTTTTCTAGAAATCTTTTCTGAAAGACTAAAACAATGAAATTTTTGAGAAAACGTGTATTTTACCCTCTATATATCACATTGATATTATCATGAATCGTTATTTTAAAATTAAAAGTAGATTGTGAGATGTGGAACGCAGGTGAAGTCGATAGAGTGAAAATGTATACTTAGATATTCATCCTTAAACTTTTTGCATAGCAATAAAATTTTACAAAGGTGGAACTTAATGCCTGTGATATGTAAGTCAATTTAGGCGCTCGAAGAATTGTTATGAAATATTAGTTAAGATTTAGATCGAATTACGAACACCGGGCGATTCTAGTATGTATTTATGAAATTACTGTGCATGTTCTCATATATGTTGATTCCTGATAGATTGATGTCGTTTTCAAACATTAAGTACTATATTTTTTCAAGACGCGGTTAATTTTATGCTTAACTAATGCTATATTTATGTACGATAAATAAATCATATTTTGTGAGAAAAATATATAAGAAGAGAACAATACAAAGCCAGACAGACAGTTTAAAAAGATGTGAATGATGCAGTACTTGGTTCAGGAAAAAACATTTCTAAAAAACCTATCTTAGCTCGATCATCACGTCCACGTAGATATGATTTTTCAAAATATTTCGATACCTATCACTTAACAAAAAATAATACAAGTATTATGTACGTTTCTTGGGTTTGTTTTATCAAGATCATTATGTATAGGTATTTAGCCAGTTACACAAGGTTTACATCACATAAAAGAATCAATCTACCTATAAACAATTTTGTATAATAAATTCTGATTCAGAATTCCAAAAGTTGATCAATCATGATCCAAGTACTGCCGTAGCTCAATAAAACAATAGAAAAAAGATTAATGAGAATACAAATATACAAGCATTCTATAAAATACAGAAGGACACACAGGACAAAACATTCGCAAAAATTGCAGGCAATCCCAACATTAATAATTATCGGCAATGGTACAGATTCTCCTGTTATAAAACACTAAACTAGCCTAGAATTTTTTAAAATTTTATTTAGTTCTGTCAAAACGACGTCAACTAGACCATCGAAGTCGAAGTCGAAATTTTAAAACCCGAGCTGAGTTATTGGTGGAAACATTGGAAGATAAAAAAGATGTTATAAAAATTTACACATTGGCAAAATTACGGCGATTTTCTTCAATAAAAATCATTATATAAAAAAAGAATTATGAAGTACATCAATTTACTTTTTAAGTCCGATGCCGATAAGATAATATTATGAAGTTTCCAAATTCAATCAAAAATATTTTAGATACTTGAGAACAGCTTAGTTTCGGCATTGTCACCATTATAATCTAGTCTTCCGACAAACTACACAACTACCGATGTCAGGGCCTGACGTATCCTTGCAAATGTTTAGTATTTAAGGCATCTTCACACAGAAGCACACTAGACAAATTATTGTAACCAGCAAATGTACCTCTTAGAGCACTTGACGTGTATGACGAGCAGTATTATGCCCAGCAGGAGACATAGCGTGCCGACCACGACGTACGCCACGCCTAAGAACGGGTTCTTACCACCGAGCAGCGATGTTGTTGATATGACGAACGATTTTTTACCATCGAAGTCTATAACGGGGTAGTCTGCAAATAATAATAATATGTTATGTACCCTGAATGGACCTTAAGGCGACACACTCTTATTTGTACGAATTTAAGGTTACATTTTTGTCCGCGCAATAGCTCATGTCACTTGTCAGACATATGCGGGCTAAATGCGATCTAATGATAGTAATAATATGAATGCGTCCCGGTCAAAAAGACCTGCCCGCCCCGCCGTCTGCTTAACGCCTTAACGTGCAGATATCCTCTTCCTCTTCATTACAGATGCTATATATCAATCACATCGTAATGAAGCTGAACTACTACAGAAGTGATCTTTGTAAGTACAGGATCCGTTATCTTGTAACCTGAGGCAAGCATGCGCGAGAGCCTCGTCCAATCAGCAGGTGTACTGGCCCTGAAGATCTTGGTGAAGCTCCATAAAATCCCCAATCATTAAAAAGTACAAGCAATAAATGCCACTCACTGTATTGTACGACGAGCGTGTAGCTTCCTTTGACGAGGCCATCACGGAAGCCGTCCTTTTCGTGATCGACTCGTCGATACAGTTTGCGGAAAGCTGGCAGGGCGGCCGTCCTCATCCAAACTATTAGATCTTCATTCTAAAAAATATAAATATATTCAAAAAAAAATAAGCATATATGTGAATAGATTCACAACTCAAAACTATTGGAGAAAGACAGATTTAGATAGTAGAAAAAGCTGTAATTTAAACATTAAAAACCAACACATTAATTTTATTTTTTTGATGGATAAAATAAAAATTACCTGAAAGCCATTGTTTTCGGGATTGTCAAGATCCAGCTCCCAAACGGATTTGCGCCAGTTCGAAGGTTTCGTGAAATTTGCGAACGCTGTAAAAAATATAAATCAATCAGATCCAGAACGGTTTAGAGAGGCCAGGTCAAAGTACCGACCGACGTGCCTGTATGAAAACAATTATGAAATTGGAAGAAGCGAGACGCGTATGCCAAGATCGTGGAAAGATGTTGTCTGTGCCTAACCCAATGGGAAAAACACGTCATTTGTATGTGTGTATGTATGTAAAAAATATAAAATAATAACAAAATCAGGAGATGGGCCTCAAGACAGCACTATCACGAGTTACGAGAGAGCAAGAGAAAGTTAATGGGACTGTTGCAGTATTGAAAATTAAGGGTGTACCAGTCTTAAGATCGTCTCCAATTGGATTCCTGAATTTTATCTGCTTGTCAGAGTTCCAGGCGATGCCGTAGTTGAGAACTGGCACGGTGAACTGTCCATCTGCAGACCACACTACCAAGGTATCTGGCAATCAAAATAATGTTATTACGATTTTTTTATATAAACTCCTACCAAAACAGCCTAGGAAATGAATTTAATTAGTTCATGGATGTAGCAGGATTTCATCCTAATATGACATTGTATTTCAGTTTTTGTTTGGATGTGTGAACATTTGTTAAGTCTGGATGAAATTTGGCACAGGCAATAGTCTGGATTGGACCTTGTGCTACTTTTTATTTGAGAAACAAAATATGGATTAGCCAAATGCTGTCCACTGAGATGGACAAAGGTAATGTGTGCCATACACAGAACATTAAAAAACCATAGAAGTAGTAATTAAGTAAAAATACAAAGGAATAGCTGTCGCCAAAAAATACACTCACACAGACTTATAGGACGTCTTATTGGTTGCATACATTTTACCTTAAAATATAAGAAGAGCAGAACTACACACCTTATTTTACTGAAAATGAATTTAAAGTACGTTTTGACAAGGTATATACTTCAATGATGTTTACAGAGTACCATCAAATCTGCCCCCATTTTAACGTAATATACAACAGAATTATGTTTAAGGCACGTTGGAATAGAGCACAAATTTATTTATCACAATAATACCCCATCTAGCGGTCAATAGCAAAATCAATGTACATTATAGTTTTGCTATACACCAATAGATGTCTAAAATTATATTGTATTGCAAATCAGTCCTTAACCCTTAACTATAGTGGTGAAAAATACTCCCGCATCTATAGTCGTGGGTCCAGGGGACCCACAAGTTTTTAAATGGGTATATAAATGAAATTTTGGTATATACATCGAATATTTTTTACTTATCATCACAATTGAACATTAATAAGGGCTATCTTATTAAATATTTGTATTAGGAACATACTTTTTATATGCCTAAGTGCACCTTACAGAAATCAGTCGTACCTAGGAACAGTAGAACATAAAAAAATATTTAAAAATATCGAAAGTATCAAAAAAGCAAAAAAAAATTGCTTTTCTTACACATAAAAGTATAATAAATAATAACAAAAATAATTAAAAGCGTAGCTTTATTAGTAAAAATTTTGACAACAGTTAACCTTAAGTCAGCTGAAGGCATAAACTGCACACTGCATTTGCTCATGTCATACATACAGTACTTAGTGTATAAGTGTACAGTTTTAGTTCTCTTTACGGATGGTCAGAATGAGCATCTTTTCCTCTTATTTCCATCTAGTTCCAGGTTTCCTCTAGGTTCTGGTACTACTTGAGGAAGGCCAAGAGCTGTGGAAATATTATTTCTGAGTTGTGTTGGCAATCTTTGGTTATATCATGTTTTTTTCATATAGGGTTTACAAAAAGACTTAGCTCACCCTTTAAAAATATTATACGAGTCATCTTTGATGCTCTTTCATGACTCTGAACTGAAATAAAAACCCAAAATCAAATAAAAAAAATCACGTATCTATAGTCGTGGGTCCACTGGACCCATACGAAAGCGATTACTTACCTATGGAGTAGCCAGAGAAACGCGTCCGAATCACATCATGGGCTCCAGCCTATTGTAGGAAGGTATTGAGAGGCGGCGGGTGCGGTATCACTCGTTTCGTGTTTCACAACATTTTAAAAAATTAACATGGGTCCATTGGACCCACGACTATAGTTAAGGGTTAAATATAACAATGGTAAGGATGAAATTAACTTAACTCAAAATACGGACAACACTAGAATCGACCCCCTTGGTGTCGATTCTGTTGTACATTTTCACAAACTTAACTAAAATAATAATTTTGACAGCTCTAAGTAGAGTACCCCATATAGTATAATCGAAATGAATCTAATCGATTTTAAATTATCGTTCCCGTAGAATATGGAATCGATAGTTATAAAAACACAAAAGCATTTATTTTTTTATTATTTTAGGTAACTTATTTCAGGTCAAGGCTACGATATGTGACCCGCAGTTTCCCCTTAAGCTTAAGGGGAAAATTTATAAAACCATTATCAGACCTGCCGCCCTGTATGGGTCGTCATGCTTAGCTTTGAAAGCGAAGGAAGAAAGACAACTACATGTAGCGGAGATGCGAATGTTAAGATGGATGTGTGGTGTGACAAGAATGGACAGAATAAGGAATGAGTACATTAGAGGAAGTTTGAAAGTTGCACCAATAAATGAAAAATTGAGAAGCGAGCGACTGTCGTGGTATGGACATGTTATGAGAAGAAATGAAAGCAATGTTGTTAAAAAGGTTCTAAGTATGAATGTGGAGGGTTTTAAGGGTAGAGGTAGGCCTAAGAAAAGATGGATGGAGTGCGTGAAAGAGGATATGGCAAGGAAGGGGGTAACCGAAGAGATGACATCTGACAGGAATGAATGGAGGAAAAATACATGTTGCGCCGACCCCAAATAATTGGGACAAGGGCAGGTAGATGATGATGATTTCAGGATGATAAAAGAGAAGTTTTATGGTACAGTAATTATGTCTTGCATTATACTTAGCTATTACTTTTATTATTATATTATATTATTATTAGCTATATTACAAATTGTAGTAGATAAGTACTTAAAAATTTCAATAAATTAATTTAAGTTCGATTCATTCGATTCCTTTGTGTCATAGTCAATTGTGCTGAATTCTTGCAAGACGCTTCACTACGAAAAGTGGGCGGTACTTGTCCATGTGCAACGATAATTTTAGAGGTATTATGTTTTGTATATAAAAATACGACACTTCATAGACGTGAACTGTCAACATTATCATTTAGCATCCTGAATTGGACAGAGTATAGAAACTTCTAGAATATTGAAGTAAATATTTCGTGAAAATTTATAGGAAAAGAAACCTTAAAATCAATCGCATAAACTTATTTTTTTTGATTAGAAGAAAGTATTTCTTTATATTTTAGCCTGCTTCATGCATATACACAAGTGTATATGTGTGAGGTAAATGCAATTACACTTAGGTTTTTGGCGACACAAACACGCCCCCATACGATTTCTAGTCCTAAGGATTTTTCTTTGTTCTGTGGTGCCATAGCATCATATAAGGCTTACCATTAAACAATGAGTTAGCGATGGCTCCACAAGGTGCAACAGGCTTCATTTTGCCTTCATCCTCAGCATACGCAAACGGTTCACAGTCACTTGACGGGGTCAAGGACAGTCGACCCAATAGTTGGCTGTCATCTCTACAAAAATACAAAGCACATGACAATAAATCACAAAGTATTTAGTACTAGCGACCCGGGACCCAGCTTCGCCCGGGTGTAAATTCCAGTTTTCCAATAAAATATATCGCCTATGACACTCAGCAATAATGTGGCTTTCTATTGGTGAAAGAATTTTTAAAATCGGTTCAGTAGAGCCCGAGATTACCCCTTACAATTTAACAAATATACAAACACACAAACTTTACTTCTTTATAATATTAGTATAGATTTAATAAAAGTTAATTTGAGTTAGGAAAATGGTAGTTTTTGAAAAATAAAACTTATTTTCCTAAGTTTTTGGGGTAAACTTATAAGCTTTGAATAATAATAATGTTGTTCATAATTACCTGGACTTCACATAACGTCTGTGATTCTGGTAGTAATTGCTAAGGCCATAATAAAAGTATACATCCTTCTTGTAGTCCTCTGTCAAGTTGAACTCAAGGCGGCACATACATAGGTCTGTGCTGTGTTTGATAAAATTAGCACATGTAATGTTATCATTTTCTTTCATACAGTGTGTGTAGTCTATTACATGTTCTTTGACCTGAAAATATATTGTAATAATTTATGATTAGAAAAGAGATGCCAATGTCTGGATTTTCCTTCTTATTCGTAGGTAAACATCGACTAGGTGTTTGTTTATATATGACAAATTATGACACATTATATATTACACCCTTGTATTTTATCTGTACAACAACACTTCAAATTCTAAACAATAATTTTATCTACCTATCACTTCATCATAACTCATAGAGCACTTTAGTCACAGTATATTTCAAGCTACAGTTTAAGCAAAGGCTCAAAAGATAAATATCACAACATATCAATCTAAAATCAGACTTCAATTTACTTTAGTTCAGCAGATTTTTTAAAATGTTTCAATGTTTTTTTGTAAACAGTTTTTTGTTTGTTTATTATCCGTTATTCTAATTCCAGTCAACGAAATACTAACAAAATATACGAAACGACAAAACTGTTTAATAAATTGTTTTTTATAAGTAATAATAAGGAAATAGGTGTGTCAAGATTTAAGGCGTACCTCATCCGAAAAGTAGAGCAGACCTATTCCAACAGGTATGAAGGCTATCCCAATAACGAAGAAAGTTGGCAGAACAGTGCCAGCAGTTAGTATAGGCTGCCAGGCAGGCAGACGTTGCTGCTTAAATGCAGATTCTGCAAAGGTCAAAACAGTCTTGTCACCAATCGATATTCAAAACACAAGGCCATTTCTAATCGTAGATCTTACCTGCAGGACGCCTGGATTTACCGTTGTGCTCAGAAGTGTCGCTGGATGTAGCCATTGCGACTTATTATATTATGTTATTTGTTAATAAATTCCAGCTAATAAAAGATTATGATATCACATGCATTGAAATATTTTGACATTCCAATACAACACAACTCTGACAACTCTGACAGACTGACATTAGTGACAGTAGACTGACAGTGAGCAGTGTTTGAGTGAGCATGAAGCTATAGATAAACATGGAGGCCTCACTTCCAATACCTACTTGATGCTCAGTCTGTATTTACTATCTTGCTCTCTGTGGGCCGACTTCTCTTTCTAAGTATGATAACCTTCTAAGCAAGAAATCACCATTTAAACAAGTTTAAACACTTACGCGTGGAATTTTATATCACATCCTTGACGCCACGTAATACCGCAACCACGCACTATACAATTTTGCACCATTTTTTGAGTTTATACTTATAATTAACTTTAAATATGTTAAAAACCAAAACAATAATAAACAACCGCCATATTGTTTATTGATAGTTGACATGTAGTACCAATGTTGCCACATTACGTACTGAATCTATAGACAATGGGAATTTAATTCACTGATTTCCTGATTCAACAACCCAATCATGCATAATAAATGGCATATAATTTTTCAATTTCCACATTAATAATCGTAGTCGAACTATAGAGTTATTTATAAATCATTTTACTTGCATTTTTGGTTAGTATGGTCTATTTCTATAATTTACTAGGAGATACTAATAAGAAGATAGCAACATTGTACAAATACACGAAAGAGAAGTCGGCCCACAGAGAGTGAGATACAGACATGTAGGTATTTGGATCAAGCTGTTCTTCCCGGTTTGGCCTCCATGTTTATCTATAGCTTCATGTGAGTCGTGAGTGTGATTTTTTTAATTTATTTAAAGGCCATGGATACAGGCTCTTAAAGAGCAGTTAAACCTCAAACCTAAGCTATAGTGTGAATCTATGCTAAAATCCTAACTAATATTATAAAGAGGAAAGATTTGTTTATTTTAGCGAAAAATGCTGAAACTTCTGAACATATTTAAAAAATTTCAACCTATTTCAAAATTATTTATAGTATTTTTTTTTTTTTGATTTTCTGATCGGAAAAAATGATCATCCAGGACGGGACTTGAACCCGTGACCAGTCCCTTACAGGCTCCACCGGCGCCCTAAGCTGTAGAATATATCGGAAAATTTCGAGCATCTAGAACGGGTCCAGGTAGCTCAATTGGTCAGAGCATTCCCCCTGTAAGGGACTGGTCACGGGTTCAAGTCCCGTCCTGGATGATAATTTTTTCCGATCAGAAAATCATTGGAAATAGTTAGCATGCAATTGCTTAAAAATTTCATTCAATTATTTATAGTAGGTACATACTTATAAAGTTAATTTGATCCACATTAAATATTGCACCGGCATGCATGCAGTTTAGTGGATAAGGCCTTACGACCGAAAGATCCCGGGTTTGAATCTCCGACGTAAATCCATTCCTCACGTTAGTAATTTAGCTTAGCTCGAGGGATTAACGAGAAGACTAGTACCTACCTTATTTCAGGTAGATACCTATACCTAATACCTACTCTTATGAAACTCACTCAGCTTCATTTGGTATTTCATTAGAACTTTAAAGATAACCCATACATCTTAATCTGTACATACATTCAAATGTTGGGTTGGAATAAAGAAACGCCGCGCTGCCGCGCCGGCTAAAACTTTGAAGACTGAAAACATAACACTCCTTTTTTGGGCGGTCGCGTATTGATACACAAACGATACGCTATGTCAGCGCTATCTCTGTAGTTGATATTGATAGACGTTTATTTGGTGTATATCTTCGCCCAGCACAATACTCTCATATAGGTACTTCAAACACACTCGCGAATTTTGGTAAGCTAAAAATATTTTTTATTTGCATGTGAGAATCTCCAACGTAAAATGATTAAATACTATTTTTGTTCATTTTATATTTGATATTTAGGAAGTATTAGGAGATTAGGTACCTATACATAATGTTACTAACTTCCTCTTAAACTCATGATGTGATTAATTTTCCTCTATCGATAGGAACAAACTGACCCATCTAGTCGGTTAATTTTTTAAATAAAACTAAGTAGTCTAGCTAGATGTTTTTTTTCGTTGTGGTATTAACTGATCATCCATCGTCAAAAAAGTTAATAATCCTAAGCGCCCAGTAAATTAAAAGCTAACTTTTTATGGGTATGTGCTTTTCAACTTTTTATCACTTACCTGTATCAGAATCCCTTCCAAGCTCACTTTTAAATAAGCATTGTTAATTAAGCTATTAAGGCATTGTTACTATAAATGTTAAAAGTGGACTGAGGTATTAGGTAAACCCAATAAACGTGTATCTATAAAAAAGTCTGATAAAGCGTGATTAACGTTGATGATAAAAAGTAGATATTATTTATCTATAGATATGAAAATATGATGGTATATATTTTATCAATAGCTGGAATAACTTATAACAATTTATTGTTACAGAATACAATACAATACGATGGTAACGGCTAGTGAAACTTCTGAACATAACGTTAAATCCAGGCGTCCTGCAGGTAAGATACCTATCAATTATATGTATATTCTACTTTATGGCCTTTTTTCTTTAATTGTTTGAAAACCCCCCAGACTAAACCTCACTTAGACACGAACCGACAAAAACGCACAATGTTGCGTCACATCGCCATCGTGCTGCCCAAGAACATTAGAAATTTCCTTGGTGCTGCCTGTCGTCAACCAACATTGGCAACATAAATTAGTGACGTTAGTGTGAAAATAATTATAGGTACTTTTTGCAGAGTCTGCATTCAAACAGCAACGTCTGCCTGCTTGGCAGCCTATCCTCACTGCTGCCACAGTTTTGCCAACATTTTTCATCATAGGAATAGCCTTTGTACCTCTTGGAGTAGGTCTCCTCTATTTTTCAAACACGGTAAGCCTTTTGATAACTAACTAATTCCTAAATAAGTTATGTAGCAGTTTGAGTTAATTTATTGGGTAATTATGGACAAGCCTCTTAGATTGTGGTCTAATCATGAAACTTGTCTGACTGCGTATTAATTAGTATAATATAAAATAAGTGCATACTACATACCTATATCAAATGGAATTCAGACATATAGTTATCAGTAAGCCTTGTATTCCGATTTATTTAGGTCTGTCAACTAGTTGGGTTGATTGGAATCAATTAAATTATATTTACAAAAAGTGAACACTTGAAAACATCCCGATTGGGACGTTTCGCGATTTCGCGAGCACGCACTGCGTATGGATAGCTATCTCTTTTACTCACGTGCTTATCATTATGCATTGTGTGCAAATTAGAATACATCCGTCTAAATAACGTCAGTTACCAACCATGAACGTACCTACTATTACCTCAGCCACTGTGGCGTCAGTGGCGTGGCGGTAGTTAAATTCCTCCACCGAAGTTGCGGGTTCGATGCCCGCTTCGTATGTGTATTTGTATAGATGAATATATTACTTAGCATTTGGATGGTTGTTTTCTATGTATATATTCACAAAAATGTACCTATATATTTTGTTTAGGTTACCTAATACCTATCTTAGGCTATCTAAACAGAAAAAAAAAACGAATCACGTTAATTATTGTAAAAAAAACCGCGGTAGCCCAGTGGTTTGGGTAATGGATTGCTGAGACGAGGTCTCGGGTTCGATCCCAGGTTCACCATGGCACACACCAATGACTTTTCGATGCTTTTCGAAGTTATGTGTGTATTTATCGCAGGTTTGTAAGTGCCTCGGAGAGCACGTTAAGCCGTAGGTCCCGGTTGCCATACAAACATCTGTGGCAGTCGTTACGGGTAGTTGGAGCCCACAAAAGTCCAACCAGTTTAACTTGGAACTTCGATATCGCCATTGGTCATAATGACAATTGGTTGTGGAGGTCAGATGGCAGTCGCTCCACGGAAAATATCGAAGTTCAGCCGCATCACAGTTAGACTGGAAAGCCGACCCCAACTGAGTTGGGAAAAAGATTCAGAGAATGTATGTGATGTTAATTATTGTAATATTCACAGGTGAAAGAGCATGTTATAGACTACACGAACTGTACGAAACAAAATGATAACATAACGTGTGCCAACTACCTTAAAAACGTTTCGACGTTCACCATGGAGTCTGAGGAGCCGTGTAAATGCCACATTCAGTTCAGCTTGACGGAGGACTTTGAAAAAGATGTATTTTTTTATTATGGACTCAAAAATTTCTATCAGAATCATAGACGATATGTTAAGTCTAGGTAAGTATACAGAATATATAATACCTATCAACTAAACATACCTTCACCTACGAAACATTATACTTACCAAAATTATTTTAAAACTTGCCTATACCCGCGGCTCCGCCTGCGTAATTATCGGTTTTCTCGTTTTTTGACTACCTACATTATATCCCCGGTTCACCGGTTCTACTCAACCGATTGTGATCAAACTTCTACCTACGTAAGATTCTAAGTCTGACCAAGACCTATCAAACAAAAAAACACACAAGACTTGCGCGACACTCTTTTCATCCCAAAGATGGCGCATTGCAAACACCCGAAATATTTAATACTTATTATACAGTTCCAGCATACACTTTGAATAATATTGTATTTGTAGAGATGACAACCAATTGCAAGGTCGCCTGTACTTAGAACCGTCGGATGATTGTCAGCCTTTCGACATGGATGACGACGAAGTGCCCATAGCTCCTTGTGGCGCCATCGCTAATTCATTATTTAATGGTAAGCTGTGCTTCATTATAATGATAGAGTATGAATAATAATATTAGACATATATTAATAAAGAAGGATTCCGTAGACTGAAACCTACATGCGGTGCACCCGCGACGATATGCCTGGCACTCGCAGAGGAATGGTTCTGTAGTTTCTGTAGAAGGCTGCTAGGAGGCTCTCTAAATACGGCGTATAGGTATAATTAGCTATACCTACCTATCCCCTTTCTCGAACGAACACTTAGCGCAATGCTACGTCGTCGTCGCCGCACCGCGCGCCGTCGCGTCGCGCACGTGCACGTGTGCACTGTGCACACCATGTTTCGTGCAAATAATACTTACTGAGCTTATTTCGTGCAGATATTTGGCACAGAGTCGTGCAAAACAATCTATATGATTTGCACAAATGTGCGTAGTCATATGAGACCATTTAAATATATGTTTACATTATTATTTTTAGATACCTTGGAAGTGTGGCCTGCAGACGGGGCATACGCCGTGCCAGTCTTCAACACTGGCATTGCCTGGAGCTCTGACAGGGAAATAAAATTCAAAAATCCACCTGGAGATGATCTTAAAGTTGGTATGTTATCCTTGTGTGACGGTGTATGAGGACAATACCCTCAGCGCCCCAGCCAACCTCAACCTGCTGTCACAGACGGTAGTCCGACTACCGTCTCGCGTCTGTGACAGCAGGCCGTGACTACCGTTCCCGTTAATGGCCAAATCGAGAAAAATAGTACGAAAGGGGACCCTGGGGATACTGTTGGAGGGTCAGGGATAGCCTTCCCTGCTGAAATGTGCTCGGGATGAGTATTATACGAAGGTTCAATATTTATTGGACTAATTATATATTTAATTATTGAAACTGATGTTTTTCAGCTTTCGAAAATTACACAAAACCCAAAAACTGGCGAAAACACGTTTGGGAATTAGATCCTATCAATCCGGAGAACAATGGGTTTCAGGTAATGTTCATTTCAAATTAAAATTATTGAAAAGATAAATTCTTCGTGCTATGGTAATCCCCATGCCGGCCAGCGGACGGACGTGGTTATAACGTAACGGTAAGTCCGTTATAACCACGTCCGCTGGCCGGCAGGACTAAAATCGTACACAGGGTTTCTAGTGCCGAAGTGTAAGGTGGCACAATAAGGCACAATAAGGTGGCAAGCCTGTTGTGAGTTCGACGTACCGGAAGAGTACTAACACAAAGATACCTATTTATTAGAAATTAACAAAGAAAGCTACTCCTTACATCACCTTGCACTAAGTTAGGTGTTAGTGTACCCAGAACCATTTAAAGTTGACGTCCAACATTTAGTTAAACAGGCCTTCTCGGGAACAAATATAATAAAAATTAACTAGTTTTAGCATAATTATTAGATATAGATATGCCTACCTATAAGTATACAAATTAAACAATCGTAATACTAAATCGCAGGTTTATAAGTGCCCGGTTAATGGCAATAGGCTCACCACCTATTACATTGGGACCTAAACATAAACTGGCGAAATGTGGGTGCTAGCACCTCTCCATAACCCTTCGGGGATATAGGCGTGAGTTTATGTTATGTTATGTAATAATAAATACTAATATTTATCACTAAACTTTAGAACGAAGACCTTATCGTCTGGATGCGTACGGCCGCTTTACCAAACTTTCGTAAGCTATACCGACGCGTCAACCACGATATAGATGGCTACCGAGAGGGTCTCGGCAAGGGAAATTACACGTTCATCGTGGAATATAGTGAGTTACTAGTATTTTTTATTCTCTATTAGTATTTTAAAATTAACTTACTTATCTAATTCCAAGGCTGTAATAAATACGTGTAAATGGAACCCTACCAAGTTCTATGGGTCCAAGTCAACTTCACCTGCCGGTTCTTTGGTCTATAGCTATACCAACTATAACGAAATACCACCCCGCAGTGGCGCGTGCGACTGACGCACGCTCAACGCAGCGGATGGGCTTAATGCTATAAAGTAAGAATGCACTTATGTATAGCTCACGGCATCTAACTTGGCAAGATTTTGGAGTAGTGTGGGCCCCACTACTCCAAAACCTTGCCAAGTTAAATGCTGTACACTATACTTGTTTGTGGCAAAATGCATCGCTTAATAAACAAGTATAGTGTACAGCATTTAACTTGGCAAGGTTTTTTTTTATACTACATAGGTAGCAGATACACACACACAAGGTTTTAGAGTAGTGGGGCCTATCAAACTACTAAAAATGTCGAAAATAAATGAAATACCTAAGTCAGGCACTTTGAAGGTATTTCATACCTATTCATTGCGTCATTCATTTCTTTTTTGGTGAAGTTACGCATTTTTTATGTGATGTGGAGCGATGGAGCGCAAATAATGCTTTTTTTTCAGACTATCCCGTAGTAGAATTCAACGGTAAAAAGTTATTCATCATATCAACGACATCGGTGCTCGGCGGCAAAAACCCGTTCTTAGGCATCGCGTACATCGTGGTCGGCTCGTTGTGTCTCCTGCTGGGCATTGTACTACTCGTTATACACGTCAAGTGTTCCAAAAGGTAACTGCTTTAAATAGGTACCTATCTCGCTTCTGAAGCCGCATTACCCGTGAATCTAATACTCAGAGAATGACTGGTCTGTGAAAAGACAAATTTAATTAAACATATACCTAAACATCACATGTTTAGGTATATTTTCGTTTGACCTGTATGTCCTTCTGTATGTTCCCTAGAAACCAGTAAACGACTGAACCAATTTTTATGAATGATGTAACAATTAATTTAGCCCAAGTGTTATGACTTATGCTACCTACTTCTTCATTTTGTATATTTTAATAAATTGATCATTTTGTTTTTACAGTAGAACGGAGATAATCAACGTGAGCGCTCGCACACCCTACTCTTAGAATGTTTCGTAGAAAAATACAACACAATCGATACAGAAAATAACGACTTTTTATTGAATGAATGTTGTAGAAGGAATCTCAATACCTACAATATGAAGAAAACCATTCGAAGTTACGGTTGGAGTAGGTAGAAAGTACTAATTCTTATGTACACATAGGAATGTACAGCGAGGATATGCCGTTAGATTTTGGGGAGATTGTGGGTTACTAAGAAATGGCATTTTAAATTTCCATTATATGTTTATTTTCATTAAAATAACTCTTTTATTTCATATCTGATTCTGTTTATGTACGTAATTTAGATACCCACCCTTTTCTGCTTTCTGATCCAAAGTTGATTATTACATAATAATAATAATTTAATATTAAAATATAATTTTATATCACAATACATTATTCTTATACTTAAATTTAATAAGCACGTACAAAAATAGATTTAAAAACCTTGAGATTTTCATGTCGCACTAAATGCAGGTTCTTATCACAGAACGAAGAGATCTTCAATCAGTTAAAAAACGAAATTAAACACTTACCTACTAATGAACCTGGGATATTATGGTATTATATTAGGCGGTTTGCTGCATCCTGCCTCAGCACGCAGCAGGTGCCCACCAGCTACCTTAACTGATTAATAAAATTGTTTAAAATGATGCCCATTGTTCTCAATACATTGCTCAATTGAACTGCATTCAGCAAAAAGGCATTTTGTTAGAGATTCCCGTATATCATTACTTCCTAGAATTTGCTCCTTATTAGAGCATCAAATGTAATACAGGGTGTTATTTTTTTCATAAGCAACGGATCCGATTCCTGGCTAGGAATATTGGTGCAGTTTTAGTGTTCATCAAAATGGGGCTCGAGACTTCTTTGAGTACCGCTCACTATTCCTCACAGTTTCCGATTTGACCGTCCACGTCCACACCCACTTGAAAAATTCATCCTGCATATAATATATAGGTAGGTAATAATTTCAAATAAAGGTACTGTCTATTACAAAGTCCGAATATAGGTAACGCACTTTTGCTCATAAAAATTATGGCTGATATTATATTTAGTATGATGCTCCAGCCAAGCAAAACATTTCTATTCATAATTTCTTGTTGAACGTATTGTTGCCATTCGCTGACAGTCGGAACGAACTGAAACAATAAATGATTATATATTACAAACATCCTAAGATAATTTATAGTACCCTTTATTCCTCGCTTGGGTTCAACCCACTTTCTAGAGCTGAACTGACAATTATTGTCTAAAACCGTCCACGCATTCAGGTATCTGTTTCGTGCAAATAATATGGAGCAAATTTCGTGCAAATAATTTTCACAAATCATGCAAATAAAATTACAATTTGCACGACAGCGTACGGCCTAAAAAAAGCAAGAACTGAACCGATATTTTAGCGAATAACGACTAGAGTGTAATAGGTTTAAGGTAAACGACGACGATGCTAAAAACTTTCAACCGACCATCCGTCTGATATGGGTACGTACGCTTGACCAGTGTAAGGTTAGCGCTCGTGCTTAAATTCGGGTTAATACTCACAGTAGATGATCCGAAGTCTGTAGCTACCAGCAGGCAGCAGATTATGCCATGTTCAAAAATCCCAGTGTCAGTAGTTGGCACGGACATGTCCGTGAAATCCTACATACATCCAATCATGCAATCACGATCCAATCAGTCCGAATCAGTCCGAACGTCCATGGTCCGAACCGGTTCGAACTCCGAATCGAACCGAAAACTCCGAATCCGAAAGCGAAATAGTCCGAAGTCCAAATCAATCTCATTCTCCGTCACGACCGTCACTTTCTTCAGTCATTCATTTCAATCATTCTTTCAGTTCAGTAATTCAGTTCAATATATCTGGTTCATTAGTTCATTCTGTGGTTCATTCAGAATCAGACAGTTGAGGTTGAGACCGTCTGTGTTTGTCTGAGTCAGGATATAAATTTTAATTTTCTGATTTGTCAAATGGCTTTGTTGGATATAAACTAAACTACAAAATTGTTTCTTTCTTATTGCAACAAAATTTTGAGTTATACAAATCGTAACACGGAAAGGTTAAATGTCGGCTGACAGCAAAATGTCTACTGAACAATCAAATAAAAACGTAAGTATCCTAGGCTAGCAGTTTTGATAACAGCAATCGGAAATTACAATCCTTAACTGTGTAAATATCCTTTGACTCAGACTGCTTTTATAACATACTTTTGTAGTGATGTGTTATTTATATCGCGGTATGTAGTGTTAGTATGCAGTCAGAATATTTTACTGATGGATGAGTAAGCGATGTCGTAGCATGTTTTAATGAAACCCCGTTAGTTGTTCTTATTATCTGTTTAAAGGAGTTTAACTATATCGAGCCGACTCCATAATGAGACACAACGGTATGTATGTGTACAATGCAATAGATAATCATGTTTGTTATGTATGTACCCAAACACAATAACTAATTTGTATGTGTTCATAAATATTATGGATGTACCTTTCTTTCTCTGGAGTAGCTAGAGATGATACCTGTTGTCTAAACTTCTCTATCCGCTCCTTTCACTAAACTTGATATCCAAGCCAGCTAATTTTAACATAAGTGTTTCGTATCAAGGAAACAACCACATTCTTCATTTGTAGTATGCAAAGAGCTTAGGATAGACAACATTATTTTTGTGTTATGATGGTTTTACAAGGACCTATTAACATATCTACCTCATTTTAATTATGATCATGTTGTGTCTTGCTGTAATGAGCTACTAAGAAGATAAATCCTTAGTTAGGCGAACTTCTAAACTTAGGTATAGAGAATTCCTGATTTTTTTAAATTGAGAAAATGGACTACATATTGATTCTAGTTTTAGACTAATTAATTCAAAAGGTGTTAACCTAATGTGCCTTTACAATATAGAGTATTTGTTACAGTTTTCCAATCTAGAAACACCAGGCTACGTGGGCTTTGCAAATTTGCCTAACCAAGTGCACCGCAAATCTGTGAAGAAAGGTTTTGAATTCACTCTTATGGTAGTGGGCGAGAGTGGACTTGGCAAGTCAACACTCGTCAACTCATTGTTCCTGACTGACTTGTATCCAGAGAGGATTATACCTGATGCTATTGGTAAGTTTATCTTCATTTTATCCTGATTCCTACATGAACAATTGTGACAGTTCGTTGGAGCTCTGAAAAGTCCAATAACCTGGCTTTACTACAAATTTTTCAATGTCCTTAATAGGTTCAGGAAGTCAGGTGGCAGTTGCATGACAGTAAATATAGAATCAAATCGAAAAACCAACATTAAAACATTTATTTTTACTAAAAAATATTCAGAGACTTACCTACACCAAATATTTTTAGGAGCATCTAAGACTAATTAATTAGCTTTGATGAACTAAGTTGCTTGACAATAAAATTTTATAATAACTTTTCTAAAATCAATTAGCTTAAATAGAAGTCTATTTTAAATTTAATTAACTTGTTATCCTCAGAAATTAAAGCCTATTTATTGCTCTAAAGTATACTCATTTTAATTCTAATTATAAGTCACTTTTTACTTTAAAATATGCATTTTTTACAGAGAAAACTAACCAGACTGTGAAACTGGATGCATCCACTGTGGAGATTGAAGAGAGAGGTGTGAAACTTCGCCTTACAGTTGTTGATACACCTGGATATGGTGATGCAATCGATAATACTGATTGCTTTCGTGTAAGTGACTATTAAAAAGTATTCAAAAATATTACTAGTACTAAGTTCCACTGTGTCTGCAACAATCAGTGATTAAGTAGAAATAAGTGGTAGTGCAAAGGGTTAAAAACAATAATGCTCTTCTGAAACCTGAAGACAGTCCATTTAGGTATATATAAAAAAATTGTTATTTGGATATACATGCATGTGGTACCGCTTGATACCTTTAGAGAGTAATTAAACCCAGTATTTAGTAGTTACAAGCTTTTGCCCACGGCTTCGCCCGCATGGAAGTCGGTATCGCCACCAATTAAAAGACTCCACTCGACTCTCTACTCCACTCTCCACTCTACTCCAATCTCCACTCCATTCTACACTTCACTCGCCACTCCACTCTACTCTCCACTCCAAAAATAAAGGATAAAAAGTATCCTATGTCCATTTCCTGATTCTAAGCTACCAATTTTTAGCCAAATCGGTTTAGCCGTTCTTGAGTTATAAATACTGAAATAACACGACTTTCTTTTATAATATATAGATTTGCACTTTTCAAACTTATAGACCACCCTCCATTTAACAGGCCAGCAAAAATGTTGTCACTAGTCAATGATTCCAAGAATGTACATCTAGTATTTTTAATGGCACTGTGTCAAAGATACACAAAGCATTTCAGGTCTTCTGTAAACTTTAGTTATACGCAAATACAGAGACACAGCCGTAACAGTTAATCCATTTTATTTTTGTACCTGTTTTATTTTTATTTTCTAATAAATCACAGTAATGTGGAAACCTGAAGAGAAATTTAGCACAAACTTCATTGCGTGTCTAGTATTGTGAAACATGCATTACCATATTAAATACCTGGAGTGTAAAAGTTACTTGTGAATTATGAATTATGGATATGTTCAACAGCTGTAATTTTTCATTTACTATGTATTATAAAACCGGTTTGCGTTAATGAAGAAATTCTATGGACTTGGACCGACTAAAATGCATGCCAACCGCGCCGTTTCGTGTCTTCGGACGCTGGGGTGTAAGGTGACCAAGCCGGGGTGCGAGGGAAATGCTCTATAGGCCACCTTACACCCTGGCGTCAGAAGACCCTAAACGGCGTGCAGTTTTAGTTGGTAAGAGTCCGACATAACCTGCCCCGCTGGCCGCAAGGTGGGATCAATTAGGAATTCCGAACGAAAAAAAAGGGTGTAATATGACCTAAAAGGATATTCTCTCGCACCGTTTTTGTACCATCGTCATTGATGATTCATCAAATTCGGCAGGCAGAAGAGCTTATTTATAAATACTGCTAAATTTTAAAATTTTAGTGTCTGAAAGAGATATCTAGAACGGCTGGGTCGATTTAGATGGGATTTCTTTTTCAGACAAGTAATATTATAAGGCTTAACATAGGCTATTTTAATTTTGGAAATATTTTTTTTTTTTTTTTTTTTTTATATAGGACACGTCAAAATGACTCCACCTCGCCTGATGGTAAGCGAAAGGCAAAGTCTCAGGACTGGGGCCACCACCACATACACCGGTAGTGCTACAGTGGCGGCCCTCAGCTTGACGGCCTCATCAAATGCTTTTTCACGCCCCGCTTAAAGGCCCCGGGACTATAGGAGGAAGGAAACACATGCGCTGGTAAAGAATTCCAAGCCTTTATGGTGCGGCAAATAAAAGAGGCACCGAACCGCTTGGTTCTTGATGGAATTGATGCCACCGTGTGCGGGTGATACCTCAGTCTGGCACGTGTAGTTCTGTGTAGGAAAGGAGAGGGTGGGATTAATTGGAATAAAATAAATTGGGTTTCTATGTAAAAATTTAAAATCGAAATCCACGCGGGTGAAGTCGCGGGCACAGCTAATTTCAAATAAAACCATATCCAAACGAAAATAGAAATTTTAGAAAAAATGAGATTTTGAGAATATAAATACCTGTAATACGTAAAGCACGAAAAAAAACAACAAGAAATACTTAGTCGAATTGTTTTACAACAGAAATTCCACGCATCTTGTTTTTGAATACTTTCTATATCAGACAGTAACAACATTCTTCATTCAAAAATAACTTTTATTGACAGCCAAGATAACACGAAGATTCTTAATGTTTTATTTATTTACAGTCGATAATTCAATACATCGACGAACAATTCGAGAGATTTCTACGCGATGAAAGTGGTCTTAACCGGCGGAATATTGTGGATAACCGCATACATTGCTGTTTTTACTTCATATCGCCATTTGGACATGGGTAACGTATTCGAATTTTTTATTATACCTACGGTGAAATTACAGTTGGTATCGCGTATATTCTCTGGGAGAAAAGCGTATCGCATCCAAAAACACTGGTTCTAATGACGCATATGTGCGTCATTGACCACGAAAGTAAAGGTGTAGTTTTTTTTAAACCACTAATATCTAATATAATCTAAATCTTATTCATGTATCAAGAACTCAATGCATGCATCGAGTTCTTGATAAAGTCGCATTAAAACGAACGGCACAGAACTCCAAAAAAACCAGTAACTTAATTTAATCTTCATCCTAACGTCAAAGCTCGTATTTTGGAGTCAAGTTCTGCTCTCCTACTCCTCTTAAGTTTTGTCTTTTATGAAATTGGCTGACGTCTGACCACCGAATTATACATAACCAAAGTTCCATAATAGCTACCATAAAACAATTCGTATTTACTTCGCATTATTGTGCCGTAGGCTGAAGCCACTGGACATCGAGTTCATGAAACAGCTCCACAACAAAGTAAACATCGTCCCCGTCATCGCCAAAGCTGATTGTCTCACCAAGAAGGAGGTGCAGCGGCTCAAGTCTAGGGTAAGTCCCCCTCTCTCTTAATCTGAGTGAAAATCCCGGTTGTATTCAAAGCTTGTACTTTGAAGTCTGGGATCCGCCCTCCAGAGCTTAGATTACATACGTGAATAGGTTTGATTGATTTTTATGGGAGCGACCGGCGTTTGATATCCAATCTTGAAAGGAATGAGTTGGGTGGTCAAACAGCAGTCGCTCTTGTAAAAGCAAAAAATCAAAAAACAAAAATGCCATGCGAATCCTGGGTTCTTTGAACGCAACTGGAAAATCCCTTTTAGGATGATGATGATGACAACAATGTTATCTGTTCGTAGGTCATGGAAGAAATTGAGCGTGAAGGTATCAAGATTTATCCGCTGCCAGATTGCGACAGCGACGAAGATGAAGATTATAAAGAACAGGTTAGTTAATTAAAAAAAATACTACACTGAGACCGCATACGTCAATTACTCGCGACAAAAATAAATTTAGTCATGTGAACTAATTCATTGTCATTGACGCATATATGCGTCATCGAACAATCGTTGCGACTAGTGGTAGTAATTTGCAAAAATGACAATGAATGGCAATCAATCAGTTAACTTCTAGGAAATCTCCATTGTTAAGTTCTAAGAATTTTAGATGATTTTTTGTCTTCCACTGATGGAGATGGTATTGATTGAGTCTAAATATTTTTTTCTGTTTGGAAGTTCTCAGTAGTAGTAGTCAGGCAACGTGCGTGGTTGTTAGCACACCTACCTATAATATTTAATATTATACCTCTGCCTACCCTACTGTTTATTGACAGAAAAACAAAAGATACATATATATATAGTAGTATAAAAAAAAAAAAAAAAAAAAAAAAAAAAAAAATTTAACTTTGGCTTTTCTTTCAATTTATTTGCGAAAAGTGGGCGTAAACATTTCTACTATCTACCTGCCTTCGGTGAAATATAACCATGAATTTATGTGTGTATGAAGTAAGTTTTAGAAAAACCTTTATCAATATAGGTGCGCCAACTGAAAGAGGCTGTCCCATTCGCGGTTTGCGGCGCGGGTCAACAATTGGAAGTACGCGGGCGACGAGTCCGCGGCCGACTGTACCCTTGGGGCGTGGTCGAAGTGGAGAACCCGGACCATTGTGACTTCATCAAACTAAGGACAATGCTCATGTAAGTATTTTATCACGCTTTTGTTAGCTTCATATTATGTATGTGTCGGAATTTTTGAACTCGATTTAAAAATTTCGGAATAATTTTAAACAAATTTATCAAGGACTCATAATAGTACAATAACAAACGCAAAAATAAAAGTAGTTTAAAACTACTATAAAACAGTTTTTAGAACAATAATTAATATTTTTGTGTTATTTACATAGCATGTCTTTTTGTTTTTTTTTAACAATTTTCAATTAATTTTTTCGTTCTTAGTTGTTAAAAATTAGTATTGGGATACAAAATAATGTTGTTGTTGAAATCAATTATATTTATTTCAATCAATCAATTAGCCTATTGCAAAAAGGTGGCGTGCTATGGCGTACATTAGGAGAGGCCTACAGCAGTGGACTGCAATGGGCTATATTTATTTATGCTTATTAAAATATACCCAGCTTTTGATTATCATCAACTTATGAAAAAGTTAGCGATTTTCTGAAGTTGAACCTCTCCTTAAGAATAGAGAAATCGATGATGCCGTCAGAAGACGCGTGCCGAGAATTCTTTCAAGAAGAATACAATGCATGTTGCGTCAAGTCACGATGTAGGAATACATCTCGTTTATGAGTACATTTTTTCAGAACTCACATGCAGGATTTACAAGAGGTAACTCAAGAGGTTCACTACGAGAACTATCGCTCCGAGCGCCTCGCGCGCAATGGACAAGTGCCGAAACGACATACGTAAGTTGTATTATTTTATAATACATATCTATACTAATATTATAGAGGTAAAGTTTGTGTGTCTGTTAAATTGTAAGGGGTAATCTCGGGATCTATTGAACCGATTTTAAAAATTCTTTCACCAATAGAAAGCCACATTACCCGTGAATGTCATAGGCTGAATATCATCACACTATTGCCCAAGGGAGCGGAGCAATAATCATAAATGTGAACAATTCCGGTAGATGCCCATACATTTTAGGAAAGCTGATAAATTATGAGCATTATTATGTTAGTTAAAAAGGGTGCATCGGGGTTCGAAATACGCCACGGGCGAAGCCGTGGTGGGTCAGCTAGTTATAATATATCCAGAAATTATACACCATTCAATATTACCATTTGCTAACACGAAACAGGAAAATGTTGAATTTAATTGTAGGACTGTAATATTATTTATTCTTTTACCTGATTATAATAATAATCAAAATGTTTTCCTATTTATATCTCTAGCACGACGGATTAACTATTTGTCTATACACTGGTAACATTGACCTTGGATGTATTCACACAGTCGTATTCGGTTTTAAAAAATTGAATGTTTTGTTGCTTTAGTCATGTTTTAACGTGTCTACGTTTTTCAGGTCTACTGAGAGTGGATTGAGTGAGGCTGATTCTAACGGGCTGACGAATGGATCTGAGGACCCTACCGATCGTGAACGTGCACTGCGTGAAAAGGTAATTGTATTTCTGATATTACAGGACACTTAAGTATATACCAATGGGGGCAGAGGGGAGGGATAATCCATACTAACATTATAAATGCGAAAGTAACTCTGTCTGTCTGTTACGCCTGAACCGCTGAACCGATTTTGATGAAATTTGGTATAGGAGTAGATTAGACCTCGAGAATGAACATAGGCTATGTTTGGTCGCGATAACCGACATCCACGAGGGCGGAGCCGCGGGCAACAGCTAGTATACTATATGTATGCATTATCTCGTCAAAATTATATTTGTATACCTAGAAGTCAAATCTTGATCCCTGAAACACCCTCACCAAGTCCGAGCCGGTCCGAGTGCACTTTGTGAGTGTGTTTACACGATACGAGTAGCATCAGAGTGATAATTCAAGTATACTCGATCCGTGCTTACTCGTAATGTGTAAACGCAACTTTGCATGTATCGTATTTGTGACTCGCAACTATGAGACGGAGTCATCACAAAATACTATCCAATTTGTATGTATTCTAGGAAGCAGAACTTCGTCGTATGCAAGAGATGTTGGAACAGATGCAACGCCAAATGCAACTGCAGGCTGCAAGCACCACTAGCACTGCATAGTGTACGCGCACCGCACAGGTATATAACCGTCTCATTCTTTCACATAAAAGGGCGTATGTGAGCCCACCAGGATCTTCGAGGCCCAGACTAACCCTCACCTGCTAGCCACAATCTAGTGGCGAATGGGGAGTATTTTCAGAAGAGAAACAGAAAATTTTAAGTACCATGAGATCTTAATAGCAATTCAAATGCGATGCTGTTCAACTCAGGGAGAGAGATAGATAGTTAGCTTAGTCCCCTATTTTGGTATGGTTTTTATGGAATCGACTGCTTTCTGACCTCCTTACTACGAGAAGAAAACTTGTGCTCGAACCTCATCCGTCAATCGGCAGGTGTACCAGCTGGCAGGTAAGGTAGGCTGGGCCTAGGTATCTTGGTGGGGTCCCAAACATTCACTCTGCCTTTTATGTGCATGTATGTATAACACGTGCGCTATAAGTTGAGACTTGGGCTCTCCGTCCATCTCCCCCTTCACTGCCCCTCAGTGGCCCGTGACGTACTGTTCGCAAAAAAATAGGTAGACAGGTCGGTAACGTCTCGGGCAGGAACTTGTTTACGATATTTTTGTGCGCTGCAAACACGCGCCGGTGACGTCGTAGCGGTCAGGTCTCAACTTATAGCACACGAGTAGTACTAGTAAGTACTAATAATTGAACTTTTGTTGTATAGTTGGACATTAGTACGGCTGTCCAGCTGCCCGGCACATGCGACGTCGTCAACTCGATACTACGTGTCATCCCTTACTGCGTCACTTCTAATTAGATGTAACTGTCGTACGCGCTGTAATGTTCATACTCATACATATCTGAAGATGACTGCGAGACTGTACGTGTGAACAGCAAAAATCGTATTTGAAGGGTGTTTGTTTCCTAAATGCTTCAGTAACAAGTACCAGTTACTTTTATATAACTTCTCTAAAGGAAAATGATTAAATAAATGATCCGTAATAACTCAGTTTATTTCAACGGATTTTAACTGGTGAAATCCAGCTTTAGTCGATCTCAATTAGTTTCCTTGTGTGGGCAATGTTTCACGAGTATTAATCATTTGAGGCTATGTATTTTTATGAACATTACAGTATAAGTATTATTTTCTTATCCGTATATTATTTGCCTTTCATATTATTAGGGCGATAGTGTTATAGGCAAACCATATCTATAGACAGTAGAAATATTTTATCTCTCTATAGTAATAAGTAATGAAATTGATTGAAATGCAATATTTACATCAACCAGCTATATGCAATCTACCTAAGTAACTACCACTTTTGTTAATACTGACAGCCGGTTTCTGAATAAAAAGTTGAGTCTCCCTCAACACCTTTAAAAATACCGGTTTTTGAACACAGTAATGTTGTATTTTTTTTAATTTCATAATATAAAATCTAGATTCTATAGAACTAGATTTACTCGCTCTGTAAATTCGAATATGTAATTGTAGGTTGTTGAATAGTGGCCTCATTGATCTGAAATGCATTTATTGCTACTCTGTGCCATTTCTTTCTAAAAATATGAATTTAGGGAATTTCCATTTCAGAGAGCATAGAAATTTATTGAATGCTATTATGATGGAATCCAGTTACGAAATTCATGCCATGTGCAGGCGCTAAAATTGGTGGCAATATCAGTTTCCTATTTAACAAATAAAGGCTATTCTAAAAATTTAAAGATTTTAATAGATATAAATTAATAAGATTCTGAATATACGTGTTACGATTTTAGCGCTTGTTGACTTCCACCGTAATTTAACTAAATTAATCGACTAAATTTTCTTTTTTTTAAGGGTTGAGATCACACATCCTTATCTCTTTTTTATACTGATTGACTTGTCATAGCTTTTCCAACTCATGACAAAAGTATTTTACTCTGACGACTGATATTATTTTGAGTATTCCATTTTTTTGTATAATCAATTTACTCTTTATTGTTAATATCCTATTAGATAAATATGCATGAGAAAATATTGTATTTAAGATATAATTGAAATGATTGATTGTATTGAATAGAAGGCTGAAATGCTAACTGGAAATTGTGATTGGTTAGATTACCAAATTCTAACTTTAGTAGGTACTTAATTAGTATCTCATATATTAGAATTTATTCCAACATTGGTGCATTTATTTTGTACTGTATAATATTGAGTAATTAGTGTCAAGTAATTGCAGGAATTAATCTAAAATTTATGTTTTGCAAACATTTAAATCGGTGCCAAAGTTTCTAAATATCTAATAGAAAGTCGTAAAATATAATAAAGTAACTCAATTATTTGAATGCAAATTAGCTCCTAGTTACTCATAATAGTTGTATGTAAAAAAAATGTATGTAATCATATTTTTATAATAAATATAAATGATCTTACTTCATATCTGTGGTTTTAATTTGTTTCTAATTTATGCATTATTATGAGACGATGATGACTGATATTCAATTTCTATTCTGAAATATCCCTTATATTTAGTAGCTGATAAGGTGAAAAAAAGTCACGACATCAAAAATTCGCCGCGGAGTTTGCCGTCGCGAATTTCGATAGCCCGCATCAAGGCATATTTAATAAGATATAAGAAGATCAATAAGGATTTTCAAATCAAGGGTATTAGTGATACCGGTAATTCCAACGACTTGGGGCCTTAATATGAGCTCTTATAACAATTCAAATGCGATGCAGCTCAACTCAGGGCGAGAGATGGTGCTATACACAGTGTATAGCTCCATCTCTTTCCCTGAGGTGAACTCACTGATCTGTATTTGGGTAAACTGCATCGCATTTGAATTGCTGTAAGAGTTCATAGTATGGGGCCTGTTGGAATTTCTTCCATGTACTGAAACACCCCCATAGTGCTACTGGTTTATAATATATACTGCAGGATCACCATTAATCAGGAAACCCTTTTTATGGGCAAAACAGGCACAGATAAATTTGGGGAAATGCATTTGGCGTCACCGTCGTCGGGATCCCGTTACGATACGATTTTATTATATTTATATCCCACCAAAAAATACCTTTTAGAAAGGGGGCCAAGTTCCTATCGGCTATTTGTTCGCCTAAAAAAGGATTGAAATCCAATCCAATACCAAGTTTAAATCCACTTTAAAGTTTATCATAATCATCTAAATTTGAACTTGGTAGGAACCTTTCGACACGAAGTTCCGTGAAAAATTGGTTTCATATCACTTACCTACTTATACAGGTCAGTGTTTCATCATATGTTGTGTTAAGTAGTAATTTCAAATAATTATAATATTCTACCTATTATAGTTTAGTACCCTTTAATCGCCTAACTAAAAACTAATTCACATCACTAAATGACAATTGACAACTTTCGTTTGCTCGTCGGCCATAATCGCTTGCGGAATTTGTTATCAAACAGCAGGCGTACTAAAAACGCTCAAGTGTTTATTAGTTTTGTAGTGAATAATGGCTGTTGTGGAAGACGAAGTGAGAAATGATTCCGAAGAGGATGAGATACAAGTTGTAATCGAAGAGGACGACCCTGAACAGGATTCAGATGATTCAGATGTATGCCTGCTCTACATAAGATTTGGCACATTGCTTATTTCTCTTTCGAAATAGCTGAATAATTGTTGAAAATATTTTGTTAGTACATTATTAAGTTGTCAAAGGGATAATCCAAATAGATTGTTATTCCTAGCGATCAATTAGCTTTCGTAATTATCGGTAGATATATGTTTTGTATTTGTTCAAAATAAAATCAATGAACTCTGTATTTTTGTAATGTTTACAAGGTGATTCCAGGAACTTTGTCTGATTCTTGTAGTTAGTGTATTGACAATTCGTTGCTTTTGTTCTTAGATATACGAAATATGAAATGTTTACATCAATTTTCAGCTACAACTTGATAACAGTAATTGGATGTGTAGTAAGGAATAGGCCCTTTTTGTTACTATTAGATAGATGGTAGTATTGTTGAGCTGCTACATTTTTATTTATTTGCTAACCATCAACCATCAGTAATTATGTCTTATCAATATATCACTAATACTATGCTATACATATTCTATTACATACTAGCTTTGCCCGCGACTTCGCCCGCGTAGATTTAAATTATTTAATTTAAGTTTACCCTATTAGTTTCCCAATATCAAAGTACTTACGCCTTGTAATATTAGCTATCTGCCAGCGAAAATCCAGTCCAAAGCAGAGCAGCTGTTCCAGAGATTACCTCATTCAAACAGACAAATAGATGAAAATTTGAAACAACTTGTTAAATATAATATCATTATACCTACATACACTCACATGCATTGATTTAAAACAAGTAATTTTATTATTACACACAGACACTTGTGTGAAATTAACTAAACTAAAATTACTATAATAATAGAGTAGTGTGCCATTTTTATTGTAAAAGTACCTTATCTACTAATGTAATGAACTGCTAAAGTGAAATATTCATATGACCGATAGTTTCAAACATATTTGATTTTGAAAATTCAATTTCTCGAGATCAACTGACTCCAATCAACTGGTTTCCTAACAGTAGAGTGAGAAAATGTCGTAGACTATTCAGGCATTGGGCTGATGAAATTAAGATGGTCGGGGACAATCTGTATACCAGAACAACCAGCGATAGACGTCCGTGGACACAGTTGTGGGAGGCTCTTACCTATAGGCAAACAGATTAAATAGGAATAAATTGTAAAATGTGGTGTACATTTTAAATTGTAGATATCTGAATAAAAGGAATCTGTATCTGTACGATTTGGCTGAAAATTGGCAGGGAGGTAGCTTAGAACCAGGAGACGGACATAGGATACTTTTATCCTTTTTAACCCCCGACGGAAACCCGAACGGGGTGTTATAAGTTTGACGTGTGTGTGTGTGTGTGTGTATTTGTAAGTCTGTCTGTGGCATCGTAGCTCCCGAACGGATAAACCGATTTTGATTCTGTTTGTTTTGTTTGAAAGATGAGTTAGGGGAGAGTGTTCTTAGCTATGTTTCATAAAAATCGGTTCAGCCATTTCGAAGATATGAGGGGTGAAAGTGGTGATGAAAAATTTAATGTGTTCAAATATACCCGTGTTGGGTATCAAATGAAAGGTCATAACTTATACATCACAATACCACAAGTTTTATGAAAATCGGTTTAGCCATTCGAAAGATATGAGGAGTGGAATGTATTTCTAATTCTGTAACCACACTTCGCGCAATTCGCATTAGCTCTGAATAATTGTCGATAGACTATACGTATGTTGATATTAAATAATGAATTAGCTATTATACTTATGTTACCCCTATAAAAAGCATGAAATAAAAAATTAAATTAAAAATTTAAAAAGCCCCCGACTCACAAAAAAGAACAATAAAAAACCTGTAAAAAGTATAAAAATAATAAATAAAAAGCTATATTATTTACGTATTCATATTTTTAACTAACAGTTTATCTCGTCGGGGGTCCGCTCTATACCTAAACAATTGAGCATCTTGCGAGACAGACGTACGATTATACATACGGTTTTTTATTGTTCTTTTTTGTGTGTCGGGGGTTTTTTAAATTTTTAATTTAATTTTTTAAGAGTGGAGTGGAGAGTCGTTTTATTGGTGGCCATACCGACTTCCACGCGGGCGAAGCCGCGAGCGAAAACTAGTTATTAATATTAATCTAACTATTCTATAACTAGGATGAAGATGATGATGATGATGATCTGGAGGTACTTGAGAAGAAAGCCGCCGAGCTGGAGCAGAGAGTAGCTGAAGATCCCTACAATTACGACCAGCATATTGAATTGATTCAAGCATTATGGTATGTTGTATCAGATTTTTTTCCCCGTAAAAACCTTGAAGAAGTCCATATTGTAGTAAAGAAAACCACAGCAGGGAGGTCATTCCACAGAATATTTTCTTGGTTTGTTGTAAGTTTACCTTCGTGAAATCAATCTATGCAATAAATTTGTTGTAGTTAAATATAAACTAGGTATTTGACTAAACCTAAGCCACCTTTCCAACTACCACTCTGTGGTTATCACCAATGGGTTGTATAGGTCAGATACATAGAGCAGTCACTTCACGGAAAATATTGGGGCTCGCCACATCATCATAGGCAGACTGAAAATCGGACCCCATCCGGGTTTAGAAAAGGCTTGGAGGATGATGATGATAATGACAGTACAACTAAATTAATTAATTTTTAGTTTTTTGATTGTTTATAGTCTCGGTCATCTGCTCCTCTTGGGTATACGCCCCCTCCATGCCTTTACACCTTACCTGTCTTAAAAGTAGGGTGCAACCAATATTTGTCTACTTTTTTTTATAGTCGATAGGCTCGCGTTTGACCACTATCTCACCTGATGGTAACTGACGATGTGGTCGACGATAGAGCACGCTTGCCTAGAAGCAACCTGTTTACTCTAGACTTAAAGACTCCGAGGTTATAGCTTTCCGGACACACAGACTCAGGCAGACTACTTTGTTTTTTATATCATCAGTTTATCTTTTCTTTTGCCTCCCTACATTTCTTTTGCCTTCATCAGCCTAGCTATGTGTCTAATTTCCTTCTCTTCTCCACTTCGCACGATCCTGGGCATCCATGGAAGAGAGGTACTTGGGAAAACATTTCAGAAGATTAGAAGCTGTGCATTAAACCTAGCTCGCTCTTTCGTCCTCAGGGGTTTATCAGAATTGGAGCGCTGGCGTTCCGCCTACGACCGTTTAGAACAGTTGTCACCGCTGCGTCCAGAGCACTGGTTAATGCGATTACAAGCCGAGGAGACACTCGCGCATACCGAAGCATCTCGTAAGCGAATGTCTGAACTGTTCCAACAGGCGACGCTTGACTGTTACTGTGAGTATAGTACCTGCATCGAAATGATACAGAAAACTGCTTATAGTGAACCCTGCATACATATGAACAAGACCTTTGGAACAGCCAACCTCAAATACACTTGCTGATCGTCAGGGTGGAGTGAGCCTGGGGCCCAGACACTGAGGTGAAAGCCTCCAATGCAACTTGGGACAATGCTAAGATGATGCAATAAAAATAAAGCAAACTTAAATAGATTTTATAATGCCAACTTTAGCAAAATGTCCTTTACTACTTTGATACAGAATAGGGTGAAACGAAGAATACTTCTTTGCTGTTTCACACATTTTATAAGATTTTCTAAATACGTGTTATTTTACAGCCATCCCGATCCTGAGTGAGTGGTGCTCCTGGTTGATAGGTGCGAGTGACGTAAAGTTCGCAAGGGATCACTTTGAAGAAGTTCTACACCGGGCTGGGCCGGACCCTCTGTCTGGCAAGATCTTCTGGAACGCTAAGCTTGAACTTGAGAAGACTGAGCTGGAGTCTATGAGAGAAACTATGGGAGAGACTGAGAGGTACTTAGTGCTAGCATAACACTAAATAATATATTTCAGAAGTATGTAGAGGTAGACAGTTGACAGGTTGAAAACCCGACCTGGATCTTGAATTTTTAACCGACTTCCAAAAAGTGGAGGTTCTCAATTCTTAGCATATTAATTCCTTAAAATTTTCATTCAATATTTAGAATCTTATACAGACTCCCTATTTGGTATGGTATGGTTTCTCGGGCTGTTGTCCGAAACTCCACGTCATGGCGCGGTTTTTGCGTGTGGGTGGGCCATGGTGGATTGTTACTTGATCCACCCCACCTCTTGGAAGAACGCCAGCAGACATTTTATGCTGCTGGTGATCTCCTGGATACTACACTACAGACTCCCTACTCGTGCAAGCCGTGATCCATAACTCTAAAACTGTTTATAGTCTCCTGTATAAAGTTTTAGTCACATAGACTGAATTAGTCAAAAATAATGTCTCATTTTTTCAGAGAGAAGAACACAGAGTATAACGCTCAAAAGAAACGCGTTCTATGGTGTTTTGTGGAGATGCTCTCTAGGCCTCTGTTGAGAGGAGATGAGGCGCTGGTGCAGCTCGAAGAGTTTGCACTCGGTTACCTCGATAGCGATTCAAGGGACCAATATCTTGATAAGGTACTTATATGACTTATTAATTGTTACTCTGTGTTCAATTTCTTTTTCCCTTTGAAGTTTGAATTAATAATCGTAAACGAAATATAAATGATTTTATATTATTTCAGATCAAAGTCAAACACTTTGCTGCCATGGACTATTTACAAAAAATAACAGCTTTCGAAGACAAGTTATTGACAATGGAGTAAGTCCAATTATTTTATTATTTTCTCATGTTTCATTCCAATTTCTACATTTGTAACCCTAGGGCCACCTCCTGCGAGCCTTTATCCAACGCAGTTGGGGTCTGCATTCACTCGTAACTACGAAACGGCCGAACTTAAGCGACATTGGAAGTTCTGTAGTTAGCTTTGCTTAAAAAGCGTGTATTTTGCCCTGTAATTTAAATTTTCAGGTGAAGTTTGCAACCCGGCATTTAAATACATAAGACGACGTGCGGTTTTAGTAGGTTCAAGTCCGACATAACCGACCCCACTGGTCACGAGGTCCATGGGGATTTCCCCACGAAAAAAACAAAAGAATAAAAGAAGTGTAAAATGTTTGTTTTTTTTTTGTAGAAATCCGGAGGAGAAATGCACAGTGTACCAGGAATACATAGACACTGTGAAGGTGTTATCTCAGGAAGAAAAATATTCTGAATGTGACAGTACTGGGATACTCAGGGTAAGTTGCTTTTGTTCTCTACAATGATGATGAATATTTGTTTTGAAAACTGACACAAAAGTTAGTGAAATAGAAATTGTATTTCTTCTTATTTTTCCTTTTTCATGTTCGAAACACCATGTGCAGATAGTTATGTAGTAATAATGTAGTGTACACTACAAAATATAACATTATCTTGCAATATAATTGTCGGGAAGAAATCGCAAACTGCGATAAGACCATTCTTTGACTTTAATGTATTATCCTTTGTGTGTATGTTTAATATGCAATAAAAAGTATTTATGAAAACTGCTTCTTCAACACTAATAATAAGGTCGATTATTGCTTTTACGAAGTCGATCTATGTGTTTTAAGTGTGGTAAACTTATGTGGTAGGTGCTATACGACCGCGCGACGTCCGAGTGCCTGAACAGTTCGGGTGCGTACGCGCTGCTAGTGTCGTACGCACGCGACTCCCGCGCACTTTCGTCTCGACGCACGTACGCGCGTACGTTGGACGCGTGTGTGCGTCGTTGCCCGAGGAAGGCCACCTTCTGGACGCTCAAGATGCAGCAGGCTGAGCACGAAGAGAAGAGCTTTGATGACGTACGTTTAGTTATTTTAGTTTTTATATACCTACTCACCTCTATATTTGGGTATTGTGGATGGATAGTGTAAAAGCTCAAGTGACATAATAAATGTCATATAAAGTGAAAAAATAAAAAATCTAATTAAAAATATTAATGAATCGTTAACACAATATCTAGCTACCTTATAAAACAGCAAATATTTAAATTATGATTTAAAAATAATCTATCTAATAAAGCATTAAAATATTCATTAAGAAATATGAAAGCAATAAGTAAAAACGCGATTTGATTCACATCTCGAAACTTATAAAAACTAAATTGGATCATAGTTATTATTTGATTGATTGAAATTTATGCCTTACGAAAAGATCTTCTCATTTTTATATATGCACTATGTAATATAATATTTTGTTCTGTAAATTTTAGGTGAAGTCAATATTCGAGATCGCCTTATCCAAAGGTATGGAGACGTACAAACAAGCGGAGGGACTGTGGCTCAGCTACCTGGAGTACACTCGGCGTTGTACCGCGTTCGATAACGAGACCGAAGTCGAGAGGCTGCGGCGTACCTTCCGACTGGCTTGGGATTCTCTGGCTGAGGTACACTTTGTCTCGATATAACAAATACCATTAAAATACATAACTCATCTCCAATATCATAAATCATCACAAACATCGAAACTCATTTCCAACATCATAACATAACTCGTCTCCAATATCATAACTCATCTCCAATATCATAACTCATCTCCAATATCATAACTCATCTTCAATATCATAACTCATCTCCAATATCATAACTCATCTCCAATATCATAACTCATCTCCAATATCATAACTCATCTCCAATATCATAACTCATCTTCAATATCATAACTCATTTCCAATATCATAACTCATCTCCAATATCATAACTCGTCTTCAATATCATTACTCATCTTCAAACATAACTCAACTTCAATATTGTAAGTCGTCTCCAATATTTACGATATTCAACTATACGATACTCGCTTTCAACATCATAACTCGGTTCCAAAATTATAACTCTAAGATATTTCTCCACTGAAGAACTACACTAAACCTCAAATATCGTTTTGTGTCACTAGGCGTGGATGGAGGAGGCGAACGATTGTGAAGTACCACTGTACTGGGCGCGTCTCGAATATAAGCTGATGAACGCGCCTAAACAAGGGAAAGAGATATTCGAGGAAATACTTAGTGAGTATATTTTTATATACAAGATAAATCATTAATTTCAGGGCGACTATTCTACAATAAGTTCCTTATTTAAATTAACAATAAATTTTAAATTTTACGAGAAGTAGTCTTGTATTTTACAAGAAAGCAGGTAAAATAAACAGTAATAAAACAATATAACTACTTATCTAACACATATTTACAGAATACGGAGACAACAGAACAATGTCAAAATATTGGGAGGCGTTAATTGCGCTAGAAAGTAACCGTACTCCTAAACTATCAGAGAATAAGTTGCGCGAACTGATGCGTCGAGCGCTGCGCTCGGTCCAAGATTATCCGCCGTCCATCGCGAGGCTGTGGACCGACTATGAAAGGGACCATGGACATCTAAACACACTGAGAGAGTGTTTAGACGCATGTGAGGTAAGTGTGAATAGGAAAATGATAAAAACTTTAAACTCACGACGCGGCAATGATGGGCTGTTATAAATTTCACGTGTGTGTGTGTGTGTTTCTGTATGTGGCATCGTAGCTCACGAACGGATGAACTGATTTTGATTGCTTTCATCCATCCATCTCAGTTTATCCAATCGTGCACAGTTGGGGTCGGCTTTCAGTGTAACTACGAAACGGTACGAAGCGATATCGAAACTGTAGTTAGACCAGTTTATCCGACTTTTTAACGTTCTATCTACTCGTAACAAATGCCACAGATATACGTATGACGACCGGGATCGATGGTTTAACGTGCTCGCCCAGGCACGGATGCGTATTTTTTTAAATATTAACTAATTCATAATCATAATTTCAGGCAAAAATAAAAGAATGGCGCGACAGCTACCAAGCAATGAAAGACAAAATGATAGGTAAAAAACAGAAAGGCAAACAGCCGGAAAAGAAGACAAAGGTAGAGAAAAAGAAACAGACAAAAGAAGAAGCAAAAGGCAAGAAGGGTAAAAGGAAATCTGACGGAAATGACGACGACAGTCACGTGAAGAGAAAGAAAGATACGCAGATGGAAGTGGATACGGAGAGCAGTGGAGGAGTGAAGAGGTCACATGAAGATGATGAAGATGACCTTGAAGGTAATTATTTCATGACTAGTGGTGCCCGCGACTGTGCTCGCGTGGGCTTAAGACTTTTTTTTGTGCGGAAATCCCTGCGGCTACCCAGTCGACCACCGGCAGTGGTTATGTCGGACTTCGACCGAGTAAAACCGCAATATATTGATGTATAAATACTTTAGAATTTGTGAAGCTATTTTTATCGTTGAGGCGCTAAGGAGGAGAGGAAGAAGAGGGAGGGAGGTTCAGAAGGGTCATGCAGCGATATCTAGGCTATGATCTCTTTGCTTGCAGGAGGCGAGACATCGAAACGTCAACGTACTGAAGGTTCAACAAGTCCACATCGGCTCGGCACTAGAGATGCTTGCACACTGTTCATTAGCAATCTGGAATTCAAGTAAGTCAGGTTATCAGAAGGAAAGGCCCAGCCGTTCCAGAGATTATCTCTTTCAAATGGACAGAAAGATGACAAAAATTAAAGAAGAAATTGTTATATGTATTGATTTAAAACCTGTAATTTCAATATTTATAGGATTTGAAGGCGTATTGTAAAGTCCTAAGTTAATGACAAAGTTCTTAGTTACCTAGTTTTATATTTGCAGAGTTGTAATTTATATTGCAGAGTTGCATTTTATATTGCAGAGTTGTAATTTAGCAGAGTTGCATTTGATATTTCAGAGTTGTAATTCATATTGCAGAGTTGTAATTAATATTGCAGAGTTCTAATTCATATTGCAGAGTCGATGAGCAGAAGCTAAGGGACATACTATCACAGTACGGCGACATTGTCTCGCTGCGCGTCAGGAAGGGCATCAAAGCATTCGGTGGCTCCATCTGCTACTGCCAGTATAAAACAACAGCAAGTATTTTGAAATATTTATAGTGTTATACATATATTCACGACTCTTACCTATCAGTGTAGGTAGAGAGCTTGCCCCTTCTACTTTTTTATTGTTTTCGTACATCCTTGATTTGATTGACATTATACAGTAGAAAAATTTTAATATCTCCAATATACAGACACAGCTCATTTTCAATTTTAAATAGATACAGGTAGAACGAGTTTGATAAAGATATTAATGTTTTAATAACACTATTTGATTACAGGAAGCGGTCGATGAAGCCTTGAAATACGACCGGAGCCCTCTAGACGGTCGGCCCATGTTCTTTTCACGCTACTCCGCGAAGAAAAGCAAACCGACGTTCAAATATTCCACAGAAGCGGAGAAAAATAAGCTATTTGTGAAGAATCTGCCCTTCTCCAAGTGTAATAAAGAAGCGCTTGGAGAAGTTTTCGACAAGTATGGCAAGGTGAAGGATATACGGGTAGTGACACACAAGTAAGTAATCTTTACCATAATTAAACGTAAATTGGCATTTGGAAAATTGGCATACTCGTAAATGATTTGTTTTTTAACGGGATTTGTATAATTTAGGGTCGCCTTGTGGTAGGGTTACCATTTAAGAATTTGATAAGTCCTGACAAAAAGCCGGACATTTCGATAAAAGTCCGGACAACTCGTTGCAAGTGGGATTTGCCATTACAAATAATATTTTACAAATCCTCATCGATCCTATGGTGTGCTACAAAAATTATTCGGGGTCATAAGTCAAAACTTGAGGTTTTTTGAATTGTTGTCCGAAACGGAAATTTTATTAAAAAAACATCAGACCAAAGTTGTAGTTTTTAAAATTATCTACAAAAATAGTCTCCATGGTTTTTTCCTAAGAATTACCATTCCTGAGATATCGCGATTCTAAGAATTGTTTTTTCGTCCATCGCTTCTCGCGACGACCGAAAACTACCGAACGGATTTTGATGCGGTTATTTATTAGAAAGGTCTTGCTTAGACTCAAAATTTTCCGTATGTTTGGTTGTAATTGCCATAATAGGTTAAGTAGAACCAGAGATATGGCCAAAAACGACCTAAAACTAATACGGCCGAAGTCACGGGTATGAGTTTGTATAAAAAGTAGTTACAGTGTTCATACTTCTGGGTAATATAATATATTATAGGCCCAGAAGTATGAACACTATAATCGTACCAAGTTTGATCAAAATCCCTCCAGTAGTTTCTGATTCATGCGTGCACATACAGACAGACAGAAAGACAAACAACTTACTGATTTTATTTTTTGCATTAGTATTGTATCGATCACCAATCATCCCCCAATAGTTATTTTGTACATTTATATTTAATGTACAGAATTGACCTTTCTACAGTTTTAGAAGAAGATATACCATCTAATTTAAAAAGTCCGGACAAATTAAAAAGCCGGACAAAGTCCGGACAAGTGCCTAAAAGTCCGGACATGTCCGGATTAATCCGGACGGATGGTAACCCTACCTTGTGGGAACTTCCCGTTACACCATACCATTGTCCCAAACATGTTATTACCTGCAGAGCGGTAGAGGAGGGGCCATTTAACCAATATTTGAGGCTGAAAGGCTGAATGGAAGTGCGAGAGGAATAAATGCGAGAACTCGTGTGAATAAGAGACTCGGCATGAGAGAGAAAAGCTTAGGTCTTCAATTAGTGTTGCTTTTTATTTCAATGGCTAAAAAAAGCACCACTTCAGAGTGGTGGTAGGAAAAAAAAAACAATTTTTGATCAAATGTCGGTTGTACTTACTGTTATTGCGCCCGCGGTGGTAGCCGTTTATACTGACGATCATGCATTCACATGAGGTGGGCTAATTTGTAATATTCTTCCATGAATTTGTTCCAGAGACGGCAAAGTTAAAGGTTTAGCGTACATCGAGTACGAGGACGAAGCGGCGGCGGCCCGCGCCGTAGAGCAAGCTCACGGCCTGCTGTTGTGTGACAGAAAACTCGACGTCGCCCTCAGCGCTCCGCCGCCTCGCTCGGGCCCCGCCGCCGCCATGCCCGCGCTCGGCCTGCCCAAGAGGGACGCGGGAGGGGGCATGTAAGTAACTTTCATTCTCAAATTGATATTCTGTATTCTCAAATTGATGTTCTGTATTCTCATATTGATGTTTTGTATTCTCATATTGATGTTTCGTATTCTCTTATTGATGTTCTGTAGTCTCAAATTGTTATATATTCCCATATTGATGTTATGAATTTTCAATTCAATGTCCTGTATTCTCAAATAAATATCCTGTATTCTTATAATATAGTCTGTATTTTAAAATTGATATTCGTAAAGAGAAATGACATACCACAGACGCAAACCATTTAAGAAATCAAAAAATCAAAAAAGAACAAAATCGATTTGTAGAACTTACACGTGAGGAACGATCCAAGAAAACTGATAAGTTAACTTACCTATTACCTTCCAGGCGTCGAACACAACTTAGCAGTTTCATCCCAAGCGTACTACAGAGGCCTTCAACCAGTGGTGTACCAAAACCAGCTCCTACGTCATCAGCTAAAGAGAGCGAAACAACCAGTACCAACGGCAACCATAGCAATAGCGATGAGAAACGGCCACTTAGCAACAGCGATTTCCGCTCACTGCTGCTCAACAAAAAATAACTCGTAAATGAACAATATAGTCTTGTAAATAAAATAATAAGTTTTCAGTGCAGTTGATATTCTCAGTACAGTTTTAATAAAGCACGCTTGTGTGTTTGTGCTATAGTTTCTCATCTGTAGCGTATATTTTGCGGCTGATTTTAAGACTGTTTACTGGTTACGATTAAGGTGAATTAGCGTTGCCGCGTTTTCGTTATCGACAATCCGAAGGTCGAAACGTTTTTTTGTCTCTCGTTCTATCTGTCTGTCTTGAGACAACTGTCTAAAGTTGAAGCTCTTGTGAAGTGATATTGTAACAACCTCAACAAGGTCGCTCTATCTCTCTCTCTCTCTCTCCTTCAACAGGGGCGCGAAACTGAACTGTTTTTAGCACATCGTAGTAGGGCTCCAGTGCGCGGAATATACGCTATGAGAGTCTTGGTTGCAAGCATTGCTACTTGTAATAGTATTTTATTGTACTATATAAAAATGGAATAGATATTGGGTACTTATTTGTAAAAGAAAATGTATGTTTTAGCTGCTGGTAAAAGGATTCTTGATAGTGGAGTTCAAACATTATATGATTGTAAAATGTTCATTTTAACGCATAATAGGTTTGCATAAATTGTAAATAATGACTAAAGTAAACCCCATTGTCGACCTTATTCTTAGAAGCTTTATGAGTAATATTGTTTTTATTAGTAATCTAGGTAAACTTACAGTTTTGATATGATATACCACAAAAAGGCGCTGATTCAAATATCATACATTACGGACTGAGAAAGGAAATTCAATATTTGCATTGCATTAACGTTAACTCTAATAGTTAAATAATGTTTCATCTTGTCATTTATTCATTCCACTTAAGTTCAAATACTTACGTTGATTTCGGGATTTTAAAGCGAATCATAGTTATGTAATTTACTATAACTTGTGTGAATTAGGCTCACGTCTGCAATTGTTAGTTCTGAATTTCGATACTTAATGCGTTGAACGAAGAATTTTATGATATTTTATTTGATTAATCAGTAGAATGCAATCGTCTGCGCTAGTCTTCAACTGTCCCCAATCATCCTAGTACTGTATTACTCAGTGCACGATTGTGACAACATAACGTCTTATTGTTTTAAAAAATAGAAATACGTTTATTTTGTATTTTTTCGTTTTAAGTTACAGTGTGATTGTGGCCGTAAGAAGATTCAGAATAAATGCGTTTTGTTGTACTAAGTTTGTTTTTTATTTTCTCAAAATGTTTCAGAAAATGAAATACGTAAAGCTTTGAAAAACAAATATTTATTCATAAAATATATTGTACCCTTTACAATCTCAATAGAGAATATATCTTATATACATCGAGAAACAATACACAACTCTAAAAAGTATTGCATTGTATACCAGATAAAATTAGGAGCACTCGTAAAATTACGCTATTTCATTATGCTGAGTGACGTGTATATAAAAAAAATCTTCACATCACAGTTACCTATTTCTATCGTACAGTGAGAGTGGGTAATTGCGCTAAGAAATAGCAACTTTACAAAATATTTTGTGCTAACGCATTCCACTGCCGCTTTAAATTGAAAAAAAAAAAGCAACAATAAAAATTATTATCAAAGATATGTATGATCAAAAACAATAACAGAAATATAATACATTCTATTTGACGAATTTTGTCACAAAACTAAAACGTATTGTAATAAATAAATGTATATAAACATTGTAAAAATATTTGTATAACGTTTATTACACCCCACCTCTCCACTCTACTCATCAGTAGATTTCGCACAGAGGTAGCATAATACTAATCAGATTTGAACAATTCCTTCGTCAATCAATATGTTTACCATCTTTCCACCTTTTCTTTGATCGTTCAAAAGCTTCTTTGATGCAGGATCTGTAAACAAAGACCCAGTTAAGATGAATTATCTAAGTGTCTGACGCACATTTTATAACGTGTCACATAAGTGTTATTTCGTCTTCTTGGGGTGCATCTCCTCATGTTCTCCGCACAACCGGACTTTCCTTGTCCTTCTCCGTGGGAGAGTACGCGAGCCCAGTGTGGCACCGTTCCGCCCACGCAAAGGAGGTCAATGCGGCCTTAAATGACACGTGCAGGATAATTACGGGCTGCCTTAAACCTACCCCACTTAATCTTCTGTATCCTCTGGCAGGCATAGCCCCACCAGAAGTCCGACGAGACATAGCTTGTGCAGTGGAGAAACATAAGCAACAAACAGATTCTCGACACCCAATGCACAACCACGAAATGCCTCCTGTTCGTTTAAAAAGTCGCCAAAGCTTCTTAAGAGCGACCTCTGCCATAGACAGCGCCCCGCAGCGGGCAAGAGAGCAAGTGTGGGCCGACAAACATCCAGTTCCGGTAGGTTTTATCACACCTAAAGAAAATCTGCCGCCTGGACATCACCTCCAGTGGCCAACCTGGAAGTCATTGAATCGCCTGCGGTCCCAGATTGGCCGCTGTAAGGAAAACATGGCAAAGTGGGGCTACACTGACCAGTCGCGAGCGTCCTGCGACTGCGGTGCCCCATGCCAGTCCATGTCGCATTTGCTCTCTTGCCCTCTGTGCCCTTCCACCTGCACTATCGGGGACTTATGTGAAGCTACGGACAACGCTGTGGCCGTAGCCAATTATTGGGCTGGAAAAATCTAACAAGAGGGAAAGACTGATAGCCATTGACTCGAAGAAGAAGAAGAAGTGTTATTTCACCCATTCACTTGTAAACAAGTAAATGTGAGAACGTTTAACACTCGTACTAACATAGAAATGTTTATAGATGTGCTGCCACGTGAAATTATCAATCAAATATCGTAGAAATTAAAGTTCACAATCGAATGGGTTGGAATGGCTTAAAATAATTCACTAGGCTCACAGATCCGAACACAAGTAGTATTTATGTCAACTTTCTAGATGACGAGTCATAAGAACTGTTTCTCACAGTGGCCTAACTTTGGGCGCCACTGTGACCCCACGTTGGGCGCCACTGTGATCTTCGAGGTTGTTACCGACTCTGGGCGCTTTTGCTCAATGCAGATAGGTATCTAGACCTTTTAAAAAACGGAACCCAGGGCTGGCAGTACTTCTGTACTAATAATTGTATAGATAACGAGCCATAGGAATTGTTTCTCATAGTGGCCCCACGTTGGGCGCCAAGGTTGTTACAGACTCAGCGCGATCCACGGTAACAAGCCACCCATTGTAACAAGCGGGACACTGGACTCCGCCCGATCGAACTCTAGGTTGTGTAATAGCAATATAATTATGTTTAAGTTTTAAGATCATGTTACCTGAAGAGTGATTGATGCAGTATGTAGGCGGAGACGTGGCCTGCGTCGACATAGCGCACCTCCGCGCCGGGCCAAATCTCCTCCAGCGTACCTACATCGTCTCGCGGCACGTAGGCATCGTGTTTGGCACACACAGCTGCAAAAGCATAACGCTTATAGCTACAACGAACAATTCAGCTCGCGAATCTATACTGTAACTTATACCCCTACCCGGGTCCCATTAAAAAAAATTTGATAGGCTAGTGGTTCGTTTAACGTTATGTGTGAAATAATGTCGTGGGCATTAAAGGAGGTGCTAACACGTTCGTTAGAATAATGATTAGATTATGAGGGTATTTGAAAAATTACTATGTGTGTATTTTATTTTTAAATCTATGAAATGATGAACTCACCTATAATTAGAGAGGTATCAAAAGGCACAGAGAAGTTACTGAGGTGCGTACATTCATCCATGACCCCTCTCATGAACTGTAACGCCTCTCTGTCTCTCCAGTGTATTTTGTTTATATCTATCTTTTTCCCACTTGACCGTCCCAAGAACGGTAGATGTACCCATAGATCTGAAGTCAATTCTGAAATATTCCATCCTGTTTTACTTTTATCATTTTTTTCTGAGAGCACAATAGATTTTAGAGGATCTTGGAGTGGATGGTTTGATGAAATTATGTCTGGATCCTTGTTCAGTGGTGGTGTGTTCAGGTTCTTCACAATGGTTGTTGGGGTTCGTTCTAATGTTTTCGTTGAATCTTTTAATGGCTTCTGCTGTTCGGCGTCTGTGCACTCAAGGCCGGCTGAAAACAAAATAGTTCAGTTAGAGTTCATTATGATATTCATCTGCCTTTTTACCAATTATTTGGGGTCAGCGCAATATGGCCCTCTATTCCATACTGTCAGATGGCTGATGATTTTGATTAGGTTATAAAGATCTAAATCTTTATAACCTAATCAAAATTTACCACTAGTTTTCAGTATCATAAAAATTCTAGAACATTCTATACAGCGTTATTTAGACCCTATTCATTCTTCTGCTACCAGTCCAGTCCAGATAATCTACTAAATGCAACGAAACGATTGTATGATAAGTTTTGTTATTTCATATCGGTAACTACTCCTTATCACTTACCTAATTTATCACATTTTAGCAGCACTTCCTTGATAATTTCTTCCGTTAAATTATTAATGTCCTTAATTTCTTGCGACTCCAAGACGAACTTCTCGTTTGAAATCAACTTGTTGTACAGCAGTTCACTAATTTTCTTTTCGTCGTGCAATAGTTTTAACTTAGCGTTTAAAGCTGCAATTTGCGCCAAATGTTCGGGCTTAATAGTTTTAGGCACTTTATTAAAATTTACGTTTTTATTATCGTCTATATTCTTTACATTTTTTGTAATATCTATTTCACTTTTAACATTATTTTCTTTATAGCTTATGTCTATTTTTTGACTGTTATCACTTTTATCACTGTTTGTAGTCTCTGTTTGTACTTTGGTTTCAACTGTTTCTGAGTAGGTGCGCGCAAATTTCTTCCCCGCCAGAAATGCCTCGTCCACTATCCTAACCATTTTTGATAGTTTCTCTCGGTATTGGCCATCTGACAGATATTGGTCTTCGAGTAAATCCCAGTTTATTGATTGGGCCATTACACCCTATATAGAAAAGAAAAGAAGACAGTAAAAAACTTAGTTATAGTACCTATATACAAGCATTCATAGGCCACAATGATGCTGAACATCAGGGTTCGTGTCTGTTGCTAACTCAATAGTAATATAGAAAAAATAGGTAATTATATACCTGTAAGAAAACTGCAGACGCTGTTGACCACGAGAGACATGGAACCAAGACAAGGGGCTTTGGCCAGTTCGTTGCTGCCAGTGACGCCATCTGTTGACAGTTTAATATTGAAATGATAAGTGATCGCTTGTGGTTTATAAAGGACAAATTTCTCGAATAAGTGGCAAAAGTTGATGATTGTACAGATTTCAAATCTAAAAAGTTAAATAGAAATTGTACTATATTTATTGTGATCAAAGTATTAAAATATGTCAATAGAGACAGCCTATTAAGTTGCTAAAGAGTATTTTGATTGCGAAATATAAATTACTTTACTCAAAACCTAATTTTCCAAATCTGAAAACGATTATCTACTTTTAACGCAGCGTTAATTCTAAACAATGAAATGTTTGCTTTCGCAAACTTACATGACCACCCATAGACAGTCCAGTTACGCCTAATGGACCTAGTCCATTCCGTTCGCACCAGTGGAATAGCACCAAGGACTCCAATATTAGACAGCCGCCCATCACAAATATATCCGACACATTATGTAGCGATGAACGACTGAAAATATAAGATATATGTAAGAATGTTGAGTAGTACATGATGGGTTAACGCGTTGACTGTTTTATTGATAGCCGCCCGACTAGGAAAGTACCTCCACCTTACAAAACACCGTAGTTAGACAACGCTACGTGGTGTGTGAGGCTTAAGGTTAGCGAGGTGAAGTGAATAATACCCTTACTGTATGAAGTAATATGAGTTATTCTATGTAGAGGATATACAAGTAAACTTTCCACCATGAGAAATTACTATGAACTAAACAGGCAGATCGTCAGTTAAACAGTAAGCGCGTTAATTCTATTGTTTATACTTGTCTCAGTAATCCCTTGCTGTCATGATTGCACACTAAAATAAAAGAAAATTTTGATTAAAAATACATTGTACATACAATACATACAAAATATTACATAATTGTTATATATTTTTCGAAATAGAAGGTAGATAGATAATACCTATTTAGTATTCACTTTCTTATTAACAGTGACAACCTGTAGGACATGGTGATTAAGGTTTCGACTGCTACGTTAGAAGTCGCGAGTTCGATTCCCACTCAGTACTAATATATGTCTAGTGTTTCTGTGGAGTGCCGTGAATGCTGGATCGACCATACTCTCCCCCAAGACGAGAACTGTGGAAATTGACGAAGTGGCCCGCAAGCATCGCAGGTGGATCATACGTCCGGTCGCCGGTGTCCCCGCAGGAAATAATAATAATAATAATAATAAACTTGACACAGCACGCATTGTGAGGAGGTTTCTATCTCTATTAGAGCCCCAACTACCGGTAGCTTGGTCCCTCTATCCGATGCCGGTGGGCCACTATTTTTTATATTTTTAAATATATTTCTTATTTTTTTAATATATAGATGTATTTAAAAATATAATTTATATAGAATTTAAAGAAAATAATAATAATAAATGTTTCTATGAATAATATATAGTGTTTATGTATTTACAAAAAGGGAATATAAACAAGTTCGTACGGCCTTAAAACTTTGCACAAAGTGACCTTACTAGTCGGGTAGGAAAGATGAAAATACTTACACTTGGTCGGTAGGTTTGCGGAGTCCATAGAAAGGGTTCTCTAGTATGATACCTCCAAGGCCAGCTTCTTTCAATAATGGCTTCACCATTAAATTTCGCCGTCGCCAGAAAAACTAGAAATGGGAAACATAGCGTGAGCATTCGCATACCTATAAAGTACAGTGGGGCGAGCACGAATTTTCTTTCGTATCGAGTTCGTAACGTGTGCGACAAAAATGTATGAAATTTGTACAGTGCCCCTATCGTGCGTAAAAGGAACTGTACAAATCTCATATAATTTCTATCGCACACGTTACGAGCTCGATTCGAAAGAAAATTCGTGCTCTCCCCACAGTCATCTTGAAACCTTAGCGTTGTTGTCGATTGCACTCGACTCACCCGAGGTTTTCACCTCTGATTCAGGAGTCCGTTGACTCTTTCTCCGCCCTATGATTTGGCTTCTCTTGGCTTTTATGGAAACGACTAACTAAACCTCAACCCCGAGAGCAAAGTCTGCACCAAACTTCGTCCGTTAATGTATACTTCAGCCCAACTCATCTGCTCGCTAGTGGTAGGTGAGTTAGGCTTGGGTTCCGTAGATATACACACCTATATAGGTAGGTACATCTGACTGGAATGTATGGAGGAGAATGGCATGTTGCGCCAACCCAAAATAATTGGGACGAGGGCAGGTAGATGTTGAGTGAGTAGTTACACTAGAGTAAACTGTATTTTTACTGCTTTATAGTTGTTAAGAACTAGCCGAACTTCTCAGGTTGTTGTTGAAGAGTACCTAGCCTGCGCTTACACATAGTATTAGATACAAGTAATTTTTTACTATAAGAAGTTACAGTTGAGAGCGCGAGAGCGAAAACTTCTTCTGAAGACACTGAACTTAATGCAAAAATATAATATAATAATGTAATTTACATGTGTTTTGAAATACTTTTGGCATTTACGAACTCATAAGAGTATTGGTACTTAGAAAATCCAAGTTGCGTTTTACGTTTTTTTTTTGAATGTGGAAGCTACCTTCCGGGGGTCTATGTTGTATTATAATAGTATAACGTTATTTGAAATAGAAGTTTTTTTTACTTTTTACTTCATTAGCAAACTTGTCTCCTACTCCTTATTAGCGCTCATACAGGCCGCAGATCGGTCGCTGTCTTTCTCAACACAAAACGAGGCGTCTTTAATAACTTTAACCCTGAGAGGTCAGACTGCAATGAAACCAAGATCACCCCATCTATTAATAAATGATTGACCCTGGACTGGCCAATATCATGCGTCAATGACGGTCAATGTAAGCAAAATTAAATAAGTAGGTATATTGTAAGATGACGCAGTGTGCATTGATATCAGTCGATTCCTACATACTTATGAGATATTCCTCACGTGGTTTCCTCGTACTCGTATCACCGTTTGCTAATCCTACATCACGCGTCATCTACATTTTAGTTCTCTACTTTTTTTATAAACGTTTCTCGCAGCACAGAAATAGCCTCAGTTGCTATCCGTTTGCAGCTGAAGTTACGTTACGAGTTGTTATACCTAGCTAGATTGAATATGATAATTTCAACTTATTTGATTTTATACAAAGTAACTGCGCCTTTAGGTTTCACCCACGGGTTATTTTTCTGGATAACAAGTGCATAAAAGCCTTCTATACCTATATAAAAAAACAAATATTTTATACATTCGGGTTTGTACTCGTTCACGTCTTTTCACGTCATCGTTTCATTTCCAATTGTCGCACTTTATTAAAATCTTGTACAGAGCCTGTACCTAGATATAAAATTATTATAATAGAGTTAACACTCGGGCACATACATAAAACCACGTTTCCGATGATTTTCTCCTTTTTTGAATACGGTTTTAATACGTTATGCACATATTTTATTACATTGTTAATACTGTAATCGGTCATTTTAGCTAAGTATGATAGATGTTGTGACGTGCATGCGTTAGTTAATCTTATCTACATAGGTATTTTATGAACTCGATAACTTACTACACCCATATAGCTCGTCGTTTTTGATTGGACGGCTTATAATTCACGGACGAGACCAAAAACAAAAGTACTGTCTGAGATTTTTGTATTAAAAAAAGACAGGCCCTTGACGTCATATTATATTAAAAGATACGATATCTCTATTACAACGGCGATAAGGCTCTGTTTACCTCTGTTTTGATCGATCGTGTTGGTCGTACCGTTAAATCCTCTATGATAACATATAGCCAATTGTCAAATTACTGCATAACTATAAGCCGCTCAGATAGAGATGTAATTAAATGGATATATCACTAAACCCAGCACATAGTCCAGACATTTGGTGCTTAAGATTAAATAAAGATTAGGGGTAGGGGACACTGCGGCAAATACTGGCGAAGGCGAAAGTGGCCCTCTAGAGGGCTGCTCCGAGGCTCTCCACGTGTCCCTCTGATTAGCAGTGGCACAGGAGAGAGGCAGGCTGGTCCTCCGAGGGCAGGCGGGGTGAGGGGGAGGCGGCTCCAGGACGATCACCTGTCAGCCTAGACCACATTGTCGGCGGGCGGCGAGATGTGTGAGGGAAAATTTATTTGCGGTAATTTGTAATTACACACTGAATCGAACCCACAACCTCCGATGTGGCAGTCAACGCTCTACTGTTACGCTACAGAGGTCGTCAAACTATAAAATGACCACCACTATGAACAAAGTAACCAATATCTTTGGCCTATATTTTTGTATCATATCATAATGTTTTTTGGTTGATTGCCAGCAGTTTGATCCAGTATGTATTTTATTATTTTAACGAATTTTACTATGTTCCCATCAGGTTGGTGGGTCGTGTGCCTGTCTGCCGACTATTGTATAAAAAAAAATTCCTTATAGATAGGTGGTTATTTTGCTTTAGTGTGGTGATTTTACAAGGTTTAAAAATAGATATATTAAAAAAAAAATGTTGTTGATGTGTTTATTGGCAAATAAATCTGACTTTATTCTGTATTTTACCATTGGCAAGTACACCGCCACCTGACACAGATACATTAGCTTCAGAAGAGATTGGCGGAGTCACCTACATACACCATTAGTAAACCTCACCTACCAGCTATAAGCCGTTTCCTGTAATAGGTTCAGGTAAAGATTTTCCTCTATGGGGTTGGGGTAGGAGAATGGCAGTTGCTCCCATAATAGCCAAGTTAAGCCAAATCAAGTAAAAAAGTCCTTGAAAGTGCAAGCTGTGGCTACAACCAGGATTAACACTGTTATAATGCTTCGGACACATTTACAAATTAAAAAATAAAACAAAAACTTACATGGTCTCCAGTGCCTGCTAAATGTAGACAGACTGGTTTGCATCCTGGTTCACGCCAGTGTAAAGGTAATAGTGCTTGAAAGTGGGCCTTCTGAGCAATCTCAGGTACTATCCCGGGTAGATACCGCTCCAGTGGCGTGATAAAATAACCTTCCACCAGTTTGCAGTCATTTAAATTTTGTTCCTATAAATTGTTTTGAAATTACTCATTTTTGCAATCTTAAAAATAAATATTCTATCTACTAATAATATTATGAATTAAAAAATGTATGAAGATATTTGTTACTCAATTAACTTTAAAGACTGAATGGGTCTGGCTGATATTTGATACAGAGACAGACTGCCATCTGATAGTCTATAAGATTGTAATAACCCTGGAATAGATTCCCATAGGCTTCGGGATCGAGAAGAGAACTCCACGCGAGTGAAGCCGCGGGCATCAACTAGTATAAAAATATATTGTATTACATACCTTAGTGATCGTAATAGGGTAGTTTCTATCTACTAGTTTGAAACACTCTTCTCGGTTTGATACTATTTTCCTAAATTCGAATAACCTAAAAACAACAAAAAGAGCCCATGTTTATGCTAATAAAGCGGTAAACCAGCCAATTTTCATGTTGGCGGCATCTTTTACATGTCGTTACACAACAGTTCGAATGAACGAAACTAACCTTCGTAGATTCTCTGGTTTGCCCCAACCTTTAGTGAAAAATTTTGTAAGAAGTATACTTCTATACACGGCATCTAACTTACTAGTGGACATGTTTTGTAATGCGAATGGATATGGACGAGTTTCACTGTGCGGTTTATTTACGAAAATGATTTAATTTCCGATTACGATAGACTATTTTGTCAATGCATCTTGTATTCTTGTTGGTGGAGTTGAAAAGATGTAAAATGTCAACAAGTTTTTTTTTCAGAGCGGTCAGCTGTTCTGTCATTTTGACAAAACAAGGTACATATTGGTTACGTTTGGTTACGTTTCACAAAATAGTACTTACAGGATCATTTTAATTTACATAATTTTTATTTTGCTACAAGAATGTAAATATTTTTATCTACCAATATTATAATTAAATATCTAATATTAACTGCTGATAAAAAATGAATAGTTTCTGAACGGTGAGATGAGACTGTGGATTATGAACGCGGTTGAATTATTGTGAATGTAGGTTTGTGGAGCTCGATGGTAGTACAGTCATGATTACATCGAACTTCCAGAAGCTACCCTAAATATTACGAGGCTGCCTGAGGCTGTATTCCACTCAGTTGACTCAGTCCTTTGGTTACTGGTCTTGAGCTCTCACACACCTTTTCATCCCTTTTGTTTGGTTTAAACGGCTTTTATTGAGTATAACCGCCATCTGACCTTCCAACCCCGAAAGAAAAACCTGCGCTAGAGTTTTGTTGCTTGGTTAATATTAGGTACAGTCAGGGTCAAAAGTAGATGATCATTAGCAGATTTAAACTTTGAAAATGATTAATTACCTATATTGATTTTTCTTGAGTATTTATACAGTATTTTTATTAAATATAAATTAAATATACATACCTACTTTGTTCCAAAACGAATCTTAAATATCTGAAAAAGATCATCTACTTTTGACGCTGACCATACCTACTTACTCACCCTTATAAGTAGGTAGGTACCTATTTTTTTTGAAATTTCATTCTAGATGCTTAAAACCTAACGAAACCTAAGGTTTCTTCACGGTCGACAAGAAGTTAGTTGAAAACTTACTTAGGCGTAGTTAGATACTGAATAGGTACTTGTATGCTACCTTAGCAGTAGGTATATAAAAGGACGTTATGCTTTCGGTCATTTAATATATCTCTACGTAAAAAATACGTCCCATAATTACTTGTGAAAATCACCAAGCTCCACGTCTCCACAGTTGAACCCGTGGTTAAACTGAGATCAGAGATTCCGGAATTTATAACTCAACATTTACTTATTTAAAGCAGGCTCGTGATATTTTTTTTCATTTATAAGCACCAGCAATATATTCACATTAGTTATGGTAATGAACCATGAATAAAATAACCTTTCAAAATAGGTAGGTACTAGGTAGGTACCGAACGAAAAAAAGTGACATTATATAAACAGGTACATGATTACCAAATAAGGCGAAATCGTATATTCTTTTATTCTAAAGCAGATTAGGCGCTTTATGTATTTATATGCTAATTCCGGACGTAGGATGATACCATCCGCGTTAATAAGAAATGTTTAATTTCTTTTATATGGCGATCTACGCCGTTTATCACAATTTATTTGTTGATCATTTATCAGAGTTGATATTTGACCTTGAACACTGTCATAAAATTGAATGGGATTATAAACTATGTTTTCATGGAATTGTTTTATATTCTAATAGTGACATTTTTTATTCAACCCTACGACAGAGAAGGTCATGGTCTAAGTTTACCATGTTAGGTAGGTAGGTAGGTATACCATGGTATTTCGGAAAAGTCCAACTACCCATCTACTTTAAAATTAGTTTTTAGCGTGTTATGTAGAGTTATTTTCGGTTGTCATGGAGACTAATACTACAGAATATAATAAACATCAGGCGAGGTGAAGTCATATTGACATCGGTACCTAATTAAACAAATATGCGTACAGCTAAGGAGTGGAATGCCCTGCCCTAACCTGGGAGTGCGTGCTCCATCGTCGACCACATCGTCACTTACCATCAGGTGAGATAGTGGTCAAACGCGAGCCTATTAACTATAATAAAAAAAATTGGCCTATTACGAGATTGCCATCATTGAGTCTGCCGTCTGCCCGCCCAACGTCGGCTTATAAATCAGTAGATTAGGTTGACTTGTGCTCCGAAGAAATTGATGGAATACATAGGTACAGTTTATGATTTATTTACTCAGTCGTTAACACTTATCCCTCAGGCTGACCGTGTCTTTTTGATAGTACCTAATAGATACTAATGATACACACATACATTTTACGATATATGAATATGTTAAACAGTTCCAAACATCCGACATATTATAGTGAATTCGGCGAACTATGTGAGTTGAATCATCCAATTATATTGTTTTCCTCGTAAATACCTACGAATAAAATACGTAATAACTAGGATTCGCAAAAAATAACGTAAATATTTTTATCCTTATCCATTATACATAAGTACTTACCTATCCAATCCACTTCAGTCACGTCAAGTAAGTTTTTAAGATGGCATTCTAGTTAATGATCAGTGTTAATTCTTAGATTAGAGGATCTGTAAAAAAATTACCGTAATTTAATCCATTTTCAATCCATCATCACAGCAGAGTCTCCGTTGCATAGGTACATAGTAAGTATGTACTTTCTAACCCGAGTTCTACTCTTTAACTCTTTATCCTGAATCTTGACTTTACTGTTTGACTTTACTTGAGATGTATACCTACCTTCCAATCTCGAAAGTATACACCTCAAGGTGGGCCGTGTGCTTGTCTGCCACCTAAGTAGTATAAAAAAATATTTTATGAAGAGTTTGTTTGTTTGTTGAACATGCGTTATTTATGAACCATTGCAATTTTTTTATCACTCCTATTAAACGTCATAGACTAGAATCAAATCTAATCTTTTGTTGGTGGTGTTGTGTGTTGGTTTGTATTACAATATTGTGTGCGAGTTCAATCATGGTATGTTAGTAAGATTAATTATATTCTGTAGGTAAAGGTATCTATATTATGTAGGTATGTAGGTGTATAATTACGTACCTACTAACTAAATGGCTATTACTTATCGATCATTATCATAATTAGGTACCTACAACTAAATATGGATAAACAGAAAACCAATAGCTTCACTGTTCTACAACCATAATAAGTATCTTATTAGACCTTCTTTGTTAACAATTTACATATAAAACTACGCATATACAGTCACGCCTCTTTCCCATTGGGGTGCGCAGAAGCAACATTATTCCACTGCGTACGATCATACACCTTTCTCTTCTTTTACTTTTATAATATCATCAATTAGCCTTGGTTGTGTGTACTTTTGTTTTCGCATTTTCTTAACAAGAAGTATTCGATTTGATTTTCATAAGACACCTGCGTGTGTCATAGTTTTGAGTTTAGTTTAAGGGGGGAAGGGGGGAGGCTGAAGACATAGGTAACGTTCATCTGGGTTAATTTTCAATATTCTTCTTGGTGCACAATTACTAAAGCATCGTATAGATTTGGCTGTGAACATCCCGGACAGGATTTGAACCCGCTACCAAACCTTTACAGGACGTGTCCAGGTCAGGGTCCAGGATTGAGGGACTATTCACAGGTTCAAGCCCCGTTCGTGCTTCAAAATTTCATTGAAACATTATTATAGCCTAGCAATAAAAACCTATAGGACGGGCATCAGATAACATTACGTAATTGCGTGGGATGTGACTGACTCAGTTCATATGTCCGATTGCCAAAAAAATATGCAAAAACTGGTATTTAAGACGAAATAGCTTTCTGAATCCCCAGGATATAGTCGATAATTGAGTCAATTTTATAATATATGGGTTTAATATGCGCTTTTTATGGGGCATCAGTATTGTACGAAGCGATTTTTTGTTGCTAAGCATGCTGCGTAGGTTGGTTATTATTTTTGAACGACATTGGTCTGCAACTGGTTTGATGCGTGTATTGTGTATAATGAATTAACATGCAATGCCCACACGTAGATACAAGACTAACACATCCGTGTACTAAATGATCGGTCATAAAAGTTCTACAATCACATCAGAGGGCTAATTATCGAAATAAAATTATGTTCAAAATTCAGTCTCAGTTTAGTATCGATCTTATGTCGACCCCCAAATGTCAAAAAAGGTATTCTTTTAGTTACAAGAAATAATCCCTTTTTTCAGCCCGTTTGGGAATAAATGAAACTATCACCGTAGCACTGCCTACGTAACCCGAGGTTCGTAGCCCTGTATCCAGGGCTACATGCTTCAGTGCTACGAGATAGCTACAGGAAACCGTAGGCACATTGAAGGATCTGCTACGATTCCTAGAGGCAGGGGTGTAGCCAAACAACAATGAAATTTGCAACCCCTCAATCAATTGGAGCAATTATTTACGGCAAATTACGGAAATCGTATACAATTATACATCTAAAACTTAGAGCCCACCTACACGTGAGCAATGACTATCGATACATTTACATAAATTAACAATAATAATATATTTATTAGTTTTTACAGGTATTCTAGGACATATGAAGCTCATCACATACGGTAGCTATAAATGTTTACATTAAAATATTATAATAGGTACTAGGTTAGGTTAGACTCGACTTTTGATTTGATAAGTAGCATCGGGAATAAGAGTGAGATTCCTGCCGAGATCAGCTTGTTCAGGTTAGTAGATCGAGCATATACCTAAATAATAGTTTTCTCCTCCATGCTTTTGTAGGGTACCTACCTATCCGCGTCGTCCGATCGGGGGTACCAACTGGAAAAATACGTCCGCGTCGCCCGATCAGTCGGACAACGCGGTCGGACTACGCGGCCATGGCCTATCGCACATTGGACTGACAGTTTGATATTACATCTTAATATATATAAATCTCGTGTCACAATGTTTGTCCTCAATGGACTCCTAAACCACTTAACCGATTATAATAAAATTCGCACACCATGTGCAGTTCGATCCAACTTGAGAGATAGGATAGTTTTTGAAACGGATTTCGACATCCACGCGGGCGGAGCCGCGGGCAACAGCTAGTATATTATAATTAAAACCTTTTACATTTATCAAATATCAACACCATCATTTCGGTTTTAATGACTCTAAAAATGTATCAAGCTCTCTACACCCAAAATAGCTTATCTAGCTTTGTTGTTGTCTCGTTCGCACTCACTGATTAGTGCATATATTCTGTTGCATTCGTACTTACATTAAGATTGATAGGTAAATTAGTTAAATTTCGAGTGACTGTTTTGAAGCTTGAGTGCCGTATCTATCTGTTTTTAATATAAGATCATTGGTTAAGACCTAATTAAAAATAGGTGTCTTACATTAACATAAACATGAGAATGAACTAAGTGGTAGGTATATGCCAACGGTTAATTTATGTGAATTATGAGCCCATGACCATTATACGGCTGTAGCTTTTAAGACAGTGGTTGAATGACATCACTGCGAAATTCATACATGTTGATATCACGGTCGGCGACGTTCGCTAACACCAAATATGGCGGGAAAGATTAAAACATTGCGCATAATTAAAACTAGGTTTAAACCGTACTTTTACATATAAGTCACAACGTTTTAGTAACGATCCAGAAAGAGCTTCAGGGCATGTATCACTCCCGCTGTCGGTCAACCCTTAATAGCCAGAATGAACCACTGGAGAGGAGAACTCGGAGCCCGCTACCGTCAGCTTTTGACCGCGGGGAGAGAACCTTACCCCTGGACACGACCTTCCTTGGACCAGGTGGAAGTCTTCGGACACAGGTCGGTCAAAGTAAAGAAAGGGGTTTCTCGTATGATGCAGACCTGCAGTTCGATTACGGAGTTACTTCGCAGACCATGGCCCGTCTTTTAACATGTAATGTCCATGTACTTCACCGGAGGAACTCATGAGTGCCACTGAGAACGCAATACAGGCAGCAGTACACTGGGGAAACAAAATTTGAACTAGAAAATAATTACCGATTCTCGATACAATACAAGAAGTTATGACCCTGATATTCACCTTTCGCCCCTTTCTATATTACTTTTATACTTAATTGTTGCCTTGGCGTGGCCTTTTTTATCCCTTTCATCTTCATCCTAGCTTTGATAGGTACTGCGTGCATCCAAAGCTTTCAATTTGAAACCTGTGGTTCGTTATAACCATTCGTTTCACTGGACCCCCATCCCCGGAAGAAAGAAAAATGTACGACAAGACCTCGTCCGTTGATTAGAAGGTGACTAGCAGGTGAGGTAGCCCTAGGCCCGGAAAATCTGGTACGGGTGATATTTAAATCCCAATCAATTACAGTGAGTTAGAAACTTTTGTTAATTAGCTGTCATTTAAATGTTGTTTACGTCGAATACTTGGGTGGGAGATTGGACAAATAATTAAAATTAATGACTTCATAATAAATAATTAAATATTTCTAGTGCTGTAACTTACCTAGGTTATTGCACATAGGTATACTTAATACAATAGTATATTATCTGATGTTTAATAGGATATCCTTGACTGTGAATAACTGTATGACAGTGGTGGCATTGAAAGAGATTTATATTAACACAGATACTTGTACTTATTCAGTGCGGATTTCCCCACAGATATCACCCCTGACGGCCACTGGAGGTTGTTATGTCGTACACGAACCAACTAATACAAAACGTCGTCTCGGGTCTCAAGTAGCAGGGTGTAAGGTTACCCAAATAAGGCGTATCCTTGCACCGGCTGACCTTGGGCCATCTACGGTTTTAAGATGGCCTCCCTCAAACCTTAAAATTCAAGCATTACGCGTCCAGAATTAACTGCATGAGGCAGCGTCTCATCTATGAGTGACAGGTACTATCTTCTCCGGTGCAAAGGATGCACCGACTCAGGCACCCCAACATACTTAGGTACCAAACAGCAATTGGTAAAAATTCATTAAATGCGTCAGTGAAAAGGTGCAAAGAGCTGCTGACTGATAGTGTAGGGGACCAACGATATAACAGAACGAATTTAAAACTATTAGACTTAGGACCATGATATATTTTAGTATTTCTATTAAATAAAAAACACCCTTTTGCCGTGGCTCGGGCTTGTGCTCCGAAGGTCTTAGTGAGGCGCCATATATACTTGTCCACGTACCTAACTGCGACTGTTACTTCAGTGGCCGCGGGTTCGATTTCCACTCAGTACAACTATTTATATGTATAAATATGTCTAATAACATTTATCTGGGTGTTAAGGTAAAATGTTTTTATCTATGTTAACCACTTTCTAGGACATAGGTCATAAAGGGTGGTTAAACTAAGCAATAAGCATAGCTTGCAATATAGATTGCAAGCTATGCTTATTTTTACCCGACTGCGCAACGCAAAGGAGTGGTAATGTGTTTAACAGCCTATGTATGTATGTATGTATGTATGTTTGTATGTTCCTTTGAAGCACTATACAGACCAAACGCCTGGGCCGATTTTCATGATTCACACGTCAATCGATTCCTCTTAGTCCGGCGAGTGTCACTAAAGACATGACGTCAGTGAAAATTCAATATGGCGACTACTGGGCGCCATATTGTGAAAATTAAAAAAATTAAAGTCAGCAAACTATGTCAAGTGGGGTATCGTTGAATAGGTATTTAAAAATCATTTTTAGTTTCTTTTCAACATTTTTCGATTCCATTGACCATTTAGGATCTATAGCGATTTAAAGTTGCGTAACAACAATTCATAGGTTTTTATTAGACAGTAGAAGTCCAATCGGGTAAATAGCTGGCTAGGACTCTTATAACTAAAAAGTATAAAATAAAAAAAAATAATTTATAAATTAAAAAACCCAACTGCGTAAAAAACTAAAAAGAAAAAAAACAAGCACTCAGATGTCCGGTGGTCTAGAAACATAACAACTTAACAGTCGGGATCCACTATTCAACAGCCAATCTTATTTTTCAATGGATTCCGACTGTTAAGTTGTTATGTTTCTAGACCACCGGACATCTGAGTGCTTGTTTTTTTTCTTTTTAGTTTTTTACGCAGTCGGGTTTTTTAATTTCTAAATTATTTTTTTTCTATTTAGAAAGGACTATACTTATAATACATTCTTAACTATTTATTGCTATTATTAACAAAAAATAAAATGATGATGACTCCTATCTACGATCATGTTACTCCTGCCGCGTCATCGAGCCCAACCCGTCATCTTTTTCCTGATCTAATTACCGAGTTTAACAACTCTCTTAACTTATAGATAAATGTATATAAAGCGGTGCAAAAAGGCTTGTCTCGTATGTACAGGCGTTAGCGTAGGCGCCTGAGGCAGTATAAGGACGGTGTCTGTGCCTTGTAGACTGATATCTCTTCACGAGACAAAACACGAACAGACGTAAGTGTATCATCTGTGCCGTAAATTATATTCAGTGATAAAAAAACATCAGAAAATTCGTTCAATAATTTGTCGGTTGTGAAGTGAGTGAGGATCGATATTGAGTATTTTAAAAGTTTTGTGATATCAACAGAATTTACAATAAATAACAGCAAGCTTTAATTTTACGTTCAGAATAATAAATAATATATTAAGTGACAAAAAAAACTAAATAAAATAAATTCAATGTTACTGTATTGACTGACTTCTGAAAGTACGGGTACAGCGTACCTAAGTTGTTGGCTCCTCAACTACCATTGTGTCGAGAGTTTTGGGTTCGATACCCATATTGGAATGAATCGCATCCACTTCATACTTTCTTATACATGCAAATAATTTCCCATGCTTACACTTAGAAATTATTTTTAAATAACTACGTATAAGTATTAAAAACACTATGAGTAACGTTTATTAGGTTTAGATATAAAAATAATACCACATAGCTCGCAATAAAACCTGTTAAAATAATTTAAGAACCGCATAAACTTTCGACATTTTCAAACACTCAAAATTAACGGAATAAGTATAAGCTTGTCTTAAGTTCCAACGGAAACTAATAGGAAAATATTGCTTTATTTAGGTATATAAACGAAATTGGCAAGTACTCGTATCTTACAGTGATGCCGGTTGCATACAGTTGCATTGGGTTGTACACAGAGCTTAACATCAACTTTCCTCATTTGTTTGATTCACCACTCCACCGTTCATTTATATTTGATTTGTTTTGTATTTTGGCTATAAGCCAGTGAGTGCCAGAGCCTGTCCGTTGATTTCGAGGTGTACTTACCAGCTCGCAGGTGAAGTTGACTTGGGGCATAGAGATGTTAATCATTACTTGCAAATCTGTGTAACAATGTCGCCCCAAGACGCAGGCAGGTAGGAGTATATAGAATCTCCAAGATGTCCTGGTAGCTTAGTTAGTGAAAGTTTTCCCCCTAGAATGGGATTGATCGTCGGCCCCGTCCCGTCTGTTAACTTTTCCGATTTAAATTCAAAACATACCTAATTATAGTTAATGAATACTTGCCGGTTACTGCAACAAATATACCTTATACAGACGAAAATGTGGAGGTCAGTACATTGTATTGACTACTTACATATATTTACATCATGAGTCAGTGGACCGTGTTCGGCCTTCTGTGATGCTGTGTCTCATTCATGACATGTTTTGTTCACTTACAATATATTACGACGAGGAAATCATGTAATTTATTTGGATTTAATTTATTTTTATTGGCAGTATTAGTTCAAATAATAACTATTGTGTCTTATCAACCGGTTTCCGTGATTAGGTACAACATCTCTGATAATTTTCTTGAGCAAATTTTTTTGTTTGTTATCAGAGGATTTTTCACCACATAAAAATATCTTATCATCATCATCATCCTCCGAGCGATTTGCCAATTTATTGAGGGCGGCTTTTCAGTCTAACTATGAAGCGGCCCAACTTCGATATTTTCCATGAAGCGACTGCCATCTGAGCTCCAAAACCCCATGGGTGATATCGAAGTTTGTAGTTACATAAGTTGTCAGACTTTTTAGGACTCCATCTATCCGTTACGACTGCCATGAATGTTGGTATGACAACAGGGAACGACGACTTAACGTACTTCCCGAAGCACTGGACATGAGAATATCTATTAGGCAATAAAAACTGAAAAGAATGTTATTAGCATTCGGTTTGCGTCATGTGCCACGTGCCAGACAAAGATAAGTAGACATGGTTGTTATACTCATGGTTCGTGAACCTATTGTACCAGTAGGTATTAGGTAGGTACGTGACGGTGTCTGGTCTAGTGGAATAATAGATGACGGTCGGGTCCAGCCTGTCGCCCTACCAGAAGCAGGCCCAGGGGTCGCAGGGGGATTACAATCCCCAAAAACACGTCGGGATCACCCAAGTTGGTGGCCAAGGCCGGTCAGAGTCTCTGGAATATCCTTTCTAGTGCATACCAGATTGGCTGACCACGCAGGTCGATGCGATAAAACACCGTGCGATTTTAGACCTATCAGCTAAACTGAATGATATACGTAAATATCAATCAAATCGAGGAGATCCTCGCCTCATGAATAAAAAGAAAACAAAAATTAATAGTAGTAGTAATAACCTACATTATAACTAATTTGAATGAATGTGGAGGGCTTCAGGGGCAGAGGTAGGCCTAAGAAAAGATGGATGGAATGCGTGAAAGACGATATGGAAAGGAAGGGAGTGACTGAGGAGATGACATCGGACAGGAATGTATGGCGGAGAATGACATGTTGCGCCGACCCAAAATAATTGGGACAAGGGCAGGAAGATGATGATAACTAATTTGAACAATATTATTAGTAAAAAATAAATAAACATCTATGGATGAGAATAATCTTTATACCTAAAAAAAAAACTTTAACATAAATCCTCTAAATTGTATAAAAAATTAAGAATTGAATAAAAAAATGGAATGTACCTACCCCAACCTACCCATTCAAAATACAATAAGATAACGTTTCTTTCTGCAGATGGCTCAGACGCTGTTGTTAGCACCGCTGGTGCTTCTAGTCTTAGGCAGTGCTGAAGGTGAGTTACACATTAAGTATTATTTACGACACAGTGATTAACTATTTATTTTAACAAAGGCTACTGAATGGATTTTGATGCAGTTTTGTTTATTAGAAAAGTCTTGGTCAGACTTCAAATCTGCCCTATAACGATTAACGACATTCACGCGGAAGGAACCGCGGTCATCGGCTAGTAATAAATATAGGCACTATAACTTTGAAGTAGGTGCTCTAAAATGACATCAAGCTATAGGTAGACGTACCTACGATGCAAGCCAATCTAGGCTGGACCCTCGACGTGCCTAATCACAAAACGAGTAGGTACTGTATTTTTTAATGTGACCTCAAGGGCCAAAATAATTTAGTTTCGGGACACTCAGCGGAACGGAAAGAGATGGAGCTATACACCGTGTATAGGTCTCTCTCTCCTTCAACCGCGCTGCTCGAACTGAACCATTTTAAGCGCGTTATGGTAATGCCCTAGTTCTTCTGACCTCCTACCCGCCATAACTTTACACAAATTAAAGGTACAATGTTTACTAACAAACCACAAAATTGTCATTTTAATTTTATTTTTACGAGTCTGTTGCAATCCAATCTACATACTTACCTATGTCTAATGTAAATAAGGAAACTGGTATTGACGGACTATGAACTTGACATTTTGATGAACATAATATTATTCTCAGAATGATTTTTTTAAATTTAGTCATTAAGATTTCCCGTCATCTACGCATAGCTTACGTAGAGCCATAGACATAAATAATTCTATGTATAATGGACTAAGAGCCCGTGAACCCCAGACTTTCGTTATTTCGAGCCACCATGACCCGAACTTCATAATGATCGTTCTTATCTGTATTGGGAGCATGCGCTGACAAACTTTCAGCTTTTATAAAATAACGAAGGTCTGGGGTTCATGGGCTCTTGCTCTATAATGTATTTCGTTACAAAAAAAACTATCTAAGTAGGTATGTTTATCCGGATTCTAGAACCCATATAAGAATCTCTACCTAGTTTAGTTCTAGGTGCCATTGTGTAATTTGTCTTAGTTATATTATTCATTTATTTATTTTAACTTTATCGAATATGCAGGAGCCGTCCTATACCTATAACTAGACTTCACCTAGTGAGTATGCATTTATAAACTACTTAGAACAATAATTGGTGAATAAGTAATTTTATAATCCTTTCATTAAGGATTTTATGAAAAGATTAAAGAGCTACAATGGTCAATAAATTAGTATTTGTTACACTAATTTTATCGTTAACTGTCCAAATAAAGACAACTTAAAGTTATTTAGACCCATCTTCAGCTAGCTATTTGATATCTTTGATGACTAATCTTAAGTTACATAAATTGGACTTGTTTTATTTTAGCATTTATGCATATCATTATTCCAATTGATTCGTGAGCCTACCCTATATAGCATAGTGATACGCAAAAAACGCACTACATTAAAATATATCAAATTTAAAATTCAAATGACTCTATCCTCGCAATTTTGAAGGTTAATCTACACGTGACTGTGTTGACCATGCGGAATACACCCACGGTTAACGTCCTAAGACTGTACCATGGGTGGCAGATGTTTATGTAGGTACTGTGAAGTATTTTCTAAGCTATAGTTTCCAATAGTTACATTGGTATTGCTCTAACGAACAATATATTGGTACGCTTTTAGAATGATGTTAATTTATTTAAGAAGCCATTCAGTCTTTTTTTTTTCAGAACCCATAATTTCACATTTAATTTCACTGTAAATTCAATATTGTATGATTACTTTTACCTATAAATGACTTGTAGATTTCAGGCTAAGAACATTTTATTTGTGACTCGCAGCTTGGTTGGCAATAACTAAGTACACTTGAGTGCAAAAAAATCGACTCAATCTACACTTACTCACTCAAAGGGCACTAAACGAGAGTCCTTTGATTGAGGGTTAGTCATTTTTTTGCTCTTGAGTATTCATAATTGAATTGCCTATTCTTAGTAGGTAGGTAACCAAATTATTAAGATGCTGAGCAAACGTAGACACTTTTTTGCTTTTTCCGAAACAAAGTAACCAGCAGTGAATATGTTATTTGCACATAATTAATATTAAATCAACTTACTCCTTCGCTAACGTAGGCACGTGGTTTTCTATAACTTCTACTTGAATCATAGGTACGAAATACCGACTCAAGACCGAGAGTATTTATCTCGCTTTGTATGTCGCGGTGAATTTTTGAATTGCTAATGGGGTGTTATGGGTCTAACTGCAGTGCCAGCTCTAGGGTAAACCGAAAAGGCACTAAATAAGAAAAATTATCTCCAGTAGAACATTTGCCAACGTTTTTTGAAAGGCGCGGGGATAATGTTGTCACAACTAGCTTTTGAAAATCCGTATGATGATGCTAAATCCCTAAATTGCCGTAAGTAGTAGTTTGCCTGTAGATAAATTCGTAGATTCTGGCTTTGTTTGGTAGGTACACCGTGCCTTTGTCGCCCATGTCGGTGACAATAGGTAGGAATGTCCAAATAAATCACAGAACACCTGATATGATAATTATTTAGAGCATGTTGTCAATGGATCTAGAGTTGACGACAAGGACATACTTAGGATCCTGCGTAGGCGCAGCCTTGCACACATATGGCATGTTGCCAAGGTCTTGTTTACTTATTTTTCTGAATTATGTTTTACTCACTGTCAGCATCGCATTGATTGAGCGTGGGGTGCGGAATTGTTTTTGCTTCATAATCATGTGAGGTTTGTATTGTAATTATTTATTTACTGTTGACTGTCATACATGAATAATGTTATACATAGATACCTGTGTCTAATTAATAATACTACTTCCTGAATAATGATTAATGATAGGTCTATAATTAATTCGATTGTATGAGGTATAGCTACCTATTATTGTTGCTTATAAATAGATCACCATTAAAGAGGCGAGGGACGCATTTTCGCGTAGGTACCTTTGTTAGTTGACCGGCAGCAGCCATAAAAGGCTATTGGGAGTGGTCTTACGAAGATCGATATGTCGATGAATTCGATGATAATAATGATTTACAAATAAAATAACAACCAGTCCTATTGAATGAAATTTTAAGCAATTGCATGCTAACTATTTACAATGATTTTCTGATCGGAAAAAATGATCATCCAGGACGGGACTTGAATCCGATCAGAAAAAACCAGTCCTATCCTACTCATGCAATTATTAGGCACAATACCATTTTTTTTCATACATATAATCATCCGTGGCGTTCCAAATCTTACACTTTCTAAAATGGACAATTTTAATAACAAAATATTGAAGAAAATATAACAACTAAATATTTATAATGTGCATTCTGTTTTAGCTCAGCGCTATTATGGGCGTAATTACCTGGGCCGAAATCTATACGAGCATGGACGATCGATCTCCGATAACCTGGTGACGTGCGGCCCACACACCTGCGGTGTAGGAGCTCACTGTATCCACGGTGATGTGAGACCAGTCTGCGCCTGTTTGCCAGGCTACTCTGGAGACGCTCTCTCTACGTGTGTGAAGATCGAGTGTGTTGGTGAGTGATAGTCATCGTCATGCCACTGTTGATCCCAGGTGCATCTAAAGTTTTCACCTGGGAGCACCAGATCAGGTCAGCTTGTTTTAAAATTCTGGGAGCGGCTGCCATCTGACCTCCCAACTCCGAAGGGTGCAACTTCGTGAAAGCCTAGTCTGTCAATCAGCAGATGTACCAGTAAACAGGACCTCGATAACTTAGGTGCGGCTCCTTAAATACTCATGGTAACTACAGTATGGCAGTATGAATTCAATACGTGATAATAGTAGGTACTTCTATTGCTGATTTCAGTAGACAACTACCTAATACGTCTTCTGTTACTTTCTAGATAACAGCGAGTGCCGCAGCACCCAGACTTGTGTGAATCAACACTGCGTGGACCCTTGCGTCGGCACTTGCGGTTCAAATGCTAACTGTGATGTAAGTTTTTGATATTTACAAAAACCGTAACCGTAACGTAGATTTAAGTGCCACCTTTGAACAAATCATTATTCAGTTTTCATGCTTCTGCAAAAAAACTACATGAAATTTTCTTGCCACAGGTCCGCAACCACGTTCCAGTCTGCTCTTGCCCACCAGGATACACCGGCTCTCCTTTCAGCTCCTGTAGAGTCTACGATCCAGGTAGTTAGACCCCTAATACTTGTAATTTTTTCAACTGTTTTTGAGGTCAGTTTTTAACGTTGTGGTGACTTGTTTGCAGAGGAACTTTGTCGCCCATCTCCTTGCGGTGCCAACACTCAGTGCCATGTATCCAATAATCAAGCTATTTGCACGTGTCTGCCTGGATATAAGGTTGGTTCATTTTCAGTTTTACAGTACCTACCTATCCATTTAAGATATATATCTACATAGTTTACACATTTATAGCTTGCAATCAATTTAGTTAAGAGTGAAATTTGACTTTTACTATTGAATAATCAGATAGTGTATGAAGGTTCTTTTGGAGTATATTCAGTATTTTTTCTTTCACATTCACACATACACAACAGTAATAAAGAAAGATATATATATATATATTTTCTCGTAGTGTGCCTTTCGAAACTAATTTGTCATTTATATCCACAGGGCAGTCCGTTGACTGGTTGTCGTCATGAATGTGATTCCGACAGCGATTGTTCCCTTAGTCAGTCGTGTCGCGACTTCAAGTGCGTCAGTCCCTGCAGTGACTGCGGCGTCAATGCCGACTGTGAGACCGTATCCGCCCACCGTGCCATCTGCAAGTGCCCAAGAGTGAGTTGACAAGAATTCAAAATAGAATTTGTTAAGCTAAATGTTTTGTGACTTACTTGGAACTTTCATAAATCTCTGACACCTACTTCCAAGTTATTTTGCATTAACGTAAATGACCATAGTGTTTGAGGTAAGGAATAAACCTAGCATATAACATTATTATTTTTACACAGGGTTATTTCGGTGATCCCTTCCGTGCCTGTTCTGCGGAATGTACATCCGACGGCGAATGTCCTAGCTACAAGCCTGCTTGCATCTACAACGCATGTGTGGATCCCTGCATCAATGCTTGCGGTGTCAATGCTGAGTGTCATCTACGTGGCCTGACTCCCGTATGTTCCTGCCCTAAAACGATGACCGGAGATCCCTTCACTTATTGCAGACCTTTTGAAGCCCGTAAGTTGAATTTATCAGTCGTAAGCTTTTGATAGTGTAGACTAGTCATTTCTGAGATAGCAATGCTTTGTATTTAATGGTAAACAAATTATTTTAACTTCTTTTTATTTATAAAGCATTAAAGGGTTAATAAGTTTTCGCGTATTAATACATAGATATACCTATAAATCAACAAAGTGCATGAGGTGTCCCACAAGGTACATATTTGGGACCATATTAATTTTAATTTGTAATTTGGCAGGTGATCTCTGCGAACCTAACCCTTGCGGTACCAACGCTAAGTGCACACCTGGACACGATCGTACTGGAGCTGAACGTCCAGTCTGTACCTGCCCTACCGGATATTTAGGCAACGCTCTCGTAAATTGTGAACGTGTAAGTTGCGAATTAACTATTGTAATCAAATACTACCCTCTGTCCAATTACAAGTTATATCCTATTGAAATTATTATCTTCAAACTTGTTACGCTTCATCAATAGATAGGTATCATTTCTGCTTTTTTTGTTGATAATTATTTTGATCTACATACATAGGTATGCAACTTAACTAGTTCTGACGTGGTTGTGCAGGTTTCATGCTAGGTACCTACACTATTTTCCCAGATTCCAGGTAAAATGAAGTGTTTACCTTTTTATGACAAGAATCTATCTATTATCAGGGTGAATGCGAGCTGGACTCCCAATGCGCTGACTCGTTGGCGTGTGTTGGCTACAACTGCGTTGACCCGTGCCTTGGTAACACACAGTGTGGTGCTGGCGCCGTGTGCATGTCACGCAGACATCTTCCCGTCTGTACCTGCCCCAATGGTAACTATAACTGTACCTTACCTAGCTAATGTTGTACAAAATTGACTACAGATTTGATGGGCGTTATTAGATTGAAAGGCCGACGCTGTGATCACTTTAAATCTCCTAATTGTATTTGTACCTAAATAGGTAAATTCGTTTATTTGCCCGTATACCTAGTAGGTACTGTAATTTGAACCGTGATAGATCTTTAATTTTGACAAACCTGTACCTAGCTCGACCTTATACCGGAACGTTGTTTACCTAGTAAAATGTACACGTAGGTGAAACTTTATGCTAAGTTATTGTTTTATTTTACAGGCCGTCACGGTGATGCTTTAATCAACTGTTATGACTCTGAATCAGTGGTCGCAACCGGCCGCTACTATCGGTATAAGCGTAACGGTAATTTCACCACAGAAGAAGATACCAAGGCTCCAAGTGCGGTAGTCACCGAAGTAAAGAATGAAACGGCAGAACCCGAGAAGAAAGAGAGTACGGAACCCGAGAAAAAACAAGAATAACTTTAACGCCGATAATCGACTAAATGCTGCAATGTAACAAAAGTGTACTATTCGTTAACGCCTAACTAATGTCATATTGACATGAGTGATGTTCTCATTTGGTTGATAAAAACGCTCAATGCGTAAAATAGCTTTTGTTATTGGAGTTATGAAATGAGATTTATTGATATAATTGGTTTGAACTTTCAATTCGATAAATAACCTCTGTTTTAACATTTGGTTGGTTACTTGGACGAATAATTTAACAGTTGTAAATGTGCTAGCATTTTTCAGAAGCACACAGCTCACTTTTTCATATTTATAATGAAACCAAAAGAAGAGGCAAAGTGCTAAGCATGATCTACTAAAATTGAATTGGAAGTTTGAACTACCTAAATTAAGCTTTTTTATTTTATTATTATTAAAATATACTGTAGAACCGCTCGCTAATTATTTTGTATCGAAATGTAGTCGAGTATTGGTACGGTCTACTTGCATCGGTTATTAAAATATGAAAAACTGCCATTTCAAATAAACTTAACTGTCGTTATTAAAAAGAATTTAATTGAGAATAATAACTTTTATTACCTATATCGTATTTTCCCTTCCATATTCGCCTAAAATTCTAGTATCCCAAACACTAAAAAAAGACACCTTGGCCGAAAATTGTGAGGTTCTAAGAAATTGTAAGTACCTAGGTACCTACTTACCTACCTCACAATGACCACGTTGTCGTCATTATCCTCCGTGCCATTTCCCAACCGTCTTCCGTCAGTTCTTACCGAGCCGACACAATAGTTTAATTACGAAACAACTGAAGTTCGATAAGTATTTTATGTGTACCTTGACATCCACAACAAAACCCATTGGCGATATCAAGGTTGTCGGACTTTTGGGGCTCGAACTACCCGTAACAAATAGGTACCTACTACAGATGAGACTACGTAGGTATGTCAACTGGGATCGACGACGGCTTGACATGACGTGCTCTCAGAGGCACGAAGGGGTCTTATGTTAAGAATGGTCTCCCATCTGATTGGCTTGGATTCTTGTAACTACAATGACTACGTTGTGATTTACAAAAAATACCAATAAATTAGGCATAGTTTTAGTCAATAGGACTAGGTATGTAAGTATATAAATTATTCCAATTATTTTATGTGGGCCGTGAAGACCTGAATGCCCATCTGAAATAGATAGTTGTAAGACGAAAATATGTGAGTTATACCTACCTAATTACCTTATAAGTTGGTAGGTATCTGTCTGTATTTTTGTATATTAGCAAAGACATATTCTGATAGCACCCGATATTATAATATGTAGGTACTGTAGATACTCAAGTATTTTAGTTCTACAATACATTTTCATAATTTTTACCTAGATTAAGAAACGAATAGTTATCCTTTTTATAAGCAACAAGTGAATCCGATTATGAAGAAATACCTAATAAAGGATGAAGTACCTACAAAGGTAGGTATACTTACGCCAAAATTAATATAAAGTTCGGTAATGTTTTATAAGTACCTTTGTTCCTTTCAAATCTCGGGTTTTTTAAATGGCACGCAAAATAATTAGATATCTAATGAAGCCATTATGCTGAGGGCTACCATTGTATGATTGTAGCATCATCTATTGGTATTTGTAATAGTGACCTTCATTCCTAACTTTACCTATAGCATAGCTACCATCAGGTGAGGTGCTGTCGTATTGATGTGACCGTTGTAAAAAAAGATATGAATTAATGTTTTCATCATCTTTTCTACCTATAGAAACAGGGGCAGGTATAAATAAATATAAGAAATGTTACGTTATGAATAAGTAAAATTAATTTGCATAATGAAATAAAATGTTACATTTAGATGGCACAACAAAAGCCAGGCCACAATACATTTTTACTTACTCTGAATCAAAGAGTGAAACAATGAATAACAAAACGTTCAATTATGTAAAACTTACATCACGCTACTGACACTCATAGTAGAACTAACGGAACGCGAAACGCAAAATTGACATTTGAATTTGATGGGTTGATACGTTCTGTCCTACGATTATCGAATGATGAGTGAGCTACTGTTTTTAATTAATAAATACGAGTAGAAATTACAAATATTTCATGTTAAGTAATATCCGATATCGTTATGGAAAAATTCGCTGTACCAGACTTTGTGCCCGAGCGCTACGTAAAGGAGTTGACGAGGTCTTGTGTCGGAGGGGAGGAGCTCCAACAACAGAAGGAGCAGATACAAGGATTAGCCGAAGAGACCGCAAGTGCCCTGAAGAAAAATGTGTACGAGAACTACATGCAGTTTATCGAAACTGCGACGGAGATATCCCACCTAGAAGCCGAAATGTACAAGCTCTCGCATTTGCTTAGCGAGCAGCGTACTGTGCTTACTACACTGTCCCACGCGTCAATTTTAGGTAACGATAATGCTATATCCCGCGAATCACTTGACAACCACGACGTAGAAGCAGAACGTGCCGAGGAGCAACGTAAAAATAAACTCAACCTCATAGCTGAGAAAGTAGAAGGTTGCATGAATTTATTAGACGTGCCCGATCGAACTTTGCTTCACGAAGGCGACTTACTCGAGATAGACGCCGAAGAGAACACTGCCCTGCAGAGAATGCACGTGTATTTGTTTAATGATTGCCTTATGTTGACTTCATGGATATCAAACCGTAGAGGTCCCAATAGATATAAGTTCCAATGCAGTTATCCCATTAGTACTTTAGCTGTGGTGAATGTACGAGATTTAGGAAGTGTAAAACAGGCCTTTAAAGTATTGGCTTTCCCAGACACACGGGTGTTCCAGTGCAATAGTTTTACTATCAAGAAGGATTGGCTGGATAAGTTTGACATTGCAAAAAAGATTTATGTTGAAAAAGAAAATTCTAAACAGAAGAAAAAAGATAGTTTAGATAAGCCTAAACCTGAGTCACTGGACTCTCCCAGTCTCTCGGTAGAAGAATTACCGTCTCCCCAAGTAGCTGCTCTGCCAGAGTGGTTGGCTGATGTAACAGAAGAGTTGGATGTGCTTATAGTAGAAAGACATTTCCAGAAAACTTATGAGCTTATGGTGTCAGCACAAAAGGGACTGAACACAGAGGAATATAAAAATCATCCACAACGGACTGAAATTCTCAAAAGAATTGAACAGAAACAAAAAGCTTTGATTGAAATATTGTTAAAGGAACTAGATGTAACTCACAACTGGAGCCCAAGAGGAGGCTTGCAGTCATCTCGGCAACCTGTACTCATACTCAATAAGTTTAACATGACTAGTCAAGCATGTGAACTGTTTCTGGCTATATGCAGTCATACAGTCAAAGTCCATGTCAAAGGGGTCCAACTAGAAGGCTCCATCAATAGCTATGTAAAGCAAGTGGGCGAAGTCTTCTTTTGCTCACTGAGTGATGCCTTAACAGAGTTCATTATGTTATTTCCTAAGAATAAACTTAGTGCTTTTGTAGTCTGGGCTAGCGAGCAACTTAGAATATTAATGAGTCAAATTATAAAGCAGGTGTTCACACCGCAATGTGCTTTAGATTCTGTGTTGGATTGTGTGCAGAGCCTACGGGATCAGTGTACACTGTTCTGTGAATTCGGTCTGGACTTGAGATTTCAGATGAATAGTTGTTTACGGTCTTCAATAGTTAAAGCGTTGAGAGAATATAAGGAGAAGACAGTTGATTCTATGAAAGGTAAGGTGTCTGAAGACAAGTGGACACCTGTTAACATGCACACAAAAGCTGGAGTCAACAAATTCTTGTCACAGATGGAAAACTTGGGCCTTATCTTAGCTAAGTACATAATAAATGAAACATGGGTGGACTTATCCAGTAGTACTATATGGTTTGCTCAGTCTGTTATTACAATACAGAAAATTGGTTTGAAACTGGTCACTAAAGATTCGATGGAAGTGTTAGATGAGTGTATCCATGCCGTTTTTAATTCCCGCCTTATGCTTTCCTTGGGCAACGATTCTAGTTACGCTCAGAAGAATTTTAAGTTTATTTTAGACACAGTGATGCCTTTAATGCTCAGATGTTACAAAGAGGAAGTTGGATATGAGAATGAGAAGCTGGTAAGTCTAGCTAAGAAGTTTGGTGTTTATGTGGCACCACCAAAGAAGTCCAACATCACGAAATACACAAGTAACGAATATTTATGAGAATAGTCATTAGGTTTTACACATGGTGTATACTGTATTGTATGTTGGTTTATCAGGGGCGTAGCCAGGTGGTAATTTTACGGGGGGTTTAGGAATGCAACAAAAATGTGCATGAAATGACAATATTATTCATCTGATAACTAACATAAGGTTGTGTCCTGATTGTATATGAGGCCTTCACCTCAGGAGCCTGGGAACGCTTTCCGGTTGTTCTTCCTCCACTTTGCATGGTCTTGGGTATATCTGGCAGTGAGACCATTGGGCAATTAAGATAAAATTGATTTGTAGATATATTTAATTACGATGAAGGTGGGTGGATTGAAGCTACGCCCATGTACGTATGAAATTATTTTTATTATGCTGAAAGCTTTAAAATTGTAATATATAGATAGTAAGCATGCAGGATTTTTGTAAGTTTATTTAAAGACAAACTGATCAAATTGAAGTTTATATTATATGCAAGTTATGAATATGAAATTTTAATAAACCAAGATTTATGGTTCACTGTTTAATTTTATTCCGTATTCATGATGTGTGGAGTGATGAGAATTAAAAGATTATTTAAATTAAATTTGCTTTTATTAATAAATACAAATGCATACACAATTTTCAGTAGACTTAGAGAGAATAACAGTTATATATTATCAAAAGCTTTTATGTTTGCAACTAACTCTCTTTACATACTAAATTCAATGAAAAATTATTCATTTTCCATCAAACTTTCAAGGAATGTTGTTCCATTGATAAGCTTTGTGGTCAACACAACAAATTCTACATTGGAGTCCTCTTGTTGGCTAAGAGTCCGCAATGCTGATATTTCTTGGTAAGTGCACCCGCCAATGAAAAATACGAGAATAACGCGCGGGTTCTCCATGGTCGAAGAGTTGTCGCTGGTTATGGAATTTGCCATTCGTGGTTGCAGTGTTTGTAGCACGTCAAGGGTTGGACCTGGTAGTGATCCTAGCACGTCCTGAATACCTGTAATAGAAAAAAAAATGATTTCATTTACTTTTTTTTAAACAAAAATAGAATATACTGGATATAACTATTTTCAACCCACGTTTTAATGTCTTGCTAATGTTGCGATTTTCTCAAAAACTTTGATTCTGTCTTTCATTATGTTTATATGTCAGCATTTATTATGTATTTTTGGAACAACCACGCTTTGGAGTTGGAATGGACGAAGTGGTCCGCAGGCGTCGCGAGCCACTCGAAGGGGTTATCCCGAAGCCGGAGATGGCCCAGGTCATCCAGGGTGCGAGAGCAAATGCGAGGGAAATGCCTCTTGGGTCACCGACGCTTGAAGACCCGAGACGGCATGCGGTTCAAGTCCGACATAACCGTCCCGATTGGCCGCGGGGCTGGTATCCGTGGGGATATCCGCACGAAAATTATTTCAACTTTTACGGGTATGACCATCGTCTGAACCCCCAAACCTCGAAAGGAGAGATTTAGGCTGAGCCTCATCTGTTAAATAATCAGCAAGTGAGGTTGGTTTGCTTACAAAGACCTTACTTTTCTTATTATACCGTTTTGTATACCACTTAGGTGGCAGTCAAGCGCACGGCTAACCTGATGGAAAGCGGTCACCGTGGCCTATGGAAATGTGCAACACCAGGGGCGTCACACTCGCGCTGTCGGCCCTAAACTACGCTAAACGACCTTCAACATCTCAAGCTAAGGGGCTTCACGGCCTATTCAATACAGAAATCGGATACATCAGAGAACCGTTCATCTGAAATTAGTTCTGGCAATCTATATAAATATATGAGATATATGTATACCTACTGTTTCTAGATATAATTGGGCGTAGCATTGTGAATGCAAAACGAGCGAGTACAATTAGGTCATAGCTGTCGATGTCTGTTAATTGGCGCGATAGAACGTGTGTTGTTAGCATGTGTTTGTGTTGTATGATGTAGGTACATACAATAGGTATACTGAATGCTGATATCTGAGAGTGAATCATACATTATCTGGGTTCACTCAATGTAGTCAATGTCAAATTTAATACAGTTTTATAGTTTGTATTTTGAATGGGGATAGAATAATAGCTGAATAATAAAATGAAATTGAAGTGTCTGTTTGTAATATTAAAATGACTGGTTTTAAATCAATGCGTATGTATGAGTGTATGTACGATACATGTAACAAAAAGCAATTTTTAAAATGTTTGTCTATCTATCTTTATATGAAAAAAATAAAAATGTAATCTCTGAAACGGCTAAGTCGATTTGGACGGGACTTTCACTGGTAGATAGGTAACATAATTATGCCACTTTAATTTTCTATCTAAAACTCTACGCGAGCGAAGCCGCGGGCACAGTTGAGAGTTTTTTCTGCCGACTTTTTTTTTAATGTACGACTTACGTGGCAGACAAGCACACGGTTCACCTGATGAGAAGCGATCACCGTTGCCTATGGACTTAAGCAACACTAAGGGCTTCACACTCGCGCTGCGGACCCTAGAGGGGGAGCTGAGGGGGATTATTCTACCCTTACAACAGATACATACCCGTCCAGCCCTTGTTCTTAGCGATGTGGTCGCTCAGTCGCACCGTCAGCGGAGTGTACTTGCTGGTCAAGTAGCTCTTATCTGACGCATTCATCTCAGACTCATCCATCGTGAGGTGCAGCGCCTGAAACGACATGATGCTGTATCTCCTCTACTTCATATGAACACCAGTCAAACGAAAGCCTCCATAATTTGTCCTAGATAGATAGATAGATAAAATCTTTATTTACACAGAAAACAAATAGGTAGTACAGATACGATACGAAGCGATTTCTTCCAGGCAACCTTAGGATGGACAGTAACGTGACGAAAGCAATATTTTGGTGTAGTTAACAAATAAAATAAAAAATAAATGAATAATACAAATTAAGTCAAATTCAGAGTCCTATAATTTGGAATAATAATAATAAATATTGTACTTACGACATTCTACACATTGCTATCTAGACCCAAAGTAAGCATAGCTTAAATAAGTAGTGTTATGGGTTCCAGAAAGCAGATTTATGTATGTGTGTAAGTATGTACTTAGATACATTTTTTTTGTAAACACATACATTTATTATACCTACATAGAACCCAAACACCCAAACCTACACACAAATATTTGGACTGAGCGGACATCGAACCCGCCATCCTGTAAACGCCTGTTGCCTGCGTTGTTTCGCACAAATCGTACGTATTTTGCACGAAACAGGCACCGACATGCGTGTTGACGCATGAGGCAGCGGACGGCTAAAAATGTCCACTTACTTTTCGAAGCACAGCGTACTGTCTGGTCCCCTGTTGTGGCCTCAATAAGCCACATTTTTCCAGATTGCATAGAGTGAGCCAGGTGTTCAGGCCATACACTTGCACCAGTTCTCGTTTGTAGTACTCCAGTACTTTCGGTTTGAGTCCTGAACCGGTCACGCATTGCAGGCAGATTAAGCGCAGTACCTGGACAGACGGAGAGACATACACTGCAATCATCTTACTAACGGAGGGCTAATGCTCTTTAATAAAAATATATTCGAAATTCAGTCTCAGTCTAGTGTTGATCTCATGTCGATTTCCCACGAGAAGGTAGTAGGGTACCATCTAGTATTTATGCTATATTAGCTTTGCCTGAGATTTTTCCCGCGTTGTTTTAGATTTTTATAGTTAAAAGTTTTGCGCGCAGATTTCGAATTATTTTTCTAAAATTAAAATAGCCTATTATCTTCAAGGTTTTTTTTTTTTTCAAAGGACCCCTTATTCTTCATTTAAACTCAAAGTAGCCTACGTTACACCTTATGATATTACTTAACTGCCGGAGGAAATCCCATCAAAATCGGCCCAGCTGTTATTGAGATTACCACGTTCCAACAGACAAAATTATTACAGGTAGGTAGGTTAGGTATATAGATGTACTATATACCTAACAAAAAATCAATTTGTAATGCATTAATTTAAAATCTGTCATTAAAAAAAAATTGTAAAATCTATCTATCTATTGTGTAAAAAAATTGAAAAATCTATCTATCTATAATTAACCGGGAGTTCTATAATAAGCCATGGTGCGCAGCTAGTATTATTTTAAAATATTATTCAACAATAAAAATATTGTCATTCCTATTAAATTTTGTTTGTGTATCGAGAACTTACCTTGGTGAGCGGTTCTTTCTGCGCGATGAGATCTTCTATGTACGGGCATACCTTCTCGTTGTCGATGCAGTTCAAGAAGTCTTCCTCACACTGCACCATGTCTTGGAAGTCGAAACTGTCCGTCGTCTGAAAATTTATCTATGATAATATCGTTGTATGTGATCGCTGTGTATCAGCGATGGTTCTAACATCTATAGATACATACATACATACATATACTCAAGCCTTTTTACCCCCGGGATAGGCAGAGACAATACACCGCCATCTTCTTCTGCCCTCACATGTTTCCCGAGCTATAGATACTTTTATAAAATTGCAAGTTTACGATTCTGAATACAAAAATATTTCTTTGGAAGTCTTGTCTCTTTGTTCGCGATGCGTCCAAATTACTGAACGGTTTTGATGCTGTTTTTTTTATTAGAAAGCTCTTGGACAAGTTAAGTAGGTAGATATATAGACTAAAACGCTAAAACCGACGACCACACGGGCGGAGCCGCGGGTATAGACTAGTTTAAAAATATTCGTTATAGAGCCCACTAAATAGTTCCACGCCTTTTGACTAAGGAATATGAATTACTTTGTTTAAAAATTAGTTCATCAAAATGTTCAGCTACTTTTGCTGCTGACCTTACCTCTTTGACATACTCTGCGATGGCCGTGTGCGTGGCCAGTGACTGCTTGTTGGCCAACATCTGCGGCAGGAGGGACACAAACTGTTTGATCTCCTGCACGGACTTGTCTTTGTGTCGTTCGTCTAGCTGGTTCTTTATCACGCGGGCTTTCTTCGATAGGGCCGCCCCTACCTGTAATATAAACTTACTTGTAGGTATCTAGTAGCAAAGAGTGTTTTAAAAAGTATGGCTATGGTAAGCTGTAGGACGGGTACGAAATTATATTCGAACTGGCTGACCCACCCCGGCTTCGCCCGTAGCGTATTTCGAACCCCGATGCACCCTTTTTAACTCACATAATATGCTCATAATTTATCAGTTTTCCTAAAATGTATGAGAATCTACCGGAATTGTTCACATTTATGATTATTGCTCCGCTCCCTTAGGCAGTAGCGTGATGATTATAAGCCTATGACATTCACGGATAATAAATAAATAAAATAAATAAATAAATATTCTACGACATTCTACACAGCGCTCCCTAGACCCAAAGTAAGCATAGTTTAACTAGCTTGTGTTATGGGTTCTAGAATGCTGATAAACATACTTATATACTTTTTTTTTTTTGTAAATACATACATATTATACATAGAAACACCCAGACCAATGCAAATAGACATATTCATTTATACAAATATTTGCATTGAGCGGGAATCGAACCCGCACCCCCTGCGTAGCAGTCGCATGCACTACCGCTACGCCACAGACGCCGTCGATAATGTGGCTTTCTATTGGTGAAAGAATTTTTAAAATCGGTTCAGTAGATCCCGAGATTACCCCTTACAATTTAACAAATATACAAACACACAAACTTTACTTCTTCATAATATTAGTATAGATAGTAAGTATAAAATATAGTATTCGTGCGTAACGCGTGACATGTTTCAAAAACGGTATATAAGAAAACTCACTGTAGTGAAGCTACAATCTCTGATCTCAGCGAACATTTTCTCGCTCGAGTTCAGTATGATGCGTTTCTTCTCTCTCGCTGTAACGTCGGGATTGGCTTCCTCCGCGCTCACGAACTTGTGCCCAGGGAAGGTCGCCGTTGAGCTCTTGATGCCGTAGATTTCATCTGTTGGTTTCATATTTTTTACTAACTGTACCACTGTGAGCTCAGTACGGCTGTGTAATATCAAAAGCCAGTATCTGCAGAAAACTAAACTTTTACAGGAGAGAAAAATACGTACCTATTCATATTTTTCTCTTCTGTAATTTATCTTTGACGACATGCCGTTTTAAAAAACTAATGTTCTTGAAAGTGATGGCTAGTGTATGTGTACCTATCATTAGTCATAGTTTTTGCTAGCCTGGTACGTGGAGGGTGGTCTATTAGGTTAAAAATGCAAATAAACTCGTTTTTTTTAATATATCAGATACTAGGCTTTTAAATGGGACAGTCAAGCATCTGCAGTGATAGCACTATGGACACTTTTCACCATAGAAATTGTATAAAAGCTCGATATACATAAAAAATAAAACTTACCAATAAGCCCTTCGTATGTGAGTTGGGTTGTCATGACACTGGTGAAGTCAATAGCTCGGTCTAGAAGCAGCAATTGGTCAATGCAGGATGTTGGTGACCCCTTAGGCGCAGAACCCTGCTCCTCTTTATTCAGGCGGCAAAGAAGGTCCCAAACCTGATTAGGTATATCAAAAAAAATAACTGGCAGATTTCCAAAATGGTGGGTACACTTTAGGGTTCGTTCACACAGACTGGCTCGGAGAGTAGAGCAGATTCTTATCATGTTGAAAACAGAGTTTTTAGTATTTGCAGTAAGGTTTATTTTTGCATCTGCACTGTTTTTGTCATTATGAAAATCATTTGTCAGTGTGAAAAGAAAAATGCGCGCCGATGCTCTCCAAGCCGGTCTGTGTGAACGGACTGAATCGAATCACGTTTGGTGCGTAGTGGCTGACTAGCCGGAATGTGTGCGTGCCGAATTGTACGTAAAAGCAAGTGGGCCGACTTTAGTGTCGTCAGTTATATTCTTCAACGCGTTCCAGCCATAGGTTTTATACGTCCATGACTGTAGCGATAAACAAAATGTTGCCTACCTGTTTGGCCGCAGCGCCTTTGCCGAACACTCGTGGTATAATACCATACCACTGCTGTATGGTGCGGAGAGCCTGTGCAGCATTGTACACGCAGGTTGGGTCGCCTTCTAAGTAGTTCTCCCTGCAACGTTATGTATAATCATCATCAACCTCCGAGCCTTTACCAACTCACTCAAGGTCTGCTTCCAGTCTAACTACTAAGCGGCTGAAATTAGATATTTTTCATGATAGAAGTGACTGCCATGTCCTCCACAATTTTTTGTGAAGAATGGGAAGCGGTCACCGTGGCCTAATGAAGGTTGTGGTCACCTATCCTAAGGCTGACTTGGCTTACTAACCAGGACCTTGATTCTGCCACTGTCATGCCACTGACACTCTAAAAAATGCTATTTAATTGTAGACTTTACCGATATACAAGTCTAAAATCAAATGAAAAGAATTATGTTTAACTTCTTCATTCGCTTTACAAAATATCGTTTAACTTTAGACTTTAACCTGATAACTTATCTGATAACAGTAAAGTCCAAAATTAAATGGTATTTTTTTGAAGTGTCAGTGGCATGACAAAGGCTTGTTTTACAGATTTGAGGTCCAGGTAATTAAGTACCTAATACTTTGCTTAAAATTGCAATGTGTTAACCTGTTAGGTTACCACTAAGCCATGAGTCCCCCATGTATAACAGATATGATTTAATTACTTTTATAAAACATCTCATTAAAATAGATACTCGGTTCGTACAGGCTCTTGCTACTGAAGGTTGCCTTTGGTAAAAATAGAAAACAATTTATAGCAAGTACGAAATATACCTAATATGAAGCTGTTTGTCATTATAAAATAGGTGATAATACGAGTCGACATTATACACATTACGCGATTTCCTATATCGGCTACTGATAAGCGCAGAACACATTTATTCAGAGGGCTGGTTCCTGAGAGCAGATGATAAGGTCGCATCGGAAGTTCATATTTATGTTGTACTTATTTATATCATGATATTCATGCAGTTTAGTGTGATGCAGGTCATGTCAGGTTTCTTTTGCATATTAGTTTTTTTTACTACCTAGCTGGCAGACAAGCACACGGCCCACCTGATGGAAGGCGGTCACCGTGACCTATGGACGTGTGCAATAGCAGGAGCATCACACTCGCGTTGCCGACCTTGAAAGGGGGAAGGGGGCTAGGAAGGGGTGGTGGAGGAGGATTAGTATCTTACTTCATTACTTCATCATCATCATCATCTACCTGCCTTTGTCCCAATTATTTGGACTCCATACATTATTAATCAGTCTTCCTTGCATCCTAGGATATGAACCTACCAATATTATAAACGTGAAAGTTTGTGACTGTGGATGGACGTTCGATACTTTGTTTACGCAAAAACGACTGAACAGATCTTCATGAAATTTTGCAGTGATAGATTATGGTCTGGAATAAGTGTAATATCGGCTTTCTTTATAACGGGAATAGGTTTCATAGGTTGTAGGAACGAACGGGATCAAATTTTCAGGCGCGCGAAGACGCAGACTACAGTATACTTGACATTCTTACTGTAGTCTCACAATATGTATTTGAAAATCTCATGTATGAGCGGAAAAATATTTCACAATTTCCAAGACTTTGTGATAGGCACAATATAAATACCAGGCACAAAAACAATCTTGTAGCCTGTGATAGTAGGCTCCAAAAAATCAGTAATTCTTTTCGGGGTAACTGTATACGCTTTTTTAACAAACTCCCAAGCGAAATTAGAGATTTACATGTAAGTAAATTTAAAAATGTTGTTAAAAGAAAACTTTCCCAAAAAGCTTATTATAAAATTCAAGATTATTTAGATGATAAAGAAGCTTGGAAATGAACTGTTCACTCAACTATGTTACTCGAAATAACATTGTATCTAGACTAAGGCAATGGTTGTAAATAGACCAAAAAAAACAGCCCGCTGAGTTTCTTGCCGGAGTCTTCTCAAGTCTGGCCCGCGTTTCGAACCGGTGTGGTCCATTTGCTTCTAGTTTTAAATATTTATAATTTTGACGTTTTGTAAGTGCCGCTTAAAATGGTCTATACAGAATAGATGATTTTTGACTTTGACTTTGACTTTGACTATATACCGCGTGCCCCACGGCGATTCTACATGGAGGGGAACAAGGATGGGAATTAATAAAAAAAATGCATGATAAAAAGGGTTTTTTACCTGAAATCATTCTGCAGCTCTAAAGACATGACATCACTCTCGAAGGGGAAGATATCACATTTGAACTCCTGTACGGACAAATTGGCCATCACTCCTCTATTTGTCAAATGTTTGATACACAGCTCACTCTTCCGAGGAACAAAGAATAAGTGGAATTCTACAGGTGTGGTCTGCTTAGATCTGTAAAAAAAAATTGTAAACATAGTATTTTGAGTTATAAATTGACTAATGAGACTTGGGACAAACAAATCGTATTGTAACTAAATCTTAAAAAAAATAAGTATACCAATAGATAGAGACAATTAGGATCTATACTATAATAAAATCGAAAGTCGCTGTGTCTGAAAAATGGAGATATTTAAAAAAAAAAAGTTATGTTATGAGTACAAAAATATTTTTTTTATAATCTTTGTCTGCTTGTTTGTGATGGACGCAAAAACTACTGATTAATAGAATGAATAAATTATATTATCACAAAGTCTAGTTTAACTAAAATAAACATAATCTGACTTCTTTACAAAATAAGTACAAATTCTATGATTACTTTAAAAAAATGCTCACTTCTGCTAAAAAGTTGGTCACCTTACCAATTTATGAAATGGCTTTTCTTCTTCTTTTTGTTAATGGCTACAGCAGCATAATCACCGCAATTTCGCCAATGTCAAGTACAATTATAATAAATGTTTATAAAATATTGTTAATGGCGAGACACCAATGTCCAAATTAATCAAATGGCTTTTCATTTGTTACAGATTCTCTTTTCAAAAATTTTTACCATTTTTGCTTTACTTTTTACAGTAGAGATATGATACTAAGGTAGCAGGTTTCTAAGGTACATACCGTAAAGACTGTACATAGTCAGCAACTAGGTCCATCAACTTCAGATTAGGTCTTGCAATGAACACGATATGCTTGACTGATATAGTTGGTAGGTTACCAGGTTTCAACGGGAACATGTCTATCACTTCATGGTCTTTGAGTAGCGCATACTGGGCTACCAGGCCTACAGGACCGGCCAGCCAATCATCCCATATAGTTACCTGAAAGGAATAATAGTTAGGTATTGATGCAACATATGCTGGATGAAAACTCATATTGAGTTAAGCTTGCCTTTACACAAATTTTATTTGTATCTCTGTAATCTTTATTGACATATTCTTTGGTGTACAATAAAGAATTTTAAAAAGACATATCATCTGCTTGTCCTGTGTGAAGGAGGTTGAGAGAAAGAGGTATCACCTGATTATGTTAAGGAGGTTACTATACAAACCAATATGGATTTAACAGTCTCTGTCCCTCCGCTACAGGCTTTCATTATGTGATCAAGTCTTGTAGGCTTTATGGTAAGTATAAACCCACATATACAGAGCAGGGGATATGCATCCAGCAAGACATGTAACTTTTAAATTTAAAAAAATAATTGCACGTTTTGTTAACAGTACAATTTTCTTTTCTGAGGGCATCAGATTTTTTATTCAGATTTCTGTTGATGTAGTTATTCCAGTGACACTTCTACTTCCACCCCAGATTCTACATAGTCACGTAGGTGTAGTAAATTTAAGTATTATACATGGGTAGGTACTATACCTAAGCAGTTATAAGCAAAAGCGATTTCAGTCTGTATACCATACAAACAACTTTATAATGTTACCTAGAATACAAGATAAAAGGGAATAGGGTGACAATAAGGTTTATTTCATGCACTGTGAACAGCTACTTACCTTCGGACCCTTGTAAAGTTGTAATAAGTTCAATAGTTCTGTTCTCATGGTCTCTTGGACTAAAGCTACGTTCAGCCTGCCGCCGGATAGATGCGTGCTCATCTTTGTTTCAAGCATTTTAATGTAGTTATATATTTCAATCTATCAATAAACGATAGGAAACATTTTATTGTTTGTTTTCCTGACACTATCAATACTCATTGGCGTTAATTCTCTTATTAGAAAAGTCAACTAAATTTATTTGACAAGACTAAAATAGCTTAAAATGTATTCCTATCTTTGTCTTGTCTCCAGTAGGAAAAGAGATGCAGATTTTTTTTTTGTCCTATCAAATTCGTTTAGTAATGTTTTCGACAACGGAATAGGCTCTAAAACCACAAACTGTCAAAATTGTCTAGTTGTCAACTGGCTAGTTGTCAAAATTGATTTTTCTAAAAATGGCAAAGGCAACAAAAACATTATGATTCTCATTTTAATTCGCAAATTCGTAATAAAATTCTTTAGGTACCTACCTATAGCTTTCTTGCTATTTTACCCTGATGTGCCTTCTTTAAACAAAGAAATATAAGTTTCTTGGTCTGAATGTAAAACACTGACCTATGAATTTCTAAATAATTCCTAATTTAATGTTGTTACCATAAAATTAATTTATATGTTTATTGGTAACACTGTTAAACCTTAAATTTATTGAAAATAAATAATACCTAAAATTTAAATTTATTGATTAGGTACTTGGGTCGACTTGGGTACATTTTAATAACATTTTTATTATTTTATTAAACTTTTTATAATCTAAACTTGACTGATTTTTTTGCCAATTTTGCAGCATATCTTATCTCTTATGTTTTTCATTGGATAAAATAAATATAATTAAGTAGGTAAGTACCTATGTTAATTCGTAGATATAACTAACTAACATTTTGTATAGAAGTACAGGCAGTACCTACATTGGTTTATATATCATAAATCTCTTTATTAGGGTTTTTGTAGGTACCTATGTGAGACATGTAGGACATTAACAAAAATACTAACTTAATTAATTATTACGCTACACGTCAAATCCTCATAACTTTACGTAGTTAGTCATATACCTAAGTACTTTACTGTACATAATATTGTTATCTAAGTAGGTACTTTACTTACGAAAGTTTTGGAGTGAGTAGGTACGTACTTAGATAGCTATGATTTGTAGATAAGTATATAGGTAGGCTACGAGGCAGGCTGTCGCTGGATGGCGCGGCCCTTATCACTTGCGTGTAGCGGCTCACTGCGCGCGGCGACACATCGATTTTTCCACAAAACAACCCATTCCAAGCCATCAGTTGTATAGTAAACACGTTTCTCAAATAAGTGACTCTATCCGACGTGCTTTTACAGAATAAAACTTTGTGAAATGTGAATGTTATCAATATAAATAATGCGTCACTCCCCGTGGGCAGAAAATTACAATGGCCGCCCAAAATAAAGGTAGGTACGTTTCTGTCACATTTTTATTAAATTTAAATATTCTATAATTTATTGTATTTTATAATATAAGTATACCAATATAGAATAAGGTTTAAAATATTAAATATAAGGATGAAATATATAATACTTTAAATGTAAAAAATAATACAGCGCGTCTAATTTATTCGTATTGTCATCTTGACGTTACGATAACACGGTGTGTGGGCGAAAATCGGCCATGTGAGTACTGTTTGTAATCTTGTTTTTATAGCTCTTGTAGATAAGGGCGGGCTTACTAAACTTTGAATCCTCATTGTTTTATAAATGTATAATTACTTAATAATCATTTGCCTTTAGGTATCTATACATATGAAGAACTTGAACGTACAAAAGAATTGCCTATTAAAACAGTAGGAAAAGTATAAAAAAAATGATAACATTAAAAAATAAATGCATTTATATATACTTTCTTTGTACTGTCAGTGCAGAGTTTCTACTAATTTCCAATTTTTTTCCGGTTTTTTGGCAAACACTTAACACCATGCGGATGTGAGTACCTGATGTTGACACGTTTGAGGCGTAGACAAGTGCTACCATACGATGGCTACTTCCCATTTCTGATATTTTCAGCCAGGTACATCATTATGACCTCACCTCATCTGATGGTAAGCTAAAGATGAAGTTTCAGGAATCAAGGTCACCAATAAAGATGCCAGCAATGCTACAATGGTAACTTTTTTCACACCCTACTTAACTGACTGTGAGATTGTAAGAAGAACTTATCCTATCCTATTTTATGCATGTTTACCTAGTAGCAGCAAAGAGAACAGCCCACCATTTGCTTCTGCTGTTATACACTACACGAGCTACCTTTAGCGTCATTAAACCTTTCATGTATTTCGTTGGTTTCGTATGGTTTTGTTCTTTTTTCAATATAATTTGATAAGGTCAGGATCCGATTCTGGGTGTGTGACCCCACTTACCAGCCCTAACTGTGTCATTCCCTCAGTATTTCTCATTTTACTCTCTCATACTCATCCATTCGTTTTATGTACCCAACCACACACACACACAGACACACACACACACACTTCCAGATCTGCACAGGTGATCCCCGAAGCACCCTTTTCCAGAGATAACCTGCGCCAGCCGGTAGAGCTCCCGTATCGCCTTTCTAGCCAGTAAGTTGAGTACCTTGGTGACACTCATTCCTGAGATTTCCCCTTTAGTTTTATTCAGTGTAAACAACTTATATATTCATAGCTGTCTAGATATTTATTCAACCATTACGTACTCATTATCCAACGTGACTTTGATTGATGCCTCTTTTATGGTAAAATAATATCCGGCAACTTTTCGATTTTCACTACCTCGTAGATTTTCATAGCGACTTACGTATGAAGTCGAGTGATGTAAACGTCAATATTTCGAAATATAGAGAGATTGATGGGCTTTTACTTTCCTTGCTATGTTTCTATACTGGCCCTTATTTTTTTCAGCTATTTGTATGTTTTTTTCAAAGGGCTATGTTTAGATGCTGATACTTCTAAAGGTTAGATATTTTTTCGATACCTATATTTTCTCTTTAACCGTTGTAACATCTGTTTCTATAGGTAAAAATGAGCTGTGAGTGTACTTTGGATAGGTATAAAAAATACTTTGGCTATGTTATATGAACGACTTTGAATACAAAAATGTGATGGACGCAGAATCTACTGAACGGATTTTGATGCAGTTTTTTTTATTAGAGAGGTTTTGGTTAGACTTAAAATCCAGGATATAAGCAACTTCACTTGCAGTCAATGTTTGGTCTTTTTAGCCCGGAGTCCGCTTACTCCTTTTCGTTCTGTTAGCTTGGCCTTTACGCCTTTTACTGGAGCGACTGCCAACTGTCCCCCAACCAACAGTAGCGGAGACGACACAAAAGTGATTTTTAGTTCCATGGGCATTTCTGCCAAAACATAAACTCAAGACCTTAAATTTTTGCCTTCAATATTCAGAACCCTAATACTTTCGTGCAGCTTTTTGCTCATTATCCGGCTGAAGCCGAGTGACACAAATGTATAAGGAAAGCTACATGATTGATGGTTGTACGCAATTTTGTAGGTTTCTCACAAAATTGGGCGGTCGGCTGTCGCCTGCCAGCCCACAGACGATTAATCCTGGGTTTCCAACTTCAGTTTGCTCTTAAAAAAGTAGCTAGGTATTATTTTTCAAAGAAAACATCAGCTGTCAGTACTTATATTTCAATGAATGTTTAAACTTTTCAGGTGAAGTTTATTCCAATATCTAGCAGATTGTGATGTAGACTTTAGATTTGTAAAATATCGCAATATTAATATTTATTATTAGCGTATTTATAAATATTAATCAAAATCGTCCACAATTTCTAAACGAAATGTTTAGAAGTTTTTCTACGGTTCTTACACGTTTAAATATGTATTTAAAAAGTTAAATAAATTACCACAAAAAATATAAAACAATACAAGTCTTTTATGCGTAGGTACACTAAAATGATAAGATGAAAGTAAAAAAAGAAAGACGCAATAAAGAAAATTGAAACAAGATCAAGCATCACGAATTTTTATATCCATGTTATATCTTATATAACCTATCTTATATAGCCTAGTGGTTTGGGTAATGGACTGCTGAGACGAGGTCTCGGGTTCGATCCCAGGTTCACCATGGCACACACCAATGACTTTTCGATGCTTTTCGAAGTTATGTGTGTATTTATCGCAGGTTTATTAGTGCCTCGGAGAGCACGTTAAGCCGTCGGTCCCGGTTGCCATACATACGTCTATGGCAGTCGTTACGGGTAGTTGGAGCCCACAAAAGTCCAACCAGTCTAACTTGGAACTTCGATATCGCCATTGGTCAAAATGACCATTGGTTGTGGAGGTCAGATGGCAGTCGCTCCACGGAAAATATCGAAGTTCAGCCGCATCACAGTTAGACTGGAAAGCCGACCCCAACTGAGTTGGGAAAAAGGTTCAGAGAATGATGATGATGTTATATCTTATATTATCGGTGAAGAACGCCTCGCGGTTTCATGACTATTCAAAATGAAGACTAATCACTGAATCAAAGAAAACAATATAGTTAACTGCTCAGATTTAGGTAATTGTTTTTTTACGAATGGGTAAGTAAAGACCAAGTAAAGACGAAAATGGAGATAACATTATATCATGAATAATGTAGGTACCTACATTATGATGTACGTTAATCATAATCGTACTCGAGCTGCCCCAGTCTGTTGACATGAGGTTTACGAGAAACCCTCGTATCCGAAATAATTCGTACTAAATCCCGAAAATTAATGGAATCCCCTACAGTCGGCTTAACTCATTCCTTCGGTACATTAAATTCTCAAGGTATCTCATATTTATTGTAGAGTTTTGAACACAGAATTGTAAAATAATTTTACTGGTAATAATATAGACGCATATAATATAGGACTCGTAGTTGGCTAATGAATGGCGGTAGAACGAAAAAGAGATCACTCTAGAAAATCAACGCAAGCCTATCTTAGCCAATTATGACTTTTCTCCTAGACGTGCAACTTCAAAAACCGGGTCTTATATGTAGGTATAGTGCAGGGTAGGCGAACCTTTATGCATCAACGTGCCATTTTTTTCTAAAACATGTTTTATGGGGTCACTGGCGTGCCATCAAAACTCTTTATGAAATAATGTAAACAAAAGAGGTATATTTTGAAATGTTTTTGTTACACGCATAATGATTAGTACATTATGATACAAGGGAGGTAAGTTGAAAATTACGGCAGAGGCGATATTGCTAGCCCTGGTTATAAAAAGCCGAGGATAAGTCATTTTCATACCTCACGAGTGTCATACGACGTTTTATAACATAATATTTGAACACTCCGTAGCATAGGATCATTCTCGTTAGATCGTCATAAAATACCTAAATACATTTTTACACAAGTTTTATGATCGGCGACGTGCCCAAAATATTGCGCCGCGTGCCATAGGTTCGCCTACCCTGGTATAGTGTATCTATAATAGGCTATAAGCATCGATCGTCTGGTTGGAGTAATGCATTCTGATTTAAATTTCTAAGATTAAAGAAGTTATTTATTTGGTGATAAAGTAAGGACAAGGGACAAAACAACCCTCGTCCTCTTTCAAACAAACTGGTTACGTTTACACCAGACCGTCGTCAGATTTAAATCTATGGGACCGTATATTTTTCAAGTTTATATTTCTGGTGGGTATCTTATACGTTCGTAAATTTCGTATCTTCCAATCGACTGAATAGATTGCGACAACTTCGGTTACTAATATTCTTAAAAAACTAAGAAACGCATCATGGATTCGTCTTAAAAATTCAAGTGTCCTTTGATAAGTGTTTTTATATAAATAAAAAACAATATGCTGGATTTTTGGCGCTCAATTCAAAGTTGTTTATTTTTTTTGTACCAAATCTATCGAGTAGGGTTTCAAAATAAATAAATTTTGAAGAAGGTCAACAAAAATATAGGTCATAACTGAAAACTTTAAATTTCATGAAACTTTCAAACGTTAATAATTCAGCTGCAAGGAAGTTAAATTAATAAGGAAAGTCCTAAAAATACCGAAACAAGTTCGATAGGCAGGCGGCACCCATAAATTTTCTTTCGGTTTACCATTTACAATTCTGTAATCTTATAAAACTTTTACAAGTAGGTAAACTTCGCTTCTTACTTTCATGAAACGAAATTTTATATTATGTCAATCACTTGAAATGATATTCTGATAAGCCGGAAAAAGCTGGAAAAGCAATTTCCGTTAATTTCTTCTGTTCTAAATAAGAATCTTTTAAAACAAAATTACCGATCATCCCTCTTTATAATGAGGACATTTTTCGTCATATCTTTTTAGAAGCGCGGAAATATTTGGAGACATATTGATATAATTAATTGGGACGGGAAAGCCTTCGACTTTGACAAATAGATTAACTCAATGCCTCGAAGAAATTCGTTTACATTATTTCTTTTTCGAAATTTTCTCTTTGTTATGTCATCAAAAGGCTCTTTCTTCCATTGAGCAGTAAGTAGGTACGCTGTACGCAATCAAAAGACAGGTTTTCCTTCTACTAAGATAGCAAGCAAGGACATCATCATCTCGTTGAATAAGGATAAAAATCAAGCTACAGTATACCAATGGGCAGTAGTCAAAGTCAATAGTGACTAGACTGTACAAGTAGTTTTTTTCCAATCTTCTGTCTGTAGGTGGCTAGCACCCTCTTTAGACCTCATAAATAGATGATAAATTGAGGTTTTTATGTCTGTGTGTGTCGGATAACTGAGGTGATGACGTGGTTACCAGACTTCATAGCTTTGAGAGTAGGTCACTATTTGTCAACTTACGGTCTGAGTCATGAACTAACCTAATCGGTGCTTAAATTTCAGGCTATCTATAGCTAGACATAGATTCTGTTATAATAAGCTGATTAATATTCTAGTGTCTAAATATTAAAAAAAAAATTACACAATATTAATATTATAAAACTGAAGTGTTTGTTGGGTTCGAACAGTTCAAATTGATAAATTATTGGTGTTGGATAGCCCATTTATCAAGGCAGAAGAGACTAAGCTATATATATCATCACGCAACTATCCCGGGGACTGGAGCAGTAATCATATAAATCGGGCTAATTTCCATATATTATTGCAAAACTATTAATAAACTAATGGGTTAAATAGGCCCAGCTATTAAGCAGTTATTTGATATAACATTAAAATATAAGTTTAAATAATAAGTTTAAACATGGTTTCTATTGTGTAGGTACAAATGAAATATTCCCTTTCTTTCCTAATACATTAAGAAATTGTTCTATGTATCTATAATAATTCAGAAACCCCTCCAAAGTAGCGATAGGTTCGTTATACTAACAAAAGTTTTATAATTTTATTTCTTTCTCACGCTATCGCGCCGTTACACAAAAGCACTTGGCAGATTTCCGAATCGAAGTACTTAACCCTCGCATTTAATAGAAAACTTCTTACAATGTTTGGAATTGTATAAAAAACAATGGAAGGTTTTAAAGTGAGAGATCGTTTTCTTTATAACTTAAACATTTCATATATTCTTCTTCTTGCTTAGAGTATTCTATTTACATTTACACGCAGACTAGTATAACCACTCAGTTTAACCCGAAGTCTTGATCTCGTGGTAATATTGGGATAAAAAGTGGCCTATGTTGCTCAGAGACAGTGTAGTAGATACTCTTATTTGAAATTGGTTCATTTAGAGATTATTGATTACAAACAAACCTAACTTTCCTTTTTAAATATTAGTATAGATAAATTGAAAAAAAAATACTTTTACCCAACATCCTTTACAAAACAGACAATTAATATACAAAAAAAAAACATTTTGTATTTCCCAATAACCACCAGTCAACGCTTCGAGTTCAGGCTTTTTGGTTTGCTTTTTTAATAAGTCTGATACGTACACTTGGTGACGAGGGTCATGCGAGAGGTTGGCAACATTTTTCGGTATGTTTTAACGAGCCTTGTATACTATATTTTGTCAATGTGAGTTTGGTGGTGACAGCGAGTCTTTTACTATTTAAATATTAGGTACTAGATGGAATTTAAGAAAGTTTGAGCATGATTGAGTAACAAACATCTAAACATCTTCAGAAACTCACGTACGCAGTGTGTATCGTTTCAGGTTGGGGTCAGCAAAGTAATTTGTCGTTTTCGTAGCACTCGTAGGCTTAAGAAGTGCGAGTTCGTAGCAAGTATTCGTAGCAGAACGACGCAATGTATAATCGTAGTACGAGGCTACGGGGGTGATAGGGTACGAGTATTTAGCTAAGAGTAGCAGTATAGATTACAAGGAAGTTCTTCTATTTTAAATTTAAAACCGTTGATGATCCACTAGCGTCGCCGTCGGATGAAAAGGCTCCAAGACTGCTCCTTTCGGGGGAGGTTGAGTCACAAGTTAACCATTATTGTAGTGATTAATAGATTGAACATAACATTCTCTGTTTGTTACCAGCTGAAGAGGAAATGCCGGCGGCCACTGCGTCAGACCCAAGCGCTGAGCAAAAAGAGCGGCTCATTGCAGCTGTCAAGAAAGAGGTTAAGCAGTTGATGGAAGAGGTGAATGATGCATTATTTAAACTTTTCTATATGTCCTAGCTTCCAAGGTCATAACTTCACGCTGGTCAAACGTGAGTGGTTGTATCGGCATTGAAGAGACTAAAATAACTTGTTCCACACTAGGAACCTGTTCCGTATCCGCCTATCCATCCACTTGTCAGTTACAAGGTAGCATTATTGTGTAATGATGGACTAGAAATGACTAGAAAACCCTTTTTTGGTCCGAAAATCCCTATGAATACCACTACTCTCCTACCGCCGGCCGCGGGGCTGGACTAGAACTAACTAAAACCGCACGCCGTCTCAGGTCTTCAAACGCTGGGCTGTAAGGTGACCCAAAAGACAGACCCCCCCTAGAAGCATACCCTTTGCCTTATACATGAGCTAGTAAATTTCAAAGTCTACGTAATCATATATATCGTACCCCCGGTGCTACACTGTCACTTATGCAAGAGTATTTCTAATCCTTTCATGATAAATTCAGTAAGCGCAAGATACATAAAGTCTCATCATGATCCCCGCGATAAGTCTTGGTTAGACCCGCAATTTTTGGTAAAGAATAAAAAGTTGTGTATTTTGCAGTCGGCAAAATACATGATTTTCTACCCTCTATTCAAATCCTTTTTATCAACAGCTGTGTCCGTTAAAAAAGTTCTACGTTAAAAAAAAAGAAGGCAACATTTGCACAGACATTACAGTTTCCGGGTATCGACCTAAATACATATTGACTCAATAAACTGGAACGAGTCCTCAACAATTCCATCAGTTGTACAAACTGCCTACACGTCACAGCATATATGAGAACCTTGACTGAGTGTGAGCCCACACTGATTAGTTTTTAAAACCTTTTAGGTATCGTGTTAAATGGAAGGTCGGGCAAGTTTCTTCCTCGGCTCTATGTTACTCGAACTAATACTGTATCTAGACTAAGGCAATTTTTGTAAATAAACAAAAAAAAAACAGCCCACTGAGTTTCTTGCCGGAGTCTTCTCAGGTCTGGGCCGCGATTCGAACCGGTGGTCCATTTGCTTCTAGTTTTAGATAACTTTGATTTTGACGTTTTGTAAGTGCCGCTTAAAATGGTCTATACAGAATAAATGATTTTTGACTTTGACTTTGACTCTTCAGAAAGATCTTTTCTCCACTTTCCCCCACTACATCAACTTTTAGGATTCAATTAGATACCCCTTCTAAACTTTTATTAGGCCAGTAAATATTTCTATTTTGGTCATCACTGCATTTTCTTACCGATCCAATTTTTATGTAAACGCCAATAGATATTAGATCCGGGCAAATATCGAAGTTCAGCCGTTTTGTAGCTAGATCGTAAAACCAACCCCAAATGAGTTGAGAAAAAGACGTGGAGGATGATGAATCATTTACTGTACCCAGGCTGTTACCCGCAAGTTCGTCCATGAAGAGAGCGGTGGTGTAACTGCACTGTGCGGAGCGGTCGAGTCGTGTCTTGGCCAGGGTCTAAGGCGACGAGCGCTCGGTCTTTTTAAGACAAGCTCTACTACTGCGCTGTTACATAAGATTGCTAAGGTAAGTGTTGAATAGTATTGAAGTTATAGATTATTTTGAGTTATTTTTTGCATGTGTGGAAACGGGTAGTGAAGTGGTTGTGTCGGGATCGAACGGTCTAAAAACCAAACTCGCGTGGAAGGAACACCGTGTGTTCCTTCCACGCGAGTTTTGTTTACTAGGAATGCGAACTCCCCAGGAACCCTGGCAGACTTTGAGCACCAGTCATATAGCAGGTGGTCACACCGTGAAACGCAGACCTGCAGACCGACTTATTCGAGTTGCCCCGAATTATTAGTGAAAGGATGTTCTTATTTTAAACTTATGAACTTCGAATGACATTGGGTGACCACATTGTCAATTATTTTTTAGCATTGAAAGACAGCAGACACAGAGTCAATCGATAACAAGTTTACAATTTGGTGAAACAGCATACATATAAACAGGTGCCCGCATATGGGGGCATTGACCCGGGTATTAATTTAGGTAATGTATTATAGCTGAGTTTTTACAAATAATTGTACCTGTATTTTTAATTAGAACCTAGTAAATGTAATTTATATCTACTTATTAATCGCACCATATGCGTGGTATGTGTGTATTTACAAAAAGGATATTAGTATGTTTATCCGCATTCTAGGACCCATAACACAAGCTAGTTCAACCCATGAGTTCAACTATGCTTGCTTTGAGTCTAGACAGCGCTGTGTGGATGTCGTAAAAAAACCTAAATTAAAGTCGTAGGGAAGTCAAAATCAAACCTCGTGTTTATTCTGTATAATGAAACGCCAAAAGAAACCAGAGAAGAAAATAAAAGAAAAAGTGTTTCAAATGTAATACAGAACGACCTACACCATCACCGTAACAAAAGAGATATTACAAAATATAAATAAAAGTGCATTTTTCTACATTTATATTACAAGTTTATACCTTTACCTACATTGTACTTACCTACAGTGAATGATATATGTTCGGTAGCATTAATACATTGTGGCCTGGAATTTCACCAGTAATAAAAACATGAGACCGCGGTAGCCTAGTGGTCTGGGTAATGGAATGCTGAGACGAGGTCTCGGGTTCGATCCCAGGTTCACCATGGCACACACCAATGACTTTTCGATGGTTTTCGAAGTTATGTAAGGTATGTATTTATCACGGGTTTATAAGTGCCCGGTTAATGGCAATAGGCTCGCCACCTATTACATTGGGACCTAAACATAAACTGGCGAAATGTGGGTGCTAGCACCTCTGCCTACCCCTTTTTTTTTTTTTTTTTATCGTGCGGAAATCCCCATGGATACCACCCCCGTCGGCCATCGGGGGTGGTTATGTCGGGATCGAACCGACTAAAACCGCACGCCGTCTCGGGCCTTAGTAACCGGGGAGTAAGGTTACCCAATGGGCATATCCCTCGCACCCCAGCTGACCCCGGGCCATCTACGGTTTTAAGATGGCCCCCTCGACCCCCCGAAAAGGGGGGGTGGGGCGAGCATCGCGCCACTTCGCCGACGGTGGGGTGTAGGGTGACAGGAGGCCGTCCTGTCACCCAACCGTCGGCGCGCAGACAATCAGTTCGCCCCCCGCTCGCTCCCCACTGTGCCATCTGCTAGTCAGAGGGACACGTGGAGAGCCTTGGAGCAGCCCTCTAGCTAGAGGGCCACTCCCACCCCGGCCGGATTGGCCGCAGGCAGCAGCGTCTCCCGTGGCGAGTGGGAGGCGCTGCTCGCCTCCGTTGCCCAGGTGCACCACGTGGAGGTTCCGGCCCTACCCCTTAGGGGATATAGGCGTGAGTTTATGTTATGTTATGTTATAAAAACCTGCACATTTTGTGAAATTGTATTTTATTTTTTTAGGTTGCATCTCGATTTTTGTCTTAATGTTGGCATCGATGGTAGGTTATTAACAGCAAATCGAAGTTCTTAATTGCCTTTGTATCTGGTTTTGTATTCATATCGGCACAGATAAAATAAACATCGGTGAGTGCTGATACTGAAAAACAAGTTATAATATAAGAGAATTACTGTTTATATTTGCCGCAATATTTTACCGTAGGGCTTGTCAAAATATTCATTATATTCAAGTCAAAACATTAGGCTCTATGAAAACTTGTATGAAATACTCAATGATGACGTCATAGTTTTTAATAATACCTAAAAATAATTGCTCGACAATGTCCGAATAGTCGAGGTTTCTTGCCGCCTAGCGTCTCTCCCAGGGGGAGGTGTGATCTGGCTACATCGGAATAATAATATTTTAGTGTCACATCATTTCCTTACGTGTTTGATTTAAGGAGAAAATTTCAATAAACTTTATGTTAAAGCTCTTTCAATAATGATTCAATGAACTCTATTTTTTACATATATATTGGGATCTACACAATACAATCAGAGGCGAATGATGTCGGGTTAATTTTGAGCATCGAGTAATTAATGAACCAAATATCTTTATTAAATGTTATATATACCTATCAGTGAAATTGAGGAAACCCTCTCAAATAGAACTCACTAAATATGATAGGGAAATAAGCATCTTAGCCTACATTTTATACTGATTTAGATTCACTGAGATGTACTGATTTAATTCAAAATGTCCACTCATATGACCGAACTTGTGTCGAAATAGGGTAGTTCCTGACGGTGGTCTATATTATTGCAAGACTCCGGGCTTTTCAAGGCTTCAAGCTTTGCGAGGGCCTGGTCCTTTGTGTAAAGTAAGTGAATTGAAACTGGGTATTTGCGAAGGTAGAAAGGTTATCCTACTAATCAATGTTATACAATACATATTATGAAAGTTCGTGAAGATGTTTGTTACCTTACGCTCTAACGGTTGAACAGATATGAAATTTGATACATGAATAGATTATTGTGTAGATTAATACATAATATGCCTTTATCCCTGGAATAGGTTTTAAAAGGAAGCAGGAACGGTAACAAAATTTCACACGTGGGAAGCCCAGGGCAGCTGTTTAAAAAATCTAGTTTTATCACACGATTGCTCAAAAAAGGAATCAATTATCAGGGTGTTATAAAGTGGCAATATACTAAAACTTTTTGCGCAAAAGACTTCAAAAAGCTTGTGATAAGGAAGAATGATATTATACATTGTGTAAGGTGAAAAATTCATTTTAATACTGGCTTGAAATCGTTATGCAAGGATGCAAACACCTGTGTCCGGATCAATGACGTCTACACTCAATGGTTTAATATCTCAAAAGTTGTCTAACATATAAGGATGTGTTATTTTCACCTTGATTGTGCACAATCTTTTCATGAAAAGTTGTATGAGTGGCATGTGAGAGTGAACGTGAACGGAATATGAGAGAGCTGCTTGTTAAGTACTGCTCATACAACAATAATCAGGTTATATTTTGTTTTGTTTGTTGTTGTCTTGCTTAAGTAGGTCGGGGTCACGGAAAACAAGCACACAAAAGAAAAGTAGGTACTTATACTCGTACATAGATAAAAAGACAGGACAGGAGACAAGTACGCGTTGAGAAAGCTCGTGAAGTAGGAAAATCCTGGCGGCTACCTTAAGGGGTTCTTTAAGAAGGGCATTAAAAGGTTTTTACAGGGTCGGCATCGCGACTGTGACACCCCTGGTGTTGCACACGTCCATAGGCCACGGTAACCGCTTTCCATTAGGTGGGCCGTATGCCTATCTGCTACCTAAGTGGTATAAAAAATCTCCTTATTTACTTCATACCTAAGGATAGACGTCGTCTATCGTCAAGGATAGACTAAGATGGACGTCGGTTTAATACCTGGATGTCGTCTAATTGAGAGGTTCATAGAGCAGGTGTCCGCAACGCACTGGGAGCACGCGCTAGGGGGTCACCACAGTATTTTTATGTCGTTTCAGGCCACTCCAATAAGGTGCTGAATATGGCACAACGCAGGGGTTTTAGTTTGTGTGAGCCATATATTGCGGCCTCCCCGCGTGCGAGGTAGGTAGGACATTTCCCCTGACGAAACATAAAAAAGGATGGAAGCAAATAACTCTTCCCACCCATTATTTTCGAGCACTCATTTCCTTGATACGAGTACCACCCCCGTCGGTCATCGAGTGTGGTTATTTCGGACTCGGACCGACTAAGACCGTTGACGCCCCCGCTTGAGACTCCTACCTGCTCCCCACTGAGTCCTCTGCCAGTCAGACGGACACATGGGTAGTATCCGAGCAGCCCTCTACAGGGTCACTCCAGCAGTTGCTTTTTATAATAATTCTAGTTGTGATATAATTGCCAAACGCGAACAGTAAAAGATCATAAATGTTTAATAATATCCAAATCTAGAGGCATTTCACAGAATAGGCTCTGTCTACCGGGACCAGGCGGTTTAGATTTATTAATATCCCTCGGGAGTATCACTGCGGATTGAATTAAGAGAGTTTGTTTTGTCCACAAACAATTATTTTCATTTATAGTTCTCTATTTTCAAGGAATCGGATGCTAAACATATAATGTTAGATACTAGCTTTGTGCCGCGACTTCGCCTGTGTGGAGTTCTGTAAGTTACTATTCCCTTCCTTCCTATGGGGTCCTATTCCGGGGATAAAAAATAGCTTTTGTGTTATTTAGGCCTATAATTTATTTCTGTACTCGATTTCAATCCAATTCGTTCAGCCGTTTTGCGTTGTATTCCACAAACTTTCACATTTGTAATGTTAGTAGGAAGTAGCAAACGTTTCATTCCAGATATAGGTTCATGGGTTGCGGGAACGGGTTCAAAAACAGACGAAGTCGCGGGCAACAGCTAGTTAATAAATTAATATCAGAGTTTAAAGCTTAGTTATTTAAATCACGGTCTTCTTCAAACATTTGGCAATGAATATTACAGAGGTTATTAGAGTGACGACGCCGAAGTAATGTCTACCGTCTACCCATATCACTGTCATATTTAGCTGACGGTAAGAAATGTATGAACCAAAGCTAAAACGCGTTTTGATATTACTAAAAGATCGTACAATTAATATTTTCATGACGTAGATGTCTGACTTTGACGACCTCCGAGGCGTGGTGGTAAAGCACTCGAATGCTACGTCGGAGGTGGCAGGTTCGATTCCCGCTCAGCGCATATATTTCTTGGCCAAGACTATGTACAAAGGTCACCAAAAGATCGTTTATTGGGCAGGTGGCATTATACGAGAGGAACTACCTTCAAAAAATAAAAAAATCACGTCTATACTATAGGTACAGCTGCGGTTACACAATATCAAATTTCTATAATACCTAAGCGCCAAACACTCTCAAATATCTTAAGATTACAATCTAAGATATTTCCATCTCAAATATCTCAAGATTATTGATCTAAGGTATTTCCAAATAATCGCTTTGAGCGAAGTTGATATAATTTGGACTATTATCTCCAGGTATTAAACGTTTTTGACTTAAATCAAAACCTCTAGATATTGCTTTGATGGGTTCAATATACGGTTGAGTATTATTGGATTCTGTGCTATTTCTGTTAGAACAGGTACTTAGCTAATATGTGTAATATTGTAGATACGTCTAATCTGTCTACCTTTTATCGAATTAGTTTGGAGATATTATGATTATCTTATACTTATAATATTGATCAGTAAACTACTAAGTATGTACTTGCGGAAGATATATGATTCTTTGTAATTTTTTCCTTCAGAAATATACAGTAGCTAACTTTTCGTCCGCGGCTTCGCCCGCTTGGATGTCAGTACACACAGACACACAGGTGTGTTACTTCTGAATCTTGATATCTATGTAGAGTAAGTAGTTAATCCTCCTAATATTATAAATGTGCATATAGGATTTTAGTCTGGCAAAATAGCAGATTTTACATTTCATCCCTGCACATGGAAAGCAGGACCAGACACAGAATTTCACACGAGGAAAACAGCGGGTAACACCTTGTATTTTATAAATACTTACATACAGTTTTAACCATTATATAAAGGTACCAAACTGTCACTCAGAACCCTCTACAAAATTGAAACAAGCCGATTTTAGCCGCAATTGCACTCTTTTTTCTGACGTGACGTGCCAAATCGAAAGTCGGGTATTATACGTTGGTCTACTGTAGTACTATAACGCTATGTACGGAGGTAAGTAAATCGTAGACAGAGTGTATCGATCTAGTGACGTACGTACGCGGTTTGTGACGTGTGGGTATTCTCGTACACGGAATGGTTTAGTTGTAAATGCCGATTTTTTGCAGTACTTTACTAACACACTGAACAGACATAATTTTTGTGTTTCCACAATCTTGAGTTTTCAAGCGGGGTCGTGAAATAACGTCTGTCGAGGCCGTTATACTGAGGAAATCCTTTACGGCATTATTCCCTTCTTTTCTTCATCCGATCGCCAATCCCAATTGTTTCCCTGAGTTTCGAGAAATCAGTTTCTTGCTGAAGTTTTTTCAGGACAGTTGCGTATCGAGCTGGTGGTCCATTTGCTATACATAAGTATTTTTTGGCTTATTGTATGTACCGATAATGATGAGTACTGATACTGAATAAATGAATTTTTACTTTATTTTCGCATCTAAAACATAAAAACAGGAGTCGGTATACTACAAATCTATCATTTGGTTTCAATCAATTAGCTTATTGCTGTCTACTGCTGGACATAGACCTCTCCCAATGTACGCTATAGCAACCGACACTTGCGCGACCTTGCGCATCCAGTTTAAACCAGCTACATTGTTAAGGTCGTCCATCCATCTTACTGGACATTCTGGGCAACCTACCTTCCTACCTACCTTTCCATTTGCCAATCCGCGGTCCCATTAGGTTTATTTCAGCCTAAAATTAATCGGCAACAATTCAGAATCATTTAGTGGTTTATTTCGGTGAAGAGATTAAATAATACCTTCAGGGAACGATGCCATAATACCGAGAGATTACAGTACTATTTTTGGCAGCTATTGCTATTACGGTCCTAAGGATAGAGGCTCTGACAGAACGATGGATGGACGGCGCAGGCTTATAAATTGGGTTGCCCTCTCGTTTGGATTAAATGTTAAATTAAAACAGTCTTATTCCGCTGAGTTAGCATTGTATTTTGTAGTTGTATTTTTGTATGGAGCCGCAAGGTTTCACGTTTATATTTTTAACTACGTGCTTTCACCTCCGGAGTGCAAAAGTCATGTAATGTATGACATGTTAAAAAGTAATTCTGAATTTTGTTCTAATTTGTAACAGACTGATATGTATCTATAGGGTTTGAATAATCTATCCATTTAATTTATCTCAATGGAATTGGTTAAAAACACATTTACATTAATGTATAGATAATATTCGCGTGAATGGCCGATAATATCTTGGTATAGTACCTCAAACATCATCAACTTGATGTTATTTCCGTTTGCTTCTAATGCCTCAGAACCACTATCCACTTACTCTCTCTCTTCTCTGATTAAGCTTCACTTTTATGGAAGCGACTGCCGTCTGTCCTCCATATTATTATCTATACCTCGAAAATATTATATCTGTAAACTTCGATCAAATATTCTCCTTCATCCTTCATTTTGATTTAATACCTTGTTTACAAGATTGGGTTGAAAGTTTGAAGTGACTCAAGTATGACCATATTGACATTAATTTTGATTAATTTTACAATACAGTTATATTCTCAATAACGATTTTCTGAATGTTACTTGAGAATATTCTCTCTGAGAATTTCGATAGCGCTGTGAGAAATAACTGAGATGGAAAATATGCACAATCTTGTTTGCACCGCGGGCGACGTGCGACATTAGTTCATGCTCTACGCTTGCTCTACGTTCTAACCCCAATGATGTCGAAAGATGACTGCTGCTAACTCGATATTTAATGCTTTAGAATAATTGAACCGTACGTGTTAAACACTGAAAAGGTTTTGATGAAACATAAATTCAGTGTTTTTTAACTAACTTCAAAAGATATTTCACTGCCAGTGATGGCTTTATTCTTTGGTATTTTGGGCATAAATGGGACATTTATTATATCCGCCCATCGCCTTAGAGTGGGTTTATGCCCTTTTGGGCGGATATAATAAATGCCTAAAGATCTTGGTGGGGCCAATACACTCGAATTATTTTTGCCTATTTTTCTCTAAACTTATTTTCACATCTAATTGCTAATTATGTAGATTCAGCATTCAGGCGGTACAGACCTTTTGCAGAATTGTGTTTTTCTTGTACCAATTCCAGGGTTAAAAAGTAGAAGCCTACATGTTTTTCGACTATAATCTAATTCTATACCAAATTTTAGCGTGATCCGTTCAGGGGTTATAGAGCGTAATTTATTAACAAAAATCCAAACATCTTCATCACGTTTAAAGTTTAAAGACAGAAAGGGTTTTAAGACACATGTTAATAAATCTGTGCATAGATATGGGTTGCTGTGTTTACATAGCTCTATTGTAAATTTTATTATTATAAAGCATAAAAATACTATATACAACAAAGTTGTAGTGAATGTGATCCCAGGGGGTTTTAAATGGTTTTATTTAACTTGACCTGTTTGTTTGGGTCAAATCTAGTAATTGAAATTTGACCCCCTTTCAGTCGTCGGATTGGTCTGATATTTGGCAGAAATCTTTAGTTGTGATGACAATACAATTTAAAACCGGTTAACTTAAAAAAAACTTAATTTATTTAATAGTAAGTACCTAGGCCACCGAGAGTTGTCACTCGTAGCCGAGCTCGTAGCGTAAAGCTACGGCGCGCGGCGTACGCCGATCGATCTATGTAGACTAAGTATTTGTGCTCATTATCAATATCTGGATGGGCAAAAGGCACACATTTGTTACGTGAGTGGACGATTTTGTTATTCTATCATGCCATGAGTCGACTGTCGATGAAATGCGTTATTATGTAACATCATAATACGAGTATCTACGGTTTTGACTAAATTTTCTGTACATAATTATGTGAAGATAGGAATGGGTTGGAAAAATGTGAGACTGTATAAGTCAAAAAGTCAAAAGTCAAAAATTATTTATTCTGTATAGACCATTAAATGCGGCACTTACAAAATGTCAAAATCAAAAATATTTAGAACTTGAATATAATGGACCACCACCGGTTCGAAACGCGGCCCATACGTCAGAAGACTCCGGCAAGACACTCAGTGAGCTGTTTTTTGGTCTATATTTACAATAATTTCCTTAGCCTAGATATAATTATTAGTTTGAGTAACATAGTTGAGAGAACGGCTAATCTTGAAATTTATAATATGCTTTTATAGCATACTCACATCTGTGTGTTGTTAAAATAATAGGCATAATAGGTACATTTACGTTTTCGTCAACCAAGTTTTCGGTCATATGCTATAGGTAAAGGAATGTTTTACCGGCATTCGGGTATTTATATCAGACTGGGTGGCAATACTAAATATTTCTCCGACTAGGGTGTTCGAAACACAAGCATGTCGGTCTTGCTCAAGGCAGCCAAGGTTAGGAAAACAAAATACTAAATTTGTATATATATTCGGGAGGAGGGGAGATGGAAACGGGATGGGAGTGGCAGGGGCAACAATCCCTCTTGGCTGTGAACATGCCAGATGGTGCAAAAGCGACAGTCCCTACTGGTCTCGATAACAATCTCAACTCGTCGTTATACTAAACTTGTAGGGCGCTTAGCGACCATTTGAATGTACAAAGAAAAACCATTTCTTGTCTCGCCCATTTGCAACGTATGTAGGGCTACTCAACAAGTTTTGCGATACAACAAAAAACAACGCTTCGTGGGAGTCCGGTTTCTTCGTACGGTATTACAAAAACCCTGCCTTCCTCGCTCCCGCTGTGAGAAAAAACTGAATTTATTTGAAGCAACGGGAAGAAAAAATATTTTTTCCACTTGTTTATGTATATAAAATCAGAGGTTGACTTCCGTGGCAAAATGAAATTATGTGGTTTCTTTTGTAATAATTTAACATTTTTCAACGTTTTCTCCTCAGTATGATTTAATTAACTTGTTACAATGTAGTCACTACAAGTTACTATAACTATTGTTGGTTATAGGTTTTTCTTTTTGGAAAACAAGATATTGAATAACCGTACATACGAGTATGTAGACCACTTAGAAGTATTACTTAAGTACTGTTATGTTTAACCTATGCCTATCAACATTACCCAAGTTACAAAGATAACAGCTTTATACACACTCGGGAGAAGCCTACCGTGAGGAAGATAAGTTGTTCATTACTTAGCGCGCCAAACTTACTCCCGTAATTTTCAATTTTCTGGGAATTAACAAGTCCCTTTAAATTAGTTCAGAAACTTCGTGTATACGAGTAGGTATACTTGATGACACAGAATGTAAATATATATACGTACCTACGTATACTTTGCCTATACATTATGTCATCAAACTACATGGGTAGGTATATGGTAACCGAGTAATATGCTAAATATTGCAAGGTTAAGCTGGTTAGTTAACCAGATCTTAGGAAAGTTGCCACAGTTGTCATACGAACACCAATGTTATTCATTACGGGTAGTTGGGTGCTATGAATAGTCGGACAACTTGTTCTAACTACAAAACTACTGTAACACCAGTGTAACAGGGGGTTGTGGCGGTCGAATGATAGTCGCTTCACGTAAAATATTGAAATTCGAATTTTACTTAGTTAGATGAAAAGCCGTCCTCAACTGACATCGGAGGTAATATCATCAGGGACAGAATACTTCCTCCTTAGATTGAGGAATAATGCAGTTTAGTTAAACGGATTTGCGCTGGTGAAACCCGGACTTATTTCATCATTCAAGTTATTTATTGTATTATCGTGTCAAATCACCATCATAATGCAACTCTATTATGGAAATCGTTTCAGATATTCGAGATTGACAGTCAAATTAACTGACATGAATACATAATCAAAGATATCAAGTATTCAGTTTAATATTAAATTGAAGCCCGTAGAAGTCGCTGGAATTAAATTGCTCTCATTTATTCGACAAACAATTCCAGCAAATAGACTACACGGTAAACAAAATGTATGTGTCTATTTTACAACAAAATTGATTAACATAATATTACGTATTCAGATATTCTGAAAATGATTATTGTATTCATAAGAAATACGACAGTAGACACATTATATATTTTATAATACTGTTTATTGTAAACAGAATTATAATGAAAACGTTTTTGTTTTAGGAAAGATCAACATCACGACAGATTTTGCTACTATACATATATACCTACTCGTTTTATCTTTTTAATTAGGGTGAATCTTTCAATTTGGCGTATTCAGTTGATTTCCCTGGCGTCTTTGAAGTAGTGGGTTTTGAAGATTTTTAACAAATAACAATAATAAATGTTCAATTATTGTTAATTTATGTACCTATGTATTAAATTTAACACCACTATCCCTATTTTTTAAAATTTTCAAAGTACCTTAGCTGTGTGTGCCATTGGAAATCAACTGAATACGCCAAATTTCAAGGTTCACCATTTAATACAATTTTATGAATCGAATTTCAATGATCGGATAATGCGATGTATTTGTAGACACATTAAACATATAATACTAGTAGAGCTTACTGTACCGTGGGAAACCAACATTCCTAAAGACCCCACAATAAAATTAAATAAATATTTACGACCTAACAAATGAATTTAACAAAAATGGCTATGTTGTTAATTTATACGCGGTAGAAGTAGGAGCGAGAGGTATACCAGCAAAATCTCTCTATAACCTTCTGAAATACCTTGGCCTGTCGAGAACTGCAGTAAGTTCTGTTTTAGAACGAGTATCTAAGGCTGCATTAACAGGTTCCTTCCAAATTTGGCTAGGCAGGGCGGGAAGCTCGAGCAGTGAAGGTGAGCGTTGATGCGCATCATAAAGGGGGCCTCCTTAAACCTACACCTAGGTCACAAGTCCTGGGAACTGCTCGGAGTTTCTCCCTCTGCTACACGATGGACCCGGCACCCGCACGGTGAATCCATGGAACGCTAAGAAGTTCGTATCATACTAGTGACGACCATAAGAAATGTGACCAGCCTCTGAGCCTTTAGCCAACTCAGTTGGTGGTCGGCATTTCAGTGTAAGTAACCACGAGCCCCCAATGGAAGTGTAGGCAGGGCGCTGAACACCCGTGGACTAACACAGCTACGTACTTGCATTTTAGAACTCGTGTTTAAATAGACGTGCATTAGAAATAAAATTTAATACACATAAAATATCTTATAGTTGTAAGACAAGAAATATACATGAATCCAACAGCGAAAAAAGTTGTGACGTCACAGCAAATAACCTTAATGAAAATTCATCATAAAATGTCATTGCACTCGTCAAAAATGTGCCGGCCGATGACCTTATTTACTTATGACGTCAACGTAGTGGCAGTAAGCAGAATTCATACATACCTACTATGTACATCTATCAATATTTTTGTCTTGTAGAAACCTGGATTTGAAAGCACCGACTCTCTAAATTGCTTATAGATGTAGTTTTTTTCACTAGGTGGAAAATAAAATGCTATTAAACTACTTAATGCGCTGTATAAAATACGATTATAATTATTTTTCATGCTGATTTTTAAGTTTAAGATCTGTACGAGCATCATCTACTTTTGACGCTGACTGTACGATGCAACTATAATAGTTAAACTTATAGACTGCACTAAGTCCGAGTGTTCTCTTAAAGTAATGGCAAGCTCAGGATATGACGTGATGTACGAATAGCAACCATTATTTGCAGTTTTTATTAGACGGGGTGAATGTTGCCAATGATATCTTTTATTTCTTTTTTTTATATAAGACACGTCAAAATGACTTTACCTCACCTGATGGTAAGCTAAAGGTAAAGTCTCAGGACTGGGGTCACCACCACATACACCGGTAGTGCTACAGTGGCGGCTCTCAGCTTGACGGCCTCATCAAATGCTTTTTCACGCCCCGCTTAAAGGCCCCGGGACTATAGGAGGAAGGAAACACATGCGTTGTTAAAAAATTCCAAGTCTTAATCTTCAGTTAGTGGAACGTGCAAGTACCTAATGGTCAACTGCAAGTACCTAAGTGTTTAATAATAATCAACATAGAATAAATTACTTACCATTGATATAATTCTTTTGAACTTGAAGTGACGCGTATGAAACAGCTTCAATTATTTATCCTTTACTAGCTGTCGCCCGCGGCTTTGCTGACGTCGAAGTTTGTTTCCGTGCCCGCTACATGTGGGGACTTATTCCAGGAATAAAACAGCCTGTGTTGTTCCAGACAATCTACCGCTTTAGCCGTTAGGGCGTGATTGAGTAACAAACAGTCAAACATTCGAATTCTTCACATACTTTCGCATTTATAATATTAGTAGCATAGTAGGATAGAATAACAAGTTTTTTGTCGACTAAATAAAAAAGAGTACCCAATATTTCGGGATATCTTTTTAATTTTTGTCCAGTGACATTTCTTAACTACAGAGAGTTCTAGATATTTTTTTTCTGTTTAATAATCAGATTTAAGCCGAATTTCTATGGAACATGCCTTATGTTCCATAGAAATTCGGTGAAAATCTGATTATGGAATCTGTGAGGAGATCTAGAAACTAACTAGGTATACCTTGATTTATAGAAGATGTTTCTCCTTTCGTTAAAATATAAAATTACTTTTTCTTTTTGCCTTTCGTATTAAATTCTACGTAATCTACAAAACCGCCGTAACTTAGTTAAATGAAATCACTAGAAATACTTACTTAACTTTTATCACTAATATATAAAATTTTAGGTAAATGAGCTGAGTGTACATTGGAGATATTTAATTTGGAATAAGTAGGTATAATTTGGGTTATGCTATGTGATTCATGATTTTGAAAACAATTTTTTTATTGAATCTTGCTCATTTTATCTTTTTATTCGCGATGGACGCAAAAACCATTGAATGGATTTTGATCGGTTTTTTTCATTAGGTAAGACTTAAAATGTGCCGTTTGCTTGATTGCAGTAGATTAAGTAGAACCGGAGATATGATCAAAAGTTGCGATAACTAACACTTACGCAGGCGGAATAGCGGGTATAGGCTAGTTATATAATGTTCATTTATGTATTTATCTTTAAGTATCGAGCTCGTAACTGATATTTTCTGTAGGAATGATTTCTTTGTAGCGCGGCAAATATGGCCAATGGCCGGTGGCTGGGGTGAGAATAGGGGGGTTGTGTCAATAAATGAAATGTGACCGCTCACCCTTATTGATTTTTTTACTACCTACTTATGTTGTATGTATGAAATATTGGGAACGTACGAAAACGAAAGCCTACGTGCACAACTAAAGCCTATTATACACTCGAGAGCAATGAATCCGGGTCACTTAAAGAATGTTAAAAATCTCGGAAACTAAAAATGATAGGTTAATGCAATAAATTGTATTTAATAGACAATGTAATACTCCTTAAATGAAAGTAAAAAAAATATGAGTCACCATACATTTTATTAACACAAAATTACATAAAGATAAAAACTGCTGATCTCTCCTTAAAACAAAAATAGGAAACAGGGCTATCTTAGTCTCGAAATACGATGCCCACGCTCCAGTTTAGGGCCGTTTGCAGGTCTAAGGGGTTTTAAGTTAGATTCAGCAAGCCGACGTCTTACTGTCCATGCACTTGGGTTACTTCCTCCGAGGCGTCGAAACTGATTGGTGAGTTCAGTTCCTGTGAGAAAGCGATTTCGAAGCATGGTGTTCACCAAGTATCGGTCTTCTCGTGCTGTGGTACACCTGGTTCTGCCCGTTCCTGGTCTGCGTAGGTTAGAACCAGTTTCTTCGTTTAAGTGACCCGGATTCATTGCTCTCGAGTGTAGTTGTGGTAAGCGATTCCCCGAGCGATTGCGATGGTGCGGAGTTCCAATAAGGTTTGTGAATGGCTCTTAAAATGAAAGTTAGTCAATGACGAAAGTAGATGATCATTTTCAGTTTCAGTTCGAGTTTTTTCTCGATATAAAGATGTTTTCAACTCGAATTGTTCCTGATATTAGCGCGTTCAACCAAACAAACGATAACTTCAGCTTATGTTGTAGTATAGATATAGATTTCAGTTAAATATAGGGACGTCTTACGATATAGGTCTTTGTGCAATGAAAGTTTTCCAGGTTACACATGGTTAAAGAAAGTATACTACTAGGTACAACATTTAGACCGACAAAACAAAGGTTTATACCAATTTACAGCTTTATCTTTCATTCCGAGGTTGGCCCCTTTTTCACCTAATATGACTGGGCTATTACACCATTACATACACCCTCATATATACTACCTAAAGGTGTAATTTGCTTATTTTCTTAGCTATGTGTACCACTTGTTTTAGAAGACCTTGTGGAGGTTTAAACAATAGAATCTGGAAGCATTGTTTGCGTTTACTCTTAGGTTTGTTAAATATGAGAAATGTGTAGAAATATCATTATTTTATCTGACCTTTTGTGCTTACGTCATAGTAACAAGAGGTCTAGACGTGGCAGCGAATTGCCGTTCCAATTGGGAGCCTCCCCACTGGGGAAGATAAGATAAGATAAATTTTCTTTATTGTTCACCGTAATGAACGAATAATGCATTGTTGAGTTTCTTTTATAAAATATACAATAGGTGGCGTTGTCGTTAAAAGCCATCTCTTGCAGGCAAGCTTTGGATGGATATAAATGGAATATAGAGGTATCTGTATACATGTATATAAAGACTGTATTATATACGTATTTATTACCCGCTTAAAAAAATCCGGGCAATATAGAGCCCACCAGGACATTCGGGCCCAGGCCAATCGTACATGCAAGCCGGTAAACCTGAAGATTGACGGATCAGCGCAGACTTTTTCGGGGTTGGGAGTTCAGGCGGCAGTCGCTTTCATAAAAGCTCCTCAAGAAGTTGGGGTCCCACTAAGAGTTGGCATGATTGAGTAACAAACATCCATCTATACATTTAAACTACATTTGAAGTAAGTGAAAAATTGTTAAAAAACCTAACACTTTTGCTCACCTGGGCCTCGATTCTGCTAAAGGCAAACCACTGTAATATCACTGACACTCTAAAAATGCTATTTAATTGTAGACTTTACCATTATACAGTTAAAGTCTAAAATCAAATGAAAAGAATTCATTTAACTTTTTCATTCGCTCTACAAAATATCATTTGACTTTAGACTTTAACCTGAAAACAATAAAGTCTACATTTAAATGGCATTTTTTAGAGTGTCAGTGGTATTTCAGTGGTTTGTATTTAGTAGAATCAGGCCCCTGTTAAAAATCGGATAATTTTCTCCTCGATAAAGTTACCAGTAGCAATTCATACCGCAGAAACACGTTTGTGAAGGGTGTTAAATTGAGTTTTAATTGAACTAGTTCAGAACAAGTTCTCAGTTGGTCTGATTATAATCTGCCCCGAGGAACTCCAACTTGTTACACTGGAAAAAGTTTCATTAACTACATTTTCTCTAGAAATGAAAATGATTTTTCACTGAAAACATTATGTAGTTGTTTCTTTGCGTACCTTCTTATGAGACTGTACTACTATTAGTTATTCTGTGACTGTATTTCACCTGATTTTTCGTTCAAATAGCAATTGTGCTGTGAAAATTACATATTATTATTATAAATGTTTAGGTTTGTATAGATGTGTGGCTCTTTCATACAAAACAGCTTAGGAGATTTTGCAAATCCACTAAAGATTTTTTTAAAATTCTACCCTAAGGAAGTAAACCAAGGGACGAACAGTTGTGTGATAATCTGTCATTGTCAAAGCATGAAATGTTACATACCTACCCGCTTCTAATTAGGTTATTAATATTAATAAAAATAAACTCAGTGCTTTAACATAATTAAGCTATATACAAAATAATGAAAACATTCCACACTCAATATTTACGTAATATTTGCTTAGGTAAATGTTTAATTACCAAACAATAAGCCCCATGTTCAAACAAAGCTTGAAAAACGTTGCAAATAAACGCGCCATACATTGACACTTTATAACATAAATACACATACGTTGTACAGTCAGCAAATTCATGGAATGGTAATGTGAATATGTATAAATGTCTTTATATAAGTACATTCACTCATTATTAGTTCACTTAGGTTCCAATAGGTATATAATATTATTGAAACCAATATTAATCATTAGTTGAACATAGTTTTAGCTATATGAGAGAATTTAAAGTGTAAGTGGTTGCTAAGTAGGTACAGATGGAAAAATTGGTAACTGAATTCAGCCATCTGCTATATTTGGACATTAGTACATACAGTCTACTGGTCACGGGTTCAAGTTCCATTCTGGAAGTTCACTTTTTTCGGTCTAAAATCTTTAGGAATAGGTAGCATACTAATCGCAAAATGCACCACCGCTACGCCACAGAGCCACAGAGCTGCTACGACAGGGGGCGTATGGGTTCGATATCCGCTCAGTGCAAATATTTGTATGCATGAATATGTATAATATGTGTACAAAAAATATATAATTTTATTATGTTTATCCACATTCTAGGACTCTAGTTAAACTATACTTACTTTGGGTGTAGACTATGTCGTAGAATATATTAGAAGTTGACCTTCTGACTGTACAGCCACTCGACAGATTGCAGAGAACAATAACGGATTAATGGAGGCAGCTCTTAACTAGACGAGAGCCATTTGCGTTCACATTGTTACAATGTCCATACAAATTAAACTTCCACAGAACTGTATGTAGCAACTTTAGTAACTTACTCTAACTAGTACCTAATTGGAGTAAGTTAAGTAGTAAACCATACAAATAATTGAATAGGTAGGTAAAATAATTTTATTGTACCTAGGTACTTAGAGAATACATAGACCGGTTTATTTATTAAATCTTAGAGTCACGTACTTAATCAAATAGTAATAATTCTGATATATTGTTGTTATTATTTTATGCGAAAGTTATAATAAAATTAGCTGTTGCCCGCGGCTTCGCCCGCGTGGAATTTGATTCTGTGCCCGCAACTTCTGGGAATGTGTTCCAGGCACAAAAATAATGTTGAGAAGAAGTTTATGAAGTTGTTTGGTCACATTCAAACAACTACACGGAATTCGCTGAAATTTGTATAGGGATAGTCTGAAATAACACGGGATATTTTTTCCCTGGAATAGGTTGTCGATGCCGCGAATACAGCTAGTATAAATAAGTGAACATGGTATAAAGTGTGCGTGTGGACAGAGGTGCGAAAGAATATAAAGGAGAAATTCCTTTATCAAATGCTGTCCGACCCAATAAGTGGTTTTAGACGGATTGAAAGTGCGCTCACACTTGTCCTCATCATGTTACAGAGATCAGAATATACCTTTCAATTTTATAAACCGACTAATGCATTTTCTCATGTCATCAATGCTAGCCATTATCCTTCTTTATAAATCAAAGGTATCAAATCACAGACAGCTGTTGTGCACTTAACTTGTCTTCATTAATTTCCAAATAGACGGCCATGCGCACATTCACTTCAGTTAATGGCTTATAAGGCGTCGGACACAATCACTGTCAACCTTGAACTTGGACTCACATTTTCTAAGACTTCACTTTATTAGAAGTAATTACTAAGTAAAAGAAATTGTTTTGAATTGGGCAAGTCGACATTCATGATGGAGCAATACTTGAACTCGCAAAATATGTTTAATTAACTAACTGTTGCTGCGACTTCATCTACATGGCACGTGTTTCCTGCCTCCTACAGTCCCGGGTCCTTTCAGGTCAAGCTGAGGGCCGCCACTGTAGCCCTATCGGTGTACCTATTTAGTGGTGACCCCCGGCCCTGAGATTTTACCTTTAGCTTATCATCAGGCGAGGTAAAGTCATCTTGACGTGTCTAACTTAAAAAAATGGATTTAGAATTTATAAGCATATTTTTTTGCACGAACCCCTAACTCGGTTTCGCGGTAGAGGTCTTGAAGATAAAGGTAGTTGTCTTATAGTTTGATGTGTAAATACAATCAGGAGGTTTATGCTATCGCCACTGAATGCTAGCGACACATCGTGAACCTACTAAACTCATAGTATACCAACTCGTTATAGAAGCATTCGTTGAAAGAGTTAACGAGAATATCATGTTAATCTCTTAACTAGAAAACTTCTTTTTCAAAGCTATGCTACTGAGCTATACTACTTAGCTGGAATCCACATCAAAGAGACCAGACTTGTTGCCCTTGTTTCATAAATGAATCTCTTAAGTATGGAAAAAGCCTTCATGAGACCTTTTATAGACCTTTTATTGGCGAAGTTTAGACTGAAATGGAACAAAGTTGGAGACGATGTTGGCACGTATTCAGTTAATAAAAAGTTTTATTCACGTGTCTCAGAATCTTTGTAAGTGGTATTTGCATGTTACAGTAATAAGCTTTTAGCAATTTTTATTTTTCGTCTTTGTTTCAAATAAGCACTTGTGGCAGTCGATCTTCTGGATAGCGATGTGTAGTCATCTTTTACGAGAAAGTTGACTACGATAAGATGAAGTGGAAAGGCGGCATGAGTTCATAATCATGTCACTTTTTATTTATTCTTATTGACAGTGAAGCGCAGAGTGAATACAATACATTCGCTCTGTGAAATGGTGAAGTCACATACAGAAATAGACAATTTATGAGGTTGAACATAGTAGGTACCTACCTGTGTAGGTACTCGAATAAATTTCATTTTGCTCTTATTCGATCGAAAGGCGCCGTGATGGAGGTACCGTGTCTATTAGATCAGTACGGGCGTAGCGGTTAAGTGTATTGGAACTGTTCAATTTTTTTACCTGTTTTAACATACAAATCTGTTAGAATATTTTTTTAACAATAGTTTTTAAAAAGTAAGCTTTAGCGTAACTCGACTGTTTTATCTTATTTAGTTTAGGTATCCCTTTGGATACTTTTAGACTCCATCATCAGACCAGCTTCTTAATACCATTTCATCGCATTGTCACCAAAGATATGCAAGTACCTAGGTATATCAAATTTGAATTTAATCTAACGTCACGAAGTGGTTCTTATTGATCTTCCAAGCATTGATCCATTCTAAGAATTAACAAATGATAGAGCAACTTGAATAAAAAAAACGTTGAAAAACTAGTGAATTTCGTTTATTAAAAGTCGTTCGCAATTATTTATATCTCTGTCTGTACCTAGAGGAGCAGGTGTGCTTTTCTACATCACCTTTCCATGAGCACCTCATCCCAATTACTTTTACTGGTGAAATCTGACCTCAAAACAGAATTGCTTCGAAAGCGAGAAGGTCCGTTTAAATACGAAATACGACAACATGATTCCTATTCTTCCATTTTGTTCCACTTATTATTAACGAAATTACCAATTACTACGAGTACCTATGTAATGTTGGTAATTAGGTAATTAGTGTAGTAAAGATTAGAAGTAAACTTACATATACATTATAACTGGCATATGCTTCGCCTTCGTCAAGTCTATGGCAACTCTTCCTGCATTATATCTGTCCAGCCCAAAATTCAATCACCTTCAGTCACTGGGTTCAATTTTGCAATGATGTGCAGGTGTTGGGGCACAGCGGCCACGACAGGAGGTGGTTCATCGTTTGCAGAGCACTAAACTATAGTCGTACCCCAGCCCCTGCATTTAAGTAGCCCCATTTTACCCGGTAGCATATTATACTCGTACTAGTGATTCCACTGGTGTGGAGTACGAATCAATATCACGTAATCCACAGAAATAAAATGCTTTTTACTAAAACATTGAAAGCTAATTATGAGCCTAACCCGTTCAACCGTATTGGCGTGATTGAGTGGTAGATAAACAATGTGAGCTGAAAATATTTTGCCTTCACCACTCCTGCCGCTTCTGAGTGACTGGTATTATGTTGAGTGTAATGTCGTACCCATTTCCGTCTTTATTACACATTACAACCGTTAAGACCTCATTTCATATCTGCACAAAGCAATTTCAGGGGATTACCCATATAGATATTACCGGTATAGGATACGAGTAGGTTCACTATATACATTTTAGCTGTGGATTTGTTTTTGTGTAATAGAATAAGAATAAATAAATAAGCTTATCGTTGTATGTATGTTAGGGATCCGGTGAGTGTGACCGGCTATAATTATTATTTCCTTTTTTGCCACGTTTACGTTTTTTTTACCTATTTTTTGCATTATTTTTCTTTGAGACGAGTATATCGTGGTGCCCAAGTCAACCTCACTTGCAAATCTTGCAATTTAGAGTATAACATTCTAAATAAATTTAATTCTACTCTGTTAAACAATGGATTTCATATTGGCATCAAAAAAAGGTGACACACCTAAAACTACGCACTCGAAGGTAAATAATATTGTTTAATCTCATCCCTTGCGACTATGCGGAGAAGCAATCATGAGTGAAACTCTACTTCGATTCTTGTTTAGGTATATCGTAAAGTGATATTCTTTATATTGTCCGCCAGGTACAATCGTAGCCAATCTAGTACCTTTCCCAAGAAAACTTGACGGCGGCGATAGATTTCGAGAACACGGCTCGTTCAAAAGAAAACTTTCAACAATAGCCCGTCGTTTCGTTCGAAGAAATTCTGAACGAATAGAATGATGAAACGAACGAGTTATAAAGTGTTTTTTTTTGTTTTAAAGCTCAATGTTACACTTCGTTGAATAGCTATTTTCTAGAAGAATTAATTTGTTTCAGTACTGCAGTGAACTTAAGTTTAAGCTTATACCAAAATGGAGCACGAATTTCGTCCTGAATTGAAATCTCTAGTTCGGAGTTTCTACATTAAACTTTATAAAAGACTGAAAGACGTGATTTGTATCATCTTCAACACAATTTCAGCTAATGATAATGTCCGCCGTGAATTGTTTGACCGCCAAGCTGAGAGCCACCATTAGTATACCATCAGAGTGACCCCCATTCTTGAGATTTTATCATTAGCTCACTATCAGGCGAGGTGACGTCATATTGATGTGACCCACAGAAAAGAGAAGGTAAGGTATTCTTTATTCCGTGATGTGACCAATATAAAAAAATTATAACGTGGTTTTGTACACACCTTTACGTGAGAAGGTGTACGTAAAAGTATATATTTATTCCCATGGCCGTGTGTAGATAGGTACATATATCTGCCACCGAGTACTTACTACGTATTTTTATCCTTTGGGGATATAAAAGCATCGGTAAGTATATGAAATATCCCTAACGGTGCCAATAGGTAAGTCACAATAAATTAATGTCATTTTTGTAGATTTATTTTTGCCTCTGCCCATACATTTTGTGATGTCATAGCAATATAATACTCGTAGCAGGGCTGGGAGTTCAATATGACAGTTCTTGTAACTGTTGGCTGTGCCCTCTTTCAGTTATTTTGTTCTGTAGAATATAGATGCGCCGAATATACGTGTACACCATGGTTGAATAAAATTTTTAAGCAATTGCATGCTAACTATTTCCAATAATTTCTCTGTTGAGACTGGTCACGGGTTCAAGTCCCGTCCTGGATGATCATTTTTTACGATCAGAAAATACACCATGGTTTTATAATTGTTTTGAAAACGGTATCATTGATGTACAAAATACCAAAAATACACACCCAGCCATCACTCAGCTCACTCGCTCACAAAGCGCGTTGTGTGAAAAACAATTTTGTAAATGTCTGATATTAAGGACAGTCACAAAAGATATTAAATTTACTTTACACGTTTAGAATAATGTTTTATTAAATTGTTACTTTACTCAAAATTAAATCTTCAGCATAAATAATATAATCACGACTTATTTCTCACTCACGCTCACCTTGAAAAATGTATTAAAACATATTATAATATATTAAATTTTCAAAAGAGAGCTACCGATTTCATCATACAACATAATACAATGCCGATAAACCCCTGTACGTAAATTTGAATTCAGTTTTGCGAAGTGTTTTGTAATTATGTTTTTACGCGTGTTGCGTTTTCTCAAGGTAATTTTTTTTATTGATTTTTATAGGTTTTATACTTTTAATATCGACTCATTTTACCGTCATGTCAACCAGAGGGAATGTCTCCGATTCAGTAACGTCACGTCTATCATCATAGTATCTACGCTTTCATGAGGTTATCTAACTTTTAATTTATTATTTTCTTACCTTTATCTACCATAAAAAAAATTAAATTAGATTTTGAAAATGCTACTAATATTATAACTGTGAAAATTTGTGAAGATGTTTGGATGTTTGTTACGAACGGATCTGGCTGGGTACAGGGATAGATTAAAGTCTGAAATAACAAATAGGCTACATTGTTATTTATGGAATAGGTTCCCATGAGAAGCGCGAACGGGAACGGAATTTCCCACCGGCAAAATGGCGGTTAACAAATAGTAATTTATAATTGAAATCAAACTAATTTGGACTTACCTCACCCAGACTCAAAGGGGAATTTTATATCGTTCGATGTTCGTCACTTCTTCAGACTTTTTCAGAGTATAATTATTATTTTCCAATAACCAAATTGTCGAAAGTAGCAAGAATTAACTATTAAGTTACAAGTAACAAGGTGTAGTACGAATATCAAATGAGATGGCAGTTTAGGTCGCCATTAGCTCTCAACGAGTTTGCATTCATTTACATATTTAAGAAGGGGTAGAGGTTTTCAGTAAATTTTAATTAAAGTAGGCACCATGATTGTTTTACCAGAAATGTTTAAGTAAAGCTTTTAGTTCAAAGTCAAACAGAATCAAGAATCAAGAAAAAGTTATTTAATGTTCTACCAGATTGTAAATGTATGTCCGCCAAGTATGATGTAATAAGTGTAGGTAAGTAATTTCAGTAGTAATAAAAAGGAACGCGCTTAGGTTTCAATGGGTTCGCTGTTTTACGTAATAAAAATTGTCATTGACTAAACCGTAATAACGCAGTTTAATTCGACTTTGATCCCAGTGAAATGAAAATGCAAAATAATTGTGAAAAAATGATTTAAATAATTTATCAGCAAAAATTTATTTTAGTTACTTTTTATTCATAACTTTTTATAAGAACTTCTTAAAGCTTTACAAAAAAATATATGTTAAGTTAGCAAATAAGAAGTAAATATCTGCATTAACAACCCCATACATGATACAATTATATTCCAAAACCCCTATACCAAATATTATACAGGACATGAAATCGTCTGGGGTGCAAGGGTAATGCGTTTTGGGCAACCTTACACTCCGACGCTAGTAGACCCAAGGCAGGGTGTGGTTTTAATCGGTTCGATTTCGACATAACCGTCTTGCTGGCCACGATTTCCGCACGAAAAAAAAGGACTTACTCTTTTTAAGAGACGAGTAAGAAGAGATGGTAAAGTACAATAAATCTGGAGGAAACTTCTGGAGGGATCTACTAAATTCTATTAAAAGACTTTAGTCAATGTTATTCATTATTATTAAATAGGTATACTCATATAAGCTCCTGTTGTAAGATTTACAGTCCAAATACTTTGGAACGGGAGAGAAATCTTTATAAATGTGTATCCTATAATAAAAATGTAACTTAAGCAATAACTTAAGGCGCTTAGTCATCCATCCCGGAGCGTAATCGTATTAAAGAAATACAATATTCATAGTAGCAACGCAAAATATGCTTTAGAAAATACGCAGGTAAGAAAAATGTACGATAATATTTTCTATTTGAAGGGTCTAAGTAATAAGAGTAATGTTCTAAGGATTTCACTCAGACAAGGGGTAGACACTAGCTACGATCTTGGCATACATTTTCTGCCACTATGAGACTTTTCTCGGAGGTGGAGGAGGGAGGGTTCGTAACTAAGTAGTAACTGCGAAGATTAACGTATTGCAAAGTTAAGCAATCATATCCAGGTTGGACCCAGGATGACTGATCATTCTATTCATTTCGTGCGGAAATCCCCACGGGTACCTACCACATCCGCGTGCGGTTGTATCGGAGTTGAACCGACTAAAACCGCATGCCGTCTCGGGTCTTCGAGTACGGTATGCAGACTCTCCGCTGCCTCCGTCGTCGGTCCCAGTTGCCATACGAAAATCTAATGGCAGTCGTTACGGGTAGTTGAGCCCTAAAAAGTCCGAAAACTGGTCTCACAAGATAGAGTTTTCTGCTATTTACTTAATCGACGCGACCCTAGAGACACGAGTTCTCTCAGCCATGCTGAGGCACTGTATTAAATTAAAATTCTTTTTTGAAATCCAAGCATAATTTGTTAAAATACACACAGATTTTTAACAGGATTTTTGTTTTACTTTCTAAAATATGTATTTGAGTTCGGGGACTGGTCACAGTACAAAAAATATGCGAAATGCGAAAATTTTATGTAGGTAGGTTACCTACTTTTTTAATCCAGCTATAGATCGACCGCTACCGCTGTACCGCTCCCGTACAGAGATAAAAATAACAGACTATAAAAAAAGCAGAAAGTAAAGTGTACTTCTGGTTTATTTCAAAGTATATTATTACATTACAACAGCACGACAACAATTAAGTAGTAGAGGCATTGAGGGAAGCCATTACTTTTTAAACTCATAAAGGGCTAATTAGATTATTTTTATGAGTTGTTCGCGGTGCTAAAGATTACCGAATTATATTTATTGCATGTTGACGTATTAAGTGTATGTTATAAAGGCTATTAAATTAATTATTACAGATATCATACTTACGATTTTTGCGTTCCTAACAGGAACTTGTTACTGGGATGAAAAGTGGTGCTCCTATGTGTTAATTCAATAAACAATTAGTCTACTAATGTATCCCATCCTACAGAAAAGGCTACGTCAGAATCTAGTCTGTCCATTCTTGAGCCCCGAAGATCTTAGTAGGGTTCCATGTAACCGTGGAATAAATATACAAACGGAACTAAAAGCGGATTTCCAACTATTATTACCAAGATCAAGTCAAATTAAACTACGTTAACACATTTTACTCATTTAATTTCATTGAGCAAAGTGTGAGGACTAAGTTTAATTGAACGGATGTTCACGGGTGAAATACAGCCTAAATATATTTACATTTCTGTTTATAACCTCCTTGTTACTAATCTCATCAAAGTGGTATACAATGAAGATCCAGCTAAATATAGCCAAACCAACAGAAGGATAGGTACAGTAAATATTTAATTTTCAACGTCCTTACAAGATTTTGATGAAAATATAGTGAGATTTTCACAACTCAATTAAAGTGAGGACAATATTATTATCCAGTGGAGACCTGACCTAATATTATTTTATGGTCTAGGAGCTGACGGACAGTTCTCATTGTTTTAACTTTAAAAAACACACTAGACGTGTAGTATGCACACAGGGCGTCACCCTCACCTCCCGTTACGCTACAATAACAAAAAAATGTGTTGTGAAAAATCATGATTCAGTTCTACATTTATTATAGAATGCTATCTTGTTCCTTTGTTAGCTACCTATATAATATTTTTATTCTCAAAGTGTAAAGCAAAGTTTACAGAAAGTTTGGTTTTTGTGTAAAATGACGGTATAGCTGTGAAATAAGATGGAAAGGAAGGGAGTGACTGACGAGATGGCAACAGGAATGTATGGAATGACATGTTCCGCCAACCCTTAATAATCGTGGTAAGGGCAGGTAGATTTATTTATTTATTTCTTAAAGGTACGCTTACAGATTACTGTTATTGCGTGACTAAACATTTGGATACAATCGCATGTAGATGCTGATAATGATTACGGAATAGCTGTAGCTTTGCTCGCGCGGAATTCTAATACTGTTCCCGTAAACTTAGAACAAAATGTAGCTAGGTGTTAGTTTCACCTTTGATGTATACCTCATCATCATGCATCAAAAACTTTTCGCAATATTCCGGTGACACATACGCTACATGTGAAATGTTTGTGAGTTGGAGCTTAATAGTGTTCCTGAAAGTGGGGTGAGGAAGATGGGAGAAGTAGATGTAGCGAGCAGTCTGTACTTAACTTCATTGAGAAACTGCGGGGAACATACTTTATTATTAATAAACTTACATAGGTAAAGATACCTTGTAGGTACAAGATGTTTTGAAATGAGGAAAGAATTTTTATAAATCCTGTAAAGCAAGCAATAAGTTTAGGTTTTTCTCAAGCACTAGATTTCTTGGTATCTTAGTTTCTGAGCTCTTTCTAGTAGCTATAAATATCACGGTAATCTTATAAATCGCCTGCACTAGCTGCCAGACCACATTGCTTATGTAAGGTGCTTTGAAAGTTACAATCATTGGTGTGGTAAAAATTCCCGTAAATTAAACATAATATTTTATTGAACATGAACATTATATCTGTATACCTACATCTACTTATACTTACAAATAAATAAAATTGAAGTGTCTGGTATATTGTTAAAAAAATAATTTTTTTTTGTAAATGTAGGTACAGAAGTGTGTGTAGTGTGGTAAAAAAAACAACTATTGAAATGTTTGTTCGTCTGTCTTTCTATCTGTATGTGTCGGTTAATCACTGAAGTGGTTGTGACGATTTTGACAAAATATTTACTGCAGATACAGAACAAAATACAGTCGCAATCATCATCTACTTTTGACGCTGACTATAAATCTTTCAATCCGTTGGCTAGTCTAAGTTATTTCAAAGTTACGTCTACTATTAAATTATTTAATTACTTAGAAAGAACTTAAAACTTATACCTAAGTACTTTGGAATCCATTAACCTAGTGATAGAGGGCTTAATATCACAGATTACCTCTAATACCGAGCGATGACCGCTAACCTATCGTAGATGACCTTAGCCCAATATTCAGGAGGCTATTTACTCTAAGTAAATATCTAGTAGCCTCTGGGTTAGATTGTAACAATTACATAAGCTAAAGTGCTCAATTTAGAATATTTTCATTTAATATTTTGCTAAAAGGCTTATATTAGGCCACTAAAAATGCGTTTGACTTTACATGAAATTAACGACTCAATTTTGTTATAAGGTTAAGTATCACTTACCTACTGTACACACAAAATGCTTACGGATTCCGGTGGAGCTTCAGGCGCCATCTTGAAATAAAGTTTTTGCTCGAAATCTTGGAAAGGAACAAAAGATGTGAATTTGTAGACAATAATTTTAGAAAAATATGTTCAGAATCGTTCATTTAAAATAACTCGAGTAATTTTTTATATCTCTTATGTTTGTAGACATAACTAATTTACAGTTTTTTGATTGTAATATCTCTCGTAGGTAGATAGAAAATAGATAGGTACCTTAACAATCAAAATAACATAATAAGAACTTTATGTTACAAAGTCAACGAATTATTTTCTTGAGTTCAGAGGCTTACGATTTTAATTAGTAAAGCTCATTTACCTACCCGCTAGTTTACTCAGTAATTGTGAAACTCAAAGGAGGACCTGTAATTTGACGGCTTAAAATTAATTAATATTTACAACATGACGTTCAGCTTCCACCTGTAATTTTAGTGAAAAAGTTTTGAAACCGTAGATAAAATCAAGTTTCCGAGTTAATGGATAAACTAAATATATTTTAGTTAACTTTGCCTAACTTTTAATGTGAAGAAGAGTCACCCAGGTCAAGTCAATCAGTCTAAATGTCGCCTTCCGATCTTAAAAAATGAGTTAGAACCCTCTTACCTACTCTTATTCTTGGCCTGTGGCTAAGTGGAAATCGAGCAGGTTCGCACATTGCCAGGTGACCATTTTTAACACATTGAGACCTCTTCGTGCCTGGGACAGAACGTTAAACCACTGGGGCAGGGGGGGGGAGGGGGGAGGGGACAATCGGTACACTGATAGTCACATGAAGGAGGTAGGACATGACGGTATTTCCAGTTGAGCGTGAGAGCCAATGATTATAATATTTTATCGATGAAGATGACGAAGAACTATTTGGTTTGTTGCAGCACTGTCCAGAAGCTGCTCTCGTATCAGCGCGAGTGTTAGCTGCAGAAGGTGCCCCAGCCACACGCTCTGCGTCAGGAGTGGAGCGGCGACCCTCTGTACCCAGACCTCCACTCTGCAAGAGGGGCTCTGGTTCTTTACTGTCGCAAGCACCACCACAATCCAGGTTAGTCCTTTTAGAGACAGTTTTTATTTTAGACTTATGTCTGTACTTATCTGAAATGTATCGTATTATCTCACTTGTTTTATCTTTTCTAATCGCGAAGAAGTGGTTGAGTATGATCAAGTTCCTATTTCACGTCATTTCCCGAATTATCAATTAAATACAGTGAACTGAAATGTAAACCCGAACTTACTAGCGGTAATGGTAGGATACCGTATTAACCTATGAATATTATATAGCCAAGTAACAATAAAATAACTATTCTCTATTTAAACTGTTTTATCGTGATACTTATATGATTTGAAGTTATTTGTAAACAGCATAAGCAACGTCAGTATCCACCTCAAACATTATGTCTCCGTAGATGAATCTTCATGGAAAGCTAATATAACCTATATGGTCTCTTCTTTCTCAATCTTGTGTAGTATGGGTACGTATCGTAAGTCTTGACTTTTTATAGGTAGCTGTTTACTTGAATGAAACCGTGCGTTTGTTGCCCACATTTTTGACTGCACCAATAACTTACAATTTTCTAGTGTGCCATTTTAGTACCCACGTCCTATACTTATATAGCGAAGCCTCTGGCGGTTGTAAACAGGTTATAAAATATATCATGGATTCTTTACCGTCATAAAACCTCATCTTTTTACGTAATATTTCTAGGATACTTAGTTGGATCGCGAGCAAATCGCTCATGTATGAATAAATTACCAACAGTTATTCATGTAAATGAATGTCATTAATAAAAGCGCTGTTGCGGCACAAGGAACCAGAATACAGTATTTTTAATAAATGGATTTATCGCCGTAGTAGGTACAAGCTTTGAACACAATTTAATTTTCCTTGTACCTAATGTTTGCATAAAGGGTTGGTCTAATCTGAATATATGATAAACGAATATTTGATGTTGTCAATGTAATTCTGCATAATTTGCGAGGCTGTATAAAAAAGACTACCTGTACTACCTATTTAGTTTTTATTGAGTTCTTTAAGGGCCGTTTAATGTGACATCCCACCTGCCAACCCACAGACTAGGTTCTGGAGTAGGTTTTCCTCTCGGGGTTGGGAGATCAGACGGCAGTCACTCCTGTAACAGTAGCGGATCCCGGGTGCAAATGAAAGCTTCCTATGCAGCGACAGTGATAATGATAACACAAATAAAGATGTAGTCAATAACCATTTATAAATAACAATAGACTTAATATCTTAGGCATGAATGCCAAGGCCAAAGAAACGATAAGGAAATGCCTACATTTATCATTATCGAAGTTGACCGTGACGTCATAAACAAATGGTGCGCTATTTATCGAAATTCCGACACTACGGCTGCCAATTGATGCCAAGAATTCTGAGATGGATCTCTTCTTACTTATTATGTTATGTCAATTTATATCTTACTAAGTATATTACGTATGTACATTATAAACGTGGCAATTTGAATTAATGGATGGGTCAATCATCATGCTAAATCAGCTGAAGGGATCTAGTAGATGAAAGGTACGAGAATTTTTTATAATAATCTTAACTTTGAAAATTTGAAATTGCTAAGGCATAGGTACTTAGAACGTTGGCACACGATGTTCTGAAAATTTGAACTTTCTAACATCGAATCTAAAAGGGTTCGAAAATACGTCAGAAAAAGTAGGTAGGTTGTCTCTTCTTCGCGTTTTAGTGAAATAAACACTCATAAAAATACATTATTAATAATGTTTCTGCTTAGAACATATAAGAATCAATAAGAATACATCATAATATACTTTTGTCCGAATTCAATACATTTCTGCTATTATATTCAATAACGGGCGGATTCATAATGTTTTCATGATTGGAAAGCTTATTTCTTCAGCAAGATTATGACGTAAACTTTTATAGGTTTACGCTCGTAAAGCTGAACGATACTTTTTCAGTATATAAAAAAGTTATGTTTTAGAAAATAATAAACATAAAAATGCTGATTGCAACATTCAATTTATTGTAGGGCGTGTCTTTTCATTTTACCTGGTTACATACCTATGTTTTCCTAACGCTTAGCGGCTAAATTGCTGTGCCGAATGTAGGTCAAGGTCGTTCTGTATTCAATCCTGCAACTTAGGTACACCCAAAACTTGAACAGCTGTGTTTTATTCTTCCTAAGCCTTTTAGCGTTATTTTATATTAAGTAGAGGGTTTATTCAGGACAATTTTTTACTATTAGGTACGTCAGAGTTCAGACAAGTTAAAGTGCGCCTTTTAAATGTTCTTTACCAATGGTTAAGGCTAGTGTTCATAAGTCGTATCTTCGTATGGATTTATTAGAACGTTAATATTTTTTCTTTAAAATTAAATCTTTAATGCTGCTATTCTTATTTTTTTTATTGAAGGGTCTGGTTGTAATATTAAAATAACAGGTTTTAATTAAATACATAATTACGATACATATTTAACAAAAAATCAATTTTTAATATTTTTGACTATCTGCTTCAAACAGTCTCTGGAGCGGCTAGGTTGATTTTGACAGGATTTTCACTGGCAGATAGGTGTAGGCTACAAGGTGTATCATTGCTACTTTAATTTTGGAAAAAAAATACAGTTCCATAGAAAAAATAAAACCTTATTATTCTTAATTCATATGGGCGACGTCGCAGGCACAGCTAGTAATGGAATAAAAGTCAGTAAGCCCTTGATGCCGTGATGTTATAAGTGGAAACGGTGTTCCATAATCCGAATTTATCTTAGTTAAGTACGGAAAACGCTTTACGGGCCTTGGGAAGGTCTTTTGTTATAACCTCTCTACGGCCTGATGAGTAGGGCGATAAGATAGATCAAGTAGGTACAACTATTGATAAGATCAATCTATACTACGAGGAGGTATTATAAAATTGTAAGCCAACTGTGTCTGTAAATCGGAGACATTAAAAAAACACTTAGGTTATGTTATATGAACGATTCTGACACATTTTTTTCGATATCTTGTCTTTTGTCTGTTTGTTCGCGATGGATGTTTTTTTAAGTCCTGATCACAATCGGTTGGGTAGAACCAGATACACCTAGTTGAAAAAACGCGAAAACCGAGGTCCCCGCGGGCGGAACCGCGGGTATAGGCTAGTGTTTTATAAATTAATGAATGTTTTGTCATCTACCCTGTAAGACATCTGCTGAATACCTTCGCTTAGCAATCGTGCGTTACCTACATCCAAGGGCATGACGTACCTATAACGAAACCAATTGGTACAAAACATAAAGTTAGTAAAATATATTTTTCTCAATTAAATATAATTCTGTTAGGTCGTAATTCTCGCAGTCAGGCTACATTAAGGTTGGCAGGATATCGTGTTAGAAGAGCGGCGTGTAATCGAGTTAGTTGATGGAACTAAATAGATATATCAATTAGTACGTAACTAAGTTACATCCAGTGTGTAGGTTGTTCATATTAGTTTGAAGGAAACACGTATTGATTTATAATTCAGATATATTATAGTATAGAGGGTGCGGGCCGTTACTTCCACGAGATGTACCCGGGCAACGGAGGCCACTCCGAGGCTCTCCACGTGTCCGTCTGATCAGCAGAGGGCACAGTGGGGAGCGAGCGGGGGGTGAGCTGATTGACCGCGTGATAACAATCAAATGGTGGCACTCATCTTGACGGCCTCATCAAAAGAGCATTATGGGTCCGTTCACACAGACCGGCTCTTTCTTTTCATACTGACAAATGATTTTCATAATGACAAAAGCAGTGCAGATAAACCTTACTACAAATACTAAAAACTCTGTTTTCAACGTGATAAGAATCTGCTCTACTCTCCGAGCCGGTCTGTGTGAACGGACCCTAAATCTTCTTTTAGTTAAAAAACACATATCGATTTATATCTTTCTTCACATAAATGATTGATATCAATGTTGCTTATTTATCATTCATATATTTTGTTCTCTCGCACTCTGTTCGCAGACATCTTGTAATGTTCTGTATCTGTTCGTGGAGACCTAAATTGGCTCTCTGTCACTTATATTTTACGTGTATTTTTTGGGTAACTGTTGGTTTGCCAAATATAAATAAATAAAACTGAAGTAACAGTAAAAGTTTTGATCTAAGTAAGTATTTAAGGAACTTATTAGGTACTATAATTATGTATGTAATGGGATGAGTTAAGAATATCAGAGTATACAAAATGGGATGACCTAAGAACAGAAATTCAATTAAAATAAAACGGGATTAATTTGAATATAAAATTTGGATAAAGGTTTAATACAAAATTAGGATGAGTTAAGAAATTTCAAATGGGATGAGAATTCAAGGGTTGCATACGGCATAACCCATTAACTCAGCGCTCAGGCTTAGGCAAAAAAAACAAGAGATATGAAAACGAGAACGAAATAGGACTATAACATAGAATAAAATCAATTGGTAGTGGTATTTCATACATATAATTTACTTCGAGACAACAAATAAATAAAAAAGCAACTCTCGCAATCATAAAATACGTACATACCTACATATGGCAGTCTATCGGAAAGTTATTATTTGCCGTGTCACCTGCCATGAAATCTGCTTTTGTTTTGATCGCTTTGTAATAGATCGATCGACTCAAGGTTATCTACAGATGCCAATACATTGTTGTACGACAACATTGTCTGTCAAATAAATAGGTAGTTAGTTACAATATTATGACGAGCAAATTTTGCAAGTGGGGTCCACCAGAACCCGGCTCTGCATAAAACAATTTCTTACGATAGAGCCGAAAATAGCTCGTTCTTTGATAGCGTGCCATTTCAAAAATACTAATTGTCCATTTTTAAGAGTCATGGATATTGATATCGTATAGTTTTTGCTAGCCTAGTACGTGGAGGGTGGTCTTTGAGTTCGAAAATAAAAAAAAAATACAGAAAAACTAGCTTTTTTGTGTACCTATCAGATACGTACTTTTCAACAAAAATATTAAACCGACTTCAAAAGGCACAAGAGGCGAAAATTTATTGATTTAGTGATTTAATTTAAAAAAAAATACGCGTACGACTATTCGTTGAAGTCCGTGTCAAGTCAGTGATTTATTAAAAAACAAACTATCCTACACGTACACCCACTGTTATTGTTATAAATTAGTCCAACAAATACTATCCTTCAGGCACGTCTCGTTAAGTTACCTTCCTGAACAGATTTGAAATAACAAAGCCTTCAATATTTGTAAAGGAGAACATTGAAGATAATTAGTTAATTAAAGCAGGATGTTAAATGATTCTATAGGCCGCAGCCTGTGGCGTAGCGGGGGTTCTAATTAGTCCTTTATGCACAGGAAATGGACTGCCTCAACCTACTTACGGACACTTTAGTAGCTTAGAAGTAACGAGTGACCACAGAATAGCATATTAGCTGAGATAAAGACATAGTATAATTTGCAGGAACAGTTTGGTAGGCTCCCCAATTATTAACGCCAGTAAACCTCATGGGCCATGCCTGCCTCATTCAATAAAATTATATTTTTCAAACATATGATTTCAATGCTTATGTACTTAAACTTCCAAATATATTTTTTTCTAAATCTTATTGAAAATGAATCAAGCTTAGAGTAATTTTAAAAGTTTGATAACTTTACGAAAACGTCGATAGATTCTTCTTCTTCTTTTACATTATTGGCTGCTGCATTCGAAAGAATCGCCTCAATTTCGCCAATCTCTAGTAAAATTTAATTAATAGACGCCAATGTCCAGTCTAAATTCATGCCAAATTCATTCCTAGATAGACTTATATTGAAAGATCAAATAATAAGAAAGTTTTTTAATTTTCCTTGTAGTCATATTGAAATTACGCGTTTTAAAAACCTGGCGTTATTGAATTGTTTGCTCCTGTAAGTTTTGATATACACAGAATAAATATTAGTCAAGGAATGGAAAGCCATTATAGGTAAGTAATATTTAAATTTACTTTTAGTCACCATCAGTCATTGATGTCTATATACCTAACTAACGGAACAGCAATTAGTCAGTCTAAAATATTTAGGTAGGTAAGTAAACAAGTACTGACTTGGCTAAATTTAATAATACTCGTACCTAATGACAGGAAGCCAGGATGCCAGCCGGGGTTCTCGCTTATCCATTAACTCCCTGCTGTCAGGGGCGTAATTAGTTTCAACAAATAAGAAAGTTTACTTCATGTACACAAAATTTAACTTAATTATTTACCCTTTAAGGGCAACTGTTCACTAGCTACAATAATATTAGCCGTTTGAAATCTTGCTAGGCTGTAGGAAAAGTTTAAGAGGGTCCTAGCCCGTCTCACTGGTTCAGTGTTTCCTTAGAATATTTTCAACGGTTTGTTAACGATATCTGCTGCTAAGTCTGCCATATATTTTTTATATTACGTAGGTGGCAGACAAGCACTCGGCCCACCTGATGGGAAGCGGTCACCGTGGCATATAGACGTGTGCACGTGACACTAAGGGTGTCACACACGCGCTGCCTACCCTGAAGGGAAGGAGGCTAGGATGGGGTAGGCTGGAGGAGGGATACAGTGAGCTATCCTTCCCTTCCTCCTTCATGTTAGGCTATTTTATATAATGCACGACGAAATAAGAGCCATAAGACATCTCAACTAATTTTTCGGGAGGAGGGGGAGGAGTGATGTTGGTTTAACCTCACTAGCAAATCGATTTTAGGAGCCTCGGCGGAGTTTCTGTATCCGGGTTTGTGAGGTCTATCAGGTGAACAGTCTTTCCCGTACATAGTTAGTTGACTTGGGCCACATAAAGCTTGCTTATATTGTATAGGTACCTACATAAATACTTTATCAAAAGGCAGGTATCTTTTCATCGAATAGGTGTTCGGGTAAGCAAATAAAAGTGACACGCGCCATGGTTCGAACATCGATGTCATACAAAACATATGTAAGTAGGACAGGGTTTGTGGCAAGCAATCGATAATTGTTACAATTAAGCTCACGGTGGCCTTGTTCTGACAGTTTTGTTCTGGATTTTTTTACTGACTAATGTAGACTACCTACTTACAAGATCTAAGTCACAACCTGACAGTTAGGTTATACAGCCTGAATAGACCCATTAAGCTACCTATTGTACTATTTTGTATTCTCTAGGAATTTATGTAAGCTATACTTTCGTGAGAAGTTAAGGAATTCTATTTATAAGTAAGTTGGCCATTACTGAATAACAGCGACGCGTCGCACGTCGTCGCGTCGGTATGGGTCATGAAGTTATTATAAAGGTATGGATAGTCAGTCATTTCATATATAAATTTATATTAAATATACAAACGACAACATAAATCCATTTACACATTTACAATGCATGTATTATATTTTGTAAATAAATAAATAAAAAAAAAACATATGAAAATACCGTTTATAAAAATAAGTCTTTTGACAATTTTTTTTCTTGACCCTCCTGTTAAGATTGTCGTCGCCGCATATACCTTTCCGCCGGTATCTGCCCATAATATCCGTATTATGAGTGAGATAAGTGTAAGATCCCCTCTGACTCCAAGTTTGCCTTTAAGCCTCAGGATAAATACAGTTGGATACGTAAGGAACAGGGTAGCTCTGTAGCTCTGGTCATTTTTGGTCTTGTTTTGGTCACAGCCCTTGTCCTTTGGGAAATCATCATCCAGTCAAATCTATTCACGATTCTGTACACAATAAAATAAGTACTTGTAGAAAAATAAGAAGTCTGCCTTCACTTTCTTACTTAAGGCTGTCCGATGCCTCATTCGTACAAATAATATGATGCGAATTTCGTGCAATAATACACGAAGTGCGGTCGCACATGTTACGCATGGGGCAGTGGATGGCCTTAGATAAGTATTGCTTCTGTGGTAGACACTAAGTAAACCGTGTATTCAAATAATCGGCTTATCGAAAACATGCTAGTAACTGCCTCGCTGTTTAAATTATTCCAGTCAAATGTTCGTAACGTGGAATACATTCTCTTTGAAGGTTCACCTCAATACAATGTTTAACTTTCGAACACAAACAGTGCAGCAATTTTCAATCCGAATTATTTGTTTTCGTGACTCGAATACGAATCCTGTCCAAACTATGTGGACCCATACATAATGTTTGTAAACTGAAATACCAATCTGAAAAGTAAATAAAATGACAGGGCTCGGGATAGATAAATATAATGAAATGTAAAAGACTTGTGTTTCTGTTTTTCTTTTAAAATTATAATATTGATAATAAATTATAATATTAATATTATAATAAATTCTGTTGAAATTCGAAGAACAGTTTAAAAGTGAAGGTAGATTTCTAAGGGATTGGAAAATATTGATTATAGTATTTACTTAAAGGAGTTAAGAATTATTTCTTCGCTTAGCATGGATGTACCATGCGGGTCCAGTTTGTGATAGGTAGAGGTAACACTAACATTGACAAATCAAATTAATAGAAAGAATAGGCGAGCGGATTCCGGGTTCCGAACTGAAACCCTCTTTTTTCCGAGCAGAAATCCTGAGAAATCCTCATGGATACCCACCCCGCGGCCAGCGGGGCTGGTCTGCCGTGTCAGGCCAATATACTGTAACTTAAGATACATGAGTTACGCGTAACAGGTGTAATTCGTATTATTTTAACGTCCTTTATACATAGAGCTCACAATTTTTTAAATATCTCCTACCAATTAGTAGTATGACACTACCATATAACTCACGTAACCATGATTTTACCCCATCCGGTAACGGTAAACTGCTGTATCTTAAGATACAGTGATATGCGTGATAAGTTACAAACACTTTAGCGAAATTATAACTCCGGTATCTATTAAATACATGACATAGCCGTGACAGGGTCGTTCAAGTGCATGCAAGTCTTTCTCCTTTCCCGGTCGCCGGTTGCGTGGTCTTAGTAATTTATATAGGACACGTCAAAATGACTTCACTTAGCCTGATGGTAAGCTAAAGGTAAATTCTCAGGACCGGAGTAACCACTACCAACACCGGTAGTGCTACAGTATCGGCCCTCAGCTTGACGGCCTCATCAAGTGCTTTTTCACGCCCCGCTTAAAGGCCCCGGGACTATAGGAGGAAGGAAACACATGCACTGGTAAAGAATTTCAAGTCTTTATGGTGCGACAAAGAAAAGAGGCACCGACAGTAAACAGCTTGATTCTTGATGAAATTGAGTACACTGTGTGAGAGTGATTCAACCTGGCAGGTTTAGTTCTGTATAGGAAAGGAGAGGGTGGGATTAATTGGAAGAGCTCATCAGAACACTTGCCATGGTAGAGGCGGTAAAAAAATGCCAAAGAAGCAATGTATCCTACGTAGGGTGTTGGTGACTTCAGGACTCTCAATAATACGAACTACACGTCGCTGCAACCTGTCAAGAGCATCTAGTAAGTACTGTGCAGAGCCATCTCAAAGATGAGAATAGTATTCCACGCCGGAACGAATTTGTGCCTTGTACAGAAGACACCGCTGCTACCGGCGTGAAAAACCGCTTCATCGTGTTCAGGACTCCGAGTTTACGCGAGGCCGTTTTAATGATGCTCTCGATGTAGTTTTTGTTGTTCAACTTGCAGCAAACATCAATGCCGAGTATAACGGGACTATCCTGCAGTGGCAATGGGTGTCCCGAAGGGTAGGAAGAAGAAAAAAGGAGATACCTTTGCTGTAAACGCACAGGTCTGCGTCTTCTTGGCATTGAAGTCGAATAGGTTCTCAGAACACCATTGGGAAATGTGATTCAGGACCCGGTCAAGCTCAGTGACAAGAAGCTGTCTTTTTTTCTCGATGTCAGCCTGTCTGACCGCAGGGAGACCGAGATATCGTCCATGAAAGGTAGTATCATCTGCATAGCAATGGATGCTGATTGCTGATAGCATGTCATTAATATGCACAAGAAATAGAGTGGGCGACAAGACGAATTCCTGTGGTAGCCAGCATTAACTTGCAAGAACGCCAACGCTTGTCCGTCGCAAAGCACTGAATGCGACGCTCCTGCAGGTAGCTATCAATCCAGCTGCACAATCGAGGAGGCAGACCAAAGGCAGACAGTTTGGAAAGAAGCGACCTGTGCCACACTCTATCGAAAGCCTTGGCGATGTCAAGGCAGACCAGTGACTCACCATGCTTGTCCATAGCGTCATCCCAAAGATGGGTAACGTACACTAGAAGATCACCTGTTGACCGTTTCGGTCTGAAACCATACTGCCGATCATTAATTTTATTAAGGAGTGATCCTCTAGGTGCCGCATGAGCTGTGCGTTGATGATATGCTCAAAAACCTTGCAATGAGGTGACGGCTATGGGCCGATAATTATCCGGGTCAGACCGGTCCCCTTTCTTGGGGATGGGCTGTACACTCGCCTCTTTCCATGCCGGCGGAACTGTACCCAAGGTGTAAGATGTGAGGTAGAGTTGCGTAAGCAGTGGAGACAACTCAAGCAGTGCGCAATTTCGTAGAACCACCGCTGGAATGATTTAGACAGAGACATGGACATTTTTGAGAAATTAAAGAATCCTTATTTTTGCCTGACTGCGCCAGCGAGGGTAAAGTGTTTCGCGCGTATGTATGTATGTAGGTATGTATGTAGGTATGTATGTATGTAAGTATATATGTATCTAGTTTTCTTTGTTCCTCCTATAGGCCTCTCGGCTGGACGGATTTCGATTAATGACAGGTGTGTATCTCCTAAGTGTAATAGGGTAGGTACATGTAATGTGAACAAAAACCATAATTTTGATTTGTGGTGCTAAAATGTTGTCAAAAAAAAATTGTACTCAAACTTTTCGAGTGGGGTATCAAAATGAAGGGAGTTAACAGACGATTTCACGACGGTGTCAATTTCAAAAATATATTGGTTATAATGTCCTAACTACAAAGTATAAAATACAATTAATGATTTTTTTTTTATCATAATTTTTTTTGTTCTACTTTTAAAGTGCCTTTAATTTCCACAGTTTTTTTTGGTAATTATGAAGATTGATTTTATTTTAATAAAGCATTAACATTACATTTAACCGAAGTATTTTACTGTTTAACAGTACACTTGTAGTCAGATCAATTTAAGGTAACTTATAAATAACTGAGTTTAGCATAACTCCCCCAAAAGGATTTATCACAGCTAACTCGTATAACTTAACATACGGGGCGTCGCGTGATAGGTAATGTATGGTAGGCTTGCCATGCCTATCTCTGTTATTGAGTTTATTATAATAAATATAGCTATTATTTAAAAAATTCCTACATCCCGATATTAATTACATTAAAATATGTTACATTATTAAAAAATCTCATAGTTAATTCCATTAAATTTCTTTAAAAACGCAAATATGTGATAAAATCTTTAGGATGCGATTACTCAAAACTATGTTTTTTGAGATAACGTAGATAGGCCTGACACGGCAGTGGTTATGTCGGACTCTTACCAACTAAAACCGCACGCCGTCTAGGGTCTTCTGACGCCAGGATGTAAGGTGGCCCAAAGAGCATTTCCCTCGCACCCCGGCTTGACCCGGGCCATCTCCGGATTCGAGATGGACGAATGTTGTTTAGCTGATTGACTGAAACTGGCTTTGGTTTCTATTGAATGAAATACAATTACTTGACTAAGCCTCTCGTCTTTAGCGACAGCGTCTCCATGAATAAAACATAATGTGAAACCTATATGAAAAAATATCAATAAATATGCATTTATTTTTAGTACCTACGAGTATACCATGGTAGTTTTCCAGAGTCTGTGTCAAATATTTCAAACCGTTCAGTTCTATCTCCTAAATCAATTTTAGTCAGATTAAATTAGTTATTCTGACGTAATTAAGTAATTAGTAAACTAGTTTACTAATTTTAATTTTAATTTTCTATCCACGGATGAAAATAAAGTACTCGTAGCATAGGTTCCTAGTTCCTATGTGTCACTAAAGCCGGAGCGGCTCAGTATTCTAAGCGGTTAGTAAGTAAATGAATAGATTCTTTGATCACACTATACGAGTATCTACATTTCCAGTCAAGTTAGTCCCGCAATCATCCCTGCGTCACGCACTTCATTCTTTTAGGTATATCTGAATAATAAATTGCTTTCTCGGTCTCGTAAAAGTTGGTTGTTCCTACGACCAAACGGCATACGTTTATGTCAGATCGTAACTTGACCATAACGAACGTTATGTTTCGTTAAATTTTCAGAGCTATCTATTTTATAGCCAAGTAGTAAAGGCTTTTGCGAAGCGTTCTAAATTCTTTACATACTCTTCAATTTGTTTTGTTACATAATATATTCAACCTCAACGGTTTAGCGTGAGGGCGTGCAGTGCCATAGGAATACTTTTGAGCTCCAAGCTTAAAATAATAAAGATCCTTGGGAATCGATTTAAAAATGGCAGCGTTTCTTTCTCCTACGTGCGAGATGCGTCGCAGTCCTTATTCAATCTAACAAATGCTAAATGCTTCTATCTGCTCTGCTATATATGTATAAAGCTACTACACTAAACTGTACCTCAAATTTTCCAATATAGCCTTTCCCTATAAAAGCAAGGAACGACTCCACATTATTTTTGTTCCAAAAGACACCATTATATAATGCCACATGCGTCTTTTATTATTACACCACTCAACCCTGCCCGAGCACTCTGCTAAAGCAAAATTAAAACTTTGTCTCCATTTTTGCACAAGAGGGAACGGAAAAATATTACAGTCTTTTTGTTTTTCGGTACCTTTAATAACCGTTCGTCCTCAAGAATATTCTTCATACACATTTTTTTTGTAATTTCTGAAGTTAGGGAAATATATTACGAGCCGTTGAGTGCCTTCACGCTTGGGAACTCAAAAGATTTATACCGTTTGCCCTCGTACATTTAATACAATGTTATACTCTTTGAAAAATGTACGGAGTAACTAAAGGAGGTTTTTGTTTCCTAGGACCTTTTTTCTTTAGCTTTTTCTGAAGTGTAGTTTGCTCCTGTTTGCTCCATAAAAAATACATTAGAATTGAGAACCTTCCCCTTTTTTGAAGTCGGTTAAAAGTTAGTATTTTCGTCACGTAGACTTTCATAATGCGATAACACTTGCGCCACTTTGTATACTTACAGAAAAAACAATTCTATGATAGTTATTCTATTATAGGTATAACAAAATTAATCAATAAAAAATAAATGACATTGATAATAAACATTTGAAAAGATAGATTCTTCAAGATTATACAATGTCTGAGAAATTTCGTTTTGTCCACAGATACCTCTGGATCAGAATAGCTTTATTTGAGCGTCAGCTGGCGAAGATCATCGAACATCTGGTGAACAACGCCAACCGGTACTACGAACGGGACGCGCTGGTGGCAGACCCTGACTACGGCAGTATCCTCAGCTCACTGCTAGTTGGTCCTTGTGCGCTAGAATATTCTAAGGCCAAAGCACCAGCTTGCTTCTGGACTGATCCTCCTGCTGACGAACTTGTAAGTCTATACTTCTTTTTACTATTCCATTGATTTGCACTGTAATTTATCGTAGGTGACCTTACCTTGGCAGAAAATACATCTGAATAAGCAAACTTCATTCTTTTTAAAAACAAGAATAGTTGTTGTTGCTGTCCAGATACAAAATGTCGAGTGCTAGTGCAGAGTCTCAACATGCTAGGCAATGGCAGCATTTTCTAGTCCAGCAAACCAAGTTAAATAATAAATAACACAGTATAACACGACAGAGAAAATAAATTATGTTGCTGCTGTGTAATATAAGTCGGTTGTGATCGTTATTTATTATGTATAAAAGCAATATTTGTGAGTGGTGCAATATATGTATAATAACATAACCATACTGAACTTGCTATTGAAACTTTACGAGTAGGTATTGAAAATTTGACATCATTTGATATTCAACACAGCGCAATTTAAGCCTAAAGCAAGCTCAACTAGTTTGTGTTATAGGGTCTAGAATACGAAAAACATCCATTGTTACATACAGTATCACTTAAGTTAATTAAAATATAGCAATTCATGCCTGCAAATACTTAATGAGCGAAAATCGAACTCACGACCTCTGACTTAGCCGTCAAACGTTCTACCACTATTTGCTACGGCACACAGGTCGTCGTAAGCCATCTACTGGCTACCTGTCAAGCATTGCTCTTCTGAATGTACTATTTCTGGGTGATATTATACTTGCATCTTGCTAAGAGTACGTTTATTTACAAAGGTACAAAGACACAGAATGTCTGCCGGTACCACAACACCGCCTTCAGTGCGAAGGCCAATCCTCAACTTCAAAAGAAGTTTGAATGCCTCATCAGACGATGGGAGCACCGTCAATACAGGTAAACTTGGTCTTAATGTGCTGTTCCAATGATGTTCTAAAGAAATAGTCACTGTCTTGAATTTTAATTTGTAAATTCAAATTATAAAGTTCAAATTACTTTTGTTTTAACAATATTTTTTGTATAAAACCGTATGTTGCATACTATAGCATATCATGTAGTTAAAATGTTTCCCTTAGGAACAGGAAAATCTGGAGGATCAAGTGCTAAAGACTACGTTGAAAGCTTACACCAAAATTCAACAGCAACGCTTTTATACGGAAAAAATAACGTGAGAGTACAACCGGTGAGTAATACTTATATATTGTTGATTTATTTGCCTTCTTTTGACGTACGAGTTGTATTTAATTTGTTCGATATAGTTCGTACTGGGCCATGGGAAAGAACCAATTATAACAGGTCGATATTTGCGGCATAGAATTACAAGTATTTTCTTAATATTGTTTTAATTGAATCCTTCATTCATTAAACTTCTTCTAAAGAAATTAGTCAAATTGAAGACAACGCCACTTCTTGTAAGAATATTATTTTGTCATCTTAATATTTTGGAGTTATTTTAATAAGACTTTGCTATACCTGAAATTAATTTTGTAGCCAGATATATTTTCGTCGAAAATTAATGAAATTCTCTAAAAGCAAAGTTATGAATTCAAATTGTTATTGTTGGAGGGTTTGTGTGGGTTAAGGAATAAAGTAATATTGGCATTTATTTACCTAAATTTATTTTAATGGAACAGGAGTAGAGTGGTTATGAAATTTGGTTATGAATAATGATTAGATAATTGAGTTTTTGAAAAATAATCGAATGCTGCTCACTTAGTTAGATAGGTAGGTACCTAAGTACTACTAAGGCTTGTTAACGGTAGTCAATAAATTGCGTCGATTTCACGAAAAACATCATCAAGAAAATATTTCCGACATCATACCTCATAGTGAAATTTAGTCATTTTAACCACGACGCTATTATAGCAATTCAGTTTAGTTGAGGCAGATAGCCTTTGTAGTCTATAGGTAAAAAAAAACCTATCAGAGCTACCGTCTGAAGAGCATTCCTGAGATTTACCACCATTTTATTTAGTAGTCGTTAGAAACTGAAGTTTTCAGTAACAGAAAGTAACTTTGCTATGTGACACTTGTAGTGTTTCCAACATGTCGGCCCAGTCCGTTGGGAACTTCGCTAAATCAATTACTTTAATTGTGTCTCGCAGTCGCCATTTGCAGAATACAACGAGCCTTTGTGTTATTCCCAATGGCCTTCTGTTGGTCGGCATAATTTAGATACTATTATTTAAATGACCAATATAGCTATAGGATTCATTCAAATAGGCCTATTTGAAAAAAAAAATTGTTTCTGTTTGACGAAGCATGTAGTTGTAGGTATTGGCCTTCATTATTGATGATTCCGCCTTTATGAGCAAAATAAAACTCCTCTTAAAAACAAATGAAAAAGAAGATCCTTTAAAATGAAGTACTTAGTCCACTGAGAGCACCTGTCGTAATAGCATCTACGCGTATAGCACCTAACCTTAGTCCACGAGCACTTAATGTCGGTGAAAGATTGATTTAATTTTTTCTTGTATTATAGAAAGACGTTGAAGAACCAATGGCGGGTTATTTAAGCCTTCATCAAACAGCCGCTGGGCTAGTCATCAAATGGACTCCAAACCAGCTCATGAATGGATACGCTGAGAGTGAAGGCATCGATAAAAGGTAAAAACTGAAATTACTCATGTACTCGTACATTTTGTAAAAGAAATAGCTATGTAGGTTTGCATGTTTGTTTAGGTATACTGAAACCTGCTCAGAGGGTCCTCAGGCCCAATCAGGGCTAGACCTATCTCTTCAGTTGCTTATACGTGCAAATATTATAACTCTCGAGATTTTCCCAAGACTGCCTTCGTAGAAGTACCTAAATAATTGTGTTCGTACTCATATTACTTGTCAACGAAGAAAAGTTAGCATTGGGATTAATCACCAAAGTTTCATCTCGTTCGATCAATATCATTGAAAACTTTCACCGGCTTAGGTTCAAACGGCTTTGCATTGGAAACAAAACTTTTATCCTCTTAACTTTTAGTGAAAACGGGGTAATTCAATCTGGAATTTTCTTTAAATACTTCGGTATATCGTTTTAAGTAATCTTTGAAAGTTGAAAGAGAGGGGAACCTAAAGAGAGTTTTTCAATATGTATCGCAGTTCTTAATTTTTCATTATCAGATTGTACCTACGGAGATGTTCTATTAATGAAGCTAGGAGTACTGAAATACTAGTAAAAACACGCGAAAACTGCCTGCTGGTAAATGATACTACACAATATGTATACTATTATTTTTACAATTTGAGAGTCGTTTTGGTGAAAATACACTTAAGTTTTCAGCTGCAGAATAAATCATCAAAAACGTAAATTTCACAAACATACTTGCCAAGGTTACACACTTAATATTTATTTATAAAGTTAGGCAGATATTTCTACCCACATTTTTTTTCGTACTTATTACAAGTTCTCGTTTCCGCAAATAAGTAACAAGGATTAAGCATATTGCCATCAACCGGGCACATTTTCACCTCAAAGACATTAGTCGCACTCGATATTACTGAGAGAAAAACAAAATGTCCGGGGAACACAAGTGAAAAACGCCAATTCTCATAATGAATAATATTAAAATTTAAATTCAAATTACTTTAAAGGATGTCTATGTTATCAATCTATGTGTAGGCAACGACTCTTCGAGTTCACAGCTACGTTGTAAAAGTTTATCGTGCTCCTAATATCGCTTTTAAACGGTACAGCGTTGCTTTTGAAACTTTATTTGCGTTAACAATGTATATTATAAACACCGGTTGTTAAAATGCCGCTATTGTTTACTGAAACACCTTCAGCTTGTTTGAAATTGTATTTACGTAATGTTTCTTTAAAATCCAACAGAGTGGAAACAATGATTAGAAATAATAGTTGAGTACTTACTTTTTTATTTCTATGAACTATTCGAAATTTGACTCTTGCGGAAATCACCGCAGATACCATCCTATGTTTGCCATCGGGGGTGGTTACGTCGGACCCGAAGCGATTAAAAACGCGCGCCGATTCATGTCTTATTTTTCGGATATTATACGTTGGGCGAAATATAAGGAAGGTTCAACTGAAATGTTGTCAAACGAGGTGACGAATAAATATGGCAAATAAGTTCTAAGGAAAATAGATTTCATATAAAACTTGAAGTAGGTATAATCTGGAGATCAGAAACCCGTCTGGATGTTTCCTTTATCCGATCTAAATCTATATTTCTACGAAAGTTATGTTTAAGTACAGTCGTTCTCAGCGGTTGTTGAAAACTGACAAATTTACTTTTTTTTATACAGTCGACGACAGAGTAACTTCACACATTCTTAACAGATTACCTTTCATAAAAAACATCCTAAGAAATTAACTTGTATCACATATGCATGTATCGCAATATAAAAATGTTCGATAATATTTTAACTTAACCCGTATACCCATGGATTGCTATTGGCGTAGTATCAGGCGTAAACCCTTAGCAAGTTTGTCGTTCACTGTACTATTTCTCTAAGGTTTTTTGTATTTACTAGCACTTTCATATTGTATTTGTTTCAAGCTTGTACCAGTTCTGTTGTCGCTTGTATTTGTGTTGATGTAGCGCATGTGTGTAGAATCCGCTGTCACCTAGTGCATGCGTCTGCGTGCCCGCACGCCTGTGTTCTGTGCAGCATGGCGCCCGTCTGCACGATATACCGGAGGCGTTGTGCTGGTCCCCTATGCATTGATTGGTAGGTTTGCAAGACCATTTTTATTTTAAGTTACAAGTAGAGTATTATAATAAAAAAATACTACTAAATTCATGTGGTATTCTGCATGAAAAAGGTTGATTTGGCCAGCAGTGCTAAGGACATGCGTTCGTCGCTGCGACAGCGACGAACTGCTTAGTGGTAAAGTTTCAGGCCTTAATAATCGGGTAATGTGTCGTGATAAAGCAGCCTATCAAGAAGACCAGGAGCCACTGCTACGTTCGATTTTACCACCAATCGTTATCACCTAAGCCTATCCTTAGAGAATAGCACTGCAGGCCATCCAGTCTTATTAGACTTGATGGCCTTAGGTGCCAAGTCAACCTTATCTACCATTGAGGCTCTGGTGCATTTCGGGGCTGGGTGTTGGATGGCAGTCGTTCCCGTAAAATCTAAGATAAAAAACATAGAAAGGAGGAGTAGAAGTGTGTATGGACTGAGATTGGTGGTACACGGATGGTGATGATGATTTTTACGAACTTCCAAAAAAAAGCAAGTGTTTCTTAATTTGGTTGTATTTTTTTATTTGCTAAGAACTCTGCCATATTTCAGGTATGATCTGATTTGAACACGATTTTGCACTGACTTCTAATACATAGCAAATAACCAAAATGTAATAAAAAGTCTTTCCAGAAGTTTTAATTTTTTATTACTCTTTATTATTGTTCCGGGCCGTTCTAATTTTTGGGAGTCATTTCCATTTTCTATTAAAATTATAATATTTTATATTTTCTTATCTAGATAAAAGTAGCACTAAAATACATTATCTAAGTAGGTACCCCGTCCCGCGAGATTCATATCTTAATCCCGACCTTATCTTTCAAGGGCGTGCCTGTAACTTTGCCGGTAGACACTTTTAATTATTTATCGATTAGTGGAGTTACAGCCAGGCACTTAAGGGATATCGTTACGAGCCCTTAAATTGAGGTTAATAGCTATTTATATCCGTTTGATTGTCACATAGCATTAGAATTCATTAATGGTTCAGATAATTGGAAAACGGTACCATCGTATTTTATGTTTCGGTCTTAGTTAATGTATTAAATTGTTTTTTACGAGTTTCTGTTTGTAGATTCGTGTATAGATTTTTTCAAAAATACATTATTTTACGTTTCGGTAATGGAGTATATTTAAAAATTTCGGATAATGAAATTCAAAATATAAATAGGCGGAGGATATTTTGGACGTTCAAGTGGTTATATGCGATGTAAAGGCGTCTGAAATGTCCACATAACATCATTTATTTAGCATTCAGCGAGATATTAAGGATTAAACGTTTTTATTTTCGCCTGTAAAGTTGTAATTTTTCGATTGCACAAGTTTTCGATGGGGCCATCGAAATGTCTAGACTAGACAGAATGTGAAAGTAGGTACCTATATAAATATTTAATAGCCCAAAGGGTTGTATTAAGTGCTTATGGTTAGGTAACGATAAGGTTGCTACAACCACATTAAATGAAACTCCTTTAAATCACGCTCGAGGTTATTATGTATGTACCTACCTACATATTTTGTACAATGTTTACAACTTGTCGGAAGTAATGTACTAATCAGAATGTTAGTGAAGTAATGTACTAATCGAATGTTAGTGATTACTTATCAACTTTATAGTTCTAATACTCGTAATATTATAAATGTGGAAGTTTGTAAACGACTGAACGGATCGGATTGAAATTTGGTACAGGGATAGATTATTGTCTGGCATACCACATACCTAAACTAGTTTTTATTCTTGGAATATAGGTTCAGATAGGTTGCGGGCGGAGCCGTGGGCAAAAGTTGGTATAAAGTAATACTAATTTATATCCCCTGTTCCACCTGCGTGCAATTCTGATTACCAACATCCAAACTTTTTTCTTATAGTCGATAGGGCGTTTGACCACTACGAGTATATCAACTGACGGTAAGTGATGATGTGGTCGACGATGGAGCATGCTTACCTAGAAGCAACCTATTCACTCTTAATTGAAAGACTCCTAGGTCTTTCTAGGGCTTTCCAGAAACATACTTCTTTACGAACTTTACTAAATTCGCAGAGTTCACCACAAGATGATTACAGTCATATTTTTTACTTCTAGCGTTTACTGGGCGATGTCGCTCCAAGTGTGTGTGTGGGAGGTCGTGTACGTCCACGTGCATCGATCTCAAGCCAGCGATGCCCTCATACTCGTCGGCCAAGATGGTGTGCAGAGACCCCCAATACATTTCCCTAAAGGTATAGTTCTTTTAGACCTTGATAAAATACTTCTTGAAGCCCAGTGGTACCTATTGACTGCTGTATTATTATCAACCCACCACGGACCCTGCGGACTACCAGTCTTTTTCCGCCCCTTGGTTTGGCTTATACAACTTTCGTGGGAGCGAAGGCCGTCTGACTGCCCCAGCTCAGGAAGAAAGCCTACGCTAGAGTTGGGGTCTTCTTAAACCCTTTTTATGGAGAGTCTTGAAAGGAGACTGAAATGATTACATACAATCTTGGGCCTAGTTGTAAGAAGATGAAAGTAGTATCAATTAATAGCTTACATATTATCAACCTTTCACTGAAAATTCTGCGGATTTTGTCAATCTGAGAACAGAGATATAAGAGATTATGTAAAAGTGAGGTTATGTTACAATCTTTAACTAACAGCTGATTCCTGAAGTGCAAAATGTGTTCTTTTGCACTAATAGTTATTATATTTACTAGAAAATGTTTGAAAAATCTTATGAATGAACGTCAACGACTTCAAGCGATAGGTAGGTAACAGGTAAGGAGATAGAGAAAGGATGACTAAAATAAAGTAAAAAACATTTAATATATTCGCCTTCTATTATAATTAAAATGTCGTCTAGAAATTGTGCAGATGGTACTATATTATGATCTTGGTACCTAGCCCAGCTAAGGTACCATATAATGCGCTTCTTCCTCGTAGTCAAACTTTTGCACATTATACCTATGAGCGCAACAGCGTACAGGGCCTCGATTCTGTTAAAGGCAAACCACTGATATACCACTAACACTCTAAAAAATGCCATATAATTGTAGACTTTATTATTATCAATTTAAAGTCTAAAATCAAATGATATTTTGTAGAGCGAATGAAAAGGTTAAATGAATTCTTTTCATTTGAGTTTACACTTTAACTGTATAACGGTAAATTCTACAATTAAATAGCACTGTTTAGAGTGTCAGTGGTATTAGGTACAGTGGTTTGCTTTTAACAGAATCGAGGCCCAGTTCGTTTACCTACAATACAATTGCAGTAATGCATTATTGTAGCCGAATCACGGACAAAATTGTTTCATCGTGTAATGGTCGTCGGCCCAGTGTATTGCAGTGATCAGTGGATATCCCACAATTCACACAGCGATCCATAGTTTCACTACTATCCAATCCACAAGCCGGCGGTAAAATCCAAAATAACAATTCCAAGTCAAACGTTTGAGCGATGTTCGGTGTCCAAGGTGAAAGCAAGGGTCGTACAAGGTAGGCACGGTCAGAATCCGTAAAATACAAAGCAGTGGTCGTAAAAATGACAAATAATCGGTAAAGCACTCAAAACGCATCGGAAAACACGAAACGAGTGAGCAAACAAAAACGGTCGGCAACTGTCTTGTCATGTCAGTGACATAGACTAAAATAGGTAATAATATAATGAGAGATTTGAATCGATATGGAATCAATAATCATTACAGTTCGGCCGCTGAGACTATGCGTTCCTGACACATGTCAATTCTTCATGACTAGTTATGTACAATAAATAACTTGTACCTAGAACCGTTCTCTAAACCTGTTCCCGACTTACAATAACATAATAATAATCACAGTCAGCAATATTGTGACAACGTGATTTCATTTTAATTACCCGACTGCCGAAGAAAGGAGGGTAATGTTTTTTTAATTTTATTCTAATTTGGCTATCTATCTGCCCTATTTGTTTTTCCAATTTTAATTTTTAATTTTGTTTCATTCTTATTTAATTTTATGTGATTATTAATTGTAATGATGGGTTATTACCTGAAATAATAAAAAAAATCATATTCATTTCATTCATTATAAAAATATGATTCATTCTTTCTATTAGCTTGGGTAGGGGCTTATTACAAAATTACATTATTATAAAATTATAACGTTCTATTTTATATTTTTCAACCAACAGATTATTATTATTAAGATTACTAAAATATGCGGTTACAATTGCCTTGTTATTTTGTCACATCACTATGAAAGCGAACATTTGACATAACCTTGAAACAGCGCAGTTTGACGTGGTTGGACGTGGTATGACTTTTAAAAAACTATTGATTTTATATTTTTAATTAATTAATTGTTAATCATTTTAGCCCAAAATTAATCTGCGTATTGTAAATTGGCACAGTAATTAAATTTTTAATGTTATGACTCGTTAATAAGGTCAATAAACGATATTTAAAATTTTGCCGTAAATTATAAACCAGTTCAAAGTTACATCGCCCTTTCGCTCACAACCTGTCAGGAACGCATTCTTTCAGCGATTCTATAATAATATTGGTTTTTCAGTATAATATGACTGTAATTATATGCACTATATTGCATGTAAGTATATATATAGTGCATTTAATTATTTCGAGTTAATTATTTACTGCAAAATGTTTTTTTTTCGTAACTGTGTAATCGATTACTCAATCGATAATCTCACGAAAACTATTTTCTCATATTTCTCCGCTTCCAGATTGAGAATTGAGGTGATTTTTTATATTCTAAGATACAAAAATATGACTAATTTTTTAGATCATATCTCAACTTATTACATTTGGGCCCACCATTTTCCATCTCCTTTGATGTATTCAGTTGATACCCCTTGAGCCCACAGATTTTTAGCAAATTTGAATAATGTTTTTTATTTTTTATTTATCGTTTCGTGTATCATTCACACTTAAATGTTACACGAATTAAATGTAACACATAAATTAACACGTAATTTAATTCAGCTGAATACGGAAAATTTCAAGATTCACCCTATACTTAACATAGAAAGGTCTCCAAAGGACAGTATTTAATTTAATGCTTACTTTCGGTTCATAATCTTTTATTTCCAGTTTAATCAGTCCAAAGCTCTCTCTCTTCTCTTTAAAAGTCTTTTTCTTGGAATCAATCCTATTTGAAATGTTTTCTTTTTATGTATTGTATCGGTATTATTAACTAGCACCGTAGCTTTTTGAACGGGAAACTTGATAAAAAGGACAAGTTACAAAAGGAAACTGTAGACGTCAACGTCTTAGAAGGAAAATGGGTTGTTTTCTTTTGAAGTGTTTTTCACAAAGTTTGTTGATTTCGTAATAACGTTAATTAAGAAAGTTTATTATACTTACTGATTATAATTAGTCATTCGTAAAATTGTATACAGGCGTAATTTTTAATACATAATTTGTCCAAAAGAAAGATGCTATAAAAGCTGAACTGTTTAGAGCAGAATATATATTTATATATATATTCAAATCACGAGTGAATAGGATCCTTCTAGGCAAGCGTGATTCATCGTAGACCGCATCGTCACTTACCATCAGGTGAGATAGTGGTCAAACGTGAGCCTATCCTGAATAAAAAAAAAAAAAAAAAAAAAAAGCGACTTTATTTTAGGATGTTAGTCTATTTAAACGTATATGGGCTGTTTTTTAAAATCATCATTATGAATATTGTCGTTCGAATAGAGAACCTTGGAGTATTGAAATATTCAATCCGCGGGATCTTAAAACCTTTTTCGGCAACTAATCATATCAGTAGATATTTCTAAGCGTTTTTTAAATTGTAATTCTCTGTTTTTAGGTGGCCACCTACTCTCGTTTTTGAGTAACTTGGAAACGGGACTGTTACCGCACGGGCAATTGGACCCTCCACTGTGGTCGCAAAGAGGCACGGGAAAGGTTGGTGCACATTTTTATTTTTACTAACTTTTTCCCGCGGCTTCACCCGCGTGGATGTCGGTTATCGCGACCAAACATAGCCTATGTCTCGAGTAATCTAATCTAATTTACCACTATAGTTCACTATACCAAATTTCATCAAAATTGGTTCAGCGGTTCAGGCGTGAAAGCGTAACAGAGAGACAGACAGAGTTACTTTCGCATTCATAATATTAGTATGGATTAAACGTAAAGCATGCATCGTTAGAATAGGAAGAACGGTAATTATGTCACTACTAGTAGAAAGATTGGTAGTAACACGGGCAATAAACAAGCCCCGTGCCAAAATTTTGCATTCGATCGTCAGAATTTCGGTTAAACTTTTGGGCCAAGCGAAGTAAAATCCCTTAATCTCTTGCCTACTCTAATAAATCATCGTCTAAGAGGTGTTAAATTCGTGCTTTTTGCAGGACGTGACTAGCTTAAACGCGAACTTACTTAGTCTTACTTAGAATCTAATTTAAGAACTACGTATGTAAGGTTGTATTTCCACGCTATAGAGGGTGTGCATAATGCCGTTTACTAGGATTTTTTTCTTGATTTCCGCCATTGAGTCTAGTCAGTATACATGTTTTAAAATAGCCTTATTTATGTTTCATCATAAATTTTAAGGTATTCGGTCGTGGTAGAGTTAAACGGCGGCCCATGCCTAGTCTATGCGAGAGTGGTGAGGCTGAAGAACCGGAGTCAGACGAGGCTGCCGGAGACTACGTGTTCCGAATCGTGAACAATACTATCGCTGATAGAGAAGGTATAGTATCACGAAATATTTACAAGATTCCAGTTCAAGGTGTTTACGCCTGTAGCACGCCGCCGCTACGAAAGCAAAACGGCAAAACTGCTGCTCTAGTTTCACTATGTTACTACAGTACTATACTATATAGTGAAACAGAGGCGGCAATGAAGTCGGTGTCGTGCCGAGCTGGAGAAAACATATCAGAAAGACATTGTCAAACATTATAGTTAGTTTTGAAAGTCAGAGCAGGATCAAAGAATTGACAACTCAAGGCGAAATTATGCCGGTTTCACAGTTTTGGTTTCGCAGCGCAGGTGTGCTACAGGCATAATTCTTTACAAAAAACGCAGACCATATTATGTAAGATCGTTTATCCACATTCTGTTGCTCAATACGTTTTACCTTAAACATCAAATGTGTCCAACGAGTTCCATACCTGCCTGTGCTAACAATATTATTTTTCTTGCAGCAATGATGCGCCATTCGCTCCTAGAGCGTTCCGTACAATCTCCTCCGCGCACTCCGCGCCGGACGTTAATTTCGACATCTACAACCTCTTCAGACTCATCCACTATGTCAGTGGATTGCCCTCCGTCAGCAGGGCTCAATGGTCATCCACCGTTGAGCCCAATACCGCCTCACCACCCTGTTGAGCAGGTGAGTCAATTCGAGTTATTTTCGACCAAAAAGCCGACTCGAAGGACCACGCAATGTCAATGAATGCAAATAAATCATAAACATGAGCTTGTGATTGATTTAACTAGTACTAGTATGTAACTAAAACGCGTGAACAACATTATTTGTATTATAAAAATTACAGTACGGCCATTCATTGTTTTGAGGGGGTCAGAGCGGCTGGTATTTTTTTTTTAATTGCTCCTACATTTATTGACATTTAAATAAAGTACAAAAAGTGTGGTCTTTTTGAATGCTCCAGGCTGCTTCTATTGAGCTGGTCTGCAGTACGATGCGGCGTCAGATCATATCCCGGGCATTCTACGGCTGGCTCGCGTACTGCCGCCACTTGTCCACTGTGCGGACACATCTTAGCGGACTTATACATCCTAATATTGTGCCCAGAGGTATGGCGACTATACTGTTTTAGTTTATTAAGAATCCATTGTGTGCTAATTGGGAAAAGAGATAGATTATTTAAGAAACAGAGATGCAGGTTGAGATGCAGGTTGAGATTGAGAATATGTATGTATGAACTGGTCTGGGTATTTTTATGTATGTAATTATGTTTAAAAAAAGTATTTATAATAAGTATGTTTATTATCTGTACCTATTCTAGAATTTCTTACTTACTTTGGCTCTAGATAGCACTGTGTCTAATATCGTAAAATATTAATTTATTTAGGTATTATGATTTAAACAAAATAGGTATTCCACGCATTAGATGCTAGGATAATCGCCAGTTGGGTGCGGGCCGGAACCTCCACGTGGTGCACCTGGGCAACGGAGGCGAGCAGCGCCTCCCACTCGCCACGGGAGACGCTGCTGCCTGCGGCCAATTCGGCCGGGGTGGGAGTGGCCCTTTAGAGGGCTGCTCCGAGGCTCTCCACGTGTCCCTCTGACTAGCAGATGGCACAGTGGGGAGCGAGCGGGGGGCGAGCTGATTGTCTGCGCGCCGACGGTTGGGTGACAGGACGGCCTCCTGTCACCCTACACCCCACCGTCGGCGAAGTGGCGCGATGCTCGCCCCACCCCCCCTTTCGGGGGGTCGAGGGGGCCATCTTAAAACCGTAGATGGCCCGGGGTCAGCTGGGGTGCGAGGGATATGCCCATTGGGTAACCTTACACCCCGGTTACTAAGGCCCGAGACGGCGTGCGGTTTTAGTCGGTTCGATCCCGACATAACCACCCCCGATGGCCGACGGGGGTGGTATCCATGGGGATTTAAAAAAAAAAGAAAAAAAAAAAAAAGGATAATCGCCAGTTCGTTCTGATATTACAGAGGGTGCGGAAGGTGGTTTGACCGAGGATCGATGGCGGTCCATGACTGATGAGCAAGGCGCAATCCAAGACAAGGACGAAGTTTACCGGCTTGTGTACTATGGGGGAGTACAACACGACATACGACGAGAAGTGTGGCCATATCTACTTGGATATTACGAGTAAGATTTTCATTCTACACTTAATTCTGTTCAAAAAACTGTCATCATAATGCTGTGAATAGGTATGTAAGTGATCGGGGGCGGGGGGGGGGGGGGGGGCGGGCGGAGCGCTGTCAGGGGGGGGGGGAAGGAGCGCAGTTGGCCGCCTGTCATACATAAATCACACATAAGTTAATTATTTATACGTAAATGGAATTAAATACAAAGGCGAGCTTAGTGAAGATCGAGTGAATCTATCTTAGCAAAGATCAATCGAGTGAAGTCCAAGTCGCAATGATTCAATCCAAAATTCAAAATCTCCAGCTCATTCAAATAGACATTATTCTTAGCCAGCTGAGCGGATTATTATAAACCACGAGACTATTTTTAGAATAGATACCTACTTTTATTTTTCACTGTTTTATAGTAAATTTTTTGCTCAATTAGGATTCAATCAAGAATCGTAGCGAGTTTTCCTTATGCGGTTGGAAATTTATTATGCAGTTGAATCTTTGTTATTGTATCACAAAATGCATAAATACATTATGTTGTGATTTTTGCCTCTGAACGAATCTCAATGCCCTACTTAGTAATTTTCCAATTCTGAATAATTTGACTATGAATAATTGAAATTACTAAGAAAGTCCGTCGAAAATTTAACTTCATATCTCATTCATTAAATTACTAAAGAAACTTATCAAAAGACTAACTACAGCCCATCTATTTGGTCATTTGCCAGGTTCGGCTCAACAGCTACAGACCGAATAGAGCAGGACGCCGCATGCCGTCGGCAGTACGAGACCACAATGTCTGAGTGGTTATGTGTCGAAGCGATTGTGAAGCAGAGGGACAGAGAAGCCACCGCCGCCTCCATCGCACGTCTCAGTGAGGCTTCAGGGAAATTGAAGCCGCAGGACAATAATGATTCTAATGAGGTAAACATTACTCCATAGGTTATCATTTAGTTTAGGTTAACTTGATCCGAGATCGTTCGAACATGGAGATGGCTCGGGTCAGCTGGGGTGCGAGGGAAATAGCTTTTGGGTCACCTTACACCCTGGCACCAGAATACCCGAGGTGGCGTGTGGTTTTACTCGGTTCAAATCCAACATAACCACCCTGCTGGCTCAGCGGGGGGTGAACCCATTTCTCATTATGAAAGTCTGTGTGTACCTATCTTTTTTATTAAAACAGCGTCAATAAAAGACAAAAGGTACTTAATCAGTTTGTATTTTGGTCTGAATAGGTATTTGAAGATGACTGCAGCGTCATATCTGATAATCCACCAATCGTTTCTCCCGAACCGAGCGAGAACGACCAAAAACGACCTGACAAACCTGTGCTATCCAGAGCGCCTAGTATAGACGAAGTTGACAATATCGAACTGGATTCAGATAAAGACAAAGAATCTAAATTGAACGGAGAGACTGATACCGGTGATAATAGAGAAAGTTTAGATCTAGAGAGTCTTAAAGACTTAGATGAGGATGAAGATGTTCATTTAAAGAGTGTCGTTGAAAATCCTGATATGAGAAGAGAAAGTATAGCAGAGATTAAAAGACTAGCGGAAGAAATCGTTCAAAAGGGAGAAGGAAGGGGGCTGTTGTGTAGTGTGGATAGTGCTCATGTGAATGGCAGTGACTTTAGGTCGTCGATAGATGAAAGTCAGCCGGGTCCGCAGCCGCAGCATACGAGTGTAATCATAACGAACCCATCTGTGGATATTGTTCCGGGAGGGTCTCCAGTGTCAGGCGGAACTACTGGTGAGTATCATTAATTTTTAAAATTAAAATTCTTATGAAAATTATGTTAAAAAATGAAAGTGAATTATTTAAAAACATATTTTGTATATATTTAACATAGGTGTAACATGAATTTTAGTAGTATTGCAGATTTTTAATAATGCCAACACAATTTCGAATGACGCAAAGAAAGCGGTAGGTGTGTGAGTAGCTGCTCTTAATTAGCAGTTCAATGCTCTACCACTATACCACAGAGTCCTTCATCTGACGTACTTGTTATTCACGATCCCATTTCGTTAGCGCCAGTGAGTCCAGCCCGCAGTCCACTCGGAGTAGTCCGTGAGGAGTCCCAGTCGGCAGGCGCAAGCTTTGATACTTTGGAACCATCGGACAGACACGCACCAGACACGAGGTCTAACTGTGTGTCTCCAGCCAGCTCTAACGGAGGAGTTTATTCGGTGAGGATATTTTTTAACTATTTTAGACAGAGCTTCAATGAATTGTGACTCTATATTTTTAATCCTTCTTTTACAAGAATTCACGTTTAATATTTGTAACTAATATTGTTTTAAGTGATTGATACGGGGCCCTACGGGTCAAGAAAAAAAAACTTAATTCCGTAGGTCCGGTTTATTATTTTATACAATTAGTTAGGTAATTCGAGTGTCGGTTTGGGTATAGGTACACGCCACTAGTCACGGAAGGCTGAGCAATCCACTCAACTTGGGGTCCGGGCTGGTCCCGGGCGAGGGTGATGTGTCTTCCGCAGGAACTCCACTAGGCGTCTCGGCCGCTAGTCCGGTCCGCCGGTTGTCGCTTGAATGAGTTGATGCCGGTATAAAGCTGAGCCGGTACTAAGCTGAGCCGGTACTATGTTGAGCCGGTACAAAGTTCAGCCGGGGCGAAGTTCAGCCGGGGCGAAGTTCAGCCGGGGCGAAGTTCAGCCGGGGCGAAGTTCAGCCGGGGCGAAGTTCGGGGGAGACAATCACACAGTTAGGCACTGGTGCGTGAACCCAATGCAACAGCGCCGGGCCCCGAGCTATAATTTTATACATGGGCCCTAAGGTCGGCGGCGCTGTACAATGGTAGGTACACATAACAAACACAATCACATGAAAACAAAAGGGTTGCGCAGGTCAGCCGGCACCCGTTAAGCAATGTGATTTTTAAATTTTTTGTCAACATTCTAGAACCCATACACAAGCTAGTTGACTATGTTTACTTTGGTTCTAGAAGGCGCTGAGTAGAATGTCGTAGAATATTTATATTGATATTTAATTATTATTTCGAATCTGTAATCCCGTTAACCACGGTTCCGATCAACCATAAACAAATGATTTGGAACTAATCCAGTTCCAACATTAATATATTCTGAACCGTGGATTTAAAACGATATTAAAATTCGAACATGTAATATTTTTACTAAATGTGGGTATCCGTAAAATTTTAACCCGATCTAAATTTTAAACAAACAGCTTTGCAACTAATTAAATAGTTCGTAAGCATTTACTATATTCGGCTGTCTGTCGACATGTATACGGGCGACATATAGTTTGGAAACACCTCATACAATAACTGTCTTACGACCCGACCTTCTAGTGATTTCTATCTTAATAACAATTTAGTGAACCCGACTAAAACCGCACTTAATTTAATTACATTTATAAAAACAAAGACTACAAGTAATACTAGGTAACTACCGAACTCACGACCGAAGGTAGGCAGGTACCAACTAACGAGTTAGCATCACGCTTAGCTCCTAGGGTTAAGCAGAAATGTCTCACGCGACTGACGATGTTATGTTCTCAGATTCTGATTATAATCTTCGCGCCTATCGTTGAACACTCGCGCACTATTTAATAAGGACACTAAGACTTACCCCTATTATAGGGAACAACAGCTTATGCTTGTAGCTTCCAAAACTTCCCGCCACAATGCTATTCTGCGGAATTAGGTCTATTCGATAGTACCTAGGTTCTAAACTAACTCGGAGTACTGTAATCTTCTGCTATACTAGTTGTTTCGCTGCGAGGTGAGGCGATCGAATGAAGTCAGAGGTCCAAGCACCGTACCTCGCGCCCTCCCGCGCGCCTCAGCTAATGAGGCGCTCCGACCGCGGCGCGCGCTGATTGGTTACAATTCCATAGGATTCACTTGATCGTTCGCGCGTTCGATTACCTTATTTGGTGATCTTTGGTTCAGCTCGCCTGCGCCGCGACGCGCGTTGCAATCCCGCGAGCTCAGCTGTTTCCAATTTGATATCCCGGAACCAGTGTTACGTAACATGATATACTAATCTACATAGCTCCTGACTTTTTTCTTTTTTACTTTATTGTCATACTTGAGCTATCTGACAACTTCTTTCTAACGCCGCCGCCGTTAAGAAAGAGGGTAAGTCTGATCAATTATTGATTTTCCAGAATGAGTTGGTGGAGAGCTTTGCATTAAATTTACACCGTATAGAGAAGGATGTGCAGCGCTGTGACAGAAACTATCCATTCTTCACTGATGAGAATTTAGACAAGCTTAGAAATATTATGTGCACGTAAGTATAATATATGTTTAAATACCTAACAATAGAAGTTAGGACAAATAATTTATTCTAAGTACTCTTTCACTCAGAATAAAATTACTGGATAACTTTTTTTCGTGTGGAAATTCTAACGGAGACCACACCGGCTACCAAGGGATAAGATAAGATAAGATGAGATAATTATTTATTTTGCGGTTATTTTGGACTTAAATTGACTTAAACCCCAAGCCCTCTCGGGTCCAACAAGCCCTTATTGGGTTACATTTTGCTTTTGGGCCCTTTCCCACGTACAAACTAATCAATATTGATGGTAAAAAAAACCACGACTTTCAAGTTTGATATCTTTAAGGTACGTCTGGGAGCACCTCGATACGGGCTACATGCAGGGCATGTGTGATTTAGCTGCTCCTTTACTGGTTATGATGCGGGAGGAGGCATCTGCGCACGCACTGTTCGCCCGCCTTATGACCCGAGCCACTGACAACTTCCCATCTGGACAAGCCATGGACGCGCACTTTGCAGATATGAGGTAAGTTGTTTCAAGTAGTGTTTTTGGATCTTCATCAAGGCTTTCGAGATCCAAGTCACTTGCAAGCTGGTTGGATGGTTGGACGGTTGCACTGGCCTGCGGATTGCTTTGACATATATGGGAACAACTGCCATTTGACCTGCGCCTGTTCTGAGGATGGCCTCGAAGATTTTGGGGGTTTTCAGAACTGGTTCAAAAATTTTACGCCACTGTTGTTTCTTAATAGGTCGCTCATCCAGATTCTGGACTGTGAGCTGTATGAACTGATGCACGCGCATGGAGACTACACACATTTCTATTTCTGCTACCGATGGTTCCTGCTGGACTTCAAGCGTGAGCTACTTTATCAGGACGTAAGTAGACTACTCTTTATTTATTTGTTTATTAAACTTTATGCACAATTACATAAGCGGACTTAATGCCACAGGCATTCTCTATCAGTCAACCAAAGGTGGTGCAGAGAGAAACGCAGTAGATGCATTTATCTCTAGAGTAAGTCTAGGAACATACTACTATCTAACAATATGTTATTATAGTTACAATTTAAATTTAATAAGTGAATTGTAACAACACAATTACATAAGAAATACTAAAATTAATAAAACCTATGGCTAAATCGATATTCACAGGGTATCCATTCCACAGAGAAAATCGAAGCGGGCTCGCTTCTATATTATCAATGGCGTCATAGATCGTGATTTGTAATTGTTTATCTGAAAATACACAAATATTGTACTCTAAATAAAAAATAGAACCGACTTATTTATTTTCTTAAGTCGGTAAAGTATCCTAAAACCTTCTCCAGATTATAAAAAATACTTTGCTGAAAACCGCATCAAAATTGGACTACGCGTACTGATTGACGGATTAAGCTCTTGCGCAGTTTTCTCTAGGTACAGATAGTCAATGGTCAGACAGCAGACGCTTACATAAAAGCCATATAAGTCAAATTAAAAAGAAGTGAATGCTTTGGATGCAACCTAGAACTACGCTTAGAAGATGATGATGATCAAGACACAGTATTTTTAATTTAAAATAACAAAGGCTTACCTTTATACGACAGCAACTGCATAGCTAGAAATTTTTTGACTTCATCCAAATCATTGTTGACAAATTCCATCAGTACTGGTATTAAAAATATCGCAGCCATAGGAACGAGTACTTTTGCGGTCATTAAAAATATTCCGTCGTTCTGGAATTTATTTGATAAATTTATACTATGGTTTTAATTTAATAGGAATTGCATTTTTTTCGCAAGCATAATATTATATCTATTTCTGTTCTTAAATAATCTTTCATCAATTTTGTCCCACAAAGCCCCAAAGAAGTTTGCCCTGCTAAAATCCTTGGGACCCAGACTACAGCACTGGCAGGCCGGTATACGAGCTGATTGACGAACAAGGCTCTAGTGTAGGCTTTCCTCTAAAGCTGATCGTTAAGTGACTGCAGTCGATCAGTGGGTCTTAAGCAAAAGTCTATGAGTGAAGCTGATAACAATAATTTGAGTGTCAGATTTCCCAATGATCCTAAATAACTTTGAATTTGTATGCGAAAGTCGGTAAATAAAAATGAAGTAGCTGAACGCAATAAAAAAATATCAAGGAAGAACATCATCCGACCATTCAGGTTCAACTTTTGATTTAACAACCGTTCTCTGACGACCGATTCGCCAATGGACTGTTTTGTAGCAGTCGTACTTATGACATCTACAGATAAGGATCAAAATTCATTAACTCATTAATCTAGTATATCCTGTATCCCTTGCCCTTTCTCGGCTTTTTCATACTAAACAGCTGGTCTAACAGTACCTACATTGGTAAATAAATAGTACTTACTAAATTTTTTGTGATCATAGCATAGACCACACAAAACATTCGAAAATAATCGTAGACGAACGCCACAATTGCCTGAAATCCATTGATTAATTTCATTGTCTAGGACAAACTAGGTCATCATTTCAACCTACGTCATTATTATTATAGGTACATACCCTTGTTCGTGTCATTTTAGTAGCTGAGTATAAATTTTTACTCACACTTAAGTAAGTTTTAACGAATTCTCTAATATAGCAAATTTTAATTTCTTCGGGCAGATTTTTCTTTTTAAACTGCGCCATCAAAGATTTTTTTAAGGAGTTCACAATAATTCGGTATTGATCTGATATGTAGATGACCGTTAAACGTGCAACCAAAATTGAATTATAAACATAAAAATATATAACACATGTAGAAATATCTGCACATGAGGCAAGTGAGAAAGCACAACAGATACATGTAATGATTAATATCACACAGTAAATAATCCAATTGTGTCGTGGATAACGAAAGAAATAAAAATTTAATTCATATAAATTTTTATAAAACGTTGTCACGTGAATTTCTTTGCTGATGAAAGATAATACAATATATGTAACAGATTCTGATACTGTAAATTTATAAAAATAATCAACCCAAGGCGGCACATCTACTGTGTGAAAACCTGAACAATTTACAACACATATTCCAATACAGTAACATCGTGCTAACAAACAAATTAGAAATGAGTTACTCAATTCAAAATATTGACCAAATAGTAATCTAAGTAACATCATAGATTTGAACGAAAGATAGTTTGCTCTGGTGTGATGCATTGTAAAATTTACAGTTTTTATCTCTGCAAGTTTAGTTTTTAAGTTCGGCACTACGTATAATATTAGTAGGTACTGTACCGCCTTTCCTTTAGTATGAGAATGATAAGATCATTAAGTTCTCTTTACTGGTAACTTCACCTGCATCTACTATGCTTTTTGTTGCTACACATTTAAAATCAAAGGTTAACCCATACTTCTATCGCCATCAATGACATTATTTATCTTTCTACTTTACATTATTTTATTAACACTACACCAACCGACATTATAAAATATATAAATGTAAGATGAGTATTGCCTTGTATTTTTACGTATATTTACGTTAACAGTGGGTTCTTTAAGTTTGTCGTTTCAGGAATATACGCCGTATAATTGAATATCTCCAAACAAATAACCAAATTAGTTCATATAGGTACTTAATTTGATTGAAATGAAATATTCAGAGATATTTGATATTTATGAACTGATAGAAATGAAGGTAATTACTACCGACTCAATACAATCATTCATTGGGTCATTTTGTTGTAAGCTTCACAAGTATTCAGTACATGATAGGAAAAACTTCTAAATTCAGTAATTGTGAAAATTGTATAAAATGCTTCATCTGTAAAAATATTTATATTTCGATGTTGTGTAAGATAATGGCAAGAATAATTTAGAGCGCTGGATAGTGGTACTCGGGGCTCTAGCAAAACTAGCTCTGGATTAACCTTTTCCACGAGCGCTAATCTAAATCGGAATTGGTAAAGCACCTTAAAAACCTAGTCAAGTTAATCTGCTATCTGATATCTAGGTATAACCTGATTAGGTTACAACACTGAGACTTTGTTTAGGAAGACCATATAATTTTTTATCAGTTTAATTGCAAGAATTGAAAAGGGTGATTTATGGACAATTAGGTGTTCTATCTTATTTTAATAATTTTTTTATAGGTATCGTTTCCTATGTTCTCAATAACTTTTTTTTATCCAGGTGTTTGCAGCGTGGGAGCTAATCTGGGCAGCTAGACTGGTGGCTTCTGAACACATGGTATTGTTCATAGCTTTAGCTTTGCTGGAGACCTATCGTGACGTCATTCTCGCCAACACCATGGATTTCACTGATATCATCAAGTTTTTCAATGGTAATATCTTGAATTTCATTATTTTTCTATATTATGGTATAATGTAGAGATTCTTCCACGAAAATAGAACTTTCGTAGATGAATTAGTTATTATTATTCATTCTTTTTCCAGAAATGGCAGAGCGGCACGACGCATCAGCTATGTTAGCCCTCGCCAGAGATCTCGTTCTGCAGGTGCAAACCCTTATCGAAAATAAATAAGTAGGTATCACTTTAGAATAATATCTACACGTTATAGTAGGTACCGAGATAATGAGATTTAGCGTAGCTATCCTACATGCAAGACTGTCATAAAATATTAGAAGGTCCCCAGACGAATAGCGAATCTATTAGATTGGATTATAATTACGTATATCACATCAATATAACAGTAAAGTAGGTAAGAAAGTGGTATTTCTAGAGCTTTCTCACTAACCCCTACAATTATCGTTAGGTATTGCAATAGAACATTACATCACATGTTATATTACATATTATATTGTACATATTACACTAAATGTTACATTACATATTACGTTACATGTTACATTACACGTTACATAATTATAGTAAAATTGCACATCAGATTAAAAATGAGATTGTAAATCCATTTATTTAATGTTTTCAAATTTTGTTACGAGTATTCAGTAAATTGGAAGGATATCTCTCATTTATAGATAAAGTTTAATAAATTTATATAGGTACAGCACGAAAAAAAGTAAAACTAAAAGTAATTGTATCACAACAATGTAAACTATATTTTTTACAATTTGACTTATGACTTTTTGGGCATATATTATATTGTATGTATACATATTGCTTTAAATTCAGTCTTGCATTATGAAAGCTACAAAATGTATGTCACAAATGTATCAATGACTATAGACGTTAAATAAAATAATAGAAAAAAAATAATATTTTCAAATTTATAACGTAGATTAAATAATAAATATTGTCAATGTATTAAGATGTAAAATAAAATATTAAACAAAGATAACATTTCAGAAAAAGAACGATTTTGGTTTATATGAATTTTAAATATAAATTATAATAAAATTATGTATTGATAGAATTTATGTTCATTATACGTTACCCTTATTATATAAGGCTTTAAAAATATCTATATAATGAAAATTACTTTTAAAATCCCAGTAAATTTACGAAAGCACCTACACATTGAGATGCCAAAATAATATCTAGATCCAGTATAAACTAGGTAAATGTTAGGTACCTAAATTAAATATAATATACATAATATTATATACCTTTCATATACAATGCTATCAAAATCTCGGTGATGGCTATAGTAGGCATCTATGTCATAAACGTTTTATTATAAATGTTATTTATCATTTTACATTCATTTATACGGATTGTATGTAAAATATCATTTTATATACAAAAAATGATGCAATTACATAATTTCAACCATATCCTTTGGGAACACATTATGTATATACTCGTAGAAAAATTAAAATTATTTGCACCAACAAACAGAGAATCTATTTACATCACTACAATTATTATACCATGTATTTTACTCGTGACAGCTGTATTTAAATTTATAGTTTTTACAGTGTTCCTTATATACTTCCTCTTGTGCCTTGTTCATATCAGAATATATCACAACAATAATATTTATTTTATCTTGTTACCCGTAAACAAATTGTCCACCATTTTTACATTAATGTTAACATGTATACAACTATACATGTGACACATGTATATTACATGGTAATACATGTGACGCATGTACATGCTGCTACATGCATGCATGCTACAGTATTAACAACTACCTAATACTAGCCCTTGCTATATTACAGTAATATATTTTAGTATGTACTTTTAAATAACTTCTATTAATTGAAGGCAATTTTATAATGGGCATTGACAATTCTGGGCTCTTAGTGTCTATACATTGTTTAGCACTTGTTAGGTAGATTACTGGTTCGCTTACCATCCGGAGGAATCAATTAAAAAAAATTTGATATCCAATTTAAATTTTAAATCCCCTTCTTAAAAAATTATAATTGACAGATTATATCAGAATTCCAACGATTTTCCGTACATTAAAATCTGTTCAGGCGTTTAAAAGTTGACTTATATTACAACATACCCTTAAAATTTACACCCCCTTTTTGTGTAGTCATGGCATATATATAGAGATAGATTATTATTAAAATAACTATTAGAAAACATAGAATTAAAAAGTACTGAGAATTTAACTCCTTCAATTATGCTCATCACGATAATGTAATTGAAGCGGAATATAAAATGTGATTCACTTGCAATTCACGCAATGACAGAATAAAGTTAGGTATAGTAAAACAATTTATCATGTATTTTGCTAATGTCAACTACTTCTGACTACCTATCAGGCTAGAATAGGCATAAATATGGTATAAATATAATAACCTCATTAATTTACACGTAATATTAATTTTTATCGTAATATTATTAGCGCTTCCATGTTCGTTTATAATGAAATAACAATATATTTATGACTTATTTAACGTATATTTAGTCTCGTCTATATTGTTCGTTAAGAACTATTAAATATGAATTCCTATTAAGAATTAAAGACGTGCATCCAGACTATGTAACAAAACATGTTATGTAACAAAGTTATTTAACGGTTTTAGTGTGGACAAGATGCGTTAACAAAGCAAGCAAGTAAATAACACATGTTATATAGCAATGTTAAATAATGTGAACGTGTTATATAGCATAAGTTATACATTATGTTACTTAATCTGGACTCACCATAAGAATGTTTTTTAAATTATAAATTTTAATATAAGCGAGATCTGAAACGTATTTATTTATTGTTCTATTGGGTGTAGCTCTTATATTCTGATATTGTCTTTATAAATATAAATTTATATGTATACTGTAATTTTATTGATAAGGCTTCGTTCTTAGATGTTTCGTGATGTTATTAATATCGATGTCTATCAAATCAAATATTGTGATTATTACGCTTAAATAAATATATTTTTTACGGTTCACACCAAGGATGAAAACTTGAGTTTATCTCATAAAAGAAAATCTCTATTTTTATTTTCAAATAATTTCTATTTTTGACAATAGAAATTTTCATTTAGATTTTGAGGAGTTCTCTGAGAATAAAAAATGAAATAAGGCTATAACAACGAATTATAGTTATGAGCAAACCATTTTGTTGGAATCAGTTAAATTGAGAACTTTTTCCATTTTTAAGTCCATGGGAAAATTCTTCCTTGGTGTGGACGTAGTACAGGTTGGGTTCTAAACAGGCCTAAGTCCAAACTAAGCCAAGCTTTACATTCCAAACTGTGTTATGAACACGACTAGTGTCAAATGTAGAGAAATACTAAATTATGTCTACATGTTAAATATAAAAAAAAAACGTTTGGGGAGCATTTTTGCTATATGTTTTTATTTTGCTTTCCTTCAAGAAGAAATCATTACCTACAAATAACTACATATTTTTTATGAACATTTATTATAACTCTTCTTCCATTACATTTTTAATTTTAAACAAAAATGGCTGCAAACGTTCGAAAATTAGATTTAAATTTTAATAGGCATAGGTACATTTGTACGAATCTGTGTAATAAACCTTTTTACTGCAATTCAAATAAGAAATAAAACATACAATGTACAGTTATGTAGTTACATTTAAGTACATTCATATATAACATTTTACCTTTGAATGAAACCAATTCCATGCAAAAATTACATTCATTCATTAATAAATAAATAGGATAATGTAATAGACGTAAAACATATACATTTGCCGTCAATTTCCTCTCGATGTATCAATTCCCAGTAATTTAATATTAAACAAGTTAGATACAAGATAAAAGCTATTTGGTAAAAAATTGAAATTTTAATATATAAGAAATATCACTACCCAATATTGTTATCGTGACAAAACTCACTACAAATTCAAGAAATCAATCAAATCAACACATTTTATGTACGTAGTTAAGAACAATTTATAGTAAACAATTATTTTTGTGAAAGTCATCTTTGTCATTAAAATGTGTTTCCATTTAATAGTGTTATTTCATTCATTTTATTATCCAATTAAATACTATTTTCTTCTTAAAACATTATATACCTACATATAAGTATTGTAACACCACTGGCTAAAATTACACGGCCCGGGCCGTGAGGTTGGCTACCATCGGGCAAGTGAAGTTAGCTTGGACACCCAAAAGAAGTTAGTACGTCTTCATACACCCATACCTCCTAATGAGGAATAATAGTAGGTACCGATACTGGGTCTATAATTTTATTGTTTCAAGATGGGCATAAAATAATTTAATGTTTTTATGTTCTCACATTACATTAGCAAAGTTCCACAATAAAATATTAATTAGGTACTCTACGGTAAAGTCCCTACGACTATCTTGACATTGATTAGGTTATTATTCAATGTCCATCTAATTAAATGCCCATTCTTAGAAAAGTCATAATGATAATTACGTAAATAAATCGAATCTTATCTATTGTTTGTGTGGTATGGGAAGATGGGCAAACATTGATTCACACGGACTGTGGTATGGTGTAGAGTGACATGGCGGTCGCCTGTCACTCTACACGCCCCATCCCCTTTCTGGAGGTCCACGGGGCCATCTAAAAATCGTAGATGGCCTAGGATCAGCCTGCTGGGGTGCGAGGGAAATACCTTTGGACCGACGACGGGAGTGGTAACCGCGAGAATATCCGCCCGAATTCGCTATTATTAGATACGTCCATTAATACTTACGTAATCATCGTATGACAGATAAAGGAATTCACACAAAATATATTATTCATTAGCAAGTTCTTAGCGAAGTGATAATTGATAGTGACTGCGTAATATTTATCACAAGTGGATATATCACAGAGACACGTGATCACTGTGATCACACGCCACGCCACGTGGAGTCGTTACAACTAGCCGACCCTGAATTATTGATTAATAAACTAGTAGCTTAATAGCTTACTGAATTTAGTAACATGCTACTTGAATCCAATTTATTATCGTGATATTTCAAATACCTATCACGTTCTTTGCAGCTTCATAATATATACAAGAAATAGTTTTTGCTTTCATCTGGTTTTATATAATGTATACCTAATTTTGTATCGTATTGACTAAATATAATTTTATAGGTATATTCAAGTAGGTATACTTTTTATCGTATTGACTCTCAAATATCAATTATTCAAATATAAAAAAAAAATATTATGTCAACTGGGCCCGCGGACCAAATTCGAGTGGACCCAGCTGACTAAAGAGGCGTGATTAGACACTAATAAATACTGCTTTTTAATAAATATTATTAAAGATCCCCATTGATTTTAGTGGATATGGCTGTCATTAGTAACTCTAATTCATTAAAATCCAATTTTATGGCTCATGATGCTATTTTGTTAATAATTTTTCCATTTCACAGGTAAAAAACATCGTTCTTGTTATCAATAATGACATACTAGTTCGGGTTAACTGCTAGCCACAATCTAATGAGCTGGCATTGTTTTCCTGTTATTATTTGAACGATTATGTTATGTAGGTACTTTTATTTTAGGCTAAGTATTAGGGTTTCATGTTCCATGCATGTCCATACAGACATAGGTAGTCGTGGGCACAGCCTATTTTTATATAGATATATAGATTAAATAAATAATAAACACATAATTAGGAACTGAAATTATTTATTAAATACTTTAATAAAGTTTTCACATGTCATTTCATAGTAGACTATTGGTGAGGTTTATGGCTCTATAATTACATCTATTAAAATAATCACAGCCGTCAGGATACAACCTGGATATATTGTAATATATCTTTAAGTATGAAAAGTTTCTACAGCTATTTAAAAAACATTGTATATAAATAAATACATAACTAGGTACATACCAAGTTATGAGCTATTCAAAACTGAACTGATGGCTTTTCTAATCAAACAAAGATAACGTGATTAAGAAAAGTGCCACAAAAGCTGCAACGACACAATATTTAACATTGCTTTATGTCAATAACACACCCTTTCAATATTCAATATTTCCTGTAGCTATAGCAGTTCCCTTTTTGTGACTACTAAAACCCGAAGGCAACTCGGTTACGTGGAAATGTCGGGCTCGTTATTATAATAATCATCGTCAATCTCCTTTGTTAAGTCAGTTAAGTTTAACTAATAAAACCTTCTCCAGACTGTAAAAAATGCTTTTCTTGCAACTGCACCTCACTCGGTTCAAAAATCACGATATAATAAAATATACATACATACCTACCTAAGTTCAAACAGTGAAGTTCACTGTTTGAAGTCTGATAAAAACCAATTCAACTCTCAAGATTGCTCTTACTTGTATTATTAAATTCTATCTAAACAGTTATCCTGGATTTGTAATTTGTATCAATTGATCAGATCATGGCCTACTTAACTAATTTGTACATTGATCTTAACTTACGTTACTAATAAATCTGAATTAAATAAATATCTACCTATTAGTTTACAAAACCACATCACACTCTTATATTATTAAAATTATTAAAATTTTGTGATTTCAAAACCTATGAAAGTTTATATAATTAATATATTTCAGTGTCTAACTGAAAATGTAATTAACTGCATGATTAGGTAAGTTTTCTTTTGTTTTTATGTCGAATCGAATTGAAACCACGCGTTGTAACCATGGAAGTCTAAGGTTGTAACTAGTAGTAACTATTCGTAGTAGTAGCAAAATTGCGTAACATGTTACGTGAGTAGTAACTGTACTTTGAGTTTTCTTTCTCATTGGTAAGTAGTCAGATTTTACGCTCTTACGTAAGTACGCCTTAAAATAAAAGTGTAATATTTGTGCCGCATGCCATCATGGATTACTACCTAATAAATAATGGTCTATTTCTTGGTTTGCTTATTGGCAAGATTCTTGCTAACCCATAATTGAGTAACTTTACATAGCTGTAACGAAAAAAAAAGTAAGATAAACCGTCTTAAGTTACAGCTACTTTGAAATACTAATCATGTATTACTTCCATCTATGGCTCAAATTTTTAATATCAAGAATTAGCTGCATTTGCCAAGATAGTCTTTCTCGTAGATTCGGGTAACTCCGTAACATTTACAAGATCTTTAAATGTGTTTGGGAAAGATGCGTAATGATCCCAAGACTTAATCTCTTGGTACAGAGCTTCGCCGGGACACTCGGTGTCCCTAACTTGTCGGTGTCCAACGAGTTTGTAATTTGGATGTATGTAGCCTTGTTCTACACCAGCTGCTATTAATGCCTTCGCTGTTTTTAGCTGTTGAGATGGTGGGAGTTCATCTGCAAAAGAATAATAAAGCAATTAAAATTATGTATCTCCTATAAACTCTGCAAGATAATATTTTTTTCCGTATTTTAGTGGATCTAATAAACTTAAATTATTTTAAAATTCTTAGCCAGTCAAGCTCCATAATACTAGAGGCGTGTCTAGTCTAAATAAAACTACCTGTGAAGCTAACCGTAACCACACACATTCGTAGATACAACCATCGTTATGTAAAACAAATTATATTCCTCCTATCATAATTATGTGATACGTTATGGTAACTATGGATATTATTGACTCTTTTGCCTTACATTGAAATCCATAGTAATAACATTATATGTGATGGAGTATGTAGACATGACAATTTAATTCCTCATTATTGTTTTAAGTAAAATAAAAAAGAATATTTAAAAAAATACTTACTTGTCCAGTCACCTATAAGACAGATGCCAACACTGACCGTGTTGAAATACAGCGAATGAGCACCCAATGTTCCCCAGCCGCGGCCCTCATAAGCTGCTCCGTCGCTGCCTATACCGAAACTGTAAACGGTAAACTACCGTTAGTGTTTATTTATTTCATGGAACAAAAAAAAACAGATACATATTTAGTTTAGATCTTGATTGAACTAAATCAATAAATTATAATTATTATGTAAGTACTTATATGGTTGTAATCTTTATAGGAAACACAGTCGAGAAAAGTTGCCAACGGGCCCAGTTGACCTATTCAAAGTATTTAAAGCTGTATTAAGTCAACTGGGCCCGCGGACCAAGTTTAAGTAGACCAAGTCTAACATATTTTAATGTTTGTTTATTATTGTGTGTCACCAATTACTATAAATAGATACCTAGATGTTACCAAAACACTGCAAAAATATTTTAATTTTAATTTTTGAGAAGATTCAGAAGTCACTTGGTTTCAGTCAAGTAAAACAAGTACCTATAGTACTGATTAATCATACATCATTATGCACATTCTTCTCATTTTCATTTTTTTGTTATATCTATATCTATAGGTACTAATATTATAATGAGATAAAGGTTGTGAGTTTGTGAGTTTGTGAATTTGTGACGTTGTAGGGGGTAATCTCTGGATCTACTGAACCGATTTAAAAAAATATTTTACCAATAGAAAGCCATGTCATTTGTGAGTGTCATAGGCTAAATATTTTATTGGAAAACTGGAATTTACACCCGGGCGAAGCCGGGTCCCGGGTCGCTAGTATTTTATAATTTACTCACTTGTACCCAACGTCACACCATCCTCTATCATCCATGTGCATATTCTGCATCTGTCTCATCGCTGCAGAACACTCCTCTTTGTCGAAACACGCGGCTGGTATGTACGAATGATGGATCACAACGTATGGGACTGGTGTACGTAGCGTTGACTTTTGTGTAGGGTCCCTGGCCAGCCAATCGCGGCGAGAGTTGTAGGGGAAGTTGTAGGATTGGACTTCATTACACGATCTCTCATCTAGAAGGTAGAATACTTAATTAGACCATGTCGTGTTAGTTATTTTATATCACTGCGGTACGAAATTAATGATATATTTAGGTACCTACATACAATTGGAAATAGTTCTATAAGTACCAGTAATTTAAAAGTCTTGTACGGAACCAGTACCGGAAATTTGGTTTTAAGAAAGCCAGTTTGTTGACGAATTGTTGACATTTTTAACTTTACGATATTTTATTGAATTCCATATGGTACACATACGGTATACTAACATTGAGTACGAGTCAGATACATTTTAAATTCTTACCTTTATAAGCGCTCGGCATTGCGTCGACCAGACTCAGTGCACAGACAGACATGAATACAAATTTACAACTCGACATAATTCTTTATATATTGATTACAACAGCCATTGGTCTACTGCATGAGTCACTAAATACCTGTAACAATATAGACACATTTTAATAAATAATGTTCTACATCAAGTTGTAGATTATAGGTATTATCAGTAATTAGTGATGTTTTATTTTACCTATCTTACCGTACGAAAATGGAAAACAAAATTGCTGATTTCAATAGAAATACTTCAAAATCGTTTTATATCTATAGGTACTCTATACAAATATATTATAAAGAGGTAAAGTTTGTGTTTGTATATTTGTTAAATTGTAAGGGGTAATCTCGGGATCTACTAAACCGATTTTAAAAATTCTTTCACCAATAGAAAGCCACGTCATTCGTGAGTGTCATAGGCTATAATATATTTTATTGGAAAACTGGAATTTAGACCCGGGCGAAGCCGGGTCCCGGGTCGCTAGTTATAAATATTTTTAGATGTGGTCGAAACTTTTAGGTCGTGCGGCTACGTAACCAAATTTACTAGCTCGAAAATATGAGTCCGATGGTAAGAGTAACCCACTATCTCATACAGAAACAGGCCTGTCAGGGCAGAAAGCTTCCTAGAGCTCGGAGTTTCCCCGAGTTTTTTTTCATCAGGTAGGTACCTAAGTGATGCGGAATACAGCGTGATCGAATCAGTTTGAAGTGAGTCTTTCTCTTAGCAAAATTTAATGATAATTCAGATATTTTATCACTAAGATTGCATAACTTCACACACGCCGTTATTCATTGTAGGAACGTGTTTAGTCTGTTTATACGTCATCGTGACGTAGATACTTAGTGGTTATCGGTCAAATAATTATAATAATGTTATCCCCGGATCGCGTTTTGCCATTCATAATTAATTTTTTGTATGTCGGTCACGTCAATATGACTTTACCTCGCCTAAAGGTCCGATACTCTGATACCTTTATAGTATTAATAAAATTAAATTGTTCGTGTTTAAAAAGATACGCGACAATAATGCGGTATTTTCAAATCTATAATCACTTGTATGTCACTTTTCGTATCACTTATAATAAAGGGTTATTTTCTTTTCATTTTCATATTATAACAATCACAGCACAACAAATTTTAGATTACTGATTTAAACAGGCTTCAGGCTTTATTTGTAAAATCTAATAAGTACTTGCCAGTACGTAAACCTTAGAACTCTATGGGAAAATCTAATGGCGCCACATTAAAAATTAACCCAACCCACCTTCCTTACTGTGGCACAAATTGTTGTTAGATATTTTTACACTATAGTATAAGTTTTCCTCAAATCCATCAAGTACAATTTCAAACTGTTCGTGTGTTTACACGTCCGGTCTGTAACACTAGTTCACCATACTACACTGTTATACAGCGAACCAGGCATACATTTATATCACGCCTTAAAATTCTTACAAAATATGATTCTTCCGTGTACCTACTAACTCGTAGTTACAAAAACGCTGGTCAAATATGATTCCACCGTCTATTGCTCGCGTCTCCTTCCGTGTTAAATATTTATCGCAACCCCCTAATATACCTACTCATAATGGACTAAGAGCACGTGAACCCCAGACCTTCGTTATTTTATAAAAGCTGAAAGTTTGTCAGCGCATGCACCCAATACAGGTAAGAACGATGGCCCATTATGTAGTTCGGGTCATCGTGGCTTTGGCAGATAAACGGTACTAAACTTCATAATGGGCCATCATTCTTACCAGTGTTGGAAGCATGCGCTGACGTACTTTCAGCTTTTATAAAATAACGAAGGTCTGGGGATCACGGGCTCTTGCTCTATACTATAATATTAACATATTCTCTATATATTATTAATTCCTATTCTATTTCCTTCGTAGATTGGCATAATACGCCCTTGGTGTTGCACATGTCCATAGACCACGGTGATCGCTTCCCATCAGGTGGGCCGCGTGCTTGTCTGCCACCTATGTGGTATTAAAAAAATACGCTTTTAAAGCCCTTTCCTCGTGTGGAAATGCCAACGGATACCACCCCCGTTGACCATCGGGGTTGGTTATGTCGGACTCGGCAAAATCCCACAGGCGGCAGTGTCTCCCCGGCGAGTATGAGGCGCCGTTCACCTCCATTTCCCGAGTGCACCACGTGGTGGTTCCGGCCCACGCACCGAAGGGTTTTCATTCCTCTGCCAAATTTCATCCAGATTCATTCAGCCATGGGTGAACAGAAAACAATCATCTACACATACAGTCATGCATTCTCACAAACTTTCGATTTAAGTATAATATTAGTAGATTGGTTACGCTGTCAGATTAGTTCTAGTATTTTCATAATTCCATGTAGTTTTCAAGTATTTTACATAATGATTTCGTTAATATTTAGCAAAAAGGAACATAATCATCTTGTTGCAAAAAAAATGTAAAAAAATCATTTTACTATATTTATAATGTGAATTTCCAATAACACTTTTTTAAAACAATATTATAGTAGACAACTGCTCTACCTACGTCACAGAGGTTGCTTTTTAATATTCGATACTTATTACATTTTTTAATTGTTCCTCTAATATGCGTTTAAAGTGTATGAACTAACATTACAAAAACTTGTTCGTTTTGAGTTTAAAATAGTAATCTACAGTTTTTGTGAGAGTTTTTTTTGAAGATTTCAATGTCATTAACATTTACAATCTAGGTACACTAATTATAAATGTATAAATAGATTATTTGCTTATTCAAGCACCAAATATAAAGTACCTACCTCAGTTTTTGGCTTCCGAATTGCCACTTCACGATAAATTGTCACATGAATGGATAGAGTTCGCTCAAGATTGGCTATATCAGGCCCGAGGTGTAGAGCCCTGCAGTATTTATAAGGCTTACGAAGGCTTACATAGGTGCGTGAGATTGCGGTCGGACGCGGAATAGTCCGCACCAATATGCACCGACAATGACGGCGACAAACCGTAGAAAGAGTGTCATCTGTGTTAGTGCAGGGGTCATGATACGAAGTTCTCATAGCAATTTAAATTTGATTCAGTTCAACTGAGGAAGAGAGATGCAGCTGATAAAAAAGTGGGGTTCACGCTTCAAATGATCATTTATTTAGCTTCGAGAGAATTGACGAAAAATGTAGGATTCACACTAAATATCCTAAAAAAAATGAAAACTTCCTTCGCACGAATAAGAATAAGTAGTAGGTATTTGTAATAGGTAATTAAACGTATGGATAATTTTGTTACTGCGTCTATCCCTTATTTCTACTGCCCAACACCCAAGAACATTAGAAATTTCCTTTTGGTTATAATATCCTTGCCAACACCTGAAATATGATGCATGTGTTACTAGATTTAAAAACGCCTAGACGATACACATGATATTACATTGACACACCGACACTGCGATGAACGAACATTTAAAATACACTGCATTATACGTAATTAGTGTAATTACATTCTGTTATAAATCAATAAGACTCACACAGAGTCATCTTTAAAACCGGTGTCCAATTTTAACTCTAAAAATAAAAATACCCAAAAGTCGTTTTTGTAAAAATAAATGAAAATAATACCAACTCACCTTGTTTCTTAAAATGGCACAGATTATGTTTAGATTATTTCAGACCACAGATTATCTTTATCCTCAATACGACCTCAATGAACTTTTTCAATGAATTTTTTTTAAACACATGTCACACGTCCTGCCTGTAACGTCACTTTACTATACAATTTATAATAATCCTATACCGATGTTTATATAGCAATTTCCTTGTGAAGGTGATTCCCCTGTGTGAAGTTGAGAAACGGCGGTCAAGCATTACTCGTTCCGTAGTTTTTCAACCAATATTTTTTTCTACCTGGTGCCTTAATGAAGCAAAATTGTGTTCAAGTGTTAATTGAGATAGTCGCCATAGAGAGAACGGTAGATCTATTAAAATAATTTGCCTGTTCAATGTACAATTTGTTTGGATAGGTGAACAAACCAATACTACGTACCTACCGGTTTTTTTTTCTATTTATAGTATGTAATAGGTAAGTAGATAATGTTGTTAACTTCAATGTCAATGGACATGGACAGAGCCATGCTTTGAAAGAACCATAACTTACCAATATTTTACGCTTGTTTAAAAAAAATCAATGGGCTTAACTTCAACCTGCTGATTGATTGACGAGGCTCTGGAGCAGGTTTAGGTGAAAGTTTTGCAATAATGTACGGAAATTCGCCCGATTGGTTGATATACTGCTCCGCTCCCCTGGGTAGGTAGTAGCGTGATGATATATAGTCTTAAAACCTTCCTTGATCCAAAATATAAAGAAATTTTCAATTAGGACCAGTAGTTCCTGAAATAAGCGCATTCAACCAAACAAAGAAACAAAATCTTCAGCGTTATAATTTATTAATGTTCATACATTCAGTCTCGCAACGATATTATGGTTTCGTCATACTGAAAGAGTACCTACTATCGTGGAGTTACAAAAATAGGATGCGGGGTAATCTAATGACTTTTCCTCAAGATGATATTGAGAAGAATTACACTGAATGACGTCCATTTGAAACTGTAAATTATGGTTACCTTTAGGCACTTTAGGTTAGATATATTTCCTACAGGGAAATCCGATGTATACGATACGTATCTCCATCCCCAAAAAGGGGGGAGGGGAGGAAATGCGTGCCTTTGCGCGCCGCCGTCTGCCTTTATTATGCCATGTTTTTTTTTTCATGCGGGAATCCTCACGGATTACCCTTGCGGTCGGTGGGGGTGGTTATATCTAAAACCGCCTTCTCGAGTCTTCAAATGCTGGGGTGTAACGTAACTTAAAAGACATTTCTTGCCTTACACTCTTTATTTTTTATATACATACTTCACGCCTAAGAGTCAACCCCGATAGTTAAACGACTTAAAAAGAAAAAAAAAATTGTAACACGTATACCTACCAACCCGAACATGAAATTATCTAGGATGACAAACAAATGACGTGACCGCCATCATCATTATTATGTAAAGACTAAAATGTTTCCGCCAATTACTCCAGCCTCCACGAGGTGTGAGCATTGTTCGATTAATGAATAACGAGTCAATTGTTATCTAGGGGCTTCAAATAGACAGGCAATATATTTCAACTACCTGGCTATACCTATAACTTATTTGGTGTTTAAAAGTATTAAAGTAGGTAATTTATCTATACTTCTATACTAATATTATAAAGAAGTAAAGTTTGTGTGTTTGTATATTTGTTAAATTGTAAGGGATAATCTCGGGATCTACTCAACCGATTTTAAAAATTCTTTCACCAATAGAAAGCCACATTATTGCTGAGTGTCATAGGCTATATATTTTATTGGAAAACTGGAACTTACACCCGGGCGAAGCCGGGTCCCGGGTCGCTAGTATTTTATAAAATTGTAGTGTTGTGCCTGATTTAGTTACGTTACATTTTCAAACGCGTGGTTACAATTCGATCAGGAGGAAAAATGAAAAAATAATATAAATACTACCTACGCTTACGCGAGGTAATCAAATAAAACCTTTAAAATCACTCATAGTTTGTTCGTATTTTCAAAAATTGAATCTATAAGTTTTCGTTAGTGCTTGTAATTATTTTCGTATAGTTTTATTTCATTGAATTAATTTGATTCTGAATAGCTAATTCGCCAGTACCGTCGTCGGACGTAGTCAACAGATACCTAATTATATAAAGATTCAACTTGCTTTATTAAGTATTCATAGTACCTACCTACTGATAATTTCAGGACTCGTATTAGTTTGGCGCTGAAAAAACTTGTACTAGTACTTTGAAGCCCAGAGTGAGGTCTCTTACGCGTTCCCTTGATTTGACTTATGCGGCTGTTATCTGATCTTCTAACCCCAAGAAGAAAGCCTTCGTCAGGATCTCAATCAATATGGCTTGTAGACCTGCGATCTTAGTGTGGCCCTGTGGCCCCTATACGCCCCAAACTACTTTGACAGTTGTCTTTGTAGATAAATGTATTGTTTGCGTATAACACACACTTGAGTAGGTACAAGAGGAATAAATCACGTGTAATAGGTATGTGCATTTGTTAAAGACAATAGAAGGAGTTCCCTAGTTCTTTGAAATGATTAAGTTCATGTTATTACTGTACAAAGGGGACTCACAATCATCATCAGTTATTTGATAATTGAAATGTCAAAACATGTGATAAGCAAACAATATTGTCAATTAACTGAACTTCATGCATTCTTATTAGAAAAAATAGAAGTCAAAAACTAACATAATTATTGTAGGTGCCTTTTATTATAACTAATACCTACAACGATTGTGTTGGTGATTACGATAAAATATCATAAATAATAACAGAGATTAAAGTAAAGCCTAGTCCTTTGTTTACATAGATTAAAAAGATAAGATAGATTATATCAGTACCATTTAAAAGAGAAGTACGAGTATGTGCAGTAGGCTTAGAGATTTTTGTTGTTAGGTTATTGAGGCCTGTAAAAATAGGCGATCTTTTATTCAACTTCGTACTAAACTACCGATTAAATTTTTTTATAACGAGGCAATCTAATCTAAATCACTTAATACTGACAGATTTCGATAGAGCTACAGACGCTATCTTGCAAAAAAATTTTGACCAACATCTCGTAAACTGCACTTCGTGGCAAAAGTTATAAAATTTCGCATCTTTTATTGCCCAATATTTTTTTAAACATACCTACTTGGTATATATGACTCATTTAATAAACAGTAAGCCTACTATGAAACGCAATCTGCAGTTGCAAACTGCAATCGGTATACTGTCTTACGGCTTACCGTAATCGGGTCCGAAGAGTGACCGTTCACTCGGCCTAAATCTTACCATGAACGTTGCGAGGAACGTGCGAACTTTAGACGCTACTGGGAAATTGTCATGAGGATGACCGGAAAGGTGGTACCTATAGGGGGTAGGTACTACACGCATGAATAACGACTAATCACCATGGGGTCGGCGCAATATGTTAATTCTTCTCCATACATTCCTGTCAGATGTCATTTCCTCAGTCCTTTCCTTATCGTCTTTTACGCATTCCATCCAACTTTTTTATTTTTCATCAATAATGAATAGACCTAAATCAGCATTTCTAAGAACTCATAATAAGTAGGTATACGTCATATTAAAATGAAGTGCCAAATTCCGCTAAAAATATTTGCATAATATGTCCAAAACTCTGTTATTTATTATTTTGTTATGACCCATGCTTATCGCTAAACCTTTTGAGGGAATCTACCGGATGACCGTAATAAATAAAAATATTGAGGGCATGTACATTATAAGTACTAGCCGTAGCTCGTGACTCCGCCTGTGTAGATTTTTGAATGCAGTCCACCTAAGGCGCCGTCTTATCCAGTTCCCGCGAATCATGGGAATTTATATTAGGGGCGGTAGTCTCGACATTAAGACTTGTTAATCGCAAGCTAAGATAGCAACGAACATAGGTTGCAGTAACGATTCTTACGTCAAATGGTAGTCTCTACATTTGAGGATAGCGAGCAATATCGAGATAACGATAAATCGTAAGTTTTTAATGATATTCGTTAAGATACCGACAAAAGTAAAGACTAACAAATATTGTTAAGTTTGTGTCGCTACGAGTTAGCGACCGAATTTATGCCAAGCCATGTTGAAGAGAAATTGAAGATTGAAGAATTCCCTTCTGCACCTTGCTGCCTAACGAGAGCCTCATTATTTGGTATAAGTACCTAGTACGTATTTTTACTTTTTACTCAAAAACGGTTGAACCGGTCTAGATGCAAGTGGAAAAGGTGGAATAGCCAGAGATATAGATTATGGTCTGGAACTCTGGAACATTAGGCTAATTTTACCGCGGGAATAGGTTCCTTTGATCGCGAGAACGGGAACGGGATGCCGCGCAATATCTAGTTAAAAATAAAACAAAATCGTAAATATATGTACAAAGGTTTTTATTTACAACAATAAATACTAGGGGAAAGGTGTACAAAACGATCCCTTGAGGTCAAATGATTCCCAACTGTTTAAAACAAATTACTAGTGCCATCTGTTTGAAATCGCCAAAAACGTATTCCCCGCATCCCGCTCAGTTGTTCGGCGAAGTTTCATGGCGGTGTGATCACTATTGGTAAGTAAATTGATAAAAAAAAGAAAATCAGTGTGCTCGATCTAAGTTAGGCCTTAATATAATATTAAATTACTGCTAATTTATTGTGATTTGGAAAATAGCTGTTTTATTAACGGTTTCTATAGCATTTCAATAACATTTTGAACAGGTGTTGGTTCTCAATATGATAGCTGTTTCAGGTTATTTTTACGAAGTTTTCGAAATAATACGATTGGGGTCAAATGATTACTCATTGTGGGTATAAAATGATCCCAGGGATCATTTTACCTACAACATTTTGTCAGTTTACAAAAATAGAAGGATACAATATATGATTTAATATATTGGGATACCTACTTACTATAATTTATACTTAGTACCTAGTATAAGTATAATATTATCTATAATGCCACATTCAGCATCATAAATTTCATAATGTTGCCAGTGCAGTTAAATCCACTGCATTGTATTATGGTATTTTTTTTGGTATTAGTTGCCCTGTTGTTTCTATATCTTCTTCTATATACTTATAATAAAACTGTAGAGAGGTCAATTCTATTGGGGGAAGGAAAATAGCTATTGGGGGATAATTGGTGATCCATAAAAATGCAATTTTTTGTCTTTCTGTCTGTCTATCTGTATGCGCACGAATGATCAAAAACTACTGGAGGGATTTTAATCAAACTTGGTAAGATTCATAGTTCTGGGCAACATATAGGTTCCTGTTTATACCAACTGATACCCGTGGCTTCGCCCACGCTTCGTTTTTGGTCATATCTCCGGTTCTACTTAACCAGTTACAACCAAATACGGTAAATTTTGAGTCTAAGCAAGACGTCCATAACTGATCTCGATGGACGTAAAAACTACTGAACGGATTTTGATGCGGTTTTTTCATTAGATAGGTCTTGGTTAGACGAGTGGAGACCAGTAGAGTAAATAGTGCAGTGGAGAGTGGACTCAAGAGTGGAGTAGAGAGTGGAGTGGAGAGCGAAGTGGAGAGTGGAGTGGAGTGGAGTGTGAAGTGTGGAGTAGTGTATGGATACTTAATTCTGTGTTGTGTATTCTCAATCAATAAATCTTTACTTCTTTCTTCTACGAGTATATGTCTTTATTCTTTTACAGATCATGCCACGTAATTAGGTACTGTAGAAAAAATACTCGACAAAACTGGAGTGAGGATGTCTAATTAGAAGACTTTTTTTCTTAGTTATATTAGAATATAATTAGAAGAATATTACTAGAAGATAACAAAGGCTTTTAATTAAACTATATAATTCATACCTATATTGTTAAGTATAGAGAATATCGATCTCAGACTGTGATGATTATGATTATAGAATAATAACTTAAGGAGGCTGTAATAAGTAATTATTGTTAAAAATAACAATATTTTTGTTCCTATTAACGCTACTTTTGGTAATAAATATGATTATAACACAGAAATATTGTATTAAAACTGGGAGGGTAAAATGATCCCCGGGATCATTTAACCCCTACCCTTGGGATCATTTTGTACACCCAGGTGTACAAAATGATCCTTTAGTAAACTTCTGGAAAATGTCTAATAAATTGGAAAACGTAAATAAATTACAAAATTGTGGTTTGCTAGTATATGTATAACTAAATGGTTGAACTAAAATTTCTTAAATGGTTACTATGGGTTTAATATTTTTGACACAGCAGGCATTTTCCCTTAGGGGGATCATTTTGTACACCTTTCCCCTATGTTTTGCGTCTTTATTTGATACACGTAAGAATTAGGTATTTACCTGCGGATAAAGGGTTTATAATGTTATCAATATGGGATTATCTTATAATACCTTAATAATTTTACGAATAACTAAAATTGAATTTAAAAACTTACTATGCAGATGAGATATTTTCAAAGTCAAAAATCATTTATTCTGAAAATGGTGCATAAAAACGTCAAAATCATTGATGATTTTGTAGGTAAATGAACTGTCGTCGGTTCGCAATGCAACTGGTCTTCAGAAGATTCCGGTAAGTAACTCAGCGGATTTATTTTTGATCTATTTATATTTACATAATCTAATTACAATTAAGGCATCTATGGTATATATTATGGCATATTTAAATATATATACTCACGCCTCTATTTCCTAAAAGGGGTAGGTAGAGTACTTATGTTTTTCGGTTGGTGAACCATTGCCAGGGACATAAAAAATGGGATACCTACTGATAAATAATGTGTCTGCTGATAAGCTGTTCTCAGCGGATCTACCCACGTGGAAATCCTTAATCGTGGAAAATTGCTACTTTCAGAAAAATAAAACGTATTATGTTCTTATATTAGTTTAAGTGTAATATTTTAGCAAAGTCGGTTCAGCTATTCAGTTCAGCGTGAAAGATAGGTAACAGACATTTTTCGCATCTGACACACATCTGGCACAAAGGAAAATTCTCGTGATAAATGTGTTAATTATATATCTTATTGCGTATTACTAGTAACTATTGCGTATTAATATTGTACATCGTTACATTTAATAATAATGATAAAATAATCACAGCCGTGAAAGATACAGAGTGTTGAAAAATAGGAACATGGTATTATTCGAGCTACAGTAGATAGATACCTAGATACAATTAGTCATGAGTACACAATTGCAACTTAATGAATATGATTATATCGACGCTGGAAAGGCAACCTTGGTTATGTGCCATTTAGCAACTTTACAGGAGAGCGATTCAAAGTTTGAAAATTTCGAAAAAAAATCATAAATCATATGATTTTAATCAGAATGGCCTGAAAATTGGCATGACTATTTAAAAAAGGATTTGTCACAGATTCACTATAAAATATTACTTAAAAAACGTCAGGGGACAAAATTAGTTGTCGCTTAAGCAATAAATGTCCAGACCTCAGGCAAGGCTAATTTTCTTATAGGCCATGGTTCAGCTGATAATTTCGCTGCACTTATTGCTTATGGACCAAAAGTACGTAATTAATATCAGAGCAAAATGTCTTAACTCGTCAGTCATTCGAAAAAAACGACGGCATAATTCAGTGATATGCATCAAACCATAAAAAAATAGTTTGCCAAAAATTCTGAACCTCTAACTGACCTCAAATCGTGGCTTAGATAATGTTTCTTATAGGTAAGCATATTCAAGGATTTACATAAATAAAAGAACTACTTACGATAAAATCAAAGTATTAGGTTAATTTTCGTAAAAGACATTAATTATTATTCTTAAGTCTTTTGTTCCCATAAATTTAAACATCAAAGCACAAAACAACAAAATTTGACATTAGTCTTCTAAAAAATAAATGATTAAGAAATAAAAAAAACTCAACTGCAGTTGAAAACACTAAAACAAGTTTGATAGCAAGTGGTACCCACTAATTTTCTTTAAGTTTATGATTTTCAAATGGGTACCGCCTGCTATAAAACTTGTTTCAGTCTTTTCAACAGCAGTCAGGTTTTTTATTTTTAAATCATTCATTTTATTCACAACATAATAGTCCTCCCTAATCAGCTTTTTATAATAATCCTTCAGAAGATCGAAAGTGCTGGTGATCACAACCTAGCCAGGCTAGAATGAATTTTTGGCAAGCTGTTATGGATCGAAAGCCATGTAACAACCGAGTCAACTAGACGCGAGTGACTGATGCGCCCGTGCGCAGCCGCGTCTATTGATAATGTCGGAGTCTGATGCAACATTGCATTAAAACAAATGTAGCTTAAGCGCCGTTCGTCGTGTATTGACAGGTACGGAAGTGCGTTGTAAGTGACCATAAAGTGGAAAGTAAATGAAAGCAAAAAATATCTTACAATGATTTCTTTTAAAATGTACAGTGGAGTAAACTTACTTATAAGCTACTTTAAAAATATTCTAGTCCAAGCTAAATTGCTTATATCCCAATAGCATAGTTTAGTTTTTTCGATAAAATTGCTTATATGCAGATAATGCTTTAGACGCGGCGGAGATAAATTGCTGAAGTCCCATATCTTGAGAAACTTTAGCGCGGCTAATTGTTTGATGTCAAAACAATACAATGGTCCATGGCGAAGCAAAGTTTCTTATGTAAATATATAGGTACGTAATATCTTGGAAAAGAGATATTGCTTAACCTACAATCTAACAAAATTATGTGTAGCTTAAGAGACAAATTTTCTAAAAAGAGCTAAAATTGTGCGCTTATTAACCTGAAAAATCGGAATCGGGTGAATATTTCATTTCATGCAGATTTGCTGTTTTGAAAAAAAATTAAAAATTTGTGCCAAAATATGTTCTTTATGTAGTTTTTGTAAAGTATTTAATAGTAGCTTCTGAATCATATTGAAGGGACAGCAATACCTCTTTTATCCTTTGAGATATGGACGTTTCTGTTTTTTGCGAAAACGGTAGTGAGACGTGCAAGTACGGTAATTAGATCTCAGGCTACGGTAGTGAGTTAAATTATAATGGTAATTAGAAACAAAACAAATGTTTGACAAATCAACCTTTTATTGAGAACGTAAGTCATGACTGGTAGGACGCGCTGGTCGAAGACCTTCGTTTTGAGGAATTGCGGTAAGGGTGAGATGAAAACCTGAAGTAGTTTGTCAAAATAATGCTACCCAAACTAACTGAATTCTTCGGGCGACTTCTTTCTCGAAGTTGTTTCTGCCAAACTGGATGAGCTGCCCAAGGTATACATATTCCTGAACAACTTCGAGGGTCTACCCTTCGACGTCAAATTGGTCTCAGTTCGACGTGTTCATTGAACATAATTTTGGTTTTGTCCAAGTTTTTGCCGAGATCGACACGTCGAGAGGCCCCAATTAGGCTTTGCAGCATCTCGCCAGCTGGCTGGCGAGATGCTGCAAAGCCGATCTGGCTCCAGTGACTCCGCAACGCGTCGTCAGCGAACCGACGGTGTATTCGCCGATTATGTTGAGTCCTCGTCCAGTCCAATCCAGCGTCTTAAAGACGTCCTCCAGTGCGTTAGTGAACAATTTAGGGGATATGACATCCCTTTGTCTCACTCCCGCTGTAGAGTTTTGGGGTTCGTCTTCTGGTCTTGTAGCTGGAGCTGGACGGACATGGTGGCAGTGTCATATAAACATCTCATTACCTCGATTATCGCCAATCGACACGACACCAAAGCAGAGCATCCATAACTGCCCAGGTCTCGATGGAGTCGAAGGCTTTCTTGTAATCCACAAAAGCCATACACAGCAGCGGCTGATTGTACTCCTCGGTTTTCTGCACAATCTACCGAACAGTATGGATATGGTCTTCGTTGCTATAGCATTTTCGAAACCCGGCTTACTCTGGTGGCTGGAACTCATCGAGCTTACTAGCGAAGCGGTTTGTGATGACTCTCGAGAATAACTTGTAAAAATGGCTCTGGAGTGAGATGGATCTGTAGTTCTTCAGTAAGGCCTTGTCGCCTTTTTTGAAGAATAGTACCACCACCGCACTTCCGCTCTATGCCTTAGGTGTTAAGCCCTGGATAACGGAATTAAAGAGACTCGCTAGCTCCTTCAGGATTTGGGTTTCGCCTGCTTTTAGGAGCTCCTTAGTTATTCCGTCATCGCCAGGGTACTTGTTGTTCTTGAACTGCTTCAGAGCCGTCTCTATCTCGCACGGCTTGACATCGGATATCTCCTCGGTGTAGTGGCGCATGAATGGGGCTCTGTGGTCTTCATCACTGTGTCTCGTTGGTTTAATCATGCGTGATGCATACAGCTGTCCGTAAAATTCCTCTACCTCTTCGAGAATCTTGAACTTTGAGGTAATGGTGTTGCCATCCAGTTTTAAGTTTCGTCAAATGGGGCCTCCCAAACTGCTGAGCGAAACATTCGACCCCCGATTGCTGCCTCTATTTGGCAAGTGTTGTAGTGTCGGAGGTCGCGTCGTATCAGTTTTTTAATAAGGTGGCTGAGGGATCTTCCATCTGACGAAGATGACTGAGTGGAGGGCTGATCACGCCTCCTCCTCATGAGTTCGAGAGTCTCGGGTGAGAGTTTGGATTCTAGCTGTTTGCATTTTCCAGGAAACAACTTCCGAGATACTTCTTACAGCGTTTTGACCACTGTATCGGTCTTCTCATCAACAGTGCCAGTGGTTTCCAATATTGCGAAACGATTTTGAAGTTCCAGTTGGAACTGTTCGGACCCCAGGGCTGCTTGGAGCGCTGTGCTGTAGGTCGGAGAGTTAACTTTATCATACGGAACATTTCAGCCTTGAAGTTGGGGTTTAGAGAGCCTCGGACAAGTCTGTGATCGCTGCTGGTTTTAAACTTGTGGATCATCATCTCTAAATATGTACTTACTGCCAGTGATGAAGAAAAGCTGGTGATGAAGAAGGAAAAATCATTACCATTCGTTATTTCTAATTACCATTCGAGTTAAAAAGAATGGTAAATAATGGTAATTAGACGAACAGTAATTAGATTTGCAAGTATTTTTATTGAAATAGTCCAGTTTTTAATAGATAAAGACCTGATGATTTTACCAGCGTGTAGAAGATCTTATATTGGATACACCTGACAAATAATTATACTGAAGTAATAATTTGATTACCTTTGAAAACGCGAATGGTATATAGAAATATTCTGGACCACATCACTTTTCGAACAGGAGAACTTAAATTACATAGCCATACTTGGTCTTTGACACATGTCTTTGGCTCTGTAGTATAGTGTTGACTACCGCTGTTTAATCTATGGTCAGTCTAGAGCACAGTTACGCATAAATACGAAAATATCGGATCTGAAACATCGTCGAATGGTAATTATGGGTCAGGTCAGGGACATTTTTCAAAGTCGTATTAAACTACTTAAATTTGTTCTTTCGCACACAATATTTACTTACAATATAGATTAGTTATTCTATTAACCGAAGATGTATTTAATAAATCGTTCTTCCAAGAGATTTTTTACCAAGATGTACTAATGTATTAAAATCTGGAGAAAGGGACACCGATGGTAATTAGATTTTCGGTGTGGTTTTTGAAATTTGGAGCATTTCTAATAAAATACAAGGGGTTTTCACTGTTGCGCCTAATAGAATGCAACGTTAACTAAATGAAAACAATATCAGGTAAAGATTTCGTTAACGTTTAAGGTATTCTTTATCGCCGGCCGTGTAATCTGCACGAAATGAAATATTCACCCTCACAGATGGCTTATTGACCATCAAAAATGGTCAGAATTGGATGAAACCGAGATCAACGGATAGAGAAAAATCAGGCGATTCTAATGATATATATACCTCATATTCGTGAATTTGGCGCATAAGCAAGGTTGCCTTTCCAGCGTCGATATTATAAGCAGGGATAAGACAATCAATAAAATATCAAGATGTTTGGGATTGGTGTCTAAGATTGCGATGTTAATACGTATTATCTAATGTGTGATTCAATATCTATTATTATTGACGTGCAAACGCAGTTCGTAGATATACCAATATTGCCACCGATATCGTGATATTGAATCGCGATATTTATTGACTGTCTAACTTCAACCCAATCTTTATTAACTTAAATATTTCCATAGGTTTAAATATATGTAGGTGGTTTAAATGTTATTTAATTACTTATTTTGCATAATTAACAGCATGCAACAACAAACACTAAATGTAAATATTAAACATACATTTAATTAATTCTCACGACCCGTAATGGTTTTTCTGCACCTATAGGTGCAATTTGTAACGGAAATTAAATGCCTCGTACAATCCAATTGAAATATTAAATAACATAAGAATTGTAATTATTATTTGTAAATAAATTTAGTTAAACAAAACTAAGTTTTTTGATAAAATAGTGGTCTTAACTAAAAGAAAACAAAATTAATGAGCGAACTATAAATTTAGTTAAGTGTTTAAAGAGGCTTTGTGTCATTAGGATAAGGTTTAAATTCCTTACATGAAAGAGTTTATAAACTGGTTTTAACATGGTATGATTTTATATTATGGTCTAGAAAAATAGACGTGCTAAGTGCAATATTTTACACGTGCAAATACGAACTCATTTCTATAGTATAAAAGACAAACATGCTAAGTGTAAAACTTAGCAATTTGCACGTTTGTCTGCTAGACCATCGGTTCATTAACAAAATAGGTATAAATAATAATGGAAACTAATAAAATTCCGAAGTACATTAGAACTACTTTTTAGGGCTATCATGAAATGTAAGTTTGTAGGTACAACCGAAATCGGAAAAACGCGGTACCGTGGCAAAATTTTTGCAACACCTCCATTGATTTTTAAGTGGTATAAGTTCAATTGTTTAAATATTACTTCATCTAGCTTAGGTACAAATTTGTAATTTATTATTTCACTATTAAATTTTACTATTAACAATGTATATACATGTTTACTATAAACTAAACATCATACACTTGTAGAATTCCCTCGGATTTCTTTCTTCGCAGCTTCAGATAACTCCGCAACGTTTACAAGATCTTTATATGAGCCCGGGAACGGTGTGTAATGGCCCCAAGACTGTATGTCTTGGTACAGAGCTTCGCCGGGACACTCAGTGGCTCTAACTTGACGGTGTCCGACGAGTTTGTAATCAGCCTGTATATAACCTTGTTCTACACCAGCTGCTATTAATGCCTTCGCTGTTTTTAGCTGTTGAGATGGTGGGAGTTCAACTGTAAAATATACATGGGTACATGAGATTCAGTCACCTCTTGAATCCACCGTGTTAAGTCAAGATAATAGACCATCGATTTCGTTCTAACTTAAGGACTAGATACGCATCAATAACATTTTTAAGTAAAGTAACAGCAAGACGAGTACTTAAATACTGCTTGTACTGTAAAAAAAGTAGAGAAGAGAGAGAAAAGAGAGTGCAAAGTAGTGTAGAATTTTATGCGCTGTGATAAGAGTTAGAGATTCATATCAAACTCTCATCACTGCTAATGACTCTTATGAGTCTTAAGTTTTCTACAAGTATTACACCCGAGTCTAAATGTGTGGCATGGCCGTGTGTTTCTGACTTCTATTCACGTCATCTTATGGTATGTAATAGGTACTTTTTCTATCCGACATAATTTAATCTGGTATTTGTGGGCATTTCCACACGAAATGAAACACAAAAAAGGTACTTACTTCTCCAGTCGCCTATAAGACAGATACCAACACTGACGGTGTTGAAATGCAGGGAGTGTGCACCCAAGGTCTTCCAACCACGGCCCTCGTAAGCTGCCCCGTCACTGCCTACACAGAAACTGTAAGGAAAGGGTTGTGATGAGACATAGGTACTCAAAAATGGGTCGGCTTAATTGTTTTAACCGTCACGTCAATACTTATTCACTTCGCCTGATTCTAAGCTAAATGCAAAGTCATAGGAATGAGGGCCGCTCAGTTTAACGGTCTTAAGCATCGGTTTTTAAATATCTTTTGAATATACAAATGAAGTAACTGTATGCAATTGAATTGGTCAAATCAGGTTGACTCGAGTTTTTGATGAACTCAACTCAATGACCGACCGTTGGTTAAAACCACAACAAATTGAAGGGACATCCCTTGACTCACACATTTATGATCTCTAATTAGGGTGACGAAACTGTCTACGGAAGCCAGGCAGTTTCATCAATGAAACAAACCCACTTGGTTTAATTTTAATATGAACTTTCTTATGCTCAATCCTAGATCGAAATTGAGAAGATGTTCAGTTTATCAACTGAATCTTTAAGTTATTATGTATTCATATGGCTTAGTAGTCGATTCGCACTAGTATATTCGCACTTCTCGGGCGAAACGATCCTTTATAAAATTAATATTTGACTGAATCTATTAGCGTGCGGTTGGTCACCTCTCATTTTCTATCTTGTAAGGACTAAAGTATGTATTAAAGCCACCAAGATCTACGTGGTAAAATCCAACTTCTCCTGTAAGCTGATACACGTGCTGATCGACGGATGGACCTCTGGTGCACGTAGCAGTTCCCGCAAAAGTCAGAATTACCCACGTTAGGAGTTAATAGCGCTCTAAGGTGCATACTTTAGATGCAATTATATTCTTGTAAAAACTTACTTATAACCGACATCCCACCATCCATTGCCATCAATATGCATGAACTGCATCTGTCTCATTGCAGCTGAACACTCCTCCTTATCCATACAGGCGGCTGGTATGTATGTGTGGTGGATAACCACATATGGGACGGGTGTATGAAGCGGTGTCTTTTGTCTGGGGGCTCTAGCCAGCCAATCACTGCGAGTGATGAAAGGGAAGTTGTAGGACTGAATCTCATTGTTTAACGGCTCACCTAAAAAAAATATTTAGATGATAATTGTTTTCTATATTAGTTATATGACGGCCTCTGTGACGTAGCAGTAGTGCATGCGACTGCTACGCAGAGGGCGCGGGTTCGATTGCCACTCAATGCAAATATTTGTATACATGAATATGTCTATTTGCATTGGCCTGGGTGTTTCTTTGTATAATAAGTATGTATTTACAAAAAAAGTATATAAGTATGTTTATCAGCATTCTAGAACCCATAACACAAGCTAGTTAAGCTTACTTTGAGTCTAGGGAGCGATGTGTTGAATGTCGTAGAATATTTATTTTATTCCAATCAGTCTATATCTAGTTAATAATAATCATTTAGAGCAATGATCTCTATGTATTAATTCTAGATAAGCTGTTTAGAAAAAAAAATGTGTCACGTTTCCTGAGTGAGGCGGGAAATAATTTTGAATTAGGAACGGGATAATTTGGAATTCGTAATAAAATTATTTTCATAATCTCTTGACTTTGAATGTTCTACGTAGGTACCTATGTACTTTATAGTTTGTACTTCCTATTACTATGATAAACATAGGTATGCACATGTACATATATAATGTATTTTCAATACACACAGATAAGAATAACACGTAAAACGTAACGTGCACAAGACAATTTGCTGATAGTCAAATGTTATCAATTAAACAAACAATGTTACGTTCAGCTTTACTCTCTGTCAGATCAGATAGGATCTTTTAAACACATAACCAAATGTGTTAAAATTACGAACATTACCTACATGCAAAATAATTTTGAGAGAGTATTTCTATACCTATACATGTAATGCAATGCAATTTCAATGTGAAAATAATATATAAATAAATTTTTAACAAATAAAAACGACTTAAAAAACGACACCCAAATCAGTTTACCCAGTCAAAAGTTCAAAAGGTAACAAATATAATTAAACAATCAAATTGCGACCCACCTTCTCTTTTGAAGTCGGTTAATAACAGCATAAATCTAACAATTCTTACCTTTATAAGAGCTCGGCATCGCAGTGACCACACTGAGAGCACACACACACACAAATGCATAACACAACATAACTCTGTGCATATTGTAAGTTTTGATGAACACTAGTCAGCTCACCACATGCGTCACTGTTCACTGTCAATCTGTAACAATACGAACATACGATGTACTTATGTTTTATGTCTACATCCAACGGTATTGATTACACTTATCAATGATGCTTCACTACGCTTAGAGTTCAATAACTACGCACCTATCTCAACATTTCGAGATTATCTACTCACTGTATAGCCTACCTACTACTTTTTATACGACCGACTGCTTGAAAAAGTGGATCGTCCTAAATTTTCTTTCAGAGTGGTACCCAATGACGCAACTTTGCGTCCTGAAAATTCTCAGTCAGGTTAACCCTTAATAGGGCCCGAGCCTGTGAGTGCTTTTTCTTCAAACTAACACTGGTTCCTGGCTAATAATAGGTCATAGATTTCATTTTTCTAAATATTTTTTATAGGGGTTGCATTTTAGGGGTAGTTTTTCCGGTGGTAAATAATATACCATTGCCCGTTTGCAACTTCAAAATTTTGCGGAGTGGTGGTAAAATTGTTACCATTGCCCCTTCTGCCGCATTTTTATTTTAAGACTAGTGGTTTCATCTGTGTTTGTCATACATTTTTTGTTAAATAAATTTATGTAGCTACCTTATTATTTTATTTATTAATTTTTATTGTTATCTATACTAATATTGAAAACAAGTAAGATTTCTATTCATAGACTTTACACAAGTCCCGGCTTACCGTAACAAACAAACTGATTTTTATATATAGTTACCTACGGTTTTCAGTAAGTATAATCGGGCAATGGTAACTATTTTACCACTTAAAAACGATATCGAAAAATGTATTAAAAATCGTTCCTGAAAGCTGCTAATACGTAAAACGAAAGTAAATATACCCTATTTTATAAATTTGTATCGTAAAATCTCTTATAAGAATTATTGTAGAACAAATTTGCACAAAATTCGCACTCGACCACTAAAACATTCAATTTTTGCCACCAAAATTCGTTGGGTCAACTTTGACAGTACCGTAGATTGCTAAAATGACTTTGCCAACTTATGAAGTGTTAAAAATATGACAGTAAACTTACTAAAAAAATATAATGAAATCAAGGAATAACATTTAATGTTTCCATTTTTAATATATCTCAAATTTTGTAGAAAAGCAGAAAGTGGTAATATATATACCCTTACCCTATTAAGGGTTAATGGCGCATATTATGTGCGTCATTTAAACGAAATTTATCAATTTGGTAAAATTAAGGTGGCAATGAATCGGTTATTGGAAATCTTATTCTGACATGTCTCTTTTTATTTTTTCACTTTTTCAATGCGAAGTCGCGGTCAAAATCTAGTTTAATAATATCTGCAAGGTTGATATATAGGTAAACAATAAAAAATCGTAGACTGAGAATGAGCGAGTCTACGGACCGCTACGGACAAAATAATAATTTGACAAGTGTGCCTGATTCGTGTCGGTGAATAACCTGTTAAATTATAATAGAGCCAGTTTTAACACTTCCTATTTATATAAAAAAAACTTCCTGTCCCTTGATATGATCTAAATTTACATAACGAGATTTAAATTAAAAAAAAAAAAGTACTGCACCGCATACGGCCAAGGAAAACTTAATTGGTAATTACTGAATGAATTTATGAACAAAAATGACTCATGTTCACGAAGTAGGTAAGTATAAGTTGGTTAAGTGCCAATTGAAAATTATGTAAAAAACGTGAAAACTGACGTCCATGTGGGCGGAGCCGCCGCGGGCATAGATTTGTAAAGAATTATATCTAGTGATGAATCTAAGTACCTATCTATATATGTGTGTATGAAGATCAGCTTACCTTTTTCAGCAGTGTCACAAATTACCTATACTGATAAATGATTGAAGAAGAGTCACAGACCAATTCGAAAAATATCTTATACGTAATCCCTTTTTTATTCAGCACGAACTTTCACACGTCCTGTCTGTTACGTGAGTTCAACATATACATTAAAATTAACTTTACACATATGTTTATATAGCAATTTACTTTCAAAGGTGATTCCCCATGCGTGGGGTTCGATAGCAGCGGTGAACTGTCGTAGTAATGGTTCCGCTGTTTTTGGGCATTTTTTTTGTTCCGTTTAATTAAGAAAAAAAATAATTTGTATTGATTAACTTGGTCGTTAAAGTGAGAATAGTCGAAGTAATTGGATAATTCAATGGGTCAATGTTCAATACGTTAAAATAGATAAAATAACTGAGTATACTTTTAAACTTTTTGCAAGTGTTATTTTCATTATGTAGGTACATACCTATTTTATGACTGTTTCTTATTTTTATACCAGCTAATGATTGGCATGCGTCGCAATGCGGTTTTTATTTCATTTTACCAAGTCAACTACCTAGCATCTCAAACACGTGCACAATTACCAATTTTTTTTATCGAAACCAAACAAAAAGGTATTCATTTTAACCTATCTTTAAGTAGATTCACTTATGCATCATCATCTTTATGCTCCGATCCATTTCTCAATTCTTTATTGTACCTACACCTAGGTTACGGATACAAGTTCGGAACATTTATTCAATAGTAGAATGCACCATGGGCAGCCTTATCACTAAAGCTGAGTTCTCGCTTTCCATAAACCAACTCCAAGGACAAAATGTTCTGTGTTATTCCAAACCATAATTATTAATCTATCCCTGTTTCAATTCGTCAAGCCGTAAGAGCATTATAGAGAAACAAAAATCCAAACATCTTTACGAACTTTTATAATAGATATTACCTATAGTAGGCTAGGATAACTTGCCCTTAAGAACAGGGCTATCAAATAGCTTTGCTTAGTACCTAAGTGGTGCCAGATATTAGCGCTTTCAAATAAATGAAGTACATACTTATTAGCCTGGTTATCAGTGTAGATTTCGATATACTTAATCATATTTATACTGAACAATACCACATTTCTCCAGTCCTAGGTAATAGGGGGTGAGCCTATTCTCATGAATCATCATAATTAAAATATTTATGTTTTTATTTTTAAGATAAACTTATCGACTAATAGGTAAGATACTTGCCGATGACTCATAATCTCATAAATTAATGACGTAAAATTAGTGGTGTGACTCAGTGTTATAGTAAAAAAAGTAAAAAGCACCGGTTTTTGGTTCATTTACACTTCATCTCTGGAAAACGCGATTCCATCGACTACAAATCTAAAACATAAAAAATACCATGTTAGCAGAAATGTAAATTTTCAAGATTCAAGATTCAAGATTGAAAACATACAGGCGCGATTTTTTATGGTAGGTAACATTAACCAATTATTCTGTACGCATTATAAAGCTTTTCTATGAGCGACGCAAAATATTTTTTCAGGCGTAAAGTATATCTTTTATGTCTAGAAGTCATTGTAGGTTCACTAGAAACCCTTCTCACCGTTGTAGCACAGAATGCATACCTAATATTACTTTGTAGCACAATGCTTATGGGTAAAAAAATATTGTAGATATGCTACAGCAGCAGGTCACGCCAAATTGTGTAATTGTAGTAAGTAGCAATACTTAGAATAAATCTTAAAAATTCACGTGAAAATACAGACAAATTAAAATCTTACCTAAACCTAATGTTGCTTGTGATGATATTGATGTATTAATGATATTCAGAACTGGTCTATGCGTAACCTTAACTCGATATTGGTGAGAGATCAGAGTGAGATTATGTAATCAAAGATTATGAATGAGCCAGCAAAAAACTACAACTAGGTGCGAATCTAATCCGGTTTTGCTCCAATTGATTCCAAGTAGTAAAAAATGTTAGCATTGACCGCAAAGATAGTTTGATGATGCGATCACAATTTAATATTGCCAACTGTGGGAATATTCATCATCACCCAAATTAGCTTAGCGGATGGCACCGGGTTCAATCCCGGTGGCATCCGAGGCTTTTGCTTTGAAATTCAGGGTATGCTTACTCCTTCTTCTTCTTATATGGCTTATACGGTTCTGAATCCTGATCCCATCTTAGCCAAACTTATCTGCTAGTCGGTGCACCTGCTAAATAATCTAAGAGACTGGCGCAGACAGAAAAAGACGATATACCTTCTACTCATAAAAGTGCAAACGTAGACGTAAGTGCGAAATGCTATAATATATGAGTGATCGAATTCAATATTTTCAAAGTTCAAGTGCGCGATAAACAATCAATATTACGTACAACCTACCAATGAAGGTAACTATCGTGAGGAAACCGTATATAGGTACTTGAAAACTCTTCATTGTTAAGAACTTTCAAGAATGATATTTATGTTCTCCAAGGTTTTCTGAATCTATCAACTCGAATTTGATCCATAGACTGACATTGAGAGAATGCAGGTGTCCTGTGGTGGGAGATTTTACAAACATGTTGACAAATACAGCATGAATGTCATATCATAGTTTATAAGGCATACCTGGTCCCCCGCCAACACAGGCAGATGTGACGAAATACTCTGTGGTTTTAGTCACTTCGAGTTCCAAATATGCTATACCGAATCTAGTACCATCCGTTCATGGATGTTTAAATTATACTTAATACCTGTACCTATTATTATTTTATGTTTATGACCCCCATATCTATATTATTATTTTAAACAGGTAAAGTTTGTGAGTTCGTGAGTTTGTGACGTTGTAATCTCTGGATTTACTGAACCGATTTTAAAAATTCTTTTACCAATAGAAAGCAACGTCATTTGTGAGTGAAATAGGCTATATATTTTATTGGAACACTGAAATTTACACCCGGGCAAAGCCGGGTTCCGGACCGCTAGTATCAGATCGTCTACTCCCACCTGTTGTATACCATTAGTCCACTGATCTGTATAGATAATACAGATCAATGCATTAGTCCCACTTTTATCATATAATCATTTACAATAATTGGAATAATTCCACTAAATTTCCTACAGTTCTATCACCTGCACATTAGTACAGCAGGGAACAACGTGCATGACACTCGAAATGTCTCAAAAAAGTTAAACTGTCATCAATAAACGGGCATTATAGTATTAAATAAGAAATGAATAAAATTGCAGAAGTCATTTCATTACTGAATATCAACTAACCCTCAATGAAGCTATGGTTCAAGAGTGCTGAGCTTCTCATGAGTGGATTAAAATGCCAACGAAATGTATTTACTAGTTCACAAGGGTCAATAAACTATTTCTTCACGGAACCCTAATAGGAAGTGTGTTGACTAAATCACAATATCATTAAGAGTCTCTCTGATTACTGAGTCCTTAGCTAACTGATAAGTGTCATTTATGTGTTGATTATTACTAGTACTATGCCCTTGATGAACCTTGAGGGGCTCCCCGACAAAATAGGCATAAAATAAAATTGTTATATGAACAGTCAGGGACAAAAGTCGATTAACACTAAAATATTTACAATTCCTTTTTACATTGGAATACACGGGTCAGTCATTAATTTGTATGTAGTTTTATAATCTCCAGAGGACAAACCTTACGTATTATAAGGTTTGTTTCTTATTTTGGTAACAATTTAAGGACTAAGGTGATCTATAAATTAGAATTATGTTAACCAACTTTTGTCACTGACTGTACTTTGACGGGGAACCACTTGCAGAGATTCTATCACTAATAATATAACCTTATGTTATATTAAATTTATACGATTTCTTTAAACAGTCTAGGTCTAGAGTATAAAGCACCTAATAAAGCCAAACTGAGGCCACCATTGTAGCATTACTTATGTATTAAGGGCCTTTAGGTGTGCAAAAGTAGGCATTTATCGCTATCCCGGCCGCTCGAAAAATATTTCGCGCGGCCGCAGTGACGGTGAACTCAGTGTTGACCTCGCCAGCGGCACCGTACGGAATAAACAGAATGGAAACTTGATTTGACTTAGAAAATTAAATGCCGTTTTTATTATTTAATTTAGTCTACACTTATAATATAATATAATATGATAAGTATATATGTATGTAAAAATTTAATAGAAAACATCAATAGTTTAGCCATAATGTTGTAAAAACAAACAACAACATCACGAAAAGGAGTAACTTTAGGATTTTTTTCTATCGAGTGAAGTTTATTAGATCCGGTAACTGAATACGAATTTGACTAGACTAGATCCTTAACTAGTATATATCTTTTTTTCGGAATCTAAAATGCTTTTTTCTATGACTTCTTTCTTCAGATTGTTTCAACGAACTCATAAACGCGGCCTTTGTGGAAATACCTCGCCTTAAACTCTGCAATGGCGACCCTCATTCGCGACTTACAGGAATTTTAGGTAAAAAGCTCTTGAGGAAGGTAAATAAAATTTTACTTAATTTTAAATTTTTTTAGAAAAATATTTACATCACATTATCTCTACCATCGGTCGTTCACTGCCAAACACAGAGGTCTTGTATCGCCTTTGTCTAATTATGTTATGGTTACTTGAAAATACGAAAACTTGGTAAGTAATTTAAGGTCTACAAAACTTTCTCTCAAATCGAACAAAATTTAGCATAGATACAGCTGCAGCTTCTCAATGATAAACTTAAGTGAGATGTTAGTTGGTACTTCCCCGGCCGAAACAAGACAAGATGAGCTGCATTCGTGCAAGGAGAAACAAGTTTTTGTCACCACGCATCCACTCTGATTTAACTACTACATCATTAACTCATTGTGTACTAATGAATAATCTTCACGCTTCGGAGACGCTGAAATTTTTGTCCGGAAATATTTCAGTCTTTATTTATAGTGACTATAAAGATGAAGTTACAATGTTGATGTGTTATATCATCTGATTACAAGCCATTCATTCATCTTCATTTTTAAAAATAACTATACCGCTGATCACAAATATTGGACTGTACAAAATTGTGTCTATAGGAGTTTCCGGCCCACATTTCACATATTATGTACTTACCTATACCATTAACCTGAGTCTGATACACCTTGGTAAGTTATTAGACAGATATTTGTAAAGACTTTTATATAAGAAAAAAAATAACACCCGGACATTAGCCACTGTTTTATTAGTTGCTAACAAAATAGTGACTAGCTCTTGGCTCAGTAGTTTTTGACATCTATATGTTAATTTATACTATCCAATCGAACGTAGTAGATAAAACATAAATGTACATAAGTCACTAATTAAGTATTCCAACAACATTTAAACTGAATAGACACAATCATAATTTTTAGATTTACGATTTACGATTCGTTCGGCTTTGCTTGCCACTTGGTATAAAAATAGAATTGAATGGACTTGCGTTTATTATTTTGATAAAAGTCAGTGACCAGGTTTTGATTTTGGAACCGGCTTTCGGTTTAACCCGTGACTTAGGTTCATTAGGACACAGTTTATACCAGCTAAACCATCAGAAAAAAAAAATAAAAAAAACATATAACACGATTGCAGCCACCCATGGGTTCATCAATAATTGAATGCCCGTGGGCGTATATAAAAAGTTAGACAGAATCTCGTTAAAACAGAAAATTAATAGTTACATAGGTATAGGTACCTACTAATCTTATTTATGTATTTTAAAAATGCCTTTCAGCAATAAATGGTTTGATTGTTCATCTACTAGTACTGCCCTCTAGTTACCCTTTGACATACAGATAATAAGTTGTAAACAAAATAATTCCATTCAACTTGTAATGAAACCGTTGCGTGCATTTTAAAATTAATAAAGTGATTTTAATTATTGTGGCTACAATTCATTGCGTATTATTTCATATCATCATAGTTAACCTAATAGGGTCATAGAATTTTACTAGGTACGCACTAGGGAGACAATTTTTGCTCGATATACGAGTAGGTAAGAGATAAAACTTGGTAAGTAGGTATTCGTAAGTTTGAAAGAATCTAGGGATATTAATTAAGACACGGTTAAAACGTAGTTAAGTCGAGATCCTCGTAAGTAGATTGACATGTTGGCATATCGTGTATTTTAGCTCATTTGTACGCAGCCTACTTTCTGTAACCTACCTACTATTCATTTTGTACATTCACTGCGTAATGTCGAAGGTAACGTTAAGGAAAATTAGAGAGAATAAATAAACAGCTAATTAATTGACGAGGCCTTTCGCCATGTTGACATAAATAAGTTGTACGGAATGTATCGAATACTGTCGATCTAGATACGTGTCTAACCTTCAGTGTCGGTTAACCTTACGAAGAAAGTACAAAGGTGTGCTACAGCCCTTTAGTACAACGACCGATTATTTTACAGGCGGCTTCACTATTACTGCTTGAGTAGATTTTGATGGTGTAAAACCTTTGTTACACCTTTTATTAAATAAAAAGGTAGTTAGGTGACAACTCACCATATTAAAGTTTCAGCTGTAGGTGAACTGCCCATTTTTTGAATCTAAAGTGGTTTATTCATCCACAGGATGGGGTACTTATTTGGCGTATTCACATGATTTCCTTAGCGTCCACTACCGCAGAATAACTAATAGCCACTACTTTGAATATTTTTAACAATTAAGAATAATATTATGTTAAATTTAAAGACTTTATTCTTATTTACTAAAAAATCTTCAAAAAAAAGTGAGCCAGGAGAATCAACTGAATACCTTGGTACGTTCAACAAGAATTATAGTAATTTCGGTAAGAGTGAGAGTCACATTTATTATTACAACATGTTTATTAGGCTAGGAAAAAATAAATACTTAAGTGTAGAATATAATGGCATAGATGATTAGCTATTCAATTTATTCTATAAATCAGTCTTTGAATATTATTTTTTCAGGATAATTTATCGTCTTCAGTTGTTTAAAATCAGGCATTCCAGGTACGAAATTTTCCCAAGTGGATATTTCTGCCATGAGCGCAGTTCCAGGGCACTCTGTATTCATGGCTTGCTGATGTCCGATCAGTTTGTAGTCTTCTCTGATTTTGCCCATCTGCACCCCTGTTCTGATGAGTGCTTTCAGCGTGTCCATTGATTTTTTGGGAGGCAGTTCCGCTATAAAAAGATAAAATTGATTTTAAATTAAAAGGTAAGTAAATAATTAGTGTTGATGAATAATGTGAGTAGATTATGCATAAGTTTTTAAACTTCGTTAGATATTTTTAGGATGAACCAATGATGGACGAGTATATGAGTATTGTATTCACATGAATAAAATAATATTGTTGAATGAGGCACTCCGCTGCTTTACGCGGACAGTTTCGAGCAAATACCGTCCACATAGCGTGCGGTTTCGTACAAAAAAGAGCAACGAATGTATTTAAATGAAACCACGCGCAGTGCGGACGGATATTATGTAAATATCAAACTAGATTAACATACCTCTCCAATCACCAATCATACAGATGCCGACGCTGTAGTTGTTTGCTGGACCAGCATGTATACCTCTGTGGTCCCAGCCTCGTCCTTCGAAAGCACTTCCCTCGGCTCCTATGCAGAAACTGAAAAAAAAAGGAATCATAATGATTCCATGCCATAAAGGTCGAGCAGATTGATTCCCGCTCTGTCCAACATTTTGTATCAATGACTATTGCACTAGTTCGCATCATGCATAGGTAAAATATAAATGCGCTGAGCATGAATGAAAACCACGTATTCTGACGTAGAACTCGGTCATACCCAGGTCATATCATTACGTCACGTCGCGTCTCGTCTAGATAAATTTTAAGAAAGCTTGCGTTACGTTATATGAACGATTCAGCATACAAAAATGTTTGTCTGGTTGTCGGTTTGTCTGTTTGTTCGCGATGGATGCAAAAACTGTAGGAAGTTTCCAACGGATTACTTTAATACAGGTATTGGTAAACATCTTGGACAAAAGTCAAAAATTAAAATTTGTAAAGTTACATACTTTTGTCGTTGACTCTACATTATCAAGTGTTATTTATACCGGTCATTATATTACTATTTTCGCTTACTTGTATCCAATATCACCCCATTGCATGCTATTGTGAAAGTTCTGCATAGACCGCATCGCTTGTGCACATTCCTCTATGGTATAGCAGGCTTTTGGTATGTACGTGTGATGTACTACAACGTAAGGGACAGGCAGCTTCGCTGGTACTTTGTCCGTGGAGGGGAGAGCTACCCAGGCAGCACGTGGAATGTAATTGAAGTCATAATGGTCTGGAGTACCTGATGGAACACACGTCTTTTTGTAATATTCTGGAACGAAATTATCTCTAAGTAAAGCGCTGAAAGCTGAAATGCAACATCCGTGTATTTTTTATCGCAAGACCTTAAATTTGACATGTTAGTGTTTCAAATTTCCCACGGGGGCATCGTTAGGTATATTTTTAACTTTTATGCAATTTTGGCATAATAAAGCTGGTAGGTACCTACGGGTCAGCTAGTAGAATGTATTTTTAGCAAACCTTACTTAGGTATATTAAATTTATCTGCCCTTTAATTTATAAAGTCAAATAAATACTTTATTTATACAATATTATGGTTCAGTAATTATTTAACATTTTTTTTGTTTATAAACTGGCAATTCAATAAAACAATAGGATCATAAATTTAAGAAACAAAATAGAACACTCACCTTCATTTACAACTCCTGAAAACACGTGTACAGATAAACTTAAGAAAACAACAACAACACAAATACAATAAGACAATCGGACAAACGCCATTCTGCCTGAATTATTGAAGTACCAATAAAACGTTGTTGTAAGATTTTGTATTATATACCACACCACGTGCTAATGTTCTTTCCCGTCCGGTACTTTCCCTCGCAGAGGTTCAACGAGATAAGCAATATTATTATGATAAAACTTAGCACACCATATTGACCATTTTATTTATATACGTGTTTATCTACTTAACTTTACAGATAAAACTCTTAATTGGTCAAAAGTGAAATTGACTGTCAAAAGTTACGCAGCTTGCAAAAAGTGTGCTTTTACGCAGCTAAACACTTGCAGGGAAATCAAAATCTATAGGTAGAGCATTTCGGTTTCATCCGAGCTAACTTCTTCAGGTCGTTAGGTCGTCTAGTTGGGGTGTCTGCAGTCTGACCTTTTCCTTAGGTACCGCTTCGAGGTCTCCACTCTCTAGAACTCTCTTGGGGTCATCGATCCATCAGGAAATGTGACTAGCCCCTTTATTGGTGTCTATTACTCTAAAGCAAAGTTAATTTAGTCCCCTATCCTGTTTTGTACGGAACCCTTAAGAGATCCACATCATAGATTCTTGACCAGTTTTCTTTTCAGTCAAAAATACTTTTGCCGAATAAAAGTTATGACGCAACATATATACTCGTACCTATACGCATGTTTGAGACTCCAAAAAAACAAAAGGTTTCTTGGAAAAACTGATTAGAAGCCTAAGCCTAAGGAAAAATAACCATTTGGGGCAATAATGTATTGTGAAGATTAATATTATTCATATTTATATTATTAATATATTATTATTATTAATATAATATCATCATAGTGTTGTTCCCAGTTGCGTCTGAGCCCTTCAAGGCCAAGCCTAAAGTCCGCTTAATCCTTCTTCTCTTTTTGGTTTCAGTTATATGGCTTTTTGGACAGTGTCTGACCTCCCAACCGCGAGAGGAAAGCCTGCAGAGCCTCGCCCGTCAATCAACTGGTGTACCGGCGTGCAGGTGAAGAAAGCTTGAGCCTCGAAGATTTTGGTGAAGCTCCAACAATACCCATTACATTAACATACATTATGTTCATGTTTGATCTCACCATTGCCATTCATTGCTCAAATTATTTTCTCAGTTGAATAGTAAAGTAACCTATAGGTATATAATTGCGTGAAAACGCATCTTTCAATGTTTCTCAATTAAAAAGCGCCACATAGCCCACATAGGTATATTAAAATTGATCTATTTGGAATGATGGTTTCTGTTTTTGGACTCCACCCAAGCTTACCATCAGAATGGTAGGTAGGTAAGCTTGGGTGAAGTCCTATATTATTTTCAAGTTGACGAACCGTAGCCTTTTTTCCGTACATTTCAAAAATATAGGTAACTACGAATTTAATGTTTTAACTACCTACCTATTATTTCATTTAATTCAATGTGTACTCGTAGATAATAACTATTACACAATTGTTTTCAACTATTGCAACTTGAAAAGCAAATTGACAATAATGACGCGCTACAACTGGTTCACAATAATAAAGGAAGGATTTAATATAGATGTCGAGGCAAAGAGGTCAACTGATGACTGTCTCAACTTAAGATTGGGGAATAACATGCACGTGCATTGTGCAGCAGTTCTAAGGACGGTGCCAGACTTGTTTATTTGTTTTAAACATATATTTTCTCTATACTCACATACGCAATCACACAATTCGATTTCTTCTTCAGTGGTAGGTATAATAATCTTGGGCAAGCATTGACCAGTCAATTAATAACGCTATACAATATTATGATATCTGTGTCAATACCGGTACGAATCGCGTTTGCACATCAATAATTATGTATTAAAATGTGTGATTCCTTGCCTTATGTGATCAGTTTAATAATAATTTAATATTGGTATGCATGCTATATTACCTATATGTTTGTGTTGTGTACATGTTTGTGTGCAAGGCTGTTTACATGCAGTACCTACCCAAATGGCATACTGACCAATGACTTTGTTTTTGCGTAAACAATTTGTTGTCATGATCTTTTCTCAAGGCAATGAGAACAAGGCAAATACTTAGTTCGGTGTTTGATCACGATTTTTCAAGTGAAATATTTTTGAGAAGACCTTATTTACGAAATAAGAACTTTAAAGAATTCACCAGCGAATAAGTCATACTATTTGAAGTAAATTAAAACGGTCTTTTATATTCAATACCTACGTATTACCTAATCCATGTGTATAATTTCTACAGCTATTAATTTAGTTACAGTCATTATTAGTTTAGTTACAAATTTCGAAAGGTACACTACTTACACAGTAGTGTTATTTTAACGCCATAATTAAGTAAATAAGAGAGTGATACAAGAGCGTGGTACTTCACTGTATCACTTATTCAATAATCCTTCTACCTTGATTTACAATCAAGTCTTATTGGATCGAAAATTATCAAGGTGGGTTTTACCTTGTTATTATAATCAATGTGATCATTGTGATCACTTTTTTCATTATCATAAAGCGAACACACATATATTATTACACATAGAGAAATTCAGTTAAAGATCAGTTTTGACGGATACCTTGTAACCATATATTTTATTTATTTATTTAACATTAATGCACACACCATAAAAAATATTTACAAAAATGGATGCTGGAGCCATTACTGTAGTACGGTAGTGTGGTAGGTAGGTATGCTTATTTTAAGAGAACCTAATTTTTTTCGTAACTATGTACTACTAAAAGTTAATAAATATAGGCTTAATGCCTTGATAAGAATTGGAGTAAACACATTACAACTTCTTTGCGTCACGCAGTCGGGTAAAAAGAAACAAAAATTGTTTAATTATTATTTTATTTTATTTTATATAAATACATTATATTACCTATTAGCGTATTCTTTGCTAACTAAGTAGGTATATACACAGTGAAACAGGAATCAAATTTAACACTAGGCGAATGCGGAAAGTTTGAAAATGTGGGGTATAACAGTAGGGTGAATGCGGAACTTAATTATTTTAATCACGCACGTCACTACACTGCGGTGAAAGAAAGCTATATAAACAACACCTACACTTACGATATCACAACACCTAATCCATTTTGATGAATTGTGACCTATCTTGATAAAAATCTACCCAATAATAATTTATTCGCATTCAGTTATCTTAGGTACAACATAATAATCCAAATAATTAATTTTAGTTTGGTTACAAATACCGCCACGGATAATGATAAAGTGAAATAAATTGGTGCTATTCAAATTGGTGCTTTTTGAATTGGTTGTATTCGAATTGGTGCTTTTAAAATTGGTATTATTCGAATCGGTGCGATCAATGGCATTCCTCTCGAAACTGCAATACCTGTAATGTTAAGGAGTCGCAGTGAATCTATTCCACATTCTGATTTCATTGAATAGTGCGCTACCAGGACACACTGTAGAGGTGACTTGCCGATGGCCTAAGAGCCTGTAGGTTCGAGAAATGAAGCCGAGTTCAACGCCTCTCGCTATCAGGCTCCTGGTTACTTGCAGCATGTTGGCAGGAGGGACGTTTACTAAGAAAAAAAATGCGGTGCATTATATATTTCAATTTGCTGTTATCTGTGTGAATCTAATATAATATCCTTTTATTCTATCTGCATCTAAGTATAACACATCCTATGAATCCCACTGGCATTCGAGGTTATAGAAGCCACGAATGCAACTGGACCCAACCTTCAAGCCATGAAGAGTACTGTGACTTGCTAAAAATGAAGTGTAGTAAAGATGGATCGTTTTTATTCCAAACGTTGATAAGGGAGGTTTTTATGTCGCTAAATACATACAGTAATTTTAAACAGTTTTTACCTAATAGAGCGGCATTCTATGTCTAAATATACTTATTTTATAATTCATGCCTACGTATTACTTTAAAGCGTTATACTTACATTCATAATTACCGATCAATGCGATACCAATACTTCTGGCATTCCACCCACGTGCGTGCGCCCCTAAGTTCGTCCAGCCTCTACCTTCATAAACGGCCCCATCACCACCGACCACAAAACTTAAACAAACATTGTTGATCAATCTTCAATCATATTTGACTTATTATGATCGAGACAGTCAAATCCATTCACCCGTTAGAGCATGAAAGACTAGCAAAAATCCAAATATCTTCACAAACTTTCACATTTATAATAATAGTAGGATTATAGTTAACATTGTAATGCAGCCCCAGCAATGAGTACCTACTATAAAATAACATTTGTGTATTTTCTGATCGGAAAAATTAGTAGATGGCTCCACCAGCGCCCTAAGCCGTCGAATATATCGGAAAATTTCGAGCATCTAGAAAGGGCCCAGGTAGTTCAGTTGATCAGTGCATTCCCCTGTGATTAAGGGACTATTCATGGGTTCAAGTCCCGTCCTGGATGATCACTTTTTCCGATCAGAAAATCATTGGGAACAATTAGCATGCAATTGCTTTAAAATTTCATTGAGCACTTACTTATATCCAATATCCGCCCACCCATTAGTATTTTGGTGGTAATTCTGCATAGATCTCATACTGTTTATACAGGCGGTTCGATTGGTGCACGCTCCAGTAGCGGTATGATGTACCACCACGTCTGGAACCGGAGTTATGAGCTGTGAAGTCGAAGTAGCCGCACGTGCACCCCATCCCTCACGTGGTACGAAGATAAAAGAATGTGCTGTAAAAAGAACAAAGATTTTCAATTCAATGCAACATAGTGGATTTGGCTAGACCCCGATATTTTCCGTGAAGCGAGTGCCATCTGACCTTCACAACCCAATGGTGACATTTAGGCGATATCAAAGCATTGCAGCTAGACCGTTGTTGTTGGACTTTTTAGGTCTCAAGCTACCCGTAACGACTGCCATAGGTGTTCATATGGCAACCGGGACCGACGGCTTAACGTGCTTTCCGAGGCACAAAAAGAACAAAGATATCGTGGATAAAATACCTACAGGAGAGTTTTTCGCTGATGCGACCACGTTCGGCGACCGCCAGGGTACGTGGCTAACGAATGTCTGGCCATATTGCCCCAAGAAGACATGCATGCAAATGGTTCAACTACATGGATATCTAACATGGTGCGAAGCAGAGAAGTAGAAGCCGGCATTTCTTGGATTTTGACCTCCTATTTAGAGATTAAATAGGTATTACCTAATACTTGTGACTTTACTTCGTTACCCAGTCTGGTCTTGATTGAGAGGTTTAAATCAAGAACCTATCGATCGAAAGTAAATTGGGGCTAAACTTACAGTCTGATTATAATATTAAGAACTTGCAGTTCAATTTTTTTATATTTATATCATAATTACGTACGTATTGGGTCAAAAGTCTGAAAGAGAATTAATGTCATGAAGACAACCGGAGGTAAGTATTTTGGTTACAAGATTTAAGTACATATTTTTATACCTCTGGTAAGAAATTATTGTGCACTTCCAATTTTCATACTGTACTTACAATCACGTGGCGCGTTTTGTTTTAAGGCGAAACCCACAATTAATATAATAATAGCACCCGCCAAACAACAGGCTAGGCCGCACAATATCAACCTTGCCATTTTTCCTGTAATATAAATAGAAATAAGATTTTATTTAAAAGAAAAACACTGAATGTTTTTCACAAATTTAGGTGCAAATTTTTTTTTTGGTACTTTGAGGTGTGAATCAGGAACAATTCATTTTAGTCACACATGTACATAATAGTATGTTTAATTTATATTTAAGGAAGTATTTACAAATACGAATTACGATTTTACTCATCCACAAATTGACCACATCATCAGTAGGTGAGATAGTGGTCAAACGGGGCCGCCAAATGTTAAAAAGAAAATACATAGGTATAAAGAAAAAAATAATTACCTCTAAGGCCTATTTGTTAAAAATAAAATTTATTTAACACAATTTAATTGCAGTTCAGATCTAAACGATTTGTTTCTACAATATCTACGTTATAATGCTCATTCAGTATTCACTATTGAGACTTAAGGGCCCTTTAGAAACCTCTCGAAAAGTACACATGAAGATAATTCCGATAACGGTTTTATGGATAAATTTATAGAATTACTAATACAATGTATACTAACGCATGTCTTGATGCAAACTATTAAGAACCAATCATTGCAAGTAAATTATGACGTAGTGGCAAGTATTCAAAACTAGCCATGCCTCGCGGCTTCCCCTGTGACATATTTCGCCCTAATGGCACCCATTTGTCCCATACTTGACCGTAATTTATTGGTTGTACAATAATGTGTAGAAACTTTTCCAGTTATTTAACATTTATGATTACTGCGCCGCTTTTCTTGGTAGCAACGTGGCCCGTGATAATGTTTTCTTGATAAATGGACTATCCAACCCAACACAACTAAACAAACAAATAAACTCTCCAGTTAAATATGATTAGTCTATCTAGAAGTATAGATACGTATGTAACCAGTTTGTTAACTGGTAACATTATAAACATACATACATACCTATTGTATATAACATTACATAGGTATCTACTGTGTTCCGTACGTATGTTTTACATGTTAGAATACTGGCAGAGTTAGTGCATAATTATAATATTTATGTGCAAGTAAGTACAGTGAGAGTCAGTGGCGGATTTACAATTTTGCCGCCAGTAGGCTATACAAGACTACCACTACCACCCCCCCCGGGGGGGGGTTATGTCGGGATCGAACTGACTAAAACCGCAAGCAGTTTCGGGTCTTAATAACCGGGGTGTAAGGTTACCCCCCGATAGGGGGTTGGGCAAGCATCGTGCCACTTCGCCGACGGTGGGTGTAGGGTGACAGGCGGCCGTCCTGACAACCAACCGTTGGCTCGCGGACAATCAGCTCGCCCCGACACGTTAGAGCCTCGGAGCTGCCCTCTAGAGAGCCACGCCCACTCCGGCCGCATTGGCCGAAGGCAGCAGCATCTCCCGTGGCGAATGGAAGGCGCTGCTCGCCTCCGTTGCCCGGGTGCAACGCGTTGAGGTTCTGACTCGCACGAATCCACGGGTACCCCTCATCGAGACTAAACGGTGAGGTGGTTATGTCGTAATCGAACCGAATTAAACCACACTAGGTGTTAGCGTACCGTCTAGGGTACCTACAACGGGGGGAACCCGCGTGTACCCTAAGGAAGGAAATTCCCCAGAAACCCCATCAGGCATTGACCATCCATCATGCAACAGGCGGCCTCACCGTAAATGCAGGGAGACTAGAACTAGACTAAAACCGCACGCCGTCTAGAGTCTTCTGACGCCAAGGTGTGAGGTGGCCCATAGAGCATTTCCCTCGCACCCCAGCTTGACCCGGGCCATTTCCGGATTCGAGATGGTCCCCTCGGGTTTGGGAACCACGGTATTCGCATTCGGGTGGGGGGGGGGGGGCCTGCTTGTGCACGCTGCCACCTTGGTCTGCTTCTGCTAGGGTGACAGTCGGCTCCACCCGTCACCCCCAGGCCTGCGCTCATAGAGGACGGAAGTCATCAGACCTCCGACGCCCGCGGCGTCTGCGCACGTCACCGTCCGGGTGAGCTCTGTGCAGCCTCTCCCGAACCTATTCCGCCGCCTCCTTCTCGAACATCACTTGCTCGCAGAAAGAGGTGGCGGCCGACCACGCGTCGCAGTTGGAGGCGGCGACTGACCACGCGTAATTGTGACGTGCCCTATTGAAGAGTATACCTGCTATTGAAGAGCTAACAGCGTACTAATTAGAAGGTGGATTAAGATATGCCTCTCCAAGAAAACGCTCCCCAAAACTCGTTTGTGTATATAATAAAGTTATTTTTTTTATTTATGAAAGAAAAAAAAATTTGGCTCAAAATTGCCGCCCCCTAAAATCTGCCGCCCTAGGCTCCAGCCTACTCAGCCTACTGGTAAATCCGCCACTGGTGAGAGTCAAAAGATGATGATAGTTTTTATTGAAAATGATTAACAAATTTTAAAACAAGAGCCCACTGAGTAGATAGAAAGGCATTTTCATTCAAAACTAATCTTGAAAATCGGAAATTGATCATCTACTTTTGACCCTAACATACGTTATTTTATAGGAAATAATAAAGGATGGATACTTACGTAAAATGAAAATGGTTCACATTTTACAAAATCATCTTAATGATTATTCCGGTTACAGCCTTCCACTTTATGTCCGGCTATTGCGGGAGCAACTACCGTCTGATATCCTTCCTAGTGTGGAATGCCTGTCCCATAGCGAGTGAGGCTGAGTTGGGCTCGTTAGAGAGAAGGAACTACTATACAATCGTTAATCACTTATTTGCTCCCTAAGGAGTTCAATTTTGTTAAGCGCTGATATACGTGCATGTTTATTTCTAAACAGAAGCAGAAGTAGGTTAGAAGATGAAATGTTTTCGTTTCTTTTTCGAAAATGATGAATTTTCCATACAACCGTGCATCGCTTATATAATTTACCCCCTTAGCCTTTAAATTCTGAAAAACACTGATACACGTGTAGGTACCCACATTAATTTTTAACCAGGAGTAGGTATTCGAATGTTCATGATTCCATCTTTAAAAGTAACAAACTTCCCATATAAACTTTCAACCCCAAAAACGCTGATAGGCGTGTTAACTTTTTCGCCGTTTTTAAAGTGGGTGCTAATGCCTTTTTATAATATTTATTATTTAAAGTATGCCCCATGAAGGGTACATGATCCACCCTCAGTCATCGGTATCCCGGTTGGAAATAATACTTAATAATTTAATAGTAATGAAAAAATAAACAAAGAAAATAGGTATTTGGTTTTGGTTCGTGGGTCTGTCAACATGTGGAGTATGGATTCTGCAATTATTGTTCCGATAGTGGTATCGGTTCACGGATTGAATTGCCAAGAGCCTCGATCAACATCTAAAGAGGCTCGCGTTAGGCAGTTCGGTCAAAGGTTTGATGCAGAGGCGGTACTCCTCGATACGGCACGTGTTGTTAGGAGATTCCTCTCTCTGGAACCCTAACCACCAATGGCCTGATCCCTGTACTCGATGCCATTATTTTCTATATTTTCAAAGTATAAATAATTATGTAGTTTAGTTCAGTAAAGGAAATAGATAATAATTAGACATAATAAGTGCTTAGTGACAAACTAAAGGTTATGAATCCAGTGTTAATCATTGACAACGCAAACTTCCTTGACCGACTTGATTGTTAATTAATAGGCTACATGTTCATGTAATTCACCTACTAATGGAAATAAACCTTACTAATGCCTATATAATGGACAATAGCAAAGTTCCCTGGTACATTGAAATGATAAAAGTTCATGACATATTTACTCGTATATGTAAAGTCCCCTGACAGCTATTTGTTAATTAATATGACACAACATAATGACATTGCATTGAACTCTTGAAATCTTGAGACTCTTTATAATCTCTAGAAACCTTAAATAATATTATCTCAATATTAAGAACGATTTAAAACTCACAATCAAAACCCAACCAAACATACTTATCTACTATACTTCAGGCAGGGCAAAAAACCGACTTCAACTATTTTTTTTTTTACCACTTAGGTGGCAGACAAGCACACGGCCCACACTGACAAATAAATATGAAATAATTATATTTTAATACCACACACTATACCAAATATATATGAAATAGGAACACACGGGAAACACCAGCTTTCTAATAAAGAAGAATTATCAAAATCGGTTCACCCAATCGAAAATTGGTGGTGGTGGCAGAGGTAACAATTATACAGTCGATTTAAGAACTTACTCGTTTTTTTCGGAAGTCGATTAAAAAGGGCAGTTGTACGCTCATCGTTCGCATTCCAATATGATGTATGGTTGAATGAAATTTTAAGCAATTGCATGCTTACTATTTCCAATGATTTTCTGATCGGAAAATTTCGAGCATCTAGGATGGGTCCAGGTAGCTCAGTTGGTCAGAGCATTCCCCCTGTAAGGGACTGGTCACGGGTTCAAGTCCCGTCCTGGATGATCATTTTTTCCGATCAGAAAATCATTAGAAAAAAAAAATGATGTATGGTGCTGAGGCAGTAAAACACTAGGGTGGGACATGTTGGCGATGTAGAAAAACTATTCCTTCTTCTAAGCGCCAGTCCCAGGGTTTAATTTAAAGATTGCACTCCGTAGCTAGGGTCTGCTTTCCCAATCGATCTAAATTTTTACGAAAGTGACGACCGTCTGGCATGGTCTGACTCCCCATCTCCGAGAGGAAAGCCTGTCCGTCAATCAGTAGGCATCGATTTGCAGGTGAGGATTACTACAAATACTTAAAACGTTTTTATCAAACCAAGGTAACTTGCTGACATACATTTAAATACCAGGGATTTTTAAATAGAAATAAGGGCCATAGTGTAAAATGAATTCTTAGTTTATTTATTTTAAACACATTGTCAGTAAATCGAAGTCAAAAGTATTTAAGGGTTGGCAACAAATCTAGGCCAGGTCCTGATGTTGTTGAAGAATGCGGTACCAGGGCACGCAGTAGCGGTAACTTGACGATGTCCCAAAAGCCTGTAGTTGCTGGAGATGAAGCCGAGTTGCACACCTCTGGTGATGAGGTTCTGGGTCAGTGTACGGATGTTCGCGGGAGGAAGAGCAGCTTAGGAGAAAATACAATGTTAGTTATTATTTGAGCTGTCTTGGAACGTTAACAAATTTAATAAAGACAATTGTTAGAGTAATGCTGTCCACTTACATTCGAAGTTGCCGATCACAGCAATACCAACACTTCTGGAATTCCAACCACCAGCGTGTGCTCCTAGGTTAGTCCAGCCACGGCCCTCATATACTGAGCCATCACCACCAACGACGAAGCTAAAACGAACATTGTTACATTTAAAAAGTACTTGCATGGTTACCAGAATTAATCACATTGAAAGTATATGGATCAGTCCGTACAAAAACAAGTAAAAGTTCTTACTTGTAGCCAATATCTGCCCATCCGTTGGTGTTCATGTGGTGGTTCTGCATGGACCTCATGCTGTTGATACAGGCGGTCCTGGTGGTGCACTGACCAGTGGCAGTGTGGTGGATGACAACATCAGGAGTGGGAGTTGCGAGTCTTGAAGATCCAGTGGCGGCGCGTGCGCCCCATCCTGCGCGTGTTACGAAGGGGAACGGGTATGCTGCAAAAAGGATACAAGATTTCAGTATTTTTCTAGTTATTAATAAATTAGTTGTATAAGTTGTTCTGAATTTAAACACAAATCAAAAAAGTTAAAACTATTGATCTTCGTCTGTTTAAGACTGTGTTTAAAACACTTATGGTTAGATCAAGGAGCTTATAATGAATCGCATCACTTTTACTAGCAAAGAAAATTAGAACTACGACATACACAACCAAAACAAATGGCTTCGAACGCCCTAACTTCAAGTATGTACGGGTAAAAACTATAAAGTAAACCATAAATATGTAAATGATGCGTAGGTACAATATTTGAAAGTGTACTTTACTTACTGTTCCTCGACGCATCGCTTTGAGGAGCAGGTACAGCGAGGGTACCCGCCAGACAGAGGAGCAATACACCCAAAATTAAATTTGCCATTCTGAACAGAAGCGTTTGACTGATAATCGGCTACTCTTAGGTTCATTACGAAATATTCGGACTTTATATATGTAGTTGCTATCATTGATCAAGATAATAAACACGTATTAAATGACAACAAATTTGATTGTGTGCATTAAATTTACGTAATATTGTGATTGGAACCCCAGATGTGGAAAATAATCTTGCATGTTTTTTTAACCTTACGTCAATCTCAAAATTAGATCTGTATCATCTGAATCGTCGGTTTTAACTTTCACAAAGGGTATGACAACTAAACCAGATTCGATCGCAGACCATACATGCCTACCTAATGCCTATTTGACTTGCCATCGACTTCAACTAAAAAGTCTTACGCAAATCCTTCCGTCCATCCATCAGTTATTTTTCACTTTTGTGTAAGTTTTTTTGAAGTCGATTAATTTTTTCATAAAAATTTTACCTATTCGATAGCAACATCAAATAATTAATGAAACAAGGGAAAAAACGAGACACGTCTATCTCAAAATAGTGAAATGTATTAAACTACCTACTCGTATTTGCAAATAGAGTAGGTAGTAAAAATTACAAAAAAATAATTTCGTACATTCGAATCTGCAATAATAAAAATCTTCTGAGCACTGAAATCTTAAATTATATACGGTGACAGACAGTTGAAAATTCTTGCGTGCTTGATACTATAATAAAGTATCTGTAGTTTCGACATAATTCCTTCTATAACTTAAACGAGACATTCATTCTGTTTATCGTTAAGGAGTTCTGAGTTGACTGCCTACACAGTCCAAGTCTAGATTCAACATATTGCCAACTACAATCAGGTACGAAGGAATACCTTTTTCATAAGATTGACATAATGCCCTTAATTACTTAAACAAGACCTTTCGTACTCAAAGTCTAGCAAATACCAAGACAACTTTAGGTATAATGTACTTAGATACCTTACCACAGAACGGTCATAAACCAAACGATAAATGATCTTTTCATATTTTCTATTTGATTCTGAAGAGCTCCCCGATGTATTTTCGGCGTTCAAAATCCAATACTAATGAAATTAATATAGGACTATTTCGAAGTTAAACATAGGTAACGCAACGCAAAACGGATTTTCAAAACTAGTTCATAAACAACGGCAATTTTATTATACGGAAATATATATTCTGTATACACCTGTATAATCTGTATAGGTACACCTGTGCTTTACAGACGTTATGTTATTTATTATGAGACTATATAAACAATACTTAATGATATAGCAGCAATCACAGTTGATTTGCTGGCGTTTATTGAAGAGTTCTCGCGTGAGTAGGTACGTGACGAACGGATAGGTCCATCATTAATGAAAATATTTCACATTCTTCTTTCTAATTCTTAATTATTCTAGTTCTAGTTATTGTGTTCATATTAGTTCTTAACAGTGATTTAAACGGCTAGGTTCAGAGTGTACACTGTTTGAATCGGAGTCCGTGCAGTAATCATTGTCAGTAAACTCAACAACCCGATGAACTGAAGCCGACGAATTCGAAAACCTGGACATCATGAAGGAACTGACTTTGGTGAAGATGTCTGAAACTGACCTTTGTTTTCACCAAAAAAATCGTGACTGTATGGCGTTATAAGGTTCATAAGAGCATGATTTATTATATAGATTATTAGCAGCAGATCAAGAATTTTGAATGGACTACACAGCTATTACTACCAGAAGAAGTGTTGTCTAGTTTCGATTTAGTAGCACTGGAACTAGGAGCTTAAATTTTCCCATAACTCTCTACTCCTCTAATTCAGCAAGGACATTGACATATTATTATTGTAGGTACTATGAGTAAACTTCTTCCTTTATTTCTTTACTTTACAAGTGCTTTGCAGAAGTGAAGTGAAAAAACAGTAGGTAACAATCAAAATTTTAAAAAATTATCACTATCATTAGATCCATCTATCAATCTACAGGTAAGGTTGGTTTAACCCTTATAGATCTTCCTGCGACCTTGGGCATTCAGCTTCACGATACGATGGTAACTCAATGCTCACATCGCGGGCGTATCCTCCCAAACGTGTCTAATCCAGTTGCAAATATGATGTTTGTGGTTTTTGTACCGTTACTACCCCGAGGTTTTGTAACATCTTAGTTAACGGTGATTGCCATAGAGTGGGCAACGTTGTCTGATCATACACAATTTAGAATTTCATTGAGTATTATGTCGTAGCGATTGACGTCAACCAATATTTCGGTAGAATTGTTGAAATTGCTTATCAAGTAGGTGCTTGATTATGCTGCTACCTTAATTTTGCATATAAGTAGGTAAAGCACTAGGGATTGCTTCTAAATAAATGAATGAAACATAGTTTAAAATAAATTCTTAGTTTATTTAATTATATACACTGCCAGTAAATCGAAGTGAGGAAGATTTAAGGGTTGGCAACAAATCTAGGCCAGGTCCTGATGTTGTTGAAGAATGCGGTACCAGGGCACGCAGTAGCGGTAACTTGACGATGTCCCAAAAGCCTGTAGTTGCTGGAGATGAAGCCGAGTTGCACACCTCTAGTGATGAGGTTCTGGGTGAGTGTACGGATGTTCGCGGGAGGGAGAGCCGCTGAGGAACAAAATGCAATGTTAGTTATTATTAGAACTGTCTTGGAACGTTAACAAATTTTATAAAAAAATGTTAGAGTAATGCTGTCCACTTACATTCGAAGTTGCCGATCACAGCAATACCAACACTTCTGGAATTCCAACCACCAGCGTGTGCTCCTAGGTTAGTCCAGCCACGGCCCTCATATACTGAGCCATCACCACCAACGACGAAGCTAAAACGAACATTGTTACATTTAAAAAGTACTTGCATGGTTACCAGAATTAATCACATTGAAAGTATATGGATCAGTCCGTACAAAAACAAGTAAAAGTTCTTACTTGTAGCCAATATCTGCCCATCCGTTGGTGTTCATGTGGTGGTTCTGCATGGACCTCATGCTGTTGATACAGGCGGTCCTGGTGGTGCACTGACCAGTGGCGGTGTGGTGGATGACCACATCAGGTGTGGGAGTTGCGAGTCTTGAAGATCCAGTGGCGGCGCGTGCGCCCCATCCTGCGCGTGTTACGAAGGGGAACGGGTATGCTGCAAAAAGGATACAAGATTTCAGTATTTTTCTAGTTATTAATAAATTAGTTGTATAAGTTGTTCTGAATTTAAACACAAAAAATCAAGAAAGTTAAAACTATTGATCTTCGTCTGTTTAAGACTGTGTTTAAAACACTTATGGTTAGATCAAGGAGCCTATAATGAATCGCATCACTTTTATCAAAGAAAACTAGTAACTACGACACACACAACTAAAACAAACGGCTTCGAACACCCTAACTTCAATTATGTACTAGTATAAAGTAAACCATAATATGTAAATGTTGTGTTCAATATTTGAAAGTGTACTGTACTTACTGTTCCTCGACGCATCGCTTTGAGGAGCAGGTACAGCGAGGGTACCCGCCAGGCAGAGGAGCAATACACCCAAAATTAAATTTGCCATTCTGAACAGAAGCGTATGACTGATAATCGGCTACTCTTAGGTTCTTTACGAAATATTCGGACTTTATATATGTATTTGCTATCATTGATCAAGATAATAAATACGTATTAAATGACAACAAATTTGATTGTGTGCATTTACGTAATATTGTTATTGGAACCCCAGATGTGGTAAATATCCTTGTATACTCGTAGTTTTTTCATCTTATGCCAATCTCGAAATTAGACTCCGTGGTGTCATGACGGAAATGTATGATGACCCAATCAGTAAACCACAACACATTGTCGTGAAGACTACTAGCGTACTGCGTAACACATCCCCAATGGTGGTGAAAAATCGAATTTGGCATTCACCTTTAGTTATTTCTACTCTCTACGTCTAAGTGGACGTTTACCAGATTGCCCGTTCTGTTCGTCTGTTTCATCAATATTCTTTCATTCATACTCCCTAAGTGTCCGTGTCGAACTGCCACGAGAAGAGGTTATGAGTTTGGCTCTCACTCAACCATAATTTTGCCCTTAGTTGTACCGTCTTCTGTGATGTTAGAGAAATAGGGATGATAGGGAATTCCAGGGTGTTTCCTCGTGGTCATACTAGTTTATCATACCAGACGCGTGTGAAACCGCAGGCAGCTAGTACTCGTACTTTATAGTTCCTTATAGGGGCGACATGGTAACTGCGTGATCAAGCCCTTTTGGTAATTATAGAACAAATTGAAAGTTATCTTTTCCGGTCGGAGGACTTCAAATCCGTCGGCCAAGCCCTTAGCCCCGCCTCCAAATGATTTGAACAAGGTTATACAATAATTAAGGTCTTATCGATTAAGTACTAAATACCTAAAATAATAACATTATAGCACCTGGTTTTAGCAAACACGGCCGTTTTGATAAAATATTTATCTATTGTGATAAAAAATCTTTTGATTAATTATTCATGCGCATTTGGTTATCTTAGTATTTGATTTAATCTCTTATTTTAATTTGAGTAGAGTTTTAGATAAGTTTGCAATTATTGTATTTTACAATAAAAGCACGTGATTATATATTTGTTTCTGACCTTCTGGCTTTCTTTTCTGGGTTCTGTGGTCAAACGACAGCCAAACCAGGTTCAAAAACAGATAATTTCAAATTATCTGACTACCCTGCGATATCGAAGTTCTGAACAGTAAGTTAGACCAGTGTCGGATTTATTAGGACCCGTAACGACTGCAAAAGATGTTTGTTTGGAAACTGGGACTGATGGCTTACGTGTTCTCCAAGGCACGGAAAGTCTCAATGTGCATGGTCACCCATCCTAAGACTGTCTAGGCTGCTATAACTTAACTTTCCAATATGTTAACCTAGGAAATTCCCACGGGCTTCCTTAGTCATGCACTCATGAACCCCTCTGCTGCTACTGGTTCTAATAAATGAAAATTCAGCAGTGACGTGTCCACATGACTTATGACTAAGACAAACGTTTAAGGTAATATACAATTTAGCCACTCATAAGGTATATATATTTAGTAGTTGGTATTTTAGAACTAGTTGTGGTTGTGGAAGCCTTTAAAGTGATTATACTAACGAAGTTCCTGTCGCATAAACCAATCAAAGATCGTCAGTGATATTAAGTACATACACAGTGAGATATAAACTATTTTACTCCATAAGTTACTCCATAGCTAACTTGGTTCAAATCGCATTGCGCATGGCGTAGCCTAGGCTTGAGACTTCACGGCGAAATTTAAGTGACCAAGGCCTTCTCTAATAAAAAACCGCATCAAAATCCGTTCTGTAGCCATTTTTTACGTATTATAATTATATTCAATAGATAGGTAATATATTTATCACAACATGAACAAGTACATAAATAAAAAGAATATGTGGAGAATGTCTTCAACGACTACAATAACGAAAGTTAAAGACTAACATTTTTGAAAAATAATTTATAGATTGTAACTGTCTAATGATAACTGGTAACGCATTCCATAGACCAACAGCCTTCGCAGTATGTATTAATAGGAAAAACCCAATAACGATTATATGGTTACGTTACGTATTAGCGTTTAGTTCATAAATAATCAATCTTCATCAAAGTTATTAATAATATCTTATACAATAACGTTACAGTGATTTTAACGTTCCAATATACTTGCGCAAGTATACTGAAACGTGTGTTGGAAGATACTTACGCAAATTTCTTCCAACACGCGTTCCAGTATACTTTCGTAAGTCTAAACTTGTACAAGTATACTGCTGGTACGTGTGTTCCACCATACCCAGTCATGAGTCTTGATTTGAAACTGGTTTTAAGTACATTATATTCTAAAACTAATTTACAGTGTGACGACCCTGGTCCACACGTCCATAGGCCACGGTGGCCGCTTCTCAACAGGTAAGCCGTGTGCTTGTCTGCCACCTAAGTGGTATAAAAAAGACGTTATTCATGAACATTAATCCCATTTACGTTTATAAAATCTACATTCAAATTTAGTTCTAGCATACAATAAAATTTTGTACTTAAAACTAGTCTCGAGTCGAGAATAGCTAGGGCTAGAATACGGTCATTCTAGAATACGGGTCTGAAAATTTATGTGTAGTAAAATACGTCAGCCATATCAACAAAAAATATTTGTTTGTCTAACTAAAGGTTCTGCGGAAATGGCAAGTTTAATTTTGGGTGTGTTGCTCTACTGTCTGGCGGGTACCCATGCTGTACCAGCTCCTCAAAGTGATGCGGTAACAAACAGTGAGTGCACCTTCAAATATTGTACTTAACATTTACTTATATACCTACCTATGGTTAACTTTACACATGCTTGAAGTTTTGGAGTACGAATCCTCTTCGATACACTTTCGAAGGCACTCCTGCTAGTAGGAGCTAGTAGTCTTAGTTGTGTAGGTACCTACTTTAGTTACTAGTTTTCATCAATAAAAGTGATGTGATTACGTTATAGGCTCCTCGACCTAACCATAGGTGTTTTAGACACAGTCTTATACCTACAGACAGAGATTGACAGTTTTGATTTACTGGCTCCATACTATGTGAGAGAGATGGCGCTATAGACGGTGTATAACTCCATCTCTCTCCCTGAGTTGAGCTGCATCGCATTTGAATTGCTATAAGAGCTCATAGTAAGGCCTCTGATCTATATTTTTGGAGAATATCTCATTTCACTAACTTACTAGTAAAAGAAAAAGGCTTAATCCTGTATCAATTTTGCAGCATATCCGTTCCCCTTCGTAACTCGCGCAGGATGGGGCGCACGCGCCGCCACTGAATCTTCGAAACTCGCAACTCCGACACCTGATGTGGTCATCCACCACACCGACACTAACCAGTGCACCACAAGGACCGCCTGCATAAAGCTCATGAGGTCCATACAGGATTACCATATGGACCACAACAAATGGGCAGATATTGGTTACAAGTTAGTTTATAATGATATTATATTTTTTTAATGTGCTGAAGCCGCCAGGGGTATCACCTCATATTGTAGAGAGGAGACCCCGTATATACCCGAAGAAAGGAATTTCCCTGGAACTCCACTAGGTATTGACTGCCTATCATGAACAGCCTTACCGTGGAGTGCAGGAGGCTTTGCCACCCTCCGTTGAGGAAGGCGCGCGCGGAATACGACGCGCAGTCATCTCGGGTCTGCTTCTGCTACGACGTCGGGTAGCTTACCCCTTCGTCATCACACCCGTGCTCATGAAGGACGGTGGTCGTTAAATATTCCATGCCCACTGCACTTTCTGCGGAACAGGCGATTGCTGGTTTCCTCCCGTAGCCTCTCCACTGCTTCTTTTGCGTTCATCACCTCCTCACAAAATGAAGCGACAGAATCCCGTGTATTCTTACTCCGTACCATGGATGAAACCATGGTCTCAAGCGAGGAGTTTCCGCACCTTTGTATTTAAACCATGAGCTAATATGACCACTGGAATTATTTCTGTGGACCCCTGTTGGTAATATAATTGAAAACTGATCAGGGCCCGTAGACAAGTGTCAAAAGTCTGAATCGCTAAGGAATAGAAACTATTAGGTCGACCAATCACACTCCAGCTCGTAATTACGCCGCAGCGCGCGCATCGTACGCCAGCGACGAGCTTGGATGTGATTGGTCGACCTAATCTATTCGTTTCCTTAGCGATTTAGACTTTTGACACTTGTCTATGGGGGCTGTACTTTTTTTGTTTTAGCTTCGTCGTTGGTGGTGATGGCTCGGTATACGAGGGCCGTGGCTGGACCAACCTAGGAGCACACGCCCGTGGTTGGAATTCCAAAAGTATTGGTATTGTTGTGATCGGCACCTATAAATGTAAGTGCAAACAAACAGCATAATTACTACCTCCAACTTCTCTAATGTATGTATGAGTAGCTGTTTCAGCCAAATCCGTTCTGCAGGTTGAGCGTAATTGAGTAAAAAGTATTCAATTATCTTTTGACAAACTGCCACATCTATAATATTAGTAGGAAGTAGGATTGCATTTTGTCACGGTATCCAATACAGGTATTTCCTGTTACGTGTCTCCTGTCATGTTCTGTGTTTTAAAGCAGAATCAAACAAGGAAAGGGACGTTCTCAATTCGTGTATGAATCACGAAAAGAGGGATAAACTTACTTAGGTAAATCTATTATGTCATTTAATAAATTCGGCGATAGATACTAATTTCCCGCCCGGTGCCCGCTTCCCATTAAGTGGGCCGTGTGCGTGTCTGCCACCTACGTGGTATAAAAAAAAATAACGTTCCACCGTTTTCTTTCCATAGCAACTCTCCCTCCAGCAAACATCCGTCAGCTAACCAAGAACCTAATTGCTAGAGGTGTGGATCTCGGCTTCATTTCTAAAACGTACAGGCTCTTGGGCCATCGTCAAGTGATACCTACAGAGTGCCCTGGTACGGCATTCTTCGACGACATCAAGACCTGGCCTGGGTTCGTTCCTGAACCTTAAATGTATTAAAATTGAAAGTATTGGAATCTTTGCAGGAAATAAATGATTTCTCAGTCCAATGGTATCGTTTTCATTACTTTTCAATTCTAACGCACAGCACTATCTAGACCCAGAACAAGCATTGTGGATAAACATATCTATTTAGATAGGTACTATTTTTATTACAAATACATACATACATATTATTATGAGTACTTAGGTATTGAAATCAGGCTTATAGTTAAATACTCATACAAATTAAATATTGAAATTTTAAGCCTAAGTAGGTAGGTAGGGAATAAATAAAAGTAACATAATTTTTGATCATAAATATGAAAACTCTATCTATGACGCTGTACGAATAATTCTAAAATACATTAAGTGGATTAACTAATATAACCAGATTTCGATGATACCTAAGTGTTGATAATACTTATTACCTATACCTACTTTATATCAAGATTAATTTTATCAGAACTACGTAAATCAATTGTCGTAATATCGTAAAAATAGATAAGTAAATAGTAGGTACATATATACCTAATGTTATTAGTTGTTAGTAAAGCAGGCATCCTTGACTCATTCCTTCCTTTAATAGGCGGTAAGTCCTATAACCATCCCCCTAGTACAAGCTGGCCCAGAGAAACCCCGAGTCTGCTGCTTTTTGACTATATCTCCGGGTCTACTCAACCGATTTTGATCAAACACACGTAAGATTTTTCAAATTTCTCAATTATTTATTTATACAGAATTATTATTAAACTATCTTAGAAAATATTAAGTATGTACAAATTTTAAAAAAAAATTTAGGTGTCGAAGAATTCCTCCCTATCGATGTCGACTGGTAACGTACCCAAAAGGCTGGCGGCATTGCCACGTTGGATGGCAATGCCAATTCTCTGAGCAAAAAAGAAGCCAGCCCTTTGATCACGTGAAGCGTCGACCAGTCGCTTTGCGATTTCTTTATGAAGCGACCGTGCGCTCGGACCCCACGAACCTAATGTTTCGACCCCAAACGGCTCAAAGATGTAATTGTTAATTAAATTGTTATATTTGCGCCGTTTGAGGGTCTCCGCTGATGCCGCAGCAGCGCAGGCGCAGCCCGCCGTACTTGGAAGATGAGAAGGCGCGAGGGTGTCGACGCAAGTTGCATCCCACACCAAAGGTCTACCCATCTTCCAAGGCACCAAAGACATACCGTCAGGCCTCTTGCCATCGTCGCGCACCAAACCAGCAGGTTCAAGCGCAGATGGAACGCCGGCGGTGACAAGAGCTCGACGGATAATATCATTTAGGTGTGCATGACGTGACATGCGTCCTGCGCTCCTGCCGCATGATAGGCCGTGATGTCCAAGGCTGTCAACTGCTTCTCCACAGTGACACCGATGAGGAGAAACACAAGGAGCACCCAAACGAAGACAAGCTGCAATTCTGAATGTCGTGTCGTTCAACATAGTGCCTATGTTGGGCGACGGAAGAGCCTGCAGCCAGACACCAGACTCCCATTCCCCCACAGTCATAAGGCGAGCGCGCTCAGCAACACTACCAGATGTATTAAACAAATACTGTCTGACAGTGCTACAAAGCGGCTCATCCCATTGTCTCTGGGAGAATATTTTAAATCTGACCAAGACCTAACAAACAAGCCGCATCAAAATCCGTTCAGTAGTTTTTGCGTTCATCGCGCAAAAATAATGTAGTTCAGAATCGTTAATTTTGTTTTAATATATCCAATGTACCTACAGACGCAGCTACCTACTTTACAATTTTATAATATTACCTACCTATAGATACACAGTAGGTATACCTACCTACAATTACCTATGTAGGTATGTCAGCAAGTGAATATTATGATGATTTTGTTATAACGATGTTAACTACACAAATGGGATATTAGCAAACACTAAATATAGAACATGTATTTAGTAATTGGCTACGCTTCATTCGGTCTCATTTCCTGCACTTAATAGACACGCTCTCCCGAGGATGTCCGCTGCCGTGATTATTTATAAAGTTCATAGCTGCAACTTGGTGGCATTTTTCAAAACTTTAATAAGACTTACTAAGTAGGTATGTTTATTGAGTTTCTTGCATAATGTGGACTCCGATAAATTGGCGCATGATAATATATAATATCACACAATAAGTAGATAATCTAAATTATCCAAATCGAACGACTGCAGGGGTTTAGCAGCATACTTTATAGTTTAAGTACCTATTCTAACTGCTCCTACTAGTCGCTCGGCACTACCTACTTGATATTTTTTTATAAAAATTAGAGTTTGAACAAAAATATAGTTTGATTGTCAAAGCCAATCTAAATAATACTGAACTGAAGTCTTCTCTCGGTTCGATGTAGCCATTGTGGTTGGTAGCTAATTGGTTTCACGGTAATGCTGCTAGTCCCGGTAATCAAGTGTACCTACCTCTCACATTTCCTATAATAAATCGACTTATCATTATCGAATATTACATTCTAAGGTTTAAAAAATAAAAAGCATTTTGCCGTGATCTTGTTTTATTTAAGCGTCACTCAATTTTTTTCAGATCAACAGGTCGGTCTAGTGGCTACTTTGCCGCTTCACTAGCATCCTTGTTAAACTAATATATTATTGTTTCACACTTCAGTGCATCTTGAACATCTGGGATTGAGACGGTGACCTGACGTCATCGGGTGCGTCCGGAAACAAGGCGCCAACACTGACGATAGGATAGGTACTTCATTGTAATACATTAATTTATCTTTTTCCTTTCATTTGAATAATTGAATCAATCATCGGTGGTTCTTGTCTATTTGAATCTTCCGAGCAATTTGTTAACGATCACTCATGGACACGGCTCAATTCATTTGTTGGTATAGGTACATTTTCAAAAGCAGATGGGTATTTTGAAAGACCAATGCAGCATCAATCAATCAATCAATTAGCCTATTTCAATCCACTGCTGGACATAGGCCTCTCCCAATATACGCCATAGCACCCGATACTCCGCCTTGCGCATTCAGGTATATCCCAGCCACCTTTTTCAGGTCGTCCGTCCATCGTAGTGGAGGCGTCTTACTTTTCGTTTGAAAATTCACGGTCTCCACTTCAATACTCGTTTACTTGTAATACCTATGTATACAAAAAACATAAATAAGTATGAGTAGGTAGGCACTTTACGTTCTACTACTAGAGTTCTAGCTAGACCATTATGTCGGTAAAATTGTATAATAATATTACCTACATATTAAACTATTTTACCAACCGCGACATAATGGTCTAGACGCGTATCATATGTAGGTATAATAGTTATGTAGTTAGGTAAACCAATTTTTTAAACTATTGCCTGAAACATTTGAATTTATTCATAAAAAGCGCATAGAGGATGTTGACATTTCACTGCAAAACTAGAATCTTAATTGAAAGTTAATTCAATCAGTAACACTTCGTTATGAGTACTTTTAACCACCACCAGTGCACTGGTCTAACTACACAGAACTTCTATATCGCCAACGGATTGTGGAGGTCAGATGGCAGTCGCTTTACAGAAAATATCGATGTTCGACCGCTTCGTAGCCGAATTTGTGGCTCGGAGGATGATGACGACTTGGTCAAAAAAACCAAACTCGTTTTTCTAAATATTCGTGAATTCTGGTAGGTATTGAATATGAAACTAAATCGATCACCAGATAATAATTTACCTATTATGAGTCGAAATGCATTGCTTTTTATTTTTAAATTCTTTATCAAAATCTGACATAGATACTGCAACAAACATCATCTCTTCAATCTAAAGATTAAAGATAAATTATATTTTTTTGTAATTACTAACTTGCTTATCAGTGCTACTTACCTACTTATTTTGGTAGATAATATTCTTTATATCACTTACTAACCGATGCCCGTGGCTCCGCCCACGTGAATCTTGATTATAGTGTACCTAGTAGTTCTTGAGATTAGCTCATTCAACCAAATAAACAAACAAACAAAAACTTCAGCTTCATAATATTAAAGTATAGATGTGAAAGTCTGTGAAAATGTTTGGATATTTGATACTCTATCAGGCTCAAACGGTTAAACGAAACTGGCTGAAATTAAGTTCAGGCATAGGTCTTAGAATTGTTCCCATAGATTGCAAGGACGTGGTCAGAAATCTAAGCGAGCAGACAGCTAGCATTCCAGCTAGTCGATAAGAAAAAGAATACCAAACACATAAGTAGGTACGTCATTATTATACCGTAAGACCTATAACAAAAATCATAAAACTGTCCTACATCTTCTAATCAAAGGGTGCACCAAAAATTCGTGTGCAATGCTGAATCTAGAGACAACACCTACCGCGTGTACTAAAATTTTCGTGGCACATAAGCCGCTCCTATTTATAAGTTCCAGAGGATTGTTCATGAAATTCCTACGGTAGTCGCGGGCAACACGCGCTCCCGTCCCCACGGTTCCGCGTCTTCCCGAAATATACCAGCCATATTCATAAAAAAACTATGATCAGTTATTTCGTCCAGTGTTGTTCGATGTGATCAAATTAAGTGCGTACATTTCAGTGCATATTGAGAACACTACACACATACTGTTTGGATAATGTAAGATTGTGTTAGCATTTCTGGTGAAAGCTTGCTCTATTTGAAGAGCAGATGGAAATAGGGTTTGCGTAGATAGATAATAATTAGAGTAAATCAGAATTTTGAATAAAATTTTATTCGATTTGACGATTTTCTGATTTTTGCTTTTTCAAGAGACTTACCGGCCTTTTTCTCCAATTCTAGCTGATTTGAAAACAGTACACAGATCAATTACTGGTATAATATTAAAATAATAATTAATAGGTACTTACCTAATTATAAAGTTTTTAATATTAATCAAAATTAGATATATGCCTACATTATAATAACATTTTTTCTATTTAAAAAATAATTTATTGGTTGATTAAATTTTGCAGATTTTTAATTTTTTGAAAATTTAAGTATAAAATGTTCTGGCATTTTATATTGGCAATTCTGAAATTGGATAAGGTTCGAAAGCAAATACAGCCTCATTCTTCTCCCACAATAAAAAACAGCTTAATGCTGGCCTATGATCCTCCCAACCACGAGAGGAAAACCTGCACCACAGCCTCGTCCGTTAATCAGTTGATGTATCAGCTCCCAGGCTCCTGAAGATTTTACGACTCCATATCCACAGTGGGCCACCGAATTTTTTAAACCAAATCAGTCATAGAAGCCGGAATACGTTCTGAAATCTTCTAACGTTTTATAACTCCCAAAACTTGTATAACAGAAAGATACCTACTACTAGATTGTCTTATATTTTTATTCGTGTCACTATAAAGTTATTTTCTGTACATTCTTTTGTAAATATAGAATTGCGTTTGGTCAGCCCTCCAGAACGCCAGAACGATTAGCCTATTAATTTTCCTGTTAATACCTATAAGTATTTTCCACATCGCCACACTTGCTCCTACATGAAAGTTTTGAAGAAAGAAAGGTTACATTAAAATTGTAACAAATACGTTTAAGATTATGAAAACTTTTATGCGATGACCAAATATAAATACCCATATACAGATTTTTATTAATTAGTTAAGAATTGCAGCTTTCTATAATATTGTTTTAAGTCTTAATTTAAGTTGATAAATCATTCGTAGCAAATGAGGTGGTGTAACGTACCTACCTATCTCAAATTGTTCCCAATAAAACGTATTGTAAATTGTTTAAAGTTTACATATAATGCGCTCATAAATATGTAACTAAATTAATAGTCTCTTGTCGCGAATGTGTCTATTATTTATGACTAAATACTACTAACAGGTTAGGACAGCATGCCAAATTTCGACTCGCTAAATAAATTAAATAAATAGACCGGTATATTTCAGGACTATAAGTTGATATGTTTCCAGGTTTCCAAATGAAGAAATGGTTTTGTTATCCTTTCAGTATCTAAGTAGGTACTATAGGAATTATGTGAGGTGAAATGTGAGGAAACAACTGACCGTTTCTAGATGAAATGTGGCATAGAGATAGATTATAGTCTAGACGTAGCTGAGTTTTATCCCAGGATCCTGTGGATCAAGGGAACAGGATCAGTATTTCAGTTTTATCGAAAAGTAGGTGCGAACAACAATCAGTATTTACCAAAATTACAGACTCAAACAGACACTACATTTTTTTTGTATAGAATAAAATATAATTGTAGGTACGTAAGAGCAAAAGCTCTACCTACTGTAATTTTTAGTGATATTTTTTTTATTATCACAGACAATTTATACATTAAGTACATATCAGTAAAGCCCCATGAATAATTAACTAATAAAAAGTAAACAACACATTCTCTTTTTTTCTACATCCGGAAATCCCCTCGGTCATCATAACCTTACCGGAGCTAAAATGTCTGCTACGTTGGTAACTTTTTATTTCTATGTTCGGAAACCGCCTCGATCTTTACCTTACCGAGGCTATCATATCCGGTACGGCGTGGGTGCCTACTATAGAACATTTTAATGAGAACCGTAGTCACTGGTCTTTAAGTTCACATATAAAATTTATACTAACATGTATTGTAACAAAAAAACTAAATCTAAATTCAGATTTAATTACCATTCAGGAAAATCTGGCTCAAACTTGTGACAGCTTTTTGAATTATTGTGTTCATTCTATCTTCCGACAACATGTTGTAGAGATAGATAATTAGGTCTGCAAAGATCTCTGGCTCTCTGGCTCAAAAGTGTCATAATTACGACAGCTTATTGAATTACTGTCTTCACTGTTCCTTCCTACAACTGACGTTGCAGACGCGTTGCAGAGATAAATTGAGTATGCAAAAATCTTACGTGTCGGCAATGATGTGTTTCACATTACGATGATATTATTCCACAGTTAATTTAAAACTTTACCTACATAAAAGAGGTAGGTGTGCCTACCTTAAGTTTGGGTGTTCAACAAGTTGTAGAGCGGTATCTCAGAATCTACCAGAACCAATTTAGAAAATTGTTTTACCACTAAGAAAACAAATTATAGATGAGTTTTATAGGCTACTTATGATATACATATCTTCAAATTCAAGATCGTGAGATTAGAGAAGTAAAACCCGGAAAGTGGAACCCAAACTCCGACATAAGAGCCTCGTAAGCGACCGAGACTAAAGCGAAGATGATAATGATAACGGCAGCAGCAGATCTGTTATGCTCTATGAAAAAGTCAAATATAAAATTGATAACAGATGTTATATTATAATAAAATAATGATAATTATAACAACGGCAACTGTAAAACAGAAATGACATGAAACTGTACTAGTATGTTTATGCGGCGAGAGAGTTAAAAATATATATCTCATTTAATGAATGGACGCATGTATTGGCGAATTAGTACCAGCTGCTCCTACGTGATGTGTTATGTAGCTCAACATCAGATATATTTAACTATATCTTGTAGTTATTAGCCGTTATAATACAATACATCTTATCTTTAATAAATAATTGTAGTTGCTCATTTAATGTTATATATAGGAAGTTTTTTAAATTTTGTTATTTTTGTGTTAGCTACTACCTACATATTTACGCTCTTCGAAGTTTTCCCAAGTTTGCTATAACGACTTTGCTTCCTACCAATTTACATGATTCTAGTTAGTTTGGATTATCCTGCGGTTGGGTACAGTAAAATGATCTAGGGGGGAATAAAGATAAAACGGTCATTCGAATTTATTTATTAATTTCTTTTAGAAAATGTTAAGTAGGTAGGTATTTAACCAGATCTTCGATGATTCTCTTCATTGTGACGTGTAAGTAGTTTATAGTTTCACATAATACAAAGTACCTGGGTGTCTGCAAGTCTAGAGTGAACAGGGTACTTCTAGGCAAGCGTGTTCCACCTTAAACCATATCATCACTTACCAACAGGTGAGATTGTGGTCTAACGCGAGCCTCTTAGGTACCAATAAAAAAAAATAAGTGCAAAATTTAACTGACCGTTTTGTTCCTATTCACCCCTTAGTCCCTATTCACCCCGTTCAGTGTACAGTAAGTACGTAAGTTTGTATTCATAACTTAAAGGAGTGCGGACCTGAGTCCTAGATGAATAGGTATTAATTTCAACTTGATACCTTCACGCGTTCCTTAGGCCCATAGCACACGGCGTATTTTATACGAGCAGACGACGCGCAGATGACGCGCTTGTACGCGCTTCATACGAGATTTGAACGCAATCTTGTAACCTAAGCACACGGGGCGTTTGTGAAACGCGCCTCTCCTGCGCGTATACGCGCTGTAGTCGCTCGTAGCTTGCGTTTTTGAACAGAGACTGTTCGCACTTCAGTTGTACAATGGCGTCGGTTGAGACAGCACTGCTTACGCTGGCTTTAGTACTTCTTTTAAAAAGAAAAAAACGTAAAAAAAACAGAATTTATTGGTTCTCCCTCTGCAGTTACTCCGCTCCTCTGTACGTGCACGCGCGTTTGCATGGCTTCAAACGCGCGTATACGCGCTTCATGCGCGCGCGTGTATCATTAATGCAAACGCAACAATCAGCGTCTACGGCGCCGAAAACGCGCGATCCTAACACGCGCGTCGTCTGCGCGTTAAAAATACGCCATGTGCTATGGGCCTTAGAGAAAGTTCTTGACAGATGAACCACGAAGTGATCCTATGAGAGTACCTACTTTTTTTCTTTTTGAAGTAGGTAGGTACCTACGGATCCTAGAAAAGAAAAATATAGCTGTTTGTTTATTAGGAAGGAGAAAATTCACAATCTAATCAGATACTATTTCATACGGTTGTTTTATTTTCGCACACTTTAAAAGGAACAAATTGATAAAAATCATACCAATAATTTTATTTTTGTAGCTTAATCTTACCTACATTTATCAGATTGCCACCAAAATACCTAACAATTAATTTAAATATTGACTCGTAGATAAAACATAAATCACAGATCATCAATTTATTATCAAGTTAATTACGTAAGGTTTTATTTGCGTAATTTAATCTTATATTTATCAAAAAAATATGATAAGCAAATTATAATCACAATAGGTTATAACATAATTTTATAATTTACAAGAAAATCAGATAACTTTTGTGTACTAAACAATAGATAGCATATTAGAGATACCAATCTATAATATAATGTATCTACGGTATTCTCCATTCACAAACTGCTTCGTAGAATCTGGTGAATAAGACTCCCATTTTGGCTGCTTTTACTTCTCCACTTGGCACAGTCATCATCAGTATCCCCAATAGTGATACCATTGGCATGCATTTCATCCTTTATGACGTCAACCCAGCATTTCTTAGGTCTTCCCCTCCTGCTGGAGCTAGGTAGAGGCAGCATGGCTAGACAAATTAGTTACGTACCATGCGGTCACTTAGCCAATTGGTTGCAGAAGTTATGCAGTTTATATGCGAGTCTATCTTTTACTTATCCAGTAGCCATAAAGCATACTGAAGTAACTATTATTATATGAGTATAATGTACGAGTATCTAATACAATGACGGCTTCTGTGGCGTAGCGATGGTGCATTCGACTGCTACGACAGCGGTCGCGGGTATGATTCCCGCTCAATGCAAATATTTGTGCGCGTGAATATTTTATGTGTATTTCCATTGGTCTGGGTGTTTTTATGTATGGTTATGTATGTATTTAGACCAGTAGTACCAAAGAAAAAAGTATGTTTATCTGCATTATAGAATCCATAACACAAGCTAGTTAAACTTTGCTTACCTACTTTGGGTCTAATCTAGAGAGCGCTATGTGGAATGTCGTAGAATTTTTTTTTCATTCTTCATCTAATGTCCGTTGACATTATAAATACTAGGTAAGTATTAGTAGTTGATAACTTAGAGATTAAATATTGTAATCAATTTAATTCTAATGCTAAATCTTTCGATTAGATTTCGTGTTAATGGGGAAAACCTAAAATATAAAATAAATATAGGGTGAATCCAAACTATAGAAAAAAAAATGTTATCAGATAGGATTATTTGACACCAGCTGAACCCTGCGGCTCTGCCCATGTGAAGTCGGTTATGGCGACCTTTGGTAATATCTGCAGTTTTGCTCAATCAATTGTAATCAAATGACATAATAACATAATAGAAAAAATCGCATCAAAACCGCAGTTTCTATAAAATAACATACGTACATGTCGAATTGATATTATGTTTTTTCTTTTTTGAAGCCGATTTAAAAAAAATATACGCACTTCCATATCTAGGTATTTATCATAGCAATCACTAATAGTAATAATTTAATGATATAATTCACTGATATGACTCTACAGTATGGAAATTCCGTTTTCTTCCATGGCAATAACAATTGATTTTTATACCACTTAGCTGGCAAATAAGCAGCCCAGGGGTAGATAGAGGTGTAGTGACACCTACATTTTGACAATTGTTTTACGGTTCCGCATAATAGATGGCGCACCATCATTTCCTTTGCCTATGCGCTGAGCTCTACATATCTACTCAAAGTTTCCTAACACAAAAACTCAGTTACACTTTACCCAATCAGGAACCCTATGCTAAGCTATAGGTAATGTCTCAAACATCAGCCACATCTGTGAGAATTTGAAGGGGACTATTCCAAACAGAATATTAACTCTAAGCTGCCTTATACAAGCATTCACCAGAACACCGTACATACATAACTCACATATAGATTTAACACTAATATTAAACCGAAAATATATCCAGCAAAATACTTTTTCAGAGCATCACAATGCCGATTGGTAATTTGAGCAACAATACTGCCCCTCGGCGGGAAAGCTTCAGGCCTCCTTGGGTGAAAGAAAAAGATGTAGAGTCACCGCCAGCTTGGATGCAGAAAAAGCTGAAGTCAGTTGATGCGAAGACTGATGTGAAACCAGCGGAAAATAATGAACCAGCGCCGTCAGCGGCACCCACGAAGACATTAAGACGTATGTACTTTTTCATTCCAATTGTAATCGTCATCATCCTATCGTGACTCCCTCATTTCGGAGCCCTGAGTTTGCCTACTTAATCTCACGTTGTAACTTAATCTCATCAAATATTAGATTGAATTGAATTAAGGGACAATAACAGCATGGAGTTGGAAATGAGTAACCAAAGTACTTATGACCCGCGCCGCGCATTTGTCACCCTATTCTTTTACAATGTCAATATGGGCACACAAACTGAAGATGAATTCTTTCAAGAGACATTAAGTATTTTTTTGCCAACTTCTAGTGTTCAACCGTAGCGTAAACATTAAGAAGCTTAAATTCTGCATACATAAATACACGTGTATATCTACTAAGCTGTCAGGTTTTAAATGAGGCTTGGCCATACAATAAATTGACAGACACAGATGGCAGCGAATAGAGATAGATGAAAATGTTTCATAATTTTTGAACAAATCAACTAAAACTGCTTTCTTTTATATTCTAAAAGGAAAACACCTTCTTATTTGAGTGTTTAGTATGACAGTAATACCTACTCAATATTAGATTTTGTGTTTATTTTTCTTAAGAATTTTTCTACACAATTGTATAATTTTATCTGGGCGAGCTATTATCTCTTTAAGAGACTAATGCCCCACTAATGAAGACTGAGCACATTATTAGTACGTTAGCTTTTTAATTTATACCATCTGCCAAAAAACTATGTGGCACAAGGTTGATAAAGCAGCTTGTAGCGAGCTGAATGTGATAATGTGCGACCTGGGGGCCTAGACAAAGTCACATTCTACCAGTGGAATCACTTCGAAGCAGTTTGTCAAAAGTCCGAAATGTATAAGTCTGACATTAACTATTTGTTAGACGTGACACGTCGAAAAACAATACCACTTTCATTTCGAACTTTTTATGTTCGTTTGGAAGCGATTTCTTTGCTACTTGTAGAGCTTAAGTGTATCTTTTGTTACCTAGCCAGTTCCTGGTAGCATTTATGACTTACTCCAACGATGGGCAGTCTATTACCCTACTGTTACGGATTGTCTCTGAAAAGTGTGTGCGCCATCTCATTTTAGATAAGAATTTCTCAAAGACGTATGTCCCCACGTAAGCGTGCCAAAAGACCGGATATGTTACTGATAGGTGTATATTTTTCGATCTCAATGCTGATTATTTCAACAAGAGCGCCGGAAGTACCAATCAAGAGCGCTGCGAATTGGCAAACTTCTGAAACCTTAAAAAAATGTCATACATACGTGGCAAGGCACATTCAGCTGTCCAATTTATTTACATTTTGCGTTTCTGCAATATACCTAATGTAAAGACATACGCTTACGTAGGTAGTGTTCCCACGCAATTATAATGTTCTTATGTCAGTGCTAAAATCGCTCGTGAATTACTTCTATTTTGGTTTGTATAACATACTACATCGTCGATATCATCAGATTGTCATGGCACTCTCTACATTGGTACTATCATATTACAGCATATTTCACTGTGTGTTGTAGAGTTTTTCTTTCTGTTATTGTTAGTTAATTAGCAGATACTAATTGTTATAGGTAAAGGTTATGGTAACGCTATCTGAAGGTAAAAGAATCTTACCTTTTAAATTTTCATCGACTTTTTTTCTTTTTAATATGGCTTATTAATGAAAAAATGTTAAGGTGAGGAATATTTACTGTCAACTAGAAATAAATAATTGAATCTAAGAAATGGGAGTACAGTACAGAAAGCCGAAGGATCATGAAACCAACAATGCAATAGTAATTGAGCAAAAAGTTCTGAACGACGCCTTTAAAAAATCATAATATCCAATACGAGTACTTACTTAAGTGACATAGCGTCCGCAAAACAGATAAATACATTATCACTATAAGCTGATAATTATAGTGACAATGTATTTGTACCTACTAAGGATTTTTCTTTGTTCTGTGGTACCTACAATGCATTGTTTATGTTGCAAAATTACGTTTTTGCAAAAAACGTATGATTTCAAAGCTTACGAAAACTTATAGATATGAATTTTCCAAAATGTTATTGAAAATAAATCATATTTATGTGATTTTGATAATTTCTCGAGATTTTATTTTGACATTATCAAAGTAAATAAATTACAAAGGTTTTTTCTCATTTGTTCTTCTAATCGAATTGAAATCACGCGTTTGACAAGCGTAGCGTTACTGAGTCAGGCGCCAGGTCAAATGCCTACTGAAAGGAGTGAGTTTATTTATGAAGATTTGCTTTGTAACATGTGGTAATGCAGTGCTTGTAATAGATAATATACGAGTACGCTTTAAGGCAGCATTACAAAGTGTTCCTGGACTAAAAATTTGCTTCTACACTTTCCTGAAAAGTTTTGTTTGTTCTTCGATCTTGTCTGATTCTGGTTGTTTCGTCAAGTGTTCACCGGAAGCACTAATCAAGACCCATGACTTTAATCGTCAATCACGACTAAAGAAAATAAAATATCGTGCTTCCGTTACCACGTTTTTTACTAACGCTACCGCTCGTAATATATCACAGAACATAACATTGACTGTAGGTATTTGTTACATATGTGTAAATATATGATGACGTCAGCCACCTGGCTGAAAGTTTGGCAGGAGACACGAGTTCTGAATAATTGACTCTCCGAAACCGTTCACAAGTTTGTTAGTCTGGAGTTTGGGACCGAGTGACGTGTGTGTTCTTGAGGAATATGCGTTTCGTATAACAGTATATTTCCGAATTTTGCTCGAATATTACTTGTGGATGACTTGTGAATATTGTGCTCTCACAGTGAATTCTCTATTTGTGTTCAGTGGAAGCTTAGCACACCCCCGGTAATATCATATCATTTTTTACGCCATACTCTGCATAAAATATGTTTACATGACTGTGCAATAAAGATGTGTGTTAATGAAAAAAGCAGTATTGGACAAACCTATAAAATCGGGTATTACGTTTTAATGATCGAATATTTCCTGCTGCCAGACTTCTTGAGCTTTGACGTGATTAGATAGGTAGAAGTGACGTCATAATATAAACAATAGTCTACTCTATGTTCTTACGAATTGCTTTAAACGTGGAATAGTGGATATTCAAATCATGTTATTCCATTTCTTTTCAAACGATTCTTTTTTTTAAAGAATCGTTTGAAAAAAGAAAGTATTTTTTAAATCCTACGTACTTCGATCATAATAACTGAACTGAAAAATGTAATAAATGAAAAAAAAATCAGCGGTCGTTCGGAGTCTTGACGTGTTGTTTCGCCGTTATTAAGGAGATATTTCGGTCCGCCGCCGACTATCCGCGATATTTTTAGAGAGGACAGACTTTTTACAAAATAAATGGAGATGTTGGGGTTAGCGTCTGATTTATATGAACTCTTCGTTTATGTGTGATAAACACGCATATAATGAGGGATTTTAATTTTAAATGCTATGTGATAACCATAGATTATTATTAATTTACTCCTCATCAGTTTAAGTAGGTAGTTTCAACGGCATTTAATTAACTCCATTATAAACCAAGCGATTCCTAGGGTAATTTTAATTTTGTCATTCAACATTAGGTGGGTACATGTTGCAAGATTTACATTTTAAACAATATTTATTTGGTATTCTCGTAGGTGTTATTCATTTTCCGAAGTCGCTTGGCCATCTAATAGGGAATTTGACATGTAATCGTGTTAAAATAGCGAAGGTCGGCCATCTTGGCAAACGCCATGTTTATTTACGTACGAATGCCATCAAACTGCAGCGTCGGGGCCGCAACACGTGCTACAATCAATTTCTATGTTTTCTTTTATGTTTAGGTTTCAAAAACATATAATAATATTGAAAACGCAATAACGATGTATTTTAGAAAGCATCTGCGCACTATTTTAGCATAATACTTTATACTTAAGTAGGTACACACTCATAGTACGACAGTACCATAGCTATTCATGTGCTCATAGTGTAGTATATAGAAATAATTAAGTATTATAAATATAGGTAGGTACCTACATACATTATGATTGTATGAATTACTAAATATCTAACCATACATTCAATAAATATTTCAGCTGTCCTAAAGAAACAGTCCACAATCAAACCAGCTGCAGAGAAAACAGAGAACGGTGTATCTGCCCCGGTAGAAGAAAAACTTGTCAAGCCATCAGCGGCAAAGCAAGCAGATCAAGCGTCAAAGTCGACGGATGAAAAACCAAGATTCACCAAATCTGCGCTGAAAACAGCCGATAAATCTACAAAATCTGAAGACAAATCCACTGAAAAGGTTCCAGAAAAACCAGCGTTAAGAACAGTTAGAACAATAGATGATAAGGCTAAAGATAAATCAGTTACTATTGTAGATAGGCGCCAAGAGAAAAATGGTCCAACAAAGACAGATACTAAAAATACATTGAATAATAAATCTGTGGATAAAAACACCATAGCAAGTAAAGATAAACCTATAACTAAAGTTACCAACGAGAAGGCAACATCTAAATCTGTTACTACAGAAAAACCAAAACTTAATATTCCTGAGGAAGTAGTAATAAAACCTATAGAAAAAGAAATCAAGCCTACAGCAAAACCAGAAACAAAGCCGCCAGAAAAAAAGCCGCCAGAAACAAAGCCGCCAGAAACAAAACCAACACCAGCAAAATCTGAAAAATCTGAAAAATCTACAGAAAAATCAGAAGACAAAACGATGGCTACCAAACCACCTATGCCAGTTGATAAACCTCCGTCTAAGGTACAAATGCATATACTTCAATTACTTCCAAACTTTATAACATTATCCTTTCTTCTATAAATCCTGTTTACTCCTGAGTTGATTAAATCTATTTATCCATGTGTGAACTTTAATTTTTCATTTGGTTTTCAGCTCCCACCACGCAAACCGTCAATTCAAAAGCAACCGTCAAAAGATGACATACCAGTCAAGAAATGGCGAGATCCTCTACATGAACGTGTCAAGGAGAACATTGATAAAACCCTGGCCAATGAGGTTCCTAAGGGCCACACGCTCACCAAAAATGAGAGCTTAAGAAGTGAGTGCCTATAAAATATAAATATATTGCTAAACGTTATCCTAAATAAGTTGCTATCACTATGTTAAAACGGATCCTAGCAACTTGACATAAATTATTACAGTTAACTATAGATAACTACATATTTATCACGATTCAGTCAATCTAATACAGCTAACTCAAATAGTTCGTGAACTGTCTTTGTTAACTTCACTTTTAAACTTTAGCAGTAGGGCACATAAAACTAAAAAACAGACATATTGATTTCTGCTATAAATTGTCTAATTTTGTTTATGAAAATATCATCATCTCTATTTAATTGACGTCTCTATTGTATTAATACTTAGCTGATGAATCAATTCGGTCAAGAATAGATAGACAAAGACTTCTATTTGCTTAGTTGTGACATCAACATTGACACACTAGCACTTTCTCGTGCATTATAATTAGAGCTACGTTGGATCGGTTCGGCCATCACTTGCGAAGTCCGTATCAATATAGATCAATATTGGCACAGTTGAATGTCTGATTGCAATGAGATTATACTTTTTGGATTTATTGCTCTTAAGATATCTTTATTAACATTTAGATTCCGACATTTTACTTAAAATCATAGTAGGTTATATTAGGTAATATCAGAAGGTTACCACTGGTACTAAAAACTATCTGGCTCATGCGAATATTATAGGTGTTAAAACAAAAAAAAAACATATTTTGATCTAAATTTTTGTCAAATGCAAATAACATAATAGTAACATACATAATCCATTGAAACAATGCCGATTGAATTATTCATTTCAAAAAAGAATTTTGGAAGGTATGGCATTGTCACAAATAATAACAGCTGGAAATAATAAATAGCAATCTTTGGCTTTATTATATATAAAGCTCTCTATACCGGCAACTTCAGCTGGAAGCTGTATTCTAATCGTGCTCATTAAAACTACATGGCTGAAGAAGCCAAGGCCGTTATTTTAATTTTTGTTCTGGGCCGGATGTGATATTGAAAAATCTGCGATGCACTGGAAATATCTCGACGTATAGTGCATAAACTGATAGGTACAGTTATAATAAAACTTTTACGTCAATGACCTAATTATCGTTATAAGATCTTTTCGTTGTCATCGGACATAGTCAAAGTTACTAATTAGTACCTAACCAATAACTAGGTACGTATGTATTTCTTTAGAGAATGATAAGTATATATTTAGACCTCGCTAGAACAGAAATAAAAATTCCAATAAGAAAATTGCTACTTTTATGTTTATTTTGATGTCAGTCTTTCAGCAACATTGTAATTCATATTTATCTTGAGTTTGTCCCAACAATAATAATGGTATGCATAACTGTTCGTCCTACTCAAGTATAACTCACGTCCCGTCTTTACCTTTTGATCTCTTGTATGCCAGACTAATTTGTGGTCTATATGCGATCTAAAATAGTATCGGACAGTTCCGCGTGCGTCGCGTTCGCAGATCAGGTGTAAATGCACCCATACTTCAGTTAACATGCAAACTTACTGCAATTCTAGTCTATTCCAAACTAAGCATCCAAGTCACGTTTAAAAATAAAACCAACATTAAAAAGGACGAAAGTTGTGGTTCTGTGTGGATAAAAGTTTAAGTTTAGTGATTTTGAATAAAAAGTGATTATTAGTTTAACGATGGCTGAATCCGATGCGGATGAAACCCAGGGGACGCTGTTTAAAGGTATATTAATGCACACTTATTTAAATAAATAACTGATCTTTCTACAATGTACCGTCTACGAATCAATAAAATATTGGTGTGTGATTGAAAATAGAAAGTGTTTACATTTTTTATCTTTGTTTGCAAAGTAATTTCAACAAGTTAAATATAACCGTTTGAAAATATACTTAAGTATGTACCTAGATACAGTGAAGATTTTGAAGTAGGGAGACTGACTGCATTTAGCTTTGTAATAAAATTGTAGGTGTCACAAGGGTTCTGCTCCAGAATTTCAGATTTATAACACTGAATAAAAGTGACATGCTTTATTCTTTAAAAGTATTCATATCATATCTACATAGGTATCTACATTCGAATGCCTGCTAACATAATCATTAAATCATAAGCAACTAGGTACCTATCAAATATTACGACACACTAGACTAGTGTTAATTTTTAAGATAGAATAGCTTTCCTCTTTGATCATTTAGATCAGTCGTTTATTATTGCGTCCTTAATGAAGGTACATTGGACTTTTTAATAAGTATAACTATCGTCGATGATAATCGGAAAGTATTTTTGGGAAATAAATACGTTGCCCATATGGAAACTGATTTTATCCTTCCCATTCAGGCCTCTTGAAACCCACACCTCCACCGATGCCACCGCCTTTACCACCGAAGATGCCACCACCCCCTGACTTCAAAAAGTCACCAGTAGATCCTAAGAAACTCAAAAAAATCGAGTCGCTGCGTAGCAGACCCAGAAAACGACCTGACTGGAGTGATATGATGAAGGAAGTGGAGGAAGGGAAAAAATTGAAACACGTTGTTTGTAATGACAGGTAAATCTATTACCTATTAATAATGGTAACAAATTATCTATATTTATGTGTAGGGTTCGAGAACATTGTGTAAATTTTCAGGCAGATATATGTAGGTTCCTACGCATTGCTTTCGCTTATTATTATGGCCACATTATCAATACGATTAAGATCATTCATTACTAGTCTTACTACTATTACTAGTCGTAAATAAAAGCACGGAGCATTTTTTTTTTCTTTTTACAATAACAATCCAATGTGTTTACGTAAGAAATCCATAGGTATATTGAAAAATCTCACGTGAGATTGGGGGATGGGGGAAGTGGTTGAATAAAATCTCAAGACATCTCACCAGGGGGGAATAGAGGGACAGAAAATTTAAAAAAACACCTCACGTAATTTATGGATATTGTACATTTTAAATTCTTTCTATTTTATATCTACCTAACGGTACATTCTTATCGTAACTCTTATGAATGAATTGGTCAATCAGGACATATCAATTCTCGAACTTATACTCCTTAAACCTCAAATAATAAGGTTCAGTATGAGAAATGTCGTTGTTTTTCATGTTTCTGGTGTCCATCAAACGAATGGTGCACCGAGAAAACGCCGCTTAGTAAGTTCTTCTTCTCATCGTCCGATTTGCGTATGTCATTCTATAGATGTTATATTAATGTTTGATTTGTACCTACTTAACAAAATGCATTTCAAATAGCATATCAAGTGCACAAAATAAAATCCCAGGAGATTCTATTGTAACACGTATAAACTCAAAATATTCTAAGTGAATTAGAAACTAATGTACCTACAGTGTGTAGTAATGCAGTGTTTTTGATTGTGATTTCTACACGCATACTTATACTCTTTTTATTATACCAATCAAGAATAATATTTCTAATTTAATTATGTACTTAAAAATAACATATTTTTTCTGTTAATATATACCAAAATAAAAAAATAATGTGTGCCTCCGTAACAGATATCGAAAATATGAAACTTTCGGTAAATGTTTGAACATAAAATGTCGATTTTAATAACTATTTAGTTGCGTTCTGCGTGATCCTGTACAACAATTATTGATAACATTGTAATTTTATTTACCCTTCCAGATCGAGTCCTATAATAACCAGATCAGCTGTAGTGAAGAATAAAGAAAAAGATCAGTTTATATTCGAGTCAGAGAAACCAAACTCACACAATGAGCTCCTGAAAGAGATCTCAAAGGGTGTACGATTAAAGAAAACTAGGACCAATGATAGGAGTAAACCAAATCTTGAAGGTCTGAGGAAGTTTAGGAGACAGATGACGATTGAGGAGCAAGTACAAAAGTCCATGTCACAGGCTAATCTTGCTGCTTCAGCTTCTGGAGCCAAATTAAACTTGACTCAAGAGGCAAGTAGCTCACATGTATGTACCACACAACACATTATATTATGAGTGGGCTTCAGAGTGAATCTTCCTAAGTAGTAAAAAATTACTTCCCTTAGCCACTAAATGGTTCACTAATTGCAATGTTATTGAGACAAACATTGCATCATCATGTATAAAACATTTCACTTGTAAATCTCTAATTAATGTTTTGTTTGCTTTAAGATACTGTAAGCATTATTTGTTTACTCACTTACAAATATATGCTTATCGAACTAATTTAACCAATGTAAGTTTTTTGTTCTTCAAGACCATACACAAATGGTGTTTGTAGACCATCCAACACACATTTTTTACTTCAAATAACTTACAACTAACCATTAGATATTTTTCATTATAATCTACATTTTAACGAACAAGACATAATACACAACATTAAGTACCTATACTTTTTCATTATATCTAATTTAAAATAACTAGTCGTTCTTTCCCTAAATGTTTGTGACAACATATTTCAGATACCACCTGCCCCAGAGGAAGATGAAATTGATGAGATGGACGACATTGACAAAGTCAGGGATGACCTTCAATCTACTAAACAGTTACTGGCAATTGAACTTAGGTATGTAATTAAACAATAATATCATATAAACTACATAATATTATTTATAAAAATCTTCGATTTTGAACGAAATGTAGGTAATAAATAAGTACTATACGTAAACGGGAATTAACGCGATCACGTTAAAGTATAATAGTCATGGAACGCGAAAGTTTAAAAGTTAATAAATAAGTATTCGCAATGCTGATTATTTTGCATTTTCTTCTCTTACAATAGGAACAAAGAAGCCCAAGAGAGAGAAAATAAACGTCTCCTAACAAGAATATCTAACTTAGAAGCAGAATTAGCCAGAGAAAGGGCTTTCATCAAACAAGAACAGCACAAAACAGTTATATCTGTCACTGATGCATATGATGAAAGACTAGTTAACAGTCTTAAACTGGAAGTAGAAAAAACTAAAGAAAATGCCGATAATTTGGAGAAACAGTACCTTCAAGCTGCTGAAGACAGGGATACAGCACTGACAGAACTAGAGGAAGTTAAAAGAAGAAATGCAGAATTAGAGAAGAAGTTAGAACAAGCTATAGCGGTAACTATACTTAATTTTGAATTACTAACGCTTTTGGCTCAACTTTGCGTAATTATTGCTTAACTAACATTTTTGCAGAATAACACAGAAGATCTTTATTTATCTGAGGAGCCGTTATCATTTTATCAGAAACGGCAACTTGATTTCGAGAAAGAATGCAGGTTATTAAATATTGAACTTAACTCGCCTGAAGCTGAAGAATTGAGGAAAAGGAACCTCGATGCTAATAATAATATTGCTAAAAGTAACGCTTATACTAACCTGGCTTATGATGAGGTATGAATAATATCTATTTAGAAATTTAACGCTTTACTTACAAGTCACAAGATTACACATCGTGCAGTTATACTTACCTTAGTATTATGCATTTGTTTTATACTACTCCCTAATATTCTACCTACCTTCTGTCCTTCACTCTACAGACCTTCAATTTTTTCACGTAAGCAGTTACGTAGCTGTTACTGTTACCGGCGGCTTTGCCAGCATCAAAATCTATTCCAATTCCTGCGAACATAGTAACAATATTATTCCTGAATTAAGCCCATCGATGCGTTCAATAGATTCTGCGTGTAAGCGTGAAAGAGTAAAAGCTGCTTCTATAATTCCATCCTTCCAATATTGAATTTTGAGTGGAGTATCAAATTACCTACATTTATCTCATCTTACGAATCAAATTACCTACATTGTAAGAGTATAAATGGAAAACTTTTTCTATGCCAAATTATTGTTGGCAGTTTACGAAATCGTAACAAATTACATAAGACTGTAGGTATATAACTATGTTGTAATATCGTATAAATTACGCATTTCAGGGTATTATGCCAACAAGCATGGGATCGAGGCGTTCGAGTCATGCTATCAAGCAGCTATCTGTTACCAAAGATGATAGTTTTGAGGAAGAGGAAGAATCCGAAGAGGAAGAAGTGAGTATTATTAGACATACTTTAGTATAAATAGAAATATTAAATAGATTAAGTACGCGAATAAGCTTTAGCAACTCTATAAACGTAGATTACCTATTTATTAATTTGCTTGCAGATATAATATCAAAGACTATTTAGAAAAGTACATTAAGCAATGATGCTGATATGTACAATAATCTTGAAAAAGGAATTTTCATGGTTATTTCATGCACATAGTACCTATACCATAATAGCGTCTAATCTCATTAACATGATTGAATATTCTAGCATGTGAAAGTTCACAAGTTATACGTTATTATGTTCCAATAAAAAACTTTCAGGAGGAAAGCGAAGAGAAGAAACAGAAGCGACTGGAGAAGGAAGTCCGTAACATGAGAAACAAAATACGGTATCTGAAAGAAAAACAAGACCACATGAAGAGAGAAAGAATGGGTTTCAAAATGTCTCTCAAGAACCAACAAGCTGCTCTCAAGTCAGTCACACTCCTCACAGTCATTTTTGTTATTAAAAAAGCTTTTGATTTTCGTCACATCTTTTTCAATAATAAATACCTAAATATATTAAAACAACAGTATTTGTGTTTGTGCATGAATTCATGAGTAATTAGTAAAGTCGCGTATTAATTATTATGTAGAATATAGATGTTTAAAATTTAATGTTAGTGTAGTATTTACAGAATATTAAATTGTAATTGCATGGCATACATCACTGATTTTTCCTTTCAATTAACCTCACTATTCTTTCTGCACCATACTTTTTTAAATATGGCTATTTTCAAATAATCTCTTCCAAAACTTAAGCAGATAAGTATTATTAACTTATTATATCAAAAGCTTTAACTCCTTGCTATTCTACAAACTATAAATTAAACATAATACCTATTAGATACTTACTACCTAATATAAATAAATGCTCAAAATAAAACAGGGATGAAAAACGAAAATACAAGGAACTGAAACGAGAAGTTGATAAAATGGCAGCAATGATGAAGGAAGTTGGATCAGATGACGAAGATGATGAGGAAGAGGAGGAGGAAGAGGAATCTGAAGAGGAGAAGAAGTCAGGATCAGAAGAATCCGAGACTGAGACTGAACAAGATACGGAGAGTGAGACCGAGAGCGAGAGTGAACCCGAGGTACGAGCCATTGTAATTTTAAAATACTGGATAAGGTAGAAAAAAAAGTTCTGAATTCAGAACGGGGCGCAGAAACACGATATGAATTTTGACTCTGCTCTACCTCTACTTAAACAAAAATAAATGATAGGAAGTAGAGTTAGGTTAGGTTATCTACGTGGGTCATATATAATAATTGCTACGTCTCGTTCCAAATTCGAGACTCAAACTCACGTTACCCAGGTATTTGTGTCAGTTTGTCTAGTATATCAACCTCAAAATTATTGCAATAGCCCGATTTGATTATTATGCTCCATGTACAAGTCCCTGCTTTGGCATATAACTATAAGGAGTAGGCATTCTTTACCTTAACATTTCCGCCAGTTAATCGTAAAAGAATTTATACGATGAAGAAGACTACTAAATATTCATAAAATCGTTTTCAGGATGCACCACTACCCAACAAGAAGGAGAACCTCACCAAGAGGATGAAGCGACATGAAGGCAGGGTTCACGCCCTCAAGAAGGGTAATGCGCTTCTCATGGCCAACGTCGACCGTCTGAAGGACGATGTGCTGAAGCAGAGAGAAGAATCTTCTAGCCTGCAAAAGGAACTTGACTCTCTTATCGATGACCTTGAATAATAAGCCATAGCAAAGCTTTATAGCCCAAATCCTACGACTTAATTTCATACTATATATATTATATTCATTATTCCTTTCACTTATTTTTGGAATTTACCTAGGTATAAGTAGAATGTGGTATTGCGGCATTTGCGAGTGGCCGCAATTCGACTCTATTATTTCAAAAGTCAAAAAGATAGGTAAATAAAAATATGATAAAAGACTACCGAGAAACCTAGTTGTAGGATTTCGGGCTTTCATTTCATTATTTTCTAACACAATTTTGTAATACGGTATAAAGAGAGCTCATAAATAGTTTTCTGGTGTCTTCTCGCAGACTCTACAAAAGAGCTTGTAAAATAATAAAATTAATGAGTGATTAGAAAACAACATATCTCTTGCTTCACGCCTATTGCTGTATTTCCCAAGGATTCCTGATTTTGGTTAGATACAAAATCGAAAGAATGTTTACAGGTAAATTTCGTATCTACCTACATATTTTTTCCATTTTTGAAGCAGAGATAAAGGTACCTATTTGCTCCCTAAAAATACCTACTTTACCTACTTAAAGCTACTTACACTATTCCTTCCTGTAGAAACAGTGGTATACTTATTAGTCTTATTACCTACTTATTAATAAGATCTTATTGTATTAAAACCAATCTTAACGTACCTATTATTAAGTAAAATCAATCTCATTAAAGTCAATCCATTCGTAGTTACCTAGATGTTTTTAAACTCATGCTTAAACCTGAATCTGTTAACTAGGTATTTACTACATCATTAGCTTAATTTTTTTTAAATATAGGTATTTCATCCGAAAGTTAATACAAGCTTATGCAAAATGTAGGTACCTACCTACTTCCGACTTGAATAATCTACCTATATGTTTTTATAAAGTTATCTATATTTACTTAGATAGTTCAATGATTAGACATTTTCAATAAAATTTAAGTAGATAGTGGAAGTTTTCCCAAAGCATTGTTTTATTACAATTTATCAATTGAGCGAAAATTAACAGCGGCTTATACTTATACTCGTATAGGTACCTACCTACCTACTCGTAGTTTCTTTAGGCACTTGAGTTTCATGATTCCAAATTATGGCGTAGGTAGGTATACCTAATTCTATTGCTTTTTATCCAACTGCCATTTAGGCACTGTTTGTATGCAAAAGACTGGGTTAAACTTCTTAACCCTTAAATTGATTCTGTCCGTTTCAAAGGACGTAGTGCTTATACGCACACAGATATAAAATATTACACGATACCACATCGCGCGCGCATTTCATTGTGTTTAATAGACTATCTTTTTCGCATTTACGCATTTTGTGCGTGCGAAACGGTCAAAGGTCGCTCATAAAACCGATTTGAAAAAGTGCAACAGGAGGGTGTTGTTGCGCTCCAGACAAAAGATTTTGAAAAGGTGATTTTTTTCTTTATTTTGTGCATTCTTTTGTTACATATAATTAGAATACGGTATAATGTATTAGATGACATAATTTGTTTCGACAAAATCAAAGTTTTTTATCACTAATTACATCGAAATAAAGTATGTCATTTAAAACGGACTATGCCAATTAGAACTATGGACTAGTGTATTTTTTGTTTGTCCCATATAACGGACCTTGTCAATGAAAACTACGAACTAGTCTGTTTTTGTTTGTCCCATATAACGGACCTTGCCATTAAGTACTACTTACAAATAGTTCATAGATCCAGCATACTCACCATTAAAATAATATTTTTTTGAACCATAAGCTCCTGGCATACCTGGAAACGAACGTCCTCCTCAGTAATCGGCAATATGGGGTCAGCCAGAACCGTTCCACTGGGGATTTTCATGTGTATGCCACACACATTTGGAGTGAGGCCATCGAGAAACACGAAGAGGCACAGACCCAGTCTCTTCAAGAGGCTATGGTTGAGCGTTTGGACTTGTCCTTGAAGGCTATCTCCGATTGGTGAGACGCTAAGTTGGTCAACTTCAACGCAAATAAGACCCAGGCGTGTCTATTATCAGCTAAGCGGAGCCAATTCCAGCCAAACCCTACTTTCCGAGGTGTACCAGTGCCGATAACCGACCACCTTGAGCTTCTTGGCGTGACTCTCACTCCTACCCTCAACTTTGGTCCATACATTGAGGCAAGGACTCAAGTAGCTGCCAAAAAGCTGGGTATTCTTTCGAAGGTGCGGCAATATTTCACACCGGAACAGCTGCTCAACCTTTACAAAGCGCAAGTTCGATCGTGTATCGAGTATTGCTTGCACCTCTGTAACGGCTCAGCAAAATACCACCTCGAAGCACTTGAGTCAATTGAGAGAAGGGCCAAGGGACTCATCAACTGCGAATCGCTGGTTGAGACTAAGCTTCAGAGCTTGGAACATTGGCGTAAAATCGCTAGCCTCTCTGTTTTTTATCGGTTGCACTTCGGGGAATGTGCGCTGGAATTACATGACCTATTTCCTCCAAGCCCCTTTCATCACCGAACGACCAGACGTACGGCAACGCGCCACCGGTACATGGTGGATATCCCACTCATACGCACAAAACGTTTTGGCAGTAAGTTCATCTTGCGTACTGCTAAACAGTGGAATACCCTGCCTGAGTTTGTATTTCCGGAAAGCTACAATCTGGGAGTCTTCAAGTCTAGAGTGAATAGGTAATATATATGAATAGGTCTAGGCAAGCGTGCTCCACCGTCGACCACATCAACACTTACCAACAGGTGAGATTGTAGTCAAACGCGAGCCTATTACCAATATGTTACTTACTAAATATTACCTATGGATAAATATTTAATTTCAGAGTTTGGTTTTATGTTTTCTTCATTACATCTAATTTTGTTATATAATTTTAAATGGTTCATAACTGAAACTTGATCTCATTGTTACTTTTATTCTATGTAAGTACTGTTTTTTGTTCGATTAGAAAAAAAACATGTTAGGTATGTTTTTGGCAATGTCCGTTTAATGTGACATATATGAGGTCACCGCACAGTAGCCGGAAATGGGCAATGTCCGTTTTAAGTGACATCTGAGAAAACATATATAAATACATAATTTTCCAAAAATTCTGAAGTATTATTCTTTTCTACCCCTATTACTACCCAAAACGTCACCCAAACTGTAAAAAATCTCTCAGATTCAGTATGTGACAATTTAAGGGTTAATAATGGGTAGGCCCCATAGGTACTATGAGCTCTTATATCAATTCAAATACGATGCAGCTCAACTCAGGGAGAGAGATGGAGCTATGCACCGTGTATAGCGCCATCTTTCTCAATCAGGTGAACTGCAACGCATTTGAATTGCTATATGAGCTCGTAGTAAGGCCCCTGGTTGCAGTATCTATTATTAGTTTAGCCCAGTCGGTAACAATCTATTACGAGTTCTGCAAACTCTCAGACTATTTATTACCATCCTACCCATTTAAACTCCAAAAATGTTTCGGTGAATATGGCCCGGGCATGTTGGAAATTTAGTCGGGCATTTTTTTTGACCCTGTCACATTGGGCAAGATTATTGCCCAAAGTGACAGGGCACCTTTTTGGAGTTTAAATAATTTCTTAAAACAATAAAATCCAGAAAATAAACAATAAGAATAAATTGAATGAAATTTTTAAGCAATTGCATGCTAACTATTTCCAATGATTTTCTGATCGGAAAAAATGATCATCCAGGACGGGACTTGAACCCGTGACAAGTGAAGGCGCCCGAAGCCGTAGAATATATCGGAAAATTTCGAGCATCTAGGATGGGTCCAGGTAGCTCAGTTGGTCAGAGCATTCCCCCTGTAAGGGACTGGTCACGGGTTCAAGTCCCGTCCTGGATGATCATTTTTTCCGATCAGAAAATCATTGGAAATGAGAATAAACTTAATTAAGTCCTATAAAATGGTATTTCAAATTTAACAGAAAGCAATTTTCTGCCAAGCATGTACCTACCTAACAAAGACTAAACTTACAGGATACAAAAATAATATATCTAGATAAATAATAAAATTATGTTTACTATTTTTTTTTTATACTTATTGCTATTTTTTTAATAAAGGCTGCTACTTACTTTCAACGACTTGCTAATCTTACTATCATGTGATTTGTACATAATATTTTAAGGTTTATAATTATTTATAAAGTACCTATACTGTATTATCAATATGGCACAATAAACTTTTACACAAAATTATTATTTTATTTTGTTTAAACGAACCGACTACCTACTTTTAAACCAAAGTTTATTAGAAATGAACATAATTTTGAACAAAGACTATGTACCTACCTACTAGGCAGGTTGGAATGTTCTGTGATCATAATTATATTCCTGACCCAAAAAATAAGATGTAGAGACAGATAGGTAGGTAGGTACGCTAAAAAAAGTAGGTATAGGTATTATCTATTCTTATCATTCTTAAGTCTCTCTGAATACCTACTTTGTGGCGATTAAATCGGAAAAATAATTCTGTGAAGGCTGTAAGAAATTACTTTAACATTTTACAACAACATGCTAAGTATGTAGACATAAAGTTTAGAAAGCTTAACTAGCTTGTGATACGGGTTGCCGGAGGTAGATAAAGACGTTGACGACATTTTTTTTTAATAATAATTTAATATTAGGTATACATATTATTAAATAGGTATACCTACATAGAAATACCTGGACCAATACCTAACAATAGATAATATTCAAATATTAAGTACAAAATGTTTGCATTGGACAGGAATCGAACTCACAACCTCCGACGTTGTCGACTGCTCTACCGCCATGTCTACCGCAACGCCACAGAGTAAGCCAACTTATAAAAATATTTTCTAATAAGTACCTATGAAGGTAGAGATACAGTAGAGATTAGACATGAAGAAAGAACCGTCTCATTGTGGATGAGATTCGAATAAATGCCCGAGTAATGACCATGAAGCTATATAGATAAAGATGACCATGAAGCTATATAGATAAAGATTTATCTATAGCTTCATGGTAATGACCAAAGTGACAGGGTGGGGCATAAATTCATCACTGAAGATAATTCACCATTAAATTGAAAGGGCTCCGGCTGGTTGGCGTAGCAGTGCCTAGACAACGTGCAACGGTAGAATAATAATAATTTACTGTTTGTTTAATAAATTGAATACCGTGAGATTGTAACTGTAGCATCTATGGCAAATGGCAACATAATACAATGCTGATAACAAACATTTGCACCATTAAATTGAAAGGGCTCCGGCTGGGTGGCGTGGCAGTGCCTAGGCAACGTGCAACGGTAGAATAATAATAATAATTTACTGTTTATTTATTAGAATACCGTGAGATTGTAACTGTGGCATCTATGGCAAATGGCGACATAATACAATGCTGATAACAAACATTTGCACAACATCCAGCTCAATCCAGCATCCAATAAATGATGATGCAATGCCAAAGAGATGAACTTTAAAGACTTTTATCCATGGCCGTCAAATAGATTTAAAAAAAAAACACCAATAATAAAACGTCAAATGTGTTTGAAAACAAAACGGTTCTTGAGGAGATAAAGATTGATTTTATTTCAGATTTAACTTAGCGCACATTTATTTTCTCAAAACTTCAAGAAACTAATGTGCAACATTATCTCAAAGTGATTTATATAGTTACCTTACAATTGTATTGAATTTGCTATGAAAATGCCGCCAACTGAAGCTGAAGTGTCACAACCTGTGGCGGCGGCTAAACCAAATCCCAAAAACAATCCAACTATGTTTAAAATATTCCAAAACGTGCAATACAATGTTGTACAACATAAGAAATACGTGAAAGAAATGGCTAAACTATACAAAAAGGTAAGACTCCTAACAACTTATAGACACATTTTGAGTGTCGTAGACTGTTATTCAGTGTTTTGTTACCTTATAAGCACTTTATAGAAACCATAATCTGTAGTGTAATACATTAGACACCTATCCATTTTTTTCAAATAAAAATAGATAAGACTGCCGTCCGATCTTCCAACTGCGCTTGACCTTCCACATCTTTTTCCATCATAATTGGATTGTGACATGCAGAAATGAGCCAACCCACCAACTGAGGAAAATAAAAGTATTAAGTAATGCAAATAAACCATAAAAAATAACCATTTTAGGTCTGGTATGAAATTCTGAATCAACCCAGATATATGCCCTTTAACCAAAATCTATTTCTAGTTGTCATAAATAAAATTACTACAAATTTGTCATATAATAAAGTGTGATGGTTTGGTATTAAAATTTTAATTTAAACTCCAAACTACACTGGGTATAGCTCCATCTCTCTCCTACAGCTAGAACACTCCAGCTCTCTTAAAACTGATTGCTTTTTCGTGGTAAGGCCCATGTTTGAGAAATTATTTAAGTACAATTTAGACAATCAGGTACAAAGTAATTAAGAGAGTCCCATCTCTTAATTGCTTTGTACCTTACCTTTGACCATGTCTCCCCATGAAGATAACTAACAAAATGGACAAAGTAGCCCGTGGCAAGCACTGCTGGTGGATTGTCCAATAATACCTTTGGCCTCTGCGTGTTATATTAAAGAGATCAGTTAATAATAAAGTTAATATTTACATATTTAATTTTTAGCTTGATGAAGACAGCTTCCGTGAAAGTTTCAAGAATGCAATGATGTATTTATTTACGTTTGGAGACACCAGTGCTAATGTGGACCGTGTAATACAGTATGTGGCCACATTCTGCACATCCCTTGATGATGAAGAGGAATTTCTGTTATTCATATTTGATATTATATTTAATGTGAGTTAAAAAACATTAATCAGAATTGTGACTGTCTTACCTCAATAATGTGATGATGATGATATGATTTGATATATTCCATAAAGTGACTGCCATCTGACCTCCACTATGCACTGGCAATTTCGAAGCTCTGTAGTTTGATCACACTGAAGGACTTTTAAGAGCTTTCAATCGCTATAACTAATCCCACAGCTGTTCATATAGTTACTGAGACTGATAGCTTAAATGCTCTCACAAGCACAGATGAAATGCTAGATATATGTAATACTATGCGGCTAATTTTATTTGGATATATTTCAGTGTCAATGTGTATCGGGACAATCAGTAAGATATCGCGCCAGTCAGCTGCTGGCGGCTGTATTGTCAGCTCTTGGAGAAGATGCTTCTCTTGATGATGATCTGTGTGACAAACTGCTAGCATCCCAGGTATTTATTTATTTTTGTCTTCCTTTTTTATTCTGTGTACACCAAGACTAAGGACAGCATTCAGTTGACTAAAGACACAATATTGTCATAGGAGCAACAATCACTGCCCTAGCGGTCAGTCGGTAGACGGTCTAGCTTCTGTGCAAATTAGCGCACTAGTTTCAGCAAGTATTGGTCACGGTTTATAGCTATCCTTTTCTTTGACTGACAATGGATTCTACCTAGAGTACAAAACAAATAATAACACCATTTTGTATTCTGGCTATTTCAGATTAGTGACGTATGTTATTCATGTTTTAGATGGAAAGGTTACAAGACACCCGTGGTGCAGTGAGATGCAGAGCTGCTCTTGCGCTCCAGAGATTGCAGAATCCCATGGAACCAGATGATGACGTCACTCGCGCTTACCGCTTCCACATGAGTTGCGACCCTAGTTCTTCTGTTAGAAGGTTTGTATTTAGAAAATACAAATAGAAGTAAACCGCTGACATCTGGTTTCTCTCTCACTGTCGCTAGCCTCCTCTCTACAAGAATATGAGGTTGAATGTCCATAGCTTCATCAGCTCGAGGTCCTAAAAGGTTCGTACTGAATTCCTTCTCAAGATTTATGACTAGAATTTGAATCCTTGAACTGAATTTATACAATGATAGGTTATATTCCATCCTGGAATAAGTTTCGGTCAACGGAAGCTACGAGCAACATCTACTTAATGCAACAGCTAGCAATTAGGATCATTATTAATATGATATTTAAGAAAGGAACCAAAGAAAAACGTGTAGTGTAACATTGACGATGTATATTTGTTATGGAGAATTTCCAGATGATTATATGACTGCCCCCGCAGCAGCAGAAGTTCCAGGTTCGATTCCTGACCCAGAGAGTTATCTCAGATAGAGAACAGCCCTTTTACCTTAGTCGCCTTGTACGAGAGGAGATAGAGTTATATTCTTTTTCGCCAAATAAAGACGGAAAAACTCAACACTTTTTTTTACAGAGCAATAGTGATGTCCATTGCGAAGTGCAGTCGTAATATTCCATTCGTGTTGGAGCGATTGTGTGACGTTGACGAGGCTGTGCGACGTGCTGCCTTTCTCTACATAGCAGCCATTAATGTTACCCAGCTTAGAGTCCGGCAAAGATTATTGACACTTAAGGTAATTAATATATTGTTCAATTTAGTGAAATACGGTGATTTTTAAAATGAAGTAAATGTATTTTTTATCACAGAAGTTTTTTAGACAATGAAGTCATACTCCGAGATTTCGTACAATTTTCTACGGAATTTACAAGACAATTTTAGAACTTAGTTTTCGTGAATCACTTTCAAATAATGTTTTTTTTCTTCAAAAAGATAGTCTGATCTCATCATTCCTAAGTGATACCTTCCTTCAAATAGGCAAATGCAATCAAAAAGTCTGTTTAATCAGCTATCTTACTATAAAATCACACTCAAACGACTGAATTTATTTGGCTGAAATGTGTTGCACGAATAGATTAGCTACTTTGTATACCTTGAATAGCTTTATGGTTTGCGAGAACGAACCTAGAATTCCACATGAGTGAACCGCGGGCGACAGCTAGTAAAGTATCGTTTATTAAAATGATGTTTTCTTTCTCGATATTTAGGTAGGATTGACGGAACGAAGTGCCCGCGTGCGACGCGTAGTTGAAGAGATACTTATACCGGGCTGGTTGAGCACCTTCCAAGGGAATATAGTGGATCTACTGAAAGCCATACGGTTGGACAACGCACATGACGCTAAGGACTCGCAATATGTTGCTGGAAAACTACTAGAGTCGTTGTTTAAGTGAGTAGTTCGATTACATAACTGGCTACTGTTTTTACCAGTTTGTGATTTTAAGACCCCTAAATTGCTTCTTCTTTTTTACTATTTAAACCCTCTTCGCTGGTGCTACCATTTTGCGACAACCTCTCGGTTAAGTGGGTAACAAATAGCCATTTATTACCCATTAACCATGACATGGCTCCAATAGGAGGGGGAGATCTAAAAAGTAATGGTTTGTTATAAGGAATGACCGCATTCACAAACAAGCCTTTGATATCGGCCAACCCTGCCCTTTTTTTTAATAGTTTTAAATCAAGTGGATAATATAATTATATTGCTTTATTATTATCTTTTCAGACGTCTACCAATATCAGAACTTCTAGAATGGTTGCCAACTGATAAGAAGCTCCGTCTAATTCCTGCGGAGAAATTGAATAAAGAGACGGCGTGGTACTGGCGCCATCTCGCGGAACATTTGCAGAAAATTGATGATGATGAGACATTGGAGTCTATTTTACCCGACTTGGTTGTCTTAACTGGATATATTAGAGCGTAAGTAATTATTTGGATTAATTTTCAAATTTTTGTCTGTATGTTCGCGATGGGCGCAAAAAATAGTACCCGGATTTTCGTGAGGTTTTTTCTATTAAAGCTCTTGGTCCGATTTAAAATTTGCCATTAATGTGTAATTGCAATTAGTTATGTAGTACCAGACGAAGTTATGACCAAAAAACTATAACTTACCGCCGCGCAGATGGACCTATGTGCATCAGGTAGTAGATATAATCAGTGATGATGGCATGTAGTATAGCGGAGGGGATGTAGTAAGCCTTCTTAGAGAGCGATACCTATACTCGGGCTCTCTCTGCAAGTAGCGGCATTGCCATGAAACCAATAACTACACCACGAAAGAAAAAAAATATAATCAGTTAGTACTAAAACCTTTATCTTTCTCGTAGTATCGTAGAATCGCCGTGTCCAGACGAAAGTGAAGACCCGGTCGGGTTCAGTACTCGCCAGTACGTACTGCACGAGCTAGCCACTATGTTAAGAGTGTATGACGCTACCGATCCCACCGGCAGGACAGCTCTGCAAACGTTGGTCACCGATGTGCTTACTGGTAAGGTTATACTATAATTATTTATATACATTTTTCAATGGACGGCCTCTGTGGCGTAGCCGTAGTGCATTCGAGTGCTACGACATGAGACGCGGGTTCGATCCCCGCTCAGTGAAAATATATGCATGAATATGTATATTTGCATTGATCTGGGTGTTTTTATGTATAATGTGTATGTATTTATAAATAAAAGTATGTACATAAGTATGTTTATTCGCATTCTAGAACCTATAACACAAGCTAGTTAAACTATGCCTAATGCTTTGGGTCTAGAGAGCGCTGTGTAGAACGTCATAGAATATCTATTTAAAAAATCAGAAAATAACGGATGCGGCCGAAGACGCAGCTGACGGAAAACTGCTGAAGAATGTGGCCTTAACGGAGCCTTAAATATTCAAATCTTGACAGTTGATATTGTTGTTACATCTTCTAAAATACGAATTTTTCCCTTTGTGAAAGCGGTGCTTAGTCTGTTTTATAAGCTGCCGAAGAAAAATCATCCATATAGGGCCGAAGAGAGAGGACAACAACGTTTTGCTTGTATTGTCTAGGTGACTACGGACATCTAAACGCAGACGTGATTCGAGCCTTCGTATCCGCCTTGGAGCTAGTAATACCTGAGGTGACCCCTCGTATGGAGGTGATTGGCGGTGTGTTGAACGCACTGCGCGATCCTCCCGAGCCGGAGGTGCAGGCGCCTCCTCCGCCCTCTGTTGACTGCACTGAGGTCAAAATGCAGGTATGTACTATATTAGACATATTGATAACGATTATTGTGCAAGATTATTGATCGCTGTAAATTATTTTAGTGTTGGTTTTTAACACCCCGACGCAAAAACGACGGAATGCTATAAATTTAACGTATCTGTGTGTCTGTCTGTGGCATCTTAGCTCCTGAATGAATGAAATGATTTTGATTTTGCTATGTCGGGGATTTTTATTTTTACACTTTAGCTTACCATCAGGCGAGGTGAAGTCATGTGTCCAAAATAAAAAAAATGTATGTAATGTGTGCGTGATTCGGAGGGTTCAATCTTAACAATTAGTTGCCTTCTATAACACTCAAGAGAAGATATATTATGGTATAGCCGTAGTATTCACCTTGATACCGTTTTGTATTCTCACAGAGGGCCAGACTTCGCGTCTCATTGAACGTCGCAATGGAAGCCCAAGAAGAAGCTGTAAGGGAACAAAATTATGCGCTCGCTGCGGAATGCAAGGCCAAGGTAAACTTTTGTTTACTATCGACATGATAGTGTTATTGAAAAAATAGTTTAATATTCCTTGTTTATATTATGTACCTTAACATTACAGACTATAAACTGTCTCCGTGCCTAATTTCGTGCAGAAATTTTACTTTTTTTACATTACATGTAAGGTACATTACATACATACAGACTTGCACGCCTCAAATCAAAGATCTACTAGTGCATTATAAAATAACATTAACTTATAATAGTGAGATTGTATGTGAATAACTTTCATATCTCTTTGTGTCACAATTTTTTTGTAGGTAGCAGACATTCAGAAAAAACTGGACGAGTTGAACATACAACCTGTTGCCCCTCCTCCGCCCGCTCCGGTGAGTATAAGATATTTTCACAATATCGATGAGACGTCTAATTGATAATAGGCTCTCTGATCACAATCTCACCTGTTGGTAAGTGAAGATGAAGTCAGCAGTGGAGCACGCTTGCCTAGAAGTAATCTGTTCACTCTAGATTTGAAGACTTCCAGGATATAACTTGCCGGCATTACAGAATCAGGCAGTGCATTCAACTCTTTAGCAATACGCATAAAGTAGGCACTAAAATACCCTTACAATTGACAGGTTACAAAGGAGAAAGTGTCAGATTCTGCGACTCTGATCAAATGTCTGACGATAATGAACTGCGCGCTGGACACCCCGCAACTGACCACAGTCACTCCTATGATGCGAATGATATTCAGTGAATTAGAGGTATTTATAATTTTATTATAAAGTAGGCTAAATTAGACTACTCAGTACTTGAAAAAATTGTAAAACTTTTCTGGCTGATAAATTTGATATTGTCAATATAAAGTTGTAATAAAATAAATTGTAAGTATCGTAATTTGAATTTGATCGGTAATTTATTGATTTCTTGGGTTTCATAAAAAATTCTAAGGTTTTTCATAAAAATTAAAAAAAATTCGAATTTTTTTAAGAATTTTAAGAGAACTTTTAAGACTGATAAATGTATATCACCATTGTAAAATCATGAAATTAACATTGATGAATTTTTCATATATCGAATAAGATTATAAAATAATGGTTATTTAACTATGCCAATTTTTAGATGGAGATTTTCCAAAACCCAGAGATCATAGAAACCGCACTTGAAACAGTCGCCCTATACGGAATGCTTGATAAAGAATTCGCTAAAGAGAACAAAGCCTTTTTCTTTGCTAATGTAAGTATACTCTAAAATCATTTCAGAAGACCTTGCAAAGGGGTGAAGTAAAAGTCAGAAAGCGGGCTCTGGGTTCCGAAGCGGACGCCTTGAATGCACTCAGCACTGAGATAATAATTTCTAACATAGCAACGTAGTTATGTCAGATCGCGGGTTCGATTCCCTCAATACAACTATTTGTATGCATGAGTATCTATTTGTATTAGCGTGTGTATTATTTACAAAAGAAAAATACATTTAAGCATGTTTATCGCCATTCTAGAACCTATATTTCAAGCTAGTTAACCTCCACTTACTTTGGGTTTAGATAGCTATTATAGTAGGTATGTCTTAGAATTTCATAATTATATAATGTTTGTAGCTAATTGACACCTCAAACGAACGTACGGTGTCCACTGTCCTTCGTTGCATAGTGGACTTGCTATGCGTGCATGGAGCGCGACTGTTCGAAGAGGAAACTACTCAGAACGATACTACGGCCAACAGTACGCGGAAACGGAATACCGCTCACACCACAAATAATACTATTGATGACGACGGCGGTAAGAGATTTTTGAATAAGTTTTTTTTTATATTGGCCACGTTAACATGACTTCATCCCACCTGATGGTAAGCTAAAGGTAAGGTCTCAGGACCGCGGGTCACCATCACTACTACATACACCGGTAGTGCTACAGTGTTGGCCCTCAACTTTGTCCTTTTACATATTAACAAATTGAGTATGTATAATTTATTTCTCAATGCTTTATTTACAGGTAGTATTTCGGAGTCTGTGATATCCTTATCTCCGACTCACAGCACTGTTATTGAACTGCTCTTGAAGATTATGGATAGTACCGTGAGTAGAGAATAAAATAAAATTATTGACATTCATTTTTGTAACAAAATTATATTGGTACGCTGGCATATAATCCTCTGAAGGTAAACTGGTCGATGCCTGAAAACAACCCCATTTGACCTGCCAATTCCAGGAAGAAAGCCTGTCCTAGGGCAGGGTCTCATCTGTCAATCAGCAATATTGGCTCTATACACGTAGTTTCATATTTATTTTATTTTTACCATAGTTCTCATTTCACATAAATTCTGATAAATTATAGAAACATTTCTCTAACAAAAAGGCCTTAAGTTATGTTATGTTTATAGTGCTGATGTGATTTTGTATCCTTTATTTAGTGTGCAATAAGGAGTATTATCTATACTTAAATTTTATTACAGTGTGCAGCCTACAGGTTAATCATCGTAGAAGGTTTGTGTCGACTCCTGCACTTGGGTCACCTCGAATCGCCAGCAATACTCAGCAGACTGCTGCTTCTCTGGTTCAACCCAGCTACAGGTGATATTATTATTGAAACATTACTTTTTGTAATTTTTTATTCAAGCAGCGATTCACTTTGGCTTTACACGAATTCAAATTGTTTACAACTTTTTAAAAAGGTTTATTTCGAACTAATGCCACCATTATAACCATTATTTTAGTGATCTAATCATCTTTGCATTATTACCTTTCTAATGAAACCGGTTTGGGGCTCATGGTAGGGTGTTTTCAAAGTTTATGTAGAAATGGAGGTTGAAATAATTTTTGTATTTTGTCCATACATAATATGAATTGTATTCAAAATGTAATTATGAATATCAGCTAACGCAGTTACTGTTTAGTTTATATATATTGTTTAGATTTGCGCTAGATCTTTCTTACACGTTAAGCTATTTAAATAGTTACTCACGTTACGGCTGTATAAACACGTGTCTATACAGAATACCGTTTACAGGCTCGTGTCTCCGTTACGACTAGCTCCAAATTAACAAAAAAATGACCTTCCTAACGTAATGTCTGTTGCAGTTGATGAAGATATGTTGCGTCAAACGATCGGCGTGTTCTTCCAAACATTTCCTACGACGGTGGATGGAGCGCAAGAACAGATACAGGTATGAGGGCGACACTCAGGGTTATACAAGCAGTGTAATATGTATCGAATCACTACGACTGCAACCTTCTAAAGTTGTCACTTGGATCTTGAGTTGACCTTGATCTAAGCTTGTCTTCTACTTCTAGACTACCACTAATACCCGTTCTACTAAGGAGGGCAGTGGATTTATTAAAGGAGATGTTTCATTTTGGGCCCCCTAGATGTACTCCATATAGAAAAAAAGAAATAATACCGGTTATTGGAAAAAAAATACAATTATATTTATTCGCCTCCAAAATTCAAGGGCATAAATTAATAAAATATAAGTACATTTTTATAGTTTTAGTCCGCCATATTTGTTGTCAAGAAAGTGTTTTTAAACGGTTTTATTTAACTTGACCTGTTTGTTTGGGTCAAATCTAGTAATTGAAATTTGACCCCCTTTCAGTTGTCTGATTGGTCTGATATTTAGCAGAAGTCTTTAGTTCTGATGACAATACAATTTAAAACCGTTTATCTTGAAAAAGTTTTTTTCACAATTTATTTAGTTAGATTCCGCCCATAATACGAGGCAATATTATAAGAATTGAATAGTGAAAAATGAAAACTACATTGCCTTGCTATTTTTCTAAGCAGTGTACCTACAATTATCGGGCCCAATTTATAGTAGTGGGAATGAAGGTGGAATTAGTCTAATCGAACTGTGCGATCGAACTATATTGCCAGAAGGAAAATAAATGGTGAAAAAATATTGTTTAAGTTAAACGATTTTAAATTGTATTGTCCTCAGAACTAAAGACTTCTGCCAAATATTAGACCAATCAAACAAATGAAAGGTTTGGTTGGAGTAGTGTGGGCCCCACTACTGCAAAATGTTGCCAAGTTAGATGCCGTGCACTATACTCATGAAACTTTTTTTTTCCTACACAGAAAGCAACACTACCGACCCTACGTGCTTTAGTCAATGCGCCCTCCAGTTCGCCTCTCGCAGAAATAGATCAGGAAGCTGTCGTCAGATTCATTGTGTCCCTCACCAGGGTCAACCATGAAGTAAGTAATACTATTATATCTATTAATGTTCGGTTTATTGTTTGTTTGTCTTTACCAACTTTTATACTGTTCATCTGGTGGCAACTAAACTTTATTAACTTATAGCCGAAAAAATATCAATGCCAACAAAGTCTATTTCTTCAACATCGATCTTTCGTTTCAAATTTTTTATATTTAAGAACTAATTAAATACAGTTTAATCTGAATAAATTATTTTTTAAAGTAATCCAAATCATGTCATAAAATAAGATAATGAAGAAAATCCTAGAGATATATGGTAGTTGACTACAGGTTACCTATTTTTTTTTTTTTTTCAAGCTGAGCTAAATTACTTGCGTTATTAGTGGATCACGACTGTTGTGTACTGGCTAAGATTCGAACTAGTGACCTTTCGAAAGCCGACTCCTTAACCGCTAAACTACCGACGTGTTCAATATAATATCAATATAATTTTACAGCTAGCAGACAGCCAAGGTGGTATGGCCACTGTACTCTGCCAATACATAGTCCGCCGCCCGACGTCTCCCGAAGTAGGGTTGGCTTGTCGACTGCTAGCCTTGCTGTCTCCGCCGAGAGATGCTCACCTCGCCACGGAGCTGGCGCATATGCTGAGGGATCTTTGCTTGGTGAGTTAAAAGAGATATTTACTATTTTTACTTACATCTAAAAGAGAGAAAAGAGATAAAGTGCGCACTGTGAGGTATAAAAGAAATTTCATTCCGCGCACGCTTAGACTGTGGAATGATGTCCCTGCCGTGAGTTACCCTGGCGGCTACAATATGGGGTTCTCCAAGAAGGGCATTAAAAGGTTTTTACAGGGTCGGTGGCGCGAGTGTGACGCCCCTGGTGTTGCGCACGTCCATAGGCCACGGCAACCGCTTTTCATCTGGTGGGCCGTGCGCTTGTCTGCCACCTAAGTGGTATAAAAAAAGAAAAAAAATAAACGCTATCATATTATGTCATTTGTAGGATACCGTCATTTATATATTATAAGTTCTGGATTTATAATGTTTCAATATAATATATAGTTTAAAGTTAAATTAAGACTTGTTGTCATAATTTAACTTTGAAAAACTGTGGCGGTAGTGCATTTGACTGCTGCGACAGGGGGCGCGGGTTCAATTCCCGCTCATTGCAAATCTCTGTATGCATAAATATGTCTATTTGTATCGGTCTGGGTGTTTCTGTGTAACGTAAAGTAAAAAAGTACTTAAATATTTATAAAAAAAGTATCGAAGAATGTTTACCCGCATTCTAGAACTCATAACATAAGCTCCTCTACCTATTACCTATAACTATACTAGCTGTTGCCCGCGGCTCCGCCCGCGTGGATGTCGAAATCCGTTTCAAAAACTATCCTATCTCTCAAGTTGGATCGAACTGCACATGGTGTGCGAATTTTATTATAATCGGTTAAGTGGTTTAGGAGTCCATTGAGGACAAACATTGTGACACGAGATTTATATATATTGAGATTATTTTTTAAATACAGAAACTGCCCGACAAGCAATCATGTCGCAACCTGACGCGGTATTTGGGCGCTTTGGAAGCGGCAGAACGAGTCAGTCTCAATAAAATGTCCCATACAGGTCCGTACTAATTCCTTTTTTACGTTTTATAAGTTCCGTTTTAATGGTATGTACAGAATATTATGGTTTTTGACTCTGACTCACGTTAAAAACCTACTCTAATATATATTTTTTTCATTTTTCAGGTGTAACGGAAGGAACGATGCAAGAAGACTCATTGGCTCCTTTAGGAAGAGCTACTACATCTTTGCGTAAGTTCTAACGCCGTGAGGGCAAACCGGTCAGGGCCCGTAGACAAGTGTCAAAAGTCTAAATCGCTAAGGGAACGAATAGATTAGGTCTTCCAATCACACTCCTGCTCGTGATACCGCTGCGGCGCGCGCATCGTATGCCGGCGACGAGCTTGGATGTGATTGGTCGACCTAATCTATTCATTTCCTTAGCGATCGTTAGCTATTTAGATTTTGACACTTGTCTACGGGGACAGGACCTTGATTCTGTTAAAACAAGCCACGGTCATGCCACTGAAACTTCAAAAAAATGCCATTTAATTTTGGACTTTATTGTTGTCAGGATAAAGTCTGAAATGAAAAAGTTTAATGAATTCTTTTCATTTGATTTTAGACTAACTGTATAACGGTGGAGTCTACATTTAAATAGCATTTTTGGAGTGATGGTTTGCCTTTAGCAAAATCGAGGCCCAGGTTTAATATAAAGGTATTGTGGAAACGTATAAGTGATCGCATTCAATATGAATTTTATTGTTCTAGCTCAACCGATCGGTCGCAGCACTCACGTGGTTATCAACGAGACTGTGGAAGAGGAAGTGGAGATTGACGAGACCTCTCCAACTGATGACCCGGCGCTGTCTAGGATTTCACAAGGTACTGTTTAACATTCATCATAATTCTTCGCACCTCTAAACCGTAATCTGTATATTTAGCATATTATAAATAGCTGTGCCGGCAACTTCGCCACGTGGGCTTAGATCTGTATTTTATGTTTTTTGCGTAGAACTCTAATTATTTATCCGAAGAAAAGTAAACTAAGTTACCCCCCCCCCCCCCCCCTCTCTACAAAAATATTAAATATAAGTAAATTCACCTTTCATTGTATCATTTTAAAATACCTACAAAATCAAAGGTTAAACTAATTTTTCTAATCAGAACTTTAACCCAATGCAGTTACACACATTTTCAAATCGATTAAATCCCCATGCAAACTGGATTTGATTCATCGTGAGTATCGAGTACCGAATCGTGTAGGTACATAACAGTTACGCCACGAAGACAAACGTCAAAACGGTCCTTTTATTTTGTGATGAGTATAGCTAAGTCGGTTTTTTTAACAATACGCGATTTCTGAGATTATATTATTGTATACAGCTCAGCCACAAGCCGAGAGCAGTCGCGCTGTTAGGGAGTCCTCGGTGGGCGAGCCTGACGCGGCCCAGTCTGCTGAACCATCAGACGTGCTATCCGACTCAAGCAGCGGCGTCTCACCTGTCAAGAAAGCTAGAGTAACTAAAGGTATGTGCTAAACTCTCTTATACAGAACAACATATGCAAGACTGAGATATCACCCTCATATGGTGCAAACAATTCCATCAAAAACCAAGCAGTTTGGTGCCTCTTTTCTTTCAAAATCTTGAATTCTTTACCAGCTCACGTGTTTCCTTCCTCCTAAACTATTGATGTACAATAAAGAGTTATCTATCTTCTGTTTAATCATTTGAGTTTATTCACAGCCAAGAAAAAATTATCAATGAATAGACAAGGTAGTAGCTCGGACAAGACCAAAGAGAAAACTGCCAAGAATGTAGAGGAGACTCAAGAGGAGGATAAAGGTGGCGTGAAGAGAAGCAGATCACAACGCTCCCTGGTGGACGTCGAGAGAGGTAACTTTGAACACCATTTTATTTTAAAGCTTAGGCAAACGAGGCTCTTGTACAACAACATGAGTTAAAAAAAATCTTAAAAAATAGGACCGAATTACCTACCTCTTTTTTAAGTCGGTTAATTATAATAAAAGCTTCACAATGTAAAAAATACTTTTCTAACAACAGCATAAAACTCGGTTCAACCTAACCCGAGATCATCGAGGACAAACATACAGGTCAAACGGCCTCTTTTGAAGTTGGTTAAACATAGTAAATTTATTTTCAGCCCAAAAGGCGAAAGCCGAAGCAAAGGCATCTGCGAAGGCAAAAGCAGCAGAAACCAAGATCGAAACCAAACCCGAAAAACCAAAAAAGGAACCCAAATCTAAAAAGAAAGCACCACCCTCACCAAAAGCGCCATCACCAAAAGAATCACCATCACCACAATCATCGCCATCACCAAATGAAATATCATCACCGCTATCCGGTTTGGACGTTTCGAATGTAACCGTACGAAGGTCAACTAGAGGCATAAAATCTGGGCAATCTGGGTCTAGTACTGAATCTAGTAGTTCCCCGAAAGTCAATGCTAAAGGAAAGAAGAAGACAGAAAAGCCAGTGAAAGAGAAGGAAGGTGAGTAATTACTGCTCATTACTTTGGTCTTTTGGTTAGCAGGACTGGTCCCGGGTTCAAGTCACGTCCTGGATGATCACTTGTTCCGATCAAAAAATCATTACAAAAGTCCAACCAGTCTAACTTGGTACTTCGATATCGCCATTGGTCATAATGACCATTGGTTGTGGAGGTCAGATGGTAGTCGCTCCACGGAAAATATCGAAGTTCAGCAGCATCACAGTTAGCCTGGAAAGCCGACCCCAACTGAGTTGGGAAAAAGGTGCAGAGAATGATGAGTTAGCATAATTGCTTTAAAATTTCATTGAAGAGAAATGGAAATTCGAGTCGGGACAAATGTTCGTTAGTAAGGCTTTAGTGCAACGTATGATGTAACAAGACTAGGTTGAAATAGGGACATAAATAGTTTACAATCTTCAATTTCAAGGTCATATACAAATGTTTTGTATGTCGTAACGACAGTAGTCCTTATACGTTAATTGTATTGTTTTGTTTTTTCAGTGAGCAAGCCAGTGAAGCGTCTAACGAGATCGTCGACGGGATCTCGCCGCAGCAGCGCGGGCAGCTCGCGGTCACAGTTTGATGATTCCGATGACACCATGCTTCACACCATAGTTTACGAGAAGGAATTTGTGAGTATATAACATTACTAGCTGACCCACCCCAGCTTCGCCCGTGGCGTATTTCGAACCCCGATGTACCCTTTTTAACTCGCATAACATGCTCATAATTTATCAGTTTTTCTAAAATGTATGGCAATCTACCGGAATTGTTCACATTTATGATTATTGCTCCGCTCCCTTGGGCAGTAGCGTGATGATCAGCTTATGACATTCACGGATAATGTGGCTTTCTATTGGTGAAAGAATTTTTAAAATCGGTTCAGTAGATCCCGAGATTACCCCTTACAATTTAACAAATATACAAACACAAACTTTACCTCTTTATAATATTAGTATAGATGATGCGGGTATATGTAGCCGTAACAAAATGTTACTGGTTAACGAACGAGACTTGACGCAGGGCGCAGGCTTTCCTTTCGGCGGTCAGTAATCAGATGGTAGCTGCCGTAAAAGCCAAGATAAGTTACATGATGGAAAGGAAGATAGCAAGTTGATTAATATAATGTTACAAGATTGTCTTTTTTTGTATACTACGTAGGTGGCAGACAAGCACACGGCTCACCTGATGGGAAGCGGTCACCGTGGCCTATGGACGTGTGCAACACTAAGGATGTCACCGCGCTGCCTACCCTGAAGGGAAGGGGGAGGGTTAGAAAGGGGTGGGGGGGAGAAGGGGTACAGTGAGCTCTGGCTACCCTACTTTCCAGCGGGAATACAACTCAAGGTTATTATGGCCGCGGTGTTCTGTAGGGCGGAGGTACTACCCCAGTCGGACAGCTCATTTCAGACGGGAGATACCGTCGTGTCCTACCTCCTCCAATCATCATTGTCATTTAATATCATTCAAAGTTTTAAAACAAAGATTGTCTTCATTTTGATAATGCTTGTTAAATATTATGCACATATTTCAGGTTCAAGAAGTGCTAGATGACTCGAGCGAGCTGGTCGATAGTCGGCGTAACTCCAAAACAAATGTCACCATTCCCGAGACACCCGATGCTAGCGAAGAGTAAGGCACTTTCAACATTTATTCATTCATCATTCATCTTTCATAAACTTTAAAACCACCCACACTTTCAACCGAAAAAAAATCAGTTTCTCCGTTCGGGAGCTACGATGCCACAAATAGACGCGTCGAACTTATAACGCCCCATCAATTGTGCATCAAATAGGGGTCTTAAAAACAATATTTACTAGTAGAGAATATGCATTTATTTTTAATCAATAGCTGACATCGTCAAAGAGCACTGAAAAGAATATCATAATGAAATTTGTATAGCATTTAAGTACCTATTTCTTTTCTAGATCAGACTCCGAACCCGAAATACCAGTAAAAGGCAAACGGAATACCAAGAAGAAGTAGTTTAAGAAATAGGCATTAAACATAATTAAAATAAAACAATTTATTGTAACATTTTTTTTATTTCGTATGTGTACAGTAAGTAATTGTACAACCTCGAAGGCATTATTTATACCCATAACATTTTTTTCTAAGCTGCGTTACCTATTTCTGCTTTTCTACAGACGTTGGTTAAGAACTATAAGTGTCCATATCATATCGTTTAAATTAAAGGTTTAGACAAAGCAATCAAAAACTTTATTTGCCTAGAAAGGTGGTATTGCAGAAAATATCGATACCCCAAACATGATATAACAATAGGTAATTTATTAAATAAAAGTTTAAAAGTCGTAATTACAGAAATACTTCTTTAAATATCTTTAGATATCACACATCTATAATGGTATAAAAAGTGTGTTGAATAAAGTACGTTTCAACTACACTTCTCTAATATGTTAAATAATCATCAAAAATAGATTATTATTTTCAGATTTTTCGAACAAAATATTTTATATTTCTTAACGTTTAACTCTACATAACTTTTTGGTCTAAAATTCAGTACCAGAAATATTATACCATCATCAGTTATTTGAATATGACAAAGATTATAAATTAGATTTAATGTAGGTACAAAATACCTACTATTAATAAGGTCATTGTTCACATAATAGAACCCAAGTATTTTTTAAATATCTCATGTTAAATACAGCTACTTTATAATTTTACTATAGCATAGATTTAACTTATAATCCATGTCATATTTCAATAATAAATAAAGTACCTAGCTACAAAATAATTATTTCTTATATTTACACACGGCCAAGGAAAGACGCATTATGCTTATTTCGTTAGCCGTGTGTACGTAGACATGCGGTTAGTCCCAAAACTACCGCAAGTTTTGTTTATTATACTCATTTGTATCCCAATCGTTCTAGTGGCCCGGTTTTCTCCACTGGTTTTGCCAGTCCTTATTCCACGGCTTCCATCTGTATTCCCAGCCGCGATTTTTATTTATTTGGTCGTCTGGTCGCTTGCCTGTGGGCCGTGGGTAGTGGTAGCCTGCGTGGTACATCCATCTGTGAAATATATTTTGTTATATTATTCATGTTCTTGATGTTTTAAGAAGGACAAATAGATAAGTGTAGATAAGGCTAAGACACATAGCAGGCGCGTCCGCGGTTGAAGTATATCTAAGAAACGCGGCGCGAAGACGGTTCTCACATTTAGCTGTAATGCGCAGACTCACGGGTGTCATACTTTAAACTAACCTCCCTCCACCGCGCACCCCGTAACCCCTGCGCGCAATAGGGCGAAGGGTCAAATTTTGGGAAGTCTGCTCAAAAAGTTTTTTGCTTCCTTGAGTAACTCATTTAAAAAAACTTGCACAACTTTTAAATCTTACTTATACATACGAGTAGGTAGGTGTACATTTCAAGAGAAAAATTCGGATACAGTTTACAAAATTATTCTTAATTCTCACCCATCGTCACTTTCATCGCTGGTGGTGTTCCCAGCCGGTTCCTTAGAAGTTTCCGAGTTACTACCAAATTTATCATCCTGTTCTTGGCTGATAGGACTTTTCTTGGAGAGCTGGTGTCGCGTCACTATGAATTCGGCACCACGTTCAGCTATCATTATTACAGGAGATGCTGTGTTACCTAAAAAAAAAGAACCATGCTGTTAGCATCTTCGCCCCCTAAGATCTTGGCAGGATACCTATTCGTTCTAATATAATCTTATACTATATAATTCAAAGTCCTGACTGACCTAGAGACAACGCACAGCCTAAACTGCTGGTCGTAGAGACTTGAAATTTGCAGAATATGTGTGTTTTGATGCGTAGAGGTGTACTAAGAAAGGATTTTTTAAAATTCGAACCCTAAAGCCCTAAAAAGGGCTAAAAACGTGCTTTTTCCAGAACTCAAGACCGGCTGAACAGATTTTCATGATCTATGATTTTTTTGGATTTGTCCCCGCCTCGAATAGAATATAACATAATTAAAAATATATGATTCATTCAGGAAATTTAGTAACAAAAAGAAAATTAGATGTTGCAAACGTTTTTATCGCCATCTATAATAGTTGTCATAGCAACAGGAACTAAAATTGACTTTGTCTAAATTTTCATAGAGTAATATCCTTTACTTCTTTTTCCTCAAAAGTAAATAGAATGTATTAATTTTTAGGGTTCTGTGCCTGATTAGGAAAAAAACCTTATCTCTTCGTTATTCGTCTGTCTGTCTGTCAAGACCTCTTTCTTAAGAACACGTAGAGGCATCAAGTTGAATTAGATAAAAGGAATGTTGCGGATAATGCTTGGCATTACACGAAGCGTAATATCCAAACTATGGTCTCACTATCGACTAATAGGCGGCTTGACCTACCATCTCCTGGCCTGCACTCATGGAGGACGGAGGTCGTTAAGTTACCTTCGGCGACGTTAGTGAGTCACCTGCACCGGAATCGGAGTTTTAGGAAGCCGTAACTTATTTTTCGTGCGGAAATCCCCACGAATCTCTCCCCTTTTCTGGCCATTAGGGACGTAATATCGGACTTGACCGACTAAAGTCGAACTCCATCTTGGGTCTACAGGCGCCGAAGTTTAAGGTAATCCTTGACCCTGAGCTATGCAAGGCTTACTGATGGGCATGGCTGTTTTCGTGAGTTCCTGCATAGCGTAGGCAGGGTGCTGACGTTTGAATGCCACCATTGCCTGGGCACACCACCTCTTCATACAGTGGTAGAGTCTCCAGAGTGGACAGAGTGGCGCCATGTCCTAGAAGCAGACGTCGGTGGGGTAAGCCTCATGGTGAGGTCCCTGGCGCCGACCATGGTCACCATAGAGAGTATGTGGAACGCCACCGCTTTTTTGCGAGGCGGTAATGCGCGCAGAAGTGGTGGTGGAAAAGCTACGGGAGAGGTCTAGCACTCCCCCGTGCCGATTAAGGCGCACCGGGCGGCGTAGTTCGCAGAACCATATCCGTCCTCCATGAGTGCAGGCCTAGGGTGACGGTCGAGGCTAACCGTCACCCTAGCAGAAGCAGATCCAGGGTGGCAGGGTGTTATATTTCCACGCACGCTTTTTTATAGAGATGGGGGATTTAGATTCCTAATAACACGTCGAGGTCGCCAGTGCTGGTGGCCAGAACCGGTTGGGGTTTCTGGGATATCCTTTCTAGGTCACACAGGCATTGGTAGGACTCCGACATACCAACCTCTCCGTTGGCTCCGTTGAGGTGAAGCCCGACGGGGTTTTTGCGCACGAAAAAAAAGGGGTATTTCCCTTTGGGCTAGAATCCAGATATTTTGCAGAAAGTAAAATCTTATAGCATAAGTACAGGGAAAAGTCCGGAAAGCATAAATATTACCTACTTCACCAAAAAAAAATGTATGTCTGTCATTCAAGACAAGAAGCACTGCAACAAAGTTAAGTTCGCCCCCTTTTTTTGTCGTGCGGAAATCCCCCTCAACCCAATTTTGTACGGAACCCTGCGTGCACGAGCCCAATTCGCACTTGACCAGTATTTATTAGTATACCTACCTATCCTCTTTCTTTACTTTCATGAACTACTTGAATGTTAAATCAGGTTGTCAAATGTCAATGTCTGTAGCAAGATTTTAATAATAAAAAAATCAGATTTTCGGAAATAAATAATGTTCACTAATTTGAAATAGTGCATCGAATGTAAAAGTGCAATGCAACTTTGATGAAAGGGTTTTTCAAAGGGCCTCTTCCGAGTCACACATACTTTGGCCAGAGCAGCTGTATCTAATCCCCATAAAATTTAGAAGACAATGAAAAAGGATAATGATGGTAAATAAACGGGCTTTGGCCGCGATGCATGGCACTGTACTTTGAAGGGTTTGATAGAACTTGAGATGAAATGAATACGTTTAGCTGCAGCCACTGATTGCGAAGGAATAGACATTGAATTGAAGGTTAGTACGGGCAGTCCCTCAGCTTACTAAAAAGACTTGGTGGCGATAGCCAACATTCACGCGGGCGGAGCCGCGCGCGGGTACGCTAGTAATTGTATAATTATTCGAAATCTTGCTCACCAGAAGGTACAGTGGGCATTATTGAGGCATCGATGACGCGTAGACCTGCAAAACAAAAATGAAATGTTAACGGCGTGTTTATGACGAAGCGATTCTGCGAGTAGGTACCGAGTTGATGGGTGCTAAAGAACTGGTGGAATGGAAACCAGCTAATATTTAAAGACCTTAAACCTTTTCCTAGAGACTTCGAGAATGAACATAGGCTATGTTTGGTCGCGATAGCCGACATACGCGCGGGCGAAGCCGCGGGCGGAAGCTAGTTAAATATAAAACCCCTTAGAAGGAAGTGAAATCTCTCTTAAAAATACCTACCAACGACGTAACTAAACTAAAATAATGATTCACTTATTTTCAAAACTTTTTGGTTATCACAGTATCTTACCGTGAACCCCATGCACCCTCAGCTGCATGTCTACAACCGCCATGGGATCACTGTCTGGTCCCATTTTACACGTGCCAGCTTGATGGTTCTCTGGCGCCGTGTAATATTGTGCTAGGCATTTGAAGAACTCGTCACTAGGATCCCGGCCACCTTCTCCACACTCCTTGCCGTATCCCTCTGTTGGCACCATGCCGTATTTCTCACGAAGAATCTGTAGGTAATGAAGATTTTGAGTCGGAAATGATCGGTCGATTGATGAAATTTGCCACAAATACAGACAGAGCCGAGGTAGGTACACGGTACAGTCCGATATCTATCATACCTAATGATATGGTAGGTATGTAAGGGCGGTATGTTCTTCTAGGTAGTAGACATCCTGTATACCTAAAGGTACACAGTACGGTCCGATATTTATCGTATAAATGATGTCGGCTCGAAACGCACGCTCATGCGTTACCAAAATGTTTGGAGTTTTCAAACGAAAAGAAAAACATAGCTTTACCTACATACCATATCCTTATGTGTTTGTAATATCTTTACATAAGCTCTTAGGTGAAATTGGCTTGAGCTCCGATGCTTTTTGTGGGACCTTAGCTTAAGGATTTTTCTTTGTTCTGTGGACCTTAGATACACTCTTGTTAAGAGAACCAAACTAGCCCTGTCTTTTTTCTATTCTAGTAACTTGCCCTTTGAATGCTTTAATTTTTTATCCAGTTTTCGATTGGCCATCCCTAATGTGTAAGTATAATATAATTTACTTACTGTAGTATTAGCAAGCTTGTAAGCAATTCTGGCTGCGTCTACAAGCACGTCGAGGTCCTGCTCATCAGAGAAGTAGTTAGGATCGAAGATAGGCGGTTGGGTTGGGTCCACGGACTGGATAGTCAAGTAGCCCGTACTACGTGGATGGAGGGCTATTACTGAAACTCTGTGTGGGAAATAAAATGCAACGATAAATAAGTTTTATTCACCTACACTACCTACAGTGTTATTTGAAAAAATAAAGTGTTTGAACCATATTCACAACATTTGGTAGATATAAGTGACGGATTTTTTTCTCATTTTTCTTTATGTAGGTATGCAGATTGATTATTCTGTCAAATCGCTATCAACTTTGACTTGCATTTTGCTATTATACTTAGGTCATCATCACTTCATCTCGGTTCAGGGATTTTTCTTTGTTCTGTGTCCCGGTTCTATCCGGGGATTTCATTTGGGAGCTGTTGCCTGCGGCTCCATCCACGTTGCAATCTGATCCCGTTCCCATAATCCACAAGAACCAATTCCAGGGATGAAATATGATCTCATAAAATTTCTATCGTACACGTTACAAACTCGATTCGAAAGAAAATTCGTGCTCGCGTCAAGTCGCGTCCGTTCAACCGTTGCGTTAACAAATATTTAAACATCTTCACTAACTTATACCTATTTATAACATGAAATACCTAGTAGGTAGGTACCTACTAGGTATTAGTTATTACTAGGTACTAGGTATTAGTAGTACTAGCATTAGTAGGTACTAATGGGACAAAACGAATTGGAGATAATGGATAGCTTGCTACTAAAACCTACCCAATGTCTCTTCTGGCAGCACTGTCATCGAGAGTTTGCGGGTCGACGACTCTTTCATCGCTGCATGATGCACCGTAGCCGCGGAAAAAATACTGCACGTCTGGATGTTTGCCGCCTTCTGGCGCGAACCGAGAATTCACTCTACCTGTTAACTGTTGACAAATACTCAATATTAATAAGTGACCTTGTTACTTCGTGATAATTAGTGGTCTTATATTAAAATGAGGTAGAAATTAAATTATCTAATACTATACCTATTTAAAACTTCTAGTAAGTAGGTACGGCATAGAGCGTAAACGGCAATGGCCACGTAGATAGCCATTGCCGTTTACGCTCTACGTTGATGAATCAGTCCGAACAAGTCATTAGATATCCTACCTGTTTATATAGATGTGCACTTAATTTAAAAACAAAAATAAATTCTCTCACATACCTGGGACATACCTGTACCCGACAAAGGTCCTTTCCTGTCCAACAGATACTGGACAGCCACATCCCAATTGAGATCAGGCACCATGGGTTCCTTTGTCAGCGTGAACTGCAAGTTCACACCCACATGGTTCCGCAGATTCTGTCCCACTCCAGGCAAGTCTGCGATGGTGGGTATATTGAACTTATTGAGTGTTTCTTTAGGACCGATCCCGGAGAGCAGCAGGATTTGTGGGGAGTTCAATGCGCCTGCAGAAACTATTGCCTGGAAATGAAAGCTTTCATTACAATCGATCGATTTCTTCTCTGAATGATTTTAAATTTTACGGTAATTTAACTCTTTTTCTAAAAAAAATCCAGAATTTAAAATAAAAAATATCGGTTAAAAAAACTAAAAAGACCAAACTAAAAAAGTTATGAATTTGAAATAAAAGTTAATAACAAAACAGTTAGGCACCTATTTAATTGTTACAAGAATGTGGAATGTCTACAAGAATCATCATCAAATACTCCACTTTGTTTAACAACACAATGTCTAGTGAAGTGATTGGTTTAAATCAATGAAATTCATTCAGTTTGAATTAATCCGCAAAGCAGCATTGCCATTCATCGTGGCAATGCTGCCAGCCTTGTAAGTAATTATTTATGTTTTTATTAATTAGTGTTAAATGTAAAGTCACGGATCGACACCGATACCTAATAGTAAAGTGAACCGATCGTGAAATAACGAAGTGTGAATATTAAACTTACCTCTTTTTTCACTTTGACGGTGTTGGTGACCCCATCTTTAACGTATTCTACAGCAGTGACTTGTTTGGTGACAGGGTTCACTATGACCCGTGAGCCGATAGCGTTCATAAGTACATGCAGGTTGGCCCGATGTTTGGCGGGCCGCAAGAATCCACGGGCTGTGCTGTAGCGACTGCCACCACTACGGATATGACGATTCATTTTATTAGTGTAAGAAAGATGTGCCTAGAAAAAATGTTTTGTAACAAGAGAAGGAAGTTCCATTAAGCCTCATCAATATGAAAAGTAGGTTCGCCAAAATTCGCCAACCGCTAAAAGAACATAAATAGGTGACCAAATATCACTCACTCATTGAACGCCTGTGCGATGGTGAAACCTGTCACATTATCGCCGTTCAAATCGCTGGTGGGTGCATACCCGAGCTCAATTGCACCAGATACCACATCGTGAGCCAATTGAGGCGCGTACCGGAACTGGAAAATATTATGTACATCAATTAAGTAGTTCAAGACTCTACTGAAACAATTGCTAATGAAATGAAAACGACGACGACTCAAAATTCGAAGTTATGACTAAGTACTCTTTTGTACACACACAAAATTTGAATGGGACCAGACGGGAAGCACCAGCTTTCAAATAAAAAAAGAACCATTAAAATCGATTCACCCAGTTGAAAGTTCTGATGTAAGTAACAGACAGAGAAACATACGAATGAATTGAGAACTTTTTTAAGTCGGTTAATAAGTTGGTACCAAAGGGCGGCTAATTTCAGACCAACTTTTCGTATACAAAACCTTTCTTGGCCTTGAAGCATTGATTGCACTGTGTATACACGAGTCTCTCGTCTTGAAAACTTTACGAGCAATAAAAAGTCGTTATGGTTTACGTGACAGTTGTTTCTGTTATTTAATTGATCAAAGAAACTCAAGAGACATTAGTCGAGACATGAGGGTGCTGTCGAAATGAGCTTCTAACAACATTAAATTTTTCCTACCTTCTGCACCGGCATAGGCCCTCCAACAGAATGATACTGGCCAGACACACCGTTGTTGATTTCTTTGTTGTTTTCACTTCTTAAGAAGTAAGGTAGCACCTCGCTCCACGACCAGCCGGCTGCTCCGTTAACCGCCCAGCTGTCATAATCAGCAGGTACACCGCGCGTGTACATCATTCCGTTAATAACTGTACAGCCACCTGGAAAGAAATATAGGCTATAGAATACTGTCAACGAGGCTATTTCTTGACGCAGCTGCAGGCTCTAGGTCTTTAGTGACCTCTGGTCTACCGATGATTCGTGCTGCATGATGATTCCACTGCAACCTCCTTCTACTCCTTTCAATAGTTTTGTTGGGTTTTGGGAGCGTATGCCGGTTGACCCCCAACCCTGAAGCCTAAGCCAGAGTCTCATTTGTCAAACAGCAGGTGTACCAGCATGCAAGCGAGACTGGCTTGAAGATTTAGTGCGTTTTTTTTATAAATATTATACCTACGTTCAGTGTGTCGAAACGTTGTGATTCTGTCAAAATTGTGGATCAGACATTTACCTACCTAACATCTTTGCTCTAGGCCAGTAGCATTTCCCTTCGCGTTCCAAGCAAGCCCGCTCCTGTTTCTCTGTGAAGTACAGCCAGTCCGTATCCTTGGAGAACCAGTAAGCTGTTACCCATGCAGGAACTGATGACGGAGTAGGTTCATCCCCACCTGCTTCTATTAATAACACCTGGAAATTAATAGGTGTAGGAAGTTAAGATACAAAAAGAAGAAAATGTCGATTTGGAAAAGGGATGAGAATTTAACGCAATAAAGGTTTGTGGTTTTCCAATAGTCGATACATACTTTGTGTTCATCATAATCTCAGTGTACACTCCCGAATACATCAAGGCCTTCACCTCAGGGCCTAAGATTCGTATTCCGGCTTTAACTTGGATGGTTTTCGGCATCCCTGGCAATAAGTTCATTGACACGCATCTCATGTCATACAACGTAAACCCAGCAACTTTTTCGGTCTTCCCCTCCTACCGTCGTATGGCGGAAGTGGTATGACTAGACATTTTTTACCGAAACGGATATTTGTAGTAAAGACGACTTGATGTAATGGATGTGAATAAGTGAGTGACTCTCCACCAACACCGCAGCATATTCATCTCCGTGACACGCAGTCCCTCATGTATCGCTCTAGCAACGGTCTAGCAACACTTCTTTGAAAGTACCCAAGGAACAGACAATTAATGATCTTTTAAATATAATATAACGATGCTAGGAATTAATTCCAAACAGGTATCTATTACTCCTAATGTCAATGATACTTGAAAGATAATTAGTTGAACCATGGTTGTACTTAGGTAGGTACTTGCCTACTCAGCGTCGTAGGAACAGCCGTACATTTATTGCTGTATGTATGTATGATATGACGTATGAATGTATAAGTGAATACATAGATACATACACTACTCACTACCAAGTTCTACTCCATTTTTACATGAGTACCTAAGTATCTTTGGATACCTACCATTTCATCGGGGCTGGCGATAACGTGGCTGTATCGGAATCGGACCAACTAAAAACATGCTATATTGTGCACCTAGATACGTATAAAATGTAAATTACCTATACTTTCACAATGGGGGCGTGTTATATCGCCCGTAGGTATATCATTCTATTCACACGTTATGTTACAGTAAAAATATTCTTTATATAGTTATTTAGGTATAATGAAAGATATTTTCCTCGTTTTCTTTGCAGTGGAAAATGCCGACGATTTATGGTCATTGATACTGCTCTGTTAGAACGCGAGCGATTGTACTTTTAGTCCTTATCTCAAAAGTTGGTACTCAAAATACAAATTTTTACTCAAAGAAAACAATCCTTTATTTTTGCTGCATTCAAAAATTTCGAAAATTACTTGCCACACTCGATAGTCGAACCTGTTAAAATCCGAAAAAAACAACACCTGTACTTTTATGACATCAATCGATAGGGCCAATTATAAGTATCAAATCTCCCTGATAAACATAGCAAATTAACTAGAAGGAAAACCACGGAATCTAAGCTAATAAATTCACCTCCAGGCGGCTCCAGGTAAAATCCAAAAATTCCACCCTGTATACCGAAATTACTGTCGTGCAACCTCTAGTCAATCTCCGAAGGTACAACTTACAGCAACGACACTAGTTCCCAGACTTGTTCGGATATCCGTTAATTAAGTCCGTTAGTGAACCAAGGAAGACGTCCGTCGGTGAGGCTAAGATGGTGACCTTGCATTGATGGTACAACAAAGCCTGGCATCCAACCACATGTTCGATGGGCTGTAGCGTGAAATTGACGAGAATGTTCCATTGTTACTGAGGCCTTTCAATGTTGCAGAGACAAAAAAAATAGGTTATACCTAATGTGTTTAGGTTTTGATAGTTAATATTATGTTCAACGCCATAGGAATTACTCACGTGTTGCTAATTATATGGCACTTACATACATGCTACTTACACTACTTACAATCATGCCACTCATGCTTTTTTCCCAATTGGGCAGGTATAAACCACATGAAGCCTCGTATTCAACAAAACCATCAGACGAGGTGAATTCATATTGACGTGACCGACATAAAAAGAAAAAAAGTTCCGTCCACAGGTTTTATAGGTTAAAGCTGAAATCCTATTAAAAACCTTTCGCTTCTTTTTTTCATGTGAGATTAAAAGAACGACCGAGAAGAAACAAGAACGTTCGCCTTTATCAAAGTCGGTTATAAATTCTGCATCACCTACTCATTCGTGGACATTCTGATTATCCAGATTGATTAGATTATCGATAGTGTACAACTGTAATGGTAACTTTGAAGTGTTAGTAGCTCAGTGTTTAAGAAGTAGGCCTTCGAGATCGAGAGGTATCGGGTTGGAATCCCATCCATTACACTACCGAAAAAAAAAACTGATGGTAGGTAGGTGGTATGCTCCTTAGTCATATCGACGGTTAAAAGGTGAAAATATGTTTCAAACAACATGGATTTTTTAAAGAAATAACATCCAAAATGACACTTTACTGAAAAGCGAGTTTCCTATCGACTGTTATTGTCACTTACGCCCTTTAGCCTTTCAATCGTCGAATTATGACCACGACAAAATAAAAATACGAACCTTCCATTGCGGATTTTCCGACAGTCTAGCAGCTACCACGGCACCACCAGTGCCTCCCCCTATCACCACGAAGTCGTAGCTCTCATCTGGTGTGTCTCTGCTTTTCAATCTGTTGCACGGATTAGCTAGGTCACATCTGCCGAAGATATACGCTTCCAGAAGTGTCATAAACAGCAGGAACTGGTTTGGACAAGCGGACACCCACGACGGTCCCACTTGCTCTATCGGACACGTGCATGACTGTGGAAACACAGAAATCGGGATTTTAGTAATAAAAGTATAAAAAAACAACTCTCTCTTGACCCAAAGTAAGCATAGCTTGTGTTATGGGTTCTAAAATGCGGATAAACATAAATAGTCATTTTTTTGTAAATATCTACATAATATACATGGAAACAGATAGCCCAATGCAAATAGATATATTCATGCATACAATTATATTTGCACTGAGCGGAAATCGAACCCGCGCCTCCTATCGTAGCAGTCGAATGCACTAGCGCTACGCCACAAAGGCCTAAATTTAAGATAAGTATAATATCTATCTTATACTTCGATGACAGTACGGTACGGACTGCTTTGCACGAGGTCCCGGTTTCTAATCCTATGTACGCTAATAATATTGTTATGTTGTCCAACAAATATCATAAAATAACAATGTTGAATAATTACCTCTGATGACCTTAACATGTCGATAAGGCACCACAATCAGCGGCCTGCAAACAGAAATATTATAAAGGGTTACCATACGTGCGGGTCATTAAGCGTCAGGGGAATTCGAGGAATCCCAAGTAATTGAAAGACAATCCATAAATTATTGTTAGACAAACCTACGGCTCACCTAATGGGACGGTCACCGTGGCCTATGGAGGTGTGCAACCCTGTAAATTGTTTGCACTATATATCTATTTTTGTATTAGTCCAGTATCCCTGGTCCATTTTTCCACTTGATCATTATTATCAAGCTAATTTTCCATGAATAGCTTCATTGTAATGAGACGCCCAACAATTTCTTGCACGCAACTCTAGATTGTAGTAGCTAACAGAGGTAGCAAGGATAAAATATAACGATTTATACCTATGTGGAAACTCGTGTTTTTATATTTTCGTTTGTAACAATAAGTTTAAAAATAAAATATTTAAAGAGCAGCAGACTACTTACAGCATTTAAGAATTTTAGATAACTACAAAAAAAAATTCAATCTATCAAATTTATCAAATTTTCTGTTGTATCTAGAATCTGTTTCAATGTTTTTTGTTCTTCTTGCTATCGCAGTGTCGCAAATTTAAAGACATGCTAAGTAGGTACTATCAAATAAATAAGAAATCTGTTATTGTAATTAAAGGAAAGTAGACCACGATAAGGATGGAATAAACTTAGCTTCATTGACAAGTTTTGTAAATTTGTGTGAGTAGTTATTGATAGAATATGATGTATTATATACGTTACGAATTCATTAATTCAAGTGCATTGACTTTAGGAAGCTTTTTAACCTTATAAAGTTAGAACTTAATCAAACCGACTAAGTTCACGGTATCGCCTCGGAGCAGCCCTTTAGAGGGCCACTCCCACCTCGGCAGGATTTATCACAGGCAGCAGCGTCTCCTATGGCGAGTGGGAGGCGTGGCTCACCTAAGTTGCCCGGGTGCACCGCGTGGAGGTTCCACTTCCGGCCCACACCCGGTACTTCAACTACCGGGTTCCTTAAACACTAACTCTAGTCTCTCGTTATGAAAACAATAGGTAGCTACTTACCTACTAATTCATAGGAAACTTTGTGCTCACCCTACTGATTTGATTTTAAAGAAATGTACTCGCCATACTGATTTCATTTGCTTTTACTTGTTAGGGTCCGTTCACACAGACCGGTTCGGAGAGCATCGGCGCGCATTTTTCTTTTCACACTGACAAATGATTTTCATAATGACAAAAGCAGTGCAGATGCAAAAATAAACCTTACTACAAATACTAAAAAAAAAACTCTGTTTTCAACGTGATAAGAATCTGCTCTCCTCTCCGAGCCGGTCTGTGTGAAGGGACCCTTACTTCGTCTTTGTTTGCTTGATGTATACCTACTTATTATTATTATCTTTAGACAAAAATGTTAGAAGTTTCCGCAAAGGAAACTTCTAACATCTAAAAGTCAAATACAACTTTTTGCTTTGCTTTTGCGTTATTGTTCCATTGGATGAACAACTCTACAAGAATATCAAACATCCAGCTCTTAATTATATTATTTTAAGATGGAATAGATGAACGACTTAACCTTGAATTAATTTGGAACTACATGCATACTAATATAGTCACGCTTATTATACTAGAAGGGTCAGGCAGGTGTGAATCAATATCTACATTTCACCAATTTTTGTATTCAGTCCTACGTAATAGAAGTCTGTTTCCGGCAACTGGGCACTTTTTCATGACATATTTGAAAACATTTTTCTTGTAAATACATACATACCAATATTCATATACCTATACAAATATTTACACTGAGTGGAATTCGAACCCGCAACCTCGGACAGCTCTAAAGCTCTACCTCTCCGCCACAGAGGTAGACACAGTTGTACCTATTTTCACATTATTATTGTGAAGTATCTATGCTTTTTTACGCGGAACCCTAATTCTTTTTCCAAAATTAAAGTAGCCTAAGTTACCCTTTATTACATCAGCTCAGGTCAGGCCACTTCAGAGATTAGCCGGAACAAGCATAGGTACAGACAGACAAATATTGTAAAAGATGTTGTTTTGGTATATTATGTACCGTGTAAAAGGACTACATCGAAAGGCACTTAGTTAAAACCGGTTATTTTAATATTACCTACAAACTGGCACTCCAATTTCATTTATTTTTATGGATAGATAATACGGTAATAACAATGAAAATGTAAATAGCTGATCGAAATCACGAATAAATAATAAAAATATTAAATTAACTTTATATAACTGTGCTTATCAGTTAACATTATCACGCATCTTAACCAATACCTATTGTGCGCTTTGCCCGCGGCTTTGCTCGCGTGGATGTCGGTTTTTACGTTTTTTTACTACATCGCCGGTTCTACTCAAAGATTTTAAGTCTGACCAAAACGTTTCAAACAAAAAAACGCCGCGTTATAATCCGTTCAGTTGTTTTGCGGCCATCGCGAACAAACAGACAATGAGACAAGAATTCCAAAAAAAAATTGTGTTCAGATAGGCTAGTCTATACTTCTATACTAATATTATAAAGAGGTAAAGTTTGTGTGTTTGTGTATTTGTTAAATTGTAAGGGGTAATCTCGGGATCTACTGAATCGATTTTAAAAATTCTTTCACCAATAGAAAGCCACGTCATTCGTGAGTGTCATAGGCTATATATATATATTGTATTGGAAAACTGGAATTTACACCCGGGCGAAGCCGGGTCCCGGGTCGCTAGTACTTAATAAAACTACTCCTATATGAGGACGAAATACTTTATTTGTCAACTTTCTCCCAAATGATGTGGACAACAGCCTTGATTTACTGACCTACTGTTTCCGGCCGGTATATCATAAACGAGATCTATTTGATAGATATGCGGTTTGCTGATTTATTATAACATTAAAATTGCTAGGTCTCTGCCTACTCCAATGGGTAAAGGCGTGATTATATGTATGTAGGTATAATGTACTAGCTTTATCGTTTTTTGGGTTCAGTCTTATGGGTAACAATAAGAGTTAATTAATCTTTAATTAGCGCGTATATTTAATTTAAAACAAGAGAAACATTTATGAATTTATAATTACTATCTTTTCGGATATACACGTTAAATAAAATATCATTATTCTGAAGTAAACACGTAAAAACTAGGGTTTTTCAAGGTTGGTCGGACGCGGCTTTGTATAAAAAAGACAACCTTAAACTAATAGTAAAAAAACAACCCTAAAGTACGGAACTTGAAAAATTCTTCATTTAATGAGTTTCACTTGATAGTATTAAATTAAATTATAAACATAATCATAGTATAATTACCTTTGTTATGAATTTAATTGAATATTTATTTCGAACGTTTATAATCATCCTAATAAATAATCTATAAGTACTATACCTACTTTACAAGGTAGTAACAAAAAAACAGGATACTAATACTCGAAAATGTGAACGGGTATGGGATCTTTTTTTTTATCAGTCAAAAATCATTTATTCTGTAGTATAGACCATTAAAAGGCACTTACAAAACATCAAAATTAATAATATTTTTTTACAGGACTAATCCCACCATCATTCCCACTCAAACGACTCCTTCCACGTATTCACAGGTTGCACCAATCTGCCCTTGTCCACATCCACCGGTACGATATCATCAGCTCACATTAAATTATTTCACGTATTATTAAACTCAACGTTATCCGCGGCTTCGTCCGCGAGAAAATCTGTTCAGTAGTTTTCACGTCCAGCGCGTACAAACAGATAAACAGACAGATTAGTGATTAAGGAGACGACTTTGCAATTGTGAGATAACGTGTTCGAATACTGGTTAATATACTGCCTGCGAGAAACTACTCCTAACACGAGCAGCAGTAGCTTAGCTAGAGAAGAGAAGTTTGCGAATAATGGTAATTTTCATTAGTAGTAACATTCTTTATAAAAAAATGAATGGTAAATGAATTCTTTTTACATTAGATTTAATAAAAAATACATAAAATGATCTCCCAAAATATAAAAAAATATTAAGTAGGTACTTACCTCTTAACTATATTTAGTATTCACTTAACTACACTGCCACTATCACAAAATATCAGTAATAAAATGCAAATACTGCTCTTGTGAAGACGCGCACGCGACAACTTGGACTGAGCCGGCGCTAACTTCGTTTACACCTATATGGCGATGAGCCTGCGTGATAAGGGCTTTTGTACACTGTGTGAGTAGGCACAATATTGTGACGCGACACATCTACGATCAGAATCTAGGGACTTTCATAAGTTTTTATTAATTTATTATATTATAGAGAAAAATTAAGGAACATGAAGCTGACAGTTAGTTATCAGATATAAGTGAGACGGTGGCGCCTCTCACTTGCAGAGGAAACGCTCCACCTGCGGTTAATTTCAGCTGTTATGAGAGTGGCTGTTTAGGGTTACTAGGTGGCTCTCCGCGTGTCCCTCTGACTAGCAGAGGTCACAGTAGAGAGCAGGCAAGGGGCGTGCTAGCAAGGCTGGACTACCAAATTTACAAACTATTTAATAAAATATTTAATTATTTATGCGAATAAACTTATTTTATCATGATAACAATAAAATACTATTTCTATTTAATTAGATGCAATATTTTAATCGAATTGGAGTCTATTCTTACTAGACCTCGACTACATGACCCCTTGACTGGAAAGCGGGACCTGCCCTTGCGTATATCCGTATAATCTAAATATCTATATTTTAGTTAAAAGGTTCAATGAATTTTTTAAACAATTAGTAGATATGCTAAATTTTGCAATGGATTGGATCGGATCGGAAAAAGAATACTTGACTGTTCGTATTCCTCTAGTATCTAAATTACATGATAATTTTCAGAATTTAGAAATAAGTTTTGATTTGTAATTCGTAATTAAAATGTCTTTTACTTCTTAGTGAGCTCTATCAAAATATTCTTAAACTTTGATTAGAAAACAATTAACCTTTTGATTCTGATTTCTTACTTTGAAATTTATGAAATCTTCTATTTTTGACGTAGACTGTACAAATGATAAATTTCTTAGAACTTTCTCTAAAATGATATATTGTTAAAAGCTCATTGTTTTAGACACAGCGTCCTAAAATATAATATACAGTTAATGACGGCTGGTCAGGCAGGAATTCTTTCACTTCGGCCTGCTTTACCAGAGGTCACGGTTACGAGTTTAAGGCATTGACATTGCTGTTTCGAGGTACAGTACCCGGCAATTTAGCTCGTCCTCGGAAAGAAAATTATAAGTCCAGCTAAGATCGAATTGCTATAGTTTTCTAGATCATTTTATTTCTCCGGACTTCGAACTCTGAGGTAAGAACCTTGGCTGCGACCGAAATTAACACTTAAATGATGATCCAACAAAATGTTTTGTATTCTAATTAAGTACGAAAAAGATGTAATTAAAATATAATAAACCTTTTTTCTTAAACCCATTGTAATTAATGACTGTTAAAAGAAAAGATTGGCCGTGGCCGGGAGTTTTATTGCCAGATAATCTAGTCACAGGTCACATTGTCTTGCAAATTTGGCCTCATTTTGTATTTTATCCTTCAGAGAATCTCCAGTGTTCACGTTTGACGCACAGAATAGACATCGTATAGGTACTAAAGCATTTGTAGTGCTCAAAAATCGAGTTCAAGGTTTCCGTTACTGTACAATCATATGAGCTAATAAAAGCGACTCAACGATGACAATTTTTTAACTGTCTTCATCTAATTACCAAATCTTAATGAAGATTGCCTGAACTAAATGTATCAGCATCTCTTTTGAACTAAGGTCATTTGTAAAATAGGCTATAGGTATTATGTTAAGCTACGTTTGTCGCCAAGTGTAATAATATGTGGTCTAAACAAACATGCTGATAGACGGAAGAATTAATTTGTAACAGAATGTCCAGCATTCGCGGTTTTAAAATTTGTCGAACTGAAAAACAGCACAGCCGAAGCGTAGAGCCGAATTTTCCTACAGCATGGATCCAGTTTTGTATGGAACCCTCAGTGCTAGCGATGGGTTTATGCCACTTTAGGCATTAATTGGGCATTTACTTAATCTGCTCCGGAAGTGTCAGGACATAAACCCATCACTGCTCAGTGTAAGAGTCCGATCCTGACTGGTAATTTTTACTCAATATCTCTTTATCGGTATTCATGGATACTTACATACAGTTACACCTTTTCCTCATCGGAGTAGGTAGAGATCACACGTTACCACCACATAGATTCAAGAATTTAACATTGCATAAAATTAACAGACAGAATTTGAAGGTTAACGTATTAGGGGATTCCACAATGCATAGGTGAAACCAGTCATTCAAAACCATTTGAATTCCGGCCGCCACAGTTTGCAATTACAAACGGAATATAAAATTAGTGATGGTCGCAAATTGTGTACACCTATTGGTGTATTTGTGTGGGAATTGTAGTTTCCGCTTCATTTACTGATATTAAAATACGAATATAAATGTATAATGTACTAACTGACCCCTCATGGTTAAGCGGTAACCGAGTAGGTTAGGAAATTTGAAGGTTAAGTTAACTAGCTATTTCCTAGTTTGCATGTTTTCGGACTTTTGACAATTCGCTTCGAAGTGATTCCACCAGAATATAACTTTGTCTAAAGTCCATGGTTCCAAAATCAAACCAGAAGACCCGTTACACCCTAACCACCACATTGTGTTGGTCGTATTGAGAAAGGTACCGTTGTGTTCGAACTCGCGTCCTGCAGTTCAAAAATTAAATCGTTTCGTCCTCGATCTCATACAGGTTTAAAACCTGTATCAGATACCTATAGGCTTAACGGCATCTGAGTCCTTGCCCATTATTTTATTTATTTTCATTTATTTACCAGCCACGGCTTAGCCCTGCGTGGAATTTTGATCCCGTTGCCGCAACCTATGGAAGATGTGAGAAGTAGAATTCCAAACTATAATCTATACATGTACTTACCAATTTTCTTCCAGATCCGTTTAGCCGGCGCGTCCGATTATAGTCTGATTGAGTAATAAATATCTCCACAAACTTTCATGTTAATATTTAGTAGTATGAAGCAGGATGAGATTTATTTAATTTTTAAGAATGCTTACAGGTTAATGACAAATAAATTATGGTCCAAGTCTTATCTAGTAACTGATGTTGATGAATTTTCCTACAGATGTGGGTAGGTCTTTGAATGGTTTAGACTTATTAAGGCGGGTTTACGCTAGGCGAGCCGAGCACGAGCGAAGCACAACCGGAGCGAAATAAATGGACTTTAATTTAAATTAAATTAATTTGAAAATTTAATTTACTTAAATTTTTGAAAAATTTAATTGAATTTAATTTTTAATTGAAATTAAACCTCGTTCGAGGCTTGTAAGTTGGTCTACACCTAGACGAATTGTGTTCGGCTCGTGCTCGGCTCGCCTAGCAAAGACCCGCCTTTATAGGACGCAGCTCTAATATATATATCGAAGTTTATGATCACCGTGGATTTCTTGAATTGAATAGCTTAGCGCCTGCTAGTAACGTAATTTTGCTTCGGAGAGCACGTTAAGCCGTCGCCGTCGTTCCCTATGGCCAGTGGAACATCTATGACAGTCGTTACAAATCGTCAACTACAGAACTTCAATATCACCCATGGGTTGTGGAGATCAGATGGCAGTCGCTTCACGTAAAATATCGTAGTTAGACTGAAAGACGACCATAACTGAGTTGGGAAAGGGCTTTGAATGATGAGCGCCTGTTAATAAAATACATTCATTATTAAGGTCAGTGCGGGGAAGTGTAGCTATGAGGCAAGTGTAACTGCCCTTTATATTACGAAAACTATTAGAGCTTTTGATGAAAGTGCCATCTGTTTTTGTGTGGAAACCAATATCTAATTACATAATTTAAAATTAGATGGCACTGGTCAAACATTTATGAAGTTATCGCCATTTTAAAATATGTCACATTTTGTAAGACGAATTAGAGTTCACATCACCTATTTGAATCCATAAAAATCTTGGTTTTTTGTGTAAATCAGTGTATTTTGTACTCATAAGTGGTTAATATACTAATTAAACTTATTATTACTCCTATAATATTGTCGGAATTGTTGAAAATGAGAGAATTACGTCCATTCAAAAAATCGAACCTCTAAATCAAGTGACTGGGAAAGTGTGTCTACTTTCCATGAGGCAAGTGTGTCTATATGACACACTTGCCCCAAGTCAGAGGTTAAAAACATTGAGTTTGATTTAATTAATTATATAATTTCTAAGGCAAAGTTTATAATTTTGTTTGTATAATAGTTTGTAATTTTGTTTGTAGACAGTAATCTTAATTATTTATTTCGTTAACAATTTTATATTGTATTGGATTAATTATCTCTGGAAGGTTGTAGGTACCTGTACACACTAAAAGTGTTAGTCAGTAAGCAAGGTAAAATTTTAAATATTTTGATATTTTCTGTATGATTTAGTTACTTATTAACTTTGTTTAATTTTTATGGAAGATACTAAAATTTATTTTATTGATGAAAAATAAATTTTCTTGTAGAAACAAAAAAAAATGTAGGAACAAGAAAATTTACCTTTATATTTCATTTGAATACCTACTTACCTTTCAATTAGTACCTTTTAATATTACTAACATTAATTTTACTAAACTCTAAATAAAAGTGAAGATTATCCATTAGCTATGACTTTTACCTAAAAATGTTTTCTATCCCTGCCCAACATAATATGACACACTTACCTCATAAATTTTACAACCTTGAAAGATTCATACACAGTATATTACGTAGTATTAACATCAATTGATTCGTTCACATGATCGAGTAGCTTAAACACTGCATTTCTAAATTATAAATAACTGTCTATTGTACACGAAAGACATAGTCACACTTGCCTCACTTTGTTGGGGAAGTGTGTCTACCATAGTACTTTACAATTAGTACTTAAAAACTAATTCCTAATGAATATTATTGACTAAAACACTTTGTTTTCAGCCAATTATGAACCATATCATGTTTTGTTTGCACCGGGATTTACAAATTATACCTAAAAATATGTGATTTTTATGTTCAAAGTAAACTTCGCAAAAAGTATGACACACTTCCCCGTACTGACCTTATTTCCCTTGAATTTCATTACCACAGCGCCTGTTGAAGAACTGATTATTTTCGTTTCGATGTGGAATGCTAAACGCTGTGAGACAGTGTCAATTTACTCGTAATATGCTTCTTATCAGAAAAATCGAAACACTTTAGTTTTTATGATATCTAAAAACAAGACACAAATATAGATACCTCAATTATTCACTATTAAACGTATTAAACGACATTTGACATATTCCTAAAAATACACATTTTTCTGATAGATAATCTTTAGAAAACATAAACTTGCAACTTGCAAGGTGTTTCGATTTTTCTGATGAGAAGAATATATATAAATGCTCTGAGAATAAGTTATGCCATTAATGATAATATTATCGGTCCAGTAATTTAATAATAAAACTTTTATGCGAAATAACCGTGCTATTATGCTGCTGACCAATAAAAATTCTCATTGTTTTTGTTTATATCGAATCTAACCACAGCTCCTGTTGAAATTGTATGGCGGTTTATATAATTTGTGTATTGCGGCAGTAGGTATACCTATAATTGTAGTTTCGCCACATTAGCATCCTTGAATAGATTGACCTAGTACACCACACATAGTATTATCAAACTGCCCGTCATTATTTTGGAAGTGTAGTGTTTAGCAAAATGAACTTAATCATCATCGTCCTCCGAGTCTGTTCCGAACTCAATTGGCATCTACTTTCGATCTTACTACGAAACGGCTGCACTTCGGTTTCTTGTGTGAAGCTGTTTCTATTATCAAAGTAGCCTATGTTACACCTTATAATATTATCTATACCTACTGTCACTGAAAGTCCCGTCAAAATCGGTCCAGCTGCTCCAGAGATTATCTCATTCAAACAGACAAAACAGACACATAGACAGACAGACAAACAACGTAAATCGATTTGAAATAAATCTAGCAACGTTGTTTGGTGCGACACTGAGATTTATAACTGGGAATATATTAGCGCCATCTCCAGAATTAGATAGGTACCTAGTACCTATCTATATTGGAAGACTTGTTTGGTATCTCGTGCTAGATCTAATCTTAGGGACCTATGTTTTGCCTTATTTGAATCACAAAATCGGTAAATATCTATATTATTCATGTGAATATTAAAACAGTTTATGTATAAATTTAGAGTGTTAAAATAGATTGGATATCCTATTGCTCTTTATTAACCGACTTTAAAAAAGAGGAAGTTCTCAATTCGACTGTTGGCACTGACTCTACATACCTACCGACTCTACCTGGTTGTGTCTGAACGGAACGAACTAAAACCACGGCCTTACTTTACACCTGTCTGTGTTGCCAGCGATCCAGGTGGGTCCAAGGAAGGGAATTTTTTGAACCCCAACCTGCTTTGGCAGGCAGTTTTGGCGACTCTGATATAATAATTTCGAATCCAATCGCCTATAGAGGCACGGGTGATATCGCGACACGCCGCCGCGCCGCCTCTCCCATTCTGATATAGTCATTGGTATGTTACATTCTATTTTCTTTGACACATTCATACTTAAACTTATGTGTATTCATACTCGTATATTCCATAAGCGGCACTGGCGGCAGGTTCATGTCCTATATGTTCACTTCTCCTTACAGTTTGGCCGCTGAGACTATGCGTTCCTGACACATGTCAATTCTTCATGACTAGTTATGTACAATAAATAACTTGTACCTAGAACCGTTCTCTAAACCTGTTCCCAACTTACAATAACATAATAATAATCACAGTCAGCAATATTGTGACAACGTGATTTCATTTTAATTTTAATTTTATTCTGATTTGGCCTATTTGTTTTTCCAATTTTTAATTTTTAATTTTGTTTCATTCTTATTTAATTTTTTGTGATTAATAATTGTAATGATGGGTTATTACCTGAAATAATAAAAAAAAAATCATATTCATTTCATTTATTATAAAAATATGATTCATTCTTTCTATTAGCTTGGGTAGGGGCTTATTACAAAATTACATTATTATAAAATTATAACCTTCTATTTTATATTTTTCAACCAACAGATTATTATTATTAAGATTACTAAAATATGCGGTTACAATTGCCTTGTTATTTTGTCTCATCACTATGAAAGCGAACATTTGACATAATCTTGAAACAGCGCAGTTTGACGTGGTTGGACGTGGTATGACTTTTAAAAACTATTGATTTTATATTTTTAATTAATTAATTAATAATCATTTTAGCCCAAAATTAATCTGTGTATTGTAAATTGGCACAGTAATTAAATTTTTAATGTTATCACTCGTTAATAAGGTCAATAAACGATATTTAAAATTTTGCCGTAAATTATACACCAGTTCAAAGTTACATCGCCCTTTCGCTCACAACCTGTCAGGAACGCATTCTTTCAGCGATTCTATAATAGTTAAATCAATAGGCAAAGTTCTATTATATTATAGGTACCCTTATTGGGTTGCCACGAGTCACTGATCTGTATTATCTACCACACGAGTATATTGGCATTTTTCTACAGTTACCTGTATCCCCTTGAATTGAGGTTTATTTATTTTGTTTTAGGGAATGATATAAAATGTTACATTTGTCACTTTAGACCAGTGCCGATAGACTTTGAGACAAAATAAATTTATAGTAGGATGAAACCTGTTGTAAAAGGAAGAGAATATAATAAAAATGATAGGAAAAATAAATTACGGGCGATCTGAGCTCGGGAAGGGGGGAGGGGGGTGAGTTTTAAGGGTAAAAACGGTTTATCTCGATTGCCGGCAAAACTACAAGTCCTATGGAAAAAAGTTAAATGACAAAGTTGTAGGTAATAAAGAGACCTACAACTTTTGCATTTACACTTTTTTCACATAACCTCAAAAAGTATGTGAAAAATTCAAATAATCAAGTTATGAATCGCTCGCTGCGCTCGTGATTCAAATTATGAACCCTTCGCTTGCTCGGTCATCAAAACTGAGCACGCGAAGGGTTCTAAAAATTGAACCCAGATCTTTAACGAGGGAATCAAAAGTGCGCAAGGTGAAAAATCTTTGCACTCGAGTGTAACTATGAAGCTATAGTGCAACACGTAACTTTTCATCCCACCTCAGCGAGGAAATGACTAAATACAATAATCACAAAATAGAACCCTGAGCTTTAGCGAGGGAATCAAAAGTGCACAAGGTGAAAAATCTTTGCACTCGAGTGCAACCATGAAGTTATAGTGCAACATGTAACTTTTCATTCCACCTCAGCGAGGAAATGACTAAATACAAAAATGTTAATTTCGAATTCGAGTTTTTCTTCTTTACATTTTCTGAGAACATTTACCATAGCAATGTATATATATTTTTACATTATCAGAAAGAAGAGATTTCAAAGAACAAAAAACTCTTTGACTTTTTTTAAAAAGCTGATATTTTGACGTGAGATTTTTCGATTGAAAATTGGGGTGGTTTTTCGATATTTAGTCAAAATAAGCTGAAAAAAAGAGTATTTCAAATCAAAAAAATTACAGTGTCTTTAGGACATAAAAAGCTAAGTTTTCACCAAATTTCGAGGAAAACAAATTTGTTTTGCTTAAGATAAAAATAAAAACTTGATTATTTGAATTTTTCACATACTTTTTGAGGTTATGTGAAAAAAGAGTAAATACAAAAGTTGTAGGTCTCTTTATTACCTACAACTTTGTCATTTAACTTTTTTCCATAGGACTTGTAGTTTTGCCGGAAATCGAGATAAACCGTTTTTACCCTTAAAACTCACCCCCTCCCCCCTTCCCGAGCTCAGATCGCCCGTAATTTATTTTTCCTATCATTTTTATTATATTCTCTTCCTTTTACAACAGGTTTCATCCTACTATAAATTTCTTTTACTTTTTACCATTTTCATAGCTATCGGCACTGGTCTACTTATCAAAATGAAATCACGAAAAATAAATTATTAATTTTTTTTTATTAGTACATTTTCAAGTTTGTTCTACAAGAAATTGCAGTATAGTACACAGTTCATTTAACTTTATACAGTAACATTTTTTTTGGTTTTTTTCATTATTTTGTACAAAAATAAATTGTCAGGCAGTTTAAGGCTTGAGGTCAGAGGTAGGGGTGTTTAGTGCCAGCCGGAGTGTCCGTGTTGGCCCCAGGGTTCCTCGGGGGAGGAGGCGGCGGCGTGCGCGGCGGCGGCGTACTGGTGGAGGTGGTTGGCACGCGCGTGCTGTACTTCAGGGGTGTCCACTACGTATTGGCCGTCGTGGGTCAGCTGGATGTGGGCCTGTGACGAACAAAACATCGGTTAATCAATTGCCACGGTGACGTAGGCGACTATTGGCTACGACTGATTAGAGAATTAACTGGCTCTATCTGTTTACTTACGGATTCTAGAACAAATATTTGTAAAGGATAGAGAATATATCTCTTATTGATTTCTAGAATTTCAGACTAAGCCATGAGTATATGGAAAAACTTCAGCTATCAAATGTTGTAATCCATGTAGCGTCGGTTGGTCAGATCATGTCTCGTCCTAAATGTTGACATTTTTAAGTTGAAATTTCTATAATTGTTACCTGAGGGCCATTCCATTTGCCGTAACCAGCGGCGTAGCCACCATCATGGGCGAGACCAGCGCCGTACGCGACGGGCGCGTACGCACCGCCGTATCCGTGCGCGGCGCTGGCGTGTGCGGCGCCGTGAGCGGCGATGTGCGCGGCCTTGGCGTGGGCGACCTCAGGAGTGTCCACCACACGGCCGTCGTGCGCGAGGGGAGCGGGGCCATATTTGTAAAGACCTGTAGGGTAAATTACTGCTTAGTTTTTTTTTGTATCACTTAGGTACCAGAAAAACACACTGTCCACCTGAAGGGGAGCGGTTACCGTGCCCTGATAGACATGTGCAACACCAGGGGCATTTAACAAAAACCTTCTCATGCCCTTTTTGAAGAACCTAAACTAAAGTCCCTTGAGAAACTATAGTAAGGAGATCATTTCATAGTTCATGCGAAATGAAGTTTTCCTTTAAAAGCTTTAAGAATAATAATTCTCCCATATACTATCATTCATTGCTATGAATAAGAATAGCATTTTCAAGTTTCAATAACTTCCAAACATGCAGTCTTTCAACAATAATTGAAATCGACTCTTAAGTTCTGTGATTCTTCCGATGATCTTGGCAGGACCATACACTTTCAGACACTGTCTTTGATATCCAAAACTAAGTAGTATTATTGTATACGTACCAGCGCCAGGGGCGCCGTAGTGTGCTCCAGCGGCATAAGCGGGTCCTGCGGCATAAGCTGCACCTCCGGCGTAACCACCGGCGGGAGCCCACGCGCCGTGCGAGCTCGACGCTTGCGCGTGTGCGGCGGCGTGTGCGGCCTTGGCGTGGGCTACCTCAGGTGTGTCCAAAACGAATTTGCCATCATTGCTAAGTTGGATGTGCGCTGGTGGGCCCGCGTAGAATGAAGCCTGAGCCAGGCAGAGGGTGGCTGCTAAGATAATCTGTAAAGAGAATATTTATAAGGTTAAGTAAAAAATAGCTACAAAAAATAGGGTTCACAAAAGTGTTAGTTCAAAATTCCTGTTAATGAAATTCACTGATACATGAATGAACAATGCAGTTGGACCAGGGTCAATAAGAAGTAAAATAAGAAAAAGTACTAATTTGGTTCGACTCACGAGTTAAGTCAACTTTAGACTAGTTCGTTTCGTACCTACATAGAAATTGTTGAAAGGATTAGATATTTGTTTCAAGATACTTACTGAAATAACGAAAAACTAAAAGACCAAAAAAAGAAACAAAAAAGGAATGCAAAATTAACAGGCAGCAGGTTTAATGAAGATTGAGACAAAATGAAATGCATTCAAACTATTAACACGAATTAATTAAATTAATTTAATAAGTAATTAAAATCAAAAATCGTAAACACTAGTTTTCACTGGCATGAATTTATCGGAGCGTAACCACCGGTTTCGCTATTTCACGTGGTTTACACCGTAATCGGCACGGGCAGCGCGCCTAAATGGTCCGATTCTTACAGTACTAAGTAAATGCACTCATACGTGAATAAATGCAAGTGTCCAATTAAAATCGTTTCGACAACATCCCGTAAGTTACATAGCTTAATGTGACAAACAGATCGATAGTAGGAGCCAAACACCGAACACTACACTTTTAAGGCTTAGAGCAATAAAAAGGAACAAAGTGATAATTGTAGAGTCTGCAAAATCGTTGACACCATTTTATAATTTATATGATTATTATAAGTTTCTTGGAATTCAGTATGTAATTGAGATAGCTGTAAGCTATAATTATTATTCTTGTACTCTTAATATTACTCCCGTAATATTAGAGAGTATGAAATTCGTTAGCTTTTAAAATTGCATTCGCGTGCGAAATTACAATTCAAATTTTAAAAAAGCAATTTAAATAGCATACCATAGACAAAGACTGACTTGCGAATTCTAAATAAATTACTATGATATTTTCAGAATGTAATATGCATATTGTAAACAGGCCTGTTATATTTATAGCCAAGAAATATCTACTTAGATATATAATTTAATATTGCAACGATTTTCAATAGACTTATGTTGCATATTGAGTGCACGGTACAGTGGAGGCCGCGTAATAACTGACTGAACCAATACTAAACTGACTGGAGCAATAGTTTGTACGAGACAAGTGATCCATAGCCATTACCTACATGATGGAGACATTATTGCAGCGTAGGTAATAACAGATACGTGATGTTCCTTTTATTTAAGTACAAACTACCATTACTACTGTTCATGTGAAATTACAAGTCTAACCGCAATTTGATATGAATGAGTCTTTTGAAAATGAAAATTACTAGATAGCTTTTTTTTTTAATTTCTTGTGTTTTTCGATTGTAATTAATATTTTTTTGTTTATGGAAAAGGTTGGTCAAGTTTGCATAAAAATTAACATCTAAGGGTGAGAATTGAGTGAAAAAATTAGATTATTGAGATGATTGAGATTACTGACATAAGTAGGCTTTAAATGTTGTAACAACAGCTATGTGTGCTTATACGTAATTTATCATTTGAGAAAAACTCATTACTTAACAGAATGAACTACTTTACGTAAACGAAATATTAAATGAGTAATTACTCAGCATGATTTCATTAAAACACTAGTAAAACTAATGCACGGTATTGTGTCTTTTATCAGAATTCTCACGATCTTACGCTTAATATATCACTCAGTTAAAATGATTGTCAAAGAATTTAATATGGTAGACCTAGTTTCGTAACGGCTAAGTTATGCAAAGTATTTTACTAGAATTATTTTTATTCACTACAATGTATAGATATTAAAAAAGTTTCTAAATTATATAATTTGAATTAATAGTTCAAGTAAACAAGGTATATTTTACAAAATGGAGCGATTTTGCGAAACTGTTGGTTAAAAGCTTAGACTTACGCTACCTCAAGGCGTGGCCATCGAGGAAAAGTCACGCACCGACCAATGCAGATGACTGATAAACAACTAGAACAGTATTTAATAAGGGCTAGCGGTACATAGATACGGTAGTACAAAACGTTAGGATTGTTATCATACCATAGATAATGTAGAACAATGAAAAACACGCGCTAATGTGTTTTGAAAAGTTATATTATTTATGATAGTTATGTTGCAGAATTAACTTTTAAAAACAATAAAATTGTACCCCAATTGAAAAGAGATATGATAATACATAAGGGATTTTAACTGGTAAAAAATCAATTTTAATACCATTGATATACCTAATAATTTTATGTATAGGTACTAGAAATATAAATTATAGTAAATAGGAAATGTCCCAAATCTATATTTCAACCGCAACTTCTTAATTATATTGCACCACATAAAGCAGTTTATATCGTTTTATATTACTATATCGCGTTACGCCCAACAATGAACCACTTCGCAACACAAGATACTGATACAAATATGAAACCGCAAACCACTGAATGAATTATTACATTCGTGAAATAACATTTAAACAAAAAGGAAAGCAAAAATTTTTTTTTTAATATGTGGGTGGCAGACAGGCTCACGGCCCACCTGATGGGAAGCGGTCACCGTTTGTGATTGTGACTGAAAATTAATTTGATCAATAACTATGGCCCCAATCAACAATTATTTAATTAAAAAAAAACAGGATTTAAAAAGAGAATTTCATTTGCATAGAATTAGGTATATGCAAAAACAATAGACAACTGTAATTATATTTTGTTATCAATGCACTGTTTCGGGATACATTGATATTATTGAACAAGAAACTATGCCATTATTTTGAATAAACTAAAGTCTTACCAAGTTAAGATAAATATGGCTGTAGTATCATTATTTAGTTAACAAACCTGACTGTGCGACAGGTGATCGGATAAAGTTTAACTGTTTTATAAACAAAGTTCGTTGCGTAAGCTTCGACAACAGCTATAGGGTCTAAATAAAATACTATAATTATTTAGATATGAACCTTACAATAAGTGTATATATAACAAGTAAGTACTTTTATTTCTTTAGATCATATTAGAGAGATGAATGATTGAGAAACATTTTTTCATCAAGTATTTCTATTCTATTATAGGTAGTATCGTATTTTACTGATACAACTTTCTAGATCCATTGAAACAACTGCAGGCGTAATTCCAAAGTGAAGTACATTAATGTAAGTTGCACAAGTTTCTATTCCGTGTTATTAAAGAAAATTTAAGGACATCAGACAAAGCGAGCGCACCGTAATTTGTGGGCGTGGACCTCATATCGACTCGCCTTTGCATTCTGTTGCAAAAGCCCCATTTTGCAATAGATCGGAATTATCATTCGGCGAACTGGTGCACAACCAGTCGACCACTGCAATTTACGTTGCCTAAGAGGAAGCCGTGGGCGTTAGGAAGTGTTATGGTGGCCTATGGCCGAAGGTCATCAGAAAATTGCGGGACATTGAAAATAGAAATTTGGTCTCACTTCACCGGCTAACGGTAACACAACTTTTTGTTATTATTTCTTACGCATGTTTGTGTGCCAAACTTATTACTGAAATTGGAAAATTTGGCAAATGGATTTTTTACTCACGACATTCCTTTTCACATAATAGGTACTTACAAAAACTAATCGCAATAGCTCCAATTTTTATTGACAACAAAATAAGTAACGTTGTCATTGTAACTTAAAAGAAACATTAAAGGAACTATCGTTGCCGCATGCCGCATGCTCTATGATTGCCGCCCACATTGTCAACGAAAGATTAAAAATTGACGCGCGTCCCGCCCAATCTGTTTGGTTGAGATTTGTATTTTTTTGAAAGTGTAAAAAACGCGACAGATATAAAATAATCAAAGAATGTGATTTATATAGTGTAGGTATATATATTATTATTATCATAAATATTTTAAACATATATTCTCGTATTGCGCGCTTGCAGTTTCCACCTCATTATCAAAGGCTATTAAAATAGAAACAAAACTAACGTTTAAATGTTCGACGTAGGCGACTTAGAAAGCGGAACCATGTATTAATCATCTTTTACATTGTTCTTGTTGCGTCCTTGACATGTTTAAAAGATAATATAAGGTTTTGTTACTAGTAGAACATAGTATTGTGGGCAGGACAATCATGTAATGCAAATTATTTGAAGGTGAAATACACATGCTTATTCAATTTTAGGATTTGGGCAGTTTTCATAAACCTTTGAAGGTGTATAGTTTTATGTTATAACACTTTTTGTACCTGGAATGCACATCTAGGTTTTTTTTTCGCCACACTTTTATACTTTTTGAGATCAACACTACCTATCAAAGAGAAAAAGCTTTAGTTTTTTAAAATAGTCATAAATTAAAAAGCTGACATGCTTTGCACCCTTATGAACTACATTATTAATATTTTAAATTTAAAATATTATTATCCCGGAACCTATGAATGGTTGTTTATAATTTTTATTTTGCAGTAAGATAAATTGCAAAAAACACGTGGTCAATGAATTTGCATTTGAATTATTTTTTTATTGTATTATGTATTATGAAAACTTTTAATGACAACAATGACCTCTAAATCTCATTCGTGAATATTCCTAGTGAATTGCATTGTCTATGTTGATTTTTTTAATTGCTTTCTCATTGTCTATGTTGACACTGAATTTATATCTTCCGTTATATTCAAATAGGTACAATGGAATCGTAATTGACATGAAAGAACCAGATATCCTTCTGTTGTCCTTTCTTGTGCGAGAATATATTCTGACATCGTTATTCAAAATAGTTATTCTAAAATATCATTATGTAAACGGTTTTAACAGCTGAATAACTAATTGATCTACAAAGTTGGAGGGAAGTTATATCATGAGTATAATTCACATTTGAAAAAGGGTGAAAGTGGAAAGGAAATGATTTCCTCCTACATATTTACCTACTGGTTCTTGTTCACTTTGTGAATGAAAGTTTTTATGTGACACAGGATATTAATATTTTGATAGAATCGAGTTCATTTATATTTTAAACTAAAAATAACAAATAATAATGATAGCGGTGTTAGCGTACCGGTTAAGGCGATGGGCTTGAGATCGAGAGTTGCGGATTCGTATCCCTTTTAATAAACACTGTCTACGTAAACGCACTCCTACCATACAAGTTAAATTGAAAAAGTCTCAGAATACATAAAAAAGTAAGTAATGATTTAGTTAAACTAAATAAAAATTGCTTTCAAATGCGTGTCTGTTAGTTTAGTAGTTTAAAGTAAAAATTGGGAGAAACACTTGTTATATTAAGTATTAGCCGCAGGTGCGGTAAACAAAATAGAACAAAACACTCACCATAGACTGCATGATTACTGTGTATTTATTCTAAAGTACAGAGATCTCAAACGAACTAACTAAGGCGCTGCTGTTAGCCAGAACTCGCCTAGAAATTTTCGCCTAAGTGACGTGTGCTCACAACCACCTTCCGAGTTGGAATGTCGATTTGGTACAGTACGCCCCCTTATATATGAAACACCCCGCTTTAGCGGTTCGTAATTGGAAACAATTAAGTTTCGAGCAAGTGCAACGCCGTAATTTTTAATTGTAAGATGTGCATGCATGTTTCCGGCGGCACGCGCTTAGAGAAAATTGTCTCAGGGATGATGGGCGTTATGAAGATGCACCTCAATTTTTTTAAAGAAAAAAAATTCTTAATACAAAATAGTTGGTCATTTTGCACAATTTCATCTGTCAATACATATAATGGTGATAAAGGATGGCTTAAGCACCCGTTGAGTAAGATAATGGAGTTCTATTATATTGCCATTTGCTGACCGTGTTTATATTGCTGTTTCTACATAATTCGATACGTTTTGTGGTGAGGAAATAAAGTTAAGACAAATATCACATCATTGTTTCCCTGAAGTTTTTTAATGGAGTTGATTTACAGAAAAGACACTCGGAAATGTGAGAGAGAAGTAATACCTTGGGATAGACATTAAACGAGATAATCGTGATATTATCTACATGGGCTATTTACGCAAATATATCTTTAGGCTACATTTATGGACTGATATTTCCGTGACCGAAAAATTTGGAAAAGTGTCACGGGTTTGTTGACAATACGTTCCAAAAAAAATAAAAAATAAAACATACGGTGAAAATAGAAAAAAAATCAACCATAGACAAATGAAGTGGTATTTTCAGCATTCAAAAATATTGGTGGCCTAGATTTTTTTACATTACACCGATATCACAAACATATGACCTGTTTGCAAACGATTGCCGTAATCCACATTCGCAAGGGTATCGATTACCTACTCGATACTCATTTTGGAATAAGTACCTAAAATTACTACACTGGCACTAGCGAATAGCGATGTCACATAATATATATTATGAATTCACTTTTTTATTTACTTTAGTATTATAGATAAACACTGACACTGTTGGACGGATTACGGTGTACTTGAATTTATCAATGTTTTACTCTTTAGTGTTCAGTTCACCCTGTAGTCTAAATTTAGCATTAGGTGAAAATTTGAAGGTAGTTTAGAAAACAATACATGTTCCCTTTTTCATCAATAACTCTAAAGGCCGTCAAGAGAATTTCAAGCTCTGTGGTAGTCTGATGATAACTAAGGAATTCTGTGGTAGTCTGATGATAACTAAGGAATTAAAAAGAAGAAAATCGGTTAAAATACAGAGAAAAAAAGTTACTTGAATTTTTTCCTTCCACTTGCTGATTGAGGAACGAAACGCAGGCTTTCCTCTCAATGTTGAGAACCAAACTAAAAGGCAGGAGACAGGAGTTGGTAAGTAAACCCTGGGTTCCAAAGCGAAAGCCTAGGATGTAACCGGGACGATGGTGATGATTAAATGCCATTATTTTATACCTATGTAGGCGTAGCGGTGGGGAGTTCGGGTAAGTCAGGGTTCCCGGGTTCGATTACCATCCAGTGCAAAAAAATGCATTCTAGAACAAGTTAGCTTAGCTATGCTTACTTTGTACATACTTCTTACTCGTATATTACCACAGATTAATAAACAGTTACTTTGGTATTACTTAGATAGCGCTATGTAGTATTTCCTAGAATTTTATTATAATAATAACGTGGCTACAATAAAATCCTTAAAACGTTGATAAAATCCTTCATGAGATCTGAATAATATATATATGCATTGTATGCGTTGTATGAGCAACTAAGGTTACCTTAGCTGCCGCTATTCTCGGTTTTTTCTCGGAGTCATTTCATACTTCTTTTTCTTTACAAACCAGCAATTAAAATAATTACGATGGTTTTAATATGAGTACTAAAATTTTAAAATCGATTAGCGAATTTGCACTAGAAGTGAACATGACCTTGCAAAGAAATACGACATAACTTTTAACAATGTCTTACGTTGAAAGATTATGAGTGAAATGGCCCAGTTATGTTAGGTTGATTACCCACTCGGTCATCGGTTTCCCTGTTAGAGAAATAATACGTTAGACTTCATGACTCGCTTCCCTGCTTTTTCTTCTCCACTTCATCCTCCATGTTAAAATTGATTTCGTTGAACCCATTTGCACCCGAGGCTTTCATCTCAAAACCCAAGGTCCGCTTTTTAAAATCTGGCTAATTTGGTCAGTGATAATAATAATGTGAAAGCGACTGCCGTCTGACCTGCTAGCCCTGAAAAAGGTAAAGCCTTGTCCAGGTATAGCTTGGTAAGGTTAACTAGACCCGGAAGATCATGTTGGGGTTACATACACCGTCCAATATTGTGACAGTAAAAATCTGTTCCCTGAAGTACCCGCAACCGGCGTGCTTATATAAAAACAATAAAATTATGAAATTTAAAGAAGCGAAAGGCGTATGCCAGGATCGTAGCAAGTGGAAGGATGTTGTTTCTACCTACCCTAATAGGAAAAGGCGTGATTTGTATGTACCTACATATTTTCGTATATAGCGTAATTGTATGTCTTCATAATATGTTTTAGATCAAGTGATTACTAGTTTGAGACGGTCATGGTTCAGAGCCCGTTCACGCCACAAGTTGGTTTTCTTGGTCAATTTTAATGCCCATTGACTTATATAGAGTACCTGTTGACACCTCATCATAATAAACGTTCTCGTTCAACTTGTTTTTAGGTTAGGTTAGTTTATTAATGAACTGTTCGTCCGTAGAAGCAATGTATGATGAATATACAATTAAATCCAATTAAAACAAGAAATTAAGACTCCATCCATGATGTCCATCATAATTTAGGTTCGAATACCGAATTAGGTAAAGTTTTGAATTTTTTTGATAGAAATTCTCGGGACACGGAGTATGAGAGCGAATTTGATTGTGTTTGTGAACCTATATAGCGTAGCGGTAGAACGTTCGACTGTTACTTCTATGGTCGCGTGTTTGATTTGCACTCAGTGCAAATATTTGTATGTTTATTATAGTGTTATAAAAGCTTCAAAAGTAGACCATTATTTTTAGATTAGAAGAAATACTGTAAAGCAAAGTAAATTATATTTTTAGGGATGGGTACTACTTAGTGGACTTTGGTAAAAAAAAATAATAACATGGCTAAAATGTAATTAATATTTTGTCCTCACCGTGCTCCCCATGGCCTATAATGAGGGTCATGACGAAGACGGTGCGAAAATCCCTATGGATACCAACCCTGTCACTAGCAGGGGCGGTTATGTCGGAATCGAACTGACAAAACCGCACGCAATCTCCGGTCTTCTAGCGCCGTTGTATAAAGTGACCCAAGAGGCATTTCCCTCATACCCCGTCTAGAAGTATACCTAGACATTGTTCTATTTCATAAATTCTTGACTAGTGAGTGAAAGTGCATTATGGTTATTCCATTTTATATCAAGGTCATCTAATAATATTCAGTTTACGTGTTTAACGACCGAATTTATCGACATCTTGGCATTTTACTAGTGTTGTCAGGTAATAAATTCACTTAACCGTGTAATCGAAGTGAATACAATTAACATCATGCAAGTAGGTACCAATTTCGAAACTCCCGTCCAAAATTTGGAGCCCTGGGTCCGCTCTCCTACTCTACCGTATTATCATAATTTGGACTATCTTGGTATTTGAATTGGCTTTTCTAACTATGCCCGAAGTTAACCAAAAATGAGCATTCTATTTAATTAAAGTTTACTTATTTGCCACCTTGTGGTATATTATGAAAAAATCATGAAGGTTAATGCCTCCGGTGGTGCAGTGGTAGTGTATGATTGCAGCCCATGAAGTCCCAGGATCGACTTCTGCTCAGTAATTGATTGTTGAGTTTTTCTTCTAAGTTACAGCTGGGACTAAAGACTATTAATTTAGAATTATTAGCATCTATAATGGTGCTATTTATTCTTTAGACTTCAGATAAATAGTCTACAGGAAAGACTCCAATCCTCCAATCATTCGGTATAACTTCAATTCACTCCCTGGGTGAATTAATAACATCAAACGGGCAGTTTTTTAAAGTTTATGTAGTTATTTCATAAATTAATACAAAAATAGAACGAACATAAACACTTTTTTAAGTCAGTTAAGTTTATTAAAATCTCTGGAATGTAGAAAATACTTCAGTGAAATTTGCATCAAAATCGATTCAATCAAACACTAGATAATCTCAGACAAACATACAGGTCAAACCTCCATTTGATATCGGTTAAATTAATACCAGAAGATTAAATTCATATTATTGGCTTTTCATACTGTTTTAAAAACACTCAGCTGTCATCTTAATGTCTATTATTACGTGAAAACTGGTTATCCTATATAGATGCTTAATTATTTTAATTTATAAGTCCCCCTACAACGATTTTTTCCTGAATCTGAGATAAAATTGTATAAACTGGTATCACAGCATTTCACTTGTATCGAAGTAGCAAGGTAAACTTGGTAACAATGTAACCGCTAATCGACTCATACCTCAGATTTGAGGCAATTTTATTGTGTCTGTGCGTAACGGCGTGGACGGCGCACGCGCACGTTAAGTGACTTTGCAGATTGTTAAATAAGCGGCAGTCTAGTATAAGACTTGAGATCGACCTGTCGCGGGTTTGAATCCGAAATATGCGAAAAGAAAAGAAAATATTTATAATGGAATTATTTATTTAAAAATGTAATATGCAATAATGAATATTCATAAAACTGAATAAAGAAATATTAGTAATAATATTTTTATTTTGCAAAAAACTTTACATGTTGATATAAAATACTTAAATAGATATACTTTATATAAAATATCTGTCAATTTATTAGTAGGTATTCAGCAACCTTAAGAGCAAAAGATCTTTACATTGTAAAAAAATTTGAATAGGTTACGAAAATTAAGAACAATATTTTTTTTATAAACTTCAGAGTATAAATTCAATATTTTTATTATCTTTTATTAATTTACATAAAGTTTTGAGCTAAAGTGTGTGGTAGCTTGGAATGTGTTAAGCAAATATCGTTGTTGACTGTACTACGATAACGACAGAACACGTTGATGTCTTTAGTACCGAACTAGCTGTTACCCGCAATTTCATCCCATTCTGTCGAGTTTTCGAAACTAAAAATTCCTGTTTCCCGTAATTTTATCCCATAGTTCACAGGAGCCTTTCCTGTAGACTGCGGGATATAAAGTAGCTTTCTTCATTCGAATACCAATCGCTGTTGCATCCAATGCTCCGCTCTCCAGTTTCTCTTTAAATCAGTTTTTTTTTTGTTTTTAATGCAACCAACTGCCGTCTGACCTGCCAATCCCGAGAGGAAAACCTTTAATATGCTACTCAAAACTAAAAATAAAAAAATATTTGCCATAGAATAATTTATTTATTTATTCATTTAATCTAAGTTACAATAAATACATTTTCTTTAGTTCTGTCTAAAGTGATGGCGCAGCTACTGACCACTAAAATAAAATAGTGTAAAAACACTTCTAGCATCTATGTCAGATCCGCTTGTTATTTTTAGTTTGACTTATTTTTTACTCATGCGGAAGACGGAACGCACATAGACTAGATCCATATTACGAGTGATTTATATGCATTAATTTTTATCAGACAACCAATTAGAATAGGTACCTATACCCTACAAGTAGTATTTAGTCTTTGTTTCTCGACAGCGCATAAAGCCTTAGTAGTGCAGCGATAACTACAAAAGTTGTTGTAAATGAGGTCTGTAGTTCGATGACCGAGTCAGATAGTTCGAATTCTGAATATTTCCAAGCGATAGGCAGAAGTTTAATAAAATTAATTGTTCAAAAACGATTTACCCCACGTACAAAATTTTCCCACAATATAATAAAAAGGATAAAATATATATAATAAACATGGAAAGAAAGAATCCAAGAAGTGTCTAGAACCACGTTTCCCAAATAGTGTGAGTAGTGTCACAAAAAATAACTAGGTCGCAACATTTGTCTCATTATTCATCGAAACGCTGGTCTAGATAGCTTAGTTTTCCTCCTAAAAAGAGACTGCGGTGGCGGTTTCCAATCTCGTCCTGGATGTTTATTTTTTTCATTTACATTGACAAACAATTGAATGATTTAAAAATGAATGCATATAATACTTCAGTTCTCAATAAACTTTCTCCGTCGCTCGGTGCTAGCAACCACATCGTAGACATAGATCAGTAGGTCAACTTACATACGAAGGTAATGAACGCAGTTGTTGTTTTCAAAAAATATAGCTTCACGACAATCTCTTGCATTTTTCCTTGCACTTGCCTAGTTTACCATCGGAGCCCTGGGTGTGCTTTGCATTTTATGTTTGCCTTACTTAGAATATTTTATTTATTTATTTATTTTATTTATTTTCTTTATTTTCAAAATAGTTTAACATAATTACCTACATCTTTTTGACGTCAAAAACAACTTAATACTAAGTTTACCACCGCTTCCTAGGCGCTAGTGGAGAAGAAACGGCGCAACAAACTCCACTGCTGCATTTTCAGGAGGGGCCTGCTCCATGCTCAAGCGATGCATATTACTAGAGTGAATACCGTCTGTCGTCTATCAGAGCCTCATTCGTTGATCAACGTTAGGTATACCTAGCAGCTAGCTTGGTTTGTTGGTTGGTTCAGCATTTGTAAAGAGATAACTTACTGATTTACGTGCTTCGTGGCATTAGGCTATTAACTGTAAGAATATCTGTTGTTTAATATTGATACAACTCACCTTGTAGCCATTTTAATTACTTTCGATCCGTTGTCAAAGATCGCAATATTTAATCACATATTACACGCACACTGTACATAGTTATTAATATACTTTCTAATATACGTTGAGTAACAAAGCCATGTTATTTAAACCACTTAAGGTGTTTACACACCTATCAAAATTATAGTCTCTCAAATAGATAATAAGTAGAAACTAATTAGAGTCAGATTTACAGTCAATATGATAATTGAAATAAAATTGGTATCTTATGGTTAAACAAAAAATAATAATTTTCCACCACGATCTTCGGGCCCTAAGCCAGCCTCATCCACTGCATGATTGACTAGGCTCTGACGCAGGTTATCTTCTCGGGATTTGGAAGTCTGACGGCAGTCGTTCCTATAAACAATAAACTACTGCTCCCTTACAACTTCTTCAAGCACTCAAGAACCTTTACAATGAGACGCGGGTAAACAAACAAGAATAAAAAAACATTATTGGCGTTGTTCCCGGTTGCATCCGAAGCTTTCGTCTGAAGCATTGCCGCTTACTCATTCTCATCCTTTAATTACAGCAGTCTGAAGTTCCAACCCCGAGATGAAAGCCTGTGCCAGAGCCACATCCATCAATCAGCAGGTATGCCGGCTTGCGGGTGAAGTTGACTTACAGGTGAGTTTGGCCTTAGGGCCACCAAAGGTCTTAGAGGCCCTTTACACTAACGCAAAACAAATATGTAACAAAAATATTGGAACGATATTAAGTAGGTAACTTAACAAGTTTCCTGGTCAACATGAAACATTATTATTTTTTATAGGCAAGTTGTTCCATTGTTATTTCTTGCCTAACGGTGCTCTAGTTTTTAATTTATATGTGTAAGTAGGCAAACAGGCAGTTAATGTCTTTATTACGAAGTATGTGATAAAAATTTAGATATACAATAGATCATTTTCAAAGTTACACCATGTGTCATTTGAAACGGGAAGTAGAATATCGATGGTGCCATGGTAATGCAGTGAGTTTCTTTATAGTATGAGATAATAATTATGAAAAGCGAAACGAGTAGGTTAGGATCGTAGCTAGTGGAATTAGCTCTCTGCTAACTCCGTTGAAAAGAGGCGTGAATGTATGTATGTAGGGTGCCAGCAAAGTTAAACATTTTGAACCAACCGCGATTTAGGTCAATCGCGAATTGGACCACACGCAGTTGGGCAACTCGCGCAATGGCATGTTTTTCATTACCCGACTGCCGAAGAAAGGAGGGTAATGTTTTTAATGGACTAATCGTGTATTGGACTAATTTCACTTTAACCTTCAAATTAAATAACAAAGCGAATTATTTTATTAACAAATGTGCGACTGACCACTGTAAAATGGTCGTAAATAGTAGCAAGATAAGATAATATTTACTGTATGAAAATTTTGACATTGTAATATTATTTTTATCTTTTTTCCCTATATTAGCATAATTTATAATACATTTATCGTTTTAATATGTTGTAATACCTGACAGCTATCTATATTATTGCTTTATTGCGCAATACATTTATGAAAAAAATTAACATTGAATTTTATTTTACAATATTTTGACATAGCTTTATTTATTTTGAATTGTCAATATCATAACTTTTTTTTTAATTCTTTGAATATTCGTGGTGATGCAAACTATGAGCAATATTTATAACCGTTTTTTAATAGATTTTTTTACCACTTGGGTGGCAGACAAGCGCACGGTCCACCTGATGGGAAGAGGTCCCTGTGGACAACACCAAGGGCGTAAAACTCGCGCTACCCTGTAAAAACCTTCTAATGCCCTTCTTGAAGAAGCCCATATCGTAGTCGCTAGGGAAAACTACAGTAGGGAGATCATTCCACAAGCACAGCGTACGCGGAATGAAATTTATTTCATACCTTACAGTGCGCACCGTAGGCGGATGCAACGTGTGAGGAATGTAAGGATGAATTCCCTGCCTGTAGCGTGGCGAGCGGTGCGATAATAAAATGTGACAATAACTGAACACTGTTACTGATTTTGTGTAGGTACGTGTATCGGTGAAGCATAGTATTATATTAACATTTATTGGCAAACAGCAGTTAGCACTGAAATGTTGAACATCGTAATCGAACCGAATCACACACGATGTTCCGTTTCGTGAGTCTTTTACTAGGAATCCCGGTTATACGTATACCTACTCTTGGAAATGTGTGAAATGGCCCATTCAGGTGATCTCCTTGCTTTGGTTTTCCCTATGGTCGTCCCCATTAGAAACAAACCCTTGAAAGGAAATTCCCTGAGAATCCCGGTAGCCACCACACCACCAATCGTTACAGAAGTTGTCTAAGTGGGGGGCAACCCTATTCATCCATTATAGCCCTATAAGCCAATGCCCAAGTAATTTATTTTTTTATAGTCGATTGGCTCGCGTTTGAACCACTATCTTACCTGATGCTAAGTGACGATGTGGTTGACGATGGAGCACGCTCGCTTAGAAGCAATCTATTCAGTCTAGACTTAAAGACTCCCAGGTTATAGCGTTCCGGAAACACAGACACAGACAGGGCATTCCACTCCTTAGCTGTATGCATAATGAACGTATAAGCATTTAATTTTTTAATTATTATTATAATTATATTGCAATGCAGTTTCGTATGTACCTTATTATAATTTCAACAAGATACTATCTACTCCACTTATCTAATTAGCTTGATACAAAATTTCGAAGTGTGCATAAATCATAGTATTGGTGAATAGTGTATAAATGTACAGAATACAAATTACACAGCAGTTAAGCTTGTGAATTTATATGTCTGTTTTATACCTATCGCTCGCGTGGATGTCACTTTAATCGGATATCGTGGTAGACTAGGACCCGTCATTGACGGCTTATCCGAAAAAATACGCTGCAGAAAAGTACAAAATGCCCTAAGATTATTATGATGATTATATTGGTCATTCGCTGAGAGACCTAATAGTCAAAACAATAAAAAAGTTTTTAAAGGTTCGTTTAAACATTTATTAACGGGTAGCACTCGAGCCCAAACTGTCCCAATATTCGTATCCGTGAGCGATGTCTATGTATGCGTTATTGTAGCGTACAATGTAGGTATGTATGTAAGTACCTATGTGTATGTAGCTTAAGTTCTGTATGTATTCTGTGGTAAATGTTTGAACACATTCCGTTCCGATTATTCTGTTACGTACTATAATTTATGAAATTAGAATACAAATAGCTTGGTTCTAGTCAAGGAATGTGAAAGATGAAAGTATTTCGTAGTTTCTACCCAGGTTCATTACATTAAAAGCAATTGCAATATTAGTATTTAATTATACAATATATTTGCAATTAATATGCAAGTATTTGTACACTTAAATACTCAAAAATGCAGCGTTTAGTTTAATATTTGTAGCGCGCATTTTAGCAAATATTTAAAACAATATCTAACGTGCGTGTGTAAAGTTAGTGCCAGAATTTAATAATGTATTTTGCATTTGTATTCGTATTATACGCCCAACTCTCAGTCTAACTACGACTGAACTTCGATGTTTTCCGTGAAGTGCCTGCCATCAAACCTCCACAGTTCACCGGCGGTGTCTCACAAATATTTACAATAATCAGGAATCGAACACGAGATCTATGACTTTTCAGTCGAACATTCTGCCGCTACGCTACAAACAAAGGTCGTCGTTGTTGGTAATCAAGTAAACCAAAGATGGTGACCCTCTTCACATTTATTTTTTCTTACATCACTAACAGCAACATTATTCACTTAAACAGTGAACGCCCTCTAATTTGTCAGCATAATCTCAGCTAAAGCTACGTATTATTGAATAAATGAGTGGGTGGCCCCAAATATTTAGTCTAATTGTGAGATAACTTCGTGCAGGTACCCCATTCTATTGTGCAGCTCTCGAATGCCAATATTGACTGACGTGGAACCTATTTATTGGTCATTATGCGGTGCTGTTAAATTATTCATAGTGTCATAACTTTTGTTTGGGAGATTGACTATAAATTAAACTCAACAATGAACATCACGATTGTGTGTCTCGAAAGGTTTTCGCACCTACTTTTTTATACCTACCACTTAGCTGACAAACAGACGGTGCACCTGATGGGAAGCAGTCACCGTGGCCTATAGACGCGTGCAACATCACTGGCATCACACTCGCACTGCCGACCCTGTAAAACCTTCTAATGTCCTCCTTGAATAACTCCATTTCTAGTCGCTAGGGAAAGCCACAGCAGGAAGATCATTCCACAGCCTAAGCGCTGAAATTTCTTTCATACCTTACAGTGCGCACCGTTGGCGGATGTAAAGTGAGAGAATAAATTTCCTGCCTGGCGAGCGGTGCGATGGTAAAACGTGGCTGTCGGCATCATATCAAACAACTCACCTGAACAACGTACCAGCTTTGTTTTGTTTCTGTATTAAGGCTGTTTGAAAGAAAGAAAGAAAGAATAATTTATTTGGTGCATAATCATGTTTGACGGGTTAGTAACTTGAATTACGTAAACTGATACTATACAAATCCCATATCACGAATAGGATCTACATTTGTCGAAGAAACCCGTTTGTTTCCACTAGTTCCACTGAACAGTTCTACGGTAGAACTAATGGGACTTTTTTTCTCACTAGTTCTACGATCATAATATCAGATTACGACGGAATCCTCCGCTCGGCGGCCGCTGCCGCGGCACGCTTGCTTCGCTCGCTCGCCTTCGCGAATTCCTGATCACTGTTTTAACATAACAATTTTCAGTCATAACAACGTACAAAATAAAAATCGTAGTACAAGTGAGAAAAAAAGTCCCATTTGTTCTATCATAGAACTGTTCAATGGAACAAATGGGAACAAGAAACCCACTTTAATATACTATCGGCGATATCGGAAGTATAAAACTGTGACAGACTGAATGCGGAAGGTGGAGGATAGAGTGCCATATAGCCTAGAGAAGTCTTTATGTTCAACAGTGGACTATAATAGTGTAATAATTGAGACTAAATTCAAAATAATTAATCCAGAAAACCTTTAAACCTGGTACCTGTCGACAAGGTGCTCCGCCCACGCCAACACTGATTGTAACTCCTCAATACGCGTGCCGTATCAAGAAAGACAGCTTTTTCAATTAAGCAATTGGCACGGTTTACCTAGTGCTATTACTCCGTACCTGAATTTCTCAACGACAAAATAATTAAAAAATTAAGTCGGTTATTTTGCTATTCAATTACTATGTCTAATGAACTGTTCATTAAACATTCTTTGTTATTGCACATAATAATTTGAAATACTTAATTGCTTATTTAATATGAATTAATTCAATTAAAAATACCAATATAATTAATAATTAGTCGGAAGGCTTTTTTATTTGAATGCGCCAATTTCTAAAAATATTTATGTGCGATTTTTTAAATTCTTTTTGCAATGGATAATCGAGTTCTAGAGAAAGTTGGGACAGATGCCGGGTGGTGCAACACATTGGTACCTACCGCAAGTAATTATATTACCTATCGACTATGAATTTCAGACATTATCTACTTTTATTATTTACTTTACCATTAGTACCTATACAAAATTGTAAATTAATTTTATCATAGACCATTTTATAAAACATACTTACAGTAAGTATGTTTAGTAAAATAGTTTATGGTTATCCAAATTAATGAACGAAACAAAGTGCCGAGGTAACCACAAGCTTTCCTTTCATTGTTGAGAAGTCAGACGGCAGTCTAGCCGTACTAGTCGTTCCCATAAAAGTCATATAAGCCAAACCAAAAAGAAAAGAAGGAGCAAGCGGACCCCGGTCTCCAAGGTGAAAGCCCCAGATGGAACCAGGAACAACAAGATGCTAAGATGATAATGATGTTGAACTTTCGTTGAGGAAATTTCGTCCTTACAGTTACTGGATTGTACCTACCTAGTGGTTTAATCTTAGTGTTTTAGTAATCGGCATTTTAAAACAAGGAGGACAAGGTCGATAATAAGTTGACCATAATTATATATATAAATAATAGTCCTTATTATCATTTAATCGCTTCACATAGGTACCTATATGCAGGTCTTGAACCTATAAAACCTATGAGCGGAATATGTTGTAGAATACAACTGATGACACTATACGCACAAGTCGGCACGCACACACTCTCACAATAGTCAGCCGCTGCGCAGCAAACATCATTCAATTTAGTCAAATTAAGTTACGAAAATTTTTAAAAAAATAATAAAATACAACAAAAGAACTGAAATTGTCTAGAAACCGTAGTGGCAGTAAGAAAAAATATCCAGGAGTCACATTGCCTTCTAGATAAGCGTGATTCATCGTAGACCACATCATCACTTACCATAAGGTGAGATAGTGGTCAAACGTAACGCCTATCTTGAATAAAAAAAACATTTCAATCAAATTTGGGTAACACATCGCAACCCAAAATTCACTCACACACGGTTAGCCACCGCCATTTTTGTGACACAGCCTCGTATTCAAGGCGTTTCGTCCATAGGTTTTTTAGGTCCATGATGCAGTGTCTAGTGTCTATCAGAGCCTTGTTACCATTAGTGCCATAAAATCGAATAGTGTATTGTCTGGAAATATCTTTGTTTAATTACTACAAGGTTTCCAGCCTTGTAGTAATTAAACAAAGATATTAATTGACTCTATCTACCATGCCTGGCATAAATGTATTGAATCGTAATATATATCATGTCCATATCGCTCCACTACAATTTTTGTAGCTGAACCCCATCTACAAATCCGTACACCTACACCATACCTACTGATTGAAGGGGATCTGATGCAAGCTGTTTTTCGGGGTGGCGAGCTCAGTGTCGCTCCTGTAAAAGGTATAATAAACTTTGAAGATCTGGGTGGGACCATAATTTACGCAATGTAGAAATTTTAGTCTCATTTTTCAAAACCCTTAGTTAGGTTATTATAAGTGTTTAATGATTTTTTTTTGTAGGTACTATTAGGTGGCAGACAAGCACACGGTCCACCTGATGGGTAGCGGACATGGTGGCCTATGGACGTGTGCATGAACGTCACTAGGCGTCACACTCGCACTTTGGCAGTGTGAGTGTGATGCCTTATAAGAATCTTGTATTGCCCTTCTTGTAGAACCTCAGTTTTTCTATGTTTATTTGTTTGATATATAAAAAATATATTATCAATTAATCAACCACGAGATATTTTTCTTTTAAAACGTGCAATTCTTTTACAGCCTTCATAAGAAAATTATAATTTGACACACTGCAAACTGCAAAAAAAAACAACCTTTTTCCACCGCTACCTCAAAAATAGTATTTAATATTGAAACACATCAAGTGGAATTCTCGATAAAGGTCACACAATGTCTGCTTGACGGAAACCTTTTTCTGAATTCATAAAAACCTTAAAAGTCTTCCGAGTTAACAATTGGAGTGACTGACAGCTAGCCGCACCCTAAGGCCGCTCCTGTAGCCTTGGACCACCTTGCGGTACCGACCTGCACCGCTTTAGGGTGACAACTTCACTTGACCACTATAAAGTGATTGATTTGAATATAACAAAGCGGATATTGGAACAAAAATAACAGGCTTGACTATAGGATAAGTTCTCGTAATAATGTTCAAAATTCAGTTCTGATCTCGTAAATATCGAAAAAGTATTATTGTATCAAAGTATTCAACATCCGTCTGTAAGTAGGGTAGCTCACAACCCCGCCGCCCGTATCTCCCCAATCTGCTCCTCCAACCTCGTCCAAACTCCTCAACCCCTCTATCCCTCCAGGATCGGCAGCGCGAGTGTGACACCTCCGATGTTGCACACGTCAATAGGCCATGGTGACCGCTATTTATCAGGTGGGCCGTGTGCTTGTCTGCTACCTAAGTAATATAAAAAAATCCAATATTATAACGTGATTGTGACTGAATCGTGACCGAAAGAATCGGTTAATTTTTTTAATTTACGAAACAAACAGTCATGTCATACACTTATTTCTTATGATGACTTCAAAATTATCTTTGGGGCGACCATGGGCGATGGCGACATTACTTGTGCAGGTTAACAACGGGTTTAACAGGTGTTCTGACTGAGACAAATCTGTCAGGGTTCTTGTGAATTTACTGTCGCGTAATGGTCGCATATGATAGAATTGTCAGTTCGATTTTGACAAAGTCATTTCACCGTTAATTCCGATGTGACACCGAAGCGGTGTTTGGTACCTAGGTGTTGTCACAGTAGTGTTGTCTTAGTTTTATGTAGATAGTATGTCATTATATGGACAACAATTAAATCTAACAATGCAAGTTGTTATTAAATGCAGTAAATTTTAACGATAAATGTAACATAAATAAACCATGTTTATTAAGAGAACGTGAGTATTGTACAACCCATTAAGTGTACAATAATAAATCTAATTAAAACTGTTTTATTTTTTATTTTTTCATTGTAGGTATAACATTGTAATATGACTACAGCTATTAAAACAAAACACAATCATGAAAAACGATTTTTTTTTCTTTAACTTTGACATCGGCCAAACCAATCAATTACACACACATAACCACCCCTTTTTACGTGCAGAAGTCTCCGGTAGTTACGAGTATGTCGGAATCGAACCGACTAAATCCGCACACCGTCTCGGGTTTTCTAGCGCCGGGGGGGGGGGTCATAGATAAATACATAATTATATACGGATGTGATCGGGGTGTAAGGTAAGTGTGTGTAAGGGGTGTACATAGCCACCCCCGATGGCCAACGGTACGCCCGTTGGAATTGCCGCACGAAACAAAATAGATAACACTCCACTTGGATGCCTATCCATAACGGAAGTCCCGTTACCCTCATACGGACGTATCCAGAAATATAAATATTTATATTATTATCATCACAAAAAGACCGACGCCGCCCAACACGGAAGGTAGCATCAAAGTGTAATCTGAATAATGGAAACGGGTTTCATATGACGCTCCTTGCGAATCAAATGTCAAGTACATATTAGCCATTGCAATATTAGATTACTAGACGCCATTTTTTATGGTAAGCAGATAAATTATTTAGTTTAATTGGAATGTCGACAAAATCTAACGATAAAGGTCGACAAGACGCTTTTTAAAATATAATGTGACAGATATCACGCAATTTATTATTAATGAATAATTAATTACAATTAATGACTGCACTTAATTCGTTTAATTAATGTACAGTCAAGTATAAAAGTAGCTTAACTGTCCTAATTTATATCTTAAACTATAACCTTAGAGTCGGCAGCGCGAGTGTGACGCCTCTGGTGTTGCACACGTCCATAGGCCACGGTGACCGCTTGCCATTAGGTGAGCTATGTGCTTGTCTGCCGCCTAAGTAGTATAAAAAATACAATAAAAATATTCTACGACTTATTAAACATCGCTATCTAGAATGCGGATAAACATACTTAGATACATTTCTTTTGTATACCTATTAATTTTGTCCTCTTTGGATTATAAAACAACATAAAATTAATTTATTGATACATAATATATATTATAATAAATCTGTAGAAGTGAAAATTCTGTACATTGAAAATATCAAAAAAATAAGTAGCAGGGGGTGTTACTAGACCGACACCGATCCCAAATATGTGATTAAAAAAATTTTTGTCTGTCTGTCTGTCTGTCTGTCTGTCTGTTTGTTCAGGCATCACGCAAAAACTACCGGTTCGATTACGATGAAACTTGGTATACTTATTCTTCAATATCCTGGGCAGCACACTGGGTACTTTTTATCCCGGAAAAGTACATACAATAAAAAACAAACTTAATTTTGCGGTTCGATCCCTAGACCCGATTACTGTACCAACCGCAAATAATAAGTTTGTCATAGGTTACGTCACCCGCAGTGGAGTTCACTAGACGCTGCTGCCTGCGGCCAATCCGGCCGGGGTGGAAGTGGCCCTCTAGAGGGCTGCTCCGAGGCTCCCCATGTGTCCCTCTGACTAGCAGAGGGTACAGTGGGGAGCAAGCTGATTGTCCACGCGCCGATGGTTGTTACCCTACACCCCATGATGCTCGGGGGGTCAAGAGGGCAATCTTAAAACCGTAGATGGCCCAGTGTCAACTGGGAAGCGCGGGATATGCTCTAACTAAGCAATCTTACAACTGAAGACTTGAGACGGCGTGCGGTTTTTATGAGGTCCGAGTCAGACTTAACCACTCCTGATGGCTAATGGGGAGTGGTATCCGAAGGAACTTCCGCACGAAAAAAGGAATTTGAAACGGAATTCGAAATCCACGCGGGTGGAGCCGCGGGCAACAGCTAGTTGATACATATATTCCAATGTGAATTTTTAAGTGATGAAAAACTTTTGTCGTTGATTGTACATGCAATGCATATTATTATTTGAAGAAATATATTTTACGATAGATTTCCACTTAACACCTTGCCTCGGGGCGACACATCTGTAACACTCGTGTGATGTGTCTCCCCGAGGCAAGGCGAATTATACGCATGAGGTCGATTACCAGGTCATAAAAAATGTTACTGGAATTTTTGTTGGGCATTTTTTGGCAGCTTTCAGGATCAGGGGGTCAGACTGTAGAAAGGAAAGAATTAAATATAAGATTTCTTTGTTTAAAAATATTTTGGTAAATAAACAATAACACGTTTTTGCTTAAACAATGATTATAGTACAGTTTCTAACTGAGCCACCAACGACATTTACCACAGTTTGGTAATTTTAGTAGTAGGAGAAAAGAGAGAGCAAGCATTACAGGATGGAGAATGGCAGGACTAAGATTTAAGAGTTGCAATAATCTTATTTCTAAATATACTAGGACACATTGCCGCAATGTCTATGCTTTACAAGTTATTGTTATATAGGCTAACTAAACTAATACCACCAGTCATATCGATGGTATTCTGGGTAGGCTTCAAATTCATAACCTCTTAATTTCAAGTCCAACACGTTAGCCATTACGTCACCACCGTTTCCTTATTTAAATAGATATAAAAGGGATTTGAATGTACCGGATCAAATGGTCACCTCTCACCTAGATAATGTCACTTCGTTGAATATTGTGTGGAAACTCTAAATAGGTACCTATTATATTAGAGCATTCGACTGCGATGACAAAGGTCGCAAGTTCGATGCCCGCTTAGTGCAATCGGCATTGGTATTTTGTTGTTTGTTTGTATTGTTGATTTTTCCTGACGTTTACGATCAATGGTCATCGGGTCTTCTCAGTCCATAGCCAAATCACTTCAGTCTGGCCTTTGTTTTCATGTAGAAATCACCACTGTTACCACTCCCGTCGCTAGCGGCGATGGTTATATCGCAATCGAACCGACTAAAACCGCACGCCGTCTCGGGTCTTCTAACGCCGGGGTGGTTCAAAAGATATTTCCCTCGCACCCCGGCTGCATCGCAATCTAGGCACGGTAAACTCTTCGCTAACAATCAAATGCAGTCTGATTCATAAAAGCATTTACAATACGCCCTTGATTTCACATTTCATCTGCGCGTACAAGAATGTTCTAGATTCGGAATCAAATACACTTAAATGTCAAGCGATGTGGACAGTATAGTGCATAGATGCATTATAGAATAGAGCAGGAAGACAACTCTAGAACGTGTGCTGGTAGCTGTAATACGAAACCTTTGGCCTATTTAATATTAGAAAAGATGTTCTTTTGCTGCAACCCTTTTTTGCAGCAAATTGAAAAATGAAAACCGGGCAGACAAAGATACTTTCATATGTATAATATTCGTATGGATACAACAAATCTCAAAATATATTTTTACTATTCATCTGCTCCTTTTAAATTCATCCGAATCCATTTTATTTCCTTCTGCACCATTAATTAAAAAGTTAATTTTTCGAACTTTCTGTTAATTTTCATATGAACTATAATGAGATTTCATGGCCACCTTCGTTTTTTATTACCCCTACCTTAAGAAGAACCTTCAGAAACTAAAACCTGACTACAATTATTATCTAGTCTGTCAAGCTTGTTGGCTCCGGATATAGTAATATTGGCTGCTGTTTTTCCAATAACCCTTATTCTATTCGTAACATATCTATGGCGAACAATCGTGACTTCTATACAGATGATTGTTTAAGCGATAATCTAAAATAAGTTAAGTAAAAAAAGTTTTTAAGTTAAACGCTTTTATGCACTAAAAGCTACAAAATAATTTGGTAGGTCGTAGATACCAGTCATCCCACCACTCTCTTCATAAATATAGGGCATTAATCAGACAAAAAAAAATAAAAACGTTGGGCGTTTTGGATATTCTACCCAAGTTACACTACGCCCAACGTTTTTATTTTTTTGTCTGATTAATGCCCTATATTTATGAAGAGAGTGGTGGGATGACTGGTATCTACGACCTACCAAATTATTTTGTAGCTTTTAGTGCATAAAAGCGTTTAACTTAAAAACTTTTTTTACTTAACTTATTTTTAAGTTTTTCGTGTTAATCTCTTCAGTTGTAATTGCGTAAAATAGGTATTCTATTATATTACCATCATCAGTATCTCAGCGTTGCGTCTCGATTGCAACTGAGGTCTACACCTTGGAGCCCGAAGTTCACTTTTCTGTTTTCCGGATGGACTCACGGACATAGAGACTACCGTAGATACAGGCGTTCCTCATGCGAACTTTACGTGTGACTCCACACATCCTCCACAGCATATTCATATGCGTGACACACGGCTAATGCATATATCGCTCTAGCAAAACCTACGCTTCATAGCCGCCACAGGCCTATTGATTATTTTATAAACCTGCCTCTTCAACATACCCGCAGTTTTAGGGTTGCAGATAACAACACTCATCTCACGTCGCTTAGCCTTTGCATCTTAATGTTGCAATCAATCCGCAGTCGCTTGACATACATAACCCAAATACTTAACTTGGTCTTCACACTCGCCACTCGCTGTTGAGTTCATCACAGAATAGGTACTCAGCCTTCGTCAAATTTAGCTTGAGCCCACCGTTCAAGCGCCTTAGTTCACACGTTGCACACATCAGGCCCTGTCCGTGTATGCCAGCGCGTGCTTTGCGCCGCGGTAGTTGGTTGCCCCGACCTCTTTATTTTTGAAGACTGGAGTAAAAATATTTAGCCTCCATTTTCTTGGGACCTTCCCAGTGAGAAGTGAGTGGTTGAAGAGGTAAGGATGCCCACATCACGGTTTCCAGGCCTTGATGGGAACTTCATCGGCTCCGCCAGCTTTCCAACTCTTTTTTTATACCACTTAGGTGACAGACAAGCACGTGGTTCACTTGATGGGAATCGGTCACTTTCATGCGGCAAAGAGCATTCTGCATTTTCCTGGTGTTACCAGTGGCATAATACCTTGATGAGAAAGGAGATGCGTAGTTGCACTTTATGCTACTTGTGCAACAGCTCGTGGTAATAAGAGCGCCACTAGCCTCACCGCACTTGTGTCCATCATTAGAGACGCCGAGAATTGGTTTTGTCGAGCCTAGAATAGTTACCTGAATCTATCAAATTCAAAAATTCAAATTCTTTATTTTTCAAAATAGTGTAACGTAATTACATCTTTTTGACGTCAAAAACTACTTCATACTAAGTTTACCACCGCTTCCTAGGCGCTAGTGGAGAAGAAACGGCAATCCCATCCCATAAGCATCGCACGACCATATGATAATCCTTTCGCTATAGCGTGTCACCCTCAAAATGTCGGACATCCGGATATAGTTACTCCATTCTCTCCACTAGATGCACCTGTGTAGATCAAGTGATAGCCGTCCCCAATGAACCGGGGTTTAATTTTCCTTTCACCAAGTATCGTGCTGGAACGCCACTGCAACCCTCTACCAGAAAAGTACTTCGGTTAACTCCCGCGCACGACCGATCGTGACAATGTTCCATGTTGCGAAATGGAGATTGTTTTCGTAAAGGGTATTGTGTTTTTAGCTATAGGTACCCGCTCTAGGTATGAGAGACCTAACTCACTTATCACAGAAGTCGGATGAAGCTTCTACGCGCCGCTATGCGGCGATGCCCTCTCCGTGACAATATTTATAATTTTATGTGTCGTTAAAAGATTGGCTATTATTATATTGGATGGCGTTAGTGGGGACGACTATCGTCAAATTACCCAACCCAGAGAGGAAAATCTACGCCTCCTAACCTAGAGCCTTGTCCATCAATCAACATGTGAGGTTGGCTCGGGCTCCGAGGGTCTTGTTGGGGCCCTCATTAATATATTGCCTTCTTAAAGTATTCCACTAGTCAAGCCCTTTCATTTGATACCCATGTTGAAGGGGGTGTGAAGAAATATTTATACTTAATTCGTAATTGTTAGCGGCCATATTAGATAAACATTTTTACATAGTGTAGGTACTACTATAATATTGTCCTTGTCAAGATTTTCTATTTGATGCCCATATCGAAAGGTTGCGAAAAATGTAACCTGCCCTTTTGTTGGCGGCCATATTGGATTTACTTTTTTCACAGAGAACTAGGTATATTCTATTAGTCAAGCCCTTTCATTTGATATCCATAATGCGGTAGTTGTGGAAATATAAGTAAGCCGCCATTTTGTAGCGGCGGCCATCTTGGATTTTTTTCACAGTGAACTATGTTCTGCTAGTCAAGTACTTTCGTTTGATATCCATAATGCGGTAGTTGTGGAAATATACGTAAGCCGCCATTTTGTAGCGGCGGCCATCTTGGATTTCATAAAACTACAGTTCCACCAGACCAGATCTTTTACTTGATACCCATATCAAAAGGGTTGAGAAAAAATATGTACCTAGGTAACTTGCCCCTTTGCTGGCGGCCATATTGGATTTTCTTTTTTTTTCACAGTGAATTATATTCTACAAGTCAAGCCCTTTCGTTTGATATCCATATTGCGGTAGTGGTGGAAAAATACGTAAGCCGCCATTTTGTAGCGGCGGCCATCTTGGATTTCATAAAACTAAAATTCTATCAGACCAGATCTTTTATTTGGTACCCATATTGGAAGGCTTCTGAAAAATATATAACTTGCCTTTTTGCTGGTGGCCATATTGGATTTTCTTTTTTTTTCACAATGAATTATATTCTACAAGTCAAGCCCTTTCGTTTGATATCCATATTGCGGTAGTGGTGGAAAAATACGTAAGCTGCCAATTTGTAGCGGCGGCCATCTTGGATTTACAATAATACAAAATACAATATCATGTATTGTCACCTAACCCAAACATATGTGCCAAATTCCAGAACAATCCGTCCGCAGGAAGGGGGTGTATTTTCAATTACTAGATTTGACCCAAACAAACACCCTGAGTTAAATAAAAGCGTTTAAAAACTAAACTATGCTAACTTACTCGAATAATACAATTACTTAATTTATTCGTTGTAATGGTGTTACAAAAGTGTGTGGTTACTACATTTATTAAAGTAGGTAAATGTGTTTAGATAAACCAAATTAAAACACCACATTCACTTCGCGGCGGTGGTGTTTGTTGCGTAGCCGACCTTTAGCGCAGGGCTGAAAGTCTAACGACCCCAGATTGCTTAGGACTTGAAAAAGAAAAAGAAATATTCTTAAACTAGCCTACGCCCACTGCTCGGCACGCGTGGATGCCGATTTTCGCGTTAGGTATTGACTATATTGCCGGTTCTTCTCGACCGATTGATTGTGATCAAACATGCGTACGATTTTAAGTCTGACCAAGACATTTCAAACAAAAAAAAGCATCAAAATTCGTTCAGTAATTTTTGCGTCTACCGTGCACAAACAGTCAATCACTATTTGTAGTGTTATAAAATGCGGAGAAACATAATTTGATACATTTTTTTTTCATGTTTACGCATTCATATTATTCAAGCGTGTATTTTTTTTTGTATTTGTGTACCTACCTACGTTCTAAAAACTCAAAAATGAATTGACATAACCCGCTTGAAACAAAGTTATCTTTTTTTGGCATTGCTAGATCAGTTGCAGGAATTTTTTAATAAAACTATTCCCGGATGAAACTAGAACTCGGTCTGGCATATTTTTGTAAAAATGCTTTACCTTTTCCACGTCCACGTCTCCATTTCGCGGAATATCTCACGATGGGAGCTGAATGTCAACAGTCATGGCGATGGCATTCTCTGCGCTGACCGAAGGCTTTATGCGTCACTGGCGTCTCAACCCATATCCTTTAACGGGAATGATATTGAAATCAATATAGTACTAAAAATACTGTAATATTGTTATCACTAAATGTCAACATATCAAATTGGTGTTGCTCGTTCATATTAAAATAAATTAAATTAACGGTTCTGAATCCAGAACAAACTTTTGGAATTCTTGTCTGTTTGTTCGCAATGGACGCAAAAATTACGTAATGGATTTTCATGTGATTCTTTTTTTAAAAAAGGTCTTGATTACATTTCTTAAAAAATGCCGATGAATTACAATCAAAAAATATTTTAGAATACAATCGATTTCGTAGAGCTTATCTCCATAGGACCAAAAATAGAGTCATCTTTTTTGTGCAGAAATCCCCATGGATACTAGATACCAGTGCAAACAGGGCGATTATATCGAACTTGAACCGACTAAAACCACACGCTGTTTCGGATCTTGAAACGCCGGGGTGTGAGGTGACCCAAAAGCCATTCCCTTCGCACCCTGAAAATCACTTGGTAACGATAAATCGACATCAAAGCGAGCGGAGTAGCGTGCATCAACTAGTTATGATATAATTATATCATGATGGTATAATTTCATTTAAACGGCCATGTCCAGATCTTATCTCGATATGATTGAGCTGTTACTATATTGCGACTTTATTTCTGGTACTTATAAAATTTTCTCGCGAATTTATTCGTGTCCTGTATTTTGCTATCAAAGTAGAATACCCTTTTCTATAATTGTACATTGGAGCCTGAAGGTCTCTCTCCTACCTACCCTTTCCATAATTTGATTTATCCTGGCTTTTATGAAAGCGACTTTGGCTTAAACCACCGACTGTCTGCTCAATTCACCTTCTCTTCATTTGACTCTTATGGCTTGTATAGGCAACACTGCCCTGACCTCCAAACCCTGGATGGAAAGCCTGCGCCAGAGCCTCGTGTGTCCATCAGAAAGTGTACCAGCTTGTGGGTGAGGTTGGTTTTGGCCCTAAAGGGAAGACCTTTAGCGCCTAAACCAACCTCACCCGCAAACCAGTCGCCCTCTCGCATGGAGTAACAAACATAACGACACACGCACATGCTGCTGCACTTTCACACACTTTTTTGTCAGCATCAAAAAGGAAGAGGTTCTATGTTTGGCTGTGTCTATAAAAGATCGTAATATATTTTACAGCAACAATTTTTCAAGCGACCTTGACATCTGTAACTATACACGCATCCGTTTTCTGCTCTATAAAACTATGAGCGAGTGCTTTACGTGCTACGTCACTGGTTGCGTAAAAACCTATGCAACTGAGTCTAGATACGGTTTTTAAATGACAATGAATGAGTACTTCCTCTCAATAATAGGACACACTGTGACATAATGTCTATACAAATAAATACCAGTGAAATATCTGTTCGTAATGTTAATGTAATGTAACAGCTTTTTATTCATGCATCTTGAAGGGTATTGTTGCACTTTCAACAAAAAGAAAATTGGCAGTCTATCTACCTGTTTGTACAACACTAATCTTTGAAATGGTTGGGTAAATTTTGACCGGATTTTCAGTAGCAGATAGCTAATAACTACTTTTAGTTTAAGAAAAGAATAAAGTAGGGGACCGCGCAAAAAATAAAACTCGGATCTAAGTTGATCTAGTGTAGACGTAGCCGCAGGCACAATTCATAATTAATATAGTTAGATTACGTGTTCTTCGTCCGATTAGAAGTGTCCGTGTTTTTGTTTCCAATATACCATTTAGAAATTGTAACACCGCCGGTGCTACAGTTGAGTTCTATTCAGGAAGTGAGATTATATAACTTATATCGATATGATAACGTATGTCTTTTGTTAGACAATGGTTAATTGAAAGTGATTGTAGTGTAATTGGTAAGGCATTGGATTTGAAAGTAAGGGTTTGAAATGACTCGAAACTTATGTACTGAGTGAATTTGGACTCCTTATAGATTCGATTATACTATGATCGGGTCGGGATCGAGTTGGGAAGAGTCTCGAAGGATGGTTTCGATTTCATACTAAAACTCATATTACAAATGTGAACTTTGAGAAGAATCACCTGATGTTTATATGGATGTTGTTTACTAAAAGAAGCCAGAATAGCTAAGTGAATCTAGATGGAGCACAAAACGATTATAACGTAGAATAGCACAAATCGTTTAGTTCAATAAAATTTTGAAGCAGTTAGTATGCTAACTTTTCTTAATGATTTAGATGGCAATCTAAATTATTAGGAAAAACAATAGTTTAAGATTGAGGTTTAGAGTTGCTCTCATAATAACAAAGACAGACCAAATCATGAAAATTGTGGAAACGAGTGGCAGGACAACGGATTGTGGGCTCCAAAGTTTTGCAGGCAACAAGTTTTGATGCTCAGGTGCTGATGAGAGTACGACCAAGAATAGTATACTTACCTATAGACTAAATTACATCCTGGAAACAGGTTCCAGTAAGCAGTTTCACAAGCGGGTGGAGCCAAGTGTTTTGAGTAGTATTAATATATTTGCAACTAGAGTTTATAGACCGGTATTGGTAATTACGACTAAATTGATACATTATAATAATGGTACTAGAACGTAATTAAATGTTTCGATAATCACCGTGGCACTGTCACGCTTACAGGATTAATTCTATACTGTTAAGAAGTATTCAATAAAAATCATGTAATATTAACGCTGCTTTAAGCACCGGACACTCCTACCTATAGGTAGGTCTATTCAAATCTAGGTCTGTGGACAAAGTGACAAATGACATTCCACTGATATTATTTGTGACACGTGACATGTCGTCAAATAATGTCACTTGACCATACATTCTGGACTTTTCTACTTTCGTCAGATCACCACTGTGGAGGAACAGAGCGAGATGTTTCTCCGACATAAAAGACACGATCTTGGCATACTACATACTACTGTCACTTTTGACATGACTTTTCCTTAGAATTTCCTTAATAAATTGAAAACGCATACAAAACGCAGTGGTACTAAAAGGTGTTATTAAGTGAGAAAGTGGTAGGTACTTCCCGGTCGAGCTTTCATGCTGGAAAAAGTATGGCTCAACTGCCTTTACCCTGAACGTAACCGTCTTCATAAAGGCAGAAAGAGTTGATTGTCCATTTCTATAATCTGTTTTTAAAATTCTATAGTTATGTAAGGAAGCCATAAGTATATCATAATAAGAGCAAATTGTACTTATTGATATATTTCCATACAGGAAGGTTGTGGCGTCAGGATATTGCGCGGACGCATTAAGAGGATATTACCGGCAGCGCATTCCGTACAAATTGGTGATATCAAAATTTGGGTAATTAAATTCGAAGAGGTTTTGTAACCGCAAAAAAATAATGGGGTTTTGGGGCCCGATTCAGTAACGCCACGTTTCTGAAACGTGTGATTAGAATTGGATGAGAAAGAAAAACGTAAAGAAAACTTTGATGTTCCGTTTTACCTGTAAAAACTAAATCTACCTACATTTTTGCGAGGTTAATAACCTTCCAAATCATACAGAATTGAATATTAATTTTAAATTATAAGTTTTGGAAGTCATGCGTTGTAAAAATGTAATTAGTAATTCCCAAATGATACGTAACTCAATAGCTTATAATATACATAAAAAAGAAGCCTTTTCTTTCGGTCTTATAATATTTTAACTTTTCTCTGGACGTTGATAATTTAAGTAAGTAGGTAGTGGTTTCACCTCTACGTCGCGGTTTCAGTATCAGTTACGATTTCGGTAAATTTAACACGAGTGTCACTGTTTCTGTGGTTTTGTGTAAGTATTTCTTTTCGTAATACATATTCACGGAATCAAAATAACTAATTCTTTACGACCTATTTTGTATTATTCTTCATTTTTAAGTTGTCTCGAGCTATCTCATTTTATCTCTTGTTTTGCTAGGAACATTGAGGTGATCGATCTCCCTTCGACCTCGTATAGGGAAATATACCACCCACCTATACCACCCCCGCGGCTATGTTAGAGTCGAACTGACTAAAACCGCACGCCGCGCCGTCTCATGTCTTCTAGTGCCGGCGTGTAAGGTGGGCTAAAATGCATTTCCCTCACATCCCGGGTCCTCTTACAACCCCAAGAGGTCAGGCTACGCCAAAAACACATCCGTCATCAGATTTTATAACTTGAATGACAGTATGACTTGGAGATAACTCTCTCGTTATGAATGAATAAGGAACCCCTTGTTTTCCTAAATTACTAGCACAATAAGAAATGAAATCCATCCACACATCTATACTTCTATACTAATATTATAAAGAAGTAAAGTTTGTGTGTTTGTATATTTGTTAAATTGTAAGGGGTAATCTCGGGATCTACTAAACCGATTTTAAAAATTCTTTCACCAATAGAAAGCCACATTATCCGTGAATGTCATAAGCTATCATCACGCTACTGCCCAAGGGAGCGGAGCAATAATCATAAATGTGAACAATTCCGGTAGATTCCCAATACATTTTAGGAAAACTGATATATTATGAGCATTATAATATGTGAGTTAAAAAGGGTGCATCGGGGTTTGAAATATGCCACGGGCGAAGCCGGGGTGGGTCAGCTAGTTCTAATAATACAGTAGGTACTACACACACTACTAAAACTAATGATCTCGTTACAAAACAAATAAACCAATCGTCTGTTAAAATCTTAATTATCAAGAACGTTAATTATATCCGTGCACGCTGCATACTTAAGGATTACATCCAATTTAGCAACTTTGCCATTGCGTTCGTCATACACACAGCTCGCAGGTCTACCAATGTGTGTATACTGAAAAATATACCTTATTTTCAAAGTAGTAAGGTTGTGGTAGTTGATTCATTTGTGAGATAGTCTGTCTGTACCCAGTGTATGCGTGCAGTGACGCTTTGATTTCTCGCTCTATTTAGTACATAGTAATTAATCAGTTTTACATATTACAACAGTTTTTTCATAGTTTCACAAATAGACATAGATACCTATGTGTGAACGTTTAAATTATCCTTGATATACCTGTTGAAAACAAGACGCAGGTGCAGTTTATCCTTTCGGGGTTAGGAACTCGGATTGCAATCGCTCCCGCAAAAACCGATATATCAGTCTATTTCTAGGGGGAATACTCAGTACTCTGACCGACTAGGCTACTTGGACACGTAGATATTCAAAATTCTCATAACAGTACATACATTTTGGGGCAACAGTTTCTCCTTAAAAAGGGACTGACGCGGGTTGACTGGTTGCGGGGGGTTATCCTAGGTGTTGACATATTTCGATGTAAATTTATAAGAAAAGGCAACATAGGTACCTTTAAATTTATCGGTATTTAGTAGATTAGGGTACATCACTATCATGTCTGGAGGAGTTCCACGTCTGATATCGGCTTTATTTTGCACCTGTGCATTCGCTTAAGCAGTGTCATTATGACCTTCAGATTGCAGCGAAAGTAATAATATTACGATATCGCCTGTAGGCTGTGAAATACTTACATGTCAACCTCATAGTGTCATATTTCAAGTGAATTATTTAAACTGGAAGTTCAAGTGACAGTAGTTATACAGCCTTTTATTTTAAATTGCCATAATCTATGTATATTGTAAAGTTATATTAATGATGATTGTTATAGTTAACATACACATACATTTTTGTTGTTGTTTACATACATACAGGCATATAGCCACGCCTCTTTCTATTGGGTTACGCAGTGACATGTTTGCAATTGCTACGGTCCTGGTCACCTGACCTTTTGCTTCTGCTTGCTTCGCTCTAAAAGTAGAGAGGTGAAGTGGTGACGTTTTGGTCATGTGATCACTTTTTTCTGCGATGGGTCCAGAGTAAAAAAGACATTTTATATACGGACGCCATGCTAAAGCTGTTAGCCCATAACCTAAAGCCCCTACCACCCACTTCTTTTCTTTAATTCTTATAAAGGTCTTATGCTGTGATGAGATTGACAAGGATTTATCTTATCTTAATCAAATTCCTCCACAACACTACTGTCAGAAGTTAGGAGAGATGTGGTAGAGAATTATTTTTACTAATAATATAAATGTGAAAGTGAGTTTGTTACATTTTCATACTTAAACTGCTGAAGCGATCAACATGAAATTTTCCATACCTACCTGCTTACATGCTCCTATATCAAGATTAGCTAGATATTATCGCAATACCTACTCGTAGTTTTAGAGCGTGCTTTGAAGAGCACGTTGAACCGACGCGACGCGCGACGGTCCCGGTTGCCATACATCTGTGACATTCGTTACGGGTAGTTGAGTGCTGAAAGTCCGACAACCTGGTTACGGACGATTGATAGTGGTGGTAGGTATGACTGCAGTTGCTATACGGAAAATATGGAACTTTTATAGACAACAAGTACCTCTGTGGCGTAGCGGCAGTACATGTGACTACTACGCAGGTGGCGCGGGTTCGATTCCCGCTCAGTGCAAATATTTGTATGCATGAATATGTCTATTTGCATTGGTCTGCGTGTTTCTATGTATATTATGTAGGAATGTATTTACAAAAAAATAGTATATAAGTAAGTTTATCAGCATTCTAGTACCCATAACACAAGCTAGTTAAACTAAGCTTACTTTAGTTCAAGGGAGCGATGTGTAGAATGTCATAGAATAGAATATTTTATTGAATAAATACCTATGTAAGTTAATGGAACGAATTAATGATTGACATTATAGTTTGACATTGACATTGTAATTAAATTCATTAAGTTTTGCATATTGGAAAATTGACGAAATATGTGACTTAACTTTTATGCCTAAAAAACATGTACCCACGTACCATATTTCTGCAAATAAATATTTCATTTATTTATTCATTCATTAAAATCAATTTATAGGACGTAAGACACGACGGTATCTCCCGTCCGAAATGAGCAGTCCGATTGGGGTAGTACCTCCGCCGTAAAGGAGACCGCGGCCATAATAACCAGCATGTTGTGTTCCCGGCGGTAAGTAGGGCAGCCAGAGCTCACTGTACCCCTCCTCCCACCACCCCTTCCTAGCCTCCCCACCCCTTCCTAGCCCTACTCCCTACCCTTCAGGGTAGGCAGCGCGTGTGACCGCTTCCCATCAGGTGGGCCGTGTGCTTGTCAACCTACGCTGTATAAAAAAAATCAAATTCTTGGCAGTCAGTCACGTCATGACAGTTCCCACGCAAGATAAATTTATTGATTCGTTGAAACATCTCATTATCGAGTCTTAAATTTGCTAACGAAATTTATAACTGCTTTAGTTTCCTTTTAAGTATGTCTTCCAATTTGTTGTATAGACCTGACAAAATATTTCAAAAGATTTATCTATTTCAATTACCTACAATACCCATAAATAATTATATAATTGAAAGCAATTATTGTCACAGTCGTATATATTATTATGATAACCGCAGGCTACTACACAACAGTAAGCTAGATCTAGTATTTACCAAATCAGCATAGAATATTATATTTAAGTTATTTACGCACAAGTAGCGCGAAAATTGTTAAACACGCCCAATGTCGAATGAGACATTAGGCGTAGGACTTCTGTGAGCCACTTTATACACGACGAGACAATATGGACAGTTTCTAATACACAATTCAATCGCCTATGTCAGGGTTCTTCACCTCGCCTGATGGAAAGCTAAAGGCAAAGTCTCAGGATCGGGCGGCCTCATCAAATGCTTTTTCAGGTCCCGCTTAAAAGACACGGGACTATATATAATAGGAGGAACGAAACACATGCGCTGGTAAAGAATTCCAAGTCTTTATGGTACGGCAAAGAAAAGAGGCACCTGTAATAAATACTTATTGATTGATCACTTTAAACTTTCACAGCTGCAAATCCTCGAAGATGAGCCCAGGTGTGTTTGGCGCCCACATTTCGCCAACTTATATCATGGTCCCACGTAATAGGAATAGTTACTCAGCATCATTGCATAGAACGAATTCACCATGACCTTTTTTGTATGTAATTGCATACAATACAAAGGTCAAATTGTATTTACATTTCTTATTGTTTAACAGATTGGAATCAAACATATCTCTATCAGTTTTTATGTAAGATAGCTTATGCACACGGCCCCGCCCGCGTTGACGTCGATTTTCGCGTTATTGGACTATATCTCCGGTTCTACTTAACCGATTGTGATCAAACATGCGTAAGATTTTAAGTCTGACCAAGACCTTTCTAATATAAAAAACTGCACCTAAGTCCGCTAGTCGCGATGGACCTAAAAATGGTAAATTATAATAATTAATTAACTTACAATGAATTCATTATTAATTACTCTGTTCTGGCATTCATTCTGTATAGTATATTCTAGATTGTTATTAAAACTCCTATTTGACTTGGCAGGTGATAGTAGATTTGAACAAACAGATACGATCCGAGGTTGCCGTTTTGGCTAATGAATCTCATTGCCGTCAATTCCGGCAGATGTAGAGGTTCTAAACCAGTAACCATCTAAGTAGTTATAAACATAATATTATCTACATCCTAAAGATTGCTCTGCCTACCGTGCCGAAATCCCCACGGATATCACCCCTTCTGAGCCAGTGATGGCGGTTATGTCGTACTTGAACCGACTAAAACCGCAAGCCGTCACGGGTCTTCGAGCCCTGGGTATGAGGTGACGAGTCAGCCTTACACTGAGAGATCCCTGGCCATTACCCTACCAGGTTAAGGTTAAGGTAATTTCTCTTAACCCTGAGTAAGGTAATTTTGGTAACTAATATTTATTCATTGAAGATATCAAAGTCCTGATTATACGACGATGAATATGCATGCAACGGATAACAAAGCACACGGTGGGTTCTCCGAATACTTGGCGCGGTTCAAGTGTAAGGCAGACCCATCGTGTGCCTGTGAGCCTGGGGTTCCGGAGTCGGTGTACCACCTCCTGGCGATCTGTCCAATCCATGCCAGGGATAGGCTGGATTTGGAACTCGCCACAGGTACTAAAGTTGACAGAACAGGACTAATACACCTCATGCAAAAACACACGCAGAGTACAATTGAATATGCCAGGAAAATTATCGTGACGGCAAATAAAAGAAACAAAGTTTAAACTATGCTAGCCATTATTCTAGGCATAATGATGCTTAGCTATAGACTACATTATGTATTGTAGAATAAAAAATTGTAACTCAATAATATTAGAAATAAATAAATATAAGGAAAATAAAATATATATATGTTATTAGCTATAAGGTGTATAATAAGATAAGATGAAATGTACGATGTTTTATGTAAATTGATAAGTTAAGTCAGTAAATTTAAGGAAAATGTAAATATTGTTGCCATATTCAATAAATTAAACAAAATAAAAGAAAACAAAATTAGAGTAGACTTAAACAATAGGTAGGTACACACAATCTCCCATATGCCCCCACTCCCTACAGAGAATGAAAGTTTGTATGAAAGTGCGAGAAGAATAAATGCGAGAACTAGTATGACAAAGAGACTCAGAATGAGAGAGGAAAGATCTAGGATTTAAGAATAGGGAGAGTTTTTATTTTAAAAGCGAAAATAGGCACCACTTTAAAGTGGTGGTAGGGTAAAAAAAAAAAAAAAAAAAAAAAAAACGGATAACAAAGCGTCCATCTTGGTACCAATTATTTTTGATTATATGCTCCATGATTGATACCCACCGAACTAGATTTGTAATTACCCTATTACCTACCTAATTACGCAAGAGCAAATAGTAACCTTCATAAATGTGAAAGTGGGATAAATGAAAGGTTCACTTTTTTTTTAAATCCTCATATTTACCTAACTACCGGACTCCTACCGACTAAAACCACTCGCCGTCTTGCGTCGAAGTGTGGTTCCGCCTTTAGTTTAATATAAGACGAGGTAAAGTAATATGACATGAACAATGTAAAAAAATGTTTGTCGCAAAAAATATAATTATGAAGAATAGCGGAAATTTAGTCTACCCTCTAACAATCTAACCCCGTCAGCTAAACTAAATTGTTTGTGTTAGGAGTAAGTTCACATCGGTAGGGTAACAGTCAAGATTCGAACGCGGGACTTCTCGATTGTATATCCGACTCCTTACCCACTAAACTACATACGATTCAAAGTAAACTCTACTTTTGTCACTAAATCGATCATTAGACGTTCGCCTCAGGAGTTCAACAGATTTGAACTCACGATTAGTTGATCGCCAATCGATAGTTTCAAACAAGAGTCCAAATCACTTATGGCATTGTTCTGTCCAACTTTAGTTAGATCAATGATTTCCATGACTGGCTGTTTGAAACAAATTGTATCACGGTTTGTGGGTGAGGCGGGAATTAATTTTGAATTTCAAATTTGGAACGGGGTGGAGAAACTAGATGAGTTACTTAAATCTGACACCTATTTCTATAGATATAGCTCGCCTTTTTGTATGTAGTGCTTAGTGCAGTGGTCAGGCTATGGTCTATCGCGAATTTAATTTTATGTTCGGCGCAGCTAGTTTAGTTCTAAGTACTTTATACACAGGAATCAATGCGTGTTAGTACAGAATTCCATTGCATTTTTCCCGCAATTCAGTAAGGGTTAGCCTCAGTCAACTACAATAATCATCAAGGTTAACTGCCCCTGGGGTTATAGGTACCTAGTAACTTAACATTCAAAGAATAACCAATTCATCCACGAGGCCGGCCGGGCCTCACCAAGATCTTCGGACCCCAAGCCATAGATGAATGAGGCTCTAACGCTAGCTTTCTTCTCGTGATTAGGTGATTGATGGCACGCATCACGTCAGTAGGAGAGCGGACCCCGGACTCCAAAGTGCGAGCTTTGGATGAACTGGCAGTAACGCCATTATGATGATGATGATGACTTATTGCCGTGACCCCTTTCACTGCTTGGCTATAGATTTATTCCATTACTTATTTATTACAACATTTTGTATGTAGCTTTGTTATTAATATTAACCCATTGTTGTTAGTTAATGCAAAACTTTGCTAATTTCACTCATAATGTCGACTGCGTTACCCATTCAGCATTTCAATTAATTTTACTTATTAATACCAAATGGAATTAATTTATTTTTATTACGGAATGACCTCACAGTCATCTTTCGGTAATTGCAGTCTAGATTTTCAATTATTATGAAAAGGGGTCAACATCACGTGCTATGATACTGAAGGCTTTCACGAGCAATTTGCAGCAACCCGGGGAGCATCGCAAGCAGCAGTGCGATGAGCATCGTGTGGCTAAGCAGTAACAAGTTGTAGGTATTACAACGTGTAACACCGATAATATCGACAACGCTAAAAACATTGTTTGGACTTTCCACCCACGATTTCCCTTTACGAAATAAAAAATTCAATGTTGCATTTTTAATCGAAAATAACAAACTGACACATGATTAAGGATTGTCAAAAATGACAGTTTGGAATGCCTTAAAAGCTTTAAAAGTGAAATCCATATTGGACAGCACCACACCACATGTCATTTATTAAAATTGTAATCACGCCATAATTCAACAAATGACAGGTGGGTAACAAACAAGAATAGGAAGTAGCTCCCAGTGGCTACTTTAGTGGGTTCACGGTCGGCTGGTGTGATAAATATACAGCAACGGTTTTTATATTTTGTTTACATTTTAATGGCAAATACAGCCAATACGTCTATCTGTTATAGGGTTCTGAATGACGATATCGAAGTTAATGGGAAGGTGACTAAAACTAGGTGAAAGCGAATAAAATAACTCAGGCAAATTCTTGTAAGTACCTAATAAAAATATGTTCAAAATTTAGTCCCAGTTTAGTCTCGTTCTCGTGTTGAAAAGGATATTCTGTAACCAAAAGAAATAATTTTGAACACGACAAATGGCGCTCCGGGCATCAAATAGCAAATTATTGAAGCAATTGAATAATCGCTATGAGGTGTGGATGATGATCACTGTTGATTCACAGAATGTTATTTTGTCAGTCGACACAATTTGACATTTTTATGGTAACTATCGATCTATAGTTCAGGCAAGGTTGAACCTAGATTAAACCATGAGCGGATAGCTGATGCACGTCTGAATAGATATCAACATTGACTAGTGTAAAATCCTCATCATCTCAATATGAAGTCAGGAAGGAAAGGGTGGGGAGGCTAGGAAGGGACGGGGAGGAGGGGTACAGTAAGCTCTGGCCACCCTACTTACCGGCGGGAACACAACACGATGATTATTATGGCCGCGGTCTTCGGTAGGGCGGAGATACCTTAACTTCCCCAGTCGGACAGCTCATTTTGGACGGGACATACCGTCGTGTCCTACCTCCATCGAAATTTATTTAATAAGTCATCGATTACAGTCTAAAATTTGTTAATTCAATCTATATGCAGATTTACCTATTATTTACTAGCAACCCAGGGCGGGTTGCTCGCTTCGTTATGGTTATGAGTGTTTAACTCAAGCCATCTTATTTACACAGTATGTAGTTATTGTCTATATCCATCGGAGATACTGTACCTTTCAAATAGTGACGCATTTTTTGGTCCCGAAGATTGCCCCAAACATATAAATAAACTCACATAATTCGGCCTTTCTCTATAAAATATTAGTTTTAGTACATGAGAACATAATTCAATGCGGGTGGAGCCGCGGGTAAAGCTAATAAATAATAATAAATAAATAAGCATATAACTTCCTTATGTCGACAATGACAAAGCATCTGTCAGAATAGAACACGAGCTTGTTAGCCCAATTAAAACTCTTGCCTAATATTTACTATACGTTAATGTTAATTTATTGTAGTACGAAGTGACCTAGCGCTGTTAATAAACTCTTATCTCCATTACACCGTAGAATATCAGCGCAAGGATAATGATGACCGATATATCAACACGTTTAATTCAATTTAAACTATTTTGGCACATTTTACTCCAATAATTTTTATCATTGTTATTTCAGAATCTATTGTCCTACTGTTTGTCTTGCCTTATCAAGGTGAGCTCCCAGCTCCGAGAGTAAAGCTTACGCCAGAGCCCCGTCGGTCAATAAGCAGGGGCACCGGCTAACAGGCGAGATTTAGGCAGCGCGAGTGTGACGCCCCTGGTGTTGCACACATCCATAGGTCACGGTGACCGCTTCCCATCAGGTAGGCCGTGCGCTTGTCTGCCACCTATGTGGTATAAAAAAGCACGGGATTTGAATCTTTCCTGGGTGTTCTGTTTTTCCGATCTAAATTTATTGTAATCGGTTGTTTTCAATAGCTTCAGCTGTAATTTTTTCGTTATTTAAGTAATTTTCTATTTACTGTAGTAAGGTATCAGTCCGGTAACCATACGAACATGTGGCACTCGTGGCACCCTAACTGATCCGACAACTGATCTAAATACAGAACCACAATACCACCAATGGATTTTGGAAGTCAGATGGCAATAACTTCAAATAAAATAATTAGGTTTGTCGCGCCGTAAATAAACTGAAAAGTTGGAACAAGACTCTGAGGATGGTCGTTGTCGTGTCGCTCACGTCCATTATAAATAAGATCACGGCTATGCGTGCGACAGCCTACGTCTACTGAGCGTAAACGCACTTGCAGATGTCGATCTAGGCGTGTTACATTCGAGCTAAACCGCAATAAACGACTTGTAAACATTCGAATGGTATGCAACACAAAAGGTCTGGTGATTATCTTGTATTATGTTTTAAATGCCTTAATTCGCTTGACCGATAGGCAGACCATGCAGAAATTTAAATTGCCCGAGGTAATAAATATTGCACTGCATTCTGATTCACACAAAGAAACATTATGATTAGCTTTGAATGGTATCGACACAACAGAACTATAGTTATAATGGCTAGTGCGAGTACGTTGAACAGTCGGTCCTCGTTGCCATACCATACTGTGACTTTCGTTACGGGTAGTTGGAGTTTTAGTCTTTATTATAACGTAATAATGACGAACTACCTTTGTTTATACAAGTGATGCACGGCTCCTTCTTCATCAGTTTCCCAATCCCAGTTGCATACAAAGCTTGCACTTTGGAGCCCGAGGTCAGCTCTCCACTTCTCCAAGCCTTTTCGGCCTTTTCCTCCCTAAGTTCGGGTCGGCTTTTCAGTCCACTACGAAGCGGCTGTAGGTTAATATTTTCCGTGAAGCGTCTGCCATCTTACCTTCACAACCCATTGGCGATATCGCAGTTCAATAGTTAGTTCAGCTGTCGGATGTATCAGAGCTCCAACTAGCCGTAAAAACCTCCATAGCTGACATGGATGGCAACCGGGACTGACTGTTTAACTGCTCTCCGTGGTACGGTTGTTGATGTGTTAAGAATGGTCACTAATCCTTAGACTGAGAGGCTGGTGTTAATTGCCCTTAAAATGTGTTACTCACTCGTTTACCACTTAACTTATTATCTACCATATTTCTTTCTTTCCGTCTTTGGCTTATTCTGACTTCTACAGGAGCACCAGCCGTTAAACCAACCAAACCTTGATAAGAAAGCCAACACTAAAGCCTCGTCCATCAATCAACAGGTGTACCGGCTAACAGCTTACAAATGAGATTGGCTTTTGCCCCAAAGAGAGATATACCAAAAGATTTATTCCACATACCATATAACATATAATTTGTATTTAGTTTAGTGATATATATATGTATGTCGGTTATCACTATAAGTTAGTGGTAGTAAACTAGAACTTGGCACTTTAGATTTAATACATTCCGGTACTACTGACATTAGTGCCAGTAACTATACTCAAAAAATGATATATCATTTTGGTTAGAGGCCAAAGCATTTATGGATTGAAAATCTAAATCAATTTGTTCTGCATATATAAGGGTCCGTTAATTATATACCTAGGCAATATTTAACAACAATCTGAAATATTAATTAGGTTCTCAGCTATTAGGTACGTACTAATTTTGTCTATAATTATTACTACAAACGAATGCAGTAGAAATAAGTTTCCTTTCTTATTTTCTGATCATTAGCGCCTAAACTCTTTAAAAATGACGGACATACAACCACTCATCCCTTATTTTACTCCCTTAGCGGATACTATACACTAATATTTTGCTAATTCATTTTTTTTTTAATTATTATTATTTGATCCCATGTAACACCTAACACAAAGCTTATTGGCGTCTGCGAGAATTTTTGCGGGACTCCTAAATCCTAACAACTTCGCAACAGAATTACCAAACAACTTTTGTTTCGGCCCAGATAACGATCCCAGGATCCACAAACATAACCACAGGCAAAGAGGCAGGAAATATTGCTCAGAAATAAACTTCTAGCTCAGAAACGAGACACTCTGTTTAGTCCAACCACAATACATTTCTCAAATACTTACCCTAGATACATAACCGTATAATAAGCATTGGCGGATCATAATCGATCATAACAACTGATCAACAAATGGTCACTTAATGGTTTCAATTTGTTAATCTCTAGCTAATATCTTAGCGCCTGTCTTTACTTGACACCATAAAGTTAGTATCAGTGTGACTTAATGCCGTGTACACACTAGCGAATGGGAATGATGACCTATGAATGAAAGAAAAAGTGACACTCGTCTTGCATAATATGAATAAAGTTCAAAAACCTGTTATCTATACTTATAATAAATCTGTAGAAGTGAAAATTCTGTACATTGAAAATATCAAAAAAATAAATAGCAGGGGGTGTTACTAGACCGACACCGAACCCAAATATGTGATTAAAAAAATTTTTGTCTGTCTGTCTGTCTGTCTGTCTGTCTGTCTGTCTGTCTGTCTGTCTGTTTGTTCAGGCATCACGCAAAAACTACCGGTTCGATTACGATGAAACTTGGTATAATTATTCTTCAATATCCTGGGCAGCACACTGGATACTTTTTATCCCGGAAAAGTACATACAATAAAAGACAAATTTAATTTTGCGGTTCAATTCCTAGACCCGATTACTGTACCAACCGCAAATAATAAGTTTGTCGTAGGTTACGTCACCGAGTTCAAAATTCAAAATTCAAAATTCATTAAGGTCACAGGTAGATAGAAGATGTTGTCAATTACATAAAAGTATCACCGTAGCATATCTGATAAGACGTACAATAGTATAATCATATGAACCACGTATGAACCACATCACACTAGGTACAAATTAAATTGTGAAATATATAATAATTGTACTATTCTTTCCACCTTCCATTTTCTTTACTAATTAACATTGTGTGTGCATAAATATTAAATAAATAAATAAATAAATAAATAAATAAATAAATAAATTATTTAGATGAAATTTAATTATGTTTTTTTTAAGAGTGGGTTAATTATGAGTGGGGTTCAAGTAAGATTAGAGGATAGTGGTGTTATTAGTTTTTAGGGATTTTGATTTGAGTGGGAGTGGGGGTGGGGGTGGGGAAGGGGGTGGGGGTAGGGGTGGGGAAGGGGGTGGGGGCAGTGGGAGCGGGAGCGGGGGTGGGAGTGGGAGTAGGAGTGTGCGTGGGAGAGGGAGTATGCGTGGGAGTGGGAGTGTGCGTGGGGGCGGGAGTGTGAGTGAGAGTGGGGGTGGGAGTGTGAGTGAGAGTGAGAGTGAGAGTGATGGTGGGAGTGTGAGTGGGAGCGGGAGCGGGGGTGGGAGTGGGAGTGGGAGTGTGCGTGGGAGTGGTAGTGTGCGTGGGAGTGGAAGTGTCCGTGGGATTGGGAGTGGGAGTGTGCGTGGGGGTGGGAGTGTGAGTGGGAGTGGGGGTGGAAATGTGAGTGGAAGCGAGAGCGGGGGTGGGAGTGGGAGTGGGAGTGTGCGTGGGAGTGGGTAAGTGTGTGGGAGTGGGAGTGTGCGTAGAGTGGGAGTGCGTGGGAATGGGAGTGGGAGTGTGCGTGGGGGTGGGCGTGGGAGTGTGAGTGGGAGCGGGAGCGGGGGTGTGAGTGGGAGTGGACGTAGGAGCTGGAGCAGGAGTGGGAGCAGGAGTGGGAGTGGATGCAATAAGCGACTTCCACGCGAGCGGAGCCGCGGGCAACAGCTAGTTACAAAATAAATTTATTAATGGGACTTTCTTCATAAAAGAGCTTTACTAAAAAAACACATTAAGAACAACACTACAATAACAAGAAAATCGAAATTTTAAAGGTAGGTACTTGGCGCTAACACAATATAAAATCAAGAAGCCTCAAACATTGTTAGCATATAAAGTAAAATCGCCAAAGCCTTCTATCGTGCAGAAATCCGCGCAGATACTACCCCCGGGCCCCGTCAGAAATAGCCAACTCACAGATATTATTAGAAAAACATGTAGGTAAAAGGCCTCAAAAAATGTTCAACTGTAGTCACTGTAGTAGCCAATCGTCGCAAATTTTGTTGAAATCTTCACAGCATAGCACTAGCTACAGGATGCTCCACTTGAGTCCTCATGATTCTATTTATAACGTAAGTAAAAACAACGTCATTACAATACAAATTTATTTTACCTACCTCCATAAGCCTGGATTCCATCTGATTTCGTCGGTGTATACACGCCTTTGTAACAAACGATAACTTATTATATTTACTTAGATGTTTGAAACACTTAAAGTATGAAACATTCTTAATGTTTCCCAATTATACGTGTTACATTAATCAGAATACCGAAGATCAGAGTGCAAGATATGGTTTAATTGCTTCATTATAAAATGTCCATGCTGATTATATTACCTATTGATTTTGATATTTATATATGAAGTCGATAGGTTAATCGATATTCGATAAATTAACTGTAAATAATAGAAATAAACACCTATTGATTATAGAAAATATAGTTAATAGCGCTTGATTAAATACAAGGAAATTTGGTCGGCCTTTGTGGCGTAGCGGTGAGCATTTGACTGCTACGACAGGGAGCGTGGGTTCGTTTCACGCTCAGTGCAAATATTTGTATACAATATGTCTATAAGCATTGGTCTAAATTGTCTCTATGTGTAATATTATGTATTTCCAAAAAGAAAGATATAATCTACATTCTAAAACCCATGACACAAGCTAGTTAAACTATGCTTAACCTATCCCATAATATTACTCTTCTATTAAGTACATCACAAATAAGGCTGGGCAGGCTGCCCTGCCTTATTTGTATATATTACCTGTATTATAGTCTGGAATAACACATAAGCTACTTTTATCCTGTGGGTTGCGAGATTGGGATCAGAATATCACACGGTTGAAGCCGCGGGTAGTCAGACTACACCTCTATGACAAATTATAGGTTACCACATACTCGAAGTAACAGGTTCAGTCAGAGCGTATCTACCTAGCGTAATAACTAAAATCTGTCACAATACTATCAACTCAGATAAAATATATTACCGTGGGCTAGCTCTAAATATTTCAAATACCAACAACAAGTATATTTCTGATTAAGGAGACGCTACTTCTCTTGACAGTTTGTAAAAATTGTCTATTTAGGGGCCACATTCAGTACCGCTACGTTTCCGAAACATGTGATTTCAATTCGATTTATTAAATAAGTATTAGGTACAATCTTCAGAATCACATAGTTTGTTTCAAATTTTATTTTAATTTAATTTAAGTTTTGAAATTACTTAAAACTGGCGGGCTTGCATGAGAATAAAGAAGCAGCTGGTGCCGAGCTGTTGTCTCTGCGTGAGAGAGGCGTGAGTGTGAGCAAGTAGGTATGCATATATTTTTGAAATCACACGTTTTTAAAATCAAAAACTAAATATTACTAAATCAGCTGACTAGATAGATTGATTGATGATATTATTACTGGGTGCGCCCGCTAATATGATCCATTTCAAGTCAACATCACATAGACCGAAGAACAAAATCAACCTGTTTGACTACCAATTTACGGCATATAATTAACTAGGATATCAATCTACGCATCGATTAATAGCAATATAAAATACCAATAACATAACTTAAACTTTAAATACCTACCGTAATGGGGGTTAGCCGCGGGCATTGACGATTAAACATGAGGACAAATAATTGTAAAAAAATATGGTCCAAATTCAATCTGAGTCTAGTCTAGATCTCGTGTTAACTCTCAAATGTCAAAAAGGTATTCTTTTAGTTACAAGAATAACATTCGACTTACTACTACCCGACTAAAACATTAGCCGAAAGTACCTAGATCACGTGCCTTTCTGGGTGACTCAATAGTCATGGTTTTTCGTGATCGGCCACCCAGAAGAACTGATATAGGTTGAGGCCAGTACTCATTGCGTTACCAGCTTATTATGATAATGTGCAATCATAGGTATTATTAAAATTAAGAAAAAACATAAGTACTTTTTTCCTATCGCTATTGTCTTGACCTCCAGATACAATCGCGAAATGTTAGAAATATAAATAATTAGCGCATGTAGTAACATATGTAGATTCACACGATAAGGTCTAATAATTTACCTTCATCAGTAGAATTAATAGCATATCACATACTTGTATATACAGGATGAAGCTTAATCTGCCGTTATTCTTTTTAAGCACGCTACGTATGTACGTTATATCCTGCGGATATACGGATACTAGCTAATATTGTAAGAAAGATTTTGTTGAATATAGGCATTTTAGAAAAGATTGCCACAAGGCAAAAAAGCCGCCAGTTCATCTGCCCCACTTCCTCTATTGTTTATATTAAACTCATTTTATTCCAGGTGTACAATAAAAAAATACAGACCTACTACTACTAAGCCTCTCCCAATGTTCGCCAAAACACCCGGTCCTCCTCCTTGCGCATCCACTCTATCTAATCTATCTTTTTCGTATCGTTAATCCATACAACTACGAGGCGTCCAAGTATTGAATTATGTGTCAAAAGTGTGCTAAACTCAAAAACTAAACCTATTACCAAATACAATGATAACTAGTTATCATGGTCTTTGCTATTACATAGTTCGTAGCCGACTAGACGTCTGGAAAAGATCGTTAGAAAGTTATAGATTCACCCACCACATCAAGCGAGGAGGGGGCCGGGTAGAAATGGATTTTTTTTTAATTTTCATAATAACTAGGCTTCAAATCAAATTCATCCTGTATATCAAATGCCTTCACTCTCTGGTTAAGTAGATGCTCGCCTTACGCCATGTTATTGGAGGCTAGCATTCTTAAAGCTACAGTTTAATACTTTTTTGACACTTGCTGTGTTCCATTGTTATTGGATATTGGGGGCAGTGCGTTATTTTTTACTAGTTTTTTTTTTCACAAAGCTACGTGACGGTCATTGAGGAGCCTAGAAAACTTATTGCTCTCCGCGAACAATTATTGGAAAAGTAAAAAATTTGTCAGCGTCGTCGAAAGTAGATGATCAATTTCAGATTTTAAATATTAGTTTTTTTTAGCCAATTCATTCAATACATTCGTGCATTTAAAAAAATATTCAACTTCTAAGTTTACTTAGAATATTTTTAAGTAAAATTTAAATACTTAATGGTTCTAATTCAAATTTTTATGTTTAGAATGGTGAAATCTACTTTTTACGTTAGCTGTACCTCAGTATCTAATTTTTGAGATACTTTTTCAGAGAGGATTATTGATTTTTGCCAGATTTTTTATCGAAATACGATAGTGGTGAGCCAATCGTCGCCAGCTGGGCACGATTTCCTGACGCCGTGCTTGTATAGAATTTCAACAGACAAACTCGTTCATGCATACAGTCGCACTCCCTACCGCTGGGCCAGCGAGGCCGAGCAGAGTTATTAGATTATTTCCACGAATCAGAACCCACTAGTCCCCTGAAATTCGCATCCTGTTCACACTCCTCTCCTTGGTCTGTTATAATAAATATATTTTACAGTTATTGCATAATCTATTCATGATTTTAAGTTTTTTTTAATGTACTTACCTATAACATTTTCGTGTCACAGCGCTTATGGATTTAGCGGATGCAGATGGATTTAATATGTTAAAGATTTTAACAAAAAGCTACACATATTATTAGCACTGTAGGTCAATGGTGCATGAAAAAGTAACAAGTCGAGGTCGTCAAATCAATTCCCGGATGCACATAATACTACAATGCGAACATACCTTGTCAGTAGGGTAGTCGATTTTATTTTCTCGAGTCTACAAACAATATTGCTACGAGGTAATCGTTTCAATGAAGTTATAACAAGGGTGTGGTTTATCACTAAAATATTTTTTGTTTTAAATCTAAAGGCTAATAAAATGGAATTTTGTGTATGTTTGTAATATTGAAATAGTTAACGGCTTTTAAATTATTGCACGGTTATTACGATAGTTCTCTGCCTATCTATCTGTACTTTCATCTCAGAAAAATTATTAGTTTGCTCGCAATAATATTAAAAACCAGATCTAAGTCCATTGCCTAAAGCCTTAATTTCTGGAGCTATGTAATAGATAGGGCATGAAAAAGTATTTCATGCTTACATTGGAATTTTCTAGCAAAAACCCAATACTGAATTACAAACACGTGTGGCAGCCCTAGCTTGCTGAAGGTGTGAACAATACCTGCAGATTATTATGATCGTTATTTTATTCGAGCAACGCGGAAACCTGTTAACGGCGGCTGGACCTGGGCCTGCGCCATGAAGGTGGTGCCGTAGTCATGAACCTAAAAAACTTATGGCTGGAACGCATTGAAGAATACAACTGACGATACCAGAGTCGGTCCACTTGCTTCTTATACGTACGAGTCGGCACGCACCCACTCACACGCTAGTCAGCCACTACGCAGCAAACATCATTCGATTCGGTTAGTAAAAGTAGCAAAATAGAAATACGTCAGTACTTAGTGCCTTTTTTAGTAAAATTGTTTGGAAACCGTAGTGACAGCAAGAAAAAATATCCAGTAATCACATTTTAAGTGAATGTGGGTAATATATTATAATCCAAAATTTAATCGCAGATGGATAATCACTGCCAATTTAGTGTGTCAGAAAAATGGCAGTGCCTCGTCTTCGGGTCCCGTACGTAGTTTCAACGCTTTCTGTCTGTGGGTTTTTTAGTTTCATGGCATCACTAATATTGCATTCGTAAAGAGAACTTACGAGTATAATAATGCCATTTGTATTTTTATATTGTCTTTATGATTATTATCGGGCGTCGTTTAGATAAAAAGTGACACATTCTGTTGAAATTATGAACACCATTCAATTTTATTTTCTTCCTGTTTTTTGTATTATCGTTTCCTTTATTCCTAATTAAAACATTATGTTTGCCTTTTTTAATACATGCATTAATAAAAATGAATATGCAAATAGGTACCTACATATTTAAAAAAAATATAAAAGGCAGTGTCAGCATGGTGTTAGAAAAGAGATAAAAAATCCACTTACTACCCGACTGCGCCTGCGCCAGCATAATTAGCTTTATGGCAAATCTACCCACAACCTACTACCTACTTACAATCTATATCTAATATAGCTACGATCTGCCTACCCTAAAAAAAATAGAATTTTATTCTACCACATTGTCCATTATAAGCACGTTTTAGGAATACTAGTTACCAAGTTCACAGTACTCAAATCATCTGCTCAAGTTATCCACTAAAGGAATTGCTTGTAAACCATATACCTACTATAAATACTAACGTCCCGGTACGGGAGATCCGAGACGGCATTTTCATCGAATGTAAGGTTTGCCGTACACCCCGTAACACCGGCCAAGACGCAGCTTTATAAATGCCAAGTGCCTAATGATGTAACATTAGTAGGTATCCGGATTACGGATCTGGGCGTATCAACGAGAAACTTGCAATAATCGCTGACAATGAATGTTAATGGGCGCGCCAAACGTATAATTTTTCACGCTGCTAATGACACGTACGTGCAACAGTTTTATTTTATGATATAGGTGCCGTTGCTAACACTAGCAATTATATTTTGAATACTGAGTGCATTAGATACAAATCGATAATGCAATAAAAGCAAGGTGACGAACTACTAGCTAACTATTTAGACGTGTCGCAATATTCATCATAATTTAATAGGCAGGTATTACGAGTACCTACCCAAATATTTTTTTATGTGTGCTAATGAAGAAATTTGACACTCAGATTTCTCTAATATCGACAGACTATGGACATCTACGGTGCTGACGCCAACCGTAGGCACCTGGCCAGTCAGTACACATCGCAAGCATCCCTCTTGGGGTTAATCACACCTGTAAAAACCAAGATTGATGAATCTGAAATACCTAATGGTAGGTAATTTCAAAATTTTCACTTTGGAGTTCGCGGTCTGTGAACTTTAAAGTTAAAATTTTGAATTTCAGGCACTAACGACGAAGAAATCATTAGTTTATAGAAGTCATTGCTAGACGTGGCAAAATCGCAAGCTCCAGTGTAGGTAGGTATGTTTCGCATGACAATTACCTACTGAAAATACTTTTACTTTTTTTGCTTCATTTACAGGTTCGTGTCTCATATCCGTTTGATTCCGTAACAGCTGAAAAATACCTCTTGAGGAGATTGTATTCGAATGCTTTTTGTGTGAACGGCCTCTATGACAAGCAGTAAATCAATTTTATTATATCATAGAGAGCTGTGAAAGAATGCCGGCAGACTGCAATAGCAAAACTTTCAGTTCGATCCAAGAACTATACTTAATTAAAAACTATTAACAGGAACTCATTGTCCACGAAAACACGAATCGCGAGTGCAAATCCAAATTCAAATTTAGTTTAAATTTAATAATAACTGTAAAATCTTAGTTAACAGAATCTGGCTGGATCCAATGTCTTTTTGCTTCTTTATAAGTATAACACATAGATTAAAAATAAATTGTGAAAAAAAACCTTTTTTAAGTTCAACGGTTTTAAATTGTATTGTCATGAACTAAAGACTTCTGCCAAATATCAGACCAATCAGACAACTGAAAGGGGTTCCCATTTCAATTACTAGATTTAACCCAAACAAACATGTCAAATTAAATAAAACCGTTTAAAAAAACTTGGGACAAGAAAGAATTTTTAAGTTTTGAATTTGGAACGAGGCACAGCATCTGGTTAATAAAGTTATTATAATGCATTTTGACCCCTATGTTGTAATGTAATGTAGATATAGAAACAAGAAAATACGCTCGTTCATATTCAGTTTCTACAGGAGCTGCTGCTAAACTATGCCACAAAATATATAGGTAATAGACGATATTACCAGCCGACACAAACTTACCTAGCGCCTTAGATGCAAAAAAAAACTATTAATTGAAATTTATTCACATTTTATGACGTTACTCAAGTACTGTGTAATTGGTTGCTTGATTTATGTTCGTTTTGTACATTAAAATGCTACAAGATGATAATCACACTAAGGATAATATAATCTATCACTGTAACGGCTTGCACATAAATGGTGCATAGCGCTGAAGAAAATATAACTTTTTTATAGTCTATCATCATCACCGCATCAGTTCCAGTAGCATCCAAAGCTTGCACATTGGCGCCCAGGATCCGCTGTCCTACTTATGATTTTTAACCATTCAAGGTGCCTATCCTAGTCTCAGACTACATTCTTCTAGTCTGAGATCCTAGTACCTTACAGGGGTGACTACGTTGCATCACCCTTCACCTTGCCTCCTCCCCTTGCCTCCTCCCCTCCTCCCCCCACCTCCTCCAACCCCGAAAGTGAAGCTAAGAACTTCGTCACTCATTCAACAGACGTACTTATGATTGCAGTTGAGGTTGGCTTAAGGCCCGAAGATCAACAGATGAATCCTAGTGTACATGACTGAACCGGTACTGTCATGTCATATCAAGTAAAATTGCTGAGAAAAAGGCTGATACAAAATTTACTTCTCGACTCTACATGATCTTCAGCATCCCCAACAGTCACCCAACATTTCACCTATTAGTTTTATCCTTTTGAAGCAGTTACGTAGTTTAGAAATAGGCATAGGTAAGCTTGACATAAGTAGTTAGTTAGAATTGTTTATCCGGAATGATTCTAGTAAGAATGTGCTTGGAGGTTACTTCAGTCTAGGAATGTGGATAAATAAATTTCAGTAAATCGTTAACGTTGACACGCAAGCTTAGCGTGCGCCACGCACCGCTGCACACCCATTTGAACATTTTGAACTAATTGGATTAAAACGCTGTTAAACTTATTTCACAGAAGTCAAGCGCTTCCTTCACAAGTTCCTACTGATAGGAATCTTGTTTAGGTACTTAGTTTTCTATTTTCGATCGACTTCAAAAAAAAGTAATACCTAGGTATACCAATTCGACCTGTAATAAATTTGTCACTATACTTTATTCACATGATATGATAGTAATAGTCATATCAGGGCTTTCAAGCAAAAGCTTTCAATACTTATATCCTTTAAGTAGACCTATGAACGCTAGCAAGTCTAGCAAAACATGAGGTGACACCCGGGTGAGCCCTGGAGAGGCGAAAGAGCAAAATGGGAAATAGAAAAGATAGGGAGGTTAGACTTCTTCCATTGTCAATAAGCTTAATTTGTTCCAATACTGCTGAAATAGGTGGGATCGAGAAGCGTTGAAATTGAGTTGGGTAAAAATCATTTAAAATGACCCTTTTCATTGCAAAATTTGTCCACCCCCGATATTTCATGACAATATTATTTTTTCTATGTAAAAAGTACCTATTAGTACTCTGATATATATTATCTAGCTATGATACACAAATTTATATAACTTTTGCCCATATTAAACACATTATACCTATTGTTTTTTTTCCATCGAACTCGGAATATATTCATATAAAATAATTTGTCCACTTCACGGGCTGCGTTACAAAAACTATCTAAATAAATATAATCTACAGTATTCAATAATATTGACGAACTTTTTGACAAGATATTGTTAATGCCCATTGATTACGGTAAAAAATAATTTATTTTAATTATTTAAAATAATAAAATATTGGGTTCAAAGTGATGTCCAACATTTTGTTCATTTTTGTTATTCGTTTTTGTAACACCAAAATTTGGCAGTATTTTCAATTTGTAAAATGTCAACTTTCAAAATATAACGAGCCAATTACATGCCAGACTCTAATATGAGTCGGCCATTTTGTTTTCGAGTGAAAATAGGGGATGACGCGTGTTTTTTGCCAAAAAGTCAAAAGTCAAACTTTAAATGATCCATTTTGTTTTGTTTTGTAAGCACAGGTAAGTGGGTACATAAATTATTTGATTAACCAATTATGCATGTTATTGTTGACATTTGTTGAAATGCAAGGCGGTTGGAAGTCATTAAGATTTTTGTTTGACTTATCATACTTGAAGTCCGTAGAAACCATTTTCGACTTTCATTTTTGTTATGATTTAGGTTATGTTACAAAAATGAAATAACAAAAATGAACTAAAGACGCAATCACATTGCTGGTAAAATTTTATTATTAGAGTATGATTTTAATGTTCTACTTATATTTAAGTATATTGATTGTATACTGATTTCTGTTTTTACATCAAGTTCGTTTTTGTCTGCCTGATTAATCTTTATCTGTTGACAAGTATTTCAGTATAATGCTCGCCATCAATCATCACATTCATCACTTTAGTTTGTCTGAGAATAATGACTAAGAAGATAAGTTCTATACCTATTACGTTTTTTTTAATAAAACAAATGGTAAAAAATATATAGTGTTTTATTGCGGAACACCTTATACGAAATCATTAAAAAAGACATAACATTAAGATTATAATGCGCAATGTAAATGAGCCCTAATATTTCATTTTTGATATTTTTTTGTTACGCAGTTCATTTTTGTTACATTATCATTTTTGTTTCGTTTTTGTCAAAGGGTCATTTTAAATGATTTTCACCCAGTTGCCAAAAATATCCCTTGATACTTGACATATCACTTCCACCTAGACAGAACATGCAGCGCATGTCTCAAAGGATGGAAAAGTTCAGTGTGCACCCTAACTCTTACTTTTCTGGTTTCTTCGGTTACTACATCGCCGTGAGCATAACTGTCTCCACGAAAATAAACGATGAGGTGGTTTGCTTTACCGGAATATCCACTCTCCATTCTCATAAATGGCTACCAACTGCAGCTGCTGGCAACCCCGTTCTCGAGAAAAGTGTGCGAACCACAGGCCCGTTACTAAGCCCGTCATCACGCCACACTTGTCAGACACTGAATGTACTCGGTATATTAGTTTTAAATGCTTTTGAAACTCCCCGCTAGGTAATAATCAGTCAATAAACCAACTTTAATAAATACATAATTATGGATAGATCAGATAAAAGCATTGCGTACATCGAGCAAGTTGCACTACAATGTTGCAACCATGCTTGTAAATGGACATTAGTATAAATAAGTGTAAGGCTGTAAACCAATTCTTCGATTGAGGACCGCGCCCTGTTCGCGTGCGTACTGTCGTAGGCGAAAGTGTTCACAATGAATCAATACTTCTAGATTAGAATTCGAAGTTGACAGCTATGTTGAATTATGACGTTGACTCCGGTAGCTTTATCAAGTTACGTTATATTTTAATTGAAAGGTTGTATAATTATTGCTAGATTGAACAGCGGGAAATTTACCGGGTTTGAGTTCAGTAAACTATTGTAATACTGCAATACTATGTGTTGGTACAGTTCAATATAGTACTAATTACCTACTTGTGGGTTATTGAATAAGACCAACTAATATAGGTACCTACTAACAATAAGGGTATTATTTATAAAGGTGTGGGCCGGAACCTCCACGCGGCGGTGTACCCGGGCAATGAAGGCTTCACACGGATCGACCACTGGGCTGGTTCTCTGTCGGATGATCTCATATTACATGTGTGAACAAAATTGGAGGAGGAGCTGTTAAGCTCCTCCCACAATTTTGTTCAATCAATGTTGTTTAACAGTAATTCAATTTATAGACCACGTAACTACTTCATCTGAGCGCCAATTCCAATTGCATCCGAAACTTGTACTTTGGAGCCCGAGCCAAACATCTTTGCAGTACCCCTCACACACGTAATGCTAATGCAATTGCTACCAATGCCTCATTAGGCTAACCGGCTTTAGTTTTGGGCCGTCAAATTAAAGATCGCGATTTTGCTCTGATATAGTTGTTATATTGGTCGTTATTCTTTTGACTTTACTTAATTTTTAACATAAGATGGAATTCATATATTGACGTAAGTAGGTACCTACCTGATATAGGTACCTAACCAAAAATTAGAAGTTATCACTTTTGTGTGCGACATTACAGCGTTCACTATCAAACACAAAGCGGTGTTATTATTGCAAGCTAGTCGGTGGCCTAGCGAGATAAGGCTTATGTAATATACGTAACCACTTTCATTCTTGTGCACCATTTACCAGACAAATTTCACTATTATAAATACATATAAATTTTAATATATTTATAAGGTTACGCTTTCATGATATAATTATGACCATTGTGTTAAAAAGAAATATTGCGCCATCTGTAAGGCCACGTTTGAACTGATAACGCATCATAATTTCTCCATTCAAGTTACTCCTTGCTACAGTGATGGAGCCTATAATAATACCCTTAATTTATAGACTTCATTTGTTCATCGCAACGTACAAGTCTCAGCAACATCATCATTAACTTACATACATAACAACATAAATTAAGTGTTGTTCCCGGTTGCTTGCACCCAAAGCATTCATCCAACCCAGAACCCAGTAACCCAGAATTCGCTCTTGTCCTGGGGTGCGAGGGGCGATCACCTTAAGCCCCAGTGGATGGATACCACCCTCAGTAGTGGAGGTATCCGTGGGGATAACCGCACTAACAAAAGAGTTCACTGTTGTTTTGTATTGGCTTTTAGGCGAGCGACTGCCGTCTAACCACCAACTTCCCCCCAAACCTTGAGAAGAAAGTCTGCTGTAGTATGCTCGCCGTCTTGCAGGTGAGACTGGCTTGGGACTCCGAAGGTCTTGATGGGGCCCGAAGCTATTACAACATAACCTCCAAAAACCGCGAATTCTTTGAAAGACTAGTACTTACACTTGTTGCGTGTGCATGTTACCCCACGATGCATTACAAAACAGACCCTAGTCGCTAACCCAGTTTGTGTAGACTCTCCGATACAGATATTGGGGCAAGAACGCAGCTAGGCGTGGGACCTCGTACTATGAAACTTGTAATGCGTGTTTCTAAGAGTAGCAATACATTGGTATATACTTTTTTAGCTAATAACTACTCAATACAATTGAATATTCCCTAGACTTGATAGGCTTATCTTGTTTAGTTCAGAAGTTCCTATGGACTCCTTCCGACTTCTTCATCAGACCAGCTACATAGTACCATGTTATCGTATTGTCACCGAAGATACGCATATATACCGAATTTGAGCCCTATGATGTGGTCGTTTCAATTGGGTTTCCAAAATTTGACCTACTCTACCAAACAATAGGGCAAGTTAAAATAAAGCTTTGAAAAAACAAAACAAACAATAATCTCAAAACAATGAGTGCTATCTCAGTACCGGCCACTTGTCAGATACTTACGTTTATAGCAATTTGTCGGAGTGTAATTATTGTTGAAGCACAGTAGCTTTGATCGGCCTTATACCTATTAATACATTGCTGTTACGAATCTTGGGCTCAAAGTAGCACTATATTCGAATAAATATCATTGCCTGTTCATATGTAAACCAGCTAGAGTTGTTAGGGGTTCCGTACCCAAAGGATAAAAACAGTTTGACTAGTTATGGAGTTTTACTAATAGGGTGCCTAGTAGTGAAACTTCGCTGTCTGTCTGTTAGCTAGACAGTTGACATTTTAACAGATGTACCTAATTCAATTAACCCTATAACAATAAAGTAAGAAAAATAAAATAATTTTTTTTTTAGGGGTGGACTCACATACAACATTATTTTGCTGCTTGTTGCTCGATAAGTATTTCTAATGGCAACAGGTAGACGCTTGAAATATAGGTATTCACAGAATATATTTACTATTTAGTTTATTCACTTTAAAAATAAATAGTTACACCAACGATACCCAAACAAAAACTGTGATTTATTTGCTATTTTGCCGTAAATGGTACGGAAGCCTTCATACACGAAACCGACTCACGTTTGACCAGTTTTTTATTTACTCACAATACGTTGTCTAAGTATATCCATGAGGGATAATATACCTACCTTTCAAATAGAAAAAGAAGTTTTCCAACACCGGGAACCGAAGCCGCAATGTTCGAGTGCCTGTGCCAGTGCTCTACCTGTGCTCTACATACGATATTTAAGAATATTGGAAGGATTCCCGTAACTATCAGTTATAGAACACTATAATGTCTATTGACATTTAAATAAGTTTGACCTACATTATGACCTTTATGCACCGCACCCTAAGGGTCATTCCTAACTGAAAGAGCAGCGGATTTTTGAGGCAAAATTGTATCTTATTGAGGGAGTCAAAAAGTTCATAATCATTTGAAGGCAAAGGAGGAATAGTACGTCACCGCGAGGCTACATGAACATTTTAGCAACTAGTCCAAGACTGAAGTCCAACTCTAATCACTATCTCAAATGAATATTAACTTTTTGGGCCGTTCGATAAGATTCAAAATGGCACGGCACTTTCAGCCTTTGTTGGCCACTGGTCTGTCATTAAGACTTCAGCAAAATGGACGTTCGACCTGAAAAAGGTAGATAAGTACCTAGCAGCGATAGACTCGATACGCAAAGCATAGGATCGGATGCTATGGCCCCATTCAATGACCGACAGCCATAGGCTAATTAGCTCAGTTGTTTTCCAGCTTTTTCCAGATAGCTTCTAAGCACAATATAATAACGAAATTCACCACGTTGTTTCGCACAAAACGGATATAAATCATTAGAGTTAAAATATATTTACTGTGTTTTTGATGATCTACAATTTTTTTATATATTTATACAATTTACTTAATAATAATTTTTAATATTTTTAATGTTCATCGTGGTAAATAAAGGAAATAATAATAAATATTTATCGTTTTACGAAAAACAAGAAAACAAACAATAGGGCACAAGAAAAAACAATGATTATACCTCTGTAATGTTAAAAGCTTAGATTAATAACGCCATATAGTTTAAAGGATTGCCTTACTACTTTGTTTATCACCTCTCATTTATTGCATGTTAAAAATGATAATACCTAAATGCAATTATATACAAATGTTATTTCATTTATTCGACAATAACTAAGTTATGACAAAACAATCCAGATTGTGAGTACATAGTAGTTTACATTAATAGATTTATTGCACCAATATTTAACTCATATCGAATCACAAACTTATCCGCCAATATGCTAATGACGGTATAACTAGATTTCAGATTATACCTAAAGCTAATTTTCAATTATATTTCAAGTAGGTACCTACAATATAATTTACTTTGTTCTATATATTTTATCTAGTTGGTACCTAGCGTTTTAAATAATTGGTCGTTTATAATAACTAGATATCATAAATTAGAGTAGTGGATTATAATTGTAAGACGGATTGATAAATTACTCTTTGACTGTAATTCTATCACGTAGGTAGTTAGCTAATATTAATTCATTCGAATTGACTAATTCTAATAGCATTCCTGATCTATGTTACAGTATAAATAGTATTGTCAAAACTGTTAGGCAATGCCTCTTGTGCCCTCGAAGAGTGCGGTTTTAGTCGGTTAAAGTCTGACATAATCAACGTTTTTTAAACTCACGATTTCAAATCTTAGGAAGACTTTTTAAACTAAAATTCTTCGTAATGATTATTACAAAGGTTTAATAACTTCACTAAAACGATAGGTTTTGTATTGACGGACAATATGGAATACCAAACTTTTTTTATGTTTGTATGTAATAATTTAAATAAAACAGCTATTTAACGTGTTAATAAAATTTTAATAAACCTGAACTACTGATAACTACCGAAGCAATTGTGTATAAGATTAAATATGACATAGTTACCTACAAATAAAATAATTGTGATGTGACAGCGACATTCATCTGTTAAAACTAGTAAATACATACACAAAAAGTGCATTACAATAGTTGCAAAAATTATTCTTAAAAAAATAGCGTAAAAATCTTAGAGTACTTAGTTATTATGCTAAATAATACTATATTATATCTATACCATCCAAAGGTTGTCTGGAAGAGATCGCTGTTAGCGTTAAGGCCGCCCATTGTACATTAGTTATAATTTAAATGTTATTTTGTTACCACTACTTTTATGGTGTACAATAAAGAATATATTATTTTTTATCTCATATACTTTAGGTACATAGGTAATAAAATTAGGTTAATTAGAAATAAATAGGTACCTAATAATAAATGAAAAACTTAGCAACAAAATTACCTACGTTTGAATATGAGAGCAAAAGTGCTAAGTGCAAAATTTTGCAATTAGCTCTTTGGTCTTCTAGACCATCGATATAAGGTTTACCTACATTTGAACGTAAATGTTTATACTTTTCTTATTTTTGTCTCCTCTTCTACCCGAAATGCTAAGTCAAAAGTCGGATACTATAGGTAGAGGTAGATATATATATTTCCTTATGTCATGGCAGTGCATAAAATGGCCAATTTTTCACACAAATATGTGCGGAATATCTCCAAAAGTCTTTTGATAGTGCATTTTCACATCTAAAGAAGGATTCATAGACAATAGTTCAAGAATTTCTCGAAGTTTCGCTTTTTCTTTGTCGTTACCGTGCCTTCCGATAGGCATCTCCTCAATAACCACAATAAAAGTAGGAACAAAATCGTTCCTCACGATCATATACTTCAAAGTTTCCATTTTCATTAAATTTTGTCTGAACGATAAATTGTGGAAAGTTTTAGTAAGCGCTGCGCCAAATAAATAACAAATAGTTGGAAAATACCTTCTGATATCACCCTTTAATCGTCTTGAAATTATTGGACCAAATTTTGGTGATATTTTAAAATGGACTTCTTCCCACACTTGCTCTGCTGCATCTGGTAACCAACCATTTCCATAATAATCGGAGGGTGTCAATCTATCTAAGCTTGCATCAGAGAACATGTGTTGGTGTTCAGCAAGCAATACAACATATTCAGTTGTAAGTTTCCAACAAGTACACCTTTCGTAATTATCGTCCATAGATAATTTATCTATGATAAATTTTTCAATTTGCAAGAAGAATTTTGCAGGAACAATGATTTTCTTTAAAGGCAGATATTTCTTAATACTCCAAGTTAAGACCTTCGTGAGTGCATCGATATTTTCTCTTGTAACATATTCATCATCTACAACTTCATTCCATGCCGTCAAGGCGTGCTCCAGGACAGGAACCAAAACTTTGTTACCCCTTTCACATTGTTCATCCTCCGTCTTTCCATGAAGAATGTAAGCAGAAATTAAATCTGCATATTTAAATCTAGGTTTTGTCAGCTCCTCTTTTACAGACCCAAGCATCTTATTTTCAACGAAATCCTCATCCAACAAGTCCACAATATTTGCTGCATAGTTGATTAAATTGTCTTTATAATTTTCACAATTTGCTCCAGGGGGCAGTGATGATAGAATATCGAAACTCTTCATGAAAAATTGTCCCTGGACACTGACATGAACAAGTTTAGGATCTCCTAGTTTACTATAAATCATATTATTTTCATCAGTGGCCAGATTATCCATAAACATACTCATTAATTCAAATAATTCCTGTAAGAGAGATGGTTCTTTTATCTTGCATAGCAGATTATATGTATGTATAAATAAATGTGTTCGTATTGTCGAGTTCTTGGTCATTTTCCAAATATCAGAAAATATGGGTTTAAGTTCATCGTACATCAGTTTGTTAAATGCGAGATTAAGACCAAATTTCTGTAAAGATACTGGTGCTTCCAACAACTCTGACATATGATCATGACTTTGAACCCTGCTTATGTTATAAATGATTGAGTTCAAAGATGGTACAACATATTGTAAATAGTCTCCTTTAGCGTACCACAATACCACATGCAAGGAAGGAAGAGGTCTTGCTATGTACAAATTTTTCGCTATATTTCTACGAAGACTAAGCTCGATTTGGTCGATTTCAGCCCAATCAATCTTTGATTCAGTGGGTGCGTACTTTTTTGCGATGTTTACCAGCTCCTCTCGAGGAAGGAGCGTCAGAAGGCCTTTGATAATAGCTTTGTGTCCAGTAGTGTTGCTCATGCTATTAAGGTATGCGTCGGTCCATTCCTGTGCGAGTGAATGTTGCCAATAGACGCGGAGTTTTGCCAACAACCGACATAGTGAAATATTATCATCTGTTCTCATTGCAGCTACCTTATCACTGTAACGAACCAATAGTTGTGGGTCGTGCTTCAAAGCGTTCAGGCACACTCCTTCAGAAGGAGACAATATGAGCGACTCTTCAAACATATGCCTTCGCCACGATTTGTTAACCTCGTACAAAGTTACCAGATCTGTATAAAACGCTTTTTCTTTTTTTAGTTTTATCAACTGCTGAATTTCATTAAGGACAAATGAGTAATCTTTTATATCCTTTTTCCAATCTGTTAACAATTTGAGAGCATTCGTCACTAAACCACTAGATGTATTAAAACTTGATTCACATGTAACGGTGTTATTTTGTAATTTAGTCGTTATAGAAGACAGAAGATACGAAAATAATTTGGTTCGTTGTTCTGCATTCAATTTACGTTGAGTGTTTTTGAAAGTGTCAAAAGTAAGTTTTTTCTCAACTATTTCTGGAATAGGTTCATCGTGTAGGACTTTATACACTACTATGCACTTCAGACAGGTTTGGACATTATATTGTGACTCTATGTAAACATCTACACCGTAAAACAGTTTATCCAAAATATTCCAAGTGTCCTTATCGAAATTATGGGTATCGATTTGCTTAATTATACTGTTAATTAACTGGATTTTAAATTTGAATGGCTCATTTCTGTGCTTGTCGTATAAGTGCTGCAGTACAGTCTTGATATTTTCTGGATTTTTTCTAGCACATGTTATCAGCACTAAGAGAATGGCGCATCGTTCAGCAGGCGAGCTCTCCGTACGGACTAGTTTCTTCAGCTCAATAAATGCTTCGTTGAACGGTGCATACTGATACCAGGTGTATGAATTAATAGAACACGAAGGTAGATCGGCTGATAAAGCATCATAATTCACAGCACTGCTACTAAAGAGGGCGGGTGTAGTTATTTTCCTGTCAATGTATATATTCTTTACGAATTGGAACCTTTCTTCTTTAGGCATAATCTTAATAAAATGTTTCAAGTTTTCATAGTTACTGAAAAAGTATTTCAATTCCTCCCTTTTGGATTGAGTTAGTACGAAGTCTTTTATCTCTTCTTTTTTCATATGTTTTGCCACCATTGACAAATCAACACTGTTTTTATATAAATCAAAGTTTACCAAAATTCTATGCGGACATTTTTTCATAATTATCTCTGTGTGTTTTCGTCCTAGTGTAGGAAAACAGTAATCAGTGATTTTATCGATAACATTTAGAAACTCTTCAGTATCAGTTGTGACTAAAAACAACACTGCTGTTAAAGCACGCCATTTATTACAATCTTCTACTTTATAGTAATATTTTAGGAATACAACAGAACGTTTGCATAAACGTTTATATAGTTGTAATGAGATATCACGTCGATTTTGGATTACATTTTCTATAAAAGGCAAAGAACAATTGAAAAGCCACTTTTCAGCATCCTTAATTTCTACACTGACCAAATAATTATAAAATTCTTCTACTCTCTTTTCATCCTTTAAATTTAGTCGAATACTCAAAAGTAGTTTATTTATGGCTTTGACAAGCATATACGGGAACAGCTGCGAAAAAAGGTAGTCTGGGTTGATGACGTGTGCGAATGCCGGATCGTTGATTAACCATGTAGATCGTTTAATGGCTCTCGATACATACAACATATCATCGCACTTTAATACGTCGATGACATAGCATAGTAATCGGTTTTTGCAGGCGGTGTCTATCTTAAGTAGATTATCTATATCAGCATCGTTGCTATTAATCTTGGCCAAATCCAAATTCTTATCTGCAACTGCATCTTGAACCAGCCTGTTAAAATGCTTGTGTTTCTCGCCAAGTGTATTTCCTTCAAGGATAACCGATGGCATTTTGAAGCTGAAAATATAAATTTTAGATTGATTACAACTTTTATACAGAAGACAATTTTTGCCAGATGAGGAGATACAGATAAGTTTCAATGTACAGCATTGAAACTTATCTGTATCTCCTCATCTGTTCAAGTCAAGAATAAAATTTTATATATTGGATGCTTACGGGGTTAATGAAAAGTTATATAATACGGGTTATGGGGTCGCAACTCTTGCAGCAAGATGGCGGCTTGCTTATAAATTAGTAAAACCAGTTTTCTTGCAAATTAAATTCTCTACAACTTTGGTACCTACTGTGACTTTAAGTGGTAAAATCAAAGATTTGGAAAGAACCAAAATTGGGAAAAGAAATTACTTTAACCAGCTGTATTATTACTATAGTATAGTATTACTATAGTATAGTATCCGTTGGCGGGTGAATATTTAAGTTGCTAAGACGTTTGTAGATTGTCTTGGGCCAAAGATCTTAGTGGGCCCCCACCCCAAACAACCTAACTTGATATGATTACTTATAATATTATCATTCATCTTGCCGAATATTCTTGTACAGACCATTCACCTTGAAACTTGTATCGTTAGAGAAAAACCCCAGTTACGCAATGTTGCATTGTTATCATTATAGTGAGTAGGTAGGTATGAATCATCTAAGAAACCAAACAAGAAACTAATGAATGACTAATGAGGCAGATCTCGGCTCAAATTTCAGCCTGATCCATTGAATCGTTAGAGCACCGATTGCCTACCTACTCGTAATAGTTGTGTAAGACCGTGATTGAGTACCTAACAAATATCCAAACCTCTTCACTTATAGGATAGAATAGGTACCTACCATGGAGTGGTTTTATTGTCATTGGTAGGTACTTACCTGCCTACTTACTATTTTAAAGTGTTTACCTATCTATCACTTCATTGACTATTATGTATTCTGTGGTTAGGGTTACTGGCTGCCCACGGTTTCGCCCGTGATATACTCCGATCCTCCGGGTTACCTATTTAACCTATTCATGCCCATAACTCATTAGTTATATAATAATATACGGAAGGTAACCATGGTACTTGCATTGCATTGCAGAATAAAGTGACAAGGCAACTGATTTTGAGTTATCAGGCAGATAAATACCTATCTACCTACTTACTCTTAAATCCAATTCTTACCTGCCTATCTAATCTAATAAAATGATTGGGTTTTACCCCCACTTAAAAACCCGTTGCCAGACAAATCATAAGTTGACAACCCGGTGAAGGTCGACCTAGGCGTATAGTGCACGGCATCTAACTTGGCAAGATTTTGGAGTAGTGTGGGCCCCACTACTCCAAAACCTTGTCAAGTTAGATGCCGTACATTATAGGTACTTCTTTGTGGCAAAATGCGTCGCATAGAAACAAGTATAGTGTACGGTATCTAACTTGCCAAGGTTTTGGAGTAGTGGGGCCCAGCCCACACTACTCCAAAATCTTGCCAAGTTAGATGCCGTGCACTATACCTCTATGCTAATCAAATCGAGAACATTATTTGTAAGAACAGATCAAGAGCGAATACCTACGTAATTGGCGCGGTTGAATGAAAACAATTTATGAAAGTAGAAGAAGCGAAAGGCTAACCCTATGCCAAAATCGTAGTGGGTACCTTGGTGAAAAAGGTTCTGCCTGCCCCAATGGAAAAGAGACGTGACTTAATAAAATATTATGTATGTACCTACCTACGTATGTGATAGGTGAGTACTTGGTTTATAAGGATGCGTAGATGTTTGTTTCTTTTTTTTTTTTTTTTTTTTTATATAGGACACGTCAAAATGACTCCACCTCGCCTGATGATAAGCGAAAGGCAAAGTCTTCTTTCATAAAAGTTGAACGAATCTGAATAAAATTTGGTACACATACCTACCTAGGTACTTTAATAGTCCTGAACAGCAAATATTTAGACTAGTTTTTAGCCTGGCATTAAGGGCTTGTACACAAAACTGCAATGCGACGTCGCATCGCAGTTTTGTGTACCTACAAGCCCTAAGTCCTGTTAGTCGAGGGAACGGAGTTAGTATTTCATGCGAGCATCCCGCGGGCAACAGCAAATTTTTCAAAAAGCCAGAATAGGTACCTATTAGAGTAAAATACTATTTTACCCTAGAATAATCATAAACCATTATCTACACACAGAAATTAAATTAAAGTGTCTTTTTGCGACAACCTACTAAAATAACAGTTTTTTACACCGGACCCGGACACTTTAGAAACTAGACAAAACGTCTACGATAAAAAATGTATATTTCCATTATAACATTTTTATTGATTTAATGAAGTTAACTTACCTAGGTACTCATGAGTTAACTTATTACTTGTTAGTTTGATAAAAAAAAGTTGAAAAAGTTTCGGTATCAATGATTTCAGCGTAGGTTATATTATTATTTATCGATCGGAACTAGTTTCAAAATACCTAGTTACTCATTGATGTAGAAGTATGACTCAAAAACATTTTTGGATATAAAGTGGTTAGATACCTACTTACAGGATTAGGTACAGGTAAAATATCACAACATACCTGATGTTCCTCGATTTCTATCCGTTGCCGGCTATAAGATTTCAATAATTTCCAACAAATGGTGCAATCCTGAAGACGTATCTGTAATATAAAAGGAATAAACAACAATACGATGTGTGGCCGTGTATACGATACGGCTAATGTAAAATACAATCCAATCCAGCAAGCCACCCAACCCAAAAAAAAGTCTTATCTAGATAACATATATTTTGAGATTTTATTCCTTATGCCCCTACAAGAAAGTTCAAAATATAGATTGTACTTATTTTACTTAAAATACGTGGACTGGTGGGCGGCGGTAGTCCACAGATAATAAAAGAAACAAAGTTAAGATGTCGTTAAATGTTGGTACATTAAAAAACAACTTCTATTTAACATAATTATTTGTTCGTATACTTACAGTTACTATTTACCCGACTGCCAAGAAGGGTTATTATTCTTAAATCTTTATATTATATATCATTTTTTGGTGCAACGCGAAGAACAACCAATTCCATCAAGAACCAAGCGGTTCGGTGCCTCTTTCCTTTGCCGCACCATCAAAACCTGGAATTCTTTACCAGCTCACGTGTTTACTTCCCTCATACAGTCCCGGGTCCTTTAAGCGGGGCGTGAAAAAGCATTTGATGAGGCCGTCAAGCTGAGAGCCACCATTGTGGCACTATCGGTGTTTGCAATGGTGGCTCCCATTCCAGAGACTTTGCCTCAGCTTACCATCAGGCGAGGTGAAGTCATGTTGACGTGACCGACATAAAAAAAAACAATGTGCCTGAATTATTTGTGTGAAATGTGTTGCACTAAAATAAAAGGTTTTTCTTTCTTTCTTTCTTCTATATCGCTAATTAATATTTATAATTAATAATTAAAAAATGAAGCAGTTCAGCACATAAAACTACAAATCGCCTCTATTTTCTTTTTGTCAGGTGTATCTACTAGGTGAAAATCTCTCGCACTCAAACCTCGGGAACAGCTAAAAAACGACTAAAATTGCGAAACAGTAATGAAGCCTCACGTGTTATTTCCAGTGTTGATATTAGTTTGGAAACTATTTCGTTAATCCGTTGAAACGAATAACGAGCTTCGTTATATTTTTTCCTTATCTGTGGAACAAAAGTGACATGACTCACTTTAACCTAAAAATCTACCTCTCTAAATTGGACCGTATTTCCATTAAGCTAAATGAAATAATCATTTAAAGGTATGTACTCCTAGAGACCAAGGTCAACAATCAATATAGTAATTCAACTCGATGCTTGAGATTGCCGGCTGAGCCTGTTGTTTACTGGTTTATAATATTTTGTTTGGTATACTTAGGTGTGGATTTTTATAAAAATACCTATTTGCTTGTTCTATACTACTTAGTGAACTAAAAAATTTGGAAAAACATCTCTACATTAAGGTATGTATTAGCCCTGAGCTGATAAATAACCGACTGACTCATTACCTATTTCTATTTTTCTCAAATAGGTAGGTACCTACATCAAATTTATTACGTCACTTTTTTAAATAGGCAAACAAGAATTTACGAATGCCATGGATGCTACTGATTGTAACATTGTAACATCTGTTACTGAAGAGAATAAAATGAGATTAATAATGTTAAACCTATGCATTAATTTGCCTTATCGCGATTCATTTTAGAATTCGGCTATCTACGAATTCCTCTTTCAATATTTAATGAATCGGACGAAGTTCGTCTCTCAAACATAGACTTAGGAAAAGTACTCTCAAAAATATTGTCAGTGTTACATACTTACCTACTTAAATGACTTTTTCATCATGTAGGCTAAAAACCTACCCTAATCCCTAGGTACCTACATTACCTATACTTACCTACATAAAAAACTAATTACGTTAGGTAGGTAAGTATCTACTTCAATATAATATCGTAGCTAGAGACTGGATACCCCAATAAATACCTACAGACCTACATACAAAGATACTTACTATACCTACTTATAATGTATATTATACCTATTTGCTTGTTTATGTATAGGTATCTAAATATGTGCATGACTGCGATCGCGCTATTTCAGTCTTCAGTCAGTATTGCCGAGTATACTGAATAACTTTATAAAAAGAATCAATCTGTGCTAGCTAGAATAGATTGTTTTAAATTATGTGGTTAAACGGTAGGCAAGTTTTTATATGGGTAACAAGTAGGGCCTGCCTATTTAGGTAGTTAGGTAGGTACTTGTCACAGTTTTTATTTAACACCCGTGCCCTATGCCCGCAACTTCACCCGAGTGGATTTTCAACCCCTATTATTTTTCTAAAATCCCTTTACCCCTTATCCGGCCACGTCCAAATGGGCCCAGCCGTTCCAGAGATTGCCTCTTTCAAACAGCCAGAAAGCAAAACCGAAAATTACTAAGTAGCAATATTGCTTTCAGTCTCACGTAACAGGTAGAGTATCAAACATAAACTTTTCTCAAACTCTGTGCTGCTACTGAGAAAAGCTCAATAACACTTCGGTCAAACCGAGACCGAGCCCAAAGACATAGGCAGGAACAACGGCTTCATCCATATATTATCTATTCGTAACTGAAATCTCGTAACCAGTTACCAGAAAATAATATTTTCGCGGTTTGGTAACTAGTTACGAGAGAAGAATTATTATTCTACTTTGATAACTAAACTCATCTAAGCAGTTACAAAAGCAGATTTTCCTATCGCTGTTTAGTAACTAGTTGCGAAAAAAGAATTATTATTCCACTTTCATAGATCAAATAATTTCCATTTTTGTAACCCGAGTCAATACTTTTATATAGATAAAAAAAAATATTAAAAAATCAAAAAACCCGACTGCGTAAAACACTAAAAAGAAAAAAACAAGCACTTAGATAGTCCTGTGGTCTAGAAACATAACAACTGAACAGTCGGGATCCATTATTCGACAGCCAATCTAATTTTTCAATGGTAGTTACCAAACTGCGAAAAAATTTTTTTCTGGTAACTGTTTACGAGATTTCAGTTACGAATATGGGTGAAGCCCGCACAACAGTCACACGTACCTAATCTAATACCGTTATTTGGTGTAACTATTATCTACATAATTATATAAATTCTTTGTTTATAGGTAGGTACTCAATATGGCGCCACAGGAACTGGAAGGAGACACACTCGGAGAAAAACATAGAAATTATAACAATAAACTTCGAGAAGCTCAGCATTCCCTAGCCGACAATGATGATAGTGATATAAATAACTTGCTTAAAATTGATATAGCATGTCGTAGCAAAGATGTAGACTACGTCCTCAGTGTACTGAAAAGTGATGACATGCTATACGTGTCAAGGGTAATCTCGAAATCTACTTGGCTTATTACAGACAAAGAGTACGAAAACATCATCAATCCTGATTACCTACAGTCTAATTTATTTCCAAATATGACCACTAAAGCCATAACTAAGTTTAAAAAACACATTCGGCTTAATATCAAAGATGAAAGCCGCGCGGAACAATTTTATTTGAATGATGAAAAAAATAAAATCGAAGCTTTCAAATGGCTGCCACTTTGTTCAGTAGCGTTTATTGAAAGTCACGTCGAAAATCACGTGAAATCAGCTGAGCGAACTACAATGAAAGTCCGTTTATTTAAAAGACTTTGTGAAAGATCTATCACAATCTTCGAATTGATTTTGAAACATTTGGCAAGCTATGAAAGACGTCAATATCTACAAGTCGTAACTTTCTTTTTGAACACCAATGTGGATAAATATTTGGATGTTGTGGAGAAGTCAAGCAATGAATACCCTAAGCTAAATCATAAGGCCACAGAAATAATTATGAAACATTCTAAAAGCAGAGTCATTGAGAAAATGGAGAAGTATATATCAGTAATTGACATACCCACATTTGTGAAACATTTAAAAGGAGATGAGATTAAAGCCTTCTTAAATGCACAAGCCAAAAAAGATATTGATATGTACGAGTATAGAAATTTAAGACGTTTATTTCAATATGAGACATTAAAACATTTCATTGGTAGACTACCTAAAGATGAACAGTTCGATTTTGTTAAAAAGATATGCATGCGGAGTGGAAATGAAGAAACCGGGATAGTAATGTTAAAAATGGACAGTGACATTTTTCTAATTAAACAAATTTATGACAGATTTAATCAAAAAAGCTATGTCTGGTATCAATTTGCTCCATTTGATCAAGCTTTTAATGAGATCACGAAACTGATATCACAAAATGTTGAAGCTTTTGAAAAACGCGCTTTGTTTTCGGCACTTATTAAATGTACGAAATATAATTTAGAACATATTCGGATTGTGCTGAATTACTATATAAACAAACACAAAAATGAGGACGCATCATCGAAGGAGCAATTCGTTACCGAAATTATAAGTCATTCATATGTTTCTAAGTACGATGAAAAGACCTGGAATATTTTGAATACTTTACTTAAATCTATGAACATTTATGCCGCGTCTGATAATCCATCAACTGCTAAGTCAGTAGTAAATTTTATAATTATTTATAATGCTCTTAATGATCAAAAAACGGCTGAAGTTATAGAGAAGCAGTTTAGATTTGACACTTTAATATCACACAGAGCCAAAATGAGTGAAATCCAACAAAATAAGGTTTTTAATTATTTAGCCGAATATTTAAACTCTAAATTAAATTCTCCTATAACTGATCAAAAGGATTTCACAAAATCAATTACAACATTAGAGGACATGTTAAATTTGCTTAAGGATTGGGATAAGTCATTGTTGGACTATCCTTTAATATTAAACAAAATTCAAGACTTGATTAAGTTAAAGAAGGAACATGAGTGGAAGGACAGTTTGTCAGATATCTACAATATTAATAAATCATGGCGGAAGCATTTGTTTGAAGAATCCCTAGATTTATGTCCCAACGAAGAGGTGTGCCTGAACGCCTTGAAGCATGAGCCACTGCTCCTGGAACGTCATAAAGAAGCAATAGACGCGCTGAAGAAAGAAGATACTGTCTCTCTACAGCGACTGCTTGCCAAGCTCCGTCTGTACTGGCCACATTCGCTTGCACAACAATGGACTGACGGCTACTTCAACAATATCAACGAAACAAAGGGCCAGAAGGCTACTGTACGAGGAATCTGTGCAATGTTGCCACAAAAACCGTTACTTAGTATTATCGACAAATATAAGCCAACACAACCTAAAATTGACTGGAAGCAAACTGATGACAGTGTGCTCAGCGTACAGCGGCTCATAGCTAGTAACATGCACCGCGCTCGACCTCAGCCAACTCCAGACGCAGTTTTATCATATGCTAAAGGCGATTACTTGCAATACGCTCTTCCAGCTCTACACTCTATGTTTTATAATTTAAAACAGCTAGTGTTTGTTCTATATATTCAAAAACTGCTAGATGCACCAGTATCATTACAAAAACATGGCATCAGATTTGCATTTAAAAGACTAGATCGCAATGAACTTGAAAAAATATTTTTAAATTGTTGGAAAACTTCAAAGAACGCCAGTATCCGAGCAATTATATTTAAAGATACTCACACACTCTTGTGTAGTGAAAATGATGATACCAAAGCTGCAAGTCTCTGGGAATTGTTAGAGCTCTTTATAGATAATCTAAATTTTGCTGAAGATAAAGAAATTTACAACCTTTTTAGTAAGGTGGCAGAAGTGCCGATTGCCATCAGAGCTAAATACATTATGAAAAGCTATAATTTTTTACAAAATCTTATCCCAAAGCTTATTGAAAGTGATCGTTCGCATTACCAATGGATTAGCACACTACTAGTAAGAAGTTCAAGAGACGTAATGGAAACTATGAGTACAGATTTCGTTACAACTGTAATCCAAGAGTATATAGACAAAAAGTTTTTTAACAGTGATTCGGGGGACTACTCTGATGATACTTTGCAAATCCTTTCTGCTTTTCTTCTATGCTCCAAAGATGAGAACGAACAAATGCAAAAATATGAAAATATTTTCGTACCAGTGATGCGGCGTTCATTTGAAAAATGGGACGAAAAATCAAAAACCATTTACTTTGTAAGGCAACACTTTGATCAATTACTAACATGCCTTTCAAACGACTTGAAAAACTACGTGGTTCAAAACAAGAAACTCATACCTTTAAAGATGTTTTCTCTGATTATGGCCGAACTGGAGAAAACGTTGTCAGTTACAGAAAATTATATAATTTTGACTAAATGGAAACTCACAGTGGTATTGGCGAAGCTAACACAAGAACATTCATCAGAAAATAATAAAGTTATTCCACTTGAATTTGGTAAAATTTGTTTAGACTTACTGAAGAATGATGTGGCTCTACATTTTCCATGTATTTATGTACTCTTTTCTACATGTGTTAAAAAACTATTCAACCTGTTTACAACTGAAGATTCAACTACAGATTTTTTTGTCAGTATGTTATCCGATAAAGATTTTATTCAAGGCTATTTATCAGTAATAGAAATCGGTTCAAACTATCACCGAAATGAAAAGTATGATCAGATATGGAAACAAGTAGCATCACATCCTTCTGTAGAAGTGAAAATGCACTATTATGATAAAATAGCAGAGAAAAAAATATAACACGAACAATGTACTACCTACCAGTATTTTAAGTATCCATAGATCGCTTTTGTATTTATTACACATGTACCTATATCTACGTAGAAAAACTAACATTAAGTCGTAGGTGAGATTTTCATAGGGTGAGTAACCACCTAAGCCAAGTATATAGGTACCTACCTAGAGGAAACATTCATTTGTTTATAATCGATAAACTTTGAAGCCATTGTAAAGATTTCAAGAATTAGAATGCTATGATGGGTATTATTCCTAAGTATAGGTATAACATTTTTATCCTAATATTCCAATCAGTACGCGAGTGAAACCGCGTGGTGATACTAGTAAGTTTAACCTTATTCGCTACAGCTATAAGCTAATTTGATACAGCTAACGTTTAATGATAGATACTAACTTTTCACATCACACACCTGCCCAGTGATGGCTTTTGGACACTTGGCATTATTCGTGCATTTATACAATCCGTTCGATTAATGCCGGGCAACCCATCTATAAAAGTATACCTTACTTAATAAAAAATTAACCTATTTATTCGTTTTTTCAATCAACACCCATCCACACACACACAAGCACGTCAAGGATAAATTTAATTATCCTACCTACATAATATATGTAGCCATTTATCGAAGGAACCTTTTAAAAAAATTATTGTGTCAAAGTAAAATGTCCACTCTCAGCTATTATTCGAATGATCTTATCTAGAATCACCGTGGAATAGATGACAATATTCTGTCGTTGAATAGATGTGATTGATCATCTACGCTAGGTCCTGGAGCTGCTCCCCCAGGGGGGACGATGGGATTCTTTTGTCACGACGACTTCTCCCCACGCTGGGGATGTTACGTATAAACAACAACCAAAGTTCAGTGTTAAAACCGAGACAACTTGTGTTCCATTGAATTCCTAAACTTAGATTTCATTTTCATTGTTTTTAAGACATTTAAAATAGAGTTTGATCTCATCTAATAGTTCAGCTACAGGATGTAATTTTTACGGTTTTGTACCTACGGTTAGGGTAAATATTCGAAAATCTTCGAATGCAGGTTTGTTTCTTTTTTTAAAATGAAAGAATATTTTTACCCGACTGCCGAAGAAAGGAGGGTAATGTTTTTCGAGACTATGTATGTATGTATGTCCATTTCTTTGTCACGGCCGTGTCAAAGCCTAAACGGATTGACGGATTTTGACATGCGAGGTATCATTTGATTCGTCGTGATTGTGCGAGTGACACCAGTATATTAAAATTCCTAGAAAATCAAAATGGCGGACTTATGGCGCCAAAATGAAAACTTGAAAATTTTTTTACACGCTCTACAGCCTGAACGGCTTGACGTATTTTGACAAGCAAGGTGTTATTTGATTCTTCGTGATTGTGTGACTGACACCAGGTACACTAAAATTTCTAGAAAATCAAAATGGCGGATTTTTGGCGCCACAAATATTTGATCGCGAAGGATGCAAAAACTGCTGAACGGATTTCGATGCGGTTTTATTCTTATAAAAGGTCTAGGTAGGACTTACAATCTTCCGTTTGTTTGATTGCAATCGGTTGAGTAGAACCGGAGCTATGAGCAAAAATATAATAATTAAGGTTGAATTTCGGTGATGTCCCTTCACTACTTGAACATTATTAACTCCATAAAAGATATAATTTACACTTTATTATTATCCGAGCAGCTATGTAAATAACAAAAAAATATAAAATAATAAAAAAAAAAATCAAAAAAACCCGACTGCCTAAAAACTAAAAAAGAAAAAAACAAGCCCTTAGATTAGTGTCCGGTGGTCTAGAAACATAACAACTGTACAGTCGGGATCCATTATTCGACAGTCAATCTAATTTCAATGGATCCCGACTGTTCAGTTATGTTTCTAGACCACCGGACACTAATCTAAGGGCTTGTTTTTTTTTCTTTTTAGTTTTTAGGCAGTCGGGTTTTTTGATTTTATTATTATCTTCGTATAAAATTTGCTACTTATAGTAGGTACTTTTCTAAAACTTTCTGTTTGCTACCAGCTACCACAGTCCACAGTCTGTTGAGAAATTTCGCAAGGAAAATGGGGCGTCCCGTCAAAATTACTACTCACGTAAAAGTAGGTTGGAAGCGGTTTTTCCTCGTGGCCAAACTATTTCGCCAAACTGATTTGGCTACGAGGAATTCCATTTCCTTGTGGCCGAATTTGGCTACGAGGAATTCCATTTCCTTGTGGCCGAACTCGTTTCCAAATAGTCAAAGTGAGTACAGTTTAATACATTACATTACACACACACACACATCTCACATTGCACGATAATCAGTTCGGGTTTCGGCCGCGACTGTCAACCGAAAGTGCTATTCTGTGTCTTATGGCATACAATCAAATACTATACCTACAAACCGTGACACACCCGTGTACGCGTGCTTCCTTGATTTGTCAAGGGTTTTTGACCTGGTATCGTATGACCTACTATGGGGAAAGCTAAAGGGTATTAATTAATGGGTTTAATTTTTAGAAAAATGTGAATATATTATGTAAGGTCTGACTAAAAAATTAACGAAGTTTTTCAAGAAAATGGCCAATGCTAATTTCGTTGTGTAAAAGTTTCAATTGGCAGTTTAGAATAAAATCATCTTTTTCAATAAATGCCTTCACCCGTGGTGACGATACCGTACTGTCCTCTTCCATTTCACAAATAATATTCAATAACCTCAACAATGTCAAAGGCCGCCTTTTTTTCGTTGCCTTATTGAGCAAAGCGTTCCAGCTCTCAACAACATTATTAGTCCGGTGCCGGTGTCGCTCTCCATACACACACCAATCCGTGACTAAGTCATCGCTTTTGAGCCAGATTTTCTCCATATAGTTTTCAAATTTATTCATATTTTGCGTTTTAGGACTTTCCGCTTGAATATACAATATGTTGATTTGCATCTGAGCATCCTTCACGGGGGGGCATGAGCTACTTATAGTCATAACAAATTCACTAGCGCATTGAATATTAAGACTAAAAAATTTCATTATTTTCATAGCTCACAAGTTTTAAAAAATATGACATAAAAGAAACACGCCGTATGTATCAGCCCCACGTTTACGGCCGTTAACCTTGATTAGCGGACGCGCAGCGCGGCGCGGCGCGGCGTCGTCGGCCGCGCCGCGCTGGTTCGTCCGTGCTCGGGTGCTCCATCCATCGGATGCTCTTGTGATAAGTTGATTTAAAATTTTCTTTCCTACTTTTATGGGCTTAGGACCGGCAGATTACGTTAGTAACTAGTACTTACTAGTCAGTAAGGTCAACTGATATTGCAAATATCGCCTGGTAGTTGTAGGTATTTCTGGCGTAGTTAAAATTTTTAAATCAGCTTAGGTATTTACAGAATTAATTATTAATCACACACTACTTACAGATCTTTTTTCAATTGTCTGGGATTAATCACGTCACACGCAATAATTGTTCGAAATGACCACCATTAATTTGCAAACACAGGTTGGGCCGACGCACTAAGTTATTTTTTAAGTTCAATAACACGAATGTCTGTGTTCTGACTTGTTCAAAGGCACTAATTATTTTTTCTCGCAACTGTGTACGAGATGTAATTTCTTCACTGTACACAATCCTTTTAATATCTCCCCATAAATAAAAATCTAAAGGAGTTCAATCCGGTGATCTTAGTGGTTCCCTTTTCAGGAGCTTCCAAACCGTGGTATGGTGAACTTTAAAACGGCGACCAGCTTCACGTGTGCTGGCCCGAAGTTCTCTTTCAAAAAAATCAATTTGGTCTTGTAAATCGGCAGAAAGACCCGCGCTGCCTCGTCCTTGGGCATGGTTTGGCAGGGTTTGGCACATCGAACTGCCGATGGTCTCTTAATCGTTGCGTTGCAGCCAGCATTACACGTCTAGAAGGGGTCGGGGAATGAGTAGATAGTACATATCACTGAACATTTGCACAGCTAAATTTAAATTATTATTTGACATCGCGTACAAGCGCACCATTTCTACTAACTCGATGTTAGTAATAGCGCTCCGTCGTCATTATTGCGGCCACGGGAGAAATGCAACGTAAGCGTTATCTCACGACGCGCGCATTTCCGCAACTAAAATAGCACAAAAAATAGTTTTGATTGAGCGCCCGGCGCCCGCGCAGGAACGAGCGAGAGGCACAAGGGGCTGTGCGGGGGGTTGCAGTTGTACCTATTGCACCGCGCTCGGCCGATAGACGATAGCCGCACACGTGCCGCACACACACACTAACGAAATGTAAGTACTTTCTTGCTTAGTTTGTGCAAAATTGAATGCAGGGCGATCGGCGCAAGAGGCGCGTAAACATACCGCTTGGATTGCGTCGATTGGGGCGGATACACACGGTTTGTTTTATTGGAATTATTTTTTGAAATTCATGAAAGTACTATTAAAATAACACTGTTTTTTTAAGACTTCATTTTTTGTGTGCTAGTGATTAAACTCGATAGAGGTAGCTCCGTAAATAATAGACAAGTGAAATTTAAAAAAGAATTATGTTTTTTTAAGACTGTTTTTTTTTTCATGAATTCTAAGAGAGTATAAGTAGCTCGAGCCCCCCTGTGAAGGATGATCAAATGCAAATCAACACATTGTATTCATAACCTTTTTCGATAAATTCTTTGGGGAGTAGAGGCCATTTTAAGTGGCCATTATCAACAATGAGAAATTATCATAAGTATTCTCATCGTTGGCGAGTGTACTGTGCATTTATATAGAAACGAGTTCGGCCACAAGGTCAATTCCTCGTAGCCAAATCAGTTTGGCGAAATAGTTTGGCCACGAGGAAAAAGGGATTTATATAGAAATGAGTTCGGCCACAAGGAAAGGGAATTCCTCGTAGCCAAATCAGTTTGGCGAAATAGTTTGGCCACGAGGAAAAAGGGGTTGGAAGGTAGGACCTACTATAATACCTATTAAATTGTAAAAAAAATGTACCAGGGGGGCAAGTACGAATTTTCTTTCGTATCGAGTTCTTAACGCTTTTTATAACGCTTCACGAACAGGTAAAATAATAAACGGTTATATTTTAATTCAACATAATTAATATTATGTTCGTTTTATTGTACTAAATTATATCTGCTTACAATAATATGTATTGCTGATTCTTACAAGTATCTTAATTTTAGCAACCAAAATTTTAGCAGAAAACTTGAGTCATACCAAAGACCATGATAACTATTACTAGTTATCATGGTCTTTGGTCATACTTGGTAAAATATTTCATTTTCTACATTGTATCTACCACTAAAACATTATTTTCATAATGTTACTCCTTATCATGTGGAGATTCTTCTTTTTATGGGAAGTATAACAAAATGGCCTTTCGGGTTGGTGGTCCAACTATTTTGTTCAATCAGTTGGACCACGGGCCTCCAATAGGGGTGGTGTTCCACCGAAAAAATAGTTGGACTATGGTACCTTATCTTTGACCCGTGGTCCTACTGATTAAAATTTATCTGAGTTTCGGTAATAATCCTTGCTTCCGTTCCGGGTTATGAAGCCATACATAATTATATTTTTTAGGCACTTCTGTCACGGGTCACGGGCGAATGAAAACACGACATGATGAAGCCCGAAAGGCAAAATGGGACACTATTGAGTTCAGTTTCTAACAATTTTGTATTTGAGAATATTGTATAAATATCGCAGGCAATTTGAATGATTTGTCCGTTTACAAACGGCTTCGGTATTTCATAAACATCCGCCTTCGGCAACTTGTATAACACTTCGTTATACAAGTTTCCGAAGGCGGATTGTCAGCGTATTCGAAAGAATTTATGTAAACGTGATATTTATGAGGTGACCATGATTTAAAAAGAAAAAAAAAACCTTTCCACTCATTTCTTTTAAAAGTTTTAGGCACTACCTAAATCTCACACTTCGGACGAACGATAGCGCAAAAGGAATCCTATACTACCAACGCACACGAAGGGCAAAAAGACTGCGCCGCGGGAGCCCGCCCTGCCCGTCCCGCCGTCTGCTTAACGCCTGAGGCGATAAGCAGATGGCAGGGCGGCGCTCTCTTATTTCTATGAGGGCTTGCATTGTCCGCGCAATAGCTCATGTCGCTTGTCAGACATAGGCGCGGGTTAAAGGCGATCTAATGATAGTATAGTGTGCGGAACGTGGCCAGATTTTGGAGTAGTGTGGGCCCCACTACTCCAAAACCTTCCCAAGTTAGATGCTTTACACTATACTAGTTTGTGGCAAAATGCGTCGCCTAGTAACAAGTATAGTGTACGGCATCTAACGAGAGCGTGTCGCGGTCATTTTGACCGCCCCGCGCCTCCGTCTGCTTAACGCCTAATATGATAGTAGTAGTGTCAATAACATTTTATTTTGAACACTGTCTATCAACTAATAATGAATAAGTAGGGTTAGGTTAGGTTATGTTAAAACAGTGACTAATGCGCGAAGGCGAGCGAACGTAGCTAGCGTGCCGCGGGAGCAGCCGCCGAGCGGCTTCCCTCTATTTTTTGTTTCTCATGTTGTGTGAGAGTATTTTATTACTCCAAAGGTACGACGCGAACAGTTGGGCTATCATAATTTTCCTTTTTTTTAAATTTGGTTATCTGAACCACCAATATTCATGACATCATACCTCGAGCTCTAATAAAATTATACTCTACGACAGTCCGTCGGTCACCAGAATTGATTGACATGATGGATAACCTCCAAATTTATTTTGCTTTGTCTACGGTGTTTTTACTGCTCCCGTTCGTATTTTCATAAAATTTACTTAGTTAAGTATTAAAAGTGTATCCGGCACATGCACAACACTCCGCCATGTTTACTGTTTTGATGGACAGCGCCACGCGTGGTTAAATAAATAACTCGTGAAATCATAAACCGCGCTACTAATGTCATAAAACATTTTATAGAAAGAAGACAATAAAATTTAAAATCTGCCTTTGGCAATTTGTATAACGCTTCATGTTTATAAAATGCCGAAGCCGTTTGTAAACGGACAAATCATTAAAATTACCTGTGTCATAAACACCAGGTCACACATATAAATATATCTCAGTGATAACACCTTTGTCATTGAATATTTTTATTAGTACAGGAATGACAAAAATCACCAAATTACAAGATAGTAATACAATTTACCATTATGTATTGTATAAATTATGGTATAAGGGCGTAGAATCAAAGTCACGTGCAGTTAAAAACTGCATAACAAGCAGGACTACTTTGAAACGTATATCCGATGTTGCGGAACAAGTTATGGTTAATTGGTGCCATAAAGTATGAATCCAGCAAGCGTGTTCTAAGACGACGCAACACTTCATTCGACAAAAACCCATCGAAAGAAATGTGTAAATGCATAGTAACTATTGTACATACTACGTCTTTCGTTCGCGGTTCGTGATGGTCCGAATATTCAGAAATTCTTCGTGATAGCCACAAAGCTTCCTATTTAATCAGGGTCCAATTGTGATCCAATTGCACCTGTAGCAAATTTTCTTTCAAAGATTGACAAAACAGTGGTGCTTGCTTATTAACAAATATGATATTATAAACTAGCAATCATTAATTTTTCTTTAACCAATCTGCAAAGGAAATCTATGTAAGTAATAGTCCATCATCTGGTAGGTCAAAAGGTTTTTTTATTATAAAATGGAATTCTATTTTGACCAATACAATCATAATACAAAGGACCACCAATTTTATAATTAAAAACAATTATGTAACATTACATAGCATACTTTATGCTTAAAGTATAAAAATAATCACGACACCTCTAATAATCCTTAAGAGGGTCAATATCTACAACACTAATTAACCCTATGCACTATGTTACACTTGTCTGATAAATGAAATTTGTCAAATGAACAAGTTTTTTGGATGAATAATAATGATTATGAAAACTGTTTTTCCCATTCTTATCATTAAATAGTAATTCACAAATAGTTGAGACAACTTTAGCAAGTGGAGCTGGAAGACCTGAAAAAAAGAAATCATCATGTATATCTAATATAATAAAAAAATTAAGATGTCTACAAATTTGCTGTGAGCAAAGGACGAATACTAGATAAATGAAAATTTTGTAGACTCTTGGGGTGATAATATAGAATTCTGTTTAAAAACAAATCGCCAGCTCAGGTATATATAATGGAGATAGTATAGTATCATTAGTGCTACAATAATCTATAATATAAAAATGAATCGCAAAATGTGTTGGTAAGCGCATAACTCACCAACGGCTCTACCGATTTCACTAATTCTTTTTTTGTTGTGTTTGTTATTATCGGGAGAAGGTTCTTACGAAAAAAAATAATAAAACAGTTGTACAGAAAATTTCAGAAAGTAACTTTTCTTTTTCTCATACAAACTTTTTCTATTATGTGAGAGAAGTTTATGTTTACGTTACGGGATTAGTATTTAGTAGTAGTAGGTAGTAGTAGGAATGGGAATGGGAATGGGAATGAGAATAGGAATAGGAATGGGAATAGTAATGGGAATGGGAACGGGAACAGGAATGGGAACGGAATTGCACGCGGGTGGAAAATATGGCGGTACGAAGTTTTGCCGAGACAGCTAGTATATTATATATCTCACCGTTACTAGTCTTCATTGCCTGCTTCATCGGGCGCAGGCGTATGCCACGTGAGCCTCTCCTCATAGAACTGTATTACAACCTGTGGGCACCTAGTATTAGCTTGCTTCGCCGGCACCAAGTCCGCCTCGTCTGTACCCTGCCACTTCATTAGAAACATCAGCTCACCACTGCTGTCTGTTGCTCCTGTAGTAGTTAATAAACTATTTAGGTATTTTAGCGTGAAAGAGTAACAAACATCCACACAGACACGAAATCCAAAAATATATTTTTGTATTATTTGTCTGCTCACAATCATTCATAAAACATTACCCAAGGATTTTTCACAGTTACTTCACAATTTTATAATAGTATAGATATACTGACTACTAACCAATAATCTTCTCTGGTTCCAAGCCACGATCAAATCCTGATGCTTTCTTGTCATCAGATTTTGCTTTCTTAGCTCCCTTCAAGTCTGGCGTCGCTGCTACAGACTTGCGCTTCTTAATATCCTTGTCTACTTTTACTGTTTTTCCCTCTGCAATTAAATAATTGTAGGTATCATTTTCTGACCTTGGGCATTATTCTGTTTAACATCTAGTTCTAATCACAGTAGAAGTCATGGAAGAAATACTGGTGTAAAACTAACTCAAATGTGTCGGCTAATGTGTCGGCAGACATGCGTGGTTACAGTACTGTTGGTTAATCTGAATAAGGGGTGTGGGTCAATCTAACATGGCATAATGAATTAGCTTCAGTAGCTTAATGGTTCTAGCCTTAGCCTTATGATCAAGATGCCCCAGATTGAAATCCTGGTCATTATACTACAAACAATTTAACTTAACTGGGGGGGTTAATGGGAATAGTAGTATTTTCAGTTACTATTACTCTTTTAAAGAAAGAAAAAACAGTAAACTAAACAATGAAATGTCATACCAGCTTCTTTCTTTTTTCTGGCTTCTTCAAAGGCTTGAATGAGGTCTGGACAGTCAAGATTCTCCTCAGGCTCCCAAGTGTTGTCCTCATCACTGTAACCCTTCCATTTTAAATAGTACTCAACCTGTAAATATAAATTTCATACATTAATTTTCTGCATTTGAGGTATTAATATTATCTTTCTTCTTCAATTGAACATCAACACCTGGTTGCATTCAAGGTTGCACTTTGAAGCCCAAGGTAATGTCACCCCGGTCTGCGCCCGGAGAACCAGTCTACCCATGGCTGCTTCCCACTGTGCCGGCTGTTTCCCGCTGTGCCCTCTGCCAGTCAGAGGGACACGTGGAGAGTGTCAGTGCAGCCCTCTAGCCACTCCCACCTCTGCCAGCATTTGCAGCAGTCAGCAGCATCTCCCGTGATGAGTAGGAGGCGCTGCTCACCTTTTTTGCCTGGGTGCAACGCATGCGTCGGGGGCACCCTGTATACATATAGATTAGTAGAATTAATGAAGACCATTACTGTACCTTGTTATTTCTGACACGTCGATCTAGCACCTTCTCAACGGAGAATTCTTCCTCACCTTCAGGCTCGTCTTTCTTCTTGTCAGCCATTGGTCTGGAATGTTACCTTATTATCAATTTTGTCCATAGCTAGGTGGCAACTGAACCAAGTTGTATAGAGTAGCCTCCGATTTAGTTGTATCATATGATTTACACACAGAAGGGTGGTCTAGTCAAAGGGACTAGATTAGCCTTCCATAGACAACAAGGACTGCAAGGAGATTTAGGTTCTGGAGTGGATCTTATAGGAATACTTCAGTCCTTTGACCTTGAAGAGTTATGCTCCCTAGGACTCCTAGTAGGTACCTATAAACTAGTTACAATGTTATTGGTATATTAAAGATAAACTGTCAGTGAACAAAACAACACGTAGGTATTTTCAACAATGTACCTTTCTACGATTGTAATTTAATAGATTTCTGTTGATGAGGTTATCCAACGTTGTAAGAATGAGGATAATGAATGAACAATCTTGAAATTACCGCAGCAATTATATACGTCACAAGGTTTTAAATAAGGCAAGTATATAATGATTTTATTAACATTTATACTTACTAAATATGTGAGAAACTAATTAAATGTGTACCGTTTATTCAAATTGTATACAAATCAGTATCATGTCCCGCCATTTTGGCGTGTACAATGTTAAGCAGTTGCATAGCATTTCCTCACTATTAGCAATATACCCAATATAGCTCAGGTCAGAAATTAATACTACACGTTGAGAGAAAAACTTTTGGGACTTTTTTCAAGAAATACATACCTTTAGAACAATAAAATTCTCTGAAGAATATAGCCAGCCGGCGTATGATGTTTCACTTCGAGCGTTTGTTTTAGTTTTTAATTTTTTAGTCTATGGTATAAATTCTTTTTTTTCTCCATTCATGAAGCGGTGTCAAAATGACAGTAGACTGGTATTTTTCGACTGAAAACACTCTCTGGTCTACGTTACCAAAACCACCAAAACCGACCAAAACCAACTAAAACTAAAGTGACATACAATGTATGAAGTGGTGATATATGAAACAAATGTCAATAACATCACGAATCCCCAAAAACCTCTTATCAGTAATATGATGGTACTAAGATAATAAAAACAAAAATCAGCTTTTTCTATAGTGTTACAAAGCGTTAATCAACAAATGGAAGGTTGAACTCCGACGATTACTGTATACTGGGATAGACTAGATTCGGAAGGTGAAGGATTGAGGCTATGGCGCTTATTATGAAAGGCCGATTATACAGTTGAAAATTGCAATAGGCTATGAGAAGTGGAGTATACTCATGAGTCGAACCATTTTTGGCATGTGGCGTAGCCTCCTCTATTAATAAATTTAATCGACTAAAACCGAATAGATTAAATCGAGTAGCTAACAAACATTCGTCGATTTTTAAAATAATTTCTTGAGTCTAAGTATATATTGTATTTATCTGTGTGTCTATGTATGTCTCAATACGGGAAAGTTGTAAATAATTTTCATAAAAATTTAGACAAAGCTCATAAAGGGTAGCACGAGATAAATAAAAAGTGACCTAATGATTACCAAGTGAATCCTGAAAGTGATGGGAAACCGCAAATGGTGTGCCTTATGAAACAAAAAACTATCATTGCGCACGATACCCCAACGCCATTTTGAAGCGAAATTTTGTATGTAAGTGCCAAGTATTTCGCAATATTTTCAATTCTCACCCTCCTCTAGGGGATGTAATTGATAATTAACGATAACAGTGAATGTGAAACGCGCTTACAGAGGTTCCAGCATGTGATTAAGTGCATTGACTTATGCCCAGACTCGATGGTTGCATCGAGGTGGGTTGCGGCGCCGTTTATCTGGACCTCGCATTAATTAAATTAATAGTGCTATATTGAACTGACAAATTGTTAACTGACAATATGCTCTGCAGGCAGTATTGTGTGCAAAATTTATGCCAGGCCTAAACGAGTGTGGTGAATGTGGAATAGTGTAATTCGGCGTGGTTGGTGTTATCGGTGGCGTTTCCGACTGTTGCAGATAGCGGGTGGTGCGGAGGATGGCTCGGCCCGACGGGAACGCTCTAATTAACTGACGGACGCTGCCGGCTTACAGCTGGCGCAAGCAGTAGGTTCCTAGTTTTGTTTCTTACAAATTTTCGTTACACCACTACATTACTTTGACATTGATTTTTTACTGTCAAAATAATATTACACACAATTTTAGGTATTATCTCTTTAGGAAATTCATAGGTGGCTTTTCTGTCCTATCTTATAATTCAGGTAGAGATCTAAAATATGTTTATCTTCTTGTAAACTCATGCTTTATTATTATGATGATGGTTTTAAACTGAACAACATGTCATATGTTTGGTATTTTTTATACTTTATCAGCTGAAGTCCAGGCTATCATTGGTATCCATGATTCTTGTATTTAGGTCAGCTAATACTATGAAATTAAGTTTAAAAGTGCATAATTAGGGTGGAACTTCTATTTATACAGTTGTGGTTCATCCAAATATTGTTAGGATACAAAAAAGGTATAGAATTCTTTGTGATATCTCTGTTTATTTCTATGATTAATAAGTATTACTTTTATATCACCTACAACTTACATTTGATTGGTTATATATTGTAGGTTAGGAGGTCATAGACTTGATTACATTGAGGGGCTGTATGTTATTAAATAGTCCATAAACTGTTTTAGTAATAAGTAATTCCATTATTAGAATTTTTGGTCTGAAGTTGTTGTAACAACTGCTTATTTGATCATTCTTATTTGCTTCTCTACTACCATTACAATTAAATTTTATTATTTCCAATTTCAGTGCCATAATTGAAATAATTTAATTTAAATTCAATTTTGGTAATAAATTAAAAAGCATGCAAAAACTGGACATTCTTAGTTTTCAAATGTTTAAGGAAATTACTGTGTTTACCTGTTTATTCAATTAATAATATTTATTTAGTCATCACATAGAAATTAATTTTAATGTAAAAAAGAAAGGTGTATGTAAAATTTGCAAAACATAGTAGGTAATTTTTATCTTACTTACATAATATCTTTGGGGATAGTAACATGCTTCTTGAATCAATTTTGATATAAGGCCTCTTTTCATAATGTTGTGGTTGTGGTCTTCAAATAAACTTATTGTATAATTTATTTATGTTGGTCCCACAGCACATTCAACTGCAGGTAACAATTTAATATATATAATTAAACCAATTACAGGTCTTACATATAAAATAATAATAGAAATAGTGTACAATTTAATGCAGTTTATGATTGATTATATTTTAGCTATCTGTATTACTCTTCTATACTAGTAACAACTCACTACCAACACTGCAGCATTGAGTATGTAAAGAACCCTTCACTGTAGTGCCACCTTGCCACAGGGATACTGGTGTTGAATATCATAGTCTACAACAATAATACACAGACTACTAAATCTTAGATTATGTCTTCCCTATTAAGTTTCTATTGTATTTCATTTGTAATGTAATAAAACATAATATGGTGCACAAATAATTCAACCATTTGACATAAAAACTACAAGCCACAAGATAACTAATTCATACCAGGGTAACTGTATTACATTTCTGCAACAAGCTCCCTAATTAAATTAGAAATCTACCCATAAATAAATTTAAAAGTTTAATTAAAAAGAAACTTTACCAAAATTTCATACTGGACCAGCCTTAGTGTAAAAATAACTATAGTTCTGTTTCTACTAGGCTACTAAAAGTACTGAATTTGATTATGTGAACATGTTTGTACATAGACCACAAAAAGTCTACTTGAGTTTCTTACTAGATTCTTCTTACGATGGAGCAGTCAAGAAGTTGGTATTCAGTATAAGAATGTTAATATCCCAAATTACAGCAATTACAAGCACATATAGTGGAATTATAGCATTCAAAAAGTATATATTCATAAAACAACTAGTACAATTAAGTTTTTTTATCAATTTTAGTATTTACTTCTCATTGAGTCCCATACATTTTGAAATACCGTAACTAAGTTGACTTTACTAACTCCACCTACAAATGGAGTTTGAGGGTTGCATATTTGATTTAAAGCTAAAATGATATTTCATACTTAATTTTCTTGCAGTTCAAAATGCCACGACCTGGCAGTCTCAAAGACCCAGATATTGCTGAATTATTCAGTAGACATGATCCAGAGAAGATATTTGAGGATCTTCGTGAAATTGGACATGGATCTTTCGGGGCGGTCTACTATGCTCGCTGCAATCTCTCTAAGGAGATTGTGGCGATTAAGAAAATGTCATATGTGGGGAAGCAGAGTGAAGAGAAGTGGCAAGATATATTGAAAGAAATTAAGTGAGTAGTTTTTTGTTGATTATTTTCCTATAAAATACCTAAATTCTTAGTCAATGAATTGAACAAACAATTGTTTTTATGTACCATCATCAATTAAGTTTCAAAAAACAGACAGTAAAACGAAAATAGTCTAAAATGAAAGTAATAATGAAGAGCTGTAATTCATTCACTGCACCATTCATAACACTTTTTTTTAGTCATAAAATGTGCATTGTTATTGTATCTACAGCTACACTAAGACCATTTATACTGCACATGTTCATGTAGTGTGTAATTCATTGCAAACATTTTTTAACTCTTGAAATGCTCATAATTTAGATGATTAAACAATAACTAGGTATTTTATGTAAAAAATAAAGCCCGCCCAAGTGTAATGTTCTGAGGTACATTTCACGTGGATATGCATGTATCTATATACCAACAATTACCCCTTTTTTTAACGTGCGGGAATCCCCACGAATACCACCCCCGTCCGCCATCAGGAGTGGTTATGTCGGAATCGAACCGAGCGACGGCCGCCCTGTCACCCAACCGTCGGCGCGCAGACAATCAGCTCGCCTCCCGCTCGCTCCCCACTGCGCCCTCTGCTAGTCAGAGGGACACGTGGAGAGCCTCGGAGCAGCCCTCCAGAGGGCCACTCCCACCCAGGCCGGATTGGCCGCAGGCAGCAGCGTCTCCCGTGGCGAGTGGGAGGCGCTGCTCGCCTCCGTTGCCCGGGTGCACCACGTGGAGGTTCCGGCCCGCACCCAACACACACACAACCCACCTGATGGGGAGCGGTCACTGTGGCCTATGGACGTGTGCAACACCAGGAACGGCGTCACACTCGCGCTACCGTCCCTGGTGGGGGATTGGGGGAAATCGGAAGGGGATGGTTGAAAGCGTTTCTGTGCTAACACTGCAGGAGACTATGGTCTCCCCTCAGTGACTGCACATGATCCCTTCAGTGAGCTTTGGCTGCCCTACTTACCGCCGCGCCGGGAACACAACAAATCATAGGATTACTAAGTATATAAGATTTACATCATACCTTACCTATAGCTAAGTACCTTTTATTGTTTAGATTCCTGAAGCAATTGGACCACCCAAACACTATCGAATACAAGGGATGCTACAAACGAGAACATACGGCATGGCTCGTCATGGAGTATTGTGTCGGTTCCGCATCAGATATTATAGAGGTAACATATTAAAGTTAATAAAAAAATTAGTATTCTAGGATAGTGTAGTATTCTCAGGGAGACTGATAAGCCAGCGCAGCGGTCCGGTTGCCATACGAACATGTATGGCAGTCGTTACCCGTAAAATCGACGGTATTTGGAGCCCTAAAAGTTCGATAATTGGTCTAAATACAGAACTTCGATATCGCCAATGGGTTGTAGAGGTCAGATGGCAGTCGCTTCACGAAAATACGGAAAATATCAAGTATGCCACTTCGTAGTTAGACTGAAAAAGCCGACGCTAACTGAGTTGGGACAAGGCTCAGAGAATGATGAGTATTCTAAGGGCATTCAGTCCAGTGCTGTATAAAAAACAAAAGTAAGTTATAGTAACTGGATACATGTTGTACATAGGAACACCCTGGCTTGGGATATATCACTTGGTTTCGGCAGACTAACTGGGAAGTAATTGACTTGATTGACTGGAAGTTTTCATAGACTCTTAGCTGTAGTTAACCTTACCAAGTTCTTCAGGGCACATGGCAACCTCACATGTGAGCTACACCTACCGATGGACGCTTTATTGTACCAGATTATTTATTAATTTATCTCATTTAGGTATCATGATACAATTAACATAAAGGAAAATTAATGAAAAGTTGCGGTTAATTATTATGGTCGAGAACATAGTAGGTATTGCGTCATAATAGTAATTCAAAACATTCAGATTTAATTTTCCAGGTAATTTAAGGATTTGATCGATTATTTTACAGTTACAATGAATTTCGTATAAATAAGATTATGTAATTACGAGTATTAACTGAACTGCATAGACACCATTACAGTAGTAACAATAAGTTTGAATTGTGATATTCGCGTAAGATCATTTGAAAGAACCCAAACAAACTTATCAAACTAAAATTGAATAAAGAATTTAAATTATGCACTTATTGAAGTTCAGCATTCGCTCATCATTTCAGATTTACGTTCAGCCAAAAACCAGATTTCTCGATAGTCAAATACCCAATTCAATGTTTAAAAGTATTTCAATACATCTTACTATCAAATATTTTGAGATTATCTCTGACTTGTCCGAAAATTCCCATACACGTAACCGATAAGAAAAAATGATGTTTATCACTGGGTCGTTTATAGCTAATGCGACAATTTTGAATGAATGAATAACACACTTGCTCAAGGAAATTCGGATATTTTCATAGTTCCGTGAAACGGGTATGTTTCGCGGAACTCAATTTGTATGATAATTGATAAATTATATATGAAAACGTAACTAAAGAGAAACTCTCTTATGATTGATTGTGGAGCAGTGACTCACTTCGGAACACAACACAGTTAAGCAATAACATTATATTCGTAGTTTTACAAGGTTAATTTGTATGTAGAATTATAACTATTGAGTAAGAATATTGTAAAAAATATATATTATATACAAGATAATAATGTATTACGTATTATAACAATATACCTAGTGTGATTCCTACTTGGTACTTTAACTACTTTAATGTATGATTTTCTGTCAGCCGTATTCATTATTATTACGATCAGTTTCTCCTTAAACCAGATGTACATTATAGGTAAACAATCCAATTATTTTGCATCGATTATTGTATATCTGTAATTCACAAACTCAAAAATAGAATGATAGTTTATGGCTAGATCAATTGCTGGGGTAGAGATTTCAGTGTTTCTGTTGGAGCTACACATGACCATGACTCTGCCCTTTAGGTCAACAGCAATATGTAACCACCAGTACAAATGGAGTGGTTTTGGACTGTTTATACCCTCAACCTCATGCGGTAATCCCCACGGATACCACCCCCGTCGCTCTTCTTTATCTGACTTCAATATTTGTTTGTTTAAACTACTACTTTTTGATGACGAAGAGGACTGATAAAAATGTAAATAACATGTATTTTTATGCAATCTGGAATATCACATATTCTGTGAAGGCGTTGCTAGAAACGTCTGTAACAGATCATGGTTATGGATGAGTCAGTCAGGCGAGACCACTTGTAAGTTATTGATTTGTGGTAAAGGAAGTCGAACAATTTCATCGCTGATTTCACGACTCGGCGTCACAGGCCATGCGCTTAAATTTGTTTTTATTTAGCAAATGTGCCGCAAATTAAAGCCAGTTGCAAGAACCTTCTCAGAAATGATATGACTAAGTATCACATCCGAAATACTCTAATATCCTTACTGCACAAGCTGTTATTATAAAAACAAGAATCACAAGTCGTGTTTTGACTCATCTATATTTTATCTTTACGATGCTTGTTGACTTTATTTATCAGTTTGAAATAATTTTAATAACTACGCATGTATTTTCGTTTCACGATTGGTATTTCGAGATGCTTTATTTTCATATCTGGCGAATACCTACGTGCGACCCACTTTTTATTTATTGTTCTTTACTTCTTTTTTTGTTATCGAAAGTTTTTGTTTTACTTTTACTGTTTTACTCGATTATATACTTAAAAGCGGTATTGAACCTTTTAGCCTTAGGTCATATTATTTGCATCCCTAAGTATATTATGCCACTGAGCATGTGCATTGTTTAGTGTTCCTGAGAAATTCGACGTGATGGCTACAACTCTACAGAAAGAGCGACTAAGTACACACTTCAATAGTAGAATGATTATCTAATGACCTCCCTGCCAACATCAGTTTGGGATTCCTAAAAGGGGAAAAAGACTTATAAGATCGGCAACACGTACATGACACCGGGATGTTGCCAACTGAAATAGGGTCTGGAGACAGCAGGCTTTTCATTATTCGGGTCGTATGCCAGTTTGCCGCTGATGCTGTAAACCTACATACTAAGAACAGCATACAAAAATGGGGTGACCTACTATAGGTTACAACTTAGCGCTAGCCTGTGAAGCTATTAGGCGATAAGATAGTAGCGGCTTAAACCAAGTACGCATGCTTACGGATAGTTTTTTCTTTATTTCTTTGTATGTAAACAAACAAGCGGTAACGTAACTGCGTTGGCGTTGGCATTGGCCTTGCAACCGAAATGTTGCAACACTATTAAAAATTGTATTTCCTTTCAAATATGTAAATATTATGTATACTGTATAACGGCCTCTGGGGCGTAGCGGTAAAGCATTCGACTGCAACAGGGAGCGCGGGTTCTGTTCCTGCTCAGTGCAAATATTTGTATGCATGAATATGTCTATTTGCATTGGTCTGGATGTTTCTATGCATAATATGTACCTATATCTTTACAAAAAAAGCTTATAAGAATGTTTATCCGCATTCTAGAAACCATAACACAAGCTAGTTAAACTATGATCACTCTGGGTCTAGAGAGCACTGAGTAGATAGAATATTTATTTGTTTTTTTTTTACATTTTAGGATAATAATGACTTTACTACAATGGATGGGATTTACTGATCCTTAATCAGTAAATTCTGGGCGAGAGAGATCCTTAATACAACCAGGTCTTAAAACTGAGATGATGCTCATGATAGTCGTGTTTCGTTGTTCGTAGGTACACAAGCGACCGTTACGCGAAGAAGAAATAGCCGCAATATGTGAAGGCGTCGTATGCGGGCTGTCTTATTTGCACAGCTTAGGTAGGATACATCGAGACATCAAGGCTGGTAACATCCTGCTGACGGAGAACGGGACCGTCAAGTTGGCAGATTTTGGAAGTGCCAGTATCAAGTGTCCAGCTAACAGCTTCGTGGGCACTCCGTACTGGATGGCACCTGAAGTTATACTTGCCATGGATGAGGGACAGTACGATGGCAAGGTCAGTATTCTTGCATTTTTTGCTATATTATTTTTTAACTAAGTACATGTTAAATAGAAGTAGCCCTAAACAAACCCTTTTAACATTCGTTTATATTTTGTTCGGTTCGGTTATGTTATGTTATGTTATATTATATTATATTTTTTGGCCCACTGGCACTGTGTTTGGATATTTTTGGGACTCCACCAAGGGCTTTGGTTTCCAAGCCAACCTCCTGCCGGTACACCTATTGATTGACGGATGAAGCTCTGGCGAAGGTTTTACTATCGGGGCTGGGAGTCAAACGGCAGTCATTCCCATGAAAGCCTTATAAGTCAAACCATAAGGTGGGTAAGGAGATCTGACACTGAGAATCTGAACTCAAAAGTGAAAGCCTCGTATGAAGTCAGGAACAACGCTAATATAATGATAATAATTTGTGCCAAGCTTCGGCAAATAGGGTATTATATTTTTTACTACTGGATTGTTTACTAATATTTCAATATAAGTGTACTTGAAGTCGCCTATGAACTTGCACTAAATACAAGTTGTACTTTCAGGTAGACGTGTGGTCTTTAGGGATAACGTGCATTGAGTTGGCGGAACGCAAGCCTCCGTACTTCAACATGAACGCAATGTCGGCGCTATACCACATCGCACAGAACGACTCACCCACCTTGCAGGTGAGTTACCTACAAGTATGTATGTTCACTTCACATTTACACTAACCTGCTTTTAACATAAATAGGGTACATGACTGTAGAATTTATATTTTTACCATGATTTAGTTTGGTGAACAGTATACCGCTTGGATCGCTCAATGATTGCCACATAGTGATTCCGATAGTAAATTCGGTAAATAGGCTCACAGTTGAGTGCACTGAAGATCACAATATGCGTAGATTGGACAGGATTTTTCTCGAATGTAGTCGAATTTGACTTATCTTTGATTTTCTTTTCTTAAAATTGTCATGTACTCTATTACTACTAACACCAGACTGACTACTATAAAGAGGCAACCAAAACGTTGAACTACTTAAGAAACTGGGATTTTCTTTTGCCAAGTTTTAATTTCCTCCTTTTTGCATTGTATTGTATGATGTGGTTGCTTCATTATACGAGTTTGTTGACCGATTCATAATTTGTAAATGTCCTGTTTTTGTCGTTTGGTTTTAATACTATTGAAATTGCATACTTTTTAGTGTAAAATATACTTATTGCAGCGTATTCCAATAAGCATGCGTTTTCGTAACGTTTTTTTATCCAACTATAAACTTTTTTGCACCATAAATGCACCCTTTATGGAAACTACAAACTTATTTCTAACGCGTATTAATTATTCGACAGGCTCCAGAATGGACGGATACATTCCGATTTTTCGTCGAAGCCTGTCTTAGAAAGAATCCCCAAGAACGTCCTTCGTCCGCGGGCTTACTTGCACACATCTTCCTCACGCGACAGAGATCTCCAAATGTGCTTGTCGATCTCATACAAAGGACTAAAGCGGCAGTACGAGACCTCGACAATCTGAACTATCGGAAGATGAAAAAGATACTGATGGTGGATGGAGATAACGAAAGTGCTATTGGTACGTACTTATCTGTTATATTTAGAAACACTTGACCGACTTATCCAATCGATTGACCTTTTTATCGTACGATTGATGGCTATATCATGTATATTGTGTTATACATACTAAACAAATTGGTAACTACCAAGATAATACTTGAAAAAAAGGTAAAAAATTATTTAAAAGTTACGGTACGTCGACGATTCGATCAAGACCAAATGCCCTAAGTGTAGCTGGGAGGATTAAAAAAAAAGATATAATAACTGACTAAATTTTGCCCGACCATTAAATACTGTTTCACATAAAAGAAAAATAACTGCAAAATTTATTGGAGCATTTTATCCTTATTACCGTCGATTCCTATTCGCCTAATTTCACCCCATACATCGTCTGATATATTTGAAAATCATGACCGTTGGTGTTTGTGGCCGACCACCACTATGAATTGTTTTCGATGGCCCGCGCAAGCTTGTATTTCAGGAGATAGTACACAGTCATAAATTAGCCAAATGTTATATTGCTGTATGTCCGTTCGGCAGGAGACAGTGAAGAGACGGCGGAGGAGCGGTCGGGCGGTGATAGCTCCAAGTCGAACTCGGCTACCTCGGAGCACAGCGCGGCGGGCGCGTCCAGCCAGAGCTCGTCATCCGGCAGTCTGCGCCGCCGGCCGCACCCTGTACGTACCCTCGATTTCACATAGGCCTTGTCCACACTGTGTTATTTCACCGCGCGGTTATATCAATATACACAAGTTGTATAGTGTAACACGCACCTGCCAAAAATACCATCTTCATCCTCCTAGCGAATTTCCAGATCCGTCCAAACTTTAAACTTTGGAGCCCGGGATTCCCCTTATTATTTTTGATTGGTATATCGCCTTGCCGAGGGGTACTGCCGTCTGACCTCCCAGTACTGCACCAGAGCCGTGTCCGTTGCTTAGGAGGTAAGCTCGATTTTGGCCCCAAAGATGTTGGTAGAGCTCTGTACACTACTGACTGTAGACAGTCTATTATTATCATTAAATTCAAGTCTCATCACTTAAAAAAAAAAGACTATCTAGTGTGTCCAGTTTAGTGAACATAATAAAAAAGATACTATATTTGAAAGCAATTTAATTGACTGTTTAAACTATCTGCAGGTGAATGCAAATCATCACAGCCAACATCAACAACAACCACAGTATCAACTAAATCATCAACATTCATCACACTCCACGAGGTGAGTACTATATGCAATAAAACATTATAAATGTAATAAAAATGTATATAAAGCATTACTTAGTTGACAAAATGTAGACATATGTCTCTGCCTACCCCTTCAGGGAAAGCCTGCATGTTTAAGCTTGGTGAACAGCCTTAGTAGTCATATCAGTTGCATCATAACATGCATGTAAGTGGTGTTGGTCATAATTCGTCAAGTTCTTAAAACATTTTCATTGACTAAGTAAGCGTGGTAACCAATATAGTGCTTTTAAATGGAGAAATTTTCATTATTTAGTTAAGATAATGTATTCAATGATTTCAAATCAATAAGCCAAATTCAGGCTGGGTATCCACCATACATATTCACTGTACTCTGCGCATCTGCAACTGGTCCAAAGAAGATGGTACGCGCACTAACACAAGAAAGTATGCCCCCTTATGTTTGCTTATAAATTGCCACCAATTGGAACGTGTAGCATGCATGGATGCAAGCTCCATTGCAGATGCGTGGAGCGCAGTTTCAGTGTCCGATCATAGTGGATATTGGTTTCGTCTTGGGACAATTTTCCGCCACTGATGCATGGTATGTTTTATATGTTTCAATAGGGATGATGATAATTATGGTCTTCAGATTTTACCAATACTACATACTTAACTAAACGTATTAGATAGAAAAAATGTACAAATTAACACTATTAAGTAAACTGAAAATATGATTTTTCATTTTTTTATTAGTTTGTTTATAAAATAGTTCGAAAAATGAACAATCAAATTAAGCCAAAATTAATTACTTTTAGGTTCCTTACAATAGTAATGTAAAATACATTTTTTATTGCACTTTACTAACATTCACTTTACATTCTACGCGCTACCTAGTTGTGACGTCACTACAAAGCAGCACTACATTGTTATTTGGTGGTGCGAGAATATTTTTAAAACTAGAAGTAGTAACGTCCGAAATGAGCTGTCCGACTGGGGTAGTACCTCCGCCCTACAGAACACCGCGGCCATAATAACCATCGAGTTGTGTTCCCGCCGGTAAGTAGGGTAGCCAGAGCTCAATTTACCCCTCCTCCTCCCATCCCTTCCTAGCCTCCCCACTCCTTCCCAGCCCTCCCCCCTTCCCTTCAGGGTAGGCAGCGCGTGTGTGACACCCTTAGTGTTGCACACGTTCATAGGCCACGGTGACCGCTTCCCATCAGGTGGGCCGTGTGCTTGTCTGCCACCTAAGTAGTATTAAAAAAAAAAAAAAACTAGAAGTATCATAAAATGATGTAAAAGTAAAAAGAAATTAGTCGTCATCCCTATTAAATCTAGTCGTATTATTGTTGTAGATATATGTAGTTTAGCATTTGCACTTGTATATAGTAGAGCTTTGCACACTGGATAGAATGCACTTGGCTTTCAGACGCGTACGCAAGAGCTGGCTTTACTCATGTTGGTGTTTCCTACGCAGAGAGAGCGAGAGTCCTCTGCCGGGCGCCCACGATGACTACGTCAATAGAGACGCAGTGCGTGACTACGCTAACCGTGACTCTCTTTGTGATGATTATGGTGATGACTACGCCAACCGCGACGCTATACGTGAGGCGAGGGAGCGGGAGAGGGACCGCGAGAGGGACAGGCACGCCAATGAGTACCGCGAGTATGTCAACGCGTCTGCGGCGTGGCAACAGGACGCGGGCGATGATAATAGGAATACCCAGCGTCGGCAGACTAGTAAGAGTAAGTATAAATACTAGAAACGCGAAGGTGTGTGTGAATCTGTGAATGTATGGTTGGCTGATTGTTGATCAATCACGCTTAGATGGGTAAATGAACCTGGTTTGCACTGCTACCAAATTGGGGTCGTAAACCTTTGCACATAAATTCTATATTTTCGGAATTGATCATCCATGCTCAGTAAAAAAATTGCGATATCGGTCAGAGTGACGATTGGGCGAACGCCAATCTATTACATCTTAGCACTGTCACTAAATGAGTTCAGAAATAGCGAACCGCTTGCTACATCGCGATGTCTACACTGTTAATATTAACGCGAATAAAAGATTTGCCTTTAAACTGAAGCGCTCCTAACGATATTTCAAACCCATTAGGTGTGGGGTAACCGCCGTTTAAAAGAAACTATTTCGTACATAAAGTATACTTATCCTTGATTTCTAATGTTGATATAATTGCAGGTATAACAAACAACGTGTCGGCAGCCATGTCTTTAGTGTCCGAGCACGGCGCGAACAACTTTGCGACGATACGAACTACTAGCATCGTTACTAAACAACAAAAAGAACATAACCAGGTAATTGCTTTCTGTGCTTGGACATAGTCTCCGACATGAGCAACAGAATGATTACTTCGCCAACATCGTCTGGGATTGCTTAATCCCGATTGCAAATTTTACATGTTGAAGGCCAGAGTTCATTCTCTTACGCTTTCTCCTTTTTATGTGGGTTGTTTTGACTACGGGAGCAACCTGACATCCGATTTCACGGAGCATGTTTTCTGCACAATAAACATCTTTGGTGGGGTCCATACCAGCGAATATCAGATGAAGCCAGAGCGCGGGTATATCTTTTTGAGTCGGCGGCTAAAGTAGAATGGTTATATTAGAAAGACTATGTATGTATATGGAAAAAATAGAAAATCGGACTCTGTTCCCCAAAATGAAGAAGTGTGCGGCAAATTCGCGAATATGTGCTTATTATGATGTTAGGGTAGCGGGTGTTTGCTTGAGTGGTTGTGTTATGTTCCAGGAGATGCACGAGCAGATGTCGGGCTACAAGCGCATGCGGCGCGAGCACCAGGCGGCGCTGCTGAAGCTGGAGGAGCGCTGCAAGGCCGACGTGGAGGCGCACAAGGCGCAGCTCGACCGCGAGTACGAGGCGCTGCTGCAGCAGCTGTCGCGTGAGCTCGAGCGGCTGCAGGTACGCACACACACACACACCATTGTGTTGTGACGATGTATGGATGTTCCTATTTATATGTTTCTGGATGAAAGAGTAAAAAACCTTTTCATCCAGAAGTCTATATGAAGTTTGGCACAGATATGGTTTGGAATTGCACATTCTTCAGAATTGTCAAAAAAGACGATGAAAGTAAATAATGTAGTAGCGAAATAATTTGAATTTATAGAGCAGCTGCAACCGCTGACACGGTTTCAAAGCCTATTTGTTATCTACCTCTTATACTAATTTTTCCCATACCGACCTCGTTGCAATACTCTGAACAGCACATGACCTTACAATCATTTTACTAAAAATACTGAGCTATGTAATTAACATTCATAGACGAAACACGCACAAGAGTTGGAGCGCAAACAGAAACAGAACACGGCGACCGAGAAGAAATTGGTGAAGGACATTACCGCGCGGCAGGAACAGGACCGGAAGGCGTTCGAGACGCAGCGCAAGCGCGAGTACAAGGCCAACAAGGAGCGGTGGAAAAAGGAACTCAGCATGGACGACGCCACGCCCAAACGGCAACGGGATGCCACGCTGCAGTATGTACCACTCTACTGTCTATTATACTTTAGGATTATTCTATCAAAAAATATAAAACCTTTTTATAAGGAACTGTCATGTATGAAGAAGTCATCATCCGCCGAGCCTTTTCCTAACCAAGTTAGGCTTGTCTGCTACCTAAGTGGTATGAAAAAAGGTTGTCGTTTATCTACAGCATTGCCGAACCTCAATGTTTTATGTGAAACTATTGCCATATATATATATATTATGGGTTGTATCCATGGCGATTTCGAAGTTCTGTAGTTGGTCTAATAATATAGAACTACTGGTTGTCAAACTTTTGTACTCCAATTACCCGTAACGAATGCGATAGGCATCGCTGGCTTAAGCTGTTCACCGATACACGGTTATCTATTACACTAAGATGCCCACTGCAGAATCATGCATGCATCGAGTATTTGGTAAAAACCAAATTTTACGCATATTTATGATTAGGAGAACATATATTTACTAGGTTGCCTATCAAAATGTGGCCGCTAATATGTTTAATTCAATTATTGCTAATTCATTTTTCATGATAAGTTTTAATGTTTGAATTTTGACACATTGCTAAAATAGCTTTGACTTTCACAAATCATAGAAGTTTTTTTAATATTCTAATCTATTATTCAGTACTTATCAAGCATGTCGTACATACTCACCAGGTCTCAGAAAGACAACCTGAAGCAAGCGGAGGCGGCGGAGGAGGCGCGGCTGGTGCGGTCGCAGCGCGAGTACCTGGAGCTCGAGCTGCGGCGGTTCCGCCGGCGCCGCATGCTCGCCGTGCACCACAAGGAGCAGGAACTGCTGCGCGAGGTAAACCCTACTCTACCACTACGAGATCTATACTATTATACAATTGATAAGTAGGTGTATCTACATTGGAGATATTTAAAAAGAACACTTAGATTCTGATCACAATTTTTTTCAAAATAACACGAAAATGACGACCATCTAGGCGGAGCCGTGGGCGTCGTACTATACGTGCCCATCACAAAATTAACCGCCGCGCCATCGCGCCCCGATTTCACCAATAAATAATAAAAATTCCCATTGAACAGTTTGGGTATATTTGCCATAAAGTTTGGCGGTCATTCATATATTGAACAACCTTAATTCATTTAATAATACCGGTAACTTGCCCACAGGAGCTCAACAAGCGACAGAACCAGCTGGAGCAGGCTCACGCGATGCTATTGCGGCATCACGAGAAAACGCAAGAACTGGAGTACCGACAGCAGAAAGGCGTGCACGCTCTCAGGTACGCTTACTAACATTACTTTGCCCTGGAATGGGATGCAAGCTAAGTTTTGCAACGAAATTGTACATAGCACTTTATGCATACAAATTCAATACGAATCAAAATCCAGCGTCTTCCGGGGAATTCTGTGTCCAAGCTGATTCTCCATTTTATAGTAATACATGACAGCATTGTTTGAAGCCACCAAACAATTTAATTGTTGTTTTCCTACCAGCATAGTCAGCTCCCAGTTGGATCCATAGTCCGCACTCTGGAGCCAGAGGTCCGCTTATTGTTTTTGATTGGTATGTCGGCTTAACTTCTGTTTCTTGTTTCCTTCTGTTAACCGCTTGACCTGCCGACGTTGAGATGAAAGCTTACCCCAGAACCTCGTCAGCTGTTCAGCAGGTGCACTGGCCAGCAGATGAGGGTGGCTTGACCATCAAGTATGATGGTAGGGCTCTCTACACCCTGTATTGTTGCTCTCCGTTAGTCTTTACACTTCGGTCTGTCTCCTATATATTTGATTTATCAGTGTCAATATCTGGTGTGTTCCGTTCCAGAGAGGAGCAGTTATCGAACCAGCATGCGACGGAGCTCGCGAACCAGCGCGAGTACATGCAGCGCGCCGAACACGAGCTCCGCAAGAAGCACGCGCTGCAGCTCAAACAACAACCTAAGAGCCTCAAAGTATGTTCCCTGTGTTGAATTGAATAACCAATCGTCACTGTGTGTAATGTGCCCTATCGATCAACTAACATGCATACTGATTATCAGTAGTCAGGAATGCCAGTTGATCATACATCTATTGAAAAACTGAAAATAAAAATGAGTATCAGTAAACACGAATGAGCATCAGTAAAACAATTGAAGTAGATCGATTGATGCTCAATTAGTTTTTACTAATGCTTTTTTGTGAAAATTGATATTTTAATACAATAGGAATATTAATTTACATATTTATTTGAAACGACTTTACATATTTTAATATTAACTACAACATGTATTTGACATTGCAGCAAAAAGAGATGCAGATCCGCAAACAGTTCCGCGAAACGTGCAAGATTCAAACGCGCCAGTACAAAGCGCTCAAAGCGCAGATACTACAGATGACTGCCAAGGTAAGTACTCACAAATAACAGCGATATTTCGTCCTTCATTTTGTCGCCGAGCAAATATGTAGTGAATAGTGAAGTACATTTTGTTATATATTGTCGTATATTGTAATTATTTAGTTAATCGTATGTCATAACAGGAACAACAAAAGGAAGTGATCAAAACGTTGAAAGACGAGAAACGTCGCAAGCTGGTGTTACTGGGCGAGCAGTACGACCAAAGCATCACGGAGATGCTACAGAAGCAGACTGTGAGATTAGATGAAAGCCAAATGGTAAGGAACCAACATAATATTCTGCGGCTCGTTTCATTTACCCCGGGGTATAACTGGCAATTGTTGCCTAATCCAATCCTAAAAACAGTTTAGAAAAAAAACAACAGAAGTGAAATTAAGTTGTATTTATAACTAACTAGGAGACTTCCCAGAACACACGTTTTCACATATAAATAAACTTTCCGCCTCTGATTTTGTAAAAGGACTAATCAACCAATGATACGAGACCTTTGAGCCCGTGATTAGTTTTGTGTTCTATAACTTAAAACATTTTTTGGCCCTAACTAAATAAATGTAAATACAAAGAAAATATTCACGCCTTTCTTACTCCTGTGTAGGCAGGACAACAGCTTGTTATTTGCTTTTATTTATACACACTTACTAGCGCAAATTTAGTATACTAATTGTTTCATGTCATGAAATACGAGTACACACTTAGTGGACAATCTTGTTGGTGCATAGATGGAGTGCCAGCAGCTGAAGATGCAGCTGGAGCACGAGCTGGACATGCTGACGGCCTACCAGAGCAAGAGCAAGATGCAAGCCGAGGCGCAGCGCAACCGCGAGCGGCGCGAGCTCGAGGACCGGGTGGCCGTGCGCCGCGGCCTGCTCGAGCAGAAGGTATGCAACCCCTTAGCATATATTTAACCGACCTTGAAAAAGGTGAGTCTCAATTCGGATGTTCATATTTTTTATGTATGTTCGCGTATAAATCTGTCATACCAGACCCCGTAGACAAATGTCAGTGTATTCCGTAGCGTAAATCGCTACGGAATAGAAACGATTAGGTCGACCAATCACATCCAAGCTCGTCGCCGGCGTACGATGCGCGCGCCGCGGCGGAATCACGAGCTGGAGTGTGATTGGTCGACCTAATCTATTCTATTCGATACGATTCGATAGCGATTTAGACTTTTTCCACTGGGCTACGGGCACAGGTGCCCCACGACGTTGCCACATAGAAAGTATTTTAGTATTTTAAATAATTTAGAATTTGACTTAGATTAGAAGACTTCATTTTGATTTTAAAAACAATAATTGTTATTATAGACATTTATTCCATCCAATATGGTCCCATTTAAATTTCGTAAAGATCTGATCTTGACGATTCGCCCTCGCTGCCTGGGCCTGGTAACCGTGGGGACATCCACAAAAAAAGCTTGTTAGGCTGGTGTAAGCGTGAGATTTATGCTGTCGATCGTATTGCTAACGCCGCGCCGGTTCTCTTGCTAACGCCGCGCCGGTTCTCTTGCAGATGGAGTCGGAGTGTGCGCAGTTCGTAGCGGAGCGCGCCGAACGCACGCGCTTGCTTCACGAGCGCCACGAGCGAGAACTCGAGCACTTCGAGATCGAGAGCGCACGCCTCGGCTTCAGGTAATACTGTGCTGTGATTGTTGATGTATTGACAGTTTCACTGTTAACAGTTCATGTAATAGGCTACCTGACAATGTTTGTTATCTACTTACGTATTAATTATTGAATCCGCTAGAATTATCTTTGCATCTCCGGATAAAATTCCAATGGCCATTGAAATAAAATTGTTATTTCATCATGTACAATGATAGTTTATTATGTTTAGGTACCAAGGTCGTTTATGAATATGACCTGGGTTATAATGTTGAATGTAAGAATGAATCCAAATTGTTGCGAATTTTACATTTTGCGAAGTTAACATTGTATTCCAGAAGGTTTTTCGTGTACAGTAATAAAGCATTGTCGTTGCAGCGCGATGGCCATCGCGGAAGGTAGCCGGGACGGGTACGGCGACGAGGAGCAGTCGCTCTCGGGCTCCATGCTGTCGCTGGCGCACAGCAACTCGTCGGCGAGCTTCGCCGCCGGCTCGCTCTAACCTCCCGCACGCCCCCTACTGCTGCTGCCAACACACGCACGCACACGCGCACACACACACACACACACACACACATACACACACACACACACACATACTCTCCGACGCACACACACACCCTCATGGTATAATAATATACTTCGCCAGGTATGGCATTCCCGAGACACAGCGGTCACGTGAGAGACAAGCCTGCGTCAAAACCAAAATTAATTTTAAAAATTACGGTAATTTTAGTTTCAGTATTAAAATTTTCGTGTAGTGTAATAAAACAAACATAATGACGAAGTGGTTTTTATATATTTTTGAACATACTGATGACTTAAAATGTTCCCAGATTCGTGTTTTCTTGCAATTAGATAGTGACGTAAGCGTTTGTCGCTCCCGGAACGTGAAACCTTTTCTTAAACCATGCACACCCTCACATACACACACACACACACACACACACACACACACACACACACACACACAAACAACACTAAATAGGTGATTTTTCAAAAAAAAAATGTGTAAAAACATCGATACTGTTGTTGCAAACCAAACTAATTTTACTTTAATACGTATGTATGTAATAGTAACATAATGATTATAGAAAATTGATGAAACATTTTTGAACTGTCAATTAGTCCGTAATATTTATTTGGGGATAAGCACCTAGGTCTGCGATTAAGAAATTAAACTATTTGATAGTATAAAAATATGAATATTTTTCACACCATGTTTACGAGAAACGTTAGTGTGAGGAACTGCAAAATCTTAACCAATTTGTGCTTGACAGCGGTCGATATCGAGTTCTAGTGCGTTCCACAGAGCCGTCGGTACAATAAAGTTGCTCAGATTGCTATTTGCCCTGTACTATAAGTTTCGTTACAGTACTAGACAAATAGCAAAGTGTCAGGCAGACCTACTCTGCCTTGAATGGTACGATTCCATATCGTGTTTGACGCTTAGGGGCCGTATCTACGAGGGAGAGAACCGTGATAATATGTATTATCGTCGTGCCACTTATTTCTATACACTCTTTGAATGGCCCTCTGTACAAGCGAAGGAATCTCGACTCTGCGAATCCGCGTTTCAGTGGAGCAAGCACGAAATTTCTTTCGAATCGAGTTCATAACGTGTGCGTTAAAAACTGTATGTATAGTTGAGTCAATTTAATAGGCCACATTTGACGTTTGTCAGTTTTATATTCATAATGAGGTGACCTGTTAAAAAAGGTCGATTAAAACGAATGAATCGATACGGACTTGAAAGATAATGTGAATTTTTAAAATCCTCAGGTGAATCCCTGTCTCATTATTATTTTTTCTTTCGTAAATTTAAGGAGCAAAATAAGACAAGTACATGATCTATACTTATAATAAAACTGTAGAGAGGTCAATTCTGTTCATTGAATATATTTACAAAATAACTATTGGGGGATGATTGGTGATCGATACTAATGCAAAAAATGCAATCAGTAATTTTTTTGTCACAACGTGGTTATTAATTTTATGATGATATTTCTTCACAAGTAATCATTGCATTCGATTCTACTTAACAGCTTTCGATTTTTAGAGTAACATGCCTAATGTTTAAAAAGAAAAAGGATTAACTGACACAACATTGTAATGACAAGGTAATGACGTTCAGTTCTTTAGATCAGAAATTGTTTATTATGTTTAGAATGGTTTATTGGTGAAAGCAAAACGTAAAATTACTTGTATCTGTCATTATTACAATAAATATGTAATAGTAATTGAAAAAAGTTAAGCAATTGTGCAGTTCTAACAAAACGAAAAATATATAATTTGATGCCCACCGCGGCGCGTCGTTAAAAGGTTGCGATGTTGAATTTTGATGAATTGTCAAATGTGGCCTATTAAATTGACTCCACTATAATTTGTACATCGCCCCTATCGCGTGTTAAAGGAACTGCACAAATCTCATACATTTTGTCGCACTCGTTACAAACTCGATTCGAAAGAAATTTTGTGATCGGTCCCACTGAGTACAGAAATACGTGTCACCACGATAATATTACTGCGATTCCCACGCTCGTGGAGACGGCGACTTACGGCCGAGACACATACGCCGTCAACACAATCCACAAAAGTTTGTGGACCCGAGTGTAAATTTAAGTAATCTAAAAATCATTAATCACGATTTTTTAAAGTGTCATACACTCTACGCTCTTGTATAGGAACCGGAGCGTGTTACATACCATCGATTGTTGTTATTATCGTTAGCAATGTTCACAGGCTACCTCATTAGACTTATAACGAAGAAATTATATGTGTTGATTGAATGTATTGTGCGAGTATTTAGTGGTCTGCAAAGTATTATTCAAAGAAATCGGGCGTCATTGTTTTGGCAGCAGCAGCAGAACTTCCATGTCCCATTCTAAATACTGAGACTGTCTGCCCTCCCGCGGAAAGAAAATTCATGTAATTGGCAACATTGTATTATTTGAGTATACTGTTGGATATTGGTAACACTAGCCTAATTTTAAAAAGTTTTCTGTTATGTCTTCCAAGGGAAATTATGGCCGTTGCGGCATAGGTTCGGGAGGGCTTTTCCTATTTTATTACACTATTAAGTTTATTGCACTCCATATAAATAATTATCTCTTAGCTACAGCCGAGTCGAGGAATGAACGAAGGGTTACACCACGCAATAATGAACGTTAGTTATATTACCAATAAGGTCGTTATTGTATGATGTGATTATACACAAAATAAGTTATTCATCGACACACGTTTGAATGCATAAACCTGTTTCTGATATTTTGATTATAAAATATTAAGTGTACATAATTTCTATGTAAGTTTTTTGTACCTGGACCAGAGCCAACACAATCATGATATATTATTGACTGACGTCTCAAGTGAGATATTTATATGTTTCTTTTTGAAATATGACTACAATCAGAACTGTGCCTAATTATAATTGTAGTAGTCAGAAGATCAGAAGCAAGTTGCCGCATAAATGTAAGTGAAGATAAAATTGTAACAAAGAAGTTATATACGCGAGTCTGTCTGCATTTGTCTGAGGTTATTTAAATGATGCATCGATGAGAGAATGAGACGCTTTTTCTATTAGAATTTACTCACAGTACGACACTGTTCCGTTGTCTTCGCTAGTCGCCACTGTTATATACATCTACAATATAATAATAGTATAACTGGTAAATAAATACACGCCCCAAACATCCACGCTACACTCTAAATTTGTGATTACACGTAAAAAATTAAATTAATTCGTTTTAAATCTACATAATTTAAGTCGCGTCTGAATATTCGATCTCTTAGACATAAGAAATTTTATCATCAATCTTTAGATTATTATTAGACCGTCCATCGTGGAGCCACCCCACGCCCGCGTCTGCCTCGTGCACGAACAACGGGACAGTGTCCAGTAGAGGGCATGATTAAATTTAAAATCTAGTATTCCTGATCCAATCTTGTATAAATAATGTAGTTTATCGTAAGTTTCCACAGTGGTTCTAACTGATTTTTCATCTTGATGCTCTAGTGACACAAGAACGAACAAGTTCGCAAGCGATTCCAGCGAACACCACATTAAAATGATTTATTAAGGCATACTCTGTAGTAAAGCCAAGGAATGTTGATCCTCAAAGTGTACGCTTAAAATGTTTGACAAAAGGCATTAATTAGATGAAGTAGTCAAAGGCGAGACATCGAGCCGCGCGCCACCCGCCGCCCCACCTCACTATTGGACAGAGGAACTTATTATTTACAACATTAGATAGTCAAAATTCTAATATTCATATCATTAGTTTTTACTTTAGGAACCATTTTTGCATGTAATTAATGTAAGGTTAATTTTTGGACAGCGGACTGACGGAATTTGTTTGGCCTAGCATTGAGTTTATTGAATGTTTTAAAGATTTGTACGAAAAGGTATATTATTATGATTATTTTAGAAAAATTTTAGATTTTAATAACTGTAACACGCTTTACTAAATCATGAATAACAGTGCAGGTGCTACGTAGAGTTGTGTGGCGACCTGGCGCCTTGGCGACTGCCGGTTATGTTCTGTAAATATATAAAGTATATATATATGTATGTATGTGAATATTAGCGAGCACACGATTTGCCTTACCGGGCGGTGGTGGCGCAGGGTTCGGCGTATGTATATAAAGAACAATAATATATAATTAAAATATTATAAATAATTTGTTACTTTTGTAAGGCGCGAGTGCGGTTTTTGTGTACATTGGAAGTGCGACGCGGCGGGTCCCGTGCGGGGCCTGACTATGTGCTATTTTCTTTATTTAGTGTCCTAATACCCTATCGTATTGTGTACTAAGCTTACCAGTCAAATATGTATAGCAAATGTATTATTTAATTTAAAATGGATTATAGTCATAAATACCCAAATTTAGTTAATACTATTTTAAAAATATTTTTTATTATTTTTATTAATACCTATTCTTTTCCTAAAGCATCACACGATGTGATTGTATTATTTGAGTTTGTTGGAGGTTCCTTAACGATTTAAGTAACAAAGCCTAAATTATTTAGGGTTAAAATTGTATACAAAGCGTTTGACAAAAAAATTTTAGCTGTTTTACGTGAAAATCTTGACACAAGGCTATTTACTAGAATCGTATAATTATAACAATTTGCTTCAATTTCCTAGATAATGCAAGAATGTAGTAAATGGCATTGTGAATGGATATCAAATTATTCGTAGACTCCGCAATACCCCTCCTGAACTGACCAAATATATGACAATAATCTCTAGACACAGCCTATTTGTCACCCCGTCTATCTGTACATAGTTGTAGACAGCGAGCGCGCGACGTGGACTAACCATCGGACACGCTGTACATAACAATAATTTTACCTACTTTGATACAATACGAAATACTCACTATAGGTAAATATATATATAGATAATGTCACAAATAATTTGAAAATACGGCCACATTACGTGACGAGCGATGTTATAATATCAAGTGAGCTTTCCTCGATGCCTGTAATATTCACTACGTTACGTCCACTGAGGAACTCCGCAGATGTCGTAGCCAAATCAGGAACCGAAGCACTATGGAATTGAATTTAAGCTGTAACTTCGCTTGCGTGCAATAGATGGTCAGTACTTAACGTTAGGCGCGTAGTATTTTGCTCGCTCTCATAGACCTCTACCTACACGGCACCGTGCAAACTGCATTGAGGCAGTACACACGGCCCAGGTGAGAAGTATACGCTTTTACATACACCTTCACGTGTAAAAGTGTATACCTTAAAAAGAAAATTTTTTCCTTGGCTGTGTGTACCTATGCGAGCCTTGCAGGTCGCCGAAGGCACGAGTGTAGTGCGTAGGCCCGTCTTTGCCTATTCCAAACTCCCACCATTACCTAGCTGTTCTAGAGTTAGATGTTATCAGTTAAATTGCCACCTTTTAACGGTCACGATCTACGGAATATTTGTTATGAGATAGAAGTACCAAACTCGTAGTTAGCGGTCACGTATTTTGTAAATTGTAACTATACAATTTTTATATTTTACCATTGTATAGTCTTTTATCACAGATAGGTAGTTAGCAATATTGTGACCGACATGTGACAAGGTGCGCGCGGCCGTCGTTATTGATTATAGTTTGCAATTGTTTGCGGCTCGCTCGGTGCACCGTTGTTTTCTTTTTATTTTTTGTTACATAATATTTAACAATGAATTTCTAGATTCTAACTATTATCACTAATAATACTGTAATATAATCTGGTTCATGAAAAATCAAACCGAAATAAATTAAATGGAAAGAAAATTACTTTTTTGTGTTATTTATACGACCCTTGTTCCACTATTCGAGTCATATATCTATAAAAAAACATGGACCTGAGGTAACTATATATTTCATTGTATGGGGACAGTTAGTTGTTAATCGATGGGTGTCTGCACAAGTTGTGTACCTATATTGATACCATAAGTTTCAACAATAGAACTTCTTTGAAATTGTGGTATTTTCCAATTTCAAATAGAATAAATGTTCAAGTAGAATAAATGTTAATTATTTGTTGTTTATAAGCCAAATCAAGAGTGCAAAGAGAATCCCAAGCTCTGAATTGAAGCTTTGGATGTAACTGAGACTGCTAGCTGTGCTGATGACTACTATGCAAGTGACATATTACCGGTGCCGGTACCGGTTAGAAAAAATAGCCAGTAGGCTAAGTTCGGCTTCCTTCGCCGTAAAAAAGATTAGGACTTTAACAGACGTGGACACGGCAAGAACCGTCTATTTCAGCTATTTTCATAGCATCATGAGCTACGGAATTCTCCTTTGGGGTAATTCCGCAGACTTAAACACGATCTTTGTTTTGCAAAAGCGGGCTGTGCGTGCTATTTATAACTTGGGCCCAAGAGTCTCCCTCCGAGAAAAATTCAAAGAAATAGACATTCTTACTGAAGTCTCACAATATGTATTTGAAAATCTCATGTATGTGCGGAAAAATATTTCACAATTTCCAAGACTTTGTGATAGGCACAATATAAATACCAGGCACAAAAACAATCTTGTAGCCTGTGATAGTAGGCTCCAAAAAATCAGTAATTCTTTTCGGGGTAACTGTATACGCTTTTTCAACAAACTCCCAAGCGAAATTAGAGATTTACATGTAAGTAAATTTAAAAATGTTGTTAAAAGAAAACTCTCCCAAAAAGCTTATTATAAAATTCAAGATTATTTAGATGATAAAGAAGCTTGGAAATGAACTGTTCACTCAACTATGTTACTCTAAATAACATTGTATCTAGACTAAGGCAATTGTTGTAAATAGACCAAAAAAAAACAGCCCGCTGAGTTTCTTGCCGGAGTCTTCTCAGGTCTGGGCCGCGTTTCGAACCGGTGGTCCATTTGCTTCTAGTTTTAAATATTTATAATTTGACGTTTTGTAAGTGCCGCTTAAAATGGTCTATACAGAATAAATGATTTTTGACTTTGACTTTGACTTTGCAGGGACAATATTAAAGATTTCCTGGCCCCACACTATGAGCTCTTATAGCAATTCCAATGTGATGCAGTTCACCCAAGTTCACCTCAGGTAGAGAAATGGAACTATACACTGTGTATAGCACTATCTCTCTCCCTGAGTTGAGCTGCATCACATTTAAATTGCTATAGGAGCTCATAGTAAGGCCCCTGCAGTCTACATAGCAGACAACATAGAAAACATCTAGCATATAAAGCCCGGCCACAAAAAAATGGTCATATCTGGTGTAATAAAGTGACTAACTTCTTTTTTCTTTTTGAGTACCTACAGAAAAGTACGCATCCGTACTACTTACTGACATTGTCAGGGCCTTTTTTGGCGTCGTGGCCGGGCTAGGTCGTAACACACTGCATCAACGCAACGCACTGGTTTTTTGGGCACACTGCGTGCAGCATTGTGGGTAGCTGGGAGTGCGTTCTTGGTCTTAACCAATTAAGGTGCTGGTTTAAAAATGTGTTTTTGCAACACAAGTTCAATTAAACAAGGATATGCAATACCAAAAAGTATAATTTATTTCAGCTGATAATTCGTTTACACCTAATGTTCTTAAAATATATTAATGTTACAGTTTATTTATAATAAATGCTATCAAAATAAAAAGATTTTATAATCAAGAAGTGCTTTCGCCTTGACTGAGATATAACTGTAAATCATATAAAACATACATAATATATATATAAAAAACAAACGTATTTAACAATTCATAACCTAACCTATCGAAGAAATTGTGCTTATATATTAATGTTCACATGCGTTTTTATATTACCCGATCTTATATGAAAATTGTAGCAAAATTTTGAATGACTAATGAATTATAGTTTCTCTCCTTTAATGAGATATTGAAATTCATAATTAACACTTTAAATGAATTAGGTTTTATATATTAATATATGCTACTTCGATGGAATATAAAACAACACGAAATGGGCACTATCGTATAATGCTTTGAAATTGAATTTTCGCACTTTAGAACCCACAACTACAAGCTTTTTAAAGCTATGCTTACTTTGGGTCTGTATAGAGCTGTGTTTTATGTTGTATAATATTTATCTCTGTTCTCATTGTTTTTCCTTCTCTGTTGAAAATTATAACATTTTCTTTTCAAAAAAATGAATCACATCACTATTTTATTACATGATTGGGTAACACTCACATAATACTAATGTAGTGTTAAGCAACACCAGTTTCCATGTTTCTTGACTTTGTATTCTGAGGATACTTCTAATAGGATTATATTTCTACATATTCACCAATTATTTAATTTAGAATTCTTACAAATGTATATGGGAACTAGATAAAATGGCATTATTCGTCTACAACGCTCGTCTTACATAATAGTTTGTGATCGCAAGTGGTATAGTTGAATAGTTACACCACTCGTAGATATTGGTGCAAGTCGTTGTAATGTTTATGAACAACATTTATTCTTAAAATTGCGTAAGTTGAAATAAATTTATTTTAACATGGTCCTAGGAAACTTAGTCTTCCCGTGACCTATAGATTTAGAATAATAAAATATTTTATTTTAACATAGACTTTGGGCAAGATAGGTAGAGTTTTAAGTTGTTTTTTTTTTAATTGATACGGGTCAACTGTGGTTAGTACTTACGAGTAGTTACATCTTTGTGTTCATTTAAAGTAATAACTGCCTTTAAACTAGTGTTATTATACCTTGTCTAATTTAGGATGATAATTTTGACAGTTCACGTCTATGAAGTATCATATTTTTATAAACGAGGTGATACCTCAAAAATTATCGTAGCACATAGACAGGTACCGCCCACTTGCCGTAGTGAAGCGACTTGCAAGAAATCAGCACAATTGACTGTAGACAAATGAATCGAATGAATCGAAATTAAATTAATTTATTGAAATGATTAAGTACTTATCTACTACATTTTTTTATAATATAATTAACTAAGTATAATACAAAACATAAGTACTCTACTATAAAACTTCTCTTTTGTCATCCTGAAGTAAGTTACCTAAAATAATAAAAAATAAATGCTTTTGTATTTTTGTAAGTATCGATTCCATATTCTATGGGAACGATAATCGAAAATCGAAAGAATCATTTTCGATTATACTATATGGGGTACCCTGTTTGGAGCTGTCAAAATTATCATCCTAAATTAGACAAGGTATAGTTGCAATATAATGCTATTCTAGTTTCAATTTAATTGTATCCATATGCAGACATAAGTTGACTTGTGCGCAGGGCCGTACTAAACATATTGGGGTCCTGGGCATATTATACGAAAATGGAACTCCTATGAAGTAATATTATTATATTAAAAAGCCGACAGGTTGCCAATGTTTGTTAGACCCATCTTCAAAAAACAGAAGTTAATTCTTAATAAGAATAAAATTATTTTAACTACCAATGGTTGGGCAAGTCTTACAAGTTTATAACTTATTGTTAAGACTAGATAGGCTTAAATAATTCGCGTTAAATAGCAATTTCATGGCTTGGCGAATAAATTATTTAATGTGTTATTTCATTCCCCAATAACTAAGAGAAAATGTATTAAATGGATAGGTATTTCTATAAGGCAATGAGAGAGCACAATTGATTTTATGAGTCGTTTTGAATACATTCCTTTACCCATTTTGACGCCATTTTTTAAAATACGGCGTATATCATAATCACTTAAAACCCATACCTGTAACAAGCGTGATAATAATCACGCGATAAATTCGGAAAGATACCCTACAATTTTGTGTTTAAATAAATGATGTTCATAAAGTTGTTGGGACATTAGTGGTTGTTTACTGTGTAGGAGAGAATTCAGTAGGTTCGAGGATACGGCAGTGCATCTCGCGGATGAGTGGGACGGTGTAAGCGACGCACTCGTCCCAGCCAGGGTTACGCCACGTGCTCTCTCGAGTCTCCCGACGTGCTTGCAGATTCTTGTAGCCTGTCAACCATAATATATCATGATGATAATTAGTCCTTATGTATATAGTGTATATATATTATATTATGTATATATAATATGTATATAGTATATATATTATGTATATAGTTTCAAAGTTAGTTCAAACTTTTATTAAACAAGTTGTGCCCGCAACTTCGCCTGCGTAGATTTTGATTTTTCAAAATATTTTTTTTGTTGCGCCGAACCCTATTTCTACAGTCAATGTTACGCCTTCTAACACTATCTATCTCCAGCCAGTTAGCGAAGGTCCCGTCCAATATTAGTGAGATTACAACATGGCGCTCGCTCTTTGTCTGAGCCCCGCCCGGTATCGCCGCACGCTGCACCAGTAATCTCTCTTTGCCGCGGTCTGCTCCTATTTCATATGTATCCGTTAACATAATCAATATTATAGGACTTGTTAAAACACTGCGCCAAGTCCGTGTTATCATGTCGCGTCCTATATTTGAAAATAAAATTTAATTCTTATCTTAACCATATTAATGGAGATTATAGCTATGAAACGTGAGTGATTTTAGATTATGTGACATAAGATATTATGTATTGATATGCCATTATATCAAGGTACAAACTCAACCGATTGTACCCACATAATAGTAGATTTACTATTCATTTATTTTTACAGCTCATTGGTGCTGTCTGCGTTTTACATCGAACGTGAAAAAGCAATGTATATCTAGAAATAATATATTTACTAAATTTTCAGAATTATATATAACACATTGATAGCGTGATGCGAGTGACAATCTTTGTAGCGCCATACTTAAAATAATAGATTACTCGTAGTGATCCCTATGGCCTACATCGGTCGGCGATCATCGTCAGTCTTTATTGACTAAGACGCGCCTCGCGCTTCTATCTAGCTTCACATTTCTATACCTCTTAACTCTTAGGTATTAGTTCTGCCGCAGCAGATACCAATAATTACCTACCTACTGTTTATCCTACTTATCACATAGTCCAAAATACGCGAACATCGCGATATGTTTCGTTACTGATAATGATTGCTATTATTCTACGATAAATTGTCTTTATGCCTATCATATTTTAAGCGATACGCGACTGTGACGTCAGTGTAATATAAATAAATGTAAATAAATCTACAAGAGAGCAAACATAAGTAGCTAAAAGCTGATCACTGAGCCTGTGTACATGTTAATGGGAACTAAAACATCATTTTATCTATACTATTATAAAATTGTACATTAGTTGTGTTTGTACATTGGAGATATTTAAAAAAAACTTAGGTTTTGTAATTATTATTTTTTTGTGTTATTGTCTCTTTGTTCGCTCTGGGCACCAAACTACTGAACAGGTTTTGATGCGGTTTCGTTCATTAGAAAGGTCAGACTTGAAGTCTGCCATATGTTGCATAAGTAGAACCGTAGATATGACCAAAAAACGATAATCAACTTCCGCGCGGGGCGAGCCGCGGGCATCAGCTATTATGCTACAATTAAAATACCTTCAAAGCATATACTTACACCAGATGTGATGCACGTTGTACAGTCGGCCGACCTGTGAGAAGTATCCGGCGAAAGCCTCGTCCTGTGACTGACGGTAGGTGATGCCCCGGGCCCAGTTGTTGCCCCACTCAATCATGGTGCCGGGTTTCAGACTGTAAATAAATGTGTACCATAATGAAATCGCACAAACACAACACATTGGGTAGAGAGAGACCAAATTATTCCAATTTACACTCCACCTTTTGCTTCTTCTACTTTCATAATGGGTTTCGTACAAGCTCGACTTTTACAATGTTTCTACTTGCTATGATTCTGTTATAATTATTTTCATACATGCTCAATATAATATATTACAAAATCCTATATCGCGATTCGGTGTTTACTCAATCAAATCAATTTACTGACCGGATCACGGTACCTATATATTGACTGTCTCCAGTCTCTCGTTACGAATACGATATGCTTACTATTCGAAAGAAATTTCGTGCTACGCTCTACTGGCCTTTCTTTATAATGTTTACGATTTCGATCGTCGACCCAATTAGCCCACACATTCTCGCCACATCAGTTTGTTTTGTAATTTTCTTTCGTCCATCCTGCATATGAAATTATATAGCAATTATACTGCATAGCAACTATAGGTACCTGTATGATCGTATCTCGTATATGTTACTGGATGAGCGGGGTTCACCATTTGGCCAGAAACTGAAGGCAAGTAAGTATTGTAAGTGTCGTGACCGCACAAGCTGTCCGCGTTCTTTCTCCAAAGTCCGGTAAGTCTGTGAAAAGTAATTGTGTACAATTACAAGAAGAAAGTAAGTGGTTAATTTAAACAAGTTTGTTGTATGACAAGTGATCTGTGTAATTGGACAACCTACAGCTTAATACTGTTATGTAGACAGATTGCAGGCTGATGACGCCAGCTTCCATCTGGGGTTTGGGGAGTGGGGGTGTCAGACGGAAGCTGCTCCCATAAAAGTCAAGATATACCAATAATGGAGGAGTGGAAAAGCAGACCTGGGGCTCGAAAGTGCGGGCTTTGGATAACAATTTACTGAGAGTTACTGCTTGGCATTGACAGCAGAGGAGGTTGAACATTAGAATTAAAAGCATAAGAAAACTGTAATTCTGATTAGTTTTTTTGTTTCATAGCTTATTATATTTTTGCATATCCAATATGGCTGTATATAAGAAAATGAAGTCTGGCTTGTCTCTGAGACAAATAAAATGCGCCCTTATAGTAAAGTAGTATTTGATATGATAAAAAATAAAGTAAAAAAAATGTCTTACAGGATCTGTTCTAAATAAAATCTTGGCTTTATCAATTTTTTCAAAGCCTCCAACATATCTCCAAAGGTGAAGAGCCTGGTCCATGTCCCCCACAGAGACAGTCCATGATCCTACCAGCTCACAGCCAAGTTCTGCTTTTTGGGAATGAACAAACTCCACTGATGTTTTGCTAAAAATATGTAAATAAAATTAAAAGCATAGTTTCATCACTACAAGTAAAAGAATTAATTATTTAATAATCTTGCATGGCAATCCTATATCTCCAAAGTAGTTTGTACAATATTCTGGCCAAGAGAAAAAAACTTTGCCAGTATATACTGCACGCTATGTAAGCACTGGACTGCATATTTGCATTGGTATTTACTACATATATTATGTTCAAAACAAATTTTATTCACTAAGTATTCAAATATATTAGGCTTAGACAAGCCTTGCCTTTAGGGTCTAGATGGTACTGTGTAATAGATATTGTTAGACTTGAATATTCATTTTTATTCAGTATGGATGGATAATTGGGAACTCAGAAATACCTGTGAAGAGCAGGCTTTTGAAAAGTGAATTTGGATCCAATGTTTATTTTTTTTCATTCTCTAATGTTTGATTTTGTAGTATCAATATAATAGGTAGTATATTGCAAAAGGAATATTATGCTGTGTAGGTAGATAATTAATAGGTATCGTCTTTCTTATCAATCTGTCTCTAAACATCTTAATTCAATAGTAGCTAATGGTGTTATACAAGTACCTAATTATTTTTGTATGCACTGACAAAAAAGAGGCCTTTATTTACATATTCTGAAGTATTCTATCCCTTATAACATACATCCCTTAACATACTTCAGAAAATTTAAATACACTAAGAAAGTAAGCCCCTGGTATATCATTTGTATAGGATTATGATTGGAGATAAGTAATTTGATAAGTTTAACGTAGTAATCATAACAGCATTATAATATATTTAAGTACCTATAAAAAATAAGATGAAAGATGCAGATTAGTTTACTTATTTGAAACCATTTCAACTAATAATACCTATAATATTTCAGAACTGGAGGGTCAAGGTTTATACACACTGTGATGATTAGTAGGTACATGTAATGATTAATTAGTTAGATAGGTATGGTGTGCGGTATTGTTATGCTGCGTTCTATTTACAGCTGTTGCATAATAGTCGGCATTTGCTCTATGCCAACCGGCATATATTACTTGTGTAAGGTTATGTAAGGACGTACTAATTTTGCAAATATTTATCCATAGAATCGGGCCTTATGTTATGAGTATGAAGAGCGTATATTATCTCCTTGTCACTGAGCATACGGCTGTGGGACTCCTTCGTTGGTTCGATCCTTCGGACCAACAGCTTTGAAAACCATCCATCGTCGGCATTTAAACGTGCACTTGTAGAAATCAACCTACAAAAATAACTCCAGTTTACAACACTGTTTCACATTTTAATACCGGGCACTTCAATAACACTCAGTGATACCTTGAATTCTTCGTTAAAGATGAACCTAAAACTAACACTCTGTTAAGAGAATTCATATTTATTCTTAGATGTACTAAACACGTCTTTGATTGATTCTAAACTACAAATAAGAATTTGATAAAATAACTGTTATCATTAGTAAATTGACAAAATCACTTGAAGGTTATCGTCAAAATAGATTTTACGCGCCTAGCGTCATCTGTTGTAAGTGACCGTAACCACAACCTTTTAGACACAACCTGTCAACTGTCAAATTATTGTGTGTAATTCTATGCACGCAAAATTTCGTGCTTAAATCGGAAAGGTTTGGTAGTGATTTATGAGGAAATTAACGATGTTTTCACTATAAATAAAATTTTAACTTGGAAAGTGACTTACATCGCAACGTAGCAAAATTATATTGAATATATTTTTCGGATTTAATAATATTACGACCGTATAAAGAAATGTTATGTTTATTGACTGATGGCCGACAATTTGCTGACAATAGATAAATTGTCATTTTATAATTTGCGAGTTAATATTTTTTTATCCGGAAAACACGTCAAAGTTTTTTAGGTTCTGCACAACATCAAAAAAACCCCGCCATGGGTGAGTAGTTTCTATGAAATCGAAAGTTTTTGTCTGATAAACTTGTTTGTAATTGTGGGCGGTGTTATCGATGCCAATCTTGTGACTATGTCGATTTGTTTAGCTTCGAGCGAGGTGTCGAAGCTTCAACAGCATCTGGCGCTGCTGAAAGAAGAGTATGGGAAACTTCAAAGCCACTGTGCTGAAGTGGAGCGCAAATATACGCTGGCGGCAGCATCAGCCGGCGACTTGAGCGAAACCAGTTTTGTGGCACGACTGCTGATGACTGTTGCTACTTTGTACGGCAGGGATACGTATTCAGATATCATAATTAAGTTACAGAGCAAATCCATGCCTGGTCACAAGTTTGTGTTAAATGCACGCTCTGATGATTGGAACGAAGAAGCCCTCAAAAATCTTGAGGAACTAGGTATGTTTAGTTTGAATTCAATAAAGTATATTTGATTATATACTACTGTTTTTTTGAGCAGAGCTCAATGTTTCTTGCTATGAAAATAGAATTGATAAAGGAAGAATTAAGTGCTAGTTCATAAACATTAGAAAATTTTAAGTTAACTTTGTGTTCTAACAAACTATTGGTGACATTGCAGACTGGACCAACCTCCCAGATGACATTGGTGCTGCTCTTCTTAAGTGGCTATACACAGATGTTGTTGATCTTTCTCGAGGCGACAGCTTTGCATTACAGCTTATGAAGTCAGCAGCCGGCTTTAAGTTACACGGACTAGTTGGAAAATGTGAACAAGCACTCATAGCCTCTGTGGGAGTGAGGTAATGTACCTGTATTAATAATATTTTATAACATTCTACAAAGCGCTATCTAAACCCAAAATAGGCTTAGCTTAATTAGCTTATCATATGGGTTCTAGAATGTGTATAACAGATGACAAAATGATTATTTGGTTATTATTATTCTTGTGTTATATAAATGAAGAAAATAAGTGTATTAAATTGATATTTGGTGTAGCAGAATAACAAAGCATATAAAGACCTTGATATCTATTTTTTTTTATGCAAACTATTAATAGTTATTTTTGGTACTCAAAAGTAAATGTAACTTAAATTAAATTTCAGATCATGTGTGAAATTCTACTCTGCTGCAGATGAGATTGGGGCATATGCTCTCAAAGAACATTGTTCTGGGCTTATATCTGCGCACTGGGATGATCTGACAGGTAACTTTACAGTCTAATATTTAGACTAACTTATTATTTTTGTAGAAGCTATCAAAATACAGTCAATCAAAAAGTCAAAAAGATATGACCAAATCTCCTAAAAATCTCCTAACAAGTACTCAACTTAAAAGTATTAACTAGCAATTTGGCTGTAGTAGGTATATTTGATTTTCCATTAAATTTATACTATAATCAGATTAGGACAAAAGTTTTTTCACAACCATCTTTGTTTTGGAAAGTACAAAAACTTGTCAAATTGTATCCCTAAACCTTCCTCGTGAAACATTCTATCTATTCATGAAAACAGTGAGGAAGTTGGTGCAGTCGTTATTGAGTTTGCGAATACAGAAACATGACAGAGAACTTTGTTTTATAAGATATCGTGGAAAGTCTCTTTGGCTTGTTTTGTATTGTGTTTGGTATTGAATAACTGAAAAATGTGTTGTAAGGCAATGTTTACACTAAAACTATATAAATAATAATAATAATAATAAAGCATATTTATTCAAGGCTTTTAAATTATTTTACAATGAGTTAGTACAATTCTTAAACTATGTTAGTAAAAACTATTGGAGCCTTGACCCCATCCGGGTATATGCCTCCTCCATCTCCTTCCAAATCTGTCTATTCTTTGCTTTGTCTAGCCAGTATGTGCCAGCCACTTTGACAATGTCGTCCATCCACCTTGTTTTTGGTCTGCCCCGGTGTCTGTTTCCTGGAGGGCCTCTCCATTTTGTGATTTTTAGAGTCCATCTTTGGTCTGGCACCCTGGCCACATGTCCTGCCCATTGCCATTTCATTTTCATAGCATGTTTGAGAACATCTGTAACATTCGACCTTTTTCTAATAGTTCTGTTGCTTATTTTATGTATCCTCCTTAGCCTTAGCATACTTCTTTCCATGGCGTGTTGTGTTGTAAGCAATCTGTTTCTGATCTTATTAGTGTGCACCCATGTTTGGCTAGCGTAGGTAAGGCAAGGTAAAATACAGACATCCATTACCGTCTTTTTTAGCTCTGAATTATAAGGTCCTTTTAAGATTTCTTTGTGTGACCAAAACTTATTCCAAGAGCTTCTAATTCTTCTTTCAACTTCTTGTTCATTACTGTCACTGCTGAAAGAAATTTGTTTCCCTAGATAGACATATTCCTTTACATATTCGATCTGGTGCCCATCTATTTGTATAGGTTTCTGCAGACTATTTGTTAAGATCTTTGTTTTACTGGTGTTCATGTGCAAACCAACTTTTTTGCTTTCTTTGTTCAGAGATTGCATCATTTGCTCTAGTTCTGAAGCTGAGTTGGCAAAAAGTGCAATGTCATCCGCAAATCTTAGGTGGCTTAAATGACTATTGCCAATCCATATGCCATGAGATTTCCAGTCCAATTTTTGAAAGATCATTTCCAAAACTGCTATAAAAAGTTTGGGAGAGAGTGGATCGCCTTGCCTCACACCTCTTTCTATTTTTATTTCTTCCCCTTTGTTTTCCAATCGTATTGTACTTGAACTATTTGAGTAAATATTTTGGATCACTTTTGTATAGCAGCAGTTTATGTTACAAGATGTTAGTGCTTCCCAAATGGAACAGTGAGTGATGCTATCAAATGCCTTAAGATAGTCCACAAGCCCTATGTAGAGAGGATGATTAAATTCTTTACATTTTTCTAGAAGCTGTTCAATTGTATGAATATGGTCCATTGTTGAGAAACTAGAGCGGAAGCCGGCTTGTTCTACTGGCTGCATGATTTCTATTTTGGTTGTTATTCTGCTTAACAACAATGAAGAGAAAAGTTTGTATATACTAGATAACAAACTAATCGGTCTATAGTTACTAATATCTCTTGGATCACCTTTTTTATACAGTAGGACAATTTCAGATATGCACCATTGCTTCGGGGCAGTTCCAGAATTAATGACCATATTAAATAGTGTAGTCAAGAATGTGAGAAGCAGTGGGGCTCCGACTTTTAAGGCTTCGTTAGAGATATTGTCTGGGCCAGGACTTTTTTCTAATTTTAATTTTTTTATGTGATTTAATACTTCTTTTTCTGTAATTTCGTCAGTTTTAGTTTCCTTACCAAGTTCGCTATTCATATTCTTTGTTAAGCTGGTGCTATCCACCAAGTTTTTATAAAGCTCTCTGTAGTAGGCTGTTGCACATTTAATTATTTCTTGTCGTGATTTTGTTTCTTTTTGGTTTTGGCTGAGGTTTTGTATCCAATTTTTATGCGTGTTCAGTTCTTTGTAGGCCCGTTTTGCACTTCTAAATTTTGTCAAGTTTTTCTCTATAGTTGTCCTTCTGTAATTTTGATAGTCTTCTCTGATTGCTTTACTAGTTTTCTTATAAAGGTATTTTAGTTCTTCTTTTATTTCTTTTGTTTTGTTTTTGGTAGCCTTTAATTCCGTCCGTTTAGATATTAATTCTAATGTTTCTTTTTTAAGTATTTTATGTTCTCTGTTGTTACTTTCCCTTTTCGTTTTGAGACTAGAAATTATTATTTTTTCCAGGTTGTCATAGTATGTCTGGACTTCTTGTGTTTTATCTAGTATTTCGCTTTGAAAAGACAAATTTTCTTTTAACACTTTTATATAATTTGTTTTATCGCTTTCAGTTTTTAATGATTTTGTAGTTAGTTTAAAGTTTTTTCGACTCAGTTTTGGTGAACCTAGATCAAAGGATGCTCGCACAAGTCTGTGGTCGGAAGAGAAGTTAACTTTGTTTAATACTTCGAGATTTGAAATGTTTTTCGGCTTGTTACACATTATGAAGTCTACTTCATTTTTTATTGTTTCACCAGGAGAAATCCAGGTCCACCTACGGCTAGGCTTTTTCTTAAAAAAGGTATTCATTATTGAGAGTCTATGCTCACAAGCATATTGTATTAATCTATCCCCTCTTTCGTTTCGGTTGCCATAACCGTGTTGTCCCATTATTAAACATTCATGTTCATGAGGGTGTCCAATCTTTGCATTAAAGTCTCCGATAACTATTAGGTCTTCCTCTGCTGAATCGTGGGCTTTTGCTAGATCTCCATAGAACTTGTTGATATCATCGTCGTTCGCATTCGCTGTCGGAGCATAGACTTGTATTATTGATAGAGCTTTATTGTCAATTTTCATTTGAAGTAGAGCTACTCTTTCTGATATACCATTAAAGTTGACTATATTCTGTTTTAGATTTTTCTTTATTAGAAACCCTACTCCATGAAGCCCTTTTGTTTCACCTATAAAGCAAAATATGTAGTTCTCATGTTCTTCGATTCCAATCCCCATTCTTCTTACTTCGGCAAGTCCTATGATATCATGTTCTACTTTTGTTAGTGCTTGTATCAGCTCAAGAAACCTTGTAGTTGATGCTAGTGACTTTACATTGTATGTACATATTTTTAGAGAATTTAGTTTTTTGGTTGATCTTTTTGATGGTAGGATGGTAGGGTCGGAATTTGGAGGGTTTTGGTCTAAATAAGCCCCACGGGGACCAGCCGGATTGGGGCCTTTCGTTGCTGTGTGGTTGCTTGTTGTTTTCTTAGTGATTTTCGTTCGTTCATTTTTTCTTTTAATATTATAAGGTTTATCTTTCAGGTATTTTTGTGATAAATTGTGTTGTACGTTTTCTATAGTTGCAGTGGTTTGGTTTGGGGGAGGCACTATATTTCCCGTGAGTAAATGTCAAACGTTTGGCTTTTCTGATGTTGAGAGGCTTCTTGTTCTGACTAGACCACCAAATACATTTTTATTAATTTTTGGGTCTGGGTGATTTTCAGTGTTGGGTGATCTCGATGTCACTCTTTTCCTTTTCTCTGCCTGAGTTATGTCGTCCCTTGTTTTATTATCTTCTTTTCCTTTCTTTGGTTCTTTTATTACCAATTTATCATATCTTATGTATGCAATGTTCCCCTTTTTCTTTTCTTCATCCACTGTTTTCTTTAAATCTTTTCTTTTCTGAAGGACATCTTTTGGTAAATCTTCTGTAGCATATATGTTTTCTGGGAAGCTTTTATTATTTTTAAGAATTTCAATTTTACGCCAAGTTAGTGTTAAGGATACTAAAATGGGTCTTGTGCGTCCCTCAATCATTTTTCCAATTCTTCTTACCATGCAAATTTCCCATCGGTCCCATGTTTCAATTGCAGTTTTTCCACTAAGGTCATTTAGAACTTTCAACACTATTTCTACTAGGTTTTGGTTTTTATCTTTATCTTCTTTTATTCCATGAAGAATCAGATTGTTTTTTCTTGTATCTCTTTCTAAATTGTATACTTTTCTTTCTAAATCCTGTATTTTACCTTTTAGAAGTTTGTTTTCTTGTAGTATTGGTTGTAATTTCTCATCCAATTTGGTGTTTAAATAATCTGTTAATGTTTCTGTTTGAGTATGTAGTTGAATTTGCATTTCGTTCTTTAACTTATCAAATAGTTTTTCAATCTGTTTATCCATTCTACAATATCTTTATTTTTATTATTTAAATCAATGAAAATATTGTCTGGCAAAACTTTTGTTTACTTCTGTTAAAAGTAGGGTTATGTTTATCTAAATTTTCGTAAATAACGTAAAGTAATTTCTTTTAATCTTGATGATTATTTTATTTTTGTTGCTTTAATTTCCGCAGTAATCACATAATCAATCACAATTCTTGATTCATATCACTTGATCTCACAAAATGGCGTACACACGGACCTTGTAGTTTGTAGTTAACAGTTACGATTTCTGGTACAAGGATGTTGTTCTTCCACTGTTTATTTACGTAAACACAATTTTAGGTTGAAAAGTAAGAGTGCGTGTTGAATTTTAATGTCGCAATCGTGGTTTTGTAGCACTGTTTTTATTTTTTCCTTTAAGAGCTAACTGATAACGTATCCACTAAAACTATAATTAACTAGATATACAACATATTGAATCACCCTGTATTTGAGTAGCAATGATCCTGTATGACAGCAAAGCCATTCAATCCTTCATAGTCTGTATTGATATTGATGTTTCTCTTTATAATAATATACATTATGTATCTATTTACAAAATTATATCTATGTTTACCTGTATTCTACGGTATTCAACTGTGGGGTGCCACATGTATCTCGAACCAAACCAAGATCCAAAGATCTCAAAACTACATACTAAAGCAAATCAGTAACACTCCTTGGTTTATAAGAAACTCTGAAGTACATGAGCACCTGGGCATACCTAAAGTTAGAGAGGAAATTAAGACACATGCTCGGAAGTACAAGACTAGGCTAGTAAATCATCCTAATAAGCTAGCTGTCCAACTCACCCTACCGGACTATTTGAACCTTCTCAAGAGACGAACAACTCTGGCGCTCAACTGCATTGACTGATTTAATATATTGATATGGTAGATATTCCTGATGAGGAATGTCACCACCTGCAAATCATCAAAAAACCCATCCGCTCATAGTCAGAAGACTGATTGCAAGATCCGCAAAGAGGGAAAAAAAAAAACCTGTATTCTAGAAATGATATCACGAAATAGTTAAGCCACTTTGGATGTAGATAACACTGTGTAACATGTCATAAAATATCATTCATCATCTAATATTATAAAAATTTGTGAAAATGTTTGAATGTTTGTTACCCAAACACTAATAACTGCACGGATCTGGCTGAAATTTGATATAGGGATATATTATAGTCCAAAACAACACATTTCTAAGGTACTTTTTGCATAATAAAATAGGAATAGGTTCCCATGAGAAGGAGGAATGGGAAAAGAATCCCACGCGGGCGTAGCCGCGGGTAACAGCTAATATTGTAAAAATAACTAAGTATTGATTCCTTTTAACTTATAGAAAATAGCCTACTGAGCTCATAATTAAAATGTATTATTATTTGTGGTATTTAAAATGTGACTACAGTACCTATGTTATACTAACTACATAACTACTAAATCGGCGCGGACGAAGCCGCGGGCAACACCCGCGGCTTCGTCCGCGCCGATTTAGATTCTTACGTCTACATCTCTACATTTTTATGAAGTCAAAATGACAGTCTAAACGATTCTAATCTATTAACCCGCCCCTCAACGTACCTGGTGCAAAGGTGCCCATGACGCTGGCGGCATTGCCCCGTTGAATAGCTATGGCCAACCGTTGCCTTAGGTTTTATTTTTTTATGCGGAACCCTAATTATTTTCCAGAATTAAAGTAGACTAAAGTTACTCCTTGTTATATAAGCTGGCTGCCAGTGAAAGTCCTATCGAAATCAGCCCAGGAGTTCAAGAGATTAACGGGAACAAACAGAAAGACAAAAATTGTCAAAAATGTATTTGGTATAAACTGTACTGTGTATACATACAAATGCACATATTAAAAAGCTGTTATTTTAATATTACAAACAGACACTCCAATTTTATTTATTTGTAGTGTTCATATTATAGATGTAGTGTTTACTCAGGCGGAACTGATTATTATAATTTATTGTTTGAAGTTGCCAAGATTTATATTTGCCCAGCTGAGTGTTAGTAATAGATCAGACTATTAACTTGACTCTCTAATGGTCTCTGTTATTGAAGAAAATTTCTAATATATTTATGCACACTTTTTTGTCATTGGAGTGTCTACTTTTAGCCTAATTACGAATCGACTTCACTATATTTTCTGAGATTATCTCATACAAACGAAAAGAATTGCGCTTCAGGTAATGTGAGTAAGTTTCAATTATTTATCACAATATAAGCACATTATTTTTCAGTTTTATTATAATGGCCACTCCAATGTGCGCCATAGGCCATGTCCGCTCTCCGCATCAAGTGGACATCCACTTGATGCCATGTCCACTCGATCTTCTTAATGATATGCTATGTACAATCTAGGAGAAGACTTCGCACACATGTCGTCGGCACTGCTCTACCGCATGCTGAAGAGCAAGACTTCCCAGCCGCTGCACGGCGCGGTGCGCTTGCTGCGAGAAGACGTAGTGTTCCTGTGCCTCGTTGAAAACCACGCTAATGTGAGTACTTTCTTTATTTTCTGAAACATTTTACCGCCAGCATGCATATAGTTACATACGTATTACTCTTAGCATTGATTCATCGATTCTACTACTATATCGATACAGCATCGTAATATTCGCGCGTTTTGGTGACTTTCGCGTGTTAAAGCGATTGTATCGATGCGGAGGCCTTAGCCGCTCCTGGCAGACCCCTTGGATCGGGCCCTGATCCGTGGAGAGGTCTTGCTGCAACTGGCATTCGAATGAGTGCACAGTCGAGCGATACATCTCTTTTTTCTATCTTATTCACTAGATCTTCAACCACATCACAACATTCCCTTATCACGCTGTTTCTAACTTGGTCCATCAACGTCATTTCAGCTAAACATTAGCGGTACAAAGTTTAAAAAACAATAAATATAGTTTAAGTGAACTGACCTTGAAGAACACAATACTTTGTGTAAACTGCACAACGGCATTGAATAAACATCGACGCGAATAACATTCAGCGCCAGGTATAGATAGCAATCATACGTTAACGTGATAATGATTTCTAACTAGGTACTACAGGGCCGTTAGCCGTTGCATTCTATTGCAGAAGATTCAAATTATGACAATGTGTAGATGTAGGTGTTTTATCTAGTAGTAGTAAGGGTAGTCATTTAGTAATAATTATCGTCGGAATGCCAATTCCGGTTACATCCAAAACTTTCACTTTGAAACTCGGAGTCTACTCTCCTACTCCTCCTGCCAATAATTGCTCGAATTGGTTCATTTTGACTTTTACGGGCGCAACATCAGAATGGCTATCCATCCCCGATAAGAAAGCCTGCGCTAGAACAATTTTTTTTATATATAGTCCACCCAGCCTGATGGCAAACTGGTGACCTCTACCCAGACGGACTACACAACGCTCGTCTATCAGGGGCCTTACCACGACACTTATAACTCTTATAGCAATTCAAAAGCAGTACAGTTCAGCCAACGGACAGATATGGAGCTATACACGCTGTTTAACTAGTCGGTTATTGTTTGTGCAAGTAACAAACAAAAGTACAAACTTACCTACGGTATTAGATAATGTTAACGTGTATACGTTAAAATTAGCATAAACATTATGCAGTGTTGCGTGCAATGTAAACCCGACCGTACCTACACTGAAAAAAAAGGAACAATCTAATGCAAACGATAACACTCGGAACTCCTTGGACAGAATTTAGCCAGTTTAGACTTTTAATTAATTACTCTTCGCTAGTCGCGTTAGTTACTAAATGTTTTTTTTCCTGTTATAAATAAACATTTATAACAGGAAAAGAAACACAATTTATTTATATCTAATGACTTTTGACGAGTATAAATGCGAAAGGAATTCTGTCTGTGTCTTTGTTATATTTTTATGCCTAGACGGCTTTGACCCATTTTAATTAAAAAATAGCATAGACAGTAGATAGAGATATTAAACTTACATTAAAATATAATAGAATAAAAAAGTCAGTTGAAAATTATAAAAGGTTTAAACAAAAACAAAATGATTCTAAATTTTTACAAGTGTCTACTGAACCCAATACATTCCTAAACTCAAAACATGCTCTTTCTGTGTAAGCAAGGTTGATGAGGAAATAAATAAAAAGGCAATTGTTATAATAATAGGAATGATTTATTCGAATACATTTATTTATAAGTACTAAAGTAGTGAAGTGATTCTAAAGCGTAATTCATAGTACACGTAGCTACAAGCATGGTCTAAGAAAACAAGGTTTGCCATTCCGGGCGCGATTCATGCTTACGTCACTATCCAATTGCCACTTTATTGCAACAAAACACGAATCTGGGTATATTTTCAGTCACCGGTCTGTTCAAAATTATATATTAAACCATTTAAATTGTCGTTTTGTTTGTCTAATTACGAAAAGTTTTAGGTTGAAACTTGTATTAATGTAATTGTTAGTTAAAACCTCATTGTTTTATCAACATGTGTTGGGGATTATTATTTTCCTCTACTGGTACGAGTAAGAATATTGGTGAAGAGTGTATGACGCAGGCTTGTGTCTCTCACATAATCGCTGTGTCCCGGGTATGCCATTACCTTATATTATTATAACATGTGGACACAAGAAATCTAAACCTTTCGGTACTGTTTTCTGACCTTCATACTTGTTAGTAGGCGCCGTATTAAAACAAAATAATTATATAATTATTTGACTAGTGTAACTTAATGTGAATCAAAAGCACCACAGTTGAAGCTCTTTGGAACTATTTTTAAGATAAGCCCAAGATTCATTCTGACCATACTAGGTACAGTCTCCCTCAGAAGTAGCTGAACACTAACAAAGTTACTAACGATCTTTACCTTGAAATAAATAAATTAATGTATTCATATGTATTTTTCCCATCTTCAGAGGAAAAGCTTTACATTTTAAAATTTTTGTTTATTATTTTATGTGAAGTTTTAGAGTTACTGGTTCGTAAATTGGAGTGTGTTAAGCTAATACTATTGGCGACAGTACCATCTCTCCTCAAAACTGACAAACTTGAGAACCAATTGTTTGTTTTAACGAAATATATTAGGTTAGAAAATCTACCATTGTGATGCCTAACCGGGGCGTTAAGCTGCGTAACATACGAGTATAATTCGTAGTGAGCAGAGAGCGACAAAAAACAAGTACAGCTAGCAATTAACTAATCCCTTTATTTTTTGGTTTGGGCAAACAATTATAAAACAATCTATAACTAATAAACTTAACATTACTGGCAGTTATACTAACTCCTATGAGTATTTGGGTTCTTTAAAATAGCCTATGGCAATATAATATATTATCTAGTTAATGTAGGTAGTTGTTTCGACGATATTATATATCGATCAAAATATAAATGGTTATAATTTTCATACCAGTAAATAATATAAAGAACTATATTTGTTTTATTCAACTATGAACTATATAGGTACTATTGGGTGTAAACAATATAACTACACATAGGTATATACAAAATTAGGATTTGACGTTATACTATACAATTATACATACATACATTCATACGTTTCTAAAATCTTTATTTTTTCTTACTATAGGCATAGGTAGCTTAAGTGTTTATGGAGTTAGCCTTATGATCCAGAGGTCCCGGGTTCGAATCCTGGCTATTATACTACCAACGGGAACCCTGCACTTCAAGCAATTTAACTTGTGTTTTAAAAAAGATACAAAAGACTAAGGAAATTACAAAAGGTCGTGCACCTTGAATATTGAAATAAGACTCCGAAAAACCAGATATAACTTTTACCTACCAATTAAGCGTTCGAATTTTAACTTAGCCATATGATTAAAAAGCTTATCGCTAACATTCCTATAAAACTTCCGTACTCATGTATCGGCGCTGCGTTGCATCTGTCGCCCCTGCAGTAACATATCAGGGTGTTCGTCCTTCGTTCGGGGTAGGTCTGATCATCGGAGCACCCTTCTTCATATACTTCGTAAATATTTTTTACTTCTATCCATTTTCGGTTGACCTTGATTTGTTCGCCATCCTGCGTTTGCGCAGCGCATCCTCGTTCTGTGATTTGTGACGTCACTGTAACAAGATGCGTTCAGCCGTTTGAGCGTGATTGAGTAATTAACATCCACACATCTGTAACTAAATTAAAATATAGGCTTTACTTTTGTCAAAAATAAGTACCTAAGCTTTTAAGGGCTAGTCCTAACTATAGGGTGTTCCATTTGTTAGCATTCCATTTTAACATGTGCGGCTTACGGGAGGAACTGATAATTCGTGACTCACATACAGATCCTGCATTTTATTTGCTATACTGACACATGCGGTTATTGACATCATGGTTACGATTAAGTATACATGAATCAATATACCTACTTGGAACATTATAATGACTTTGATGGGAAGGCAAATGTGTAGATATGTGTATGGTTTTGCACCTGATTGTGTAGCTGTCATTGGTATATTCATATTTTTCTTTATGTTGGACATGACTAACATTTAAGTTTATTTAACGCAAAGACTAGTGTGAATATTTCATAGAGGTGACGTTTTGCTTCCTGAAATCTTCATTAGAATAATTCAAATGTCATCTATACAAATAAATAAAATTGATGTCTGTTTGTTATGACTTTAAGGACGATACATGACACATGTTAAAAAAGTAATTTTTAAATTTTTGTGTCTGTTGTAAATGGGTAATTTCCATTTGTTGTTTTTATTCTGTACTTTTTACATTATGGAGAAGCTTTTAGTATATTAAACTGACTTCTTTTTTTACTTCAAATTTCTTATTAGATATTACGCTAAAATAACAAAAGTCTGAAGAAGCATTTTAGATACTTATACGCGGATGCAGTTACCGGCAACAACTACTTAATATTTAAATGTTTATATACTAAAACTGGTATTTTGTTTCACCGTACGATCATTGCGGCATTTAGTTGCGCCACACATGTCAAACGACACAACATATTCCTTCCAAGGATCGCATTTATAGTTACCAAACTGCACGAATCCAAACGGTATATGTAGGCGATTGAATTTTATTGCCCCATACTTCCTATACGAGTATAAGCGAGTTTATCGTATTGAACTACCTACTATGTAATGATCTGTTTGGTTTATTGATTTATTGAGCTCTTACGAGTATTTACTATACTCAGCCGTTTACGTGCTGATTTTTACTCCACTTCATTGTCAGTAGGATCGATAAGCATCTATAAACAAGGGGTTTATTTTATTATCCCTCTAAACTATTAACAACCTGTATAAATTTCCCAAAATTGTTGAAACGCGCTATGTGTACTTAAACGTGTATTTATGATTGTTTAGCATTTACCTACACCTGCTTGAAATTTTCTTGTGACTCACCGGCTAAAATCAACATGCTTTTAAAATACCAATAATTCTTGTCTATATGCTACTCGTTCTGTTATCCTAAACACTTACGTCCGTTGCCGAAGTCTAGTGTACTGAGTCTCTTGTAGCACATGGTGGAATGTTCACATTCCTTCAGGTACTTAAGTTGCGCGCTCTCGTCGAAGACCACGGGGCACGGCTCACAACTGTGGCAAAGCAAACTCGAAGATACTGGAAAATATAAAAGACAATGAGTTGGAAGCAGGGCTTTTGTGAGTAATATAATACATAGTGCAAGAAGACTCGACCAGTTTCGGAGCATCAATTTATTCCTTTTCCGAAGTACCTACATGCTAAAATACAATTGAATCATCATTCTCCTAGCGATTTCCCAGTTGCGTCCAAAGTTTGCAATTTAGAAGATGAGGTCTGCTTATTCTTTTGATTGGCATGTCGGCTTCACGGAGCTACTAACCTCCCAACCCCGAAAGGAAAACCTGCGCTACCTCGACCGTTGTTTATCAGGTGTATCAACTAGCAGGTGAGGTTGACTAGCGTCCCAATAGTGTAGTGAATTGAGTAATTTGAAAACAATAATTTTCAAAATCCATTATAATTATAAACTGGGTCAACAGCCTTAATATTAATATCTTGTCCTGCGTGTCCTAAAACAAACAGTTCGAATAACAAGTATAAGAATGACGCACTGTGTTGAAAGGAGTTTTAGGTGTATATCATGAACTGAAGTTGTGTCGTTTGACACAACTGTTGCAAATTGTTTGCCTAAATACTCGTGATAATCTATTTTAAATAATGTTTAAGATCAGTTAGGAAGTCCATGTAGCACGACTAACTTTTTCAGACTTTCATTATTATGTATTAGTACTTTTATAACTCGTATTATATCACTGTCATAAACATACGAATTGTTCCAGCTTGCCTTCTGAAAATATAAACACAAGACCTACATTTTCTTATATTGGATGTCCATTACGGCAGTATGTGTGTACCTATATCGGCAAATATGATAACAAAGGTATGAACTACTAGTTTATGTAGGTGACCGTAATTTTGCGAAGCATTTTCAGGTTCAGGCAATTCGTTATCGAATCTATTATAAAACTGTTATTGTTCGTTTATTTATGCGATGATTCAGTCATAACAAAACTACGCACGACTGAACCGATTTTGATAGAAAATAGCGCTCCTGTGTCTATGTGTTTACATACATACATACATACATACAAATCACGACTTTTTCTCATTGGGGTAGGTAGAGATAACATTTTTCCACTTGCTACGATCTTGGCGTACTCCTTTCGCTTCTTCAACTTTCATAATTGTTTTCATCCACGCACGCCGGTTTAAATTTAGATTTACCTCTCGTGTTATGAACGTTTACAGGTACCTACCGGTATCAGTAAATGATTACTGGTGGCTTTTATAAGACGGGCAATACCGGGCATAAACGGTATAAACAAAATACTTATAAATTGGTGCATCCTCTATCAATACCGGTGTCTAACGAAAGTTTTAACGATAACTTACGCTAAATACTTTCTAACTACTCACAGACCACCCCTTGTCTCTGGATAAAACGTAGCCTAATCTATCTGCCAAATTCAATCCAGATCCGTCCATTCTTCCATCAACAATGTAACAATATTTTTAGAACTATGCGACAAAATCAAAAGCAGTAGCTTGTGAGTCATATTAGGTCTATTTTCAGCTCGCCTTATTTTGCAACTTGACAGGGGTCTGTGTGTAACTGGGTATAAAGGGGACAGTTTATGATGTCAGAGCACCAAATACATCTGTAGGTGTTTGCGAAATGCTCAATTGTTCAGTACGCACAATCACGAACAATGTCGTATTATTGTATTGTGCGAATGTTCTGCTGTCGGCTGTCGCCGGCGCGGCGGTGTCATGTAATTTATATAAGAAATTAGTTGTGCTTATACTTTCTCCAAAACCTGGGTTATCAAATACTTAATTATGAGTTCCTGTGTATGAGATGTTTTTAGGGCTCATCGGGACCCAAGCCACCACGCCTGCTGATTGACAGACCAGACTCTGGCTTTAATGAATTTACCACTGTCTCTCGTTCTCTCTACTCTAACACTCGTTAATCACTTGAATTCAAAGATGCAACGTGGGCCAACGACTGATACAATTTTCAGTAGTAATTATTCGTGAATAGCAACCCCTGCCCCCAACATGCGAGCTTTGTATGCAACCGATATCAACGCTGGGATGATGATAATTATATTAGTACGTGAAACATACGGCCAATTTCCCACGAAATAACAAACTCCAATTAAAGAACGTCGTTTTTAACAATAAAAGAACAATTAACAATATATTTATAGTAGCTGGCGGTGTTTATCAGTGATTAAACTACTCGTATAGGATTATCGTAATAGAGCTTGTTCAAAAACACTAAAACTCCAAAGATTAGTGTTAGGTATAGACGTAGGTCGCTATAAGAATTCAAGCTTGTTTTATGTTACGATCGTTCAAGGAAACAGTTTAAAGGCAAATATAACAACACATTATTATTCTCCGAGTTAGATCCATTTCGTGTTAGTTTATGATTCGAAGTATCCGAAAGAATGAAACTACCCCCTCGCCCAATGTGGTTTTCCAGAGGTTTTCTGCCTCACAGCATCGAAAAACTATCGTACTTGCGTTACCAATCAGGATCATGGGTTGGCGAAATGGAGGTCCGTGGCATCCTATATGCAATGCTTTAAAGAATCCAGAGATAGAAAACAGGCGCTCTCTCTGACCATTGTTACAGAAAGCAACTGTTAAATTAGTGGATATAAGGTAAAACTAACTCAAGATGAGCAGGATTGCTAGTCCAGCACCAGAGTTTATTTACCTATGTCGATAATACTCTTATAGTTATATACACTGTGGAACACCTGCATTTCACCTTCATAAGTACGGTAACTTCTGTCCTGAATTTCAAAATTTAGACGCAAGCACACGCATGACGATTCGACTCCATTAATTTTTTTAATAGCTCATGTAAAATATAGTTGGCACTTCACCCTGACCTTTATAGTCATTAGTTGTTGTAATAAACATTAGTATTTGTAGATTTAACTTCACGGTTCAACTTTCATGGTCGTGATTGTCTACGAGTTTACATCAACAGCCTTACATCATATCAATTTTGGTTTTATGAGATAATTTTGAGAAGGTGAAGGCTGTTATCAATTTGAGATCTATATCTTGGCCAAAAGTTATAATGCGATAATATAAACCCGCTTACCTGTTACATAAAGCGATTAACTCAGAATGCACACATCGCAATAAATAACAATTATAACCGATCAGCAGTGAAAGTTAATATGCCAGTCAGTTAAGTATTATCGTCGTTCATATTATTTACCATACTTATTTTGCATTCACTGATATCGACGCTATCATGTGGCCTCGTTGTAAACAATAAGTTACGGATAGTTTACAAAGTCAACGTACACGTTTTACATTACATTCAGAGTATAATATGCAATCATCAACTTCCAACTTTTATACTCGTACTAAAAAGTGAGAAACAAACAGTACAAATTTTGGTACTGTGATATCAACTCGCGTTTATATTGACAGAGTTCCTAAGGCAGTTTTTTATTGATGCTATTCGTCAGTCGAGCAACTCCAAATTTGAACGCATAATCCCGTTATGCCTTTCAAGGACTCTGAATAATTTAAGAGTCTTTCATTGTTGGCTCATATGTATCAATACGGGTTTAGAATTAAAAAAGTCGAATCAACCTCCATTACGCCTACTGCGAACGTAATACTAGGAGCATGAGGGAATTTATAATGACTTTTGATACCCACATGATACACACGTCCACTTGACTCTTACACTTAATTCTTAACTATCGTATTTTTAGAACATTTACGATTTCTATATTAGGTACTAAAGTGAATTACGTATTAGTTTAAAATTTAAATCACTTTTATGTAATGAGACGCCAAGACGAGTACCAACTTGCTTGTACTGTAAAAAAAGTTGTCAGACCTTATGGAGAGCCAACTTAACAAGTCAACTTTACGCGCCCTAACCTAATACTCTCTTAATCATAGCCTGTATCATTCTGCATGAATTCCAGTCTTAAGTTCTCTGAGCTAAAAATCCCTATTACCTAATTTAAAAAGTCTGGACTGACCGTTTCGTTACTAAGAACCTATTGGCACAACCTCCTACTGCGCCATATTTTATTTACAAGATACTTTTAGTCTTTTCCTTGTTTACACCATAACATATCTTACTGGCACTTCCTTTATTGAAAACCACAACGTTAGTCACAAATAATAAGAATTAAGTAAAATAATGTCGATGCATTTTATTTGTCGCATCAACTCCTTTGTTAAATTGAATGTTATATGTCACAGTTATGCCAAATTTCAGCTAAATCCTTTCAGACTTCTTGCGTGATTAAGTAAAAATCTAACAATCCTCTATCCACATTCCATTATCATACGGGCATCTTTACAGATCAACAAGTTCCAATTAACAAAGCTCCTTAGATTTCAAATGCTAAATAGGATACGAAATAAATTAACTATTTATCCTTTTAAAGACTTAGTAAGTCTTTGAACATCAATAATATTACTTATTGCAGTTTTAATGCATCTGTGCTAAATTTATTAATATTAAGACACTTCCGTTACTGAGTGTTTATTAAACGGTTTAATAAACATTTAATTCACACTTTTTCATTTCCATTCGTATATTCTATTAGCGTAAAGATAAACATTTCAAAACACTTTCACTTACATTTCCAAAACATTGCAAAAGTCAACAGAAATCCAACTGAATCCATTTTTTAAATGTAATTTCACTTTTAATTTAATACACTAAACTAAAAGTATGAGCTGTTTACTTTTTATAATTACATTTGTATTATGTATTTACAATGTAGCGATTGCTATGCATGTGGCCGGCAGGGCTTAACACTGAACTGAACTGAAATTGGCACCTCTGCCCTCAACTCCATGATTCACGGACAGGAAGGCCAGTAACGAAACGGGACATGTACAAATGCACGAGGAATGAGGCTCTTATACTAAAGGGAATAGCGCGGATACATGCGATCGATGTTGGCGCCGGCGCGACACTGAGTACACTAACATTTGGCGGTATCATACTTCATATTTTTGCGCTCTGTCGAAGAGTCGAAGTCCGTTATTTCGTTTTATTTTAGAAGTTTAAAAATAAAATTTGCAAAATGTCACCGGTTTCACGGCTGTTTAAATGTTGAGCATTTTTCTAACGTCTAGGTATATTTTTTTAATCATTATTATTAGTCACAGTTTTTGGTGATATTAACAACGTATGCCCAATACAGTGATAATTTAATTTGTATTAGTATACTGTACGTACCTTGACCCGTTGCAACATCAAAATTTTACACATCACATTGATTTTCTTCTCAATCAAATTGTAATAGTGTTTGGCAAACCTAAAAGTGTTGTAGTTGCTCTGTTTATTGTTTTTACTCTGGATTAGACACATGTTGAACCTGTTTTGTGTATGGTTCTAGCACTGAAATATTTCTAAAATGTAGGTAGTATATGTTGCAGCTATTTTTATTTTATGTTAGCTAGCTGCTGCCCTTGGCTCTACCTGCGTAAAACATCTTTCATACTGAATTTTCAGACTATTTCTTTTGGTAAGACGGTTCTACAAACTGCAAATTAGAAAACAAGATTCTTAATTATTATGATATTTATATCTTGTTTGATAATGAATTATGAAATTGGTAGGTAGAGTCATTCTCAAATTATGGCGTGACCTAGAGAAACGCGTTCATTTTTATGTTACATAGATTTTAAGTTAAATACCTATTAAGTCTTTGTGTGTCACTTTATCGTTTTATATGGCGTATTGTGAAACATATACAGTTGAAATGTAAGCATCGCAACATCCTTTATTATTGAAGATAAAAATAACCTCTGTTTGCAATTTCTATACCAGATGTAGGCGACAGTTCGTCACTGATTGCTTTGTTTTATTTAAGTCTAGTAGGTTATCTCAACACTAAACTTCATCTGGCTTAAATATTTCAGCCTTATAAACAAGACTTATCTGATAGGTATTGTTTTCATGCATTACGTACCTACAACCAAGTATGGGTTCTTGGTTGTACAACTAAAGAATTATTTTTTAAATCTTTTTTTAATGGCACAAAGCACTTGCGCCAGCATGCGCATGAGGTTTCTGAAGTTATTATATTTTTTTTGCAACACTAAAACTATTAATTTATCAGTAGTTTAATTTGCCACGTTATCATGAATACCTAAGCATTTAGGTCGGCATTAATAAAACTGTCGCCTAATATTGATTAAACAACGTGGCAGTGGGTGTGTTCAGTGATCACAAGGTTTGACATTCCGCTATACACCTGTTAGAATTCATTGTATAAGGTTGTTGCCAATTATTGAATGGTATATATGAAGGTGCGACTCTGTCACTGAATGGAAAAATAGTAGGTAGGTATAGGTACCTAATGTATCCGTTGAAAGAATGAAAAAAAGCATTTATTCTCTGATACACGTAGTTGTGTTTACTTAGTGTTGCACACGTTCATAGGCCACGGTGACTGCTTCCCATCAGGTGGGCCGTGTGCTTGTCTGCCACCTACGTAGTATAAAAAAAACAATTTTCTGCAAAATTTTAGGACAGTTTTCAGAAAAACGGCTCTTAGGGCCCGCCCTTAAGAAACTTTATTCTCAGTTGGAACACACACATGTACCTATTATAACTGCTAGCTGGGATACCTCGAGGTGCATCCTGGTGTGCGAGGTAAATGCCATAATATGGGCCACCTTAAGTAGGTTTTTTCAAACGCTTTTATTTAACTTGACCTGTTTGTTTGGGTCAAATCTAGTAATTGAAAATCGACCCTCTTCCTATGGATGGATTGTTCTGATATTTGGGACATATCTTTAGTTTTGGTGACAATACAAGTTAATCTATTCTGTATCATTGTAAATCCAAGATGGCCACCGCTACAAAAGCCGCTGCTTAGGTCGTTGTAGTAATTTTTTGGGAATAAAACACGTCATGCGTGTTTTCACCGCAGTTTAGATTTATCGTACACACCTTATGTGTGGGTGGGGAGCCGCGCATGTGCCACGCAATTAAAAGCATTATCTTGTATGTTTATCCACAGCTAACGTATTATATATAAATTCGTTACATACTTGTAAACCAATCAAAAGCAAAATAACATAGACTTAAAACGGATTCCACTCATGAAAGTAATTGCAAATAAGTTGAACCATGCGAGGTTCTCACGTTCTACTTTATTAATTTCACTGAAAAAAAGTGATCTCGTTTAGTTTGACTTGATCACAATTACTTGCCTAGTATCCGACCTTAGTGCAACATAAACGAAACGCCTAGTTAAGTTTACGTAGCAATTTTGCTAATAATTATAAACTATTATCTGATTTATTATTATGCTGGTATTTTATTTTAAGTTGATACTTTTTGAAGAGCTCATACTTCTAAATGATATGTGAACTGTACTAATTCCCTTGCAAAATTCAAAGTCAACGGCCAAGTGAAAAAAAATAACTTTGTAAGTTATCTACAACGCGACGGTCGTCAATCGCAAGAAACAACCACACAACTCTCACATTGCCACACTTTGTGTTGCCGTTGCTTATTGTTCAGGCACTTTTCCTAAACAACAAAAGTCTCGGTATATCTCCAGATTCTACGCCTTCCGCTTCCAGTCTATCCCAGTTACTTACCTTTTTTAATACTTAGATACATAAAATCCTGCCTTTCTTCCCAGGAAGGCAGAGATTACTCCTTACACTACGTTACTTAGCTGCACGAGCTGCTTTCGTGATATATTTTCATGTAAGCCGGCTGGTTTAGTGTAATTCTGACCTATCCTTGCTTTTAACACCATAACCATTTGATCAGTGTATGTTCTGGCTGTGAGATCAATCCCGACTTACCTGCCCTCTTATAATTTGTCTTAATTGTGGTAATGTCACTTGCGCAGTATGTAAAGTTAGCGGCAAAGTCTATGATGATTGAACAGATTTCTAACTTAAAAAATCGAATTAAAATCGTTCACTATAAACAGTAGTTCAATAGAGCCAACTAAGTAATTAAACATAATTTTCATTAAGAACCATAAGCTATTTTGCTCAAAATTACTGTTCAAAATATTAAAATGATCATAGACCTTTATTGCTGACTGTACATATTCTTGCTTTACAGATACTGCATAATGATCTCATCTCAACTGCGTAAATAATAATCCACTGATATTTTAAGATTGTTTTGTTGAAAACTTCTTTTTAATAACTAATGTACTTACCTATTACTTTGTATATTAACATCTATTTCCGTATTGCTTTCAATTACTTTCTTTAGCCATTATACCTATTATACGAGTTACAAGCTAGGCGAAAGTACCTATACTGAAAATGTATCCAACCTGACGCACTGTCTGTCTTACAGAACAAAGATGTTTACTCAGGCTTTATATACTATACCTACCTACTCGTATTGTGTAGGTATGTCGTCCCTATTTGAAGCGGTGAACGAAAGATCCCAAGTCTATGTTTGTTAGTGCATTCTTATCATCCACGTCATCATTATAATATGCTGTTAAAAGCAAACAGGCGTGCTTCATATGTTTTTAATGAAGCCTCCTTTTCATCTACGAGTATTATAACTAAGTTATGATTCGCTTCTTAAAAACTAGCCCAAAATATTAAAAGGAAATGAAAATGAGGTAATTCCATTACTCTTACAGATCGTAAAAATTGCACGATACTTCTACTTGATGTTTGTCCTCATTCTACCACCCATAATACAATACAAGTTAGTGGTAAAGAAAGTAATTGCTTTGGGTCTCGAAGGCGCTGCCTGTGAAGAATGCCCTAGAATATTACTACTCAGATTATATAGGCAGGTGCTTCTCTGCTGGAGCACTACTGCAGCATAGGTACTGGGGAAAACAAGGCTCTATCAAATCCGAATGCAATATCTGTTATGATTTATCTTCTCATTCTACAAGTAGAAAAATATTTTTTGAATTCGAGAGAGAGAGACTACTAAACTGAGCTCGAATTGCCCAACTGAAGCTAAACTGGGGTTCACATTTTAGTCAATGATACTAGCTAATTGAGAAAAATGTGTTAAGTACTTCGTTCAGCTTGATTTATCCGCAATTGATTCCAAATCCGCTATAGTTTCTTCTCTACATTGAAAATACATCTACACTTTGCAACCGACATTTTATTGGCTGACTGGGAACTTCGCGCTATTATGTAGTAACCAAATCACAAACATTTAACCACATTGTTTTGGAATTTCTACACTATTACTAATTTACTACCATTGCAGTAATGTTGCAGAATGTGCATACATTTGTATTGTGCATAGCAATTTCCACAGTACTTGCTTTAAATGTAGATAAATCATAAACATGCTTTCTAAATAACTGCAAGTCAGAAGATAATCACAGACTACCGCGTGTGGTTAAAATATATTACTTTTACCACATAACACTGTATGGAGTGGCTATTAAAATAATTCATTTAGGTAGAAGGAAACGCTTGCCTCGTCGAGAACACTTTCTGATATCACAAAACATAGACTAACTAATTACTAGGTTCATGAGACGGGCGGAGCTGAGGACAACAGCTAGTTTATTATAGTAATAAACTTGTTATAATACTTTAGTGCCGTGACACTTTCAATTGCAATGAGCGTTTTGTTATTAAGTAGGTACCTACTTACGTTTACTGATGTCTGCTACAGTGTTACCACATTCCCTAGGAAATATTGGTCATGTTTTTCAAGTATTATCGAACGATGTATTAAAACAATTTGCATGACTGCACGCAAGTTCTTGTCTATGCACTATAAAGACCGTGGTGGTTGGTGGTTTTCTTTGTACATTTATCTAACAGTTAAGTAATAAATATATTCGTGTAATAGATAGATTTAAACTCCGTATTGGTTAGTAAATATCAAGAAATATAAAAAAAAGTTTTACAAAAGTGTCGGACAAATTTCACCATAATAAAATTGGTCAGCGTTAGTCACATCAGACCAAACACTGACATGATTGGCTATAAGTCTAAAAGTAAATGTCAATTACCTAGTAGAAATTAGCGTTCTAGTTGCATTGAAAATGTTTACAGCATTTAACAAGCGATAGCTCCAGAACATGTCTACTTATCATCATCATTTCGTTCATCCTGGTAGCATCCGAGGCTCTCACCTCGGCGTCCGAGATGAGATCCACCGGCATAGTAGAAATGAATAATAATTGTTTTGAAGGGATTGATTTGTCCATCACACCCTGACAGACTATACTTACTATAAATATATATGAATCTTTCGATCAGCAATATTGTATCCAATGCAGTGGCTAGTTCTTACATTTACTTATTGCATGGCTTTATTAAAATGTGAAAAAAAACAAAGTTTGGTTTACAATTATTTATAGGTATTTTGAGAACGATAATGATTCGCCAATCGTCATAAACTGTATAAGCGTACCTATCAATAGTCCTAATTCTGCCCTGCCTCTATCTACACCATATTTGAGGTCGTGAGCGCAAGAACAGCCTAAGTAAAATTAAAAATAATAATTAGTAAGATGACCTCTAGCTATGCGTGAGACTTGACATAAATTTTAATACTGCCATCTCTTGACGGTATAAAAATCGCAAGTGAAATTGCACTGATCTCACCACTGCAGCTATTAGTGGACGTGGTTAAATCGGACTTGAACCCTCTATAGAGTTCTTGCGCTCTCGGCCAGATTTTTGTAAAATACATTATCATACAATTTGATTAATAAATAACTTCTGGATAACAAAAATTATTTACAAATTAAATAACAATATGGAAGATATAAACAACAGCTTACTTAAGTTAAAGTCGCTAACTAAATATACTTTTATATCACAAATTGTTTGCGAGTGACTTCCTGCGCAACTATGCTTAGTGCATTTATTCCTAAGTCTACATATAAGACAGTACTACCTAAGACTGTTGATGTATTTCATCAAATTGAATACTACTATTACACCCATGATATCAGTGTAACCCTCGTGGCTTGTATTCGGCGATGAGTTGCATAAGTCTTTCCGACAGTAGCAGTATCTGAAAAGAAATACTTATAATAAAATATTTGTTAAAAGAAAAATCTTATAGGTACAGAAGGAATGGCTGAAAACATTATACGATAACTTTAAACTTATGACGATGTAATAATGTTTTGTGATAAAAACCAGTATAACAAACATTCAATACAAATGAAGTGTCTAAAATTATTTTCCTTTATATTGTTGTTGTTACCAGGACAGTGACGTTACCCATAACCACAATTATTAAATCAGTAACAGATAAAATATCAGCACAATAGAATTAATTTCCATTCCGAGAATCAGATACTTAGAATAACGACAAAGCAATTTAGTTAAAATTTAGTTAATGAAATAAGTGCCACGGCAAGTATTTTCTTTTTACCCGACTGCCGAAGAAAGGAGGGTAATGTTTTTAATCTCAAGAAACTTTTTACCTTGTAGGCGTACTCTTTTCACCCTTGTAGTCAACGTGCTCGCAGCCTTCTTCGTAAGGTTCTAAGATCTCCATCTTCGGCGACCACATGCCATTTTTGTAATCCTGGTACTCGTTCTTCTGTGGTGCGCAATCCCGTAAGACGTTTTTGATTCTAACTGAAAATACAAGCAAGATTTCTATATAGATATTGTAGGGATCAAATCTATAGTATTTTGTGGGTTGTTACTTTTTTTATTCTCAAATATACCTCCTCTGATAATCGAATTTCAACTCTCGAAGTGAAGATCAAACACTTTATCTTCTCTATAAAATTTTCTCTTGATCAGTACCACTTATGTAATTGATTGTACCTATAGAGAGATCTCGTGATCTAGATTGTCATAAGAACCTAGTTCTATTTTCACTTTTATCAGTATTATATTATTTCTTGCCCTTAAATGGTCTTAGATATATATCTCATACCATAATATATGATAGGTATGTCTCTTATATAATGTATCATAGAATTCTAGTTAATCCACAGATTATACCTATCGGATGGCAAAACCAATATCATAATATGGTTACACAATCTACTTAGCACAACTAATCTGTGATCACCTCAGCTCAGATGTTCAAGGTTTTACACGTATACATATTTAATTACGTACACATTTACTTACTAATATTAACTGTACTCACACGATGGGGCATGAATAATGTGAAACCGATCGAAAAAAAATCGCTCAATATGTTATTAGTCATGCTTTCAGGAGCATTACCCTAACACTCGGTATAGCAGGTATAACTCTAATACTGCCCACTGCCCAACAGACAAACAACGCACAGTCTAAACCGGTCTGTCTAGAAGCTTAAAAATATTGCAAAAGATTTGCCTTGTTTATCTTGGATTTGTAGACATTTGAAGACTCTCCTTGAATGAAATATACTTTTACTAACCCACCTCAATACCAACGGGATTGAAATCAAGAAATATTTTATTAACACCCTGAACTTGACTTTAACTGATTAACATTGAAAACCTTGAGAGCAACAATCTAAATAGGTTTCACCACTGAATAAATCCTATCTTTAAATCAAATTTCTCATGACCAAGTTGTGTAACAACTTTGACAAATGGTGTTTAAGCTTGTGAAACAAAAACTCATTAGGTACTGCTAATGTAATATAGAGCGAAAACACATTTTTCATTTATGTAGCTTCTAAGAAGTAAAAAGTGGCAACAGCACACTTCGAAAGTATTTAAACTATATTATAGACTTTGCAGAAGATGGATCATTAATTTTCACAGATAGGTACATGATACTTTGTTATACTAATGTCTATCATACGTCAAAGTTAGTTAGTAAATTAACAATGGGCCATGGTCATGGTCATCAATCGAAATATATAAGCATCCTGTATTCTACTACTTTGATAGTTCTTACATGCTGAACATTTACTGTAGATATATACCTACTCGTATTTAGATAAGTACTGTAGATATATTCACATTTAGGCTGGATTTCGTAGCTGAATATAAATGCATTTAATTCAACTTTGACTTTAAAAAATTCATTGATAAAACATGAAAATTCAGTTTGTTTTCAGAAGTTCAGCCTTAGTATGTTCATAATAATTATCTTATTAACTAGCTGATGCCCGCGGCTGCGCCCGCGCGCAGGTCGGTTATCGTTTTTAGTCATATCTCTGGTTTTATTACGGCAGAATTTAAATCTGTAGAACATTTATATTATTTATATTATACACTATGTTATGTGTACCAAGCCCTCTATAAATAAAATAAAGATAAAAAAAAATATATATATATTATACCTACAAAATGGTCTCCATATTCGAATTGTATCATGCTTCGAATCAATTGAATAATTCGATATACCAGCACCGCCGTGTAGAGACATTATCACGGCAGTGTTGTTTTCAATTTTCAATTCAGGCCATAAATTGTATAATCAACTAGTGCATGTATGGTCGTATGGATACAATCAATTATGAGTTAGTAAGTTTTAACACTATTTTAATTGGTTTTAACCGACTTCGAAAAAGGAGGAGGTTCTTAACTCGGATTTTTTTTATGTATGTTTGAGCATAACTCTAACATTATAGAAGGATTAGAAAAATATTTTTTGTTAGACAGACATTTGTTCTAAAATGGTCCCATTTAAATTTCTTAAAGATCTGTAGATAATTTTCGAAGACAGACAACGGAACTCTTAAATAAATGCCAGCAAATCATAAGCGATTACAGCTATCATATATTTAGGCATTGTTTATGCAATGCAGTTTATTCGATTATGTGTCCGTCATTTATGCACCGATATGCTTTTGCAGTCGTTGAATTTTTTTTAATGTACTTGTTCGGATGAGTATTGACGGTCACAAATTGTGGTTTAAAGATTTCTGTCCAAGAATACATACCTCCGTTTTGTATATCAAGATGGAACTCCTGCTTCATGCACATGGTGGAGTAGGGACAGTCAACGATGAATCTGTCTGAGTGGTCGAATTGCGAGCAAAGGCGCTTCGTCGTATTGTAGTAGTGGCCCGGCAGCGGGTTGATTAAGCACTGGTAGCATTGTAGGGATGTAACTCCTGAAACATCGTAATGGAAAATTATGATACGTACTCAAAAAGCCGATGTCAGAATTATAAAAAAGTCTATTGAATGGTGATCTCGTATTATTGAATGTTGATCTCAGAAATCTTTTATCTTTCAGCACGTCTTTGTCTTAGGCGGGTCAAACGGTATTGAGCTAACTTTCCTACTCAAATACGTATGGGAAATGGTGCCCTTATTTAGGTAGGAAATCTAACTACTTGTTTTATTAAAAGATGGAAAAAAGCAAAGAACCACTAATGTAAGTAAGTACTTAATATTATTTTTGGTCTACATGACCAATAATTCTTTCTTGGAAGGGGTCAAGAGTAATTATAATTAAGTACAATAAGTTTAAACATGATAGTACCTACACTTGAATAATAGAAACAATTACCAAAATTAATAAGTAAGCTCGCGATAGAAAAGTTCTGTTTTCGTCACTAACCGGAGTAAGTTACGTCATGTTTGCTGGTCAACACCAACCAACGTCATCCATTTAAGGTGAATATGCTCCTTATTAAATACGACCTCCACGCCCACGCCCATGGTCGCATTAATTCTTCACAGATTGACAATTCAGTGCTTACGTACAGAGCGTAGCGATTGACGGTGCGGTGTGTTATTAGATATCTACGTGTGGTTTGGTTAATTTAAAATGAGCTTTGAAATGTTAACATTCTCATAAAATATAGTTTCGCATCCTTGTGCCAAGCACTCGTCCAAGTCTGCTGTGAACGTCTTATGCATACAGATTAAGTAACAAAATAAAGTATTTATAATATATGTATATCAAGACTTTCTATCTCATAACCAGACTATGTTCACCTTTTGCAGTCCTATACATAAGCCTCTCCCAAAAAACACCACAGCCTGGATAGCACCCGATCCCCGACTTGCCGCACCCAGTCTATCCTAGCTAACTTTTCAGTTCAGGATTTTGACGTATCTACAGTTACTGTCACCTAGAGTACCTAGATGATAAAAATAAGCAGTATCAAAGCTATAAACTTCATATCCCAGGAATTACCATCTCTAGTTATTCGCTCGAACCACTCGGCCACAGCCGGTTTTGTGTTTTCTTAATTCATTCTTTGTATCAACAACTTTAAAGACTTGATAATTCGACAAATTATCTGTATTTGACAAATAGTCAACGTTTACACATCGTTCAGTACAGCACATTACAATATTAAAATTTATTCATGAATAAAATACAAACTTCGACAGTCATTTGTTTAGGAATGCACTTATAACATACGTTTAGCAAAGATCTCATTCTATGCGGGTGGTATTCATGACTCATCGTTATGTTACATAGGTACATATTACAAAGTAATAGGAAATGTTACGACCTGCATCCATATTAGCACGAATTATATTACATATCTCACAAACATTACATTTTTGGTAGTTGTTTTACAATAAATTAGATAATTCCTCAAGTTAACCTCGATAACAGAATTTTTCACACAGGTTCAGGTTCCCAATATATAAAATGCAAGACCGTCTTGCTCTGCCATCGGCAATGTGGTTCCCGGGTGGTACCATACGAAAAAAAATGGAGTTTTGGTACTGAAGGCTACCTACATTAGTCTTGATGCGTTGAAGTCAATGACGCGCGACTGCAGGTGTGTGCTATTTGTCATGTTTTTGTGTGGGTTATTTTGTATGAATATTATAATTGAATGAGTCAGAGTTTGACACCCGATATAAAATCCTACGCATCGTCCATCTTAGGATTCGATCAGACCGTCGTTGCGAATGTGGTTAACCGGGAATGTGGTATTTGCAACCACAACGTACGGTTGAAGAATTTCTTATATTGAACCATTTTAAAAATGAACGTGGCAAGATTGCGCCTATTTACAAAATTTTATCAGAATTTTCTGGCAATTCCATGATTACTTTTTCAGGCGCTGTTTATGGGTAGCCACATCGTAGTGCGCAGAGAAAATATGTAGTATTACGTTTATATATTTGCATGCGGTTAGTCCTAGAGCTAACCGCATGGTGTGTATGGGGTTTTACGCTTGCGTTTAGACTTCTTAGTACTTCGCCATCAAACGTTGTTAGCAAATGCAATGTAAATATTTTATGTATATTTTTGAACAAATAAATTAATAAAAACCATTTTTGAACGCCATGTATGCAATTAAAAATATTTTGAAGTAACAAACTATGTCATCTATAATTTCACTCATTGTCGTTTTCGATTTATAATAATTTCCTAATCAACTCTAGTAGGCTTCAAGTTTAATAATAAAGCGAAACACAATGGTCGATACGATGAAGGTTACAGATATGTGTTTATTTTTCACCATAGCGCTGTGTAATGGTATCAGTGAAGACTACTTTCTGGATAGTGAAGAATTAAGTCAAAAGGACCTAAATGAAAGTACATCTGTATCTAATCCGATACAAAAAGAACATTCACTGTTGAAACCAATGCAACGATCAAATACTAAAATAACTACGATTGAAAATATAGCATCGTATACTAATAATTCTAATCGAAATAGTAGTGATGGTTATGAAAAATCTGATACTGATGATACCAAAAGTGATATAATTGTAGGGGAACGTATTTTTAGCAGTGAATATATAGACACCAGTCATGAGTTTGAAGAATTTACTGAAAAAGTACCGAAAATTAGCAAAGCAAATACACTTATGGGTATCTTAAAAGATTATGTATATCTTTACGATGAGCCAGAAACCGCACATCAAGTTCTTCGTGACCAAGTTGTTGAATTGCAAACCGATTTGAGATTGAATGAAACTGCTAAATCTAATAACAGTAAAGTGGAAGGCGAAACAAGTGAAAAGTTACTGATAGACTTTTATAACTTACAATCTGCAAATTCTAAATTGAGTGACGAGGGTAATATATCAGATCAATCTACTTATTTTGATATTCAAAAATATGTAGATAATAGCGTCTGGTACGTAGCAGAAAATTTACCTTGCTGGGATCTACCAGTCTTGTACGCTGAATTAGGACAAGGGAGAAAAAAGGAAGTGTTTCTTACATTTAGTGCCAAACTAAAAAATGTCATAGAAAAATACGAAGACGTAAAATATGCTTACAGAAAGTTTGATATACCGGTGTCGCAAACTTTGAATAAGTGGTGTGCCGCTGATCCATGCTACGGTGATCATACTCTCTGTCTGTTTCCAGATTCGACGAATTCAAAATTATGTGTTGAGAATTATGAAGTGTTAACTCCAACTATGATGGAACGCATTGGATTAGAAAACACAGTCAATTCAATGCGAAACCGTATTGCTAGTGGAGTTACGGACTTGTACAAACATTTACCCACAGCAACAGACATGAAACAGATGATATACGATTTCGATTTACAGACAATGGCCGAAGCTTGGCTACGTCAATGTTTACCAGGTCCTAGTGCTTGTTCGTCTCTTGATAGCAACTATGTTGCACAACTTGAATGCACTAAATACGCTGAACATTGCTGCATAAAATCATACAAAACAGAATTGGGACTTAAATGGTAATCAATCAGTTTTTATTTTTGTATCGAATGCCTGCTACACCTAATTACTATCATTATTATTTTGTTTTACAGCATACCACAGCGTGAATGTTTTATCGAACCTATTATTGGCTGTATACATACATGGTTTCGAAGCGCTGTACATGAATTAACTGCGACTGATGTCGACTGCGGTCATATAACTGCTACCACCTTTAATACTGTTCAGTTGATATGGGCGGAGACAAATAAAATTGGGTGTGCATACGGTAGAAGCCCGTGGGGAGATGTCCGAGTTGTATGTAATTTTGCACCGGGTGCACCATTCTCTATTACTACCAAGTCCTTCTGTGGTATCATATACCATAAACCAATGATGGAGCTCATTAATGAAACTGTAACTGATTCAAAATTTTTAGCGCATCTCGGTATTTCCATGCGAGAAATTGTTACTACTGAATCAACGGTCTCAGATTTTAAAATGCACACCTTTAACAAGTCGCTGAAGTATTTAGATGTAGACATTTTAAGTGAGGTATACGCTCGAAAATGGATCAGGAAGCTATTGAATAATTATGAAAATGGGACAATTGGCCTTATCGCCCGTGTGGTAACGAAATATACATTTGGTGAAGACAGCGGCCCGCAGTGTGATACTAGTAGAAATATCTATGAGCCGGGCGAAACCGGGTCAATGTGTGTTGAGCGAGGTAGACGTTTCCATGGACTATGTTATGATTTCCGTGACCCAACCCCGGGATACAGGACGGTGGCCGTGTTGGCGCCCATTGCTTTATTTACACTCATTTTATATGATCTATTTAGCGGTGTCGTCAGACAGACTAATTATTGATAGTAATAAATGTAGTTTAAATATGCCTGTATTATTTATAAATCAACATTATTAACAGAATTTAATTTACGTCATTGACTTACTTACGAATGTAAAAAAAGAGCAATATAATGAAGTCTGACACAGACGCAAGAAGGTGTGAATTCACAAAGAAACATTTTCTGCAAAATATTTACTTGCTGCTTAAGTTTATTTGCTCCAATGCTAGTTATTCATTTCAAATAGTACTGGTAATAACTTCTTAGTACTTAGCATTTTTACTTATTTAATATGCTGTATAAAACAAATAGTGGCAAGATTCCATTACTTAGTAATTGCATTACTCATCAAGGTTATTTATTTCTTATGATTTTATGTACCGATCATTTTGTCATTATCCATCACTCTACATCCTTATCCTTACTTGGTTCTTATTGTATCTACTACTAGTGTCACCATAGTGTCACCATAGTGTCACCCACGGCATTGCCCGTGCGTGACATACTTCGTCCCTTTGAACCCATAATATACTCGTATGCTCGTACTTTTGCAATAATGTAAGGAAATTTGCCCAAGTTTATATACATATAATATGATTTGATAAATAGACTCCAAAACAATTTTTTTTTAAAATCAATCTATTAGTTCCCCAGATTAGCGCATTAAACCAACCAAACAGAGAAACAAACGAACTGTTCAAAATAATATTAAATATAGAATTTATTTAATATACTAATTCTATAACAAATTATGTATTATTCTTTATGCTGATAGAGATAAAGATGATTTTTAGTAAATTCAAGTAGGGTACCTAGCTGATACTTTCATAATTTTTTTTTTTTTTTTTTTTTTTTTTTTTTTTTTTTTTTTTTTTTTTAGGGTTCCTTAGTTTTGTTCTGGTTTATTTCCAATTTTAGTTATGCAGTTTCTAACCATAATTTGCAAATGTTGCACTTACGCCAATTTTTGAATTTTCGATCTGAACTTGAACAAATAATTACATTCACAAACATTCAATGTTTGTAGTATAATGTCGATGAGGCCATTGCTATGCTGGGGTGCTAGGTTGAGACCTCCACGTGGTGCACTCTGGAGAACGGAGGCGGTAATGTGTTCCCCCCAGGGTGGGAGTCTGCCGTCGACGGCTGACGTCAATCAGCGGACCCCATTGCACGAGGGGGTCGTGGTATGGCGGACCTGCAAGGTCCGCGGTCGCCGCTTCCAGTACCCCTTTAGAGGGGAAATGGGAGACGGCGACATCAACAGCCCTTTTCAGGGCTAGCTGACCCAGGGAGGGGTCGTGGTATGGCGGGCCTTCAAGGCCCGCGGTCGTCTCTCCCGGTATCCCTCTGTTCATCAGAGGGGACATGGCGAGAGACGGTTGGATCCATTGGGATCAGGGACGGGTTGGCCCACTGCTCGCGCAGGGGCTGACTGGCTTCTGTGCCACCGTCGGAGTTGGGTGGGTTGGCTGCCCACTCGCGTCACGTAGCCCCCTGGTGATCGACAAAGACCTGAGTGTTAGCCACACTCGGGTAGTCGCGACCCAGGGGAGCGTGGGGCTTGCCTTAATTGGCCGGCCCGCGACAAGGAAAAGTCTATAAGACCCGACAGAAAAGTCGTAAACTCCTACGGATACCTGGGGCCCTCCGTAGTACGTACCCCGCCTTCCGGAATGAGCGTCACCCGGAAGGTCGTTTTTAGATCGGCTCTACTCGTGGGAATTTTATGGAGAATTTACCTAAAAAACCCCCCCCACCTAGCGAAACAGTCTGCGCGAAGGCCGCGCAGCACCACGGCGTGGAGTTCACGCCCCCCACCGCGGCGGTGTCGGAGAAATTCGACACCGCAAGCGAGAGAAGTGGGAAGAGCGGCCCGTCGGGATCTGCTGCAAAGCAGACCCGTCGGGCAAGCTTAGTGGAGAGGAAGCGCAGATGGCGCAAGCCCTCCAAGGCGACCGACTCGGATTGGGAAAACATCCGGACCGGGTCGGTCGAGTCTTCGTCCTCGAGCGGCGATGAGGTGGCCAAGCCGGCACGTAAAGTGTCGGCTGGACGCCAAAGGACCCGAGGAGGAGGCATAGGGGCTGGGCTAGTCATCCGGACCGTCCCCAAGAGTGCGGAAAAGCCGTCGCTACCGAGGCCAACCACCTCAACGGCATCAGCACCGAGCGGGGGCGGAAAGACCCGAGACCTGGTGGAGGGGCTCAGGGTCAGGATAGCCCAGTCCTACAGGGGGAAGCCAAACCCTGAGCAGGAGGAGATGCTGGACGTCATGTGCAGACTCGCCTCCGAAAACGAGGCCCTCGAGAAGCGGCTAGCCGAATCCCATCGCGAGGTGGCACGGCTGGCTGCGTCTATCGAGGAGCTTCGCAAGGAGATGGCGAGCGCGGCTGGGAAAGCTGCGCAGGCGGAGCAACCGGCGCAGTCGGCGCAACCGGTTCAGCCGACGCGAGTTACTCGCTCTTCACGGGCGAAGCAGCCGGCGCAACCGGAGCAGCCGGCGCAGCCGGAAATCCCTGCGCGGAAACCGGCATCGCCGGACGCGAAGCCGACACGGCCTGAGGCTCAGCCGCAGGAGCCGTGGATGGCATACATGGTGGCGCTCGAGGAGCGTATGTTGAGTCGGATGGAGGCCGTATTGGACTCCACCCGCCGACCGCCTCTGGCGCCACCGGTCAGCTACGCGGCCAAGGCAAAGGCGGGTCCGAGCCGTCAGGCTGTGGTACCGTCCCAGCCGAAGCCGTCCCAGCCGAAACCGGCTCCCCCCCCTCCTGCTCAGGGTAAGGGGAAGGGCAAAGGGAAGGGCAAGGGCAAGGGCAAAGGGAAGACGTCCCCAGCCCAGGCCCCAGCCCCAGCCCCAGCAGTGGCTCCAGCCTCTCCCACGCAGCCCCGATCAGCTGGGGAGTGGGAGGTAGCCGGAGCCGCTAAAAAGAGGCGGAAGGCCAACAAAAAGGCAGCCAAAAAGGCCAGGAGTGCCGCTGCCGCCGCCGCGAAAGGAGCGCCGGGGAAGCTCCGTGCCCCTCGATCTGCGGCAGTCGTCGTCACCCTGACGGCGGAAGCTGCGGAGAGAGGCATGGGGTATGCCGAGGTGTTGGCCCGAGTGAAGGCCAACGTAGACCTGAAGGCCCTCGAGATCCCGGGTGTCCGGTGCAAAAGCACACGGACGGGAGCCCGGCTTCTCGAGGTTCCCGGCGCCACCAGTGGCCCCAAGGCTGATGCCCTAGCGGCTAAGCTCAGGGAGTCGCTGGATGCAGCCGACGTCCGGGTGTCCAGGCCCATCAAATGCGCAGAAGTGCGCATAACGGGCCTGGAGGACTCCGTCACGGTAGAGGAGCTTAAGCTCGCTGTGGCGGAGGCCGGAGGCTGCTCCCCTGACACGGTCAAGGTCGGAGCTATACGCTTCGGCCGCGGTGGACAGGGGGCAGCAGTTGTCGGCTGCCCTATCACGGCGGCCCAAAAGGTTGCCGATGGGCGGAGCTTCCTGGTAGGAGGCTTCCTGAGGGTGCAGGCACGGCTCCTGCAGGCCCGACCGACCAGGTGCTTCAGGTGCTTGGCGGTTGGCCATGTGGGGGTGCAGTGCACGGCGGAGGTGACGGTCGGTGACCGCTGCTTCCGCTGTGGTCAACCCGGTCATAAAGCCGGCGAGTGCGGGGCTCCGCTGCACTGTTTCAGGTGTGCAGCGGGGGGCAAGCCGGCTGACCATAGGGTTGGCAGCAAGGCCTGTACCGGAGTGGAGCCGAAGCCGGGAAGCCGGCCTTCCGCCTCTAGTTCGAGGCAGAGTGCGGAGGTGGGGGTTCCATAATGGATCCCCAACTCCGCATCCTGCAGGTGAATGTGGGCCACGGTGCCTATGCTCAGGCCCTTCTGCTCCAGAGTATGGCACAGTGGTCCATAAATGTAGCTGCTGTCGCCGACCCGTACACGCATCGGTTTCTCGGGCCCGCTTGGGAGACCGACGTGGACGGGCAGGCGGCACTGGTCCACAACGCCGCCGCCGGCACCCCTCCCCTTGTTGTTCTGGCAAGGGGACCCGGCTGCATTGCGGCGTTGGTGGGCGAAATAGCGGTCGTGGCCGCATACTACATGCCTAGCCGAGGCGTGGGGATAGACGCGTACGAGCGATGGCTCGTACAGCTGTCCGTCGTCGTCAGAGCCTGCCAACCCCATCCGGTTCTGGTGCTCGGGGACTTCAACGCCTGGTCACGGGCCTGGGGTTCCCGCTACACGAACCCAAGGGGCACGGCATTGGAGAACTGGGCCGACAGATCCGGTCTAGTTCTCCTCAATCGGGGAGCCGAGGACACGTTCGTGACCTCCAGGGGCAGTTCCATCGTGGACCTTTCGTTCGCGAGCCCCTTGTTGTTCGACCGTGTCCAGGACTGGCGCGTCGTCGTGGAGGAGGAGACAAAGTCGGATCACCGATACATTCGGTTTGATGTCTCCCCCCCTGCAAACGCTGCGTCGGTCACACCGGCTCCTCAGGCGCCACGCTGGGCGCTTAAGCGACTAGATCGGGAGCTCCTCCTGGAAGCCGCCATCGTACAGGCCTGGGCCCCTGCGCCGGACAGGCCTGTCGACTTAGAAGATGAAGCGGAGTGGTTCCGGGAGGCCATGACCCGTGTCTGCGACGCGGCGATGCCTAGGGCTCCGCCCTATAATCCGAGGCGTCAGGTCTACTGGTGGTCGATGGAGATCGCGAGGCTGCGTCAAGCCTGCGTGATCACACACCGCCGGTGGGCCCGATTCCGTAGGAGGCGTCGCCGCCCCGCAGATGCGGAGGCCCGACAGGCGGAGTTATACGCGGAATACAGGGAGGCCCGAAAGGCCCTCCGAGTGGAGATAAGGCGGGCCAAAGCCGAGGCCCGCCGCGAGCTGTTGGAGACGTTGGAGCGGGACCCGTGGGGGCGGCCCTATCGCATGGTGCGGGGCAAGCTGCGCCCTTGGGCCCCGCCGTTGACCCAGTGTCTCCAGCCAGATCTCCTCGGAGGAGTGGTTAGCTCCCTGTTCCCAGCGAGGGCGGTGGAACAAGTTCCGCCGCAAATGACTCCGCCTCGGTCGCCTGTAGCGCCCAGCGTGGATGACGACGACGTACCCGAGGTCGCTTGGGTAGAACTGGAGCTGGCGGTGCGAAGGCTCAAAGCCAAGAACACCGCCCCGGGACCCGACGGCATTCCCGGCCGAGCGTGGGTCCTGGCTCTAGACGACGATGCTCTCGGGCCCCGACTGAGAGGGCTTTTCAGCGCATGTTTGGAGCGGGGCCAGTTTCCGAGACTGTGGAAGACGGGGAAGCTGGTCCTCATCCGAAAGGAGGGGCGCCCGGCGGACTCACCGTCCGCCTACCGGCCCATAGTGTTGCTCGACGAGGTGTGCAAGCTCTTTGAAAGAGTGATCGCGAAGCGCCTCGTCGAGCACCTCTCCAGAGTGGGGCCGGACCTGTCGGATGGCCAGTACGGCTTCCGGCAGAGGCGCTCCACCGTGGATGCCATCATGCGCGTGAAGGCTCTGGCGAAGGATGCAGTTGCCCGGGGTGAGGTGATGTTGGCGGTGTCCCTGGACATCGCCAACGCGTTCAACACCTTGCCCTGGAGTTGCGTTAGGGAGGCGCTCGTGTATCACGAAGTGCCTCTCTACCTTCGCCGCATAGTCGGGGCGTATTTGTCGGAGAGAGCCGTCATCTACCCGAGCATGACCGGTCTCGGCAGGCGGGAAATGTCGTGCGGTGTTCCGCAGGGATCGGTCTTGGGGCCGCTCCTGTGGAATATCGGCTACGACTGGGTGCTTCGCGGTGAGCTTGTGAACGGGGCAGCCGTCACGTGTTACGCGGACGACACGCTAGTGACGGCGTGCGGGGCGTCTCACAGCGAAGCGACCCTGAAGGCCACGACCGCGGTTGCCCAAGTCGTGGGTCGGATCCGGCAGCTGGGTCTCGAGGTGGCTCTGCATAAAACCGAGGCTCTGTTCTTCCATGGGCCTCGGAGCGTGCCACCAGCGGGATCCAGCATCGATGTGGGAGGCATATCCATCGGCATTGAGCCCCAGATGAAATATTTGGGGCTCGTGCTTGACGGCCGATGGGACTTTGGGGAGCATCTCCAAAGGCTGGCCCCCAAATTGAAGGGCACGGCTAACGCTCTGGCGAGGCTGTTGCCCAACATGAGGGGGCCGGATGACTCCTGCAGGAGGCTCTACGCGGGGATCGTGCGGTCCATGGCCCTGTACGGGTGCCCGATCTGGGCGGAGGCCCTGAATAGCCGTAACTGGCGCACGCTGCGAGCGCCACAGCGCGTTATGGCTATCAGGGTCATCAGGGGGTACCGCACGATCTCCTTCGATGCGGCGAGTCTCCTTGCCGGGACTCCACCGTGGGACCTGGAGGCGAGAGCCCTTTCGCGCCTATATTGGTGGCGAAAGGAGGCGCAGGAGCGGGGACTGGACCCGGAGCCTCGAGTAATCGAGGCCGTCCACGCCCAGCTCCGCCGGGATACCGTGGTGGAGTGGAAGGACCGACTTGGGCAACCAAGCGCGGGGCACGCCGTTGTAGCGGCGGTAAGACCCGTCATGGAGGACTGGCTGGAGAGGCCTCACGGGGGCCTCTCGTACCGGCTGACGCAGGTGATCACTGGTAAGGGGTGCTTCGGGGATCACTTGTGTCTGATTCGGAAGGAGCCAACGCCCGAGTGCTATCACTGCGATGCGGACGAGGACTCAGGGCTGCATACGCTGGCTGAGTGTCCGGCGTGGGAGGTGCCACGACAGGCCCTCCTGGCAGCCCTCGGGGTGGGAGTCCTCACACTGCCGGTGCTGATCGCAGCGATGGTGCAGAGTGCGGACGCGTGGTCGGCCGCCGCCTCCTTCTGCGAGCAAGTCATGCTCGAGAAGGAGGCGGCGGAAAGAGTTCGGGAGAGGCTGCACAGAGCTCTCCCGAACGGTGGCGGGCGCGGACGCCTAAGGCGTCGGAGGTCTAACGACCTCCGTCCTCCATGAGCGCTGGCCTGGGGGTGACGGGTAGAGCCGCCTGTCACCCTAGCAGAAGCAGGCCGAGGCGGCGGCGCGCGTGAGCGCGCCCCCCCCTATTCCGGGGGCATGACGGGAACCACGCGGTTCCCAAACCCGAGGGGGCCATCTCGAATCCGGAGATGGCCCGGGTCAAGCCGGGGTGCGAGGGAAATGCTCTTTGGGCCACCTTACACCCTGGCGTCAGAAGACCCTAGACGGCGTGCGGTTTTAGTCGGTAAGAGTCCGACATAACCTGCCCCGCTGGCCGCGGGGTGGGTATCCATGAGGATTTCCGCACGAAAAAAAAAAAAAAAAAAAAGGCCATTGCTATGCTTATTGTTCTTTATTCAGAGTCAACAATAGGTCAAATACTTTACTTGATTATCTACACGTCACTATAATTTAACAATGTCCTCTTATTGGCTGCTCACTGATATAGACCTTTACCAATAATTGAATTATTACCAAAATAACGGCCAACTAATTAGCAAGTTACTAAGTTATTTTATTAGTATCAATCTATCTATACGCAAGTAATAAAACTGATGAGTTAATTTGAAGGCGTTATTGTGGAATGTTATAGGGTTTTTAACATCACGCTACGACCTTTAGGACCACTGACCCTCAAATAACCGCTCGAATAAAACCTATTATAATATGGCTAAATCCGGGGCATAGGTGGTAATTAATATTTAATGAGAAAGTTCACTATGAATTCCTCTCCACCTTTAAAGTCGAAGTCGTAGATAGTATAGGAAGGCAGTTTATTTGCAATACAGTGCTAGAGTTTGGTGACGTAGTTGGTTATAACCTTCACCCACAAAAGCGTGTATAAATTAACGTGGAAACGATAAGCAATGGTAACGAGGAACTTGAGGTTAAAAGATAACGTATTCATTTACCATTTTAAGATTTGAGATAGCAACGCAATCGTAGTTTTCGACCATCATTCACAAAGACAATCATTGAATATAGAGTCGGAAGTAGAACCATTGGTGTGTAAGATCCAATACCTTCGGGGTCCTAGTCAACCTCCACTGCTAATCGGGGCAACTGCTGAATAATGGACGAGGCTCTGGAGCTGGTTTTCCTATCGGGGTTGGAAAGTCAGACGGCAGTCGCTATCGTAAAATGACATAACAATCAAAGTTAGTAAACGGAACCCTGGCTCGGGAAATTCCGTAAACACTGGCACATATTTTTGAAATCTGGTTTTCCTGTACTTTTGTTAGTATAATGTTTAAATACTTTCAGGTAGGTACATTTATTTGTTAACTAGCTGTTGCCCGCGGCTCCGCTCGCGTGGAAGTCGCTTATTGCGTCCACTCCCACTCCTGCTCCCACTCCCGCTCCAGCTCCTACTCCCACTCCCACTCCCACTCCCACCCCCGCTCCCGCTCCCACTCAAACTCCCACGCCCACCCCCACGCACACTCCCACTCCCATTGCCACGCACACTCCCACTCTACGCACACTCCCACTCCCACACACTTTCCCACTCCCACGCACACTCCCACTCCCACTCCCACCCCCACGCACACTTCCACTCCCACGCACACTACCACTCCCACGCACACTCCCACTCCCACCACCGCTCCCACTCCCACTCACACTACCACCCCCACTCTCACTCCCACTCACACTACCACCCCCACCCCCACTCTCACTCACACTCCCGCCCCCACGCACACTCCCACTCCCACGCATACTCCCTCACCCACGCACACTCCTACTCACACTCCCACCCCCGCTCCCGCTCCCACACCCGCTCCCACGAACACCCCCATCCCCCACTCCCGCTCAAATCAAAATCTCTAAAAACGAATAAGACCACTATCCACTAATCTTACTTGAACCCCACTCATAATTTAACCCACTCATAAAAAAACATAATTTCATCTAAATAATTTATTTATTTATTTAATATTTATGCACACACAATGTTAATTAGTAAAGAAAATGGAAGGTGGAAAGAATATGTAGTACAATTATTACATATTTCACAATTAATTTGTACCTAGTGTGATGTGGTTCATATGAATATACTCAATGATATTATATTATGTAAAAAATCATTGATTATACTATTGTACGTCTTATCAGACATGCTACGGTGATACTTTTATGTAATTGACAACATCTATCTACCTGTGACCTTTAAATGAATTTTGAATTTTGAATTTTGAACTGGGTGACGTAACCTACGACAAACTTATTATTTGCGGTTGGTACAGTAATCGGGTCTAGGAATTGAACCGCAAAATTAAATTTGTCTTTTATTGTATGTACTTTTCCGGGATAAAAAGTATCCAGTGTGCTGCCCAGGATATTGAAGAATAATTATACCAAGTTTCATCGTAATCGAACCGGTAGTTTTTGCGTGATACCTGAACAAACAGACAGACAGACAGACAGACAAAAATTTTTTTAATCACATATTTGGGTTCGGTGTCGGTCTAGTAACACCCCCTGCTATTTATTTTTTTGATATTTTCAATGTACAGAATTTTCACTTCTACAGATTTATTATAAGTATAGATTATACCATTTGAATGTGAATTCTGGTACTACCTGCCTAATACCCGTTTGTTCTCTAATCACTTGAGTCGTAAATCTACCGTGTAGATATTTTATCATCATCTCAGTCGTAGGATTAGGACGTCTACTGTAGAACATACCAAAAACTTCACGAGTCCCATTGTCTTGACTTTATAACAAGACTATTCTTTTGAAATATTTTTGTGGAATTCCCTCTTATTTGGCTTGTGTATTGTGAGAATCGCGACTGTCTTGTTACGTGTGTGTATCAATAAAAATGACGCAACAAACCTGTTGTCATTGTGTACAGGATGAATGATACGACTGTTATTATAGTCTGCTCCATATTTCTTATACCTCAGCAATGTCTTCTATTTTCCCACCTTGAATTGTTATTTTAAAACACTGCTATTGGTACGTAGCCTTGATATGTAGTGCGCAGTTTTCATTTATAAACCTGAAAAAGAAAACAAAATTAATAAAAGCCACAGTCTAAGTGTCAAGAATGCAGTCAGTCGGGTTGGATCAGCCTACGATGTCATTTTAACAAATATGTTATGAAAAGTAGTTGAGAAACAAACTGACTTTAAACAAGTGTTCAATATAGCTTGACTGTAATAGACACCTGAGAACCATTAATTTAGAAGTTGTCCACCTTAGCAACCTTATAGTACGTTCACATCGATACATGTGGTCGTTTAGAAATATTATTTAGTAGTAAAGAGCACTTTGGTATGTAGGGTAGTAACCATTATGTGTTTTATTAGTTTTTCAGTCATTTTTTCTTTTCATGCAAATAAATACAGATAGTGATATTTTAATCTCATCTATATACTTATTTGAAATAGTTGGTTTTGCATAGACTAAAGAACAAATAAATCTTGTTCCCACTGTTCACGTCTAAGAAAGTCTTACTTAGTTGGTTACCGCACGAAACGAGGAAACCAAATAATTTTTGATTTCAAACTACATTAAAATACGTCAATTCCTTGAGAGCCATTTGGTCCATATATTTACATATTATAATTTGTCTTTACTAGCTCCTTAGGGTTTGATTTTTCCATTACCCTATTCCATTCCATACCCATTCATTTTACATTTAGTTTTTCTATAATACCAGCCACTCCAGGTTAGAAAATCATTTTGACTACAACCTTGTAAGTTTAGCGCTAAATTCGATTTCATATCAAAGTCAATCTCGTGTTGTAATACCTAAACTTATATTCTGTTATATTACGTTGTAGATAATTTGGTTCAGTCTTGATCTTTTCAAGGTCCTCAAGCGGTTCTCTGCGGCCTTTCCCCGGTGGGGCCGTGGCTGTCGACTAGGTAATGATTTAACTGCTATATCAACAAGTGTACATAGTGCAGTATAATCATATTGTAATATAGAAAAACTATCGCGTTATCATTATCAGTACATAGTTTAAAACAAAGTCACTATCTGTATGCTTATATCTTCTAAATCAAGCAGCGGATTTTTGCGCAGCTTTCACGGTCACACAGACAGTCCACATAAGCGATGAAGGGCCGCCAGCAAGTTTATTATAAAGTATTTTAATCCAAATCCCAAAGTATTATATTTAAACAGTATTAACTATATATTAACAGAATCGACTGATATCCCAATGTTGATTTTCTATATTGCATTTGGAACTAAAGTGTTCATTTGTGATATGTTCTCAGACTAATTTTGGAATGCTACATTTCAAAAATTTTATTAATATTATGGCAAAAGTTTGTGGCTGTAACCTTCAAAAATGGTAACTTCCAAATCCTATGCCTTGAGGATTGGGAGGGGCTAAGTTCAGTGTTTTTAAATGGTCGCAAATGGTCAAGGTGATATTGACAATGAAGTAGGTAACTTAATTTTGTGGCGTGTGGGTTTTAATTACAGTACAGTTGATGGCTTTTTTGAGGTGATGTCATCGTTTTGGAAGGACATTTAAGTTACGGTTTTAACTTCATCACCTCATTCAAATAACAAAATTTCCCTTAGTTATAAAACTGCTTTTCTGTGTATATTGTTATGGTTAATTTCGTATAAGTAGGTACATAGATATAAAAAATATATATAAAAGCGCTAAATTATTACCCGACTGCCGAATAAAGGAGAGTAATGTTTTTTTTATACGAGTAAAAAACACATTCTGCATCAACTCTATTGGTTTTAAAAAATTAATTACCTACAATAAAATTAAAAAATAGTCTAGTCTACGGAATTAAAAAATATCTTAAAGGGGCTCTATTAAACACTAAGGCAATATAAACATTATGTAAGGCTTATGATCTAGAAATAACACTTGCACTTTATTCAGGTACCTATGGCTCAACGTTCAACCAATATTACAAGCCTGATTAAATTACATACTCCGACCGGTTCACGATCACGACACCACTGGTTCTTTCATAGTATCTTTTTATTTTAATCGCTAAGAAAGAATAGGTATATTGTGTAATATATTGAAATACCTTAAAACTCTTTAGCATTGGTACCTATATCATAAGTAACTTCTATATTCGTATAAGAGGAAAGCTAAAGAAGAGAGGCTCAACAATATTGCCATGGACATTAAAATATTCTGTACTCAAAACCTAATATGTATGTTAAATTTCCAAGTATATTGTTTGATTAAAAGAAGAATACCTACTGACTCGACGCGCACAACGATTTGAATAAATTAAGAGCATTATATTTTAACTACGTATAATATGTCGTACGGTTGATACATATTATTACCAACTGAACACTAATATATATGCTTACATAATAAAGTGCCTAATTGGTGCAGTTAAACAAGTTCTGTTAAGAGTGCCGAAGCAAAAGTATTACGACATTTAGTCAGTTGCGTACGTTTTCTGTGTTCAACCATGAAATGGTATTATCAAAACATTTGTCGCACTCACCATGAAAATGCAACAATTGCAAAATTGCAACACTAAGTTGCTTTACTCTTTCAATCTTTTGTGTTAACACAATAACCAATAAGAACGGTTGCGCTGCTAAGAATAAGTTATAAATTGAGGCTTCTTAACTTAAAAGCTTATAGGCAGTTAAATGTTAACGAGAAAAAGTGCCATTATCCGTTTATCTGGTATGCATATCATCTAATAGAGTTACAATCAAAGTGTTACTGCCTGCCAACCTCATGCGATAGTACTAAGGGCACTACTAATTCCAACATAAAATTAACCTTTTTCAGGTAATATTTTTTGCCAAATTTAAATTAAACCAAATTAGAAAAAAAAATATTGAAGATATTATAACTAAGTAATTTAATACAATAATGTGACCTTGATTGAATATTACAATATGTGTCAAAGTCTTTCAGTAGCAACTGTTGAAACTACTTGCCATCATGATGTCGTTTTTTTTTGGTATTTTCATCGGACCTCAGTAAAAGACGGATGCTAAAATAAAAACATATTAAGTAGGTACTGCTTTTTTCTATTGCAAGGTGAGCAACGATGACAAAATATTATGCTGCCAATACCAACAGGTTTTAAAAGATCATTCATCATCATCTTTACGTTAGTCCCGGTCCCGTCCGAAGCCTTCGCCCTGACATCCGCGATCCGTTTTCCAACTTTTACTTCTCCACTCCGCACGGTCTCCGTCCTGGGCATTCATAGTAGTGAGTCCAGTGGCACGCATGCCGACTTATACGACAAGGCTTCAAAAGCTCATTGTAACACTCTAATCACTTCTTCTCGTTTTATTTACTGACTTCGTTAGATAGTGCTTATGCAGAAAATTAAGGTCATGGTTAATAGTGACTAAGCACTGTTTGCAGATCCTGTACCTGCAGATTTAATTATAATTATATGTATTCTTTGATATGAATTTTTCGCTTACTGCAATATTTTTATGATTCCGGTTTTCGATCGCGTGCATTGCACTGGTCTTCATCGAAGTGACCGTTACATCACATATTCACAAACGTGGGCAGGGCTGAGTTAACATTTTCGAAATTTATAAAAGGTCCTATAAATTTTTACTCTTATGATATGACCCATCGCTGCTGAATTGTCTTAGCAGTCGTTATATAAATGTTGTTCCTTCAAATTATAGAGAGTGAACATCCACCGAACTTAAGTGAAGAAGCTAAGTAAAATAATATTCTTGGAAATAGTGAACCACAGGTGTGATGTAGTAAGTAATGTACGTACTTGTCAATACAGGTATAAAATAATTAGTATGAAATATTAATAGTTCAGTATATTATGTAAATGCTTAACGTAATACGTACATTTACATAACGAGATAAACATAAAAACTACTTATACAGAGGGTCAGTTTAAACGAAAAGTAGCAGATTGGCTTGTGAAAAATTTCTCACAAACATGTTTTAGAATAAGGCGAGGCGTTCGAAAAAAATCACTTAAGTCGAAGGTCAGATTTAGCAATTCATTCTTTTGTATAGATATTGCTAGACTTTACAATTCAATAGCTACGTAACTTAAGTAGGTACCTACCTACTAACAAGGAAAATTTGTGAAATGTTCTTATTTAGACGTTCGCAGATCGAAATTTCAATATGCTCACATGATTTACGCTACAAAAATAATAAACCATCTACTTTAATAAAACGATAAAACAATGAGTCAACAAGTGCAAGTAACCATCTGTGCGTGCAAGCCCGCTTCGTATTTAGACGGTGCATCACTTAAACTATGTAAAGGTACGTAAGTAGGATTAAATCTACCGTCACTACTGTATGTAGGACCAACAACAAGCAACCCACGACGGTAACGTCCATTACGATTTTAAAGGAGTTCTAACTATGTGAGATAAAGATAAAGATCTGAAAAGATCTCAATTTGCACTAATGAAGCGGGAAAAATTTGTATCACCCTATAAAAAGGATATACCCGAGGGAAGGTTTCTTTTAGCAAGAAAAAGGTAACGTCCATTACGATTTTAAAGGAGTCCTAACTATGTGAGATAAAGATAAAGATCTGAAAAGATCTCAATTTGCACTAATGAAGCGGGAAAAATTTGTATCACTCTATAAAAAGGATATACCCGAGGGAAGGTTTCTTGTAGCAAGAAAAATTTAACAATAGATATCCAGAAATATTTATTTTATAAAGAACTAGCTTCCGCCCGCGGCTTCGCCCGCGTGGAGGTTGGTATTGTAGAACATTTTTTTGTTATAACATTCATAGTATCCAACGTCACAAATTCACAAACTCACAAACATCACCTCTTTATAACATTAGTATAGAAGGATAGATAATCGTCTCATATGATTTTCTGATCGGATTGATTGGAAATAGTTAGCATGCAATTGCTTAAAATTTCATTCAATCGTCTCATATTTCGAACCTGACAATATATAGTAAGTATAGTTAATACTATTATATGCTATAGCTACTTGCATGACTATGACCTAGCCAATAATTTGTCTCATTTTGTATTATTTTAATAGAACCCATCTCATCTTAACGTCACAAAACAGGTGTGTTATCTTAAGGTTCATTAGTAGGATATTTTTAAACTAGGCTAAAATACACTAAGATAGCTTCAGAAAAATGAAGCAGGATAAGTATTTATCCAAGCGCTACTAACATCTGATGCTGACCGGCGTAGAATGATAGGTCACGGTTGCATATCAAATTTATCCAGATTACACAGGATTAAAGTATCCATGAGATCTTTTAACCAGATTCACTTCTCAATTCGTCTTAAATTTAATGACCATCATTGATTTTAAGTATTTTAATGTTGAGCGATTGCTCACCTCTTCTTATTACAAACAATGATGAAAGTAGTAGGTACATTAATTCTGGACTTATTCAGCCAGTGACATTAGCCTCATTGTGTCAGAATGCTGAACATATATGTTTTAGACCCAGCATGGATCCTGAGTTCACGGCATAGGTGTGCTAATTTAGATTGCTCAGCAAGGTATCGCTAAACAATTAACGTTGACTTTTGTTCCTTTAATAATACAATAGAAATGACAGGCTGACGTCATTAAGGTTGTTAGAAATAAGGTTAGTAAACTCTTTTCAATGAATTTATGAAATTGTACAATGTAAACATGTATGTAAATGTATTAGGTCATAATCTAATTTTAGTGGAAACATCTGTTTGTTTTCTATCATCTTAAAATACTAAACATCTTTAATATGGACTCAAGATTACGTATGAGTCATTTATGCGTAATACATTTGATTCTTGATTAATAGTACATAGTTATGTTATAGTAACTCGCAAAGTTTTAACGTTTAGTAATTTTTGCTCAGTAAATAAACTAAGTACTAGGTTCATTCAATTGACTTATCGATTAGTACTTGTCTAACCTGTCTATCATTCGAGCATTTTAAATTAGGTAATGAAAGTTTGAAGCTATTACTGTTGGTTGTGATCATTTTGCCTAATTTAATCTTTTAGTTTGGGTTAGGTTCTGCCACGTGCGAGAAAAGTCATGTATGAATTCTGACTGCGGGTCTACAAGACCTCAATAAATAAATAAGGCAGCCATTTATGGATAAAAAAGTATAGTATAGGTAAACTAGATAAGATACGACAAACAAAAGCACACGGTGCGTTTGCTTGTCGTATTCTAATCCAAAGGTACTAGGTAGGTATCATTTTAAAGTTTTCATGTGTAATTCTAACGAATAGAAAGAAAAGTCATACAATAATAAAAAAAATGAAATGGTAAGCTACCAAAAAAATTATAGTTCAATACAGATTTCCTAGATTAGATTAGAGATTGAAGCTTTTGTTTTCTTACGTAAGCAAACCAAGAATTTCTATGAACAGTAATTTATTTCGGTTATACCTAATTAATTCTACGACGATGTCAAGGACAGCCACAGAATCGGTTACCATTTTATAGTTTATTCAGTAAATGTTACGTCAGTACTTAATGTTAATAACATTAAAATGACGAAAACAGGCTGACATGGATTTGTGTTAATGGCGTCATCGTGATAACAAAATGAATGAATATACAGGTAGATGGTTTCTCAATATTGATATGTGACTGAATTCTAGAGCCAGTTAAAACAACCATTGAATTATTGATATTTACATAAGGAATCAAAAATAAAAATGTGCATAATTCTAAGATCTTGTTGAATGTTTTTGATGCAAATAAAATCATACCAGTCTTAGATACACTGATAAAATTCTACGTAGTGGAACTAACTAGAGTCATGATATTATACGATAACAATAGATTATTTATGCAAAATATCTATCTACCTATATAGGTACCTACTATTATAAAATTGAAAAATAGCTGTGTCTGTATATTGGATTTTAAAATAATGCCTGGGTTATTTTATATGAACGATTCTTCATACAATTTTTTTTTTGGAATTCTTATCTATTTGTTTATTTTTCGCGACAGACGCAAAACTACTTTACGGATTTAGGTGGTATTTTTTATTTAAGAGGTCTTTGTTTTAAAGCCTTGGTTTTAAAATCTTACGTAGGTATGTTTGATCATAATCGGTTGAGTAGAGTTGGAGAAATAGTCAAAAAACGCGAAAACCGACGTCCATGCAGGTGGAGCCGCTGGGATAGGCTGGTGTATACATAAAATTGCAAATTTATTCAAACCCAAAGTATCAACAGGTTAGGTAAAAGAAAATACGGTGATACAGCGCATTAACTGAGACTGATGTTTGTTGTGATGACGGAAGAATGAAATTACTAACTAAAACTATTGTTCTAAGAAATAAGCAATTATTTATGGCTACCTACTTATCATACAAAGGTGTTAACGTCTTCATATTACATTTTCATATGTACAAAATTACTACAGTTATTTGCTATAACTTCGTATCTTATAAAATCTTATAATATAATGTACCTATGTAATATTAATAATTACCTATAAAGTCAATATGACATGTATAAATCTCTACGTGTCCTTACATTCTTATATTTACACATCCTTGACCTTCATCATGTAATGTTTCCTAAATACTTAAACGTTCAAATGAGAATATAATAACTTTTGACATTGACTTTAATTTCCCAATGAAAATTTTTGTTTTTAATTTATAACACGTTATCGCAAACGAGTTGTTGTGCTCTATTTATAAACAAAAACGAGATTGCTAAATATCTAACGAAGTTGTTTCAATTATGCTAATCCTGACAAATTTGACGAACCGGCTTTTTTGACAAAGCAATATAATATAACACTATCTATAATTATAAGATCGAGTTTATGGAATATGTTACTTACTGTTCAGTAATTACACATATTAAAAATGAAGCACAAGACCACTGATATATGAATCGATCTAATAAAATATTTCGCACAATTCTCACAGGTTCCGTTTCGTAATCAAGCACGTGTATTGGTTCGTGTATGCTATAGTCTACACGTGTGACTCGGTGCGGTGGCAGCGAATGACTGGGCGGCCAATGCCATGCCAAGACAATAGTCAGGCATTTTTGGCACGGCAAGGACTTGTTAGTTGTCTGAGTTGCGAGCCTGTGACACAGCCAGCACGGAACGGAACGTAGGGCACAGGCTGCGCTGCGTAGACGCACATTGCTAAATCACGTCAAGTGAACTCAGCCGTTCAACTTTTGCATCAGCTAAAGAAAATGTCTCGTGATTACAGAATGTTGTGAACTAAATTATTTACTAATGTTATGTTATGAATTCTATTACAAGTCAATTATATTTTGTGAAGTGCATAATATATATTAGATATTCTAGGCTCTCGCAATATCTGTGCCCTACAATCATGAGTTCTCGGCACGTGTAAATTAAACAGAAATAATGCACTATCAACAATCTCAAATATGATTTTATTCAGCATCAAAATACGAAAAATAAAAATATGCATTTTTATTTTTGTATTAGAATGTACACAAATTGTTATTTTTTGAAAGGCATAGCTTTCTTCTGCTCTCTATTTAAAATTTACATTTAAATACTTGCTTATAAGTTTTTCCTGCAATCTGCCTGTTTACCAGTAGGTAGGTATAGGTGTAGGTAAATCCTGTCACTTCAAAATAATTATGTTCTTGTTATTGTCAGCTTCATAAAACAATAATGAAATAACATAAATAAAGATATATTCACGCCAAACCTTACCTTAAATAAAAACCTGATTCTGTCATGCATAATAAAAACACTGTCAGATGAATTGAGAGGTCCCTTGACATGACATTATACACATCAGGGCAGCGTGCGCCACGACACGACATATCATTACGCTATTACTCCAAGCACTATCATCCGGTCGACATCACCCTGATCTATCGGCACTCGGCAATCTAACAAAACTGATTGCTTAGAATAACTAGATATTTGAACATGTAAGTATCTGTATCTATAGTCTGGCAGTCATCTAACGTACTTGTTGAATTTAAAGTATACGTAAAATAACTTAAAATTCGTAAGAATTTGCAGAAGCAAGCCTTTGGTCGGAGACGGTAAGATTGCTCATTGTTGAGGGCCGTGGGAAAGGCCAATGTTCATGACACCCTACGGACAAGATGACGTTACATGTTAATTATGTATTCCTTTTGAACAACCATACCGTCATTGCATACAGGTGTCTATCTCTTTTATCTCTGCAGTAACCTAAGTTTAAGTCCGTAATCAGCCTTAGCAACCGACTTTTCCACCTCTGTGAACCCATGAAGTAGTAAAAGCAGTAATCCACAAAAAAACGGAGCATGACCCTCAACCAGTTCCGAAATGTGTTAAAGTATCTTGAAACCTACATTTTCACACACGCATATTAAATTATACGAAGAAGACTAGAACTTAGGTACCTACTGAAAGTCCAATGAAGTAGTAAAGTAAGTTTTACCACCCGATATTGAACTAACCACAGCAAAGTCATTAGTTAAACTTTACCTGGCAGAAGTTACACCTCAACAGCCACTGGTTCAATGCTCTAAGGATCTATTAAACTTGATCTAGGCAATTAATAACTTAAATATACCAACACCATTAAATATGACCAACACTTGATCTCCGTAAAAAAATTGACGGGGCTAGCGATAAAAACTCAAGATCAAAATACATAACCGTATTTTAGTATAGCTATCCATATTGAGTATGTTTAATCAGATTCAATAGCAACATATTTGGAGCTCTTGAGACGATATTATTATTATCAATGGTAAGAATATCAGCCTTACATCTCCTGTCGGCTTAACCTTCTCCGAGAATAAATATGTTTGTGTATTTCAAAATTCTACACTAGACAATGTTATTCTTTAGAGCTAGGGAAATATCGTGTGTAATACACCTGTTCCTTTGGGAACATAGGTACAGGCATGTTAATTGTTATGTAAAAAGAGAATCCTACTTCATTAATATTATAAATACTTGGATGTTTGTTACTCCAATCATGCTCCAACGGCTGAACAGATTTTGCTAAAATTTTGTACAGGAAAAGTTGGAATAATTCATAGGCTACTTTTATACCTTGAGTTCCCATAAGAAACGGGAACGGACGCAGGCAGCAGCTAAATCTTTTATAAATTCGATGAATTATGTACGATCCAGTGAACTACGTTAGTAATTACGGAGTTTGACACAATAGAGAATTAAATTGTAGTTAGCAAGAGTGATGCAGCATATCTGCATGATTCATGTAGATATACATTAATTTACGATTGTAGACAATTGATACTTACTACCTGATATAATTATATACATAACTAGCGTTTGATAGCGGCTCCGTTGCAATTTGTAATATTTCATAGCTAGAACAAAAACATCACAAAATTAAAAAACCCGACTGCGTAAAAAACTAAAAAGAAAAAAAACAAGCACTCAGATGTCCGGTGGGCTAGAAACATAACAACTTAACAGTCGGGATCCACTATTCAACAGACAATCTTATTTTTCAATGGATCCCGACTGTTAAGTTGTTATGTTTCTAGCCCACCGGACATCCGAGTGCTTGTTTTTTTTCTTTTTAGTTTTTTACGCAGTCGGGTTTTTTAATTTCTAAATTATATTTTTTTATTTTATACTTTTTAGTTATAAGTGTCCTAGCCAGCTATTTTACCCGACTTTCTACTGTCTAATAAAAACCTATGAATTTTTGTTACGCAACTTTAAATCACTATAGATCCTAAATGATCACTGGAATCGAAAAATGTTGAAAGGAAACTAAAAATGATTTTTAAATACCTATTCAACGATACCCCACTTGACATAGTTTGCTGACTTTCATTTTTTTAATTTTCACAATATGGCGGCCAGTAGTCGCCATATTGAATTTTCACTGACGTCATGTCTTTAGTGACACTCGCCGGACTAAGAGGAATCGATTGACGTGTGAATCATGAAAATCGGCCCAGGCGTTTGGTCTGTATAGTGCTTCAAAGGAACATACAAACATACATACATACATACATACATACATAGGCTGTTAAACACATTACCACTCCTTTGCGTTGCGCAGTCGGGTAATAAATAGGTTCGATCATTGCTCGACAGGAAGAAGAGATTAATTAAACAACTTGTAGAAACGGTCACAAGCCACAATAACTGCTTACCTGAAATGAATCATATAATAGTTTGCTATCTTCTCGTCATCATTGAAAGCTTTACTTTGAAGCCCGGTGTCCGCTCTCCTACTTTGATTTTTGTGAACCCCGACTGGAAAGCCTGCACCAGTGTTTGTAAATCAGCAGGTGAATCTCATTACCTTGTTTATGTATCACTGGAATTGGGCACCGTAGATCTTGGTAGGGCCCCGTTCATATTTAATTTTATCGGCTACTGGAGAAAAAACAAGTGTCATGAACAGATCATTCACGACAAAGCCGCGAGCTAAACTTATTTTAGTTTTTTAATTTTTATTTGGATTTAAAATATGTGTTACGTTATAATAACAGTTATATGTAACATACAAACTCGTTTACGACTGTAGCATAAGTAAAATATTTACAAGAAACTTGCCGTTATAATAATGAAATACTAAATTACTACTTAGTTTATTCAACTTTCTGAACTATAGAGCACCTAACTGTTAATTTGTTTGTACAAAAAATAGTAGATACTAAATACATATTTTACATATTACTGCAGGTCATCACAAAATCGTACATTCTACATTTCGATGAAATAGGCAGCTTATTACATAACCGTGAAAGTGGACTATTGTAATTCATCAAGTAATATTAAGGCGAGTATGTGATGTGCATCACTAGTGCACACACATCGCTACTTGTTTTTTAAATTCAACTTGGGTATGTCGCCGAAGAATCTGATGCGAATTTATTGGTAAGAAGGTGATGGCCTTTAAACGAGCGGATGTTTCGAGTTATAATAAAAAGTTTAAGCTGGTTTCGAAAACGTCGGTGTTCTCAATAGAGAGGAGCAACACTTCACTGGTGTACCGGTTTTTCATAAGTCTCAAGTCTGGCCACACACTGAGACCTTCGGAGCTTAACAAACCTCGTCTGCAACCTGCTAATTGATGGACGAGTCTCTGGCACAGGCTTCCCTCTCGCGATTGGGAGGTCAGACGGCAATTAGTAGCAGTAGCAGGTTGCGGACCCAGGGCTCCAAGTTGAAATTCCCAGTAGCAACCGGAAACAACGCTAAGATTAAGATAATAATTATGCAACGGGAGTATTATTGTTATCTATGGGTAAAAGTGTCTAGAAATCTACTGGAGTCTTTTGAATGTCTAATTAGCTCATCTTTATAGTGGTAGAGAGAGCTCTACCACTATAAAGATGTTAGAATGTCACTTAAACTCGTTCGCTATGTCGGAAAGGTAGAGACCTTTCCCGACATAACGAACGAGTTTAAGTAGAGAAAGGTTTGTGTATTTCTAGTCCCAATCTGCCTTCCTTTCTTTTTCTATTTTCGTATCTTCTCTCCCTCTTACCTAGAAATTGAATTATCAAGATCGGTCCAGCCGTCTACGAGGTCATCGCAGAACATTTAACTCTTAAAGTAACCAGCCTTCATTGTCTATGGTAAAAAAGAAAGCCCTTTTTGAAGCTGCCAATGTCCTTTTTTCACAGGCATATGTATATTTATTGCATTAATGTCTGTAATTTTATATCGTTACTCTTTCTTTCAGTCTATCAATAGAATTATTTCTCTATTTGTCCATGAGTCATACCCTATCATTGTGTTTATTGAAGTTCACCGCACGCTTACTTCATGGTCGCACGGTTGCTTACAAATTAGTGATTGATGACAATTGTTGCAGTCAGATGCTTCCGTTACGTGATAGTGTTACTATACGATTACGTGTGTTACTTAACAGCCACTAAACAGTGCGTATTTATCCATCTACGTCATGTTATTAAGCAAACTATTTGAATATCACATGTGTTTTTAGTGTTTGCCTGACTAATTGTAAACAGAGAATGATTACTTATAAAAGCAAATACAAAAAGTACACATTTGCTTTTTCATACTTCACACCTCAGATAAATAATATAGTTCATCTCATACCCACTGGCTGGTCATTTCAACGTGGTCTCCACCTATTGGAGGAGTGTTGCGGGTTCGATTTTCATATTTATTTTGATAGATATAATTATTATAAAATAATTTGTGTCTTTTGTTTAAAAGATTCTTCGATACAGGCATTAGGTATTCCTGATACGAAAGACGTTTATATAAAAAAAAAGCTACCACATACGAGAAAACATCTAAATGTATCATCAAGAACACCCCACAACATGATGCATCTATCTCTCTTAATTTGTCAAGCCCACAGTACACAATCTGTTAATATGGTTAATTGTGACACTTGTTCACATTCACGGATTTACAAGAAATAAAAATGACATTAATTGGCTGATTAAGTATGATTATAGTTTGGTTTTCACCAATTGAAAACGATATCAACTGCACTGCTTAGCTTTTGATGATAATTGTTGGATTGATGGGGCCTTACTTAGTGACGTAATTAAACCCATATTTTAATAATACTGAAAATTATAATATGGATTATAAAGTAACAGAATTTGTCGCAATAACCACAGTTATGTTTAATCAAACCCGATTATGACAAGTATTGTGATGTGAACATTCACTAAGATCATTAAATTTGTGTGTGACGTAATATTGCAAAATTAGATTTTTGAACATTGCACTACAATGCTTAAAGTACCTACTGACCTGTGAGTTGTGAGCATTCGCTTCGATTGCACAAACTGCATATTAGTACGACAAAGGTCGGTTTCATACCTGCAATGTCATATAAATTCGAACGTTGCATTATGGCAATGTTGAAAATTGTGTTCTTATAAGTGTAGATTCTATAATAATAAAAATCGTCTAGACAGATTCACTAATTTATACCCATCTTGTGCTCGAATCTAAACTGTTACATATGAATGCTCTTAGTGCATCCTTTTCACCTTTCTGAATCAATATAGCCTTTTCCACTCGTAGTTCAAGAATGGTACATGGACCATGGTAATAAGCTGATGTGGTTTGTGTGCTTATTTACTACATAAAGAAACCTGCTACACATATTGGCTATCTACTATCTGTTAGGCAACAACTAAGCATGCTGGTAAACTCGCAAATGATACTATACAAGTTTAAACCCTGGTAGCTGTAAAACAATGTAAAACAAGAAAGACTTGCACGATGCAATTAACCGTAGGTGCGAATAACACGACTCACCTGTATAGATACAACAAATTAGCATGCGTTGACTAACACCGTCTTATGTACATGTTACCTACCTCGTTTAGAGCTGTCATGAATTTACTGAAGCAGGACATTCAGACAGGAATGCCATAGAGCGTAATTTAAGTTTATACTTACAATATTTGGCTCTAGATCCCAAATACCTATCTTCAATATTCAAGCTAACCTCACCTACAAGCTGGTACATAACTGACTGACGGACGAGACTCTGTAGAGTTAATTTTTTTCGTGCGGGAATCCCCACGAATATATATCGGACTTAAACCTACTAAAACCGCATCGTCTCAAGTCTTCAAACGCAGGGATGTAAGGGACCCAAAAGGATCCTCGCACCCCGGCTGATCTCGGAGTTCCTCAGTTAGATAGCAGGCACTCCTGTAAAACCCGAAATAAAATCAAATTTTGGAATGAAGACTAAGGAGAGCCGATCTCGGGCTCCAAAATGCATGAAGAAAAGATAGATCAAATACTGAACTAGGATTTTTCTTTGTTACAGCTAACAGACGTAGTCAATGGCATGTCGTCTAGAGGAGAGCTGCCCTTAGAGCTGGCTCTACGAGGGCGCAGTTCTTCAATAGCCACTACTCTGCTGCAACATTCCGCGGACGCAGACGCTCGCGGTCCACGTGGCAGAACACTTTTACACAGGGCAGTTGATTCGCGTGATGCATTTTCTGCTAAGTTTCTTGTGGACAATGGAGCTGACCCAAATATAATTACAAAGTGAGTTTACGTTGGAGGACGTAAGGATACCTAAATTAAAATGAAACAACACCTCTTTAGAATTTAATAGCGAACTAAAGCTTGGAAAATATTATAAGGCGTAACTTTGGCTACTTTAAAAAAAAAAATCCAACGAAATCTGTGCACCAAACCTCGACCTCCTCCTTTTTTGAAATCGGTTAAAAAGAATTATCATAAGAAGTTAACTCGCATTTTACAACCCTATTTCTTTCTCATCCAATCCTCTATTTTTTTTGTAACACTAAAGTGGTAGGTACCTACTTATATCTGTGTGTATTGTTTCACAGGGAGGAAGGCGATACGGCTCTACATTTAATAGCTTCTCTAACGTCGAGTTCATGCGACGAAGAAATTATGGAACAAATGACTGAAATTGCTGAAATTATGGTGCAGAAAGGTGCCGACATCAATCGACAGAACAGAAAAGGATTGTAAGTTACATATACATACTAATAATCTACAGAGTTACATCTATACCTATTATTATAGAATAGTAAATGAACTGTCTCTACATTGGGGATATTGAAAAAAAAAACATAGGTTATGTTATATGAACGATTCTGAACACAAATGTATTTTTCTTGCAATTCTTGTCTGTTTGTTCACGATGGACACAAAAAATACTGACCCGATTTTGATACGGTTTTTTTAAAGGTCTTGGTCAGACTTTAAATCTTACATATATGTTTGATCACAATCGGTTAAGTAGAACTGGAGATATAGTGAAAAACCGCGAAAACCGGCGTCTGCGCGTGCGAAGCCGCAGGCATAGGTTTGCTAAGAGTTATATTGAGCTGGCTTACCTCACGGAAAGAGTTTATTGCACAAAAATTGATAAATCGCTACTGTCGTAAACAATAATCGTTATAAAATAATCGTATTACGTACGTAAGTGTATCGTAATCGTTATTTGCTGCTTGCGAGCAAGTAGTTAAATCTCTGGTGAGATTGTTTCACACGAGATTGGCAAGAAATTTATTATCTACCTGATAGGACTGTTTATACCGCTATATATACGAGTACTGCTTTTATTTTTACCCGTTCAACTACCCGTAACGATTTCCATAGATGTTCGTAATGTTTGTATGGCAACCGGCACCAACGGCTTAACGTGCTCCCCGAGGCACTATTTACATACCTATAGATAAACTAACAAATTGATTGTTCATCTGAAAATTTGTTTCCCAGCACACCACTCCACCAAGCAGTAATAGCACGAAACCAAAGGATATTCGATATGCTCCTCAAACAGCCTGCCTTAGACACGAACCTTCGCACGTTAACGGACGAACACCCGCCACTTTACTACGCTCTGGTCGACGACAGGCGAGCTTCTATATCTTCAAGTGAAACTTTAGTTATGAACGGGTCCAACCCCTTCGATACCCCAGTCACAAACAAGAATGCCTTCACAGATGACCCAGTGGAGGGCAAAACGGAAAGTGTTGTGGAAAGAGGTTTCGCGGCTAAACTTTTGGATAAAGGCTGCCACCCGAATCCATTGTATACGGGCACTGGTGATAGCTTACTACATATTTTGGCTCAAGGTTGGTTTGAGGTAAGTCGATGCCTTTTTAACTGTAGGTACATGACGTCACTAATAAATTAATTCTGTGCCTCCAGCCTCCTCAGCGTGGCATGGCGTCTGAAAATGTATCTCTTCCTTTCTCTCGGCCAATGAAATCGCAGAAAAATATTGTCACGTGACCAAAACGTCACCTAAACCTCTCCTCTCTATTTTTTCTGCGATTTCATTGTTCGAGTGAAAAGAAGAGATGAGTGAAAAATTGTATAGTCAGCAACACCAATAAATGACACTGTGTGTTCAAATATTTATTAGAACTCATAACTTATAATGGTTTCTAAAGTAATAAAATAGCTTACAGACTGGTCTTTTCCTAGTACTTCACTTTATAACATTATTTTCAAATCGTGTGTTTTTATAGGAGTCAGCCGTGTTCTTAGTGACTCACCTGAACGGCGAGTTAAACCACACAAACGAAGCGGGCATGACAGCCCTTCACGCGGCGTGTGCTAACGGTCTGTCACGCCTTACGGCTGCCCTACTGGAGCACGGCGCTAGACCTAACTTACAAACTGCGTATGGAGAACAAGAGGATACTGTCTATAGGTACAAATTATTTGTAACGCGACTATTTATCCCTGAACGTATTTAACTACAGGCCGATCGCCTCGGTTCGATAACCGTTTGTGCCCAAAACTATAATTTATGAACCTGCTATCTCTAACAAGTGTACAAACCACACCTGTGTATAGTTGGTTAGCTAATTAATTAAATTTGTATTCATCCCTTCTGTGTAAATATAAACTACGCTTTGCTACCATACCGGGTTTTTTTATTATTCAATAGGTACTATGTTATTTAATGTACTGATGATAATACTGACGGGTAACTTAAACTATTTAAATTTAAAACAAGTATTTTTTGACAGGCAATCTCCCCTCCACTTAGCAGTGCTAAACAACCATGAAGGTGCAGTGCTAGCCATAATCGAACACAGGAAGCTGGTGGAGAAAGGCGATATGCCGGCGACAGACCGTAGCAACGTCAGCCTCTCTCCTAACCTCAACTTGAAGAACTCTGAGGGCGATACGCCTGTCAGTCTCGCACTCACTGAAGGTATGTACTAGAGGAGGGTAGACGAAGGTGGGTGTGTTGATAGTAATATTGAAAAACCCTGAAGAAAAAACCACACCATACATATATCATGGGACTGTACCATCCTACTTCCTACTAATATTATAAACGCGAAAGTTTGTAAGAATGTATGTCTGGATGTCTGGATGTCTGGATGTATGTTTGTTACTCTGCCACACAAAAACGGCTTGATGGATCTGGCTAAAATTTGGTACAGAGATAGATTATAGTCTGGAATAACATATAGGCTACTTTTTATACAAGCTAATACCGCGGCTCCGCTCGCAGAGTCGATCGGTCGGGATTTCTAAATATATCTTTGTTACTCTTTCACGTAAAAACGGCTGAATAGATCTGACTGAAATTTGGTAACGAGATAGATTAAAGTGTGGAATAACATATAGGCTACTTTTTATACAAGCTTATACCCGCGACTCCGCTCACGGAGTCGATCAGTCGACCCACGGAGTAGATCAGTCGGGATATCTGGATGTATGTTTGTTACTCTTTCACGTAAAAACGGCTGAATAGATCAGGTTGAAATTTGGTACAGAGATAGATTATAGTCTGGAATAACATATAGGCTACTTTTTATACAAGCTAATACCGCGGCTCCGCTCGCAAAGTCGATCGGTCGGGATGTCCAAATATTATGTTTGTTGCTATTTCACGTAAAAACGGCTGAATGGATCTGGCTGAAATTTGGTACCGAGATAGAGTGTAGTGTGAAATAACATAATTATAGGCTAATTTTTATACAAGCTAATACCCGCGGCTTCGCCCATGGAGTTGATCAGTCAGGATATCTGGATGTATGTTTGTTACTCTTTCACGTAAAAACGGCTGAATAGATCGGGTTGAAATTTGGTACGGAGATAGATTATAGTCTGGAGTAATATATAGGCTACTTTTTATGCAAGGTAATCCCGCGGCTCTGCCCGTGGGAGTCGATTGGTTGGTAATCGTTTTTTGGTCATATCCCCGGTTCTACTTAACCAAATGCAATCAAACATACGGCAGATTTTATGTAAAACCAAGACCTTTCTAATAAAAAGGCGACATCAAAATTTGTTCAGCAGTTTTTGTGTCCATCACGAACAAACAGACAAGGATTGCAAAAAAAATAGATACTTGTGGTCAACATAACCAAGTCTTTTTTTTTTAATATCGATTATTACAACTAAAAGTACTGTTATAAAGGGATATATATGTTCACACCGTCGCCTTAGGTGAACCCTGTAAAGATAGTGTAAAGTGAAACCAATAAATAAGGAAAAAAAAAACTTTTGGTCATATCTCCAAATTTTAGGTCTAACCAAGAAAACCGCACTAAAATTCGTTTAGTACTTTTTATCCGAAAGGTTTTGGCTAGACGAGTGGAGACCAGTGGAGTGGAGAGTGGAGCGGAGTGGGAGTAGTGTGGAGAGTGGAGAGCGGAGTGGGAGTAGTGTGGAGAGTGGAGTGGGGAGTGGTCTGGAGAGTGGAGTGGAAAGTGGAGTGGAGAGTGGAATGGAGTGGAGATTGAAGTGGAGAGTGGAATGTAGGGTGGAGTCGGGAGACGGGATTGGACAGTAGAGTGGAGGTCGAGAGTTGTGTGGAGAGTGGAGTGAACAGTGGAGTGGAGTTTGGAGTGGATAGTGGAGTGAACAGCGGAGTGGAAAGTCAAGTGGAGAGCCGTTTCATTCAAATAGACTTGGTGGCAATACCGAATTCCACGCGGGCGAAGCCGCGGGCGGAAGCTAGTATGCCATAAGGGACAAGTTACCAATGAAATAGGTGAATTTGACATTTGTCCAATTCTTACAAGAATACCTTTTTTGACGTTTGAGAGATCAACACTCAACAGAGATCGAGTCTAGACTGAGACTGAATTTTAACCATATTTTACTAGAAATGGCCCTCAGGTTAATATCTTGATTGTAATTTATGTCTCAGGTCACAAAAACCTTGTAAATCCCCTAATTGAGGGTGGCGCTGACCCCAACATTCGCAACGGGAAAGGTTTCACCGTACTGCACCAGTCCATCGTCGAAGAGGACTCCAGAACTGCTATATTCTTACTCGACCACGGGGCGGATATGAATGCTTTGTGAGTATACTCTCAGAACGATAACATGATCATGAACACTTAACCTTGCTACGAGCATATAACTAGACTTCCTCTTCATTCGAGCTCCTCGGAGCCCGAGGTCCACTCACCAACTCCGCTTTTATTTGCCTGTTTTTTTTTGGCTTTTATGACACTCCCAAGTACGAAACTTGTCGGCAAACGGGATAGGCTTTCGGATGAAGAAGAGCAAACAATTGTCTATAACACCATACTCAAAAATCTTTACAGGGACGCCGAACTGAATGAGACATGTGCATTTTCAGTATTTGTCATACTGTTGTAGTAGGTATATTGATGGAAAATAAATAAGTGGCGGGATCTGATCCTTTTTCGCCAAATCCTCACTCCGCAAAGTGTTATGCATGCTGTCATAGGGTAATCTAATTCCGACACTAATCATCTCTGTGTTTGCTCTTTGTATAGTTAGTCATGTTAAAATGCTAACCTATAAGTTTTTGTGTACAGAACGGAAGCAGGCGAGACTCCTCTACAGCTCGCCATCCACTGTCGGCTTGGTTTAGTAGTGGAAGCTCTTTGTGTTCGCGGTGTGGACATGAGTCGCCTCGACGCCAACGGAGTGCCGCCTCTTTGGGCCGCGCTTGATTCCGGGCAGGAAGAGGTCGCCAGTGTAAGTCATCATTATATTTTTTAACCTTGATTGCTCTATATCTGAGTTTATGAACTTTGTCCAAAAGTATTGTATTGTTAACAAATTTAACAATTTTGTGTCTCTCAGATCTTGGTGAGGAATGGAGCAGATGCTGACTGTTGGGGTGCGGGCCCTGACGGATGCTTGCAAACATTATTACACAAGTGAGTTATAAACGTAAATCATTTTTATTACAGTCTCGACAACGCCTGTTGCGTGTACGAAAGTGGGCGTAAGTAAACGTTGACGAGGTTCAACTTCAATTTCTCAATTCAGAAACCGGCCATAAACCTATATTACGATTGTAATCGTATAGTCAAATTTCATTTTCATGAGTTAATATAATGACAGAACTTTGATCGACAACTTACCATTCATCCGGCTTAAAACCTCTGAGGCTACCAATAGTAATATTTTATTACCAGGGCAATAGACGAGAACAAGGAGTCCCTCGCGATGTTCTTGATCCGGTCGGGCTGTGACGTCGAATCACCGCGACGGTTGGGCCCCAATGGGGAAGGCAGTGACGTCGCCTCGGAGAAACATACGCCCCTACACCTGTGCTGCACTTGGGGACTGACTGACGTCATACAAGTAACCTTTTATTTGACTTGTAACTTTCGGGCCTTTTTGGAAGAATTCATTAATATTTATAATCATGTCATTCAAGTGCTATATAATTTAATTGCTATATATTAACAAAAAAAAATGTTTAAATTCTCACTGTCTTTATGAAACATGAGTTGCCATCCAATAACTAAAATTACTTGACATCGTGTTCAAATACCCTCCGCTTGCCACCAAGTTAATCTTATTTGTTTACCATCTAAGCAGTCTAAAAACCTTTCCACAGACATTGCTAGAGCACGGCGCGAATATAAACTCAAAGGACGCAGAAGGCAAGACACCATTACATATTGCGATAGAAAACCAACACGCTGGCATTATCACACTGTTGCTGTCTCAGCCGGGAATCGAACTATCGGCACGAGATAACAAAGGAGTGTCGCCGTTTGCAGCCGCTCTTACTGCCAGAAACAACAAAGCTGCTCAAGCTATATTGGAGAAGAACCCTTCAGCTGCAGAGCAGGTATTTTTATATCCTGCCAATATTTTAAACGCGAATATTTGTGAGTATGTATGGATGTTTGTTATTCTTTCAAACAAAAACGGCTGAACGGATCTGACTGAAATTTGGTAGACGGATAGATTATTAGTTTGAAATCAGTTCCGTTCTACTGTTATGGCGCGATTGAGTAACAAACATCCTTCATAAAATTTCACATTTATAAATTAAAAGGAGAAAGTAAAATAGAATATTTACTTAAAATAGAGGAAGGCTACTCCACCAGACCCTGGATATCCCTCAACGACTTTACGACTTGTCCTTGAAGATGTGCAACCGTCAATTTCTTTGTTTTTCCCTCATTCCCTGGTCAAATAATGTGGAAATATTGACAGGTAGATAAAAAAGGACGCAACTTCCTTCACGTGGCTATTCAGACGTGTGATGTCGAGAGCGTCATGTTCCTCCTGTCAGTGGAAGTGGACGTCAACTCTCGGGTGCAAGACGCTTCGCTCGCCCCTCCGTTACACCTGGCCGCTGCCACAGGACACGAAGTGTTGTTGAGGAGCTTGCTGCTGGCCGGCGCTAGACCCAATGACAGAGATGCACATAAGTAAGTTAGTCTTCTTCTGAGGTTTTGTAAGTTTCAAAAGTTGATGATCATAATATCTAGTGTCAAAGTATGTTTATATTGTATAACCGTCATTCGTCGCGATATCGTATCTCATTACGTGACTCAGTGTATCTTAACTTCATCACTACATCTCCGGCTGGAATAAACGTCATAGATGTCTTCCTGTGTGAAGTTACTCTCCCTCTTTACATAGAGAGGGGTCATTACATCGGGTTCCTTGTCCCTACTGTTGCTGTTAGGGGTGAGACGACCAGTAGGCCGGTCAAGGCCCAGTTGAGAGTAGCGGCGGCTCGTCGTATCGTGTTAATGTATGAGAGATGTAATGCGGTGCGTGTGCGCAGGCGCACGGCGCTGCACGTGGCGGCGGGCGCGGGGCACGAGGCGATGGTGGCGGCGCTGGTGGGCGGCGGCGCGGAGTGGAGCGCGGTGGACGCGGCGGGCGACAACGCGCTGCACGTGGCGGCGCGCGAGGGACACGCGCCCGCCGCGCGCGCGCTGCTCGCCGACACCGACATCGACGCAGCTGCCACCAACCTCAAAGGTACCACTACTTTATGAGGTTCTTCAAGAAGGGCATTACAGGGTTTTCAGGGTCGACAGCGCGAGTGTCACTCCCCTCCCCTCCTCTCCCGTGTTGCACACGTCCATAGGCCACGGTGACCGCTTCTCTTCGGGAGAGCCGTGTCCTTCTCTGCCACCAAAAAAATCTGTCTACCTGCTTCACATCATGCTATCATAACATGCTTCGTCAGGTATGACATTCCTGAGACACAAGCCTCCGTCATCACCTATATCTAACAGTAGTGTAAAATAATGGTCATCTCGAAGCCGGAGATGGCCCGAGCATCTTAGACGTGCTCAGATAACTCAGTTGGTCATAATATTCCCCTTTAAGGGACTGACCTCGGGTTCAAGTCCCGACCCTGGAAGCCCCTTCCCGAGCTAAAACATTTTTGTGTAAGCAGAATGCATGGCACTCTGCACAAACTTTCGTGATCTTTGGTATGCTAATTCACATGGTTTTTGTATTATTTTTATTAATAAAAAAGTTCAACATTTGATTAACATGTTCTTGTTCCATCAGGTAGGAATCCATTACATGAACTATGTTGGTGCAAGAAAGACAATGCGGCAGCGATATGCGAAATATTCCTAGAGTTCATGCCAGACTATCCAATTAATAGGACTGACCTTCAAGTAAGTTCATGTTTCACTCTATAGATTCTATAAATACGACACAAGTATTACGAAGAGATTGTGATTGTGGAATATATTTTATAGGGCAACACACCTTTACTACTGGCTTACATGAATGGCCAAGGGGCGATGTGTCGCGTCCTGGTGCGAGCTAGAGCGTGTCTCGCGCAAGAGAATAAGGACGGAATATCTATATTTAATTATCAGGTAATCGTTTAAATTTAATGTATTTTTGGAAATATCTCAATATTAGTAGGTACAGTCCGAATATGCATCGTAGACTAGGCTTTATAATGTACCTTCACATCATTCTAAAAACTATGTTTTTTAAATAAAGTCTCCTTTTTTTAACCACCACCCAACCGTTATACTATATTTTTTTATATCATGTGACAGGTAGCAACGAAGCAACTACTACATAGGTTATTAGACGTCCTCCCTGCAGAAGCACCGTGGGCGGAAAGTGACCTGTGCCAGGAGTGCGGGACCAAATTCACACTCACCATGAGGAAGCACCATTGGTAACACTTTATTTTTTTTCATTTATACTAAAATACTATACAATAAACGGGCAACACCGGCAGATTTGATGAAACATTTTTAGTCACTTAGGCCCAGCACAAACCGCGGGAGGCGCGACGGAGGACATTCAAGTCAACAAGTTATGAAATTGTTGACTTAAAAATGCTCTCCGCCGCGCCTCCAGCGGTGTGCGCTGGACCTTCCGAGTCTTACATACCCACCGTTAGCTTCCGTAAACATGGTAATTTAAGCATGTTTGTTAGAGATATTTCATTCTTATTGACCCTATCGATTGATTCCATAAAACAGTTCGGATTTTCGAAAATATCTGAATACAGTTGTTTTTAAAATCAGGTTTTTTTCGGTTATAATGTCTATCTACCTACATTATTTAAGATACTTCCCCTCCATGTGACGTCACCGTGGGACACCCTGTATAATTACTGTATAAGTTCCAACAATCCTCAACAAACACTCATGGCACATGTCCACAAAGTGGCTGATGCCTTCCCAACCAAGGTCATTGCAAAGTTGTTGAGTAAGCAACAAAATATTGAACCCCAACCGTCGTCTACATGGTGAATTTTTATAACTCAACCAAGGTGACCTTGGTTGGTGGTTGGTTCCGACATGAACGAACCCTTTGAACGATTTGGATCTTTATTGTCTCCATTTAAATTTAAATTTGATTGGCGCGCTTCTCGTTCGTCGCTCCCGCGCTCACCATCAGACCTAAAAATAAAAACTGCGCCATCGTCAAGAATTTTGATACAAATGATAACCTTGTTTCAGTCGCCACTGCGGGCGCATGCTGTGCAGCAAATGCTCGAGTCAAGACGTCCCCATACTAAAGTTCGGGCTTAACAAACCTCAACGAGTTTGTGAAATCTGCTTCAATGTTTTACAGGTCGGCGCGAGTTAGTGTCACAGCACAATAATAAAATTTTGTACTGACTAGACCACTCCTATGAGCCTTATCGAAATGTAGGCAACAATTCACTAAGAAGTGATTCGATTTCCAAACTTTCCGTTAGTCATTAGAGACTAAGCGCGAAATGTAAATATGAATTTTATATTGCAATAATAAAAGTTAGACTCAAGTGATTAGACTAAAGTTTGAAATGAGGCTAGAACTGGCTATCTGAACCCCATATTTATTCCATTTTCTATTATTCATGCATCAAGTACATGAAGGCATTTCAAAGTTTGCCTACTTATACATATTGTCATTTAAACTCAAAGTTGCAGATTTATATCCATCTAATGTACATTAATTAATGCATTGTTCATAATGATCCTATGTGATTTAGTTTAAACATTTTGTCACTATAATGTCTAGATGCGAAGTGTACCCTTTCTAAGTACTATGTAATGCGTAGAATGTAATCTATAAAGTTTAAAGCGCGTCCATTAGATATTATTAAGAATTTGCTTAAATACAGTGCCTCCAATCTCTATGTTATAGGTTTCCGCTTCTACAAAATTTTGCCAAAGTTCATGCATGCTTATATTTTCGTATGCAATTTCCAGCTTTAATATATATTGAGAATGGTTATTTGTTAAGATATTATTGAAATTTTATCATTTTCATAATGTATAAACATATTATTATAAAAATTGTTCATATAGATTTTGGGCATTTTGTAAACAAATGTTTTCTATGTGTACTACATCTTGTACCTTCAAAGTCAATTTTTATTACCTTAGTTGTAGGAATTTCGTAGACACTGAAATGTATTCTTTTAATTAATAGGTTAAGATAACTATTATACAATGTTTATAATTATTTTGTAAAAGTAATATTTGGCATTTGTTTTGACATTCCCATCATGCACAGGTTTATGGAAATACACTCTGTATCTGTTATACAACCTGTTTTATTTCTATATGTGCCATGTTACTTGTCATTCTTGAGTTTATTATATTTTTGAGACCTGTTTTTATTACATTATTTTCTTTTCAAAATTCTATATTTGCTAAAATAAACACATTAATTCGTATCATGTTTTTTATTCTCAGTTAATATAATAATAAGAGAGAGGGTAAATAAAGTAAATAAACGATCTGTCTTAACTGTGGATATTTATTTACAAATAAACTGTAACTTCAACTCTGTCGATCACACACGGCTTGACACCTACATAAATAAAGTTCCCTAAAAACTACTCTCTACCCTTGGTGCCAACAAAACAGAAATAATATTTAACAAAGATTTTTGCAAGAGGGATGGCAGTTTAGGGTAGAATCTTTCTTAAATTACTTTAGTCGTTTGAAAAGGTCCTTGCCGACGCATTTGTCGAGGACATGCAGGTAGTCAATTAGTTCTTCTTCACAGGTTTCCGCGGTCTGCGTGCGTGAGTTGACGCGGTCATTGCACTGCTGGTACTTGCCCCACAGATTCTGGGCATCGGCTTTTTGATGACAAACCTCCTGTAATAGTTTAGTTGTAATTATTAGTGTTTAAAAAGTCTCGATAATACAAACTATACCTACATCAATACTAAATACTAATTATAACAATACAATACAAGTCCTACACAAGTCTCCTTAGAATATTTTACTCTAGAATATTACAAATAGTTATGGAATAGTTAGACAGTTGATATCAAACTAAAACATATTTCTGTATTGCTGTTTGAATGGTGGGTGTGCCTATAAGTTTTAGAATAGGGTGAACTGTTTTGTAACATTTTCTTATTTCAGATAGTTTATTGCACTAAAATACTGAACTAAGAAGTGTAACCCAACACTAATTTAGTTATGTTACGCATCCTGGGGACTGAGGCACTGAGGGAAATGCTTTTTGGGCCACCTTACACACCATTGCTAGAAGACCCATGCTTTAGTTATAGTCGGTGCAACTTGGACATTGCTGCCCAGCTGGTGATGGGAGTGGTATCCATGGGATCTCCGAACAATAAAAAACGGTACTATAACTTGAATATAATACTGTTTCGTGATTACTACTAACATAATTCATCGTTGATATAAATGAAACTTAGGGTTTTTGAATTCACTTACTTTCATTGCTTGTTGAAGACATTTACTGGGCAAGTTAATAAAGTTGATATGATAGGCTTATTAACACATAGGACAGATTAACATAATATAATTCAAGATTTAGTGCAATGTTTGTTAGGTATTTTATTTCTAATTGAATCATGGAAAACAGGATAATATATATAACAAATAGAACATTCCAATATTGAGTTCAAAATTAATAAGGAACTCAAGTGCAACATATATTTAACAATCAGTTGACAGTGTAATGAATATGTCCATTTGCACTGGTCTAGGGATTTCTTTCAAATGAAAATATATGCTTTTCCCTTAAAGGCAAGGTCTTTACAGGGTCCGCAGTGCAAGTGTGATGCCCCTGTTGTTGCACCCGTCCATAAGTTGTGGTGAATGCTACCCATCAAGTGGGTGGGTGGATTGGTTTATGCTTGTTTGCCACCTAAGTGAAATAAAAAAACCCTACTCTAGATCCTTAATTATGGCCTATGCTTAGTTTAGGTCTAGAGACCATTCCGTTTCTTTCCCGTTATTAGTCATATAATACTAACACAGTTAAAAAATATCAAGTATCACTTTATCGCCAATGTTTATGCCTCATTGGTTTCTTTTTTCTATCTAGTTCAAAGACATTGTACCTAAATATATGAAAATCAGATCTTATAATGAACTTCTCGCAAGTAGAAATTGCAATATAATTTGTTATCTATATCATCTACTGCTATGCACGATCTCTGAAAGTGATAAATTCCTAAATACCAATGGTTCAACAAAAAATATACCTCACATCTAACTTATTTGTGTAGTCCCTAGGTCAAAACAGGATAAAAAGAAAATATTGTTACGGTGGGTACCTATTGATTTATTTTTTTACTTTTATGTATTAAATGTGTTAATGTAATACATTTTTTATATTTGGAAAAAGCACATGACTAACCGTAGTTCCTCTAATTCTTTAGAAATGATATGAACGCTTCATGAATACTTGAAGCAATTCTGAAAGGTTAGAGTCGGAATTAGGTTAGTACAATGTTAATTTCTGTACTGAATACATGCGGTAATATATGCATAGTAAAGATAAACATACCCTTAGTTCCGTCAGAGGATCTACGAGTTCTGGCTCCTCAGGAGCCTCCTCTTCCTCAGCTTTTACCACAGGAATGACTTTAGTGTCGGACATTTTGCCTGAAATGAAATCCACTCTATAACACTAGCTTTGCTGATGCCAATATGGATATTCTAACCGAATTTCACTTAATTCCTAGTAAGAAATGCTGTTTTTCATTATAAAATTACCTAAGTCGATGACGCAACGGGCGCGAGCAAATTAACGAATGTTACCAGACTTCTCAAGTTCTCAGAGTAATACCTAAAGTATAAAGTTAGTAGGTATGCAAAGATTATGGTATGAAACAAGAATGATTGAAATATTGTCAGTAAATTTTCATTTTAAAATAATAATTATGCTAGCGTAGCTATGCTATATTAAGGCTTATAATAGGTCTAGATAGTGCTGCTGACTGCTGTGTAAATTGTTTTATAATATTTAAATATTCTATAGTTCTCTCTTTCTCTTTATTATAATTCGTAATCGTCATTTTCTTTTTAGTTATCAGTATCACCTAATAACTACAAACATTTTGTTAAATTAGGACATGAAAATGATGTAAATATTGAAATTGTTTTCAGGAATTTCATGATGAACATGGCAATAAACAACGTAATAATGACAATGACATTCACAAGTAGGCAACATAACGGAATCAAACCCGTCCATGAAGTATACAATTTACGAAGTAATTCTTGTATATATTTTAGTCTCTTATAAATTAGGTACTTTATAATAAACATTGTGCAAGTAGTCAACTGAATATTTTATTTTATTCTTTGATGAAATTTATCTAAAAATGTAGTTGAAGACTGCTCAATAAACTAAACATAAATAAATGATTTGTTTTCTTAAGACATTTGTTTATAGAAAGTAAGTAAATTATTATCCACTTGTTCTGAAGCTCCTGACTGCTCGTCACCATGGAGAGAGCTTGCTGTAGAAAATTATTTTATAATTCGATATTGTGGTGTTAAATTAGTGAAAATCTCGTTTCAGTGATGATTAATGTCAGAGAAAAATTGGAATTTATATGAAGCTTAAAATGATATTGCATCACACTGCCAGTATTCGTCGAAAAACGGAGAACTATACATTTTCCTAACATATTGTGTTATAAACATTTCAGGTTTGTTTTAGTGTTAAATTGATGTAAAAATTACTAACCTATTGTTTTTTAGGATCTACCACCAGGAATAAAGTACCTGCAATCGATTAATAAAAAGATTTACAGCAATACTGTAAAAGTTGAGGTTATGTTTTATAAAACAATATTACTGTTTTGTCTTACAGAATGAATGGAGGAATGGAGCATAAAACACCAGGTCACAATGCGGTACTCCATAAAGCGCCTAAAAACTATAAACTGCTCATGGACCCATTTCTGGTGAAGGGAGCAACGAAACTGTACAGATATGATGGTTGTGTACCTGGTGATCCATCGTATCCAACCGTACAGTGCAGAGACCCTCGGTCACAGCTCTCAAGAATCTGGAATAAAGTAGAGCCAGCTGATCTGCCTGTCCCTAGGTACCAAAACAAACATTATTTTTGTAAACACAGGCTATGCAAACAGTATTCTAATTTCTCAAAATTGGTAAATGAATGGTTGAAATACTATGATAAATCTAACTTGAATATGCAATCAACTTAAAATATAGGTTTAACATATCAGTTAAAAGCCATAATTTCAATTATTTGTCAATTATAACCAAAAAACTCAAATCCTATGATCATACTAGAAATCCAATTATGGGTACAAATTTACGAATATTGCTGTATTTAGAAGCATTTATGATCAAGATTATGTCTATAATAACATTTATCTAATGAAATTTTTGATCAAAATCAAAATTGTGGTTACAATCTTTGTTTTTATTATATTATAATGACAGTAATGCCAACTTAATGTGTTCACTTGACATGTTATTTAAAGGCGCGCATTTTAAAAGCTAAGAAAAATTTATGTGTTTTTCAGGTTTAAGATAGATAGAAATTATATAGGAATACCTCCTCAGCTGGAAATTACTATAAGAAATTTAAATGATAACATAGATAAAGCATTTTTGTCTGATATGATGAATAAAATTGGGCCCTGTGAGGAATTGTCAATTTTCTATCATCCAATCACAAACAGGCACTTGGGATTTGCAAGAGTAGTGTTTCAGGATGTAAAATATTCAAAATTATGCATAGAAAAATATAATGGAAAATCTGTTATGGGCCAGGTATGTATGATCACTAATATATACAACAGCAGTGTTAAATAATGACTGTTCTGACTCAGTATGTGACCTACGCTGTTCATGTTATTCCTCAGTCACATATTCTTCACCTTCATTCCGTTTTAGGCATTGATTGTGAGTGACTGCCATTTGACCGCCAACCTTGAGAGGATAGCCTACACCAGTCCCACATCCATAAATCATTAGGTTTACTAGTAGCTAGTAGCTAGTAGTAAACCTAATAGTAGTAGCTAGTAGCCAGTGGGTGAGGTTGGCTTAGGTCCCAAGATCTTGGTGGAAGGTGTGCTGCTTATTACATAAGTCATTACCACAATGGAATATTCTACATGATAATTCACTCTAACATATAAAATTTATTGTAGGTATTGGAAGTATTTCATGATGCTTTTGGTAAGAAATGCCAAGAGATGTTTGAAAATAAAACATGTGAAAGAAAGCCACAGTCCGTGCCGATGCTCAGTAAACCTGTAGTCGTGGAAGATGTTCGAATACCGAAAGTAGACCCTACTCTAAGTAAGAGATTAGAAGAAACAAAACTAACTATTGATAAGGTATGTAAAACTGCTGTAATGTTATTATAATAAACTACTAGTACCTGTAAAGTGATGAAGTCAAATAGGCTTAGAATTTTTTTATCATAAATAATAAGTTATCAAAATTAGATATCCTACTTATTAACTTCTATCAGTAAAGAAGTTACCATTAATTATTCGTAGGTATAGTTATGTTGACAAATTTAAATGTTACATACAGTACAGTCAACCTTTTTCACCACCCTAGCGCCAGGTGCTAAGTCAGACAAGCTCCATGTGTGTCTTTAACTAACATAATATGGTTCAACACGTGATAAGCATCTGTTATGGCTCTTTAGAAAAAGTAGTTGCATATTTGAACAAAATGAATACAATACAGGACAAAGTCATGACTATGAATATAATAGAATCCCACTATTCTCAATGTATATTTTCAATGCAATGCAAGACTGTGTGTGCAAACTGCTATGCTTAGCTTGTATTTTTACTTTTGGAGTTTTATAATTTAACTGGCTGTCCCCTGCCGCTTTGCCCGTGACATACTTCATTACTGTGGCACTTATTCAACCAATACATGTAACAATTAAATTAAAATTAAAATTAAATTAGCCTTTATTCACTGGTCTACATGTATAAATCTTATTCTAATGCTTACAATCTATTATTTACGTAAAATTAACTTATTAATAACATCAGTCAGCATCTGAATCGTGACCAGGTTGTCCTCGGACATAGGCCTCCTCCAGAAGGCGCCATTGGGTTCGATCCCTGGCTAATCTACGCCATCCTTGTGGTAGGTCATCCTCCCACCTTTTAGGTTGCCTTCCCCTTCTCCTTTTTCCATCTCTCGGGTACCAGAATAGCATTTCCTTAGTCCACTTGTCCCTAGAGGATCTAATTGTATGTCCTGTCCAGCACCATTTTAATTTCTTAATTTTTTTAGAGACATCAATCACTCTGGTGGCCTTTCTTATTCTGGTTAATCTCCATTTGTCTCTCAGCCTAATGTGTAGCATGCTACGTTCCATCCCTTGTTGGCACACTTTCAATTTCTGGCTGAGTGACTTTGTCAAGCCCCAGGTCTGGCATCCATATGTGAGCACCAGTAAGATGCATGTGTTGTACACCTTGCATTTTTCGGACATAGGTATAGATTTATTTTTCATTATCTCTTTTAGAGACCAGTACCGAGCCCAGCTGTTATTGACTCTTCGTCTTATTTCTTTGTCTGTCTGTGATTGTGGTGCTATGATCTGGCCTAAATAAATATATTCGTTCACATATTCTACTTGTTGGTTGTGTATTTGTAGAGCTTGTTTATTCTGACTATTAGTCATTGCCTTTGTTTTGGAGATATTCATTGTCAGGCCAGCTTTTCTGCTCTCCAATGCGAGTTGTTCTAGCATTTCCTGTAAAACCCCGGGACACTCTGCAAACAGCACAATGTCATCTGCAAACCGTAGATGGGATAGCATGCTTCCATTGATGTTTAATCCCTTCCTGTCCCATTCCAAATAAATAAACACTTTCTTGCAACACAAACAAACATGGTGGACTAAAACTATAAAAATGTACTCATATTCTATCAATTTATGCCCTAGAATTTCGGAGGCAAATAAATATAATTGTATTTTTGCCAGTAACCGATATTATTTCTCTTTTTAACCCCCGACGGAAACCCGAACGGGGTGTTATAAGTTTGACGTGTGTGTGTGTATGTGTGTGTTTGTAAGTCTGTCTGTGGCATCGTAGCTCCTAAACGGATGAACCGATTTTGATTCTGTTTCTTTTGTTTGAAAGATGGGTTGGGGGAGAGTGTTCTTAGCTATGTTTTATAAAAATCGGTTAAGCCATTTCAAAGATATGGGGGGTGGAAGTGGTGATGAAAAATTTAATGTGTTCAAATATACTCGTGTTGGGTATCAAATGAAAGGTCATAACTTATACATAACGATACCGCAAGTTTTATGAAAATCGGTTCAGCCATTCGAAAGATATGAGGCGTGGAATGTATTTCTAATTCTGTAACCATACTCCGCGCTATTGTCATTAGCTCTGAATAATTGTTGATAGACTATACGTATGTTGATATTTAGCAATGAATTAGCTATTATACTTAAGTTACCCCTATAAAAGCATGAAATAAAAAAATTAAATTAAAAATTTAAAAAACTGTTAGTTAAAAATATGAAATACGTAAATAATATAGCTACCTATAATAATAATAAAGGTTCAATACTAAGGGTAGATAGGTCATAATATAATAGTTATTTTTTACTTTTTACAGGTTCTTTATTGTTCTTTTTTTGTGAGTCGGGGGTTTTTTAAATTTTTAATTTAATTTTTTTTTCTGTATTGTGTACAATTAGGGAGCCTTCTGAAACATCTCCTTTGCCCGATTCATTGTTATATATAAGGTTACTTCTCTGCTACCCTGGGCAGTAACATGATGATATATAGCTTTCCTCGATAAATAGCTATTCAAGTCAAAAATAATTTTTGAGTAGCCAGCAAACACACTCTTCAGCTTTATAATATTAGTATAGATTAGTATAGATAATAGTGTCTTGAATCCTTTCATAGGAACCATATCCACGCTACAAGGATGTTGTGGAACATAGCGACAGCAACACAAGGTGGTCGGACGAAGAGCGCGAGCACCGTCATAGGCACCGGCACAGGAGTGAAAGAGAAAGAGACAAAGACCGGGATAGAGATCGCGATAGAGGTGAAAGAGGAGAAAGGGAGAGGTATGAATTTGATAGTATTAACTCTATACAAATACAGGTGTTTTGGACCCTACTAAGATCTACGGGATTCAAGCCAACCTCACCTGCAAGCTGGTAGGTCAGCTGATTGATAGATTGTGGCTCTAGCACAGGTTTTAGTCTTGAAGTTGGGAGGTCAGATGGCTGTCGCTCCCAGAAAAAACTTATAAGCCTACCTTATGATCCCCTGCCTTCTCCATAATGTGTGACGTAATTTAAGAATGGCACCTAGCCACTTGTTATGTCACAGAGAATCATACATTTCATTGTGATAAAAGTGATTTTATTTTTGATATTAAAATTATTTTGATTACCCTTCTCTTTTTTACAAGCAAACGATGCAGAAGGAAATGTCGGAGGAAGTATGTCAATATGTTTACTTTTTTTTATTTATTTGGCACAGTTTGATTATATTTTCATATATTCAGTGATAGTTTTACGTTATTAAATTATGTATTCCTAATTTTTACTACACCGCATATTTTGTGTACCATGATTTTTTCTAATACAGCATCATTTGGGAACCGCCCGAGAAGTACACTGAATATTATTATGTCAAAAGTACAACAGTTGTCTATGATTTGCAGCTATTAAATTATATGATTGTTTTGTTCTGTAGTTTAGAACCTTCCTAATAGCTATATAACAGCGTAGTACGAATATCGCTGATATTAAGCAAAATGGTTGCCGATGTTATTATCAAATTATATCTTAATTGTTTTACTATTATTAACAAACAGGCACCGCGATCGCTACGCTCGGACCACTTCTGAAGCGAGCGAGGCTGGCTACGCCACATCGACTCACACGGAGGTGCCGTATACGCCGCACGCCACGCATCCGCCGCACGCTACGCATCCGCCGCACACGCCGCACGCCACGCATCCGCCGCACACGCCGCACGCTACCCACACGCCGCACGCGCCACACACGCCGCACGCGAGCCACGCGCCCCACGCGAGCCACACGCCGCATCCGAGCCACACGCCGCATGCGAGCCACACGCCACACTCGAGCCACACGCCGCACGGTAGCCACGCGCCGCTCACGCCACACGTGAGCCACGCGCCGCACACGCCGCACACGCCCCACGCGACCCACGCGCCGCCCGCAGCTATGCCCTATGACGCTTACTATCAGCAGAAGTAAGTACATAGTCTATTATTTTGTCGGCAAATAAGTGTGATAACGTACTACCTGTACGGTAATAAGTCCACTGCAGAAACAATTTAAGCTTATATCTTAATATATATAAATCTCGTGTCACAATGTTTGTCCTCAATGGACTCCTAAACCACTTAACCGATTATAATAAAATTCGCACACCATGTGCAGTTCGATCCAACTTGAGAGATAGGATAGTTTTTGAAACGGATTTCGACATCCACGCGGGCGGAGCCGCGGGCAACAGCTAGTAGTACTATAATTTGTTTATCTAATGCGTAAGCAAAAAACACCAGTTGTTACCATACTGTTTTGTTTTAATTTATTTATTGTGCTTGGTAAAAGCTAAAGTATTTCGTATTTTTATGTGTATTTCATCAAATCAAAAATGTTATTAACAAGGTAATTTGATTTCCACCATGTAGAGCTTAAATCTGGGCATATTTAACTTACATACTGCCTTCTTTTTTAAATAGTTATGGATACAGCTACAGTGCAGGTGCAGGCGCAAGCGGCAGCAATATGTGGTGGGGTGACTGGCGACATCCGCATCACTCGGGCCATCATCACCCCCATGTGAGTTCTTAATATCTTCAAGATTTATAATATCAATGTAAAACAAAAAAGTTACATAAAACAATATTGCTTGTTTGGAAGTTGAAGAGAGCAAATACAGAGAGGAAGTGTTGTGATTTCCATATTAAAGAACGGGTGAAGTTTACGGGGTTGAGGGTGTGGTGAAGAGCGGTTAAATTCTGCCCACTACTTTATTTTCCATCTACCAATCATCATAGCACACACTAGATGTCTTTACTTACTTAGATATACGTTATCGCCAACTAGCATAGATTAGGATTATATTTCGATACAGTGCGGTTAAGAGAGTTATGCACAGGACGAACGCCGCCAGAACTAACACGGACCAAAGCTATGATACTTAGGCCTACTCTCTACTTTTGCTCTGTGATGCCTACTGATAAGTTCAACAGTTCAGTTAAATAAATGCACAGTAGGGTTTCAACTGTTTTTTTTTTGTCTGTATTTGAAATTTATGTGACATTTTCTGTTTATTATAACAGTGTGAATATATTGGATACTAACAGCTCGAAGCTTTTATACATCTCCCTACCTAAAAGTGATCGGTTTGAATGATCCTTCTGTATAATAAAGACTTTTTTCGCTACATTTTATCATTTATATCGAAACTCATTCTGGGGTAGAATAAGTTCATGGTCTTGATAACGTCTATAGCCAGATATGAAAATAGTAATTGTTTAGTACAAAGACTTAGTAATATACGAAAATCTCACCATATTAACGACGTGCTAAATTGAGAACGTGTGTGTTGTGCTCCCCCTACGTTTAATACTCAGCCTTTGTCATGGTTACATTACATAGAGATCGCAAGATAAGTATCTGGACCTAGATTCTGCTAAAGGCAAACCACTTTCATGCCACTGACACTCTAAAACATGCTATTTAATTGTGGACTTCACCGTTACTATACAGTGAAAGTCTAAAATCAAATGAAAAACTTCTTCATTCGCTCTGCAAAATATCATTTTATTTTAGACTTTAAACTGATAGTAGTAAAGTTCAAAATTAAATGGCATTTTCATCACCTCTCAAATCGCGTTCACTTGGTCGTATTTTGTTAAATTTTGTAAAATAAGACGTGTAACTAATGTAAAGCTGGAGCGTCGTTCGACTGCGACGCCGTCGTGGGCGCCGCCGGCGACCCCCAAGCTCAAGGAACACTCCTCACCGGAACCCAAGGACAAGAAAGAAAAGGAAAAGGTTCGACACCACTACTGTCATGCGCCTGCGCCAAAGTCTGATAAACGTAATAACACGTGTTACCTGCCAAACCTGTACATGAAAAGGTACTGTCCGCGTGAATGTCGTTTATCGCAAGTTTTCGTCGTATTTCCGGTTCTATTAAACCAAATACAAGACCATTCTAATAAAAAAAAGCCGCATCAAAATCCGTTCAGTGATTTATGCGTCCGACGCAAACACAAACAGACAAGAATTCCAAGAAATATTTTTTGGTTCCAGAATCGTTTATAAGAATAAACCAAGATTTTTTTAAAGCATCTCCAATTCTTCAATGTACAGACACAGCTCACTAACAATGACCGCATATAAAAAATAAATTAAAATTCTAGAAAGTCGTGTGAAGTTTTGTAATTCAATAGGCGACTTTTTTGGTTTAGGCATGTTCAGAAGAAAATGAACGACAAAAATTACAATAATTATCTTATTTTTTCAAGAAACCTTATAAAGGTTCTATAGCATTAAATTTAATTTATTGATATTAAGCATAAGTACTTTTAATTAACCAGTTTAATAAAATAAAAATTGAGTGTAATTTTTACTAACCATAGTTAATTTTTTTCGCGTATCTGTTTACATTTCTTAGGTGTCAATGTTGGTTGGTAACAAAATAATTAGGTATAAATTTTATACCTATACGTATATCAGATTTTGGTTTCAGGCATTATGCTATGTAGTGGACATTGGCATTATAGTACTTAGATATTTTTTGAAAAATATGTTGAAAGTTGTAGTGAAATACTCTTGGCTATAAAGCATTAAATGTTTGTTAATGGATGTGGTTCAAAATGTATGTAGTCAAATGTGTAAAAGGTGCACCCTAAATGGAAGTCCTTTTTAGTGTAGTCTGAATGTGAAAGCACTGTAAGAATAAGCCCTGTTGTCCACTGAGGCGTAACTTCATAGAGGCGTATTCGTCAATATAAGCTTGGTGTACGCTAGCTTGCATACAAATCGATAATAACGGAGTGGCATCGTCGCGCTCGAGTCGCTAGATGCAGGCTTCATCACGGCTGCCGTACAGCTTGTTATACGCCGAGGCGTATATCGAGTAAACGCATTAATTAGTGTCAACCTAATGTCTTCATCGTCCAACAGCATTGCCACAAATTAATGGGAATATACACGTGCAATACGCTTCATAGACGGTGTTCAATTTGCTGGTCTGCATAAGCAACACATTGTATTTGAAGCGTGAGCGCAAAGCTACGCCTCCGTGAACAGTAGGCCTAAAATTTAGCTATGCACTTCACTCAGCACGTGTCTTTACGATAAGTTACTTTCATACTTGAATAGTTTTCTATCTGAATATTGTGATAATGATGTTCTGTGCACATAGTATATTGTTTTATTATGCATGCTTGTATAGTAATGTAGACTGTGTTCGTTTTTTACGAAAAATGTGATATAGAACTTGCGTATATCATTTTATACAACATAATTATGTCTATAGATATACGTTTCTAAGCAAAATCTGTTACAGTTTTATGTATTTGCCAAGCCATCGTAGGTACTCTATCATCTTGTTATAATTATATAATATGAATTAAATACCGAAATAAAACTATTTGTGATTCTATCGCGAATAATATCAAATAAATTGCTATAGAATCCGTTACAAATAGTTTTATTCCAATGTGCGATATCCGCGTAAACTTCTGACGATATTATGAACTAAATATTTATTCCGGATTATGCTTAGTGCAACTTATTAATAAATGCATGATTATGAGTCAGTATTAGCCTGAGTATTTGTATAATTGCATGATTAGATAATTGTAATCCAGAATCTATTTTTAACACTCTAGTGTCTACTAAGGCTTATTTAAAGGTTTTTAACACGCGTTGTTGTAAGGACTAACGTACAGGTCAGCTAACCTTTTAATATTACATGTTTTTTTTATCTAAATAGTATATCATAATATTGAAATGCATGCATATGATATTCAATAACAGCCACAACCAGCCACGGCAGTAAGAGAGGGGATAATGCCGATTGGCAAACTTATACACTTTTGAAAGTGTATAAGTAACTTAGGTGTGCAGGTTGGTTCCTTTTCTAATTTCTAACACGCACTTGAATATTAACGTCGTAAGGTAAAGGTGATAGTCGCGAAAGCAGAATATTCAATACTAGTGCGTTGGCACTCATCTTTCCCCGCTGATTTTAAGCCTCATACCCCGATCCTGCCGTCAGCCAATTCGTTAGCCCTTTAACTGTGATTAGTTCCGCCGAACGCAGATCGGTTCATATAGTAGTGCACTACTGGTGTTAGACGTGTGGCATGGCAACATCTGACGTTAGAATCTCAAACTGATCCTGGCGAGATGTAGAGAACATTGACATAATGTCATATTTCATACAGTAAGGAATACATATCACAGTTGATTCACGATTTGTAAATATCTGTGAATTAAGTACCAACTTAGCGCCGTGCAGAGCCCATGTAGAGTACATTGTTTCGTTGGCTTCAACTAACGAATCAATGAACTTTGTAGTTGCGCGCACATCAAGACAAATTCTTGTAGCTTTGTTAATAAGATAGATAATGTTCAGAATATTCTTTCGTAATAGAATTTTCATTCAGTATAGAAAAGTACTGCATGTTAATATAAGACTAAACCCTTCTCATTTGTTTGAAACAAGTATAAGTACCTAATTATATCTATTATTTCTCACACTAGGAAGTGTTACCTGTTGAAAATAAAGTCGTCGAGGTTGTTGAACCGCGGCCCCCTGAAGACACAACCGATAGTAAAGAACCTGAGCCGAAACCGCCACCGCCAGCTGATGAACCTAAAAATGTAGATTTAGATACCAGGTATTTATAATTAGAACTTATTTTAAAAAGTTATTATTTTTAATTTACATAAGCGCCGTTTGGTTTTTAACCTGTTTGAACCTTTCTAAATATATACTGTATGAGATTTAGTATATGTTCTGAACATGCGGGTTGTCCGTTTGACAGAATAGCGATGCTACTAAAAGGTGCGGGCGCTGTCGGCGGTATGGCGCCGCCGTTCCTATCGCTGGGCATTTCGTCTGAGGAGGAAGACGACGACCGTCTACCGTCCAACATACCCGACTTAGACGCGCCGCAGCCGCCCTCTGATGACGAAGGTACCTAATGTTGAGGTGCTGTTTCTAGAACCCCAACTAGAGTTTACAGAAAACTTATTTTAAAAATAGTAGTTGGTTCGACTTTGACATCAATATATATCTTAGTTTATTTCCAACGTGGAAGCGGACGACCAGGCGACTCATAGACCGTACATAAGCCCTTTTACCCTTAGTGTTGCACACGTCCATAGGCCACGGTGACCGCTTTCCATCTGGTGGGCCGTGTGCTTGTCTGCTATCTATAGTATAATTAAAAAAAATAAGCGGTTCAAGTCATTTCATTTCATACTTCGTACTTCACGTAAGAAAACAAAGTGTATGGTTCTCGATATGTTTATTATCTCATGTAAACGCTCAACTTTGCAGGACATACCTATTATGGCCAGTGGTCAGAATACAGTTGTTTTATTTTGAATATTCTTTTCTTGTGTTTATTTAATCACTATTTCGTCAACAGGTTCCATAAGTGAAGATAGAGAGAGCGTAATATCGGTTACCAACGACAACGGAGATGTGGATCCCGAGCCTTTATCAAATACTCCCTCCCCTTATTTGTCCCGAGAGTTCTACGTCGAATGTCTGCGAATCACCGTTGAAAGGGTAAGTATTCCCATTGTATGACAAAAATTCTCCCCTGTGTTCATTTTTCACAGTTTTACCATCTAGTATAAAATGAATTACGTATATTTTCGATGACAGATAAACTCATGTTTAATATGTATTTAATGACATAATTTTTCCTTTGATTTTACAGAAAAAGAAAGAAGAAGAAGACCGCTCGAAAATACCTTCCATAGATAAGATCGGATCCGACATATCGTCGTCGGAAGACGAGTTGCTGACTGGTGAGGAGCCGAGACGATCACCTGTCCAACCTGACCGCGACCAGGACAACTTGAATGATGATCAGGTTGGTACCATTCTAAAAGATAGCATACCTAATAATTGATTCAAAATTTCGTTGAAATAATTTTACTGCTTTGGTATCTTGCATTTTTTTTCCATCATCTTAGCGTGGTTCCATATTGGAGCCGAGGCTTTCACCTCAGGGTTTGTTTACTCCTCCTTTTTTATCATGCGGAAATCCCCATGGATACCACCCCCGTCGGCCATCGGAGGTGGTTATGTCGGAATCGAACCGACTAAAACCGCACGCCGTCTCGGTTCTTAATTACCGGGGTGTAAGGTTGCCCAATAGGCATATTCCTCGCACCCCAGCAGGCTGACCCTGGGCCATCTATACGGTTTTAAGATGACACGCGGGCAAACAACCAACAGCAGGTTGAAGTATAGCAACGGCAATATTTTACTACAGAATTAAGCAGCGGTAATGTTTGTTTTCAGATGTCTTTGTCATCGCTGTCGTCCACGGAGGCCAAAATTGAGGAGCAGGTACCAGCGGAGGCGTTCTACCCGTCGTACCCGCCGCCCACCACCGCGCTACCTCCGCACTACTACCACCCATGGCCGCCTACTGGTAAATACTTCAGAGCTCCTCAAAATATCGCGTTATTTAAAGTATTTACGACATGCTACACAGCTCTTTTTTTATATACCTCTTAGGTGGCAGACAAGCACACGCCTCACCTGATGGAAAGCGGTTACCATGGCCTATGGTCGTGTGCAACATCAGGGGCGTCACACTCGCGCTGCCGACCCTATAAAAACCTAATGCCCTTCTTGAAGAACCCCGTATTGTAGCCGCAATCTATATCTACACACGATGTAAATATAGCTTAGCTAGCTTGTGTTATGGATCCTAAATTTACTGATAAACATATTTAGATACATTTTCTTTATTACATAAGCTACTTTCATATGGTTTGTTTTCATTTTGAAGAGTTAGACTGGATGCGGAAGGCGTAGGTATGGCGCATAAAACGCTTATCTCCAGCAGTGGACGTCGATAGGCTAATTAATTGATTGAAGCTACTTCCATTTGATAATAAAAATTAGGGATCCGCACATAAAACAATAAAATCCATGTAATTGTGAACCAAATAGAAACAAAATTTCTTGAAAGAAAGAAATTGTGAACCAAATAAGTTCCACGTGTGAACTCATGGGAAACTGATAGTTTCTTATTTTTAAAAAAATAATTCGATATTAATATGGTAGTAACACCTCCATTTAAGATAAATTGCTTGTTAGAAGTAGGTTCACGTCGCTAGTGTAATTTCCAGGATTCAAACGTGGAACCTCTCGATCGTAAGGCTGACTCGATAACCACTAAGCTATGTGCGTATGCCCTTAGCGTACCCGCCGCCGGGCTACGGCGCGCCGGAGCTGGCGCTGGCGTACGGCGGAGGGTTCGCGGCGCCGCCGCTGCTGCCGCACCACTACCAGCCCTACAGCGAGCCTGCTGCGCCTGCGCAGGTAGCTCTCACTCTATAGGCCTGCCAGCAAACGTACGCACGAGCTTGTGCTCGAGTCGAGTGCTGTTGTGCAGAATTTGATTACTTATTCTAACTGGTATTGATTCTTTTCTCAGTAGATATAACTTTCAGTAAACATTACATTTGTGTTTAATTTTTGACAGGAACTGGACAATCCGTACTATCCGACAATAAATGACGTGATAGACCGAGTGACGACTGAACTGAAGCTGATTCTAAAGAAGGACTTCAACAAGAAGATGATAGAGAGCACTGCGTTCAAGAGTTTCGAGGTCTGGTGGGACGAGCAGAGCAGGAAGACTCGCCAGGTCAAACCGAAGGAGGATCCTAGTCAGCCTTTACAGGTACGAAATAGCGCCTTCAGTTATGTCACGACTTGGTTGACAACGATTCACTATTTTTTTCGTAAGTAGCTTCATTTTACCCTTTTCAAATTATACTTGTATTGTAATAATATGTGTTCTTGTACATTTTATTCTGTATAAGTGAAGTGAGTAATCGAAAAAGCCTATATTGAAGCTAGTCGATAATTCGTTGCTATCGATAGCTGTTATTAAAAGGTCTAAAAGTAATTTATTGCGAAGAAAAGTGAATAGGCGTGATGGACCATGCGTTATACCACAAACTCGCTTATGGTATATGGGTAATACCTTTCTAGGTTTTTATGCTTTAGGAAATTACTTATATTTCAGTTATACCACTGTATAAAGGCTAAAATGTTTAAACGTATTTTACCACGATCAAATAATAACTCAAAGTAAAAAAAATTGCAGGATATTTCAAATAAGAAAGAAGACGCAGTTGATTCAATAAAATCAATAATGGAGTCCCGGGAGATCGGTTTAGACCTAGGCGGGTATAGCTCGGGCATAGGCTTGGGCCTTCGAGCAGCTATACCTAAGATGCCCAGCTTCCGGCGCAAGCGGAAGATACCGTCGCCGGTACAAATGGATGAGGATTCCTGTAAGAGACTGAGCGACCAGGAAGAGATGGTACAGAATTCTGATGAGGAGAAAGAAGTTCCTACTAGTCCAAGAAACAGAACAACAGGGTCTTACCTATCAAGAAGTAGAAGGCGGCAATCTAGTAGTTCATCCAGGTGAGAGACTTAATTTTTATACTACTAAGGTAGCATACAAGTGTCTATCAAATGGCAAGCTGTTACCCAGGCGAGTTTATGCTTGTAAAAATAGAAGTATCTCCTGTGTTTTTCACTAAAATTTACAAGCCCAAGGTCTTGTAACATATAAATCTGGGTTCGATGCTCAGGCTGAGAAATATTTTTTGTAAGATTTTTTTTGGTAACTTTACAGCGTAAGAAAATATATCTGATCGAATATAACAACAGGAAATCCCTTGGAAAAATTCGTTCACCGCTAATTCCGGCTATATCTAGATGGCGCTGCTGAATAGCCCGAAGAGTATTGCTTTAACAGTTCACATGATTTGATTCTGTTCCCTTCTATTCACATAGTATTGTCGTATTTTTTTTTTTACTTAAATATCACTTTCCAACGTTTGTTTTTATTATTTTGCCGCCTCTTAGATAACTAGCGAAATTTAGATGTATGGATCTGTTCTTAGATAATAAAAATGTGTGTATTGCAGATCGTCGTCATCAACATCTTCACGGTCGTCCTCATCATCTGGCTCGGAGCGGAAAGGGCCGGCGCCGCGGTTGTATTCCGACACCGACGGGGATTCAGACCTCGACGAGGCTGAGGTAATTTGTAACATGTCATTGTACGAGTGCTTATCAGTCCGACTTGATACAGTAAAATTACGTTATTGTAACGTGTGATTTTAAAGCTAACGAAAACTTATGGATATAAATTTTTCAAAATCTAATTGAAAATGAATAGAACTATGATTGATTTTAAGAGTTTTATAACCTTACGAATAGTAGATTTTATTTTGACAAATCTTACTTATTTTTCCTTTCTAATCAAATTGAAACCACACAATGTTTCCTTTCTTCAATATTATGTGCCAAAGTAGCGAAAAATGGAAATCTGTTAACTTTTTTTTGTATTGTGACATCGATACAAATAGTATATTTATCATATATAGCTGTTATTTATATAGAGACTCTTCTACCACCGCAAATTCATCGTTTTTCTTTAAATACCTTGATCTAGTTCACTCAGAACTATTTTCTTTTAATTCAATAATCTTATATTGATAATTATCAATCTTCGTTAGATTAATGTCTTTAACAGATGTGTTACATTTCAGCTCAAGGTTGTATCAAACAAGGAGAGACTTAGAAGAGTCTACTCATCTACATCAGACAGTGAAGAGGAACAGAGCAGAAGAGGTATTTTTTATTATTTTTGCCATTAACTTCTTTGTCTTGGTGTTTATTTACATTAAACATGATTATAGAAGATACGTTAGTTGTGAAATGAGTACGATCCAACACTGCAACCTCTGCATTAACGCATTGCAGCCCAAAATTCACTTACGCATGGTATCCGCCGTCATTTTTGTGACACGTGTTCAACGCTTTCCGTCCATAGGATTTTTAGGTTCATATGTTCAATAAAGAATCATATTATCTATCTATTACGGAATTATGCTTTTTTTTCTTACATTGTAAGCTTCATAAGTGAGCAAAAATTACACATGACATAATTATTGACTTAAATCTTGCATGCAAATATACTTACACATTTTTAAACAAAGAAATATTATTGTATTCTATTCTATTACAGAAAAAACTCCAATCCCACAAATGGACGCGTGGGGCGACGAGCCCGAGCTGTCGGAGGCGAGCGCAGTGCGCGCGGACGAGCGGCCGGCGGCCGACACGCGCGGCCTGCTGCTCGACCGCGTGTACTCCGACTCGGAGGAGGAGCGCGAGTACCAGGTACACACGGACCGCTATCTGCGAGGAGGAGTAGTGTGGGCCCCACTACTCCAAAACCTTGCCAAGTTAGATGTCGTTCACTACATTCTTGTTTGTAGCAAAATGAGTTGCATAGAAACAAGTATAGTGTACAGTCTGTACGTAACTTGGCAAGGTTTTGAAGTAGTGGAGTCCACACTACTCCAAAGTACACTATACCGAAGATGCTTGTGTGAATCGTAAATATAGGGTTTTTAGGCCCGCCCCAAAACCTCTGCTCCAGCGAGCTAGTTCTACTGATTGATGGACAAGAAGCACTTTCTTTTCTGCGTTGGGAGGTCAGACAGTGGTCCTTCCTACCGTGTACCGTATTATCCAAACCAAAAGGAATGGTAGGAGTAAATGCCAACTCTCGGCTCCGAGGTGAAATCCTCGGATACAACCGGAAACAACTCTTGACGACGATGGTGGTCTGTATAAAACGAGGCTAATACAGCGTGCCGTTTTGGTCTGTGATAGCAAAAAGCTCACTAACGGCTTGCGCATACGCAACGTCGTTATAAGTTTCTTGACACTATAGTCGGGTGATATAGATCATAGATGACATTATAACTGATTTTTGTTACAGGAACGAAGAAGACGCAACACGGAATACATGGAGCAAATCGAAAGAGAGTTCCTTGAAGAGCAGAGACGGAAGTTGGAGCCAGATACTACCCCACAAGAGAAACCGCCTGATGAAAGGTACGAAATGTTTGATATAGAAAATAAAACCTATCACATTTTTATGCCCCCTCGTACGAGAGAAGTATCACCTTCTGGCTACAGCAGTATGTCGTCTTCGTACTGTTGATAAGACTGCTGGAGATCTTTCAATTGCCCTTTTGTTCCCTTTCTTCCTTTTTCTTCGCCTTTTTACCATCCCTTTTCGTCTCTCATGGCGCACCTGATGCCTGTAATATTTTATTTTTTTATTTATTAAAAGTTTTTTATAAGCCACGATAATCGCTAACCGTCTGGTGAACTGTGTTTAACTTTTCAACTAACGATATTCTTTCTTTGTTGAAATCTTATATTGGTCAAAGGACTTATTAGTACTGCAATACCTACAATTTCATCACATGAATGTCTTTCGTAGCATACAAGACAAGGAGAGAGACACGCGAACAGAAGATCCGCGTAGCAGTCCGCATAAAAAAGAAGAGAAGAGTAGACGGGATCCTTCACTCGACGGCGAAGTCAGCGACGAAGAGTCGCTGGGGACCCAACGAGACAGTGTGGAGCAGCCCGTCCAGCGACAGAGGGTCGTGTCGTTCAGCGACCACAGCAACACTGAGACGGCCGCCAGCGTCAATGGGGTTAAAGAGGTAACTTATTTACTACTACCTACCCTACTTTTAAAAATACTCTGCTGAAATTAAAAGCTCTTTTTTTTTATTGGTTAAACTTCAAATCAAATAATGTTATCGTGAAAATGGGTTACAATGTGAAGTGGTAATTAGGTAAAGTTTCTTCATCTCAAGGCATACAATAGCTTCACATAATAAATTAGTTACACTATTATTATGATATTACTATGATAAACTACGATTTGGATATCATGAGCTGAGAAAAAGAAGATCCAATTTTTCCGTAAATAACAACTTAAGTTACAAAAGCCAAATATTACGCTTGGTGAATTTCGTTTTAGTTAAAATCATTGTAGATACAATGTTATCGACCTTGGTAGTGAAGTCTTCAGTACTTGAATCTTGAACTAATAACTAACTAACAAAACTAACTACAACTGCTGAAAAATAGCGTTCAAGTTAAATAAGTGTAAATAAAGACAATGTGTGATTGTGTGCGACAGGCGAGCAGCGCTTTGTCAGAGACGTCATCACCACAGTCGCAAGCATCACAAGCGTCGCAGGCGTCACAAGTGGCGCTCGACCACTCGTACTGCCGCCCGCCGCCGCATGACGAGGAGCGCCGGGCCAACCATCTGCAGCATGACCACGGTATGCTATTGTACACTCTCATCTCATGTGCATCTCTACTAATAGTCAAAACATCAGTGGTGTGTTTGTTCAACATTTAAAACTAGATTTCGCCAGTGACAATCTATTTACCTAAGCTGAGTTTTCACGTTTTAGTGAGTGTAATTCATTGAGTAAAAATAATAATAATAATTTTTAGTTGGATCTTTGTATTGACACCGGTAAGTATTAATAATCGTCTTGCTCTTCAGCGTAGGTTGGTCTTATCGAACACGGTCCTGCTAATTCGTTATTTCATCTTCCTATTTACGAGGCTATGGCTAAAGAAAGGGAAATTCCATTTCTTTCTTTTATTATATACGGGACACCAATCTGTTACTCCGGTAGTCTTCTAGACTACTAAACTACTAGAAATATAACTAAACCCGTTTGTGTGTATATCGATGATGAATTTAATCGATTGTAGGTTACACGTGGATGACGAAACCAGAGAGTGTTGTGCCCCCCGCAGAAGAACCGACGACAAAGGAAGACACCAAGCGCCCGTACAAGAGGAAACATGAGGTCAAGAAACTCGCCGAGATTCAAAATAAGTAAGTAGCCACGGCACTCCTTGACGTCAGATTGGGCTCAAATTTTGTATAGGTATGTATCTTCGGCGTCAATACGATAATATGGCACTATGAAGCTGGTCTGATGAGCCAGGCTCATTTGTCTTATCCTAGCAAATACGCTGATGCTACCTGATATCCACTCATCCAGGTTCTGAAGATTTGCGAAGGTAAGTGGTCATAGGAACTTTTGAACTCCACTGGATAAACCCGACATGTTTGGACTCATTTGATTTATACAAAGCTTGTTTTTAAAAAAACCTTTTTTAAATAATAACTTATTTTCAGATTATATTCTCCGCGTGAATCTGAGTATGAGCGCTCAGCGTACGAGAAAGTCACGTTTGTCGCTCGGGACATTATGGCGGAAATGCAGATCATGTACGAGTTCCTGACTCGCGGCATCGACCGGGAGGACGTGGAGTACCTGCGGAGGGCCTACGAGTCCCTCCTGGCGGAGGACGCGCACGGCTACTGGCTCAACGACACGCACTGGGTCGACCACCCGCCCACCGACGTGTCCTACTCACCGCCGCGGAAGAAGTCCAAGAGGCATAACAATATCTATGAGGATCTACAGGTACAATGCATTCGTAACTTTCTCAAAAGTACTAGTGTGGTTATGTCGAATTCGAACTGACTAAAACCGCACGACGTTTCGGGTCTCAATTACCGGGATGTAAAGTTACCCAGAGTAACCGGACCCTGGGTTCCGAAGTGAAACCCTTGATGCGTCCGGGAACAACGCTAAGGTGATAATGACTTTATTATCTTTCCACAGGGACATTCCAGCGGTTCGGCGCGTACTGAAGGCTACTACAAGATGGACGCGCGGCTCAAGGCCAAGTACAAGTACCACCACGGCCGGAGCTCCGCCGCCGCGCTACACGCACACACAGACGACAAGAAGGCCTCCAAGATGCAGGGCCTGTCCAGGGAAGCGCGCTCCAACCAGAGGAGACTGCTCACCGCGTTTGGTAAATCACTTGTACCTTAATGGTGCCATTTACACGCACGGTCTATCGCGAGTGCTATCACGAGTGAAAACCGATTCGCGTGTGAAAGAACGCGTATGTGATGTTGGAAGAGAGAGGGAAAGAGCGTGCGTACCAGGACTGTCATGGCGTGCATGACTGTCCTATATTGTTGTCTCTCTTCCCCAAACGCAGCCTATACATCGATTTTCCGATACGTCAAAAAGGACCGCACGTAATCGCGCGCGAAAGAGTTCACAAAGATAATCACGCACGATTGCGCGTATGAGCATTCCATCGCGCAAGCCTACGCTCCTAGAACGCAATATAAATTGTGTCGTGTAAAGGCGGCTAATACGGATATTTTGAACATACCTGTCTATCATGTAATTAACCATCTCTTAACAGTAGTACATGTGAGATACACTATAACATAATATGAATGTATGGACCCACCCACACCTTATAATTAACTCTGTATAATTGTTATCACCAGGTACCGATACGGATTCAGATTTACTGAAGTTTAACCAACTGAAGTTCAGGAAGAAACAGCTCAAGTTCGCTAAATCTGGTATACACGACTGGGGTCTATTCGCGCAGGTAAGATATTCTTTTGAATTTCTCATATGGTATAAAATCGCGAAAAAACGAAAAATGGATTGATTGATTGATCGTTAATGTGATCAATTTCACACAGCCTCGTAAATTACCTTCATTCTTTCTTCTTATACCTTTGAAAATAACATTCGTAGTATGTTTATCAGAGTTTATGACAGACTGTGCTGAGTCACTGAACATGACAGTATATAATTACAACTCACTAATTTTATTCGATGACCCATTTATATCCCACTGCTGGGCACGGGTCTCCTCCCCTCTAACGAGAGAGCTGAGAGGGTTTAGATCTAAATCTACATACACAGGCCTAATGCGGATTGGTGGATCGGACATGTCCTTAGATTTCCACTAATTTTCGCTCATATTTCATGATTTTATGATAGTTTTCTATGTCTGAATAAGACGACCAGTCAAATATTAACGTGATCGTACGTTTTGAAGGAGCCGATAGCAGCTGACGAGATGGTGATAGAGTACGTGGGGCAGATGATCCGGCCCATCGTGGCGGACGTGCGGGAGGCGCACTACGAGGCGACCGGCATCGGCAGCTCCTACCTGTTCCGCATCGACCTCGACACCATCATCGACGCCACCAAGTGCGGCAACCTGGCGCGCTTCATCAACCACAGCTGTAATGTAGGTTACTCCTCTACTCCTCTAGCAGACAAAATTACATGCTATCCATGGACTATGCAAACAGGTTGTGAACTTTTCGAACGAGTTATCAGTATTTGCTTGTCATTAAGTTAGTATAAAAAAACCAAGTCCCTCTTGTGATATTGGCAGATCATTGCCCGTTATGATATTGGCGTACTACGACCTTTTTTTATACTACGTAGGTGGCAGACAAGCACACGGCCCACCTGATGGGAAGCGGTCACCGTGGCCTATGGACGTGTGCAACACTAAAGGTGTCACACACGCGCTGCCTACCCTGAAGGGAAAGGGGGAGGGGTAGTTAGGAGTAGGGAGGCCAGTGAGCTCTGGCTACCCTGCTTACCGGCGGGAACACAACATGATGGTTATTATGGCCGCGGTCTTCTGTAGGGCGAAGGCGAAGGTACTACCCTAGTCGGACAGCTCATTTCGGACGGGAGATACCGTCGTGTCCTACCTCCTTTACTTGACCAGCTAAAATAATGGAGTGTGTGTAATAGTGGAGTACATACACTACATACTGCTATGATGTACTAGCAATCAACGTCTTTGTTAACTAGTAATAATATTTTATACAAAAGAAATAAAATATCAATTCATTTTTTTATTTACAGCCAAACTGCTACGCCAAGATCATAACAATCGAGTCTCAGAAGAAGATAGTAATTTACTCCAAACAGCCGATAGGCGTAGACGAAGAAATCACATACGACTACAAGTTCCCACTGGAAGACGAGAAGATACCTTGTCTGTGTGGCGCCCCGCAGTGTCGCGGCTTCCTCAATTAAACCGCGCATACATTGTTATGTGGGCTTAGACGCAACGCGGCATGGCTAACTTATTGAGCTGCTAGAATGTAAACAAATTTGTTTTATATCAATTACTGAAACAACGCCACAATTTAACTGACAAACTGTACATATAATAGCTCTGAATATTTGTGGCCATTTGAGCATACCCTGGACAATAGGACGGCAAGTCTGTCGCAACACAGAACTCTGATAAATTTTTACACTGGAGATTCGAATCTATTCCAATGAACGTAGTTGTGTTCGTGCGTGAAATATATCACATATTTGCGTATTTTTGTGGGAATGGTTAGGTATCCTTATTTATTTTTTATTTTACTGAAATAAATGTTATTCAGTATCGCAATGCGGTTGAAAAATAGAATAACCGTTTATACTAAACTTATTGGTGGTGCAGTGATAGAAGGAACTATGGAATTTAATAGAGTTGTGATTAAGGTCAGGTAAGTATAATGGAGTAGATTCTGTCCTATCTACTGCGCGGTATAGAATGTAAAAAATCATTATCACTAATTACTGTGCACTCAGGGTTCAGTTTCCTATTTCATGATAATAAAATTGTATCAATCTGCCAATTTTTATATGGATTCTCTTATTCTGTAGTTTAGCTTAGCATCAGCAACCAAGCGGTTCGATGCCTCTTTTCTTTGCCGCGCCATAAAAACTTGGAATTTTTTGCCACGTGTTTCTTTCCTCCGTGAAAAAGCATGTGATGAGATCGTGAAGCTGAAGGCCGCCATTATAATACTATTTATATAATAGTGACCTCCATCCCGGAGAATTTACCTTTAGCCTACCATCAGGCGAGGTGAAGTCATATTGACGTGTATAATATATAGAAAGCTCAGTAATAGCATGTCGGGCTATGCAATTGCACACATGAATGATAGGTGTATGGGATCTCGTGGTTTAGTAAACTGCCTCACGTCGAAAGATTTTTTGTTATTTTTGTGTAAAATATGAGTGTAGGTGTGACTCTGAAAGTGTTTGTTATTGTATTTAATGTGAGGCGCAGTGAACATAAATGTAATGTAATTATAATTAACCACAGCAAACTGATTCTTGTATTATATTATGATACTTTGACTGAGTCTAAATATACGATTCATTAGGCATAGAACGTCTCAAATAGCAAACTGTATGATTATTTGTGTTGTACATTATTTTGTGTAAAAAGATCTCTGCTATTACGTCAGATGTAGTACAGTTTTTAAGTACATCTTGTTAATAATTTCGAAAACGGTTGGTAACTAAATAATATGGGGTGTTAATTGACTTTTGTTTTCGAATTAGAAACTTCCTTGTAAGAAATTGCGAGTAGTACTTGTGACTTGTAAACTGATCATTAATGTAGTGTTCCTGCTCGCGACGACTTTCCAAATTCCACTTCATATTATGTAAATGTAATAAGATTGTAAATAAAAAATTCCAACAATTTTACAATAATGTTTTACTAGCAATTTTAACACTGAGCATTTATGCGTAATTCCTCTTTCATACATTGATCTTGTCACTACACTTCTAGCTTCTGTTCCAACATCACTCCAACTATACCCGGGATTTCCACAATGTTACTTAAAGTTCCTTCTGCCACAATCCAGCATTCGCTATGGTTAGAGGCAAAAAACTTTAACGAACGTCAAAAAGTTGGCGCGGATGTGCACAAACTAAAAATCAATAAATAAAGCGAAGATTATCTTCCTTTGGTTGATTGGCCCGCCTGTCGTTTCGTTGAGACCAAAAAATGCGTGTTGTGCAACTTGAGTAGGTAGGTAGGTACTATGCCAATATTTTTACCCGAACAATATAATGTAAGCACTATTACAATTCATTAGTTATTTAAATATTTCCTAACATAAAACTGTAATATCTTTGCACCTGGGTATCAAACCCAGGACATAGCAAGATCCTATGCTGCCCAAGACTGTCAGAAATAATTATATCGGCCAAAGTAATGCATGTGTATGCAGGGGTACGGGGAGTTGAACAAGCCGGGCATTTACACAGAACAGCAAAAATGAGGGCGCCACATTCCAGCCTATTTCCGGTTGGATGGAGCAACCCGAATGAGGTTGGAAGGTGGCGGCACTTAACATTCTGAATTATTTTTGTATCGAAAGAAAGAAGAAATACCGCCTTCTGGTTTCCTTATTCGTGACGGCGATCTTTGTTACCAGAATATAGGAAATCGATTTATGAGAATATATAAATATAATATATCATAATCATTTCGCCGATATGGTTCAAACATGCTCTTATCGAGACTGCTGTCTGCTGCTGACATATCCCGAAAACTGTTTGGCTCCGAAGCTAGACGGTCGACTTTTTATAATTTGCGAGTCAAATATGAGGTCATATTCTGATTAGTGTTAAATATACACTTGGAATGATCGTTCAAGATGAGGATTTGAGGATAAATAAAATTTAGAGGAATTTACAAAAATATATATATTTTAACTTGTCAAAACAAAAATCGCTTATGAGTTAAAACTAATCTAAACAGAAATTAAGTCATTTATAAAATCACAGTAAAAATAAGTAGACAACTCGGTAGGAATTAGTATAACATAATGTTTAATTACTTTAAAATCTTACGAAACCGTATTCTAATTAAACTTTCATACATCTAAACCAATTTGAGTGAATCTTACTTTACAAAATCGAGTTAAATACGTTAATAAATAAAGGTCATACATACAATTAGTACGTATGTGTTACATGCTAGTAAAATCATAACCTGGCTTGGTATAAATAATGTTACCTATCAAACTTATTACGACCATAATTATTAAAAAATACTTAAGTAATATTCGAATTACTCACGCTTAACGAAGAACTCTACTGTTCAGGTACATGGCAATGTTCTCACACTAGTTCTATACAATTACATACGACGGTATAACCAAACACGCTACTATCTCAAATTGTTATGTTCACTGGAAGCGCACCTGTCTGGTAAACATTTCGGCACAAAGGTCCGCGGCGCGATTGGCATCATCCTTATCTTCGCTATCAGCAGAATCCGAATCGGAATCAAACTCCGATATAGTCGCGGGAGACTTTCTACCGTTTGGTGTCCGCTTCATCTCGACCTCGGTCGTCAGTATTTCTTTGATAACATCGTCTGGCGTCGGTTCTTTCCGGTGCTGCTTGTTGCGGAGCTGTCGCGCTCGATTCCTAATGTCAGCTAGAAAACCGGTCGTCACTTCGACGCTCTCCTGAGATATGTCTTCGGGCCCCGCCATGAAGTCGCTCACAGACTGGGCCAGGTCGGTCGAGGACCCTTTTGTGTCCGAAACAGTGGCAAGAGATTCGACAGACGCTCCGATACTTCGAAATGCTGCCATACCTTCTAATATCGACACATTGTATCCGTCGTCCGCTTTTGAACGTATAATGATTCCTTTGGGCGCGGTACCTAGTAGCATGGGCTCTTTGATTTTCAATGTGAATATTTCGGGTAGACAGCAGTCTGAATTTGAGGATGCGAGAGAAGTTGCATCACAAGTGCAAGGTGGAGCTCTGTACGCGTCCTCGTTCAAATAAACTATTGTGACTTTATCATCTCCTATGACGTATAAAAAGGGATTGACGAACTCCCAGCTGTACACTGCGGTACTCCATTTGGGATCTTCGTTTCGAGTACGTTTGCCGTTTTCGTCGACGAAAATTCCGCATTCTGCGTAACACAGTAGTATTTCTACAGGGTTAGTTTGTATAAGCAAAAATGCCTTGGGTGGTGAATGTTTCTTCGCGGCCGCAGCCACTGTGGGCTCATCCATGCCAAACACTTCTAAAGCGCCTGATGGAAGACACACTTTCAACGGTTTTTCGCCTGTTATAAATAAGTATTTACTGGTGAGAAGTAGAGAGTTAGGCTGACGATCCACTGTGAGCGACCGACAAATTCTAAACTCAGAAGTGGCCGTGTCGAATCTCAGCAGATATACTCGACGACCGCAAGCCACCGCGACCGAGGCTTCCTCCACCGTATCACCCACCAGTGCCTGAAAGATGCCCGACAAATTAAAACTTCACTATTGTGTGTACATTATTACAGCATACAATATTAAATCATTATACTCTTTGCAGAAAATGACGCCCAAGTGAAAATATTAATAATTAATCGTTCATAGGCTAATTACTAGCCAAGCGGCGAGAATGTATGAAAATAGAAGCTAGTGGCAAGTGAAAACGAATGGTCTCTGTCTACTCCATTGGGGAAAAAGGTGTAGTTGTGTATATGTTACAAAAAGTAGTGTGACCTTGATAACGTGTGGCGGCGTGTTGTCGGGCAGCGCTACGGGCGACACGGGCAGCGCGGGCCGCAGGTGCGCGGCGCGCCTCAGGGCCGAGCCCAGCGCCAGCAGCCCCGTGTGCGCCAGCCCGTTGCCGATGGCCAGCAGCGCGCGCCCGCCCGCCAGCGCGCCGCACGACACCCGCGCGTGAGCCGCCCCCGCCCCGCCGGCGCCTTCCCACTCCACGCGGACTGCGCCACGCAGCGAGTGTAGTCCGTCTGCACCGCCTGTAGAAGACATACACGCAATTAAATTTTATGTATTTTAGTTCCTAATAAATTACTTAACTTTTGTATATGTATTGGAATTAGTAAAAATACCTATTATTACAACGCATTCAAAGATCATTAAAACAAATTAAATAAAAACAAAATAATACTCATAAAATTATAAAACTACTTAATAAATTAATTCAATTCAAATACTTTAACAATATTATTTATGGTTCGGGCTCAGGTGGATACTTTGCCAATATTTTAGAAATGGCCATGCTATGTCCGCACTGACAGCTCTCACCATGCTGTTCCCCGTACTTCTGAGCGTCGCCCAGAACGATGCAATTTATTATGAAGAGTTAATTTGGTATTTAGTAAAGATAACGTGGTAAGATACGTGTGTGTGTGCTACAACACTAGGCACTGCACTGACCGATGGCCGCGGCGTTGGGCGCCACGTAGAGCGCGACGTGTGGCTCGGCGCGCTGGTGCGCGAGCGGCGCGGGCGCGAAGGCGCGCGGCGGCGCGGGCGCGGCGCACAGCCACGACACCCACGTGGCGCGCTCCGACACGCTGCCGCACACCACCGTCGCCTGCCCGCCGCGCACCGAGTTCTCCAGCGCGACCTGCCAACGGTACACCTGAATTACAGCACGTAAATTGGCCAGACGCGTCATATGCGCAAAAATCGATTTTTAGGTCCCCTTTGAGGTATGAGCGGGTCGCGGGAGACGCGGTTGCGCCGTTGAGACGTCTTGTAGCGAATCAACGTTCCGTTCGTTCGTACTTTGAATCATTTGATTGGCTCAAAGTGCACGATGCGCGAACTTACCCCCACTACTCCAAGTACCGTGCCACTAGGCCAAGTTACGTGCCGGCATCTGTACTTATAGGAATATTGTTACCGACAAACCTGATAAAAAAACTTCAACGTCGGCGGACAAGAGTCGCGCGCGCTACTCCGTTGGTTAGTGTACGTGTAATGTACTCACAGAGAAAGCCCTGTTGGCCTCGTTGTGAGGCAAGTTGTTGACGTCAGCGGACAAGAGGCGCGCGCGCAGCTCTCGGTCGCCGCTCTTTAGCACCATCACGTCGTTGACGCACTTCGCATGCATTCGCTCTCTGGTCTCGTCAGGCCTAGAATTATAACAATCGATTGAATCACATTACAGACGCAGTGGCATTAATTTCACATACAAAATCTTTCTTTTTAACCGACTTTAAAACAGGAGTAGATTCTGAATTCGATGGTATTTTTTTTATTTTGTTACCTCAGAACTTTCGACTGCGTGAAACGATTGTAATGTTTCTTTTTTGAAACTGGTGCTTCTCGTTTGTTCCCATTTCAATTTGGTAGGTTGAAGTCAGGTTTTTTAAAGAATTATTCTTAAAAATATAAATCACAGAAATCTACACTCACAGAACTTGAAGACGTGGTAGTTGCTTTCTATAGGAAATACTCTGTTACTTAACTACCTGAGCCTACCCTGGATAGCTAAAATTCTCAAGTACATACATAAAGCGTAATGATGTGGGATCCATCTACCGAAATATGTAAGAAAATGGTAAAAAAATATTTTGATCATTCATACTCATACTTCTTGGTGTATTAACTATGGAAACATACCAGACGATGAGTAAAGTTTTCTCTTGTGATGAATCGGGAACGTCGATACTTTTCTTAGGTCTGGAAGAAATTAAATAGATTCATGAAGGTATATAATATTTATTAGTTGGTATATACAGGGTGAATTAGTTCCTTATTAGTGGCACTATTGAATGGTGTAATAATACAGGTGTTTTTTTTTCTAAATCAATAGGTTCGATGACTGGTACATACAATATTGATTTTTTTTTAATTCCAATGATGCAGTTTTAGTTTTTATCATAGTCGGTCCCGAGACTCATTTGAGCATGATACTCATAGTTTCGGATTTGGCCAGACACGCTGAGTTGATAAACTCACCCTGTATATACAATATACACTATACTACCTAGTATATAACTGAATCGTATGAATATTAATAATGAATAAGATTTACATAGATACTAGTTTTACATGCGTAACAAAATCTCAATAATCTATTCACAGGTACTAAAATCGATTCTTTTTTTAATATAAACTTACCCGTTTAATACTGGCTTCGTTTTTTCTCGCCGAGGAGTAGATGGAGGGTAACTGCAAATTATATAATTTAACGTCAATATGGCTGGCAAAAAAATACAGCATTGTATAGTGAACTGTTGTAAAAACCGTGACAGCAAGAAAAATATCCAGGAATCACATTTCAATCAATTTTGGGTTGCAATGTATTGCTTTATGCCTATGTATTGGCTATTAGCTGCCACTGCTTATGTGGCACAACTTTGTTGTGAACGCTTTCCGTCCGTAGGTTATTTAGGTATAATGTAAAACACTATTGTATACTCACTCGTCCCCCGCACCATTACACGCTGCTAGTTTAGCGCGCAACCTCTCTACTTCCTCTCGAAGCTCTCTGATTGGGCAAACAAATTTAATTGATTATATCGGTATATAACGTAGTATGGTTTTATTTCAATGTTCTTTATTTGCGTAAACTGAATTGCTGAAATTGCTGATATTTCCAAAAGTTTTTGCTTGAAATGAGTCTCGGGACCGACTATGATAAAAACTAAAACTGCATCATTGGAATTAAAAAAAAATCAATATTGTATGTACCAGTCATCGAACCTATTGATTTAGAAAAAAAAACACCTGTATTATTACACCATTCAATAGTGCCACTAATAAGGAACTAATTCACCCTGTATATACCAACTAATAAATATTATATACCTTCATGAATCTATTTAATTTCTTCCAGACCTAAGAAAAGTATCGACGTTCCCGATTCATCACAAGAGAAAACTTTACTCATCGTCTGGTATGTTTCCATAGTTAATACACCAAGAAGTATGAGTATGAATGATCAAAATATTTTTTTACCATTTTCTTACATATTTCGGTAGATGGATCCCACATCATTACGCTTTATGTATGTACTTGAGAATTTTAGCTATCCAGGGTAGGCTCAGGTAGTTAAGTAACAGAGTATTTCCTATAGAAAGCAACTACCACGTCTTCAAGTTCTGTGAGTGTAGATTTCTGTGATTTATATTTTTAAGAATAATTCTTTAAAAAACCTGACTTCAACCTACCAAATTGAAATGGGAACAAACGAGAAGCACCAGTTTCAAAAAAGAAATATTACAATCGTTTCACGCAGTCGAAAGTTCTGAGGTAACAAAATAAAAAAAATACCATCGAATTCAGAATCTACTCCTGTTTTAAAGTCGGTTAAAAAGAAAGATTTTGTATGTGCAAAAACTTTTGGAAACTTTTGGTTGGTAGATTTTTGCTCACGTAAGAACTGTCAAAATTTCAAATTTGTAAATCCAGTGGTTCTGAGATCATGCATTGATGAATCATCAGTCAGAAAGTTAATATATACCACGCAGGTGGTATACCATAAAGCAAACAATATTGAGATCAATAATATTTCTCATAACTACGAAAGGTTTGAACATTGTGCTTAGGAGCCGATTGTAAACAGAAGCTGTATCATGCTAGTCAAATTATTAATAGTACCTGTTGGCTCTCCTGAGAGGTGGTGAAGCGGCAGGTCTCCGGCCAGACCGGCCGAACAACTTGTTGCTTAAAGAGCACTTCTTGCGACCCGATTCTTCTACTTTAGCCTGATTAAAACAAGGTAGAAATACATAAATATGTACATGAAATATACATACAATGTAACATAAAAATAAACTTGACGTGAATTACTCGAATATGTAGTTGCCATTATTCATATTATATTGGTCATGATCATATAAAAAAGCTTGTGAAAATTTAAGATTTTAATGACATTTTCATGTATCCTAAAAATAAAAAATTAAATCTGACAATTTTGTAAGTTATTTATTTTATGTATTTTATTTTACTATTTCTGGAAAACTTACAGCTTATAAGGTAGAATAGTTATTAGAAAAAGGCCAGTCACAGGATCTCACGTAGGTATAGATAGGACAAATTAACATTACTTATTCCAGCTTAGCTTGAAGACATTTGGGTTCAGAAAGACGTAAAGGTGCTTCTAGACCTGCTTTGACTTTGACCACGACTATTTAGTATGGTAACTCTAGGACGATTAAAATGTTTACGATCGGCTTCATCGGTGGACGACAGAATAAACCGATGGAGGCCAATCGTACAGGTGTGGAAGCACCTTAAGGACCTGGAGCCTACCTGCAGGAAGTCGATGAGCTTGGCCTGTTGCCGCAGTGTGGCGTCGGCCTTAGTCTCGCGCGTGCGCCACCACGCCGCCGCCGCCTCGGCCGCTTCACGCGCCGCCGCTAGCTCCTCCTGACAACATATCGGTTTTATTTACTATCGCATATACACAAATAGCGGCCTTATCGCTAACAGCAACTTCTTAGACTACCTTTGGATGGACATAAATTTTAGTAAATTAGCAAAGACGACTTCTTAAGCTGCCGACGCTTCAAATGATCACGCCTTCAACCACTCCTCCCTGTGTTTGTTCTGAAACGTGTGATTTGTGGATTTTTTTTTCGCTGTCTCGGATCTCGGGATGTATGGTTATTAATAAGGCGTCTCATTTGCACCTCGGCTGAGCTTGGACCATCTATGATTTTAAGATGGCCCCTTCGACACCCAGAAAGGGGTAAGAGTCGCTGCGCCGACGCTGTCGCTAGGATGACCGGTCTCCTTGTGCTAGTGGGGGGGGGTGTGGGTGGTACCTGCGCGTCGGCGAGGTTGGCCTGCAGCTGCAGCGCGTGCGCGTGGTGCTGGTGCGCGCGCGTGCGCAGCGCGGCGCACTCCTCCTGCAGGTCGCGCACGCGGCGCGCCGCGCTGCCCAGCGCCGCCTCACCCGCCGCGCGCGCGCTCTCCAGCGCCGCCGCGCGCGCCTCCAGCTCCGCCACGCGCATCTCGCGCGCCTCCAGCCGCTCCTGCGCACAAACAACCATATTATATAACTATTTGCAACTAATTATATCGTGCTTTATTTAGTGCTCGTTTCGATGTCAACGAAACTTATGGTGTGTGTTTTCGACAATAGCCCTTATTGAAAAGGTTCATTAATTATTTGTAAGCTAATTTAAAATTAGTCGTATATAGTTGACAGAAAAATCGTAATTTTTTGAGCGTTACACCCAATTGCATCCGAAGTCTGTCTTCAATCGCTCCCGGATTGCCTTCTGGCCTCCAAAGCTACCTAGAACCTCGTCCGTTAATTAGCAGGTGCACGGATTAGACTTGGGGCGTCAATTATCTTGACGAGGCCCCCATGCGCCCAATTGACGGACATATACTATGAGTAGGAGGCAGTGTGGAGTGTTACCCTGAGCAGCTGCAGCTCGCAGTGCGCGTGGCGCGCCTGCTCGCGCGCGTCGTCGTGCTGCGCGGCGGCGCGGCTGGCGGCGGAGCTGCGCTCGCTGGCGTGCTGCTCCGCCGCGCTCAGCCGCCCGCGGCACGCCTCCAGCTCCGTGCGGACTGCCTGCAGCTGGCCCTGCAACCAGACACCATATCTCTATCACTCCTATCTAATTAGCACAAAGTCAAAATTCATTTATTCTGTATATATGGCACTTACAAAACGTCAAAATTAAAAATTACTAGACCAGCAAATGGACCACCGGTTCAAAACGTGGCCCAGACCTGAGAAGACTCCGGCAAGAAACTCAGCGGGCTGTTTTTTTTGGTCTATTTACAATCATTTACGTAATCTAAATACAGTTATTGGTTTGAGTAACAAAATTGAGTGAACAGTTCGTTTCCAAGCTTGTTTATCGTCTGGAACAGTAAACGTCGTGACAATGTAAAAAAAAAGCAAAAAGCACAAAACGCGTTTTTAGGCCTCTTTGGTGGTAAACCCGAGGTGTGACTGCGGAGATACGGTCAAACAAACACGGGCTCGCATCATTGGTTTCTCGGTTGTTATTGTTTTTTTATTGGCCGGATAGTCATAAGCGAACTAATGGACGTTTGTTCATGAGTTCGCATGATTACCAAACCCGAGGGGGCCATTCTCTAAGCCGGAAATGGCCGAGATAGCGGTATCCGTGGAGATTTTCGCACAAAAAAGGTATCTATAGTGGTGACCCTCGTTCGTGACATTCTTAGTTTACCATCAGAAGACCATTGAAGTTAAGTCATACTGACGTGACCATTATAAAAAAAAAAATTACGTAAGGTGGTACCTCAAGATCGTTATTTTTGAGTTCATGAAGATCGGCCAACTTTTCTAGATCAGTCAGCTGCTCCTCCAGCATACTGCAAGCTTCTTGGAGAGCTTTATTGTTCTGCAAAAAAATAATAATCACATTTGACGAAGTTTTTATGTCACTTGAATGCAACGACTTTACATTATACAAACACACATACACAATCAAAATTGATTTATGTACCTATGTACACAAGTATTGGAGGTTAGTACAATATTATAGGACAACATGAGTCTCTGTTAAACTTACATGTTTTTGACGTCAAAAAGATGTAATTACGTTACACTATTATGAGAAATAAAGAAATTAAAATTGAATTGAAATATCTAGTAACATTATATTTTTATAGATTTATTGACTTTTCCCATTGCATATTTCTGTCTGTGGCACTGTGCTTTTGGAAAGGCATGCTCACCCTCTGGGCATAGTGTTAGCCCGTGAGAAGACGCGCTATGAGCATTTAGCTCACACAAACTTTTATCACGATTTATTTCCTATGATACTAATTCGTGCCAAAAATCACTGTGCACAGAGTATGTGATATTCATGTGCAGCATGTTTCTTGAGAGACACATGTCTCCTGACAACATGAAAAACAGTTTTTTGAATATAAGATGTATTAATTTTTTTCTTAACTTTTTTTTCGTTAATTGGACCAAAAAGAAAGGCCAGTGTTAAGATTTTTAATTCAGTCATAGCCTACATTGTTAATTAATTCTAATTACTTAACTTTCTTAGATAAACAAATTGTCTTTAATTTACAAAAAAAATTACAAAACGTGAGTTTTGCGCCTATTCGTGTAACTTTTTAAGCCAATTTTATTGATGAAATAAATACTTTTCCTTATGATATTATATTGTAAGTATATAATACCGTTTGGAACTGCTTATTGATGGACGTGATCGCACTATCGGTCGACCTACATCTGCCGTACAAGAGGTCGGTGGCCAGAGCGACGCGCACTCGCCGCGCGAACGCCGCCTCCCGCACGCGGCGGGCCGCGCCGTTCGATCCGAACAAGTGCCGTAAGTACGCAGGTTTCGGTCGGATCGGCGGTTTCTCAGCACATTTACGTTTGTAACGAGGTACTGTCTCCATGCTTGTGACTTGTACCCAGCGATGACTTGTTGTACTAAGTATGTATTATACTTCCGTATTGCAGAGAATTCACACACGTGTTGTAGATACCACTGATTTCTACTCAATATTAATGCACTAAGTATAATTTTGATTTCAAATTATCACACAATTTATACTACTTATGAAACGTTCTTGATCAAAAATAATAATTAATAATTCAAATGGCTGAGTGTTCTTAAAAGTTTATTAACCAACGTGGTCACACGTATGTCAGAGTCGAGATGAATCTGCGCGTGTTTTGTCGGTAAATCACCTACGTCGAAACAATGATGTTATAAACATAATTATGATACAATGGGCTTCTGCATTCTCATAATACAAACATGTTAGTTTGGACAAATAAGTTGGAAAACATAAACAAAAACCTTTATGATACATAACTACTGGATATCAACAAGACTCAATATAAAACATAATCCGCACACAAAACTTTTTTGTGATTAAAAAATAACAAATGAATTGTTCACAACTATAGTAGTTTCTTCAACAAGAATAGATCGATTGATAGATTTTAATTTAGTAACACCACCTGTTCTTAAATAGATGTACTTATTAAAATGTAAAGTGCGATGGATTTCAATACATAGTTTTAAAATGAAGGCGAATGGTGTAAGAGGGCCCCACCAATGCCTTCAGAGTCCAAGCTAACAGGGTGGTTGAGCCGGAATTTCCATGCGGTGCACCCGGACAACTGAGGCGGTAGCGCCTCCCACTCGCAGGGGAAAGGTTGGAGGCTCCAAAGTGCAAGTTTCGTAACCAGAACTAATGTTGTGATACTGAAAGTAGTGTGCATACCTGTACAAGTTCGTTGTTGTGTCGGCGCACTTCCTGCAGTTCGTCCCGGAGCTGCGCCCGCTCTCGGCTCGAGAGCTCCTCCTGCTCCTCGGCATGCAGCCGCCGTTTCTCACTGTACTGTAGTTCACTCTTCAATTTGCGGATGTCGTTGCGAGATCTAAACACGATAAAGTATATTTAATACTGTAAAACGTGAAATTTAAACAGTTAAATGACTGCGGTATGAACTAAAAATACATTTTTAATTGAAAAAAGAACTTGAACGGAAATTGTATACAACTTAGTTGAACCCTAAGATAATTGACCGGCGTACCTTGGGTATGTATTGTGACGCAGTATAAAATATCAAAACAACACGAAAGTAATCTTATTAGTTTTCAACAAAATCCTTGAACAAACCATACATTTCGTTCTGTTCTTTTGTTTACAATTCTGTATCAAAATCATTAAATTTCACAAGTGTTCCTACGAGAACTGTCCAGTATTCAACCGACATCTATTAAGATAAGGCAAAATAGTAATTTTAATTAATTTAGTCGATACCTTCGTTGTAAATATTTAGGTGTTTTAGTCGCCATATCACCTGGCGTCCATCTCGACTGTTACAGTACTGCCATGCCTATATCTACGGATCTCTTCTCAAGCCTAAATAGATTTCACATTTATCTAATCTGTTGGTTACTTTTATCAGTATTGGAGATATTTATATAGCGGTGAATCAATAAGATTCCACGTCAATTCATTCATTTCACTGTCACATAATACACCTTAGGATACAATACACTGTCTAAGTATATTTATATGCTAAAGGATCAATGCACCAGACATTTGCTTACCTATATACCTATATGACGGGTTTCACCGGATGATTAAGATTGTATTTTTTTATAAAAGTAGCATATGTTACGTCTTATAACATTATCTATCTGCCAGCGAAAGACCCATCAAAATCGGCCCAGCCGTTTCAGAGATTAAAACAGACAGAGACAAAAAATTTAAAAATAGGTTTTTGTTATATTTATCATACACACACTCATCTGTATTTGTTTAGAACATGTTATTTTAATATTACAAATAGACACTTCAATTTTATTTATTTGTATAGATGTACAGATATTCTACAACCTTCGAGAGTAACCCAATATCCTAGTTGAGTTGGTATACTTGCAGGTGCCAAGATTGAATCAATCAATCAATAATAATGGATATAATCATTATTCAATTGTCTACATCTGCATTATTGCATACCCAGTTTTACTAATAACCCATTGTTCCTCCACCTTGGTAAATACTTTCTGCGTTATAGTTTTTACAATGAATGTTTTATTATAATAAGTACTTGTCCAGCAGTGGACGTTGATAGGATCACAATCCTATCAACATCCGTTAAAAGCATCAAAATCCGTACAGTAGTTTTTATCGACTAGCGATTACGTAAAAACTGAACGGATGTCGATGCAATTTTTTTAGAAGAGAGGTCTTGGTCAGATGTAAAATCTTACGCATATTTGATCGCAATTGGTTGAGTAGAACCGGAGATATTTACTCAGAAAACGTGAAAACCGGCGACCACGTGGGCGGAGCCGCAGGCATAAGCTAATATTAAATGAAAAAGCAATTCACACACCTGTCAACTTCAGTTTGAGCGACTTCGTGTATCTTTTCCAACTTATCTAAGCGCTCCTTCAGCCTTTCCGCCTCTTGGCTAGATTGTTCGAACTTCGGTCTCAGTACCACGAGCTCACTCTGCAGCTCACCTGCTTTCTTCTCGGCCGCCTTGCGAGCTTCTATGGCGGTAGTCAAACGTTCCTCTGTCCGCTTCAAATCGCGAGCCGTCGACTTCGATTCCACTGACAGCTCGTTATATTCTCGTTCCTATATTCCAAAAAAAGATAAACGAATAGATGAATTCGATTTGAAAGTCTAAAATAAAGGGATTTGTTAGTCTGAGAACAGTTTGAAAGAGTCGTACCTTACGCCATCTCGCTAAGTTAGCAGCCCGTGTTTCTTGACGAAGAGTAGCGATTTCTTCAGCTCGCGCCTGAAATAAAATTAGTAGAATGAACATGTTCCTATAGAGACACAGTAGTGAGCATAGAATATGAGATCTTGATAAAGTGGGAGCCATCACTTATGTGCCGCAATGCTAGTAAGATGTTCAACTTTGCGCAGTCTTGTTCAACCACGTTTAACCTAGCGTTTATCCCAGTCGTATCCAAAGCTTTCACCTCGGATTCTGGGGTCCGCTTTACCAGTCTTAACTGCAGATTTGGCTGAACCTCGATTTTCTGTGAAGCGACTGCCATCTGACCTTCACATTTCCCATTCATTCACATTTCACATTTGCGCAGTATTTACTTTAATTTTTTTCTGCATTTTGTTTTGAAATTTTTTGCCAAACACGACACTGTTTTGTGTGGTTGTGGTTATAATACGTGAGAGATGGTAAGGAGATCATCGAAGAATGTTTTTGAGCCAAGCCAACCTCACCTGCAAGCCAGTACACTTGCAGATTGACTGATGAGGCTATAATGTAGGTTTTCAATCCACTAGCAGTTGGTTTCACAAAAGCAGTTTAAGACAAACAATAGGCAAAGGAATAAGCCGAACCCCAGGCTCAGAGGCGAAAGCCTCGGATGCAATCAGGAACAACACGGAAACGGAAAGATGGTTAGAGTTTGTCGACAAAGGTCTCCGTAATAACGAGATTTAGGGCACTTCCTCATGATTTTATATCCCGTGGAAGTAAGTATTAAACCTACCTGCAGTTGTAATTCTGATCTTTCCAATTGTTCCTTCAACAAGGAGAGCTGCGCTTGCGCCTGCTGTATGTTCACGTCCCCGACACTCTCGGTGTCACTGTGGCCGTCTCTCCTCGCGTCTCTAGCACTCGTGGGCGCGCTCACGGAGTCATGATGAGACAAGTTCAGCCGCGCCTCCTGTTCGCTCTCGGGTTGAGCTGCATTCGTAGTACATGTTTCACACGAGCGCTTTTCTAAAGCGCTTACTTCGCGTTCGAGTTGGCGGACTAGTTGTTCTAAAGTGTTCACCTATAAAGGAATATTTTAGTTGAAACTGTTGTCATGATGATACGATGTCTTAACATAAAATATTTAGAAACAGTTGATGGAACAAGAATTCTAATCAAACGGTATTAGTGAAGCTCGCATGACACTTACTTTCTCCCTATGCCGAGCGTCTTCGTGCAAGGCAGCGGCGGCCCTCTGCTCGGCGGCCTGCAGGCGTTCGTTGAGGCGCGCCTCCGTACGCGCGCACTGCTCCTCGAGGGCGGCTTCGCGACGGACTGCCTCCTCCACATTGCGTTCCAGTTCCTACGCAAACATACCATGACTTCTTACTTTTGTTGCGAAAAATAGCGCTCATTCAGTTTGTGTAATGTTTCTGCACTTAGTACTCACTTTATGGTAGTTTTTTTTTAGATTTCTAAACTATTTGCTAACAGCTTTATATAAGTCTGAAACTAGAAGCGAAAACTAAGGCTTTCAGTTCTGATTCTTTATTCTGATGTTCTTAAACATGCTAACAAATTACGCACCATGCAACACTTTTCATGCATTCAGTTCGATCGATTCGATCATTTACTCATCAGCTCACCTGTACTTGAGCAAGCAGCGTCGACGCCTTGACGCGTTCCTGGGCCAACTGAACTTGTAACTCTTTTAGCTGCTCGACTGACGTCACAGTCATGCGTTGTTTCTCACACAGCTTCTCCTGTTATAAATATAATACATATTTTATATATTATCAATAAATGGTTTTGTAGATATTTAAAAACTGTTTAAATCGCAATTGAACATCAAAACTATTAGCTAGAAAAGAGATTGTCAGACTATGAAATCATGACCATCTCGAATTATTAGGCCTGGTTACACAAAATCAATCAGTATATTATGGTCGGAATATTTTTGCATGTTTATTTGATTGTGTGTCCGATATTTCGGTATGTTACGTACGATGAACTTTAACAGTGCGAAACTAAAAAAAAACATTTTCCCATTTTGTTATACCTGCGTAGACGCCAATTGTCTTTTGACATCTTCTATCTCATCAGTAAGCACTCTGTTCTCTTCCTCGAGCTTGGCGAGTTTCTTCTCCACTTGTTGCCTCGCCCGCAGTTCCTTCGAGGCGTTTGCTTCGGCCGCAGCGATGCGTGCCGCGGCTTCCCGGCTCTCGGCCTCACCACCGCTTAGCGTTTGACGACGAATTGCTCGCTCTTTTGCTATCGAGTCCTAGAATGAAACTTTACCTTAATCATCTGGATAGCAAATGCAGAGATTATTTCTGAAGTAACCATCAATCAAACTGCCATTACGCTAAGTCAGCTAAGTATCAAATGTAGAAGTGAACAATTACATTACATTGAATGAAATTTTAAGCAATTGCATGCTAACTATTTCCAATGATTTTCTGATCGGTTTACATTACAATTCCAAATTCCTATGTTTTACAGGTATACTAACTAATGGCTAGTCTAGGTCTACTCGTCTAATAGATAGTCTAGGTCTACTGGCACGAGTACACTCACGATGGCGCGCACGTTCAATTCCGTCAGCCGTCTGTGGCGCAACTCTTGTACGTGTTCTATTATATCCTGCCATGTTAATTCACAAACTTTCACATTCATAATATTAGGAGGATAGTAGGACTACATATTACATGAATATGTAACTTTAGTTTTAACTATACCTACGGCACGATATAATGGCCGGTTTGACGTTTGTCCGCTCATGAAGTTTCGTATTAATTATTGTGACATTTTGAAAGAGCGAATTGCTGTTCTTTATTGTCAATAGTGACGTACAGTAAGTCATAAAATTTGATCGAATGTAGGTATAATTTTAGGACACAATATTTATTTATTACATTGATTTCTGAATTATATACCTAATGTATATTAGTGTCCCACGATCATTTTTTTTTATAAAATTATAATTAGGTACCTATTGGTGTACTTATTTCACACAACTCGGTATTTGTTTTTCGAAATTCAATTTTTTTAAATCTTAATATATATAAATCTCGTGTCACAATGTTTGTCCTCAATGGACTCCTAAACCACTTAACCGATTATAATAAAATTCGCACACCATGTGCAGTTCGATCCAACTTGAGAGATAGGATAGTTTTTGAAACGGATTTCGACATCCACGCGGGCGGAGCCGCGGGCAACAGCTAGTAAAATCTATATAATCGACACTAGGACCACTGGCAAGCCCAATAATACCTCCGGCAAACTTACGTCAAAACAAAGCATTTTCGACTTGAAGTTGCTTCGAAAAGTACAAACTAGGAGTGCAGTACGATTTCGATATAGTTTAGACCTCCTCGCCTGATGGTAAGCTAAATGGTAAATCTCGCCTGATGGTAAAGTCTCAGGAAGGGGTCCCCATTACATACACTAACAGTGATAATTATAATGGTAGCCCTCAACTTACTCTGTTTACGCCTTTTGTTGTGGATTTCGTCGATATGGCCGAACATACGCAGAGCTGAGTTCTAAACAGTCAGGCACGTGTGTTCGTTATAGGTACGCCTTCGTAACATTTCGATCGTGAATCTCAAAATGGAAGGTCAATTTTACCTATAACTGTTAGACGAATAGATAACTAAAGAAAAATCTGGCGAGACTGGCACAGAAGAAAATAAACTTCACACACACAGAAAAAAACGAGCAAAACCAGTCGAAGACATGTGTGTAGCTACTATTTACGGAAGGAGTATCCAACAAGAAAAAAGCTAGTGCAATCACTGAAGGAAGCTGGATTAATATATACTCATTTTCATTCCTAATTCCAATATTCAGTTCGTTCAAATGTATTAAGTAGGTAAAAATTTATATTTTTTTAGTAAAGTTTTTGAATCAGGTATATGTAAGTACTGCTTGCAATAAAACCTTATTAGATTTGATTATATTTTTATCGAGAGTAAATTGACATTTCCATCACTATTGTAATATGTCAAACCGGCCGTTATATCGTGCTGCTACTATAATCTAAGATATCACGCTGTTGGCATGCACTTCTCGATAAAAAGAAAGTTCTAAAAAAGAGAAACAAGCCAACTATAGCTCTTCTGCCTGACGCACCATGGTCACCCTGCATAAAACGCTGTTTCAAAATTTATATATTTATATTTATATAAAATATTTTTAACGTAAATAGTTAGCAGGGACCACAGATCGAATAGAGACGTTCCGAATCGAAAAGCCGGATACTGTATTAGTATGAATAGTCATAAGACTGTATACACTGACCAAATTAATGATTTATTGCAAAAAGGGCAGGTCAAAAGCACTTGAAACCGGCGGACTTGCATGAAAGGTTTAATGACAGTAGAGGCAGCGCGTGAAGTATGTCAGGAGAGAGGCAGATGGCGGTCTGTTGTGTCTGCCTACCCCGGAGGGAAAAAGGCGTGAGTATTATGTATGTGTATGTAGTCATAAAACTGTACGCAGCTTGATATATCAAGCGTGTTATGCCGAAGCACATGATCTTTGAATCAATACTTACTTTGTAATGCTGTTGCTGCGACTTCGCCGATTCTGCTTCCGCCAAAGCCCTTCGACAGTCTGTCTGCAGGTTATCGCACTTGGCCTGTAACCGCCGCAGGTCATCCTTCAACGAGTCTCTCTCCGTACGGAGCGCGGTGGCCGTGGCGGTCGCGTGTCGGACCTCGGCGTTGTTGCGCTCGGCGATGCCGGTGGTCAACTCTTGGTTAGTACGATGGAGAGCCATTCGTTCCTCTTTCTCGACTTCTACTTGGCGTTCGAGACGTCTGTAATTTAATCATCTCAAATAGAATTTAGCTATTTAACTTTTTAGAACATTTTACATTGATGTATAGGTAGGTGTTTCGTACAAAAAGTTGTATTAATATTATTGTAGGTATCAAAAACGCATGTGGGCATAATCTATACATATAAAATGTAATACAATAGAACAGAAACAAACTTTATTGTAGGCCAATCAAAATATGCACACAAGGAAATCAGAATTAACATTAAGAACGGCGGTGATAACTAGCAATTCTAAAATAAATTCAGTGTAGATAAAAGTAAAAATAAAACATGTTTTTTACTTAACTTTATGCAGTATTACTTTGTGCGGTAGTAATTAAATATACTTTAAAAAAATAAGTATAAATTGCAAAGAACTCTTTACGATTTTACTTACAGTTTATAATTGCATTTTGTTATTTTTAACTTTTTAAGTGTTATAATAATCACAAAATTGTAAATTAGTTGCCTGTACATTGCAGATATTTCAAATAAAAATTATCCGTTTGTCAGTTTGTTCGCGATGGACGCATAAACTACTCAACGAATTTTGATGAGGTTCTTTCTATTCGAAAGGTCTTCGTATTCGAAAGCACCGAAGATATGACTACAGCGCAGGCGGAGCCGCGGGCATCAAATAGTAATTTATAGGTTGTATTTTTAACTTAATAACCTTCTCATTAGAGTAGAGCACCTCTAATGAGGTGTTTTTCTAGCTGCAGATATGAATGAAGCCAGGGTTTGATAAACTACTCGTACTTTGCTATTAACTTTGGTTTCAAACGTGATTCTCTTACACATTACTAAATATCTCTAATGTGACCCGCGACGTAGGGGAGTGTAGCACTCCCCTAGAGTGTAGCAGTCAATACTATGACCAACTGGGAATTTTTTATCGTTTCCGTAGTTCGCAAGAATTACGGTAGATGGCTCCAGCTTCACTCCAAGATGTTCCGGAGAATCTTGAATATCTAGGATGTGTCCAAGTAGCTCAGTTGGGCAGAATATTTCCTCTCTAATGGACAGTTTGCGGTTCAACTCCCTGGATATTCACTTTTCCGAGCTAAATTTACAGGAGAAGTTACTAAACTAATTGCATCATATAGAATGTTGAACTTTTGCCTGACGTCAAGCTAATGCGCAGTCAGTATCAAAACATTGACACAACATACAAGTTTACAAAACTATCGTCACCAAAATAAATAGGTATTCAAAGTTTAGTATGCATTACTATTATTAGAATAACTCTAAGAAGCTAGGATTAGTTGATTTTGGTTATTATCGAATATCTAATAGACGACAGTGCTAAGGTGTTTGGTAAATGGTGATAAATGTTTATGCAGTTAACGTAGACTTGATCACTTAAGTCGATGTTATGACGAAAATTTGCGGCATTGCGCCCCCTCCGTACCTCGGAGAGCACGTTACGCCGTCAGTCCCGGTTGCCATGCAACTCTCTGTAGCATTTGTTCCGGGTAGTTCAGGCCCTGAAAAGTCTGACTTAACTACATAACTTCGATATCGGTCATCGCTACACGGAAAATATCGATGTTCACCAGCTTCGTAGTTATATAGAAAGTCGACATCAACTAAGTTGAGAAAGGCTCAGAGGAGGATGAGATTATGAGATACGGGAACTAGAGAGAGGAGGAGGGAGAAAGATAGAAGGAGAGAGAAAGATAGAAGGAGAGAAGGGTACATGCTGAAGAGGGGAGATGGTATGACGAAATTGATCGAATCTCTTACTTGTTCTGCAAGGTGAGCGCAGTGATCTCGGCCTGCAGGCGCGCACGTACTCGTTCGGCTTCGGCGTCGGCCTCGTGGCGCGTGCGCTCCACGCTGGTGCTCACCAAAGCTTCTGTCTCGGCCAACTTCGTCTGTAGAGCTGCAATCTCGCGACTGCGCATCGCTGCTAGTTTTTCGGCAGACCTAAATTTTCAAGTAACTTCTTTGAAAAAAGTCTACAAAAAGCACCCAAAAGCTCATCATTATGGTATTGTTTTTAACAACCAGACGTGTCTAAACTTGTATTAAACTTTTTAGCAGCACATCCCTAACCTTTATTGTATCATGCGATACCTGTTGGGCATTTCCTTCTTTTATAATATTTAGTCAGCCCCGCCTAATGGTAAGCTGATGTGAAAAGAAGAGAAGCTTTAGTTTCCATAATAACACTGTAACGGTCCAAGAGACTTACTTGAATGTGGCAAGATCGATGGCGGTGCAGTCGTGTGATGCATTAAACCCGCCGCTGATATCCTCGCTGTCATCTGACGCCACGTATGTGTAACCTGTAACCAAATTCAACTTAACAAAAGCGTTCATCTGCTAAGATCACGGCTTGAATTCCTGCCCAGTGCAAAATATTTTAAAGCTTCTACTTAGCACAATGTTGAATGTCCTAAAATATTAATATTATCCATTCGTATAAATATGTGACACTTTTTACTCATTATTATTTATTAGCTGTTGCCCGCGGCTTCGCCCTTGGGAAATTTTGTTTCCGTATCCGCTTCTCATGTGTTATTCCGGACTATGATCTATCCCTGTACCAAATTTCAGCCAGATCCGTTCAGCCGTTAGACCGTGATTGTGTAACATACAATCGTCTTCAAACGAAAGGATACGAAGTAAGACTGTGGCATAAATAATTTCAATAATTTACCATTAAATAAACTTACCAACAAAAGGTAATTGCCCAGCAAAGGGAGGCCTGGTGCGGAAGGGCGCGGCGCTGGGCGGAGTAGGGCCCCGTGCCGGTGGACTGAAGAATGAGGAGTCCTCCGAACCGCGGATACAGGGGACCCAGGGAGGGGCCTACAATGTACATAGAATTTCAAATTTTCTATCGCGGATTCCAACGATTATAGTGTGTTTTTATTATTTAAACTGTTCCCGACGTTTCGACTGCTTTTCAACAGTCATGGGGAGACAAATATATTCAGTTAAAAAAAATCTTATTTCATTCCTATATTATCTATTCTACTTCTATCTTATCTTTATAGTCCGGTCAATTTAGACCAAAAAATGAGAGTGAAGTTACATAAAGTCCCAACAAGCTGAATTTTTGTGAAGTTGTTCAAAACATAATTATAAACAATGTCTGGAAGTTCCCCATCATTCCCCTGTAAGGAAAAAATTTAATTCAAGGTCAAAGGTCAAAAAAATGAGTTTTTCGCGATTTTCAGCAAAACGGTAAGTTTTATCATAAAAGTACCTTAGACAAAAATTGTAGATCATAAAATTATCTATAAAAATGAATCAATACTTTTTTTCTTACGAGCCACCGTTTCTGAGATATAACGATTCTAAAAGTTATAAAAGTTGTTATCGTCATAATATGCATGAGTACGCCACGTATATACATCTAGAGTTGTAAAATTTTATATACAGGGTGAATTTTTCAAAAGGGCTTGGATGGCCAAAACCGAAACTATAAGGAATAGCGAAAAATGCTCAAAGGAGTCACGAGCCCGATTTTGATGAAACTTAAAACCTCATCATTAGATTTTTGAAAAATCAATAATCCTCGCCAGGAATCGAACCTGTTGATTTTGAAAAAAAAAACACACCCTATATTATTACACCATACGATAGTGTTGCTATTAAGGATCTTATTCTGGGAAGTAATGAAATACCGCAAACTAAAGGAAAGAGCTCATCTTTAACAAAATACATTTTATTTTTCTTACATCAACAGATTAATTGTTCAAAATGTAGACCATTGTTTTCAATACATAGCTGGATTTGAACATCAAGGATCGTACTGCATTCAATATTAGAATGTTATTGATTCCGTTTAGAATATTCTCCAAAGAACGTTTCAAGTCATGACCTGTATCATTACCTATGTGTTTTTGTAATTTTCGTTTTTGACATACCTCCAGAGAAAGTAATCTAAGGGAGTAAGATCCAGGGATCTCGCTGGCCAAGGCACAGGACCATGCCTTGCAATAAAATTGTCGTCAAACTGCTGAATCAAAACCTCTTTTACTGCTATTATGGGCTGGAGCTCCATCTTGTTTAAAAAAAAACATCAATCATTATAATCATTCCGAGTATAATTTAAAACACGGAATAGTCACGATCTTTTCTGGGATTTCGAACGAAACAAATAGGTACATAAAACATGAATTTTATTAAATTCCAAAGTTTCCTTAAATTTGCCGTATATCATTACTTCGCAGAATTTGTTTCTTAACAGCGACACTATCGTATGGTGTAATAATAAAGGGTGTGTTTTTTTTTTCAAAATCAACAGGTTCGATTCTCAGCAAGGTTTATTGATTTTTCAAAAATCTAATGATGAGGTTTTAAGTTTCATCAAAATCGGGCTCGTGACTCCTTTGACCATTTTTCGCTATTCCTTATAGTTTCGGATTTGGCCATCCAATCCCTTTTGAAAAATTCACCCTATATATATATATATATATATATATATATATATATATATATATATATGTATATATATATAATGTTTAAATATTTTTCTATCGGTCATTGTAACTTATACTTACAATATAAAATATACATAAGTGTTAACTACAAGAATATCAGGTAAAAAGAAACCCAGTCCCTTAATCTTTAAGCCAGTGTAACTTCGAGACATCTGTCTCTTGTTTCATTGTGTGCGTGGCTAGGGTCAAAGAACTAGAAGCCAGTACATCAACAGCAAGTCCTCCTCGTACTAGATCACGTATCAGTGAATCAGCTTTTTGTTTCAAAGAACTATGCTTATTTTGTGGCGAGAAATTAAATGAAGAAAGTGAAAAAAGAAAACTGCAAAATGGGATGCAGTGCTAAATGTGGTTGCAAAAAAGTCGGACTGTCTTGTTCTTTGGCATGCACAAATTGTCAAGGCCGGTCGTGCTCTAATATTGAATCACAAACAATGGAGGATTCGTTTGACTCCGACGAAGTATCATGCGATACATCGCTATTGACGCAATTTACTTGCATCCAAAATGAAGATGAAGAAGAAGCAGGAGAAGAAGAACAAGAAGAAGATCAAGAAGAAGAACAAGAATTTGAAACTTACGATGATGAATAAACTTCAACACTTTTTTTTCATTTACATCGCTTTTATCTTTCCCAATCTTTGAAAATTTCCGTTATTTTGCAACAGTTTTACATTAAACAGGATCACAACTGACCCGTGGAGTAGGCCTACTGGGGAAACCACGTTAACAAAAACGCGCTAAGTACACTACCTCATAGGTGGCGTGGAAACGTGTGCAAATTATGACGATAACAACTTTTATAACTTTTAGAATCGTTATATCTCAGAAACGGTGGCTCGTAAGAAAAAAGTATGAATACATTTTTTATAGATAATTTTATGATCTACTATTTTTGTCTAAGGTACTTTTATGATAAAACTTACCGTTTTGCTGAAAATCGCGAAAAACTCATTTTTTTGACCTTTGACCTTGAATTAATTTTTTTCCTTACAGGGGAATGATGGGGAACTTCTAGACATTGTTTGTAATTATGTTTTGAACAACTTCACAGAAATTCAGCTTGTTGGGACTTTATGTAACTTCGAATGTCTAAATTGACCGGACTATTAGGTCATGCGAATATGTGTAATATTCCCAGGAACTTTCCACAATACAAAAAAAAACAGTAGTTATGGATTTAACAAGTGTAGTTATAAAGTATACAGGGTCAATTAGATTATACCATAACCTTACACTGGTAACTTCCGAATGTAATACTAAAAAACTTTATTCGAATAGTTAAGAAAAAAAAAAACATTTTATGTTTTTGATGACACGTTTTGTAACTCCTTATTTGAATGATCCGCGTCACCGAGTTATTATTAACCCGTGTTGGTCAATAAGATTCATTTCGATTCATTGATTCGATTAATTTTTTGTATCTTTGTAATTTTAAGTAGTGGAACAAAATTTCAACATAAATTACAGAAGTAATTTATCTAAGAGTTCATAAGCATTTTTAATTAATCCTGAATAATGAAATACATACACGTGTAGTTAAGAATATTATGTAATTGATAAATAACCTGGTCCCGTATATTATGTGCGGGTAGATGCGCCAGCGCAGCGTGTTGTAACGTGTCCAGGTAAGAATATCTCCTGGACGGAATAACGCGGAGCAGTCCAGCAACTAAGGCGCGCCATTCACGAGACGGCCCCGCCGGTGGTTCGTCCCATGGGAGCTGTGGAGTGGATTCGCGTTCGTACCTGGTGACAAAAGAGTAGTGTCCAATTTTTTTTTTCCTATATTATGGTAAAATGTATCTTTTATAATAATTACTAGCGGCTTCACCTGTGGCATCACCGTGGCAAGATAAAAAGTATCCTTTTTTTTATACTACGTAGGTGGCAGATAGGCACACGGCCCACCTGATGGGAAGCGGTCACCGTGGCCTATGAACGTGTGCAACACTAAGGGTGTCACACACGCGCTGCCTACCCTGAAGGGAAAGGGGGAGAGCTGGGAAGGGGTAGGGAGGCTAGGAAGGGGAGGGGGAGGAAGGGTACAGTGCGCCCTGGCTACCCTACTCACCGGCGGGAACACAACACGATGGTTATTATGGCCACGGTCTTCTGTAGGGCGGAGGTACTTCCCCAATCGGACAGCTCATTTCGGACGGGATATACCATCGTGTCCTACCTCCTTACAAATCCTATATCCGTCTCCTAGTTCTAAGCTACCTCCTCACCAATTTTCAGCCAAATTGGTTCAGCCGACAACACGACTTTCTTTTATATATACAGAACTGCTAAAGTGAAATATTCTTATGATAAATACTTTTGAAAGATATAATTTGATTCTAATACTTCAATTTATTGTGCCGCCCGAAAATGCTCTTACAATATCGTGGCACTTAGTGACGTTGTGTTTACACGAATATGATGTATAATTTTTTGTATGTTTATACTCTAATGAACTATGTAAAAAGTTATTTTGGACTTAATGTGAATGTTTTTGTGTTGATTATATTTTGACGTATTTTGGGAATTAAACATAATGAAGTCATAGTTTCAGATTAGTTACACAATATTTTATTTTACAATGCAAGGTTATTTTCAGAAAAACTCAAGACATTAATTAGTATTGATAAGAATCTAACGACCATGGAAACTATAACTAATAGCTATGTGTAATTGATTTAAAAAAAACCTTTAATAGAAATGTGACCGCACACTAGACCGCTATGAGATGCTCACATTACATTGGACCTAAATTATAGCTGGTGAGATGTGAGTTATAAATCTTGGTCATCATCTTTGGTTTCACCCGCTTGCTTTTTTTCCCTGTAATCTGGCTTATATTGCTTTTATGGGAGCAACTGACTTGATCTTCCAACCCTGGTCAAAACGCCGGTGCGAGAACCTCGTCTGTCCATGTCCAGACATAGCTTCTTTACAATTTTATAATAGTATTGGCTGACTCACCCCAGCTTCGCCCGTGGCGTATTTCGAACCCCGATGCACCCTTTTTAACTCACATAATATGCTCATAATTTATCAGTTTTCCTAAAATGTATAGGAATCTACCGGAATTGTTCACATTTATGATTATTGCTCCGTTCCCTTGGGCAGTAGCGTGATGATATTCAGCCTATGACATTCACGGATAATGTGGCTTTCTACTTTACCTCTTTATAATATTAGTATAGATAGCGATAAATATTAACTCACTTCTGTATATTGCTGAGTATCTGTGGGATGGAGTCTTCGTCTCCGGATGAGAACGGGCGGCGCTGCGTCACGAGCTCAAACGCGATCACCCCCAGCGACCAGTAGTCACACGATGACTGCACACACATCAAACAACACGTGTAATATTTAACTAAATAATTACATATAATATTATATCTGGGTTATTTATTTTATTTTTATTTTATTTTTCTTTAATAGGAAACACACATACAGTTTTTCACAAATCTCATTTACGCTATACAGTAAATAATATCTGTAAACCATTTACCAGTTTTCGCATAAAACGGTTATCTATAACTAGCTATTATATATATAAGATAACTATAAATGGCAGAATATGCTGAGCCACATCGCATGTAAATCATGTTATTATTATATCTGTGTAACAACCATATTCACAAATAAATTAAAAAAAAAAAAAAAATATATTCCCTGCGGCTTCACCCGCGTGAAATTTTGTTCCCATTCCCACTTTCCACGGGAACCTACTCCCATATTATTGTACATCAGCTATTTAATATGTTGTTATGTAAGTTTTGAGACCTTACCAATTACAGATTCAAATATTTGCAAATTCATAATTATGTATTCGTTTTGTCACGACGATTTTTTGTACCTAAAATAAAAAAATAGTAAAAATATCTACTCAGTAAGACTAGTATCTAGTATTGCGTGTTTTCGAAAGTGCAGCTCGTACAATTGCGTGTTAAATGTAATATTGTTATACCCTCACATATTGTTAAAACAAACACACTACCAAAATTTACCCTGACTAATGTTATGTTAGTTAATTAAAATTAATTTCCAACACTATAATTATTAACAATAACACAAATAACTAATACTACAGTTTCCCCCTCTGACCAATCCACTACAAAACACCTTACTTGTTAATATTGTTATTTAGATACTAATTACGTTAATGTTTTAAATTTCCAATCCATTCCGTAACTCGTATAACACCATGCTCTATCCTCACTATTTACTTTTTTTAAATAACGATCTACGGTCTATACCTAATCTACTATGACGTGGTGGATTATGCATTTGAAAACTTTCAAACTAATAATTTTGCAGAGTTGATTTCATATTTGAGCATAACAATAAACTGCTTTAATTAAAGCATCAATCGTTTGTTTAGAGGCCAAACAAGTAAGCTATAACAATTAATTAATTTTAAACTCTGGTCAAACATATTCTTTTTGTTACGTATTTTGTATTATCATTGCGTATACTTTTCGAACTCGTACCTATATAACACCCCTATGAAGCAGCTTATAATATCGCGACTTTTCTTTGCTCATAGACATTTCTTTTCTTACGACACCTATTTCAAATACGCAACACTTCTTTAACTACAGTTAAACCACCTAACTCAGTCCTTGGCTACGGGGTACAAGGGTGCAGAGGAAGGCCGAGAACGGAGACTTTTCAAAACACTTTTCGCTCACTCTGAAGCCTCCGCGCTCACGCGCGGTACGCGTTCTCTTCCTTCCACCCTGCCCATGCACCATGCAGGCCAGGACTCAGTTAAGCGCTAAACCTATAGATGGAACTTTCAAAAGGGGAAGGTTCAAGCACATAATCCAGCACGCGGTGTGCAAAGCGCGTGCGTGTGACTGCAACCCACAATGGCGGTGGTAACGACCCGCGAGCAGTAGGCGACACAGACAGTGTGCTCGGCGCAGTCGGCGGCCGCCAGCAGCTCGGGCGCCATGTAGTCCGCCGTGGCCGGCGTGGGGCCCGCGCACCCGCCCTCCGACAGCCGCGCGCTCGACCCCAGGTCACCCAGCTTCACGTGTCCGCACCTGCCCCACAGACGCACATCATTAGCAGGTATAGCGACTGGGCCGGGATGCGAGGGAAATCCTTTTGAGTTACCTTTACACCCCGGCGCTCGAAAACCCGGGACTAAATAAATCAATTAACTTACCTATCCAGTAGTATGTTATGTGGTTTGACATCTCTATGCACGTATCCCATGCCATGCAACGCTTTCAGTGCATGGGCAACCTCCGCCACGTAGAACGCCGCCTCCCGCTCCGGCAGAGGGTGAGAGCGACGAGCCAGTAAACCTGCTAAGTCACCACCGCAACATAACTCCATCACTAGGTATAGGTTGCTGCTATCCTAAAAACGAATGAAATTGTTACTAGGCATTAAACTATGAAGGTCTAGCATTACTACAGAGTTGACTGACGGCAGTCGCTACCGTAAAAGGCAAAATAAATCAAATAGGTAGATCTGAAGCCCAAAGGGAATTCCAGATTATAGCTTTCTGGAAATAGAATCAGAATGCTACTTCTTAGTAGTATGCATAATGAATGTGTTGGATGCATAAATAATTGCAGTTGAAACTATAAGAATATAGGTAATGTAACTTGCTTGGAAAGCATATTGGAGTTTGGGTATCCAGGGTCCAGTTGAGGTGGCCAGCACGTCGCGCTCATCGTCCGCCGCTCGCTTGCGAGACTGCTCCTTGCGTAGAGCCTTCAGCGCGTACACGTCGCCAGTTTGTTTCTCTCTCACCATCTGAACATAAACAAATGCGGTTTAATTACATTTGTTTTAATTACATACAACAATTACATTTGAGGTAAGGCTGCTTCTTGTCAGAATTATATGGATTGTGAGGTTGTCATTTTGTGTCTAGTTGTCAGCATGGTGATAGTCCTTGATCCTGTGCTTATATGAGGCAATCTTATCGGGCAATTTTTTTTATACTATGTAGGTGGCAGACAAGCACACGACCCATCTGATGGAATGCGGTCACTGTGGCCTATGGACGTGTGCAACACTAAGGGTGACACACACGCACTGCCTACCTTGAAGGGAAGGGTGAGGGCTAGGAAGAGGTGGGGAGCCTAGGAAGGGGTGGGGAGAGGAGGGATACAGTGAGCTCTGGCCACCCTAGTTATCGCAATATCTAATTAACAATGTGATCCATTTCAATATCTAACATTAGCCTTTTCTAACAGCTCCTTCTCATTATTGATTACCTCTATATTATATGAATTGTTCATTAGTTTCTTTTTCATTACTTATTTATTATTAGTTATTACTTACAAAAACTTCTCCAAAATGTCCTCTGCCAATAGTCTGTAGCATTTCAAAGTCTGAAATGCAGACTCTAGTTCTGCGCAGCTCTGCCAATGTGCTGCGATCTGCAATACACAATATTGTCATAATTCCAAAAAAAAATTGTTGAATGAGTACTTCCAGCAAATACTACTTGACCACCAAATAGTGGCAAGTTTCATTCCTGCATCTTCTAACACATAATAGTAGGCTACATTTTTTGTTCAAAAAGGGTTCTTTATTGTCTTTGACTTTAACTTATAAGTCTGATATATACCTAATGTGCAAACTTGATTCTCTAATAGTAAATATTGATCATAATTCTAAATTCAACTGTCCATAAATATGGCCATGAAATATGAATGTGGCCATTGTTAATTTGTTAGCTGTAAGTTTTCCGAAAACATTAAAATAAAATAAAATAATAATCTGACTTCTGCTCTCCCACTGAGAATATATTGTAGTAATAATGTATTTCTACTGCATACCATCTCGCACAATTATTCTACTCATCATTATTTTTATATAGCTGTGACAAGTATCTTTATTATTGCAGTGAAAGTTATAATATTTTTTCTAACAACAAGTGAATTAGTCAGGGAAACTGTGTTGTAGTAATAGTAAATAAATAATGTAGATTGAATTATTGAGGTATAAACAACTTTTAGTTTGGCTTATGTTTTTATTACTTTATTAAAACTTCATGCAAATAGGTACACTGGTGGACATAATACCACAGGCATTCTCTACCAGTCAACCTTATGGGTGTTGCAGAGAATAAGTTGTAGTTTTTTCAATTGTGAGCCTCATCCATCAATCAGTAGGTATCCTGGCATGCAAATGAGGTTGGCTTGGGCCTTGAGATCTTGGTGGGGTCCAAAAACATCTGACTGTTTGGTAAATATAACACAAAATTCTTAACTAATAAGAATTGTGTTGTATTCAAATACTGTATCTAAGACAAATCTTATCATTGAGATTCTAAACTATTACACACACAAAATACAAAGCAATCAAACTTGATCAGAATTTTATTTACATATCATTCATTTATGATTGGTTGACATTTATTTGTTAGTAAACATTGTTTTATCAGTTTTGACTCAATAGTGGTAGCAGAATCAGTATGTCAGTGTAATCAACGGTAGTGGCAATATGAGAGAGAGAAAACGACATGGATATTTATATTTTAGAATATCTATTAGCATCAATACCATCAAGTTTAAAATTCATCGGGAATACATTGAGTGAATCAAAACCACTCAAATTTTCATAAAAATCGAATAAACGAATATTACGTGCGCTAATAAAAATGAGCGCCTCAGTAAACAAGTTTACTTTAGCAGTTGAAATCTATGCACACGAGTGTAGGACCTAACTTACATTTATCCACGAAGGCTTTGACCAAATCATCTGTCCGCTTGATTGGGTCATCGTTGCATTCATCATACAGAACTGTTAAAGCATCCAGCAGAGCTTCGCGATCTATTGTCTTTTTGTTGAACTTTGTAGCACCACCTGTTACTTTGCCAAGGATCAGGCGATTTAACCGCGTAATACGCACAGCAATCGCCTCTTTTGATGGTTCCATTATGAATTTTAGTAGCACATTAAATAACCCAATACACTAGTTATACATTTTCTTTGTTTATTTATAATAAACAGCAAGAAGAAATTCAGAAAGCATTAAGCCCGGTACTTTGAACTTGAACGTTATTTTTTGAAAAATTGAATTGAATTGAACTTCCTATTTTGACAGAAGTGAGACTGACAACTGACATTTTACATTTTGTTACCAGTTAAAAAAATTAGCGCCATCTAGTATTGAGTAGCGTACACTGTAGGGTATTATTTATTTATATCACAGATTTATATTTACTTTTGATATTCTCGTTAGTATTATAGAAAACTCTTAACACAATATATTCTTATTTACACGAATGGAATAAAATTTAAAATTTAAATGTTAAAATCGTCTTAACTTGATATAAAATGGCTACATCTTGGTTTGACCTACTTTGGCCATCCTCTTCTCATACTCACAAAACACTAATAAATCTAAACACTATTTATTATCATATAAGTTAAACTTATTTCTTCTTATTATTATGTATAGGGGATGCGTGCATGGCCTGTAAAAAAGGATATGAGGAAAAGTCTTGCGAAAATCCCCTCGGATACTACCCCCGCTACCAGAGGTGCGCACCGCGCTGTCTCAGCTCTTTGTGCGCCAGGATGCAAAGTGACTAAAAAGGCATTTCTCTCGCACCCCGGTTGACTTCGGTTTGGGAACCACGGTGTCCCCGTCTTACCCCCGATTAGGGGGGAGGACCACCTCGGCGTATTTCTGCTAGGGTGACAGGCGGCTCCATTCGCAGAATGGCACGTTGTCTACAGGCCCTCAAGTTTAGTCTCGATTAGCGCATCGTCGTTAATTAAATAAAATTCTAGGCACGTTTTTCAATCGACTCAAACGCTTCGAGTAGACATTTCGCTAAGCCGTCATAGAAATGCGAGTAGTAGGACTGAGATCGAACTTACTTTTGACAGGGAGAGCTGTTCCGGTGTCAAGTACCTAGTTATGTACTCTCATTCAGTAGGGCCTCAAGCTTGTTGCTGTCTACCGGATACTTTTGAAGACAATGTGCTGCGTCTTTTCTAACTGAAAAATTAGGTACCTACCTAACACTGAGACCGACCCGGGAATCCAACCCCGATTGCACGCAAACATAAGCTTGTTCAAACAAGGTATTTTTAGAGTTATTAAGTACCTAATCTCTATTTGAATACTGTTAACTATTAGATTTCCTATTCATTAGGTATTCAATATACTTACTCGATTTTAATATGGTGCAATATTATTAAGAAAAATTACAGTTATAAAAAAAATAATAAAATTGCTTTGTTAGGTACTACTTACTACAGAGTCGTCAACAAAAATGTGATACGTGCATTTATTCGTCATCCGCACATTACGCTGCAGTTGCATAATTATGTCCCTGACATTAAATGTGACGATTATTTTAAATACATCAAAATATCACGCGCGATGCACGCATTCCAATAACTACTATTAAATTACCGAGGATATTATTTTAATAAATTTTCAACTACGAGAATAAGTTTATGAACTTCAACTTGAACTTCTGGCTTCAAGGATTTAAGTTATTGTGCAGTTAAATTTTTTATTTGTAAATGTTAGTTATGTAGGTACCTAATTTCATTGCAATATTCTCCTATGAAGTTGTAGGCTTCATTATATATGTGTGTGAACTTAAAGAGGTCCTTCCGACTGGTCATTGTGTTTTTATAAAAGGAGGCAAGCGCTATGCCGTCTCAGTTTCATCCTTACACAGCCGGAGTGCACAATCTCGACGCGTGAAATTAGAACAAAACTGACTAGTACTATAGTTACTGTAGGTACGTGTGTAGTGAAGTGCGATGGCGCTCCTTCAAGGACCTTCATTGAAGCAGGCGGAGATAATAAAACAAGAACTAGGGGAGTCTCCAGGCGACATAGAGCGAGGAGTACGAGATCTCCGTAGCATGCTGGCAGCGTCTCCACATCTGCCGCAACCAGAAAACTTAAGTATGTATTAGAACTCAATATTTGCAAACTCCTGTATTAAAGAATTTTATGTAATGTAAATCAAACTGTAAAAACACGAAAAGGCATGAGATTAAGTAACAATTTCAATATTATCCAATGTCTAATTTGAAGTTGTAGGTACCTACCTACGTATCTAAGTGTAAATACGAGTATAATACTCGTATGTACCTACGTAAGTAAATCGTGTTAGAAGTATTAATACTTGAGGTAATGTATTAAGTACTTACTAATAGAATTGCTAACTGATGATTACTGATGGACACAAGTCGTCTTCTTCAACCAAACGCCTATACCGGTTGCATTCAAAGCCTGACCCAGGAGCACCATTCTCCCATTTCTCCTTTTTGTTTTTCTGCCCATACGGAAGTGACGTTGTTCGACCTCGAGGGGAAGCCAGAGCCAGAGCCTCGTTCATCAAACAGGAAATAAGTGCACCAGCCTAAAGGTGAGGTTGGCTTGGACCACAGAGCACAATAACCATGCATGGTTATTGTGCTCCGTGGCTTGGACCCTAAAGGCCTTGGTTGGGCTGCACATACTTTGCACTCCACCCACTGATTGTCTGATCAATATTATAAGTAAGTAAATAAAGTGATGTCTGCACAGGATTATCGATGTGAAAAAACCGCTTATAAGGATAAATAAAGCATTTTTTTTTCATTATGATGAATTAGATATACAAAATGAGGAAAACTTAGTCTAGACATAAGTCCTTGGCTTGATTATCTACCTTTCTTGTATTGCGCAGTCGTAACAACTAAGCAGTGAATAATATTTTTCGCTACTCGGATGTTAAAAATTACACTACAGAAGCTTTAGCAGAAAGGACGCTTGACTTGTTCTCTTTGGTATATTATAGGGACTGATTTGGCAAGCCATGGTCAGTTTTCGAGACACAAAGCTAGGCCTCATGGTGGGCGTTAAAATTCTTCAAAAACGCCAAATCAGCGTTCGAAAACAACTCCGGCTAATCTTCTGCCGGCTTAACTGGTAGGTATATACCATAATATAATACCTACTAAAAATTACAGGCCAAATTATATCGACATTCTCTACCTAGTTTTTCGTGAACAAACAGACAAGAAGTCACAAAAATATATTTTTGTGTTCGGAATCGTTTATTTAACAACATAAACCATGTATTTTCTTTTATAATTATCTCTAATGCACAGACACAGCTAATTTACATTTTCATAATCGTGTGATAATACCTATACATGCATTGGTGTTGATCCACTGATGCATGCGACGTGACGCGGCGACGGTTCAAGTTCGATACCCGGCCATAAACTTTTTTTTTGTCGTGCGTAAATCCCCATGGATACAACCCCCGTCGGCCATCGGGGGTGGTTATATCGGGTATAAAACCGCACGCCGCGCCGGGCCACCCCGAGCCATCTGCGGTTTTAAGATGTCCCCTCGACCCCCCCGAAAGGGGGGTGGGGTGAGCATCGCGCCACTTCGCCGACGGTGGGGTGTAGGGTGACAGGCGGCCGTCCTGTCATCCAACTGTGGTTGAAGGCAGTAGCTATCTTAGATCTTTGATTAAGAACTATCGCTATTCGGTAGGTGGTAGGTAGGTTAATCGCCTATCAAAGGTTGTTGTACCGTGTACGGTAGGTAGGTACACTAGGTATACAATTATACCTGTCATGTAAGGAAATAATGACCATAGTAAGTTGTTTGTTGCATAACATAATCATTCACTGAGTACCTTCCTAGGTACAGTCAGCGACAAACTTTATGTAGATACTTATACGTTTATGTCCAGGTGTAAGTAGGTGATGCTACAAAGCGTCAAAAGTATGTACTTACCTACTTCTACGTATTGCGACTTGCGACAAAGTTTCAAAAGTTGATGATGAGTACAAAATCACCTATTATTATTTTATTAATTTACATTTTCATAATCGTGTGATAATACCTATACATGCATTGGTGTTGATCCACTGATGCATGCGACGCGACGTGACGCGGCGACGGTTCAAGTTCGATACCCGGCCATAAACTTTTTTTTGTCGTGCGGAAATCGCCATGGATACCACCCCCGTCGGCCATCGGGGGTGGTTATATCGGGTATAAAACCACACGCCGGGCCACCCCGGGCCATCTGCGGTTTTAAGATGTCCCCTGGACCCCCGGAAAGGGAGGTGGGGTGAGCATCGCGCCACTTCGCCGACGGTGGGGTGTAGGGTGACAGGCGGCCGCCCTGTCATCCAACTGTGCTTGAAGGCGGTAGCTATTTTTTTTTTTTTCTATCTTAGATCTTTTATTAAAAACTATCGCTATTCGGTAGGTTGATCGCCTATCAAAGGTTGTTGTACCGTGTACGGTAGGTAGGTACACTAGGTATACAATTATACCTGTCATGTAAGGAAATAATGACCATAGTAAGTTGTTTGTTGCATAACATAATCATTCACTGAGTACCTTCCTAGGTACAGTCAGCGACAAACTTGATGTAGATACTTATACGTTTATGTCCAGGTGTAAAACGTAGGTGATGCTACAAAGCGTCAAAAGTATGTACTTACCTACTTCTACGTATTGCGACTTGCGACAAAGTTTCAAAAGTTGATGATGAGTACAAAATCACCTATTATTATTTTATTAATTTATTTATTCACCTTCACGTTTAAAATTTTGCAGAAATATGAAAAAGCAGACTAAAGTAGAACATTGAAATAAATCTACAGTTCTTTACTATTGCCCTTTCACTAAACTAAAATTACTCAAAAAATATTTTTTTTTAATCCACAATTTTGTTCTATTTGCGGTTTTGCTTTCGTGAAGGTTTAAACTTCGCTTCGTACTCAACATCAACTTTTGAATCGCCGCGCCGCGCCGCGCCGCTCTGTAGATAGCATCACCTAGGATACGATCATCAACTTTTGACGCTGACTGTACGTACTTTGCATTTAATTATACTTACTGACGTCATTTGCAATAGGCGATTTATATCTGCAGCAATTTATAAAATTCCGATAGATATAGGCATGGTATACTTTGTACTTACCTGGATTATCTCGATCGTCACTCGTCACTAGCACTAGCTGCTCCGCAGTTGCGTTGCGCTTCCTACCCCCTTTTTTTTATTTTGTGGCCATCTACGGTTTTAAGATGGCCCATCAACCCCGTACAGGAGGGGAGAGGCAACCCTGAAAGGTTGGCCAGAAGAGGTCAGATCCAGCCCGCCCCTTGTCTAGCCTCCACTGTGTCACCTAGTCAAAGAGGCACGTGGAGTCGGCGGAGAGCCTCCAAGCCGCCTTTTACAGGGCCGCTCCCGCCTCGGCTGAAAATGGGCACAGGCAGCGTCTCCTCTACGAGCCGAAGGCGTCTCTTATTTTCATTACTGCTATTAATTGACGAGACGACATAACTAGATCGGATTTAAGTTTAGAAGAATACCCCTTAGATAGAATGTCTGGAGTCTAGACACATTGTGTACGTAGGTATTAGGTACAACACTCACTATTAATAACCAACGCAAGTACCTACCGACACCGACACATGCTAAATCGAAGACTACACAAAAGGATTGCATGTTTACATGTCATTATGTACTTAATTAGAACCATTGTTTTTAGACAATGGTGCACCTCATGAGAACGTTTCTTCACTCAGTGAACGTCCGGTGCATAATAATTTCGTTTACGGTACGCACGTCGCGTCGTTCTACGCAAAAGTACGTGCGCGGGAATTGCTCCTTGACCAAGTTTAGTAAAAGTGTAAAATAATTACAAAATCATTAACACTGATACCTGATATCATCCTAACCTATCTCACTATCCTACTACTAGTTGCTACAGTTTAAATCCTTTTGTTCTAATATCACAAATTAGTACCTACTTACCTATGTGTACAATAAGAATATTTATTATGATAACTTCTCGAAAACCTTTACCCTCCTTTCTACAGCAGTCGGGTAAAAAGGAACTTCAAACGTAGCTGCTTCATCAGGGTAATCATATACTAGTTATTAAACAATGACGGCAGAAAAACAACTGCCATTTTGAAAATAAGTAAGTACCTAGTATATACTAAGATTGTTTAGCTGTACAGAAGCAAAACCGAACAAAGACTGGTGTACAAGTAAACAGCCTTGGGAAAAGAACTACGACAATAATTCATGTTGGCGCGACGGAAAACTTGTCTTGTTGTGAATTTCATTATGCGTATATCAGCTGGATACAAAGATAGCTATCATACAAAGACATGACACACAATAAGCGTCATCGTCACTAATCGTCAGTTGTAAGTGGTTTATCAAATCTAATATACAAACTTACTATCCATTCGGCTATTGTATCCATCTACAACCAATAAGCGTCGGTAGTTTACTGGTTAAGGAGTCGGCTTACCATATAAAGGTCCCGGTTCGAATCCACTATATTATGAATAGGTACATGTATAAGACACGTTTAGTACTTAGTAGACATGATCAACAAGTTGTACATGACATGACAATAAGGTGTTATAACATCAACACATTGTGTACACTCATGTACACTATATTACGTGTTTTTTTAATAAAAGGGTTTTGCCCGCCTGGCTTTTAATGTAAACTTTTATAAATACAGTCTAGTGTCATTATAGATACGTACCAAGAATAGCTTGTTATACAGGTTCTATTATGCGGTAAACACACATGAATAATCTTTTTTGTTCGATTCCCGCGTAGTGTATTATTATTTGTAATGCATAAATATATCGTTGTTCTAGTAGACAAACATGCTATATGCAAACATTTTCACGTTCAAATTTGAACCTTATATCGATGCACTAAAAGATAAACATGGTTAAGTGCAAAGTTTTGCTCTCAGCACGTTTGTTTTCTACACCATCGATATATAAGTATATTTGCATTCATCTTGTTTCTAGGCACTTAACTATAATATAATATTTACCTACTATCATCATTGTCACTGAGGCGTCCCCGCTGCATTGGTACAACTTGTATCTTCAAAAACTAGTGTAGGTAGGTCTATGGAGCCTAACATCCGCTCTGATACCTATTTAATTTTGCCCTTCACTTGGCCTTTACGGTAGCAACTGCACGCCCCCCAATTACCTCGTCCGTTATACAACAGGTGTACCGGCTTGCTGATGAAGTTGACTTAGCTCCTGAAATCTTCGCAGAGGCATTTTTATAGAGCTGTATCCATTTTTATCTATCCTGAAATTATGTTCTATGGGTCGTGGGAACGGAAACACTACTACTGAACAATAGGTGGTTGGTATGATTACAATCACGTTGGATCGCGGAACGTCATCCACTTTTTTTTTATACCACCTATGTGACAGACAAGCACACGGCCCACCTGATGGGACGCGGTCACCGTGGCCTATGGACGTGTGCAACGTCAAGGGCGTCACCCACGCGCTACCGACCCTAAAGGGAAGGGGCGAGGGTAGGAAAGTGTGGCGAGGTTAGAAAGGGGGGAAGCACAACATGATGGTTATTATGGCCGCGGTTTTCTGTAGGGCGGAGTTACTCACAGAACAGTTAAGAGAAGGTCCTTTCACTGTTCTGTGGAGGTACTTCATCCATGACCTCATAATGTGACCTTGTAATTTGTTTGATTCCAGGTTCTCGCATGCTAGAGCTCTTCATACGCGGCTGTCGGATGGACTTGGATCGCGCTCGCACTAAGCTAGAAGCGTACTGCTTGGCGCGTGCGCGCTGCCGAGACCTCTACGAACACCGCTCCCTCAACGTGCCTCCTCTCAACCACGTTTACGACTATATGTATGTAACATTTTACCTATCTTTATATATTTAATTGTACTGTACATGTGTATGTCACTGAACTCCTCCTAAACGGCTGGATCGATTTGATTGGATTTTTTTGTATGCGATTGAGACTATTGGGAGATTTAGATTCACAAATCAGCCCGACAGATGGCGCTGCAGTCGGTATCCAGGACAACGTCTGTCCGGTCCGCTAGTATTATTATATCTCTTTAGATAGGTAGGTAGGTACTATGTATTTAACACTTATGTTATTATCATCGTTATAATGACGTGTAAGATAATCCAAACAATTACCTAGGTACCTACCTATTCGATTCCATGTTGGTAGTCTGCAGATATGGATTCAAGAGGGGTCATTATTCAGTCTGTGTTCCTACAAGCAGTGACTATAACGACCTAGGTCACAGATTTAGAGTCAACTAGATACCAGAAGTGCTATCATGTTGCCCAATTAGGGCAATATATACTCTTACTATACCTACCACTAAAAATGATGAATTTACCTAGTACCTAATTAATAAATAAGTATTCTTTTTTGAACGCAGAGATATCGTAGTTCTTCCAAAGCTGACAGACGAAGGCTACAGGGTGACGGCCATCAGAGTGAAGCCAGACTTATCGGAGGGGTCAGTTGACTTCCCAAATGTAGTACGTGCCATTCTCCTCTTGAGTGACACCAGAATGTATGATGAGCATCTCATAGCTGGCGACGTGTTTGTATACGAAGTAAGTAGCTAAGCACAAAATATCAGTCCAAATATACCTAGGCGTATAAAGTAATAGGTACAGTTAACGACAAAAGCTGATTAACAATAGAATCAAAGAATTTAGAATAGAATATTTACAAACCATTAACATTCTTATACATATCCATTTAGAATGTAAGTTTCATAATCCCCAAAATTTGTTTGTTATTTCATGAAAGCTTTAAGAACTTAGTACGCTGCTTTTGTTACTAGCTGACTATACTAGCAACCTTTTAATTGGTTTGTTAAATTATAATATTCTTTGTGCATATCATCTTCATCCGGGTGCCAAACCCGGTTGCATTCGAAGCTTGCATTTTGGAACCCGGAGTCAGTTCTCCTACTTCTCTCGATTAGTTTACCTTGACCTTTACGAGAGCAAAATTTGCGACAGTATTTGAAGAATTTGATGTAACCCTATATTCAAGGTGACCATATTATAACCTATATTCTCCCGTAGTCAATATCCGTATTCTTTGTATACCTACTTTTATTTGTGATTGCTTTGGTACAGGTTTCCCAAGTGCGGGTCTCAGTCGTGGCACACATGGCAGCCGCAATCAACACAATCCGACGAGCTATTCATCTGGCACAAGCAGCCTATCCTCAGAGGTTAAAGAGGATCCACATTGTCGGCTCACCACCGTCTTTCGCGTCCACCCTAGCGCTCATACGGAACTGTGTCAACGAGAAAATTCGAAGACGGGTGTGTATTTTCCGTAAGGATTATTATAATCAATCAAGATTGGTAGTGGCCGTAATGGGATAAACGGCTTATTTTCACAACGCTTTTAAACGTTGTACCTACTTATATTTTTAAGCAGACTTGTAAAAGAGCTTTTCACTTAAAAAGCTTTTTAAATAAGTCGTTATACCTATACGTTTATTGAATTTAAACAGAAACCTACAACGAAATTACAATAAAAAACTGAACATAATTTGAAAATATTATAGGTATGCGACTTGAAACGACGCACTATGTTTTATGAGAGCCATTTTTCGGACATCCCACTTTTATTCAATAATATGATAGATATAATCATTTTAATGTTATATTTTGAATCCCTGTTTAGATACCATGTCTGGTTTTTTTTTTTAAAATATCCAAAGTTCTCAATATTTTTAACTCAAAATTTATAAACACAATTGAAGTCAAAGTATATACAATTCGTGAAAATGATGTTAGAAGCATTAATAGGGAATCTAGCACCGCATATTTTAAAGTTATTTTGAACAACGTATCGCTACCAGATCCGGATTTATACGTGATTTTAGGTTTTTCGTTATTCCTATTTTTCTCGATAGTTACGTCTCGTAAGTGCCCATTATCTTTACCAATATAAAGCTTTGTACTTCTACTACACACCATATGAATTTCAGTATCCAATGTCATGGAACTTTGAAGCTAAAGTTTTTTAAAAATTTACCCGAATTTTCACCATTAGGGTCGACACACACTCGAATATACTAAATGGATTTTGATAGCCACATAGATAAAATTCTTTTAAAATCACCGTTTCGGTCGAGAATTTTTTTTTTATGTGATATAATACAAAACCAGTTAGTTTCAAGTATATTTTCCATATTTTTAATCGAAATCAAATCAGGTGAAAAAATATTATTTGAGTGTGTGTCGACCCTAATGGTGAAAATCCGGGTAAATTTTTAAAAAACTTTAGATTCAAAGTTCCATGACATTGGATTCTGAAATTCATATGGTGTGTAGTAGAAGTACAAAGCTTTATATTGGTAAAGATAATGGGCACTTACGAGACGTAACTATCGAGAAAAATAGGAATAACGAAAAACCTAAAATCACGTATAAATCCGGATCTGGTAGCGATACGTTGTTCAAAATAACTTTAAAATATGCGGTGCTAGATTCCCTATTAATGCTTCTAACATCATTTTCACGAATTGTATATACTTTGACTTCAATTAATGTTTTTATAAATTTTGAGTTAAAAATATTGAGAACTTTGGATATTTAAAAAAAAAAAACCAGACATGGTATCTAAACAGGGATTCAAAATATAACATTAAAATGATTATATCTATCATATTATTGAATAAAAGTGGGATGTCCGAAAAATGGCTCTCATAAAACATAGTGCGACGTGTTTACACAATACACAGCTCACAACAATGTTGCAAACTTACCTACAGTTTCGTTTAAACGTTCACAGCTTAGGTATACTTACTAACGCACTTAAATGTTTCTTGAAATAAGCCGAGCTTATAAAGAGATTATCGTTTAAACCCTTACCCCTAATCAAGATTTAAATACCTACGAAAAGGAATTTTATGTACCTATGTAGTTAATTTTATTTTAAATCTTTATCTCAACTATTTAATCCTGGTCTGAACCATTTATTTAAACCTTATAAAGTGAATAACCTAGGTACCTACAAATTCTTAGAACATTACCAGCTCAAAACTGAAAATTTAAAATGTAGATAGGTACCTACTGAATCGCAACAGGCAACCTGTTGCTAGGAAATATGCCCATCTGGTAGTTAGGTATATTATGAAAATAAATGATTTAATTCTGAATCACGCTTAGGTTTCCAAAGAAGCCACTTATCCTACCAATTCACGAGTACTTACAGAGCTCTGTATTTTCAAGTTAAATATAATTACTTTATAAGCAATCGAAGTAATAACTACTTTAGCATGGGTTACGGTACGTTAGCATAATCTCTAACTATCTACTTCTATATATTATGTACTACCATGGTGTGGCGGTAAATCGTTCGACATCTACGTTGGAGGTAGCAGGTTCGATTCCCGCTCTCAGTGCAAATATTTGTATGCAAGAATATGTTTATTTGCATAGGTCTGAATATATATTCATTCGCATTTTCTAGTATATACTTATTACATACATACATTAAATAAATATTTGTTATGTTTTTCAGTACTACCTGCATCCGAAGTTGGATGAACTATTAGATCACATTCCAGCTCGTGTGTTGCCAAAAGAATGGGGTGGTGAAGAAGAATCTATAGAGACACTTGGAAGGAAATGGCGACACCGAGTCGACGAAATTAGTCCATTCTTTCGGATTCTAAACGAAGCATGTAACGCCACGCCTGCACCTCTCAACGATGTCGATATCTATGGCACAGTTGGTGCCTTCAGAAAACTCGATATCGACTAATAAATGAATGGAGTCAATTTAAATCGAAATTAAGGGACTAAAGGTTTAGGTAACCCAAATCTTTAAGTAACACCAAGGAAAGTGGGGGCAGTAATTAAGTTCATGTTTCAGCCGAGTGCACAGGAAACTAGACTTTAAGTTACAAATATAGGACAAGTCTCTATCATACATATCCTGGAAGATATGTCACTGATTGCTTGCACGAACAATTATTTTATTATATTATTAAGGTGCTGTATTATGCCCGTCCTACCTCTGAGGTCCTCTCACTCTCATGACAATATATGATTTACTAACTAAAGGGAATGAACGGAGACGTCTCGTCATCTGGTGTGGTATTATGCAAGAAGAATCATAAATTATGGCCAGCGAGTGCGTCCTTCTTAGATCTTAAATTATTAGTAGCGTCCGCTTCTTAAGTAAGTAGGTACCTATTGTGTGACTGTGGGGTTGCCTTACAGTACGATGTACTCAGGTTATGGGGTTTTTCCTATATCATCGTCAATGGAGTTTAAGTGCTCTTTTGTTAATTGAATTGATTAATAGAAGTAATAGAACACATTAATAACACACAGCGATAAAATCTATAGCGCGCGACAACGCGTATGCACAAACATGTGGTCGATCGGCCGTCTCCGAGCCTTCTTTAGAATGTTTCGATCTTTACCTAAATACCTATCTGTGCTATTGCTTGTGAGATCAGTAGGTATACTGCACTGCACAGTTTGCAACAATGGCGAATTAGGTACAATACTAATAAATGTTGCGCAGACGGATGCCGATAAACAAAAGAACTCGAATTTACCTTTTTTCCATTACCAAAAGACTGTGAAATAATAATTCTAAACGTTAAGTTGGATTGTTTTATTTTAATTTTCTGACAAATTGATAACCATTGCACTCGATTTGGCGACGTAGGTATATTCATAGCAAAAGGCGGTACCTACCTACTTATGTAGTTTATTAGAACGACGACTTTCTTAAAGGATTTTTATACGTCGTACTATCATTTAATCTGTGCTAATAGCATTCACCATAGCAACTAAATAGGGTTCTTGTAGATCGACTGGAAGCCAGTGTATCAGCATAATGGAAAGGTTCTTATAGTATTAAATAGGTACTGCTCAATATATTTTCAAGTACCTATCCATTGTAAAGGTTTAGGAGTTAATAGTTTTAGTACATAATGGTTTATTGTGATATTTTAGGATGAACAGAATTTAGCTGTTAAATACGTAGGTATTTAAATTAAGTAAAATGCATAAGAAATAATGTTGATGATTTATATTTTTTATCCTGACTATTCACTGCTTCTGTAAACCTAAGTTTTGAAATACCTATTTCATTTTTATTGATAATTATACATAACATAACATGACATAAAGTCACGCCTATATCCCCGAAGGGGTAGGCAGAGTTGCTAGCACCCACATTTCACCAGTTTATGTTTAGGTCCCAATGTAATAGGTGGCGAGCCTATCGTCATTAACCGGGCACTTATAAACCTGCGATAAATACACACCTAACTTCGAAAAGCATCGAAAAGTCATTGGTGTGTGCCATGGTGAACCTGGGATTGAACCCGACACCTCGTCTCAGCAGTCCATTACCCAAACCACTAGGTTAGCGCGGTCTTTTCTTGACAATTATAAAACAACAAACACCAAAATAGCACTTTACACAGCTCGATCTCCCAACTCTACGATTAAACAACCGTGACACAGTGGTTCGAATTCGAAAATTGGAATTGGAATTAACTTTCTTTTTTCACCTTTTTCTTTATGGCGACGATGGATAGACCTTATTAGCCCTAATAACATTTGTTCTAGGTAATTTTTGTGATCTTATGGTTTAGGTAGAAATTTTTATTTTTTATTTTCTTGGGTCATAAAGTCCTAAATTCTATATAGAACCTGCTTTGAAACTATTTTCCTTAATTCTCAATAATAATATTTTTACTATATTGAAGCACTTTGAAGATGTAGGTAAATGTTGCGCATCACCAGATAGAGGTCGCAAAAAAATATTAAGTTGCTTAAAGTCGGTGCTGTGCTATGCTATGAATCGGTTTTATCTCATTGATGGTGACATTTAAATAAGGGTATATTATATTTTTCTGATGTTTTATTTTGTGTTGGCAACGTAAGGTGCTGGAGACGTAAAATCTACCGTTAATATTACATACATACAAATCACGCCTTTTTTCCATTGGGTTAATATTACTGATGATGTTCTATTCTCTATTGGGAACACGGAGTAAGGTGATTGCGAATAAGTTTGCGGTAAGGTGCTAGGGAGGGATGTAAGAAGTACGTACCTACAGTCAGTGGCTGATGATTGCACAGATTTCAAACTTAAAGTCCAAATGAAAATTTATTATTTTCGTAGGTATTTTGTAGTATACAGTCAAATAGCGTCGCTGTTACAAATACTTAAAATGTAATAAAAGTCCTTAGGTACTACCTAAATTAATTAGTACCTACCTAAATTCATAATTATTTTAATACAAAATCTAAGTGTTTAAGTGTGTTTCTTTCTACCCTTATTTCGATTTTATTTCTTAAGTATGTCCCCTCCCCATAACATCACAAAAATTTTGAACTCTTTCTCAGTTTCAATCTCATTGCTAAACTTATCAAAAGAATAGTATATTTAAAGAGTACGCAATTTCATTTGAAACGCCCGATGCTCTCTTTATACCTTAGTAATGCAGATTCAATCTCAATCTCAAACAGTGGTCAAACTCGATAGATAAGTACATAAATGAAGTAATATCATACTTACCATCCCTTAACCTCACTATGGTAAACCAACCTAGAATTTACCCTAATATTTATAATTTTGTTTCTCACGCCGCGTGAGAAAAAAAATGTCTAAATTTTTTTCTCATACAGCTAGTATAACTGGTAAAAAATGCCTCAAAACATTTTTGGTATATTTTAAGTGAACCTGTCATACCATAACATACACAAAGCGTCGCTCTAAAATACCGCAGCGCGATATACATGTAATAATATATAATATTCATTAATATAGCATTAATTCTATAGCGCGCTATCGTCATTTGCGTTATTTTGAACGCTATTACGTATTCTGGTAACCCTCATGTGATGGCTGTCAAATTGATACGTCACTGTTTTTAGTGAGTTGTCATGTGTCAAATTACGTGGCTTTGAAGGAAAAGAAAACAAGCCTATGCCCTTCTTCTTACAAAAATTATAATTTAGGCAAATTATAATCAATAAAACAAAATGAAGAGCACATGGAGATCGATTTCTCTAGCCTTATTATTAGTGGCTATATCAATAAACACTGTGCACAGCTATATTATCACAGTTGATGCACACGCCGAAGAGTGCTTCTTTGAACATGTTGAAGCAGATACTAAAATGGGTAAGTGAATTTAACCGAAAGATCACATTCACTGCTTTTTTGGGCTCAATTATTCCGTGTAACATTACATAGCTATTTTTAAATTATTCTGATAATAAATATTGTACCTTGTAGTTGACATAAATATTTTCATAGTAGAATCTTGAATAAGACTCGCCGGTAATTTTATCTTATATTCATATTAATTTGGAAAAAACAGCTATTATGAAGATGATCATCCACATTGCCTCTAATATCTTTTACAATTTCAATTTATAACCTAAATCTTTTATCTTATTAATTGTTGACTTGGGCGTTTATGAATATGTAAATGTAATTTAAAAAATGTGTAACCAACCGAGCTAAAATAGGTACATTTAGTTGGTTCAATTGTGCAATTTCGTTATTTCAAGTTTAATCAATGTGTTAGCTATTTTCTTATATGAAACTTATCTTATAAGAAGTCAAATTTAATTCATACCTTAATGTTTCCTTGACAAGTCTGATAACTATGCCTTTTTCCACAGGTCTTACATTTGAAATAGCAGAGGGTGGTTTTCTAGATATAGATGTCACAATCACAGGCCCAGACGGTGCTGTTATCTACAAGGGAGAGAGAGAATCATCAGGCATGTACACATTCTCTGCACCCACATCTGGCAAATATACTTACTGCTTTAGCAACAAAATGTCCACTATGACACCTAAGGTGAGTTGGAAAAGTAATGAGAATTTCCTAATACTCAAATAAAATAACTAATGAAGTCAATCATTGTATTTTGATTATGAGTTTAAACTATTCAAATTAAATTATGTCATTCAAACAAACATTACTTGGTGAGAATTGCTTCTTGTTTGATACTTTACTTGTCATTATCACTTCTAATATAATAAGCAGTCCAATATTTGTGGCCAGACTACCATTGGCCACAACTATTGGATTGCTTTTAGTTTAAATGTATGTGTAAACATATAACATTATGAACCAACTACAATACATTAATACTGCACTGCTCGCTCGCCACAAGCAGAGAATTCATCCTCACACATTGCATACATCAACAGTGCGCACTGTGAGGTATGACAGGAATTTTATTCCGCACATGCTTAGGCCATGAAATGATCTACCTGCTGTGGTTTTCCCTAGTGTCTACAACATGGGGTTCTTAAAGAAGGGCATTAGAAGGTTCTTACAGGGTCAGTAACGCGAGTGTGACACTTCCGGTGTTGCAAACATACAAGGCCACGGTGACCGCTTCCCATCAGGTGGGCCGCGTGCTTGTCTGCTACCTAAGTGATATAAAAAAAAGATTTATATATTATACTGACAATCATTTTACTTCGTTGTGAGCATTTTTGCAAGAATGCCATTTCGAAGCCGGAGATTGGCCCTGGGTTAGCAGGGCTTCGAGGGAAATACGTCTTGGGTCACCCTACACCCTGGTGTCTGCAGAGCCGAGACGAGCATGCGGTTTTAGTCGGTTCAAGTAGTACCTAACTGCCCTCCATAGCCAATGGGGATGTTATGCATGAGGATTTCCGCAAGGTGTGTTCCCCAACAAATTGTTACTTCTGCTTTCACCAATTAAATTTCATGTTTTGTTCAGGTGGTAATGTTCAATCTGGAAATTGGAGCAGCTCCACAAAGCCAGACTGGGGAGAAGGATGAAGAGGTGAACCACAACAAACTAGATGATATGATCAAAGAGCTTGCTGTTACACTCAAAACTGTCAAGCATGAACAAGAATACATGCAGGTATGTTGTTTTATTGATTCAGGACTGAGTAAGTATTACTAAGTCTCTTAGACTATATGGAGCACTTGTAGTATGCAATAAATACATACAACTAAAATTGAAGCATCTGTTTGTAATATTAAAACAATAGATTTTAATGATTGCATATTTTTAAATTTTTTGTCTGTCGTCGTCTTTCTGTCTGTTTGGATGAGGTAATCTTCGAAACGACTGTGCCGATTTTGACGGCATTTTCACTGGCAGATACGTAATGTTATAATGGCGTAACATGGCTACTTTAATTTTTTTCGACTAAAAATCAGATCTAAACCCACGAGAGCGAAATCGCGCGCATAGCAAGTCTAAAATAAATTGTAACTCAAATCTAAAATGTTTTTGTTTGTAGCTCCGTGACCGCATTCATCGCTCTATCAACGAAAGCACGAACTCCCGCGTTGTGATGTGGTCTATCTTCGAAGCAACCGTTCTTCTCGTCATGACCCTTGGACAGGTCTACTATCTCAAGAGGTTCTTCGAAGTGCAACGTGTCGTTTAACATTATGAACACTTCCAACTGTTCTTCCAAGTTTTCATCAAGAAAAATGTTCGACAGTCTTATGTTACAGGGATATGTTTCTAAGTTCAACATCACCACTTTAAGATTCCATAGAAATATGTCCAATGTCATAATATCTCGCTCCTAAATATTTCCAATTATTTATATTACATATTTGTCCTTTATGTATACTTCACCTGTACAAACAAAACATCACCATACTTCGAATTAAAATTATACACACCAATACAATTATTTCATTTTCGTGACTGTATATAAGTGTGATAATAACTGATAACATAAGACTTTTTACGCGCGCAATGTCGTGAAGTGTATTGCTATTTTTAGTACTCCAGAAATAAGGGAGCGAGACGAGAGTGAATTCCTGCGATCTGATGTGTGTGTGGACATGAGTGTTGTATGTAGTTATTATATGCGTTGTGGACTAATAAAATAATATTGTTTGTAATGTGATATTTCATTGTAGCACTGTTTATCCCTGTTTGTACTTGTGTAGAAAACTAACAATTTTTTGTTTTTATAACATCACATCACATAATACATTGCTTTGGAATGTATCAAAATTATTTATTAAATACACCATAGAGTCAAATTGGCTGTTTTCCGAAAACCTACGTTCTATATACTTTTTTTCACAGTGGAAATCAGAACTAGCTGTTTAGTTGTATCTATTTGTTGACGATAACGAGATTTCGGTAATTAACACAGTGTGTATTAAATGCAGACTACTTAATCAGATGGCAGGAGTAGGAGCGCAGCAAAGTAGCCCTGTATTAAACTCCGCTGCACGATCATTGTTCTTGGATAGGTAGTGATTTACAGAACACCTCGGCCATGATAACCATCGTATTGTGTTCCTAGCAGCAAGTAGGGTAGCCAGAGCTCACTGGAGGGATTATGTGCTGTCAGCGGGGAGACCAAACAAAGTTTCCTGCTTTGTCAGCACAGAAACTCAATCACCATCCAACCCATTTTTCCCATTTCCCCCTCAACCTCCCTCCAGGGTAGGCAGCGAGTGTGACGCCCCTGGTATTGCACACGTCCATAGGCCACATAGAATTTGGCCAAACGATGATAAATATATATTATATGTTAAAAATAATACATCTTAGCATGACTAAGTTGAAAAGTATGTGTTCTTATATCTCTAAAACTAGCTAGACGGTAGGGTAACCAAACTCGGCACCGGGCTTGTTTCACACACACACTTCATCATTTGACTCATTTGCACAGTTTTCGCGTGGTAAACTATTCGATTATAATAAATACCTATTTATCAATAACGCGTTAATAGTCATGAGCAACTTGCGCTAACAAAGAGGTAAGTACTTAGTCGCGATTGACAGAACAAAAACTGCATAATTTGTAAATATAAAGATTCTTTTATTACATCAACAATCATATTGTCTTAGACCTGTACTTTTTTAAAAATAAATATTAACAACAATCTGAGATTCTAACTACTATTGTTTCATGCATGTGTTTATACTTATTTTAACAAAATTCGGTATCGATAGAGGCTTCTTTGCTTTGCTAAGATGCCAATTCCTAAAGGCTAAAGGCACAACCGTGGTACTAGTAGATACAGCTTATGATAAATTATAGTTATACATTGATACTATGTATAAAACAAGGAACATTTGCGAAAACCGTGTAATTATAATGAAACGTGTTACGACTTGGATAGAGCAAGAAGGTTAAGGTTATTGTTTGGCTCTGCTTCGCTGCCGCCTGAACCGCGTCGTTTTACACCCAGGAACGAACATAGTGCGTTACATTATGTTCGTCCCTGGGTGTTCCTATAGCTGAACCGCACAACTCAGTCCTCACCTGTGGGGAAGGTACAGGGCGCGGAGGTAGCACGAGAACGGAGATCGGGCAAGTACATACTTTTTAAATCTCATTTCGCTCGAAACACAGACCCCGGTCCTCTTTCTCATCCCACTTCCTTAACCATACGCCCCGCAGGCGAAGGCTCAGTTAAGCAGTAAGCCTATAGTACCATACTGTTGATGTTAAATTACACGTAATCTTAGGGGCTGTCTCCACGGGCGAGAGAATCGCGGCGATATTATCGTCGTGCCACGTATTTCTATACTCTCTATGGAGCCGTCTCCACACGGCGATATTATCGCGGCGATGCGACGAGTAGCAATGAGCGCGGGAAACGTCATTACATCGCCGCGAGCCCGTCGCGACTAGCAACTTGCCCGCCGCGCGCTCGTGGCGCTCTCGCAACGAGCGCGCAGCGTAACTGAATTCTTAGCACAACGTGTCAAGGAAACTTGCAGCGTGTCCGCGGCGACTCGTAACGGAATCGCAGCGTGTCCGCGGCGATTCCGTTACGAGTGAGGACTAAGAATTCGCAACGATACGTGCCGGAATTATCGCTCGTTCGTGGACTTGTCGCGATTCTCTCGCCCGTGGAGACAGCCCCTTACATTACACGTTACATTCGTCTGGACCGGGCTTAACAAATGACGATAAGTGAGGGTTAGTCGAAGTAGTGCAGTCGTGCGGTGAGCAGGGCGGGTACGACGGCGCCGGCGGGCAGGCGGGGCTGCGAGTCCGTGGCGCCCGGCAGCTCCAGCAGTACGCTCGCGCCGCAAACGCTCTGGAGCCGGCTGCTGCACTGCAAGCGGACCGCGGCAAGTTAGCGATGTCGCTATTTTTTTTTCGTGTTGTGTAATAACACGATAATATATATACGTGCGCGCTAAGTTTGCCGCTGACAAACGACGTCGATATAGCGTTGTCTCATTGGAAATAGAACTGTGTGAGTAAGCAGCGGCAAACTTAGCGCGAACGAGTAATAATTGTTAATATTAACACCAGATCAACGCAAATTTTTATACTCATACTCATGCACATAAATATTATTTGCACTGATTGGGAATTGAAACCGCGAGCTCTGGCTTAGCAGTCGATCGCTCTATCGCTACGCCATCCACAGAGGTCTTTTCCTTGTATAATATGTACGTATTTCCAAATATCTAAGTAAAGCGCTGTGTGAATGTGCTTGTCCTGGGTAGTGGATCCTGGTTTTTTTTTTTGCTTAGAAGCCCTGCCATAGGCTCGCAGGGTTAATTTTTACGGATTGAAATGTTAGTTACTAATTTGGAAGAATTGCTGTGTTTATTAAAATGTTGATATTTCTGATTTATTTTTGCGGAGGCTGATTGATTAGCTAATTTATGAATAAAGAGAAATGGGTAGTACCTGGTTGCCGAGCGTGGCGGCGGTGGGCGCGTCCCCGTCACCCGCGAGGTCGAGCGCGGCGCGCGCGTACTCGGGGCGCGCGTCGAGGCGCAGCGCATGCGCCAGGCGCACGCGCAGGCGCGCCCACGCGCCGCGCAGCCCCGTGCTCACGCGCAGCGCGCGCACTACGAACAGCAGGCAGCACACGTACGCCGACACCGGGTTACCTGCGCACAGTATACCCATACCCAACGTGACATTCAACCACCTAATACTATCTAACTCCTAAATCGTCTCAATTTTTGCCTATACGTCTGCAACAGCTTAAGAATTTCAGCTTAATAATTTAGTAATGTTATTAACTTACCGGGTAAAGCAAATATATATTTCTTCTTGCCCTCAAACTCGCAAGTCGCGAATGTACTTGGCTTGCCCGGCTTCATAAACACTCGTCCGAAATGTATCGTGGCACCGAAATCCTATAAAATTAATATTTTGTAAAATTTGAAATTGATCACATTTCACTTTTACACTCATTTGTTGGTAAAAATTTCCAACCGCTCGATTGCTAATCTTTGATTAATCTTTATTTGCCTATTGTCTTAGGTAGCGCAGCTCAACCTTGAGTGACATCGCGCTATGACCCTTGGAACCAAACGATAACAAAATATTTCTAACAAAAAATCGACATCAACTGGACCAAATTGAAACGGGACCACACGGGAAGCACCAGGTTTCAAATATAAAAATATTCATCAAAATCAGTTCACCCAGTCAAAAATTCTGAGGTAACAAACATATAAAAAATATAAAAATACAGTCGAATTGAAAATCGCGGACGGTCGAGAGGGTGAAGGGGCAGCTAGTAGGTAATGCACAATAATGAATCTGTTTCCTACAGCCATGACATAATTTGAGAACGACTACACAGATTTTTTTTTTTTAATTTTTGGTTTATATCTTAACCTAGGTTAAAAGATATAGGTACCTAAGGTATCTTGGGCGACAATGAACAATACAAACAGTTTCAATTCTTAAATATTGTAAAGTAGGTAAGTACATGTTGATAAATCAATGCTTCGATTGAACCACTTTCCTTTATCTCGTTGTAGCGTATCGTAATTTGGAATTGAGTGGCCGTGATTTTTTATTGCACTACCAGGCATTAAAACCTAAATATTCTTATCTTCATAATATACTAAACATGACACACTAGATAAAGTTATTTCATTACAACTTAAGCTAAAGTAGGTATTTGATAAGAATAAAAATAAGAAACATACAAACATAATACACACACAATACGTCAACCATTCGGTCATCCGCTGTGTTAAGCGGGCATGCGTAAAGTTTAAAATCTGGGCAATCATCATCTACTTTTGACGCTGACTGTACCCACTGGAGAACCTAAATACTAAAGACAGTCAATTTTGATACGTTAATCCTGCTAAATTAGCTCCTAGCATAATCATTTTAAAAGACTGGACTAATAATGATGAACTTACCTTGATTAGCACAGGCTTTAACAGGTCCTTTTCGCCCATAGACACCCCTCCAGTGCACACAAGGATGTCTGCGACTTTGAACGCGGCGGATATGGCAGCTACTAGTTCAGGCGGTGAATCGCGGGCAATGCCACAGTCTATACTGTCATAGCCATGTTCCCTGGAAAGCAAAAAAAAAATATATATAGGTTCAATAGCATTACCATGGTAGCAAAGTTTTGGCAAAATATACCTTTAAATAATTGGATAAATTTGGGACACGCTTGGTGGTTCCCTCACTGGTCGCGCATTTAAATTCGCGTGAGCAGGTAAATATACTTTATACTCACTTAAGCAGAACTCTGAGCATAGTTCTGTTTGAATCTCGTATGTGTGAAGGCCGTAGTTTCACCTCAGAAGGCTCTTGAAGCTCATTGCCAGTCGACAAGAGCGCCACCTTTGGAGGAACTCGTACCGTTATATTCTGGTATCCAGCCCCCGCTAGGATGCCAATTTTCGCTGGATCTAGTACAAAACCTGTAAAAAAAAATTTAGAAAACATTGTACAATTATTTATAAGTAGGTAGGTATGTCTTTTTTATGCTTGTTCCGTTAATTTGACTGCTTTTCGCCTGTTGTTATGCTTGTATGAAGTCCAAATAAATATTCACTAATGATGCTGTCAATTTTTGAATGCTAGTGATACGCCGTAATGTGTAGGTATTTTGCGTACGAGGTACACACGTATAGCACACAATAACATTTATTATGCACACTTAAGAACGGAAATATCGTATAGGTATACTGTCGCCCGATTGGCTTACTATGCCAATTCGACCAAATTTGAAACTTCTGTACATCGCGGATACGACCAAATTGTCATATACCGCTATACTGTATTAATCATCACATGATTAATCATGTGAGGCTCGATGAAAGGTTTTTAAGACGGACATGCAAAGACACTGACCTCTCTCAACTAGCACTGATCCCATAGCAATGTCGTGCCCGACGCTTCTCACATCTTGCTGCGGCTCTGGTGCTTTCAATATGTCTACTTCTAGCTCAGTTTGACCATCTTCTGTTGCTGATACCAATCTTGTATCTTCAACCTGTTACAAAACAAAAAAATCGAATTTTTTCTCTTACTTCACATAGTAATATCGTCATAGTAATATCGGGCATCGTTGTCTTTAATCGTTGGGTTCATGGATATGTTTAGAAACACCACCGTCTGCTGCGTGAAAATTTGTAGTGGTGAGATTCCAGCTCAGAGCCCAGGATCCGCTCAATTTCTTTCATTTAATTTGAATTTTATGAGAGCGACTGCCGTTCGAACCCAACTCTGAAAGGTAAGCCGACAGTTCGCAGGTCGCAGGTCAGATTAGTTTCGCTCCGAAAGTCACGATGGAGCCCAAACAACCGAGATCCTACTTCATAGAAGATTGTTGAATGGTGAAAATATGTAAATCATTGTGTGATAGATTTGCATCAGTAAATAAGCAGACTCTTTATCAAAGAATAAATACTTCATGCAGAAATCGGAATGTTTTCAATGTTATCGCAAAAAGAAACTGAAATAACGTAACGGTAATGCGCGTTTGTTAACAACAATTTATTAACTTCCTATCAGAAAAGTGAAATTATGCACATTCCATTTTCATCGACTGTGGCATTAGCTGGTACAATGAGTTAGTTATCTACTTACTACGAAATGTAAACCCGCGCAAATTAACACAGTGGTTTAATTTTGTTTTTTAAACGCAAAGAACTTTATATACATACACTTTGACGTCAGAGTTCCATACATTTTTAGATAAAGATTTATTTGTTGTTTTCAAAAATTATGTATAAGGGTATGTCGGGTACAAGCACGGGTACAAGCCATCTAACACCGCACGGTGCCCCTCACGTCAGTCATATGATATGGGAAGAAATGAAAGCCCTGCGATCCCGACGTGTATTTGGGGGAAACACTGCTAACCTAATTTTTATACTACCCCCGGTGTTCGAAGGGCTGCCAAGTTCTTCTGAGGGATCTCTCTCGAACCTGTTCCGCCGCTTCCTTCTCGAGCATAACTTGCTTGCAGAAAGAAGCGGCGGCAGACGATGCGCTCGCGCTCTGCAACATCGCTACGAGTAAAACTCAGTTGTCGCGGCTTCCCTGGTAGTACCTGAATAGCCGTGAAAACAACGCGACAGTTATAACGTACCTAATGTAGAGGTAGATACCTACCTGTACCACACAGTCCGCACCAGCCGGTACCGCAGCACCAGTATTGACTCGAGCACATTCGCCCGAGCTAAGAGGCGCAGTGGGCGCATCACCAGCCGTCACGGCCGAACGTACTCGTCGCACGCCGGCACCGTCAATACTCAAGCACGCGTAACCTGATAAAAAATACATCGTAGAGAGAAGCCATAACCAGAATCTAAATAGCTTTTATATTGATAGCTTTCCTATCCAAATGAATCAAATAGAAGTGTCTTTTTGTAAGATTAAAATGACAAGTTTTCGCGTATTTCGGCGTAACATTAAGAATTAGGGTTCCTTGCAGTTATCTCAACATCGTACCGAAAAATGGCAAAAATGCCTATTGTAGTAGATACAGTCGGGCTTAACACATCCCAAGTTACCATCTCTTAAGCTCTAAAAATTATAAACAAAGCATGAAATATTTATAACTAGACAAATGTATCCTTACCATCTTTAACTGATGCTGGGAATGGTGGCATAGGTTCCTTTGCTAACAACGCCTGTGCCACAACCCTGCCCAAGCCTTCTTCAATGGTGACAATATCTACTCTCTCTTCCCATTGTGACATTATTGTATCTACAATGTTAAATGCTTCAGCCATTTGAAACATTGGAAATGGTGACTCCCGAGGTCGAAGGGCTACTTTCGACACATCTACATTACTGCTATGAGTACATGTATGGTGAAACTGCATGGATTGATGTATGGAGCTTACGGCAGCTGTTTCATCATGGAGCATTGCAATTGCATGCGATAATATTGGCTTTACTACTTCAAAACATTCTATCACTGCCATTTTGCTTCCCGGGAAGTTAACAATCAATGTTTTATCTCTGACACCAGCTATAGCTCTCGACAGTTGAGCCATGGGTGTCTTCTTTAAACTTGCTACAGTGATAGCAGTAGTGATACCTGGTACTTCTTTTTGCACAACTGCTTTGGTTGCTTCAGGGGTAACATCTCTTGGTGTCAAACCTGTTCCTCCGGTTGTTAGTACCAGATCTAAATTGCTATCGCAAAAGTATTTAAGCTCTCTTTCAATAATTTCCTTTTCATCGGGAATGATAATTGTGTGAAGGTTTGCTTCAGGGAATAGCTCCCTAGCAAATTCTGCTAAAGCTGGTCCAGACTTGTCTCTGGAATTATCTTTGAAGCATGTGTCACTGATGGTAATTACAGCTACTGCTTTCACCATTTTGTATAACCTGGCACAAAAAATTGTAAGTATTTTGAATTAAGTGATCAAGATTGCCAGAGATCATAACTTAATGTGATAATGATTTTACCTCATTTTTAACTATGAATAAAAATCAAAGTTCTTCTCTCATTAATCCTATAAATGAAGAATTAATTACTGAATGTTAAAGTATTTAAAATTATTGAAAGTAAAAGAAAGAGGGTAGTTACACAATGAATTAATTTGTTTGAAAAATGTATGAAACATGCAAAAACAATATTGAAGAAAGTGAATTTATTGATGTCTGATGTATAAAGTTGGTAACCTTATCAACACCCTATCGGACAGCTAAACATACTTGGCATCAGACTTGGAATGTTAACTATTTTATTACAAGAATGGCCCTACGGACGAATGGTCTCATGAGAGTATTCTTACACTGTTGTATCATTAAATATATGCCATCATTGAAAGTTTGATAACTATGTATTACAATAGTTCTGTTATCACTCGTCTTAAATTACCCAGTTTACAAAATTAAATGAATATGCTGTATGAAATAAAATAAAAATAGTACAAAATTTATATTGCATATCTTCACTTACCACTTATTTTATCTTGTAGGTTATTACACCAAGCTATCAGTGTCGTTAAATAATTTTATTACTTCACATATATTACGAAAATATAAAAACTAAAGTTTTCAACAGGTCTCGTACCGCCTCAAGACAATTTTAATGTCAGTCAGAGGCAGGATGTCAGTCAGCTGTTTGACGTGACATTTGACAGCTGATCATGATTGAAGATGCCAACTTGATGGTCAAAATATTTCGTTCCGAAATGGAAAATAAAGTTAGGATACAAAATAAAACTGAAAAATGTGGTTTATAAAATAATATAACATATATTGACATTCATGATTACTTAATCTCTAGTTACAACATAATTACAACTGTCGACAATATCGAACAATATTATTCACTAAAACTGGACCGAGAGAAAAATAAATAATCAGAAGTCAGATCCTTAGAGGGTTATTCGAGAAGCATTCATAATATTTTATCAGTCCGATGCTGTTTGTACTTAAATAATCAGAATTCAAGATCCGTGTCTTGAATACTTGCCGCCTAATCAACTTACAAACATTTTATATTTATTCCATACTTTCTTTACGACTTCTTCATCAAGGAGAATACTATTACAAGTGCTTATTAGTTGTTGAAGTGGTGTATATCGTTGCAAGGCGGTTGAGTTGCCGATGATCAGTAATTTGTGTTTAGCGCGGGTGACACTCACGGCTAATCGTCGTTGGTCGTTTAATACTTCCCCATCCTGTGAATTGAAGAAAAGCAATATAAAGCGTGTTTTCAAGAGTATTACGATTTTCGAGACAAATTCTAAAAGCTAATGGAAAATTTTTGAGGAAAATACTCATGAAAAGTTAAAAAACCCACTGATCTGACTCAAGATGATAGTCGTGACTCGTGACAGTGAATGAACGCGAAATGGGAATGAACTAGTGTGACGTCATTGCGTGGGATACGTCGACATTACGGCAATCGGTATAATACATGACGAACAAACAGTAGGTACTAACCTTAACTTTGTCTGGGTCTGATCTTCCAGCGCGTCTGGTACAAGAGTATATGATGACAGACTTATCCCTGCCCTGGAACTGGTCCACGGTGCTGACCTCTACCGTGTGGTGCGCTAACGACCGACGTAACAACACCACCTGGTCGCGGTAGGGGGCTATAACGCCAATATCCGAGGAGTGTATGTTGCCCTGTTGTACAAGATAAAATATAATTATACTTTTCAAAATAATAGCTTAAGGTCTTTACGTTTCTGGCGCAAACTATGACACATCCGAGGCTTTCATTCGGGAGTCCGGGATCCGCCTTTATCTCCACTTCACACGGTCATGGGCATCCCTGTCAATGAGACCATTAGCACGTATTCACCTTTGGCAGGCTTTGAGGATGAGACGACAATAGCTTTCGTCGAAGTCAGAAACCAATACATAAGGAAATAAGGGGTCACTGAGCGGACCCAGGGAACTTTGCAGAAGTTAGATGCAACCAGGAAAAAGATCATGAAGCCTTTATTTTCTGAAATACAACCAAAATATATTTATATCATGATATTAACCTGTTTGAGAGCTTCCACTAGAGCTAATACAATACAAGCTTCAGTCGAGTTGGTGCAGGAATGCTTGTTGGTAGAAATGTCTGTACCATCAGCAACTGCCTTAACATCCATAAATAGTACAGCGTGTTCCGTTGCCGGACTGCAAGCGGTCGCCAACCACGGCGCCTCCGATTTAAGGTTAGATATTTTCTGAAATAGAAGTAATTATACTGAATTCTTTTATAAGATCATAAACTTGTAACTGAACTGGGCCCTTAGACAAGTGTCACAAGTCTAAATCGCTAAGAAATAGAATAGATTAGATCAACCAATCACATTCCTGCTCGTGATCCCGCCGCCGTGGCGCGCGCATCGTATGCCAGTGACAAGCTTGGATGTGATTGGTCGACCTAATCTAATCGATTCCTTAGCGATTTAAGCTGTGACACTTGTCTACGGGGGCTGTTCGCTTGTAGAACTACATAAGGACAACATCACATATACACAGTAATTTACCTACACCTTTCTTGAGATAAAAGAATTGACAATTTGTGCATTTTAGTGTTAATTTCATCCTGCAACTTTATTGAATGACATAATAACAATCGTTTGTCACCTGTGCAATCACCATCTACTGTTGACGCTGACTGTGCTATAGGGTTATTTTTGGAGTTGTATGAAAAAAATTTTGTATTCACCTGCAAATCAATATCCAGTGTTGCTTGAGCAATCTTCTGATCGGCACACTTGAGTTTGCCGTTGTACGCGACGTGGTTAGCTATGTCGGCGATGGCTTGGTTCATACGGTACTGTAGCTGCAGTGTAGACGTAGCTTCATCGCACATCAGTCTGTGGAACAAGCTCTCTTCCATGCCTAGGCGCCTGGTAATTGGATTTAAGAGGAATATGTAATGATACATACATCTATACCAATATACAAAAACCGTTTAAAAATAGAAGACAAGTGTTTGTTTATTTTATTTTTTAACATTAAAATAACAGTTTATAAATAAATGCAAATAAGTGCATGTGTGATACATTATGAGAGTGGTTTCATCGTAACATTATTGTTAACTGCCGCACCCAATAAGAATGATTCGTACTTACTTCAACAATTTATCACTGGAAGCCGCATATATCGCAAACAGTAAGAATATTATTAGATAAAATATTCCTCAATTATAGATATTTTATCTCACGAAGGCGGGTGAACATTTAAATAGTAGTACCTGTGTGTTGTTAATACACGTATATATGTGGGCGAAAGTTCATGTCACGTCAAAAGAAATTCATGTAGCAGTTAGTATAACAATAATTGCATTGCAAGTAATTCATTTTTAAAAGCAATGTGTATATAATGTTTTACTAAAATGACCGCCTTCGTGAAATAGAACATCTATACAAAAATACAGTCACGTTTCTTTTCCATTGCCTACTCCTATCTCAGTAGTAAATTAGATGATTTCATTTGGTAGTACATAACAGAGTACCAATGTCTGCGAGTGAGCTAAGATCGCAACTCGCTTATTTATTAGCCTCATTCAAATTACTAGTATAAAGTATTAATACGTGTTTATCGTCATGAGAATAATATGAATGTATACCTAGCAGCACGACTTTTGACGACGGGCGGCAGTTGATCAGGATCTCCGACTAACACGAACTTTTTACATGCAAATAATGGGCGGAGAACTGTACATTGTAAAACCTGTAACAAAATAATATACCTTTCAATATTATAAATGTCGTTTGTGAATTTGTTAATGATCAACAACTTTTGTGTGCGATTGTACGCTATTGCCGAGCCGAGTATAGAACATACTCTCCCTTTATATTAATTGTAACAATATTAATTTGTTATTTCTATCCATTTTGTTATCTTACTATGGTGAAATAACCTTTTTCCTTTATTTTTTTTCCTCGGCTAATTTGAGATTAATTTAAAATAGGGGCCGCCAATGGATCTTTCAGATACACAACGAATATGAATCTTTTTCAAAATATAGTAGAAATCCAGACGTGCTGGATTTGTGAGTGCTTTTAAAGGCACAGCCCGCTAATCAATAGGTACGCTAATAGGCGACAGGAATTGACAGGATAAAGAAAATTAATTGAAAGTTGTCATACCTGAGTTGCTTCATCAACTATGCAAACGTCAAACGTAGTTCGCGCTAGCATCGCGTGGGTCGCTCCTAGGCATGTCACTCCGACTACTTCCTGTTAAAATGAAATAGATGCATTATAATCGACTTACGAAAAAAAATGTGGGAATACTCTCACCACTCACTCGGGGGCGGACGCTTCAGTATATTTTTATCTATTTATTTTAACTTCATACACATTTTACATTGGCGGACTTAATGTCTGCCTATCGCCTATGCCTGTCTGCTTGCCTATCGAGTTTTACTGATCGCCGAGTCGAACCAGATCATTCACTTACCATAGAATCATATATTTGTGCGAGTTGTTCTGGCGTCCCGCAGTGGGATGTAAGAGCTTGTTCAGTTCGAAGCGCTAGCGCCGGCGCGACCCGCGAGGACGAACCCAGGCGCAACACACGCACTGAGGATGGTATCCTGTAGAAATAGAACTGGTTAACCTGCAGCCATTTTCAGCCTACAAAAGTCTTTGACTACAACAAATTAAGGGTGAGAAGACTTGCGATTTAATGGTCTCACTGTCAGAGAAGCCCAAGACCGTCAATATTATCATGAGTATGAACTCTTTCATTGCTGACCATATATTGCACAACCAGATCTACTGAAGGGAGTTTATGTGCATGGAAAGTTATAGAAATTGAAAAGTTTAATTACTTAATTTAACTTTCTTTTACTTGGGTGTGCATACTTGCACAATTTGATTGGTTAATTCCAAATTGCAATCATTCACAAAATTAAAAGCTCTTTATGTAGTATCTATAGCAGCTTACCTATTAAGTACGGTGTCGACGGCAGAATGCGTGTGCGCAGTGACGAGCACGCGCTGTTTCAAATTAACCAACATCTGTATGAGTACGCTGATCGTTTGCGTTTTACCTAAAAGCAACAGCACATTGAAATAAGAAAAGTAATAAATACAGTAGGTAAACTACCAACATTTTCAATGCCTGAAAGTTCAAGAGCCATGTCTAACAAAAAAATATTGTTTGCTTTTTTTGAAGAAATTTTCATAAAACTATTTTAATTTTAATTTCATAAAAATATACTATTTGATTAGGGCTCACTTTTGCAAAAGTAACAATGACTTCAAAAGATATGATTATGGTACAATCTGATACCCACATACCTATCTCCGGTCTTCTAATTTCTATACACGTATCTTACAGTTTTGGGCGGACAACGTTTAAATATTCGTACTGTTTCCTTTCCGAATCATGTACCTAATTGATTGACCTAGCGTAATTTGTATAATAATACATAGTTTACAGAAAAAGTACTCTATTTATTTATTAATTCAATTCTATCGTATATATTACCAGTGCCGGGCAGTCCTTGCAGCAAGGCGTAGTCTTTAGCAGCGAGCGCTCTGAGCACCGCGCGCTGTTGCTGAATGTTGAGCGAACGCATCAGCTTAGTGCCCAGCCGACCCACCTCGCGGGGCAACTTGCTGTGGAACTGGGGACACTCTTTGTCTATTATTAACCTGCAACAAAATGTGTAAGCTGATGTTTTAAGCATCTACGTTATATGAGTACAAATTATTGAAAAAGATTGTTATTTAAACTTGGCAGTCTTTGCTATTTAAATAGGGATGACCAACAAATTATGCATCTGAGTTTTCCACATTAGGGATAATCGTAGGGGTCTATCTGACCGCAATGCAATGAATCTCAAAACATCCACATATCCGATTATAGTACCTGTTCTACTGATTGCTGATAATCGAATAAGAAAAAAAAAAGATGAGCTTAGGAACATAAAAAGTACGTTCGTTTCATAATGAATGCACGGTAATTTAGCATATTACATGGCATGGCACACTAAAAATTGATACTTACTCGCAGTCTTCATAAAAACACATAAAATATATAAACAAGTGAGTGTACTCACTTTCTAAGTCGTTCAGCTCGCTCACTGTCCTCCATGAGCACCCCTAAGTTGGTCAGGTTTTGTACAGTCGTTGTAAATGACTCGTATGTGTCTATGTGATAAGTCGTAGTCTTGTCCAAGCGTCGACTCAGATCCCTACAAGGAAAATAAGTAATTAGAGTTTATTTAAAAAAAAACGAATAATTCATTTTTATGGTGCATGGTTGATTTAAAAAAATATACCATATGACCATACTTGTGTTGTTTGTAGATCGCCGTTTTTGAGGAAGTCTCACCTTTCTAAAAGAATCTGTATCTCCTTTGAATTAGAGACTGTGACAACACCCGCAGCAATCCACGGTCTATTTTCTACGCTCACTATTGAGAATTCTCCTTCTTGTGGCCCTTTTATCGACTTAACCTCCTCTTTCAAATGTCCTACAAATATACACATTGCCATTAAACTTTACTGAAATTACTTTTTAGAACCATTGTATTTACTGACGTATTGAAGGATGTCTTTCAAACATAAAAACCTCCTAGAGTGAAATGTCCTTACCGTTATCAATACATTCCCGCTGAAAATTATGCAGAAACCTATCTCCTGATGATTGAACCGTCTTCAATTTTAATTTCGCAACACATGTTCCACGTATTTCTCTGAAACATTGTTATAAGTACAGTAAACAAAAATAAAATCACTACTGTTTATGAAAGAAAAAATTTATGCGATAGTGTACCTGGGGTGTAATATCTTTTGGATCACCATACATCCGGCGCTCGAAGTCCCGAGACGGCGTGCGGTTTTAGTGAGTTTAAGTACGTCATAACCGCCCCCACTTGCTAAGCGCTCAACGGTGTTGGTATGGTATCCGTGAAAACTAACAAAATAATTATAAAGATTTTATAAATTCACCTCTTGTCAACAGTCTGCGTCCACAGGGCGTGCAGTGGCGATGACACAAACTGTCCCCTTTCCTCCATCTTGAGCAAGGCGTTCCAATGTAAGAAGTATTTGATGTGCTCCTGGGACAAGTGACCCAGCGCGTCCGTGCGTAGTTTCGCTAAGGGATGCGATGCCGATACGCTGGGGCCATCCGTGTGCCTACAAAGCATTTATATATTTATATCGCACTCGACATCGCGCGCGCTCGGCGAACGGTCGTGAAACAGTGTACGAGTACCTACCCGCGCTTAATATATTTATTTCTTACATAATAAAATCAAAAATGGTGAAATGCAAAAAATGTAAACTTTTTGTGTCTGTGAACAAGGACGATGTGGTGAAATGTAAAGGTGTTTGTGAAGCGGTGTATCATAGGAAATGTGTGCAGTACAATAAGCACACGGGGATTTGTGATGACTGTCAAAAAACCGTTAGCAGTTCACCACGGCCAGTCAATGAACAACACATATCTATTAATTTTGAAGAGGCATCAGGCGAAAAAGTGCTAGTCGAAGTCAATAAGAAGTTGGCGGTACTTTTTAAATTGGAGAAAAAAATTGAAGACCTCACTACCAGCTTAGAATTTTACGGTGAAATGTACCAAAAATTAAACGATTATAAGGAAGAATCACAGAAAAAAATCAAGGCTTTAGAACAAAAAAATGTGTTCCTGGAAAAGTGCAATAAAGCTCTTGAAGAAAGAGTTTTGGAGCTGGAGGTACAATCAAAAGAGAACAATATTGAAATTCACGGATTAGAGACCTATGACAATGAAAATACTAAAAGCGTGATACAGAATTTAGGTCAGAAGTTGCACCTGAACCCGGATGATATTGATGATGCTAAGAGGGTAGGACAAGAAAAACCGGGCAATTCAAAACCTAGAATTGTACTGGTTACGCTCCGGTCAAAAAGTGCCCGCCTGCAATGGATGTCAGCAAGGAAAGAAACCAAAATTACCAACAATAAAGTTTATGATAATGGCAGTGACCAGCCAATCTATATAAACGAAGACTTGCCAAAGTACAAACGTCAGCTACTATGGGCCACAAGAAACAAATTGAAACCAATAGGCTTTCAATATATTTGGGTTCAGAATGGTAACATCTTGGTAAAAAAAAGTAATGAGGACAAAAAGATATATAACATAACAACCGAAGGTGATTTGAAAAAATTTGACGATTGTAAATAAAATTATGCTATTAGCACAGTGAATACACGCTATGTGAATTATTAGCGTTAAAATTTGGTCAAACAGATAACGTATCTGATGATTATACATACAAAAGATACTGCAATATAAGGGTGATGAGTGGTGATTTAGCCCAACACAAACGGCACACACATATTTTTCATCTCAATATTGGGTCACTTCGAAAACATTTTAATGAGTTGCTGATATTATTGGAAGAAAATAGACATAGAATAGATATAATAATTTTAAGCGAAATAAATATTAAAGAGGAAGAACTACCATACTACCAAATCTTGGGATATAAGCCATATATACGGACAAGGGAAACCAAAAGAGGAGGAGGTATTCTTATATACGCAAAAGAGGAGCTTAGCTTTGAACGTAAAAAAGTGAGTACAGAAGCCCTTGAAGCCCTGCATGGTGAGTTGAAAATAGGTAAATATATAACTCATATAATTGCGGTATATAACCCGCCTAAAAATAACAAACTAATATTTATTAGCCAATTAGAGAGTATGGTAAAGTCTATTTCACCAGCTGACAACATTATAGTGATCGGAGATACGAATATCAATATGTTAAACGACATAGAAAACCCAACTGTTATTAAATATAAAAACACCCTGTGTGGATGCGGCCTGCGGTGTGTAATACCGAGTGCAGAGATAACACGCGAGGCGATAGTGGAGGGGCAGCTTGTTGTATCATGCTTGGACCACGTATGGGTGCGAGCGGGACGCAGCGGGCGCGAGTTGACTTCGTTCGTGTTTGAGGCTAAGATCTCCGATCATCATTCGGTCGGGTTGACTCTGGACCTGCGTACGAGTGATGATAGCTATACGGCTCCAAAGGCGACCAGTGTACATGAGATTATCAGTGATAGGCTTGTAAGACAGAAGTTTGACGCATATAAATGGGAGCAATTATTAGACATAACGTGTCCGTTGCTATTGTTTCAGACGTTGTGCACAGTGTTCGATAATATGTATAAGGAAAGTACTATTAGTGTTAAGTTGCATAATAAAAACATAAAACAGCCATGGGTTGATAAACAATTATATACTATGTTGTTAAGAAGGGATTATTTATTTAGAGTGTGGAAAGCAGAGCCAAAAAATATGAATAAGCGATTAGAGTATACAAAGTTTAGAAATAAAGTAAATAAATTAGTAAACCAAACCAAGAATAAATACAGACAGACAGAAATAAAAAATTGTAACGGGGATTATAGAAAAATATGGTCAAAAATTAACTCATGGCTTGGTCAAAGAAAAAATCGCTTGGATGATGTTATAATGAAATATTTAGGCAAAACGGAAAATATAGGTCAAATTTGTACAAACTTTGGGAAGACATTTACTGAAGAAATAAAATCTATTAAACATAACTGCAACACACAGTTTTTGGATAGGAACGAATATGTGGTACCAAGTCCGGTCAGCTTTAGATATGTTCCCGTACATGCGTCCGATATTGAAAAGGTCATAAAATCCTTGTCTTGTGAAAAAGCACCGGGGCTGGATGGAATCAGGGTTAATGATGTTAAATATTTAAAAAACCAGTTAAGTCCCATTATAGCTTTGTTCATGAATATGTGTTTGTCGCGGGGTATATACCCTGATCAGTTAAAAAGTGCAATTGTACGTCCGATTTTCAAGTCTGGCAATCATTTGGAATATGTAAATTACAGGCCAATAGCCATACTCTCGGTTATTGATAAGATAATTGAAAAAATTATTGTTGGTAAAATAAGTGATTTCTTGGAATGCCATAATATACTGTCAGACTCACAGCACGGGTTCCGTAAGGGGCGGAGTACTACCACAGCGCTATCGGGGTTTGTAGACTATGTTAATGAATGTTTAGACGATGGTAAACAACTTATAGCATTATACATAGATTATAAAAAAGCATTTGATACGCTGGATCATGCCATACTGTTACAGGCCATGCATGAATGCGGTATACGAGGTCCTACGAACAAATGGTTCGAAAATTACTTGACTAATAGGAAAATACGCACCGTCATATGTGGAGTGGCCGGTGACGAGATGGCGGTGGATCTAGGGGTACCGACCGGATCGGTGTTTGGGCCCGTGGGTTATGTGATGCACGTCAACAGCGTGTCAAATGTTGTGAAGAAATGTCGGGTGTACATGTACGCGGATGACATGTGTCTCGTTTATGGTGCTAAAGATATACGAGAGATTCAAAAGTGTATACAAGAAGACTTCGAGAGTATTACCAAGTGGGCACATGACAATGGCATAATATTAAACTGTAGCAAAACCAAATGTATGCATATACACTCGCCATATAACCGACGGGCTAAAACAGTGGGTACGGAAAGCCTTGCTGTGATAGGACATACATACGAATGTTTGCATAACAATAAAAATATTTGTGCTTGTAATAACTTAGAATATGTAGTAAACTTCAAATACCTAGGTTTAAATATCGATATTAATTTCAATTGGAAAACCCATGTATCCGATCTTTGTAATAGGTTGCGATCAGTATTAGGGAAGTTCTATCAATTGAGTAGAGTATTAAATAAACATACATTACTTATTGTATATTATGCACTAGCTGACTCACTCATTAGTTATGGACTTTTTGTTTATGGCAGAACTTTTAAAACATATTTATACAAAATAAAAGATTTACAACTAAGATTAATTAAATTTTTAGTAAGCAAGAAAGATAGGGACAGCTGCAACAAAGACTATGAAAAATTATTTACTATCTGTGGAATTTTACCATTAGAAAAAAAAGTCGAATACTTGTTGGGACTAGAGTATTATTACGATGACGAACATAAAGAAATTACAAACAATAAATATAGTAAAAGAAGTAATAGAAAAAATAAATTCGTACAACCTCGCGTGACAAACTATTATGGCGAAAGACTGCCAAAATATTTAGTACCAAATACATTCAATAAGTATGATTTGTTAAGGCAGAGTCCTAAGATGAGTAAAGGTGTGTTGAAATCTAAATTAAAAGACTTGCTTCTCAACGGACAGACAGACAGACCAATAGATAGACAGACGGACAGACAGACAGATGTACAGACGCACAGAATGACGGACGGACAGACAGACAGACAGACAAACAGTCAGAAAATAATGTAAAAAAAATAAAAAAGATCTTTTGTGTTGGGGGTTGTGGGTGTCGGTGCAGCGCCGAAACCACATGCCTCAAATGCTGTTTTGGTGCTGCAGTTGAACGCCTCAACTGCAATAATTATTATTTGTAATTAATAGCCTTTTGTACTATAAGTGTTTTTGTAGTATTAGTACTTAAGTAAAAATGTATGAAATACGAGCGCGTCTCGCCATCAAACTTAACCGTTTGGCGAGAAAAAATTATAAAACGAATGTATATTGTTCAGTAAATAAATAATAAAAAAAAAAAAAAAAAAAAAAAAAAATTTATTTATAAGATCATGAGTAATTTTGTCTGTCTGTTTGTTTGTTCCGGCTACTCGCTGAAACAGTTTGACCGAATTTCACTGGTAGATAATTGCTGTTAATTTTGGAAAAGGAATTAGGGTTCCACGTAAAAAAATTAAATCTTAAAAATCTAAAACAATGCAGACGAAGTCGCGGCACAGCTAGTGTATAATATTATAAATGTGAAAGTTTGGATGTTTTGTGCGCCACAAAGCTAAAAATAGTGTTACTTTAATTTTAGGAATGTAAACATGTCATGTACCTACCTGATGAATGGATAGAGTTGGTTGAAACTTGTTACAACACACATGTTATACATACATACAAATCACGCGTTTTGCCAATGGGCAAAACGCGTGAAAGATGTTGACTCTGCAATGGCAGAGTCAACATCTTTCCACTTGCTACAAGCTTGACATACGCCTTTCGCTTCTTCGACTTTCATAATTGTCTTAAAATTGTCTAAATGTTATACACTACTTTATGTGTTAAAGGTAGGTCCAAATGGCACCTTCCTTTTATAGCAGGTGTCCTTATGACACATCAGCTATTAACGTTGTAACTCACCACAGATGTAGAGAACACAGTGTTAGGTAGGGGCACTTGGCGCAGGCGCTGTGGTGGTCCACCGGCTCTGGAAGCTTTTGCTGCAGGGTTACAGTCGCGTCTTCTATATCCGTCAACTGTTCTGTTTAAACAAAGTACTCATCAAATTATTTAACACAGCAGTAGATTGATATTGATTCCTATTTGCAGACACTCAAATACTTGTAACTTAGACTCATCTGTATAAATAAATAAAATTGAAGTGTCATTTGTAATATTAAAATAACAGGTTTTAAATCAATGCATATAACAAAAAGCCTATTTTTTTTTTCAAATTGTCTGTTTGATAGAGGTAATCTCTAGAACAGCTGGGCCGATTTGGATGGGACTTGTTTTTTATTGATTAGGCTCGCGTTTGACCACAATCTCACCTGTTGGTAAGTGATGATGTGGTCGACTAGTCTACGATAAGATATACCTGGATTAAAATCTTCAGGTGATGCAGAAAGGTATTGCACAAGTTGGTTCCGTAGCATTATGAGATCCCGCCGCTCCGGGTAGCCGCAACTCACTTCACGCAGTTCTATCCGATCCCTATAAACAAGTATTTACACATTGCAGAAATTAGAAAATTACACTTAAAGTAGTAAATAAAATAAAAAACTCACTTCAAATACAAGAGCAGACCGCGCTGCGCCGCCTGTGTGGGATCCTCGCAGTTCTGCAGGTTCAACATCATGCCATACAGCACCAGTTGACCGCGATGCTCGGCGGACATAGATGCCTTACCACTTTTCAGCTCTAAAGGTACAATCGCGCGCTGACGACCTGCGAAAGTCGTGAGTTTCATTTTAATTCAATGCTAAAACTTGCTACCAGACATGAAATTCTTGAAATTTTGAAAAACTATTTTTAAAACTGTTTTATACTACTTAGGTGGCAGCCAAGCACACGGCCCACCTGACGGGAAGTGGTCACCGTGGCCTATGGACGTCATCAGGGGCGTCACCCGACCCACCTCGCGCTGCTGACCCTGGAGGGGGAGGGTTGGAGTCTGGTGGGGGGGGTGGAGATGGGGATTGGGAGATGAGGAGGGGATTGTGAGCTCTGGCTACCCTGCTATGGCTACAATACTATGGTTATTATGGACGCGTCCTTCTGTATTTGTCAAATATTGTGTATTCTGTGTCCGTCAATTGACTTTACCCCGCTGGATGGTAAAGCTAGGGTAAAGTCCAGGGGATACGGGCCGCCATTCTAGCCACCAGTCGTCCCAGATTGGCGGTCTCTACCTTGACGGCCTAGAGTCCTAGACAGGTGTCTTTTCACGCCCCACTTAAAGAAGTTTGAAAGAAGATTTAAAAACCTCGAAATGCTTTTTACTTCATGCATCGCCACCCTCCCCATAGGTTACTTAACAGTTAAGTATAGTCAAGTACCGTCAAGAAACTTGCCGCAATTTCCTGCAAGGATGATGACTGCCATAAGGATGCGACGCTTGCGGCCCTGTTCGTTCATTTTTCCAGTTGACCCCTTTGGACGAGAGTGGCCATTCCAGCCCTCACTCCCGTGAGATCTGGAACGGCCACACTCTTCCCAGGATAGCTGATTGATTCGAAGAGCTGCAACTAAATGCTGGTTACCTTTTCGTTCATGTATGGTGACTTGCACCGTTGCATCAATTTTTCCCTTCAACCCGAGTTTGGGACAGCAGAGATTCTCTTCTATATCTAGTACTTTGTCTATATGTCCTTGCCAATTGTTTTTGTCCTTTTGGGTATGCTGAAACACATTGAATTTAAGTTAAATTAATATTATTAATTATTAGTAATATTAAAATAACAGGTTTTAAATCAATGCATAATAAATGAGTGTAATAAAAACGATTTTTTTTGTCTGTCTGTTTTGAAATAGGTAATCTCTGGAGCGGCTGGGCCGATTTGGACGGGACTGTTTGCTGGCTGATAAGTAATTTTATAAGGCGTAACACAGGCTACTTTAATTTTGGAAAAAGTATTAGTGTTCCGTTTAAAATAATTAAAATCTTTAAAATCTAAATTATTTTTTAATATTCTTATTTCTCACAGATAGTAAGAAAAAAGTATAAAGAAAAATGATATAACTTAAGGGTCGCTAAGATTGCTAATATTTGTCAGCTTACCGTAACTGTAGGGGGCTTCGCAGCAACATATGTGTTCATAAAGTCAGCGAGAGGCGGTAGATAATTCTGTATGTTGCACCTCGCTTCCTCTTCACTGAGTCCAGCATCATATAATCTTTCTACAGACTCTTTAATGATATTGTCCGATTCAATCCGCAATTGTTCTAAAGATGTTATAGTCTGAGTGAGTGCTTTCTGTACCAGTTCATGAATCAAAATTCCTATAGTCATCTGAAAATATGCAGACTTTGTAATTCCTAAATTGATAGTGTGTAGAAACTTCTTCTGTATCTGTATTATAAAGGAGAATTCTTACAGCATCTGTGCTTTATGCTATGGTGAAGAGACATCACAAAAAAAAAATTATCACACTTTGTAACACAGGGAATGTTACAAAGTGTGATACATTTTTTTCGTGAATATGATTTTTGCAGAAATATTTACAGAAATGGATATACCACAGCAGCACTAATAGAGAATAATACCTATTGCTTCTTACTTAATTTTGTTGAAGATTATTATTGTAATAGTCATTTGTTTAGCATTATTTGGCTACTGAAAAAAAAAAGTGAAAAAGGAGAAACGCGAATGGCATCGACATTTGTTATTTTCTTATTTTTTATTAGGTAGTTCTATTGCATTAAAAGACCTAACTACAGTAGCAGCACGATATGATGGCCGTTTTGACATATTACAATAGTGATGTGAAATTTAATGTCAATTTACTCTCGATAAAAATATAATCAAATCTATAAGTTTTTATTGCAAGCAGTACCTACTTACCTACCTGATTCAAAAACTTTAGTAAAAAAATATAAATTTTTACCTACTTAATACATTTGAACGAACTGAATATTGGAATTAGGAATGAAAATGAGTATATTATTAATCCAGCTTCCTTCAGTGATTGCACTAGCTTTTTTCTTGTTAGATACTCCTTCCGTAAATAGTAGCTACACACATGTCTTCGACTGGTTTTGCTCGTTTTTTTTCTGTGTGTGTGAAGTTTATTTTCTTCTGTGCCAGTCTCGCCAGATTTTTCTTTAGTTATCTATTCGTCTAACAGTTTTAGGTAAAATTGACCTTCCATTTTGAGATTCACGATCGAAATGTTACGAAGGCGTACCTATAACGAACACACGTGCCTAACTGTTTAGAACTCAGCTCTGCGTATGTTCGGCCATATCGACGAAATCCACAACAAAAGGCGTAAACAGAGTAAGTTGAGGGCCACCATTATAATTATCACTGTTAGTGTGTGTAATGGGGACCCCTTCCTGAGACTTTACCATCAGGCGAGATTTACCATTTAGCTTACCATCAGGCGAGGAGGTCTAAACTATATCGCAATCGCAGTACACTCCTAGTTTGTACTTTTCGAAGCAACGTCAAGTCGAAAATGCTTTGTTTTGACGTAAGTTTGCCGGAGGTATTATTGGGCTTGCCAGTGGTCCTAGTGTCGATTATATAGATTTTATTTAAAAAAATTGAATTTCGAAAAACAAATACCTACCGAGTTGTGTGAAATAAGTACACCAATAGGTAATTATAATCTTATGAAAATAAAAAAATAAATGATCGTGGGACACTAATATACATTGTATAATTCAGAAATCAATGTAATAAATAAATATTGTGTCCTAAAATTATACCTACATTCGATAAAATTTTATGACTTACTGTACGTCACTATTGACAATAAAGAACAGCAATTTGCTCTCTCAAAATGTCACAATAATTAATACGAAACTTCATGAGCGGACAAACGTCAAACCGGCCATTATATCGTGCCGCTACTATAGATGATAAAATACCTTTACAATGTAAGGCTCACTGGTTAAAAAATATATATGAAAAGGAAAAATAAGTTACTTACAGCCATATTAGCAGAATCGATTCCTCGCCAGCGCTCCTGCAACACGGCTTTGCGCTTGCAGAACACTCCAGCAACAACGCTGGTACTTGACACCAAGTGATCAGGTCTAAGCACCAACAGACCAGATGTGTTGCTCACACAGTATTGACCTGCGGCATCCCGTGACGCTAAGACACTCACTATGTCCCCAGGTACTAAAGGCGTGTCTAGCCTGTAATCAATAATAGTAAGAATATTCAATAAACTAATGTATTCTTTATATGTTTGCCATTTTTATTATAATAGGATATTGCTCTTTATAGCCTAATGCAGAACAACTAAATAAAACTAAATCGCTTGAAATTGGCGATTGTTGGAAACTATGTAGCGTGTAACGTACACTGCAAACTACATAGCGATCGTTGGAAATTTCATGGCGATCGCTGGAAACTACATGGCAATCGCTAGGAACCACACAGCGAATCGCCAAGAAACATCACTGATACACGCGCTGCGATCATCGACGTTAGGGGATTTTCGCACAATAAAAGTAAAATAAGGTATGTGTGTTCTGGCTATATGTGTTTATATTACTATACATTACTTACCATATACCTTCAATAAAGCAAGTTGCCCTATTCTCACCACTTTTCAGTCTGAGCTCTAATCTAGTGCAGTGATTCTTGACAGAAAGTATTTCACAACGCTGCATTGTACTTAAGTCCAGATCTTCAACAATATCCTAATTTGAGTAAATGAAACAATAATGAAATAAAATGGCATGTGTTGCTAGCAGTTACTTCAGCTTTGTATGCAATACTTTTGTTTATAACATATAACATAAACTCACGCCTATATCCCCGAAGGGGAAGGCAGAGGTGCTAGCACACACATTTCATTTGTTTAACAATATTTTAAATATGCACAAGATTTTTCTTTCATAACAATTTTGAACTTTTTCAATGGGGAAATATCTTCAACCCATGCAGAACTGCAATCACATTCTATGTATTCCATAGGATGGGTCGTAAGTTGCGGCTGAACATTGGGCCACGAAATTAATTACTGCATCACAATTAAATTTACAGACATGCAGATTCACACATTTTATTGTAATAAAACTTTATTATGACCGATGAAATTGTAGTGATAGAAAGATATATTACCTCCAAAATATCATCCACTTCAAACTCATCATTGAACTCATCACCTATTTCATCTGTATTAAAATCCAATATCTTCACTGTTGAGCCAGATTTAGAGGGTGATGTCAAAGCTTTGATCATTTTGTTTGGTGTATTCAATTGGTATACTGGTGAACATTGGAACTCTGAAATAAATTACATTGTTTTAATCAAGATCTTAGAAGCCCATGCCAGCACCCCCAGTAAGCTGGTATACCTGCTGATTTTAAATATCTCAATGTCCAACTAGCAATTCTGAAATAAAGGCTTATATTATTATTAAACAGACGTAAGAACTTTGTGAATGAATGGGAGAGGTTAAAATTTGTATACTTTTAAAATTGGTGCATACATACATAATATGCTCACGCTTTTTTCTCTCCAGGATAGGCAAAGACAACAGACCTAAGTATGGACGATGAAAAAAAAAAGAATACAAATTATAGTTTTTACCCAGTTTCAAATTACCTTGTATAGGACTCTTCTTTGGTGTTCTGCTTCTTCTTGTTGGACTATGTAAACTATTCATCTTAATTGGTGACTTTTTAGTGGGTGTCACAATTTTTACCTCAAGAGATTCTAACTCCAACCCATTCACAAAATTGTTGAGTTCACAGTTAGTATCTTCTTTGTTTGGAGACTTTTGATTGGTTTTAGTATCAATATTTGTTGATTTAAGACCTGTGTCCTTATTTTTATTAATTGTACCATTATCTAAATGTTTGATTCCATTTTGTGATTCACACTGTACATCTAATTCACATGATAACTTTTTCTTGGGAGACAGCCATGCGTCGAGTGTATTTTCCTTATTAGGAGACTTTTTGTTTGGACTGGGGACACACTTTTTCACTGGTGATTTTGGACTCACAGGATATTCTGTTTTCATTTTCTTCAAAGGGTTTGCAGATTTATTTGGAAAATTGTTTTTGTTGCCATTATTAGCCGGTTCTGTGTTTGATTTATCTAATTTTACAGGTGATAACGCTTTTCTTTTGGGATTATTTTTTTCTATGCTCGATTGACTTTTTTCTGGAGAAGCTTGTTTACGGCCGGTAATTTCAGCTGTACTTTTTAAGAAAGCTGTTATAGACTTTTGATTATTCGATGGAGCAGCCTGTAGCGGCTGGAAATAAATAAAAAATATATGATACCTCATTTGCTGATTCGGAATTATAAAAGAAATACTGTGCCTACTAACCTACCTTTTTCAAACTTAAAGCTCTTGGCATACTGTTAGATATGTTTCAAAAATTATAAAAAAGAGATTATAACATAACATTTAATATAAAAGACGATAGTAAATTTAAAATTAAAATATACTAGAGAAGTTTCCAACTGTCTTCGCTCGCATGCACATTATTTAAATCAGACAGACAGAATCAATCAAAACAAAATCAAAATAAACAAACGTCACAAGTGTCATCTGTGTCATATTTACCCAAAGAGTAAAGTTAATTATTTATTTATTAAACGGCCTTGGATATAGGTCCTTAAAGCTTGAAGGTTAAGTACCTAATTCAACGAGGCAAACTTGCATTCTTTTGGCCTTGCAGAGACTGTAGACTCTTTTATATAGCGACTACGACACAATGAAATAACAAATGAATAAAATAATATGTCGTGTTGTGAACTTATGGTTAATATAAAAGCGTCCATTAATCCATTATCTTGTGGACTGCACCTACTGAACTGAAACAAGTAAGTGAATGAGCTAAACTATAAAATCGTCTCTTTATATAGTCTATATTAAAAAATTATAATGTCAGGTACTGATTGGCCATGCCAGTGTGGATTTATTTGAGGTTATGTCTCATGTTGATTGTTTATTTTTGTTTAGCTTACAATAATTAATATCAAAACCGTAAAAATGTCTAAGAGGCCCGAGCATCAAGCACCACCAGAAATTGTAAGATGATTTAAGTTATTCCCTGTACTTCGTATATTTATATCAGTAGTATTTACGCATGTATTATTTTACTTTTCAGTTCTATAATGAAGAAGAAGCCCGTAAATACACACAAAAGTATGCTTACAACCCTAAAAAATGTCTTATTCATAGAGGTATTAATAGAATTCTAATATTATTATGATATTCTCCAGCTCGCGTATTATAGAAATTCAAGCACAGATGACGGAAAGATGTATAGAGTTGCTGCTATTACCGGAAGATACTCCTTGCCTGCTTTTGGATATAGGGTGCGGTTCGGGACTATCCGGCGCAGTGCTAGAGGAAAATGGACACATGTGGATTGGCATGGATATATCTTCAGCTATGCTTGGTATATTTTTATCTTCTTTTTCTCAGCATGTTATATTTTCTTTATCTCAGCCAGCATCTTCAGAAGGGGTTTTACCACTGTTGAGTATAGCTTACTTCATCAGTCTTTGGTCAATTGTTTTGTTCCTTAGGGTGTCTTAACAGGTGGCCACAGATCCAAAGGCCTCGCAAGTTGAGAAAAACGTTCAAAAACCAAGTTGTATGGTAGAAAAATAAACCTAAGATTTCATTTTCACTTATATTGTTCCAGATGTGGCAAGAGAAAGGGAGACAGAAGGAGATCTAGTTCTTTCAGATATGGGGGAAGGAGTGCCTTTTAGAGCAGGATGTTTTGATGGAGCTGTTTCTGTGTCTGCCCTACAGTGGCTCTTTAATGCAGACAAAAAATCCCACAAACCAGTCAAAAGATTGTATCAGTTTTTTAGTTCATTGTATGCTTCATTGGTGAGTCATTATTAGTACTTTAAATCTATAACAAAGGTATAAAAATAACTGCCAACTTGTTCTATATTCAAAGTTGCAGCAGTCACCATTGCATCAATGTATTGTGTGATGTAATTTGATGTTGCTAATCATATAACGGGTATTTTAAGAGATTCCCTTTACATACTAACTGTGAACTTATAATTTCAGTCAAGATCAGCGAGAGCAGTATTCCAGTTCTACCCTGAAAATGAAAGTCAAATGGAACTGCTGACATCACAAGCTATGAAAGCTGGCTTTTATGGCGGTGTTGTTGTTGACTACCCTAACTCGGCAAAAGCCAAAAAGTTTTTCTTAGTGTTGATGACTGGAGGAGCTGCCCCATTACCTGAAGCTCTAGGTAATATAGGCTTAATAAATTAGATTTTGGTATTTTGAACTTCAGTGATTGTTAGATTCTGCTTAAACAATGCTTAATTTTCACTTTTCTAGTAATAAGACAAAATAATAAAAAAAGCATATCTGCTGATTTACAGGTACTGATGAAACTGAAAACAACCTTCAAGTAAAATATGCCAAAAGGGAAGCAACTAGAAATATTAGAGGGAAACCTCTTAAGAACACTAGAGCTTGGATCATGGAGAAGAAAGAAAGACGAAGAAAGCAAGGCAAAGAAACAAAGGCTGACACAAAGTACACAGGCAGGAAAAGAAGTGGTCGCTTTTAGAAATAAAACAACTTGTATAGTGTACATTGATATGATATAATATTACTATAACTATTAAATTATGATTCTTACATATTTGTTTTTTATCTTTTCACAACATATTTCCACACTGTATCTATACCACTTCCTATAGTTTCCACAGGAATCATGTTTGGTAAAGGAAATCTGCATGCCACTACCACAGTATCATTATTTGTCTCTTCTAATAACTTCTTCTCAAAGTCGGCCATCATCTGTTCGACTCCAAAAATCACTATGTTCTCGTATGGCTTCAAATCGAACTTCCATAAATCGTGGCGATAGAACTTAGCACCTCGATATTCAAAGTTAAGCAATGCAGCAATACGAGAGTAGTAGACTAGCCAAGGATTTAGTTCTACTCCGTCAGCTTTAAAACCTAATTTGGTAGCAGTGAACACAATTCTGCCATCGCCTGAACCTACGTCTAACAATCTACCACACCGACCAGATAAAGCCTTGATAACCCCCGTAATTTGTTCGGTTGTAGCAGGAACGTAAGGTAAGCAGATCTTTCTCAATGCTGGTGAAACGAATGGTATGCAAATAATACTAACTCCAACAGCTAACCCTCCTGTAGTGAAGATTAGCGCTTTTCCTACAGGAGATAATTTAGACTGTAGTTTTGTTTCAGAAGTTTGGAGTAGTTCTAGCTCCATGTTCTTAGCGCAATTTGGAGCTATAAAGATAACCAACCCATACCCTACCCATGTTATTTTTGGGAAAACAGCTTGGCTTTGGTTTGACATAAGTGACAAATGTGACAATACATGAATTTTTTTATGGATATAATATGTCAGACAACAGCTGATTATTAATACGTTTAAAAATGTAATATCTGATTTAATTTAACTCTTGTATACACTTTTCTACGGGTTTGATTCTTCTTCTTGTTATTTTATTAGGTGGATCCTTGCATCGACATCGGTTTTACATTATGTTTTATGTAGGTAGTGTAGTACCAAGTAGGTACAAAAAAGGTATAGAACTAAACCCATGAAGCTACTCAAGCTACCTATAAATGTCATGTCAAACTCAAAACTTTGATCACGTCAAAACTGTCAAAAGTAGAATAATAAAAATCGTAAAGCTCCGGGGCCGGGGTAAAGAGTAAAGTAAAATTTAATAAAACAAACAGTTGTGTTACATACATATATTATCTAGTAATTAATACCATTTCATCATGACTGCTTTTGAAGAGTTCGGTGTCCTTTCCGAACTTGGAAAGGCCATTGATGAGATGGATTGGACTTTACCAACAGATGTCCAGGCCGAAGCTATACCTCTCATCCTGGGTGGAGGAGATGTGCTCATGGCTGCAGAAACCGGTAGTGGAAAGACCGGCGCCTTCTGTTTACCTATCTTACAGATTGTGTGGGAGACTTTAAAGGATATGCAGGAAGGGAAGTCGACTAAGGTTATAACCCAGCCGTCCACGGAATGGACAATGTCGTATTTCGACCGCACGGACGCATTAGCTGTGACTCCAGAAGGACTGAGGTGTCAATCCCGTGACCAGAAAGGTTGGCACGGCTGTAGAGCGACAAAAGGCGTCCATAGTAAGGGGGCATATTATTACGAAGCTACTGTAACAGATGAGGGTCTGTGTCGTGTGGGATGGTCCACTCAAGCTGTGAGTATGAACATTAATATATACTTGTGCCCATGTAGCCCTGAATTTCAATTTCGAATACTAGACTGAGGTGTCATGTAAATAAGAGGCAAACCTATTAACATCAATTGGGTATTTTTCATTGCTTTACATTTCTTATAAGAATTTCTCAGCAAAAAAAAAACTCAATCTAAGAATGGACACCACTAAATATCAATATTAGAATCTCTAGAGAAGATTTATATAACCCCTTACAACACCATTGTAAATATTGCAATTACCCTATTGCACCATATTGCAAAATGTTTGAAAGTTTTGTAGAAGATTATAGATTATATACTAACTCCCCTGAAAATTAATAAATCTTTGTATATTTATAGGCAAGATTAGATCTTGGTACAGACAGATTGGGATATGGATTTGGTGGTACAGGAAAGAAGTCTAATGCAAAAAATTTTGATGATTATGGTTCTGAATATGGCATCAATGATGTGATTGGTATGTTGTATATACTTTAAAATGTTTATTACTCAAAAAAATGTTATCAAATTAAATTAAATGCTCAAAATTTTAATAATATTTGAGCCTCATTTAGGCTGTTTTGTATTTTTTTTTATAGTCGGTGGGCTTGTGTTTGACCACTATCTCACCTGATGGTAAGTGACAATGTCATCGACGATGGAGCATGCTTGCCTAGAAGCAGCCTGTTCACTCTAGACTTAAAGACTCCTAGGTTATAGCTTTCTGGATACATTAAAGTGAAACACTGACTTTTTTTAATAAATATCTTTTATTTTGTACGTGTTTATTAAATGTATAAATACTGTATTGCGGACTGTAACATATCATCAATAATAGAATTTATGAACATGTTGTAAAAAAAAGTGCTTGAACAGTATTATGTTTTTAGGCTGCATGTTAAATCTGAACAATGGTGAGATCCGCTACTCTAAGAATGGTGTAGATCTGGGTGTTGCTTTCAAGCTTGATCAAGCCAAGCGTTCCGATTGTTACTTCCCTGCCGTTGCACTAAAAAATGCTGAAATGAGCTTCAATTTTGGAAAAACAAATTTTCAGGTTTGTTACTGCTATTATTCTTAACTCCTAGAAAAAAAAAAGTGATATCAAAGGTGTGTGAGGATAGATGGATGTTTGTTAAGCTCTCATGCAAAAGCCACTGAACCAGGCCTGAATATGGTAATGATTTCAGACAGCCAGAACAGAGATCATTAAGACAGATTGCAATATTTGCAATATACTAACTGACCAATTATAAATATATTACAGCACCCTCCAAAAGGTGATTACATCGCAATATGCCAGGCACCCAAAGACTGCGTGAAACAGAATATAGTGGCGCGCGTTGCCGATACAGACACTGCACCTGTCAACAATGCACCAAAGGCTATCATCATAGAGGTAAATAAAAAAATACTTATGGACCCGGAATTTTTCGTGCGGAAATTCACGGATACGACTTGTCTACCACCAAAGTGGTATAAAAAAAAGAAAATAAAAAGACCTTTTATTTCAGCCTTCTAGAGAGTTAGCAGAACAAACTTGTACTCAAATCACTAAGTTCAAGAAGTACTTGGAGAACCCTCAAGTGCGCGAGCTGCTGGTGGTCGGCGGCGTTAATGTGAAGGATCAAATAAATCAACTGAATGCTGGTATTGACATTGTGGTCGGCACACCTGGCCGCCTTGAGGATCTCATTCAAGGAGGTAAGATTTTGTGCTTACTCTTTAATGCAGTGTACACTAATGTTTGTAAGTAAAATATGAGAACCTGGATTAGTGTAATTTGAACGAATTGTTTAAATTGGTGAAACCCAACCTGAGAAGTTTAGTAAGTTAGTAAGTAGGTAGTAAGTTTGCAAATATGGATATCTTGCATACATTAAATTGCAATGGTTGATTTTTTATTGGGAAGCATTGAGGAATTCCAGTTAAAGTTTGTTTTTATCCCCAGGGTACCTAGCTCTCACACACTGCCGTTTCTTCGTCCTGGATGAAGCTGATGGTCTCCTTAAGGCGGGCTATGGAGACCTCATCGAGCGCTTGCATCGACAAATACCTAAAATAACATCAGATGGCAGGCGGCTACAGATGGTTGTCTGTTCAGCGACTTTACACGCGTTTGAAGTTAAGAAAATGGCGGTAAGAACTTTTTTGAACCATTTTTATAAATTTAAATGGGAAAGAGTCAATATCCAGGGTAGGATTTAAAAACGAGAATGAACTGATCACCGGCCGTATTTGTTATTATAGTTTTGTTATGTATATGAAACCTGTCTCTTGTCTAACAGGAGAAGTTGATGCACTTCCCTACGTGGGTTGACTTGAAGGGCGAGGACGCGGTGCCGGAAACAGTTCATCATGTCGTAGTCAACGTCGATCCGCAGCTGGACCGCTCCTGGGAGACTCTGCGCAAGTATGTTTAATTCATCCATAAATACTTACGCCTTTTGCCTTCTGGGATTGGCAGAGACAACAACCCGCCATCGGCTTCAGTTCTGTACTTGCATACTTTTTGAGCTTCCTCTACTGTCATTAAATCATTCATGCAAGAGCGCCGGTTTCGAATTCCCATAGGAACCTACTCCAGGGATAAAAGTATGACTGATATCCAGACTGATAATTATATCCGTATACCAAATTTTATCCCGAACTGTTTAACCATTAGAGTGTAATTGACTAACAAAAATCTAAACATCTTCACATACTTTCATATTTATAATATTGGTAGGATATCCTTATATAAACGTTGCAGACCAATTTATAATATGTCTTGCTCCATAGGCACGTGCAAACGGATGCGGTCCACTCCCGAGACAACATTCGAAGTGGCAACACCACACCGGAGACGCTGTCTGAGGCGGTCAAGATACTCAAGGGGGAGTATTGTGTCCGCGCCATCAGGGAACACAAAATGGATAGGTCAGTATTACTAGTCTTACCAAGCTTACATTTGATGCCTCAACATAACATTTTGACTGGCTAAATTGGCCATCTTACGCCAGGATTTGCGCTTGGATTCTGAATATTATTGCAATTTATAGCAATATGATAAAACTAGGTGTGCCCGCATAAATGTCGGATATCGCAACTTTTAGTATTATCTCCAGGTCTATTCAACCAGTTGCAATCAAACAGATTTTAAGTCTAACCAAGACCTTTCTAATAAAAAAAATCTGTTCAGTAGTTTTTGCGTACATCGCGAACAAACGGACAAGAATTCCAAAAAAAGAATATTTTTGTGTTTAGAAAATTCATATAACATAACCCAAGTATTTTTTTAAAACATCTTATGTACCGACACAGCTTATTACGCATCTTTTCATTTTACAGAGCTATAATCTTCTGCCGAACAAAACTAGATTGTGACAATCTAGAACGCTATCTGAAATCGTACGGTAACGAGTTCTCTTGCGTGTGCTTGCACGGTGACCGCAAGCCGCCAGAACGTAAAGCCAACCTAGCTAAGTTCAAGGAGTGCGGCGTCAAGTATCTGATCTGTACCGACGTTGCCGCGAGAGGCATTGATATCTCCGGACTTCCGTTCAGTAAGTTTGTAACGTATACTCACCAGTGTTAGGTTTCTGCACTGTCACTTTAGGCATTAATCTGGCGTTTATTCAGTCCGTCTGGTTAATGCCGGTCATTAACTCATCTATGTAGATGGGTTTATGCCCTGGCATTTTGGTCATAAATAATGTAAATAATAAATGTCCCAAGTGTCAGGGCATTGAGCCATCACTGATACTCATGCTTGACAATAATTCCAAAAAACAATATTTTGTGTTCAGAATAATTTTATTGTTCATATAACATAACCCAAGTTTTTTTTAATAAGTCCAATGTACAGACATAGCTACTTTAGACATAGATAGGCTGGACGTTAAAGTAAATTTTCTCCACCAGTGATAAATGTAACTCTACCGGACGAGAAATCAAACTACGTGCATCGCATCGGTCGTGTGGGACGCGCAGAACGCATGGGACTTGCCATCAGTCTCGTCTCCAAGGTGCCGGAGAAGGTAGGCAATAAGCATTTGTACTCCTAGGGGCTCGAAGCTAATTGATATGTATTTACAACTTTATTTTATTAACTACTCTTCAACATACTAACATTATATTGTGATTTGCTTAATTTGTAGGTTTGGTACCACGGCGAATGGTGCTCGTCGCGAGGTCGAAACTGCTGGAACACAAACTTGATCGACGATAGACCTAAAGGCTGCTGCACGTGGTACAATGAGCCACAAGTACGTTATCTGTCTATACTTCTATTATAGAGGACTAATTTTGTTTTTAACCCCACTTAGGTGGCAGACAAGCACACGTCCCACCTGATTGGAAGCGGTCACCGTGGTCTATGGACGTGTGCAACAACAGAGGCGTTACACTCGCGCTGCGCACTTTTTTGTTTGTTATGATGAAGAGAGTAGGACATGAACATTTATCATGAGAATAATAAAATATTAAGTAAACCAGGATGTCGCCACCTCTATACGATATACTTAGGTACTTATATCAAAATATTGAACGCATAAAGTATAAAATAATTTACCAAAAATGTTGTATTGGAACAGTACTTGGCTGATATCGAGGATCACCTGAACATCACGATACAGCAGATTGAGCCCAACATGAAGGTGCCTCGCAACGAGTTCGACGGCGCGGTCGTGTACGGAGAGAAGAAGAGACAAACTGGTTCTGGGTACCAGGTAATCATATTTTATTTACTTATATACTCATGCCCGGAAATCGCGCAAGGGTTACCAGTTTATTACACATGCATTTTTGTCCCTCGTAATCGAGGTTGGGGTGACTTCAGTGCCGGGGGTCCGGTACCTCATACTGATACGGTTTTTATGGGAACGCATGCCGTCTGACTCAACACAGGAAGAAAAACCTGCGCCATTTTCGTCCGTTTATCAGCAGATATATCGGTTTGTAGATGAGGTTAGGTAGTGCCAATATTGGGAGTTTGCGACAATATTATTTATTCCAATAAAAATGATTTCGATATAATGGCAGAAGCTTTTCGATGCTAAGGTCTGATGATTGTTGTTTCGGTTTAGGTACTCACCTTTTAAAACCAATTTACAGGATCATGTAAGCCAGATGGCGCCAGTGGTGAAATCTCTGCAGCAGCTCGAGTCTCGAGCGCAACTCTACTATCTCAAAATGCATCATAACGTCACTGTCGCTTAACCTACATAATACACCCGTATCTGAATATTTAAGACTGTATCGTGGTTCGTATCAACGTAATAAAATACAAAAGTCAAAGTTCATTTTTTATTTCACCCAATTCTCAATTGCTACTGATTATTATTAGGGCAGTGTCTGGCGGCCCGCATTTCAAAATAAATTATTAAGTCTCATAACACCGCTACTTAGGAAAATAGCTGTTAACAATACTGTTATAATAATCTTAGATTCAATCTTTTGCTACACTGATCGCTTCATATTTCACAAAGAATATAAAATTGTGTATCTGTGAAAATCTTGAAAAAAGTAATGTTGGATTTACAAAAATATGTTTCTTTGTATTCAAAACTTTTATTCGGGCACTTATCAGCATGTAATAGTAGTTCATTGTGTAATATGAAGAGACAATACAAATTTACTTTGATATAATCAATTGATGATCCACTGTACAACTGCTACATAGTTATATTAATAGACAACCTCTCAAGAATGTATTAAACAAGGTAGACACCAGATTGCATTAGACCTTTATTTGTATTAAACATTCTCAAAACAGCATCAAGCAAAGTGATAAAACATCTAAATGCTCAGCTATTCAGCAGTCACATAAGCAGTGGAAAACTGTCTCACAATAACTTCAATGATTTACATTTATTTAAATTATAAATAATGGCTTAATCTATAAATTATATTATGTTATTCTGCAACAATATAATGTCCTAAACAAACGGTAGTCCCGCAATATCGTAGACAAGTAGGTAGGTGAATTATTCTATACGGAAGTTTATTCATCTATACGGTATAGTAGTAGATTTTTTATGCAATATTTAGGATTTCAAAATGATTTACCAGCAGCTTGAATGAGAGTAAACGGTCATACTACAATCAATTCAGCATACAAAAATTGTCTAATCTAATAATAATAATATCCTAAAAACTGTGCTGTAATATTTATTATTCAGTCGACAGTTCTTTTTAACATTATCAATTCTTTCCATAGATGTATTTTTAATTTAATTTGATCGTATAAAAATCCGTAAAGCAAACTGAGCTATATTAAGGAACAAATCATCCTTTTGATATAATAAAATGCACTCAAATACAAAAAAATACTAAACTAATAAAGAAATATTTAATCTAGTATTTGTAAGGAAGTTTCGCTGTGGAAAATGTACAACAAACGACCTTACGTTTAGGATTAAATTAAACCAAAGTGACAACAAAAAACGAGCCTATGTAGCAGCAGGTTATGACGTATATGTATTAGAAGTAGTTTAGAATTCACACAAATTAGTTCTGTTACATGTTAGGGAGTAAGAACTACATAAAGCAATACTAATTTTACAGCGAAGTAATGCGGCTGGATCTTCTCCTGAAGACACGGTGGTGCTACTATACTCGTCCAGTTTACATTAATTTTGTATACAATAATTTGGCATCATAATCTTTTAAAGTTTATTCTTCTGCGAATATAAGAATGATTAATTCCAAGCTGACATGTTTCTTTGGTCGTGAGATCCAGCTACATTAATTAATATTAGGTAGAAAAAATGAAGTGCACGATCGGTACAATAACATTATTCTTACTAGGTTCACCAGTCGCTAATGTAAAACTACAACTTTTTGGTAGTTTTGTAACGTGAATCACAAAATAAAACAGATAACATTGTAACACGACAGTTGTAAACAAAGCAGGACTGCGAGACTGGCTAGCCACATAACTATATTAACATTAACAATTATAATTTAATAATTACTCTCTTGGCGTCCACACTGTCCACGGCTATTCCACCACTTGTATAAATTACGTTTATTTATACTAAGATACATATAAAATTTCTTAGTACTTATTACAAAATTTCCTTCTACTTTGACATGTATCAAAAATGCGTCCTCGATGTTGATCGCGGGGGTAAGCGCTCGACTGCGGCGCCATCTACCCCATACTCTTGAACGCGAGAGTATCTTGCACTCTCCCGTATTTATTTGCTACGGAGGAAGTCTATCACACATACGCTTTATACTCACTAACATACGTTTCGTGAGTGGACATATATATACGTTACTACGTAAATGAAACTACTAGGAAGGTTATTCTTAGTGTGCTCAAATTTTTATTGTAAGAATGTTTAACTACTAATGATTCTTATTCAAGTAGTATGCCCACCAAAATCGGTCTAGGTTATATACTTTATAGTTTGGGCTTACGAGCTCAAGTAAAGCGCAGCGTACTCTAATCATATTTGGTAATTACATATTAGTAAAGAGACCAAAATATAATAATGTTTCAGTTACCAAGCCTGCTCATTAATTCATTATCTAGTTAATTCTCTTTTGTTCACTCACTCACGAAACCGATACATATTGCCTCAAATATCTAATATTTAAAAATTTGTTCTAATATATGGGTATTGTATTGAGATGTTCCGTTTTATAACAATCAACAAATTATCCAAGTCTATTATTATTTGGTTGTTTCTGTGATAATGTTTTATGCAGTATTTAATGAATGGAGTTTCATGTCTCTTCGGTGGGCAATTGTAGCGTCGTTTAACGAATGATTATAGCACGAATTTTAAATGTGTATTTAAAATTAAATGAATGAATCATAAATAGGTAAAATTAAATTAATACATTTCGACTTTGGAAAAATTTAGGATACGAAATGATATAATCATAACACACAATGAGCAACTCACACAACCTCACATATTTCTAGACCGAATAACCTAAGAATAACAATTAAAACTAAATATTTAAAATACGAAAACTATTCGAGTTTGTGTCGTGACCGAGTTTGTACCGTAGCACGACTGTAGTTGCAGAAACTATACAACCAACGTCATAGTTTAGTCATATATTGTACCTTTTACACATCATTTATGAAGCGTATCTTTAGAACTTAGATGTGGCTTGGCGGTGGCCGATATAGAGAAACAAATCACATTTTTTAATAAAAAAAAATAAGCATTACCGTTTTCAACGATAACACCGCTCTTTGTCTCTCATAAGTCTAATAATGCTTTTAATCGTAAGCTTCACGTATAAAATATAGTCTTGCCATACAGTAAATAAATATACATCAGATTTTGGTATAAAAATGCGATTTTCAACTGCCTTCCATATAACAGTTCCCCGTTATTGTTAAATTAGTATTTTTTACCTTATTCGGCACACCTTCGAGGTGCATTGTGATGTGTTGCAGTTTATGCACCAACCTAACTTTGTTAGGCTTTTTTGTGTATCTTGAGTGTGCACGAATAAACTCATTCTTTCTTTTTCACGCCTTCATCTACTACTATATTCGCCACATATATAGTCATTTTCAGTTAATGGGTATCACACAACTATTTTAAACTATTATAGAGCCTTTATATTTGATATCTTTCACAATGAACAGGAATCCTTAAAACATACGGACTTAACTAAGACAGATATTTAGATGAAAGTGCTAACTGTGATGATCTGTGTGCACACAAAATATTATGCTTAGGTATAGTAGATTAAGACAAAACTTAATAACCTCTAGATTTATTATCTGGCCTCTTTATTCAGCCTCAGTATCAATACGTGCACTGGACACAGTCTAAAGAAAACATTACAGTATTATTATCGAAATGTAGATTATAAAATGTTGACCTAGAGTAACTTTCGTGAAGTATATAATGTAGGTATTGTAGATTTAACTGTGGTTTAGTTAACCGTTTATTAATCTAAATTGAGATTATTTTTCTTTACTAAGGTGAAATAATAGTCTTTCGTAATGTTATAACAAACTATCTATATAAAATGAAGATAATATTTAAATTTGTCAAACTTTTAGGGTAATGTACTCGTAGAGGTGGCCAAAACAGTTATATACATATCAATAAGAAGAGTTTTCTGGCCAAGATCGGCTGGCTTCGGTTTTGTGTAGTGTTCTACCGTCCATCGGACTATCAGTTTGGCACCTTTCTATATAGAGTAGTTATAACTATTTCTTTTTATTTATGAAATATTAAATTAAATATTATAAATACTTCAGTTTTAACTACTCAAAGAAGATATCAAGCTGTAGACAACTGTACAAAACCGACGGCGATCTTAGCCGATTCTCATTCTTCTCCCGCGCCTTATCAAAGCTTAGTACTGTACTCGAGTTACTGAGTACTGTACTCATTCTATTGAGTATTGTACTTACTCTATTGAGTATTGTAATCACTCTACTTAGTACTGTACTCACTTTGCTGAGTAGAGTGGGAATTGAAACCCATGTCATTCTCTCTTTCTCTGTTATTTCTTTCTGTTTCGACTCTTTATGTTATTAGTTGTTTTTGTAAACATTTTATAACGTATTTTTTATAACACGTGTCAACAGTTATGCCTGGTACTGTATGTACTGATCAATCGAGAACTGATATGGAATATAGTGTGCGGACACATTATACTGCAGTGAATCTCTTTAGTTAAGTACACCTCCCACAATGTACGTTTTAGGTTTACACCTGCCACCGAACTCTGCCAACCTTTCGGTTCAAATGTCATTACGTTAGGCAACCGTAATTTTGGCAACAAGGCACAAATATGAAACTAGTTGAAGATGACGAGTACCGTCATTCTGGTCAAATATTATTTAACTATGGATTCGCGTATAGAATAGCGCCAGACTTGCAATCGTGAGTTGAATTTAGCTTGGTAGGTTTGTTTTTATCATAACTGTTAATCCACCTTCAGATAATTTAAATACATAACATCTGTATTAAAAATTGAGAGAAACTCTGAGAAGCTAACCAATGGGTGGAAATCTCTTCGTCCTAAGGTGGTATTCGAACACCGTCCTACGTGAGATAAAGACTACCATTCATACACAATTATGCGCGATAATTCGTAATTATAATTATTTCCTTTTCAGGCAATATAGTGATCTCAAGACATCGAAATGGTCGGTCCTTCGCACAGTACATATTTATCAAAACATCTTATGTATAGAGGCCTTAAACTAACTGGCAGTCGACACTGTTTTGACGATCACCTTTTTCTTTATCTCATTCATTGTTTACATCATGACCCAAGCATTTATAACTCTGTCCAGATTGTTAGGCCACTTGTCTCACTACTTACACATCAATGTCCAATCTCAAACATAAAACTTTGTAACAAACAAACTTCATAACTAAGACTAAATTAATAAATTATTATTAGTAGTCCAATGAGATTTCTGGTGACCATACCTGGAAGTAAAATGGTTATGTTAATCTTCTCATATGGATCTATGCTAATCCTAAAGTAGAATATATTACCATTAAAAAAAATTGTTAACTGAAATTACTAGTATTTCCCCATAACACCTGCTGAGCTTGTATTAGGAGTGGGTCCACGTTGGTAGTGTGATAGCCAGGATTCGAACCTGGGACCGTTAACTGACTAACACGTTTTGAAGATTCGCCTACTTACCAACTACTTATACCTAGCTACAACATAAAGTGAGTCAAGGATCAGTAACTTACCCAGGTCAGAGTGCAAGCCACGGATGGTGCTGCAGCGACTCTTTAGATCGGTCGCCGTAGTCGTACGTAAGTTCTTCACCAGGCGCTATGTCCTGAGCGGCGAGCAGCACGAGTCGCGGCCCGTCTACCCACAGCGCCTTTGTGGACAGATTGCCGTTGCGCGAGTGGTTCACCAGGCGACCTAGCCGACCTGACTCCGCTGTGGCGTCGATACTGCAATGTTTACAAGAGTATGTTATTTATATACCTAATATGATGAGAGGCTCCCTGAAGCAACACCAGCAAAGTCAGTCTTAGGTTGAGTGACCATTCATTTGACACCCCTCCGTGCCTCGGATTCCTCGGTAAGCCGTCGATCCCGGTTGAATAAACGTCTGTGGTTGTCGTTACGGGTAGATGGAACCCCAAAAAGTCCGACAACGGATGTAACTACATAATTTCGATGCCACCAATGGGTTGTGGAGGTCAGATGGCAGTCATTTCACGGCAAATATCATCTTAGCGTAGTTTCCAGTTACAATCAAAACTTTCACCTAGATCCCCGCGGCTAGCTTACTTCATCACTTTTTGATTTGGCTTATATGGCTTTTATGGATGCGATTAGCGTCGACTCCCCAACTTCGAAGGTATAGCCTGAGCCAGACCTACATCCGTTAATTAGCAGGTTTACCCACGAGGTTGCCTTCGGTCACGAAGATCTTGGTGGAGCTCCATACTAACTGTCTATTCACCACAACTCTGTGACAATGTTGAAAAGTTAGACAATGGAATGGAATGTGTCTCACCAATACTGTTGGTCTCCATGCCTGAAGTAGTACATATAGCAGCCAGCTTCAGGGTCTTGTGCATATTTGTGTTCTCGCTCGCGCGCCTCCTGTACGCCGACGAGCTCGCCTGAATATTCCACCACAAATTGCCCACGACCAAACGGCCGGGTCGCGATCACACCGCGGCCTTTACCTTCAAAATAGGCAACCTGCAGGCCAAAAAAAAAACAATATAGTTAATAAAACAGGATAAAAATATAATAATATCATAACCTCGTAAATAAAAACTCCATATACACGTAAATAATTAAAGATGCTTTGCATAATAAATGTAATCTTTGTTTATAAGTTTTATTAAATAACTGAAGGAAATAAAAGTAAGTATTTACTAATACTAAACCATTATTGTAGTTTCGATAAGTCTTAGTTCGAGCAAGCGGTGGTGGTAGTAATCTTGAAAATGTTTTTATTTCACTCATGTATAATATGCGTTGCATGGCCAAATTGTAAAGCTCGCCATTGGTTCTGAAGTCAATGCGGACACCCTCGGAGTTTCTATGACCGGCTAGGATATTAGCCATCATCGGCCGTACGAGCGCTACGCTAACTACGAGTTCAGACAAGTGGTCGCCATAGTCGAAATCGGTCGGAGGAATCATCATCATTACTTAATGAGTTCTATTTGCGTTAACAATGATATTAAGTAATAAGGGGACGATACACTGCGGGACATAGGCCACTACTAATGGATGCTAGATAAACTAGATTTGATTTGATAGATAAACTAGATTGCCGTATCCAGTCCAGTGACTGGATACGGTAATCTAGTTTATCTCAACTACCTTTTTTAAGTCGGCAATAATCTCGCTGGGGGCATCCTACCTTCCGTTTGCCGAGTCTCCACTATCGGAGATCGACTAAGTAACGTGAAGCTTTAAGTTAGTAGACATAGATTTGTTATTTAGGGATACACTATGCTGTAATCTCTCTGTAAGTGATTGTGTAATACAGATAATTTTAATTGGCGACCTTGGCATGATAACAAGCCCGAGTATCCTAGGAAGGAAACTGTACTTAGTAATCATATGGTTCCGTATTCATAGATAGTAGAGATAGAAGGTTAATGTTGTTTACTTGACGTTAAACATTACGCAGAAACATGAAACTTCGATTGCCTAAACTACGTAATATTATTTTGAACCATGATATAAAATGTACAAGCCGGAATAAATTGATGCCTAATAATTCTATGGAATCGTTTTTTTGGATGGGATCAAGTATTCAAAAATTGAAATTAGAGAAAGGCATAGGTAAACTAATGCGATGGTTTGTTGCTCAATATTTCAACATTGCACCCAATACGTAGAAACTCTACATGGCTTGTAAGCTCCAAGTCCTTAAAATACAAATTTATGGAATTAGTTCTATAGCAGCCGATCATACTGTAAACAAATTTAAATGCTGAATCAATTTGAATATCAAAGTTAAAAATAATATAGTCGAACATTCGATTGCTAAGCGTGTCTTTAACTTTACCTGATGATTTTAATCATTTAAACAGCAGAGCGATCTATTTCTACCTACCGTCCCTCACATTCCATAATGGGGTCACATATCACAATACATTACGGTGCTACTAAAAACCCACGACACTGCGGGCATTCAAGCGAAGCGATGCAGAATGTTATCGACCGACAAGAGGGTCTGTGCTATCACTATGCCCTGATACTATGCCTACCAGTAGATATAATTGTTATTCCACTAGTGTTCCATATTGAAGCGTAATACGATAACACAAGTATCTGACAATTTCCTTCCTTTATATTTCATACAATTTATTTACGTGTATGTGATGAGGTAGGTACATAATTATCCTCTTTATGTCTTTATGATAAGTTCATATTATTATTTTACTTAACTTTTTATACAATATAATTATTATTTTACTTTATGATAAGTTCAATAACAAATACTATTACAAAAAACCTACTGGTATGTTGTAATCGCGTTGTTTTGGTGTTTACAAAAACCAAAAAATGTCCCTCATGATTTTGAATCACAATGTCTCAGCATTTTAACGAACGGACGAACATTAAAAAATAATTAAGGTTTACAACTTTAAAAAAGAGATTCTTAACTCAATACAATTATCTTTTTGTAGTTATTACGTGTACGCTTTTCAAACAATCTAAGCTTGTGTAGTGAACCTGAGGATCAATGCCAGCTATGGGTAAAAGAAAGCCAGCGCTTACGTTCATAAAGGACACAGTGAATCTCCAACACTAACATATTCGATGTATCAGAGTTGGGATTTAACACATATGCTTCGAGAAATTGAGACACAATGACCCTTTACTCGGAATGGAAGGAATAATTAGTCGACCGAGCGCAGGCCCCACACACACGGTAAAATAAAATTAGGCGACAACTTCACCGGTTGAAGGGACGATAGAAAACTAGTAGGTACCTTCCCATCCCGCAGAAGTATCGGGCGCCGAAAAAAGCTAAATAACTGCCGAACACAATGAGTGCAGGCTTAGCTGGGATTGGTTGCCTGTCCCACATGCACTAAAGATTTGCCAAAGTATATTTCAAGATAAACATATCACCTCTGTAGGTCAGTATTCATCTTACACTAGGCGCACACTGGGCGACAGCTCGGCGCGCGGCGTCTAGACGCGACGAGAGGCTGCGGCCGAAAATTTCATATATTTTGTTCTAAGCTTTCGGCCGCAGCCTGTCGTCGCGTCTAGACGCCGAACTGTCGCTGTCGCCTGTCGCCAAGTATGCGCCTAGGGTTAAGGTAAAAAAGTATCCAAGTACGACTTGAATAAAAACAGCAGAACTATTCATTACTTTTTCGGAAAAGACAACAACAGTGATGACCATCACCTACCCCTTCATGTACACACATTAAAGATGTTATTTAAAGAACAAATTGATGATGTACATCTGCCCAATATTAGTAGGCGAGTTGTTTCTTACGACACCTACGCATAGTACTGAGGCGAACTATTTTTAGCGAATGCAAATTCTCGTCTCCAATGAAATGCATGATTATCTAATGAATAACTTACTTGTAGTCCATCCTCCCTCTGTTCTCTCACAGCTCTTTCTAAATCCCTCATCTTCTCAGCCATCACACATTTTGAAGTCTTCCTTACACTACGTCTTACTGGAAAATATTCCGTCAACTTGTGATTGCCACTGCCATTTGTAACTTTCTCAAGTTTTATGGGTTTTTCTATAGGTGGGGGCGAGGGTGGTGATTCAAGTTTAGGACTTTTAAGCTCCTCTTTGAAGTACTCTGTTAGCTTGTGGCTGTCAGCTGCACGTGAAGCCGCGCGTGCCGCTCTCGAGCGAAGAGTATGTCCGTTCGTCATGTTTGTAATTCCGTTGCTAGTCTTCAATGGCTTAGACTTAGATTCAATCTTCTTTGAAGGTGGCTCTGACTTCAGTTCTGCATTCTCGGTCTTTGGCTGTGTAACTGCTATTATCCTATAAGTAAATTAGACAGTTAAAAATGTGATTTATTTTGTAGTGTGTTTAACCTTACCCAACAACCAGATATGCAATAGTTTTTTTAAAGATATACCCTAAGCTTTTATTAAGTTATAGCAATGAATATGAATACTTGAATACCAGTAAAATTAAGTATCTATGTAACAAGGTATAATGTGATGACAATATGGCTATTATGGATATGACAGAATACACTTATCGCCAGTCTATGATATATAAGATGCAAAAAAAAAAAGAATGCATCAGTTACCTGCGCTTTCTATAGTTACGCGTAGGTCTAACTGGCTGCTCCTCGCATAATTCTATGCGATGTGGGGTCTTCACACCCTCCGGAGATGCCATCAAGCTACTGGCTGGAAACCAGATATGGATTGAAATAATATTAAGTGGTATAGGGATGCAAAAAGTACACTAGAATAACTATACCATTTAATTTTCATAATGTACTATAGCAGCACTTCCCAAATGGTGGGAAGCGACACACAATGTTGGAGGGTCACGAAAAACAAACTGGGTCACATCATTGGACTCCTAGTTTACAATCATAATTTGCATGAATAAAGAGGCTTTGTGCTCTTATGCGCAGTGTGACACTGAGAAGTTCAACATCTTTGGTTGGTTTGGTTTGGTTAATAAGTTTGTGTTGGTTCATGATGGCAGAACATCAAAATAACTAGACCAAGGCCTAGTAAAGTTTGAAAAACACTGTACTCATTAGATTTAACCTTTGTTCTTATATTTTTCTTTTTACCAACATAATTTTTTTTTTTTTATGTTGGTCACGTCAACATGACTGCACCTCGCCTGATGGTAAGCTGAGGCAAAGTCTCTAGAATGGGAGTCACCATTGCAAACACCGATAGTGCCAAAATGGTGGCTCTCAGCTTGACGGCCTCATCAAATGCTTTTTCACGGCCCGCTTAAATGACCCGGGACTGTATGATGATAATTAGGATATTGTGTTAGATTCTTTGGAAAATTACAAACAAGCTGCTAAGTAATACCATCTACAATGAGCTTAGAAAAATTATCGGTTTATTTAATCAATAATAATTAATGTTAAACACAGGGAAAAATTGTAACTGAGTTACATATGTTTCTTTTCTATGTTAAATATGTATGTATTCTAGAACCTGGGTATACATAGTTTGGATTAAATAAATATAAGGAAAAATTCAATAAATACATAACATAACATAAACTCACCCCTATATCCCCAAAGGGGTAGGCAGAGGTGCTAGCACCCACATTTCCCCAGTTTATGTTTAGGTCCCAATGTAATAGGTGGCGAGCCTATTGCCATTAACCGGGCACTTATAAACCTGCGATAAATACACACATAACTTCGAAAAGCATCGAAAAGTCATTGGTGTGTGCCATGGTGAACCTGGGATTGAACCCGAGACCTCGTCTTAGCAGTCCATTACCCAGACCACTAGGCTACCGCGGTTTAGGTCAATAAATACATGAGAGTGAGAATAGGTGAGGAGCTGGTGAACAAAATGGTATAATTACATCTCTAATAGAATACGAATCTTCACTTGTGTTAAAATTAAAATTATAACCAAAGTTTCAGGTTGCAATCATAATGACATAATAAGCCATTTGGTTTACACCATACCAGTAACATTTGATTTCATGTACTTATGCCATTTTGTTCGCCAGCTCCTCAGTTATGAAATATACTTTCAAAATCACTGAAATAACACATGCAAAAGGGAATTCATAGAATATTATATACTAAACATTAGAATGAAAAATTAGTAAGACCACATAAGATATGTTTGAGAGAAAATTGTTCCCGTCTGCCCTGCAATTGGTTAGTAAGCAGTGTGGATAATAGCAATGTTATATATTAAATTAGATATTCTAAAATAATTTGAGATGTAGCTGTAATTTAAAAATATTGCAATTTAAAGTATGATTGCTATTTTATGTGGTTTATTCAAAATGTGAGTATAGTAGTCAAATCAAAACATTACAAAATATAATTTTATATAACCCTGCACAGCTATAGATAATTATACAAAATCATATCCCATATTTAGGTAGTAAATATATTATTTTACAAGCATTTTATATTAGTTTTATATGAAATCTTCAAATAAATTTAGGTTAGCATCAGAACATCTTACTGCCAGTTAAAATTATACTTTTTTAATAATTATTCAATTAGACTACACATGTCAAGAGATAGAAACAATATTACTGTAATGACTAGTATCGGATTAAAATTTATATCTACAGAGACGGTACCGCGAACAAAGGATGTCTGAATATAACAGAGAACGAACACTATGACAATTTTATGTAGGTATAGTTATGTAAATTGATGATACTAACCTCGAACCATTTCCAGTTCAATTCTTTTATCATGTAAAGAAAGTATCAAACACCATCGAAAGAATTGTTGGTTATGAGACACAAACAACACCAGCCAGATTGGCTCGTATTACCATTATTTTGTAACAGACCTTGTCATATTATGATCCGAAATTGTCATGTGATTTGCCTGTTTGATGTCACGTATTTTTCATTTTATATCAGTAGTGTAAATTGAACTATAAATCAAATGTAAGATATTAACCACTACAACATGTATTTCAATAAAAAATATTAACAATTCATTCAATTTCTTCCAAAATGTCAAGATTGATTAATAGGTACAACTTTGTAGAAAATGGACGCTTGTTTGGCTTGTTTTTCTATGGTGCTATTTTGTGATTGGTTCTTTCAAACTAATTAAACCAATGAATTCAAACAGTTGATTCACAGAAAGACAGCGAGATGCTATAGGTAGAGGATTGATGCTATCTCTGTCTACTCTACACTTGGACTTGATGCGCTTTTTTCATGTTGCGTTTGGTTGCGTTTGTTTTGTTACGGTTTTGTTCCGTTTTGTTCACTGTTCATAGAGTAGTAAAATTTATGCTTGATGTTCATAGACTATAAAAACCATAACATCGCGCATCGCAACAAAGGCAGTTTAATAAAATAATGAGCGGTTTTATATTATGTATGAATGACAACGAGACAAAACAACGCGATTTTTCAACTGTCTAAATACGAGTCTTAATACCGCCTTACTTGTAAGGCTCGACCGCACTGGGCGAGGCTTCACGGTAAGTGCAGTGGAGCGACGAGGCGACACGTAACGACAAAATATTCTTTGAAAGAAATTTTGCCGCACACTTTCGTGGCACTGCGGTTTAAGTGCGGTATATACCTAATAGTGTCGCTACGTGTCGCGTCGCTCCGCTGCCGCGAAGTGTAGCCCATTGCGCTCCCAGCCTTTATCCTCATAACTGCTTATGAAGCTTCAAAGACCTATATCCAAAGCCGTTAAATAAATTAAGAAATCCCAAGAAATCCTCATAATTATACTCTTTGGTTGGTAACAAAATTAAAAAAAAATCACGCAAAACAAAAATCAGATCAGACAGTTTGAAGTTGAGTTTGATTTTATTAAAGTTCATAAAATATGAATGATATAAAGTTATGTTATGTATGGGATGAGAAACTAATTGATCAGTGTGATCGATTGCCTGCTGTTCTTGGCAGGGTATATACAGCAATCAAACTTTTTATTTACCTATATAATTTAAAATATTTGTAGACATGTTTACTCTTTAAGTTTCTGTATATTTTTCAAGAGTTTTTACTATTTTAGGCCAGTATGGTTCACAACCTAATAGAGGCTTATGGACTACTTAGTAAGATTAAAGTTATAAGATCGGCTCCAGCGACATACCAGGACATGCGTGAATTTCACGCGGAATTGTATTTGAATCATTTGAAGAAATTTATGGAGATTGATGATGATTACATGAGTAGTGCCCAAGATGAAGAGTTTGGTATAGGTCAGTTTCTATAATTAAGAACGTTTGAATATGCAACTTGTATCAAAACTATTGAATTGTTCCTAAATTTATTTATTTATTTTATTAGGTGTACAAACAGCTCACAATCATAGTACAGCAACTTAGATCTAAAATAATGTTTTTGACCCAGAATGCGAACCTAAACAGTACACACAGCATGCAATACATTCCATGGCAGAAACAGCGCTACATTAGGAATGTAGATTATAATATAGATTCCAATTGAAAGGTATCTGTACCCTTCAATTAGAATCCATATGCATAATACCTATTATGATTAAAATATTTACTTACAGGTTATGACTGTCCTCCGGTCTCCAACATGTTTGATATGGTGTCAAATATAGCTGGTGCCTCTGTAACTGCAGCTAAATGTCTCAATATGGGTGTAGCGGATGTGGCTATTAACTGGTGTGGAGGCTGGCACCACGCCCACAGGTAAGGTTACTATTGCATGTATACAAAGGAAGAATCTTTGTAAAGTATCTGTTTGAACAACACTTTATCAAAGTTATGTATTTTAAACCATACAAATACAGAATACCTCATCACTGAGCTTCACTAATTATGCAATGTACTAATAGTTAATTAATTATAATATAATTACCTGTAATATAATTAATAAATGAGAAACACATTATTATATGTTTCTCATTTATTAATGAGGGTTTTATAGTTTTACATTGGGACCACTGTTAAATGTTCTCCAGATGTGCAATTACCACAAAAACAACTATTTACCCAATCAATTCAAATGTGTGAGTCTTGACTCAAGTAGACTTAGAACTTGGCCTTGCAGAAAATCAGCCCTGATGTATATATTAGTTATATATTAATGTGGATGTATGGACCACACTAAGATCTAAGGGGCTGTTTCAACCTCACCTACAAGTCAATAGATCTGCTGATTGACGGATGAAGCTCCGGTGCAGAATTTCCTCTTCCGTTATGAGATAAAAAAAAAGCATGAGGGGTAGACCAAAAGTTGAATGAACACTGTTAAAGATTATTCTAAAATGTAAAGTAATATGTATTATTATTTCCAGGTTTGGAGCAGAAGGCTTCTGTTATGTAAATGATATTGTCATAGCTATTGAAAAACTACGAAAGAAGTTTCCTAAAGTCTTATACATTGATTTGGATGTGCATCATGGTAAAATGATAACTTAGTTAGAGATTTTTACATAAATCAATCTAGTAAACTGTATGGCAAGAGTGCTATAATCTAAGAGCAAGTTAGAACCTTGGCAGACCCAAGAAATGTTGGTTTCGGCGTCGTAGGAGATGACATGCCCGCCAATGATCTCACTACCATGGATGCCCAAGATTATGTTCAGTGGAGAAGTATGAATTAGAATCCAAGGCAAGAGCCTCGGATGCGACCGGGACTAATGCTAAGATGACGATGATCCTATTAACATAACCTAGGTCAGCCTTCACTGGATTGGCCTTTCATAAAGCTGTTTCATTGTTTGTTAATAACTTATTGCAATGCATAAGTCCTGAATATTTTATAGGCAATGGAGTCCAAGATGCTTACAACTTAAGCAAGTCTGTGTTCACCTTGTCTTTCCACAAGTATGAGCCTGGTTTTTACCCAGGCACTGGCGGTTTAGATGACATTGGCACACTCAGCGGTACAGGATATGCATGCAATATGCCTCTACATGCTGGGTACTCTGATGATATCATGGAGTATACATTTGAAAAGTTAGTATGATTACATCCAATTTTTGCGAAATTACTTGTGTTTTCCCAACCCCTCTACCACGCCAAATTGCTGGTGTCAGTGATTCTAACCTGGGATGAGCGGCTTCCGTAAAAAACATACCTAAAATCAACCAATAATGGAATAGAGGAGTAGGAAAGTAGACTCTGGTCTCCAAAGTGCAAGCTTTGCATATATATTGTAATGGGATTGGCGCTTAGCTGAAGTAGGTTGGATGTTATTCTTCCACTGGTGTTTTAATGGTAGGTTCTATAATCGCCTTGATTCTCCCTAGTTTGTTTGTTAAACTAATGAGATTATTTTTCTTATTAGTTTGAAGGTGGAACTAATGAGAAAAAAAATGTTTTTCATTCATTTTATTTTGTTTCAACCCAAAGCTTTTAAATATATCTATTATAAAATACGGTAGAACTAGCAAGCTTCTTTAATTTCTAAATTCTCACTACTTTAACGATAGAACTGATGAATCGAACTAGTGAGAACAAGCCTTTATATTCGGTTTTTCTCCCATATTCGCATGTACTTAGAGATATCTTGTTTACTATTTCAGAGTGTTTAATTTAGTCTACAGCCACTTCAGACCTGATGCGATAGTCATACAGTGCGGTGCGGATGCACTAGCGCACGACCCTAACGGTGGTGCCACTCTCACGGCGCGAAGCTACTGCAAGTGTGTGCGCATGGTGCTTGATAAACGGAAACCTACCATGTTGTTAGGTGGAGGTATGTCTTTAGCTTAACATATGCAAGAATTTGAGAAATTACTTTTCAGTTAATCAATTAGCCTATCAACATCCACTGCTACGAGTATACACAGGCCTCTTTCAATGTGCGCCATACCGCCCGATTCGCAAACAGTTTATGCCAGCTACCTTTTTCAGGTCGTTTGTCCATTCGCGTCCTAGATTCACGATCTCTACTCTAGGACTCGTTTGTCTAGGACACTATGTTTTTATACTGTTTAATACACACACGGTACCTAACCTTCAAGGAGGGCATTAGACCAAACCATCCCATGTCTCATCAGGTGGACCGTGTGCTTGTCTGTCAGCTGAGTGAAATAAATAAAAATTAAATATCACCGCAACCTCTCTGGTTCTCCAGGCAGGAAAGAGGGATGGACCTATACATAACTATAGCTGCTCTCCAATCTCTTTCTCGGCCGCAACACGAGTATACCTTGCTCTCCTGAAAATTTTCAATTTTGCAACAAACAATACCTAATAAGTCACTTCTTTGTTACAAGGTGGTTATAAACATCCAAATGTTGCTCGTCTATGGGTGTCACTCACGGCCATGGTTAGTGGAATGGAACTGGATGAACAGATACCAGAACACAGTCACTGGCCAGATTACGGACCTACCTACACAATAGCCTCTGAGCCAACATTAGCTAAAGACAATAACAAAACTTGTTATATTGAGGAGTGCATTCATAAAATAAAAGGTGAGAGTGACATTAAAATGGAGTATTAATAAGTATCAATTTTGGCTTATGAGTGTGGCGTGGACTTTACGAGAGCGACTGTCGTCCTCTGTGCGACCAACCCATGAGGGAAGCCTCCATTAGAGCCCCATCCATCAGTCAACGAGTGTATAAGCTTGCAGGCGAGCTTGGCTTGGGCCCTGTCTGAAGAATGTATGAATACTATGAATGTTAGCCGAGGTTATTTCCCGCCATAAGTTTGCTCAAAACGGTCGACAAGAAAGTCCATAGACCATAATAAAAGTTAGTATGTTTTTTCAGGGAATCTCGAAAAGTATTTACCAAAATCTAAGAATATTGATTCAGCTGCCAAAAGTAAAAAGACGGAACTAGATAATGTTACAATGGGAACATCGGAGTGCGATACGAAGAAAAAAGTGCGTAAATTTTATAACTGCTTGAAGACTAGTGTAATAGACAACAAAGAAAGAGAGGCTGAACACCAAATAAAATTAGAAAAAAATTTGGCCGCATCTGTTTATGATTTTGTAGAATAATTTTATTAAAAGCTATTTTTCAGTATTATATCTATTTAATTTTTGCCTGAAGGTACCTTCTTGGCAATGGACACAGCCCTAAAACTCATCCATCCATAAGTGACAACAGTGTAGCTCCAGACATTTGCTGCACCTTTTTTTTTCATATTCATGTTTTTTTTTCGCATCTACCCTCTATCAAATTTCAACCTTATTGTAATTCGAATGTAGTTGCACTAAGTGCAAGTTGACCGTGCAGCATTTGCAGTTAGCGTGAATCAGTTGGAACTGCAATAGCTACACATTTGGTTTGCAGTCATAGTAACTGCAAATTCGTCTGGCGCCTGAACATCCAGATTTTTTTTATTTCTCGATTTCGGGTTTCTTTTCATTGCTTGAAACATCTAAGTTATACATGTCGCCAAATCGTGTAACTTAGACAACTCTTGAACTGTTACTAGCAGAACATAAATGCAAATAAGTTGTTTTTTTTTTTTTTTTTTTTATATAGGACACGTCAAAATGACTCCACCTCACCTGATGGTAAGCGAAAGGCAGAGTCTCAGGACTGGGACCACCACCACATACACCGATAGTGCTACAGTGGCGGCCCTCAACTTGACGGCCTCATCAAATGCTTTTTCACGCCCCGCTTAAAGGCCCCGGGACTATAGGAGGAAGGAAACACATGCGCCGGTAAAGAATTCCAAGCCTTTATGGTGCGGCAAATAAAAGAGGCACCGAACCGCTTGGTTCTTGATGGAATTGATGCCACCGTGTGCGGGTGATACCTCAGTCTGGCACGTGTAGTTCTGTGTAGGAAAGGAGAGGGCGGGATTAATTGGAAGAGCTCATCGGAACACTCGCCATGGTAGAGACGGTAAAAGACTGCCAAACACGCTATATCTCTACGTAGCTGTAGAGGCTCGAGGGTATTCGTGATTTCTGGAATCCCAATAATGCGGACTGCACGTCGCTGCAACCTGTCGAGAGCATCTAATAAGTACTGTGCAGAGCCATCCCAGAGATGAGAACAGTATTCCACCCCGGAACGGATTTGTGTCTTGTACAAAAGACACCGCTGCTCCGGCGTGAAAAACCGCCTCACCCTGTTCAGGACTCCGAGTTTACGCGAGACCGTTTTAATGATGCTCTCGATGTAGTTTTTGTTGTTCAGCTTGCAGCGAACATCCATGCCGAGTATATCGAGATTGTCCTGCAGTGGTAATGGTGTGTCCCGAAGAGTAGGGAGCGGAAGGAAAGGAGATACCTTTGCTGTAAACGCACAGGCCTGCGTCTTCTTGGCATTGAACTCGACCAGGTTCTCAGAGCCCCATTGAGAAATGTGATTCAGGACCCGGTCAAGCTCAGTGACAAGAAGCTGCCTTTTTTCCTCGATGTCAGCCTGTTTAGCCGCAGGGTGACCGAGATAACGCCCATGCACGGTACTATCATCTGCATAACAATGAATGCTGCCTACTGACAGCATGTCATTGATATGCAGAAGAAAGAGAGTGGGCGATAAGACGGACCCCTGCGGTACACCAGCATTAACCTGCAAGAACTCCGATGCTTGTCCGTCGCAAAGCACTCGAATTCGACGCTCCTGCAGGAAGCTACCAATCCAGTTGCACAATCGAGGAGGTAAACCAAAGGCAGGCAGCTTGGAAAGAAGCGACTTGTGCCAGACTCTATCGAAAGCTTTGGCGATGTCAAGGCTGATAGCCAGTGACTCGCCGCAGGCACGTACCCTGCGGACGCCCGTGACATCAGTGTAGGGGATGTAGTATTCCATACCCAAACTGATCTCACCGGCGACAGCAACAGCACTTTCCGATGGGGCCCTATCCCTAAAGCAGCGTTCAACCCACGGGATGGACGCAAAGTAATGACGGAGTCCATCCCAGTCTGCTGACGAGTAGTGCCAAAGCCGTCGCTTCCCCTGCACGGGTCGAGGGGGAGCTACAATGGGCACCTTGGAACAGACCAGACAATGATCGGAGTTACCTAAAGCGGCATCCACCGACACACTGTACTGGTCTGGATGACTCGTCAGCAGAAGGTCCAGCAGAGAGGGCGCTTGACCTGATATTTTTGGTATCCTGGTGACCTGGCGTACCAATTGAGTCAGTTCATGCGTGAGAGCGAATGCGTGGGCGGCTCTTCCCGCATGGTCTGTTTTGGCGGAGCCCAACCAGGTCTCATGGTGGGCGTTAAAATCCCCCAAAATTACCAATTCCGCGTTCGGAAACCGCTCCTGCGCATCATCTGCCGCCTGACTCAGGTATTCGAAGAGTCGAGTTGTCTCGGCATCTCCTGTGTGGGAACGGTACAGGCACACATAGATCTGGCTCGAAGAGCCATGATCTACGTGTACCCATAGGACGGAGAGGGAGGGGTCCTCTAGGCAGCGCAAACGGCGACAACAAACATCCGCCCTAACAAACACGCACACCCCGGCCTTCGCCCGGAAACTTTCCTCAATAACGTAGCCGGGGTAAAGCAAGTAGGTCGTGTCGTCAGGGCGGCGTATTTGTGTCTCCGTTAGAAACAGCATTGCTGGCTGCGCCGTCTCAAGGTGGTGGTGGACAGCGTTGAGGTTTGTATGGAGTCCACAGATGTTCGTGGACTCCACCTCAAAAAGTACATTTGTGGGAGAATGTCGAGCCGCTGTATTGCCGTTATTTTTTTCAAATTGCGCTGCCATGGATAGGGAAGAGAAGGCGTGAAGAGGAGGTGATTGTTATCGCAGCACCGCGTGACAAAGCGCAGAGATTGGTTCCGTCCATGGAAATGAGGCACGGCGGAAATCGACCCGCCGGACGGAAGGGCCCCCGTACCCTCCCGAATATGGTCGCCGGGTTCCCACTCCGGTCACCAACCGGCACGACGATCCATATCGGGATTATGCGCGACCTGGTAGGGCAGCCTTCCGGGGTGGTTAGCCCCAGTTGGGCCCCTGTACTATGCCGCGGGCGGCCAGCGGCACCACCGTTTCTACAGGTCTCCCTGTCCGGCGGGTCGATTCACGCCATGAATCCCCACGCCATAGACTACACCAATATCCACTGGTCCCACAAGTGCTGCAACAACCATCACCTCAAGCCCCGGCTATGTACCTGCTGAACCCTGAACGCAACCCAACCGAGTTAAAGTTAAGAACGTTGTTAACATTAAAACAAAAACATAATTGGAAAAAAATATATTTTTAAATTCGCACTGAACTGTTCAGCACACAGTAAAGTTACCAAGTAACATTGACATGAATTGAAATTAAACATAATATTACTTTTAAAGTCTTGTATTCATACGATTGTTATGTTGATGCAACCCAATCACCAGCGTCATGAATAACTCTTCTAGTTAAGGTACAGATTAATATGTAAGGTAATCACAATATCGAGCCTAAACATTATACAATGTAAAAGAAAGCACAACAATATTATATATTACCGCTGTATAGTATAAACAATTTGTTCTAAAGGTTAAACTCATGGGTTGGGCTGTATAAAACTCATGGTTTTCTATTAATTTATTTACATAGTAATAGTTTACATATAATAGATAAAGCTACTCCAAATAAATTTCTGTGCATTCCTCATGTGGAAATATATTGATTTACAATGCAAACTATTAATAGGAAAAGAAATTGCGAAACTCTAACCCACTCAAGCTCTTAACATTGCTGATGTCTATTTATCTAAATTCATTTACGTGCTTAAGTATGTATTGCAAGCAAGGTGATTCAAAAGCTAGTACCAGAGTAAAATCAAATGCAAAAGTTAGATTGAGCTTACAGCAATGGAGTTTAATCTCTTCACTGGCAAATTATCTTAACTATTATGTAAGATCTTATAAATACTGTTTGGGAAAAATAAAATGCACATTAAATAACTTATTCACACATTTACCATAGCTGAACTCTAATGCTGTAAGTGCAAACTACACATTAATGACTCCTTTAGTATATTTAGTCTGAGGGCCGTTTCTCACTGTGTTTTTTAGTGAATTCCTCAGCATTTTTGGTGAACTTCTTCCTATCTTTGAGGAATTCCTCTGCAAGTTCTGCACGTAGTGGGTGCTCTGGCTCTGGATCGTTGACAAGGGCCACTAAAGCTTGAATAACTGAAAAATATAAATATATTAAAGCATTGGCATACTCCTTCCACTTTTATAATTGTTTTCAAATTAACAAAATGTTGACAACAACAATTAAAACATGGTTATGATTCTTATGAACAGTGGAGTAGTATTCAGTATTCAATAATACATCATTAACTTGTGAGTGGTGAGGTTGCTTACTTACACTTAATAACCACTTCCCTCTTTCCACCTTTTTCTTCTCGCCAATACTTTTGGACTGAAATATTTACCTTGATCAGTTTTAGTGGCAGGCTTCCAGTTCTCAGCACTGATGATGGGTAGGCATACTTGTCCTTTTTCATCAATATTTGGGTGATAGATCTTTGTTTTGAAGCTAATCTTAGGTGGTTTAAATGGATATTCTGCAGGGAAATTAATTTCAATGCGGAAAGCACCTTTGTTGTAAGGAGAATTGTCCTGCAAGTGAAAAAAAAAGATATGAGGAAATCAATGGCTGCTATTTTCTATACTAAACTGTGACCACTTTAACTAAACTAAACTGTAACAAATGAATACCATGCTTCTTATTTTGATATTTTGGAGGTCTTTGTTTCTATGTTTAATATGTAGGTATTTACAAAAAAGTCTACAAGTATGTTTATCCACATTCTAGAAACTATGCTTACTTTGAGTCTAGAGAGTGTTGTGTAGAATGTTTACATTAATTTATTTGTCTGAGGAGAATGGCTACCCTTTCATACCCTATCCTATACATTATAAATACAATAAAGAATCGATTTCATTAGGTCCATGATAATACTGATGAATATCTTTAGGGTACATATCATTATCTACTAAAATTGTTGTTGGTTTTATAATGAGTTATCACCAAAACTAGAACCCACAGTTATCTGATAACTGATTAATTACAATGATAACATTATCATATATTTGATTTTGTTTCTTTTTACACAATCAAATGTCTATGACTCATCCTGGTTGGATTATAATGTATAAATTCCATTTCTAGTTAATATAACTTGGAGGAAACAAGTTAATTGTACTTACTTAGCTTCTATAAAATTTACTTATTCACACTCAAATATTTTCAGTTGTTGCAAAATAAATTTTATACCCAAATTAAATGACCCAAAGAGAGCATAGTTTACCTAGCTTGTGATATTCATTCTAGAATGTGGATAAATATACTGTCAATACTTAAATCAATTTTCTTTTATAAATACCTACATAGAATAGACAGGAAGAAACAATAGGCATAAAAATATTCACACTGAATGGGAAAATTATTTTATAACTGATTAGGTTTACTACTGAACCTTATTATGTTCATTTTGTACAATAAATAAATAAGACTAGGCAACTTTTACTTAATGAATACTTACTGGAACGATTAATCCCTGCCATGTAAGAATATTGGATTCATCCACTTGTATATCCCTAAAGGACTTCAATCCTGACTGCCTGATATCATTCAACTCCTGTAAAAATAAAATGTTAATCGTACGCTCTGAAGGTGTATGTTATTGGAACAAAAATATCATAAAAGTAGTGAGTATAAGGTAGGTATTTCACCGATTTTTTTTACTGATAAGTAGGCCTAGAGTAGTAATAAATCCAATTCCACCATACTTCGACATATATTTGAGATTAAATCATAAGTACTAAAAATGAATAAAGATTATGATGAGAGTGCACATAATGACTTCTGATACAGTAATTGAAATGATGAAAATTAACCCGTTTCTAAAAAATGATGTCTCACCTTCTGTAATCTCCTCGTTGCAGCCATTGTATTAGAATCTGTCAAACTCCCAACCTATGATTTTACACCAGTATTCTTGATAAACTCAAGTTATTAGTTTATATATCGGTCCGCAATAACACCATAATTATACGATGGACACAAGATATAGTCAGATATAACGACAAGATGCTGAAAATTATCTGCAAAATGCGACGAACAGCAACAAAAATTTGCTGCGTTATGTTAGTTGACCACGATACTGTGCTGGTAGCTGTTAGTGACAGATTAATTAATTATTAGTATGTTCCTAAAAAGATTAATGAAACGTATCATATTTTTTTTATAAATTAAATTAATAGCTACATTTTGTTATATTTTATTTTGATCTAAACGAATTATTTATATTTAATGAATGAAGTATACTGTATATAGAAGCATCTAAACGCACTTAATCTTTTCTTGTTGTCAAATTATCCGACAAACTCGTTAAATATTTTTCGCGTTGTAAATCTAGATTCTAGAACCATAGATACTTAAAATTACAATTACATTTATTTTATTTAAAATAAGTAGATAGGTACAAAAACTGCGAGATTGGAGAGAAACACCCGGGTGTACTATGGGTCCCAAATCAACGATTGACATAATAAGTACGTCATCAAGTTCGGGCGCAGATCGAACCCACGACCCCCATGATACTCATTCCCTATTGCCAAGCGCTATTATATACACCGTTTAGTTAGGCAGCTATAAATACAGTATAGCTATTGCCCGCGGCTCCGCCCGCGTGGATGTCAGTTATCGCGACCAAACATAGCCTATGTTCATTCTCGAGGTCTAATCTATACCAAATTTCATCAAAATCGGTTCAGCGGTTCAGGCGTGAAAGCGTAACAGACAGACAGACAGAGTTACTTTTACATTTATAATATTAGTATGGATAGGTGTAGCTTAATTATATTTTTGAGCAGAAAGTATAAACAAAACCATATCTTACAAAAATAGTTTAAATTACACCATCGAAAAATCGCACCACCACCACGAGGCCAAAACAAGCCGATTTTAGCCGGACTCTCACTGTGTACCCAACCAATGTGCCTACTGTAGAGTAGCTTTCGTTACGCACTTATCTGCACATAATATTTGTACCACGTTAGCCTTTCATCTTTAACCTAGGTGCTTTTCCAAGTCATCATCACCTTGCGTTAGTTCTGTGGGGCGAGCACGAATTTTCTTTCGTATCGAGTTCGTAACGTGTGCGACAAAAATTGTATGAAATTTGTACAGCAGCGTTATCGTGCGTAAAAGGAACTGTACAAATCTCATATAATTTCTATCGCACACGTTACGAACTCGATTCGAAAGAAAATTCGTGCTCGCCCCAGTCGTATGGCCGAACCTCTTACTTACAGAGAGGTACACTTTCTTTTCTTCTCCCAATGAGGATCAGTCACTATTTTAGCTGAGTATGCAGTTTTATAGACCTAAAAAAAACAATAAATTCTGTAAAAAAATTATTTGAATCGGATCATAAATGACGAAGTTATAGCCATTTTAGTGCGGTAATCTCAAAAACGCTCGCCACCGCGTAGAAATACCCTGTGACGTCATGGCTCACCTCGTCGCGCGTCGCCGCCCGCCGCCCCGCGCCGCTATGGAGAATAAAGGGCTATTCGGATAAAATATTTCATGAATTTTTTTTAAATTATAGAATTAAGTATTTTTTCTTTTTTTTATACTACGTAGGTGGCAGACAAGCACACAGCCCACCTGATGGGAAGCTGTCATCGTGGCCTATGGACGTGTGCAACACTAGGGGTGTCACACGTGGTGTCACCAGGGGTTCTGTCTACCCTGAAGGGAAGGGGGCGACTAGGAAGGGGGGGGGGGCGACTAGGAAGGGGTGGAGAGGCTAGGAAGAGGGGGGGAGGAGGGGTACAGTGAGCTCTGGCTACCCTACTTACCTTGGGGAACACAACACTATGGTTATTATAGCTGCGGTGTTCTGTAGGGCGGAGGTACTACCTCAGTCAGTCGGACTGTTCAGATCGGACGGGAGATACGGTACCGTCGGGTCCCACCTATTATTAGATGTATTAAGAATATTTATATGAAATATTTCTTTCATTTGTAGTGGTGCGATAGCATTTTAAGGCATGCTGGAAATCAAGTAGGTACTTATATAACCCGTGCGGAAATCCCCACGGATATCACCCCTGTCGGCCATCGGAGATAAAGATTAAAGACAAAGACAAAGATAAAGATAAAGATAAAGATAAAGATAAAGATAAAGAGCAAGAAGAGGACACCGTGGCTCGTAAACCCGAGGGGACATCTTGAAGCCGGAGAGGGTACGGGTCAGCCGGGGTGCGAGGGACATACCTTTTGGGCAACCTTATGTAACCTCGGCGCTAGAAAACCCGAGACGACATGCGGTTTTAATCAGTTCGATTCAAACATAAAACGCCCCGGTTGGGGGTGTTTTTATTTTTGTCAGTCCACCGAATTGACTGCACCCCGCCTGATGGTAAGCTGAGGTGCAGTCCTAAAAGTAATGGACATCATTTCATCAAAACTTGAACACTTTCCCAAATAACGGATGTCTAGGTATACAACCACTCTACACGAGGTACGTTTATTTTTAACCAGAAGCAGCTGTATCAAATTTCGTGCTTCTTACTTTCAAAATAACGGACTTTCATGCAACCAGCCATCGCCTATTTTACGCCTTTAGTAGTGAAATTTTGAAAACGCTGGTATACATGTATATTTATTTCTAATCAGAAGTAGGTAAGTATATGAAATTTAATGCGTCTAACATTGAAAATGAAGAACTTTCATATAAATGTTTATGCCTTATTTTGCCACCTTAGGAGTAAAAATTCTAAAAATCCGTTCTTAGTGGATTCCTACAACATAAAAAGCATCTACTGTCAAAATTTCAAGTTTGTAGGTCCAGCGGTTTAGGCTCTTCGTTGATGTATCGGCCTGTTTATCAAAGGGCATCGCACACGATGTGAGCCATGACGTCATCGACAAAAATCCAGCGAGAGTGTGCGTTTTAAAATAGCCGATTTTAAATCTTCGATAACTTCGTCATTTCTGGTCGGATTTTAATCATTTAAAAAACAAAATGCTTAGAAATTTGTAGCGCATACGTTTCATTAATTAAAAATTAAAAGTTCTGTTATGTGACTGATCCTCATTCGGTTTTTGTATAATTCTTGGCGGATTATTCTCAATGAAGTATAGGTTAAAACATAGGTTGCAGAAATTGTATTTTCATTTGTTAGATCTGTTGGCAGTAGAAGGGGATTAAATGAGGTAGCGTACGGGTCCAAGTACATTACCCTGAGAAACACCCTGAATGAAATTCAATGACACATCATTTGCAAAATACGTAATTACACGTTATACTAATATATGTTAACGGGAATTAACGCGATCATGGTGTAGGTATATACATACATAGGTACCTTTGGAAAGCCTGACGTTTCATATTAGTACCTATAATCATGGAACGCGAAAGTTTAAAAGTTGTAGGTAATTAAACGTTTCTTTGAACCTATTAATGCAAACTATCTTTTGTTTTATTCGCAGTCAGAGCAATGGCAATTACTTACGGTAGTTATGAATGCTGGAACACCAGGCAAGAGAATCGTTTCACCATTATTTGCGAGTTTTCCTCTCTTATTAGTGAAGTTACTGTATGAAAAATAAAGCGATGGGTGCATATAATTCGATTCAATCTTACTGGATCCCTTTAGTAGGATGATATATTATACAGAAAAAAGGTTCTGCTAAAGTTATTTTTCGTATCTAATTCTAATCATTAATGGCCATGTCAATGCGAACCATATCACTTTGTAGGTGAAAGTACACAATAAAATATCACATCTCTTAATTTTTAGTTTATTTCTATTAACCATGAGTTACAAGTTTAAAACCACTGTTAAAGTGGTATGATGGGAAAAATTTCTGTTACTAGATACACTTGCATTATTCAACAGTTGTAGATAAATATGCTGTATATTGTTAAATTAAGCATTCCAGTATTGTGACATGTCTATGTCTAGAATGAGGACCTGTGACTTGGTACTATAGCTCAAATCACACTATTGCATATTTGTGGCAAGTATTTTTATGATGTCAATTTGAATTGATACTGATAGGCACTGAAATAAAAGCAGTATGCTTTGGGCTTTAGGTATACAAAATATGATAACAATCAACAGGTCCTCTTTATAAACGTTTAGTCGTCGCCGCGTTCGTCGTCTCGGCGACGATTGCGCGTGCGACGGTTCCAGCCCTCGCGCGGTCTCTCTCGCTGGCGACCTTCACCGCGCTGTTGACCACCACGTTGGAAGAACGAACCTTGCTTCTCGAAGATACGCTCGTTCGAGTCTACCAAGTTCCCAACCTAGGAAAATAAAGCAATACTATTAACACTGAAAAATTAATATGTAGGTATAAATGATACCAAACAAAAGTAATAACAATAATAGATTCCCTACTGCTCAAATAATTGACAGCCGATTAGTGATTTAAAAAAAAGAAGCCTGTAATTACTGTTACAGCCGAGACTTCCCTTCTTTTTTTTTGCTAGTAGACAAATTAATAAAAAAAGAAGCATTAAATAAATTCATTTTAAAAGTTACAAAAACAAAACTTTAATAAATTAATAAATACAGATACTCGCCAGTTATTTCTAAGACTACAAGAAAATTGAAAATTTCTATACATTGCGTATCGAAAAGAGAGAAAAAAAAAACAATTAGTAGTTTTTAATACATAATAGGCAAGCAAATACAAGAAAAAACAACCATCTTCAGGTATTAAGAAGTAAGAGATTTCCTTACAAGTTAACAAGTAGTAACAAGTGAGATAAATAGACTTTACCTTATCAGCCAGCTGTAGAGCCAATGCCTGCATTCTAGTTGGCTCAGAGCGATGGAGGATAGCACATTCGCTAGGATCGTCCAGCGATGCGAGCAATTCCTCGTTAATGATCATCTTCGAGACGAGAGAGTGGACACGTTGACGGGGCATCTCGAACATGTCCGCGAGCGACTTTAGCGACAGAGACGCGTACACGTGTGCGTACGTGAACAAGTAGGTACGGACAGACTCCTCGCGAATTAGCCTGCCAAGCATCGCTCGCACGTTGTCTGCTCCCACCATTAGGTCCCAAACCTACAATAAATCAAAGTGTTACGTGTACATGAGAGTTTCGTGAAAAGACAAAGTGTAGGTCAAAGGTAAAAACAATAAGATTCTGATGAATTGAGAAATGATTAGCAGTGCATGGTAACTGGCACTCATTCCACACTTGCAAGAATTGTTCAATGGAAAACGAATGTCGTTCTTTTAGAGTTGATAATCTATATCTATATTCTACTAGCTGTTGCCCGCGGCTTCGCCCGCGTGGATGTCGAAATCCGTTTCAAAAACTTTCCTATCGCTGAAGTTGGATCGAACTGCACATGTTGTGCGAATTTTATTATAATCGGTTAAGTGGTTTAGGAGTCCATTGAGGACAAACATTGTGACACGAGATTTATATATATTAAGATATACATAAAATAAATCTGTAACTGATCGGTTTGGTACAGTAAGTACATGGAAGATATAATGAGAAAAAAAAAATTGGGGACTTTATGAATGTAATAGATGCCAAAACAATGATTTTTAGAATTTTTGTCTGTTTGTCTGTCCGCACCGGAATTTGTGCGCGGTTGGATCAAAAACTGCTGGAGGGATTTTGATCAAACTTGGTACGATTATAGTTCTAGTTCTGAGAAAAATATTATAGGTGTATTTTAAGGTTCCTAAATCTTACCTTAGCATTCATCTTCTCATTAACTATGAAGTTAAGACAAGCTTTCCAATCTCCCCGTCGCATCGCCCTCGCGGCCGCCACTGCGTGTTCACGCATAGACTCCGGTGGGCCCACTAGCGCTTGCCGTTCACTGGCTCTCAAGTTCTGGTAGAAAGTCTTACTGATCATTCGACGACGGGCGTCAAACTCATGAGCAGCCATATATGGTATCTCGATTAACATAGCAGACACCAAATACACACACTCGAGTAGCTCTAAGTTGATGTGCATATGGAATGGCATTTGGCGCTGCTTCTCGATCTTCTCCTGCTCCTTGGAACGCTCGTGTTGACGTTGAGGCAGCAAGCCTTGAGCCAGTAATTCTTTCGGTTTACCGGTCATCATTAATTCCGCCAGACACCCGTGAGCTTCTTTAACGTTGCCACGACGGAATGCGCACAGACCTAGGTTAGCCATCGTACGATTGTAAAGGATCTGAGTACTCGGATCAGAGTGCTGAACAGTCTCTTGTAAATGAGACATCAGCAGCAGATCACGAGCTTGGAACCAATTATCGTGGAGCGCATGATGGTAGATGTGAGAAAGAATTGCGCGAGTTCTAAGTCGGTCAGTTTCGTCGTGAGCATAGATAAACTTGCAGAAGCGTTCCATCTTCTTGATTGTGGTCTCCTCACCTGGCGGAAGGTCCTTGCGTACAGCACGAGGATCAAACTTGTAATACAGATGGTCAATTTTACGTAGATACGCGCGACAAATTTCCTGTGGAGAGCCATCACGTTCAACCACCTGACATACGCGATCGATCAAAGCGGACACGCGGACCTCATCTTTCAATCTTTCCACATATTCGTTGGAGTGTGGATCGCACTCTTTGAGCAACTTGGTGAACTCATCATCGAGCCGCTCAAGCGCGGTCAGCACGCAGCCGCGTACTTTGAACGGTGGTGTTACCAGCTGCTCTTGCTCTTCAGTGAAATTTTCACTGAGCACCATGTCGTCATGAGCTAAAAGCAGAGTAACCATTTGATCTACGTTCTCAACAAGCCGCGACCAATACTCAGGCTTCATAGCATCGGATACTTTGGGGTTGTAATCAAACAGGGCTGCAACAGTAGCAGCGCGGAGTTTGAGTTGCAGAGCATCCCCTAAATTGTGCTGTGCGGCGACAGTACGCAACTCGTGAAGGAGTTCTAATTGAGCGCGACGGTCAGTACGCTTGCGGCCGCGAGCTGCGCTGATCTCACCTAGTTTCTTGACTACCAAAGGCGTATCAATTTCGCTGTCCTAAAATAAAAAATAAAAATATAAACACATAAAAAAATACCATCCTCACATTTCAATGACATATTTCAAATTATAGGTACCTTAGCAAACATTTTAGGTTTATCAGAAATAGCTGCGCCTTTTCCTCCTTTAACCGTCTCCCATTCACCGCCATCGTCGGCTTGGTCTTTCTTAGATATCTTAACGGTTCTGTCACGTCTAGTCTTCGTTTTGCGCCTGTCCTTTTCTTCATCGTCTTCTCTTTCGGTGGTTCTCTTCAAGAAACGCTCACGGAGAGTAGCAGCTCCACGATTTTCATCATCCGAGCTTTCGGTGGAATCGGAAGAGCTGGAACCCCAGTCCATGGAATCGGAAGACTCGTCATCTTGGGGTGGCGGGCGACGAGGAGGCTCAGGTGAACGGCGAGCGCGAGGTTTCTCTTTAACTTTCTCTTCATCGTCATCAGAGTCATCAGAAGATGAAGAATCTATGAAAACGTTATGTTATAATAACAACTAATTTAGGTAGAATAAAATTTCAACAAAATTTAATAAAACACAAGATACCTTTCTGCTCTTCATCATCATCTGGCAAATCTGGATCTTCACGGAACTTACTTATTTCACTCTCAAAGTCTTTAGTGTACTTTCTCAATTTTTGCCTTAATGATGTCAATGCTTTGCTGTTACCTTTGTTCAGGGTCTTTCTGCTATCACGGTCAGCCCAAGCAGTTGACACCCAATCATCCAATTCTACGAGTGCCCTAATGAAGAACCTAGGTGCCACTCCATTTTCTTCCTTCGCTATAACAGCTGCAGCACGAGTATAGGCTTTTTGGAGCTCTTCGAACGAGGCAAGAGCTGAAGAGAAGTCTTTAATTTTGCGATGATTGCGTAGATGGTGGATATGACCCCCTATTTCTTCGTAACGCTTTACTTTCGACGGGCGCACAATACGCTTTGTGTCTTCCTCATCATCACTGAACTATTTGACAGAAAATATTCTTAAATTAATTAGTAATTACAAAATATTTTTAAGTAAATGTTTATTACACTTTTATAAATTCATTTCAGAGGTTTTGTCCACAATGTATCTATATTAAATTATAATGAAGATTATGAGTCACTAGTCATTTATGTCCTAACAATTACCTACTTGTGATGTAAATATATAAGTAGTTTCTCAATTTCGTCATAATATTATCACATGTTTCATCATAGTTTGTTTATATGCCCTATTGTTTGAACCCTGCATTATGAAATTTTGTAATGGATTTGGCAAATAATAAGTGTTATTTTCCAGAAGGCGCCATTGGGTTCGATCCCTGGCTAATCTACGCCATCCTTGTGGTAGGTCCACCACACCACCACAAGGATGGCGTAGATTAGCCAGGGATCGAACCCAATGGCGCCTTCTGGAGGAGGCCTATGTCCGAGGACAACCTGGTCAAGATTCAGATGCTGACTGATGTTATTAATAAGTTAATGTTACGTAAATAATAGATTGTAAGCATTAGAATAAGATTTATACATGTAGACCAGTGAATAAAGGCTAATTTAATTTAATTAATTTTAATTAATTAATTTAATTTTAATTAATTTTAATTAATTAATTTAATTTTAATTAATTTTAATTAATTAATTTAATTTTAATTAATTTTAAGTGTTATTTTTATTTTATTTAAATACAAGTGAGATCTAACGCTATTGCTAACTTACGGGTTTCCCTCCCAGCATGGTCTGTGATCTGGTATAGGAAGAGCCACTCGCGATGGTTGCCATTGATCCTCGGGGCCCCTATACCAGAGCATGCCAAGTCGACTTGCAGTGCAACAACTATTTCGACCCATCATCTCGTGTGGCTACACCGAGCATCGCAAAACACAGCTAAGCTGCTTGGCGGTACGGCTTTGTAAGCCCAACAGGTTGTAACTACACACCCATTGAACCATACTGTGGTTGAAACCTACCACCAGTATGTCACCTATTTAGCACCACCCAGGGGTCTCATGTAGGGATTCGCAATAAGGTACCCTCCTACGGAAATGGCTGACTCAACCCCCAGCTTGTAATCTGGATTTTGGAAGGCAAAAAATATAAGAACCACTCCTTTTTATGATACACTATATTAGTACCACACAGTTGTTACATACATACGAGTATGTGCACACATAATGTACAAAAATTCACACAATGTTACAAACCACAGGATCATCAGATCTTTATGAAAGCAGGCATGTAGCAGTGATCTCTTTGGTGCAGCCATGATAACTATGTATTGGAAAAAGGAACAGAGGTGAAGGGATAATAAAAAACCCGAATGCATAAGAAATTAAAAACCAAAAACAAGTACCTATAGATGTCCTGTGGTCTAGAAATATAACAACTTAACTTAACAGTCAGGTTCCATTGATAAATTAGATTGGCTGTCGAATAATGGATCCCAACGAAAAACATAACCCTTCTTGGCAGTCGGTCGGGTAAAAATTAAGTTGAAATTATTACTCTGATAAAGGATCATATCTATACAAAGTCAAGATTGCAGAAGTCAAATAATATTCCTTTTTACGAGAAATGAAATAATAGGACTTTATGCTTACCGTATAGGCTGGTGCGGGGGCACGTACTACTGGCTCGTCTTCACTAGAGCTCTCAGACTCAGAGTCTGTGCCCGTGGCGAAAAATCGACTCATGTTTGCTCCTGAGTGTTTATTTACCTGCAATAATAATATAGACGTCACTGTAACCGTACATTCAAGCGCGAATATAATAAGATTTCCACTGAATTATGAAACATATTGAAATCGTCCGGGTCATAGAGGTTAGAACTTTCACATTCAATTTTAAGTGTACTTGTAAGGTTAGCCCACCTTCTATAGAACGATAAACTTGTTATTTTGTTAAGGACTGTGTCGATTACTATTAAAATCATGAAAATATCATGTAATTCTGATATTAGAGGAAACACCACAGCCTGCCCACGACGCACTTCAAACGTCATAAAAACTTAAAAACCCATGAATGAAGATTTATCTGAGTTTACATTTCATGTAAAAAAAACCACAGATATTCATAGACAAGTGACCACAGGGCTTTTGGCGCCAATGCCGACAAGACCCATAGGGGTTTTGTAACATCTTCCAAAATTAGTGTATTAATGTAGTTATTGTGTGTAAAAACGGTGGATTTTTAAACATAAGATCTTCGGCAACGTGCACGAGTTTGGGATAGAGGTATATTACCATATATCACCGTGAATAATAAAATTTTATTGTGCTTTGCAACGTTGATTCCAAAACTCCATAGAAGCCTTTAGTAAAGTCTCCACTATTTTACTGGCGAGGAAACGGCCATCAACATTACTTGACTTGACTGTTGACTGAAAATGACGAAAACACTGTGCAACTTATTTTGCATCCGTAATTTTATTCTAACTTTTCATAATATTTGCCAAAGTAGGGGGAAAAAAGTGACCATTGAATAGACCATAGACCAAAGATATTATTTAAGTAAAAAGTAGACGGGTGAATCTACTCAAGATTATTCTTCGTATGGAAAAAAGTATTTTCACCTATTATTGCGAGAATAGTCTTTATTTTAAGCTAGACATATAAATACATCAAATTCATGCTATTTTATAGTTAAGGCACGCTGAATATTTTAATATTTTAGAAAATTTTTGCAAATATAAAAAAAATAGGGTTGCTGAGTTGCTGATAATGACGATCTATGAGAATAATGACGCTGCTGTCGAAAAATGTAATGACGGATTGTTGCCGACAGTGACGAATATATTTTGAAGTTAAATTATTGATAGGAATAAAAATAAAATGCATGTATAAAAATGAAATTACCTTTAATATTAATTGCAAACATCAACTGTATAAAAATCAACAGCATTAAACTAAATAAACAATAACAAAATATACATAAACTTCTCGATTGATGATTTAACCAGATTCAGTGTTAAATTAAAAGGATCAATTTTATTCTCTCTCCAATAGACTCTTCCTTCTTCTTTTGGCGATATCTAGAAATTTAATGCGGAAAACGTTAGGTAAATGTGCTTTATAATATACCAACATAAAAACATTTCATATTAACACATATTAAATTACAGATTTGATTCTTATTAATTTTACTTTTACAGAAAACTAAATTGATTTAACGTAGAGTTGTAAAAAACTCAAGTCTTCTAGTCTTCATTTCGAGACTTGAATCTTTTTTCAAGACAAGGACTCTTTAGTCACGTGAGTTCCGAGTCCTTTGAGTCCTTTGAGTCTTCAGAGTCCTTTCGAGTCTTAAGTTCTTTGAACTAGACTGAGTCATGAACTTGAGTTGTTTTATGACATTATCCAATAGATAGGTACATAATAGGTAATAAGTACCTAATAGGTAATAGGTGATACCGATCTGAGTGAACATATCTTATGATTAATCTGGCAACACAATAAATGAGTAAATTGAAATGTTAACGGAAAGATGGTAAGCAAATAACTATATTTTTGTTACACAAAAGAACATAATGTTGTCAGTGTCAGTTTAAAATCGCCAAAGTATATTTGACAGAGATTTAGTGGGATCCAATTGACATTTTAAATTGTTCAGAAGAATTTGTCACCTTGTCTGCTACAATATATCTGATGGCGGCTGTACTAAAATAGTCTATCATTTATAAATAAATAATACTATACAAATTATATTCATTGTGATTTTAATGCCACTAAACAACCATGGATTAGGAGGACTCAGTCATGAGTTCTTTTAAAAGACTCAGTCTTTGAGTTCTTTTTAGCAGGACTCAAGTCTTTTTACAAAAGACTCAAAATTCTGTAGGACTTGAGTTCTCAGTTTTATTTATAAGACTCGAGTCCTCAAAAATAGCTCAAGTTCTATTAAATGAGACTCCAGGACTCGAGTCTTTTACAACACTAATTTAACGTAAACGAACAGTTTCTATTGACATTATTTACAACCAGCTAAGTACTATTTTTTAAATGACTACTCACACAACATCTACATATATATAATTGCTTGGCCCGATGACTGACTGACTGACTGGCTGACTGGCTGACTGACTGACTGATTCATCAACGCAGAGCCTAAACTGCTGGACCTACAAACTTGAAATTTTGACAGTAGATGGTTCTTATGTTGTAGGCATCCATTTAGAAAGGATTTTTAGAAATTCCACTTCTAAGGTGGCAAAATAATCGATAAACACCTTAAAAAATCGAAAGTCCTTCATTTTCAAGGTTAGACGCATGAAATTTCATACACCTATTTCTGGTTAGAAATAAATGAACACGTGTAGCAGCGTTTTTCCAAATTTTACCCCCCAGGGGGTGAAATAGGGGTTGAAAGTTTATATGGGAAGTTCGTCAGTTTTCAAGATGGAAGCATGAAAATTTACATAACGATGCTTGGTTAGAAATAAATATACACGTGTATCAGCATTTTTTAAATTTCACTACTAAAGGGGTAAAATAGGCGATGACAGGTTGAATGGAAAGTCGAGTCATTTTCAAAGTTAGACCCATGAAATTTCATATACCTACCTCTGGTTACAAATAAGTGAACACGTGAATCAGCGTTTTTCGAAATTTTACCCCCCAGAGGGAGAAATAGGAATAGGGGTTGAAAGTTACAATACAAATCATCATTATTAGCAACAGATGTCATTGTCGACTTGTGTGATGTTGCTAATAATGATGTTACCAACAATGACAAATTCTGGAAAGATCGCACGCAGCAAATGAAATAAGTAACTATAAGAAAAAACAAACAGTGCACGTCATTTGTTTCCAGAATACTTCATTATCGTTAATAAATAAGAGTATAACATGCACACATAATTAAGTTATAGCTTTATGTTCGAATGACGTTTAAAATGACAAACTTTGGAGAATGATATTCAACAACTTACCGCTGGTGAAAAAGGCGTCCGTTCACTGTAATGGGTGGCGATCGACTGAGTTACGAGGGGGGTGCGTCCCTTTAGCCAGATGAGAGGCTTCGGGTGCGTCCCGATTTCTTAAAATATTGAAAAATAATCGTGTTGCTGCTAATGACGGAATTTTTTAGAACATTGTTTGATTTTATTTTTAATTAACTTGCGACTTAATTTTTAAATATATTTTGTAGGAAATACCATGCGTACTTAGTCATAAGTAATAAATACATAGATGGGTCTACATTACTAGAGTTTGTCTAATGAAAGCTGAACCACGACATTTATTGATTTGCAACACCAGTAGACTGTAAATGTCACCTCCTGTCATTTCTCTGTGATTGCGTGTTGACATTACGATTTTGATACTTTGTATGTATTCACATCAAATATTAACGTAACGAGATTCCAAAAATATTTGCTTTTGTATTAGATATTTGTACTTTTCGACAATATTTATTTAATTAATATAATTAATTAAACCTAAGTGTGACTGATGATGGATCAAGCAGCTCGGATGATGGTAAAGAATATTTGGAATCTAATTTTGATTATACTTAATGATATTTTTTTCTAATAAATGAATTTCGCCTGTTTCCTATAAGCCCGCTTGAAGATAGTTTTTAGTCTGGAATAACACAGGCAATATGTCTTGCACACGTTCATAGGCCCCATTTTGTCCGTGAAATATATTCCCAAGGGTAGCGGGAACGGGATTTTAATTTCACGCAGGCATTAGCTAGTTAGTCTATATCTCCACTACATCTGCGGTTTTAGTCGGTTCGATTCCGACATAACCATCCCAATGGCCAACGGGGGTGGTATTCGTGGGGATTTCAACATGAATAATCCTACTACCTTTGCCCCCGATATTCCCACAGTACCAAACTCCCACGCAGGCGAAGTCGTGGGCAAAGGATAGTATTTAATAAAGAAATCAAAATATAAATAAGAATAACACCAAATAAAGCGCAATAAAATTCTTTAAAAATATCAGTTAAACTATAATAGGTACATACTTTTTTTTCACGATCAAAATGTTTTTATCCAACTATAACTGGTGATACCTGCCCTAAATTTTTTAAATTTGCCGCGGTTTTGTTGGTCCAGCTTTCATTAGACAAACTTTATAAAAATATTTATTTTATGCCATAAAATATCTAAAATCTAGCAAAGGCGACATATGAAATATTGTAGTTTTCGGAGGATTTTTTCTAATAGTTTGTTATTTTGCAATTTAATCACAGAAAGGTTTTGATTGCTTCTAGTAAATTTATTTAGGTTGTAGATTAACAAGTAAAAGTTCTGAATTTGTTTAATTTATAGGAGTCGTAAGGCGAGACATTAATTTTGGGCCTCTTGAAGATCCACCCAGACCCAAGAACATAGAAATAATCCGTAATGAGAAGTTATTTACCTAGGTAATGTAATATTGTTAAAAGGAGGAAATAATACCGGTTAATGGCAATCGGCTCCGAAATTCAAGGACGTAATATTAATAAATTATATTTGTGAACATCTGCTTCAATATTTAGTCGATTCGAAATTGTAGTTTGCAACGTTGTATTCAAGAAATGATAAATGATATTTTAATGTAAATATTATTTAATTTTCAAAAAAAATTCAAGAAATAAATCAAATAATCCTAGTTGATTATTGATTGGTCGTTTTAAAGTTGAATTACAATAAGTGATTTACAATTTACAATAATCCTGTAATCGACTAGGTACAGCTTGTCTATTTAGTCGTGAAAAGAATGTTTGAGGAACTAACATTAAACATGTGAGTGGCAACACCAAACATAAGTACGTCAGTTGTCACTGTTATCGTCGAATATCGTGTAGTGGACCAGTTTTCTTCTCGTATTTTTTATTGTTTTCATTAAACTGCAATACATTGATACCAAACTACGCATGAAAGGTTGAGAAATGAGTAAAGTAAATCAGAGTGGTGCATGGGAAGTGATTTTTAAAGTTTTCCAGCGATGAATCACGGACTACTAAGCTGGACAATTTTATGGGATTTGGAGGACGTTTATGGGCGAACAGCATCTTTGATGGGTATGTAATCATGTTATTATTTGTTTTGAATCTATCGGAACTTACAAATCTACTGAATTTACGATTTGAAGGCAAAACAGGCAATGTTTACATTCAATATTTTTAGGTTAGAAAAATATTTTATAGTAGGTCATTTTTATAGTACGATCTAAATTTTTGATATTATGATGGTACAAGTCGTTCAATCTGTTATTGTACCAATTTTTTTATTTGAAAAATTGCTTCAAGTCAATAACTTGTTGCCATTCAGTAATTAATTTTATTAAATGATTATTTTTACTCTTTACAGGAAAATCAAAGAGTACAGTTGGCGGATAGTTAACGAAGGTTTTAAGAATGATGGAAAGTTTGAAACTCCTGGGAAACACATGAAAGGTCGGCCGAAGAAAGAAATGGATAACTTTAACATTGGTGGTGACAGTGGTGACTGTACTGCTGAAAGTGGCGACGAAACGCATTTCAATATTTAATATTTGGAATCCGGAGTGATTATTCTTTGTAACTGATTGAATTTAATAAATGATTAAGTTTGAGTTTGAACTAACTTTATTCTGGATCTGGTTCAATAACTTTATTCTAGATCTGGGTCAAAACTTTATACTGCACCTGATTTAATAAATAAAACAGAAACAATATTATGACTGCATAATGTGTTTTATTTTAGTAACTCATTTTACTAGGAACGAACTTCTAGTATCAAGATTATTTTAGTCGCACTATATAGGGTTGCTACATGAAGTTCAGCAGCGCCCTCATTTAATTTCACGACTTTATAGACAAGCTATACTTTCAATTCAAATATCATTTGACAGCCAGCCTGACTGGATTATTCTGGTCTGGCCACACTCACACAAAATTATATTGCTGAAGTTGCGACCGACGTTTGTATTGATTTGTACCTATATAATATAATAACACAATCTAATAATTTGACGAAATAGCTATCTAGGTACTTGAGTACGTACATACTCGATGGAGTTTACGAGTTTAATCTTACCTTTAACCAAGAACATATGTCGTACTTGCCTTTTAGAATCAGATACAACAATGTTTATGAACATACAAGACTTGATAGAACATGAGATGAACAAGGTTAAATTAATTGATATTTTGGTTTTCCTAAATTGTCTTGAAAACAACGATGAAGAGAATTGGCCACAGGGAATATGTGCTTCGTGCGTATCTACAGCTTTAATGGCTTATAATTTTAAATTAGACTGTTTAAAAGCGAACAGTACATTGTCACAAATTCTTATGATGCAGTCGCCAACCAACCTGCAAAGACCTGATATTGATTCTATTGATATTAATGTTGTCTATCAAGACCACGAGTATGATGTACCGCTATTTAGTAATCATTCGACATTAGATTTCGATGCCACATTGTCGGATAATAAAGAATTAACTCCACTGCCACCTGTTACTGAGATAACTGCCACTGAGCAACCGCCTAGAACTGAAGGCGAGAAAAGGTATGCTTGCACCTTGTGCGCTAAATCGTTTACAAGACTTTATGGACTCCGATACCACATGAATAAGCATACAAATGTTAAGAAGTATCTTTGCTCTAAATGTGGAAAGGCCTTTTTTACCTCAGGTGGTTTAAATCAACATTTACGGTCACATAGAGATGTCGCACAATTCAAATGTGGTTTCTGTCATAAAACCTATAAATCTAGACAATCACTTAAGGACCATTTTCGTGTTGCTCACTCTAGTAATCGGAAACTATTTGTTTGTGTCACTTGTGGCAAACGTTTTACTGCCCGATCATCATTGATGATGCATCACAAATCACATAATGGGGAGAAGCCATTTCCTTGTCCTGATTGTTCCAAGACATTTACTCGGGCAATATATTTAAGAGCACATAGCTTGATTCACTCAGGTCTGGAGAGGCCAAAGCCATTTTTATGCTCTCACATTGGCTGTGATAGAAGTTTTCCAACTAAACATTCTTTGTTAGTACATATTGCCCATGCACATGCTACTGAGAGGCCTCACAAGTGTGATGTTTGTTTAAAGGGCTTTGCTACTCCGTTTGGTTTAAAGACCCACAAAGAAACTCATGTGAAAAAGGAGATACCGTGTGACATTTGTAATAAGAAACTATCGAACAAGAAGTTATTGCAGAAACACATGAAAAGTCATGATGTAGATGCTAATGACATGATATTAGAAACTGTAGTTGATAATGTTTTCTTTGATCAGGTCTATTAGAGGTTATGTGATATTGTGTATATTGGACAACATAGGTCATTCAGGTATATGTTGTACTTCCATTATGAGAAATAATATTAGTCTGGAGATGTAAATCCACTGTTATTGTCCCACCATTATTAAAGCTAATAAAAATTGAAAAATTGAAGCTTTTTTATTTATGCAAGACTATCAGTTAAGTACTATTTCTTAGTTTAGGCAAATCTGTCCTGTATAATTATTCGGTTCTAGGAGTACAATGCATTGATAACTGCATTTAGAAGTTATAAATTGCACCTTCTAAGAGGGTTTTGATGTGGCAATAGCAACTATAATTCCCTACAAGACCTAGTAGACCCTACTAGACATTGTGGAGGTCTTCCTGGAATAACTTGGTGCACTGAGGTGCCTTGTATTCTGCCAAACCAGGGTATTTGAGAAGGATGTGAGATGTGAGTTGCCATTTTGTGTTTTCAAGCAGGCAGGCAGTCTACCATTATGCCTAAATCACATTATGTTCATGTCAGCTCAATACTCTTGATTTAAGGCCTTCAGGTACTAACTGAGTAGTTTACAAAGTTATGCTGATGGAAGTGCTAGGTACCAGGTACCAGTTACAAACAGCTGCTTTTCGCCCAGAGCCTCCATAATGGCATCTTGTTTGCGACATCACTGCCGTATGAAGTATGAACCACTATTGCAATTTATTTTGGTTGATAACATTGCCCATATTGAAGGTATGTTCTGGTTAGGTTTATTTGGTATTTTATTTTTCATATAAAGTATTATAAAATAATTGACAATGTCAAAATAGTCATCAAAATTCTACTTGGTAAATTCTAGTTGGTCTAATGCCTGGTTAATGTAATTGCAGAATTTAAAAAATACTACACATATCCTTATATAAAGTACCTATATGATAGGATTACACAATAAACAGGATGGAGTGTGTATGAAAAGTTTGTAATGTATCAGTGTAACTATCATGAAGCAATGAATCATCGTCATGTAGCGTAGATGAATCAGGGACTTCTAGTAAAAAAGATTATAGAACCAAATAGTATTATGAACATTATAATATTTTATTATACATCCAAATATAGCAACGTTTACAAGCAACAAATGTGGTGATTAAATTAATTACACATTTCAAGTTCTGTGATATACAAATACGGGAACAGCTGGTCTGATAAGACCTCATTACTGTGTACTAAACTCATATCAGTAATGAAAAACGCAATTAAATGTAGAATTCACATCACCATAAAATAATCTAGCAAATAAATTGACTTTATAAAAATATGTATATTATTATTATTGTAACTTATCTACAGCAGGCAGTGAAAACCTTGTGTTTGTGACATAAAATTATATAGAAGGGACCACCAGGACACAGCTGGTGCGGTCTTTGCTTTTAATTTCATTCATTTTTAAAGTGTAAAAATGAATTTAATGTCTTACTTCAGTTTATAAGTTCAACATCAATTTTGTTACAAGCTTTTCAGTCATGCTGATTTTATGGAGGTTTCAGCTGCTCAATGCTGTGACCATTTTATATGAGTTCACATTATCCTATGCACTGAGGTATTCAAGATTTATGCACAAAAGCTGCAAATGTAATGCCTGTGAGTTTTACGCTGCCAACTAACGGTAATCTTAACAGTTAATTGGCTTTGGTATACATATTTCACTGTCCAGTCCATTACATAAATGATGTTCCTCTGAATGTATTGCACAAAACACTATTACACATACAGAGCATATCAAATAATATTTAAACATACATTAATAACCAATATTTTCTACATTCAGTACACTACTATAGATTTACTACTAAAACAGCAAATTAAATATATGATAAAATAACTGATTGCAAATTTTGCTACATGTAGTACCTATGCCTACTATTCCAGCAGACAGATCAGACAGATTATTAGATATGATGCTAGAATAACATTTGGAACAGTTTAAGTATTACTGAAAGGCTGTCCATACAGCAGCTCGAGCAATAAAAGTATCATAGTTAGCTATAATTTACAGTTCTGATTCCAATAATGAAATATAAGATCTATAACTACTATTGATAGTACCTTTATCTTCAATAAAAAAATCCTTAATGAAGCAAATTACATTTATGCAGCACACCAGTAAAGTAATAATATTAGAGTTGACTGGTTTATTAAAAGCCAGTAGTGGGAGTGATACAGGGTACAACAGAAGTGCTATAAAGTTCTCACTATCTTTTTAACTTTCTTTTTGCAATCTTTGACACAATATAAAATTTGGGGCTCCTCTGTACACTTATAAAATATGAACCCTTTGCCAGTAAGTATTTATGAATGATGTATTTAGACTTCTTATACGCTACATTGTTCAAATATTGAAGCATCATAGACTATTTACCAAGAAGTTTGTTCATTTGTTTGTTTTGTTTGCCAATCTTGATGTCAGCCACTTCGACCTTGTCCTGTATTGTATCTATTAGGTCAGTTTGTTGTTCTATTTCATCACCCAGAGCAATTCCCAGACCTTTGAGTCTTGTAATGTGTTGAACCATTTCATCAAGGTTGGCATCCAAGAGTTCATTAACTCTTTGGCTGTCTGTCACTGGTGCTTTTTGCTGAGTGTCTAATTCATACAAACGGGTTGCTGGATGTGATCTGAAGCGGTCTTCATCAGTACTTTGACACAAATTATCTATTGTTTCATTTAGCCTGCTACTACTTGGTGCTGCACTCTGACTGGCCGAAGACTGACTTCTGGAAGGTGTTTGGTCAGACTTACCGGAGATATAGTTTTTCAGGCCATAGAAAACAGATTTTATGCCATTTAAGTGCTTTTGGCTGTAATTCAAATTTGTATTTATTTCTTCGAGACGCTTGTTTGTATTTTGAAGGACTTCCCGCTGGCGAACCAGCTCTTCGGCCGTGGCAATACCGATTGTCTCAGATTCACGCAATAATCCTAAACTACGATGCGACGAATCCAAAGTCCTTTGTTCGATTTCTTTTTGTCTTTGCAACATGGCCTGACGTTGTTGTTCCAAGGCTGTTATATGGCTGTTACTACCATACTGAGTCGGTGCTGACTGAGCAGGTATCCGTGGCAGTCTATCTCTAAAGCTTTGGACGAATTTATCATCATCGACATCGTCATCTTCGAACAATTGGTTGGGATTGACGTAGGCAGACCCAGACATTGTTATAGAACTTTCTCCGTTCTTCGTTATTCTGTTATTTTGTGGTTGAATATGATATTTACACTCACATTTAACGCGGTTAAAGAAAATATTAGAGTACGTATTAACTAGATAGAAATTATTGGTATTTACAAGCACATTATCCTATTACGATTACGTAGGTGGGTATTTACGCGATTTAATCAAATTGAATGAGTGAAAGTACGAAGTCAGGAAGTGAATGAATGAATGAATGAAAGTTTGACATACTGTGTTACTATTTTATTCTAGTTTATTTATTTGCAAATTCTAAATATTACAATGAAAACTATATTATACGGTCATTTTGGGTAACATTGAATCGCAGTGTAACTTTGAATAAAGTTGTGAAAAAGATTTAAAAATTTATTTCATGCAAATGTTTTATTGTTTCAATATTATAACTGCCTAAACGGATCGCCATAATGTTTTTTAACAAACGTAACGTAAAATATTAAGCTTTCAAAGTCATAACTTTGTAATGTAACCGCCTTTTTCGAGTGAAGTTCTTAGTAGTGTTTGTTAGTTGAATTTAATATCGGAATTATTTGTACAAAACATGCTGTAAATAGGTATGATTGGTGTTTATCTTTAAAATCTATTAAAAAAATTACTATTTTTAAATCGCTGTCCGTACATGGTGTTACATAAATTGTCGATCAAAATCGAAGTGATTTGGGTAACATTGAATGGTTCAAAGTTACTCGTGTCTTATAAAAAGTTTCAGTTCTAAGTATGAGGACCCCTAAAATTGATTGCTTTTTTTTCTATTTTTGTGTGAAATTCTTAATGCGGTTCACAGAATACGTCTACTTACCAAGTTTCAACCGCATAGGCCTTATAGTTTCGGAGAAAAGTCGGTGTAACATACGGACGGACAGACATGAAGAATCTATAAGGGTTCTGTATTTTGCCATTTGGCCCTAAAAAGGTGGAAAAATTTGTATTGACGATGACATTTTGTTCATGGAAAGTGGTGATTAGTTTTGTTTAAAAAATAAAATGTCCAGAAAAATTATTAGCAGTCATTACGATTTTGATCTCATCTGATAGCTAAATAAACATACAATTTATTATGTTGTACACTACGTTCCTGCTTATCTTACTTTATTAAAAAATATAAAAATAACAATGTTTTTTTTTCCCACCAAATTGATCCGCCTTGTTTCATAAGACAAGACCACGCTATTTTTCACAGGTAGGTACATCAAGTTAGTCATGATTTCATAGATTGGACTTTTTTTTACAAGAATACATCATTCAATTTTATCCAAATCTTAAAATGTTTGGATAATAAAGGTTTTTAAATCCAAAAAAATATATATTCAAAGTTACAAAAAACTCGTGCTAACTTTGAATGTGAATTTTGGGGCAAATTTTGGGCAGTCTTTTTGTTTTTTCCATAAATTTGTGGGTTTAGAAACATAAACCAACTCAAAAGAACACTATTTATTCTATATAATAAAGATGTAATAAATATAATCAGAGAGTATAAATTAATAATCCGGTAAAAATGTTCAAAGTTACCCAAAATGACTGTATTGAAATGGACTCCTAAACCACTTAACCGATTATAATAAAATTCGCACACCATGTGCAGTTCGATCCAACTTGAGAGATAGGATAGTTTTTGAAACGGATTTCGACATCCACGCGGGCGGAGCCGCGGGCAACAGCTAGTATACAGTATAAATAGTTTGTAATTTTTTATGTTCAATGCAAGTCCCAAATTCAATAATTCTTTTATTGCTGCTATCGAAATAATAAAATTGCCGCAATTTTGATAATAATAAATATTTTATAAAATTATTAATGCCTGAGACATTACTGGATGGACTATGCCATATCAAATAATTTGTGAATTTGTTGTTGTTGTTTTTAGGTCCCCTTTGAGGTATGAGCGGGTTGCGGGAGACGCGGTTGCGCCAGCTATAGATAAACATGGAGGCCAAGCCGGGAAGAACAGCTTGATCCAAATACCTACATGTCTGTATCTCACTCTCTGTGGGCCGACTTCTCTTTCGTGTATTTGTACAATGTTGCTATCTTCTTATTAGTATCTCCTAGTAAATTATAGAAATAGACCATACTAACCAAAAATGCAAGTAAAATGATTTATAAATAACTCTATAGTTCGACTACGATTATTAATGTGGAAATTGAAAAATTATATGCCATTTATTATGCATGATTGGGTTGTTGAATCAGGAAATCAGTGAATTAAATTCCCATTGTCTATGGATTCAGTGCGTAAGTGTTTAAACTTGTTTAAATGGTGATTTCTTGCTTAGAAGGTTATCATACTTAGAAAGAGAAGTCGGCCCACAGAGAGCAAGATAGTAAATACAGACTGAGCATCAAGTAGGTATTGGAAGTGAGGCCTCCATGTTTATCTATAGCTTCATGGCCGTCGCGGACATATGATTGGTCCGTCACTAGACGGACCAATCAGATGTCCCCGAGAGACGTCTTGTAGCGAATCAATGTTCCGTTCGTTCGTACTTTGAATCATTTGATTGGCCAAGTTACGTGCCTGTATCTTGTATCTGTAAGTGAGTCATGTAAATAAAGTGCTATAGATAATACAGATCGGTGGACTTAAAGGTCTTAGTTACCAGGTCACAAAATTCCAAAAAAAAAATAGTTGACTTGTCTTGACACTTGACAGAGTAGAGTTGACAGTTAAGTTGACGTTAAGTTGAACATGAATGTGTTGATGTTGATGTGTTGTGAATTTTGATATTTATATCAAACTGAAACTAAACTAAACCTTAAAAATAGTAACCAAATCAAATAAAATTTGATTAGAATCAATTAAAAAACTAATTTACATGACCACCGTACAAGATGATGGCTAACAAAGGTACATTATTCATTTATTTCATGATATTTACATTCAAGGTAGGTGGTATGTATTGTGTCCAATAATTCTAATATATTGTATTATATTAATTTCCAGCAATGCCTGAAACAGAAGACCAAAACAGAATAAGGTTTCAAGTAGAACTTGAGTTTGTACAATGTTTGGCTAATCCTAATTACATTCATTGTGAGTATTTTGCATTGTGACTTAAACTAGCTATAATTTGTAAACAATTTATGGGAAGGCCTGAATTTCAACAGGAAGTGGACTGATAGTCATGATTTAAAATACCTTGGGGAGTCACTCACTCTCACACTCAACAAGTGAGTGACTTTGGCATGGGTTTTATTGTCGAATTTGGGGGTTAAAGGGCTTGGCATGGATTTTTTATGGGAACTACTGTTCCCATAAAAAAGCCATGGAAAATAAAATAAATGATGACAATCAAATTCATTTTTCATATTTATACACATAACATATTATTTTGTAAAGTATACTACTTTACAAGAATTTATTATAGGGTGATGATATATTATATTCATTTATATGAGTGTATTCTATTGAATTGAATTGCAGATTTTGTTTGTGTTAGAGAGAGTAAAGATGGAGAGTAGAGAAGCATAGGTAACCAATTTACTGACATTGATATAACATTGTATTAACACCTATGAAATATTTGCATTTTCAGTTCTGGCACAGCGTGGTTATTTAAAAGAGCAGACATTCATCAATTATATCCGCTACCTACAGTATTGGAGAGAGCCCGAGTATGCCCGATATCTCAAGTATCCAATGTGTCTACACTTCTTGGAGCTGTTGCAGCATGAGGCATTTAGAAGAGAATGTGTGTCAGCCCAGGTTTGTGGATAAGTACTTTTTTACCGTACAGACCATCTGCAACAACTGCTTAGCCAGTGTCCTATGTGTGGCTAGAATCCCTATTAAATTGAATTTCCAAGTATATAGACACACAATGAATGCATGGGTTATCTTTATTGTATTCTTGGGGTCAAGGTCCTGCATAGGTCTCTTCAGCTAAGCTGTAACTATAAACTGCAATGGACAACACAGTGACTGATGATGATGGTCTGATGGCACATCACTTTATTAATAATCAGAGACAAAGGTGTGCACGTTTCTCGCCTTGCCTCAAGAGGAGAGGTTGCTACTTTCCAATAAGCCATGATTGCCAGCAATTTTGTCTAGGAACTGCATAGTTTCATAGGTACTCTGCAATACTGGCACATTTTGCTCTGTAATAGGTATAGTTAGACCGACCAAGAAGAATGTTTATGCAACAAGTCAAGGAAAAGTCACAAGTTAGGTTGTATCAGGAGGTGACAGGATTGGCAGAGAATAGAGTAGAGTGGCGATTACTTCACTGACAAGAGCAGTGCTCTTAAGTTAGAGAGAGAGAGAGAGAGAGGTCTAGTTAGGAGACACTATTTTAGTATATATTATTCTGTGTGACAGGATATTCCTGTCACACAGAATAATATGTAAATGTATAATATCGTTCAAATTCATATTGTGTATCTTTTGTGTAAGAGAATTAAAAAAAAATATATTTTTTTCCAGGTATGCAAATTTATGGATGATCAAGCGATATTACTGTGGCAGCATTACACGCGACGGCGTACACGTACGTTACAACCGCCAGACGCTCCTGCGCCGCCCGCCCCACCGGCACCTCCGCAACAAGGACCTCCACGGCAGCAATCATAAGTCTTCAACGTTGAGCGATGATGGACATGTTGTGTTGAGCGAGTGATGTATAAAAGTTTGATATTTAAAAGTAAATGAAAGATGTGCGACGAATTTGGAAGTCGCAATATAGGTCAAACTGATAAGTGTTAGTTTTAAGGTTAAGTTAATAAAGGATTTTTTTAATATACTGTGTATATTCTCACACTTGTATATCCCCGAAATGATAGGCAGAGGTGTAGTAAGACCTATATTCAACTGTTTTATATTATAATAGTGAGCCTTATTTGTCGTCAATCGTTGTGTTGCACCTCTGCAACACTAGGACACTGATGTGCTTCGTTTTTATTATCTTTCCTAAACACCCTTTTAAAGTCAGCTAAAGCGCCAAGCTCCCGCTCACCGCATCGGTAGCCCTGTATTTGTAGCGACACATTACCTTGGCATTTCTAGTTTATTAAGTTATGGATACTTACAACACTAATAATAGGTGTGATAATAAATGTAATCGGTCATGAAATCTGAAGGCCTTTATTCTATTTGTTTCTGTGGCTACAAAGAATCACACTACTAAATACTAGTCTTGAGTTACTTGACAAACGGGTGTATGGGTCGTCGTTGGCGCGCCATACACATTGCTCGTAGAGTCAGGTAGTACACTAGTTCTACCAAACTCATCATGCTGAAACCCATGCAGAGTCCCAGCAGACCTCCCGTGTTTGCTGAAATATATAGTTCCGTAGTTAGTTGAAGCCTTACTTTGTCGTACGAAAATTATGTACTTATAGGAGTATTCATTATGGAAGTTTAAACCGGCACCAACCGGCACTTACAAAACGTCAAAAATAAAACTTATGTTTGGTAAATGGACCACTGCACCGGATTGAAATGCGGCCCTGTTCTAAGAAGATTCTGGCAAAAAAGTTAGCGGGCTGTTTTTTTTGTATATTCAATAACTCTTCCTGGGGGCAGGGTAGGTCTTTATAATCTTAAGTTACGTAAATTAAAAAAATATATGCTACCCTCCTTCCTAAAAGTCATAAGATCAAATAATCAACGCAAATAATTCCATATGTAATAAGTCCCGTCCCAAAATGGAGTCCTCTTTGCTTGCATCATGGTAAAAAATATTTTTTGTGCAATCTTAACTAAACCGGTGTATGTTGTAAAAATAACGTGACAAGATTTAAATAACCCACTGGCAGCAAACGCGTAAATACGCCGGTGCTTAGCGCATCAGAATACTCACAAAGAAATTCTGTCAATCCGAATATTTCGCCTTTAGTAAATCTTAAGAATGTGCTGTCGTCGAAAAAGAAATGTATGACCAACATATTCTGCCTGAAAATATAGAGACACTGTATTAAAAAGTGATGTATGATCCCTATCAAGGTAATTGGGGTCCAAGGCAACCTCACACCTGCAAGGCTGCAAGATAAACATTTAAGGGAGCGACTGGCAATAAATAAATAATAAATATTCTACGACATTCTACACAACGCTCTCTAGACCCAAAGTAAGTATAGTTTAACTAGCTTGTGTTACGGGTTCTAGAATGCTGATAAACATACTTAAATACCTTTCTTTTTTGTAAATACATACTTATTATACATAGAAATACCCAGACCAATGCAAATAGACATATTCATGCATACAAATATTTGCACTGAGCGGGAATCGAACCCGCGCCCCCTGCGTAGCAGTCGCATGCACTACCTCTACGCCACAGAGGCCGTCTGCGTCCAGAGCCTCGTCCGTTGTTTAGTAGGTGAACCGACTTCAAAAGTTTTAGTAGAGTCCTGTACGCTTGTGTGCTGAAAAATATGCTTACGTGAAGTATTCAGGTGTCCTGTTGCCGAGGTGCCTGGCGAGGGAGGTTACTAGTGAGTCCTTAAGTGGCGCCCAGCTGAAGCGTTCCGTGTATGCTATTTCAGTGCAAGCCGGCAAACACTCCTGACACATCATATCGCGATCTGTCACAGGTAGTTAAAACATTCCACATTATATAGGTAGGTACAGTCAACAACAAAAGTAGCTTAAACATTGAATAAAATAATGTGATTTGAAAATTGTGGCTTCAGTTTTTAACTAGACTGAAAAGATATACCTAACACTGTGGACATCCGCTAAGCGATAGACAGAACGCTCTACAAAACCGAAGAAAAATATTTTAGTTGAATAGTAGGAAACACCGACCGATGACGCGACGCGACAAAAATTAAAGTTAAAAAAATGCCAAATTAAAGGCCGGGATTGTAGTAGTAAATATCTATTATACATAGAAACACCCATACCAATGCTATTAGATGGGCCGTGTGCTCGTCTGCCACCTAAGTTGTAAAAAATAATGCAAATTCATGTTTGCAATGAGCAGGAATCGATATCGCGACCTCTGATTTAACAGTCGAACGCTGTGCCGTTACGCCATAGAGACAACAACAAAGCTTTACAACCTGAACATATTCCAGGTTGTAAAGCATTGTTGTTGTCTTATTTGCTTTTATGGGTGTCAATCAAAGTAGGCAACAAGCATGTAGCGCATTAGCTTATAGGCGCTCGTAGCACTAGCCTCGTAGCATGGCGCTGTAGACTCATGTCCTGAGTGCAGACGTCTGAGCAAGAACAAACATGCAAAGTGAGCAATCAAGTGAGTTATTTAGGGCGCATGATCGAATGTATTTCAATAGTCGAAGGGTGTCAGGACATTAGTCTAATACGACTCCGTAGAACCGTGCTACGACCGTATTATTGAACTTCGTTACCCGAGTCTCTTCGAACAATTCAATCCTAGAATAGGGTTTCAGTGATGTAATCTGTTTATTTTACGACCAGTGAGTTTCCTAAGTTTCCAATAAAACATTATACTCCATTATGGATGAAAGGGTCCTTCCACCCTTTGACGGTACAATGCCTAGTACAGTCTAGACACCTAAAGGATCTCCGGAGAGTAGTGTCATGGTGTTAATAAAGCAAGGTTTATCTAGGCACTCTGCGTGCGGCCCTATACAGGGCCACTTCGGCCTCAGCTGTTATTAGTTGCTGGCAGCAGCGTCTCTCCGCCGAGTGAGGCGCTATCGCCTCCGTTTCCCGGATGCACCGCGTGCAGGTCCGGTCCACTCAAACAAAATAATTAACAAAAAATATAAAAAAAAATTCTCTTCTGAAGATTACAACAAATTAAAGCTCCATTAATTTCATTGATTTATTTCGATATAAATATTGTTCATAAGTTTATTAGCGTGTAGTCATCTTTGGGGGCGACTGTACCTACTTCCTGTACTTCCTCAGTCTGGTAACTCCACAATTCTGTATTTTCGCCTTTCTATAAATATCTCTCTCAATCATTAGAAGTTTCCCACACAATCATCTTTATTAGTATAATTTTTTATTAATCTTAGGTGTTGACATATTACCTACAGCTCTACATTTTTTAAGACTGGCATGGCACTTACTTGGTATAATTTTACTCATATTTGCATAGCATTTTGCATCATCTTTTCCACAGATGGGCGTAGTTTTATTTTCTGTGAAAAGATTTAAAATTCTTATAAATGAACAAAAATATCGCAAACTTTCATCAACTTATTCATTAAATTCAACTACATAGGAAGTAAGTAGGTGCGTAGAATATGATAGCATAGTAGGTACCTAACTTAAATTTTAAAAAGATGTGCAGGAACTTACTGGGCATATAATAGTAAACACATTTGCACACGTCTAACATCGCCCTCGCTTCACATTCCATTTGGCAGTTCTTCAAAGTGTATGTTCTGTTGAAAGGGCGAAAAAAAGTACAGTAGGTACAAGTGCTCAGCTTAACACCCTATATCAAAATAAAAACCCGAATATGAATTGAGTATTTACCTACCTGAAGAATACAAGTTCCTTTTCACTGGAAAACAGACATAGCCTTTTTTGAATATCAATAGTACGAAGGGTGGGATTCGCATCCAATATTTTGGGACAAATCGAGATACGCCCTTCTATACCAGGCGAGTAGATCTCACCCAAGTTTCTTAACTTCGGCGTCTCCGTTGGATTGTGCATCAGGATCTAAAATACCAAAATTATTTTGTCTAATAAATGAAAGTAAGTATTAATTTAACCTCATTCAAAAGAATACTAAATTGGTATCTACTGATATAGATTTTCTAGTCCTAAAAAACGCAAATGATATTTACATGCATAAATAATCTATGTAAAAGGATTTGCGAAAATGTACCTTAAATCCAACACTTTTAGTAGATGCACAATAGTATTCCTCTATATTAGCATCCAGCACCAAACTGAGCCCATGTTGGGTGCCGGTACCTGCAAAATTGTATACTTATTTCAAACTAAATTCTGGCGTGTTATTTGGGCCAACATTATTTATCGTAGGTACTCTTTAAAATTACAATTTTACCTGTATTTTAATTTAGGTGATAATATTTTGCAACACTTAAATAAACCTGAAAAATCATGAAAAAATATTGTTGGAAGTTTACCTTTAGGCCTCCATGGAAAACCGTTCTGTGGTGCATCAGCTGGATACCCGTCCTCAGGAGTCCAGTCAACTGCTGGTGACGGAAATGTTATGTTGAGATCATTCAACGACCTCCTGAAAATTATGCCTATATTTTAGCTTTTTAATAGGAGGATGACTACAAAGCTACAGCGAGTGATGTCTAAGTATATCTGGGGATTTCCGCACGAAAAAAATAAACGTATCTTTTTTATCATAATATATTCCTACCTACCTACCGCTTTATTTTTGCTATGTAGGTAGTGGATGAAATGAACTATTGCTTATAGCTAATGGGTGAATATTTCATTTCATGCAGATTTGCTGTTTTGAAAAAAAAATAAAAATTTGCGCCAAAATATGTTCTTTATGTAGTTTTTGTAAAGTATTTAATAGTAGCTTCTGAATCATATTGAAGGGACAGCAATACCTCTTTTATCCTTTGAGATATGGACGTTTCTGTTTTTTGCGAAAACGGTAGTGAGACGTGCAAGTAGGGTAATTAGATCTCAGGCTACGGTAGTGAGTTAAATTATAATGGTAATTAGAAACAAAACAAATGTTTGACAAATCAGCCTTTTATTGAGAACGTAAGTCATGACTGGTAGGACGCGCTGGTCGAAGACCTTCGTTTTGAGGAATTGCGGTAAGGGTGAGATGAAAACCTGAAGTAGTTTGTCAAAATAATGCTACCCAACCTAACTGAATCCTTCGGGCGACTTCTTTCTCGAAGTTGTTTCTGCCAAACTGGATGAGCTGCCCAAGGTATACATATTCCTGAACAACTTCGAGGGTCTACCCTTCGACGTCAAATTGGTCTCAGTTCGACGTGTTCATTGAACATAATTTTGGTTTTGTCCAAGTTTTTGCCGAGATCGACACGTCGAGAGGCCCCAATTAGGCTTTGCAGCATCTCGCCAGCTGGCTGGCGAGATGCTGCAAAGCCGATCTGGCTCCAGTGACTCCGCAACGCGTCGTCAGCGAACCGACGGTGTATTCGCCGATTATGTTGAGTCCTCGTCAAGTCCAATCCAGCGTCTTAAAGATGTCCTCCAGTGCGTTAGTGAACAATTTAGGGGATATGACATCCCTTTGTCTCACTCCCGCTGTAGAGTTTTGGGGTTCGTCTTCTGGTCTTGTAGCTGGAGCTGGACGGACATGGTGGCAGTGTCATATAAACATCTCATTACCTCGATATATCGCCAATCGACACGACACCGAAGCAGAGCATCTATAACTGCCCAGGTCTCGATGGAGTCGAAGGCTTTCTTGTAATCCACAAAAGCCATACACAGCAGCGGCTGATTGTACTCCTCGGTTTTCTGCACAATCTACCGAACAGTATGGATATGGTCTTCGTTGCTATAGCATTTTCGAAACCCGGCTTACTCTGGTGGCTGGAAGTCATCGAGCTTACTAGCGAAGCGGTTTGTGATGACTCTCGAGAACAACTTGTAAATATGGCTCTGGAGTGAGATGGATCTGTAGTTCTTCAGTAAGGCCTAGGCGACAAGGCCTTACTGAAGAATAGTACCACCACCGCACTTCCGCTCTATGCCTTAGGTGTTAAGCCCTGGATAACGGAATTAAAGAGACTCGCTAGCTCTTTCAGGATTTGGGTTCCACCTGCTTTTAGGAGCTCCTTAGTTATTCCGTCATCGCCAGGGTACTTGTTGTTCTTGAACTGCTTCAGAGCCGTCTCTATCTCGCACGGCTTGACATCGGATATCTCCTCGGTGTAGTGGCGCATGAATGGGGCTCTGTGGTCTTCATCAGTGTGTCTCGTTGGTTTAATCATGCGTGATGCATACAGCTGTCCGTAAAATTCCTCTACCTCTTCGAGAATCTTGAACTTTGAGGTAATAGTGTTGCCATCCAGTTTTAAGTTTCGTCAAATGGGGCCTCCCAAACTGCTGAGCGAAACATTCGACCCCCGATTGCTGCCTCTATTTGGCAAGTGTTGTAGTGTCGGCGGTCGCGTCGTATCAGTTTTTTAATAAGGTGGCTGAGGGATCTTCCATCTGACGAAGATGACTGAGTGGAGGGCTGATCACGCCTCCTCCTCATGAGTTCGAGAGTCTCGGGTGAGAGTTTGGATTCTAGCTGTTTGCATTTTCCAGGAAACAACTTCCGAGATACTTCTTACAGCGTTTTGACCACTGTATCGGTCTTCTCATCAACAGTGCCAGTGGTTTCCAATATTGCGAAACGATTTTGATGTTCCAGTTGGAACTGTTCGGACCCCAGGGCTGCTTGGAGCGCCGTGCTGTAGGTCGGAGAGTTAACTTTATCATACGGAACATTTCAGCCTTGAAGTTGGGGTTTAGAGAGCCTCGGACAAGTCTGTGATCGCTGCTGGTTTTAAACTTGTGGATCATCATCTCTAAATATATACCTACTTACTGCCAGTGATGAAGAAAAGCTGGTGATGAAGAAGGAAAAATCATTACCATTCGTTATTTCTAATTACCATTCGAGTTAAAAAGAATGGTAAATAATGGTAATTAGACGAACAGTAATTAGATTTGCAAGTATTTTTATTGAAATAGTCCAGTTTTTAATAGATAAAGACCTGATGATTTTACCAGCGTGTAGAAGATCTTATATTGGATACACCTGACAAATAATTATACAGAAGTAATAATTTGATTACCTTTGAAAATGCGAATGGTATATAGAAATATTCTGGACCACATCACTTTTCGAACAGGAGAACTTAAATTACATAGCCATACTTGGTCTTTGACGCATGTCTTCGGCTCTGTAGTATAGTGTTGACTACCGCCGTTTAATCTATGGTCAGTCTAGAGCACAGTTACGCATAAATACGAAAATATCGGATCTGAAACATCGTTGAATGGTAATTATGGGTCAGGTCAGGGACATTTTTCAAAGTCGTATTAAACTACTTAAATTTGTTCTTTCGCACACAATATTTACTTACAATATAGATTAGTTATTCTATTAACCGAAGATGTATTTAATAAATCGTTCTTCCAAGAGATTTTTTACCAAGATGTACTAATGTATTAAAATCTGGAGAAAGGGACACCGATGGTAATTAGATTTTCGGGTTGGTTTTTGAAATTTGGAGCATTTCTAATAAAATACAAGGGGTTTTCACTGTTGCGCCTAATAGAATGCAACGTTAACTAAATGAAAACAATATCAGGTAAAGAATTCGTTAACGTTTAAGGTATTCTTTATCGCCGGCCGTGTAATCTGCACGAAATGAAATATTCACCCTAATAGCCTTAAGATAAAGACCTTTTGAGAATAGTGTCAACCTAATAGTACGGGAGGTAGCGTTAATTCTAACAAGCAATCGATAGCCAGTTGATATTCTCCACGATAATAGAGCTTTATTAATACATAACAGAGTTGGCCGTCAACCGGTCTGGTAGCGGTCTAGTCGAAGGTGACACCATGGTAAAGTTGTCAAAAAAAATTACGCTCCGAGCAATCATTTGCCACGTGAAACTTTATATGGTGATTCCTGAGGTCATTTTCAACTGAGAAATAACCGTCAGATGTGGTGTAGAGTAGAGGTTATACGTCAGTCGCGTATATATTAAACCAGTGCCGATAGTCTTTGAGACAAAATAAATTTATAGTAGGATGAAACCTGTTGGAAAAGGATCAGAATATAACAAAAATGAAAGGAAAAATTAATTACGGGTGATCTGAGGTCGGGAAGTGGGGAGGGGGGTGAGTTTTAAGGGTAAAAACGGTTTATCTCGATTTCCGGCAAAACTACAAGTCCTATGGAAAAAAGTTAAATGACAAAGTTGTAGGTAATAAAGAGACCTATAACTTTTCATTTACACTTTTTTCACATAACCTCAAAATGTATGTGAAAAATTCAAATAATCAAGTTTTTGGTTTTTTATTTTTATCTTAAGCAAAACAAATTTGTTTTCCACGAAATTTGGTGAAAACTTAGCTTTTTATGTCCTTCAGACACTGTATTTTTTTTGATTTGAAATACTCTTTTTTTCAGCTTATTTTGACTAAATATCGAAAAACCACCCTAATTTTCAATCGAAAATTCTCACGTCAAAATATCAGCTTTTTAAAAAAAGTCAGAGAGTTTTTTGTTCTCTGAAATCTCTTCTTTCTGATAATGTAAAAATACATATACATTGCTATGGTAAATTTTCTCAGAAAATGCAAAGAAGAAAAACTCGAATTCGAAATTAATATTTTTGTATTTAGTCATTTCCTGAGAAAATTTACCATAGCAATGTATATATATTTTTACATCATCAGAAAGAAGAGATTTCAAAGAACAAAAAATTTTTTGACTTTTTTTAAAAAGCTGATATTTCGACGTGAGAATTTTCGATTGAAAATTAGGGTGGTTTTTCGATATTTAGTCAAAATAAGCTGAAAAAAAGAGTATTTCAAATCAAAAAAAAATACGGTGTCTTTGGGACATAAAAAGCTAAGTTTTCACCAAATTTCGTGGAAAACAAATTTGTTTTGCTTAAGATAAAAATAAAAAACCAAAAACTTGATTATTTGAATTTTTCACATACATTTTGAGGTTATGTGAAAAAAGTGTAAATGAAAAGTTGTAGGTCTCTTTATTACCTACAACTTTGTCATTTAACTTTTTTCCATAGGACTTGTAGTTTTGCCGGAAATCGAGATAAACCGTTTTTACCCTTAAAACTCACCCCCCTCCCCACTTCCCGACCTCAGATCACCCGTAATTTATTTTTCCTTTCATTTTTGTTATATTCTGATCCTTTTCCAACAGGTTTCATCCTACTATAAATTTATTTTGTCTCAAAGACTATCGGCACTGGTCTAATATATACGCGACTGACGTATAACCACTACTCTACACCACATCTGACGGTTATTTCTCAGTTGAAAATGACCTCAGGAATCACCATATAAAGTTTCACGTGTCAAATGATTGCTCGGAGCGTAATTTTTTTTGACAACTTTACCATGGTGTCACCTTCGACTGCTCCGCGGGTGCGGGTTCTGACGGTCAATTCTGGTATGTATCAATAAAGATCTATTATCGTGGAGAATATCAACTCGCTATCACTTGCCAAAAAAAATTAACGCTACCTCCCGTACTATAAGAAATAGGTAACTTCTTAATAAGCCAAAGAGTGTCACAATCAGTCAAAGATTAACTCACGGGTGCCTGAACATTTTGTTTCGGTGCACAGCGTTGAAGGTGCAGCATAGCCCCTCGTCCGTAAGCTGTGCATTGAAAAGATCCTCACAGTTCACAGTGCTGGAGTCCCAAATACATTGCACTATCATTTCATTACATGGCTGTGTAACCTAAAACATAATTTTACTAAATTACCTAATGTGTTAAAAAATGAATCTCGCAGCCTCCGTTCGCCAATTATTTTATTTTATTTATGGGTCAAATATCAACATAAAAACATTTAAAATATTGATAACTACAATTGACAGTATGCTTATGGTGCGATCTCGCGTTGAGTTGCTGTGGGAAGCTTTTTAGAGAAATACGAAGAGGAGAGAAAAAGGAAGTGGCTTTTTGAAAATAATTTTGTTTTCATCATTTCTCGCGATTTTTTTCTGTTTGATCGTACAATAAACGGGGTTTTCCTGGTAAAAATATGTTCAACAACTGACATTGATAAGGAATTGCCTGGTGTGGTCCCAGTCGGCGCTCCCTGCGATGTCGTCCTCAAATCTTGCTGAGTCTTCTCTTGAACTGCATAAATTTCTCAGCAATTTCCTATCAACTGGTTCCCTGTTATATACAGTATAGAAATCATTACATACGAGATATTCTAGGATATTTTGGTACTAATAAAACACCGCTGATTGCCCAATAACACCCATTTTTTCGTAAAATACGGATTATGACTTACCCATCTTTTACATATCGTTCAGCTACAGATTTTTTAGCTTGGTTAGCGTTGCAAATCGTAAGGGCTGGAAACGGCAATTCTTCAAGTGCCAAGTTTTGTGGGTTAATGCTCACTATCATGGGCGACAAACGCCATTTTGCGTAAACATTCAGTATGAAAAACCCCGCGCATACCAGTGAGAAGCCGAAGGCTGACAGCCAAAATAACCTGAAGAGATAAAACTACTTTAGACCTTAGAAAGCTTTCGAATTCAAATATTTATGAATTCGATTCTAAAATAGGTTTCAGGTTGGATGGTCTGCAGCTGCAACATGCTATCATGTGTGAGCCATGGTTCAAAGATATTATTATTGTAATTGTTTAGTTTATAGTTACGTTACTCCAAGCAAGATCTCCATTGCCGTCTCGGTCAAATAATGGCCTTTAAAGTCATAGTGTATAGATCTCCTTCAATTCATGGTCACTCAGATGTCATCCCATGCGTATATACACAGGCCCGCGCATGGTTGCGTATTGAAGGTATGTATGACATAATCTGACGGACACCCACTACGACGAGATTTAAGTGCAGAACTCTGATATTTTTTGAAGGGGCGCAGCCGTTGTCATGCTCATGGTGTGTTGAGTGGAGACAGGTGAGAGAATTACTGGGAAGTGAAGTTCCACGCTGAAACCTTCAGGCACATTCTGAATAGAGAGTAATTTTGGAGATTTAGCTGTAGACTACGAGGACACACGAGTACACCTCTCCCTGGAAAATCCTTCGTGCCCTACACTAGGTATCTTCGCGTGTTATTCTTACCTTTCGCACCACGTTAGTTCCCGCTGTCCGATGTATCTTAGCCCATGTAATGTAGACGTTTGCAGATAGGTACTCAACTCGTCAGCAATAATGTTGGAGTCCTTGCTTGATGTCGTACGATTCCTCCGATTAGTTGACCTTTCCTATATTTGATTTTACGATAGTAAGATTAATTCACTACCATTTTCTTTTTAACTTGATTCTGGCTGGGAAGCATTACGTACGTGGGAAGTAGACGATAATGCGTTCTAGATAAATAATTCAGGACTAAAAAGTAACATTTTACACTACGCTACGATACTGACATAGGTACAATTTATTTCTTTTACTTTCATAATTATCTACTGTTGCCATACACGCCCGCCAGTGGTGAGTTCGTACTCTTACCCTGGCCTTTCCTTAATAGGTTTTAGATCTGATTGACATTGTGTGTCTAGGCTCTAGGCCGATTCTATAGCCTTTGTCTCACGTAATCGGGTGAACCTACAAAATGTTTATAGTTATCTTTTTTGGTAATATTATATTAAATATGCGAGAGTTTGGACGGATGTATGAATCCCACAATAGCGGAACTGGCCTGGATGATATTGGGTACAGATATAGAGTTTTCATCGTATAAATAGGTTTTTGTGGCTACATACTTCACGTTTACTTCTGAGTTTCGGCATTTTCGTGTCCCAGACATACCACGGAGACGGTTCTTGACGACCATGACTCCAATATGTGTGCTGTTATTGAACATACCAATAAAAATCAGTTTATTAACTTCCTCTTTTAGTTATTATAACGTTCACAATGCAGTGTATAATAAATTGCTTACCTTTCTAAATACGTCCTTAGGTGCTTTTCGAGGGCGTATACCAAATTCTTTGTTGGGGTATACCAGCATTATCAGAAGGAGCTACGTGTCGTCCAACGTGTGATGTTTTACAATTGTTACTGGGCTTTTTAGTCGTTCATGTGTGAAGTAATAAAGGACATCCAATTTATAAACTAATTTTCCAAAGCTAATATTTACGAAGTAATCGTTTGATTGCGTACTATCATTCATTTGATAAATCGACCTTGCACCGCCTTCATTCGCTTTCGATAGCAAAATTATATATTTCCCAGTTTCTGTCGTCCTACCTTAGTCCCGTAATTATGAGGTTCAGTTGAATCGTAAATTACTTAGTGAGACTTTAATTTTGTAACGTGTAATTGGGCAGAATTACGAATTGAACACTGCTAGTGAAAATCAGCTGATGTACGAATTCTTTGTCTTTGTCTTTCTGTAGGTATCAGACATGTAAATAATCGTGTCGCATGTATAATAAACCAATAAAATATAGCTCAGTTCATGTGTCAAGCTGATTGCTATTTGTTTTCACACTGTTAATTATAATTGCGTTTTTGTAATGTAAACACAGAGAATTACTCCAACGTTGCACTATCTGTTTAGAGATCTATGTGGTTTCGTCATAGCATGTCACGTCATGGTTACGAGACCACCTAGCTTAGTTCGTAACTTTTGTTTCAGTTCAATTATTATCAAGCTACGTGCATCTTTGTTGATCAAACTATGTTTGAATACCATTAACGGTGGTATTTTCCCCTATGTAACTTTGAAAATTTGTTCAGCTGCCCCTGTTTACTTTTCGACAAAGTAACTTTACATTATTGCAGTTGAAAATAAGCTTTAATCGTGATAATTAAGATAACATTAATGAAGCTCTCTACTCTATTCTATTTACTTTTATTATTTTATTCCTAAGGAAGTAAATGAAATTCGATTAGATTTAGTTTTCTTTCAGTTTCAATTTGTGTTTCCTTTCTGTCAAATAATAATACTGTGGTAATCCAATATTATTTCTTTAGGTACCTACACTGGATAGGTACCTAGTGGTAGTATCATCTCCTATGAATTTTCAAGTTATACGAACGATCACAGTGTTCGCCAGCATGACTCATACTAAATGATAAAAGAAGCTGTGAAATATCTTTCAGTCAGTTAGGTACCTACGTGAAAGTATGTGTAACAAGTTGTTGTCCTTCAAAAACTGTGTGTGTGTTATTATTACGATTTACGACAAATTATGATTAATCGGATATTAATAACTTTGAATAAAAGTGCCAATTCTTCATAAACGATAAGTTTACAAAACGATTCAATTAATGCATCATATTTTAGGTACTTGCTATGTACCTAGCCATGTGCGGCTAGCATGACGGAGATATAAGAGGTCGACAGTGATGTTATTGAAACAATACTTACAATATTTTCCGTTCTATATATTTCGTTAATAACGCATACATACAATTATTTATTATGTACAAAAGTTCGTTCAATAGAAATTTCTTATAAAAGTAACAAAAGCCACAAGACAGCTAAGATAGGCTAGACGCACTTACACTTTGAAAAATACCTAAAAAGAAGAAGAGATCGGAGGAAGAACAGTCTTCTCGACGGAGAACTGGCGCACCATCACGGTATACGCGACAACGAGCCAGCTGAGCGTCCAGGGAGCCCGAGGAAGGAAAGAGTCAAGATTTTCACCAGCGCTGCTGAGGACCGTGCGCGGGGGCGGCGTGCGCGACTTGCGCGTGAGCTGCTAAGTGGGCGGCGCGGGCGGCGGCTACTTCAGGGGTGTCGAGGATGCCGGAGCCGTCATTAGCTAATCTGATGTTAGCGGGCTGGTGGGCCTGGTTACCGCCCTGCCAGGAGGGAGCGCCGTTCCACTGGGATGAGGAGTCCCATTGGTTGTGAGCGGGAGCAGAGTTCCACTGGTTGGGAGCGTTCCACTGTTGAGAGGCGGGGGCAGGCTTGACAGAGTTGAGTGCGGCGAGGTGAGCAGCGCGGGCCTGGGCTACTTCTGGGGTCTCGGCGACGGGAGCGGGGGCACCAGAGTTCCATTGGTTGTGGGCGGGGGCAGCGTTCCATTGGTTGTGGGCGGGGGCAGCGTTCCACTGGTTGTGGGCAGGGGCAGCGTTCCACTTGTTCTGGTCATTATTCTGCCAGTACTCCTCATTGTCCCATTGGGGGTTGTAGGAGCCATCATCTTGTGGGTTAGGGTTGTTCTGGGAGGCTTGGTTCAGGGCGGCCAAGTGGGAAGCGCGTGCTTGCGCTACCTCGGGTGTGTCGAGGATATTGCGGCCGTCCTGGGACAGGGCGATGTTGGCGGGGGGACCGGCCCATCCCTGTGATGCGTGAGCGCCGCACGCCAGAGCCAAACAAGCAACAATGATCTGTGAACAATGAAATGTAAAATTAAATAAATAAGCACTAAGTGTAAAAATTAAGTTTTGCTAGTCGTGACTTTGATAGTCGTGAGTTTAGAGTTTCGGTTTGCTGGTCAGATTAAGTTAAGCAATCGTACCTAAATATTTTTTATGAGCTTAAGATCAGGAGTAAAGAGTAAATAATTCTAGGAAATTTATAACAAATCGTTAAATTTCTATCTATATGTTGTAGTAAAACAAAGTTATTCAATTTAGTCGTAGGACGGATGCGAAACTACGGTAAGATTTCGCGAATACAGCACTGAAGAATATTCTTATGACAACATTGCTAACTTTATACTTTTGACAAGTCATTTATTACGGATCGTTAGCAGTTATTGTGCGCGGTTCTATTCAATCTGAGTTATTGCAGTCTTTTACTGCACATTCTATATCCTTTATTGACGTGATAATATTCAAAGTTATTTGCGCTGTGGCCGAATCTAATTGCGCACTGCATTGCTTGTTGCTGCCCTCTCATTATACGTTCGACAAGTTTATATAATGCCAGTTGCCGGTGATAAGTCGCCCTCGATTTGGTCAGGTGTCGGCTGCTCTATGCAACGCTTACCTACTTGCCTTTATGACCGGTACAGTCACAAGTAGGTATTACATGCAAAGCATTGACCGACATTTTAAACAGAGATTGTCTTAGATTTATAATTATACGACTTAGTACATAATACCTGTTACTAGGTGAAGATGAAAGATAAAATTCCAATCCGTTATATAATATAAAAGTAAATTTAATAATCTTATTATTACGTAAATAATAAAGTAGCAGGTTTACCTGCACAGGTTTGACCCAGAAAATGAGTATTTAAGGTAATGGAAGACTAGAATTTCTGTATAGGTACGAATATGAATATAGATAAATAAGAGATTCAATTTGTCGATTAATAAATTGCTAGGTAACTGTATACAAACAATAGCAATATAATTTGAATACGGCTTAGGTAGCGTCGTGCAAAGGCTTGGCAGTAGGTAGGTGGGCGATTCAGGCGGTCTGTGATAAGTGATAAATAGAACTAGATTGTTTTGATTAAAGTGTAGGTAGGTCGTTAGGTAAAATGCACTTCGGCCCTACCATTCGGCACAATAAGAAATGTCTGATGCACAATCTGAAGAACGGAACACTCAAATATTGGGTTGTCCTCAAGCTTTTTAATTCAAGGAGCGTTCGGGTTTTTCAAAGTATTTATTGCAATGGAACTTAATCTTTATAAAATTATATTAGAGCGGACTCATAAAACAAATAGGTAAATACCATCACATGGGGAGTAAGTAGTGCACATTATATTGCCGTTACTTTTATTCCTCTAAAGTCATATGGCATTGATTCCCACTTTACGTTCTCAAAGGTCGTTTGTATTGAGGCAATATTATATTAGATCAAGTTTAATGTGCAATGACAGCATAGTTGAAGAATGTCATTTATGTACGTTCAAGTTGATATTGCCATCGTTCACCGAGACCTTAATACATATTTGATACAGAAAGTGATCGATTGTGGAAAAAATTGTGGCAAAAATATTTTGAGGGTAGCATGAATTTGTCATTTCGTAGTTAATATTTATCAGACTGATTCTTAAAATGTCTGGCAGGTGTGAACCGTATAAATTTGACGGCGCGGTGCAAGAAATAAAAGTTAGCATTTTTAGTAACCGCCTTTTGTCTTTTGCAAATTTATTATGTACCTCGTTAGGTACATTTATTTGGTTATAAATCTCTGTTTTAACTTTTTTATTACATTATGGCCAATTGCACCCAACTAGTGCTGATGTTAACAACTTTTACAGGTAGGTACCTATTGCTTTGGTTTTATGTTTACGATTAAGATTTGATGCCATTTATTTTCGTTATTATCATTTTTGTCAAAAAGTTTATGATAATTTTTTTTAAATTGGTTGATTGGTGTGCCTCCGCAGCCTTGCCCCGCGATTACCACCGAAATAAACAGGTTTTTACTAAGGTATTCTCTTCTGAGTCTTCTGAGTATATCTTTACCTCGAGCTTTTGGTGATTTGGTCTATTGTCATTGTTGACTTTATAACGTAGGTAGAGCTAAGAAGGTGTCTGCATTAATATCTATTTCTCGGTTTGAGAGTTTTGTATTGAATATTGAAATGCGATAAAGGTTTGAAATATAGACTGGTTTCAAGTTCTTGTTGATATTTGTAGAACACGGGCTGTAATCCAATTTGTTCAACGTTTGTTAAATCTGGCGAAACCGTAGAAAATTGCCGTTGTATGATATTTGATATTTGACGAAACTTCATTATTACTCTAAATCTATCTTTGAGCTAGTTTTATCGGTTGTGTTGTCACTGAAATCTGTCATAAATCTATTATTCCTTTTAAGAATAACCTTGAACGTGATACTGAATTTAAACTACTTTATTTAAATATTGAGACTCAATTAAGTGCATAAAAAATGAAATACGAGAACTTCCTAAGCTATCGGATACTGCTACAAGTCGTTGGGGTTATTGGTGGTGACGAATAGTATCATTAATAGACATTAATGATACTATTCGTCACCATGTGGGGATGTATTGTTCTCCTCAACGAACATTGGTTTGGTCTCTACGTAACTTGTCACCTACGCTATATAAATGCTACATATAACAACCGGGTGGCCACAAAAGTAAACAGGAAATCACGTTTTAATAAGGCATAACATCAAAATTGTTTGATGAGAAACAGCCCAGTCGAAATGGTATACAACTATAGATTGATTGATATACCTACAATGCGTTCAAAAACCAACAGCGATTTAATAGAGTGAAGCGTACTGAGGGAATGCGTGGTATAAGTTCATGCACGTAATTTGTAAGTTGGTCAGGGCCTGCGGTCATATCGTGGGCTGAGTTGCATATGACCAGTGTCGGGTCACTGAGGTAATGCAGTACAATATGATAATGATCTTGTTTGTGCAGCCATACTTATAAATGACTCGAAAACGTTTCTTTTGAAATTGATGGGTAGCAAAGAGATAGAATAGGAAAATTTGGGGTAAGTCTTTGCCCAATAGTAGATATTAGTTACTGTGATCATAGCCACAATAAGAATCATAATAAGAATTTACTAAAAGATTTATAAGTAAGTATGTAGCAGTACATTTTTCAAACAATAGTACGTTAAACGTGACGTAATGATTTCAAATTAAAATGAAATTGTTCTACAATAGTTTTTTTTTCATCACAGGCGTAGACCGAAACTAAATCACAGGCTTTTTCTAATGTTTAAAATGTCACGACGTATTTTTTTTATCTAGGTTTTTTGTACAGGTAGTTAAAGGAGTCACCACGAAGTTTGAAAGTTGAACTGCGTAAGCGTGCGAGATGTACTTAACCCAGTGTCAGATAAGTGGTACAAACAAGGAGAAACTTAACCCGCCCTTGATACACGGAGTGTAATGAAAGCCACACTTATCTGATAGATTTTGTAACTCCATAGTTTTGTATTGTGACCGAGATTTAGGAAGTTGAGTAAAAAATTGTTCCGTGTCAACGACTTACCACAACTATGCATTTTTTAATTATGGAATAGGTATAGTTACACGTTCTATAACTCTTTGGTCATTTTCTGCTACCTTGTAATGGGAGCAAACCTCAATGGGATGTTGTTATTAAATAGATCCAAAAGATTTTTAAAATAGTATCATTATCGGAGTTGGTAATTTTTTGCGAAGTGGCAGTTAAAGCTGCAAAAGTTTGTTTGTTTCCAATATTTTCACAATCTACTTTTGCAATGATTAAAAAAACCTATATGCTTGCGAAGTACCTACTCTATATGATAGCTATCGATTTGGATCTGAGGGGCTACTCAGGGCTACTAACCAAATTCAAACAGCCAAATCAATAACTGTCATTTAGATATCTATCATAGACAACGACGTCAATTTGATATAGTTTTAATTATCAATAGGCGCGCCGTCAGAACAGCTCTAGTGTTAGCCTCGCCGCTCACCAATGCTTTTTGTCTGCATTCCACTGCGAACCAATTTTAGAAGGGCATGCCCACGCACCGCCCCGCGACATAATCGATATCCTAATTACGTTATAGAACGCCCACTGCAAGCTGTGGCACTTGGGGCCAGAGTTATTAAGAAACCCGGAAAGAAATTTATTTTATTTTCGGTACCTAGGTACTTAATTGAATTAGCATAGTGGTAGAAAATACAGATATTAAGAAATGCAGCATTACGACTACTTGACTATTTTCCAGGCTAAACCTGTATTTTTGAGAGAAAAAGTCTGCCAAAAACTGACTCTACATATAAGCAAGTCTAGAAACTATGACGCAATATATGACGTAAATACCTAATTACTACTTTTATGTATAACATTTTTTCTGCCTGTTGAACCTATATTTTATTACGAGTAGGAATGATATGTAAATCTTTCCTATTGGTAATAAAATACCCTCTCGCTTATACCTTATTTTACTTAACCTATCTTTAGTTAAACTTATTTATATTTTTAACGATTTTGTGTGAATTTATTATTTTATATTTCAACTATAATCTGTTAGGAAATCTATCATTTACTTAACAATAATTTCAAATAACAAAGAAAAGGAATCATTTCGTCATGCATTCATATTATTTTTAATTCAATATTCTATTTTAAATTAATACATCATTTTTAAAACAGGAAACAGCGATAAAGTTTTAATTAAAAAGTTTAAATAGGTACAGATTTTTTTGCAAATTGTTTTGAAACATATTTCGTAATAACCTTCATTTTAATACGCTTTTATTAACTTTACCTTTAATTAAATAACTTGGTAAGAATGTAGATATAGGTATGTAAACAAACCTTGGTATTAGAATTTAACCGACTTCTAATATTGTGGTATCCATTTGAAACTTTTTATTGTACCTAGGTTGGTCCATAACGACAGCACATTTTAGATTCGTCTTTATTGTGCCCATGAATTGTGCCATTATAATATATTTATAATATATTAGGTCGTTTCTAATCATTTTCATATTATGTTTATTTTTTTAGTTGAAACATATATTGATCTTATTTATTTATGTCAGCCAATGCCATTTTAGTTAATATTTATTACTGAGCAAATTAATACATTAGCTTCATTAGCTGCCGAATGGTGGTGTTGACACGTGAACTAAATTAATGTATAATTTAAAGACTCGTAAATAATGTAATGCATACCGTGTAATTGACCGTTTATTTACACATTAAATTGGTTTGTATGCAAACGTAATTTATTATCGAGAATGTCATAAATTTTATTCTTCAATTTATGGGCAATAGCTTACTTCCATCATGTGGGATCAAAAATAAGCTGGCCATGGGTGAAATATGCGTGGTTCTAGAATATATCCTGATGCTATAGCTGATACATTTAACAGCATTTATGACTTAAGGATTGAAGGATTAACTCATCAACTGGGTCGAATCGCATCTTACTGTTATCCTGTTATAATGTGAAGGTCTAGGAAGACGTTTGCTACTCAAATGGCTGAAATTAGTATAGGTAGTATCTTTTAGAAAAGGAATCTAGTAAAAATATACCAATTTTCGAAGCGATTCATACCCAGAGGACCTCTGTGGTCACACACAGGGGAACGTGAACTATAGCCGTTGAAATACGTGTGTATAATACATCTCAACAGGATGAATGCCTTTAAGAATATATCAGTCGACAGTTGTAAGTAAATATGATGACAATATTTGCTTCAACGATGACTCCTGTCGTCTGTTTTATGAAATGGTGAATTTATTTCCGACAGATTGATTTGCCCTTATGGCATGATTGGTGTTTCTTGTGAGTCACTGCTGTTGATCCTGATATACAGGGATCATGGCAGTGGGATGCAAGTGATCGTAGGTGGGATTAGTGCCGGACTAGACGTTGAGTTTAGTTATGGCTTCGGATGTTGGAGGCTCATAAATGACTAGCAATTTTTGGAAGAGTGCTATAAATAGCAGTGATATTACAGATAAAGGGCAAATAATGCATAAGTCGCACGACAAGCGAGGGTAACCAGTCTGAATGTGACGGCTGGGGCAGGTCCGGAAGGCAAGCTTCCTGCTTCGCGACCTTCGGCTGGCCTTGGGACCTTGGCGCCGTTCACTTACCACTTAGATACAGAGTTTTACTTATGAATTAAAAGCGAAAGCGTGGGCAATACGTGTGTATGATAGATATGTGTCCAATAAACGGTAATATTGCAAAAATTTATCATAAAATTAAGACATGGACAATTAAAAATTTGACTTTCAAGTGTAGCATAGCCAAAAAAATTGCACGTGTTTGCCAGCTTCGCAAAACAATAACATACTTAGTATTTAAAAATCGTTAAACACAGACCATTAATAAAATAAAAAAACCAGGAGTGGTGGAAAATTACTAAGGCACATAGGAAATAAGTAAAAGAAATATCGCTAGCGAATGCGCAAATTGCGCCCACGCGCTACAAATTTAAAGTGTCAGCTGTACTTCATGCTCTATTTATGCAACAATGTCATCCGGCCCAGTACACCTCCTCATTCACCTTTTAAGCATTTCTATCCGTACTTGAAACAATCAGGGCACTTCCTATGCAATGTATTTATTTATGTTAATTTTTGTTCTGCTGACCGGACAGCTAGAATGTGAGTGGTTGCAAATCATACGATAACATTGAATCGACTTTTCTTTTGAAGGTGGTGATACGTGAACTTAAAATGTATTTTAGTTAACAATACGACTTTTATAGAATTGTATGATTGAACTACTGAAGTTGAAGGCCTACATAAAATTGATTGATAACGAAGTTATGTTCCTTTCGTCGAATGTCACGGTTGTCTCTTTTTGCCCTACAGTTATTCGTTTAATACTTATTACCGCATAACTTTTGAAGACGGTTCATATTAATTCAGGCTTAAAATATTTTAAACGTGACAAAGCTATAAATTAAACTATAGGTAATTGTTGCGATGAGATCTCAATAACCGATTTAGATTGCATAATTTGATTGGAGTAGAAAACTTATAATAATAAGATCAGGGAGACGTAAATATGAAGCATATAACAAATAAAAAAAAAAAATTGGGTACCTATAGGTAATCATAAAACAAAGAACAAAGACCTTTGCTCGAGATAAGGACTTGTGTTGGTATTTCAAATATCGATATTTGTAATAAAATACCTGACATTTTCGGTCAGCCTCCGTAATTACGGAAAACATAGCTGTTGCAATTATTTAGGAGAAAAATAAAATGCACTATTATGTTTTCACCTTAATTATGATTTGTGATTTTGTCAGGAGCATAGTTCATAGGAAGGACGTTCAATATTGACTGAATAACATAGGAATGGTAAACGGGGCGTAGGATATCCAACAGATTGACGGGCCGACAGTAGGTATAAAGAAAGTAGAATACTTTTTAATCAAAGCACAATTCTTAAGAACAAAGAATGGTTTAATTGTGACGGAGAGCCGTGATGACAATGATGATAAAAGGAGTAAATAAGGTACTTATTTAATATTTTTGTAAATTAAGGAATATCTAGGCTAAGGTCTAGAAATAGTTGCAACTATGTCTTGAATGACATTGATACTTGCACGGAGTGTTGAGCCATTTGTGCTCTGATTCACTCATACGATGCCATGATACAAAACCTTAACCGCTTTGGTCTGTCTATACTTCAGTAAATATAACTTTCTAAATTATTATAAACAATTTGTTTACGTAAATTTCCGTTTCACTTTTAGTATTCGTAATATTTAGATCTCATTTTTTACTAAAAATTTTTGTGGTTTACTTTTATCTGTTCTAAATTGATTAGATACATTTTCACCAAATTCATTTGCTGTGCATGATTGATATTTTCGTATTCCAATTTTATGTTGGAGAGTCAATCGAATTAAGTGAAATGAAGCATGTTTATCACCTATATCAAAAGAGAGTAAGATATAGGTAAAGTTTTCACCAAAATGGAGCAATAACGATTAAAAACTATTAAGAACAAAGGTTATTAAAGCTTAGTTTCGTTTGGAAGATTTTATAGATATATGAATAGATCGCGTGGAAGAAATGCTTTTGCATACAACAATTAACGTTAATTTTATAGAGTTACGCGTGATAAGGAAGTAAAAAATGTTTTAATTTAAATGGTTGTGTGATTTGCACACGTGTAGTCTTCAACGAATATACGGTTATAGTTCCAAATGATACGACAATAGTTTAAGCGGCGTGAAGATGGTGGATAGATCCTTGAACATAGAGCTAATCTGAATATGAAAAAAGACAATCAAAAGAGCATGAGGTGTGTAACAAATAGAGCGCGAAAACTATGAAAAAATGTAATGATAAGTGACAATGACCCGCAGTCGCGTGCGTGCGCTTGCATTATTTTCGACACAGGCCTAGTTGCGCACGTCATGCCAGTTAACTTTGTTATTTGCCGTTTGACGCACAATTATTAGATAAATTTCCAAATTAACAACTTCACGCTTTGCCGACTTGGTAAATAGCTGCTGGAATTCAGAGGCTTGACTTATTTTTTCTTAAAGAAATGATTTTTAAGCGTTTTTCATTGCTTCGTTAGTATGTAATTTTGGGCGTAGTTATTTAGACCAGGCGGTGGACAAATCGTATCAGTCGACAATCGGATATTGAGAAATCCGCATTTATAATTTGAAAATAGCAAAGTGCAGTAACTGGTCCTGATATTAGATTCAGCAACATTTAATTAAGATATCGAACGGAAATTTATCATTTACATAAATGATCTATTAAACATAATTGGGCTTATCCAGCTCACTCCGGCGATGTTATCAGACTCCCAGACCAATCACAATGAACTTGTCACTGTCATATCACGACCATTGTACTGATTGATTGACAGTTAGTGGAAATGATGTGGAAATAAAGAGATTACTTACCATGGGATTCATTTTGGTTTTGTAGTTAGCACAGAAGTGAAAGAGAAAGAAGTAGAATGTTTATTAATTATATCTAAATTAATTTATAGCGCTGATGGAAGATTAATATCTTCCAGGATTCGCTATGTTGAAGTGCAACTTGCGTCTGTTTGAAATGAGGGCGGGAGCGGGCTTTTATAGTTCGACGCGTGCGCAGAGGGGGTGGCGCGCGCACAGCAGGCTGAGTCGCGCCGCGCGTGAAAGTATTGGGACATGCCATTGATAATAGGCGAATATCACACACATTTCAATGGCAATCGCCGGTGAATTCGGCTGTTTATGATCTATTCAGTGATTTAGTACTGGAGACTTCGTTTTCTGTGTCTGCTGTACCCAGCCAAGTATAGTGTATTGTCAATGAGTGTTGAGTTTGATGTTGAGAAGTTGCATTTTTAGTGATTTAGTGTATAAAGTAATTCAAAAAAAGAAAGTGTATTTGTGTATAAAGACTCTACAATATACACAATTTTGTGTTTTTCAGGTTTAACTGTTTCTGTAACTGTATAATGTGGATTAGATAAGTTTTAATTATTGCTTTCTTTTGTATAAGTTGTATCTTTTATATAAATGCACTAGATTTGACCCACTCTGGATCTTATTGTTAATTTTTTTATTTAACCATTAGAGTAATTAAAAGACTTAATTGTAGTGTAGTATAGCATAAATTACCTGTGATTTGAATGATCAAATGTTGAATTAAATGAAATGTAATTAAACTAAATTTTCGATGCTAATGACTATTTTATGTGTGTGGAATGTAGATCAATAGTAAAATTAAGTTTTTTTTATAATGAGTAGTGACTCACGAATACAGATTGTGTTAGAAAATAAGTCACGTGCTCTGAAATTTTAATAATGTTTAAAGATCTGTACCTACTTGTTACGAAATAATGGCACATTAAATCAATCAGATATGTGGAATAATTTGTGAGATCTTATTTTTTATATCCTCACGCCTGTAAATCCTAAAGGTATAAACAGAGGTGTATAATATTAACACTTGTATTATCCTAATATTATGTTTTGCTTGGTTTGTGATCTTAGCGTATTTCAACTATTTCAAGCTAGGATATCTGTAAAGTTATGAGCTACAATTTATAAATCCTATAATAAATTTCAACGCATAGGTAACATAGGTACTTCACTGCGCTACCTAGTCCCAAACTAAGCATAGCTTGTATTATAGCGGCTAGAATCCAGATACTCAGGTGCCTTTCTTTTGTAGAAACATTTAGACGAATGCAAAAATACATGCATACGTATATTTGCACTGAGCGGGCTTCGAACCCGCCACCACCAACGTAGCAGTCGAACTCTACCGCTACGCCACAGAGGTCGTCTATACTATACAAGGGCTCTTGTGATAAATGATTTGAAAGTATACCTACATATGGCACGGGTTGTGCAGTGGTTTAAATGGTCACGTCATCAATTGCATCGAGTGTTAGTGGATTCAATACATGTTCAAAATATATGTTCTTTTTTTCTACTAAGGCAACAAATGTTACTTAACTCTAAGTTAACTGTATGTTACTTAGTTTAAAGTTAACCTGACCTTAACTTAATATTACTTAACTATAAGTTAACTTAATGTTATCTTTATGTTAACTGAATGTTAGCTTTAGGTTACTTAATTTCAAGACAACTTGATATTAACTTATTGTTACGGCTAATTTAAGTTTTAAGTTAACTTGCTGCTATTAAGTAGCAAGTTAACTTAATTTTATTTTGATTAATTGACTTTGAATTTATTCAATATTAACTTAAAGTTACATAGAAGTTTACTCGCTGCTAATCTGATTTTATTTAGAGAAACTTTAAGTTACCGCAATGTTACTTAATTTTAACTTAATGTAAAGTAAACCTTGTGAGGAAAGCCTGCGTCAAAGCCTCGTCCGTCAATCAGCAGAACCTACTGTGTTACAGGTGAGGTTGGCTTAGCTACGAGGGTCTAAGCGTGGGAGAGGGAAGCATTTTGTTATGGGACTTGGTGGTGTAATATACTCAACAGCTTTTAATATAAGAAGAAAATATTATTCCTAGAAGTTGCCCTAAAAGTAAACTCTTAATAACCATTAACACACGTAGCCCTTCTGAAGGTTAGTAGCTTGATCTATAGCGTTTAAGAATTGAGAGAAAAGAGGAAATGTAGAGTAACTTTTAATGTAACTTTTTGTTACTCAAAGGTTACAATGAATTATTATTTTTCTGGATACAATATCCTTTTCTGTTTCTGTATGCCTGTTAACGTGTATATAAGATTTCATGATGATCGGTCGAGTAGTTAAGGCGTGAAAGCGTAACAAACAAAGTAACTTCCGCGTTTATCTTTTACTAGTTGCTCCTGACGGTTGCTATTTTTTGCGAAAAAGGGTACCTATTCTATGTTCTTGTTTAGGTTATATTAAAAGCTATCTAACAATTATTAAATTGAAAATGAGTTGTATCTGTACATTGGAGATATTGAAAAAATACTTGGGTTATGTTACTTATATTAAATGAACGATTCGAAACACAATTTTTTTTATGGAGATCGGCTCTATTTTTTTATATATAGGACGTCAATTTGACTTCACCTCGCCTGATGGTAAGCTGAAGGTAAAGTCTCAGCAAAGAGGGACAAAATTCGCACTGGACCCAAAAACTACTGAACAGATTTTGACACGGTTTTTCCTATTAGAAAATTCTTGGTCAGACTTAAAATCTGTTTTAAAATGTTTGATCGTAATTAGTTGAGTAGAAACGCAGATATGACTGAAAGTCACGATAACAGACATTAAAGAGGGCTCAGCAAGTATCAAATATTACCTATTTATTACTTATACAAATATTATTACCCTATTTTAGTGCCGAACCCTCAACACGAATTGTAGAGGCAGTTGACGAGTTTGATTCTCGAACCGTTGCGCAAGCTATGCAGACAATTTGTCGACTAATTAAAAAACAGCCGTATTAATAAAATTTAAGCTATAATTTCAGGAATTTCAATTAGACATTTGTATCGGTAGTGAACCTTCGGTATCGAGCAACGTTGTGTAATTTAACAGCGTACACTAAGCTTTATGAATGCTCTTTTATTTTTAGTACTCTCTATGAACGAGCGATAGATTATACGGTTTCAGTAGCGTCCTTGGTTTTAACCGACTTCGAAAGACCGAAAGGAGGTTCAACCTTTTACCTGTATTTATGTATGTTTGTCCACTGCTGGACATAGGACTCTCTTCTTATAATCTTAATGTTTGCTCTGTCTTTCATATCCAGTCTATCCCAACTTTATGCACTCCACTCCAGCTTACAAGCAGGCGGGGTGCAGTCAATCGGGTGGACGAAATATATAAAAAACTACCTTTTTCAGGGCATCCGTAAATCTGGCTGGGTGGTGTCCCATCTTTCGGTCTGCACACAAGGACTCACTGGCTCCAACGGCCATCATTCCTTCAGCAAATGTTAGCAGCCTACTGGCACTTCAGCTTGATTATTCTGCAAGCTATGACGGTAACTTTGAATCGTTGCCAAAGGAACTCAAAAAAACGTACCATTAGAGTTAACATTTCGGCACTGTAAGTCACATCAGACAGGGTGCAGATAAATAATCATGTCCAAAGTAGAAGACAGGTAGTGCCTTGGCTGATAGGAGGCAAATATTATCTTATGCTGAAGGCCACATTACATTTAGGGACAATGAAAATCAATTAAGTTGCAATTTTGTTTTTGTTTTCATGTCAACAATTTTACAATACAATTTTACCTAAAATCAATAAAATGGCCCGAAAGCCCTGCAAATCCTATACCTATAACCTAATTGGGCGTTAAAGTCAAATAGTTTCTGTTTGTTAAACGTTTAACTTTTCTTAATTTACTTTTTCTACCTAATTCTCCGCAAAATATTTTCAGTCATTGATATACCTCCAATTTTTTGTACTATGTACTTGTCAGGTTTAATATTATAAAGTGTTATCTACCCAGAAGAGTTATTGTTGCCAAACCGGATACATGGTGCTTGTCGCGCTTGACAACAACAACAAGAAACAATTAGTCGCCAACCGACACAGCCAGCGTGTTCGTATTACAATAATTAAGTTTGTGGTACAAGCACAACAGATACCATTACGCTACACTGCCAACTACTAACTGCTAATATTATAGTTCAACTATTTTGGAAACATTCTATTTTCCTCCCATATTAAGAGCAGGTTCATATTAAGGGTAAGTGAAAACGGAAGAATGAAGTGAAAGGTATTTTTCAAAATAACCGAGTTTACAGTGGTTACCTACATCTGCAAAATGTACAGACTTCTATGATTCTATTTGTGTAATGTTGCTTCAGCCGATCTTGAAGTAGGTACTTACTGGGTTTGATTCTGGGTTGAACAAAGTGCTTGGTTAGGTAAATCTATGTAGCCGCACGGAGCCTGCAAAGGAGCCCGGTAGACAACTATTGACTTTGAAATAAAACTGTTTCAAACGGATTCCATCACGATTTATATTATTTATATTATTTATATTTATTTTTATTTATTATTGTGAGACATTCGCGTCAACTTCCCATAATTCAGCTCTTGACTTGGCCTGTCGGCACTAAAAGTTGAAGACTATAACAAAATGGTCATAAAATTTATTAGGACAAATATTTAGGCAAATACAGCCTAAGGACACAACACGTGTGGTTACAGCGTGAACTAAATAACGTAGTATCAATAAATACATTTTTTGCATTTTATTTCCAATCAATCAGTCATTGTGCTGTACAGATTACGATCAAACATGTTTTTGTGTCAGAGATGTTTGAATTGTAAATTGTCTTGAATATTCAATTTTGCAGTAGGGGAAAAACTTCAGGGTCTGTGTTAGCAAATTTATGAACGCTATTATATTTTATGGGGTTATGTTTTGTGATGGTTCTATTTAGAGGGGGTTGTCGAAATGTTTATAAGGTTCAATAGGTATGAACATATAGGTTTAATTATTCGGCCCTGATCACAGTTACATGTAGGTATCTGAGTAATATCTTTCCTTTTTTTCATATATTCTTGTCGTGATGATGTTACTTGGTTGGTAGGTACTTACCTAAATAATTCAAACCACGTAAAGACCAAGGCCAAGTTAAAATAAATCATTTATAAGTAACTGAAATTAGATTTATTTATAACTAGCTGTTGCCCGCAGCTCCGCCCGCGTGGACGTCGATTTTCGCGTTTTTTTACTATATCGCCGGTTCTAATAGCCACTTGCGATCAAATATGCATAAGATTTTGAGTCTAACCAAGACCTATCGCTATCGCGATGGACGTCAAAATACCAAACGGATTTTGAAGCGGTTTTTTTTATTAGAAAGGTCTTGCTTAGACTAAAAATTTACCGTATGTTTGGTTGTAATCGGTTAAGTAGAACCGAAGATATGGCCAAAAACGACCTAAAAACGAAGCGCGGGCGAAGCCACGGGTATCAGCTTGTATAAAAAGTAGCCTATATGTTACCCAGAACTCTGAACTATAATCGTACCAAGTTTGATCAAAATCCCTCTATTAGTTTTTGATTTTAGCGCGCACAAAGATTTGCGGACAAACAGACAAACCGACAAACAGACAAACAGACAAAAATTCTAAAAATCATTGTTTCGGCATCTATTACATTCATAAAGTCCCCTAATCATTTTTTTTCTCTTAGGTATATCTTCCATGTACAGACACCGATCAGTTACAGATTTATTATATGTATAGATCAAACTATTGACAAGAAGAATGATACCTTTAAAATCTTTAAGCTTGGACAACCATGAAACTTACATTCGAAGTTGCGGATCGAGGTTTCGAGGCATATACCCCAATAGGCATGTGATACTTCGTTCGTCCTCCGAGATGCTCTCATGGTAGAATGGCCGGGTAGTAAACCTCAGGCTTGGCTGGTAATAAACCTCAGGACCAGTTTTAAGATTACAATGATTTAATTCCAAAATTGAATATAGCTATAATTACATTCAAGACAGAACTATGATCATTGAAGCGTACAAGTGATCATTTTAAATTTAATAATTGGAAGTAATGTAATATGGATATATGCAGCCATACTATAATCATTTTAATAAGTATTTACATTTAATGAAGGAGTGTGATTGATATATTGAGGTACTTGAACAATATCGTCGCGGGCATTGTGTCATGAATTTTCATCATTATTAAAAACCAGTCAACTTAGTGATAGGATCAAATAGGCCTCTATTCCAAATGTTCAATCACAACTTGAACATGCGCATCCTTCCTTATTAGCCGACAAATTAAAGTTGTTCTTTTTTCTAATGAATTCTTTCCAACGACTGTTTACGTTACGTGTACGTTACGAGAATAAATTAAAACTCTTTGTCAAACAAAATAATACCCTAGTAGTCAGTAGAATTTGAAGTCAGCGGTTTGAAAAGCAATATCTGTGTGAGTCCAAAAGCAATGACTAGTTGGGCTGTAGCTATGCCGACAGCAGGTGACAAACTCACACAAAGAAATTTGTGTGAGTTTTGTCACCTTAAGTTATGAATGATGCAATATACGCAAGCCATTGCATAGAAATATATTTTATATTCCTCGATGAAGGCACGGTGAAGTCACATTTAATACGAAGGTAGGTAGGATCTATATGAGCAGAAAAATTATACATAGTTCACATAGCATCGTCTTAATATACACACTGCCACGCATAATTTAACAAGATCTAAGGGCCTTTTTATGCCAATCGATGTCCTATTGGCTTAGACGCTAACCTCACCCTCATGCATGTTAATTGACGGGCGAAGCTGTGACTTAGGCGTCTTGTAGTTTTTAGGCAGTTAGACGGCAGTAGGGAAAGCCATATAAACCTATAATCAAAAGAAGGATAAGGAGTAGGTAATCAGATGTAGAACTTTGCGTCAATCAGCAGCTGCGGTTGGCTTGAGCCCGAAGGACTTGTCCTACAAACTCTCATAACACTGGTAAATATTCTGCTTTAAACTAGTTGTAACAAAACAAAGCTCCTTCGAAACAGTGAGAAGTTCTATCTGTCAATTCAATAAGTGTAGTATAAATTTACGTAAAATAATAAAATAATACACTGGAGCACTAGACCACATTAGTACTAGGCCACTTTAAGTATTGGCAAGGTAGTAAACCATTTGTTTCTTCACTCATTAGCCTATTTTTAAGTGATTTTGACCTCCAACTAATATAATTATCAACTAAAATAAAGTGTGTAGCTAAATTACAACTATTATTTCGAAGTTCCCATAGATTTGTGTAAATGCAAATTCTCAAAACTAACTGACCTTATGCTATGTTTGTCTCTGTGTGGGTGTCTGTCTGATAAATATTTATGTATTCGATGGAAGGTGAAAGCCTTGGATGCAACCGGGAACAACGGTGAGATCTTAATGATGGTTGAAGGGATGAAGAAGTAGGTATATCTAATGTTCAGTCTTACTGGACTCAGCTATTCTTAAGTTACTACATTAACTATGAAGAGATGCTATTTTTTGTTCCGGAAATAGGTTCCTGTGACTTTTGAGAACGGTATTTTTTACAGACGAAGCAGTGGGCATTAGAAAATGCTGTGTAAATTAAGCATTACGTCATAATATTAACGTGGGCAGAAATAAGCGCGTTACTACCGGTTTTTGGTAAGGATTTGTGAGGTGATTGATTGTTATCGGATTTCTTTCTTATCAGAGACTGCGGCAAAGTCGTTTTATGCAAGGATTTTAGTATGTAGCTCTATATGTGTAAGTAAATGTAGGTATCTAAGATGAATTCAAGCATATCTTGCTGAATAAATAAAGGCAGATTATAGTCTGTCATAGAAAAGAAACTACTTTAGGTATATCCTGAGAATGGGTTCCTGATATCAATATTTCACGCAGGCAGAATCGCGCAACAGGCAGTGAAAATATACATCTTTATTTGTTAGGCAGCTCAAGGCTTATTGTTATTTTATGAGACAGTAATAACAGCTTAAGAGTGCGCCCTGCTGAGATACAACAGCCCTGAACAACTTGCTCAGGTAATTCAAGTTAAGGTGCAAAGGACATTTTTATAAACTGTTTTTCAGATATTTTATACTATAGGATTTTAGATTGATATGCTTATTCTAACTAAGTACTATAATTATAATGTTTCCTATAGATTTAGCTTGGAAAAAATTAATTTCCAGGAACTTGAACACGCAAAAATTCTGATCAACTGCGCCCCCTAGACAAGAAATGTCCTAGAAATTCGAAATTCTCCGATTTGACGAGCCATCTCAAAGACGGCCTCTGTGGCGTAGCGGTAGTGCATTTGACTGCTACGACAGGTAGCGCGGGCTCTATTCCCACTCAGTGCAAATATTGATATGCATGAGTATTCTATTTGCATTAGTCTGTTTGTGTTTCTATTTACAATGTGTTTATAAAAAAAATATATAAGTAGGTACTTATTTCTATTTATTCGCATTTTAGAACCCATAACACTATGCTTACTTTGGTCCAGAGAGCGCTGTGTAGAAGTCATAGAATATTCATTTATTATTCATTATTGACGTTATTCTTGCAAACGTCTTCCTAGCTAAATCTATAGGAAAAGTTAGCATAATATTTGCTTTTAAATTCCATTGGAATAATATGAAATGTTGGGATACCAACGAGTGCTAGTTAAACGGCACGGCTAGCAGATGTAGGTATTTGTGAATTTTACGAAATATTATATGTACTTTTTTGTATGGAAAAGATTCCGAGCAGCCATCTAAAGAGCCCCCTCGGCCAGAATTGACCGCAGGCAGCAGCGTCTCCCCTGTAAGTGAAAGGTATTTGTACCTAGCAAGTTGTTCGTGTAAAATATGCATTTAATAAGTACATACCTATACCATATATTATAACGGTCACAATAACTGGCGTAGTTTTCTCTGTACTTCGGTTTCAATGACAAAATATCACAATACCTGGCCGTGCCGTTTCCTCATTCATTGGCGGAACGCTGAAAAGGCGAAAAATTGCGCTCCGGTTACTAACCCATGACTTCTACTGAAACATGACTAAAGTAGGTAATTCTATATCATGAGTAAAAGTATTACCGTTTTTGTGCAAGTACATAATAAAAACTTGATAAGAGAGACAGCGTTGTATAGTGTACATACGATTAACTTCGTATGTAACATAATATATTTCAATACGACCTTGCCTGCATTTCTCACTTGCATAGTTCTTCCGTTTCGCAGTGACATGCTCGTTTTTTTTTCTCAGTTAAATAAATATTAAAAGTAAATTATCATATTAAAAGTTTTTTAATTATGTACCTACTTTTCAACCAGTGCCAAGGAAACAATGTAGAATGGAATGGGAAAAAATAACTCTTAATTGTGTGTTTCAGTGGGCAGGTGTACCTAAGTATTTTGTAGAAAAACCGGTAAATGATTTTCGTAAAGTAGGTTAAAGTAGGTACAACTGGCACCCATCCAGTTGTTCTAGGAATGTACGGATGATGTAAGGTTATGTCCCTATAGTCAGCGTCAAAAAGTCCTTATATCTCTTAATAAAATTGTTATTTGTCTTCTCAGTAACCTTTATTTATTTGTTTTGAGATTTTGATTGAGAAATAAATTAAGAAGTCAGTTTTACTCATAGGTTTTACTAAGATTTTTCAGTTAGAAATCTGTGTAATTATCATCTACGTTTGACGTCCACCGTACCTACCTACCGTCCTTGTTTCAAAAGTACCAAGTGTGAAAGTGTACCTACCAATGAAAGGATAGGCATATTTATTATGTGATATTTTGTCATTTTACGTGGTTTTACACGGTAACGGCGGTACAGTAAAACTTAACCGTACGGTACGGTACGTAAAAGGTACGCTATTGTGGCTTTTCAGCAGCCATGGCTTTGAAATAACGTCGGAAATCGCGACAGAATCGAACTAATAAAGTTCCTGTCAGACTGAATTCTCTGTTCTAAGAGTTTTGATCCGTGATAAATTTTAAAACACCTATCAAACATATTGTAAAATGTCAGGGATATATCGGGTACCTAATGTGTATCACATTCTCGTTGCACACAGTTCGTGACCCGTGTCAAATCGATGTAAACCATAAGCATGGTGTACACACACGTAATGTTACGCACTTTTTGCATAACAGAAACTATCGTAGCGTGCGTATCGTAAATTATACAAAAATGCGTACAGATCCAATGATATAGATACTGAATATACTGAAGTCATTACACAATTTTATTTCTAGTATAGCTGGGGCCCGTGGCATACTTCGTCCCCGTGGCATGGCCATCATTTATTTGTTCACAATAGTGTATAGGAATTTGCTCGATTAGTTGACATTTGGGATTACTGCTTCGCACTCCTGGGCAGTGGAGTGATGATACCTATGATGATACCTTCCTCAATAAATAGACTATCTAGAACAAAAATAATTTTTCAATTCGAACTACACTAATGCGTTCAAGCAAACGAGACATCATACAGAAAAAATTTGGTCACTTCAATTAGGTTAAGATTAGAGTTTTAATCGTTAACGGTTTGTCAAAAAACAGAAAGACAGGGGATGCACGTGGATGTTTATCGACAATTATACAGTGAAGGATAACTCGTATGTCTTTGAAAGATACTTATGTATAATCCATCCGATTAGAGGGAGGAAATGGACAACGTCAGCACAATTATCAGCTTTATGGGTTTAATATCCGTACTATTGAAAAGAATGTGGTTGAATAAAATTATGACTTCCTCTTAAGTTACCTTCCTACTACGACTTACTGACGTCTTCGCGATACATACACAATGTAAAAGCGAGTAAGTGACGTCGACTTTTTAAAGACAAAAGTTCCTAAATGACACTCACATTTATCTCCCATCCGATATCATACGTATTTTCCCTCTGCCCTACAGAAGACTGCGACCAGAATAACCATCATGTTGTGGTGAGTTCAAATTATCTGGGTTACCTCCATACACCTACTTCATCGCTATATCTCCACATAAACATAATGTAGCTATATATTATGTGTCTACACCTTGCTATCATTTGATATGTGTACATAATTTTATTCGCATTACCTACCTGCTACAATATTATTTTGACCATGATAATGTTAGATACAAACAAATTATGATAAGATCGTGAATTATGATGAAACGAATTCTATTTTTTCACTGGTCTTTATTTTAAGTGTGTTTATGGCTTTAAATTGTTTTCGAAATATTAAACTACGTCATCAGAATTTGGCATAATTGTTTTGTTAGAGAACCTTCAAGAAGCTAGAAGCACTCCGTGGTACACTTTAGGCAAAGGAAAAATAAACAATTCTCTCCACATTTCTGACGATCTAGCTTTGCAAATATTCAGGTGATGTTTGAATGTGACGGGATACTCGTCTTAGGCTACTGGAACATGGTTTTCACTCGGCCTGGATTTGACCAGTGTAAATTCGTTCAACTAAACAGAGTTCTCACAATTTATACAATGAGATTAATTGAGTAAAATGTGGAAAAATTGATGATGATGAATAAAAACTTATATTGAATTCAACGTGTTTAAATATTCACCGATGTTGTCTAGGGCTCGGAAGTAAATCTCAACAAAAATCCAGTGGAAACGCGTCAAAAGAATTGACTTTACATAGACCATTGTCCATCCGAGTCCAGGCGAGCAGGTTCGGCGGTAGACCCCAGAGCCAAGCTAACCCGACACTATACCGAAGACATCCCGGACATCAGCCTGTACGAGATAAGGATGGCTCTCAAACAGCTGAAGAACAACAAGGCGCCGGGTGAGGATGGAATTACTACAGAGCTTCTGCAAGCGGGTGGAACACCGGTACTGAAAGTCCTTCAGAAGCTATTCAATTCCTCCTTGCTCGACGGGAAAACGCCTGAGGCATGGAACAGGGGTGTTGTGGTCCTGTTCTACAAAAAAGGTGATAAAACCCATAGCTGGGCGCCGTTAATCAAATGGTTAACTTCGTTAACCGCTAATCCGTTACTGAAAAAGTTAACTTCGTTAACAGTTAAAGCGTTTCTTTTCAGAAAATTTAACGCAAGTTAACGTTAATCGTTAATCCGTTAACACGTGATAAAACTTGCATCTATACATCGTAAAATGATTTGTCCTGAATGATATAACGGACTGACTGACGGATCATCGCACAGCCTAAACCGCTGCTGATCGTAGGCATCCGATAAGACAGAATTTTTCGAAATTCTTTCCCTAAAGGTGTGAAAAAAGGGGGCAAAGTTTATGTGAGACAACGCAAATCACGCGGGCGGAAAGCTAGTCTCCTTACAAAAACTGTTGGCTTTGGAAGTCAACAGGTTAGAAACAAAAAGAGACGGGTAGGCATGTTGACAAAAAAATATTTTTCATTCAACTGGATGATTGACTAGTTGCGCTTTAGACGAAATACTAATCAGACGAACTAATTTTGAGATGTTGTTCTTAGGCTTTCGCGGTTTATAGGTACTCCTACGTAGTCTTCGGGATTTACACGTGAATATTTAAACAACTACCTACTTGTGTACTGACGTTTCGATAGCGTTACAGCACTTGCAGTAGTTGTCGAACGTGCGTGTTAGACCATGTTGGATTAACGATTAACGGACTTAGGGAAATTTAACGGAAGTTAACGAGTCCGTTAACATATATTCAAGTTAACTTAAAAGTTAATCCGTTACTCAAAATGTTAACTTCGTTAATTAACAATTAACGGATTAACGAGTTAATGCCCAGCTATGATAAAACCTTATTGAAGAACTACAGGCCCATAACACTGCTGAGCCATGTCTACAAGCTGTTCTCGAGAGTCATCACGAATCGTCTCGAACGCAGGTTAGATGACTTCCAGCCTACCGAACAAGCCGGTTTCCGAAAAGGCTATAGTACCATGGACCACATACATACGCTGCGGCAGATTATACAAAAGACAGAAGAGTATAATCGGCCTCTATGCTTAGCGTTTGTGGACTATGAGAAAGCCTTCGATTCCGTCGAAACTTGGGCGGTTCTCAGATCTCTCCAGCGATGCCGGATAGACTATCGGTACATCGAAGTGTTGAAGTGTTTGTATAATAACGCCACCATGTCAGTCCGAGTACAGGAGCATTGCACGAAGGATATTCCCTTAAAGAGAGGGGTAAGACAGGGAGATGTCATATCTCCGAAACTGTTTACCTCTGCCATGGAAGATTCCTTCAAGCTTCTGGAATGGCAAGGACTTGGCATCAACATCAACGGCGAATACATCACTCACCTTCGATTTGCTGACGACATAGTAGTCATGGCCGAATCGATGGAAGACCTAGGACAAATGCTCGGTGACCTCAACAAAGTTTCCCAACAAGTGGGTCTTAAAATGAACATGGACAAAACGAAAATCATGTGTAATGTCCATGTTGTACCCACCGTACCAACCGTTGGGAGCTTTGCTCTCGAAATTGTAGACGAATATATATACCTAGGACAGGCGATCCGATTAGGTAAGTCCAATTTTGAGAGAGAGGTCAGTAGGCGGATCCAACTCGGCTGGGCAGCGTTCGGTAAACTGCACAACGTCTTCTCGTCTAAAATACCTCAGTGCCTTAAGACAAAGGTGTACAACCAATGTGTGTTACCAGTGATGACTTACGGCTCTGAGACGTGGTGCTTCACGAAAGGTCTTTTCAGACGGCTCAAAGTCGCGCAGCGAGCTATGGAGAGGGCTATGCTCGGCATCTCTCTACGTGATCGAATCAGAAATGAGGAAATCCGTAGAAGAACTAAAGTTGCTGACATAGCCCGTAGGATTAGCAAGCTGAAGTGGCAATGGACCGGCCACATTGTACGAAGATCGGACGGTCGATGGGGCAAAAAGCTTCTCGAATGGAGACCACGTACCAGCAAGCGCAGTGTGGGACGGCCACCTGCCAAATGGACTGACGACTTGGTAAAGATTGCTGGGTCTCGTTGGATGCAGGTGGCAATGGACCGGTCGCGCTGGAGATCAATTGGAGAGGCCTATGTTCAGCAGTGGACAGCGATAGGCTGAGATGATGATGATGATGATTGTCCATCCAACCTGTAACCAGGATATGGGGTACCATCTCTACAATAGGTCCGATATCGCGGGTGCGGGCCGGAACCTCCACGTGGTGCACCTGGGCAACGGAGGCGAGCAGCGCCTCCCACTCGCCACGGGAGACGCTGCTGCCTGCGGCCAATCCGGCTGGGGTGGGAGTGGCCCTCTAGAGGGCTGCTCCGAGGCTCTCCACGTGTCCCTCTGACTAGCAGATGGCACAGTGGGGAGCGAGCGGGGGGCGAGCTGATTGTCTGCGCGCCGACGGTTGGGTGACAGGACGGCCTCCTGTCACCCTGCACCCCACCGTCGGCGAAGTGGTGCGATGCTCGCCCCACCCCCCCTTTCGGGGGGTCGAGGGGGCCATCTTAAAACCGTAGATGGCCCGGGGTCAGCTGGGGTGCGAGGGATATGCCCATTGGGTAACCTTACACCCTGGTGACTAAGGCCCGAGACGGCGTGCGGTTTTAGTCGGTTCGATCCCGACATAATCACCCCCGATGGCCGACGAGGGTGGTATCCATGGGGATTTCCGCACGATAAAAAAAAAAAGGTCCGATATCGCGACACCGTGTAGTTTTATCTGACGTATGGGATCGAATCGGATATTATGTAGGTATACTCAACCGCATCGTCGTGCTTTAGGCTATAGGTCGTACTATAGGTAGTACTGTGGTCGGGAGTTTCCGGAAACTATTCATAACAACATGCTACTATAAATAATTCAACATCGTCCAGCAATTTGTTTGATATTGAAGATAAACATAGAGTGATTTAAATTTTAAGCTGACGCAACTCGGACATAAACATAACTGCTTCGGTGTGACCGTGGCGAGGTGATACCGGGGTCTGGGAGGTCCGGAAAAAATAGGTAATAACATGCTACCGTGAATAATTCGCTACATAACATTTTCTTTTATAATTAGATAAAATAAATGAACACTTCGTAAGCAAAAATAATACATTTAAATGCCAATAAAATTTATTAAATTAAGGTCATAGTCAAATTGGTTTAGTCATTATTTATATTTAAAATTAAGGATGTGAGAAATTAAAGGTAAGTACGAGTATGTTATACTCGTATTTAAGAATTAATTTTGGGCAGATTTAATGCAGATGCAAAAAGTTGTTATTGACTTGACGAAGAAGAATAATCATAATTACCTATAGGGATGGAGATTCATAACAAGAGACCTTTCACAAATTTAAAACAAGCAGACCTTAGCAGCTGTACATAACATACTTATGTTATTTACAGCCTGTTCATCAGTATTGCCGTGTGAAAACTTCGAGTCCACCTCTCCAAAGCATATAATACTTACTAAACAATTAGTAATCAGTGAAGCAGATTCACCAATGTTAGTGACCAAAACTGATCGGGGTCTCAAGGAAATCCTATCTAAAGACCGAATGAAACTTTGTGTGGTGTGGTTTTGGTAGATTCGAGTCCGACATAGCCACCCTACCGTTAGCACGGGTAAAGGCAGAGGTGATTTCGGCACAAGTAAAAACTAGGAGCTCAAGCCAATTCCACCTGCAAGCCGGTACACCTGGCGATTGACGGTTGAGACTCTACGAGATGATAGAATAGATCACGCCCCAGTTCGAACGTTAGGGATTATACTAGGACAATACATTGCAATAGTCCATTCTATAAAGAACAATATTAATTTACAAAGAGTTAAAATACGAAAAGTGCAGTACAAATTGCCGGTCTTGCCGCTAGGCGCGCATACAGCAAAGTTAAACTAACATTTTGAGATAAAAATACACACATTACTGTTTGTCTACATTTTTTTTCTTAATTAACTGACGTGTTTGATTATATTTATTTACGTTTCTATCTCTTAATTGCCTATTGTTAACATTATCCATAATCATGAAGGAAAAACTTTAAATATTTTTAGAAGAATAATCTCTACAATTAGGTATGTGTTCTAGGAGCGATACCAAAGTCAAAAATGGTATAAATGTTAAACAAATTTAAAAACCTGCGTTTTTTTACCCGACTGCCGAATATCGGTGTTCGAGCATAACTAGAAAAGTACTGAACAGATTTATTTAGACATTTTGTATGAACATAATAATCGAAAAGTTTGATTGCCTAGCGTAGCCTCTGTGCCCCAGCACCTGCCCAATTGAGGACTTGAACGGGGCAACTGAGGCGGCTGTTAATGTTGCCGAATTTTGGACTGCACAAATATAATAACTTACTGTCTTACTCAAGATTGCCATTGATTCTAAGAAAAAGAAGGTGGCTGGTAACTTTAATCAAAACGACAGAAAGATAAATCCAACATTGTATTACCCGACAGTGAGTAGGTACATAGCCTAATTCCGTACTGCGTTTGACTCATACATCAACATCATCGATCGTGACAGTTCGTATTATTACTAAAATGACGCTAAAGCTGGTATACAATGAGAGGGAAATTTATGTTCATAATGTTTTAGTTAAACGTAGGTCATTATTCTTGTCGAAATCTAGTAGTTGTCGAACAACCGTGCGGGGCCAATATTTTATTGTAGCGAACTGGCCCCCGGCCAGTTAAGACCGCCCCCGTTCAATACGCATATTGGTTAAACTTATTAACTGTTTAATTATTGGTTTTACACAGTGAGATGGAATTGTCTAATTGAGATATATGAATGTACTTGTTGATGCCCGTGGTTTAGCTACAAAGCTCCAAATTTTTGAGCTCGGTATCTCATACTCTCTACAGTGATCCCGACTTTTGTGGGAGTGACTGACGTCTGACCAACCAATCCTAAAAGAAAAACCTGCGCCAGAGCTTCGTCCATAAATCAGCTTCGTACTGACTAACGGGTTTTGTTGGTCTGGGCCCGAAGAGCTTGGTAGAACCTCAAACCTCATTCACCCATCGCATCGTAGTTACGATAAGACAGTTTCTATGTTAGCTTAGGCCTCTGAAACTGTGACCGATACAGTAGTATACGAAATTGTTTTAATGGTTTATAAAGGCTAAGGCTATATCAAAGTATGATTTATTTATTTCAAATTGCCTTTTGGTCCATTGGCAATAAATTTTATTATATATGGTAATGAGGAATACATATTTAATTAATAGATACATAAAAAAAATAATTATTCGGATTAGTTCCACTCATACACACGAAATGTTTCGGCAACGCATTCATTACGCGCACAACATCTCCCCAACTGAGTCTGTGTTTACGGAAAGCTGGGCATCTTCAAGTTTAGACTGAATAGTTTCCTTCTAAGCAAACGTATTTCATCGTAGATCACATCATCACTTTTATTAGCAGGTGAGATAGAGGTCAAACGTGAGCCCATCAAATGTAAAATAAAAATTATAATTTCTTAGTATTTCTTATTTCAGTAAGCACTTATTGCTAATTTAATCTAAGACTTATTTATATTGTAGACTGTATAGATTAGTTTATATAATAATATATAATATCTAACGATTATGGCCTTTAGTAAAAGCTAATATAGAATTCTTTCGCTGAGCGAGTGTATCGCAGGACGTGGCCCGCACCAAGGGCGACAGGTCAACTAACCTTAGGGTTGTCGCACAAATTCCATAAGAAATAATATCGCTTTAAAAATAAAATACAAATAAATTAAGTAGGTATCGTTGGTAATTTTATTTTTCGACATTGCTCATATTAATGCCATGGTACCAAGATCCTTGGGTCCCAAGCCAAACTCGGCTGTAGGCCGGTATGCTCGCAGGCTTTAGAGTCAGACGGCAGCCCGGGTTCTAATGTCGCCGAGTTCAGTGCGCTCAGATGAAGAGGAGCTAAAAATAATACCACTGGGTTGAAAACCAAGAATCTAAGCGCTACTTATTATTACTATAATAAATATAATTTTTTATTTTGTACTTTAATTTAAAATAGTAGATATTTTTCAGCACAGCCCTGATCATGTATCTCAACGGCGGACAGAAAGTTTGGTTTGTGTCGTACTAGCCTCAAACCAGGTGGTTGTCGCAAGCACTAACATTTTACTTACAAAAGTAAACTGCATACATACACATAGGTTCTATACGAACGAGTTGTCCGATTCTGATTGTCTCTAGAGCTCCGCCCCTTGCTGCTACTGCTGCGCCTGCGCAGCGTCACCTATCAAGGACTACTGTAACAGTCACTTTATCACATACAATACATGTATAGTGCTCAACGAGGCGATTGTGGCGTGGGTAAAAAACTTGGAGCAAGGTCTATGCGATTCGTCTACAGACTAATTTGATAACAATATCCAAACTGCATCGGGGTGTGGCATAGAATGCACCCTTGAGTGCGATCCAAGTGTCTCCCGTAACACATGCAATGATACAAGTTTAAATAACCTGGTTTTGTGGTAGATAAGAATGATAATTGACTCTGGGTGCCCATCTAGACCTTTACGGCTAATCTCACCCGCAGGTGATTCACCACGTATCGTTGGCTGATCAAAGGGGCTTAGGGGAGTAAGGATATGCAATTCCAGCGCACTCTATGTAAAGAACATTCAATAAAATACCTAACCTAGTTTAGCAACTCTCTTTGTTATCCCAGGTCTTCCACCAGGTTTGTGTTACTCCTATGGAACGTACGTAACTACTAGGTAATCGGTGCTAATAAGGGGCATGAACCAAAAAAAAATATTCGCTGCAATTCACTTAAACTAATTCAGCCCCGTTATTGTATAATATTATCTCGGAAACCACTCTAACGATATGGACGATAAATAAAACTAGACTTTCTACGTTTATCTATGTAGGTAAGTGTGTCTCCTGAAAAAAAAAGAAACCAGAGCGAAGCTCGGTCACTTGGGTATATAATGGTGTACGTAGCGTACACTTTGTTTTTACTGAAAATATTAACTTTAATTAACCGGATTTAAAACATCCCCTGTTTAAACGCCGATACTGCAAAAAGAAATACGAGTTGTGTGAAGTAGGACTGCATCAAGAAATCTACTATTAGTGTGTGGAAGTTTAAGCATGTGGCTATGCGAGGAATACTCGTAGGTCCATTAATGAAATAACCCATCGGTTAAATACCTAGATCTTCAAAGATTTGGCGTTCTAAAAAAGGCTTAACAAAAATGTCTTTGAAAATAAGTACGAATCCTTTGTTAACCAGCTAGAAAATTTCTCGAATATATACTCATAGTTCTAAAGTATAACATCAAACATTTTTAGAAAATTAAGCTTATTGTACACAGTGTGTGGGGCCTATGTTAATTGAGACGTAGGTACGTAACTTAGGACGTATAGCAGCCGAACGCTCTACCGCTACCACATAAATTAATAACAGAATAATTTAAATATTCATTATTTTTACATCCATAATACATCATACGTCATACTCATACTTAAAGTAGTACCTTGACACTTGTCATTCATTGAAACGAATCACACTGCAATACACATGTCGCACGTTGCCACCCGCTGTGTTGAGGCAGCTTTATGTTATATCGGCTTATCTTTGACCTCGACTGCATAAATTCTTAAGTATAGTGTATATTACTTATGAATACTTTGGACGTTAAGTTATTTGCTCTTACGTAATGCAGGCTAGTTGATTTCAATGTTGTTGAACTTGGTGGTAAATGGAGTGGATTTAATAGGTAAAGCACGAAGGGACTGGTTCGAATGGGGAGCTAACACCCTCTCACTTAATTCTGATGTTAAGTATGCTTACTGTACATAATATTACCAGACGTCTCACCACCTAGATTTTTTTTTCAATCTCCTCTTTCGTTGTGACATCATCATTCGATCGCCAGTCTCGGTTACATCTATAGCTGGCACTTGCAACTCAGAGTCTGCTTGCCTGTTCCTTCATTTTTGGTTTATCTATCTCCTTAAAGTCGAGAGAAAAGCCTGCGCCAGAGCATCGTCCGTCATTCAGCAGGTATCGCTTTGCTTCAATTACTTCTACCAAGAAGGTAGAGAGTTTCACAGTAGGTACATTTTTCTTATTAATTTTTGAGTATCTACGGAATAGTGGTTTAACTGCTCTGTATAACCAGTTGGACTTTGGGTCCAACTATTTTAGAAGTTGGACTACCATTCTCTTTGGTCTCATGGGTCCAATTTACTGAATTTCAAATTGATTCATTGTTGCTGTGAGGTAAGTAGGTATATAATCGATAGTTTATCTTGAATTCGACTTTTCTTTTTTGAAATAATAGTAAGAAGTTTAATCAATTACCTAAACTTTTAATCATATTTTCTTTTAATTTGAAGTTTCTTCTCCACTTGTGTATTATTATTCTGATCTTCTTCTATTGATTTTAGACAGAACAACCTCTCCGTTCTCATGTCCCACTTCTCTAACCAGTTCCACAAGTGTCCGTTCGAAGGCACTAATTAATGAGATCTTGACATTATCAATTCTCCAAAGACTTTCTCGCGACATACGACCAAAAATGGAATATAAAATAAAGTCTTATTCAATACTTTTTCCAGTTTGGCTATTGCACCTTTCAAGTTCTTCACGGCCATCTTTAAAAATAAAGCATTTAATAAGTAATTAAGTATAATAAGGGAAAACGAAAGCTTGAAACGTGTATCCGAAATTTGGGGCCCGTACAAAATACGAAGAAAAGATTTAGGCATACTGTTTTATTAATATTTAACGTAGTTTATTTTTATAGGACCGACTGCCAGTTGGATTCCCAAGCCCGGAAGGAAATTCGGCGTGTTCAGACAATTTTTTTTATCTATTATAAGTACAGATAGACACATTTTAGTATTCCTGGCCCCTATTATGAGCTCCTAATAGCAATCCAAATTTGATGCAGTTCACCTCAGGGAGAGAGATGGAGCTATGCACCATGTATAGCGCCATCTTTCTCCCTGAGGTGAACTGCATCGCATTATTTTCTCGGACGCACACAGTTCATAGTAAGACCCTGCATAATAAGCACAGTTAAACAAGTTATCTTAACTGTAGGTAATATTCTATTACTACTAGTACCACCCGCTAAGAAGCACAACGTTCAAATACAAAATACATGATAATATCTTGATGTGGTATCACGTTGCATTTTAATTAGTTATACTTAAATTGAAACGCTAAAATGCAGTTTTCAGTAATAGGTAGGTACATTTCACAACAATATCACGAAATTAAAACTTATCCAGTGTCGAAACAAATTCGCAACTGGTAGGTATGTGGGGATGTGTAATCAAATACATACTAATAAAATTGATTTTAGTCATTATCACGTTATTAACCGACCACAAAAGACGGTTCACTGTTTGACCTGTATGAATGTCCGCGATAATCTCACATTTGGTTGACTCGATTTTGATGCATTTTTCAAAAAGTATTTTTTACATTCTGGAGAAGGTTTTAGTACATTTAATCGACTTTGAATAGTTTCTTCGTCATCATCTGGGAATACTCCAACCTAATACTTTGAACCCACTTCACGGAATATTTACTAATTACGAAAAATATTTCTTCAGATCCGCACATTTATAACCTACATTTAGTATTTAATTTTACTAATTAAAGTTATACAAAAATAATCGACCACAAAAAAATAATTTAAAATAAGCAGGTTCAAATTAAGTGTAAATAAAATTAATATTTGATTCTTAAAAGAAACAACTAAAAAGATTATGTACGTAGACACTAAAAACACAGTTAATACATGTTTTACTACTTATTCAATTTAACACGATATGTGGCGGTACGCCAGTAGTAGAGCGATTCCCGTTCGGTGCAAATATTTGTATACGCGAATATGTGTATATTTGCATTGATTTGGGTCTAATTAGGTATGTACCAAAATATGACGAAATGCTTCAAGAAACGTATTTAGGGGGCACTGCCGTAAGTTATGCCGTACTTACCAAAAACATTCTCATCATTATCATCTCAGTGTGGTTCCTGGTGGCATTCGGCATATTCACTTTGGAACCCATTGTTTTATACATATTTTTATAAAATAAGTCGGTAAAGATCTGCTTATCCGTTTAGGCTCATGGAGACTGAGCTCAAGTTACGAAAATTAATATAATTTTCGTTGATTTTTTTTTGCAATGCCATTTTTATACTTATTGTGACACTAATATCAAAAGTTGATTAGTTATCTCAATATTGTCGCGATATCAATAGTGTACCGCGTTGTTTGACAGAACTCATACTTTGTTCTTGTTCACACTCACTGATTCACAGAACAGAGAAATCCTTAAGACCACTGATTAGGCCACTTTTATCCCAGGAAAACGGGATTTCACGAGGATGGAGCCGCGGGCAACAGCTAGTGTGAACATAAAGGTACCTTTACTTAATGTCAGGCAGCTCTGAACTTGTAAACCTAGTAAGCCTTCATTCTTGGTCGAGAATAAACGACATTCCGATCGATCTATTGCGATCACTCCCTTTTGAGAAGAAGCATAAATGTATGTATTTATGTAAATATCTCACGAAGATGGAAGGACCGTCGTTATTCGCACTCATGGGTGTGAATTACTGTAGGCCTTAGCATAATATTTCGCATTATGTTGTATATTGCTAGCAGAGCTTTAAAGCCTAGTTTTCAATTTTATCAATGTCGATTTTTGTACAATCATGATTATTGATTTTTCTTTCACAGAGATTTTTTAGTTATAAATAGTGAACGTGAACAATATGAACATACATTAACAGCATATACCTTTGTGAGAGACTGGTATCTGAACTGGGAAGATCCTGTCAGACATAAGACTTATTAAAAATGTTGTCAAAATTCTGATCAAATTCTAATCTCAAAAAGTTCGTGAAGGTATACTCGTACCTAACCATATTTCCAAGATACAACAATAACAATAATTGTGACCGAAAGTTGGCATTCTAGAACCCATATTATAAGCTGGGTAAGCTGTACTTTCTTTGGATCCAGACAACGCTGTGTAGTGGTTCTCAGATTCTATGACATATAAAGTTCTGTGAGGAGGGAGCGGCCCCCTCAGCTTTGATAACACATTATGAGCTTTTCATGGAGTTAGTCCTATTAGAAAGATTTTTTGGTGGGCTCTATGCTTGTTCACAACTTAGCAGTAACACATGATATTAACATAAATAAATCACCGTTACAATAACGTTGAGAAAGTAACAAACAATAGTCTTTATTCCAAGCACCAACAGTAACCTCGTAATGTTTCAAATTGATTGAATTGCACAATTCAATCTATTATTTTAAAGAGTAGAAAGGCCCAAAGTAAATGGCACTCTAATGAATGTAATACCAGGATGTGATTTGACTTATGACTTGTAAGAAGTAGCTGTGTTGTGCGGTTCAACTGTGTTGAGGTTCCTGCTTCACTCATATAAATGGGTTCTAGCGTGATGTTATACAGCTATAAGTGGTTATTCTCCGTTCAAACAACAATCGCTGTTGCATTCAAAACTTGCACTTTAGAACCTTGCAACCTTGCAAACTTGCAGTTATATAGGGTTGAAGGTCAGAAAGCAGTTGCTCTCGTAAAAGTTAAGATAAGCCACATCTAGAGAAAACGTAAAAGAGCTCTCCAGGATCCAAAGTGGATGCTTTGGATGAACCCTGAACAAGCAAGCGGCTCGAAGGACCCTTCTTTGAGCCGGTCCGTTTCTGCTAGAATCCTATATAATTAAGATCTGCAAAAAATTATAAATTATAAAACAGTTAATATATGGATAATGGCTACCAATCAAATAGGGTGTGAAACTGTCAAGAACTAAGCCATAAAGATGGTTGAAGTTCAGTACCTATTCGGTCATTCACAATCGTTTATACATAAGATTATGTTAATATTATAGTATTGGCATGACCATAACATAACCCCAGACCTATAAATGTGTGATTATACTACAATCTACCTACATGAAATAATAATGTCATAGGATCGGAAGTTATAGGTATGCCTCCAGTTAATTGAATCAAAACACTTTTATTAGAAAGGAGTTTCAATACGTACGTGTTTATTAAATATTTGGTTTTAATACGGCTATCCAGGAATTATGTTTATAGTTTTTATATAAAGTCGTGGTCATGGGTTATTTACATGAATTAACAAAAAAACAGAACTAGTGATGGATTTATGCCCGGATATTTTTGGCGGAAACAATAATCGCACAAAATACCAGGGCATAAACTTGGAATAAACCCTTGTCAGAACGAAAAAAGGCAAGAAATATTTTTTTTGCCTATTTCTTTACCCTTTAGACTGGCAAGCGGCCATAAATTGTCCGCATAAAAAAAACCCTTCACTGGCATCTTCCTACAATCCTACCGTACGAAAGTTTGTGAAGATGTTTGGTTATTAGGTTGTTAGCTACTCAATAACGCTCCAACGGCTGAACGGATCTAGCTGTTTGGTATAGGGATACATTACGGAAAAACACATAGGTTGCTTGTATCTCTAAAATAGATTCCCATGGAAAGCAGGTACGGGAACTGCATTCTACGCGGGCGAAGTCGCAGGCAACAGCTAGTTTAAATTGCACTTTACTGTACAATACATCGTAGTTGAACTTGATCGCGTGGCAAAGAGTAATGGAATGTCAACCACCTTCTAAAAGAGTCAAGAGTGAAAGGCCAGCCTAGTGCTAGCCTTTTACTTATGTCTGCGTAGGACAAAGGAAGTTAATTTCCTATATGCCATTGAGTGCACCAATGTAAATGGCATCAATTCTGCTACATCACCAAGCTGTATGGAATTAGTTTAGCATTCTCCCTGCAGAGGAAAATTGGGAGCGAAATCTGTGAAAAGATTGGAATGGGTTAAATAAAGGGAAAAGTCTTCGAGTCTCCTTCCTATAGGCTTTTTCATGTACTCAAGATTGATATCAAGTGATTATACATAATATATTAAAAAGTCATAAATATTTTATAATTTATGAACACATAGGTACCTAACCGAGCGAAGTACTGACTTGTAAGAAATCAGAGACTTTAACTAATTCTATTTCCTGTTGTCGCTACACCTTTTAAAAAGACAATTACTGACTTCTTTTATATTGTACCGCAGAGTTTTTTTAGTTATTCCGACTTCAAGAACAAAATGGAGTATCATAACATTGTGTAGGTATAACTACCTAATTACTAGTTCAATTTCAAATCAACTCTATTATCGAAGGATTTGGATAACATCAAGGCAAGTGTAGTGACCTTACTAAACTCCTTTTTAAACCAAGAGTATTTAATATACTTCTAGTTTTCGTTAAAATAACAAAGTCCAACGGAAGCAATTATTTCTTAAAAAACACATTAACCCAAATTATTAATTTTATACTTCATCATTAGACACACCCTGTAAGTAAATAGACACATATTATAACTTATATTGTAGAGACAGATGCAAATTAAATATAAAGGTCAATTTTGATTAGCAACAATGGACATATTTTCTAATGGCCTCTGCACACTACAGCACGAGCGAAATTGCTTCCAAGTCTTAACACGTGACGTCAGAAGATGTTTCAAGTTACTTGAAGTCACGGTGAAATAGGCTCTGAAAAAATTTAATGATCAAGATAAAGAGTACTTATTTATTTTTAAAGATATTTACCATAAAATTCTCTCTAATTCTTACTACCTCTACTGCTCAAAGGTTTGCTGGTAGAGAACTCTTATACAGCTCGCCTTTGTACATGTTTTATTTCTTGTGTAATTGTATGTATCTATTTTATTGTATTATAATAAAGAATTAAGAATTAATAAAAAGGCGGTTAAAATATCCTATACTACGACGCAGTCACAATGGATACATTAGGCAACCAAATTTTTAATTTCCTGAAGGAAATTAAAAAAAATCCCTTCACGATTTTTTTACTTCTGATTAAATTTACTCCGTAATTGTATCATGTCATGAAACAATTGAAAGCAATTAAAAAGATATTAGTTATTAGTATTTGCACCTCAGGTATTTTAAACGTCATAGCGCGCAATGGAAGTATCTACCTATCTAATGGGCACATACCGTAACTCGTCTCAATCGCAAGTACTGGTTCTCAAATTCAAGGAGCTCAGTAAAATTGTAGCATGCTATACTTTTATAAACATTCAATGATTTATTAACATGTATTATGTATTGCGCAAAAGTGTTGATTATACGATTAATGTTCTAGTTCGTTATTGATGTGCCTTGTAAGTAGTGAGCATACAAGTTAATTTGTCGTAGTTGTAAAACACTTTGCAATTAAACACTTATCATCATAAAATACTTGTTTTGGAGCACCTACACTTGAATAAATTATATCTTTTAAACGCTTACAGTAGTGTAAAACAAATTATTTTAAATTGATTCGTTGTAAACAGAACGGCATTAGGTACCTACTTATATGTATATAATATTTTTATATGATTTAAGACAAGATAAAGAAAATGCTTAGGTAAATAGGGTTTCGTAGGCTTCATAGCATTGTGCATTGGACCAGTGTATGTGCTTAAATAACTGTATCCCATGTTGAAAAAGTCGTAGCTCCATCCTGTTGATGTCAAGGTTTGACATAGATTAGTTCCGTTGCACTTGGCTTATCATACTAATCTCAAGAACATTAAAATGTTATACTCGACGACTGAACTAATATTAAATTGGTATAATTATAAACAAGGGGGAATGTCAGAATAGAAATCTCGACTTCCTTCAAAGTTGGTGGATTTGGTGCAGCACAGACCTCCATTTGGTTAAACTCATGGATAGTTTTAAGGAAGAACGGAGTTAGTAGTAGACTTAAGCTCAAAATTCCACTACATGTATGTAAACTCGTTTTGTACCAGTACTAGCTGCGCTGGAATCCAGAAGAACCTATTCCAGGGACAAATAATAACCATTTTGCGTAGAACCCATAGATACTTTTTTTTATATAGGAAACGTCAAAATGACTTTACCTCGCCTGATAGTAAGCTAAAGGCAAAGTCTCAGGTATGGGGTCACCACTACATACACCGGTAGTGCTACAGTAGCGGCCCTCAGCTTGACGGCATCATCAAATGCTTTTTCACGCCCCGCTTAAAGGACCCGGGACTATAGAAACTTTACATACTAGATATATACATATAGAGACTATACAAACTTTCACGTTTATAATATTAGTAGAAAAGATTACGAGTACGAATCGAGAGCTTTACAGCTTTCTGAGGCCCACCAAATTTTAGTAACGGCCATTCATCTAAGGATATTATTAGGTATGCTTATGGCATCATAGCCCAATTACAGCTATCACGTAATCTACGAGGTTGTCAGTAAATCACAGAAACTGCCTTAAAAGACTATCTTAACAAATAAGATAACCTTTAGGAGATATTCAAATTAAAAAGTATTCTTGCAATAAAAATTTTGGACACTGAACAAAGACACCGTGACCGTCATAGTAGGTACTTCTGTGCTATTGGGTTGTTCTGTGGTCATGCATGATGTACAGATAGTTAATAGAAGGAACTAGCTGATTCACGCGGCTCTACTCAACCAATTGCAATCTAACATACAGCAAATTTTAAGTCTAATAGAAAAAATCGCTTTAAAATCCGTTCAATAGTTTTACGTCCATCGCGAAAAAGTAGATAAACTGACATACAGACAAGAATAAAAAAAAATCTTGTTCTAAATCGTTCGTTTAACCTACGTTTTTTTTAATATCTCCAATGTACAGACGCAACTAACTATAGTAAGTACCTAGTGTTACCCGGTACCTATAAGTACGAGTATAAGGATATACTACATACTAATAATATAAACTAAGTAGGTAACGTTTGTGTAAATGAAAGCAACTTAGTATATTTTTATGGTTATACTTGTATTATACTTGTACACTCGGATAAGGTGGAGAACCACGGTTGAGAGGACGCGTGCTACGAAACTATTAAGATTGCTCAGACTCTTCCCACGCGTCAGATGATCCATTCTGAACATTGATTGGCCAGATGTCAGGATCAACTTTTATATTTGGAAATGTAAGGTCGAATAATGTAACTTAGTATACATATATAACATTATTTTATAACTTTTTATGGCTTATTCCGTATTCGCCCTACAAGTTTCGCCTTGAACACATACTTGCTCGGCTCACATTTTATTCCTCTTTCACCTCGGAAATAATTGACCGTGCATATTTACTATCATTTTAAATTGGATATTCAAGCAGTTACCTACCAGCTTAGGGTACGTAGGTACACCCACGTGCTCTTAATGAGGGGGTTGTTAGGTACATGGATATATCTCATTCAGCCAACGTATCATCGGTTCTGATCTAAACGATCGGTGTGCTATTTGCTTATAAGAACGTAAATATTTATGTAATGCAATATTGTTACGCATTTTAAATAGTTAGTTAAAAAACATAACGTTTTTGAAGGATCTGAAGGTGGAACAGATTGTAGGATTCTGTATTTAAGGAAACATACAAGTTTGTAGGACCACCGTGAAAAGCTGCATTAACCACGCTCTCCCCAACGGGAGGGTTCAGGAAATGGAAAGAATGGCCCGCAAACGTCGTGTGTTCCGTCCGTCATGCGGCTAACGAGTGACAGGGAGTGAAAAACTTCGGGCAGACTCCGAGTCGGGTGTGGGTTCCAAGGGCTCCTTTCCGACGTATTTACATCAATATACACCTTTCCGGTTCAGCAAACATATATACATAAACATAGTCTACATAATATTAATATTATTAAGTTGACAGAAAACAATGTCAGTCGCTTCATAGTCCAATTAATTATTTGAAACCAAACTATCCATATAAAGTAACAACGATCATGGTGAATACTTGATTTTTTATTGAATGTCATCGTTGCAAATGTCGCTTTAATTCAAGATAATTCGTTTTGAGGTTAAGTTAATAAACCATCCAGACATATCTGTTTTTTGTAGAGGTGTGTATAATCTACTTTAGGTATGTGACAGTTTATTTTATAACTGTGTGTAAGTTCAGGGGCTCACCGTGACGTGTTAAAGCTTCCATGTTGAATGCAAGAAAGAGAAATGGATGCTCCATCTCTCCTCTTATCATCCTTATGACGTCATGGTAAGCCCTCTGAATGTTTTCTATATGCCCAAAATGACGACCGCTTCTCCGCTAACATTTCTTCAAAGTTCAAAGAGTCTACAAGTACTTCTCTATACACCCTCGGTATACTCAGCAATGCGGTTCCTATAAAAATGAGAATATAATGCCAGCGGTCGTCATTGGGCATATAAAAAACATTCAGCGGGCTTACCATGACCTCGTAAGGATGATAAGAGGAGGGATAGAGCTACATAGGGTGTATAGATCCATTTCTCTTTCTTGAATGATAGCTTAGCAGATTTTATGTTTTACCTCTATAGAGAAATTAAGGACAGGTTTTTCTTTTAGGTTATGAGAGAAAATGTCTACTTTTGAAAAGTAGAGTAGTGAGTCAAGTCGGTAGACCGTAGAGCTAATTACATATAATTAGCGAAACGTTGTGTCACTCAAGAATTGCGTCATCGTTCTCCAATTACAGCGAATTGTAATGAATTTCTGGTTCTCCATAAGTAATCATTATGATTCAGTAATTTATTATACCCAAGTAACATTTTATGAACTGTCTTTTTATTTATCGCATTCCTATCGGAGTCGTGAGCTTTTTTGCGAGGTGCCCATGAGCCGTGTGACTTAAAATAATTAATGCATACTGTTATGACATGACACATAAATTAATTAGGTAAGTATGTAGTTGAAAAATGCAGTTTTACCAATGTTTTATTTTCTCGATAAAAATAGTCTCTGTTAATTTTGCAAATTAACTATTTTCATTTCGGATTTTTGGGTACATAGGTACACACTTACTCACAAAATCTCGTATTTAATTATGTAACTAAGATGTAAAAGAGCATTTCGTTTTGAAGAAAATAAGATAACCTACATGCATTAAATTTCATTTGTATATTGTGTACATACGTTTGTACGTATAGTTCGCTGTAAATTCGGGTGGTTGTCTGAGAGTAAAAAAAAAACATCACCCTTAACTTCCTCTTAATCATCAATCGATTCTTAAACAACTCAACCTGATAAATTAACTTAGCCGCAGGGCACAAATATTTTTAGAATCGAGTAAACAAAATAATATAAATCAACCCATAAACTTAGACTATAAAACGTAATTCACATGGGCCTCTTACCTTTATTTCAATGATCAATGATCAATACGCGGTAGCAGAAGTAATTTATTATATTTTGAAAGCTCCTCTTAAATATATTAATCAAGAATAATAAATATTGTAAAGTAATTACATGTAGTAGACATAATGACTCATTAAAATAATACGATCAAGTCATGGTTGTTTTCTAATAGACAGTGTTCGGTGATTTATGGACATTCGGTGTACTGTTGCCATTAGTTTTGGAAAAATTTTGGGACATATCCTCAACGAATCAATCAATGAGCCTCATTCAATTTCAGTGTAGGTATTGCTAGTTACTGGATATAACGCATATCTCAAAGTGCGTCATAGCAATCGATCCTCTGTCTTCTGCATGCAGTCCATAATTGTAAGTAAATAATCAGCTACCTTTTTCAAGCAGTCAGTCCGTTTTGCTGGGTCTTGCCCTCGGTTTCTGCCTTCCTTCCTTCCTTCCTACATTATTAATTTATGAAATAGACTAGATAATTATTCAGTATGTTTGGTATGGAACAACTTTAAAGTGCCAGAGTTCTAATTTCCCTATCTCTCATTATTTCTATTCTATTTAGCTTTTTTCGGTCCCTCTTACCCTCTGAAGGCAGTTACAAATCAGATGACAGAAGCGTTCATAGGTCACAGTAACCGGTTACCATGAAATATTTTTTAACGCTCACCTTAAAATTCTTAGAGAAATCGTAATCATCAGTTGCAGAATCACGGGGTTTTAGACTAGATGCATTTTAATAGCAAATTATGTCCTTATTTGTTCCTATGTGTTAGATATTGTGAGAGAAACGTATCGACAAATCTTTTGAATTCCTTTTTTGAATGATATAAGTAATGTATATTGTATATCTCCATGAAAGTCGTTTGGTGCACGAAACAAATCCGCCAACCATAACTTGGCCTGATTTATAATTTACAAGTTCAAAAAATAATAATACCTAGTCCTAAAAATTATACTCTTAGTCCTTTATATTTGGTAGTAGGTATTATTTTATTGTTTAATATTGAAGGAGATTATTCAACTATCTACCAAACGTATGGTTCAAATTCAATAATATATTAGTACCTATCATTTCCATATTATGACGATACTTACATGTGTTTGTGACTCTATATTGAAGGTTAAAATGTTTATTTTCATAAATCGCTGGGTAGCCGGATGAAATATATAAAATAACTATATAATGTACTTAGATATAATGGCAGCTTAGGCGAGCGAGGCCACGTTTTAATTAAACCATTAGGTACGTATGTACAAATTATTTTTGTTATCGACGCCCTACGGCGCTACACGTTTGAACAATCGTAAAATTAAATAAGTTCTAATGCTCAAAATGAAATGGCATCAATTTTTAGGCGCCTATAATTACATAGATCTTATCTAATATAGATTGAATGAAATATGAAGGCAACGGTATGAAAGAGACCTTCGCGCAAGTGCAGACAAAGTTGACAAAGTTTAATCGTGATATCGGATGAACGGTAGGTACGGTGCATAAAAACTAACAAACAAAGCATCCCCGAAAAAGGGGCAAAAATAGGTGCAAAAATCTTGACAATGTCGGAACTTTGGAAGTGATGACTTTTTAGGTCTATTCGGTGATAATCGCGGGGCGAGACTGCGGAGGCACGCCAATCAACCAATGAGGTCGTATAGAGTTTCATAAAGAATCTTAAAAATCATGCTTCGGGTGTGATGCATCCACATTTACATTCACCTTTATACGTATACGGATCTCAAGTTGAATATTTTCAGGGTAAGCAGTGATCTTTAATGAGCCCATTTAAAATAATCCACACCATTTACACATTATTACTCTTTTTGGGCATAATAACGTTCCAAGGGTTATTGCCAATTGCATTTTATTAACACCATTTCGCTTTGTACGGCCTTTGCAAGGTTTTGACGACACTTTAAGCAATGAGTGAGGTGATTAATGTAATTTTACTAAACACTTGCAATTTAAAACAATGATGTAGCCGGAGCCGATATAATGATATTTCGACGAAGTGATAATCGATTGTAATTTTATTATTGAAGTGCGAAGTAATTTTATGGGTTTGCGTCACTGTGCTCAAATGTGAACAACTATTGTAGGTATTGATGAATGATGAATTGAGATGCAAAATCTATCAGTCCATACAGCTTAACATTTGTAGGTACTCCTAATTGTTCCACTATCTTAATACCTATTTGTTTCTTTTTATATTGGACACGTCAACATAACTTCACTACGCCTGAAACTAAAGGTAAGGAAGTAATAGCAGTAAAATGATAGGTTTAGTATTATTCGATAACAGTGGTCGGTAACTTGAAATGTATTGAGCCACTTTTGAGGGCAACTGTACAAAACTAAGTGTTTAACAAAACCGGCAAAAGGTCTCTGTCAGGTACCTACAGATATCATCAAGGGAGGGTGGGGTGTAACCGCATAGAATAATTTATTTCAACAATAAATTGCACATCTACTTGGCATTGATTTTTTGATAAAGTCGTTATTTCATTTCAGAACCTAAAGGTCATTACACACTGCATCTTTAAATATTTAACTCTAGTAATTATTACGAAATTCCTGAAAGATATTACTGATTTGAGTCCGTTCCTACCCCGAGTGTATGCTTATACCTTTGGGCCCAAACCGCTAGTTTTCTTTTCGTGGTAGCGGGGTATTTGACCCCACTGCCCGAAAAGCCATTCGCTTCATGGAAATAGAGTTACAACTCAGTCTATTTTAATGAATTTTCACCCACCCTTACTGATTTAACAAATAATAATAATAGATGGTGTATTATCAGGTCACGAATTTCGAATCTTGTGATAGTAGATGGACACCTTTAGGTATATCAGACGATGTGGAATTTTTCGCATATTTTGGGTAAGAAGGTAGGTAAGATACGATCATCGCTCGTAAAAGATTGCGTTAAGTAAGTATATGGATATTGCAAATTATAAAGTTGAAGTATACTTTTTTGTCCTCTAAAATACTTAGATCGCTTACAAATTGTATCGAGTAACGCAAACGAAGGTTCAAAACTTTCAATTGTAAGCGATTTGTTTTTGAGGAATTTAGGTCCGCGGACAAAAATCCCTCGTCTGCGCAGGCCCTAAAGGTAAACCGTTGGTGGATTAATATTATTTTCATAAATATTTTTTATAATAGATATATTTTAATAGTATAAAGACAGAAAGAAAGAGAGAGAAATATTTTAAAATTACTACGGATATAGATATAATATAGTCCGGACAATTTGCCTACCTGCAATATGAACGATAGAAATAAAAAGAAACTTATTTTATGAGAAATAATAAAAACCGTTTTTCCTTCGGAATTCATTTCCTTCAATTATCTAAATACCTAAATGTTATTCTAATTGTTAAAATAATTATTTTATAGTATATATTTAAAAAATGCAACGGTTAGTTTCAAGGATGTGTTGCATAGGTATTAAACCGCTTAAAGGCATTGAGCGCTCAAATTCTAAACCTGCTCAGTGCAAAATATTCATAATGTATGATTGCATTGGTTTGGACGTCCCATAGCCCAAACTCTCTAAGCTATGCTTACTTTGGACCTAGATAACGCTGTGTGGAATGATTATTACTATTTATTTAATATAAAATGTAATATTATATACGACAGGAACTAGAACCAGTTGAAAAGAAGATATATTCTGTTCTATTCACAATATTATTTAATTATTTAAATCAGTATACCTAATTATTTCATTAAAACGTTATTTTTCTGTATGATGTAACAAGGTGCATAATTTTCATAATTAATTACGTAGTGTTATAAAAACCTAGCAAAAAGAAACATTTGAATATTTTTTTTTATGTAACCTATATAAATTAGTTTTGAACATGTTGTCGTAAATAATAATAAGTATTTTTTAAATTTTAAGTACGTACAACGTATTTGTTTCCAAGATAAAATTGAATAATAAATTATTAATACAAATTGCAAGTAATGAACCAAGAGAGCGAAGTCCTAAAGTCTACAAGATTCCAGCAGATTTCCTAGAGGTGTCCAGATTATATCCGGTCACCGGGTTACAATACCGAGTTGGTACCTATAATATGATTCGATTCTATCATAACTGCTCCATACACCACTTACACCAGTGATGTTAAAACTTAAAAGAAATTTCAGTAATTTTCCGCCAGAGACTAGTCTGTCAATCAGCCGGTGTATCAGCTTACTGGTCTTGGTTGGGCTCACACACCCGATTGATATAATTAGTATCTTGTAGAAATTGTATAGAGTCGTTAAATGTTAAAACAAGTATCTCAACATTAGCTGCCGCCAAACTAGGAAATACATGCCGTCATTTGAATACAATGGATGTGGAGACAATAATCGTGGCTTGTCTGCGGCACTCGCAGTATTGGGACGTAAGGTGTTGCACGCGGGACGGAAAGTGGGCCGGTTACCTCATATTATATGCTAATTAAATTATTTGTTTCACGCCACACGTGGTTTTATATTTTATATACCTACGTTATAATATTAGATGTGGCTGCTTTAGAAATAAACCTATTGTGCTGTGGTAGCGGTAGACTGCGAGTTCACGCAATACTTGCGTGTTTTTGAGTTTTTATTGTCTGTAAGGCCGGAATTTATGAAATCGGAAGAATGAGTAAATGCATTTTTTAAACATTACGTCATGCTTTTATGAATATAATATTCAGTTACGATAAGCAGTGATAGTCTTGTAATAAAACTATGGCCCTCAACTTTCGATGAATTCGGATAAGGATGTCGATGGAAGTCCTTTCCGTAATATTGTAGCTTGGCTGCTTTGCTGATAGTAGATATTTGGATACCACTATCGATGGCTGTTACAATATCAGTACTACATACTTACCTAACAGTAATTGGCGGACTAAATGTAAAAAAAGATCCCACATATAATAATCCTTTGTACTTACATAATCTCTGCAGCCAATGACACCGTCGTCGTCGGCTTTGCTCCATTCGCAAAAACAATAATACAGATAATTATAGATATTTATTACACATGTTATCCGATTTAATTTGCATTATCCGTGGTTCATGATCTGAGGTTTAGGCAATACCGTGAACTTCGTCATTGTTTTAACACAAGTAGGTACCTACTGAAAATAGTTGCAGAACACGTAGGTATTCTACATTTTTTCAATTTTCTTCTTTTAATTTCAATAAAATGAATATCTATAATTCATTATAAATTTAATAATGAATATCAATGTCATAATGTTTAATCCAAACACACTTTTAAAGTGATTAATCGAATGAACATTGATTCAGTCAATGAAACGTCAGATAGCATAGCATTGTTTCGTGCACCGCGCACCTGTAAAGGACAAATCGATTTAAATCTCTGAACAGTGTCCAAATGAGTATTTATTTATACTATTTGGTTTTGACGTTTCTTAATATTGAACTAGTGCTTGCTCATTGCGCGAAATTCAATTGTTTTTATTATCTTTCGGGGTTGGGGGGTCACTGGATTAAAAAGTTACCCAATACTGACACATACCTACGAGTACTAGTAGGTATTAAATTATCCCAACTATCGAGAAATATAGCTTAATAATGCTTATAAGAGATTGGGAAGAGAAAAAAAAGATCGGGAATAAATGGCTTCCTTCCTACCGTTTTCTCATTCACCTCCTCGTTAATCTTCCCCTGGGAAAACCTCTTTGCAAGTAAGTGTTTGTAGGCCATGGCAATTACGTAACAATGATGGGTCGTTTCGTTTCTTATTTTTTATTAAGTGTTCTTGGTTTTTAAGAAATACCCTTTTCTGTAACCTACTCCTAAGTTTTAATGAGATATACTTTTATAGTTTTCAGATGCTCCTGAAGTCCAGAAATGTGCTCCTATAACGGCACTAGGCTCACATTGCATTATGTGGCGCCTAAAATATAACTAGCGAAATGTGTATCCCGTTGCAATAATTTTAGTGTTTGGTTGACCGCCTGACAGGTGTCGGTGTTCGCTTGATGTTCACAAAATATACTGAAACAGCTATTGTAACACTATTGTTACCTGTCAAGATAGATTGTAGATAATGCCAGTTATCCCCGTATGACGAGTACACATAAATTAACAGTTCAAACAATTCGGTTCTTAAACCTTGATTCTATAGGTTCAACACACCAACAACCACATACGGTTTGATCAAAATTGACTTAAGTGAACTTATTGCATATCATGTTTTACCTATACCTACGCCTACTTTTGATTAAACGCCTTTTCTTATTTGGACATGGTAATCATATGATCATTATTTGTAATTTGTATTATTTCGACTTAATCACACAATAAACGAAAAAAAAAACTAAAAAGATTTAATTTTGTTTAAACGTTAGGTTGGAGACGGCAAAATATGATGAGTTTGTTACAACATTTGAACAACATTCAGAATTTTGAAATTGTCTTGAAATTTTTGTAAAATCCGCAAGGCAAGTTGGTACCCGGGTGACATCATTCCTAAAAAGCTAGCCTAATTGCTACTTACCGATCATGGATTGAACAGATACGATGTAACTTTTACAAAGAGTCTATACGTCATGTCTTCTTCAACTTAGCGTTTATCCCAGTCGCATCCAAAGCTTTCACCTCGGAGTCTGGGGTCCGCTTTACCAGTCTTAACTGCTGATTTGGCTGGACTCCGATATTTTCCGTGAAGCGACTGCCATCTGACCTTCACAACCCAATTGTGACATTGGGCGATATCGAAGCATTGCAGCTAGACCGTTGTTGTTGGACATTTTAGGACTCCAACAACCCGTAACGATGTGTAACGACTGCCATAGATGTTTGTATAGCACCCGGGACCGTCGGCTTAACGTGCTCTCCCAGGCACGACCAGACCTATGCAAATATTTGCACTGAGCGGGGATCGAACCCACGCCTCCTGCGCAGCGGCGGCGTTCACTACCGCTACGTCAAGTGATTCAGGACCGTGTCAAGGTCGACTCTGAAACTCGAACAACAGGAATCAACGTTTCTCTTGCTGCGGTTTGTAGCTAGGTAAGTTGGTTTTATTTCTAGTTCCGGTTATTAAACGCACAAACAACTAGGTAGGTATATAGTCCCTAAGAAACTCTAAATGTTAACTACGCAATGATTTTAGTTGATCGGAATTCACAAGTAGGTAATGCACCGTGCTCGTTTATCATACAGTCAACGACAGAAGTTGATATAGGTGTAGGTACTAAAATATTTGCAAACCTTTTTTACATTGATATACATGGACCCCATGCATGGACCAATTAAGTAACTTTTAAATTAGTTTTAAAAACCCCAGAGGACACAATTAATATATTTCATGTTATAGGTTTAATTTAATAGTTAAGGGTACCAATTCAATAAATTACAATTTGTAATGCTAGTTTTGTCGTTGAATGTAACTTGAGCTTTCAAAGTTCGGAGGTAACTTGTTAGTAATTCAAAACTTAATTGTAAATCATTAAGTAGGGACTGATTCATTGTGGTTTATGTTCTCAAATAATACATTATTAGGTGTATTTCTTTGTTTTATTAAGTTGAACCCTTTATTGCCACGTTAATCGTGTTCTTGGTAATTATAGGTAGGTATGTTGACTTGTATTATTATATTAGTTAGATTTGATAGCATTATATCTAACTAATTATACTTCTGGTATTATAGCTGTGTGGTTATTAGGCGTGTTATAGGCACATACCTATAGGCACTTATTAGGTAGGTACCTAGGGGTGTTAAGTACTTGCGTTTATTAGGGATATTCCTATTTTGTGCTATTCCAAGTTCAGTCCACCAATTTACCTGCACCCTGCCTAATGGTAAGCGTCAGTTAAGTTCAAAAAGTACAAATCATTATTCTAGATGTTTTCAACTTACTACCAAGGTGCCAAATATGACGATACACACGGCCCCCTTTAAGAACCGAAGTTATACACAAATAATAAAAATAAGTAGGCAGGTATGTTAAGTAACAATAATAATAGTTTCATTGACATCAAACCAGCTATTTCCTGTGATGATGTAACAAACAAACAGAAGGTTTTGTTTACTGACGCGCTTGGTTACAGGTGAAGGTAATAAAGGCAAGTTAAAATATATTAAGACATCATTATATTTTGAAACAGTTTATTAAAATTGTGTATTTAGTAAAATGTTCGTCTTTATCCAAACAATATCATCATCATCTTTGACTCTGAACTCTTTGAAAGACGGGAGCAACTCCCAACTTTCAAAGTCCGAGGTTAACTCATTCCTTCTTCTCTTTTTGATTCGACTTATACGGTATTTATAGGAACGAATGATGTCTGACCTCTCAACCCCGAGAGGAAAAAGCCTGCGCCAAAGTCACGTCATGCAAGTGAGATTAGTTTGGCCCCAAAGCCCTTAATAGAGCATCTTCATCACCATCTTCACGTTGCTTCCAGTAGCAACGAGTCAAAGAATCCAACTTTTACTTCTCCACTTCAGTTTACGATTAGTTCTTGTTTTTGACTATTTTGGCTTTTATGGGTGTGACTTTCGTCAGTCAGGAAAGCTAAACCATCGGTCAGTAATCAGCAGTTGTACCGGCAATGATATTGGATATATTTCTATGTATGCCACTTCTCATCTTAGTTTGCGTCTTTGATAGATATAATACCTAGTGGTTTGCTCAACGCCGTCGAAAATGATGATGAAATATTTTGTTTCAAGGAAAATAAAAGAGGATTTAATTTTTACTTCGTGTATTTATGTTCAATTTTTACAATTACATTTACGATAATGTAAGCAATGGCAAGTAATCTTCGCGTCGTCGTCAAGCCTAACTAGAAATAACTAACATTTACACCTATAATACTTATCTTATAAAATAAATTACTAAATATTTATAAAGTAACGATATGTCAAAGTAGGTATATTAAAATAGGATATAAAACAAATCACTAATAATAATATCTAGCACACTATGTATCGGTTTCATAACCTTCACTCATATATACAGTCAAGAAATAAATTACAAATGTTCAAAAATATCCCATATTAATTACATAATTAGATACAGATCTTAATCATTTACTCGGTGGAAAGTCTAAAGTCGTATACGAAGGCCTGGTACGGGGTACAGGGGGCCTACGGGGACGAGGGTGAGTTTTACCTCCTTCGACAACTACCCCCGAACCTCCAGCGCTTAATGTCACCTCTCCTTCTTCAGGTAAGTAAGGTGCTCTAGGACTCAATACCAAGGCTTTGTATGAAGAATGTGAGTCGGCAATACTCCTGCCATCTCCTTCATCTCTCCTTGATAGCTCAGAGAATGGTGATACTGAACGCTTTTCAATACCACTCGGTCCTGGAGTTTCTTCTTTAGGTTTGAGTTCATATGCGTTTTCTTCCTTTCTTTTAGGTTCTGTGTCCTTTTTGAATTTCGCTTGTCGTTCTATAATCTCTGCTGTAGTCAAATCTGAACCTTGTACATCAGTCTCCAAAGGTGGAGCTGATAACCAGGGTCTTGAAGAGTTAGTACCACACCAACGTTCTTCATTCTCACTTGCGTCACCTAGAAGACCTAGCTTTTCTAAGTTCTGGAGTAGCAGATTCTCACTTGAACTGGCCGCTCTCATTTCAGTCTTTGATTCTTCAGCTAGTAGTAACTCTGCTAACGGTGGCGCGAGTCCTAAGCCAATATTTCTTTCATGGTATACTTCAGATATAGTTGGAGTTAATTCTCCACTCATGTGTCTCACTTGAGCCATTGAGTCTCGACTGCTAGTTCCCATTTTTGGTCTTGGAGTTCTTTTAGATGTTGAGGGTTGGGTTAATGTCTGTTCAGATTTGTCTTCTTCTGATCGTCTAGGCTGAGCAGAAGCCAGATCGTAGAAAGCGTCTAAGTATCTTGCGTGGGCGGGTTCAGGTCGACGTCTTAGTACGGTATCATGGCCGGAACTTTCCCAATCGGAGTCATCAGAAGGTGGTCTTCTAGTATACAATGTTCTGATTTTAGTTTGATGTGCGAGTGCCAAAGATACATCTCTTGGTGGGGCTGTGGTCGGGGCTTGTGGTGCAGCTGGAGGAGATGGTGTGAAGGCTGCATCACTTTCCCCACGGTACCTCGGAGGAGGTGGTGCGGGAGGAGGTGCGGTTCTACCATCAGGCTCGCCGCGACCAACTTCTGTTGATGACGATGAACCGCGGACGTACATGGTAAAAGCTCCTCCGCATGAGCCTAGAGGTAGCGGTGGAGGAGGTACTGATGAGACACTTTCTTCTGTAATAGAAATTAGAAGACAATTATTGAATCTGTTACGAAAGCATCTGTATTTTTAACTTATAATTTGCCCGAAATCGTTGATAGAAAATTACTTGGTAATTTTTGAAAATATTGTTACTAAGTTTTACCATTGGTTGTTCTGGTTGAATCACGTCACTCTTGACAGGTTAAAATCTCTACTTACGTCGGTGCTGCCTTGGTGGTGGTTCTCCATCAGAATGAGGCTCTAGATCTCCGTCGTCTATTGACGCCAGTGATTCAACACTAGAGCTCGATTCTAGACTCAAGCTTCGTGGAGCTTCTTGAGTATCTGTTGACGAAATAAATGAAATGGGTTAAAATAACAATGAATTATACTTAAGAGGAGGTTTTCTGTCTCAATGGTTGTAATATTTGTAATTAACCTGAAATTAGTATTCTCGCTACATTATAATATAATAGAAGATAAAGGCAATACGAATGGTATTGACCTTGAAGGTACTATACCGCGTCAGCCATCAACTACTGAGTATTAAGTCAAACTAGGGTGGGTGGTAGTATCCTGACTATATACCTAGTAGTGTAAATAGAAAGATGAAAAATAATAAAGAGACATAGCTATGGTTATGATACTTATTAGTAACCTACCAAACAGTGCAAGCAACGCTTGCAGTACAAATTGTATGTGTCTCCTATTGGCTGCTTTTCCTGTCCGTAGAGTAACCTCGTCTTGCCCAACTTCTGCCAGGTCGAAACCTAACGAGGCTAGAAGCTCGTGACAACCATTTACACGCCATAACCTGTAGAACAATATTGAAATATATAAAAAGACAAATTGTATAAATAATAAGTAGGACAATAGGTGATCATAATTGAGAAAATAGGGGAATTACCCATCAAGGTCGCAAGCTAGTGGTTTAACCCAGTTGTGATAGAATGTTGTAGAATTCCTTAGCAGTTAAAAGGCAAAAGGGTGAAAATTATAATGATAGTTGACAGAAAAATCACCGTCCTGTCAGGTGTTAATGATGGCATATCTACATGCAACGTTGACTCATGCAGTAATAAAGAACAGGTTTAGAAATTACGGTTCATGTAATTTATTAACTCGTTCTTTATTATTGCATGTCAATTACAAAATTCAAAATGAGAACATAATTATCATGGTCCTCGTGGATAACGATTGTAAATATACCTGACATTGACTGCAACTTCAATGGTGTCGGTATCAGAGTTCTTGATGGAAAACTGCGAAATGACGGAGCGGATTACGCCAATGATGTCATCTGCTACGTCACCATTTGAAATAAGTTTTGATAACGCCTGCAGTGTTGTCGAAGTTAGACCTGCAAAATGAAGAACAATCTATTACTGTTCACGGACCCAGTAGCCAGTAGAAGTAGACAGATTTAGGGGTTTTTACAATAAAAAGATCCTAATCAAACATACCACTTAAATGTAAGTTAGCAGAGTATAACGTTTTGGATCCAAAGTTCTTATGAACTAAATTTTGTATGACTTTTACTTATTACTAGTTTATTACTTATTATTCTTTTATACTCCTCATAATTGTGACTCCTTACAATCAAATTTATGAATATTATAATTTAAAATAACCTCATTTTCAAACAAAAATTTTCAGACGTTAAAATGGCACCCAACGTGGGCTATGTTACAATGGCGCCCAACGTGGGCTACGTTACAATGGTGCCCAACGTGGGCTACATGTGGAGAAGAACAAGAAAAAAAAGGAGGCAGTACTTCTAGCAGTATCACCAATCGGTATGCAACGTAAATACGTTTCTTCTTGTGTGAGTGGAGTGGAGATGAATCTTTAGTATGAATTGAGGACTTTTATACAACACTGAAATACTCACCAAGTAGAGCTTGTAAGCTAGCTGAGCACTGCGTTAATCTTTCTTCAGGGTCACTTTGTGGGAAGAACACGCTGGACGGTATTCCATTTGCTGCTGGCTCGAACCTAAGTGTAATTTATTTGTATTTAATAAATTGTTTTTAGTATTTGGTATGATGTATTGTATAAAGCAATTATTTTTATAATGCTAACTAACCAATTTTGGAAGTCAAAGTTAAGGAACTTTTAATCCTAAATGGTGGTTCAATGAAATACAAATGCCAGGTTGGTTTGGTTTTCATTTTGGTATCAAATAGTAAGCAATAAGTTTGGAATATCTTATTGGCTTTTTAAAGCCTGAGTAAAGTGTGCGTCAGAGGGTGCTGTTTTATTTTAAATAGTTTTTATTATTTTATGTTACCTGAAGCCAACACTCATGAGTAATTCCCTCCAACCGGAGGCGTTGCCTGCTTTGTTCTCAATGCTTTTCTGCGTGGTGTACATCGCGTTCTTCTGTCCTCGTACTATTCTTTGTAATGACTTCTCAACCAGGTGAAGACAGACTCGTAATGCATCCCTGAAATTCAATATATTTTTTAAAAATTCGATGGAACTGGTATATGGTTTAATATTTATGTTAGGAATATGGCGAATGAAACTATTATGTAACTACTGGTTATATCCTAAGATCTTGATGGAGCTCCAAAAAGTTTTGTGCAACCTCTATCTATACATATATGTTTTGTTACGTACCTGCATTTGTCTGGGGCGGCCAACAGCTCGCAAAGCGCTTGTCCCATGAGTGCGACTTTATTGCTGAGGCGGACGTTGGCGCCGACGAGCACTAGGCCGGACCAGTGAGCTGGGTGTGCGAAGTGTTTGGTGTGGCGAACGGTCTGCATCGCATCGCCTAATGCCCTGTGGGTATCAATATTAGAATTAGACACCAGTTTACTTAAAAAATATATTTCATTATAAAGTGTAGGATACAATTTGCAGCTTGAGCTGGTAGAGAGCCTTTGACAACTCACCGACGCCTCATAAAAAAATTGGCCTTCGGCGTTTGTCGTCCTTCTTTTATCGCTCTTTCTGTGTTTTTGTTTTCGCATGGAAACCACCTAACGATGAGGTGAGTATTCATTGGAATCGAACCGATTAAAATCACATGATGTTCAGTCACCAGTCTTAGAGTAAATAGCCATTCGTAACACAGTGGGTTATGGAGATCAGGCAAAGCTAGTCAAAAAATAAATATCGAATAACTTACTTGGCAACCCTACTTCCTTGCAGAAGTGCGGAATACAGCGCTCTGTACAATATTTTGGTGGCAGTGTCTTGCGGCGCGGGCCACATCGTCAGCAGTATGGAGTGCGCTCCGGCCGCGAGTAAGGCGCGACAGAGGCGGGACACGCCATCACCGGCCACGCTGACGTCATCTGCGTCCTCACCAGACTCCTGGAGGGCACCGCTAGAGGGCGCACAGGATATTACCACCTGGAGAGCAAGATACCTTTGAGACTTTTGAATTACCTCAAGTATATAAAAATTTCGTCATAAAAACCTTTGAGAATACCGTCAGGCGACACCAGTTGGTTTAACAAATGAATTTTGAGGAAAAGTATAAGTGATTTAATTCAATTTGCTAGCTAGCTATTGTTACTGTTGTAGTATATATCTATAATAAGAAAAGTGTTTATTTACCAGTCTGGCAGTTATCTTCAGATTCATAATTTCGGATGCTGTCAGCATAAACTCCGAAGCTGGCGGCAATTCTTCATTGCTGGCTGGTAATTCCGAATCTAGATCAAATTATGATATTGGCATTAAAAATTTTGGGTAAGTTTTACTTAAATAATTTATCTAAATATAGTATATAAACGGCTTTATTGAAAGTCAGGTTTTATAATATTAGCATATCTGGATGTGTGGTGTCAAAAAACTCACTTTCATCTTCATTTTCGGTGGATGTATCAGCTGCACCGCTGCCGACGCTCGTGTTCAGGAGACGTTTAGCCTGAGAGTCAACCTGTACACCAAAATATACACATTTTTGAACCTTTTCCATACTAGTAAGTTGGAAAATAATCCAACCCACCCCATCCGACAATGATTTTTTTGGTTTTAGAATTAAAAAATATGAACTTACGACTTCACCAGGGCTCAGAACAATGGCTGGTGTTTTCCAACAGACGTGAGTCGCAAAATGAATGCATTCCGCTTGTGCTAACTGTGATAATACTGCTTCCTTAGATGCCTGTAGGTAAGAAAAAAGAACAATGAATTTAATACAACTTTAAATACACAATTTGATGATGATTTAATTTGATTTGACAAAGATTGGAATATGGCTGGATAAAACGAATTTGAACATGACTAAGAAAAATCCTGCATAGATTCATCTTATCCATCAACCTATTCATCTTTCAATAATGAGTTAAGCTGGCCTTTGTACATCAAATTAATTTTTGTCAGGTTTAGTTAATTATGTATTATGCTATATGTGTATACAATGAAGAATTAGGAAGACATAATCGAACTGCAAGGTTACCTGGTAGTCAGTGAGTGGCGTGACGCGAAGCATATCGGCGACAAGTTCTGCCTCCTTGAGCTGCGCGTGCGCTGCAGCCCAGCGCGCACCGCCCACGCGTGGGGCGCCCACCACCAGGCAGCGCATACCCGCCTCCGCGTTGTTACCTGCTGATGAGGACGCTCCTGAGAACAAGATAGATATTGTGAGTTCACAGTTGCCAAAAAGGTACTTCCACAGTATATTTGAAATCTACATCTAATCATACATACCATGATCATGATGGGGCCTTGCTCTCAAATGTCGATGATGTCGTAACGGTCTCAGCGCAGGCGCAGCCAGCAGAGCATATCTTTCGCACAAAGGCTCGCTGTCACCAGTATTGTTGATAGTAGCGATGGTTCCAGGTGATGGGTTCGCACTTCTTAGGGCCCCCCAAGGGCAAGCATAAAGGGCTCCTTCTACCACAACTATAAGTTCTCGACGACCGCCACAACCGCGACGACCATGTGATGCTGTAAAATATACACGTTTAGATATTTGGGCTACTTGGATTGTCTTGGTGGTGTTATGGAAGTGATTGTAAGTACTGTTTTATGGATCTCGGGGTGTTATTGAGCTAAAGTTTTTCTGAGCAGAGCATGGAAAGCCTGGCTGATAGCAATAGGCCCCATATTACTAAGGAACTGGAGAATAATTTATTTCCGACGCATTATTATTTCAGAAACAAATATATGAGTCATCATTCTCTGAACCTTTTTCCCAACTCAGTTGGGGTCGGCTTTCCAGTCTAACTGTGATGCGGCTGAACTTCGATATTTTCCGTGGAGCGACTGCCATCTGACCTCCACAACCAATGGCGATATCGAAGTTCCAAGTTAGACTTGTTGGACTTTTGTGGGCTCCAACTACCCGTAACGACTGCCATAGATGTTTGTATGGCAACCGGGACCGACGGCTTAACGTGCTCTCCGAGGCACTAATAAACCTGCGATAAATACACACATAACTTCGAAAAGCATCGAAAAGTCATTGGTGTGTGCCATGGTGAACCTGGGATCGAACCCGAGACCTCGTCTCAGCAGTCCGTTACCCAAACCACTAGGCTACCGCGGTTCTTACAAACATATGATACAAAAGAAACAAATATATGAGTATAGTATACTAATATACTGGATGGGGATGGAAAGTTGGTATTCCAGAAATCAGAACACTACCAATCTAACCAGTAAAATTCAAGCAATTGGGATAAAGTAGATCTTAGCATTGTTAAGAACATATTCCGTTCTGAACTTTATTAAATAACAAAATCTGTACATTCTTTTCATTATAAATTGTGTGTGTACAACAAATAAAATTCTAAATAAATAATTAACTGAAATATATAAAAGTGAATCTCACCATGATTATTGTTACAAGATGCGGGCAGAAGGTCTTCGAAAGGTGCGAGCAACATCTGGTATAGTGTGCTGAGGCAAGGTGGTCCTTGCCAGGACGATTGCTTCTTTCGAGGACCGTGGACACTCGACCTAATGGAGTAGTGCAATCTATTGATACATCTTTTGGCTTGTTACAAATCAGGGATATGGCATTCGGTTATTTGTACGATGTCGTCTACATGTCTGAACTATAATATATGGTTCAGACGTGTAGACGGCATCTGCTTTCTTTATTCGGCCTCAGCATTCTTACCTTTTAGTCAGTACATCGCGGCATCGTCTACTATACCACAATGTGTAAAATAGGCTGGTTTTCCCTAGCGTCTAAAATATGGCCTATGGGGTTCTTCAAAAAGGGCATTACAAGGTTTTTACAGGGTCGGCAGCACGAGTGCGACGCCCCTGGTGTTGCACACGTCCATAGGCCACGGTGACCGCTTCCCATCAGGTCGGCCGTGCGCTTGTCTGCCACCTAAGTGGTAAAAAAATGTGTAACGTGTATGTCCTAGAATATTAGGTAAAATGTCCTTACCTTGTAGAGCCTTGTAGGCTGGCTACGGACCCGGCCACTGATCCCCCAACGGACCCCACACTGAATAGTGAACTCAACGAGTAATTGGACGAATTTAGTAGATGGTTCCTTGCCACCTGTTAACAAAGACACAATGTGAATAAGATATTTTAAAGTGCTTACGGGACTAAATAATAATTATTTATTATGCTAAAGTTTTCGTTCACAACGTACTATATGTGGCAATCATGCCGATTATTAAGGAATCTTTACAACTTGAAAGTCTTTCCCTTGCATGCTAAGGAGGGATGTCGATTTATTATTACAAACTCCTCCAATTTGCTTCCAAACTTTCCGGGTGTAATTTTGGTGTTTATATATTCATTTTACATTGGTAGAGCCGCGGGTAAGAGCTAGTAAAAAGAACACAAAGAGGATTAGTACCATTCTTGCAAGTCCCGCATTTGGTCTCTCATCAGGGTCCCAGTGGTCGTCGAGGTCTGCTCTTCGTTCGGCATTCGTCTTTAGCCAAGCGGACCATTCGCCGATACAACGCTCCAGTTTGCCGAAACCACCTACAGAAAACAACCAAACGATGTACCGGTATTAAAACTGAATTTAAAAAAAAAGAGTGAATGGAAAATCGATTCCAATAAATTATAAAAGAAACAGTGAAGTGAACAATCGATAAGGATAAATGAAATGAGAAATAGTTAAATGAAAAATCAATTGGAATATATCAACATAGAACCTTCTTCTTTTTTGAAGTCAGTTGAAAAGAAAATTAGTGAACTGAAAAATCGATTACAACAGCTCAAGATTAAAGAAAAATCGATTAGAAAAAAATGGTCTCACCGTTACTTGGTTGCAGGTCATCTGGACTAATGTCAGGCAGACTGTTGTCACTGTCTTCAGCTTCCTCCATAAGAGACACTTGGTGGAATCTCAGGATACCTTTACAAAAAATAATTTCATTTGGTATGACACTGGTACCCGAGGGGGTCATCTCAAAATCGAACATGGATCAAGGTCAGCCGGGGTGTGAGGGAAATGCCTAATGGGCCACCTTACACCAGCGTCTTGCCCGAGACGGCGTGCGGTTTCAGTCGGTTCGAGTCCAATGTAACTACCCCCGCTGACCGTAGGGGTGGTAGGTATTAATTTTTTTGATTGTTTTTTAATTCTTTTTACTGACCTTTATGTGGCTGTAATAGCCATGCATAGAGCCTGCCAGCTGCAAGACTGTAGTACAACACAGGGGCCTTCTGCTTGTTCACCACCTCAAGGACTTGTTCCACAGTTGATGGGCTCCAAGGCTCTGAGCGATCTTTGGTGACCTCTTCAGTAGTTCTGTATATGGAAATAAGTAGAACAGTTATTGCTTGATTAAGTTGTATTTTATTTTTAGTGTAAGAAAATGTTTCATTGTAGACCACATCATCACTTATCAGTACGTGAGATAGTGGTCAAATGAGAGCCGAGTCCATCTACACTAGCATAGCATCATTGTACTCATAGCTGAAGAGTTTCTTTGTAAATTGAAACGCACTAATGTCTGAAACTGTAATTGAAATTTGGACTTTTTTATTAATTCAAGGTCGATAGGTACAAAGTATAACATCACTCTATGCCAGTTATAACGAGCAAAAAGACAAAAGAAAGAAAAAAGAAATAAAGAAAAAAGGAAAAAGAAATTTTATGGCACGTTGTGATTCGTTTTGAGGAAGGTCATATAGCGTACCTCTGAGCCGCGTGCAGTTCGAGATTGGCTTGGTTGAGGGCTCCGGAAGGCTTCTCACTCACAGTTTCCAGCGAACGGCAGCGCCCTCTTTCTGCCACCACCAGAGCTTCAGGGTGGCGACCCAGTTCTGGAAATAGCTTCAATTGTTAGAAAAACTAATAAAGAAAATGGTAAGTATAATTTTATTTTGCTGCCATATTTATATTGAAGACTATTGCAAAATAAACGTTTCTTACCAACAAGAACTCTCTGTAGAGCATGTTGAGTAGAGGTGTACAAGGCGGCTATCCGTCTGTCCCGGTGTTTCTCGTTACCAGTTTCGAGTAAGGTGAGAGCAGCTTGAAGTTGTTCCTTCGCTTCTTCTAGCTCTCCTGAAGCCCAAAGTGCGAACCCAAGGCGATGGCGGACGCGGGCCTAAGGAGAACATGGTGGATTAGAGATAAGAGAAGTCGGTACGCCTGCTGATTAATGGACAAGACTCTGGTTTAGGCTTTCTTCCCGAGGTCAAACAACAATCGCTTAGGTAAAAGTCAAGATAAGTCAAATCAAGAGAAAGAGTAGAAGAGCGGACACCAGGCTCTTAAGTACAGTGAGATTAAAAAAAAGTTTGTGAGCAAATAAAATTTTATATTTCATAATGACTTAGTGGGATCATTTTTTTTAAAAGTCGGAACACATTTAAGTTTAAAAATGTAATATATACAATTTTCATTCAGATTTTTAAGTTTGAAATACGTAAAATCACAAGAGGTACCTATGTAAGCTCGTGCAGTATGTAAGGACAGAAGCAGATGGCGGGCTATTGTCTCTGCCTGCCCTGGAGGGTAAAAAGGCGTGAGTAGGTATATGTATGTATGAGTGACTGACATAATGGTTTACCTCTTCATCAGCGTCGGCCAGTCCCTCGGTGGCGGCGAGCGCCTGTCGGAGATAGGACACGGCGCTGCCGCATGCCCCCATGGCAAGATGGGCTCGCCCAAGGTCGGCCAGGGCTTGGGCTCGACCTCGAGTGTCACCTGTACGGTTACAAGAGTAGCTATTAAGTGCTGAACACGTGAACTTACAAACATACATTTATAAAAAAATTAGTTTTTTTGGATGACACGATTTTTTTTATATCGGTCACGTCCACGGAATAAAGAATACCTTGTGGTCACGTCAATATGACTTAATCTTGTCTGATGGTAAGCTAATATTATTAGATTTAATTGAATATTCTGACTGAAGTAACCTGTATTCTGACTTCTATTAATGAAATCCTCTGTAAATGAGATAGATATTTATTTATACCTGGATATCTGATACTCTGGGTAAGTGGAATACACAAGACAAATTTTGCAGGTCCCTTGATGTGTCTATTAACCAGGTTTCATAGTACAATACTTGTATATTGTATATTGTATATTGTTATACAACGTAACGATAATGCCAATAATATAACTATTTACGTGCCACTTGGACAAAAATTATATAATAAATATTACTGAGTGGTAATCGAACCTGATGTAGCATTTGAATGCTCTTTGCTAGATTTTTACATCTTATGATTACACATACCTGCAGCAGTAGCATGTCGTAGTCTCGACTCATGCCAGCGCGCCGCCTCCGCATGCGCGCCCATCGACGCATGCGCAGCACCCAGCCCGCCGCATGCACGAGCCTGCACATAATATTGCGATCAGTATGCACTGGCTGTACGGAACGCACAATGTAGAATCGCAAATGCCATCGGAAACGAGCAACCTTTATTAATTTAAAGAGGTTAATAAACAATAGACAAAAATGTATTGTCACACATTATAAACGTCAACTAATTCAATCACACGTTACCTGTAGATGCGTGAGCGCAAGTCTATGCGCGAGTTCTAGTTCAGCGCGGTGATGTCGGACTGCAGCCGCGTGGTCGCCAAGAGCATGCTGCGCCACGCCTAGCGAGTGGCATGCTTCGGCTTCCATTATTTGATTGTTTAGTTCCCTATAGAAACAGAACATTGGAAGAAATTAGTAATGTAAACTTTTTCTATAGATTTAGGTCGTAAAAAGAGAAATAATGGAGAATTCCGAAAATCTAATAAAACGACTACCGGGTAAAACGGGGCGAATATAAATTAATAAAATGGTCATTAGAATTTGTTTCATAATTTCTTCTAGAAAATGTCTAAGTATTTAACCGGATATTCGATGATTTTCTTCATTGTGACATGGAAGTGGTTTTTAGTTTCGCATAAAAGATAATAACTGCCTTTAAGTTCACCCCAATAAATGATTACCGACTTACTTGATCTCTATTCACACCGTTTTACGGTACTTACTTCGCAATGTTCTTCTGATGATCCAAGCAGAGTACAGCTTGTTCTAAGTTATTGAGAGCAATATGAAGTGCGCCAAGTTCTCCGTACGCTTGAGCCTTGGCTTCTGGGGCACCAAGCTCATGCGACACCACCAGGCGCTTTTCTAAGCATACAAGTGCTTGTTGGAGACTGCCAACCGACCTGAAAATGTCAAAGATTTATTTGCAAAGTTGCCATCGTGTCTGCCTACCGAAAGTCCTAGTCACTTCCAAGGTAAGCTTAAAGTGGCAAAATCTTTTACAGATAAACTCTGGAGACACGTTTTCCTCATAGACCAACTAGTGCATAGTTACTCCATGAGGAAAACGTGTCTATAGAGTTCTTACCAAAAAAGCTTACGTAACGCCTCAATTCCTGATACAATTAGTAATTCATAATCTTATACTATATAATTCAAAGTCCTGACTGACTGACATAGAGACAACGCACAGCCTAAACCGCTGGTCGTAGAGACTTGAAATTTGATGGGTATGTTCGTTTTGACGCGTAGAGGTGTACTAAGAAAGGATTTTTTAAAATTCAAGCCCTAAAGCCCTAAAAAGGGTCAAAAACGAGCTTTTGTGAGAACTCAAGAACGGCTGAATGGATTTTCATGATCTATGATTTATTGGATTTGTCTGCGCCTCAAATAGCATATAAGAGATTTAAAAAGATATGATTAATTCATAAAATATTAGAAATAATAAGAAAATTAAATGTTGCAGACGTTTTTATCGCCATCTATAATTGTTGTCATGGCAACAGGAACTAAAAGTGACTTAGTCTAAATTTTAATAGAGTCCTTTGTTTTGTTTCTTTTTGCTCAGAGGCAAAGAGGATACATTTATTTTTAGGGTTCTGTGCCTCAATAGGAAAAAACGAAACCCTTATACTTAGGATTTCTTCGCTATCCGTCTGTCTGTCTGTAAAGACCTCTTTCTTAAGAATACGTAGAGGCATCTATTGAATTAGATCAAAGGAATGTTGCGGATAGGCATTACACAAAGCGTAATATCCAAACTGTGGTCTCACTATCTACTCACTTACTAACCTCAGGCCTGCGCTCATGGAAAACGGAGGTCGTTGAGTGGCCTTGCGCCACGTGAGTGAGTCACCTGCACCGCAACCGGAGATTTTCGTGCGGAAAGCCCCACGGATCTCTCCTCTTCCCAGTAGGGACGTAATATCAGACTAGATCGGCAAAAATCGCATTCCGTCTTGGGTCTACAGGGCTTAAGGTGGTCCATGACCCTGAGCTATCCAAGACTCACTGATGGGCATGGTTGTTTTGGTGAGTTCCTGCATTGTGTAGGCCGGGCGCTGACGCCCAAATGCCACCGTTGCCGGGGCTTTGGCAGAGTGTCCAGAGTGAATAGAGTGGCGTCATGTCCTTGAAGCAGACGTCGGTGTAGGGAGCCTCATGCGCTGGCTATGGTGCCGACCATGGTCACCATAGAGTGTATGTGGAACGTGACCGCTTTTTTTGCGAGGCGGTAATGCGCGCAGAAATAGCAGCGGAAAAGCTATGGTAGATATCTAGCACTGCCGGCACGTGCCGGTGAAGGTGCACTGGGCGGCGTAGTTCGCAGAACCATCTCCGTCCTCCATGAATGCTGTCTACCCGTCACGGGGTGACAGTCGGGGCTAACCGTCACCTTAGCAGGAGCAGGCCCAGGGTGCCAGGGCGTTATGTTTCCACGCGCGCTTTTTTATAGATAAGGGGGATTTAGATTCTTAATAACACGTTGAGGTCGCCAGTGCTGGCGGCCGGAGCAGGTCGAGGTTTCTGGGATATCCTTTCTAGGACACACCAGATTCCTCGATCACACAGGCCGATTTGACGAAAGACCGTGCGATTTTACTTGGTAGGACTTCGACATACCAACCTCTCCGTTGGCTCCGTTGAAGTGAAGCCCGACGGGGTTTTTGCGCACGAAAAAACAGGGTACTTCCCATTGGGCTAGAATCCATATATTTTGCAGAAAGTTACATCTTATAGCATAAGTAAAGGTGAAAGTCCGGAAAGGGTAAATATTATCCACATCACCAAAAAAATCTGTAGGTACCTATGTCTGTCAGTCAAGACAAGAAGCACTGCAGCAAAGCTAAGTTCGTCCCTCAGCCCAGTGTTGTACGAAATCGGGACGGTTTTTATTATTATATACACGGGTTATACTCTTTCTTTAGTTTCATGAACTTTTTGAATGTCAAATCAGGTTGTCAAAATGTCAATGTCTGCAAAATCAGATTTTCGGAAATAAATAATGCTTAACTAATTTGAAACAGTGCATCGAATGTGAAAGTGCAATGCAACTACGGTAAAAGGGTTTATCAAAGGGCCTCTTCCGAGTCACACATACTTTGGCCAGAGCAGCTATCTAATCCTCATAAAATCTCCATACTTAAAAGGACAATGATGGTAGACTGGACTGGCTTTGGCCGGACTCGGTTTGATATGACTCGAGCTGAAATGAATACGTTTAGCTGCAACCACTGTTTGCCAAGGAATAGATACATTGAAAGTTAGTACGGGTAGTCCCTCAGTTTATAAAAGACTTGGTGACGATAGTCAACATTCACGCGGGCGGAGCCGCGCGCGGGTCAGCTAGTTTAGAATAAATGGAAAAAATGAAAGCAGAGGTTTATTAGAGAAATTCGCTTACTTGTGACTAAGGCCAAGTCCTCGATACGCCCTTTCTTGCTCCCTCTTGTTATCCAACTTCAATGCTGCAGCCAAATGTTGTTCATGGTACTTGGCTGCCTCATCAGGGTCTCCTAGTGCGTCGTAGCAATCGCCCAGGGAACCCAGCGCGCGAGCCTTGTCTAACTGGCAAGTTGGAGTGTTCACTCGTTCTAAGATTGCTAGTTGCTGGAAATTAAGGTACGTCATTTCAGTAATAAGCAACTGTCTTTGTAATTATTATACCCATTCAACTAACCTACACCACGCCTTCCCAAAGCTGCTTACCTGACTCAGTTGCTTACCTGTTCTAGATATCCGATGGCATCTTCATAATGCCCCATGTTGAGCTTCGCAATGCCAAGGTTGCCGTACGCTTGAGCTTCTAAAGCGCAGTCCTGTAGCTCCTGCGCCCGCTCCAATTGTTCCTACAAACAAATATACTAAGAATAAATTTAACGAAATGAATGCAATGATTCTTAATTGATCCTTCTAAAGATTACAATACTCTGGCAATGTTCCTTTTAGTACTATTGATGGTACAAGTGCCAGAATTGAATAAAGTGTTTCGCCCAAAATCGGACGATATTTCAAGAGTTTTACAACTTATCTGTACCTCAGGGAGCAGTTTACAGAGTTTCGATTAGAAATAGTTTGTCAGATAGCAAGATAATTTGATGAACTATAAAATAATAGGTACTCGGTATAATCTAGGTTAGGTAGAAGGTCACGTACCCTATAGCACCTTGCTGCGTGTGAGTAATGTCCAAGCGCCATATGAACGGCTCCAAGGTGTGAATGAGCTCTTGCTTCACCAGCGGCGTCACCTGCTTCTTGACGGAGGGTTAATTCCTGGAAGAAATATTTTTCGTTAGTAATCGTCGGTTATAAATCGCTACTGTCATTGTTTTTTCCTGAACTAGTCCAATCCATTATACTACCGAAGGACCTGTACTCATTCTGAGTATAAGATTCTTTATCCTCATAGCGATTTACTAGTTGCGTCTAAGGTTTGCACTTTGGAGCTCGGGGTCCACTAATTATTGTTTGTTGTTTTCTTGACTTGTCTAAAATGACTACCGTCTGTCCTCTCAAGCCCGACAATGTCTGGGCCAGGCTTCGTCCATTGTTTAGCAGGTGCATCGACTAGAAGGTGAGACTTGAGTCCCAAAGGCTGTATGGGTATGAGTACAAGAATTTGGCTTATTTGGGCATTTTCAAAATATGGTCTTACTTGTGTATGATGTCCTAAAGCCGCGTCAAGTCTTCTTTGCAGTCTTCTAGCGAGTCCTAACGCTCCACAGGCCGCTGCTTCTAGCGAACGGTCACGTGCCTGTGAAGAATACATTCGTTTTTAATGTTTGATACCAAGTTTAAATAGTAGTATGCTATATTGTTGCTAAAACAGTTTTTTTTTCTTATATAGGACACGTCAAAATGACTCCACCTCGCCTGATGATAAGCGAAAGGCAAAGTCTCAGGACTGGGGCCACCATCACATACACCGGTAGTGCTACAGTGGCGGCCCTCAGCTTGACGGCCTCATCAAATTTACTGTATACTTTTCAATTTACCTGTCTTGCAAATCCAAGCTGTCTTTGATACATTTTCACAGCCTCTTCGACGTCTCCCATCTTGATGAGAACATCTCCTATGTTTCCCAAAGCCCTGAACTTGCCTTGTAGATGCTGTGTCATGTGTGCAATAGCCAGGAAGTATTTTTGGCATTCCAGGGCAGTTTCTAAGTTACCAAGGGCCAAATGGGCTAAACCAAGGTTACAGTATGCTCGGCCCATGTTCATTTTATCTTGAAGGTCTTTGGCGAGTGATAAATCTTGGTCGTAGTATCTGAAATTATCGAATTTAGTTTTTTAATGACACTTGTTTTTTTAATAACATTTTGAGATACATTTAACTTAACATAAAACTTGTCCTAGAATGCAGATACAAATTCAGGTACTTACCTAAATTTTTGGATGTTCGACGTTTATAGAGGTTACAGTAACCGCTTACCATCAGATAGACTTTATGCTTATTAACTACTTTATATATAGGTATTAAATAAACTATTATAATAATACACTTACCGAACGGCTTCTCTATAGTTTCCTAGACAGTAATGCGCATAGCCCAGAAAGTGACATGCTTTAGCTTCGGCTGTGACGTCACCAAGTTCTTGCGAGAGCATCAGATGTTGCTCGTAGTATGGCACTGCTTGGGCGAACTCGCCTCGTGATGATAGACAGTTGCCTAAGTTCAGGAGTGCACATGCTTCGCCCGCTGCGTCTTTCAGTTCGCGGGCAATTCCTGAAATGGCCCAGTTTACCTTAGTCTTTAATTACATTGCCACAGTTTCGTCATGTATGGGGATATATTATATTGATATTATATTTACAACCTTATAACAAGGAAATACACTCGATACAACATCCCTTTTAGTATAATACGAAGCATTACAAAGTTTAAAGTAGTTAAAACTTTAATTGAGAAAAAGTCCACATCCAGGGCAGTTTTTAAAGGCAACGTTAGTATACCTACTAATGACTTGTACAGTATCTTTAATCAGAATCAGCAACACAATCCACTGCCATAGTTGTTAATACATATCCTTCCCCAGAAACAATAACAAAAGCCATGATTTTTTTTTGTTAAGATGACATTTTATTGGTATTTCATACTCGTAGCTATGTCAAAGGTTGTACTGAAGTGGAATTGTTAATAAATAAGAATTCATATCAAAGCAGAGGTCCCAGCAACGCAGATATTCTTAAACCAGCGTACCCAAAAAGTTATCCCATCACTCTTACCTAAATGTGCTCTATAATGGAACAGCGCCATATCATGTGCGCCCAAGGCCTGATACGCCACCGCCAAGTTCCCGTGCGTTGATGCCTCCGAGCTCCTGTCGTGGACCTCCTTGGATATCGTGAGCTCCTGTTTATGGTACTTAATGGCCTGTTCGTAGAAGCCAGCGGCTGAGTAAGCATTTCCTATGTTACCGTATGCTCGGCCCATGCCAGCTTTGTCCTGGAATAGGTGAACAGTAATTTAGATGGTTTATTGTTGATGCAATGAATAATAGTTTCAATCGGATTAGTTCTATCCACAATTCCATGGCCACTACCTCTGTAATCTAGCATCTGTGAAGCTTGGTGGAAGGTTGTGTTCAGTCTTCAGATTCGTCAAGGAAATCTCTGATCCCAAACGTATTTGTTTAAACTGGCACAATTTCACATTTAAATACACTCAAAGTATCAGATTATCATTTCCAATGCGGACGCTACCACCAAGATAGACATTTCACCCGCAACGCTTGAGGGCCATTTTTTCAATGTCTCCAGTTCTACCCTTCACCCTACACTCCACTTCACACTCCAAGGTTCGCCGGGTTGCCTAGACATATCTTGGTATCCCGGCGAACCTTGTTGTTCATTGGTCAGATAGGATCTCTGATTCTATTAGCCACACAATGAAAAATCCAAAGGGTTTTCACCTTACACTGGATATTAGGAAGCGGTTTCTCACTCGGCATACCGATTGACTTATTGCAAGAAGAAAATCGACTAATACTTATGAAATTCTTGTGAGAGTTTACGATGCATTTTACCTATGTAAAATGTATAATTTGAATGCCTCGCCTGGTACGAAACTGTAAATTTTAACCAATTATAGTTATATATAGATGTATAATCAATTTCACTGCTTTTCCAATGAATTGAACTGAAGATACGAATACATGCACTATTTGCTTTACGAGTTCTATGAAAAATTCTATTGGTTTTTGCACATATTTTATGACCAGTCTTCAAATGTGTTTATGGATATTGGATTTGAGAGAATCAATATTCAGTGAGCATACTTGTATCAATGAGGTTTGTAGAAATTGGCTGATATTAATATTTTGAGAAATCATATTTGCCATCATGAATAGACCGGCTCGATCAAAGAAGTAACACTACTTGACATCTAGGTTAAATGGAGTTTGATGTACTCAAGTAGTAATCTGGTTTGTTGATATTATTCTTTCTCCTTCTTTTTCCTTCTTCTTTTTTTTGCAGGTAACAATGCTTGAGTGGCATATTTGATAACTTATTAATTGTAATTGGAATAATGGATCATGAATAATGTTTGTAATGAGCAAAGAATAACAACTCAGTTAACATATGCTTGAGGTAAATTCACTTCCGTAAAATATACATTGATCTCCCTTACCTGCAATTGTCTGGCAATTGATAAATGTGCTTGATGTAATTTTAGGGCAGCATCGTGTTCTCCCAATAGTTGATATACGATGCCTAAGTTCGAGCATGCTCTGCCTTCTCCAACCTGTGAAGTCAGAAAACGTTCATTAATTAGTTAACGACTTCAAATTTTGAAATGTTGTAATTCTCGATTGCATTTAAGTAAGTATATACTTTAAGAAATTTAACAGTAGCAACATTTCTTAATCAGCATTTAGTAGATTGCTCATAGATATGCATAAAAAGTATTACGATGATAACTGACTTATGCCTGACAAGAATTTTAGGGTATCGCAATATTTTGCAGTATTTCACTATGTCGTCTTGTCCAAGTCCTGTACCAAGGAATATACTTAATATGCCCAATTTAAAGATGGGAGGATGTAAGAACACGTGCTCGTGCATAGACATAAAAATTAACATTAAGTTCATACCTTGTCCCTGGCGGCGAGTGCGACGTCCAATTGTCTCTCGTGCCATTTCTTCGCCTGAGCGTAGTCGCCTGCGCACCTGAGTTTTATGATTATTATTTGATTATATAATTCTGATTACTTCGAGTAATTGTCCACCTATACTATTAATATTATAAATTGTAAAGTTACTGTCGTTACATATTTATAAAGTCACACTGTAAATTATTTTCAACTGACATAATTGGTATGGGTAATTACTATACAATTTTACTGACATAGGAAGCGGGACTTACAAAGGAGTCGTGTTTAGTACATAATACTTGCGGACAATACGCGCTGTAAATTTAGCGAATAGTTCGTCAGATCGTCGTTCAGAAATACCTCTAGATGATATATTTCCAACTGTATTGTCATCATAAATTTCTATACAATATCTATACATGAATTATGTATAGGTACCTATTCTCTAGCATAAGTTTGTGGCAAGGCTAGGCGCCAAGGAAGCCAGTCTCTGCCGGGTAAAGGGCCTTTAATTCTTTGTGAGGTTTTAGCTTCATGAAATGCAGGAGGACTACATTTAAGCTTTAGTTCAAGCTTCTTAGTTTTGTGACTTATTCAGATTGACTGACTGACTGTACCGTAACCACGCGTGTTTGTAGTAGCCGACACATTTAAGTTGGTTTAGTTTTAGGTACACTAGGAGCCTTACTATGAGCTCTTATATCAATTCAAATGCGATGCAGCTAAACTCAGGGAGAGAGATGGCGCTATATACAGTGTATAGCTCCATCTCATTCCTGAGGTGAACTGCATCGCATTTGCTATAGGAGTTCATAGTATGGGGCCAGTTATTTCTTATAATTAGGTTGACCAATTGAAATTCACCGATTTCTCATGTTTCAACTGTGATTAGAACTCGAAATCAAACAGTGCCCCAAAGCTGATGAGTCAATTACGTGAGAAACGCTCTTCTTATAACTATTATTAGTATGGTGTACAGTGTACATGTACATACTGATAGTATACTGAGAGTAAAGAGTGTGTATGGAGCTCTATCAAGATCGTCAGGGCCCAAGTGAACCTCTACCTCACCTGCGAGTCGAACATAAATCTACTGATAGACGAGCGATACTAGCGCCAGTTTTCCTCTCTGGGTTGTGGGGTACGACACTCGCTGCCGTAAAATACATGTTAAATAGAAGCTAATATAAAAAACGTAATTGAAAGAGTACTTGCTAGTCAACATTCAATTACCTATTTATTAAGGAAATAATCTAATGATTACTTGGTATTCAGTATTTAAAACTAGCTAGTAGAACGTTATTCTATCAACTTTTACATAAATAAATACCTACTTCCTCTAACGCTTTTTATCACTTAGCAGCGGCTCGGTATCGTGAGCAAAGTTACATTGTATATTTTATAGTTGTCATTACAACCGTGGCGTTGCTCAAACTTTCACTTAATACATTTTACAGTATCTACTTTACAAACGTTACCAGGGTATAATAATTACATAACAAAATTTTACACATTGCAGAAATAAACAGTAGGTACTAAACACGATGTGAAATTGAACCGAATTTTTAAAGGGATGTGTGTGTATGTGTGTGTGTGTGTGTGTGTACGTGCGTGTGTGTTTGCGTGCATGTGTGTGGTACGTCTGGTAGGCCGCCCCTCACAACTATGTTCATGACGTAGCACCTGCTACGGACGCCTGCGTGTGTGAATGTTAATTTGAACACTGTGGCTTATATAAGCCACATAAGCATAAGCCACAGTGTTCACAGCCACAGCCACATTCTATTTCCAATGTCAGTTAGGAAAATAATGTCTTTACAAACTACAAAAATAATATTTTACCTTGCAGCATGTCCCAATCCAGCATACGCTCGAGCCTCGATAGCTCTGTCGCCTAGGTTCTGAGCTATCCTCAATACGTTCTCGTGGTAAGCGATCGCTTGGGAGAAATTTCGTCTATAGTGGTACGAAGACCCTAAATTGGAGTAGGCCCGGGCTTCTTCAACCTGTAAGTAATGTAATGGCTTACAAATAGTACGTACGACTTTCAATTGTTGATTATTGAGGAATTAATTACTTTGAGGTATTGAGGATTCTTTAGTGCCGGTGATTTCAGGTTTACAGCCTGTCTGACTGTAATTCTCTGTTAGATAGCTATTAACAATTATTACAAAAGCATAACCTAACTATTTTTGTTACTTACACCACAGATACCTTTCGGTAGTTAGTTGGTTTAGATCTTATGGATACAATCTTAGGAGATCGTTGATTTCACCTTCCTAACAAATTTCTTTGGAGTTCCTACTTCTTGTGGGATTGAACAAGAAGGAAAAGTTTAACAAATCTAGCTTAATCGGAAAACAGTATTTACGAAACTAACCTGATCTCCAAGTCTTCTCGCTAGCCTTAAGTGCTGCGTATGACAATCAACAGCTGAGTCAAATTCTCCCATGGCCAAGTAAACTGCTCCAACATTGCCTATCTCTCTTGCTTCTTGAAGACGATCTCCCATCTGTTTTACGAGTTGTACACATTGCTTGTGGCTGGCCAAAGCATTTGGGTAGTCACCTATAGCTGTGTAGACATGTCCTAAGGAGGTGAGAGCCGCGGCGGCAGCTTGTGTGTCCTGCGAAATAAAAAAAGTATATCTTTAAGAAAAAAAATACCAACATGTTTTATTCTTTTAGGTCATAAAATAACATTTATAAATATCAAATTTATAAGTTATATTTACGGCCAGATTTGTAACTTTATCGATCCAGCGACCGAGAAAAGTACCTGGCTATTAAAATTGTCTTTCTCAGTCATCACAAATTAACGATACGGGTGGATTAAAAAGGATTTTAAATCTTAATATATTCGTACTTAGTGCAGGTATGCAAACAGTTAGCGAAATAGTTGATACTGCAATCGTAATTGTAACAACCCAGAGATAAATTTTCTTGCAAACCATACCAAAAAGTACAATCCATCGTCGATCATAAGTTATTCATAAGAAAAGCTCTATCCACCCACGTAAAGTACCACTAACTGCGGACCTCCCCAGTATGCGGCGGGGTGTTGTTTTGTTGTTGTCCGAACAAAATAAAGTGTAAGTATAATAAATAAAATTCGTTTAATATGCAAAAAGAACGGATGAGAGCAGCTGGATATTCGTTGTACTTTCTAAACTTACGCATCGTTTAAAAGGTATAAGACAACCTCCCTTATTTAGATTATAATGCCCAGTAAACTGAAGTTTAATTTATTTTTAAGGAAGCTTAAAGATAAATAAAGAACTTGGTTGTATCTGATAATCTAAGAACGTAATCTAAGTTTAACTTTAGTTCACATTCATTGCGAAAGAATTTCTTGAAAGTATATAGGTTTCGCATATTACTTGCACTAACACATTGCTTTTAAATAAGAATTTACTACATGTGCCATTTCAGTGAAGCATCTTTGAAAAACTAATTAACGAATGACACAGGTTTGGTTATAAAAAAGCTAATAAAAAACATAAAAAATAACCAACTCGGACGGCGGTAATCTTTGAATACATTCTCTGGAGGCGAACAATACAATTATACAGAAGTATAGGTACATAATTGTATTGTTCTCCTGCACGGAAAGTAGAATGCAGAACCACACAAATGGATTTAGGTTCAAAACAAACGGGTGTACGGAGCCTATAAATATTCTAAGACCCATTACTGACACATTACCAACATAATGTCTTGATCGTCATTTCAATGCGTTTCCCTAGACTTTAAAAAACCAGTTACAATAAGTTTTTATGGTCCTATACAGTCAATGTTCGCCTTGCAATATCGTAAATTTTGTCAAGACATTCAATGCGTTCACTCGTCCGACCACAGTTTAAAAGGATATACGCCGCACATATGTATAAAAATACAGAGCGAATTCAATAAGTGCCAATTTTTTGAATCAAGTTTTAGAATTTCACTGCCCCTAATATCCCATCGGTTACTGGTGCATCTGCTGTGCGTGCTGGACCTGAGTTTAATATCTGGCTTGGTTAAGGTGGTTAAGGTTCTATTGGGCTTTAGTACGAGAATTTCCACGTACCAGTACAAAGTCCAGCAAGCGTACCCAAACGATGGTAATAGGATAATATAACGGGAGAATATACCAGCGTAAGTACATGAAATAGTATTTTTTTTTAAAAGGTACACGCCGCATAATTTTTTATTTGTTAACAGTCGTACTTGAGCGTTATCAATAAAAAAATTGGAAGCAGTTCGTATTTTTGTCGTACCTTGACTCGATTTTTCCATAAATTTTTAATTATGGTTGAACACTAAGTAGTGAATTATTTTCTAAAATCTGGTAATATATTTGACTTCGTGTTACCAGATGCAAATGCGGCAGCATTCCTCAGTGTAACGACTTAATTTATGAGCTTTTGAAGTAATTACATAAGGAGTGTAATGAACTGTCACAATGTTCGATTTTATCTGCACGCCGTACATTATCAAGTTAAATCTACAACTCACTCACACCACGCTACTTAATTTACACTTCACTTAGGACTTTCATAATATACCCGTTTTTGTTTAATCGCCGAAAAGTGGCCTTTTTTGAAGGAAAATAATGTTTTGAAAGAAACTGCAAAAGATTGATCTGATAGACCTGATTGAAATATATTCATCTTCATAAATCTTTATTGTGAATCTTTTGTGGGTATCAGTTAGGTTCGACCTGATCTCTAACTATTAAATAACAGATTTTTTAATAGTTATTAGTATCATTGATGTAATTCGCTTAGAATGTGTGTATCGCAATGAACGCATGGAAATCAGTTTTGAACCTTAATCTTATAGGTATGAGCAAATAACGTTAAGCAACCTCCGCGTTGACCGAGCGCGGGCATCTGTTAGGTACCTATAAAAAGCCTATAACAAGATCATTGTTTAGGCCACGACTTCGTCCCCTCTATAACGGAAATCCAATATGAAAAACTTGTCAAAATATTTACGAATTAATTCTTTATTGACAAGACTACCATACAATTTGATGCGATCCATTGACAAGATATTTTTGACGTGATAACGTCTTATAAATTGATAATACCAGCAACACTCATGAAAAATAGTAACGTTCCATAGTAACGTTCCACCTGAGCCTGTGCGTGCAAGCGAGAGCGCGCAACAAGCGATAGAGAGGCCCAAGCAGTGAGGCCAGAGTCAAAGCGTTGGCTTGTGACACATGTATCTCTCTTCTCGCGTGAAATAGTAAGGTTCCGCTTCTGTAATGTATTTAATTTAGTATCAGCATTGCACCCGTGCGAAGCCGGGGCGGGTCGCTAGTATTACATAAAATAATGATTATGACGTTATCACGTAAATCTATCGTCCGTAAACCGACTTTACAGACAACCAATTTTTAAATAATAATAAAACGATCTATACGAACAAAACAAATAAGAAAATAAAAGGATTGAGAGCAAATAAAGGACCCGTAGAATGCACCGCATCCTTTTCACTGAGGAAGTGAAGAAAAAACAACTAAATCCAACGACAGACGGAGACCGCCAATAGGCTCTTTGTTTTTGAATAGTGAGGTACCACGTCCGGTATCGATAAAAATATATTGTCCGTTAAAAAGTACTAAGTACGTTTAGCAAAAAATGTAGGTATGTAGACAGACATACATAATGAGTTTTCGAGAAGTAGTAATTTATAAATAAACATATTTGTTGACTCTTTAAAAGTAATGAAGATAAAAGATACCTACAACATTTTTATAGTTTTATATAATTTGTAACCAGTTTTTAATGGCTAACACAGTTGATTCATTACTGTAGTGATTACTTTACAAATATTATGGTTACTAGATCATAAAAAGGGCCCTATCGTCAATAAACGGATACCATAGGTGTAATTATTAGCAATAATATGTTTCGAATACATATACTTCAATAGGCAAGCAAACTACGTGTATGTGAATTGAATATTTACAGAGATGTGATAATATTATATTCAAGTATCGAGCTCCACGAGGCCTCAGTTAAAATAATATTATATTCCATCTGTATATTTTACATATTTATCCGCTGGCAAGCAGGTTCATCCAGGGCACACAATAAATAGCGAGCTTGTTAAATACTTGCCGGGTTGCAAGACAGACATGTTGCCGGCTATATGTTTATATCTCTGATGATACCTATACAAAAATATTAGGCATATCACATAATTATAAAAAAATTAACCTATTTTGGAGTGGTCCAGCATGTAATAAACTTCTGTTATTTTTTATTAATCGCATTAAATGGAAATATTATTATGTGAATCCTACATATTTAAAATAAAAATGAGTTGTGAACGCTTAATATCAAATAAATAAAAGTTACTAGATAAATATATTGCTTGCAAGGAATAAGGAATATCTCTACTTTACTATTATATATCTGTCAATAAATTTCTTGCGATGTTTAATGTCTGCTTGATTTAGTATTATCGTAAGCGTGCGTCGACTGAGACCAACACTAGTGAATAAAGTGGGACGGCCCGCAACAATCTAGCTAATTAAGTATGTGCAACATGATACGATAACGCGGTGATTTACATACTGACTTCGTCTCGTTTAGAAGTTTTCCAACAGACTGTGTAGCGAGTGTCTGTGTCTCTTCATCCTTTGAGAACGATTCGTGTGTTCGGCACTGAGTCACGGTATCATATCAACGTTGAGAGTACAGCCTTTTATAAATAATACTCGAATAAGACATACGTTTATCAACCTTTATTATGTTCTTTTGTATGACTTGTTTCTTTGGAGAACCTGCAATAAACATTCTTGTGTGAACTATGATGGGTATGAATCGGCACTGCGGTATCACTCTTTATATCTTAGTGATTTATATTATTTATCTATAATAATTTTATGAGGCTGAAGATTTCGTTTTTGTTTATTTGTTTGAATGCGTTAATATAAGGCACTAACTTACAGTTCAAGTTTTTATTTGTCTGTTTCAGACTAAAATGATGGTTTAGGTTAGTTTTAAATTTAATTACCTGCTCATTAATAAATTGTTTGGGGACCATAGACGGCAGTTACTTCCTTAAAAGGTAAGATAAGCCAAATTAATTAAGAAAGCGGATCCTGAGCTACAGAGTACAAGCTTAAGAAGCAACCGGGACTAAAGTTATGATGACGCATGAGACGTTTGTTTATATGTTTGGAGTTGAGAGAGGATTATTTCACCACTTGAAAGGAACATAACCACTGATGGACATAGATTATATCATTATATAGGTAATATGTATAAATTACACTAGCTAACGTTAGAAAACCTCCTACAAACCAAAGTGAAGCGAAGGCGGGTTGTTAGTATACAATAAAATATACGAAGGTACAACGATAACTAAAACCACATACCTATAAATATAATTTAAAATTATAAGGGTCGTTAAATGTTATAAGACCATAATGAGTCAAATGACACTTAATTTAACAATTCTATATGGAGTGTATTTGCATAAAATTACTATGAATTAAACCATTGCAGCGAGACATCGCCATTCTGCATTTAAAATAACTTAATAACGTGTAAGTTCAGTGACATAGTTATATATTATGATGATAATCCTACTAATATTATAGATGCGAAAGTTTGTTAGTTAGTAAATGAATAAATAAGTATTTATAACCTTTTCATGTGCTAACGGGATATTTACTGTAGGTACTAAATTGGAATGGAGATAATTCATTTAAGTATTAAATTAACACAGGCTAATTCATAACTCGATAGTAAAATTGATTCGAGATCGATCTTACATACCTTTGCATATACTAAAAAAAATACACTTTTAGATGAATATAAACCAAGTTTACTAACACTAACACTTTTAAAAAAGCGCTCTTCTAGAGACTGATTATCTTCTTAACAATTTTTTTTATAAGTTTTAGAAACTAAGTACTACTATTCAGATACGGTGGTTTATTTTGGCTTTTACGGGAGTAACTCCCTTCTGACCTTCAACCCCACGAGGAAAACCTGCGTTACAGCAACTTTATTGAAGTCCAACACATTTATGTCCTAAAATATCTATAATAATGTTCTATACACTGGTCCGAAGATTAATTGGCACTAAATGTAAGTTCAAAATCAGAACCTCTTGATCGAGCTAACTGAGAGCTAGATTTAAAATAAGATTGTTTGAATGCAAAGGTCATCAGACCACCTACTTGGGTGAATCAAACAGCGCACTCAAATTGCCAGTAGCATTTGATTTTGCTTTGAACTCGCTCGGTGGTAGAGTAAGAGACCCAGTTCCGATCACGGGTATAGCATCTAATAAGCATACCTACATTTAGAAAGGTTATAATTTAAATCTGTAGGTAATAATTTAGACACCATGAAGTTCGGATTACTTTGAGTAAAGAGTACCTGACTGTTCTATCTGCATCTAATCTGTGACAGGGTTTTCCGAACGAAATACTGTCGTACTACGTACTGTCTTCAGGCCCGATTTGGGTTAGTGCGTGTCATGGCATAGATTGTTCGCACAAACATCTTTTATTAAATTGTAATATTTGTTTTGTACATACCTACGTGTTTTAATTATATAGCTGTACTTTAAATTTAAGTTGGTAGTTTTATTATCTCCAGTGGAAGAAGTTAATATATTTCATGTTTGTTTATTATCTTATAAAAGGATTAAGAGCTAAGCTTGCTTTTATTATTGACTGTATGTTTCATGGTGGGACGAGTATACACTTCTACCACTGATTTCTAATAGTTTTATTCTACTAACAGTGCTGTGCCTGCGTAAACTGCCCCCGTAGGCAGGTTAAAGACATTAAAAAAATCAATTCGGCAAATTTAGCAAAATATATGAATATTGTACATAATGTAATAATTTAAGTATAATTAACATATTTTGACATTGGCACACACAATATTTAAAGTATTCTTAATGATGTCCGCCGACTGATTTTTGCTTTACATGCATATTCATAACAATCGTTACGAATAGGTATTTACTTTCAATATGCCTACCTACGATGAGACTTATCAACCAAGTTTATTTTTTTCGCGTGGATCTGTTTTATTTATTTTGCGTGGAACCCTATTTTTCTAAAATTAAAGTAGGCTATTTCACGTCTTATAGTAACGTGATATTGCCGTAAAAATTGGTCGAACTGAGTTTTAGAGATTACTTTATTCAAACAGACAGAAAGACAGATAAAAGTATAACTGTAGTTATTTGTAGTATAAGAACATTAGTGCCGTGCATACGTTCGTATCTACGCATTGAAAAACTGTTAACCTAGTTTAAGGTACAGAATACCTAATATGTTTAAGATTCTATATTACAGGTTCTAGCCTTCTTGACTACCTACTTGTAAGTAGTCGATGGTTCGTTTTCATAGTAGATAATAATTAGGTACTCCTGTATCGTAATTCTAAAAAGTCATGTTAAGTTTGTAACGACTAACTATTAAATCCAAATTGCAACAAAGAACTTATTTAAAGTACCTATGAGGCATAAAAATAGCAATTAAAGTTGCTAAACGTTTGAGGGGCCATTTGTACCGCGTAGAATCGCACCTGCCCCGACGGGTTATCCGAGGCATTCGTTAATGAAGGCGGCTAGCTCAGCTCACATGTTACTGTCAAATTATTTGCGGAATACCTATGTCGACACTAGTGCTACCATCATATCGCTGACAAAAATGGGATTTTTGTTACCATTTAATTTGCTTTTTTTTGTAAAAAATAAATAAACAAAATAAGCCTCGATTGCCGAGTTTACATCAATTAATTCTTAAGTACTTATTACGTTTTTTGGACTTACGTTTGATTTATTTTTTTGTTGTAAGAAGGATTTAGGATGTTGATGTTCATCACAACATTAAGTTAAGCTCGCCTTTGTACCTAAATATCCTTTCGTTTATGTATCATCAAATGTGTAAAATAAAGAATAAACACAAATAAAAATACACTAAATATCTATCTCTACTATAATGTTATACAATTGTAAAGTACCTAGCTATGTCTGTACATTGGAGATATAAAAAAATACTTGGGTTATTTTCTATGAATGATTCTGAACACAACAATTTAATTTTTTTGAAGTCTTGTAAATATTTTATCTTGTTGAAAATCTTATACATGTCACATAACAATCGGTTAAGTAGAACCAGCGATATAGGTAGTCAAAACATGCGATGACCATGTTCGCGCGGGCGGAGCCGCGCGCATTGGCTAGTTTTAATACTCGAGTTTCGAAGTTCATAATTTTATTTTAGGTTTAGGTGGGTATGGGCGTGTCCTAAGATTCTCGAACGAATGGTGTCTCATCGCGTATGGCATGTACCTACCCCCATGTATTTATGCAAAGTAAAGCTTAACCTGACCATTTTAAATACACCTAATGGTTTTAAACCGATCTTGAATTTATATTTCTCTTAAATAACATGAACCTAAAAAACTTATGGGCAGAATGCGTTGAAGAACACAACTGGCGACGCTAGAGTCGGCCTACTTGCTTACACGTACAAGTCGGCACCAACAATTTCACAAAGTTTAAGTAGCGGAAAAAATACAGCATGTCTTGTGTCGTGAAATTTTGAAAGACCCGTTGTAACAGCAAGAAAAAACCTCAGAAAAACATCCAGGAATCACTTTCAATCAAATTTGTGACACAGGCTCGTCTTCAAAGCTTTCCGTACTTACCGCTTTTTAGGTTCATGTTAAAGAATAGAATATAGTCTCTTCGCTTTCGATAAACAGGGTTTTATATGTGTAATAAAGGTGCCTTAGCTGGTAAATTATACACATTTCTATACCTAATTGATGCTATTAGAAAATATATTACGAATCCTTGCTGCGATAAGATCGGTCTGCTGAGGGCATTACCCAAGCAAAAAAGATGGTGTAATGAGTTGATATTTTCAAATCATCAATGCTTCTTGGTATTTTGCCGTTGACTGAAGACTAGTTTGTGGTCATATTGGTTTAATCAATACTATAACTTATTTTAAAACTAGCTGTGCCTGTGACTTCACCCGCTTGGATTTAGATTTTTAGGCTATTACTTAATTTTATTCTTTTCCGAGGAGCCCTAATTCTTTTCAATATTCTAGACTAAAATATATCCCTGTATACCAAAGTTCAGACGTTTTGGCGTAAAAGAGTATCGTAAATCCATACTCACAAACTCACCTTAGTAGATTTGCAACGCTTGGTTCTTTTGCGTGGCATCAATCCATATAGGTATACTTACCTGTATATAGGTATTATTTTGCTCTTTCAAAGTTTTCTATGAAAGTACCTATAAGTTTTATCTACTACTTGACAAGTAGTTTTGTTTCATTCACAGCTCGAGGATGGGAAGAAAGGCGTGTAGGGGCGAAGTGATTAAAATAAAACAGAGAAAAAGGAATTAATTACTTAGATCCAACTTCCGATAGGTACACAAATTTTAACAATTTTCAAATACTTTTACTTTTTTTTCACTGGTAGGTACCTACCTATTTTTTTACGTCTAAGGCAATTTTTCGCGCCTTCACAGATGACAGCCAGCTTGTTTCGGTTAAGCCATAGTGTATAGAAAGATACATCATAGATCTTTTATTCTTTTTTAATATTTTATAAACAATGTATGTAAGTATTCCTTTTTTCAAATAATGAGGTAGAATTACCTTCTTTACAAAAATTTAAGATAGTCGACCAGCTACTACATTTTATGAATCGACTTGATAATAGCCGTAAAAAATAAAAAGGTCGCGGGTACATTACAGAGTACAGTCGGCAGACGCTCTCCGAGTCGTAATCATTTTAACGCAGCTCACACGATAATTCTTTTGATTGTAATCGCGGTCTCCATCCACTTCACTTTGTCATGTAATTATTATTCGTCCATTCTCAAATTACTCGCAAGAATTCCTGCGTTGCCAGCATTTCGCGGTTGTTTTAAATCGACTTGCGAGTTTTTGTTGTACACCATTCAAGCAGAACGCGCAAAGTAAATAATTTTTTACGACTGTTTGTTTCACAAGTGGATGCAATCATCGAACGCGTTGAGAATGTGAACAACAAAACTAACACATATTTATAGCATGGATATAGTCAACTCAACACATAGGTGTAGGTACTGTACAATATTGTATAATGTAAGGTTTCCTTGCCAATTAAAGTTCGTAGGCAGGTGCCTCATGTGTGCGAAAACTATTAAACTTCAAACTTAGTGAGGAAAATCTCATTTTATGTGTAAATATATTTCATATTGCAAAAGTAGGTACCTATATGGCTTATTAATCTACAGAGTTTTGTTCTTAGTTAAAAAACAAAGATACGTATAGTCAAAACCTGTTGCTTTATAGTAGATACATGCACCAAGTTACAGAATATCTGATCGTAACACTTGCTCGATGTCCACATAGAAATGCAGTAAGCTATACAGACCATTTTTACATAACAATCTGCATAATATTCATATGAAACCACCTGTTACTGTTATTAAACTATTGTGTTATTTGATACACTTTCAAATATAAGCGCTAGCGCATCATGTAGTCAATATTTCCCACAGCAGAGGAAAGTGAAACCTTAAGAACAGATGCTAACATCAGCTACAATTTAAGGCATATAAAGTCCACCGAACATCTGATTTAATAGTTTAAGACTATAGGTAGGTACCTAAGTGTCACTAGACGTCGCAGCGGCTTCATAGTAGTCGCAATGTCAGTGTATTTACTGCAAATTAGCATCACTCCGTGTGCGGCTCAGCGGCAACCATCAAAGGCCTCAATAAAAAGGGAACTTTACTATTTGTGAAGTTTCTTTTAGAGTGTAATACGGGTGCCGGTTTAGACAAGAGCTCGCCGTGTATACGAATGAAAGTGATTCCATCATTCCACATACTATGTATGTTGATATGTCTTGTCTCTTGTATTTTATTTGAGCGTTATATATAGCTGCAGTTTTTGATAATGGTATGCATAATAAAAAAAAATTGTATTGAGAAATCTTAGTAATAAAATACTAATCCGATCCGATCCGACTAATGCGATGATCATGATGGCACAAAGATCGTTTATGGTTTAGAATAATATCTACATAGGCTTTTTATCCCAGGAACATTATGTGATGTGTTCACGTTACGGTTGGACTATCGGAAAGTGGGATTAGTAGGTAGGTACCAAGTGAGTCTTGAATCTGCAACTTCATGAATGATGAAATAGGTTTTATAATTATGATTAACCCTAGGAAGGCAAGAGCCTCCTTTAACAATAATGCTAATTTAAAAGCAGGTGGTAACAAAAGTGGTAAGCAGTAAATAATGAAATATAATCATTCGAAATCATCGAATTCAACCCGTTCGAAGCCACGGGAAGCTAGTGTTATTACCTACCATTTTCGAAAGATACAATCCTTAATATTTTTGACTTATGTTACTAGTTACTACTCATATAATATATTTTTATTTTCTAACTCCGTCGCTATCTCAATATTCCCCAATTTTCTATAGGCCTTCTTTTCATCACCATCTTGCCCTAACCACATATTTATTTCGCACCAACGCAACATAATATATTATGCTCTTTCCATTAATCTCCGCTTAAAGTCATTTCAACATTCACTCCCTTTCCGACGCTAATATCTTTCACACAGTCCATCCATCTCCTCTTCGGTCTTCGTTTTCCCTTGTAACAGTCCACCGTCTACTTTTGCACTTGATGCCTTGCTTCCTTACTACCATCATTCCTTCATCAACTACTCACCCGAAAGTCTCGAAAGTTGAGAATCTATGTGGTAAGCGAACGAAGTGGCATATTAGAAAATTAAATTAACTTTTTATTATTAGCGTTCGCGTAAGTCGTGCGAGTTATTACTGCGACTGAGAGGTCGAGAACATTTGTTATTTCATTTGTAAAAGGAGAAATCAAACGCTTTACTACCAGTCTTTATGTAAATATTCCATTGTGTTGTGCCTAGCGCCTATATTGGTCGTCTTTTGCCCTCCAGTGGGGGTATTGAGCGATTTGTTTTGGTACATTTTGCCTACTGGATAGTGCTGAACTTACTACAATAAGTTTTTATTCCATTTAAGTAAAGTGAAACTTGAAGCTTGGCATATTCAATAGATACCCCTAGCGCCCAATACTTTAAATATTTTTAACAATTATGAATGACGTGTTTAGATTTAACGCTAAACCAAAATCATCACTTAATTCAACACATTATATTATTCCTCTCTGGGGTAGGCAGAGACGACAGCCCATCATCTGCTTTTATCCTTACGAGATAAGATATATGGATGTTATTACTCAATCATACTCAAATGGATGAACGGATTTTGCTGAAGCACACATAGGCACATAGGACATTGGTAACATAGGTATTTTATTCAATAAACATATGGGCATTTTGGTGAATAGAATGGGTTCCCATAGAGTGTGGAAACCTGTTAAGAAATGCACGCGTGTGAAGCTACGAGCAAGTTCTAGCTTTCACGCAAAAATGGCTGTATGTACGTATCTTGACGAAATTTGGCATGGAGCTAATCTGAAATTTTACTTGTCGTATCTCTGGAGTAGGTTCTGGTAGATTACGAGAACCAAATAAACTAGGAGTGGCTAATAGTTAGGGCCGGAGTTAGGGGAGTGCATCCGGGACTACATCCCCGGAGCTTGCACAATAAAAGGACTTTTAAAAAATCATTCAAATTTCGACGAGATTACATAATTTTAAAAAATTCGGCAAGTGCCGTCGTTAAAACACTCGTGATCATTTTATTTGGAAAATTATTTTGACTCAGAAGGCTTCAAATTTTGTGTTGTCCCAAGGTCTTCAGACCTCTAAATTCGGCTCTGCTAATAGTAATAATTTAAAATGTTCCCACTTACTTTGCATTTCATAGCCAACACAAGTTGGTATCGGTGTGCTGTAAGCGCATCTTTGTAGGATCCTTGGCTAAAGTAGGCTGCACCTAGATTGCCGTGCGCACGGCATTCGCCGGCTGTGTCTCCCAGCGACTTTGCCACTGCCAAGTCTTGTTGCATGTAGTTTATCGCTGCGTCGAGCTGGTTGAGGGCCCAGTGAGCTGATGACAGTGCGCTGAAGACTGACCCGCTGTGGAGAGAAAGGAAGATTTTACACTTACAAATAAATATACTAGAACATTCTACTTACACAGCGCTATCTAGTACATACCAAAGTAAGAATAACTTTGCTAGTTTGGGTTATTGTTTCTACATGGTTTCTAAATGTGTTAGACACATTTCTAGCACATTTAGAAACCTTTATTTTTGTAAAAACATGACTACATATTAATGCATATAGGTATACATTTTAATGCATAATGAATATTTGCCCCGAGCGAGAATCGAATCCGCGCCCACACAGGTTCACAAAAGTCGAAAGTGGATGGATAATATGGTAATATTAAAAGATTCCTAATACCTGAAGGTAGGTACAGTATAGAATACAAAATTAAGAATAGGTTACACTTCTGTACCATTATGCTAAACAGGAGCTTAGCTTAATCGTATAATCACGGTAAACTACTCGCTGTAACATAATGTAATAGACACTGTTACTATAAAAAATTGTCTATTTGTTTTTTTTAAACTGAGGCTCTATTTTAGCAGTTTACTTCCTTGAAGTAAGCTGTAGAATAGAATAGAATAGAATAGAATAGAATAGATATTTAAGTCAAAGGTGCTAACGCTGTATAAGTTGAATTGAAAGGGTCTGTCTATCTGTTCTCCTAAGTAGTCAAATGTCTTAGTCAAGTCAACTGTTATTCCACTTTTAAATTCATCATTAACCCTTTAAAATGAGCGAGTTTTTATTACATAATAGACTGGAAGGCTAAACAGAAAACACTAAGGCACTACTTAGAGATCATTAAACCGTTTTTATTGGGTAGTTTCAGGGTTAAGAGTGCGACGAACCAGGGCTCTTAGTTACATTTCTTCTAATGCGTATTATGAAGGTCTTTTGAGAATTTGCTTTACTTTAACCTTCTCATACCCGCGTATTGGTCTGTAAGACCGATGATATAAGTATGGCTATTTTAAATGAAAAACGCAGGTTTTTGCGATTGTGCGTAGTTGACTTTAGATCAATACTGCCCGAGCGTTTATTTTCATTTAATTTAAAACTATCAAGACCTGCAATTCTTTACCAGCACATTGTTTTCTCCTTTCTACAGTCATGGATGTTGTATGCGTGGCGTGAAAAAGCATCTCATGAGACCGTAAAACTGAGACATCATTGTATAGCATAATAAAATTGGTGTCTGATGGTGACCCTCATTCCTGAGAACTTTAGCTTAGCATAAATTGTTCCCATTAAACGCTTTCAGTTAAGCTAATTTGGTGCTGGGAGTGGTTTCATGTCAGCGGCGACTTTCGAATGGAAATAATGTTTATATTTTGTCATCAGCAATATCATCGCATTCGGTCTCACATGCCGTGCTCGAGTATATGGGGGATACGATAGAAAATTGGAATTTAAAATAATTATGGTGATCGGTTAATTTTTAGTGCACTTAGTTTAAGTCGAATGGGTATTTTTATGGTAGGTATGTTATGACTAGCGTAACCTAATACTAACAGTTTGAAATTTTTAATGAGATCTGGCACCCGATTCAGTAATGCCACGTTTTCAAAACGCGTGATTTCAATTCGAATAGAAGAAAAAAGTAAAAAAACAACTTTGTTCTTTGGTATGATTTATCAAAATATAATCTACTTGAGCTTTCGTGACGTTATCAACCTTTAAACCTTTAAAATCACTCATAGATCGATTCGTTTCAATTAGATTTTGAAAAATGAGTATCAAATAAAAACGTAATTTTACTGAAATGGGTTTCGCCCAAATTTGTCAGATTTTTAATTTTGAACGTTCTGGTTCTCTGACGAAGAGTACCACCTGTAAACCTGTAAAATAAGGGTGTGAATATTGTGATTTAGATACTTCAAGTTATTGGATGATTGAAATCGGATTGTATGAACTTTTCACCATTGATATTTTTATATACCACTTTAGGTAAGCTAGGTCACGGTGCTTTACATGATTTTCGTAAGCTGGCTCGGCTTGAATAGGAATTTTATTTATGTTAATTGGTATCATAAATGAAGCTAGATTTAATTCTATAACTACTACGTATAATTAAAACAAGTAGATTAGTCTTAATCATGTGGAAAGAAAGTGAGGATGAATTAGTTTTAAAGGTACTTTCGCCATAATTGAACTAGACAGAATTAATGGACACCTCATAAAAGTTTATGGATACTAGTGTCTACTAATTCACCGTCGTTTGGTCAATTGATCCTTTTGCGCATACATAACTGGCTCGATACAATTCTTTTGTGAAATCGAATAGTATCGATCTAAAATTCTAACGCTAAAACTACGTAATCGATCTTTTGCGGTTAAAGGGAGAAATTTGTGACCTGATCAAAGGAATTCGCTTCCGAATCAGAAGGTCCATAAGGGAAAAATGTCATTGTTTGCAGAAGGTCTACATGTTTAAACTTCTATAAAATGAGAATGTCTTGAGTGACAAAACGACTTACTAGTAAAACGTCCAAAATGTGAAAATTTCAATAATGTTAAGTAGAGTCATCAATAGATATCTCATATCGTTTCTTGATTAATAGGTAGGGGTCACCATTCTAAGGGTATCCCTTGGGTATGGTGACCACTATTTTTTGGACTCCACCTCAGCTTACCATCAGGCTGGGTGCAGTCAATCCAGCGGACTACATATAAAAAAAAATGAACGAAGGAACAATTTTTTTTGGAATTTATGGCTGTTTGTGCACGAAGAACGCAAAAACTAATGAACGAATTCGAGACGCTTTTTTATTAGAAGGGTCTTGGTCAGACTTTAATTCTGTTGTATGTTTAATTGCAATGGTTAAAATAGACCAAAAGTTACGATAACCGACATTGACGCGGGCGGAGCTACGCGCATCGGTTAGTGATAAATTTATGGGCACAAAATACATTAACACCAATTCCGTCGTAAAGGTTATTCACAGTTTAATGGATACTCGTAGATACATGATACCATACGATAGGAAAGACTTAATATGTACTTAGTAGGTTATTACGGCTGATAGCTTCACACCTGAGACCTCAATACTAGCTTCACGCCTGAGACCCTCGGTAAGAGGATCTCGATGAGCGTGTTCAGTCGCCATTACAAGTTATTGATATGCATCTAATATTTTAATTATATTTTCACTTATATCAATCTTCTTTCCTGTTGCAACTCTGACCTCTGCTCCATCGACCTTTCCCAAGAACAATCAATCAATCAATCAATCAATTAGCCTACTGCTGGACATAAGCCTCTCCCAATGTACGCCATAGCACCCGATCCTCCGCCTTGCGCATCCAGTATATCCCAGCTACCCTTTTTAGGTAGTCCGTGCATCGTGCTGGGGGCGTTTGACCACTATCTCACCTGATAGTAAGTGACAATGTGGAATCTCAGGTTATAGTTTTGCGGAAACACAGATTCAGGCAGGGCGTTCCACTCTTTAGGAGATATGCAAATTTAATAAAACCGTACCATCAGAGCCTGCTAAGCAATAATTATATATTATAGGTAAGTATAAAGATAACGCGGCCTCTAAGTATATCCTCTTACCCTAAAAACTGCTAAAAACGGATTCACTAATGATAAGAACCACGGTCAAGGTAAACTAAACTGCGTTACCACATTTCACCGCTAAACCACCTGAACCGTGAGAACGCAGTTTATGCCCACTCAAACAAAAACTCAAATCTAGGGTATTATAGCGCAAAGCGGCAACACCAAACACAAGTACAAGAAATCTACACGATAATTATTACACACAAGAGAATTTCGCGTCCGGTTCTAAGCCTGTTCCTTCTTAAATAGCTCGTGTGAAATCGATTAAATTAATATGAGATAAAATATTTTAATTTCTGCCGACGCGGCGGTAATGAATCACGCCGACCGATGTAATTTGACATCACACTTGTACACCTCCGCCATGATTGATTTTCTGGATGTATTCTGTTGAATCGATTAGGACGTCTCAATGGAGATGAAACTGCTCTCGATAGTTTTTGTGAAGGCTCGCCTCTCATCGGCTCGTTTTTATTTTATTAATAACTAGCAACCGCCCTCGCTGCGCTTCGGTTTAGATGAGTTTATCGTAATTTAAGAATAATACCTATGTCCACCGGGGATAACGTACCTTAAAATGAGGAAAGAATTTTCCAATAAGTACAGTGGTTCCGAAGATCATCATCCCAAACATAAATAATAGTAGTGTAGTGTTGAGCATTCAGTCTATCCGATTTTGAATTCGCACATTTTGTTGCTATTCAGGGTGATCTGCGGTTTTTTTAGACTTGACTAATATTACTTCCCTTCTAAGAGTACGTTTAACATGCTTTATTTCATGCATTTATCGTATTTTAATAGAATTCTATTGAAATAAATCATTTTAATTTATGTAATTGACTTGCTTACCTAATAATACAATTTTTATTATTAGGTAAGCAAGACGTGAATAAAAAATAAATTTATAAACATTTGAAAAAAAGAAAGCATCTAAATAAATAACACACAATTAACATGCTTAATTAAAAAATAATCTATAGAAGCTAGGCGCCTGGAGAAAGGTAGATGTGTCTAACACTATTTCTTGAAATGTTAGTACTTACCTACGTTAGGCACTTATTCTCACAATCGCCTTTTTATGTTTCAAAGGTATCTACGTATGTAGTCAATTTATATGGCGTTGGAGTTTATGTGATGGAGAATCGACTTTGTGCAGCACCTTTAATAGTTTGTGTAGAAGGAAGCATATCTCATCAGGGTTTTATTTCGTTTACTAACTAGAATTCTTGGTACACTAAGCATTCTCAGACCTAACATGTTTCTATGTCGATTAGCACTTTGTTAACATCGCCTTGTAAGCGAAAAGCTTTGAATGCGAAGCTGACGTAAAACTCTCAGTCACTCCATTAGAATATGTAATTACTTATTATATTATAAATGAATCCGTTTTTGGTCAATTTCAGCAACATATTGGACAATTTTAGCAACTCGCAGGAGAGCTGTTGGTAACAGTTGGTTAAGTTATTTATCTCTAATAATATTAGACCATAGTGCTACCTATATCCTGTCAGGTATTTCTCTTAAGGTTGAGAGCAAGAACAAGGAAATTTCTAATGTTCTTGGTTGAGAGATCCAATGACAGTCCCTCTAACAAGCCAGATTAAAAAGGGAAGAAGCAGTAAGTGGACCCCGGCGCCAAGGTTTTAGTCTCGGATGCAATCACCAATAGTATGATGAAAATCATCATATCATTTTGCCGCATATCGATAAAAAAGATGGCCAAAACAATTTTAGAAGTCAATAATTATTCTAAACAAAGTATTTTCAGGCCTTATGTTTATTTTGCCACAGATTGTATTTAAAAGTTTTCACTCTACATCACCCAGGAGGTCGGTGAAGTGAAAAGTAAATATGTTAATTTATCCATAAAAGTATCGTCCGTATCCAATATTTTGCTTTTTTTAAAGTATTACCCCTTTTTAATTGCATCATCTGTCAACTAAGATCATCTCGATAAGGATCGCGTATAACAATCCTTATTTATATCACGATGCGTTTATCGTGGAGTAACAGAATAGTCCCGTATCGGTCCACCTCCGATCCATCAACGGGGAGATAAGATCGCGTCGAGGTGTGGGTTTCAACACCGCTTTAAAGGTTTTAAGGGTAAGAGTACACGGGGCGACTTTTTCTGTGGCTGCCTTCGTTAATAGAGCTTAAAACAGCAGATCAGATAGCTTCTGTAATGGGAAGTACACTCATGAAACTAGCAGAAACCTTAAAAGGATCTGATTACATTTAATTATAGCTATTTAATTACTTACCACTATTACTAACAAGGTGAGCCATTTTAGAAAAACTCATCAAACTCTTTGTGACAAGGACGTTAAATGCTTTAATCCAGTACCACTAGTTGCAGTGTCCGTGGCTCCGCCTGTATCAGTATCCTTTATCGCGGTAAATTGAAAAGTATAATAATCAATATTTTGCCGCGGCCTCCTCTCCACGTGCTTTTGATGCACTTGGCAATTGATTGACTCTGACATGTTATAACTACAAATCAGACCCAAACTAAGCATAGGCTCTGATAGGCTTAAGTTCCAAAAAGTGAATAAATGTTCTTACAAATTTTTTTGTGATTACATTCTCACACATATAAAAATTTACAATAGAATACAACATGCACCCCCTGACGTAACATCGAAAGCTCCATACCGCTACCATAAAAAATATAATTAGTATCGTAATCACTACGCAACGCCACAACAGATCGCCAGCATCCCACGGTCTTCTTCAGTAGTACCTAATATAGTATGGATAGTATGGCACTTGTGGTAAACGCCGTGGATGTCACAATTATAATGTCATCATCCAAATATTTTAAGTACTCCTATTGTGATGTTGTTTGTTTATCCAATAAAGAACAAAAAAATGGCTACCACGGTGCGCCCGTACCGAAACTTGTGTCGTGAGTGCGTGCCCTAAGTTGAAAATTTTGGAACGGGAAGAGTCACTTAATGTCTTCCAAGTGTATAGAAATGGAGCTTATTCAATCAATGTCTCCAACTTAAAACTTGTTTAAATAAATTTAACTGAAGTGTCTCCCGTTCCAAGCAAAGAGGTACAGCCAGCAACAAAAGTAGCTGGACACTAACGAATTTATAAATGTAGGTATTTTATAGATTATGTAGGTATTTTTGTAATTCTTGAACGACAGAGTTAACACATTTCATGTTTTGTTTATTATTTTGTGGAACAGCGCCTTTCCACCTGTACTACCCAGTACCTGTTTGAGGCATCTAAACGAAACTTAGCCGTGTCCAAGTTTTGGGCTGACAAAATTTAATAAAAGAAATTTAATAGAGATTTGGCCGTCGACTCAAAGAAAAATAATTTTGTGGGAAGTTATGGAGAAGATGGTTTGTAAATTTGAAGCCACTTTTGTTGTTGACTGTACTTACTTTCTTGTAGGTGTTATAATTACGTCTCGTTCGAATTTTAAGCTTGTTATAGAGGAATTTATAAGTTTTGTTACACAGAAGCCGCTGTATATTTTTTATTTATTTATTGTATTGGTGATTATTGCCTATGTTATAAAACGCACGGTACTCCGTGCGTTTTATAACATAGGCGATAATGTGTGCATTCGACTTTATGTGATTGTGTGGTAATGAGCCGCATCGGTAGCTAAATTGAAGTAAGTATCTATAGATACGTATTTAGGATATTTTTGTATTCCAACTGGAGTTGATAGAATCTACCTTATCTCTACTCTTTCTTCTTCGTCTTATCTCTTTTACCCATGGGTAGTTTTGAATATTTAAGGGAAGTGGATTCATTATTAATATTATATTTGTGATCCAAATTACTTCTGATTAATTTCGATGCAGGTTCCAAGACAGTTGAACGTTCCTTGGAACTTCTCGAGTGTTGTCACACGATTTGTGTTCCTGGGTTACTACTATTGATCCTGGTGTAGGTACAGGACTTACCATGTGAATGAGGGTTTTATAGGTATCTTGTACAATAGCACGGAATCCTTCGAAAGTGAGTCGCGAGTCGCAAGTTGCGAGTCAAGCGTAAAATTCAATCGAAAGGAAATTAACTGTGATTAAACTCATTCATTATTGATTTCTTGTTCAACTTTCCCGATTGGATTGTAATAAATTAATAACTAATCGTATTTTACTCTTGTTTTTATGACAGCCTAATTACGACATTCGTAGGTACCGTCAGCCTCAGAAATTGTTGAAAACTAACAAAACCAACGACTGTTATATTAAAAAACTTGTAATGTCAGTGGAAAAATGAAGTAAAGAACTTTAATAAATAGTATCAAAATTCATCATATGTATACTTATTTTTGTTCAAATGAGATTTAATAAAAAAATTAATAGGTACCTAGTGGTGAGTATCTTAGCTATTATTGTGAATATTTGTGACGAGAATAAATAAATAAAACAAACAGCAATAAAACTCATTTACGTAGGTAACAACGGCTAATTAGATTCTGATGAAATTGGACATCGGGCACAGAGATTGATTAGAATCTGGAATACTCACCGTATTCGTTCTTGCCTATTTTAAACATGCAGAACGCGGGGAAAACCGTTACTTATTTAAAAATGCATATAACCACAGATTACCTAATAGTTCTTAGTTGATATAACTGAAAGATATATTACCTACTATACTTGAAAATATATTACTGAAAGCCCAATGAATAAAATTACCTTCGGGATATAATTTATTTTATAATATAAAAAAAAAACTTAAGTTGTCCAAAACACAATAACAAATTACAGAGCCTCACAATGCATCTTCAGTAACGTATTTCCGTCGAACGAAAATAACTGCACGTATAAGGACTATTGGATTCCAATTAGAGAGCTGTTATTAAAACTCAGTAACATGTATCCCGTGCAAAATTTACGACAACTTTATTTCCTCGACAGTGGAACATTATAAATCAAAACGTCCAAATTCCGCCAAAGATAACCGTTCGCCTTAAGTACATATAAATTATTTCACTGTCAACCTGTAACTGGCCAGTGTTGCCAGCGTCGTAATTTAGGTAGCTTTGTAGGGTGACTCATTTGACATGACTCGTGGCTGAGTGCTCTTTGTGGTGAACCACGCATAGTTCCCTGAGAGAGTGTGACACTTTACAATATCCCAGACAGCAAGTCGTTACCTATTACCTATTCACGGGCGATAGATGGCCTTTTAAGGTACGTCGGTACTAATAATGTTAATGCGTCTGTAACCTAATGTTATATACAATCTTCGTCATAATTATTGCCTGCTAGCGTTGTTCCCGGTTGCATTTGATTGCGTTGACACCTCGGAGCCCGGCGGCATCCCCATACAGCTTCTCCTCGTTTTATCTTATTTAGCTTTATGGGAGCGACTGCCGTCTGACCTCCTAACTCTCCCAGACGATAGCCCATGCCAAAGCCTCGTTCGTCAATGATATTAACTACAAAACGTTTTAAACATCGGAAACCAGTTACTTTCAAATTAGTTACATTTTTTTTAATAAAATATTTAATTAGATTTACCAAATAAAAATGCGCGATATGGTTTTTGAACCTTGGCAACACCTGCTCCACAAGTAAATAATAATGGAACAAGGAAGTATCGAACGAAGATTCGCCGTTCATTTGTCTTCTTCTTATTAACCCGAAGTGTGAGTGGTGTTAATAGTGTGAAATTGTGAAGGGATTACGATCGGATCTTTAATAAGAAAATAAACGGGTTAATTCTTTTTTAGATTCTCTGCACACGATCGCAGGCCCACTTCAGTGTATACGAGTAAAACATTTGATTGGCGCAATTAGATCGCAATTTCTGAGTACCTACGCGCCGGTTGCAGGTAGGTAGGTAGGTAGTAGATAATTTTATAATATAATGAATAATTCCTCAAAACGGGTAACTAACGCTCACTATCACAGAATAGTACCTAATGGGATTTTAAACTTTTTATATGAAATAGTAAAAGAGGTTTTATATGTGTACGGTGCTCTTGTTTTTTTTAGAACGGCGTTTTTTAATTAACCCTTAATAGGGTAAGGGTATATATATTACCACTTTCTGCTTTTCTACAAAATTTGAGATATATTTAAAATGGAAACATGAAATATTATTCCTTGATTTCATTATATTTTTTTAGTAAGTTTACTGTCATATTTTTAACACTTCATAAGTTGGCAAAGTCATTTTAGCAGTCTACGGTACTGTCAAAGTTGACCCAACGAATTTTGGTGGCAAAAATTGAATGTTTTAGTGGTCGAGTACGGATTTTGTGCAAATTTGTTCTACAATAATTCTTTTATGAGATTTTACGATACAAATTTATAAAATAGGGTATATTTACTTTCGTTTTACGTATTAGCAGCTTTCAGGAACGATTTTTAATACATTTTTCGATATCGTTTTTAAGTGGTAAAATAGTTACCATTGCCCGATTATACTTACTGAAAACCGTAGGTAACTATATATAAAAATCAGTTTGTTTGTTACGGTAAGCCGGGACTCGTGTAAAGTCTATGAATAGAAATCTTACTTGTTTTCAATATTAGTATAGATAACAATAAAAATTAATAAATAAAATAAAAAGGTAGATACATAAATTTATTTAACAAAAAATGTATGACAAACACAGATGAAACCACTAGTCTTAAAATAAAAATGCGCCAGAAGGGGCAATGGTAACAATATTACCACCACTCCGCAAAATTTTGAAGTTGTAAACGGGCAATGGTATATTATTTACCACCGGAAAAACTACCCCTAAAATGCAACCCCTATAAAAAATATTTAGAAAAAAGAAATCTATGAGCTATTATTAGCCAGGAACCAGTGTTAGTTTGAAGAAAAAGCACTCACAGGCTCGGGCCCTATTAAGGGTTAAGAGACAATGTTATGAAAAATTTTATAAGTACTGGTAATGGTAGTTTAGTGCCAGGGTTTATTGTGAATAAAATACTTTTTAGTTATTTTTCTTTAAATATTCTCAAACTAAACTTCATTTCGTGAAATTAAACTTTTTTAACTAAAAAGTTTATTCAAACAATAATCATCGTGCATATTTTACTCTTTAATAAAGTCACTTGCCAGGCTATCCCATGATAAAAATTGTATTTGTTATCAATTACGATCACGACAAATTGAACCAAGTCAATTGATAACCGACTTATATTCACTAACCTGGGTTATCACGTTCTACTTAATGAAGATCATTGTATGAAACATCAAAAAGAGTTTTTTTACACTTTTACTTTGATTTTCATTTTTTCCATATTGAAATCCAAAGCTCCGGGGTTACAACATAAAAGGACCCCCAAGGTAATTTTTCCGTATCTTAAAATACCACTTGATTTCACAATAAAGTTAAAAAAAAATTCTACATAATTTCATTGTGAAAATAATTTGGGACCGGGAGGCCTTCACCTCTAAATTCGACCCTGAACAAGATACTTATTATCAAAAACAAATATAAGGCGTGACTACCAGAGGACCACAATTGTATTTTCAAAAGCTATATTTAGCAGCTCATAAACAAAATCAAATCATATATAATTTTGCTCACAACGAATGTCATAATCAATTTTAGCTGTGCCGAGTTTTAATGAATTCAGACGAAAAATTTAATATCACATACTTATAATTAGTGCTTCGCATTCGAAAACGATTTGAAATAATCATTTTCATATTACACAGGTAGTTACTCTGAACCTGGATGTTTTGTGTCTGTGATTGCATGTATGAAAACTCTTCGTGTTTGTAAACTGTCCCCTAAATTGACATGACACTCAATCCATGAGTTGTTGTTACGTTAAACCCGATTGGTTTATCTTTGTTTTTTCGGGAGCAACTGTTGCCTGACTCGTCAACTCTGAGAGGCAAGTCTGCGCGAGAGTTACGTTGGTCAATCAGATTCTTTATCGCGAATTTATTGAAATTTTCTATACCTTTGCTCCTTTCACCCATCTAGTACGGTTAATTCAAGTTATTGTATGTGAAATTCATTCATAAAAATAATAATGATTATTCGAATTCAACGCAGTTGCATCGTTGCAAACCAGCTTTAGTAATATAAAAAACCTTTTCTGCTTATCTAGCCCGTTAGCACCGGTGTATTTCGTGGGAACGTTAATAACAATAAAATTGTTGCCTATATGAACAGATAAGCATAGGTGTGAAAAACGTCAATGATTTAATTAAAAGCTCTACACTTACGTAGTACTCGTAACGTAAAGAATAAATTTTGCCAAAAGAAGACGAAAACAAACGGCAAATGTTGCTAACGCTAAAATATTCATGAACTTTTTTTACTGATGTAGGTTAAAGAAGAATAAAGAAAATTCATCGATTTTTCTTTATTCTTTATTATTTTAATAAAGGTTTAAAGCTAAAGTGATCCATAAATTTACATTAAATTTGTTAAGCTATGTAGGACATAACTGACTTGCACCCAGTTTAGACAGGGTTAAATAGTGACAGCAAATCGTCCAGTTGTAAACCTCCAATTCGAGCATATACTTCGTTTGGAACACAAGTCATCTTTTACCTTTTTCAGTAAAGTTATCCCTCTTCAACGCCAATAAGTAATAATAATTTTTGACATGTCTGATTGTGGTATTCTTCTCCCTCCTTTGTTCCCTCCTGGAGCTATTTACCCCTTTTATCTGAACCTTTATAACCTGCTATAAACTTTACACACAGATTATGTGTTAAGTTAATTGTAAAGATTTCACATCATCCAGTTCTGTTTTTGTGTTGATACTCGTACTAAATCATAATTGCTGAAGATTGTTAGACGTAGTCCTAATGCCTGCATGAAATTGAAAGTGTAGGTGAGGTTATATTCAACCGTAAAAGGCAGTCATGTTTAACCTAAGATGGATATTCGCCGAATATGGCACAGTAAAACTTATTTTGTTACTAGGGAACAAGTCTTGTTCAATATCAACATTGTGTTGTCCTTATTTATCGTTTAAGGAATAAAAGCAATTGTTGGATGCCAAGAGTCCATATAGCATGGTTTTGTAGATTTTCTTTTTAAAATGATAAATTTGAGTGCTCTAATGGGAGGTCGAAATTTTGCCGTAATTTATCATTAAATTATTCTTTGTTGTGAGTCTGTTATTTAAATGATTACCTACTTGTCTAAATATTTAGTTAATACTACGAGTACAATATCCTAGCTTTCAAACTTTGATACGTGAAATAAAATCGGTCAGAAGTGCCAGTCAAAAATGTTACCATGGATGTAGGAATAAAAGGTCAGAGTTGCCACTCCTGTTAAAATAAATATTATATTATCTATGAACTCTGATCTTAGTTTATGTTTTGTTTGTTAGCTGTCATGCTGTCATTCAATCACGCGCGCATTTATTTTGCAATTATTTTGTTGAGTTATAAGTGTTTCTGTCAGTACAAGTCGGTACATTAAAGATTTCTGATAGCACAGAATAGATAAATATTCCGATAGTGAAAATGAAATGGCTAAATTTCAAGTCTTTAACACCTTATAATAATAAAGTAGTACCTACAAAGAAATGTCATCTTTATTTATCGAAGTTAAAAATCTAAAAAGGAGAAAAGAAAATGGTTGTTTTTATCACTCCGCCGGTCGGCCATCGAAGGTGGTTATGTCGGACTCGGAGCGACTAAAATTTCTCTGTCTCTAGACTCACTGCTTACTAATTACTAAGATATCTACCGAAACACACACAGTAAAACAACAGAATTAAACTTAACTTACCGTAACTTCAGTGAGCAAGAGCCGATGCGAAGGGCTGCTTCTAACACTGTGACTGCCGCCTGGTACTGTCCTGCAGCCAAAAGTTCTTGACCAACCACCTTTAAACAAAGAAGGGTACAATTTACAGACACGAGTTCTCCAAAAGCTCATAATGGTTGGTACTGCATGCCCCTGTTGCATTCACTAGGCCTGTTTTGTAATAAATTTATTATTGGTAATTATGAACTAAAATAATTATTTAGGTTTTGGTAATGAAAAGACTTTAGCGGTATAATCTTTGACTTCTAAATCGTTTTGCCGACATTCGGGTCATATCGGTGCTCTTGATCTCGCATTGCAGGTCATTTACTTTTTAAGCTCGACATAATTATATACTAATGACGAAAATATCCATATTTGAGTATCACCGGCCGGCGGATACAAAAACCGCGACGAATTTTAAAATGCCATTAGGTTTGCCATTACGGTGACTCCAATGAAACATTTAACGATACGATTTGAGGTTATCTTTGTATAAAGCAATAATGTTGTACACGAGAACACCCAAGCAGCTTGTTGAAATTGGAGCTTTCTTATTATTTTTGAATTTTTTGGTTGCAAGAGGAATTATCGAAATTAATTACGGCATACGCATCAGGAAGACCCTAAACGCATTGCAGTCATGCTATTATAAAAATAAGGTAGGTATAAATTTAAACTTAGCTAAATACTTTCAGTATTTCGGTTACATGGTTCAGTTATATAGGTCTTGAGTTTTTAGAGCCGGGTAAAGCAACACGCAGTATGGATCGTGTCTATTAGGTGGCATAACCATAATAAACCCTCCAAAGACATAACATAACATAAACTCACGCCTGTATCCCCGCAGAGGTAGGCAGAGGTGCTAGCACCCACATTTCGCCAGTTTATGTTTAGGTCCCAATGTAATAGTTGGTGAGCCTATTGCCATTAACCGGGCACTTACAAACCTGCGATAAATACACACATAACTTCAAGCATCGAAAAGTCATTAGTGTGTGCCATGGTGAACCTCTCCAAAGAACACATATTAATTTATAGATTTTGGCTCGATTTCGAATGCAACAAAAACGGCAGCCATTTTATGGTAGAACGACGCCATTTCGACCATTCACGTCTGGGCTGCCGATCAACTGTCTCGCAGATTGTATGTAAATTCGAAGGGGGTCGGTCGCGTATTTATGGGCCTTTGATCACTCAGCTCCATTGTTTCACCGGTAAATGCGCCGAAAAATGTCCCGATGTCGCTGGGCTGTACGCCCGTGGAATGTATGCAAATATACCAGTCGTTCAGCGCAGACGGTGGTTAATACTGTAAATTTCAATGAGGTCTAAATGTCCACCATCATTTGTAAAATAATAAGGTTTATATTAAATAGCAAATTTTGTAAGAATTACTTAAATAAGAAAGAATTACATACAATTTTCTTTAAATAACCTATTTTATGAAAAATTTGTTACGTTATGTATATTGTTTTATAACATTGTCTGCATTTGCTTAACTATCTATTAACACATAGATAAGATAGTTTTTTTTGCTTTCGACTTATTGAAAGATCTACCTTTTGAACTACTTTTCAATCGATTTTAAAAACAAATAGTTGAAATGTGCTGCTGCTAAAAACATTATTAAAATAGCATATTATAGAAGTAGTGCTTAGCTCAATTTAGCGCTAAGGTCATGTACCCTGTAACAAATAGACATGTTTATAATATTAGTGGCAAAATAAACATGCTATATATTACGAGCAGTCGAAATGACTATGTCTTATATAGGACAATGTTTTTATGTAAATTGCCTCTCAGTCGCATGTAGCTGTCTGAGTTGAGAGAACGACTGACAACATGCATATTTCCGGACGCTACATTAATGGACCGCATTATTTTTGGATAACGTCTCCGAAGGTCTTGGTGGCGTTTGTTCTGTCCTTTGCGGTATACGTGAGATGGAATTGTATTATCCTTGGAACAGCTATAAAGGTATAAACTGCAATAAGTATTGTTTGTTTTTAAGTTTCATGTCAGACGCCGTGGTTTTAGATTATCGACGTTGTTTGTGGTTATAAGTTTATTAGTTCCATGTTTGGTTGTTAGTTACTTGTGAAGTGTATTCGTTTTGAGTAGGTATATGCTTGTAGATTATAGGTGCTCGTTTGTAAGTCCTGTGCATAAATGCCAATATTCTGAGGTTAGCTAACATCTATGTGATATACTTAGTTAATAGAGTTCAACATTAAATTTTTAGGAGCGTCTTCTCTTTTCAGCTTCGAGTTTGTGACATCTGCAGAGATGTAATACTATTTCATAGGATTAGTATAGGAGAGTATCTGCCTTATTAAAACTTATAGCCCACTTGATGATCAAACGAAAGACTGCAATTTGCCGAGCACTATTAAATTTACAAACGATCTTTATATTGAGCAAAACATGATGTTTTCTTATCTTCCGAAGACAGGTTTCACGTATATCATATTTAGAGCTAAGATGAATGTAAGCTGTGGTCTATGCATGATACGTTTCTTTACAGTTCGTTGTATAAAATGAATACCATTGATTTTGGCATAGTCATCGCCTTATTCGCATTTTACGAATTGGTAATAATTTATTATTTAAGGTCATGCCTTGTTTGGTCTGTATCGGATATACTCATTCAAACTAACACCAACTACAGATGCGTAAGCAAGTTTGTTTCAATGTTACCTATAATAAGTGTTCTATTTAAGACATCGATAGTGTTTTTTGCTACCGGAAATATTTGTACATTACTATATGAAACAGTTAGGGAAAGTGTGTTGAATAGAACTATAATTGCAGTTGTAAATATGTGAAAGTGATCTAGCTATTAAGTGATTAAGTGTGAGAGAAAGTTAGATACTGCAATGTAATACAAATCTAAGGTTCTGTGATTTATTTATGATTTAATAATAATAATTTATTGTTTCAATAATAAACAATGAACATGAATTCTAAACACGGAAGGCAAAAACACTTAAGTAAATTTTGGTATCTTACAAATATTTTATAGGGCGCGGTTTAAACCTAAGTTACCTACATGGCTGTGCAGGAAGCTATTTCTAGATGGATCAGCCATCCTAGACTTACAATTTTATCCACGGGGTAAAACATACTACTTAAATCAAACCTATTCTGAGGTAAAAAAAGTCGGAGGATTCCCAGTGTCGTGGGATGCCATTCCACGACTCCACTAGGTACATCTAATTACCCTCGTTCCGTTTGACAATATGCAGTTATAATTTCATAATACCTAAATGGTTATTAAATCAACTTATTAACAAAAACTAATTCAAAATCACTGTAAATTTAATTCATGTATTGTATTTAATGGTGCATAATTTATAAATCCTTTAATTGGTTTTCGCGGTTATCTGATGTAAACTTAAGTTCCTTGATTTACTGAGTAATGATTAAGCAGCGGGCCTGTGATTATACCTTTGAACATGTCAAAGGTATATAATGACTACGGGCTATAAATGCTGTAATTATTTTCGTTTGCAAGTCAGGTAAAGCTTATTTTGATTTTCAAGCGTGACATTTAAAGCAGGAAGTCAGCAGTACCTAAGTCGTGGATTTTATGATGGATTAAAATTTGCCTGCTGTTTGGCCCACTTATTTCATATCTATGACTTCCATCGTAGGAGTGCAGTCGGGTAATTATATAATAGGTAATATACCGAGAAGTTTCATTTTTATAGCTAAGCAGAATCACCTTGACTTTACCTCTGCTGTACCTGAAACCCTCAAGGTAACCTACATTCATACGGTGAACTTTTTTGATGAAAATAATTTACTACGACAGTCACTCGCTTCTTATAAGGATAGATACTAAATTGTAAAATAATAAAAATATTAACTAGTAGGCTAGTAGTAGCTAGTAAAAAGTAAAAATATATTTTCAAAATCAAACCCCTACTATTCTAGACAAGCGTGCTCCGCCGTCGACCACATCATCACTTACCAACAGGTGAGATTGTGGTCAAACGCGAGCCTATCAGCAATAAAAAAAAGAATAGAATGTAAGTTATGATTTCTTTTCTATGTTTTTTCGGTCAACATTAATTAACGTTTTGAAGCTTACAGCAATACGTTTTCTTGCGTCGATATAAGTTTTATACCAGTTAGGAATTCAATAATGCACCTATAACAAGACTTCTCGTTTTCGATATACACAACTTGAAATACGATTTCCCAAGTTATATTTTTATTCGCACAACTTTACATCACGACTTATATCAGAATAACAATGCGTCCTTACTAAAACAATTTATTTTAAATTGTTAAGTTTTATAACCCTTGTACTGAATAACATAACATAACATAAACTCACGCCTATATCCCCGAAGGGGTAGGCTGAATAATATCTATATTTTATTCGAGTAGTTAAGAGTATAGGGGTGCTTTCACACAGAAGCGGTGATGAGCGGAACGATTAGAATATGTACCATCAGGAATTGATCAATCACCTTGGTTCCAGGGTTTACAGGGCCTCATTAAGATCTTCAAGCCCTTCTAACCTTGGCTACGAGTCTTTTGAATTGCTGATTAACGGCCGATACGCTTTTGTTGACAGTCGCTCCCGTAAAAGCCCTAATGAATCAATACAATACATAATAATATAAGATTGATGTATGTTTTTCTGTAATTTTTTGATGTAAGATAAAGAGTTATCTGCTTATCTATCTAATCTACCATACTGAATAGGCACCTACTAAACTTTGTTAAGGTTTTTCTTTCTAATCGAATTGAAATCACACATTTTGAAAACATGGCGTTACTGAATACAAGTCAGCTATAAAATCACCACCGTACATATAGTACATACATACGTTTCGGCATTCAGCTTCAGTTCAGTACCGAAAATATATCTTGTCATTACCTGTAAATATTCAAAAGTTTCTGTTTCCCCGAACCACGAATTGGAGTCTAAAAATTGGACTCTTTAAAGATGGCTACGTGTTGGTTATTTTGACCGGTAAGCAATGCGGTTTGTACAAACGTGACCTGTCCGACCTCATTTGAGATCGATTTGGTGATGAGTTACTTGAATTTCGGAATAAAATACCGTATGTTTTTACTAAATGAATTTTAAAATGCTACATCAAATTATGCGCATGCAATGGTACTTTGTTTTAAAGTTATAAACAAGAGCAATTATTGGTCTTTTAAATTTTAATGTTAGGTATATTTTTACCTATCTAATAATAAACCAGAAGAGGCAATTAATTTTTAAAGAGTTCTTTAAACAGAGATTATTTCAAAAAAAGCACTTTCGTATTTCGTATAGATTCATTTTCTTTAGTATCGCTTTTTACGGTTACGTAGGTAATACCTAAAGGGCATATAGAATCTTATTGCGAAGTTCACACTTCGAATTTCGCACCTTTCTTGAAAGATAACACCTTTTTTGGAGTTATATATAAAACATGTTAATAGAGATTTAATAGACAGTCTGTTGACATTTGGCTGAACTGTAAATTTTTGATTACTGTGCACCTTATCGGCAGGACATCCCACCGCGCCCCGACTATCAACATCGTGCTTGTAACGACACCTGTCGGAAACTCAGATACGTACATCCCATCTTCATAATAGTATAGTAAATATTTTTTTGTTTGTTATTCATGTCAGTATGCGCCAGTTGCTAACAAGCTGTAAGTGAAGCTAAGGAATAAAGGCACCATTATTGATGCCAGCAACAATGACTTCAATGTAGTCAAGTTGTTCCAAAGAAAAATTGTATCACGGTTCCTGGATGAGTCGGGAATGAATTTTGAATTTCGAATTTGGGAAAATGAGTTAATGAATTTTGACACTTATCTTTACAGGAATAGCGCGCCTTTTCATAATGTCATCTGTCAGCTAAAAAATTAGCGCATTTTAACTGATCAAAAAGCGGTCTATTGTGACACTAAATTTTTGTCCATAGAGCTAGTAATTGGAAAATAATGATGAATGCTAAAATGGTGGTCCTCAGTATGACGGCCTCTAGTCGTGCCGGAATTGTAGGAAGATGGAAGCACATATAACATATTATTTAATTATTTAACTTACCGATATTAAGACGAAAGGTGATTGGTCTAATTTCATAGCTTCTAGTTGTCTGAAAGTTGGCTCCAACGTTGTTCTAAGCGGCGATTTTAATGAGGCTTCTACTAATGCAGCTAGGAGTTGTCTCGATGATGGTTCAACACCCAATCCTGAGCTGAAAGCCGCCAGCGCCTCGCCGTGCCGGCCGAGGCATTGGAGAGCCACACCTATAAAATGATTTTGATTAAAAAAGTGCACATGGCAAAGAAAAGAGGGCGTCGCTAGACATTTTTTGCGAGTTGCGAGTTAATTAGGCACATATACTTATTTCCAGATAATATATGCACTGATGACAATCTCAATGGCCGTTTGCACTACAGGCGGGCCCCTGCACGAAACATGGCGTTCGAGATCTCAAAACATATGACGTTATTATTCGAGTGTGAGAAACAGCAATGGAATATTCTAGAAATATTATTATTTCAAACCTCGAATTATAAGCACGTAAGCCAAGACTTTATACGTGCGAACATTCTGAAAGAGAGAGGTGTCCCCGTAACGGATACAGGGATTGGCTGTGAAATGGCTATGTCAGAATTGATTCACCTCATCCAGTAGTACGGGGAGTACCTAATCAAAGGTATAAATCCACGTAATCAGCGACTCCTACAGACTTATGCTAAGTGATGGTGTGATTTGAATAATATTTCCTTATATCTTTCAGGGTATTCAAACTTTTCATTGCAAGATTCCTCAGACTGTCGTGAGATTGAATGATTCGCTATAACCGCCATTAATCAACTCTATACGTTGCACTTGTAAAATAACTCTAGGTAAGTACTTTTATTATAATAATTCCCGTTATAGCACACATTATTCGACATTCCCAAGTTTATGTAATCACAAATTGTTATCGTAAGTGGCAATAACAGTAAAAGTTGCTATCTCTCATTAGGTACATTCGTATTGCGGTCACAGACAATTATAGCAATAAAGAATGAAAGGTACTATCGGTATTGGGTATACGTAGTAATATACCTACATAAACTTTTTGACTCTCCTGTAAAATTGAGTTTTATGCAGATAACTGTGTTTTGATATTACACAGCCGGGATGTAGTCATTCTGAACCTTTATGTATTATACTAAAAATTATATAGTGAAAGTAATGCCTACACAATAGAAGAAAAAACTATGCAATCTCACGCAACACACAATACCTGCATAATAATATATATGAATATGCAAAAGCATTATTAATATTCACGAACGACACGCATCAGGTGCCACATAATCATTAGACAAATAGCTTGGGATAATTCTGATGAGGGCGTGCTTTGTAACTTATTAGCGATGGAGTGAATGAAAGTTCACGCTAGCGTGACAATTAGGGGACCTAGTCTGTTATTCAGAAGTATCTAAAATATCCCACTCATTTTCATAACTACAGTGAACAATTCCGTTAATTGATGCAATTACCTGATTGGTGTTTATTTTTTCAAATTCCTGAGATTCTACCTTTAGCTATCCATCAGACGAGATGAAGTAATATTGACGTGAACAATAAAAAACTTTCCTCTAAAAGGATATTCTCGTTGACATTTAATATTTTAGGACCTATTATTGTAATTCTGGGTTTATATAAGGTCATATAACCTTCGGGAGAGAAACAGGCTTCTTCGCAATTTTTTTCATGAGAAGCAAAATTCCATAATTTGCGCTGATTCCATCGACAGGCTTGCACGTACTATATCCATTTATTCGTTGAATGCAACAATGTAGTAAAACGTAAAGTATACAATTATATTACTTTATACACCAGGTACCTACGCATTTAATGTGGACGTTAAGTGGGGAATGTGCGCATAAACGTCTAATTTTAGCTAAAGTGGTTACTTTTATTTTATTTGTAAAACAATTAAATAGCTTCATGAAGTTAAGTAAAGACTTCCGAAAGGGTTTTACAGGTAGTTCAATAGTTAATCTTCATTAAAGTGTTGGGCCACTTAGTTTAATATTCGATTTGCAAGGGAAATGTATTGAGGTGCCCGTGGTTAAGAGGTAACCGAGTAAGTTAGCACATTGCATTTGTTTTTATTATTTTTAGTACAAGCAATATTAGTAATATCAGTCAAAGGACGTGTGATCATTTTTATAACAGTGACACCCTCCGTGCCTCGGGGTGCACGTTAAAATTAATAATTCCCAACAATGCGAGAAGAGCAGACCTTAACGTCGGGATCATTGTAAATCATAAAATACCATCAAATAAATCGCGATAGAATACATTAAAAATAGTTTCATTTCAATGTGTAATATTTCCGTAAATTGTCGACACTTTTTAACATTTCAATTTCCTTTGGTCCAATTCAACATTACCTAGGACTTGACCCGGTTCTGCTTATCTCGTGTGATGCTACAGCAAACTCGTGGGTCATTGCGGTGGATATTGTTTTGTATGAATGGAATAAAACAATCTTACCTTGTCTATAGTAAGCCTTGGGCCAGTTGGGGCAGAGCTCCCTGGCTCGCGTAGCATCTTGTAGTGCTGCTGCGAACTGGCCTTGTTTAAGTCTCGCCGCCGATCTGTGCACAAAGCCATCTTTGTAATTTTATTATTCAATTTATTTTATCGATTATAACTTTAAGCCCCGACTTAGCAGTCGAACGCGCTGTCGCGGTCTCCGTCGTGGGTTCAACTCCCGTCCAGTGCAAATATATATGTGCATAAATGTGAATATTTGCATTAGTTTGGGTGTCTACGTATAATATCTATGTACATTCAGTTCCATCCAGATCGTAACCAGAACTGTTGAAAATGTCGTGCGAAACCAATCAGATTCAATGCAATAAATATTGTGGAAAAGTACAAGTGATTTCATTGAATAGGTATGTAGCAAGATCCGCCAAGTACATTCAATCAACTTCATAACCTGGGCCTCGATTCTGCTAAAGATAAACCACTGATATACCACTGACTCTCTAAAAAATGCCATTTAATTGTAGACTTTATTGTTATCATGTTAAAGTCTAAAGTCAAATGATATTTTGTAGAGCGAATGAAAAAGTTAAATGAATTTTTTTCATTTGATTTTAGACTTTAACTGTATAGCGATAAAGTCTACAATTACATAGCATTTTTGGAGTGCCAGTGGTATTACAGTGGTTTGCCTTTAGCAGAATCGAGGCCCAGTATCCAAGTATGTTTATCCACATTCTAGAACTCATAACACAAGCTAAACTAGACTTAATTTAGATCTAGATAGCGTGTATAGAGTGTCGTAGAGTATTTATTAAGGAGTAAAAGTAGCTACTGACCTATTACTATATAGTATGTGATTGGCAGGATCCAGGGTCAGGGCGTCAGTGTACAGCGCGACAGCGGTGGCGAAGTCCCCCGCCTGGCAGGCCGCGTTGGAAGCCCGCACTTTCTCCACGAAGAGCGCCCGGGAAGCCGCACCTAAAGAGGCCGAGCCCGTAGGCTCCACCTATGAAACAAGGACATTCCAAAATCAATTATTTGACTCTCATACAAGTAAATTAGTTTAACTGGAAGGGTTAACGTGAATACTAGTAATTCGGGTACCAGTGCTCTTTTTTAAAACTAGCTTTGCTCGCGACTTTAGCCGCAGAGGTTTAAGATTTTAAGGTTTTAATTGGTTTACATGGAAGCCTAATCCTTTTCAAAATTAGCCTATTATATTAGTATTTATTTGAGCCTTATAAAATTACTTTTTTGGTGCATGTATCATACATAAACTCATTTACATACATAATATAAACATAATACAAATCATGCCTTTTTCCCATTGGGGTAGGCAGAGACAACATCTTTCCACTTGCTACGATCTTGGCACACTCCTTCCGCTTCTTCAACTTTAATAATTATTTTCAAATACGCACGCCGGTTGCGGGTACTTTTCTCCAAAACGTCCTACGTGTATTAATTTAATACCTGTTATTTTATGTTTTGTGCGTACGAGTGAAATATCCTGTGGTATATTCTAGTATTATCTATACTTAAGTGGAACCGGAGATGACCAAAAACCGACCTCTAGGTATCAGTTAGGCAGTTAGTATTTCTAAGTTATAAAAAACTAGCTTTTGTCTGCGGCGTTGCCCGCGTGGATGTCGGTTATCGCGACCAAACATAGCCTATGTCTCGAGGTCTAATCTAATCTACCCCTATACCAAATTTCATCAAAATCGGTTCAGGCGTGAAAGCGTAACCAGACAGACAGACAGAGTTACTTTCGCATTTATAATATTAATAAGTATGGATGGTAAGTATAAACTGTTTAATATAGATACTTGTATTTCATATACCTATATTATTTTTGATGTCTGGAATCAGAATTACTAGTAGGTAGGTACTTACTCATATTATAAATGTATTTCCCATAAGGCTTCGAGATTATCGATTTAACTACCATAAATGCCCAAGATATGGAGAAGTGATCGGCAAGCGGACCCCGAATTGAGGTGACAACCTCGGATGCAATGGACTAACCAGGAATATTTTATTTTCCGTTTTTTATGCCACATATTTTTAATTTCTAATTTTAATGATTGCACACGAAACCTATTGAAAAATATTTTCAAAAATGAATTAAAATTGTGTGTGCAGTCTCTCTACATAATAAAAGTAATTTAATTAAGCTTCTCAACTGTTTCTCTTTACGCTAAAAATTATGTGTAATGAATGATTTGCATTCTTGGTTTTTGATGGGATTTCCAGTTAATCGATTCATACGTGACTTTTAATGTACGTTATCGATTTTAAATTTGATTCCTTACCTTCGACTGCCATATTCGATGAGTACTACAATCGATGTGGGTTATAAAAGCTCTCGATATTAATTGGTTTGGAATTTAATTATACTTGTTGAATTAATGTTTTTGTGTGCTAGGTTTGTGTTGATTTGTGTTCATAATTTCTTAGTAACGATATTTTCGTCATTTTTTTGTAAATAATTAGAAAAAAGAAGATAATAATATAGGGTATCTAAAATACGAGTAGGTATCTAATATGTTAAACAGTATATACTATTTTTTAAATCATTTAGGTAGCAGACAAGTACATGGCCCACTTGATGAGAAGCAGTCACCGTGGTCTATGGAAGTGTGCAACACCAGGGGCGTCACACTCGCGCTGCCGACCCTGTAAGAACCTTCTAATGCTCTTCTTAAAGTAGCCCATATTGTAGACGCTAGGGAAAACCACTGCAGCGAGTTTATTCTATAATCTAAGCTATTCATTCTTTCATCTTATTTAAGTTTAATACTTGCCAACAAAAACTTTAATATCTCTTCACCCACTTATTAGTAAAAACACTACCTAATCGTACATAAAATTAAATGCTCTATTATAGTAGGCACTAGTACCACTGTTTTGAGGACCTTCAGAAACGACCTACAAGGACAAGGACTAAATAAAGGAAAAATATACCAATTAGTATCCGAACCTAATAACCATGTTATAATATTAATAAAAACAAACACATCTCCATTATAGACTTCTAAGAACTTACGCAGACGGTGTTTCATAAATATTTAGTAAGTTAGTAGTCAAAATATTTGTGGTCCTAACAAAAGAAATATAAGGATTGGTCGGTGCCGACGTAATAATAGTAAAAAACTAAAAATGACAAACGGCTACTGAATTCCTTGAAACCTTCCTCTATGGCGGTTGTGCGGCCCTTAAATCACTGTGTTCCGTATACGATTGAGTTAGATAACATTGTTTTTTGTATATTCGATTCATATTCATGATGTATGTGAATAAGTCAGATACCTTCATACCTTGTAAATTTATATCTACTTTTCGTCAATATTTTCGGTAATAGCGAGCCTATTGTCGTCAACGGCAAACTTTTTACCGGACTCTGTGCTGGTATTGAGAATTTTGTAACAGAAACTCAATAATATCTACTATGCCCAACCTGGGCATTGAACTCTCACGCTCTCTTCCCCTGAAGTATGTTAGGTAATTTGAAGTCAAAAATCATATCTCACAAAACTGTAAGCAACATAACATCACGCCTGTACGTGCTAAATGGGCTCATAGACGTATCCACGGAAAAAAATAAAAAAGGCCTTACCACTATTGTTTTTCTTTTTCCATTTTCTCTTTGCTAATGTCGATTATCGTAAGAGATTATTAACTTTCCTTCAGGCAGGCTGTGTGCTTGTTTGCAACCTTAGTTGTCTCAAATTATGTTCAAAAAATATTTAAACAAACTTTTATTCACAACAACAAATGCCGACGTTTAGGTCAGCATTTGTTGTTGTAAAGTTTATCCTTACTGCACTAAACTTTTATTTTATACTTATCGGGGAAATAAAGACATCGTATAAATTTGCATGTGGTCTCTAACGCCGATTATTATTTGATCAACTGTTGTGTAAAGTAATTATTTGTTATAAAAACATAATTATGTTCTTCATGTACGCTGCAAAACAAATTATAAGATAAGACTCGCAACATACAAAAAGGTTCAAAAATCGACGTTCATAAACTCAATCAGAGATCCCTAAAAAATAAAGCATTCTAAATTTGAAACGGGCAAGGAGGCGTGAGGTGTATTCACCACCTGCGCTATCTAGCCGACCGCATCGGAAGCGAGAGTATTTTTTTCTCACGAACCGCATTCTCTTACCTCACCGTGAAACAACCAACCATTGATCTTACTTCTCCATGCCGTATACATTACGGCATCACGCATTCCACCACCTTACTTTAGATTAAGTTACCGAGTAATGTATATCGCACGAAATTGAGAAGGCGGTTTTGTATATTGCTTATTGAAGGTACCTACGGAGATCGCCCTTTTACCTATGGCCCGGTACATATGGTGATTCCTCGTGAACGTGATCTTTGTGCTGTAACAATGACGGATTGACTTAAAAGGGTATTGTTTTATGATGGTAACGATGTATGTAAACACGAGTTTTTGGAGTAAAACGGTGGGAAGATACCATATTTTCGGTTGTAATTATTTTGATGACTAAAAATCTCACGACTTTTTCCTTGGTTATAGATCTGAGTTTGATAGGTACTGTATAGATACGTTTTCCTGAAGAGAATTATCCTTAAATTCTTGAAGAATTTACAGGTTGCTCAATGAAGTTCATTGAAATCATGGTGCAGTTTCATTCGCCTTTATCGCCATTAACTCAAACCTCAAACGTAGATCTCTGTTCGATTTGTGACAATGCCTTACTTTTTTTTCTCACTATTACATCCCCTTTTTCATCTACAGGTAACAAGGCACGGGTGACATCTAAGATTGGCTACATAGTAACAGGTATGATCGATACAAAAAGCTTTTGAAATAGGCATAAGAAAATATCGAATTACCATTATGTTAGCTCGATAAGTTTTAGTTTATTATGGTCTTTTAAAAACTTATGTCCATTTAATTTTCATATGCCAGGGAGTACAAGATAAGTATGCCATATACGGTAAGTTTGCGAACCATGATTATGAGAAAGTTTATCAATGTGCATCGTGGTGCGTACGGTGCGTATACACACTGGTAATGATCGCCGATTGTTTCGGCCATCTTGAAATATGATCGACGTAATCGAGCCTTATTCGCTTTATTAAAATTTCGTTTAAAGAGGCGCCTGATAACCGTGCGCTCGACGGATTGGTTAATTATATTTTCTTAAAACGATCTTTCATTTATCTTGTAACGTTACTTTTATAAATGTTAAGATGCGGGACCGCCCAGCGACGCTCGGAGAACGTCATATTGGATTTTTAATGCCGCGGCTGTTAATTAAAGTATATTTAAGTATTATCCTTCGATTTATCAAAAGGATGTGCTTGCGAGTAGATGCAGTTACCACGCATTGTGGATAGGTATATGGTCGCCTGGTGTGCAACGACCGTTCACGAAGACAATAATTATATTGTAAAATTTGCAATTTATCAAGATTATCGACAGTAAGTTGATGATTACACGTGTGCCAACGTGTGTCCATACTGTCCATACTGATATTTATGAAAGAAAAGCTATTATTGTACGAATAAAAGATGTAAGTAGAGAATAAATGATCTATTTATAGGAAAACTAAATAAGATCGAATTAGGATTGTACAAGAAAACATAAGAAAAAAAAAGAAAATGTAGGAACAGTAAGTAATAAAAGGTCATTTTCCGAGACGACCGTAACATAAATTATGAATAAATAGATAAGTACACGTTGATCGATCAGCTGAATAATGATGTTTGGTAACGTAATAGGTATCCATGAATAGGTATAGGTACATAAAACTTCGCAATAAGATCTGCATGCAATTTCAATAAATTTATAATTTATATAAATAAATCCATCAATTCTCAATATAACGAGTCAAGGTACATTCATCATAGACACAAAATGTGTTCTGTGAAATCATTTGAAATTCAACACAAGCCATAACTTCCTATTTTATGAACGCTGACTAGATGCACGGTCACATATGAACCACACGAAGAGAATTACATGTTAAAACACATACATGACCTGTAGGACATAAAATTTGTATAATTCTCGTGCTTAGTAATATTAACTTCGATTGTCTTATCTCGGTTTCAAGGAACTCAACACGTGTGCGAACATTGCGAATATACCAATTCGCTTTCTATACAACTTGCACTTTTAACATTCAAAAAACTCAATTTATATTTTAACCGAGAGTTTTTTTATGGTTTGGTATGTCATAATAGTTTAAGACTGAGCCATGTCTTATATAAAACCTGATCCAAAAATCAACTGACGTTGAGTTACGGTACGAAGTTAATTACTGTCAATTTGGTCAACGACTTTGGTTTCTTTGATGTTGAGTATTCAAAAGAATCTGATGATTTTTTAAAAGAATTACGCTCGCACAGGGAAAGAGGATTTTATGAACTCTAACATGGTTTTTGTCTTTATAAGCACGTAACAACGACCTCCGTCACGTTTTTATTGTCCCTACGTGATAGAATATTGCCCATCCTCAGGTGCCATCGCTTTTTGTTATGAGAAAAAACATAACAATGTGCAAGCTAAGAATAAAGTAGTCTCTGACGATCTGAGATATTACAAAGCCACAATATTTATTTCTTTGGCAAATAACTTTGATATAACATAATGACAATAAAATTGAAAACTAGGTAAAACTTTTCACAATATTTCCAATATCAACACGGAACTGCCTATTGAGATTGGGAATGCAATAAAAGTTTTAAGTCTTGGCCTGAACTCGTTGACTCCTCCGCCCAGGTAAAATTGTAAAAAAAAATAAACGAAAAAGCGGCGTCGTCGGTCATCCTTTGTCTATTTTTTCCCGCCTATTTTCTTTGTGGACCTTGGGATAATTACGAAATCTTTACCTGTTCGAAATAAAACAATTAACATGTGTTGTGCCGAGACAAATCACACAATAATTTGGGACCGGATTCGTGTAATTTTTTGATGGTTTAGTTGAAAGTTTTTTGTGTTTCTTTATACACATTCATACATTTTATGGGAATCAATCTTTGAATTCACTTGGACGTGCGTTCCGCTCGTAAAGCATTCGTCGTGGCCAGTACCTCAATTAATTACAAATAATGACACCGTAAGTGGACTTTCCATTGTTTGTGTTTAAGGAGATGCGTTATTTAAATATATTCAAAACTCGAGGTGACAGTTCATTATTGTAGAAAAAAGAATCACATGCATTTGACTTCCGCGCATCTGTTCACTTTAACCCGAAGGCGTGGGTCCCATCACGACTTCCATACTTATTTGTGTTATCCAACCAAGAAAGGGAGACCGGCAAGTCGTATAAGGCTGCGCCGGGCTCGAGTGAATTTTATGTTGGATTGGGTTATTGTTGCGAAATAGCACACAGACCTGGCGGATTCCTGGCATTCCTCAACAATTACTATTTCGTGAGTGAACCCGCACTCTCGCTGAATGTCCACGGACTGGTCTCAGTCTCACCGTCCAACATCACTGACCTTTAACTTTTTAAATCACTGATAGGCGTTGAACACTTCACTACACACAATGCATCGATTCTTATTTCTATAATACCATTGTAATAGAAGACTATATATTTGTTATGGACACTATTTTACCATATTTTTATTGTCTTAATTCTTCATCATCATTATTTAAGGAGACGAGTAAGCACACGGCATGTTACTATTCTCCTATTTTCTTTTTTCTTCATCTCAACCTATGACGTTATAACTTGATACGGTTTACTATTAGTGTTATATTGATGACTGATCAAAATTTTATATAACCGGTAAAATAAGTAATTACAGTTAAAAAATTCATTATAACTATAAGAAACTTCTTCTTTATGAGCCTTAATATTTTTTTAAATTTTGGTTAATCATACGATTTAAGTCAGGAAATTACTCAATAAAGTATACAATACTAAAATGACCACGATTGTCTGCCATAATGGTAATAACCATGCGTAGATATTTCCCATTGTATTCTCCTTTAGGCAACATTTAAATATATCCATATTGACTCAACAGCGTTAACAATGTCCCGTGCGGTCACATTAGGACATTCTTGGACTCAGATAATGCTATTTGGTTTATTGATTTGATTATTTGCAAGATAAAATTAGTAGTGTATTGATTTGCATTGTGATGTGAACCTTTATGTCTTGTAAGTCTATGGTGACAAACCATTGACAGATAGTTATCCTAATTCCTACTAATAATACAAACGCAAAAGTGCGTGGACTGAGCTGCGGATGTGTGGATGAAAGAGTAACACTCTTTCACGCGAAATTGGCTCGGCTTGACTAGATCCGTTCAGCCGTGGGATTTGTATAATATCTATGGATTACAACTGGAATAATTCATAGGCTACAGTTTGGAATAATAGTACTGTTATAACGAGGGATAAAAGTAACCAATGTATTATTCCAAACTGTTATACCTATTTTTAAAGTATTATACAAAAATTGGTTGAACCATTATACAAAACCGGGAAGCGCGGACGAGAACAGAATTCCACGCGGGCGAAGTCGCGGACAAAAACTAGTGATTTATATAGTTGACTAAATGAGTTATGGTCATTCAAGCAATCAATTAGGCTCTTGTCTTGTCTATTAATGAGTGCTACATATCCGGTCCGGCCTACCTTATACACTCGAGAGCAATGAATCCGGGTCACTTAAAGAATGTTAAAAATCTCGGAAACTAAAAATGATAGGTTAATGCAATAAATTGTATTTAATAGACAATGTAATACTCCTTAAATGAAAGTAAAAAAAATATGAGTCACCATACATTTTATTAACACAAAATTACATAAAGAAAAAAACTGCTGATCTCTCCTTAAAACAAAAATAGGAAACATGAAATTTTTGAACTTTATTACGATTTTCTTGAATTTTAATACTTCGTATTGCCTCCTCGTGCTTCCATTACTGCGTTTACGCGGTTTGGCATGCTGTACACCAAGTTCCTTATACGATTTTGGGGAATATTCTCCCATTCCTCTGTGAGAGCAATTTTGAGCTCACGAAGCGTGATTGGGGGAGGGTTTCGTTGTTTTACGCATCTGCCTAGCTCGTCCCAAGCATGCTCGATCGGGTTGATATCCGGGCTGCGCGCTGGCCACTCCATACGAGTAATGTTCATCTCTTGAAGGTAGTCATTCACAATCCTACCTGTATGAGGTCGGGCATTGTCATGCATAAATATAGCATCCTCACCTAAATTGACCATAAATGGACCAACGTGATCATTGAGGATTTCTTCCACATATCTTACGCTAGTTAAAGAGCCGTTTTCTATGATCACCAGCTCTGTGCGACTTTCAGAAGAAATTCCGGCCCACACAAGTACAGACCCACCACCGTAGGCTACTTTTTCTTCGATGCATGCTTGCTTGAATCTTTCCCCTGGTCTTCGATACACTCTGTGTCTTCCATCGTGCTTGTAGAGCATAAATTTTGATTCGTCGGAGAACATAACTTTTGACCAATCTTCAATACTCCAATTTACGTGGCTCTGGGCATATCTTAGTCTCGAAATACGATGCCCACGCTCCAGTTTAGGGCCGTTTGCAGGTCTAAGGGGTTTTAAGTTAGATTCAGCAAGCCGACGTCTTACTGTCCATGCACTTGGGTTACTTCCTCCGAGGCGTCGAAACTGATTGGTGAGTTCAGTTCCTGTGAGAAAGCGATTTCGAAGCATGGTGTTCACCAAGTATCGGTCTTCTCGTGCTGTGGTACACCTGGTTCTGCCCGTTCCTGGTCTGCGTAGGTTAGAACCAGTTTCTTCGTAACGTCGGAGAACTCTTTGTACTGTTGACAGCGACACACCGACAGTCCTGGCTGTATCGCGCTGACTCCGGCCGGTTTCCAGCATTGTAAGTATTCTGGTGCATTCTTCAGGCGTAAGCGACATAATTTCAGCTTGAATAATGAATATAGAGCACTATCAACATGGTTTATGTACCCACATAAATGACAGATTACAAACAAAAGCAAAACCAAATGCTGTAATTTCGTAGTTCCATCTTCGAAAGTGGCCCTTTTTCAAATTTGATTTTTTTATGATATAACTTTACAATAACTAAGAAGTTTTAATACCTTCATTTAAGGAGTATTACATTGTCTATTAAATACAATTTATTGCATTAACCTAGCATTTTTAGTTTCCGAGATTTTTAGGATTCTTTAAGTGACCCGGATTCATTGCTCTCGAGTGTAGTTACGATGAGCATTATATTATTTTATATTAAATTATATTATATTATATTATATTCTTTCTTCAGTGCGGCCGGTCTATTAGCAATTAGTACCTATGCCTACCTACTCGTAAATTTCAGTTTTTGTAGAATTCATATAATTTTGCAGTCGTGAGCCAGTGCGGCCTATAAGTATACCTACATTTAAGTTTTTGTAGAATTTATTTACTTTTGCAGTCGTTATCGTGAGCGACATAGACAAGTGTCTTTCCGCATTAGTAGGTTGTGTAAAAAGTCAAAAATAGACGACGATGCATTCGTTCCATGCCAAAAGCATGGACCTAGGAATAACTATGGACGGAGCCATGGGAACAAAAAAGTGACGCTGCATAGTCAGCCAAATTTCGTATACGTATACAGTCGCCACGCACACTCTCACATCATAGTCAGCCACTTCGCGGCAAACGTCGGCCGAATCGGTCGATCTGTCAGTTTAAGCGGGAAGAAAAAAAAATAAAATACAACATGTCTTGTGCAGTGAAATGGTGTAAAAACCGTAGTGACATGAAGAAAATAAATCCAGGGATCACATTTCACAGGTTAATCAATATTTCAATCACTTAATGTTTATCTAATAATTATATATAAATGTTCATTCAAATGTCAAAACAAAATTCATTTGTTCGGTACAAAACCAGTGATCCCAACATAAAAGTGTGCAAATTTCCCCATATTTTGGGGAAATCTGTAAATTGTGTGGCTTTATGATGAAATAGCATGAACTATTTATTAGTAGTGATAACCGTAGTGATTTAACTTCTTTTTAATAAATACATGGGATTAGGAATCGCAAAAATACAAATTGTGACTAATATGATTTTTTAAACTTTTTTTGTTAACTAGGTGCCTAGTTTAATCGTGTGAATATTCCCCACGGTTACCATCCATGTAAGTTTTTCTGATGAAAAAAATGAAAAAAATAATGTAAAAAATAACTAAAATATTATTTTCATTAATTTATGATGAAAATAATATTTTTAATAATAATGCACGAATCACCCTTAATGATTGTTCATTTATATAATATTTAAAAATTTACCAAATAATTCTCCCTATTCCTCAACAAAAATAATAAAAAATGGGGAAATTTAGGTAAAACCTCGCATCCCTACAATTCACTCACACAATGATTGATGCCCGCCATTTTGCGACACAGACTAGTTACTCTAGGCACTCCGTCCATACTTTTCCTAAGTCTATGGCCAAAAGAAACAAAATATCACATTAGCAACGTTAAATCGAGTAATGTCTGACTACTAAAACGGTTTATAATAGTAGGTATCTACTTAGATTATTAGAATCTGTTTAGTCTCCTAAGCAAAAAAATTACAAGTTGTTCTTGCTGCCTAAGGTGCATTCAGAATATATAAAATGATCATTCTAACTAAATAGTAGGTAAGTGTGTATTGTACGCATGTTGGAATATTCCGGAGAAAATTACTTTCATATAGTAGTTTTTGTTCCGGCACGCGTTCAGTATGAGTGGAATGCGCTCGTGACGATCGATTTCGCGCGCAATCATCGTCCGCCATTTTGTTTTTGCTGTCAAAGAATAACACCGGGTGCGTTCCGTTGCACGTTTATCATCGTTAACGCCTGATGTCACCATCATTTTTTAATCTTTTAAATAAAAGACGATTGCGGTCGTTAAAAATGCAGAATATCTAGTCAGTAAGAATCTAATAAATTAGCAGTCAATATACTAACTCAATATTTAAACCACTAATAACTGATAAAGAATTTAAATAACTGGTCGTAACGATTAGTTTTTTTTTCTTTTATTTAATTATATCCAAGCTGTTATTACGACGAGCATTATTCCGGATTAAGAGTGCTTTTTTATTTTATAAACCTCTGCAAACCTGCCAGTGTGGGCGTGGTGGACAATTTGTGTTTTATAGCTGACCCGTCTTATTCAAACTAAGCTCTCAGGTATTGCAAATGGGTGTACGAGTATAAATTCGCGTAAAAAATAGTAAACATTGTGGAAATAAATTAGTACAGACCTACCTACCTGAACATAGTGTAATCGACTTTAGTGATTAATTTTATAATAACAATCGTTGTGCACAGAATATCCAAGGTTAACCAGAGACGCATTGGGATAAAACATTTAGGTATTTACTTATTGTACCTAATCACTTTTTTAAATTAAGATTGTAGGTAGGTATATCTCACCACTTGGAGCCAAGGAACTTGAAGAACCATTTTTCCTAAATGCAAAATCAGACGAATTTTATACTGAGCCATTGACTCTACGAACAAGGTATTTATTGCATTTATTAGTAAAATATTATGTGGCCTAAAGTAATATAGAACGCATTCAGGTAAAGACTACTTTACTCGTCATAAATGATGATGATATTAAGCACTTGGGCACCATTAGTGAGTGTGACAGCAGCTGCGCAAGCTCGAAGAGAATTCCTGACTCAAGCGAAAGTATTAATGGATTTCCACTGTGAGAAAATTCTCGATAGCAGCATAGAGTTCACAAGTAGTAGGTTCCTTGACAATATGCATCACTTCATTTTATCGGGCTTATTATGTCAACTCTATAAGTTTATAGAATGTACGTGACGAAACTTATACCTATGTGTAGTTGACAGAATTTTTTCACAGTGATAATCCATTAATACTATATACTAGATAAAACTATTTAAAAAAGCCATTTCAAAATCAATGCAAATTTGATATCTATTAATTTTACGCCAAAGTCCAGCCCTGTGCACAGCATCCGAAGGGTGTGCACTTGCGCTCGGCAAACTTAATTAGTTATTAGACGCGCAAGAATGTGGCACAGACTCCGACGATGTTATCCAGAAATTAGCCGACGACCAAATTAGCCGCCTGCCTGCCTGTACTGCAATACACCGTTTTTAGACCTGGCCGCTTATTACGGTGAGATTTGCACAACCTATTACGATGTTACACGGATCGTCTTTTCCGTCGGTTTTCCATGACCAAGTCTGGCCCTGCTATCCATTAGACCACTTTCATCGTACATGCTACACTTCGTTTCGCGTTTGTTATTAAGTATTCTAGAAAGGTTACGCTGATAAATGAATAAAAACCTTCATTTCACCAAACTATATTTTGACCTCACGAGATAAATTAGCTATATTCTGGGTGCTTTTTTTAAGCACACCAGGAGTTTGAGATTGCGTTCTAAAACTTCTAAGTTAAATTTAAACTAGGTATATGTGTTCGTAGATTTATGCTTACGATTCAAGAAAAAATAAGGTAGTAGATATTAATTTTAAGAAGACTTTTTAAACAAGTTTTCTAGTAGGTAAGTACATAAGTAGACCAATTAAACGAACCTAAAGTTAACAGGTTTATCTTGTTAAGTTCAAAAGTTCCTATGGTCACTTACCGTAGCCATCTTTTACAGATGCATGATATCATATGGCATCATATGGCATCTCATATGGCATCAGATTTAGAAGTTCCTATGGACACCTTCTGACTCCATCATCAGACCAGCTTCCACCAAGCATACCTAATATGAGCCTAATCTGAAGTCAGGAACTGATTCTAAGGCTTCCAAGATTTGACCCATACACTAAGAAACTAACATGTAGGTAAACAAACTAACAAACAACAGAGCAAGTTAAATTAAGCATGTAAAAAAAACAATAGTTGCCTTACTTAAGTGGATTTTTGTAATCAGTTTGCATGTAATTGATATAATGTTAATAAAAAAGACCGTAGTGCAGATGATATGATTAAGTTTAACTCTGATTACTCTACTCTTTGACAAGAAGTAGACAAGACCGGCCTATCCACATCAACCATCACACAAACCCGTCTAGCTAGTGTGTGGATTCTTGCACTGATTTATATAACCATTAAAATGGGTTTGAACCTAAGAATCTATTAAGCCAACAGCATCAACGCAGCGCCTATAGGTAAGGAAACTTAACCTCTACGCTATCCGTACATTAAATTCGTAGCAAACAAAGAGGTATAAATTTTCCACGGGTTCTCTTAAATTCGATCCAACTTTTATTTCTACCAGGCATGTTATTGAAGCGGAAATCGAACTGCCGCCTTTGTCGGTCTGCCGACCACAGAACCACAGTAATATAACAGACCGCAGAACGGCGGACTTGAAATGAACTTCCATTAAATTGTATGTTTTTGTATCCTTCTACGGCTTGAGACTAAGTTTGTTTTCCAAATTTAGAATATATATCGCCTCTCCGCCGGCATATTCACCGCCTAGGAGTGCATTTCTTTTTCATTGTCACGAATATGTTTCTCTTTGTAACTTAAGTATCCAACACTTTGTGAGGTTAACTTGGGAATAATATAGACAACAAGAAATTAATACCGAATAACTGTAAATTGACATGGCAAAAAACAGATCTGGTAGAAAACAATTGAAAAAAGTAATAGATTAGGTAATAATTTTATAGAAAAAACTACTGCCTAACAATAAACTAACATTGGCTAAATTGTGGCAATTGTTTGCAAACACCAATATTATAAACACACAATCCACACTGATATACGAGTATTATTAGGCTGACTGTATAATCTGTTACGTGTTTAGTTGTTTATCCTAAGTTATTGTTAAGTGTTAACAATTACTTAGGTATGTAGGTACTTTTTGTTTAATAAATGTATTTTCTTTCTTTCTTTCAATAAATAAAGTCAATGAATATCCACAAAAAAAAACAAAGTTCAACAATCTCTTCCCTCTTAACATCGGTTAAATATGAGAATTCATAGACGGAAAGAAAATTATTGTACTCCAGATTATTGTCATAGAACACTGCAGAACACATATTAGTGCTACGTAATATTGTTTAAGGAAGAGCATTGAATATAAGATGTACTAAATAAATAACAGATAAGAGTGCTTTCCTTACATCGTCGCGAGTCTAATCCGGAAAGACGTGACCAAACAGTAATGTTAGCATCTATTAATTAATTTAAGAAAACCGGTCAAGCTTAAATCAGTCCCAAATACGTTCCCATAGCGTATTTAAATAACAACCAGATATCTTGGCCTACTGATTTAAAGGTACGCGGTATAGCGTGAGATTGTTTTACAATGGTGTTAGCTTGGGTCTGTTTGGATTTAGATATTGGTATCTATTCAATATTTGGATATCGTACTAAGCTTGTAATTTCTTCGAATCAATACTGAAAATACAAGACAAATTTCCTTAAACGAAAACAAGTTTTGGATTACATTTACTTATCTACTTTTTTTTCCGCGTGTTTCTTTGGTTAATAGAGAGCTCTCTGTTTTCTTTTAGTGAAGCTCGTATGGTCTGTTAGGGACCCGATCTAGTAGAATTACGTTTTCAAATTACGATTTCAAAATCCATTTGATAACAGAATTAAACTATGAGTGATTCCTAAGCGAAAACGTAGGTAGGTATGTCGTTTTGACATATCATACTGAATACTTTACCAAAGTTTATTTTTAATTTTTCTTTACTATCGAATTGGAATCACTCACTTTGCAAACATAGCGTTACTGAATCGGGCTCCAGTAATGGACTTGTGACATGGGTGACTGCCGATTGGCCTTCCAACCTATATCCTTAATACATCATAACATACACTTTCAGGGAAGGGATTCGAAACCATTGGCATCATATCTTCGCAAAATAAGAGGGCTTGACTAAAAAGCAACTTCACTCAATCTTTTTCGTAGTGATTTGAAATATTTTTATCGTAATACAAAAATGATGGAACCCAGTTTTTTTTAATTAACCATGTTAATTAGATGGGCGGATAGAAAGTTAATTTATAAGCGTATGCATCATGTTCGACCGGAGGGAATGCGGACGTCGTCCAGTTTCCTATGAACGACTATATAAGTATTATAATTAAGGTTATTATGGTTAGTGACAAATTTTCTGTGCTTAGAGCTTATGGTTATGGTTTTCAAGAACGAATATGGTGGCTAGATCTTAAAAAGACTAAACTCTCACATAATATCAACACTAACACTTCGCTAGCTGTTTTCGGTCCTCACATAAGAGCGGGTAGGTTATTAGGTGTCACTATGCCGATGCATGAGTTGCTATTGAGAAGTTCCTCATAGAAATAATTAGGTACCAGTGGACACGACCGTGTGTTTAACAAGAATACGTGTACGGAAATCCTAATATTGGAGACAGAGGGTGCTGTCATCTTTTGCTTGGATAAATCTTACCTCTCAGCCCTGAGAGGAAAGTCTGCGCCAGAGTCTCACCGAGTTATAGCAGTAATATGCCACTGACATTTAGCCTACTGTAAAAATGTTACGAGATAAAACATTTGGTCATGGGAAAAAAACTTTGCAATAACTTGCAATAGGTAGGTACCCTGCCTACATATTTCTATTCCGAACAAGAATTCACTTTTGGGATGTCGAATCGTAAAACGCTGTTTCGAACTTACAAATATGAAGTAAATTATACAGGACTTGTTCGATTTCAAATTTACAATTGCCCAATTTACAGCGTGTGAATTTTGCTCCAAAGTCTAGACTGCTGCTACGATTACTAAATACCTACTAAGTTACGGAATTTTATATGGTGTATTTATATGCAGTAGAGTCCGCTTAAAATGTCCAGCTGCTTAATACTTAATGATTACAGTTAGTAGAAACCAGAATCACAAATTCCCTTACATCGTCTAATCTGACGCCTAATTATCTTATCAGGAAGAGTTACAGAGGGCGCCACCAGTTCACGTCGCCGATAGAATTACGCACACGAATAGCATGCTATGGTTGTAATACGGGACTGCGTCGACGTGACGTAGTTTACTAACAAGCTACACGCGACGCGGCTGTGGGCTGGGTGTGGAGATGAAGCGGAAGCGGCAGCGGCAGCGGATGGAACCACTTCCTAGCGTCCGTCCGTCAAATTGAATTCAAATTTGTTATAGGTACTTGCGTATCTTCAGTAGCAATCCGATAATATGGTAATATCAAGCTGGTCTGGTCAATCTTTAGCTGTTTATAGGAACTCCTGAACTAAGCTAAAATAATCACGTTACCTAAACGTGATTATTTTAATAAGGCCAAAGGAATCACCGAACTCAATAAGATACTCGTAATGTTTGGGCTCATTAGTTTGGTTATGCACTTACTAGCAAGCTTTATTTAAAAAAGTGTTTCAGCTTACAAACTTGACAAGCTTGACGTAATGAACACAATGGTGACAAAACACTTATTATATTTTACCAATGCATTATATATTGGCAATAACGGCTAGTGCACCAGTAAACGCCTCGTCAGTTGTTGATATACGACACATTGTCCCGCTCCAACAATCACATGCAAAAAGGCTAAAAAATCCAGTCCTTCAACACAATGAAACGATTCCTGAACCCAATTCCGCAATGAATTCACTATTTTCATATCAAATTATAACGTTGAAGTGTTTTTTGAGCGAATACAAAATGGGGTTCTTCAAAGGCATTAGAAGAGTTTAACAGGGTCGGCAACGCCAGTGTAACGCCCCGGATGTTACACACGTCCCATTAAGTGGGCTGTGTGCTTGTCTGCCACTTAAGTGGTGTGAAATAAAAATTCAGTATGAGAAATACTGACTATATCTTGTGAAATTGTCTAGTGTGTGCTGTCGCTGAACCTGTCATTGTAATTATTTCCAAGCTTTTAGAAGATTACCTCTTTACGGTCCCACATGATTATACTTATACTAAGTTTGTTCTCAGCCTCTCGGTTGTGGGACCGTGTCTATTATCACTTCACACAGCACTTTACTTTACAACTGACTTAAAAAAAGTAGGAGGCTTACGATTCGAATCGGGCACAACTCTAGTAGACTTTGCTAAATTCTTTTTGTTTCATAGATAGGTATTTATTTAGAAATGCCCGCGGCTCCGCCCGCGAGGATGTTGGTTTTCGCGTTTTGTACCAACATCTCCAGGTCTACTCAATTGATTTTGATCAAACGTGCGTAAGATTTTAAGTCTGACCACGAATAGGTATATAGCTCAGGTAGTCAGAAATAGAGACGGACAGAAAAATTTAAAACACTCATATGTATTAGCAAATTGCAAACGAGAGTTCAATTTTATGACATGTCTTTGTATAGATACTATTACTATACTATACTATACTATACTATACTATACTATACTATACTATACTATACTATACTATACTAACCCTCTTATTTCGGTAGCAATTATTTGTTCAAGGAAATGAATTGAAACTTAACAGCTTACTTGCACGTCTTTTAAGTAACCCAGGTCTAAGTAATTGCGGTAGGTATATATATATAAAGCTTATAAGTTTACGTCGGGATTTGTATTGCAGTGTTTACTCTTCGCCGCACAAAACGATTACGCTATGCTTCTTAGCTTTATAATCTTAATAACTGACGACCGCAACTACTGACAATCTTTTCTCGGCGGCTTATATCTTAGGCATAGCTGTAAGATTGGAGCTCTACCTCTATATTAAAGGACAGTTTGATTTTTACGGCGCATGGCGTATTACCCATAGGCATCCTTCCTTCAACCTAGCGTTAATCCCAGTCCTATCCAAAGCTGTCACCTCGGAGTCTGGGTCCGCTTTACCAGTCTTAACTGCGGATTTGGCTGGACCTCGATATTTTCCGTGAAGCGACTGCCATCTGACCTTCACAACCCAATAGTAACGTTTGGCGATATCGAAGCATTGCAGCTAGACCGTTGTTCTTGGATTTTTTTGGGACACACACACAGAAACACTTGTAACCCCTCACCCCTATTCCCCCTAACCCACCACCTCCAGAGTCGGCAGCGCAAGTGTGACGCCTCTGAAATTGCAGACGTACATTACATAGGCCTCGGTGACCGTTTCCCATCTGGTGGGCCGTGTGATTGTCTGCCACCAAAGTGGTATAAAAAACTATCTGGTGATAGTAAGCTGATCTGATCTGAATTTGACAATAGCAGAAAATTATGCAGGTGACTTAGGCGACGAATCGTATCAACATACTATCTCACCTACAGTAGATATAGATACATTTCATAACTATTCAAGTTAATTGCCTTCTTTAAACAATTCAGCTCACAAAACCAATGAGATACTTCACCCGTTTCTCGAAAAGTAAAAAACGATCGTGTACGCCAAGTTATATCTTGACAATTGTTAGCTATACGTAATGACGGTGTGCTTGACAGATTTCTTCGCTTTTCTGACCACACATTTATACTCAACTGTGTCATTTATAAACGATAAACTCGTTAATAAAACAGGCAACACAGAGGAAGAGCCAATAAAAGTAATATTTTGCAAAAATATACCTACCATTGTTTTGCCGTCTCACAACAAACTTCTATTTTATTATGGTTATGAAAAAGTAAACGCAAAGGGGGATTACAAGAAGAGTAAATTGATTAGTGGACGTCCTACGTATGTCAAATAAACGTACAGTCAGCGTCAAAAGTTGATGATTATGTTTAATTGGGTGAATAAGCGTCATTGTGTGAATTTAATAAATATTTTCGCGCGATTTTAAACACTAAAGTGACTTTAAACTCAAAACTTTCAGGTATCTTTGACGCCTGGATATGACTAACTAACTACATCAATATCAATTAACACTGACTGTACGTATGTCAATAATTTCAAGGACATTTAGAGGAAAGGCCGTAGGACCAATTTTCGCCAAAAATATGTTCAAAATTCAGTCAAATTTTAAAAAAGTATTCTTTTAAAAAGTATTCTTGCCAAAAATTAATTGGTAGAATAACTTATATTACAAGTTACTCCACCAATTAATTTTTGGCTTTATCTCAAAGTATATACTCATACTCGTAATAATAAAGTTTTTCCCTGTACTTATTATAAAGTTCACAATATTGAAGTTACGTGTTGTCAACCTATGACCTGTGTGAAAATAATCTAACAATAAACATAAGTACCTTTTGTTTAAATTTTTATTCATACGTAACTAGATTGTGGCCCAGTTCATGGAAATATTTCATCTTCGTTATGTTTAAATGGTACTTATACGATTATATAATTTTGACATGTTTTTGTGTTAGTTTCACTCGTAACTAAGTTTGTAAGAAACAGTATTACCGAATCTTAAAACCAATTTTAAGCAAATCTACCATGACATGACGAGACTACTCATCTTTTGACACCTTTTGAAAAGACCGAGACTCAATAACATATCGCACTATTAAACTACATTCTACACTTTAAAAACCTTAAGGTTATAGTTATTTAAACATAAGGTTGTAGTTCAGTGCACATAATATATCAAAACGAAGACTTTATGGGACATTATGGTTACAATGTAGCCGTTTGTAACAGTGTTGTCAGCAATAAACAACCAGCCAGGTAAATACTGGTTTATTAAATCAAATACCTTCATGACGTAATTTGTACTTAATTGCGGGGTGTTAATATCGATTTTAGAGTACCTATAACAGCTTTATATTTGCAATAAAAGTAAGGGCTAGGTGCAACAAGGTTGAAGTGAGTAGCCTGCATATGGACTTTCATAATGTTTGTTTAGCTACATTGTATGTTTTAATAGTAAATGAAAAGTGCAGTTCTGAGAGAGACGTGCCTTTCTCGGTTTGATTTCAATTCGGTAACGCCATGTTTTTAAAACGCGTGAATTCTCTTAGAAAGGAATATAAAAAACCTTAGTATTCCATATCATCTGGCTAAGCAAAATCAAACCTAAAAATTAACCTAAGTTACGCCATACCATTAGTTATTTGCCAGTAAAACTGTCGTCAAAATTGGTCCAGCCGTTTATCATCATCATCCTTGCGTTAGTCCCATCTAAAGTTCAGACCTCGGAGACCGGGGTAGGTACAAAAGATTAGCCAAGTTAAACAGACAGATAAAGTTAACGAAAAAAGGTATTTACTCTAAGTACCTGCCTACTCTAATAAGCGATGGTAGCTGAATGGATAAGGACGCGGCCTCTACTCAGAGGTATCGAGTTCGAATCCGGCTGAACAGCACCAATGTGAATTTCACTTTGTGGAATTTATATATTAGGTATCTGCTGACGGTGAAGAAAAACATCGTGAGGAAACCCACATGTCCTAGAAGAAATTCTAAGGACATGTCAGATCCACCAACCCGCATTAGGCCAGCGTGTGTAGATTAAGGCCTAAACCCTCTCAGCTCTCTCGTTAGAGGAGAGGAGAGGAGGATTATTACTCTAAGTACCTACCGTCAGTACCGTGTGTATACGTTTATGGGAAAACTGTTATTTTGAGCTTACAAATTCAATTTTATTTATTTGTATAGTATAGAGTATAGATACCGGTAGAGGATTTTTTTTTAATCAAAATCCACATTTCCGGATATCATCGTCGGTATTTTAAAGACACGTGTTAGCGGATATCCTCAAGTAAGAGTATCCAAGTAGACAAACCTCATCTTTTCATTCAACAGTAGATACGTGAGGCATTCGATATTCATTATTCAATTAAGTCTACAAGTCAATTAAAAGTACACAACACGCCTTAATTAACATCGTTTAAAACTGTAGAAAAAAATATAATTGCTCGCCGTTGCTTTGCGTTTTTTGTGGCTGATAAACAATCAAGCTCAGCCTATAGAAAAAATAGCAAGTTTTAGTCAAGACTTTGAGAAATCACTTTATATAAGATTTTTTTTTGATCATTATTAATGTTGTCACATTAAAAACAAACAGGTCTAAATCTATTGTAATTGTTTGTTTAGAAATTGATTAAATTCCTCTCGTAGGGGGTTTCCACGACAGTAAAAGTATTATTTAGTGTATTAGTCATGAATTGAGATTCTTCCTAATGAAAGTTACTGAAGCCTTACCTACTGATTTTTACGAGCTATAGGTACGTTCAGTTTATTGACTTTTTTACAAGATGATAGTATGAGTATACTAAGGGGCATGATCCTAAAATCTACAAATTACGTATACTACGACTTATGTGACTTAGTGACCGTTGTTCAAAATAATTCTGACATAGGGCGTATAAACCATATCAACGTCTACAAAATCAACGTGTATTGTCATTGAAGCTCGGACTTGTGAGACACACCGAAAAACTCCTCAAAATATGAAATGATCGAGGTACTGTTAGGTTTTCATGTAAGGGACTATCAAAACTATTAAGTAAGTACTCTAGTTCTCTAGTTAAGCTTTATTCACTTGGTTTCCAAAAACAATCATGAAATTCTGCTTTAATTCTGTCCTAATATTGGATTTTACGGCACCTTGGTAAGCTTGAAATGCATAGGTATTTAGGTGAGCTAATCGTTAACCTCAAGATTATACAATAAAGTATAGCTGTAATCCCGATGTTCGCGGATATAGTGGAACGGATGCTATTAAGATTAGCATTGCAGGAAATAACTCACTAATACGACCGGTGGCCTTTTAAGTGGTAGTCTGATCACCACTTACTGTCAGTTAACACGAGAGAAAATACAGATTACAGACAATATTTCCACCCTTGTGAGTTGAGTTGTTGGAACTCATTGGTTAAGGTATAAATTCGAGTGACATTTCCTAAGATAAAATTGTTTTTAGACCATGATAATAGAATTAAAAGTGTATCACATCTCAACATATCTGTATTTTGAAAGTTTACGACTATTAGGATAATTATGTTATGATGATGACGATTCTGTCAATGACGATAAAGTTTCAAATGGTGACTTAGCAAAGATGACGTATGCGTGCACAAAAAAAAAATTAAATTACTAATTCTATCGAGAACTCCATCTCATGTTGAAAAACACTGATCACTTCACCAGTAGATAATACAGCAAAATCGTTGGAATTTCACGTATACCTATACAATCAAAACAAGGTATCTATACAATCATCCACAGAGCTTGGATTAGACTTTTATAAATACTTTGAGTTTCACCATCCAAATAGAAACGTTTAGTATATTTTGTATTGCTAAGTATACCGTCTGCCGATCTAGCTGACACTGTGTCTTCAGAATATGCCTCTTCGCAATCATACTCACATTTTAACAGTTTTCTAGAGAAAATGTACAGATATGTTCTCAATTTTCAAGAAACCCTGGATATACGAAGCATGAACACTATGAACAGGTTTTTATTTACACAAAAACGTGACTATTGCCGGAAGCTGTTAACATAATGCACATTAAACGTCCAGGTACCAAACGGTCAATTGTGAATTCAAATAAGGCAAGAATCGCAAGGACTTGTTGACATTGTATTGTTTATAAGTGGGAGGCAATGTGGCAGCGGTTACTGGACAATATCTTAGCCCAACAAGGATTGGACAGTCGCCTTTTACGCATATTAAGAGTAAGTACTTATTGTATCAATGTGCAGTTAGTGCGTTTCGGTAAGTGTCGCCTAACCAATAATGTGAGTGTAAAATGTAATGAGTAAAATAAAATTATGATATTTATCAAGGTTATAAGATGTACGCGGTTAAACGCGCGCTTTACTTACGCCGCGCCGTTTTATTTAATATTACCTTGTACAAATACTATAGCGATTATCATGTAATAAAATTCCATTTACGATAGCAGCTATAAAAGCGCATTCACAAAAGCTGTCTTAACGGTTAACATTACATGCATCCTACAATTAAATAGCAATACCTACTCTATCATTACACACAGTATAGATTTATTTATTTAAGCATTTTATTGAACATAATGCCTGCTTGTTTTATCCCATCGTAGATATAAAAACATGATGTTGTTATTACATTTAATAATTTTAGTGGAAAAAAAATAGACTGCGTAGCAAGGTTCTGTAGACTTACGTTGCAACCCGCTGGATGGTAAAGCTAGGGTAAAGCGCAGATAGTACTGACCACCAAAATGACGGCCAATGAAATATGTCGTTTTGTTCACGTAGCAGATCATCATCATCTCAGCGTTGAATCCCTGTCACATCCGACGCTTTCTCCTCAGTGCTCAGGGCCCACTTGCCAGCTTTATACTTCACACGGCCGTCACATTTACACACTGAGAACGTACTGTGGATAAGTCTTCGGTCTCCTTTGATATCTTCAAAAAAAAAAAGATATTTACAGGCAGAGACAGAACCACAAACGGACACAAACAGATAGACCTGATGTCTGTCTATCTACAAAGTTCCATTTATTCCGTTTGAGGTACGGTACTCTAAAAACACGATGTAGCAACACTCTGTAATTGAAATTCATTCAAATAAGAAACACAGCTTGCGTGTTCGTTGCCAGTTGCTATAAGTTGCACACAAAGACATGCGTCTGGTGTATTCTCTGTACCCTAGCTAGATAACATCGCATTGATTCGAGGAACGCGAGATAAAGATCGATTACAATGCGAGAGTTAAAATGAAAGAGCACAGTAATCTATACTGTCGAATGGAGAGCAGCTCTATTTCTTAGTGGCTTAGTACAATACAAGACCTACGAGAGCAAATGGGGTGGCCCTAAAAGTAATAGCTTTATTGGCCTTTACTAGATTAACTAATTATTTTTGTTAGTAAAGTCTCCAGAAGTTTACCGTACGCTAGCCTTGCCTTACCAGTGAGGGTAAAGAAAGGAATACCTTTGCTGTAAACGCACAGGCCTTTGTCTTTTTGGCATTGAACTCGATCGGGTTCTGAAAGCCTCATTAAGAAATGTGATTCAGGACCCGGTCAAGTCAGTGACAAGAGGCTGTCTTTTTTCCTCAATGTCAGCCTCCTGGGCACTTCAGCAGTGTCAACGCTACACCTCTGAGAGAGTCTACCTACTATTTTCTTGGGATTTCATAATTAATCTCGGTTAAACCCAAGGTTCGTTTTCCGGCATTTTATCCTCCACTTCCCCCGGTCCTTAGCATCGTCAACTATTCTAACAGCCAGCCGCGATGCAACTAACACGAAAGTGACTTTGCGAATATAATAACAGCCAACTCTATTACTTACACATGCTTACAGAACAATGGAAGGAAACTCTTGGAAATATAAGTTCCCATACACATAACTTGTTTATTACCTAATTTGTAAATAATAAAAATATATTACATGCGATGTGCGCCGACGCATTTATGACGAGGCCCCGCCCACGTTATCCGTCACATCTACACCTTAACAGCATTTGAATTACATTAATTTGTATCGGTACCTTATGTGTAACCCACATCGTCATTGATGGACTTCAAGTCATGAGATTCTGACTTGTGATGCACCTACTAACAAGTTTTGCATAGCCGCGAATGCAATAAAAAAATGCAGGTGAATACTCGTACTAACCAATTTACTAATGACATTAGAATACATTAATTAATGGATAATAATTTAGGCTCATCAAGTCCGAGGCTTTCGCCACGAAGCCTGGAGTTCACTTACTTCTTTTCTAAGTTTTTTTTATACCACTTAGGTGGCAGACAAGCACAGCTCTGGAGGGGGAGCGTGGGGGATTAGGGGATGGGGTATTGGATTTACTTCCGGTTTGCTTTTGCCGATTTCCGGTAGAAGGTCTGGTTTTAAGGGAGCACTGTTCTCTGATCTCCTAGTCTAGAGAAAAAAGCTTCCTTCGTCTAGTCCATCAATCAGGTGTGCTAGCTTGCCGGGGCCCCAAAAACACCTGCCTTCATTTTTCAAACAGGTAAGTTAAAAAATATCTAAATATCGCCACTGCTTTTACTTTGTACCACACGTTGGATACAGCAAGTCACGCACCAATGTACACGTTCACACGTCGTCGGCGCAAGCGCACCGCTACAAGTACGTCTGAGCAACATTTGATGGTAACTAACAATCAACCAGTGACGAAATGGGATTAAAAAGGTTATGCCCTGCGTGTGTCTTTTCCTATTATTATTAAAATAAAAAAGAATTAGGCTTTTTAAATGACATTTTTTACTTTGCGAAAGATGGGTTTACTAGCTGATCCTTAGGTTGGCTATTGGTTTTTGGTCATATTTCCGGTTTTACTCTACCAATTGCAATTAAACATACGACAGATTTCAATACCTTGCTTGCTTACTTGAAATCCGTTGTTGTTTTTGGGTCTATTGCGAACAAACAGGCAAACATATAAAAACTGTGTTCTAATTGTTCCTTTAATTATCATTTCTTTCATGAAAACCGCATCAATATCGGTTCAACCAAACACAAGATAATCGCGGACAAATAATATACATACAACAGTGAACCTCCTTATTAAGTCGGTTAAAATATTGGTAAGCACATGTAGAAGGTAAGTATTTATCTAATTTAGCATACCTCTGAAAAATCCCTCTGCGACATGATGAGGTGGCGGTTATATCCTTTTGAAACGAATCTGTAAAGAAAAAAATTAGGTTAGTAATTATCATTATACAAATAGTTACAAAAACCACATTTTATTTTTTTCAGATGTGTTATACATATTATTACTCCAAAGCTCAAAGCGCAACTAATCCTGCAGAAGATAAACTAAGTGCACACTTTACCCTACAGAGGATAAACTCAGTACACAATTAACCCTGCATAGGATGTGCTCAATGCACAAGCAACTGAATTAATTGTGTTATAATCCACCGCCATAAATAAAACATTGCAAAAGTGTACTCGTATCTCGTATCTACTGCTTTCTTCGTAAGTATACAATCCTTTTCATTTTGCCGTAAAAGTGGATTAGTTCTGAATGAACCACCTATCTATTCTTGATTACTGATGTTATCGACCAGTCATTATAACACTATTCGTGGTATAATTATTCTATCTTTAATAACCCTAATAATGGCCTAGGCTTTTTAATGCCCATGTACATTAATTACTTAATTAGCCGTATGGATATGCAAAAAGTAGTACTATAATTCGCAACACAACGCAAATTATAAGTTGGAAAATCGAATGTTCATTTTTGAAAGTCATCATAAATATTATTATTATGATTATGAGATATTATTTTGGAATAGAAATCATTTTATAATCTTTTTAAGGTTCGTTTTTTGGTACCTATAGATTCCAGAATAGTTACTATTTCAAGGTAGAGTCAAACGTAGTGAATATAAGGGTGAATAGGAACAAAATGGTCAGTTAAATTTTGCAGTTATTATCTTCTATGCGGAACTAAAAACCACTTCCACGTCACAATGAAAATAATCATCGAATATCCGGTTAAATACTTGAAAATTTCTAAAAAAAATATTTAACAAAGTCTAATAACCATTTTCCCTATTCACCCCTACACCCCTATTCACCCCGTTTGAGGTAATAATATAATATAATTTATGCGGAGACAGTTTCCAGCAGCCTTATTTTCTTAGACCATGAGTAAAGCTATGTAAGTTTCGAACTCTAACATTGGTAGCAGAATTAAAAAATATTGGTTCAGTAACTTGCGTTAAAAGGTTTGCACCACATTCTCAAAATTTTCTTAATCCCCCCGCATTTACATTCTTTTTTCACTCTATACAAATGCCCAAAAAAGTAGTGTAGCGTATTCAGAATTCTAGTATGTTGCATGTTGTGTGTTTCTTCAATCCACGACAACTTTTAATTATGCTGATTTTTATGTACCTATCGTCAAAAATTGTGTAACAAAAAGATATATTTGGCCATCATATTTTTTTCTTTTATTTGTTTTAATTCCCGTTTTTCGCTCGGAATTAAATGTGAGAACTCAGTCTAATTGAAAAATGAACGCAGTTTTTATGGTAAAATCCGATATAAGAACTTGGACCCACAGGTTTTATTTCCACTGTTGTTTTATTACTGACTAATGACTACCTAGGTAACGGTATCTTTTTACAAAGTCCATTAATTATTATCATGCTATATTAACTATAATAGGATTTTATAATTAAACATGATTAACTAAACGACATTCGACTACCAGTCTTCGATTCTTTTTACCCGACTACCAAGAAGGGTTATCAATCTGTTAATAAACTGCTGCCGAAATAACTTGCGGCACACATATGAATTTATAATTGCTATTATTTATATAACTAATTTTCACCCTCATGAAAATATTCTGATACCATCTTTTTAAACATAAACTGGCGAAATGTGGGTGCTAGCACCTCTGCTAACCCCTTCGGGGATATTGGCGTGAGTTTATGTATGTTATGTTATGTATGGTTTTTTTGAAATGCCTAGTTCTCACCCTCATGCTTCATGATAAGAATCTTGCAACTATAACTAGTCTTTTTGTTATTATGCAATACTTATAGTTTCCATACTCAAGGAAAAGTTCTTTTTACAAGCTTTTATTTAACTTGCTCTGTTGTTTGTTAGTATTGGATCAAATCTTCCAAGTCCAATAAGAACCTGAAGCCCTGAAGCCAGATTGAACTCTAATTTAGTGTACTTGCATATTTTCGGTGACATTGCGATAATATGGTACTACGAAGCTGGTCTGATGAAGGAGTCGGATGGTGTCTCTAGGAACATCTGAACTAAGTAAGATACGAAACAAAACAAATCGAGTTTAGGCTCATTTGTTTTGTTTTGGCAAATACTCTGACGCTACGTGATATCCGGGGTCAGAAGATATAGACGGTAAGTGATCGTAGAAACTTGTGAACTAAACAAGATAAACCCGTCATGTTTGGGCTCATTTGATTTGTCTGGTTGTGCACTTACTAGGAAGCTTGTTCTAAAAAGTATTTTATAATATATAATTCATATGTTACTAGAAAGTTTAACTACTACGATTATGAACAGGATAACGTTTTTCTCATTTTTAATTCCTTTAAATACATGATACCGTAATTATGCCGTCTATATGGCAACAGATGTTGCCGTGTAACTGCGGCTGGTGCAAGTAATAAACATTTTTTATTTTATTGTTAATAATTTTAATGACATTTTTGTCTTCATTACATACACAGGTTAATTGAGGTAGTTAGTGTTGTTGTAAGTCAGTATTCATTAATAAACATTTTTATTTCTTGTTATTTTAATGTACAGGCAAACGATTTAATTATTACGGCCATTTTGCCCGCCTTCCTTTTTATAATCAACCTCCAATTAGCTAGTACTTTTTTGCCTAAATGTTTGTCATGCAACATATCTTACAAAAGCATTGCGGCAAGTGGACTGTTATCAATATTAGGTTTAATAAAAAAATTTGATGTTATACGTCATAGCATATTGCGTCCAACTGGGGTCACATATTCATAAACCTGGTTACTAGAATTTCTAAAACTAAAATCGTAAATTAAATTAGTCTTAAATTGAAGCTGTCCTTTTTTTAAACCACTTAGGTGACAGACAAGCACATGGCCCACCTGATGGCCTATGGACGTGTACCTACTACACCAGGGGCGTCACACTCGCGTTGCTGATCCTGAAAAACTTTCTAATGCCCTTCTTGCATCGCTTTATCCTCGATCGTCTGAATTTTACAGAAATACTTACAGATAGGTACATCAATGATCGGTGCCTAAACTGTTGTGGATGACTATGCGTGAGGTATCTACCTACAAGTAATTCATATTTTACGCTGTATTAATCATAATGCAATAAAATAATCTGCCATCTTTTCTCATATAAAGATTCCTACTTTAATATAAGCATTGAAAAAGGCTATAGGTAGTTGCCTTTGCCTGCCTAGTCTGTTGGCAAACTATAAAGCGTATACTTAATGTGTATAATCTGTCGACATATCTGATTTAATACGCCAGTCCAGTCCGATTACTGCGAGATACCGGACGGAGCTGAGGCGGCATCGCTGAGCTGTAAATTCTCCACACATTTTTCCCTCAGATCCATCAACAATCTGATACGCACCACATCAGGTGTATTTATAAAAGTTTAAACAAGTTATCGCCGTCTAGGAAACCATGGGTTTGATACTAATTAGATGCGAAGTCTCAAGCGCACGCACGCAGATTAGATAGAAAGCGAAATAGGACTTTACGATTGTAGAAATAAAATTCAGATTTATATATATACTAGCGTACCCGCGCGCGGCTCCGCCCGCGGGAATGTTGGCTGTCGCCACCAAGTCTTTTTTAAGCTGAGGGACTGCCCGTACTAACTTTCAATGTCTATTCCTTCGCAATCAGTGGTTGCAGCTAAACATATTCATTTCATCTCAAGTTATGTCAAACCCTTCAAAGTACAGTGCCATGCATCGCGGCCAAACCCCGTTTATTTACCATCATTATCCTTTTTCCAACCTTTTTAGCCATTTTCATTGTCTTCTAGATTTTATGGGGATTAGATAACTGCTCTGGCCAAAGTAGGTATGTGTGAATCGGAAGAGGCCCTTTGAAAAACCCTTTCATCATAGTTGCATTGCACTTTCACATTCGATGCACCATTTCAAATTAGTGAACATTATTTATTTCCGAAAATCTGTTTTTATATTATTAAAATCTTGCTACAGACATAGTCATTTGACAACTTGATTTAACATTCAAGATGATTCAAGAAGTTCATGAAAGTAAAGAAAGAGGATATACTAATAAATACCGGTCAAGTACGAATTGGGCTCGTGCACGCAGGGTTCCGTACAAAATTGGGTTGAGGGGGATTTCGGCACGACAAAAAAAGGGAGCGAACTTAACTTTGTTGCAGTGCTTCTTGTCTTGAATGACAGACATACATTTTTTTTTTGGTGACGTAGGTAATATTTATGCTTTCCGGACTTTTCCCCGTACTTATGCTATAAGATTTTACTTTCTGCAAAATATCTGGATTCTAGCCCAAAGGGAAGTACCCCTTTTTTTTCGTGCGCAAAAACCCCGTCGGGCTTCACCTCAACGGAGCCAACGGAGAGTTTGGTATGTCGGAGTCCTACCAATGCCTGTGTGATCGAGGAATCTGGTGTGTCCTAGAAAGGATATCCCAGAAACCCCAACCGGTTCCGGCCACCAGCACTGGCGACCTCGACGTGTTATTAGGAATCTAAGTCCCCCATCTCTATAAAAGAAAGCGCGTGGAAACACCCTGCCACCCTGAGTCTGCTTCTGCTAGGGTGACGGTTAGCCTCGACCGTCACCCTAGGCCCGCACTCATGGAGAACGGAGATGGTTCTGCGAACTACGCCGCCCGGTGCGCCTTCATCGGCATGGGGGAGGGCTAGATCTCTCCCGTAGCTTTTCCACCACCACTTCTGCGCACATTACTGCCTCGCAAAAAACGCGGTGGCGTTCCAAATACTCTCTATGGTGACCATGGTCAGCACCAGGGACCTTACCACAGCCATGCCCATCAGTAAACCTTGGATAGCTCAGGGTCAAGGGTTACCTTAAACTTCGGCGTCTGTAAACTCCAAGATGGAGTTCGACTTTAGTCGGTCAAGTCCGCTATTACGTTCCTATTGGCCAGAGGAGGGCAGAGATTCGTGGGGATTTCCGCACGAAAAATAAGGTACGGCTTCCTAAAACTCTCCGATTGCGGTGCAGGTGACTCACTAACGTCGCCGAAGGTACCTTAAAGACCTCCGTCCTCCATGAGAGCAGGCCAGGAGATGGTAGGTCAAGCCACCTTTTAGTCGATAGTGAGACCACAGTTTGGATATTACGCTTCGTATAATGCCAAGCATTATCCGCAACATTCCTTTTATCTAATTCAACTTGATGCCTCTACGTGTTCTTAAGAAAGAGGTTTTGACAGACAGACAGACGGATAACGAAGAGATAAGGTTTTTTTTCCTAATCAGGCACAGAACCCTAAAAATGAATACATTCTATTTACTTTTGAGGAAAAAGAAGTAAAGGATATTACTCTATGAAAATTTAGACAAAGTCAATTTTAGTTCCTGTTGCTATGACAACTATTATAGATGGCGATAAAAACGTTTGCAACATCTAATTTTCTTTTTATTACTAAATTTCCTGAATGAATCGTATATTTTTAATTATGTTACATGCTATTCGAGGCGGAGACAAATCCAAAAAATCATAGATCATGAAAATCTGTTCAGCCGTTCTTGAGTTCTGGCAAAAGCACGTTTTTAGCCCTTTTTAGGGCTTTAGGGTTCGAATTTTAAAAAATCCTTTCTTAGTACACCTCTACGCATCAAAACACACATATTTTGCAAATTTCAAGTCTCTGCGACCAGCGGTTTAGGCTGTGCGTTGTCTCTAGGTCAGTCAGGACTTTGAATTATATAGTATAAGATACATAGTTTGTAATCGAAATTATTTATCAGTTTGATATTCGCACTAATATCCACATTTTATTTTTAATTATAATACAACTCTAATTGATACCCCACTTACCTAAAGTATTAATTACAGTTGTATGGTAATTAAAATTGATTATAAATAGGAATCCTAACAAATACTTTTACTTTGTTCCTTAAATTCAAGCAGAATAAGTAGAAAAGCCCCATGACGATTCATACTCAATAGTATATTATGCTTCCGAGCTCGTATACCTACCTACGTACTCCTAACTGAGTTATTGAGAAGCCCTCAATAGGTATGTGATCCATCACAAGTATCTATAGCAAAGATATTATATAATGTAAAAAGAGGCAGATATGTTATTAGAGCGCGTCTGGTGAAGACGCGAAAAAATCCCAATTGGGACATTTTGTCTTTAGTACATATCTTGCAAACGCCAAGTTGACACGCGTGTAATTTTGTAAAGCGCTTATTAAAATTGCAATAAAAATGCCATCGTGTGTTTTTAAAAAGTGTACAAATTACGACACTAAAATTAATAAAATACAAGGTATTTCCTATCACATGTAAGTACATACAATATTACCGATTTATTAACGTATTTTAATAAAATTTGTTTAATAATATTTTTACAATAATGGCGGCGGTGAAACGCGATAAAAACGGGACAGAGATACTTTTTGATGTGCGAATTATAGCTATCCTTTTTACTCACGTGCCTATCCCATCTTTCGTACTACTTATCGCTAATTGACAACTATTGTGCACTTCATAGTTATGTCATAGACAGTTGGATCAGATTTGAGAAGTCAGTTACTATGAACATAACGTATCTTGTGTAAAAAATCATTGATCTATAGGTAATGGCATTCATCTACTAGGTATAAGAAACACAACAAATTGTCTTTTTGGTTTTAATTTTATATTCTGTAACTGAGCGACGAACAGTCGTAACCAGTTCGGACATAATAAATTCAATATAAAATAGAATATAAAACGTAAATAAAATAAACTATGTAAGTAACTAAAGTACCTATAATATTACGAAATTATACCCCTTCTAATAACAGAGGCCTGTTTTACCATATTATCTTTTTAAGTATTGTAACATTGTATAAGTACAAAAGTCAAGAAATAATATCTACTTGAGACATTATTGGCAACACCAAAGGTACATCACCATAGACTAACCTCATAATTTAAAGACGTGTCGTTATTATTGTCTATGATTATGAGAAGGTCCATAAAACTGGCTATAACGTCAACTTTCAAATACATACCTATTATTTCTTTATGGTCGAGGCTTAGCATAAAGTTTAACTTTTATTACAAAGTCAAAGTAATTTGTTTGTCGTTTCCGAGATGGAGTGAGAACTATCGAGTTTGTATTTTAGTGATATACCTAATGATACGTTATGGCACAAAATTCACCGTAAGTAATTTTTTTATATAAATTATTATTATTTAATTCGGCATAGTAGGGGAGAGGGGGGCATAGTGGGGTAGCGGGGCATAGCGGGGTAGCGCTAAAACTTCATGAAGAAACGGACATATGCCGAATCAAATGACGTGCTGTGATTGGTGCTTAGCCAACGTATGACCAGCGCTATTATCATTCGCAGTCGCGAAGCCGGTCGCTTCGCTCGGAGTAAAAGTTTTAAAACTGCATATTTCTTAATATTTTTAATGTTTTTCGTGTTATGTATAGTATATGTTATGTTAGTGTCAAGTTTGTGATTGAGAACTACAGGTTAGGACAAAATAAACAAGATCCAAGTACAAAAGAAAAAAATGCATTAAAATCAAAGGTAAGAAATCCCTGTTGTATTTTATCTAGCCAAATAGGAAGAGGCAAAGTGGGGTACTTTATGGGGGGCATAGTGGGGTAGTCAATCATCAAGGTGTTTCAAATCACTTTTTCTCGTATTCAATCATAATTAAGGGGTATATTAATTATGACAAAGAATTGTTGATTTCAGCATGGTTCGAACATATAAGAAAACTACTCAGCAGCATTCTTGGTCGACGGAAAACATGGAAAAGGTCGTTCATACTTCATAGTGTGAAGTCCGGTAAAGCTGAATACAAAAAAGCTGCACAGATTCACGGTGATCCACTATGCTTGAACGGTACTTAAACTGCTCGTTTGCAGGAAAAAATGAAGAAGATGATGATACCACACATGTGTGTGCAATGTGTGACACTGATTAACCTTTTTTGCCAGATTTTGATGTTAATTTGTTTTATTATATCTTCATTAGAGTAAAAATGTTTAATTTCGTTTTAAAAACCATTAAAAGTTTATATTATGATTATAAACATTGTTGAATTCATTTCTATAAAAATACCCCACAATGCCCCACCTGGTACCCCACTTTACCCCTATATGCAAAACTCATTCTGAACTTATTTCGCTCCAGTTTTCAACCTGGTACTACTACAATAGAAAATAGTATGCTAAATAATGATGAATAGACTGTATCTTGGAAAAAAGTCTTAATAGTCAGTCTGACATTGTCATTAATTGAGAAATCACACAAAATACCTTAGATACCCCACTATGCCCCCCTCTCCCCTAAACATGACAGAGTACCACAGTCAGTACCATAGATATTTTGTGACAGAGTGGAACTTTCCGCGTAAGTTGCAAAGTGTTGTTTAGCAGTAATTGCACTTTTAAGTTTACAATGAAGATCTCAACCTTTCTTCTTACTGTTTCTTCGCCGTTTGATTTGACTTATGGGAGGATCAAGTGGTCTACAGTGGAGCATGATTGCATGTTTGCTCCCGTAAAAGCGAAGGGACGTGAATCAACTTCACCTGCAAGCCGGTACGCCTACGCTCTGGCACCATCTGGCAATCGCTGCCATGATATCCATGAGGTTGGCTTGACTTCAAAGGTGTTCGTGGGGCTCCATACACCGATTTTAATTAAAATGATATAATAAATTTGATTATTGCCATGGTACGTTTCGCCGAAGCAATAATGAAAGCGAAAGGATTGATCGAAGATTAAAATATAGGTATGTATTAGAGTTGAATACTTCAATAGGTAGGTGAGTTCGAATGATAGTAAGGTTATTAGCCTCAGGCAGTATAAAACAAACTACTACGCTTTTTACATTAAGCTATAGCATAGATTAAACCATTTTATAGATATAATTCAGTAGTCTGATTAACTATAATTTTTCTTTGAGTTCGTCTACCCGACTTTATAAGTCATTAAAAAAATGACAGTGTAGCTATGACCGCTGGCACATTCTTACTCGTATTTCGAAAACAGGTGGACTTGGTATACTTGAAACATAAAATTTTTTGTTACAACCGAATTTTGTTCAAATTGTTGTGCAGTGGCTGAGTAATGAACAAAATACGAGGTTCTGCCCTCTAGCTACGACGCACGACGCTTAAACAGTAGCCAGGTGGCTAAAAAATTCAAATCCTAACTTTAAAACGACGCATATCATTAAGCGCACGAGAAGTGGCGTGAGCAGAGCAATCAAACGTAATTTATTTGTAACATACACAGTAACTTACATAACTTTATCTTGTAGATTATAAGATATTTTTTAGTATAATATACTGGACTAAACATTTCTTTCGTAGATCATAAGATATTTTTTAATATAATATACTGGACTAAACATTTCTTTCGTGTAGAAATAAACAAGAATTTGTTGACCTTATAATTTTAGGAGCTAGGGTCAAATACCTCGTATTAGTTTTTTGTTAAATAAGCAGGAGAATTTATTACAGTATTTAATTTCTTCTAGTCTTAATTATTCTTTTCATAATATTTAGGTTCTTGCTACGTAATAATACTAGCGAGTGATTAAAAGTAGCTTAATAACGTCATTGAATCTTAAGTAAACTTTTTTATACCACTTAGGTGGCAGACAAGCACAGGGTCCACCTGATGGGAAACGATTACCATGACCTATGGACGTGTGCAACGAGGGGCGTCACACTCGCGCTGCCAACGCTGTAAAAACCTTCTAATGTCCGTCTTGAATAATCCCATATTGTAGACGCTTGGGAAAACCACAGCGGGGAGATCATTCCACAGCCTAAGCGTGCGCGGAATTAAATTCCTCTCATATCTCACTGTACGTACCTACCGTTGTTAGATGCAACGTGTAAGGATGAATTTCCTGGCTGTGACGAGTAGTGCAGCGATAGAATGTGGCCGTAGGCATCATGCCGAAAAATTCTTCTCAACATTATACCATTATAAAGATGGCAAAACACGCACAGAGAGGCATATATACACTCCTAAGGCTAAGAGGTTCTATACTGCCTAAAGTATGGGATCTTTGACTATCCGCAGTGCACGTCTTTACATCCATTAGAAGTTGGTATGCAGGTGCCCCGGCAAAAAGGTGACAGCAGTACTCCGTGAAACAAAAATCGCTATGACAGCAACAAAAACCAGTGTTCCATGAGTGGTCTTCTGCGATACCATGTTTCATTTCGTACAGCCATATAAATGGTTGAAATTACATGAGGTCTCAACCTTAACTAAGACCTTTGACTTTAAAATGTTGTACCTCCGTCATTTGAATTTAATTAAATACCACTTGTGCTATCATCGATAGTGAATATTATGTCGAAATTTGGTAGCTCGTAAATTTGTTATTATATTTAATTGACATGCAGCTACACGGCCGTGCAATTTTATAATTATGTAATAACTTTGTACACCGTATTATGCTAGGACACAGCATACTTAAACATATTCCTTACATAGAAATGAGAATTACACGCTGACCTAAGATCGACATCATTAAAGAAGGAATGAATATTTTTTGTTGGCAAGTTTTGCTCAGACTTAAAATCTTCGACGTTTAGTAGATATGTACAGTCAGTGCCAAAGGTTGGTTAACAAATTCAACTTAAATTAATTGATCACCTTAGCTCTAAGACCTTTAATATAACAATAAACAAGACATATAAAACATAAGCTTTGTCCTCTGGAGATTATAAAACTACATATAAATTAATCACTGACCTATGTATTCCAATTTAAAAAGGATTTTATAGGGAGGTGTTATCCCAGGGAATGAATTACTACACGTTGTGTGAGTCAAGAGTATATATTTATCACAGATACACTGAATAGTTACGTAGGTACAATGCCTGAAAGTTATAAAACTACTTCGAACACAGTTAGGACTCCGGCGACAAGTAGGTACTTGGAGCGGGCAAGGAGCGTGTGCGCTTACATGTGGTTTGAGCCCGAGTGAGGCGCGCGGCGCGTGGCTTGTGAGAGAAACGAACAGCACACGAGTCGCGCGACGAACTTATATGTTAGAGGGAGACGCATAGCGCTTCGGTATCGTTGCGCGTGTGGCGCGAATCGGACGGCTAGCCGAGTGGGTTGCTATAATTTGTAAATATTTTAGTGTTAATCGACTTTTATCGCTGACTGTACCTACATAAAGTGTAACGATAACAGAATGAATGTTATGGTAAAAGAGTGAAAGTTTCATGCACTTTAAGTTTTATGTTGTTTTCGAGTAAATTCGCCATTAACATACCTACCTAAAAGTGCTTAATAAAAACTTGTTTAAGTATATATTAATAGCTATTATAGCATGTATTTAAGTATACATTAATAGCATTTACTTGTAACCAACTTTCTCGTTTAATTTTATATACGAGTGTTAATTTTAATTTTAACTTCATCTTTACCGTAGTTATCATAAACACGAAGATTTTTGCCCTCATACATGATTTTCTCTCTTAATTGTACGATCCCTGGTTCTCTAGATGCTGTCAGAAAGCAGTCACTCCTGTTAAAACACCTGAATCAAATTAGGGAAAGTCTTTACTATTGGAGAGGTAACCTCGTTTCCCAAAGTAAAGGCCTTGGATGTAACCGGAACTGGTGCTTGTATGAAGGAGGGTACAATCAACTTGAGGAGTAGGGGAATGTGGGGGGAAATCGGACACTGGGTAAAAACAGATAGCTAAGATGCTATTTCACCACTTTACACATAGCTGTTGGGTTCTAACCAACCGAAAGATGTTCGCGAACGCTCGTTTAGCGCGGTTACAAAAATCGGTGACCCTATCATCTCAGCGCGTGCGACTATAAACGAAAATTGAAAACCAAATAAAGGAAAACAATAAAATTATGTCGGCTATCACGTACTTCTCCATTTACATATTAAACGAAAACGTATTCAGAAATAAATATTCGGGTGCTTATGAGTAACAAATAACACTTTCGTGTATTTATTTGTGTTTTCTTGAAGGATTGAATTGGGCTCATCAAATATGAGCCCGCAGGCGGAACGTTGCGCACGCGACTACCTCACACACACACACACACACCACACACACACACACACACACACACATGCGCGATTGGTCTGATTATCGATACATTTGTATTCAAATTGCATTGAGATGTATAGTTGTTTATTATAAACAAGACAGGTGTCGGTCGGTAGCTTATTGGTAAAGAAGTTGACTTTACGATCGAGAGGTCTGGGTTCAAATCCTGGCCATTTCACTACCGGCGACGTAAACTGACTCCTAAAACAAGCTGTTTATGTTAACTGTAAGGGTTAGTGAACGTACCTACTAGTAATTTCCTTTTGCATGTATTTTGGTAAATACATATTTTTTGAGTTATGTACAACGAGTAGTGTTGTATTTTTTAAAGATAAAATTCGTAATGAGGTCATCTGACAAAAACTAAAGATTTTTTTGTGTGTGATGAGAGTTACTGACAAAACTCGTAGAATGAACAAGTCATAGTGGCAATGACCTAACCATATCTGCCTAAGATCAGATGGCCGTAGTTCGTAGGAGCAAACGAGTCCTGGAGTGGACACCGCAAACCGTCCCGCCTTTCATTTACTGAAACGGAAGGTGTACCTACTGTAACGCCTCCCAGTCAAACGACTTGAAATGATAGCTCACATAAACTGGTTACAGAATAAGTACACCTGTGAACTGCAATGTGCTCATTAATTTTTTGATAGATATACCTATCATATACTAGCCGCATTCTAAGTGTTGAGTAGAACACTGCACCCTGATTTTTAACGTATTCGCACGCGTGAGCTAACAGCTGTAAGATATTAGCTCAACACCATCTATTGGCAAAGTTATGAAACATGTTTTCACATAAAATTTTATTTCATCGCGATAGTTCAATAATAGGCCAGATTTCTAGATTATACTAGGCCACTAGGGATACTGGAAAAGGCTCACGTGACGGAATATTCGTTTTAATTGTTTCGATCCCGCTATAGCCATTTCAATGCTAACCTTCGTAAGGCCCACCTCACCGTTATTGTATTAAAACCCCTTAAGCTTAAAAGCTTGTTGAGGGTTTGCAAACACACCAAAAAAAAACAGCAAAGAAAAGAAGCAGACAGGTCTTGACTCCCTTTAGGGTGACATTTCTGGCAGGATAGAAGAATTCAAAAGAATTTCTTTATGAAACTAGCTCCAAACACTTTGTACACAAGACAAGAGCACCTTCACCAGCGCTAATGATATCAAATTATCCGCAGCTGCGTTTAAAAGAAGTTAGAATATGAATAGGGCTATGAATAGTGTAGATAGCGCAAAATGAATCAATAGTATGGATACTATCGATAGAAATAAACACGTGAAGAATTATGTCCTATTGTTTTAGTATTGGCACAATCGATTTATCGATACTGCGCTTGGGTGCTTGAGTTTTATTTTAATCTTGTATTTATTCAGAGCTGTGTGTTTCTTTACGGCTACCTAACACATTAAATATTATAAAAAGTTTTCTGTAAGAGACATAATGGTTAAAGCATAAAGAATTAAAATCTATGTGTATGTATAAAAAGAAATGAATCTTAAAGTTTGTTGCTAAGTGCAAATCTTCAGAAAGGTTTGGTCGATTTGAATGACTCCTTTTTTGTCCTTATTTTGGTAAATCCATGCGTATAATTGCTGCTCAAATGACAGCGAAATGGGTGCAGGTTGAAAATTCCATGCGGTGCACTCGGACAACGGAGACGGCAGCGCCTCCCACTTGCAGGGGTGATGATGTGTGGCCTTCTAGAGGGCTGGTTTGACTAGCAAAGGGCACAGTGGGGAGAAGGCGGGGTAGGGCTGGTTTACCAAGCGCAGATGGGAAGGGGGATGACAGGACGGCCGTCTGTGGGCCTACACCCCACCATTCGGTGAGACGGCGCACGCGCCAACCCCAGGAGACGATTTTAAAATCGTAGATGACCCAGGGTCAGCTGCGGTGCGAGTTAAATGACTTTTGGGTAACCTTACACCCCGGTAATTAAGACCCGAGACGGCGTGCGGTTTTAGCCGGTTCAATTTCGACACTACCATGACCGACAGGGGTGGTATCCGTCGGAAAAAAGGTGACAGCGCGGCGCGCGGCGGAGCAAATAAATATAATAAGAGTGACTTGTTTAATAGTATTCGATATTTCTTAAACTTACAGGTAACGTGTTAACGTGATGAACCTCTCCAACAACAAAAAACAAATATGTACATTTAATCATAAATTCTGGGCACGCCAATCTTATAATACCTACCTACGTATCATAACGTAACGCATAAAATGACGAAGTCACAGTCAGATGGAATACGAAATAATTGAATATAATAGTGGCGTATTATCTCGCCAGTTTTTGCTCGTCACAGTCGTATTATTTATTTCGTATACCTGAGTATTGTTGGTAATAAGTAGTCGCCGTTTCAACCTTGGGACGGATGTTGTGGCTTGTTAATACATAATGAAGAATAGGGTAGCTGCGGTAATGTCAAGCTTAATGTTGGATTTCAGTCAAGCAATTTTTAATCTATACGAATATAATAAAGCTGAAGAATTTGTTTGTTTGTTGGGTTGAATGACAATCTCAGAAACTACTGGTTCGAATTGAAAAAATATTTTTGTATTGAGTTGTAATAAAAGCTTGTTTTTAAAAAGTTTTTTAAACAGCGGCTTGTTATTGAAATCAGTTAATTATTATAATAAAGTTTCCGATATATTAACTTGATCTTTAGTTAGAAGTAAAACACTATCTCAGTTTGGATTCCAGTTACCTACATCGAAGGCTTTCACCTCGAAGTAATTGGCGCTCAGATGACGGCGGAATGGGTGCGTGGTTGAAAATTCCATGCGGTGCACCCGGATAACGGAGACGGCAGCGCCTCCCACTTGCAGGGGTGACGCTGCTGCCTACGGCAAATGATGTGTGGCCTTCTAGAGGGCTAGTCTGACTAGCAAAGGGCACAGTGGGGAGAAGGCGTGGTAGGGATAGTTTACCAAGCGCAGATGGGAAGGGGGATGGCAGGACGGCCGTCTGTGGGCCTACACCCCACCCCATCAGGGTCTGCTTTCCATTTTATGTTTGGCTTGATTGACTATTACGGGAGCGAATGGCATTATGACCTTCCAACTCTGAGAGGACTGCCTGCTTTTGTCTCGTCGATCGGCAGGTGTATGTACAGACAGCAGGTGAGGTTAAGTTGTTATGTTTGGGTAATTACCTAGCTTGTGTTATGGATTCTGGAATGCGGATAGACATAATACCTTCATTTATACAACGCCTAGATTAATGCACATATACATGCATATTCACGAATACAAAAATTTGTACTCAGCGGGCATCGAATCCGCGACCTGTAACTTAGCATCAACGCTCAACCACCACGCAACAAAGGTCATCACTCCGTCTGGTTTAAAAATAAATGACAAATTACAGTAATGGTATGTGAAAATTTGTTTCTTAGAAACTTGGCATTGGTACACTGCCCCCCTCCTCCACCCCCCATGTTTCGGGTAGTTGGGCAGGTGCTTCTCAGGCCATTATTTCGTTGGCTATTCTCGTTAATGTTGGGTGATTACACATCATATTATTTTGTTTGTCGAGTGTAGTGTTAATAATACCTATCAAAACAGGCTTTTTATTTCTCTTTGTTAGAAGTAGATATATTTTAGCTTATAGCGGTTGTAAATGATTATACACTTATACAGGTTCAGTTTGACTTTGTATTTTTTTTTGTAAATACGTGATCTGCTGATTTTATTGCGTAGGTAACTTCTATGTATACCTACAACTAAACTAGTTGTTAAAAAATAGTATTGTAAAAGACCACAGCCTAATTTTTTCCTTTTTCCCAATTCAATTTTTTTTTTAATGTGACATTACATAATTTTCGATAAACAAATCAAACTACAAGTGATTCACGCTAATGTAGGTAGTTAGAGTTTGTGTTTACCTGATATCATACTGAATACAAAGTGAAACACACGGCCCACCTGATGGGAAGCGGTCACCGCGGCCTATGGACTTATGAAATTATACGTTTTGAAAACGTGACGTTACTGACAAATTTTCTTGCTACTGCGACAAATCTAACCTACATGCGTTTTTGCTCGTCGTAAAATCTTTCCGTAGCTATTTATTTTGTAGCCGTACCTTATCGATTTGGTTGATGATGAATAATTTTACAAAATTTAAAAGATAATGGTTGAAATTACACACCGTCCAGTAATAGCTTCTTGATGCTTTAATAATTATGGAGGCGATTTTTAATGATGCTGTAGGGGGATTTTGTCGTTTAGTGCGAATTCAGACTGGATACACATATTTTAAAGTGATTTGAATTTTGATGTCTTAGTGTTAGCAAACAAGCTTCTGAAAAAAACCTTTTTAAAAAACCAGCTTTTATTATTTACAAAATTGCATTGTCATGGGACTTACATAAGTAGTAGGTATACCAAATTTCAGCTCAATCGGATAGCCAGAAGTGGTCGAAAAATGGCTTGCAAGATTTGATTACAGACAACAGGACAGGTAAAACTAAATAAAAGCTTGTAAAAAGGGCTTAGTAGTCGACTTAGTTAGTACTAGTCGCATCTCTAGCTTTTAGCCCTTCATTTCGCAAGCTCTTGGATATCCATCAAGTCAAGTCAAAGTCAGCTGAGGTTGGCTTTAAACCAAAAAGATCTTAGTGGGGTTCTACATACACTCTCTGTCCTTAACCCTTTACCATGATTTTTTATCTGTAATACAAAAGTACAGATAAAAAATCATAACAATCAAAAACCTGACCGCCAGTTACGCACATGTAGGTATAGTTTTTTTTTCTATAGTCTTTTGAAGACCTACCTCGGGCTCGAACCCGTTCAAAAGATTAAATTGTGAGGTTGTTTTCGTCCAAAACTCAATTACACGCTTGAATACTCTTTTGAACAATGTGCGTGGACTTTTTTTATTGGTCTCTTCAGTTTCAAGTGATTTGGTGGCTTTCTGGTAGGCTTTTGTACACTTACAAGACTATGTGATGGATTTTTTTAAATGTCGGCCACGTCAATATGACTTCACCTCGCCTGATGGTAAGCTAAAGACAAAGTCTCAGGAAGGGGGTCCCTATACACCGATAGTTCCATAATGGTGGCCCTCAACTTGACGGCCTTATCAAATGCTTTTTCACGCCCCGTTTAAAGGACCCGAGACTACAATAGGAGGAAGGAAACACATGGATTTTGATGACAGGACATTTGAAGTCTCTGTGATGTGATGGTATTAGTTGTATTTAGGTAATTACTGTATCTGCAGGCGTGGGATCAATTCTCGCTTAGTGCAAATCTATACTAATATTATAAAGTTAAAGTTTATGTTTGAATTGAAAAAATATTTTTGTATTCGATAGTCCATTTATCGGGGAACGTTACAGGCTTATATATCGCCACACTACCTAGGAGATCCATACAAATTGTATAACTAATGAATTATGGGTATGTTTGGGATAAATGGGTGCCACGGGGGACAATTAGTATTAGATTTGGGTGTTTATGTTATCCACTTGAAAGTATATAAGAAAAATCATTACCTTCATGATTTTTCTTATAAACTTCTTTTGGTAACAACACGATGATTGGCCTGCGGCTGTGCTCAATCCGATATTAAACATAGGTACAGTCCGTGAAAAAGTATCTACTGAATAGCGATGCGCCTGCCTCGTATTACGTGGGATAAAAATATAGTTAGGAAAATATGAAAATTTACTGTTATGTCTCTCATATGAAAACATAACTAATTTACGCATCGATAGCTATTAAAGAATGCAATAAAAACGATAACTCAATCGAAACGCCGCAACCGGCGTAGGAATGCGCGTTGATGTCTTTTACACTGCAAATATAAGCTGCGCTTGCGCATACTCACTGCGTTATAATAATAACTGTGCATTTGTAATAAAGTAACTACAGATAAGTTTCTACTTGCTCTCTAGGCATGTTCTAAATGATACAGCTTTTGATAAAGTACTGCCATAACCCATCAAAACAACTTTCTAAGTAGACTCTACGTTGAGATAGAGCAGGTGTTTGACTTTTCCTTATATATCCGTGTATAGATGAAGGGCTAGGCAGAGGTTTATTGACACCCAAATTATGTCAACTATTTTCGATGATAACGTAATAGTATGTCAGACTATTACCGTTAACTAAGCTGCTTATGATAACAGGAAAATCTTACATAACTTTACGGGAATCGAAGCTGGGATTTCATGCATACTACTAACTGGACTACCGATATAAAAACTTTGAGGAAAATATATGGGGAATCAACTTTATTCATAATATTATGCGAAAATCTTTCTCTGTACTCAAACTTTATGAAGAATCTAAGTAAGTACACCCACAACCGAACAAAGTATTTTTAGTTCTAACCATAAATAGTTATAACTCACCATAGTGGGCATTGATTTAGGCCAATTATAAACCCATTTCTTGGTTCAGAACACGGTTATTACTACACAGACAAACAAAAAATATCAATCGACCACTTTACATATACACCAGTACTTGTTCACATCACATTACACTTTAGCCAAAACTCAGTCACTTCATGCGAAATTTGCAGTCACTTTTCAAACTGCAGTGAACCTGAAATCACTGTATGTGAATTATTCGGGATAGGGATAGAGTTTTTAAAATCGATGTTATATCGTTTAGGGATGACATGCGCAAACGCAGCCTCTACGCAACTGACTGCCGGTTCTTGGGGCTGTCAACGTTCAACTAAGTTTTACTACTATATAGAGCTTTTATTATGATATTGTTTTGTGGTAGAATTTGTTGCATTTTATTTTAGTAATTTGATTTGAATTTATTACTAATGGTGATTTGATGGTTTTGTATTTCTATTGTTATGTAAATATTTTAACCAAACCGAGCATTAATGTTGATCTTAAGTACCTAGCTACAGTTCCGAGATTTTCCTTTAAATTTTGATGAGTGAAGTGCTCATTCCTTATAAAAACTGCGGTCAAACAAAACAACAAACAACTCTTCTTACTTTTTGCTATGTTCCTAGTAATAGATCACAAAAGGATCCCCTGAGTTTCTTGCCGCAGTCTTTTCAGGCTGGGACCGCGTTATGAACTAGTGCCGTGGTGATCCATTTGGATCTTCTTTATTTATCATTGACGTTTTGTAAGTTCTGTTTTAATGCTCTATTTTCTGTAGTCAGATAAAACTTCTCGATTGATGGCAATAGGCTCGCTTTTTACTACATATAGCCGAAAAATTGCACTTGATAAAATAAGATTTGCTACACAACATTATTATAATAATATTATATACTTTAAATAACTACCATTTAATACTAAATTTTATCACCTTGGCAACATTAACTTAACCCGCCATTGTGTGTAAAACGAAACGGAGTATATCTCCACACTCCTCTACATGCCGGAATGTGACCCGCTATCACCTTGAAGGCCGTAAGCTCCGACGACTCAATGAAAATAAGAGCTTTTAACTTCTGCCGTAATATGAAGTAACACTCCATCAACTATAAATAAAAAACTAATATAATAATGTAACAAGTTTTGATAAATTTCTAGATATTAGAGCTACTTTATAGTGTAAATAAATGATAGAAATAATGCGGAGATGTTATAGAAAACTTGTAGGGTTAGTACAGTCTGGTCACGCCGGATTCTAGCAGCCAATCGTTCGGTTAAATGCCGCGAAGTCTCAGCAACGCACATATAAGGCATACAGTTATCGGATGAACTACAGTTGGATACCGGAATTTTGTTATACAGCCTCTAAATCGTTGTTGTTTCGTTACACATAACAATTAATTGTTAATAACGGATCGGAATGTGTTATGTGTGCGAAATTATTTTAGTTTTAAATACCGCTACTGAGGCAAACTAGGTTGCGGCATGACTGATTGTTTGTTAGCGGTTATTGTTAATTGATTGGCGTTGTGGAATTTGCAATTCCCAAGACCAAAAAAGCAATAACAACAGAACAAACAAGAAATTTGTCGAAAATAAGGCCCAATAATTTTTTGCCGACATATCGTATGCTAATAGTGTCTACCTATTTACCATCAGGTGGTTTTGTTTGCTACTTAAGAGTTTCTCAATCAATCAATTAATTATCCTATCGACGTCCACTGCAGGACATAGGCCTCCTGCAAAGTGCGCCATACCACCCGATTCTCCACCTTCCGCATCCAGTCTATCAGTCAGTCCACTGCCTGCGGGCCGCCCCCCTTCCGTTTGTCTTAAGAGTACCTATATTTTTATGTTTTCTGTATTTATTTAGATATATTATCTTGGGGTTTATGTTTACCCAAGATCTTATCTCAGAGGCCGAAGACGAATTGAATAGCGAATAAAACTCTGGCGCAGGCTTTCTTCTCGGGGATAGAGGATCGGCACCGCAGTAGCTCCCGTAAAAGCCAAGATGTGCCAAACCAAAAGAACGTACAGAAGTAGGTATAAGCAATACGTCTCTGGCTACCCCTTTGAGATTATAAAACGTGAGTAGAATCTGCCTAGTTGTTCCATTTCTTTAAACTTTTCTTTTATCTTCCGGAAGCTAGGTGACATCAACGCATGAGTGACGTCACTATTCGAGTTCTCAAAACTCAGACTCGGTTATTGAGTCCAACTATGAATTGCTATCTGACCTTTACAACCACTGGTGATATCGAAGTTCTGTAGTTACGAGTAGACCAGTTATTCGGCCATGTTAGGGTTCCAACTACCCGTATCGAATGCCAAAAATATTCGTATGGGAACCGGGGCTAACGGCTTAAAATGCTCTTAGAGGCATGGATGAGTCTCAATGTGTTAAGAATGGTCACCCATCATTTTTTTAATACCACGTAGGTGGCAGACAAGCAGACGGCCCACCTGATGGGAAGCGGTCACCGTGGCCTATGGACGTGTGCAACACTAAAGGTGTCACACACGCGCGGCCTGAATGGAAGTGGGAGGGTTAGGAAGGGGAGGGGAGGTTAGGAAGGGGAGGGGGCGTACAGTGAGCTCTGGCTATCCTATTTACCGGTGGGAACACAACACGAGTTATTATGGCCGCGGTCTTCTGTAGGGCGGAGGTACTACCCCAGTCGGACTAGTAATTTCAGACGGGAGATACCGTCTTCGTGTCCTACCTTCATTAGTATTAAACTTTTACTACTTTAAAGCTAATAACCTAATTGAAAATACCGCATCCGGCTCCAGAAACACGAAAATATAGAAGTATCGTAAAAAAATTGCTATCGACATTTTATAGTTACCCCGGAAATTAAAGCACAGACACAAATCTACAATAAACAATAAAATAAAACCACTTCCGCAATTAAAGTTACAATAGGCGTAGAGATATTATATAAAAAGGCGCCCTATCATTTCGTTACCACAATACAGGTGCAGCCGCCACGGCCGCCAGTCATCCTGTAACTTGTAATGGTTTGGTAGGTTTATCATTATGGTGTAGGCACGCAATGACTTAGGTATGTAGGTACTAACAGAACTTAGTAGGTCCAGTTAGTTGGCGGCAAACTTCGTGAACAAACGACAAAAAGTTAGCGCACATGCACTACTTAGGTTCTTTTTAATCTATCTACTATTTAGGTAGGTACTCAATTTAAAGGCGCCAATAAAATATTTGCGCTGCCCATCATAATAGTAGGTATTCAGCATGTGATGGGTAGCATCTATGCCGAGATAGCGACCTTCAAGGCTCTAGATTAGTCTTAATGTTATAATAATATTAACTTGAAAATTCATGTAGGTTTCCTTACTATGCGCGTCCTCAATAAAATGACGGCCTCTGTGGCGTAGCGGTAGTGCGTGCGACTGCTACGCACGGGGCGCGGGTTCGATTCCCGCTCAGTGCAAATATTTGTATGCATGAATATGTCTATTTGCATTGGTCTGGGTGTTTCTATGTATTATAATAAGTATGTATTTACAAAAAAAAGTATATAGGTAAGTATGTTTATCAGCATTCTAGAACCCATAACACAAGCTAGTTAAACTATGCTTACTTTGGGTCTAGGGAGCGCTGTGTAGAAAGTCGTAGAATATTTAAAAAAAAAAATGTTTTTCTTTCTTTCTTCTTTCTTTCACTATAGGTATATTAACTGGAATAACTGGCCAGCAAAAACCAATGAAAGGACTGATGAACCAATGATGTGAGCCGTTGCGCCCCGCGCCTCGCACCAAAGAAACCTAAAAAAGTGTTCTCAGTCAAAAGCGTATCAGTGTAGGTACCTACCTACAATGTCAGTGATTATATCTATCTACAAGCATAGACTTAGGAAAAGTACCTACAAGTTGTCATTATAGTTAAAGTATATCGCCATCGGAATTAGAAATTTAAAAATTATGCGTATCTCTTCATTTGTTATCATCTTTTCAATTTCAAAGTATTTAAATAAGTATAAGTCCCTACTTGTGTTCCAGCGCCTACTAAATCTGATACCGCAATAACACACATTCTGACTAGAGGGAGGAAAAAAGAACAGGAGCCGAACACCTCGTCGATTCACTTGCGGTCTCTTCCTAACACTAAAAAATGAAGATCGAGTGATAGAAAAGGATAAAAGCACAGGAAAGTGCGATTATAATAAGGAAATAGCTTTGAAAGAGGTCATACATAACCATAGGCAACCAGTGGTGTAGATGTGTTGATGTGGTAGGTACCATGAAGCTATAGATAAACATGGAGGCCGCACTTCCAATACCTACTTGATGCTCAGTCTGTATTTACTATCTTGCTCTCTGTGGGCCGACTTCTCTTTCTAAGTATGAGTACCTTCTAAGCAAGAAATCACCATTTAAACAAGTTTAAACACTTACGCGTGGAATTTTATATCACATCCTTGACGCCACGTAATACCGCAACCACGCACTATACAATTTTGCACCATTTTTCGAGTTTAAACTTATAATTAACTTTAAATATGTTAAAAACCAAAACAATAATAAACAACCGCCATATTGTTTATTGAGACATGTAGTACCAATGTTGCCACATTACGTACTGAATCCATAGACAATGGGAATTTAATTCACTGATTTCCTGATTCAACAACCCAATCATGCATAATAAATGGCATATAATTTTTCAATTTCCACATTAATAATCGTAGTCGAACTATAGAGTTATTTATAAATCATTTTACTTGCATTTTTGGTTAGTATGGTCTATTTCTATAATTTACTAGGAGATACTAATAAGAAGATAGCAACATTGTACAAATACACGAAAGAGAAGTCGGCCCACAGAGAGTGAGATACAGACATGTAGGTATTTGGATCAAGCTGTTCTTCCCGGTTTGGCCTCCATGTTTATCTATAGCTTCATGGTAGGTACTTTAGAAGTTTAAACTATTAAGCAATGACTTCTAATGCACACTATATATACCACTATACACTACTAGGCGAGCTGTTTAGAAAAAACGCCAATGCAGGTCAATAAACCCCAAACAGCAAAAGTTTTTAACATCCGTAGAATGGAATTGTTTGAGTATCGTTGCTAGGCAACTGTCACTTTGAAGCTTGACGTGCCGTTGTTTATTATTTTATAATCTGTATTGTATTCAGATTCAGTACAAAACTCAAAACTGTAGCAAAGTGCGAAGTCGTTTCAATTTGAATCGCATGTATAAATGCAGTAAACATAAATTGTAAGGAAGTAAATTGAATTGAACGTAATCTGTCTGACCTCAGATGTTCCAATTACGGCTCGTTTTAGCACCCACGTGAGTAAATGTGAGACATGTAATTGAGTTGAATCATTCCGAAGGAGATTCAAATCTTGTGCAGTCAAGCAAGGAGGTTGGTTTGTTTGCTGTTATTGATTTCGCAGTGACTCATAGATCTACAGTTTTGAATATTATTGCCCTTTTGTAGTAGTTACATTGTGTGATATTACAGTATTACTACACGTCCAAATACCTTGGTAAGTTGTGATTATAAATATTTTGTGGGTATATGAAGTGACTAGTCTAGTGTTTTAAAATTTTGGCTTTGATGCGCTATGGCTCCTAACTTTTCTGTGTGACCTTAGCCCTTAGCATCATTATCAGAACAAGATATTTACTAAATTGTAGGTATATTGTATGGTTATAGTCCTAGTTGTATCCAAAGCTTTCACCTCGGAGTCTGGGGTCCAAAAGAGAATTGAATAATAGAATTAGATTTTTAAATAATGGTCTCACCACCATGGATGCTTAATATGGTGCAAAGTAGAAGAAGATAAACCAGTAAGCAGACACTAAGTCCATGGTGAGGCCCTAAGATGCAATCCTTTTTTGGAAATGAGTCACAATATTACACTGATATTATGAGTCATTTTTTGTCTTGATACTTTGGCATTACAAGTGTTTGTATAGGCAAGCAAGCCCTTTTGCTGGGTTAGCATGATGAAAATATATCAAAATATACTTTTATTTAGATATTTCAATATTCTAGGACATTCTTACACAGCACTATCTAGGATCAAAGTGAGCATTGCTATAATTGAAGCTGTTTTTTTTTTGTAAATACATAGGTAAATATTGTATGTAGAAATACCAAGATCATATTTTAATTTTAATTTAATATTTGCACTTAGTTGGCACCCAGCTTAGCAGTCAGGGCTTTACCCTTTCACTAGAAGTCTCATGGTTTACTATTGTGCACAAATCTCATACAATCTCCCTTCATCTTTATAGAAATGTCTCGACCACGTCCCCAATGGCAACTTCAAGCTCTAGCCGCACAACGCAGAGATAATGAGCTCCGGCGTGCTGAAGAACTGAAGAAGGTGGCCAACTACTTTGAGAGTAATACTAACAAATCAAGGCATCATGAACAGTGGACTACCGAGGGATATTATGAGAAAGCCAATAAAGAGGCGGAGCTACTCAGTCAGAGAAAGATTAGGGATGCGTAAGTACCTTGTGCATTTCGGAAACCAGAAGAGAACGGTTCTTATAATAAAGAGCCCATTTTCTCTTATTATTTGTATCCATTACATACATACTCTCTGAGAGGATGGTAGGTAGGTTTATCCAGCATTTGGTTATAGTGGGTCACTATATTGGACCAGGGCATAATAATGTTTGGGACATGCTATATCTGTCTATGAGAAGGACTCTCCAACTATGCAAGATTTTATTGACAACAGTAAACTATAGATATACTAGCTGTTGCCCGCGGCTTCGCCCGCGTGGATGTCGAAATCCGTTTCAAAAACTATCCTATCTCAAGTTGGATCGAACTGCACATGGTGTGCGAATTTTATTATAATCGGTTAAGTGGTTTAGGAGTCCATTGAGGACAAACATTGTGACACGAGATTTATATATATTAAGATATTTAATATGCACACAATGTGTTATGAATCTTTAAATTCAATACACCTTTATTAGGTGTATACATTAGTTAGTCTAGCTGTTAGCTAGTCTACAATTTTGCTACAACCTTTATGTTGGACGGTTTCAGACGACTCGAGGAGCGACGCAAAAAACTGGAGCGTATGTTATTTCAAGAAAACATGCAACATCAAGAGGAAATGAGAAGTCTTGCCGCCCAGCCCAAGTTGTTCAAAAATGGGTCGGTGTTAATTTTTTTAATAACCACTCACTAGTGTAGTGTAAATAGTTTTATACCTATTACAGGGATAAAATTGTAGCCTATGTGTTATTCTAGCTAGATGGTTATCTATCTCTATACCAATCTTCATCCAGATCAATTCAGTCATTTGAGTGTGATTGCATCACAAACATACAAACCTTCCTCTTACAATCCTGGGTTTTTCAGGGGATTTCACGCACCCCTTAAAGGAGGGCGTGAAATCCCCTGAAACGGGTGACCACTACTTTATCGACTCCACCTTAGCTTACCATCAGGCCGGATATAGTCAATCTTGGTGGATTAATTTTAAAAAAAACAAACATCTTTATAAATTTGTGCATCTGTACTATAATATTAGTATTCTGTTATGAAGGGATTATTGGAATTTCCACTAACCAAGATATTCCCACCAGGTCAGAGTATTCTCCCTAGAAAGGGGTTCAAGGGAGTTCAAGTCCCGTGCTGGATGTTAACTTTTTCCGATCTAAGACTATATTATTATACTTTCAGGTCCTACCTTAACAAAGTGCCTACATCCACCCTCAAAGAGATCAACCAAGGTATTGTGGAGAAAGAGGAACAGCTCCGTCGTCACGAGGCAGAACTCCGCCTGCACCACGCGTGGAGGATGAGGCAGCCGGAACTGAGGGCCGCTACCGCTTATGTGGCCAACAATAAACTTAAGTGTGCTTGGTAAGTACTAGATGGTAGATCGACCTGGGCCTCAATTCTGTTAAAGGCAAACTATTGTCATGCCACAGACACTCTAAAAAATGCTATTTAATTGTAGACTTTACTGTTGCTCAGTTAAAGTCTAATATCAAATGAAAAGAATTCATTAAACTTTTTCATTTGCTCTACAAAATATCACTAAGTTTGGACTTTAAAGCGATAAGAATAAAGTTCAAAATTAAATGGCATTTTTTATAGTGCCCGTGGTATGTCAGTGGCTTGCTTTAACAGAATCGAGGCCCTGGGGCTTTACCATGAGCTATTAATAGCAATTCAAATGCGATAAAGTTCAATTAAGGAAAAGAGATGGCGCTATACACGGTGCATAGCGCCATCTCTCTCCCTGAGTTGAGCCCCTAGCTCATGGTAACAATTAATATTTCTCTTTCATTTATTTCACAGGATGAAACAGATAGTGGAGAAAGAAGTACAAAAGAAGAAAGAGGAAGAAGAGACGCGAAGAGTGTTGCAAGAGAGAGATGAGATGCTGCGCAAACAGATTGAGATCGAACAAGAACGGTTGAAGGAGAAGGAGCTACAAGTTAAAGTAATTACTTGCTCCTCATTTTCTTTTTTTTTTATCGTGTGGCAATCCCCACGGATACCACCCCCGTTGGCCATCGGGGGGTTTATGTCTGAATTGAACCAACTAAAACCGCACGCCGTCTCGGGTCTTAATTACCAAACCGTAGATGGCCCGGGGTCAGCTGGGGTGCGGTATGCCTTTGGGTAACCTTACCGGTAATCTACGATTTTAGGATGATCGCCTCGTCCCCCCGAAACGACTCTGTAATATAGGGTGATAGGCGGCCGTCCTGCCCCCCCCGTCCCCCGTCCCGTCTTCGCGCGGAGAACAGCCCGCCTGCTCCCTATTGTGCCGTCTGCTAGTCTGAGGGACCCGTGGAGAACCTCGGAGCAGCCTGTGTACAATAAAGAATTACGATTTTTATTAGATAAATTGTTTATTCAGGCTAGCAGGAATTAAATTTAGTACCTTCTTAACATATTCTTACTATATTCTTATTTCTTCTCACAGGAGCTCCGCGATAGTCTCGAAGGTCAAATCGCAGAGTTAAGCGAGAAGGAGACCTTAGTGAAACGTTTACGGAAACAGGAAGAGAGAGAGAAGATTGTACTGGACGAGTTGCAGTTTATATCGGCAGAGCGGGAGAGAGAACACGCGCGCCTCGTGGCAGAGAGAGACGCGTGTATCGTGAACATGGGCCTGCATAAGTACAAGCTGAAGAGGAGAGTCGTTTCTGTTATGAAGGAGATTGAATTGGAATTGGTGATGCTTGAGAAGTTTAGGAAGGCGGTCTTGAAGGTATATTAATACTACTTATTTATAAAGTCGTTATTAGACTAGTATACCCTGAATGGAAGGGAGGAGGGCTAGGAAGGGGAGGAGGGATACAGTGAGCTCTGGCTACCCTACTCACCGCTGGGAACACAACACGATGGTTATTATCGCCACGGTCTTCTGTAGGGCGGAGGTGCTACCCCAGTCGGACAGCTCATTTCGAACGGGAGATACCATAACTACTGCAAAACGAGGTCGATTATGTCGGATTTGATACTGACTAAAACCGCACGCCGTCTCGGGTCTTCAAGCGCCTGGGTGTTTGGTGATTCACAAGGCATTTGCCCTGCACCTCCGCTGACCCGAATGATCTTGCTGGCGATGGGTTTGAGAAAACCACAGTGTCACCGTTTTTCATGGTATCCCTAAAGTATCTTCTTAAAGTTTCTCTATAACAATTAGCGAAAGAACTATATCAACAGAGAGCCAATAAAGTAACTTTTTAAACAGTTTTATTCAACTCGACCTGTTTGTTTGGGTCAAATCTAGTAATTGAGATTTGAACCCCTTTCAGTTGTCTGATTGGTCTGATATTTGGCAGAAGTCTTTAGTTCTGATGACAACACAATTTAAAACTGTTTAATTTAAAAACGAATTTTCATAATTTATTTAAACTACTGTTTTTTAAGGAGCGTGAAGCGGAACAAGAAATGATCGGGCATTACAAGCGCGTACTGGACACCGCTCTAGCGGAGCTGGCCGAGCATAAAGAACGAGAGCTACAGCGGCAGAGAACCATCGAGGCGATGTACGACGGAGAGGCGAGGCAGATTAATGACAAACAAGATAAGGTAATAGTTTTTTTAACATCCTACTGCCTTTCGTATTCCTACTATCTTACTAACTATTTTATATCCTATCCTATACTAATTTTTACTAATGTTATAAATGTGAACATTTTTGGTTGTTTGAATGTTTGTTACTTAATCACACTTTAAAAGATTCGGATGAAATTTGGTATAGATGTTCTATTTCACGAAGGCCGTTTAGCCGTTAAACATTATATTACACATTGCTTTTAAAAATGAATTACTCGCAATGCAATTATTGTTCTACTAACTGCTACATGAATTTCTTTTCACGTGACATGAACGCACACACATGTACGCGTATTTAAAAGACAGGTACTACTATTTAATTGTTCACCCGCCTTCGTGAGATAGAATATCTATACAGGGATAGATATATAGATAAATAGATAACCTGAAATGACACATACGTCAAACCTGGAATAGATTCTCATGAATTGCGGGAACGGCAACAGAAGCACACCATCTTCGTAAGATGGCCCTCTCGACCCCCCAAGAAATGGGGTGTGGAGAGCATCGCGCTGTCTCATCGATGGTGAGGCGTGTCACCCCCCATCTGCGCTCGGAGAACGAGCCCGCCCCCCGCCTGCACCCTACTGTATAACCCCCAATCTAATTCCCATAAATGTATCTGGAACCCAACAGCTGTCTAGATGGCGTGGCGCTGTGTAAAATGTCATAGAATATTTATTTATCATTATTTTATTGATTTTCAGCTATGGGCCAAAGAACGTGAAGCGCGAGCGATCCTAATGAACGAAGTATTATCTACACTGAAGAGACAAGTGGAAGAGAAGATAGAAGCCAACAGGAGACAGCAGAAAGCCAACGTGATAGAACGAGAGAAGATCCTAACGCAGATGGAGAACTTCCACGAAGAAGTTAGAGCTAGTGAAAGGGACACACAGGTAATTAATAAACAGTTTTTTTAAATTTTATAGTTGATAAGCTCGCGTTTAACCACAATCTCACCTGATGGTAAGTGATGATGTGGTCGACGGTAGAGTACGCTTGCCTAGAAGCAACCTATTCACTCTTGACTTAAAGACTACCAGGTTATAACTTTCCGGAAATACAGACTCAGGCAGGGAAATATCTATCTATACTATTATAAAATTTTATTGTAAAGCTATGTCTGCACATTGGAGATATTTAAAAAAAATACTTGCGCTATGTTCGTTCGTATAATCGCTCGATTCTGAACGCAAAAATATATTTTTTTGAATTCTTGTCTGCTTGTTTGCGATGGACAATAAGAAAATCCCTAAGGATACGCACGCCGTCTCGGGCCTTCTAGCGGCTGTAAAGTAACCCAAAAGGCATTTTCCTCGCACTCCGGCTGGCACAGGCCATCTCCGGCCTCGAGATGACCCCCTCGGCTTTGAGGACCACAGTGTCCCCGTGTTGCCCCCGGAATAGGTGGGGGGGGGGGGGGGTTCTTTGACGATGTTAGCGATTGATTAACACTAAAAAATAATCATACATAATTCCCAATGTAACCTATTTTTCTACCTTGTGACCCACAGCTGAAGAACTCCAAATACTCTACGGTAACAGCGCTCCAATCTCAGCTGAACGGTCTTCGCGTACAACAACAGCAGTTGGAAGATACTTGTGCGAGGGAGGCGGAGTTGCGGGAGGCTGCCGTCAACGAGCGGAGGTTGAGGAGTGAGATCGCGAGGGTCCATAGGGAGGGCAGCACTCAGGCTTGGGCGTGATAGCTATAGGAATTAACTGCTTAAATCCATTTTAGTTTAATACATTGTGTGGGTGTGTTTTGGACACGGTTGTGTGCAGTGTGAGACTTCAGGCATTTATTATTTATGCCCAAAATGCCAGGGCATAAACCATCTATATCCTTGGCGGCATATAACGTGGCCACATTTTGGAGTAATGTGGGCCCCACTACTCCAAAACCTTGCCAAGTTAGATGCTGTACACTATACTTGTTTCAACAAACAAAATGCGTCGCATATAAACAAGTATAGTGTACAGCATCTAACTTGGCAAGGTTTTGGAATAGTGGGGTCCACACTACTCCAAAATGTGGCCACGTTAAATGCCGCGCACTATACCAGGAGTTGATTTGCATTTGAGCATCCTGCAAGGCTTAAGCTACTTCACTCTTCAAGAATTCATGCAAAAAAAAACAGTAGGTTAAAAAAAATTAACGCCAGAAATACCTTCAACTTCCAGGCGATATTTGCCGATGCCGCGTACCGTTGCGTTGTGCGCGTGAGCTGATCAAGGTTATCGCCCGTAAATCACGTGAACGAAAATCGCACTGTTTCCTAGCCGATCAAAGTGCTACTTTTACGTCATATTTTAAAAAATAAATGAACTATGAAAACAATAATTTTATTCAATGCACTAGCGAATTTGTTATGAATATAAGTAGCTTTAGCCCCCCTTGTGAAGGATGCTCAAATACAAATAAATACATTGTATATAGATGGGTTTATGTCTGGCATAAATCGGGCGGATTGAATAAATGCCCGAGTAATGCCCAAAGTGTCAGGGTGTAGACCCATCACTGGTTGTGTGTTTTATGTGAATTCGTGCACGGATATCCGGCAAGTTATCCGTACAGGAGCTACTCAGTTGGTCAGATATTCCTCGTAGAAAGGGTTTAGATTCCGTCCTAGATGTTGTCTTTGTCCGAGTTGTTAGTGTTGAGTATCTTTTTAATGAAATCCTAAATCGATTATAATAATTTCAACTTCTATAATAATGATGTATTATGTGATTTACCGCTTATCTCTATGCTCTATGTTTTAACCGACTTTAAAAAAGTTGGAAGTTCTCAATTCGGCTGTATTTTTTATGTTTTTTACCTCAGAACTTTCGACTGGGTGAACCGATTTCGATGATTCTTTTTTTATTTGATAGCTCTTCCCATGTGGTCCCATTTCAATTTGGTCCGTTGAAATTGGTTTTTTTTGTAAGATTTAAGAAGCTTGTGGAATCAAATGATATAAAAAATTCGTATCATCGATGTTCATATAGCTTGTTCCAATTATAGTCAAATAGTACCTATGTCTTAGTTTTAAGTTGAAACCTATAAGATATTCTTATGGTATAACGGAATTAATAATATTTTTTTGAGCATTATATTTATATTAACTTAAATTACTCGTATGGATCTCAACCACAGGTTTAGGGCAGGGGCCCGATTGCGTAAATCACAAATTCATTCCTGTACAGGAACTGTGGCACAATTTTTGTTCTAAACACTTGGTCATATCAGTTTGACAAAATAGTTTGTCCACCTGGAAGAACCCATATCGCCAGTGTCAAAAGTGATCATTTTCAAATTAAAAAAAAATGAACAAATTAATTTATATTACTTGATGAAATGAACACTTTTCATTTAGATTTTTAAGTTAGAAATGTATATGCAAACTAGTAGTATTTTCTATCCTTTGATAATAAAGTCAATGATATACAGGGTGAATTTTTCAAAAGGGATTGGATGGCCAAATCCGAAACTATAAGGAATAGCGCAAAATGGTCAAAGGAGTCACGAGCCCGATTTTGATGAAACTTAAAACCTCATCATTAGATTTTTAAAAAACCAATAAACCTAGCTGAGAATCGAACCCGTTGATTTTGAAAAAAAAAACACACCCTTTATTAGTACACTATACGATAGTGTCGCTGTTAAGGAACAAATTCTGCCAAGTAATGATATACGGCAAATTTAAGGAAAATTTGGAATTTAATAAAATTCATGTTTCATGTACCTATTTGTTTCGTTCGAAATCTCAGAAAAGATCGTAACTATTCCGTGTTTTAAATTATACTCATGATGATTATAATGATTGATGTTTTTTTTTTAAAACAAGATGGAGCTCCAGCCCATAATAGCCGTAAAAAGGATTTTGATTCAGCAGTTTGACAATAATTTTATTGCAAGGCATGGTCCTGTGCCTTGGCCAGCGAGATCCGTGGATCTTACTCCATTAAATTACTTTCTCTGGGGGTATGTCAAAAACGAAATTTACAAAGACACATAATATGATACAGAGATACAGATGACTTGAAACGTTCTTTGGAGAATATTCTAAACGGAATCAATAACATTGTAATATTGAATGCAGTACGATCCTTGAGGTCTCAAATCCAGCTATGTATTGAAAACAATGGTCTACATTTTGAACAATTAAGTAATCAGTTAATGTAAGAAAAATAAAATGTATTTTGTTAAAGATGAGCTCTTTCCTTTAGTTTGCGGTATGACATTACTTCCCAGAATAAGATCCTTAATAGCAACACTATCATATGGTGCAATAATATAGGGTGCGTTTTTTTTTCGAAATCAACAGGTTCGATTCCTAGCTAGGATTATTGGTTTTTCAAAAATCTAATGATGAGATTTTAAGTTTCATCAAAATCGGGCTCGTGACTCCTTTGACCATTTTTCGCTATTCCTTATAGTTTCGGATTTGGCCATCCAATCCCTTTTGAAAAATTCACCCTGTATATGAGAGGCTTCGTATTGAGATGAATTTAAAAACTATACTCAAATGTAAAGATATTTTTATACATAAGGCAGAGTGAACATTGTTTGAAGTGTGATAAAAATATAAAGACAATATATTATTCTTATAATATACGAAATTTTGTTTTATTCCTTTCATAGATAAAATTCTCAGCCTTGGCTTGACCCAATCGTGGATGCAGGGTACGGGCAGACTAATTTAACAAACGAGATAAACTTATTAGAAAGATTGTTTGAAACAAAGTATTTTTAAATTCCTCATTTATCCCGTTCACCGTAAACTCACTCGTAGACGACTAATTAGAATTTAGTGCAGGCCGCGCCGCCCATTATGATAATTATATATTAAAATTATAAGTTCCAGTGCCACACAACTCGCGACGCCCCAATCGCTACAAAAAAAATAGCACTCCGGGAGTGCCGGCAGAAGTGAAAACTTCAATATTAACGTTGTGTTTAATTATAAGTATAAAAGTACTATCATTTATGAGGTAGAATACAATGTTTATTTATTGCGCTATCGTACACAAATATGACAATTTATATATTGTTATTTATTCACATTTACGAATACACAACAGTGTATTTACTACACAACAGTCAAGCAATCAGCTGTCACCATCCTTGGATACGCGTGGGACGCTGTACATAAACACACACGGTCATTCGCGCAAGCGCCCTGTGCCGCCTAAACAGAGCAGCACACTCAGGCACGGTAGAAAGAGTGGGAGATACTAGTTCCTCTCCCTTCCCCTCGATCTTACGCTTTTTCGATCAGCATCACGTGACCCTGCAGCGAGTTTGAAAGTTTTTACCCATACAAAAAAAGTGCTCAGCGCCGCTAAAGAAGTTTTCACTTCAAAAATACGACAACAACAACAACAAACAACAACTCGTACAAAATGTTGCCTTATACGATGCTAAGTAATTGACTAGATATAAGTTTTAATTTTAACAGGAAACAAGAAATTTTGCAATGGGATTCCGAAAGTTCTTTAGCCTATTCTCTTTCGCTAACAGAGCCATCTTTAGGACTTGTTTTGAACTACGAATTACTTTAGTGTTCTACTGTTTGTAATATTTAAGAAAATTTACACTAGATGTCGCGACGTGGTACAAAAAATTGGCGTTTGTTCTATACTAGATGTCTCTGTATGTCAAAAGTGTTTGTCATTTTTTTATTACTACGATTCAAACCCGGGACCTCTCATTAACCACTTAGCTACCGACAAAAGTTGAACATTTCTGAGACGTAAAAAAAAATTAATTCGCGACACAATAGGTACCTATACCTTTTTGTTGTTGTTTTTCACGTGTTCTTAATTTGTAGGTTTCTGATTCCCATTAACTTATTCACTATCCTTTTTTTAAATTCCCTATCCTGTTAATATTCTATTAAAAAAACAAAAACAATCTGAATTTTTTAAACTAAAACAAGTACTTTTGAGGCTCCCTTTAGCCATTTTCCATGGCAGAAGTGCAAATTGCAAACATTATGATGTTTTTTTTATACACACGGACTATATTACCTATCTAGGCAGGTACCTAGGTACCTACTTATTTTTTTTGTTTCTTTGTACCAAGTACCTATATCACTTTTTATTAATCAATTGTATATGGTAAAACCATAACTACGAATAAATTTGCATCGCTCAATGTAGAACTACGCAGATTTCATAAGATTTATGAAATACCTACTTAATCTGCACACATTTAACGTTATCATCCTGTATATACCACCTACTTTATGTAGGTAGATGGTGTGGCTATAACATCCACATACAGGGTGGCAACCAGGACGGAATACAGGGTGGGTGCCTAGCTGGGTAGGTATAGCTATACAATTAGGTATTTACCGTGCTTTCGGTGAGGTGGTACCCAGCAACGTTTCCAGTTTTCACACGTCAAAAGGCTATAATGTAACACATTCAGAAAATAGGGCGGCAGTTAGCAAATCACTTGGCAGTCAGACACTATTTCCTTCATTGTTACAGCAATTCTAAATCAATTGACGTCTCTGTATTCTATTAACAGGAACGTTGGTGTTCAAATAGGAATTCATCGTATAAGTATTTTAAGCTTATTCCTGCTGTATACGTAACAATAGGTATACCTACCTAATTAGGTGCAATGGTGTAGAAGGCCTGCTCAACATTCTTGAGGTCTGGCTCTTTAGTCAATTGGGTCCGATCAAACTTGGCCCGCGGGCCCAGTTTACCTAGTGCAATTTTGAATAGGTCAACTTGGTCCGTTGTATAACTGAGTAACGGAGACAGCAGCGCCTCTCCAGTCCAGTTGCGGCCAGTGTCCCCCCTCTGACTAGTAGAGGGCTCGATGAAGAGCAGGCAAGGAGCGGAGTGGTTTTTCGAGGGTCAAAACTACGCTGGGGGATAACAGAACCGCCGCCTGTCACCCTACTATTGATACCACCGGAGTGGCGATGGTGGCGCGATGCTCGGGTGGTAGGTATCTGTGGGGATTTCCGCACGAAAATAAAGGTACTTACCTACTGTAGGTATATACTTAGGTATCACTACATAAGTACCTAGACCTACGTAAATAAATAGGTAGGTATATAATATTTTACATAACACAAAATTCAAGCAATCACTACGAAGAACTCGATAATATTTCCAACACATTTCATAATGAATTCAGAGCTGCAGTAATCACGTTTCGCTTGAAGAGAAAAATGTCTATTGTGTACTTATTTTTAAAGTTTAGTAATAGACCACAGACAAGTTATTATTGTGACACTAGTACGATAGCAATTTAGTTTTATTTGCATACCGGACCTAGAGGCAGGTATAGTCCCCTTCGTTCCCCTTCAGCCTTCAGTCCCCCAACTTCTAGGTAAACGTGCTCCATCGTCATCATGACATAGGTACCATACCAAGGTGAGATTGTGGTCAAACGCTATTCTATTACCAATAAAATAAAATAGTCACCTGATGTGTACCTATTGGTAGAGCTCTTGACTGTTATGTTTATCTGTTTGATTTCGAGTTAAAGATAATTAAGTACCTATACTTTCTTTTATTCAAGATAGGCTTACGTTTGACCATTTATTTTTATACTTATTTATTTTTCGCAGATATATTCACTTACAAAATATTCATTGTTGACTTACCTATAGAGAAAGTAAACTACTATAATTAACTGAACTACTTAATAGTTAAGTAAATTATATTTAAGCATTCTAATACGACTCTCAACTACCTAATAGGTAACGAAAGAATAGAATTAATATACTCGTAGATTACAACTTTTAATTTTTTTTAACAATGAGACTTAAACTGTTGAAGTTATTCCCAGTCGAAAAAAAATAATCTATTTTTGTAATAGGTACCTATTGATAAAGATTTTAATGCTTCGGTAATTTTTTATACAGGACGTGTTCCATGGCGATGCCACGTGTAAGGGAAGTTTCTTAAACAATGAAAGTTGATAGACAATTATATGTACCTACTGAGAGGAGACTTTGTTTTGATTTTAAAAACAATTTATACTGCAATATCTTTTTTTTTAAATCCACCTGCAACAATCGGTGAGCAAACCGGCTAAAATAAAATAAAACATAATGTACCTACCTACTTTTATTGGCATTCCATCGATAGGGTAAATTTTGAGGGTCTAACAAATTAAAATAATTAATTAAAATATGAATGAAAACAATTTTTTTTTTCAAAAGTATGGTATACTTAGGTAATGTAAGTCGTTAATAATACGTTAATGTTATCTTTAGGTAATTGAAATGGAATGTTGGTGGTCATTATTTTGCGGAAGTGTAGCTATAGGTAGTTACTTTTCTTCATAAAATATTATGTATAGGTATGTGTATTTTTTTTATACCACTTAGGTGGCAGACAAGCACATGGCCCAACTGATGGGAAGCGGTCACCGTGGCCTAGGGACGCGTGCAACACCAGGGGCATCACACTCGCGCTGCCGACCCCGCAAGAACCTTCTAATGCCTTCTAGTGCATTGTTTTGGTTTTGCTATGTACTCGTATATGTAGGTATTTACAAAAGATAATACTTAGGTACCTATCTATTTCACATTCTAGAACCCATATGCTAACTTACTTACCATATGGGTTCTCAAATTAGCGCCGTATACCGAGATATATATATATATATACTGAGCGTGTCGTAGATCGTACACTATTTTTATTGTTATATTAGGTAGGTACGTTCATAACTAATTCACAACGCCATTTTTACTTAACTATTTTTTGAAAATGAATCATTTAATTTTTATGGAACTTGCCTGGATATTTTCTGCTAACTTCGTTGGCAGTGTTCAGGCGTAGCGTAGGTACGTATAGGTAATATGTAGCACCTATAGATAAAATAGGTATCTAATGTTGGTATAATATGGGTGCATATGGATGCAATGGGACCCCGCCAAGATTTTTGTGTCCGTATAAAAGGGTATAGTTAGAGCAGTTTTTATGCAAGCTCGTTAGTTTATGTGAAAGATAATACCTAATCTAAACTGGCTCTACATGAAGTGAAACAGTTTCTTAAATAGCCAGTAAAAAAACTAAGAAATAAGATATATTATTGTTATAATTATTTAGATTTGTAGGTATTTAAATTGTTTTAAATTGTTTTTTGAGAGAATAAAAATACTACCTATATTTTTATTTTTAGAGTAAGTACTAGAATGATAGTGGGTAAAACAAGCTCTTGATGTGTGTAAGGAGTACGGGCCAGATTCAGTAACAACACGTTTTCAAAACGCGTGATTTAAATTTCAATAGGTTTGAAATTCCAAAATATGTTCTGTTAAAACAAAGCCTACGTACGTTTTAAAAACGTAATTTTACTGAATCAAACTGTAGAAGCACTGTAAACTGACAGTTTCTAGACAAAGTATCTAGGTAGAGCAGGTACCTAGAGTAGGTACAGTGAGTAGAGCAAGCTCGTGATGTGTAGGTATAAGGACGGGAGCAGATGGCGGAATGTTGACTCTACTTACGAGTGCCTATTTCTACGAGAGAAAAATGTTAAGGTATCTAAACCTATATATTATGTATGTCATTACTCATTAAGAAAAAAGGTCTTAAGCTCTTAAGTAAGTACCTATCTACCCTTAGGTACCTATCATGAATTAAAATAAGTATCTACTAACATTCAAAATAAATTTTAAAAATATGGTTATATTAATTAATAAAATGACTTAGACTTGTAAGTTACTAAATGTCAAATATTCATTTAATAGTGGGCCATATTTCTATTTAATTTACGATTGTGAAACACGGCGGTCGACGCATAGCACCGTCGCAAATGAAGATCAAAATATAAAAATAAAGAGACGAGCACACTAGAGGCGTCTCTACATAAACACAAACCGATCCCGCCCCCCGTCAAAACATTCTTTCAAACAACCATAAACTAAGACAGTGGACGGCTAGAGCCGTAACCGAAAAATCGAGGCTCTATAATTACGTTCGGCTACCACTCGCTCTACCGGCGAGCCAATTTAAATTTACTGCGAACGCCGCACGTGTCCCACCAAATGAAATCCCACTACCGCACAGAACACGCACGAAAAAAAACCGCAGAAAAATAAACCGCAGGCGCCGCCCTTCCACCTTACTGGACGGTTACTACAACCACGCCCGTTTCTAAGCGCTACCATCTCTTGCTCTTTCGCACACACCAATTATACATAGCGCTGTCTCTATCGATTGTGTGTACTGTGCGGAAAAGCAAGGCTTTTTTAACCCGACGACTGACGGGACCACATATTTCGGCGTTCTAATATAACGACTCAAAATACACCTTAAAACTGTGCAGATAAAGTTCAAATTTGTAATCAACTATTTCCTAAGTCGCCTTTTTAAATCTATGATGAGTGGTATTTGAATTTGAACGGTATTGTGTGTTGTTTGAGTATAGTTTTGTGTGGTAGTTTAAAATGTTGGAAACGCTGTCCCATGGATGAACGCCGGGGTTTAGTCAGTACGCGTTTGGTTATCGCGCGTGTTAGTTGGCCGCGCGGTCGTCGCGGTGTGTCAGTGAAGTGCCGTGTATAGGTGCCGAAGTGGCGGGTTTCCTTACTGCAGGACGGGGGGCCCATGCCCCCTTCCATCAGCACCACATTGGTAAAAGTTAGTGTCCTGTGTTTTAGTACTTTGAACTGTGCGTGATAGACTATGCCAACGTATGGAGGTTGTTCTCATCATGTTATTGTTTATAATTTACTAATATTTTGAAAAAAATATGGTTTTGGGTAACGTATTATAAACGCTCACATGCCTGACAGATGTTTTTGTGTATTTATTCTGTTTATTCCAACTTTTATTCGACTTTTATACACTTAAGCAATGTTAGGTACTATATATACATATACATACTAAATAAATATATCTAACAACTTGAGCAAGCATTTAACTCTTATCATTATCAATAAGATGTTTCAAATATTTAACAATACCCGCAGTTTCATCGCAAAAATAACCCCAACTTTATTTTTCACCATTGGCGTCACTTAAACCAAATCTGTATCATTCAAACTACATTCTAAATACAGTTTTAGGATCGAATAATGAATTAACAATACGTGTTTATTACCATTTGTTTCAATATCGGTACTTATATTAGGCCTAGGTTTAACAAGATAGGCCTACGTGTTTCGCACGAAATTTTGCAAGTATTGCCAAAACATAAAATTGCAAGCAATGTATTATTATTAATAATATTATAGGTATAAAAAACAAGTACCTACACAGTGCTTTCTAGACCCAAAGTACCTAGGCGTTGATTTACTAGCTTGTGTTATGGGTTCTAGAATGGTGTTTTACTGTAAAATATTTAAGTAGGTACATAATAAATACCATAGAAACACTCAGATCAATGCAATTGTAGTGTAAATTTATAGTGTATGTATTTACTTATAACCATTTTTTAATTCTTTTTCATAACCATTTGTTAACATAACACTTACAGACTCATCATAGATTAGTTACCTATATACATAATTTGTTTAGGTAGGTATAGATAGTAGAAATATCAAGACCCATACCGGTTATGGGATTGTGTTTTTTTTTAAATATTTTTATATTCAAGGAAAGGAACTATGATACATATAGGTATTTGAAGATTAAGGTCCAAAAACCATGGTTCAAAATAAACTGAGTTACTAACTAAAATTAAATATCTTCTATAGGTACTTCTATAGTTAGGTACTTAACCACTCTTTATCTCATCTACCATGTTTGAAGACCACAACCCATCTACTTTTATAAATTAATCGTTATTTGAATTATTTAGGTACTATTTATTTAATTAATGTACTTACGCAAAACTTACAGCTAAAATATCCGCACAATAAGTTTCATTTTCTTCTTCAGAGTAATAAAAATATTAGGTATAGGTATTCGAATAGGTTAAAAGTCAGCAAAGAAAATAAACTTAAGATACAGGCAAAATGTATAATAAATATCTACTTAATATAGGCACAGGCTTCGGATGATAAGATATCCTTCCCTTCTTATATTTTAGTCCCTTGCCTTTAAGGGGTGCTAGGGTCCCTTTAAGACCAAGCGACCAAGCCAACATTACCTACAAACCTTTACACCCGCTGAATGACAAACGAGGTTCTGCTACAGGCTTTCCTCTTGATCTTTAGAGGTCAGATGGTAGTCACTCCCATAAAAAGAATAGGTGGAACCCAGGCTGAGAGGTGAAATCCTTGGAAACAACTGGGAACAACACTAAGATGACTAAGACTCCCTTTTGTTTTTATATTTTTCTCCTGTTTCCCAGTAACATGACGAGAGTGTATTTCTAGTACCTATTCCCAACGTGGATTAGTCACGATAATCGCTTACCAACAGGTTGGCGGTGTGCTTATTTGCTACGTTATTACTAGTATAGAAAAGAGTTGTGTACCTACCTATATCCATTTTTATAATACAATAGATACTTGGTACTCAGTAGATACGTACCGTTAACAATATTCATTTTGTATCGTATGCGACGGTGAACCTACGTAAGAATGCCTAGAAGTAATTCTCTATGCTTCATTTATTTATTTATTTATTTATTTTATATCATATTATAATACCTATGCTTAGGTTAGGTATACTTACAATAAAATAAATAGTGTCGTATGATTAATGTCGGAGGTCACAGGTTCGATGCTCGTTCAGTGCAAATACTTACCTACTTACTTTATTTCAGGTACATAGGTAATTTAGGTAAAATACAGGAATCCTTTAGGCTATTAGAGAATTAGCTTGCTTACCAGGCAAGCAATTTTGTCTCTAGGTAGTAGGTACTAGGGTCTGCTCGAAGGGGGTTTCTGGGAGCCGTAGACGGCCCAGAATCAGTTGGGTTGCGAGGAAAATATCTTAAGTATCAGGCCACCTCACACTACATTAGAAACTCGAGACGGCGTGCGGTTTTAGTCGGTTTGCTATCCGTGGGATTTTTGTAAGAAACAAAAGGTACCATGGTATTATAAAAGAACTAGATAATTGGCAGGATATGTGACTAGAATTGACATTTATGGCACTTAATGGTTAAAAGCAGGACATTTACTATCATACAACATCCGGTCGTTGTTTGCACCTTGTTATTAAGTAGATTTTACTTTAGGTTTAACACATTTTAATATTATTTACTTAAATGTAAAAAAGTAGGTACTAATCAATCTAATTCTAAATATTACTAAGTACTACTACTGATATTAGATACAGTAGTACCTACTTGGATTGCGTTAGCAGTGTTACTGTTAGTAATAGTAATAGTAATAAGTAGGTATTACTAACACTACTAGGTACTACTACTAACACAATCCAAGTAGCAGCACACTGCTAAAACCAAATCTGAGAGTAGAAATACCATCGATACGATAGAAGACAAATCCTTTTTTTAAATAAGCAGAACCTAGGTACAGATAACAAAAATACCATAAGTAAAATTTGACACGAACCATCCTATTCATAAATTTTTGTCCTGCGACTAACGGCACATAGAACAATAGGTTTAAAAAATAATAATCCTAAAATTTTGGGTTTCGTTAGTTAATCTTTAAGTTTAATCCTTTCATCTTTGTAGTGGAATTAAAAACCGTGTTATTTTGTCGTTTTAAGTAAGTTTTGTTATTATTGAATACTTTACTTACGAAAAAGTATTAGAAGCTGTCTCCAATGGTATTAACTGAACATATAGGTATACGAGTAGATATTCCAAGTTACTGATCAACATGGCTCTAAAAGTTTGAGTACCTACATCTAAGTACCTATATCTACTATTATAAAATTGTAAAGTAAGTACCTAGTTATTGTCTGTCAATTAGAGCTATTTAAAAAAAACTTGTGAATGAACGATTCTGAACACAGATTTTTTAAAATTTTTATCTGTTTGTTCTAGACACAAAAACTAATGAACGGATTTCGATGCGGTTTTTTGTTTGAAAGGTCTTGGTCAGACTTAGAATCATACGCATGTTTGATCACGATCGGTTGACTAGAACCAGAGATATAGAAAAAAAACTAACGTCCACGTGGGTGGAACCGCGGGCATAGGCTAGTTAAATAATTTAAGAGAGAAAAAACAGAAATTTAAGAGTAATAAATTTGTCGTTTAAAGATTAACTAAGGATTTATTTCAATGTAAAGGACCATTTCCGGCTTCGTGATGGACCTCACAGGTTAGGGAACCACGGTGTTCACGTCTTGCCCCTGGAAAAGGGGGAGCAAACCTATCCCCCCTCTAAATCATAGTATAAGAACCGTTACGTATTAGAAGTGAAATAAATAAAACACTTATTGTGAAGTAAAAATATTATATTGATGACAAATATCTACCTTAAAAGGTTTGCCGTTTAGAAATCGCAGTGTTCCTATAAGGTATATTACCTTAACTTTAACGTAAGGTGTATAATAAAGTGCAGTAAACCGATGATTGCTCGCGTCGAAACCTATTAAAATGCTTATAGGTAGGTAGGTTTCATTTAAAAGGCGAAAAGGCCAACATTGACGATTGAAAGTAAAACCTTTGTGTGCAAAATCTCTATGATTGTAACTTATAAACTTTTTTCTGTAAAGCATTGATGTCACTATGGTACCTATTGACTTTCAGCTGTCAATATAAAGTAACCACTGTCAAATAAATGATACTAAGAGTACAGTTCCCGGCATTTTATTTGGCATAGCATCGGGCAGAGGAATGAGATCGGTTTGCTTCGGTTTTGTAGAGTTTAATCCAATACTAGCTTTCCACCAGCGGTTTCACTCCCACGGATGTCGGTTATCATCATTAAAAGTATTTTTTTAAATGATGGACGTGTAATGTAGTTGGCGCCGACTTCAACAGTTAAAATAAAATGTCATAAGTATAATTTAAATCAAAAAGATATCAACTTCGAAGCAAATCACCCGCAAAATAACTTTTTACCCCCTTTTTATTTCTTTTTTGATGATTTTTAATAAAATATGGAACACAACTTCCATCAATTATATTAAAAGATGTTTATACAAAACTGGAAGTAAATTGGACCAAGGAATCGCGTTGATCCATACAAACTTTACCCCCTTTTTCAAGCCTTCAAATTTTAGGTCTCTACGTTCAGTGGTTTAGGTTGTGCATTGATCCGTTAGTCAGTCATTCAGGACAAAGCATTTCAGGCATGCTTATGTATAGATAGATAGACTTCCGCGTCAAATGTTTAAAATGCCACGTTAAAGTGTGAACATTTTGATGCTTACGTTTGTATACGTTCATTTCTGTTCTTACTTTCTCACACATCGTGTCTAATGATAGTACTATGTGCATAACCTTCACACAAGTAGGTACTGTACTGTACTGTAATAATAAGATAGGTAGGCATTGAGGTAGACATAGTGTCCGGCATCAAACTTGGCAAGATTTTGGAGTAGTGTGGGCCCCACAACTCCAAAACCTTGCCAAATAAGATGCCGTACACTATACTTGTTTATTTGCGACGCATTTTGCCACAAACAAGTATAGTGCACGGCATCTAACTTGGCAAGGTTTTGAAGTAGTGGGGCCTACACTACTCCAAAATCTTGCCAAGTTAGAAGCCGTGCACTATATTGTCGAAAGTTTACGTGAAAATCACACATTGAAATCATTACAGCTATTTTTAAATGATTCTATCGCGATTTATTTGATGTGCGGTAGTGTGTAAAATTGTATTTTTAACTAGCTGAGCCCGCGACTACGGTTGCGTTTTCACTTGGAAACTTATTCTTTTTCCAAAATAAAAGTAGCTAAGAAGTTACTCCTTGTTACATCAGCTATCTGCTAATGAAAATCCAATGAAAATTGATCCAGCCATTTCAGAAATTAGCCCGAAAATACGGACAGGCAGATAGAATGATTTTGTTTTTGTATAGGTAGGTACCGTGCATACCTATATCCAAATGCACTTAATAAAAACGGTTATTTTAATACAGACACTCCCATTTTTTTATTTGTGTAGATATAGATTTTTAATTCTTTGAATTAGACGAGACAAAAATAAAAAGGTACAATTTATATGACACCACTTTGTATCACGTAGCGTGTCTCTATTTTTATTAATTATTATTTATGAATTCTATGGCTAGCTTTTGTATAATTTCTTCCTAAAATACAGCAACGGTTTAATTTAATTCCGACACCATCTTGATGGAGATTTTGAATAAAAAAATATTTAAATGGCAAAAAACTGTATTTTTTAATCTAGTTGTACATCTAACTGTACTAATAATTTAAGGCTATTTAACTAGGTGTATGTAAAATGTACCTAAATATAGATATATGGTTTCTGTCAGTACCTAACTATATACCTATTTGCATTTGAAAATTATTTTTGGAAAATATAAGTAAGTAGATTCTAATTTTAAATTTGGCATTAGTAAACCGAACTAGAATAATTTATTATCGTGCAGAAACGGTTATGTCGGAGTCGAACAGACTAAAACTGCATTCTGACTGGTTTTCCTAACGAATGATGTGCCAAATCAAAAGTGGGGTAGGTACTGTACATCGTTTCTTTAGGGCTACCGCACATTATGAGACAATAGTTGAACGTCCACATTTTAGAACCCATGACAAACTTAGCTCCTTTTGGATCTAGATAGCGTTATGTAGGTACCTCATATTCACCCATAGGTGGACTAACATCCAGATTATCATACACTTACTACCTTTACATAGGTATTTGCGGTAAAATAATAAGAAGTCCGCGCAACTCATTAGCGAGCCCGGATCCTTGTGCCCAAGTAAATTAGCTCAGCGGTTTCTGAGTAATTTGGACGATAAACATACATAATTTTTCACGTTAAAATGTTGATTTTATAAAAGGTGTGCGGTTTTTTATCGACTTAACAATGTGTTTTAAACGTTTTGGTAGGTACCATTGTTATTTTTTGTCGGTTTATGAATTTCATTTTCAATTTAATATTTTTACTTAGATAAGTAGGTAGGTAGGTATTATACTACATACAAAATGTCTATAGGTACTATTATGAAATTGTAAAGTAACTATGTCTGTGCATAGAATTTATTTAAAAATTATTTGGGTTCTGTTATTTTTTTCAAATTCTTGTCTGCTGGTGTGTTTGTGCGAGTGCGCGATGGACGTAAAGTAGGTTTTGCGTCCATCGCGCACAACCTGACAAGCACACATGCAGACAAGCAGAGCGGATTTTGATGCGGTTTTTCGAAAGGTCTTTGTTAGGCTTAAAATCTAACGTATGTTTGATCACAATCAGTTGAGTAGAGCCGGAGATTATTATAAGTAGTCAAAAAACGCGAAAACCGACATCCACGCGGGCGGAGCCGCGGGGATAGGTTAGTAGTTATTTCAGATTTTTAGATTCCATATCCTTCTGTGTACCCGCTGATTGACGAACGAAGTTCTGGCGAAAGCTTTCTCCTCAGGATCAGAAGTTCCAACGGTGAAGGACCACAAAAATTATACCATTCATCAATAACTTTTGAGCTAAAATATTTCGAAGTGTGTATTTCGCTGTAGGTATACTAAGTAGCAATGAACTTGACAATCCTTCGTTTCCATACAATACACTCATTTACAATTAAATAGAATTATTTTGTAAAGCAGGACGATGATTTTGGAAAATAAATACAATATTAAGATTTATGTGTAAAGTAGATATGCAGGTAGGTATAGTCAGTATCAAAAGTTGATAAACATTTTCAGATTTAAAAAATGTAATAGTTTGGTTCTAGGCAAGCGTGCTCCATCGTCGACCATATCGTCACTTATCATCAGGAGAGAGAGTGGGTAAATGGCCTTCTTGAAGAACCCCATAATTATCGTAGATGCTAGGGAAACAATAGCAGGGAGATCATTCCACAGCCTAAGCGTGCACAGAATGAAATTCCTCTCATACCTCACAGCACAGTGTAGGTACTTTATATTTATTATGTAGTTATAGAGGATTGTACCCTTATTGTAGCACTCTTTCTAAGAAACCAGTTATTATAACAGAGATAGCACTGTCAGAATGATATTAATACCAAAATCCACAGACTAAACACCGTGACAGCGGTAAATTTTAACCGAGGAATCACACGCACCGCCGAATATCCATAACGGCTATTATACCCGTCACAGATTTCTGAACGAACTGAAATGGCGCGCGACCAATCGGACGTTCAGATTTGAATATGGAATGTAAAACTGCGGCGACCTTCATAAATTTAGCCAATAAATGTCACATGAAAAATGGTAAAGTTTTTTTTTGTAAAAAGGGTGCCCGCTGCACTTGTCATTTAGTATTTATATCGTATAATAACAATGTGACATGTCAAAGTTTTGCGTGAAAAATTTATACATAAACATTCATTCCGAATTTTAACATCGACGCATTGACATCTGTATAATATTTTGAAAAATTGGTTGTAATAATTAATGTTGGTATTAAGATTTTCGAGTTTGGAAGCGAGTATGATGTATGTGAATACGTATGTTTGTTCTATAGATTAATTTCAGAGCATAGTGAGGGTATTCTCTGGACTTGAAAATAAACACAGATACATAAGTACATACTACCAGTGCGCTATAAGTTGAGACCTGACCGCTATGGCGCGTTATAGCGGTCAGGTCTCAACTTATAGCGCACATGTAGTACCTACATAATATTAATAATGCTCACGCATTTTTTGTGGGTAGGCAAAGGCAACAGCCCGCCATCCATCTGCTTCTATCCTTTACTTCACGTGATTCCTACACTTTAAAGTATAATTTAAAAAATAAACATCGATAGAAATTTCAGATAAACTTAAAGGAACTGTGTTAAACTTTACAAATATTACCGTTAATTAATCGATCTTTAATAACATCTGCTCTGTTAATGAAATCCTTTGGAAAAACGAATGCGATGACAAAACTTCGAGAATTTAGTGAAACACCAAAATATCCACAATTTTTGTATTCATATTTATTAATGTTAATGTTGACTTTTAAAGTTAATCATAATTAATTTATAAGTATTCGCAAAGACCATGATGCTGATAGTTATCATGGTCTTTGGTATTCGCACTAATACCTACTTAGTTAAGTCAGAGTGATAAAATCAGCACTGGCCACTAACATAAACATTGTTCGAAATTTAAAAGTATTAGGGTAACAAAAAAGTAGAAGACATCCAAAATATGAAAGAAAATCCAAACTTCAGAGCACGAGGCGTTGTTACGCAAAATGTTAAGAAATTCTTGGCTTGTTTGTTTTTTGTAGGAAAGCAACTTTTGCTGTGTCGTAAGGTACAGGTGGCAATTAAGGCCCACCTAAAAAAATATTGCTTTAAATCTGAGTATAATGTGTATAGGATGTCAAAAACATATTGTTTACATAGCTTGTACATTTTTCTATAATAAATGGTGTAAAACAATCAAGAAAAGCATATTTTTAGATGAGAAAATACACTATTTTAAAACCCTTCTCAGGGGCCTTATTATACTACGGTAGTATATTAAAGCCCATATAAAAATTTGCTTCATTTTTACAGTAAATCATCCTAAATTTACCTAGAAATGCGTTAAAATAAAAGTAAACACTTTTATTTTAGCTTATTTACTCATTTAATCATTTTCCTTTATTTATTAAACGTGGGCCTTATTGCCCTCTTCATATTAATCGTAGAAAATTTAGTTTCAAAGAACAAGGAGCTCTCTTTGGAGGCATTTAAATCAAAATCTGTAACAACGTTACACATATATTGTCAGTAAAATTCACATAGGATATTGACTTAGAACACAAATATTAAGAGGATAATAAGGCCCAAGTACCGTTATAATGGGCCTTATTAATCTCATGCCACGTTTTTACAAAATAACCTAATAAACCTAAAAAAATCTATCTCTGGCTAGGAAAAACCATACCCATTGTATTGTACAAGACATACTTACGATAATAAATACCGCGTTATTAGTCAATTTTTGAATTAAACGTAAAATAATTACAGTTTTTTGGTATGTAAAATTATAAAATTGCACAGTAGCCAGTCACTTCATCAACGCATCGCATGTCACTGGCACGATAGCGGCGCTAGCGACTGTGGACCAATATGGAAACATTCACACCGTCATTGTGCACGTGTGCGTAAACAGTGAAGTGTCATAAAAATGTTTTTTCTGCGAAATTCGAAATGTGGGCCTTATTACCCCCTGGGCCTTATTTACCTCAGGTACCTTATTTTTTCTGATTTTGAGTTTAACGTAGGTACAGACCTATAATGTCATTTGGCAAGAAATGTTTAGGGTTGTGGTTCATGTTAGAAGTTACGAATATGTAATCGCTACCGGGCAATATGCGATGTCGTCAAATACTACCGTGGAAGATAAGTAGGTTGCTAAAAGACTCCATTCCATACAATATAAGTACCTAATAGTTGTCAGTGACTTACTATCAGGAGAACATTAGGTATATCTACTTATGAAGTCCATCTTCACGTTAACCATAGCTAATACTTTCACGACTTCAGAACCGAAGAACTCATTTACCTAATATAGGTAGGTACACTTACTAAGTAAGCTTTTTATATTATCTATACCCCGATTTTTAATTCTAGGCAAGAAAATGACAAGTGCAACTGTCACTGATACAAAAAAGGGTGACCCGCTACAATAGTGATGTTCGGCAATCAATAGACTAGATACTTTAGTCATTCTTTATTTTTATCAGTGAATGAACCTCTTTGCAGTTCATGCTCGCCTAGTACATTACACGACGGAAATATTTTTATAGAATACTAACTGTGTCCCGCGGCTTCACCCGTGGCATACTTTGTCCCCGTGGCAGGACAGAAAGTATCATATGTCCTTCTCCTAGTTCTAAGCTACCTCCACATCAATTTTCAGCCAAATCGGTCCAGCAGTTTACGCGTGATGCCGTGACCAAGGGAAATAGGGATTCATTTTTTACCCGACTGCCAAGAAGTGTTATGTTTTTCGCGCGTATCTTGTATGTATATGTTTTTATTTATATAAACGCGCGAAAAAATTTATTTATATATTTAATAAAAGAATTATAATCTCGACTCACGACTAACTTATAATTGTAAAACTCGATTCAACCACATCACTATTTATTTGATACAAAAAACCTGCAACACTGGAAATGTTATTTTCTTGCCTAGAATTAAAAATCGTGGTACCTATAATAAGTAGCTACCTAATACTTATTTGCATCGCACCGACGCGACAGTCAGTGCTGACCACAGTGATTAGGTATGTGAAAGTGATACAATACGAATATTGTTCTGAATTACTTCTCTAGTACAGTCAGCGTCGAAAGTAGATGATCATTGCAAAAAATTCAAATCTAAAAATCCGAATGAAAATGGTTAGTTATATTTTAATCAATATTTTTAAACATGAAACTCACTAAGTACTTAACAGTGTTTTCATTAGGAAATATGAACGAGTTCGACGACGACGCGCGACGGCTCAAAAACGAAGTTTAAAAATCTGAAAATGATGATTTATTTTTGAACCTGACTATACGTAGTAAGTAGGTATGTAGGTATATATAAAACTCTATACACATAATATACCTAATTATCATGATCACACACTACACAATGGAAAAGTTAACAAAGTCGTGTAGGCATTTACTGGTAAATATTTTGAATATTTTCAAAACTTTCCAAAATAGGTAAGTATCTACTTAAAATTATCCACGCATTGATTTATAGGAAAATAAACAATTTAAAGGTTGTACTTATATAAAACTAGCTGTTGCCCGCGGCTCCGCCCGCGTGGATGTCGAAATCCGTTTCAAAAACTATCCTATCTCTCAAGTTGGATCGAACTGCACATGGTGTGCGAATTTTATTATAATCGGTTAAGTGGTTTAGGAGTCCATTGAGGACAAACATTGTGACACGAGATTTATATATATTAAGATTAGCAATATTTTACAGCTAACCACCATAGGTATATTGATTTAATTTAATTTAGAACGTGCAACCAGAAACTTATCATCATAACTCATGTGAAATCACTAATACAAAATAGAAAATCCTAATTAAAAATTACTAGTAGTACTAAAATAAATACCCCTATTACTAGCAGTATAAGTAAATTTCAATTAGGAGTTTTTGTTTTGTATGAGTGAACAGGTACTCAGAAGCACCTAGCTTGGTACTTGGATACTTAGGCACTAGGTACTCTAGGTATTAGGTACACTCGGTACCCGGTAATAACATATATGCTAATAAAACTTTATTCAGCCTAAGCTTTATCGCTCGTAAAACACAATTCCATTATGTTGGTACCTGTTCAGTGCTACCAACTTTATGATGAAATGAACTATTGAGTACTTATGTGCCGCGTATATAACCTCTTTAGCTGTTTTCTAGCGAGTACAATTTTGTACGTAAATTAATGTTTATAAAAGTTTATTATACGCTGGCATTTGCTTTTAGTTTAGTGTTGAGTAAAAGAAAATGGTGTGAAAGGTATGGTGGGTCAGTCTTTAACTCATGGGTTGTAGTCGGTAAAGCTTTGCAAGAAAATTCTTTATCGTTTGTTTGTTATGGTCGTTTTAAAACATTCTCATTACATAAGCCTTTCATATATTATTATAATATGGGGGAATGAGGAGAAATATTTTGAATGCCTATTTACTTATAGAAATAAGACTTAATGATGTTTTGGAATGGCTTTATGCTGGTAGAGGTACCTGCATGTTTAATGTTGAAAGTTTACATTTCTATCTACTCATCTCTACAGACCTCCTATAACGCCCCTTCAGTATGGCACCCATAGACACATCTTGTTTTCTCTCGACCAATAATTTTATTATTGAATGATGAACTCGCAGAATAAGTAACGAGGTGAGGTTTATGTAAAGACATGTCCTACGCCATGCTATTGGGCTGCTAGGGATGAAATTTCCAAAAAGATATTCTTTTGGCGATTCAAATCTAGTCTCGATCCTAGACTGATGTTTCCACTTATTTGTATTCTGAAATTAAGCACTTTTTCGTGCGGAAATCCCCACGGATACCATCTCCGTTACAAGAATTAGCCCTCTGAACGTAATATATCTAAACTCAACAATTCCAGTTCAAGTTAATATGTACCTATGTGGTTTTTATTATTTTATTATTATAATAGTTGCCGGGTTATTTACCATGTATGTGGTTTTTGTAGGACGCGGGGAGGCAGGCGGCGCGATGGCGTGCGCCGGCTGCGAGAAGCCGATCCTCGATAAGTTCCTGCTGCATGTCCTGGAGAGAGCGTGGCATGCAGCGTGCGTCCGCTGCGCCGACTGCCGCGCGCCTCTCGCAGACAAGTGCTATTCCAGGGACAACAAACTGTTTTGCAGGAATGATTTCTTTAGGTAAGTCTCTTACTCTCTCTCGTTATATATTTATAATTTATAATAATATAATAAAAGTTAATGCCCGCGGCTCCGCCCGCGTGAATGTTTTCGCGGTTTTTGACTATAATCTACGGTTCTATCCAATCGATTGTAATCTAACATGCGTAAGACTTTAAGTCTGACCAAGGCCTTTCAAACAACAATCGGCGAACATACCAACATAAAAAATATTCCGACGAATTGAGAATCTCCTCCTTTTTTGAAGGCGGTTAAAAAAACGCATCACGCGCGAGTGGTACCGCGGGCGTTGCTATCCTAACCAAAGAGCAAAATATTTTACGTTGGTAATATTGTGTAGGCATGTTTCAATGTTTAAAACAAGTACCTACTTATAATATTGTAAGTTGTTCATCGTTATAAGCATTAGGTATGTATTTTGTTATTAGGTTTAGAATGGCACACTGTTTTCAAGGTTTAGTATTAGACATAGGTTCAGTAGAATCAGCATTGTTAGCAGTTCCGATAATAATAGATAATTTTGTATAGACACGAGTTATTCTAATATTTACGAGCATCGAAAGTTTTTGCATCCATTGCGAACAAAGAAACATAAAGACAAGAATTCCAAAAAAATGTTTCATACCTCGACGTTACCTGATATTACCTGATATCCACTATGTTTTTTGTATTTTAATGCTGCAGTAGTATTTGCAAAAGCGGATCTATCCTATTACTTAGTTACCTAGATCCAAAAACCATTAACATATAAGTATATCTTAGACAGACAATTACCTACATGAATAACAACAGATCTCATCAATTATGTCATCAGCCATCGTAAATCGACTGTAGGTACAATTATGTCTAGGTACTTGTTGAGCATCATGTCTACACTATGACGTAACCTTTGGCAGAGTGCATTATATCCCCAGTGTTGCAAGCATCTAAAATGTTTATACATCCAAGAATCTTGATAGATACTTAATTCTTCTTCTTTAATAAACGTTTATATATTATAGGTACTGTGTTATTTTATATACATGTATGTATGTATTGTGATAATATATTATATTATCATTTCAGCATTGTTGTATACTTGGCTCTGCCCTCTGTCTCTATTTTATTCTCTCGATAACTCTAAGACTTGCTGGAAGAAAACTCAACATTGAGTTAACCTCGCCTTTGTACCTAAATATCCTTTTGTTTTTGTATAAAAAAATTATGTGCACAATATAGAATATGAATATGAAATATTAGTAAAAAAGAGAGTTAGTTAGATGAAAAATCTCAACAAGTTATTAGAACTGAATTATCTCCAGGACAGGAATTATATACAGGAGGTAGGACACGACGATATCTCCCGTCCGAAATGAGCTGTCCGACTGGGGTAGTACCTCCGCCCTACAGAACACCGCGGCCATAATAACCATCGAGTTGTGTTCCCGCCGGTAAGTAGGGTAGCCAGAGCTCAATTTACCCCTCCTCCTCCCATCCCTTCCTAGCCTCCCCACTCCTTCCCAGCCCTCCCCCATTACCTTCAGGGTAGGCAGCGCGTGTGTGACACCCTTAGTGTTGCACACGTTCATAGGCCACGGTGACCGCTTCCCATCAGGTGGGCCGTGTGCTTGTCTGCCACCTAAGTAGTATAAAAAAAAAAAGTTTTTAAGTCGGTTAGGTACCTACACTAAAACTGAAAGTAAAAAATACTGCGACAAGCATCAAAATCGCAGAACCAAACACAAGATAATCACAGATAAACATACATGTCAAACAATGAACCTTCTTTTGAAGTTGGTTAAAAATTAATGAATTTTCAGTAGGTTAAAAAATTTTACAAGGTGTTGCAATCTTCTAAAAAAATTATGAATTAGAAAATATCAGGGGAAAAATCTGAGAATTCTGTAGCTATACGAGTAGATTTGAATACAAATTAAAAACAATGGGTGGTTTCATAATGAACTTTGGTACCTACTGCTGAGAAACTACTACATTGTCAAAAAGGCAACTTTGCCAGATTATACTAGACTAATTAATTTTTTGTCCAGGAAAACTTTATTCTTAATTTTTATCACACACAATAAAACAGACAAATTTTATTACACAAGATATACAATAAAATGTACAAAGGTGAGCTTAACTACACGAGTTCTCTACCAGCAAACCTTTGAACAGTAGAGGCAGAAAAAGTTAAACTTCCTTCCTTCTGATATCAAATTAAAGATTTTTAATAAATTTTAGATGTTTTCGCATGTATGTATGTTGAAAAAATTACGAAATATTAATCATAGATAATTATTATCTATCCATGGATACCACACTCAAACTTTTTATATTCAACATGCTAGTGAAAGTAACATTTCAATCTATAGTATAATATATGAAAACGGTATCATACCAACCATAAATCATAATTGTTTTTTTCTACTCACAAACCAGTTTCGATAAGTCATGGTTTGTATCAAATTCACTAATTCATTATAATGTCAACAAGTAAAGAATGAATTTCCATATTGCAATAAATTCTTTAAGATTTTTAAGGTGAAATAAAACATTTTGTTTTTGAAATATGTATAAAGTCTGCAGGAACTTACATAAGTACATAATATTGTTTCATTAGGCTGACAAAATATTGAACCCTTGAAGTACTTAGCCATCATTTCAAAGCAAAAAAAAAAACAACGTTCGGTTCCCAAACAAAAAATGCAATTCCAAGGCCACATTTCACGATATTTTTTTCCCAACTTCTGAATTCAAAATAGACCATAAACAAAATGACTAAATTATCATGGCGCCAAAAAATTTTAAATCGAATAAAAAAGTAATTTTGTCGCAGGTCAGGTAAAAGCGGAAAACGGTTCACTTACGACTTCCGTTGACTTGATGGTTTAATTCGCCACCAACCTCTTAGGGTTCCGTGGGAAGATGATACAGAATGATTAGCCACAGATATGTTTATGGAAATTATGTACTTTTTTCAATTTGTCTTTAAACGTGTGACAGATGTTGATGATTTGTGTTAATTACAACACCCAAGTTGCATTGTCTTACTCTAATGACTTGTCTGATTCTAATGTCTTGTTTTAATTTACAAACTGGGAAAGCTGGATATTTATTAAATACTAGTATAGGCCAGTCAATTTTCACGTTATTTGACTATATCTCCGGTTCCACTCAAACCACAATAATAGTATAGAAATATTTTTTGTGAATAATTCACAATAACTGTTTTCCCTTTATGATAGTTTAATACCATACAATTTTTTGAGACATTTCAACTTCCTAAATATAAGTGATGTCATTTCCGTTGTTTGACACCCCGCCATTATTACATTAGTTTTGAATCGACACTCCAAATGTTTACCTACTGAAGTTATTTGGTTATTTGTGAAGGTAACAAATTAGGGGAATATCAAACGGCTTAATATAATATTTTATTCTTCGAAGTTTATGTGTGAAACTATGTAAGTATATAAAATTAATGACCAAAAATGATCTACCTACTTAGTTTACCTATTGACTCAATAGTGTTAAACACGGGTGTACCTATGATACTCCACTAAGTCGTTTGGGATCTAAGGTAACATCATCTTCAAGCCAGTTCAACTGATGATTGCTGCTCTGATGGAGGTTTTCTTCTTGCGATTGGATGGTGAGACGTTAGTCACTCCCTTAACTGGAAATGTCGAACAGAACAGCGGATCCTGAGCTCCAAAGTGTAGCCTTGGCGGTCGGATGAAGATGGATTTTAAACATTATAAAGACAAAACAAAACAATTCTGCCTCAAACATAAAATCTTCGAACAACCTTTAGTGTCAAGTGATAAGAATACGATGTTTTTAAATGTCATTTGCGAAAACGACATCGTAAAATGCCTGCAAGAGCACCGATTGTAACCCCAAAACACCTGTCAGACTCCAATTTTAACGTCGCGGCGTCGCTCGCCCATAGAGTAAATCATTCTTAGCTCGAATTGTCATAAATATAATACGAAAGACCGAAAGGGTTCACCTCGAGGCTATGGCAAACTCGACTAAGGCACAGAACATAAAACATTTAGCCTGACGTGTATACAATTTAAAAAATTAAGCCCTGAATGTTTCGACAGATAGATGCACATAAATATTGATGTACCTACATCAATATTAAATGGGTACCTATTCAATTACAAATTAGTTTCCTCTGTGTCAAGTATTTTTTTTATTTTGACAAGAGGCTAATAGTTTAGGTCATACCTGAGTATACCTTTGAACATATTATTGCTACGAGTATTTCCTTTCATATTTACGTAGTGAATACTTACAGTTTAAAAACAAAACAAGAGTCTTTCTCTAGTCTTGAAAAGTGCCAATAAATGTATGCGTTTGCCAAGTCTGTTTGAGATATTTACCAACCAAAGATTGACAAACATGGCATTGCTTTAAAACTATTTGAAGCATTGAGAGCGAAGCGGGCGTCAAAAGCATTTGATTAGGCCGTCAAACTGAGGGCCACCATTGTAGCATTACCGGTGAATGTAATGGTGATGGTGGTCCACTCCTGTGACTTTACCTTTAGATAGATAGATAGGTACTCTTTATTACACATCAAACAGGATATTATTCTCAAGTTAACTTTAGCTTACCATCAGGTTAGGTGAAGTCATGTTGACGTGTCCAAATTAAAAAATCACCTCAATAATCATCTTTATGTATGGAAATGCACGTTTTGTCTCCGTGTATCGTATGTTGATCTAACTGTAGGTAATCTGCATAACTTGACTTGTACACAATAAGCAGCTTATTTTGTTAGCGGATACGCTTTTAGTCTAATAAATGTAACTAAGCCTTAATCAGAGACGGATTAAATACGACTCAAATGAATTTAATCCGCCTAATAAGTCTATAAAGTTGTTAGAAGTATTTTACTGGCATTAGAGGTTCTTTACAAAAATAACAGGAGGTGGGAACCTACCTAGTCAATCGTAACAGATCACTCTTATGTTTTAAAACATAATATTATGTAGGACCTACTCGTAGATAGGTATGTTAATTCAGTAATATCAGGCATAATATCCTTGATTCTTTTCCTTTAATTTCTTTTAAATCAAAGACTATTTGGTTGGCTATTTTTAATAAATTTCATTTAAATTCTCTGATTCATAAATATACCAAATAATGTCGAAAGTTCGTACATCGCACCCAAGGATATTATAACCAAGGAAATTTCTAATGTTCTTGATCGCACCTCTCACCTTGTTCAAATTTCGAATCTTTTTTTTTCTCGAAATGGCGTCAACAGTTTTAAGATATGACATGGCTCGATGCCAGCTTCAAACAGCCAAACCGAGCTTATGTTTTATTCATGCGGCCTCCATCGTTTATGCAAATCGACTTGGTAATAATTCAATGTGATGATAAAATAATAATAAAAACAACATTGCAGCAAATTTCTTGTTCGCAATAAAGTTTGAATGTAAACTGCAGATTAACCTGATTGCACCAGTGTCTGTGATGTGATCATTGAATAAAAAGTTGCCAACCAAACAAAAACAAAAATTTCAAAAAAAGAATTCATTCATGTTATTTTTTTTAAAGATGATTCACAAATTAAAATCGTCGGAGTTTGATTAGGTATTGGTGTAGTAGGTGCTTACCTACTTAGGCGCAAATCATACGCAAAATGACGTGAAACAGACCTAATCAAAGCAAAATTGCATGACAATGTATCGATACAAATTTGTTTTGCGATCGCGTTGATACGTAAGAATTTGCTTTAATTATAAGTACCTAATTTTCTATATACCTAATTCACGCCTTATACTCGGAAAATGCAACACGCAATACGTTAAAGATAACGTACCTAGGTGAGAACTGAGAACCTACATACCTAGTAATAGAAGTCTTATAACTTAAATCAAAGATGGTTGACGTGGAGACGACGACCATGTCAAGTGACAACTTAAATAATAAAATGAGTCGTAATTTCTTGTCATTACCTCAAGAAATTATGGCTAGATATTTTTAGCCACTCCCCGATAGCAAGAATGATTCTTTATTCTCTTTAGACACCTCCAGACCATTTTCGGCAACATAAAAATATCTTTATAGAGATTCAACAAAAGATATCAATGAATGTCACGCGAATGACAGAACTGGATTTTTGATGATAGGTGAAAACTGTAATTATTTTTGAACGTACCTAAGTGTCAATAACGCAGTTTTGAAAAAAAAAGTAAATTAATGCGCTTGTTTTGTTTGCTTTGACGTTTTCACTTTTCAGTCAGTTAGTTTTTCGGCGTATCTTTTGATTACCAAAGAGAGTTATTGGAGAAATGGCAAGGGGGTAGAGGGTTCACCATTTATGTATTCTCTCTCGGAACTGTAAAATAGTTTAGCTTATAGGTACCTACCTCTGCTTGTCTAAGTCATAACATGGATCGGCAAGAGACTGGAACGGTGGTTTTATAGGGTTCTGAGGACATTATGGCGGGAAGGACAGACCGTCATCCAATTACCTAATGGGTTCAAAAGAAAAAGTAGACTGTCATTTGTTTATCAACATTGGCGGCTAAAACCTTTCAAGACCTAGGTAGTGAGCACTTTGCGGTAAACGCAGCGAGTGTGTTGGGCACTTTTGCACAGGGAATGGTCAAGGGTGGGATTTTTTTACTAGTTGGTAACGATTGTGTGACTTACATAATTTTTTACGTATTTAAATGTAATAAAAAAATACTTATTTTGGTAATTAATTTATTTTACTTACGTTTAAAATTAACGATATTAACGTTTTATGATCTAAGATATTAACTTTTCAAATCACTTTTGAGTATTCATGTTTCAACTTAATAAGTGTGATCAATTTTATTTATTTATGACCATTTTAATTTGACATCAAGTGTTTTGACAACTTCGTTTGTAGAATTTGGATAATAGCTGTCAAATCCTCCTCCAAGACCTTTACTCTACGTAGAGGTAACAGAATAGGTACACCCTTTTATATCCATATTTTTTTCGTGCGGAAATCCCCACGAATGCCACTCCGGTTATGTCGGATTTGAACCGACTAAAACTGCACGCCATCTCGTGTCTTCTAGCGCTAGGACAAGTATAAAGTTACCCAAAAGGTATTTCCCTCGCACCCCAGCAACCTTTTATGTACAGATTTTGCTTAAAATAAATTACTATTATTACCGATATTACGTACCTAAATATCCTAGGCACCAAGCGCAGCGATAAATAAAAAACAACCGTAATTGCGTTATTGAATGAGGCTGACCACAAACGGTACCGCGGGATTAACATTAACTAAATGTTCCGAGTAAGGTCCGCTAGCCCACTTAGTCTGACTAAAATATCATAAAATATGAATTAAAGTCGTTCGCAAGAACTTAAATCTATCAAAAGCAGTAATTTACATTCATTAGAGCGCTACTAGACGACCAACTTTTTTTTTATAATCGCTCAGTGAACTCGTTGGCATGGACGTTTAGAGATATCTGTGGTAAAAAAACTTAATTTGAGGAAAAGGTTACGAGTTTAATTGGTCGGAACTTGGGTAGTAGGTATCTTTAACCAATTTATAAAAAAGGAGGTTCTAAATATGGATAGATTTTATTACGTTTTCTTACCCTAAGATTCAGGCATTCATTAACTGATTTGGAAAACTTTTCGTAACTTTAAATCATATTTATGTGACTCAAATATGCATAATTGAATGAGATTTTATATTGTATCAAGCTCACACCATTATACTTATCCCTAAAAGGGTAGGCAGATAAATATTTTAATACCCACATTTCGTCAACTATGTCTATCGCCTCTATAGGTGATAAAGTTAGAGTTAAGCCTATTGCCATCAACTGGCTATCTTTACTGTCTGATGGAGAACAGCTCATAATATCAAATATAAACCATACAAATATCTCACAAACTAAATACTCTCACAGCACATCAAAATCAATTTAGCCGTTTAGGAGCTCGATTACTAGATAACTTTCCCTTTGAATCCCTTCATAATTATGTTCGGAGTGAGTTCACGTAGATTGTGTAATGTCCAGGATTCGAACTTGGGATCTCTCTATCGAAAACCTGACTCCTTAACCACTAAGCATGAATAGAAAGCTCATTTCACCGTTTTTTTTTACAAATTCATGTAAAGATTATAAAAAGTAATAAAACGGTAAATTTGAATAGGGAATATTTTTTCGTAGATCTCTTAAAGTTGACCGGCTTTCGGACTAAGATCATCAATCATAATAATTTGCATAACAATAATATTTATGTCACCAGTAGGTATACCTACTAAAAATAATATTATTATTTTGAGGTCTTAAGCGAGAGCACACTATAGGAAACACTACTTCATAAATACCAGCTATCGAGTAACCAGAGGGCTAATTCTCATAATAAAAAGAAATCAGTCAAGTCCCGATCTCATGTCGATCTTCCTAACGTCAAAAATGGTATGCTATTGTATGACACTGAATTTAGTAAGTATATTTATGTTTTTTTGAGAATTACCGATTGGTCAGATAGCAGTTGCTCCAGTGGGGAAAAAATATACGAATGGGAAATATGTGAGAATGGACCCCGGGAAATTAGTTTATTTCAATTTCAATATACGTGTAAAGTAAACTTTCGAGAGTACCTATCACCCATAAAATTCTTAATAAGTATCATCCAAATAAAATATTCATAGGTTTGTTCGGTGTCAATCGTATATTGTTTCCCAACATAAATATTACAATGTTCTACGTATAAGGAGTTTATGAATCATAATACAATAGACTTTACGAAACCAAAATAGAAATGAAACATCTCTTTTACCTTCACTGAGAGTAGTTTGACCTCGTGGCTACTCATAACATCTAATGTGCAACTATCCTATGATAAATCGATTCATTGATGTTACAGCTTATAAAGTTACAACAGGCGATAGGACGGCTATGAATATTGAGCGCTAAATCTTTGAATAACTTAGCATAATTTGTATTTTGGTATAACCAAACAAGGAAAGGAATGAACCGCGATTGGAGGAAGTATAACGGTATATCCAGTTCGTATTTCTAACCCTCTAACTGGGGAACTACGTCTACTAAATCAAAGTTATATTTGGAATCATACGGGGCCTCATTAAGACGTTTGTGGACTAGCCAACCTCACCTACTAGGTTTCCTCTTGGTGCAGGGTTTCCTCTCTCTCGTACTTAGTAGGGAGGTTGTATGGCTACAGGCTGTTAAGTAATCTTACCTGCTAGGCCTCTTTTGGGTAGACAATAGACCAATAACTTCCATGTTTATTACCAGACTGGCTTTACGAAAAAAAATCGCGAAAGACGGACTACTTTTGTAGCTACATTTTTAAAAGGTGCGCTATTGCTATGCATGTAGGTATCAAAATTCATTAACTCATTTTTCTAGTTTTTGCGTCTCATTCCAAATTCGGTATTCAAAATTTATTCTCACCACACCCTGAAACTGGAACTTAATTTTTTTCTGAACAGCTTGTTCATTTAGTTACACTGTTGCCATAATCAAATGCATTGGTATCCATAATGTGATCGGCTAGAATTAGTCTAACCCACTAATTTGTAATTAGTGGGTTTGACTAATGATAGGAACGGTATCAATTAGAACTAAATTATGTCACCAAGTTTTCGTCAAAGTTCATTGTTTAGAATATGACGACCCAGTTAACTTAGAAGAATACATTTACTAATCTATTTATTATAAAGAACAGTGACATTCTCTTCACTGTGGAATAACTTTAATCTATATTTCCTCGGTTTGGCTAGGTCTTAACATTCCGAAGTACATAATGAAACTTCTTCTAAGTAGTTCTATCAGATTTGGATCTCTGTAATCTATACATATAATAAAATGGTAGGAAAGTCAAAACTGTACATTGAATATTTTTTTAAAAGAATACTTGGGGTGTGATCTACAATCGATACCGAAGCCAAAAATATAGTTTTTAGAATCTTTGTCTGTTTGTCTGTTTGTCTGTTTGTCTGTTTGTCTGTTTGTCTGTTTGTCTGTATGTATGTCCGGGATAAACTCAAAAAGTACTGCATGGATTTACTTCAAATTTGGCAAGAATATTATTAGGAAGTCGGGTCAACACATAGGCTACTTATTATCACGCTCTCACCTACGGGGAACGAGCAGTGAACGTTTATATCTTCAACGCATTCTGTAACAACGTGTAATATAAAGACGCATATTTGAATGGTGTTATTATGTTAAATATGCTATAAGCTAGCTTCACACTATAAGTAACTTGACCGATTAATTATACAATACAAAACAAACTTAATTTTGCGGTTCAATCCGTAGACCCGATTACTGTACCAACCGCAAATAATAAGTTTGTCGTAGGTTACGTCAATAAAACTGTAGAGAGGTAAATTCTGTACATTGAAATATTTACAAAATAACTATTCGGGGATGATTGGTGATCAATACCAATGGTAAAAATGCAATCAGTAATTTTTTTGTCTTTCTGTCTGTCTGTCTATCTGTGTACGCATAGATAAAAAACTACTGGAGGGATTTTGATCAAACTTGGTACTATTTATTATAGTTCAAACTTCTGAACAACATAATAATATCAACCCATTTATGTCCCCCTGCTTGGCACGGGTCTCCTCTACAATAACGACAGAGCTGAGAGGGTTTAGACCTTAATCCACACATGCTGGCCTAATGGGGTTTGGTGGATCGAACATGTCCTTAGAATTTTTTCTAGGACATGTGGTTTCCTCACGATGTTTTTTATGTTATGTCGGACTTTTACCGACTAAAACCGCACGCCATCTAGGGTCTTCTGACGCCAGGGTTTAAGATGGCCCATAGAGCATTTCCCTCGCACCCCGACTTGACCCGGGCCATCTCCGGATTCGAGATGGCCCCGTCGGGCTTGGCATCCACAGTGTTCCCGTCATGCCCCCGGAATAGAACGGGGGGGGAGGGGCGCTTTCACGAGTCGCCGCCTCGGCCTGTTTCTGTTAGGGTGACAGGCGGCTCCGACAGAGGTCGTTAGACCTCCGACGCCTTCGTCGCCGCCGTCCGGGAGAGCTCTGTGCAGCCTTTCCCGAACCCTTTCCGCCGCCTCTTACTAGAGCATCACTTGCTCGCAGAAGGAGGCGGCGGCCGACCACGCTTCCGCACTTTGCACCATCGCTGCGATCAACACCGGCAGTGTGAGGACTGCCACCCCGAGGGCTGCCAGGAGGCCTGTCTCGGCACCTCCCACGCCGGACACTTGACCAGCGTGTGCAGCCCTGAGCGTCGGCTCCTTCCGAATCAGACACAAGTGATCCCCGAAGCACTTACCAGAGATCACCTGCGTCAGCCGGTACGAGGTGCCCCCGTGAGGCCTTCATGACGGGTCTTACCGCCGCTATAACGGCGTGCCCCGCGCTTGGTTTTTTTTTTATAGTCGATAGGCTCGTGTTTGCCCAAGTCGGTCCTTCCACTCCACCACGGTATCCTGGCGGAGCTGGGCGTGGACGGCCTCGATTACTCGAAGCTCCGGGTCCAGTCCCCGCTCCCGCGCCTCCTTTCGCCACCAATATATGCATAACGCGCTGCGGCGCTCCCAATGTATGTACATACACCTGTTACGGCTATTCAGGGCCTCCGCCCAGATCGGGCACGCCGCCGTAAAGGGCCATGGACCGCACGATCCCCGCGTAGAGCCTCCTGCAGGAGTCATCCGGCCCCCTCATGTTGGGCAACAGTCGCGTCAGAACGTTGGCCCCCTTACACCCTGGCTTCAGAAGACCCTAGACGGCGTACGGTTTTAGTTAGTAAGAGTCCGACATAACCTGCCCCGCTGGCCGCAGGGTAGGTATCCATAAGGATTTCCGCACGGAAAAAAAGGCTATTCCTTATATAAGCTAATACCCGCGACACCGCCCGCGCGTCAAGGTTTAAGGTAGGTCATCATTTTTTGGTTATATCTCCAGTTCTACTTAGCCAATTACAACCAAACATAGGGGAAAATTTTAAGTCTAAGCAAGAACTTTCTAATAAAAAAAACCTCATCAAAATACATTTAGTAGTTTTACGTCCATCGCGATTATCGGCTTTTGATGGGGTCTTTTTAATAGGAAGGTATTGGTTAGACGAGTGGAGTGAAGAGTAGAGTGGAGAGTGGAGAGTGGAGGAGTGAGTGGCGTGGAGAAGTTGTTTTATTAAAATAGACTTGATGGCGATACCTACCTCCACGCGGGCGAAGCCGCGGGCGGAAGCTAGTAATAAGTAAATGAGTAGCGATGAGCCACTATTGGCTCCAATCAGAGGCACAGAGACCCGTAATGTTCTTTTGTAATTGGTTACCCATCTATGAACAGGTTTGAGGCAATGTTGCCGATTTGCGTCGATTACTTGATCCGTGCGATCGCCACTGCGTCGCGGCCCTCTGAATAACATTTTCTAAGATTAGGTAAATGTTGCCGTAACAAAAAATCCCTAACTCACATTTCGAATTTAGAACTTTTTTTTATATTTTTTTTTTATCAGAGGTAACTGTACCTAATAGTAAAAATCGACTAAACTTTTGTCTAATAATGTATAGCACTAACCGTTGCCCGTAACTCCACCACTCCATTCATGGGGTGACAGAGTAATAATCATCCATTCCAAAGTTTTGCATTTATTTGCAGGAGTAGGTACTTATAACGATTTAGATTTTTATTTTATTTTCTTTTTCAGGAGATACGGAACAAAATGCAGTGGCTGTGGTCACGGCATCTCACCATCAGATCTCGTACGAAAAGCACGTGAAAAGGTTTTCCATCTAAACTGTTTCACGTGTCTCGTATGTAGAAAACAACTCTCCACAGGCGAAGAGTTGTACGTGTTGGATGACAACAAGTTTATATGCAAAGAGGATTATCTCGCTGGGAAGGCGCCGACACAGCATTGTAAGTTTTTTTATCTCCAATTTATGGCTTGTAACCTCTTTATACCTTCTTAGTATTTCGTCAAATATATTTAAAGATTTTTATTGAACATGAATCGATAAGTAAAATATTTTATTAACATGTTATCTGTGATGCCGCCGTGATTACGAGATATTGGTACGTCTCTGAACGCATTCATTGACGAATGGTCTGCAATTAAAATGTGAAAGTTGGTAGCACTTGTTTGAGTTTGATTCAGAGCTTAATTTATCGATATGTTCGCGTTCGATTGACTCTGGTTGTGAAAGGAATCGGTACAGAACATGTGGCGACATATTGTTCTTGGGTCAATGTCACAAACTGCAAAAATAAAATTAAACGTCAACTACATCGAAATTGTTCTATTCTTATCTACAAACAAAACTAAACACAGTTTACGTAAGTTCAATCAAACAGCGACACACGCCCGTCACGTTGCAATCTGTCCCAATGTTACTATATGAAAAAATAAATGAGGTCTTTTATTGTCCTCACTCGTTCTCGGACCCAATCGATGCAGAATAATTACTTTTCTAAAACACGACCACGTCTCCTTCAATTTACGAACGTGACATGTGAGAATTGCATTCTCAATTTAAAATGCGTTTTTTATTGTTTAAGAACGTATCACGGCAACAATAAAACTCGGAGCACCCATTTTGAAATCGGATTTTTCGATCAATACGAACCGTAACCGAATCCAACGAAAAAAAAAACAAAAAGTCGAAGGCGTCGTACAAAAAGCCAACCGCATTACACATTAGCCACGTCTCCACGCGGGTGCTGTAGACATCTTTTTTACAACTTTTTTATTTACCGCTTTGTCGAAGGCAACACCTTGACGTGAGGATGAAAAAACTGACGGATTGTACTCAAGATGTTATCGTGAGGTACTGATCATTGAAATACATTGTATACCTACAAGTAGGTACAAATATTTTGACTACTACCCCTAAAAAACAAAAGCGGTAATACAAAATGAAGTTGACAGAATGGTGTCGATTTAACTTCTAAGTATAATATCGGAGAGCTATCCGGTATTTCTGGTTTTATTGAGTTAATCAACACACGTTATGTTATGTTAATATTAAGTATTCAGTTTTGCTACCGTACCATGTACTTTTGAATGTGAATTCTGTATCTAAGTTATCTTTTGCGTTAACTAAAAGTACAAGATGTCTTAATAATTCTATTGCCCTGACAATAAGTCACTTATTGTTCCTACTGACATAGATACCCACATAACATAAAGACACAGGCATTTCCGTAGTGATAGACAGAGGTGTATTTATTACTCGTATGAAAGATTAAATAATGGTGAAAGAAGCTCGTGAGGCGGAAAAGTATATTACAAGCAATAGCGGGTTTTCTCTACCTACCTCAGAAGGGGTAGGTACAATTTTCTATTTTTCAGTTGGTAACATAAAAAGCGCAACAAGAAAACAAACTTAACTTATTTTGTTTTCAAAATTGTAAAAAAAAATAGCTTGCCCACGAAACACCTAGTCTATGAAAAAATTAAAAAAGTATAGAAACCTAGCGAATCAGAGAAGTACTTACTAGTTTGTAATACGAGTAACCTACCTAAATAGTAAAACACTCCGTGTGTGGGTGAAACAATCACCCAGAACATGTGGCCGCCGCCGGCGTCACTCATGTTTGCACACCATAATTGTGTTTATATATTGTTAGCGCAGAATAATGCCAGCAAATAAACTCGGAATAACTTAGCCGATCACTTTGAAATAGAGTAGTATAGAAAATACTTTATAGTAAACCAAATTGAAAGAATAAAGAGCGGTCTTATTACTTAAAGCACAGCTCTACCATCATATAATTAATACCTACATTACTACCACGCATTTAGCAAAATAATTGCTCTACCTGGTGTTTGCTATGAAAGCATTGCACTACTGCTTATTTGCTGTAAATTCATTCCTCTATCATCTACTTTTTCGAAAACGCAATGCTCAACCACCTATTTATACAATGTTTTAACATCTATTTGCTGGAAAAATCATTGTTCTACCGGTAGGTATGTTTATAGGTTACCACCTATTTGCTGGGTAAACATTGCTCTACCATCTATGGCAAACGAATAGGAGTTCAACATAATAGCTCTATCACTTTTTGTTCTACCATAATGCATGTTACTTTTTACTTTTAAGTATAAAAATGACATATGAGGGTGAACAGAAAATACTTGAAATAAGTGCGTACTTATGAGCACCTTCAGGCATAACGTAGACCGATGAACGCGTTACGGAGTCATTTCGACAGAAATAATTATAAAACAGTAGCGAAGCCTTTGGGCATTTTTTTATGGTTTATCGTTTTATGGTTTATCGTTACTTCGAATTTTTTTAGATAAAATATGTATGAAGATAAGTAGATACCATAATGAAATATCTACGGAATAAATTATGAGTGTCTAGAATGGTACTTATCGGATAAATTTTCCTTAGGTAAAAATGGGTAAAATCATGACTATTAAATAAATATCAGATAACCTTTTTCTTTATGCAATATTTTTTCGAAATTGGAATAAAATTGCGTTATCTCATAGTTTTTCATTACTTAACAAAATGCACATTTATTTAGGTATATCTTATTAAAATCTAAATTTAATAGGTCGCCAAATGGAATGAAGTTTCGAAATTCAAATGAAATCACAAAGTAAGCTTATTCAGAATTTGCCATAGAATCGATATCAATAATATGGATAACTCTATCACTTCTCTATGGTATAACCCGTTATCACAAAGACGCAATCTTTTTCTACTGTTGATAGGTGTAATGTAGCGAACTAAAGAGAGCTGATGAAATGACCCCGACAGCTTTGACCCTTGACCCCAGAATCGTTAAGTCTTTGAATTTGATCTCGCGCTGCAAATTTAGAACAGAATTTATACGCGTATTGATACAGGTTTTGTTTTTTGTTGATTTATAACTTGATATCGTGTTCATCATGACCTGAGAGTAGTGTATAGTACCTATAAATATAGTCAGCATCAAAAGTAGATGATTATTTTCAGATTATGAACATTTGTTTTTAAAGATAATAAACAATTTATGTTTCTTAGTGAAAATGCTGTTTAATTACTAATTATTGATAAGACGTAATTCATGAATTATTGTTATGCAGATTTCTCTTTTTCTACTCTAAAATGTTCATCTACATTTGAAGCTTACTGTACCTTCGTACATAACTGTTATAATCGTTAATAAAAGTTAATATTACAATTTTTTGTTTAAAGAATTTGGTACACGGTTACTTTAAAGTTAGCCATTTGTTATCATACTTAACCACGCTATATCGCGTTTAGTTAGTGATTTATATAATAGTACCAAACAAAAATGGTACTGCTTTTAAAAATACGTTAACATTACCTATGTAACTCTAGCACTGTTCCATACCACGCATATGCACAAATACTGTCAAAATAGTATAGTACCTATCACATTCCAAGTCAAAAAATACAAAGAAATTTACAGTAATGAAAAAAAAGAAACAACATTTCAAACAAAAAAATCGACTTCAACGGACCAAATTAAATAGGACCACACGAGAAGCACCAACTATCAAATAAAAACATAATCATCAGAATCGGTACACCCAGTCGAAAGTTCTGAGGTAGGTAGGTACCTAACAAACATAAAAAAATACAGTCGAATTGCGAACCTCCTCCTTTTTGAAGTTGGTTAAAAATAGTGTTCAACAACTTTAAGGGGTTGGGATCAAATTGTAAAATAAAGTGAATGTATTAGGATATAGATATCTAAATAAAAATAACAGTGGATACCTACCCACCATTCCCCTTCAACTCAGGCAATGATACGATAAGCTAAACAAGGAATTGTTTCCACTAGCTGCACTGAGCCCCACAATGGAGTAGATTAGACCCCAGTCCCGCATGCGAGGGTTAGGAAGCTTACGCAGTTATTGATACCCTACAATACATGCAGTGTTGCGATTTTTTTAATTCCAAAATGAATTTATGGTACGGTGATTTTTTTTAAAGTAGGTATAGGCAAAGGAATCGCATTATAGTGACATTATTAAAATTCAGCTGCTAGTACGTATCGCTGCTGGTAGTAAAGTAGATAGTATCTAGTAGTAATGGTAGTAGGTATCTATTAAAAAAAATAAAAATAAAAATTAACATTCCACTTTTTTACTAGATATTTATTTGACGTTAAAGCAGCCATGATCACGGATCCATTAAAAATATGTACTTAGTTTTATTTCAATAATGTGTAATATTTTCCTAACCTCCGGTGTTCTTCTTCCCTCACCCAATATTTGTTTCTTTGTCAACATAATACCCATCATACATTTCCGCATCCTTTTTTATATTGTACTCGTTTCTATTTCCGTCGAAAGGCTGTAGTATCTGTGGCGCACAGGCGGGATCGGTGGGGTCGAGTGGGCCCGGTGAGTGGCGATAAGGCGTATCAATCAAATACACGCGCGCGCGTTCAATCGCGCTATGTGACGTTATCGTAGTGACGGGATTTTCTTTTTCAGCTAGTAGGCAGGTAGTTGTAGGGTTAGGAGGAGTGTTCTAATTTTAAATTATTAAACTAGACCATTGAGTGAATAAAAAACAATAAATTTTCTTTTTATTTGTTTGCTTGCTTATCTGGTACTCTACGTTTTTGGTTATTTTAACTTTTTGAAAACTCAACCAGTGAAATCTGTTAGGTACTTCAAAAAGTAGGTAAACATTCTAATATTCTTCATTCGTTCACTATGTACATTCAAAGATAAAGGCAATCGAAATCATTATTTTGTGGAATAATCTTATATGGTATATTAATTTGAACCATAGCAGGGTACGGGCCCAGAAGAGCAAAATTGATAAACGAAATAAAATCTTAAAATCGATACTCCCAACCCTTATAATAAAAACGATGTTTTAAAAACGTTTTTATTTCTTATCAAAACAAGGCAAAGATAATAACATAACTGCTTACGTTAGCGGCTGATCCATAGGGTTGCACCCTCTCGCTGCGGGCTGTTTGTCTTGCCACCGATACGAGAGTTTGTTGTGGCCACGCTCTAGCGCCCCTGATTACGTCATACGCAAACGTTCCATTTGAAAAAGAATGCAAATAAATATTGAAGTATACTGGTTATTGGCACAAACAAAGTAGACTTTAGTTTTGTAAAAAAAATATGTATATAGTATAAGGTTCACAGTAACTTCACTGCTCTATGGTCACATTTTAATTTTGTTTATTTAGATACCTGCCTTAGTCTCTAGCTCACTAAAAGTACCTAATAGGTATACAATAAATAGTTAGGTACCCATCATAATTTTTTACGCACTTATCTTTAAAACAAGAAAAATTAAGATTTCAGTAAAAGTATTCACGAACTCCAAATAACACGAATGTCAACCGACCGTGGTAAAAAGTAAAACGCGAAATTTCAGACGTAAACAAAACCTCTAAACCATTTACAAGGGCGTTGATTATTGCGATTTGAACCTTATTGTATCGTAATAAGATTCACCTTCGGCGCAGAGAGAAAGTTGTGGTCACACAGCTATGTACAGTCACGTAGAGACGCCGAATGACGTGGAATGGAGGAGACCGATAGAATCCCATTTCGTGTCCCCTTCCGCCCCCCGTCACTTCCCGAGTAGTAACTGAGGGGGTGAGTCAGCCATTACTCCTGATTCTGCAGCCGACGCGCGACGGCCCGATCGAGTTAATAAGACTGACAGAAGAAGTATTATTTCAAAATCTTTTGAATATTCATTCGTATTTTTCTTTGAAATTACATCATATCTTATGATATACTCTTTAACAATAGATGTTCATGGATTTAAAGAGACGAAAGTTTACGAATTATTTTTATGTGTCGTTTCTTTGGTTTGAATCTTTCTCTTACAGCGTTAAGATTTATAGTGAGAAACTTTATAGGGATTTCATAGTTATACTGACGTCTTTTAATGCTCTTCCAGTAATGAAAATGCCTTAGCTGCCTATAAAATATTGTGTTTATTAAAATACTGTCAGTCTCAAAAGTTGTTATTTTTATAAATGTTGGTCAAAACACGTAGGTAATTTAAAGGGCCACTCCTTGTTCTGCAACGATAGTTTATACTTAAGTCTTAACCCTTGCACAGCGCACTGCACTGTACCGTATATCGGCGAGTTTGGTTTCACTACGTCTAGTTATTGCTTCCCGCCTAACGTGGCCACTTCGATTCCATCGTATGTCTGCCCATTAATTTTTATTTATCGTTAAAACGATCGATAGGTAGCGTGCTCGTAAACTGGCCGCAGTAAACGTTTATGTTTGAGTTTTATGATGTTTTAATGTAGCGTTTTTGAAAGCTTGCGAGTCCCGAGTTTCTATTTTATATAGACTCGTGGAATAGAATTATAGGCAGTAAAAACATGTCGAGGTGTATGATAACCATACCTCGGATTTTACCTACCTCGTTTCGCTATTGATACTTTGCAAAATTCGTTCGAATGTTGGTTATCTTTGATGGTGACTGTATGTGGAGGTACCTATATATAATATAATGGTATACGGATCACTGAAATTATGAAAAGAAGTCTAGCAAACACGGAGGTAAATAATAAAATCGAACAATCACGTAGATATAAATAAAGACAGCAAAAAACTAATCGGTCAACGATTTACAGCGTCAGGAGCGTACCCTGAGGGCAAATTATCGATAATCGACCGACTAACCAAATAGCCGGTGTCGATACAAGTTATCGACAGTAATCGTTATAATCGCTAGTGCCGCGCGATTGTTGCCGGTCGCCATTACGGGACGTGCGCGGTATTTTAATACTTAACCAATTTTTTTGACCCCTCACATTGAGGTAAACGAAACTGGTTCGGGTCCCTTCTAAACTAGTGATTTCGACAAGTTTTTGTATACGGTTATTATTGAAATTATTATTTATTAACTGTAATTGTCGGCGACGTTTCGAGGGTTAAGTCCAGCGTTTAGCGTAATTTGGTCGGTTTGGCTTTTGAGGGGCTTATTAGTAATTATTAGTTGTCAAACCGCGGAGGTCGTGAGGGATAATTATTGCTTTATGAGGAACATCGAAAATAATGTTTCCTGTCGGCACGAAACGAGGTTATGATGTACCTACCCCTCTTACTGTATCCGCATTTTACATAATAAAAAAATCATTCTAGTACAATTTATATCATAAATAAACTACTTAGGTTATTAAAATAATGATTTATAAAATGTTTTTGGATGGCATTTTCCGGTTTAAATTCGTGACGTGTTGGCCGAGCGGGTCATGCATTTCTTTTTTCAAATTGTTTTTCTTTTCATGCGCGAGTATTGTGCGCGGGTAAATGGCGTGAAATTGACGGGTGGCCAGAGTTTGCTGGCGTGAAGCCTCGCAATTTAAATATGGAACCTGAAGGTTATGCAGTCACATAATTGTACTTGCTTGTTAGTATAGGCACTTCGTTATAACAATAAAAAGCAGCGATGATGAATACGAAAACTTATAAATATATTATGATTAGAAGGGAATAAAATATACATTTACTTATTATAACTATATAGTACCTACCTACTGTATACATAATTATAATATTAGCTTGACAATCCGCATTCCCTTTGTGGGTATTAATTACTCTTTGACTTTTTAGGAAACCTATTCACCATGATCACAACTTTGTGGAGCGTAAATGTTATTTTTTAATTAAATTCATTAAAGTTATTACAAAATTATGGGAAATAATTATACTTATATGAATGGGATTAATGTAAGAGTCAATTTCATTAAGCAAATTATCATTAATGAATAGTATCTAAAATATGTAGACATATTCTACTTATAGACAGACACTTTAATGGAAGCCACACACGTTCTAGCATACTTGCGCTAGACTTGCACAAGTATACTGAAACGTATTTGATACTTGTGCAATGGTCCTAGACTTGCGCAAATATAGACTTGTAGGTATATGTCTTGCGCAATCATACAGGAACTTGTGAACACATGAAGGAAAAGTACTCATACCAAATTCAGATCCCCACCAAGTCGACCCCACAACTGGTTTTCAAGTGTGGATAGAAGGCCATTTTTACGATTCATCTACGAGTATTTGTGCTAATGTATGTTTGGTATAAGTTAATTTAACGTGCCACGATTGTTATTAAAAGTTGTATATTACAAAAAAAAACAAAATTTTAAATTTTAAATAAGACAAGGGTGTTTCAAATGGTTTCAAACCACGGTCATAAGTTTTGAATTTCGAAAACTATTTTATTGTTTTAATTATTAGCATTCGATATTCAAATTATAAAACATGGCGGTAAAAAACATATTTAGTGACAGTTAGCAAAAAGTAACAGTGCACTGACATATCGAGTACCTTGACCACAGACAGAATATCTATGGTACCTACTGTCATACCTTGACGTTATGCAGTTTACAACCTTCCTAGATTTGACGAGGCAATTTTCGTTCTATGTGCGAACAGATTAACACTAAGGCGAATTCTTGAGCAAAATATTACACGACGGCCATGGACCTAAAAAACCTGTAGACGGAAAGCATTGAAAACAAGACTGTGACCAAAATGGCGGCGGCTAACCATGTGTGAGTGAATTTAGGATTGCAATTTATTCTAAGTAAGTACATAGGTAATTATATTCTACGAAATTCTACACAACGCTCACTAGACTCAAAGTAAGCATAGTTTAACTAGCTTGTGTTAAGGGTTCTAGAATGCGGGTAAACATCCTTATATAGGTACTTTTTTTTGTAAATACCTTCTATTTTATAATAATCTAGACTAGAAACACCCAGACCAATGCAAATAGGCATTATATTCATGCAAACAAATATTGGCACTGAGCGGGGAATCGAATCCGCGAATGACGTTTGCCGCATAGTGGCTGACTTGTGTCTGAGTGTGTACCTACGTGCCAACTTGTACATATACATAAATACGAAAGAGAGCCGACTCATGTGTCGACACTTGTATTAATGAACGCGTTTCGTCCATGATTTTTTTTAGGTCCATGACGATGGCTTTATAGCTAAGATGGTACGAGTGTACCTGAGTACCGTACTATATGTTTTTATGCCCGCACGTGTGGGCTGATTCATAGACATTTAAAATTCGAAGAAATTTGCATACGATTCTAATCTCAATGCACGGATGGATGGTTACTTTAGTATGGTAATAGTGCCGAACGTTATGGTACAATTTGTACTTTCCATACAGATAATATATGGACCAATAGACGTTCTTAGTTTGATTTCTTGGTGTGGTTTTTTTTAATTCTACTGACACAAAGCTTACAGTTTAACGCAGTTCAAATACCTATTGACTGAAAATTTCGTTTCTAGTTAATCTATAGTTTATAAAATTGTAAATGAGCGGTGTCTATACATTTAAGAAATTTAAAGAAATACTTGGGACATGTTATATTATGAACGATTTTGAACACCATTTTTTTCTTGTCTGTTTATCTGCAATGGACGCAAGAACTACTCAACGGATTTTAATGAGGTTTCTAGTAAAAGACTGCATCAATATCCATTCAATAGTTTTTGCGTCCATCTCGAACAAACAGACGAACAGACAAGACTTCCAGAAAATATAATTATTTTTGTGATCAGAACATCTCCAATGTATAGACACAGATTTTTACAATTTTATAATTTTATTGTCTAAATTACTACATGCAATACAACATTGCACAGAACTATTTTTGCAAGGTTTTCTTCTTTAAACCCGATTCTAGCTTCCTTCAGTTATTTAAACATAACTCTGTGGAGACACCGGGAGGGGAGTTGACCCATGAGATATTATTTCCTTATCTACCCCTCGACAAGTCGTTTGCCCCACCCTCCCCAAGGCTGTAGACTTACGTACATTCGCAACAATATTTTATGCAACTCTAGATAAAACTGATTAAGAAAAATAGTTGTTTTTAAAGACTTATGGATGGAACTCGTTGAAGAACACAATTGAGTGCCTATACTGAGTTTTTGCGTTTGCCATATTTCACACTCGCTACTTAGTGAGCGCGTAAACGCAAAGTATGGGATTGGATTAGCGCTGCCTGGTGGCAAACGTGGGAATCATTTTTGGGTGCAAGTTAGCTCTTGCACTTGAACTCCGATTCACTAAACTCAGTTACAACTTCTGTCAAAATTTTTCGTGCAACTCAGTAATAGGCACTCTGATGACACTCACTAGAGTCGGCCCACTTATAAATGCAACGAATAAACATTTCTTTCTTTATTTTTCTTTCTTTCTTTGTTTCTTTATATCAGACAAGAGACAAGTCAGCGCACACACTCACACGCTAGTCAGCCACTATACGGCAAACGTCATCCGATTCAGTCAGTTTACGTAGCGAAAAAAATAAAAATATAGCATTTATCTAGTATAGTGAAAAGGTGTACCTAAATACCGTAGTGACAGCAAGAATAAATATAAGTACCTCAAGCGAAACTTTACAACACCTTCCGTCCGTAGATTTTTTAGCTTCACGATGACCACACTCAAAAAAATATTTAAAACAGATGAAAAACAACAGAAATTTACGAGTGAAAATCAAAATGGGTTAAAAAATATTAAATCCTGGGTCTGATTAATATGGTCTTTCTAGCTAACGGGCGCGGCAAAGGCCTAAGGACCTGACGCGGCAGGGGACCAGGTATAATTGGACCCCCCGAGTCCCCCGCGTTAAGGCACCGGGGTTAGTTTATTTATTAGACGGACGGTCATTATCGCTTGTGTTAGAACGCTCTGTTATCGATTCATATTGTTTTTTTTTTATGTAAATATCGGGCTCGTTGCTTTAATTACGCCTTTAGAAGGTGAATTTAGAATATTTAACGTTTCTATATTGTTTTTAAGAAGGTAAGTATATCGAATACGCAATTTGAAATGTCTGAATTTAGTATGAGCTCGTTAGTATTAGGAAAGTACTGAGGGCTGTATGGCCACACCATTCATTTATATCTTAAGATACAACGGCCTGTACAGAAAAAAATGCAATGCAACAGTGTACTTTAATACAAATATCTATCATTAAAAAAATACCTCTTTGGCAATTATGACGACTAACACATTTTCAAATTCCACGAATGTATAGCATAGGTACGTAGGTACAATGCACACATTTCAAACTTAAAAAATCGAATGAAAATGATTTATTATATTGTTAGGTCTTAGTTCAATACAGTCAACTAAGTAATGAAACATCATTTTCAATAAGAAACATAGTTACTTTCCTCAAAACTTCTGTTCAAAATCTGAAAATGATCATGGACCTTTGACGCTGACTGTACGTAGTGAGCTCAATTATCAAATAACCCTTTTGATTACAATCTTTATATTTATTTTTCACGATAATGCTAACAGACCATGAAACCTTTCCAAGTATTTCCTTACTGAAGGCGTGTCTACGTAGTCGTGGTAAAACGGCTTTTACAGCACGAACTAGCTGGCTCAAAGAAAGTAGCTGCTATACAATACAGTAGGTACACCTTTAGTGTTGCACACGTCCATAGGCCACGGTGACCGCTTCCCATCAGGTAGGCCGTGTGCTTGTCTACCACCTACGTAGTAAAAAAAAAAGTTCTTCGGGCTCGAAGCCAATCTCACCTGTAAGTCGATAAACTAAGTTGACGAACGAATTTATGCTTATGAGCCATTATGAGCCTACGCAAACTACCTCATTTTTATCTGCCGATGGTTTGATCGGGATGGTCTAATCCCACCCTCATTCCCGCCACTGCAACTCTTAAGAACACACCAAGTAATGACACATTTGTTAAATCCCAGGGGAAAGTTAAGCTGTTTTGGACCTCGCCCCGAAATTCAATAAGAAGTAAATTGAAGGAGTTACATATAATAAATCCACTTCCCTCCTTAGCAAAACGATCGGGTCGGTCTGTTAAACGTGCACATTGAACTATAAACTGTGATAATCATGAAGTCCAAAAAACGTATTTGTCGGCTGATATCGTTAAATGTCGACCGATTAAAGTCTGTAGGGGCTTTTACTATCGTAGTCGGGATGTCAGATAGCAACCAACTAAACTAATTACAGAAAGAAGGAGTTAAAGAGTTCCAAAATGCAAGCAGTATGAAGCTGGAATGGACCCATGGATAAAGAAGTAGACACATCATATTGGATAGTTAATTCCACAGCACGTGACTACTTTATGATCGTTTTTTTATTAATGGTAATAGGCTAGCGTTTGACCACAATCTCACCTGTTGGTTGATGATGTGGTCGACGGTGGAGCACGTTTGCCTAGAAGTAACCTATTCACTCTAGACTTGAAGACTCACAGGTTGTAGCTTTCCGGAAATACAGACTCAGGCAGGCGTGTTAAAGTTTAACAACAAAACGCATCCCAGTAAAATAATACCCCTATTAAAATCACAAAACCAGAAGCCTTCAGTCCAGTCAACGTCTGGCTACTGCCAATAAACTTAATATTCCAAGAATGGGCCTCCATTCGCAACACAATTATGAATGTCATCCGATACTCAATCCAACGCTTGTTCGGCCCAGAACGCGCCATTCATACACAAAACATATGCTAACAAACCGTCCGTGCCATTATTCAACTTAACCTTAACACTTTAATAGCCTGAATCGGGAATCGAAGCCGCGACGCCTCATTTCACTTCGCTTCCTCACTGCACTCCTCAAAGAAAACACAACCTTAAAAATATTACTAAAAGATTAATTTTCTCTGATGTGTGTAAAGTTCTCTTAATTGGCTGCTACGAATTGTGAAGATCTTATGTTAGTTAAATAAACAAGTGAATTTGAATTCAATGGGTATGAAAATAAAGTTAGGATTCAGCTGTAGATGTAAAATGCGAAAATTTCAACTACTAAGCGATCAAAATTAATGAGCGAAGCCAAGTCGGTAGGAACGAAGAATGAGCTTCGATTGAGGTCTTAGGAGCCGGTGGAATTTGAATGAGGCCAAAGACTTTACTACGAGCAGGTTCCTACCTAAATATACAAGTTTCGAGTTGAGACTGAATCGGACTGAAGTTACTTGATGTGCAATATAGAAAATAGAGTCATGATAAAGAAAGACCATTATTATGTGGGAGAGTTAAAACCAGAAAATGAAACTCAATGCTGAGATGGTGGGAACTGCGCAATGGGAACCCGGGACCTCTCGTTCATAAGGCCGTCTCCCACTGAACAACTACAACGAAGCTACCGGTGTTAGTTTGCTATCTTAGTATTGCAATTAAAATATTTTTCACGCTTAGTTTTATCGGTATGCAAGAATTTGGTAAGAATAGAATCTTGTTGTCAAATCATGTTGAGCCATGGATAAAATAGCATGCGTAACAACAATCTTAAATAATTTTTACACAAACCGACTTCCAAAAACCCAAACAGAAATGAGACCACATGGGAAGCGCCAGCTATCAAATAAAATAAGAATAATCAAAATCGGCTCACCCAGTCGAAAATTATGAGGTAAGAAACATAAAAAAATACAGTCGAATTGAGAACCTGCTCCATTTTTTAAGACAGTTGAAAATAGCTAAAATGATCTAAAAACTTTCACAAGAATACGTAAAAATAGATGTAGAGTCAGCAAAAAAAGTTGCTGAACACTTAAAAGTTTCCAAACTATCCATCACTAGTCAAGGTCAGTAATTAATTCAATCAAATTATTTATAACAACTCGCATTCCAAAAGGTTATTGATTCGCTTAATTTCTACTGCGTAATATGTGGCGACAGTAGCATGATGACTTAGATCAAACGTTGGGCTTTTAACTGAGACGTAGTAGGTTCGAATCCCACCACTACCTACTTACATTATAGCCTTATATTGCGTTTTTTTATTTGATAGTTTGATGATGTTTGATAGAGGTTTTTCGTTCGGACATTTTTCCAGACTCATCTCCCTGTTCTTGTTTGGAGTCGATCGACGCTACTTTTCATTCTGCTGTCATACGTATCTTCTTAGTCACTTGCTATAATCCTCTTTCACGCCTTTCATCCGTCTTCTTTAATCCCAATTTTGCACTTAAAGCCCTTCATACTTTAAACCTTTTTAACAACATTACTTTCATCTCTTCTCGTAACATGTCCATAGCTCAGTCGCTCGCTTCTCAATTTCTCTTCACATTTACATTTACCTATTTTCATTTTTCCAGACTTTTAAGTATACATTTTTGACCCAAGTTCTCATACACAGTAGTCACACGCTATTGTTTTGCTTAGTTGCGAACAAGGCGAGTAAAGATTTTTTTTAGGAAACCAATTCTGAAATCGCAAGCGTAGAGTGTGTCAATGTGATGCTAATTCAGATATTAGAATCGGTATTTAAAAAAGTTTAACGTCAATTTGTTGTCAGTTTATGGTTGAAGTTTTTTCTAGATCTGCTGATGACGAATCTCAAATCAATGGACCGTGCGAGTTTCCGCATAGAAAGCGTTTCCGAGGTCATCCGATCAATGTTTATTTACGTTAGTTTTGAAATAATTTATACTATTAAAATTTTGCGAAGTACCTAGCTGTATCTGTACATTGAAGATTTATATGACCGATTTTGAACACAATTCTTCGAATTTGGCTGTTTGTTCGCGATGGACGCAAAAAATAGGAACTGAACGAATTTTTATGCAGTTTTTTTTATTAGAAAGATCATGGTCAGCTTTAAAATCTGCCGTATGTTTGATTGCAATTGGTTAAGTAAAACCGGAGATAAGACCAAAAACAATAACCGACCTCCACGCGGGTGGAGCCGCTGCATCAGTTAGTATCTTATATTATGGTTGATTTGAAATCCCAGTTCGAATCATTTAATACAAGGATTCCCTCCAAGATAAGGTGTATTTTCACATTCTAGAACCCATACCTAAAGAAAAGCTTGTGCTATGCTTATTTTGGGTCTACCGATGTGTAGATTGCCGTAGAATAATTTTATCTTAGACGTAGCCATCGCCAAGCAATAAGGTTGTCGTTTTCGTTCAATTTGTAAGTATTTCTCATGAATAAACTTACCATTTCTTAATTTTAATTAATATAATTTAACATGAAATATTGAGTTTTTACAGTTGTGCCTAACGCATAGGCAAGATATTTCCTTTCTCGATAGGTTTGCCTAACTGTGAGCTTGACACTAAATAGGTATAAACTTCTAATATTCATATAAGTAATTTTATATTTTTGTACTTATCTATTTTTCACTAAAAGAAACACGATATTATTTTAATAAGTAAGTAGGTATTTATTTTGCAGTATTTATTTAGGTACAATCTTTACGTCATTTTTATTGTTGCCAATTATCTGTCTTTTAAATTTTTGCCTTTGATCTTTGAATGGTTATGAAATATGAATTTATTGTTGAGAGTGATCTCTAAATATATTTAAAGAAACATTTTCCTCAATAAATATAAAATATGAACCATCATGACCTGCTAACTCACTTTACAATAAATTCCCAAATCGGTATAAAATTGACAGGCTCAACAGTTTGCGTAGCCTGAAATAACCTCAAGGGAGGTCGTACTGTGTCCGTCAAACGTTCTCAGGCTACCGATTCGGCCCACCTCCGTTTTATTGTTTTCAAAATTTTACTACCGCACTAAATCATTATTTTCTGCGAAACAGTTTGAGTTATGTGATTTAATGCGAACGCCTTCACTATCTTTTGATGAACTCCATTTTATATTTAAATCATTGTTCTGAGAAAGATATAAAACCGCTTCATCACTTTCCCATAGACAATCTCCTTGTTTGAAACATTTTGGACGTATGTAAATAAAAAGCGCCGCGTCGATATTAATAATGCGGAATAGAAACAAAAAAGAAAGAAATTAAAAATCGAACGCCGGGAACGTAACATCCATACAATAATGGGAAGGAACAAAGAGGTAAAAAAGCGGGAAGAAACCTGTCGACGCCATGTTGTGTGGCAGTCGGCCTTCACGCCTCGGCCGCTGAAGATTATCTTTCGAAAAAAGAACCGAACGGGAGGCTCTCATGCCCACGAAGGTCTTATATCGTATTTGTTTGATAGGATTATCGGCTCTTCAAGCTACTGAATAAAGAACACTTTAGTATGAAACTGTTACTACTTATATTGTTTTGTGATCATTTGAAAGAAAGAGCATCGTCACCGTGCGCCTGCGCTGATGACCTGTCAATTGTGCGCCGGCCGTAGTGAAAAAAAGTGACATTAGAGTGGCCATCTATTATTTTGACTTTATGTGGGGAGATGGAGCCGAGATTGATCGTGTTTGGCTCAGCCCTTTTAATTACACCGCATTCAACTCAATGGCTTTGTGTTCGTCTACTGTTCGGTAGATGTTTATGTATTATACCTACCGGCACATTATGTAAGCTCTTGTGAAGTTCATTGTTACACAAAATTATTGTGAGTGGATAAGTGGAATACACATAGGTATATTATATGTAATCAATAGCTCCTAATTTTATTTTCAAGAGAATTTTGTCTTTACGAGTAACTTTCTTTTGAGTCTTTAGGTAGACTCAGCAAAATTTGATGAAATTGGGCAAAAAAACTACAAAACATTTACTGTATTTTAGCTTTTTTGTCCAATTTCAATAACTTGGTGGGATTTTGCTCAGTGTCAAATACACCAAAAGAAAGTTAGGTATGTAAAAGGATACCTACAACTTTACAAGTCCTTGGAAATAGAGTATTTTACCGTTGTGAGGTTCTATACAAATGATCTATTTTACTTAGCCACGGTCCCCTCAAAGAGAGATACACTAGCAAACATTTATAATTGACGTTACAATCGAATTCAAATTTCTTCGTTTTTATGCCGAATCAACAACAAAACTGGGCCATAGGCCTCTTGCTGTGGGCCGCTCAGTTCGTGAGCAACCTATTTGATAAGCTTCTTTACTTGACCGATTTAACTTTGTTTCGATATCTTTATGAATGAATTCTTATCCTAACAAAAACAAGAAGACAATAAAGGCACACGAAAAATGCTCCTAATTCTGGGTACATTTATCTTTTTCAAGGATCTGGTGTCATAGTTAGGAATATAACTCGGCCAAGTTAGAAACGCATTCGCCTTCACTGTCGCATGTCGCTACATCAGTTCATCATTTCATTTATGACGTCAACATTTCCCGAACGAAAGTGATTGAATCGATAGGTAGTAACAGCTTATATGACAAAAAGTTTTAAGTACCTACCTACATTATGATATGAATTATTAACCATTTTGCATAATCTATAATATTCAACCGTTAGTATCTAACTCTAACAAGACAATGTTCCAACATAGTACCTAGTATAAAAAGATCATTACTTCAAACATAGGAACGTACCTACCATAAATAACACGTTCAGAAATTACCCTGTCTTTCTATTTATAATGATAATTCAACGTCACTTTTTTATCGTCCGGAAATATTGTAACACTATTAAATATGGTTCAAGAAAGTGGTATACTTAACGATGCGTTTGGCGATAATGTCTACATAATATGTGATCATATTATGTAGTTGGCGGGCATACGAAATCGCACAATGAGACGACTGGAACGACGCACGCGATCCGTGACACGCGCCGTGACCAATCCACCTGCGCGCACGCAAAACTGCTAAAATTGCACTTTTTATGTCATAATAGAATTGTTTCCATGGTGCTCAGATGCTTACCAATACTGCTTATTATCTTAGACTTTAAAAAAATATAGGTATGCATAGTAAAATAGGTCATTGCCTAGTTAACTAATTATAACTTTTCATATTTTTAGTTCCCAAAGTAGGTCAAAATATACCAAAACTTACATTTAAATTAAAACAAAATTGATAAATCTGTAGATTTCTTATCAAATTACCTAATTCTATTATTACTATGACGTCCTCCAGCAGATGGACTAATGACCTGAAAAAGTTAACTAGGATGGACTGGATGCGTTAGGAGAATCGAGTGGTATGGCTCATATTGGGAGAGGCCAGCAGTCGCCGTCAATAGGCTGATTGGCTGATATGCAAAATACTTACCTATAAGTATGTAATATAAACGCAACGGAAATTCAGATAAATGCGATATTGTGCAAGGAGTGCAGGAGGCACACCGCCGTTTACCTACATTTGCACTCCGCGGTAAGACGCAGTCGCGTCATGTCTGCATATAATTTGTCTGCCTACCCTATCTGTGACATACAATAATATACCTACCTATGTAAAATATTTCAATGTACTCGATAGCTGATACTCCATATTTCACAAAACAGTTGTTACATTCTACATGTAATAGTTATTCCTGTATAAATAGCGTACCTATATCTATATAAAAAATTAAATTGCGATCTAAACCAACTTTTACTTGCGTACCTCATACAATTTTGCGCAGCGAGACAGATATAGAAATAAATAAAGCCACCGCGTGTGCGGCGCGCCGCGGCTTGGCGGCGCGGGCGCAATCTCCGCGGGTCACGATCTGCGGTCACGTAGCTCCCACTCCCATCGAGCGTACGTAATACCAACGTACGTATTATTGGTTAGTAGCTGTGTGCATAGAAATCACTTTTGTGGAGAAACAGAACTATTGAAATCTAGTTTTTAGGGTTCCGATTGATAACCAATAGGACTCTAATACCGAGACTCTATCTTCATGACGGCCTCTGTAGCGTAGCGGTACTCAGTGCATTCGACTGCTACGACAAGGGGCGCGGTTACGATTCCCGCTCAGTGCAAATATTTGTATGCATAAATATGTCTAGGTACCTATTTGCATTGGTCTAGGTGTTTCTATGTTTGTATATATAAAAAAAGACAGTACCTACATAATATATTCATCCGCATTATAGATTCCATAACACAAGCTAGTTGAATTTTTATTTATAGAGGTATTGTTATCTTGTAGAGCCTCTCGAAAGTATACATCTACGAATTATTGATTAGTAACTGTGTGCATAAAAATCACTTTTGTGCAGAAACAGAACTATTGAAAACGAACCAGAAACAGAACTGGATAGTTATATACTATAAACTATCCAGTTTACCTATAGAGTTCTAAAGCCAAGCGTACATAACACCAAAATATTTATACGTGTTTATTGGTCAGTAGCTGCGTAGACTTCACTTTTATGAAGAAACAGGAGTACTAAAATCCGTGTATGACTATGGTTAACCTATATAACAGGTAATTTTCCTTTATAGTTTGCAATCTCCAGTCTAGACTTGAGGTAACATTGTAAGAAAAACTAATGTGCTAAGTAAACAGATGTTTTTACAGATATTGCCATGAGCATAAAATTGTTAGGTGTCTTGTATAGTGTTTAACGATATTGATACCTATTTATTTAGATAGTAGGTACCGTACCATGAGTTAATACCTACCTGTGACTTCAGGAACAGTCGTGACTCGTGAATACCTACCTAGGCATAAAACATAGTACATGTTTTATGCCTAGGTAGGTATCTACTTTGTGAAATTGTGTCCTATTCGGCAGCGGGTGAGGCGGGAATGATTTTTGAATTTCATATTTGGAATGGAACGCAGAAACTGGATAAATGAGCTATTGAATTTTGACTCCTATTATTATAGATATAGGGCACCTTTTTGTAATGTTAGATAGATAGATAGATAGATAACTCTTTATTGTACACCAGAAGTTTACAGGGAAAACAAACAGGTAGTATGTAACATTAGATTGTACAATGGGCGGCCTTATCGCTAAATGCGATTTCTTCCAGGCAACCTTAAATGTTATCTGTAGGACAGGAATAAAATTTTGCGGATTGTTGTTAGTTGGTCCACCTGGTGGTCATCGGCGATAACAATTTTATTCTATAGATATAGCCTATCTATTACCTACCTAGTATATTATTATGTATGTAGGTACAAGTCATTGCTAATGTTAGGTATATTACCATGATCATAATATTACACATTATTCAAGTTGTAGGGACTTAACTGTTTAAGTAAGTACCTATCAATAGTTTCTCAATCAAATTCCTGACAAAACAACGGCTAAAGACCCATACCGGTGTCCATACAGACCTATAAACACTAATGATTGCTTTAATTATAAGCCAGTAATAAAACTTCACTTTTTACTCAATTAGCCGTTAACACCTTTTAAATAACTATTGCACTTAACTGGTTCACAAGAACAGGTAATTATTATACGCTGAACCAAAATGCTTATTTGATTGCGGAAAACATTTCTAGAAACTCATAAAACCTTCTTAATGCCTAATTTTTTTACTAGGCGGTATATCTTGGTACAGAAGACAACAAATTCAATTTTTATTTTACAGTAGAGCCACCAGAGCATAGCTATTCATGTGACCAGAGTACACCAGACACTAGTCAATAAGAAGGAAATTTAAATATAGAATGAATGAAAAAAAGAGAAGTGTGATCTTTGGCGCTTTGAGACGCCGGGTTTTTATGAGTAAACTCTATATTGTCTATAACACTATGCCAAATGAGTCCTAAACAAGTTAAGGGTATACGCTCATGGGCCCAAAGCTCATAAGCACCCGTCAAAGTGCGGTCATAAAGATTCATGAATCTTCAGGCTTAATGGTAATGGATAACTTTGCTCTTCCCTCAGCGATTCCTTTAACATTTAAGATACTTATTATGAAAATTACTGAACGAAAAGTGACCATGCGCATTTTGTCTTTGCTATTCTTTGTTTTGATATGCCAGTATTACCTACCAGTACCTACCTAGTTATTAGGTTTTTTAAATAACATTTTTAGTTACCTATCCAAAACATGTGTGCAGTAGATAAGTGATTGATGTGAAATAATAATCCATCATATTTTGCCCCATAAGTGGCGCATTTTGTGCATAATTTTGTGTTTACAATAAGAAATGTAGATTTTACCACTGTTCTGCGCTTGTTTTATAAAAATTTCACAGCTTTTAAAAAATAATCGACTAAAAATTGTTGACATTTTTGTTTTGTGAGTGTGAGAGAACTCAAATATCAAGCAAAAATCTATTGAAATAATAGAGGTTGAGAATTATAATTTACGATATAAGTAATAATAGATGTTTCTGGAATATTGTTTATTGTTTCTTATGGAGAAAGTGTTCCACAAGGTAGCATTTTAGGTCCGCTCCTCTCTATATTTAACACAAAAACACACGTTGAATTCACTATAGTGATGACATTCTCGAACCTCCTTTATAATTTTGTCATTGTTCTCGATTAAATACAAGGCTTTCTCCTCCTCCTTACATACCTATACGATTTTATAAGAGCGAAAACTGTCTAACCTACAATCCCGAGAGGAAAGTCAAGTCAAACTAGGCTTGCAAGTGAGGTTGACTTAACCCTGACTGTCTTGGTGGGGTCCCATACAGCCAGTAGGTACTTATCCGCATTTGCAGTTCACCAAAATTACTTATATCTATTTAATTCTGATCTCAAAAGTAGCTGTGGGTGGTCTTTAATAAAGAGGCAACCGTAACAAACTGAAAAATTGAAATATTATTCGTCAAATACACAAATCGGGCTTGTTACGGGGTCAAAGAAATCATTTCGGTGCATAAAAAAATAATTTAACAGCAATTTTTCACAGCTATCCGTTGGATGGGCGACTAATTTGTTCGAATGCAGCGCCCCGACCTGCGCGCGCGCACTGCTCATTGTGTTAGATCAAACATGGCGTTCGTTAATGGCGCCGTGGACGCTGACATATTGCCTGTACGTGTGTTGTAACTGTTATTTATGACTGCTCCACTGTACGTGTCTATACTCTATAGAATTAGGCAGCTTTGTGTTTGTCAGGTCATCTCTTCTGACCTTTCACTCTAAGTCATTTCATTCATTCATTTGGGAACCTACCTACCTATAAATTTTGGGTGTTGTAACAGTTGAATTATACCTATTTAAGATTTAATTTAGTAGCCTTGAGTGAAAAGTTGTTTAACCTTAGGAGAAAGGTGAAAGGTTGCAAGTTGAAATAGTCGTAGTTCATTGGAGAGGATATTTTTTAACTGCATCAAATTTCGCTTAAATGAAAACATTAAGACTTATAAAACTGAAGGAATGAAAGTTGTAATAGGTAGGTACCTACCAGGATTAAGATTTTTGCTTATTTTGTTGCAAGATCTTTTCTTAATTCAATTGGAAGGTGTGATAGCAAGCTTTAGAATAAGATATTCTTATTAAAATAGAAGATATTAAGCATCCAGCTAAATAGATACCTATCTTACAAAGTCCACATATTAATGGAGTAAAATGGGCATAGTCTTACTTAGGCAGATTAGTTTTAAATAATCTCATTTCTTATCCATTGCAAACTGTTCTTGGATAGTCTCCCTACTACGAAATAGCTAAGTTCCTTTCCACCGTCCACCACATCATCACTTACCAACAGGTGATATTGTGGTCAAAAGCGAGCAAACCAATAAATAAAAGAGAAACATTCAAATTCAAAAAGTCATTAGTCACTGTATGCATCGGAGGCGTCGAATCAGAACCCGTCAAATGTTCGACTCACGGTCTCGTAGACGAGCGTAGGTATTCGTAGGCTATTTAATTGTGTTCTGTGACTACCCTCCCATCGCTACTTGGGGAAGTCACGATCTCTTTTGTAAGGAGCCGGCTCGCTACCTTTGCTTGCGAAACAACTTTTTTTTTCTTGTGGTATTTGAACATGAACTCTTTGGTGTTAGTGTTCTTTTTTGAAACTACTTCAAATGTTTCTTTTTTTAATTCTGTGGATGCAGGTTTTAGTGCAGGTGTATTAGGTAGGTAGGTGGGTAGTTGGATAAGTAAGGCAATGTTTAACGACGAAGAGACGTTTTATGGGAGTACCTAGAAGGGAATTGGATCCCCAACAAAGCGTCAGGTTGCCAATGCTTGCGACCGGAGCCGGTTGAGGTCTCTAGGAGTTACTTTCAAGGGCACAACAAGTAGATTCCTTGTACCACATGGCTGACGTGAGAGATACTGTGAGGCTTTAGTCGGTTTAAGTCAGACATACCCGAGGAGGCTTCCGCACGCAAAAAAGGTATTCCAAACGGTTGCATCAAAAGCTTTGGAGCCCGGGATTCTCTCATCTTACGTTTTCTCATCCTGAATTGACGTTTACTGAAGTGAGATGCCTTCTGATCCCGTATCCGCTCAGGTCTTGGTAGGTACCTCTGAAAATGTAGCACGTGACCTAGGTACCTACCTAAGTAGGTATCATTATACCTATATCTACATTGCACCTAAGTATAAAAACCTGACCTGTTGTCATCGACCAACATTAAATCAAATAAAATATTAAAAGGAGCCTTTGTGTGACATTTTTATCACGAATATAAAATTATTCTAAACGTATCTAGACAACAAAGAATCTTATTCTACAAAAAAATCTATTTCTGTACCAAACTCAATGAAAGATTCCACGTTCAAAAATAATTCCCTCGTCGCAGAGATTTCCCGCGGCCGTCAAACATAGCGCCCAATGGAAATGACATTTTAAAATCACTCTCGAACCTAACCTATAGACGTTTTACATGTTATACTTGTGTTTCGCACGCACGCTCCGTGCGCAACGTCGATAAAAGAGGGCGTGGCCGTCGCCGCTATATCTACCAATCACGTTGCGTCGCTACACGTGTGCGTGTAAGGCACCCTTTCATGTGTGCCGCGACACTGTGCTAGTGTGCGTGACGTTGTGTTCATACGCTCGTGGTGTATATGGGCGTAAATAAGTATATGCCGGCTACCGGCACCACAAAGGTTCCCATATCTTTTATGTTCTCAGATCCTTATCTTGCGGTTTCTTATTTTACATTTGAGATGGTGGTCTGGAATTAACGGTCAGCCCCATAAACATGCTATAACAAACTTTAATATGACTATACAAATTAATCTGTGATTTTTACTGCGTTCGTAGCGTTAATAGGTTGTTATAGATTTAAAGATATGGTATATGGTGTTTTTGGTTAAATAAATATTCATGAATCACCTTGATTGAATTGTTAATGGGCCTAAATTGCTGATTATCACGATGTAAATTATATTTTAGAATGCTAGCTTATGTAAAACAATATAGACACACTTATCGCAAATAATTACTGGCTGCTATTAGTTCTGACAGTTAGGTTTTAAAAATAATTGATTAAACCATTACATACCTACCTACCTACGTTTATATTTTTATATAGCACTGATGCTCAACACTCAATTCAATCAAATGATTATAAATTACAAATAAAGAAGCCACAAAATTCTGCATTTGAATTTCGAATATCAAAGGAACGTGCTCTATATTTTAAATTAAGCGACAATAAAAGACCGTTTTCCCGCCAAAATTCGATTAGCGAAGTACAGAGGGACAAAGAAAGTCGTCTAATCGGGGGGCGGTTTTAAAATTGATTTTGGAAGCGGGGCGTCGCTCATAGGTGAGTGGGTGAGCAGCCCTCGACCTGAACTCGCTGGCGGGCTATACTTAGTCAATATTTTTAATAACAGAATGGGGCTAAATTCTGCTGTTACAAAACTCTAAACTAGACGAAAATTTCTAGAATATTAATTAGTTAAAATTACGTAAACAACAAAGTACTTAGGTTTTAATATTTATTCTTCATATTAATGGAATCATTTAAAGTCTTTGTTTTCTTTAAAGAATATTAGTAACCGGAATTACTAATAAGCTCACTAACCCCTCCAGCTAAGCTAAATGACTTGTGTTAGGAGTGGGTTCACGTAGATTCTGGGACCTCTCGATTATAAGGTCGACTTATAAGTAAACCACTAAGGATGCCACCGAACACTTTTAATCGGATATCAAAAGATTACAATTTCCAAATTACAATCAAAAGAATTTAAAAATAGTTTAGTCAGATGCACAACAGAATTGGTACCTACCAATGTTAGTTTTCGTTCGCAAACATGGCGTTCTATTTTTAAACGTCACAACAGTCTAATAAATCATCTAACTAAGAATATTGATGAACGATCGACGCTCTATTTAACCTCAACGCTTTTGGGCACTTGTAACTTTCACAACATTTAATCAACACACACAAAGGAGTACAAAGGCTCACGGTCTAGTGTTTGCTTTGGAGGGCCCCGTACACAACACGGGGTGCTTGCCCTCTGTGTGCGGACCTTTTACGAAGAGAGGGTAGACAAACTCTTGAGGCTATCGTTGATGAGTGATAAAAATATGTAGCTCATTGATCTATGTTTTGTTTGCGATTATACAAGGAGCGTCGATGTTTGCCATTTCTTCGGGTAACATTGGTTATGGTAAAGTTTTTTTTATAGTTGATTTCTTGGAAGTTGTCTATGTGGAGAATATTGGACAGGATTTTGTGATGAACTTAAAAACACTTCGATACCTTACGATAATATTGAGTCAAGAGATCAGACAGGATTTATGTTTAAGTACGACCTAAGGGCCAAGCGTTCTGTAGGTAAAGAACTAAATTTAAGGAGGTCAGATCTATGTATATTTTTATAAAAGAAGGTTATTTTGTAGGTAGGTATGACCTTAAATTCATCTTGAATAAAGTTTAAGAAAACATAAATTATCATCAAGTTGCATCCATACTCGTACGAACCCGAGAATAGTTGTTAGTGACTAATTCAAATTGAATAAGTATTTTAACTACACGGAAAGGATTTTTTTATACCTACCACTTAGGTGGCAGACAAACACACGGCCCACCTGATGGAAAGCTGTCACCGTGGCCTAAGTATGGACGTGTGCATCACTCGTGCTGTCGAGCTTGTAAAAGGTTCTAATTCCTGTCTTGAATACGATCAAGAATAAGTACCTACCTAAGTACTTGATACGAAAGGTACACACGTCACAGCAATATCTACATAATATATCTACTATCTACTTATAATTTTATTATTCATCTTGGATAAGGTTTTAAACAACATGACACCTAATTGCATTCATATGAATTTGAGGGAGGCCGTAAGTCACTAATAAGAATTTTGGCTTTACGGAAAGAAATACTATACCTACGAAAGGTGCACGCGTCACAGAATACGTTTTCCCACTAGGTAACCGTGTACTAACTACGGCAGACCCCTGAATGACTTGCGTGTTGTGGAGGAAGCGCAAGTCAGTGGCGGGAAACGCTACAAGATTAATATGGCTAAGTCAAGCCGCGGGAACGCTGCCTCATCGTCTATATCGGCTTAATTAAGTTGGGCCCTTTAGTTACCACGCAACGGCATAAAAAAATGATAATCTAATATATTACGTACCTAGTACCTACCTATCTAAATTTTATTTTATTTGGTTTTTTTACTAGCTGATGTCGCTCACTGAACGCAGAGGTCGGTATTGATTTTTTGGTCATATCTCCGGGTCTACTGAACCAATTGCAATACCCATAAAAAATCTGACAGATTTTAAAAATGATCATTACCTTTAAAAAAAATGCATCAAAATTCGTTCTGTAGTTTTTACGTCGATTACGAACAAACAGACAAATTAAGTGTATAACACCCAAATGGTTTTTAAATATCTCCCATTGGAGGCATTCAAAAAATCATTTGGGTTTACTATACAATACCTACTATTACAAAATTGTAAGTTATGTGTCTTCAGATTCACAGATATCCATACTCGTAGTAAATTTACAATTTTATAAGATCGATAGATGAAAGATACAGAAATAGACAACAGATTTTAGAACTCAACATTTACGTTTAAAGTAAGATGTTTTTCCTAGCGCTCTATCTCGAAAATAACACATAATTATTCAGTTATTTTACCGTTGTATTATCGCTCATCGATATTTCTACATTAATATTTTATTCTATCTTTTAAACCCATATTAATTTTATCTGCCGCAAAAAAACGCGCTACATGTCACAGGTCAATCCACAAGACATAAGTAATAATATTTCCACAAGACATATCGTTTTATAATCGTCGATACATCTAACTTATATCTATGATGATGTTATTACAAAGTTATATATTATCTATACCTACTATACATCATCTATTCTGCGAGACTAGTTCATCTAACATGACAGATGGTATGGTAGATCGCCCTAACTTAGCCGGCGGGCAACCATACGGCGACGCAACCACGTCAGGATTAAAAAAGTTAGCAGTGTTTGCGAAATAAGTACTATTTGATTATTTTAATTATTTAGTGATGTGCTCTGAAGTTTATTTGAGATTAGGAAAATGAATAATTATAGTAAAAATCTCCGCTATGAGATAACTATAAAAAGAGATATGCCTGAGTAGATACCAGAAGTTCCATAGTTTAATAGATTTAGATTCGATTGGCTAACAATTGCCTTAACTGAGGTAGGTAAGCCTCGTGAATCTGCAGACTTTTTATATTGAAAATGACCACCATGAACATCATGAACAGCTAAGATTAAAGTTTTTTCTAAAGTTACCTTTTCTCTCTATACCTACTTAGAGTACTGAATCTGTAAGCTGGTGTTAAATGCACATTTCGGGTGTAGGTATTTCACTGAAAACTTAGGTAAATTAATGAATACTCGTATGCAAAGTTAAAAATAAATAAAAAAAGAATACTATATTTTACACCTACATATTTTTTACCTTCCAGTTGCGATGAAAATAGCAGTTTCTACAAAAATGATCCTCTAAAACTAAACGTTTATAAAGCGGAAGCAACTAAACGTCGCGAGTGTTAGTTTAGTCCACAGGTCTAGGGTGGTGCTAAGTGTCCCGGTCACTTGTCTCCCCGCGGCAAACATCCTTGACGACCCCTCCATGTTTGCGCAGAATAAACGGTTTTTTTACCCCTACCAAATGCTATGCGAATATCTATTTTGGCGATTCGCGATCGAGTTTGATTCGAGCTTTTACTTTAGAAATCAGAACGACTTATAAAGTCAATGTTTTCAGCACATAATATATATCGGTTCTTTCAGGTCCTTTTTGTTATTTTTGCAGCCACATAAGTAGGGACCTAAAATAATTACACATTGCCGGGTGACGTATCCCGTAGGTATCTTTATATGGGTACAGAATTCTTTGGTCGTTAGTCTCAATTACATTGAATAATACAATTGTACTCGTAATATAAAATTATCGGTTCCAAAAAAAGTGGCAAGCTAAAATGTAGAGCGCGCCTGTTCGCCGTTGAGTTTTCTAATCATACGATACCTACTCATTTTCCAACTCCGACTTTTGTACGCAAGCCTGTGGTACGGCACAGTCTCCCTTCGTCATAAGTAATTGTTTTTGCGGCTAATTCTTTCTGTTCCCATTTCTTTGGGGGCCGCTCCACTTGAAATTACATTTTTATTTGGTTAAACCCGCACGGGGTCGGCGCGATTGCTTTTTGATAAGTCAATTTTACTTTAAAAGGGTTTTTAATAGTCTATCTCGTAGACAGCGATAGACTACATTGAAAATAACTACGGATTTAGCTCAATAGTTCTAGTATCAATTTGTCCACTGAAACTAGTGTCAATATCGTTTTAATACAAATTCCATTGATTTTAAAAGTATTAGATCGAGCGAATCATTTCTTTATATTCGGCTTTATGGGGACGACTCCCGCTCTTCGAGAGGATAGCCTAGCTAAACATATTGTTACGTAGATATGCACTTACTAGTAGTAACTTGAACCTAAAGAGGATTGGGAGGGCCATAATACTCACCCAACAAATCGATTTTAAATTGCACTTTATTGGCTAACAATTGGCTTAACTGAGGTAGGTAAGCCTCGTGAATCTGCAGACTTTTTATATTGAAAATGACCATAATATATGTGCTCTATCTATCTCTACATCACCACCATGAACATCATAGACAGCTAAGATTAAGTCTTTCTATATAGTTTGCGCTACCTTTTCTTTCTATACTTACCTAGAGTTCTGAATCTGTAAACTGGTGTTAAATTGTTGCGTTCAATTTTTTGTATATCAGTGGTTTTTCTACCACTATCTCACCTGATAGTAGTGACGATGTGATCGACGCTTGTCTAGAAACAATCTATTCACTCTTGACTTGAAGACTCTCAGGTTATGCTTTGCAGAAACCTTTACATTCCATTCCTTAGCAGTACGCATAATGAATGCTTGGGTTTGGGTTTAAAGAATTTATTTCTCATAAGAACATTATATAACAGTTCACTTACAATGAGATACAGAGTAATTAATAATAATATTTAACACCTCGGTGCACCAGAGGTCACTGAGCACAAACATGCATTTTAAGTTTTTTTTTGAACAATTTAATTTCTTCACATTCCTTCACATCATTTGGTAACCGATTAAACAGCTGTACTCCCTCAAACAATATACTTCTTTTCCCATAGTTAGTGCGTACTCTCGTCAATTCAAGTTTATAACTGTTTCTGAGGTTATATGTCATGGCTTTTTTCTGTAGTTGTAAGTTAGTTTGAATTGATTTAGTTGTGATATTTTTTATGAGTGTGCATGTGTTGTAAATATACAGTTGTCTTAAGTTAAGCAGTTCTGTTTGTGTATATAACTGTTTGGTGGGAGTAAGGTAGTGGTAGTGGTATAGTGTTTTAATTATTTTGTTTTGAACTCTTTGCAGTGGGCTTAGATTGGTTACAGCAGCTGATCCCCATATTTCGATTAGATATTCAAGATGTGATTTAATTAGACAATTATAAATAAGGTTTTTTATTTTGTAAGGTATACAGTTAGCTGATTTTTTTAATGCCCCTAACACCGCCATTAATTTTGTTTTAACATGCTCAATGTGTTGTTGCCAAGTTAATTTATCATCCAACCACAGACCAAGATACTTTTCATTATTTGACCGACTTATGACGTCATTGTTTATTGTAAGTGGTGCGTACTCTAGTATTCGTTTGTTTTTAGCCGCAAAAATCATAAATGACGTCTTGGATGTGTTAATAGTGAGTAGGTTATATTTTAACCATTCATTGAGTAGGTTTAGGTCTTTTTGAGCATCTGTTATAATATTATGTATATTTTTGTCGAAGTAAAAAAGGCAGGTGTCATCGGCATATAGTGTTAGGTGACCTGATAATCCTATGTTGCTTATATTGTTGATATAGATCAAAAATAATAAAGGGCTAAGCACAGAACCTTGTGGACAACCGTAGAACATATTTTGTACCGCGCTAGTGTAGGTATCTATTCTGACAACTTGGCGCCTGTTCTTTAAGTATGATTCGAACATTTTGTGAGCCGTGCTTTCTACACCTATGTTATACATCTTCTGTAACAACTTCTGGTGACTCACTGTGTCAAAAGCTTTTCTTAAATCAATAAAAATACCCAAGGCAAGACTACCCTGATCTACATAGGTTTTAATTTTCGTGACAAGGTCTATCGCCGCTGAAAGAGTGCTAGACTTAGGTCGAAAGCCATACTGCTCCTCTATTAAAAACTTTTTCTCCATAAGATAGCAATATAAGCGCGTATACAATACACGTTCAAAAATTTTAGATATGACTGGCAACACCGATACTGGTCTGTAGTTACTTGGGTCAGTCTTGCTGCCAGCTTTGTAAATAGGAGTTACTTTCGCAACCTTCAGTGAGTCCGGAAAAATACCATGTCGTAGGCAGTTATTTATACAGTGAGACAACCTTTCAGAAATTATGTTTTTTAAGCATTTAATTGCTTTGGTGCTAATACCATCTAGACCAGTGCTTGTGTTGCCGTCAAGCCCATCAATAATATTCAATATTTCTGTAGTGTTACATGGCTCTAGCTCATGTAATGTTATGTCATGTGTATAGTTATGGTCGTACATCAATGTGTTGTTTGTGGCTGTGTGGTACGTGTTAGGTATTTTGTTAGCTAGTTCCGCACCAACTGATGAGAAAAATGAGTTAAAAATATCGCATATTGCATTACCTTCAGTGATTAGTCCGGAATTAGATATTAGTTTGGGGAGAGCAGCGTTGTCCCTTATTTTGTTCAGTCCTAGATCACTAATAACGTCCCACATTTTTTTAGGTTGGTTGTTACATTTCTGAAATAAAGCAAAGTAATATTTTCTTTTTTGTGTTCTTATCATGGTTCTAACTCTTTGTTGTTCTTGCTTAAGGTTCTTTCTTAGTTCATCATCACTTGGATTCATCTTAACCCGCTGCCACAGACTGTTCCGTAAGTTTATTGCATTTATAATATTTTGGTTTATCCAGTCTTCTTGTGGTTTGTTGAGAATTTTTGTTTTAGTAATTTTGCTGTCATGAATTTGATCTGAGATAAATGTTTCCAGGTAGCAGTAGTTATCGTCTTCGTTTTTGTAGTTAGCTTTTAGGGCATTGTTAAATAGTTTTTCGTAATCAATTGCTGTATAATCAGATTTTTTCTTAATTTTTGGTGCTAGATTCCCAATTTCCAAGAATATCTGCTTGTGATCCGAGAGACAAGAGTCAATGATCGATAAGCTGAGTGAATGGTTGTCAATATTCGTACATACGTGGTCGAGAATGGATTTGGTTTTACTAGTTATACGCGTGCTGTTCAATCTATTGATTTTATTTATTATTCTGTAACCAGATTCTTGTATTACATTCAAGTATTTTGCAACGGTACTCTTCTTTTTTTTAAGTAGGTTAATATTGAAGTCACCAAACACAATACACCTTCTTCGCTGTTCTAGTTGAGGCGAGTATAAGTCTAAAAAGTTATTTATGTTGGTCTTACCGGGTTTATAAATTGCTCCTATATTTAACTTTAGTTTGTCTATGTAGATCCATAGGTAGTGGTTCCCATTTTCGCAAACTTCTTCTGTAATTTCATAATTTATGCTATTATGCACATATATAGACACGCCACCCCCTTTGCGCCTCCTTCTATAGTTATAAATGTGGTTATAATTGGGTAATTGGTATAGTTTGGCATCCATTTTTGATTTAATCCATGTTTCCGAAAATATTAATAAGTGAGTGGTACTTGGTATGGTACGTATTATAGCTTTTATTTCATCAAATTTACCAGCCTTACAAATACTGCGTAAGTTAGCGTAAAAGAATCTCAAAGATGATGGATGGACTGGGATATCTTCGTATTTATTTACTATTTGGTGTCTTAATGTAAAAGTTTTGTTCGTGTGTTTGTCCCTTAGTAGTAGGTCATTTACTAGTTTTTTTGTTCCGCAGCAACAATAGTCGGCATGCCTTTTACATATTTGATAGTAAGGTTATCTTCTCCATCCTTAGTACGTTTGCTTAACTCCTCTTTTAGTGAAAGAAAAAATTTCTTTTGTGTTGGAGTTTGATCAGAGAACATTTGCAAATTATCAGGTAGTTTCGATTTATTCCGTAAAAGATACTTTGGAGTGTTGGCGTTATCAAAGCAAACCTTTATAGGTCGATTCTTGTTTGATACATATTTACCCAGCCTCATAGTTTTAATAGGTGCAGGACAGTTTTCGTACGCCGCTAATATCTTTATAACTTGGTCATTATCATAATTTTGTCTGGATTTCAAACTTTTGTCATTAATTTCTGTTATACCCACAATCACAATATTTTTCTCACGGTCACACCTGTCTTTTAGTTCGAGCAAGATGTTTTCGTGACATAAGATTGGCGATTTTGGTATAAAATTTGTGTTGTGATTCTCTTTAATTTGGCATATCTCAGTTTCTAAGTTCTTGATTTTGTTTTCGGTTGTGTTAGTTTTCGACTTAATATTTTCAATTTCAGTATTTATATGTTCGAGGCGATTTGACAAACTTTCTGTGGCTGATTTTATAATTTTAATTTCGCTTTTAATATCTGATATTTCTTCTCGAATATGATTTAAGTTTTCGTTTTGGGTCGTACTAAACTTTTCCAAAAACTGCATCATTTCCATCCGGAAGTCTGTAAAATCCCGTTTAAAATCAGTTTCGTCTGTTCGTTCTTTCCGTTTTCTAGATGATAGATTGGTGTAAATATCCTCCTCACCATATGTTGATAAGTTAGGAACCGATCCGCTACTCTTCTCGCTGCCGCTTATTAATATAGCTTTAGGCGGTGTTCTTTGCAGGCTCATTGTAAATTTCTGTGCGCGTGCGAATGAGATGAAAAATAGCAACGGCTCTCTTTACTCTTATGGGTGAGCGGCGCTGCTCGCGAATGCGTTCACTGCTTAAGCGGCGTCAGTGCCTAGACAACACTATACTTAATTGAACTTTCCACTGGTACCTTTAAGGATCACTTTAGATTGTTCGGAATTTTATTGACACATTAAATTATTCGAAAATATTTTTGCACACGTCTGTCTCCGGCGAGCACCGAGTCATTCTTTTTTGCTTACTGAAACGATTCGTACTGTTACACGGGATTCTTGCAAACACTTTTTAAAAAAAGAATATATTGAATCTAACACCTTTATTTAATTAAACAATTATAAAATGAATTAAATTGTGTTTAAATGAAACGGCGAGTGTTCAAAATGAAGGTTGGTGAAAGACTGGCTACTGCTCGGGGCGTCGTGGAGAGCAGGATATACGATACACCTAGGGAAGTGCTTGGCTCAGCAAAGTCCCATACATGGCATATACGTAACAACCCCCTGATCAAGAGGAAACTTACCCTAAGGGAAAGTTTCCGGAAAACTAGTCAATGCGTAGACGGGGTTGAGTTGGAATTGTTTCCAATTCAATGTGAGGGTCTTGATTTTGTTCATCTCTTATATGACCTTTTGGATTTGAACACTTGCCATTTTTACAGAAATATAGGAAAGTTAAGATTAATCCTAAAATTACAGAAACTACGCTAAGGATGGGGAAACTAATATGCCTACTGAAATCATTTGAGGTGTCTAGTGAATTTAGTTCGTCTACAATTTGGTTAGATATAATTTTGATGTTTTTAAGATTATCCAATTTGATATTATTAATTTTAAAAGGAGGCAAATTTAATTTGCTCATACGATTAATATTGCAACAACTATCATTAACAATATTAAAGCTAGAAGAAACCATGGGCAACTTTATAGTAGGGGTGGTTTCTCTTACTAACTTAGTATTCTTACAATACGCTACACAGTTATGAGGAATATTAAGAATACCCGTGCCAGATATAACAACTTCTGATAATACACTATTTGAACATTCAATGGTAAGTTTCGTGGGTTTTGATTGCACAAATACCCATTTGTCATTATTTAATTTGTGCCAAATCTCAATGCTACCATGAAGGAACCTATACTGACAGTTTTCTGGTAATGAAGATACAGCTTTAGTAATAATGTCTATTTCGCAATATTGATTACCTGGCACTGTATAAATTTCATACAATTTACAAAGATAAATTTTATGAGATATATCTTTACAGTCATTTAATTTGTTTATAAATGTGAAAGAAGATTTGTCTTTGCTTAAAGCTAAAAACTGTTCAGTAGGTAAAATTAAACTGTAGGAATTTGGGGTTTCTGAACTAAGTGGAATAGGCAATGGAATGTTCTGGTATAGATTGTATTCTAGTGCACTAACTAAGGGTATTCTTATTACAAATACTAGTTTACTATCTAAGTAATAGCAGATTATTTCGGCTATATTAATTAAAGTGTGAATATTACTTAATTCTAAATTTACCGGAAAATCTTTATACTTAGGGACTACCTTAAGATTATTAACAATATCTTCATATAATTGACGAGGTGTCAAAATGGATGGATGAAGAGTGTTACTCTTCACAAATAATAAAGAATTTAAAATATCTTCTATTTTAAAAGAGAGTGTGTATAGGTTAGATCGTAGGACATTTAGAACATTTTCAAATTTAATCTTAAAACTATTGATCATTACAATGTTGGATACATTGTTATATGACATAGCTATTTTGTCAATGACGTCATTTAATTTTGCCTGATTAACATATAATTCATGTAGGGAGTTATTTATGTTCGATATAGCTGACTGGGAAACAATGATGCTTTCTTTGACTGCATCTTTAATTTTCTTTTCATTTGTAAACAACTTTTGAATAGCGTTATTATAATTTTCAGCATCATCTTCATCTAAGGTGCCAAATATGTGTCTAAATACTACACCAACACCGGAGATCCAAGCGGATCTTTTGGAGAAGTTATTAAAGATTATATGAGAGAAAGAGTTAAAATCGCGTAAGATGTCTGTATATAGTGAATCTAAAGGTTCTAACATATTTTGACATTGATGTTCATCTATTTCTTCACTATCTCGACATTCAGATCGTATTATATTAAATGCGTTATGAATATTTTCAAGATGATTCTTGAAGGGGGATACATCCACAGGGATGACAACATGGAACTGATCATTCACTACTTTTAAAGTGCCAACCGGATCGAAGAGTATACCAGGACCCTGGGTGATGTATTCAATATATTGATTTTCGCTGGTTGCCATGATATAAGCGGCCCTCAGTCTGTAATCGTAATTGATGATAAGATTAATTAATAACTAAAATAAAATTAAATCTACGTGGTGAGAAAATAATAATTATTTAGCCATTTAAGTGTGCTGGTTTTACTTCATCAAAATGATGTTTGACATGCCGTCGATTTATCAAAAGTGACAAAGTATTATTTCCGTGGATTTGAACAATTTTGTACGGGCCCTTCCAAACGGCTGATAAAGCTTTACGCAATCTCAGATGATTCCGCAAGTAAACGTAATCACCGACTTTGTATTGTGCCGTACGGGTGCGTTTGTCATAATATGTCTTTGACCGCTCTTTTGAAGCCCGGATATTCTCAACCGCTTTTTCGTGAGAAATTTTGAGGCGATGTTGAAGCATTTTGACATATTCGGGGTAAGTGATATCAGAAGAGGAATTGAACACAGAATCAGGGATGTATGGTTTGTGACCGAAAACGAGTTCATAGGGTGTGAAGCGAGTTGTCGTGTGGACGCTGCTGTTGTATGTTAGCATGGCGGTATATACGAATTTATGCCAATCTGATTGGTTTTCATTAACGTATGATTTTAGGTATTCCTTTAAAGTAGAATGGCTCCTTTCTAGAGCTCCTTGAGTTTGAGGATGATAGGGAGAAGACCAGATTTGTTTTATTTTTAAAAATTCACATGTTCGTTTAAATAACTCGGCAGTGAAATTAGTTCCTTGATCTGTAAGTATGGTTTTGGGAATACCGAAAAAGGATATAAAATGAACTAAACATTCGCATGATTCTTCTGCAGTTGCATTGGAAATGGGGTAAGCGATGGAGAATTTAGTTAGGTCATCTTGAAGGGTAAGTATAAATTTAAGTTTGTGAAGTCCGGCTTCGGGTAAGGGGCCGACTATGTCTAAACTAATTTTTTCAAATGGGCGAGTAGAGGTAGTTGTAATTTGCATGGGAGATCTATTAGTTCCACGGAAGGCTTTATTTGACTGACACAGGGTGCAGTTCCTTACATAATTTTCTATGTCTGATTTCATACTCTTCCAGTAGTAGCGTTCCTTAACTCGGTCATACATTCTATTTGAACCTAAATGACCTGCTATGGGGATATTGTGGTTTTCTTTCAAGATTTTAGTGATTTCTGAAGGTACGGGATATATTATAGTGTTATGATGTATATTTATCTTAATGTTAGTGTTATTAAATAAATACATTAGAATGCCATAAATTTTAACAAAGGAATGATGTTCGAATGCATTTTTAAAATCAGATATTGCTATATCATTTATATTGCCACAAAGAATAATGTCATCTCTAGCAGTTTTGAGGGTTTTAAATATATCAGGGTACGTGCAGTTATCAAAATAATGGACCTTTGTAAATAGTAAGTAGTAAGTTTTACTTCTTAACTCTATTTTCTTAAATGAATGAAGTTCTATTTCACTCTGTAGAATGCTGTTTGAATCCTCTGGACTAGATAGTACGTCTTGAAGATATGGATTGGATTCATCCAGGTCTATTGAAACAGGGATGATGATCGTTTTGACGTTGGTTTTCAGTAGGGTTTCATTATGTTCTATTATTTGGGTGTTATAGGTTTCATTTTTATTGTTAAAAGATTTAATAAAATCCGAATACTCGTTACTAGAACTGGAAGGGATTTGTTCTGCGGGTTCAGGCATCTCTACAGGGGTAGAAGGGCTTAGATGATCTGTAGGACTAGGAAGGGTTCTTAGGTCGAAGTCTATATTAGGACTAGAATCCAGTGCACCTAAATCAATAAGTTCATCAAGTACATCCGGGGGAATTTCCAATTCTGGGCTGGAATTGGGATGGTTATTTATACCACTGGTAGATGGTTGATTTTGAATTACTGGGTTAACTGGGAATCGTGATAATGCGTCGGCATTACTATTTATTTTTCCTTTTTTATATTCTACTTCGTAGTCAAACTCTTCAAGTTTAAGCCTCCATCTCACCAGTTTAGAACCTGGGTCTTTACAGTTAAATAACCACTTCAGTGGACGATGATCTGTTATGATTTTGAATTTATTGCCATATAGATATGGTCTGAATGTTTTAGTGCCGAAAATGATTGCTAAACATTCTTTCTCAGTTACGCTGTAACTACTTTCGGCTTTATTTAAGGTTCGTGATGCAAATGCGATAGGACGGTCATTTCCTATAGGACCTTGAGATAGTATAGCTGAGATTGCATAATTAGAGGCATCACATGTTAAGACAAATGGTTTAGTGAAATCGGGATAAGCCAAAATAGGAGCAGAAATTAGAGCGTTTTTCAAACTTTCGAATGCCAATTGTTGTTCATTTTGCCAAGTAAATGGGACATTCTTCTTTAAGAGAAGAGTGAGTGGTTTAGCTATTTTTGATAGATTTGGTATAAAACGGCGATAGTATGAGACTAATCCTAAGAAAGATTTTATGTCTTTAGGACATTTGGGTAATGGAAATTCTGATACGGCTATGGTTTTATCAGGATTCGGTTTTACTCCATTATCTGTGATAATATGGCCAAGATACGATACTTCTTTACGAAAGAATTCACACTTATCGGGTTGGAGTTTCAAATTGAATTCGCGAAGTCTTTCGAAGACATCCGACAAGTGTTTTAGGTGAATGTCAAGGTCAAATGAATGGATGACGATGTCATCTAAATAAACGAAACACTGAATGCCCTGTAGGCCAGACAGGACTGAATTCATGAGTCTTTGGAAGGTTGCAGGTGCATTTTTAAGCCCGAATGGCATACGAGTAAACTGGAAGTGACCTTGAGGAACTGAGAAAGCGGTTTTTGGTGCGTCTTTATCTGACATTTTAATCTGGTGAAATCCAGAAGCTAGATCTAGAGTACTGAAATATTTACATTTGCCTAACTGGTCTAGGATCTCTGATATATTAGGTATTGGGTATGAGTCTCCTATAGTTATGTCGTTTAATTTGCGGTAGTCTATTACTACACGCCATTTGCGTTTGCCTGAGGCATCCATTTTCTTTGGAACTATCCAGATAGGGGAAGACCATGGAGACATTGAGGGTTTAATTATACCTTCATTAAGCATTTTATTAATTTGGGAGTCTACTTCTTGTTTGTGAACTTCAGGGAATCTATATGACTTAGTGTTGATTGGAATTGATGAGGATGTATTGATCTCATGTTCTAGGGCGTTAGTAGTAGTTAATGGATCACCAGGAAGATGGAAGATATCGGAATAGGTGGAGCAAAGGTCGCATAAGGCGTCTGTCTCTTCAGGATTGAGGTGAGATACTCGTAATAAATTTAGCACTTGTTCGTTTCGTTCAAATGTGTTATTTTCATTCACTTCAGAATATGATGTATGTAGCACCATCTTTTCATCGGGTTTGTCAAAAGGTATAAGCTTTATTTTTTGGTTTGAATTTATATATATTGTGGATTCAGAGGTATTGACTACGGATATATTTATTCTAGAATTTGGTTTTACTTTAACTATACAGTTGGCTGTCAACAGAGAATCTGCTATATACTGATCAAGAACAAGACCTTCTTTTATCTCGGGATTCAGTACGGAACATTCGATAACTGTTTCTGTTCTAGGAGGTATAGTATAAACTGGTTCACAGAATTTCAAGGTGAGTTTAACTTTATTTATGGTCAGAGTATTTTCTGTATAATCAATTTTACAATTAGAATAAGCTAATAGGTCATTGCCAATTATTCCGTCATATGGGAATTTAATGTCAGGGATCACATGGAAACTATGATTTACAGAGTGGAAATTAACTAGTATATGGCCTAAGGTTTTCATTGGATTTTCTGCTGACCCTAAACCATAGAAGGCTATAATATGGTTAGTGACAGTAGGCATTTTTTCGATTCTATTTAGTTTTAGGAAACTAATAGAGGCACCACTGTCGATAAGAAGTTTTAGAGGTCGTTTAGAAACAGAAGTCAGCACTTCTACAAAAGGTAAGTATTTATTTTTTGTATTTTTTGTAACGCTATATGATTCAAATGTTTGTTTTATTTTTTCAGGAGTTGTGCAGGATGGACATGATTTGGATTTAAATTGGGGTGTACCAACAGGTGGGAATGGAAAAATGACAGAGTCCGAACCTTTGGGAATGAAGACTTCGACCTCTTCACACAGTTGGTTAACGGGTGCAGTGGATGCGATGGGTATGGTGGATATAGTATTAGGAACAGCGGATTTGATATTAGAAACAGTGGATTTAGTATTAGAAACAGCGGATTTAACATTAGAATCAGCGGATTTAGTATTAGAAACAGCGGATTTAGTATAAGAAACAGCGGATTTAGTATTAGAATCAACGGATTTAGTATTAGAAACAGTGAATTTAACATTAGAATCAGCGGATTTAGTATTAGAAACAGCGGATTTAGTATTAGAATCAACGGATTTAGTATTAGAAACAGTGAATTTAACATTAGAATCAGCAGATTTAGTATTAGAAACAGCTGATTTAGTATTAGAAACAACGGATTTAGTATTAGAAACAGCGGATTTAGTATTAGAAACAGTGGATTTAACATTAGAATCACCGGATTTAGTATTAGAAACAGCGGATTTAGTATTAGAAACAGCGGATTTAGTATTAGAAACAGCGGATTTAGTATTAGAAACAGCGGATTTAGTATTAGAAACAGTGAATTCAGCATTAGAATCGGCAGATTTAGTATTAGAAACAGTGGATTTAATGTTAGAAACAGCGGATTTAGTATGAGAGACGGTTTGTTTTATGGGGACGCGTTTCAGAGAGTCTCTCGTATCGGCTTCGAATGGTATATTTCCCGCGCGATACCGTTCGGGAAACTTTATTCGTTTAAATTATTATTAGATACATCATCAGGGTTCTGTGGTTCCTCGGTTTCCTCTACGACATGAATGGGTTGATTATTCCGAGTAGAGCTGGTTGATGGGTAGTTATATTGCTGGTTTGATGAGTTCCCGAAACGTTTGTTATTATACTCGCGTTTGCGACAGTTGTCTATGGTGTGTCCTACCGATTTGCAGTAACGACACACTGGGGGAACGGATGTTGATGTAGGCCCTTGGTAATTAGGCCGGTTGTAACCGCTATTACCTGGTTGTATAGTATTCCTAGTCTGATAGATTTGTTTTTGGGGTGCACGCCCTTGATTGTATGAGTTATTAGTATTAGACGAAGGGGGAATTCGTTTTAAAGAACTTTGAAGTAATTTTTCTTCCGACATGGCAAAATTAATGGCGTCATTCAGGGTTTCCGGATCACGACATCTTACAACAGTCGAGAGGCGGGGATTTAATCCGCTAACAAAAGTGTGCAATGCTAGGTCCTGCATTGCGGCGAGACGGCCAGCGAGTTCACCCTTTTTCTTCGTGGGTATAGAAATATTTATTTCGGTTAAGAGTTTTGATAGACAAGATTCAAGACGTAATGCAAACTGGTTAACCGTCTCGTTGGTCTGGCGACAATCTTGGAGGTCCGAGAGAAGTGCAGCATAGTGTTTACGTTCACCAAATTGTGATTTTAGGAAATCTTCTAATTGTTGCCAAGTATCAAAATCTTTTATGGCACATGCACTCTCAGCACGGCCTTCTAGTTGACTCAAAATATATTTTAATAAAATGTCCTGCTGCGATGAACTCGACAGATTTATTGCATTTCTGCAATTATTTAAATATGCGTTTAATTTTTCGCGATTTCCATCGAATTTGTTGATGAACTTAATTAAAACATTCATTTCTATTTCTTTTGTTGACATGGTTGCAACGGGCTTATTTTTTGACATAGACGCTCCTACAGCGGGCTTATCTTCGTTGGCCATGTCACACCTGAGTATTCGTAGTCTAAACAAGAGATAAGACAGGAAGTCTGCGAATTGCGGTGTTATGTTGCACTGGTCTCGGAACTGAGCGACTATATGGTATGACAATAATAAAAAAAAATATATTTAAGTATAAGGAGAATATAAGTAATTACGAGTAGCACTTTTAACACTTTAAGTCTTTTAGGTTTTCAATCACGAACTTTGATATTGTATAGATATAAAAGTCAGGAACTTACAGGATAATGGCGATTGCGAGAATCATCTCGCAACTGGCGGTATACCTTTTCGCCAAGGTAAGCGGCTCGGCGACAGGAGTAGTGCTGAACCAGGTAGGTTCAACAGGAGACAGCAGCCCACGCACAGGTTATGGTACACTGCGCGGCGACAGGATACAGCGATTGGATACAGTGATTATTGTAAAACAGGAAACAGCGGCACACGCACAGGTTTTGATACACTACGCGGCGACAGGATACAGCGATTGGAAACAGCGAAGATATTGTAAAACAGGAAACAGCGGCACACGCACAGGTTTTGGCACACTACGCGGCGACAGAATACAGCGATTGGATATAGCGAAGATTATTGTAAAACAGGAAACAGCGGCACACGCACAGGTTTTTTGTTTAAACTGAGGCGAACCAGGATTTCTGTCCTTTAAATCCCACCGCTGCCACCAATGTTACACGGGATTCTTGCAAACACTTTTTAAAAAAAGAATATATTGAATCTAACACCTTTATTTAATTAAACAATTATAAAATGAATTAAATTGTGTTTAAATGAAACGGCGAGTGTTCAAAATGAAGGTTGGTGAAAGACTGGCTACTGCTCGGGGCGTCGTGGAGAGCAGGATATACGATACACCTAGGGAAGTGCTTGGCTCAGCAAAGTCCCATACATGGCATATACGTAACAGTACGTATGAGCGGAATGTCTACTTACTATTATAACGATGGCGTATCGCCGTACGTCTGGTCGTTTGACGAAAAGCCAGCAACTCTGTGCCTATACCCCAGACTCTGAAGCCTAGCCTAGTTTAGTTCAAACAATCAAACAGACACTACAGTTTTATTATTAGTAGATATACTTCGGTGTGTTCAATGTCGTCACATAGGAATTTAATAGCTGACCCTTAGAAGTTACACTGTACCTACCCATGTATGTATGTTATTGTTCATCTTATTGCACAAGTAAATTGCGTCTGACGCATTATATTATGTGCGATTTTAAAGACCATTATGAGCAGAATGATGTTTGACTCAATAATTTTATAATTACAACATAAAATAAAGGTTTTGTGATAACTTCTAAGTAATACTAATTAATAAATAAATAAATAAAATAAAATACACGAGTTACAGCATAATATGATATTTCAGAATTTTCTTTATACACATGCCTGTGTATAATATCCTTGCGTGGGTAGGCAGTACCCACGTATGACTTAGATAGAGAAGTTTATTTCCATCAAAAGAGGATATTTTCCATATGCTATAGCTTCTTCCTACTGGGACTTACCTAGTAAAAAACTAATAATGGTAGGTACTTACTTTGCCTAACGCGGTAGGTACTTAATCAAATTTGCTACCTGCAAAATAATCGCCATTTCCTAGCACTGTGCGGAAAGTCATATTTCGTTAAATAACTTCATTTTCTCATACGTTTAGACAAAAATATGTGCCATATTTTTGGATAGGTACCAAATCTGTATTAATTTTAAGAACCCAAACCTAACTTGTTTTTTTATTAAATAATCTGTTTGTGTTGCCAACAGCGGACTCCCTACTAGGATCAGGGTCTGATGAGGAGGAGGAAGACGAGTCTCGAACTGCGAACAACTCCAGCAGTCCAGCGAACGCCCCACATCCCGCACTGCATTCAGAATTATCACATAACGGCGATACTAAGCCTCATGATGATTCGGAAGACCAGGTGAGTAGATTTTTTATGCTGCTTAATGAACGAGCATAATTATTATGATAAGCGATTACCTTGGGTTATTAACGCTTACACTACCATAGCCCATGATATCGCTTATTGCATGTAATGCAAGCATTCATAGCCCATTACCATAGGTCAAATCTGCCAGGGATATAGGGAATACTTTTTCCCAGGATTTTGTAGGTGGTAACGCTATTTGCTTACCATCCGGTGACCGTGTACCTACTTCTAATATGCAGATCTTCGAAGTAGAGCAGTGACAATGAGGATCAGTCACTTTTTTAGCTGAGTATGCAGTTTTATAGACCTAAAAAAAAACAATAAATTCTGTAAAAAAATTATTTGAATCGGATCAAAAATGACGAAGTTATAGCCATTTTAGTGCGGTAATCTCAAAAACGCTCGCCACCGCGTAGAAATACCCTGTGACGTCATCGCTCACATCGTCGCGCGTCACCGCCGCGCCACCGCGCCGCTATGGAGAATATAGGGCTATTTCGGATAAAACATTTCATGATTTTTTTTTTCAATTATAGATTTAAGTATTTTTTCTTTTTTTATACTACGTAGGTGGCAGACAAGCACACGCCCCACCTGATGGGAAGCTGTCATCGTGGCCTATGGACGTGTGCAACACCAGGGGTGTCACACGGGGTGTCACCAGGGGTTCTGCCTACCCTGAAGGGAAGGGTGGGGCGGCTAGGAAGGGGTGGAGAGGCTAGGAAGAGGGGACTACCAGTCGGACTGCTCAGTTCGGACGGGAGATACCGTCGGCTCCCACGTATTATTATAGTATTAAGAATATGAAATATTTATTCTTTCATTTGTAGTGGTTCGATTATCGATAGCATTTTAAGAAATGTTGAAAATCAAATACTTAAATATAACCCGTGCGGAAATCCCACGAAAATAAAGATAAAAAAAGATAAAGATAAAGATAAAGATAAAGATAAGGATAAAGATAAGGATAAAGATAAAGATAAAGATAAAGATAAAGATAAAGATAAAGATAAAGATAAAGATAAAGATAAAGATAAAGATAAAGATAAGGATAAGGATAAAGATAAAGATAAAGAAAGATAATTTATTTGCGGAGGTGGATTGACTGCACCCCGCCTGATGGTAAGCTGAAGTGCAGTCCTAAAAGTAATGGACATCATTCCATCAAAACTTGAACACTTTCCCAATAACGGATGTCTATACAACCACTCTACCCTTATTTGCCCCCTTAACCGCGATTCACGGGGTACGTTTATTTTTAACCAGAAGCAGCTGTATCAAATTTCGTGCTCCTTACTTTCAAAATAACGGACTTTCAATGCAACCAGCCATCGCCTATTTTACGCCTTTAGTAATGAAATTTTGAAAAACGCTGATATACGTGTATAGGTATTTATTTCTAATCAGAAGTAGGTATATGAAATTCAATGCGTCTAACATTGAAAATGAAGAACTTTCATATAAATGTTCATTCCTTATTTTGCCACCTTAGGAGTAAAAATTCTAAAAATCCGTCCTTAGTGGATTCCTACAACATAAAAAGCATCTACTGTCAAAATTTCAAGTTTGTAGGTCCAGCGGTTTAGGCTCTTCGTTGATGTATCGGTCTGTTTATCAAAGGGCATCGTACACGATGTGAGCGATGACGTCATCGACAAAAATCCAGCGAGAGTGTGCGTTTTAAAATAGCCGTTTTTAAATCTTCGATAACTTCGTCATTTCTTGTCGGATTTCAATCATTTAAAAAACAAAATGCTTAGAAAGTTGTAGCGCATACGTTTCATTAATTAAAAATTAAAAGTTCTGTTATGTGACTGATCCTCATTATTACATTTCACCTGTTTTTTTTTTTTTTACGTTTTTTTTTTTTTTTTTTTTACGTGTATTTAGATCGAACTTATTGATTATGTTATCTTAAAAAACTTTGCGAATTTTTGTCTGTAGATCAGATTACCTAGAGATATACCTAGTAAGATTGTTACTGAGAGAGCAAGAAGAAAGTATACTGGCATTCCAATAGATTTTCTTTAATGGAATCTTTCCATGTGTATAAGGTAAAGCTGTTAAAGTACCTACCAAAAATGATCACCTATTCAGATGACCTTGTCAATTGACTGTATTTTCAACATTTCCACAATCCCGCCTGTAAATTACACGGCGATACCACATAGTCGCATTCAGTTCTTTTTCTTCTACTCCCAGGGTTCGCTAGACGGAGACCCCGAAACGAGAGACTCACAAGCAGAAAATAAGTCTCCTGACGACGGCAATGGTGGCTCCAAGCGCCGGGGTCCCAGAACGACGATAAAGGCGAAACAGCTCGAGATTTTGAAGTCGGCTTTTTCTCAAACGCCGAAACCTACGAGACACATACGAGAACAACTTGCGAAAGAGACGGGACTACCGATGAGAGTAATACAGGTAAGCGAATATTTACAAAGAGTTATTCTAGTTTTGAGCATTGTTTTTAAGCGTAAGCAGCCTCAGTATGGCATCGTAGAGATATCACTTCTTTTCTCTCCACCAATGAAATCGTGTAAAATAGTTTTCACGTTTCCAAAATTTCATATAAACCACCTCTCTACTTTTTTCTGCGAAGTAGGACTTGAAGAGAAGCCATAAGATAGGTTTAAAGACACCATTTTGACCATGCAGGACAGCATCTATTCCTTTTTGATGTAAGGTCGTTGACAAAAAGATAGTTAACAATTTCTTTGTACTTTCAAGTTCACGGTAGAATTTCTATGGGAATTAAATAACTTATCAGAAGATACCACTGCAATGCATTTAGTTATGACAAAAAAATACCTGTTTTCAATCAATTGAAAGATGAAATTGACTTTTTATTTATAATAACATTCTATAGGAGACACTTTACATGAAAATGGCTTCAAAATGAAGTATGAAATTATTTTGGTATACTGTTATACTCGTAGCAGAATCGGTTATTATAGGTAGGTAATTCGTATCAAATGCAATTTTACCCAATATTAGCCCAATAAAAGCGCTCTTAAATGAGAATTTGAACGCCCATCTACTTACTTCATCGTATCTATGTGACGAATCATCAAAATTCCTGCAAGAAGCCTTTCGGATGATGAGTCTAGAAAATGCTTCAGAGCCTTCAACATCGACGCAAAGTTGCAAGCCTGAGATGTTTCATCAAATGCATTAGATATGTGCTGGACTCAATACCTCAAGCGCTTTCCACCATCGAATGATCAGATATACACACAATAATATTCCACCTATTAATGGTGTATCCAGCTGTTGATAAGTGGAACTCCTTACTGTGTCTGTGTTTCTCGAAAGCTGTAACCTGGACATCTGTAAGCTTCCAATGAATAGTTTTCTTCTAGGTAAACGTACTTCATCGCAGATCAGATCATCACTCACCATTATAAGATAGTGGTCAAACGCCTCCAATATTTATCTGATTAACAATACCTAGGACTTCTCGAGTGCTTTTACTCGTTTTACTATTGATCCTGTTGTAAAGGAGTTGTATATCTAATAATGGGTACTTAGTAGGGACTAGTTGCATAAAAAAGTGGGGGGATCAATGTCAGTTTACCGTAAAAGTATTATTTATGTACTTACTCTTTAAAAACACAGTGCTTATTATCTGCGTAAATTTTTTCTGTACAAAATTAATTTGTATAAAATATATATCGATCACGCACAACCTTCGTACGGTAACCGTTACAAATGGCCCCCGTTCCATCATGGTAAGCGGTCGGTACGTTCGCAAATTGAATCTCGCGCGCGCATCCGTCCAGGAACGCTTGTGCTGACGTGACAAATATCCTAATTAACTAACGCGCTACAACGTAATATTTTAGTGTATGCGTTTTTGAACCGAAACCTGCTATTATATTTTTATTATAGAGGCACATGCAAGACGATTACTTGCTAGTTTTTTTTTATGGTACCTACTTCTTTTTGAACAAACTAGTTACGTAGGAAGTTAGTGTGTATTTTTGTTTTCACTTTTGTTGATCTTTTTCCTGTTATTTAACTAAGTAGGTACTATTATGAATGCAAAAGTAAAATAACTAGATGGATATCCGTTTGGCTGAATGGACCTTTTTTTTTTTTTTTATCGTGCGTAAATCTCCATGGATACCACCCCCGTCGGCCATCGGGGGTGGTTATGTCGGGATCGAACCGACTAAAACCGCACGCCGTCTCGGGCCTGATCGGGCTGAATGGACCTGGGTGAAATTTGGCTCCGGATTAGACTATAGTGTTATCCCTGCCTACCCCATTACGGAAGAAGCATGACTGTATTTATCTATAATTGATTTTAATCTGGAATAGCATATTTATGTTACAACTCATGCCAGGACTAGGTTCCTGTGAGTTACGGAAATTGGATTAATATTTCGAGCGGAGCTACGGTCAACAGCTAGTATGTTGACAAAATTTATATCTTATGATGGAATCTACTTTATATCCATAAATTTCATTTATAAAACTATTTTTTTATTATCATTAATAATTGTAGGATCCAACTAAAATAAAGTAATTTTGGACAATTCAGCGCCGATCACTGACTCATCTACCTACCTATTTATAACCTAACACGACTACACAACAATAATGACGATTCCAGAAATCCTAACCTAATCTAACACATGGAATCAGGCGATTCTCCACACCGCCAGGAACAGATGTCAGTTAAAAGATCCGTCCGTCTGTCCGTCACGCTTTTTGCGTACCTTCCTCTTTGTTTCAGTTTTTGTTGCAGCCGGTTTCCGAACGTAAAAACTTAACTTTTTATCGTTGTCTAGCGGACTGTTTGTAAACGTAGTGGGTATCGAACTACATTGAACTATCAAGGTTTTGTCACCGTTGCATCTCGATTCTGTGGTAATTAATGAAATATAAAAAAATAGCTTTCTTAACATCTATAGGTAGATGCAAAAAGGTGAAGTTTGTAATTCTAAAATAGTGTTCGGAAGCAGTGGCTGTCATTTTTTGCATTTGTAGTGTAGGTACTTAAACAATATTAAGATGCAACAAAAGTACAGCACCCGGATTTTCATTTGGCACGGGAAGAAGAGTAAGTAGCTTGCTTTGTAGAGCGTTCTCTCTATCACACAGCGTACGTCTACGGCGTAATATATTTTTAGAGCTGTTAAAACCGTAGCTAATATTTTAAATTTTTACAGATATAGATATTTATTATAGTATAGTATTAATCCTATAAATTACTCTATAAAGGCACAAAATTGTCAGTCGATTTGCGATATAGTAGAGAACGCTCTACATAACCAAAGCAATCTATCTTAGCGAGACTCCCACTCTCCTTGCTGACATATCGAACCAATGCCGGATACTGTAGGTAGATACCTAACTAACTACTTATGTACTATTTATTGAGTACCTAGGTAGTATAATTTTTTTTTTTTTCATATAGGAATATATAATATTTAGAGAGCTGCACAATTTCTAGAACATTTCGAAATCAAAAAAGTTTTAAAACTTTAATTACCTTTTATAGTTTTGTAATGTTTGAAGCCTTTAGCAGGTATCACCTACTTTTGCCGCTGACTGTACCTATAGATAATTACGTATTCTACAAAATGTGTATGGAACTCTAGGTCTGTAAGTACCTATTCATTGTTCCCAGGTTCAAAAACTGTATTATGACTATTTGTTTCATAAATAAAACAAAATAAAAATAAAATACATAATATGTTTTACAATGACCACATAGAGATAACAATTATTTACATTTGTAGTAGGTATTGTAATGGGACTACGAGAAACAGTTCTCTCTCTTAGTCCTATTGAATATCATACCTGTAATAAATTAGTGCCTGTACATAAAATATATTAGTTCATCTGTCCCTGTACAAATATTTATAGCACCAAAGAATCCGTGTAACAATATTTTCCCTTGTACAAAAACAATGTCAAGTATGTTAAGTGGGATCATAAACAACATTTTTTGTGCCCGCTCGTCAAGTCCCGCCAGATCGCGCGTGTCAAATGTTTGTGCCACCGATACCACATGTGCGCACACGCATAACTGTAAAATGGCTTTTTGTAAACGGGATTTAGCTAGTTAACACCGGCCCGTGTGAAATTCCCCGTTTGAAGACACCGCTCACCACATTTCCGAAGTGAAATCAATTTTCTATCGAATTTATAACTCATCGGTATTCCATCAGTCACAAGATTATAACGAAAATCCTATGAAATTAGGCAATTTTGAAGAAAAATGAACACGTAATTGGTTCCCATTTTTTGCGTACGGAAAAATGATTGGATACTTAAACGTTTTATTAGGTTTTGTTAAATTATCTATTGCGTTTGGATTCACAATAATATTAAATTTATAAGCCATGTCTTAGCGTTTTATTGTCATATAAAATCCAAAATCATCATTTTCGTCTTCCTCATTCAACAATAAAATTATTAGACATAAAGACGATTCTCAGTACTCGTAAGTTATCCAACGACATTTCGCAGCTTCGTGGTATTCCACATTATCTAGTAAATACTGTTATTGGTACAATTAACTTGATGTGTTTAACTGTAATTTATCGTACCAGAAATATCTTCTCCTAGACAGTATTGTTTAATTTCCGGGTTTTATGCCCCTCCAAGATCTTTATAGGCTATCCTCTCGGGATTAGAATCAGAAGGCAGCAACATATAATAAGCCAGAATAACCCATAATGGAAACTTAGAAAAGCATTATACCGGACTCCAAAACGCAAACTTTGGATCCGACCTGAAATAATGAAGCGTATTGTTAATCATAATCATAATAATCATACTTAATCATTTATTCGATTATATAGATACAGATGACAGAGTTACATTGTCTTCTATGTTATACCATAAAATGGAGTACAAAGCCAAACTCTTTGCCAGCAAAAGTGTTTTGTTTGACCACAAACTAATCTAAAATTATATTCTACCTACAATCTACCTATGATTTTGTACCACAAACTTATGGTGCAGCAGACATTCCGTTGCCAGGAATAGAGGAAGTGCATCTAATCAAAATAACACTACCAATCGGGTGTCACTCTACCTCGACGTAACTGTCATCCAACCGCGAAACGAGAAAAAAGTTTGAGATATTTTAATAAGTTCATATATTGTAATTTCTTAGCGTGACGGCCCTGTCGCCGCTCGATGCACTCTTATTGGCTCATATTTTATTTTGACAGCTCATGTAGTTTGTCTAACTAGGGTTGTCAACGAATCTTCACTTGTTCGTGAAAATAATATTACTTCTCATGTAATTCTTAAGAACTACAGTTCATATTTAATTTCTATTTTAGTACTTACCTACCTAGCGACCCTATGTTTTTGTTTTAGGGTATAATTAAAAATAATATTGAAAATAGAATATACTTAACTTAATGTACTGTGTTTTTTTCATCTTTTCTTTACAGAGTTTGATAGATTTCTCTCAAAATATCCAAATCTATCGTAATTTGATTCAAGTGATTTTTTGGGTCATTTTGTTGTTACTTATTCCTTTTCTCTCTATATATTTATAAGTAAAAAAAGACATTCTACTAAAAAAATGTCCAAATTATAATTATTTAATAAGGTTCCTACACTAAAACATGGTTTTCAACATACCACTTAATTTGCTAATAACTTTTCGTCAATCAATTCAATGACAACCGAATGAACAATATTATCTCACCTTTACTAAAAGAGAAAATCATTACCGTCCAGTATTTGCTTGATGACATTTCGCATTGTAAGTGCGACCACACACGCAGTATTCGTTGCACACAATATCATCGGTACCTATATAGTTTTTACGTTGAACAAATTACAGCACTATTCAATAAATATTCAACATGCACGCTCTATATTAGCATTTATAATTTCTGTACAAGATCATTAATCATTATTAACTTAGTATTCACTGAGACAATTCCAGCACTATTAATTGTGATAATCATTAATAAACGACGTTTTTGCCTAACGAATGAGATGTTTATAACTTGTTTCTATCTCTTTTTAGGAAACATATTTTCTGTTGGAGAAAAATATTTAAATTAAATACTGAATCAACGTATTATATTCTTAAATTTCAGATATAAGAATTCACTTACATTCATAGAATTAAATCAAATTTCATAGTGTTCTATGCAAATAAATGTATCTAATATCGTATTTTTTTTCAGTTCAGCATGATAGTGACCGAAGTTTTGATACTAAGGATATTTTTTGTGGTTAATTTCGAATATCTAGGACTCGTCCAGGTAACTCAGTTGGTCAAAGTATTCCCTTTGTGAGGTCGTGGGTGCAATCCCGTCCTGTAATTTCACTTCAAAAAAAGTTAGCATACCTACTAATTGCTTAATAATTTTATTGAATTAATCCGGCGGAGAAACTAAAAACAATGTTTAAAATTGGTTACGCAAGAATTACGGTAGATAACTCCAACAGCGCCCTAAGCCGTGAAAGGTATTGGAGAATTTCGTATGTGTAGGTATGACGTATTCCCCTTGTAAGGTATTGGTCGCTGCTTCAAGTCCCGTCGTAGATGTTCACGTTTTCCGATATAAATCACAAAGGATATTGATACCAAAACTGTAATCGAACTCATACCTACTCGTATTTCCAGTTACCGAGTATGTTATTATTGATAGGCGAGTATCGAGAAAGTAATTCCCACACGGAAGCACGTGTCACAGGTTGATTGATAGTGGGCGCGATAAAAACAGTTTGTCAGCGAGTCGCGAACACGTTATTATGTCACCACCGGCTACCGACGTGACGCGTCCTGATTAATGAGTGTTGTGTGCGGTGGCCTTAATGTGCCCATGTCTTTAGGCATTGGTGCTGTGTTGTTCGCGGTCAGGCAGAACTGTCAATATTCACAAAAATTCTGATAATTAGATTTCAAGTACCTACCTATCAATATAGGTACCTAATAATTAATAGAATAGAATTAAAACTATCACTGCTATGAAATGATTGCAAATAAAGGTAATAGGTAGTAGATATTAATAAATTAATTCTTCTGGTTCGGTAAGTACGCATAGTGAGGAAGTTTCTGTAGACCTAATCACTGGTGTCTTGGTCCGATGATTGGTGCAGTTTGGGCAATATTATAATAATATAATTGATACTTATTATAAAAATTAATACAGGGCAATAAAAAATGTAAGTTCTAGAATGGCGATACACATTAAGATAGTTCCAATTTCCATTTTTTTTCCAATTTATATAAAAGCGTCCTACAATAAAACTGTTGATGAAATTATTTTAATATTAGTCAAGTTGGGCTGCGCTGCGGACCTCCTTGGAATGGACCCAACTGACTAAAAAGCCTCTGTTTGTCGCTCATATTCACGTTGATTTTATTTATAAAATCTTTACGCAGCATCCATAGGACCTCTTGGCAATTGATATTCAAATTATACAAAATGGCTGTCCTAAAGACGTCAAACTTGTGTTATTCTTGTTAATATAGCTTCAGTCAATTATGAAAGAGAAATCCAAGTAAACGTCAGTGTCGAAATCAGAGTTGAATGAGCCGTACATCGGCGGTCGCACGGCCATATCTCATATTTTAATACCCGTCGGCCACTTTGAACTGGCCCAAATACTATAACTTGCACGAGTTACGAGCCAAACCCGTAAACGCTCGTGTGACCGCGGCTTTACCGCCGAGCTGAGCCGATCTTACACGAAGTTTTACGACAGATTGTTCTCTAATTGATTGGTTGTTCTATAAATTTATCTGTACCCACTGCAGTGAAAAGCCGACCCCAGCTGAGTTGGAATAAAGTTCGAAGATGACTATGAAGTGATGCATACCTATTTGCACATACCTACATCTATAAGTTTATAAAATTGTAAAGTATCTGTGTCCGTACATTAGAGATCTTTTTAAACTTGGGTTAAAAAAATTCAAAACAAAAAATGAGGATCAAAAATTTACAAGACTTCTATAAAAAAGAAATCTAATCGCATTTATGATTGGTGAGACATTTACGTAGGTACATAATAGTTATTACATTAGGGTTTACGAATCCCAATTCACTTTATAAAGTAGACGTAACTCGGGATTAAATAATGAAACGCCGGCGTTTCTCCGTCAGTGCGAATGTCATTGCACGTAAAATGCGTTCAAGTAACGACGCCTTCTGGCGCGTTCGACGTGCCGCCGTCGAATCCTCACTTTATCTAAAAACGGGTACAGAATCGCAATAAATTGGTAATTTTAATCGTTAATAATAAAACAACAGCGTGGGATAAGCATGAGGTAATAATAAAATGTCTATTTTATTGTATTATATAGTGTCAAGTCTCGTAAAAACGTCGGTGATATGGCGCATAGCGGGATTTGCGTCAAAAGATGACATTAACTGTGCTTATTGTGCATAAACGCGGTGATAGTCCGTGGTGCCATCTTGCGGCCGCGGTGTTATGGCCGATTGCTCCGGGAAACCACTCACAAATTGTTTTTTTACAGAATTAAACTTAGCTGTGGTGACTTTATTTTCTTGTCGAGTTTCACTATTCTTTTTGTAACACTGTGTGCTACGCTTTATTTCTATAAGTTGATAAGTTGATGGGTACCTTTGCATCAGCTACGGTGAGATGTGGGTTAATACCTAGTATAGATTTTAATTATCTAATTTATTATGATAATGTATAAAAATCTATTTTTTTTAAGAAGAATAGAACTTTTTTTTTATAACAGCGGTGGTTCTATACATATTTACCTACCAGAGAGTTCTAGGTTAGAGGCTGAATAATACCTATTGTTTATGCAATAAATCAAATTGGGTCATATAGGTATTATTTGAAAAAAGAAACGGTGATGGCTTATATGTAGATAATAAGTAATCTACCTACTTATAAAAATATATTAACCTATCTAGTACCTTAGTAATAATTCAAGTATAGTTCATAACAACTTAGGTACAGACATAATAATGATAATCGAATATAACTTAGAATGTTTAGAAAGGCATGTAGCAATATTACAAAGGTTATAAAAGCGCCGATATTATGATTTATGACTTATGATCGAAGACAGAAGCACCTTACTATAGCAGGTGCGGCTCAACAAAAGCGTATGACGAAAGCAATAAATTATTAATTATTGTGAAAAAGGCCTTATACACTTACATGCTCGCGAAAAAGTTGAGGAAAAAAACCTCAAGAGCGGCGCCAAAAAATCTTTTGTCTAGCAGACGTCCTGTGGACACACTGTGCGGTGGTGGACAAAGGGAAGTAAAGTTACCGACGCGGCATGCACACTGGGACAAAGCGGCACCCCGTCAGGACAAAAAATGACATCATTTATTTTATTGCCCTGAGTGAGAATGTGGCACATTAATATACTGCAGGTCGTAATGTTCCGATCGCCCTAGGCCGGTCATCACTCAATACGATTCTTCTCTATTAAATAATATAGGATACTTGTTTTTCTAGTATACGAACATTCGAATCACAAATCAAGTGTAATTATTTATATTATGAATTATAGATTATTTACAGTCTAAAGTCGATTACAACCATTTGATTTTGCCGATTTATGATTTTAAATATTTTTATCGTATCCGGTCCGAGTTGTGTAAAATAATAAAATTTGTAGGTTATTCTCATTTTGCATAGTAAATCATTTTATTTCAAGTCTTTTTACAATGTCAATTATGAATTTGATATTTTTATTAGTGTGCTAGTCAATAAAATACTTACCTAACGCTGGGTAGATAAGATACTACTAATGGTTCGTAACCTTCATAACGGTATTGATTGATGTATAAAGCTAGAGGCTTTTTCAAGAGTTGATAGAGTATTTTTTTATTTATTATATTAGGTTTCACAAACAAAAAGTTTAAAAAAAGTGAAAAGTTGTATAAAAACCTTTACAGTGTTGTTCTAACAGCCGTAGTCAAATATTATCAAAGAAATTACGATAAAAATAGAGTTATCTCAATGTACCTACACATTCACGAACTTCTGATAAAATCATTTTAAATTTAGATATGTTCTGTTTCCCTTTCTTTATGATGATCTTAGAGGAATTAGGATTTAAGGAGGTAGGAAACGACGGTATCTACCGTCCGAAATGAGCAGTCCGACTGGTGTAGTACCTCCGCCCTACAGAAGACCGCGGCCATGGTAAACATCGTGTTGTGTTCCCGCCGGTAAATAGGGTAGCCAGTGCTCACTGTACCCCTCCTCCTTCCTTCCCTTCAGGGTAGGCAGCGCGTGTGTGACAATTTTAGTGTTGCACACGTCCGTAGGCCACGGTGACCGCTTCCCATGTGGCCCGTGTGCTTGTCTGCCACCTACGTTGTATAAAAACAAATCCATAAACACGCTTATTCCATCGGGTATAGTATGAGTAAAATATGTGACGTTTTGCACCTAATTTTCAAATTGATTGATATTTTTTGATTGATTGATTGATTGATAAATTTTCTTACTAAGAACATAAATCTCGACTATCAAAGCCACGTCTCAATTCATAGACTTAACATGATAATATAGGGTTGGTAGGTAGTATTTTCACTTTACGACTATTAAAATATTAGCTCTGCATGCATATTTCGCCGGTTGAAAGACAAAAGGGTGCAAGCGATACCTATCGAAAATTCAAAGAAAACAGATTCTAAATGACATCATAACTAGGTACTTGACAGGAAGTGAATTTCTTGTCAAATGTCATTGTTTGCATCGTTGCCATAGTATCTACCTACACTCTGGCCATTTGTTTCTGACAAAAAAGGAAAAAAAGCGCGCGAATTGCTTTTGTTTTTGGAACGAAATTCCTTATTTTTTTTAAATATCAATTAAAGTATACCTACATAGTGCTTTGTACAACATTTAAGTACAAGACAAATAAAAACGAATGAAACACTAGGTACCTATACCTACTATCATTTGGAAGAAAGGTCGATTCCTAACTCGTTCGTAAGGCCTTACTCGTAAATCCTACGAAATGAAGCGTACAGGTAATTAACATCGATAATAATAAAATAAAGTAAAATAACTTTTTATGTAATTTTTGTTAATGTATATTATAACTATTCTTAACAAAAATTACATAAAAGTTATTTTATTTTCTTTTTACGGTATATTTTTTACCTGACAATTAGCGTTTTTACGAAAGAGCGAGTGAAACACCTTTTAAAGTAATTTGGTTTTAAAACATAAAATAAATTGAAACACGAGTCTCAACACATGAAGATAATAAACATTAAAATGAATTTATTAAATGAAATAAAAGGATACACACCAAAGAATTGTCATGTCTATGTTTGGGCTGATTTATATGACAGCCCTGTGTGAGTTTGTAAACAAGATATGTGCATACGCCGCCATCCATCACATTGGCCCACGACTCTAGTGATTTATTATCACTGTCCGCCATCTTCTCGTAGTAGCCGCCACCGATAAGCTATAGCAAATTAATTATGCATCATTCCAAGATTTTAATAAAAAAATATAGAATTTGATAAACTTAACGAAAAATGTTGCACACGTCCATAGCCCATAGGTCACGGTGACCGCTTGCCATCAGGTGCTTGTCTGCCACCTAAGTGGTATAAAAAATCATAGATAATGACTCATTCATCAAGAGCCAACTAAGTAAGTACCTAAACATCATTTTCATTAAGAACCATAAGTTACTTTTCTGAAAACTACTGTTCAAAATCTGAAAATGATCATAGACTTTTGACGCTGACTGTACTTACCGACTTGCACTGCGACATTTGTCTTGGCTTCGATAGGACTTGGTGGTGCACCAAACTTTTCCAGGCAGTTTATTCAAATCTAGTTCATATAATTACAGTTCGTAAATTTGCCTATTCTTCCTACAGTGTTATATGTATTTTAATATCTGATGATTATGATTAAGATATATAGCGCAGCCATGAAAAAGTTTTGAATTGCTCAATTATTATTGTTCTAAGGTAATTATATGTATACACGATTTCCATTGCCGCCGACTTATTCTATTTTCAATAAGTTAATAATCGTCTAGGTCGTTGACCGTCTACTGCATTTTGACTTTTTTTTTCATTTGATGCCTGCGCCTGTGCTTGCCTACGTAACTTTTTTTACTTTACGGTCTGTGGCACTACTAGTGACGTGCCGATATCGGTCACCTATTGTGTGCACTACTTTTTTAACAACTTCTAAAAGTATTATTTTGAGACTTATTTTGTAATGTATCGACTGGATTGTTTCTAAATCTTTTGGCCTTCGCTCTTCTAATCAGATTGCTTTATAAGTATGTATTTAATATCACAATGAAGTAGATAGGGTAAGTATTGTGGTTTTGATCGATAAATTTTAGTACCTACCTATTCATGTACATACTATTTTTAGATAATTTTGAAATGCACCAAACTGGCATCTTTTTGTTTTGTGTTACTTACATGATGAAAATATTAAAATTATATCCCTTAACATTCAAACAATAAGCCAAATAATAAAAAAAGGTTGAACTGCCCTGCCAAGAACAAGAACTAAAAATGGACAGGGTCGCTAAGGATTCTTTCCATCCTCACACATCTCAATACATTTATAAGTTTAGGCGCAATAAATATTAAAAGTATTGACATAGGTACATGATCCCAAAAAATCCTACTATTGTTTTGCAAAGTCACGTGAAAATTATACCTCATCATTATACCTACACGAAAGTACATATTTTTTCTTAACTTACAAACGTATCTACTGTCCGAGAAAACAATTGTTGCTTTATTTCCAATCATGCTCGGCCGTTGTCACGCTTGGAAGACTTCGAGGTCAGTTCGTCTTCCGCGTCATGACGTCTGAATCCTCTCGGTGTCGACCTCTGAGCACCGACACTCTTCACTTCCTACAGCTGTTGTTCGTTCCTCGTAAATCCGCCATGGTAGACATAAATCGAAGGTGATTTATAGAATTAGTAGTAAAAAATTGTCACATTTCTACACTTCCTACGTATAATGTCGTATCTGCTTATGAGAAAATTTTCAGACGTTTATAGAATAAGTTTTCCATAGTCCTGTTCCTTATCTATTTTCTAAATAATTATTTTAAATAGGATGCTACGTAACAATACCTGGTTCGTAGAATATCGCAACGGCATTTGACTCATTTTATCGTGCAGTTGGTGAAATGTGGATGCGATATTGTACGTAGGTAGAACGTAAGTGTCTATGTCATGTTATTTTTGATGTTTCGATAGATAGAGCTACATACGGAAAAATCCTAAAACCCATTTACAGTGCCACCTCCGGGTCCAATAATTGTACTATATATCTACCTCAGCACAGTTTCAAGTAGGTAATAAAGTGACAAAGTTTCTTGGACCATCCCTTGCTGTGTTATACCCTCTGTAGTATCTATCAAATTGTAGTTGTAGATGATCTATGCATCTTCATAATATGTAGATGGCACATCAAGTTGTATAATACAAGATTAACTGCTAGCTATGTGTCTGTATGTGCAAGTGAATTGCGTCCATGCGGTTTCATATATTATGAAAACAGTCTTGCGGCTTGCCGCAAGTGCATTGTGGCTCTAATTCATCTTTCTTTTACATTATGTCATTGATAGAGGTTTATACGTAGGTTCGTAGGTATAAATGTCATATCAACATTTAAGACGAGTTACAACTTTTCTTTTAATTGAAATCCCAGTCGTTGCAGAACATTTCGATCGTAAAATATACGATACACTTTTATTGTGTAATAACAACGAAACAATACCTTATCTAAGGCCATTCGATATAAAACCTACAACACTAAAACGGGCTTAGATAAAACTGCCATTTTGGAAAGCGTGACCAATGGCACTAGCTAGCGTTATCAACGTACAAAGCTGATAACAGACTGATTTATGCATTCTCAATGGTGATTGGTGGAACGGCGACACACTCTTGCGCAGTTATCAGAAATTAAAAATGGAATCTCGTTTGTAAGTGAAATGGGTCGTGCTTTACGTTGCCATGATATCGTTAACCTATTTGCTATTAATTTTTTAATGATGCCAAAAAAGTCAATCAAGTCAAATCCAAAATGGCAGATCCTAGTCTATTGTACGTACCTATGCACTAGATAAGAACAACACTCATTTCTTATTACCTGTGGCAGCAATAATGATTCCAAAATTCAAGTAAGTAATCCAAAAGTTAAGGTAGGTAGGTACTAAATCTGTTCATAACTTAACATTAAAAAATATGACAATATTTTCACATCCCTAAATCATTTTAAATCGAATCCACGTGCCCAGACTAAATTGCAATTTAAAAATAGTAACATCACGAATGACACGAAAATAACACAGCAAGTTGTAGTACATTTCGAGAACATCTAATTAACTAAAATAAGACAAGTCACAAATTGGTACCGTTGAATGTTGACACGGTGAATTTACTCGTGAACATTGAGAACATATTTTTTTTAATTTTTTACAAAGTTTATTAATCTGTTAGTAGAAACGGGTTGACGGGTGGCGGGTGGTGGGAAAGATTGACGTATTGTGTTTGTTTATTGGTAATTAAATTTTTAAATAGTTTCGGATATAGTCGTTACGGGTAGTTGGAGCCCACAAAAGTCTAACCAGTCTAACTTGGAACTTCGATATCGCCATTGGTCATAATGAGCATTGGTTGTGGAGGTCAGATGGCAGTCGCTCTACAGAAAATATCGAAGTTCAGCCGCATCACAGTTAGACTGGAAAGCCGACCCCAACTGAGTTAGGAAAAAGGTTCAGAGAATGATGATGATGATGATGAGTTTCGGATATAGTCGAATGGACTTAGATAGAGGTTGACTAAGTCGCGAAGATTTGACTACTTAACTGAAATGTGGTAAAGACATGACATAGTATTTCTTTTGTAAAACATATAAATGTGTAAGTACATAAGTTATAAATATATTATTATAACTAATTACTAGAAACCTTTATTAGAAAGCCACAATATAAAGGTATATAATAACTTAAATTCACACGTATTTCGGTAGTGTTGTAAGTACTGTCCATATGTTGTAGCATATAGTCGGACACGAAAATTGTGTATCTAATATATCAATCCGAATTCCTCGTCTTTGTATGAGAATACCCAGCGTTTTTGTGGAATCGGAAATTTCTTGTAATATTGAAATCTAGTAGTTAGTATCTATCTGAGGTATATAACTGAGGTTTGTGTTGAGTTAGCATAGGGTCGCTGTCGGTATCGAATGGTTTAAAATTTAAAATCTAAACCTACCAGATACATTAGACTCGGACAAACTGTTTATATTATTATGTCAAGTATAAAATAGGTACCTATAGTTCATCGTGAACATGCATTTATCCGCAATGTAATGTTTATAATATTTTATAACAACATCCCGTCCAATTTACATCTGTTGGGTATAAAACAAGTAAGAGTTTCTCGTGTTGTTCAATTTCGCGTGGAAACAATTTACTTTTACCTCAGCGAGCGCCACGCCAATTGGTTGTAGATGGCGCATGATGTGCGCGCGCACTGTGGTCTGCCTTCAGAGACGCTTGTTCCTTTTTTAAATTTCAACGTTTGCGTTTGTTTTAATGTTTTAACATCACTAAGCGGTACGCTTCCGACATTAATATTTATGTCAATTTAACCATCCATCATTTTCTTTTGTAAAATGCTAAAAACTATAAGAATACAACATAATGAATTACGAAGTAAATTGTATCTGTCCTCATCAATATTCCGCGACCCCGCGAGGGTGCCCAAAATTTGCGTTCGCGTCCCATATGGCGCATGACACGATAAAGTTTATGGCGGAACGAAAAACGAAAACAAAAATACGGTCAGCACAACTGACTGTTCGTGTATTATTGTTGGGTAGATTGTGTCGCTCCCTGTAGGGAGCCGACCGCCCGCAGCGTTTCTCTCAACGCTCTAAACCCAAATTACTAGTTCACCTCAGTTGCTAGATTACACATTGAATTCCAGGTAGGATTTACTGCGTCATCTCGTTTCGAGACTTGAACTTAAAGCTAAATAGGATTATTGTCTACACTCGCGTCTACTTAACTATTACTTAATTAAAAAATAAACTTATTTTCTAGATCGCCCAAGTAAACAAATGTATCTAGGTAAGTACGAAAAGGTTACTTACCAGAAAAGTTGTAAATTGTATATTTTTATCGCAGGTTTTTTTATGGATTCCGTATTCGGTATTGTCGACTCATTAGCGATGGGGGGCGCTTGGCACAGGTAGACTCGACGGTGTTATTTATATTGAGGGTGAACAGAACAATGTAGAGACCGATCACTTATTAATCATCTCTTTATTCGAGCCGGCTGGGTGATTCTGCTCATAGTAGGTAGAAGACAATAGATGTATTTAAGAGATGTGCAGGGTATTTATTCTACCTTTATGCTTAACATTATCAAATATAGCTACTAGACATTTTTTTGTGTATTACAAGTAATTGCTAGTTAGTAGTTATGCCATATTATATACCCATACCATTATAGATAAACTAAAATAATACAATCATGAATGGATACCTAGTATAAATATTTTTGGGATAATAGATAACATCTATTTATAAATATCCTTCATTTACATCTTAGGTACTCATTGTCACACTCTTTCTTATTTTATACTAGACATGTTTCTTTAATTAATTAATTATGAATGACGTGCATTATACTTTTTATATACTACTACTTGACATTTGTATAACGCTTGTTAGTAAACGACTACTAATTGGTTATGTTATAAGATATTTGCATGGTTATATATTCAATATGATAATACGTCAATTGACATAACGACATCTGTAACGCCGATGTATACAATTCTATGTATTTTTTAAATGCAATAGTTTATAATATGTTTGTTCTTTGTTATTAAAACAAACTAGAACGACTGCACAGTACTGGAGGAATTCGACACAGAAATAGATTACAGTCTGGAATAGTAGGTATAGGTGGAAACGGGCAAAAGCCAGTCTTCTTTATGATAGCAAATAAATAAACAAATAAATTTGTACCATTCATTTAATAATACTTAACCGATCAATTGCCAACTTCATTTGTGCAAAAGGGCTACCACTAGCTCACTGCTGGGAATTTTTTGATGCATATACCTACGCATCTGAGGTCACAAGTCAATTTCAATACTTACAGTAAATTTCCCATCAAAACCTTACTTTAAAATCTATCTACATGCATTAAACTTCTATAATGTATGCATCAATGCAAAAACATAACATACGGAGTCCTTATACACAGTAAATCCATTCATACCTTGGTACTTACACAATCATTTTATGAGTGTCTTAGGCGTCGGTGTTGGTATAAGAGAATGGCCCCTCACTGCGGTGGACGGATGAAATATAGTGTTTAACACCGCGCGGCTTGTACTGCGGGCGCCCCGGGGAGACTGCCCCTCGCGGCTGCGGAATATCGTCACCCTACACAACGCTATACTTCAGAACTAGCTGTTACATGCGAGTTTACCTACGTTAAACTTATTTCACTGGTTTGCTGTTTTTGCACAAAACTTATTATTTTTCAAGAGTAAAATAACTTAACCTAAGTTATACCTCATAATGACGTCAGCCAAACTACACTTAACTAAAATCCAGCCAATTTTGGAAACAAAGTAATACTTAGCTGCATTGGCTTTAAAGTCAATAGGTATATAAAAAAAATAAAATAATTTAGTGAAAATGTAGGTACAACAGAATCTACACCAATATCAGTTATCTGCTAGTAAAAATCCATCGAATTTGCTTCAGGTGGTTCAGAGTCTAGCTGATACAAATATTAAAATTATAAAAGAACATTGAAAAGGGGTATTTTAACATTACAAACAGACGATTCAGTTTTTATTTTCAGCTCAGTTCTTGTACAAATATTATACCTTTCTATAAATACAATAAAGCTACACGTTTATGAATTGCGCCATTATTGTCGTGTTTATTTATTTTATTGCCATAATTGAGAGTTTATTGTAGGTGTATTATAATGGTTCATAATGCAAGGTGGAACTCACGAGAGAGAGTTACGTGGGTCACAGTAAAACGTGGTCTTCGTGTTCCGACATTACTTACCACTAGCTGTTACACTTTATAATATTACCTATCTGCTAATAAAAGTTTTATCAAAATCGGCTCAGCCGTTCCAGTGAATACCTCATTCAAACAGACAGTAAATTTCATCTCTCAGTGTAACTATGTATTGCTAGAAACACGCATATATGATTTTTTAATTAATCTAGTTATTACTATTGACAATAGCAGGAGATGTAGCTTTATCACGAAATATCAAACGATATCCATAATTACCTTATTATTGGTTAATCCAACGAAGAAAGTAGAAATAAATCATATACCTATATTGCCACCGCACACGCACCTTTCGTATAACTTACAATTTGTAAAAACAAATGACAACTCAATTACACATCAAAGATTGTGTTTTATATTTTTTAAATTACAGTACCTATCTAGCTTGCCAGTTTTAAAAACTCAATACGTTATTCGTCATTACGTTTTCACAGATTTAAATCTCATGAGGGTTATCGAGAAAATGATCAGTTTTTTTCTAGTTCTGAATAATCTAGTACCTACAATATTAAATTGTTGTGTGTTAAGTTGGTACTCCTAGTTGCATCTAAAGCTTGGAGCTTGAAGCACAGGATCCACTCTCCTACTGTTCTTTTTCATTTAGGTTTTCTTGATTTTGCGACTCTCGTGTAATCCTCCAAACCTCTCCAGGTAAGCCTCATCCTCGTCCATTAATCATCAGTTGTGCCGGCCAGCAGGCGAAGTATCTTGGGCCCCGTAGACCTTCGTAGGGCCCTATAAACCTTAACCTTCAACAGCACAGACACAGAATATTATATACGCGTTTTAAAAGCTTGTTTTTAACTTTTAATTTATTTTACTCAACTCATAACTCAAGCGAAAGCGCGCGCAGGAGCCTGTATTATTACACTTTTATGGTCATGTAGAACAATAATGGGGTAACAGGCCTAATGACGTGGTTATAGCTGAATCTTAATAGTTATGGTTACGTAAGTTTACCTTTTTTATTCATAAAAACTTTTTGTCGGGTTGATCTATTGGTGCGATTAAGTAATAAAAGCAATAACTATAAGCTTTGAACATTAAGTAACGGAACACGTCAATTTGGATAAATTTATCAGCTGTGTAGTTGGATACAAAAAGTAGGGAGTACTTGAAGTTAATTTTCTAGGGTGCATAATTTTCTCAAGTGGTGAGTGTGACTGTATTAAGTTCAGGGTTCAATTCCCAGATAGGCTAAAGTATTACTGGGTAATTTTAATTTAGTTGTTAGTACCGTTGTTCAGTTGACGACAAAACCACGTCCCTTTTAAATAGAATAGAAAATATAGTAGGTATGAAAAACGCTTCATTCCGCGGCCCCTCAAACTGTGGAATAATCCCCATGCTGTAGTTTTCCCAAGCGACTACATGGGTTCTTCAAAAAAGACATTCGAAAGTTTTTCATATCTAAGAGAATATCGCAAGTCTTACCACCCACACATTCCTGTTACACTTTTTTCTAAAGTTTCTTCCAGCAGGTAGCAAACTATTAAAGATTATGTTAACCACCTAATCATCAAATGTGTAGTATACTAGCAGTAGCGAAGTATACTAGTATACTACTTTAGGTAAAATTTCAATATTACCTACTTATGCGCACTGCTAATGAGTGGCACCTTGCCTTTACTTGGGAAATCTGAGAATCTTCAGGTTGCTTCTAGGCTAGCGTATTCTATCGTTGAACAGGTGAGACAGTGGTCAAACGTTGGCCAATTAATGATATAACCTGTAAAAAAGAAACACATCGTAACACACCTTCAGGAGCTAGTCTTCATCATCACGTAATAAAATAAAACGTATAACGAAGTTTAAGGTCAAGTAAATGTCTTCAGGTCACTCGCTTTTTCTAATTTCCCAATATTATTTATTGTTTCAAATGTCACGTCGAAACCTCACAAACGCGACAGTTAATCAAGAGTTTGATCGGTTTTATGAATACCGTTAATTATGAAATATAGATCATTTGCTCAATCTTGTTCTTATGTAAATCATTTTTTTTTAATATTTTATGCATATTACTAGCTGTTCCTCGCAACTCCGCTTGCTACACATAGGACTAGCAGTTATTGAGTTTTTCAAATTCTTAAGGTTTCTACTCAATTTTCTTGATTTTTCTGTTCGTTACCTTTATGCAGAAGGTGACGGAAAGTATAGTTTAACTAGCTTGTGTTATTGGTTCTAAAATGCGGATAAACGTACCTACTTCTAAACTTTTTCGGTAAATACAATATGCCCACATAGAAACACCAATACCAATGCAAATACACATCGAACCCGCGCCTCTTGTCGTAGCAGTCGAATGCACTACCGCTACGCCACAGAGGCCGAAGCACGCAGAAGGTGGCAGACCGGGTTCTATGACGCACATTGAGAGGGGTCTAATTCCAGGGTTGCTATACATATGAAACAGCTTCGGTACATTACATGTATACTGTATTATATATATATACATTGCAAAACTCTAAAACTAAACGACTGGCCTAATTTTTATTCTAAATTAAGGAAATATAAAAGTTATTTACGACCAAAAATATAACCTTATGTAAATTATGATATTAATAGACACATCAAAACCCGAATTGGTTCATTAATCAATAAAGTTGATGTGAAATAATTAGATCAACTGTCAAAGTTTGGTTGTGAATGTGATTTCTGTGCAAATGGCGGGCGTGGGCGCTGGAGCGGTGAGATCAAAGCGCGCGCGCGCGCAGCGGGCCTAGCGCGAGCTTAACAACGGTTTTCTTGTTTCGCTGTCGTGTTTTTATCGGAAATTCAATGTGTTATGTTACGCAAATGTGTGTAAATTATGAAGTTTTACTTTGATATTGGTAGACTTTTTATAGTCGCTGGTTTCACTATAAGGGTTTCTCAGTGAAGTAGAGTTTGAGGACCACCTCATTCGCTTCCCGAAGATGACTAAGACTGTATTTTTTCCAACAGTATTTTTTTTAAATATTATTATCAATCATTGATTCGTATCTACAAATACTATCTATAAAATCCTATCCTATCCTTCATCACAACAACAATGCCAAAGTTATCACATTGATAAAGCTTTAAATTTAAAAAAATTATAGCATATAAAATGTATGATAGAGCAAATTCACACCGAATGTGAATTCATAAATTCTTAGGTGTGTTTGTTCGCGATAGACGCAGAACTCTGGAACCGAATTTTATGCGGTTTTTTGTTTGAAAGGTTAGGTTAGTCAGACTTAAAATCTTACGCATGTTTGATCACAATCGGTTCTGTAGAACCGGAGATATAGAACGAGAGAAAAACGCGAGAACCGACTCCATGCGGGCGGAGCCGCGGGGATAGTTTAGTTACTAACTGTGAAAATCAATGTTAAATACATTAATTATTATGCAAACAAACCGTCGTTGTAATTGCCACTTAATTGTTCCCGCGAATGAATGAGTGAACGAATCGAGTTAACTAGTTAGGTAATGAGTGAACGAAACAGAATGTGCGTGACTCGAGGGTAATTAATTCATAGGTACGATGAGTTGAGTACGGTGATTTCCTTGGAAAGTGAAATAAATTAACCGCTAAAGGTGCTTACGGTCTGATTCAAAATTGATTCTCGCCTTACTGAGGAATTGTGACACAATTTTGCTGTGACAAAGAGTGAAAGGGGGCGAAATCACCCTGAGTACTGACCCTCACTTATCACTTCAGTTTAGATACTACACTCCCAAGGGTCATTCTTCGACCTTCATGTCCGAAACCGTGTCAATGGCACGTGATATTTAGGCGCAGCACCCACCTGAATGCGTAGCAAATATAATGGCGTATACACACGAGACGTAATCGGCCTGACGCGCGATTCGGCCGTTACACAAGTTAGGGATTAGTGCCGCCCGCGCACGCGATGCGCGGTAACTCACCGTGAACTACACCACTAGTTTTATTTTTTAAACTAGCCTATATAATGCCCATGACTCCGTCCACGAGAGTATCGATAATAGCAACATTTAGTCACATCTTCGGCTCTATTCAACAAATTAAAATCAAATATACCTACTTTTAGATTTCAAGTCTGACTAAGTCCTCTCTAATAAAAAAAACCGCATCAAAATCCATTTATTTGTTTTTGAGTCCATTGCGAACAAACAGACGAGAATTCTAAAAACAGTATTTTCATGTTCAGGATCCTTTATAATAACACACCCAAGTATTTTTGTTAAAATATCTTTAATGTAGAGACACTAGCTCATTACAATTTAATAATACCTTTGAATGCCGAAGTGGATGAACTATGAAAATACTTAATTGTTAGTCAATTAGGCCTTGACGTTGATTGCTTAGCCACTAATCAGTGTACTAAACGATTAGTTAATTGCAGAAGATGTATCAATTAATTTTTTGTGTTACATTATACCTACCTACCTTTTAATTTGGCACAGTTTTTCTACATTCCATTCACGAATATTAAAGCTCTGTCGGTTTATATTGAGGAGTATTTGATTTTGGAAGAAAATTAGTATTTCAAATTAACTGTGTTTGATATATCTATCTACGGATTTTGTATTGTCTAGAAAGCAGTTATTAACGTGTTTTCGAGTTAAAACACTTGTATCATGCTTATTATCACATGTAAATCATTTACAAAATGTAGGCTATAGATTAGAACTCGTACCAAATGATCTGTAATCGTAGAGAATTTTTTTTAAACGACTTCTCTCTTAAAGAAATTTGTCTTCCTTTTTTGTGTAGATAGGTATACCATTTCCTGAATTACACTACGGGTAACCTAATCAGTTATAATTTGTTACTGTAATTATACTATGTATACTTAGTTACTTACATATTTTTTGAAATAAATCTAATAAATATCTTAAAAATGAAAAATGTTTCATGACTTTTCGCAATTTAAAAAGAGAACCTATACAGTGATTTGTAAACAAGAATAACAAATATGTAGTGAAGTAACCGCAAAGTGCGGTGAGGAACACTAAAGTTGTATTTTTACACATAACACTACACACATTTCTTAATAAATCTTTATTATTATTTGAACTTTATGATGTGGCTGACATTCAGTCTCATGTTTAAGGAATGTTAGAAGGAATGTTACATAAAATTTCTAATTTGATTTAAAAAAAATGTACTCAATTCTAGATTTGCAATAGCTGTTACAAAATTTATTTCAATTTTTAAATCTACATAATATTTCGTCTGCACATCTCTAAAGGAGTGGGCAGAGGTGTATTGATATTCACTTGCTGACAAAATAAAAGCTAGGTACCAAAATGCTTACCATTGAAAAGTTCTAAACATGTCCTTAAAGACTCTATTTTTATATATCACAAAAATCCTTTGTTTCGCCAGCTCGCTTGTTAGCACAAAAGGTGCTAGGGATAAGGATGGGAATCAATCACATAATGGTAGCTACAATAGAATATTTACACTAATAAAGACCCCGCCAAGCAAAAATATTTTTTTATGAACTCTTTTTTTAAAGCAACACTTTCTTCCAACAGGTGTGGTTCCAAAACAAGAGATCAAAAGAACGCCGCCTCAAGCAGCTGACCTCAATGGGACGAGGCCCGTTTTTCGGGTCATCACGCAAGATGAGGGGCTTCCCAATGAACCTCTCACCGGGAGGCCTGGAAGAGGGACCACCGGGGTTTCCTTACTTCGCGACAGCAGATGGCAAGTTCGAATTTGGCTATGGCCCGCCGTTCCACCATGATGCGCCGTTCTTCCATCCACCGCCTGCGATGCCGTTTAACCAGCCAGGTTGGTATACTTTTGGTATGTACAGATCGTTAGACTAAAGTTGTAAGTTCAATAAATGGTATATTACTAATTGACTAAAATAACTTTTACACTTAGATACAGTAAACGATCTTGATCTCTGTAACGTAGCGATACAGCAATCGACTGCTAAATAATCGCGGGTTTGAGTCCCGTTCAATGCAAATATTTGCATACATGAATACGTAGGTATATTAGCATTGACTTGGGTGTTTCTAATTTACAAAAAAAATATATTTCAGTGTGTTTATCCGCATTATAGAATGCCTTGATCCATATAGTACCTATGCACAGCCATTGCAACAATTATGTGATTTTATGTTCACCAAACTCATAAATGTTAACTTCAGATAATTCTGTTGAGACAAATATAATACAAAAATATATTCCCACATAATAATACGTAACAAATATTATATAGGCACTAAACCTTGTGGGAGAGTCAGAAACAATCGTAATAAACTTCAACTCATGTTTCGTTTAAAATTACTATTATTTTGAACTTGGCCCTGATTCGCAAATTATAGCACGAACACGTCAGTCCCCGATAAAGAAAATTTGAAATCGAGCTTGGCATTGAAATAGTTGTATGTGTAAGAGAACTGCTACTGACACTGACCATGTTTCTAGTTAATGTGTCGTTCTAGCACGATATGTATTCGTTTAGGCTAAGTTTCTTTTATGTAACTATTACAGAAATAGTCATTCACATAGGTAACTAATGGTACTACATATTATGCAATTAAGTTCTGTAAAAAATTCGAAATCTCTAATATAAAAATGAATGTGTTGCTAAGCGCAAATCTCAAGAACAACTGAACCGATTTCGCTAATTATTTTTTTAGAATATTCCTTGAAGTACAAAGATAGTTCTAACGCAGGGTAAAATTTCAAATATTGCCTGTAACTACAGGGACAAAGTATGTCACGGGTGAAGCCGCGGGGCACAACTAGTACCTATTATGATAAATACTTGTGGTTTAACTTTATAATTCAAGTAGAGTAAGACGAATCGCATGGAAGTGGACTTGGCAGGCAAGGGGTTTCGTTTTTAACATCATAGTTATGCAAAACTAGAATACGGTGCCTTCCGTTTCAATTACATACTATGTAATTAAAAATCAATATATATAACATCATCATAGTATAGGTAGGTACGCTAACAGAACAGTAACTAATAAGAGAATAGGAGTATTATGATTGAAATTAAACTAACGTTAGTTCAAACGAAAGGATGTCCCTCGCTTTTAGCACATATCGCTCTACCTTACCTATTATCATTTCTATGGGTACACCAGATAATTACTAACGAGAGCAGGTCGTTTCGCAGGGGGCATGGAGACTCTTCCTGGAGGGGAGTTTCCCGATCAGTTCCCTCCGCCGGAGCACCTCGTCCTACCTCGGCCGTCGTCGCCGGAGTTCACCTTTGGAGACGGTCCACCTCCCTTGCACCCCGAAGGTCTGGTTTGGTAGCTCAAGCCGGAGCCGCGGGACTACCACGACTGATGCGGCTCGACAGGCTTTTAAGTGGACTAAAACAGTGTTTACTGTGATGTGAAGAACACATAGTGGTTTGTGATTTTAGTTATGTTATTGTGTTTGATTTACCGCTTTTTAGCTTTCGTTTTTATCTTAATGTTGGCAATAGTGGTATCCGTAATGTTGATATTCCTAGTAGTTTTTTTTATGCTAAGATGTTTGGTAAGACGGCCCATTATTGACGCTGATTCAGTTATGAGCATTTTTTTAGTCTATAGGAAAATAAGGTTGTCTTTGTTAATAAATATTCTTAACGACCTTATTATCGATTGTAAATTCTTTGTTCTTTCACTTTAAACTCAAATGTGTCTACAACTAGATAAGTGACAATGATAGCAGGCTGCCTTACTGTAATATTCTTATTCTATCGTACAGTAAAGAAAAATCATTAAAAGAATGAGCATTCTAGTTTGTCTTTTTTGGTTTTATATGCCCAGCCGACTAGACAGCAGGGTTGGATTTATTTACATATTTTCCAGCATAATCTCTAAAACACACACTGGAATGTAAACAACCTAAGTAAGGAAACTTTAACTGGTATTGCAAATTACGGTTGCTAATTTGTTCATGAATTCTTTGCTTTTATATCCTTTTAGTTTACACTTATTTGATATATATTTATAAAATAAAATTGTGTATAAGCTGTGGCACTGTGAATAATTAGAATATATGTACAGATAGCTATTGTAATAGATAATTTATTAAGTAAAATAGAAAGAATAATTTATTTACAATGGGTTTACTAAACATAATTTATATAAGAATAATTTTGGTTCCTATACTAAGATAGACACAGTTCGAAGCATTTTTTTTGTATTATTATTAATCTTACTCCTAAATTAAGTACAATCTGTTTGTAGAAACAGAGACAGACATAATTGTAAATATTCGATTTGTATATATTAAGTGTATTGTCTTAGTTACTTGTACTTAATTAGGTATTTAACAAGTATCGTTGTAATTTTAGCTTACTGTTATAATTTTTCAACATGCTTCATGTATTTACAAATAAAGTCACTTCATTTAAAGAAATCTACTTTATTGACAAATTTTCACGTGTTTAGAGATACACAGTTTCAAAAGTGTTTATCAACAGTTTCATAATACCAATACTAATAATTTAACCTAAGTTAAACTTTACTCATCGGTAAACTTCACAAAACAAGCAAGATAAATAAATCATAATAGACACCATATATTGAAATCTATAAATATACCTACTTCACATTAAATGCAATATCAAGAAATGTTAGAGCCCAATCATGTTTTCATTAGTGGTACTGATTGTTTACAATTCGGTGTACTACTTTGAACCATCGTATTTTTATATAATCGTATTATATAATTTTACATATAACTTAATTAAAAATTTCGAATCTTATACGCGCATTTTCATTTTCCCATGTATATTGAATTCATTATTGTAAACAATGTATTTTGGATGCAGGAAAACGAATATTATATTAGTGGCTAAAGTTCATTTTTACATTAACATAAAATTCATGATGTAATAATTTTGTAAATTCAAGAATTTCGACATAAAGTAGCTTTTTTACACATTGTAAATATCATTCACAAATATTTTTCGAAATGAATTTCCATACATTTAAGGGAACATGGTTATTTAAGTAATAAAAACTGGTGTCAATGTGTTTGCAGTCACGGATGTCGTCTTATCAGTATTGAAATTGTATGATCGTCACAAGGCGTCACATCATAATCTAAGTTACTTAGGAAAGTTAATTAAACTTTGTTTACATTATGGTTTGCCTACCAACATACCGAACAGTAAACATAAAGGAGCAGGGACTTATCAGTAAGTGAATTTGGTATGTAAAAAATAGCGCAACTTAAAAACTAGACTAACTTCATATTAAAGTTGTTTTGAAATCTGGAATTAATAAATAATTATTGTTGCTGAAATGGAAGGAAACTCGTCTGCCACTACAGACGTATTGATTTTAAATTTACATTCGGATGACAATAATTATTTTGAATATCATTCAAGTTGATTTAACATAAGAATCAGGATGTGTATAGAGGATATTCAACAGGTATTAATAAAACCACACAACATGGAGTTAATTTGATTTGTTTTAAGGATTCATTAATGCTAGTAACACACCTCGGCGGCGAAACCGCTATAATTTCACCATAAGTTTCTGTGATCCCGGTCTAACGACTTACAAAACTGACTATAATGGATGTTACCTCTTTCTAACATGATTTCGCCCACTCAGACGCGACACTACTGGCTACTTCTCCCACTGTTTCGCTATATCGTGTAATCGGTGTAATACTGCTACATAGTGAAACTATAGCAGCGATTTTATTGCTTTGGTTTCGTAGAGGAGGTTTACTACTGGCTTAAATCGATGCTACCCACGTATAATATATAATATTTGATTGATTTGTCAAAATATTTTTGACTCAAATTCTTACCTACGCGTTGTCACAATTGTATTGGAAGTATACAATATAGATCTCTATTATTAATAGAGCACTACACGTTTCAAAAATTCCTACATATAGATACTATACGTACCTATATAGGCAATTTTGTTTGTCCTGACCAACTTTGCCGGGCGATTGATCAGATGCAGTTACGGCATTTTACGTAGAGAGTTTCGAATTTTGGCAGATAACAAGCGCGTATGTCGTTGTAAGTAGGTATATTATATTTTACTGTATAAGAATGACATTCGTGGCAGTAATCACATTAAGGCAGTGCGTTAAACAGGATTACTTATATAAGTATGTATGTACTTCGATGTAAGTGTTAATATTTGGTACATGCTGTTGTCTATCACTATTTAGTACATAAACAAAAATATAATGGAATTGTCTGTAAGAATAAAATCTATTCGAAAATTATATTATTTTTTATTTGTTTTTCAATTTTGACCCTGTATTTTGACATGAATAATTATCAATAATTTTATATTAAACTGAAACACAGCTTCTTTAAAATTTTATAATAGTATAGATGAATAGAAAGAAGAGACGCTTAGACACAGTCACTCAAAAACAGGTGAATTTGACTACCTCAACGTGAGAACTTTGAGTTCTCCCTTACTCCTTCCTATGCACCATTTGGTTCAGTTGGCTTTAAAAAGAGCGTTGACCGTGTGACGCTCCAACCCTACAAGGAAAGCTAGCACTTAAAGCCTCGTTCGATATTTGATACATAAATATACCAACTTACAAATAAGGTCATCACATTAAGTTAGTGTTATTTAACTAGTTGAACTCGAAGTATCTCCCTGACAGCCGCCAGTATAAGCAGGTATGTAGTCCCAAGTTGCTCTAGGTACTTATTATGTACTACTCATTCCTTATATAAAAGCGATCCCTACTAATTTCCCATCTTTTAAACCTAAGATGCTAAGTTACATCCGTTATTCGAACTATAAATTGCGGGGTTCTTCGTGGATAGATAAAGTTAGTCACGTATGCTACTTATCTGAGAAAGATGCAGCAGTTCCAGAAATAGAAAATGTAGACAGGTAATTTTGCAACATGAGTTAGGGAAAAGGTTGAATTATTATTAGGGTTCAAACCCCGAAAATATAAATTTGACCCTCCAATATAAGAGGACAGAAAAGTTTGTCCGCAAATCAACCAATAAACGCTTCTAGTGTCCGACCGAAACTGGTTTTTACGACCGAAACCGAAACCGAAAACGAATTTCGGCAACGGTCTCAGTTTCGGCCGAAACCGAAACCGAAACCGAAACTTCTGAATTAGACGAAGTTTTCTCGAAAAATTGCCAAATGCTGTTTTTAACGACATTGTTCTTTCATAATAGATGATTCAATACTACAACAAAGAAAGGTTCTCTATTAAGTAGGTTTAATCAGTAGGTACTCAATGTATATTTTAATTTATTTATAGGTATTCGAGAACTATTATGGATAAGGTTTTAAATTGAAAAACAAATAAAATAAGTATACTTAAGTGTTAATTTTATACGGATAACCAGGTAGGTATCTGCTCGTTTAATTATAAGTGTTAATTAAAAAAAACAATTATTATATATACCTACTTATCTAATATATTTTTTATTGGTAATGGGCTCGCGTTTGACCACAATCTCACTTGTTGGTAGGGTAGGGCGGTGTAAGACTGCGCGGCCGATAAAACTGCGCACACGTAATATCAGGACAACGAAATGAAGTTCGTGGCTAACTTCAGTTGTGTTTTGAACGTCGGTCAAGGTTATTTGTGCAGCCGAAAAAAAATTCTGAAACTGTGGAAAACGAGAGCTCCAGGTAATTCCGAAGATTTTTATATGATTTCATCTAATTTTTCCTTCAAATGAAACTATTTTTACGTAGTGATTGACAGGAATTAAAGTATTTCAAAGTTTGTTTTAGTCGGCTTCTTTAACCTACTTTTGAATAGATACAAGATAGTTTGAGTGTTTGTCACTAGATGGAATAAATGTCAATAATTTTTCAAACATAGAGAAATGTGTAAAACTGCGCAACCCATAGGCGTATAAGCCTGCGCGCGCAGACTTACACATCTTTGTTGTATGATTTGTCTTTACCAAGGGAATTCAGTGACTACAAGTCAAAATACCAATGTTCAAGAAAAAAGATCTTCATTTGTAGATGTAGTGCCGATTCCCAAGTCTACACACGTCAGAAGCTGTAACCGAAAACGAAAGAAATCTGATATTATAAGCAGCTCACCATATAAAGCTCAACTACAAGAAGAAAGTCAACAAAAGAAACTAAAGACTGAGCAAGTGGCTAACAAGGCCAAAAAGGAATTTAAAAAGCCAAAGACAGTTAAAAATAAGAAAATATGGAGATGTGGAGGATGTAGTGAAATATATAGAGAACCTATAACGGAGGACTGGATAGAATGCCATCATTGCAAGGATTGGTGGCATGAAAAATGCTCGGATTATATCGGCATTGGTACATTTAAATGCGATATGTGCAAAAAATAATAATATGTGCATATAATGCACATATAATTACTGCGCAGTTTTATCCACCCGATTGCGCATTCTTACCAACCCAGGTGGATAAAACTGCGCATTTGACAACTTTATATTTTCGTTGATTGCTATAAAACGTAATAGGATTAAACCCCTTTTGAGACTGATTATCTTTAGCCAAATAATTACGAATTAGAAATTAATAAAAATCTGTTGAAAAAATTCATGATATTTTTATTTATGTACAATAGAATGAAAAGTGCGCAGTCTTATACCGCCCTACCCTAAGTGATGATGTGGTAGACGGTGGAGCACGCTTGCCTAGAAGTAAACTATTCACTCTAGACTTGAATACTCCCAGGTTGTAGCTTTCCGGAAATACAGACTCAGGCAGGGCATTCCATCCACTCTTTAGCAGTACGCACGATGAACGTACGAATAATGATTAAATTGAACGCAAAACCCTAAATCCTTAATATTATCACCACTAATGCACTATTAGTAAATACCATGTACCTAACTATTGTTTACATAGCATTAGCGAAAGAGTTAACCAAAAAATTTACCATAAAAATCTAAACATTTTGTTTAGATTTTTATGGTAAATTTTTATGATAATCTAGGTTCTCCTTTGTTATATTAAATTACTTTTCGAGGTAAAGGTTCGAGCGAAAGAGTTAACCAAAAAATTTACCATAAAAATCTAAACATTTTGTTTAGATTTTTATGGTAAATTTTTATGATAATCTAGGTTCTCCTTTGTTATATTAAATTACTTTTCGAGGTACTCTTATATTATATCACATGATAACACTCACCGAATTCAAAACATATCACACGAAAACTCACAACAAACAAAATGCACTGCAAACAAACAGGTTACGACATGATTACGCCGTCGCTTGGATGTCATTTACCGCGCCGAACACAGCGCGGAAACTCCCGAATGCTGTTTCGGTTTCGGTCGTAGTTTCGGCAGGTTTGCTGCCGAAACCGAAACATAACCGAAACTCGTTTTTTTGCCGAAACTCAACCGAAACCGAAACCGAAACCGAATATTCGGTCGGACACTAAACGCTTCGTACAAATAAACCTATGCCTTTTTGCCTCTGGGATAGGCAAAGACAACAGCCGATTCAAGTTCTGCTACCTACCTAGGTATCTACTTGTAATTTTTAATAACATATTCAACGTTCTGTGAAAAATACGACGGGTAGCTTACCCGCGCCTTCCTTAATTTTTCTGATAACAATTAACTAAAGTTGCTATCTTCCGTTCATTTTAAACGGTTTTATTTAACTTGACCTGTTTGTTTGGGTCAAATTTAGTAATTGAAATTTGACCGCCCTTCAGTTGTCTGATTGGTCTGTTATTGGCAGAAGTCTTTAGTTCTGAAGACAATACAATTTAAAACCGTTTAACTTAAAAAAATATTTTTTCATAATTTGTATTATCCTAAGATCCAAGAGTTATAAGATACATTTTACGGACTTAAAGAAACCAGCTATATCATAGTTCTTTTGCACCTAAACACAATACGAATTTACGCCGTCATGGAAATATACATCTACGATGAATACGACATAGGAACGCGCCACCGTGAATACCTGTTATTTGTACCTACTTAATTCAAAGAAATGGATGCATCTTCTGTTTATCTGGTTTTACTTTATGCGTCTATATAATAGTAGGAGGGGAATGGGCCTAGTGTGGTCCATTTTAGTATCTCATTAACCGTGTACCTATTGTGGCATGTTAGGATATGAAGTCTTTTACGTTTGTTCGTCGTAGAGTCCCATGAAAGGACATCGCAGAAAAGATGCCTCAAAATAGCACAACGCGACGTCCTATCGTGTTTATGTGTAAGAGCCTTACTCGGTCGTTTAAGTTCAGGTTTCCAAGGATTAGTATTATTGAGAAATTACAAAAGGTTTTTATCGTAGGTGTGCAGTTCATTGCAGTCATTTTTATGATGCTTACTAGTCTGTAACTCCGCCCGCGTCAAGTACTGATCCCGTTTCTATGACCCCACAGGAAAATATTATATAGATTTACCCACACTCATAACTTTATTTGATGGGCATGTAAATAATAAAACTAAACTATAAAAGTATTAAAGTTTTGTGAATACTTTTTAGCATTATAAGATAGAAAAACCAAAATATAACTGTGGTGATGAACATACGAAACTTGTGGACGGAAAACGTTGAAGACGAGGCTGTGTTTCAAAAATGGCGGTGGCTAACTGTGTGTGAGTGAATTTTGGATTGCAATCATGTTACCCAAATATGATTGAAATGTGATTCCTTATTATTTTTTCTTATACACAATTTCACTACACAAGACATGCTGTATTTGGTCTGTGTTCTGTATAACTATTAGATATGGTGTAGTCCACTAAATAGTTATGGTAGGTACCTACAGTATTTGCATCAACAAAATGTAAATTACTTGGCTCAATAATTATTTTTTGACGCTGACTATACCTACATCTGAAACTTTTCTAGCATTTAAAAGTTACAGTGAAATAAAAAAACATACTGTTATACAATGCAAGAATCCTGAAAAGAAAACATTAGGTATATTTATTTTGGAGGGAAACACGTAAAACGCAATGAATTTTTCCATAGCGAGTTGGACGTGAAACATAACAGGTTTTCCCCCAACGCAATACAAAAGATAATTTTGTTAATTCAGCAAAATCACGTATTCAGGTATACATAGAGTATTTGGCAATCCCGCGAGATAATAGACTCGGATCAGAGCAAACACAACCATTCCAATTACGATTCCGTGGTCGGTAGTTAATTCAACCGTGTGAACGAACGCGTTGTGTCTCTGCCGACTCGCACGCTTTGCCCCATTTCGTCTCGTTTGCCCCTCCCGCACAAATTCCAATTTTCCTTTATGTGCGATGCGAGATGGGACGGTGCTTACCTTGGTGGTTAGAGTTTGCCGAGTAAATTCTGTCCCGATTGAACGCTCGATAGCGACTTGCCAGTTTGGTGGCTATAGAGAAGGAAACTGAATGTGTGCTACTGAATTGGGTTTATTACGGCTCCAACCATATTTTTGTGAATTGATATTCTTATTTCTGGGGGGATAGGTAGGTACTATGAAGTGTATTCGAAGTTGCGGATCGAAGAGTGGAACAGTGGTACCACCGATATTCAACCATCCGATATAACCACCTCTGATGGCCGATTTAGTCACAAAAATAATTCTTAAAAAACCGACTTCAACTTGACCAAATTAAAATTGGACCAACGCGAAGCGAAGCTATTCAATAAAAAAAAGAATCAGCAAAATCTGTTCACCCAGTCGAAAGTTTTGATGTAACAAACATAGAAATATACAGTCGTATTCAGAACATCCTCCACAAGAAAAGGTACCACGAATCGCATTTGCCTGAATGACACTTGGTTTTTCGTTAAGAGTTAGTTGGTAGTAGACACCTGTAAATATAGCTCAATTCATGAGGAAAGCAGCAATTGGAAAGTAGACCCTGGGTTTTTCAATATAAACATAGGATTCAACCAGGATTAATGGACGTATGAAAATTAATGTCAAAATTCTTAACTAAAGTCGAACACAACGTACTTGTATAATAGCGGGCGACTCGCATCTCAGAAGTTATAGTTATACCCTAGTCGCAGTACACTGACCTCAGACCTGGTACTCAATGTGAGTGGACTATAGCCTGTAAATAATAACTCATTAGTCATTTGCCCGCCTGGAAGACATTATAAACTCTTATGTTTTAGCACGTATCCACAACATGAAACACTTTGTCGTCAATAAAAGATGGTCTTGGTTAATTAAGTATGTCGGGTGTTTGTGCTAAAAGTGGCATTTTCAATTTGTACTTGAAGCCTTTGTATTTATATTTTTATACTAGCTTATGCCTGTGGCTCCGCTCATGTGGAGGTCAGTTTTCGCCTTTTTAACTATAAGTACCTATATCAGATTTTACAAAACCGATTGTGATCAAACAATCCTGAGATTTTAAGTCTGACCAAGAACTTTCAAACAAAAAATAGTTTTGTACCGAAAGGACACTATTTTTTTTTTGTTTTCAGAATCGTTCATATGTCTACCTAACATTAAAGACGGTAGGTAAAAATAGGCCATAGGCCACGGTGACCGCTTCCCATCAGATGGGCCGTGCGTTTATTAAGTGGTATAAAAAAAGTAAAATCCTTAGATACAGTCGGACCAAAAGCTAAAATAATCACGATAATAATTATTATACAGTTCGTCGGTAGTAAAAATAGATCAAATTATATTGTGTTATCGGTCTACATATTTTAATAAAGCTTATCTAAAGATAAAACTACCTCACACGTATTTGATTAAGATGTAGTTACATACACCTCGCTGATTACACTACCACTAAAAACTATTCAAGCAAGAAACAATCAATGGATGTCGAATCAATCAAATATGTACAAACTTTTAATTTGTACTTTTAATTTTACAAGCTTTATTTTAACTTGGTTTCTTTTATACCACGTAGGTGGCAAACAAGCAAATGGCTTGGTCTGTTGTTTGTTAATTTGTTTGTGTGTTGGTTTGTTACTATGGGTCAAAATTTGGAAACTAACATCAGATTAGGCCCAAAATTGGTATAGGTACCTACTTGCGTATATTTGGTGACAATACAATAATAGGGTGGTAAGGTATCCATAGGAACTTCTAAACTACACAAGATAAACCAATCGAGTTTAGGCTCATTTGATTTGTCGTGGCAAATACTCTGATGCTGCGTGATGTCCAGGGTCTGAAGATTGCGACAGTAAGTGTTCATAGGAATCTGAACTACTGTTTGGGTTCATTTCATTTGTCTGGTAATGAACTAACTAGAAAACTCTTTTCAAAAGTCTTTTCTTTTTTTTTTTTGGTAACAGGCTCGCGTTTGACCACAATCTCACCTGTTGGTAAGATGATGTGGTCAACGGTGGAGCACGCTTGCCTAGAAGTAACCTATTCACTCTTGACTTGAAGACTCCCAGGTTGTAGCTTTCCGGAAATACAGACTCAGGCAGGGCATTCCACTCTTTAGCAGTACGCACGATGAATGTACTGAAAAAACGTTTTGTACGTATGAGTGGGATATCCATGCTTTTCAAAATACTTATTTCTACTACAGTGATTGTGTTCGGTGTATAAATGTTAATTGTTCTTGTATCCCTTTGCACTGACGTCGTTAGGGCCGGCGCACACGGCGACTGTGACCAATGGTGATTGATTGGACGTGAGGAACGACCGCGGCGCGCCTAATGGACGTGTAGCTAGGTACTCGCTTCGAGAATGCGAAGTATAGCTTCTGTAAGGTACGAATAACATTAATAGATATATTTGTAACGTATTTATTACGTCTTGAGAAGTAGCTGACCTATAAAGTTGATCCCACTGGCGCCCATTACTTTGAAGATTTTTAACAAATAAGAATAAATGTGTTGGATTTTAAACTTAGATAGGAATATAACTTTACACATAATTTGAAATATCTGCAATGTACAGACACAGCTCTACTTTATAATTTTATAATTAGTACCTAATAGTAGAAGACGATTTTTTTTGTTCAGGCGAGATTTACTTAAACCTTTTGCTAATTTAGGTCATTTTTTTACTAGAAGATATTTTTATTTATTATTTTTTTATTTATTTACATTGCATTCACAATGCAAATAAATAAAAAATCGCAATTAATATAAAAAATGAACTAAATTTGTCATATTTTTTTTCTGTGAATTCTAAAGACTTATAAGTATTTTTATCTCTCTTCATTTTAACCCCAATATGGATAAAAAAAAAATTACATGTCCACCTGACCGGAGCTTACCGCTTGTAAAAAAATACGGTAAAGAAGTAAAAGAAAAAACCTAATTTTATTTCAGTCGGTTAAAACAAAACTCATCGATGTTTCACAAAATAATCACTAGCCATCAAACACACTTGAAATACCCACGAAACACCCCAAACTAACAAATAAACAGAAATACCTAACTGACCATTAATTAGGACAATTGTTGTTGCCGTATTAGACACCCCATTCGATTATATATATAGAGCACGCAATACCACCTCAGCAATAAATTTTATGTATCATCTGATAAGGGCCATTTGACAGCTATTACACTTGTTCACTTTAATATTTATTTTTGATCGTAAAAGTTAATAAAGTAACTTACTTTTGTAAGTTTCTTGCTTAGTTGCTGCTATAGTTGGCGTTAGTTCACAAAGATTATTGCTTTAGATAGCAATTTATGATTTTAATTGTGTTTTCGAACTTGTATTATCTACTATCATAAATAGGTACACACGTTACATGATTCACTATACGAAGAACATTATTTGCAGGTTGTTTTAGTAGTTTAAAAAAATATGGAAATTAATGGCATTCGTAGGTAATTTGTAATGGTCTGTGTGGTTTTCAAAAAGTTAGGCTTATAGAGAATCGCCCATTTTGAGAATTAGTCCTTATGCGTTTAAAACAATTTATTCGGCATCGTTCTAAATGTTTTTTTTTATAAGTAGATAACTTTGGTTGTAGATATATACAAAAGCCACTATTTAAAATAATGTACCTACTAACTATTGCCGCATTAAATATTTTGTGGGTAAATAGCTGTTTCCTCAGTTTGGGCTACCTATATTATATAGGAAGCTATAATCTATCCTTGTACCAAATTTTATGCAGATTCGTTCTGCCGTTTAGCGACTTTGCGTTAAAGTTCCTGCAAGTAGGTCCTCTAATCGCTCTAAAACATAATAAAATACTAGATTAAGATATCAAAATCTAGATAATCAACATTGATAAATCGAATAGATATCCTGATATGGACTAACTGCATTATTCAAAAAAATATACATTATTACAAAACATCAAGCTAACTACCTACTTGCTGTATTTACACTAAACTCTTTAAATAACTAGACAAATAGCAATAAGATAAAATAAGTCGAGTGGTATATACATCTCTAGATACTTCCACCACACACGTGCGTGCCGTGACATTTGCGTGTGCGCACCCCATCGCTCACCCGTGTGATCTCACCGACCGACGGACGGCGATGAGACCCGACGCCTCACAACGACGCGACGCCCTACAGACCCCGAACTTTAAATGTCATCACTTTTAGAATTCAATAGTTTAGAACACATTTTTTAACTTCTAAATTACAAATTAATAGAAAAAATAGTCAGTGAATGGAATTTTGTTCCCGTGCCTGCGATCCATAGAAACCTATGCCCAGGATGAAAGCCTATGTTATTCCAGACTATAATCTATCTTGTACCAGATTTAAGCCTTTTTTACAAACCTCTGTGGTTTTTAAATTCACTATAAACAATGTTTGTAATGGTTTTGTACTCGTAATATATGGTAATAATAAATAAATAAATAAATAAAATAAGCCAGATCAGTTCAGCCGTTAGAGTGTAATTATCTTGAGTAACAAACAAACAAAACTACAAACAACCTTGAACGCAACCGGTAAATCGCCAGAAGGGTGATGATGGCAAGTGCCTATGGCTTTCTTGTAATATTCGGTACATTTGCAGGTTGATAGATGAAGTTGTGGTACAGGATTGCCTGTAAGGTTTTGGGGGTCAGACAACTGTGGCTCCTTAAAGGCAGCATAAAACAATTATGCAGGACTAGGACTCTAAGTACAAGCCAACCCAGGACTCTAAATACAAGCTTTAGATGCAACCCAAATTAGTGCTCGGATAATGATGACATATACTCGAAGTTACCTCATCTATCATCTTTTTTACTAGATAGGTAAATCCAAGTGAGTCCTTCATTCTTTGACTTATTATAATTAGGTCAGTTTTGTGGACATATTTCTTTGAAATACGACAGGTTATGCTCAACTCTGGAATTCCATTTTCACATCAAAGATATCGTACCAATACAATCCTCATATTTAAAACATACTTTATTGTTATTAGGATATAAGAAACCGCCATCTATGTCGTGAGCGTAGGACATTATAGAGCATAATTATTATAGGGTGTTTTAAATTTAATTAATTCTATAAATAATGTATAGTCGAGGCCCTATATCCTTCTTCATACTATCCTCTCCTACTGATATTTTAAAAATACGAAAGTTTGATGATATTTTGAAAGATGTTGGTACGTATTAACAAGTTATAATCAAATGAGTTTTATAGAATAGCAAAGAATGCCAGCTAATCATATAAAAGTGTCATAAACGAGCTCATCGCATTTATGTCACCCACACAAGGTAAGTTAGTCAAGAACGTATTTAATTTACAGCGGGTTCTGTAGAGTCATAATTTTATCAGACTGGCTTGTTTTGCATTTTGGCTTTTAAAATTTTTCACATAAATATACTAACAGTAAACTACTTTGGATAACCTTAAATAGATAGTCAAGGTTTTTCCAAGCGCTTAAAGGGCTAGCTTGCCAGGAAAGTCCCTTTGATATCTATGCAATAGCAGTTATAACTACTACATTTTATATGGATTGTAAGAGTATCTGATCTCTGTTCCCTCTCCTTTTTTCTTCTCCTTTACCGTTTATTTTCTTTTTTATTTTAGAAGTAACATTTTACTTAGTAGCTAGCGTGTAGCTTTACTTGGTGAATAAACTTATTACAGCCTCACAGCGGTATCTAGCGCAAGCTGGTTGCCTTAAATATTTTTGTAAATCACTGAATTCAAATTCAAATTGGACGAAATCTAATTCAAATGGAATTCAAATTTACAATTGTACTTCAATTTTAACATCGACGGTTAAAAAAGTCACAATCACAGTTCACAAGAAAATGACTTTCAGTAAACTGTTTATGTTCTCTTTAAACATCAAATGTCGCTTGCAACCCTTCACCTTTTAACCGTCGATATTTTTTATTCATATAGTTCACATAGTAATACGTATACCTACTAACCGTGATTCATGCATGAGTAACCCCATGCTGCTGAACCCTAAAACCCCAACTAACAGGTGTCCTTCACTACAACATTGACATTTTCGTGCTCACCCATCATTACCTATTAGGAGTTAGTTTACTATCGAATTATAAATGCCAAAGTGTACCCTATCACCACCCTTAATGAATATTTCAACGAATAATCCACACAAAACTAATGATCATCCTAATTTGTATGGCGTGAAGGTTGAGTTTTGCTTGCTTCTTTTATACATTAGTGTTGACATTAACAGTTGATCTATATAAATTCAGTTTGATAGTTTGTAAAGGTAATTAGTCATTTGTTAATTAAGTAAGTGTTTATTTGACGTGTACGGAGAGAATATCAAACGACTTATGTCAGCTATAGTAATAGTTAACTACTATGATATTTACTAGAATAGGTACTTATCACTGTCAATCAACCAATCGATCAATTAGTCTATCGAAGTCCACTGCTGGATATATTGTAGACAAATTGCAAACCCGGCTTGACGCATCCACCAAGTAAGGTTTTTTTAATATTGATCACGTCAACTTACGTCAATATAAGTCATATGACGTAAGTTCACTTCGCCTAATGGTAAGCTAAAGTTAAAATCTCAGGATTAGGGGTCACCATTAGTAAATCCTACACCGAATTAAATGCCACGCACTAAGCACTGTAAGAGGAAGGAAACACGACGTGCGCTGGTAAAAAATTCCAAGTCTTTATGGTACAGCAAAGAAAAGTTGTACCGGACCGCTTGGTTCTTGATAGATAGGTAGGTAAACGAATCAAAATATTTAGCTTAAAATAATTATTTTTGCAGAAACTTAAAAACTTAGATACATACTAATTACAATTAATTAGTATCTAAGCTTTATTAAAATAGAGAATAAGATTAATAATCTGTGGCTAAATATCCACCAGTTAGTTAACAACTAACTAACTACTATGGAAATGGGCCGGGCACGTAGCTCGGCTCAAAGATCAGAGATGGACCAGAACGGTCACAACATGGAAGGGACCACCCGGCAAAAGACACAGGGGAAGACCTTACATGCGTTGGGAAGATGATATCAAAAATATAGCGGGCAAGCAATGGCACCGTATTGCACAGGATCGTGCTAAGTGGCAAACTTTGGAGGAGGCCTTTACCTGAGAGGGGTCCCTGCTACAGGAAATAAAATATATACAAATTCTATGTTCAAATTATTGGCAAGAAATAAAAGGCTTTTTATTTTATTTATTAGTTAACAACAAGTTAATGTGGTGTAACAATCAAAATTAGGAACGGCTATTGAATTATTATTCAAATTCACTTCAAAACTGTATCCCAACGGCTACGTTTCAGCCTCGTTAGACATTTATAACAGCCACTAGAGTAGCATTATGATTAAAATCAAAATTAAGATGCCCCAAAAACAGCAAAAGAAATAATAAAAGCAATATTTTATTCTGTACACACCTAGTTTCACCTGTCTAGAAATTAAACTCGAAAAATGCCACAGAGTAAAATTAATTATTGTCGTTTTTTTATCTGTGCCCTCAGAAAAATATTTTTAGCAGAAATTATTTGGTGTTTAACCGCCGGAGGGCGTGGCGTTGCATGATTAATATATTTCTATGGAAAAAACATTATAATGAGTTCGCTGGCCGTTTCGTTGTTTTTGGGTTTAATTTTGAAGACGGTCCAATGTTTTTATGTGCCGTGAAGGGGTCTGTAATATTTGATAAATCAGAATATGGGTTAGGTTTTTGATAGTAAATATAAAATGACAATATGATATAGATACTTAACATAAATTATACTTATTATTAGACACTATTATAAATCTATCTTTCATTACCTAATAACAAAGCTGAAATAGTTTGTTTCAACGAGCTAAAATTATTTGGAAGGATAGTGATAGGATAGATAGCTCCGCGGCTCCGTTATAATTTGTACAAAAAAAAAACAATAAAAACTTAATAGGACATTGTATGACATCAAGGGTCAAGAGTACCCGCAACCGGCGTGCATGTATGAAAACAATTAAGAAAGTTGAAGAAGCGAAAGGAGTATGCCAAGATCGTAGCAAGTGGAAAGATGTTGTCTTTGCCTATCCCAATGGGAAAAGGTGTGATTTGTATGTATTTATGTAAGTATGTATTACATCAACTTAATTCAACTATGAACTTTACCAGTTGTTCAGCTACTTTTTAAGTTTGACAAATTATTCGATGACATTCGAATTGACATAACAAATGCCAAACATATATTTAATCAAAGGAAATTTCTAATGTTCTTGTATTTAATTAAACAGAAGTAGGTGCCTACTTAGTTCGTCTATACTCGTATTCAGTAGTCAGCAACAGGTCAAATAATTGTAAGTACCTACCTACGAGTATAATGATTGAAACTAAGTAAGTATAACAAAACTTTTGACGTGAAAGAATCGTGGACTGCAATAGGTAAGCTAATTGAATACCTATTTGTTTGACACTATAGTTAAATTTATGAAGTTACGGAATTAGCACCATTGATAGCATAATCTTATAAGTTAAGTTAGGTATATAATATTTATGTAACTTCAAGTAGGTAAAGTAAACTTTAAAATCACTGCAAAATTGTTTATAACAGCATTTTCTTTTCCCATCGTTCGCAAATAAATAGGGTCACAATTACATCGTCATTCTTAAATTGTATTACCTATTATTCTTTCAAACCTTGATAATCATTAAGCTTAAAATATTTAAGATTTAGTATTTGAGAATCGGTTTTTAAAAAACGATATTTTATATAGTTTTTGTGAGCGGCCATCGGATGGACGTGCCACGCCCACGGTCCTGGGAATTTGCATGCAGCCTAATCTGTCACTGTCTGGAATGCCCGCCAAAAAAAGGCGCGAATATTCCTTTATATTTCATTTATCCTCAATCTGGCATGAGGATAGAAATGCAGCTTTTCTTTACGTGTGGGAAAAAATATCACTATATTGCTTCTCAAGGTTGTTAAATTTTCTTCTTTTTGAAGCAGCGTCTTGGCATTGCTTCAATCTCAGAGCCATGGGTCCTCTTACTTCTTCTCTTTCGGTTTCAGTTTTCCCCGTGCCAAAGCCTCGTTTATCATCATCTTTATCATCATATCCACCTATCCATCCATCTATTTCTTGTACCTACCTACTTCTACTTCTAAGCCTTTTAGGTAGGTACTTTACTTTTAACAGGGGACGCGGGTTAGATTCTCGCTCAGTTTAATTATCCGTATGCTTGAATATGGTCTATTTGCATCTGGGCGTTTCTATGTATATTATGTATATACTAACTACTAACTGTTTACTAACACAAGTTAGTAAAACTAAACTTACTTTGGCTCTAGATAGCGCTGTGTAGAACTAGAATGTCAAAGAATATTTTGTTTAGGTACCTACCTGTTTTTTGGCTTCGCTAAAAACAGTTTAATCACTATCTGATACCTACCTTATCCTGATACAAGTACAACCAGCTTCACTTACAACCAAATCGCTTCTGATTCTAATAATTTACATCGATCTTTCCAAGATTACGTATGGAAATTACATCTTTCGATACACAATCTTTATCTTAGTATCTAACTAGTAGTTGAATATTTCTACTTAATAGTAGTATTATTACGGACAAGTATAGGTACAGTTAATTGGTTCAGCGACTGGCGGTCATAAATTAAAGTCATCTGTCATTCAAGTGAGACCCGCGGACCGTTAGCGCGTTAATCCATTCTTTGTTACGTCACGATAATCCATTATATGATTGCTGACGCTTCAACATATCTGATGACAAGGAAGTAGACCGGTTCCCTGTGAGCACCGGCTTACGTAGTAGCTACGGACTCTCCCAGGTACGGTCGTGCCTCGGAGAGCACGTTAAGCCGTCGGTCCCGGTTGCCATACAAACATCTATGGTAGTCGTTACAGGCAGTTGGAGCCCTAAAAAGCCCAACAACAACGGTCTAGCTGCAATATCGCCTAATGCCACCATTGGGTTGTGAAGTTCAGATGGCAGTCGCTTCACGGAAAATATCGAGGTTCAGCCAAATCCGCAGTTAAGACTAGTAAAGCGGACCCCATTGGATACGACTGGGATTAACGCTAGGTTGAAGAGTTACGTCACGATAATAAGTAGGTAGCATGGCAAACGTCTTAGTGAAAGTTAGGTTGCTAATTTGTATTGTCTGGTATATAAGTATCATCCACACTGTAGAGCTGTTCTGTACAGTGTAGAGAATAAATGTTTGAGGTTTAATAAAGAAATGGTTATTGTAAATGCAGATCCTTGATCATTTATAACCTACTCTTGATTTGGATACTCGAATAAAGCCGTTTTGTTTTTATGTTTATAAGTCAAATATAGGTAAAACTAGAACACAATGCACACTTATAAAAAAAGCAGGCCCCACCCGTGCGGACGTCGGTTTTCACGTTTTTTAACTATACTCCGGTTTTACACAACCGATTGTAGTCAAACATATTATGTTTTAAGAGTTTAAGTGTGACCAAGATCTTTCAAACAAAAACAAACGCGAACAAACAGACAAGCATTATAAAAATGTGTTCAGAGTCGTTCATAACCTAACAAAACCCAAGTTTTTTTATTAGGTATCTCTTATGCTTATACTTTAAGTTTTAGAACAGTAGATATATTAGGCTTACATACCTGCTCAGTATTAATTTTCTAACTGACGAGAATACCGGATGATCAACAGCAACGGACAAAAACACGAACTTGAAATAAAAAAACCTCTTAATATTCATATTGCCGCTTCGCCCGCGGCGTCTTCGCGAAATTATAACAAAATAAAAACTAAACCTCACTGCGATTTATAAAGTAAAAGGGACAAAATAATACCGCCCAACGACTCACGACCTCGCACAATTAGAAGATAAGGAATAAACACAGGTCTGCGGAAGTTGGTTTTGTAAGAAAAACAATGCCTTGGAACGTGGTGAGCCAACGAAATATATTTGTTCATATGTCATTAACATATACGGACAGATGTATCGTAAACAAGATATGTAAATGATACGAGATGGCCCTCGTGTCGCGCGGTAATGATTATTATGTTGGGAACTTTTCTTGTGAAAAACTCCCGACTCTGATTGTGAAACTGACGAAAGGTGAGAGTAATGTTGTTTTTTAAGAGAAAAAATATCAGAATACTAAGTAAGTATAGTATATTTTGTCGCTAGAAGTTAAACGCAAATAGAGTTGCCGTAAGGTTGAAGTATTTTTAAATAGGTACTTTATATAATATAGACCGTCGACTACATCATCACTTACCAACAGGTGAGATTGTGGTCAAACGCGAGCCTATTATCAATAAAAAGAAAATATGTAGAAATCGTTACATAATTGGGAAAAAAATAGTCCGCGCCGTACCTACCAAGAAACAAAGATTGAAGATATTTTTTTCAAATTTGAAAATGGAACCTCCTAATTGTTTCTTTTTATGGTGGAGCTCTCATACACACCTACTTGACAGTGGAAAACTTTACACTTCTTTTTATGCAGTCGTGTAACAAGGGTTCGTCATTAGACAGCTATATTAAGAGCTATTATAGGGCTATATTAAGAATCGCAGTTTAGTGCCAGCCTTTGATCGCAGTTCCAGCTCAGTCGACTGATTTTAAGAGTAGAGTATAATATCGGGGGCCCCACCTAGATCTTCCTAATGTCACCTACGAGCGGGTACATCCTCTGATTAACAGATGAAACTCTGAAGCAGGTTTTCCTCTCGGCGTGCCCTGACTTCTCAAACCATTGATTTACCCTTCCACCTTTCTGCAATCAGTCCAATCACACTTCAACACATGTCTAACTTAACTATAATTTTCATTCCAATATATTTATTTATATGTGACACCAAAAAATATAACTGGCAAAATGGATGTGTCCAGTCGTGTCGAGTCGATGTGTCAGTCTGTAAAATAATTTCTGTGACCCACGTAGCGAAAATGCATAGCTACCCAACTTGACAATTTCTTTTAAAAGTATAAAAGTTATTGTGCGTAATTTGAAAATAGAAAAAGATTTTCCGTTCTACAATTCAACGATTAAAACAGGTATCTATAAAACCCAGGTGCTAAGGCGTGCGTGCCGCGAGCGGAGGCGGGCTGGCTCCCAGTTAATACGTAGGTACTTTGCTCCTCGCTCAAATCGCCCGCAGCCTCACTCATTACTTGCTACTGAGGTAAACTACATCATTCACTCTTTCATGCTAATATTTAACAGACGGATTGTGATATATGTAAATTGATGGGTAGGGCAATTCAGTTATAAATTATGTGTGTGATTTGAAGCTGTTATAAAAAGTAGCCAGACTGCAAAAAAATTAACACAATCTTATGTTGTTAGCGACTATCAAGGAAGTATTTTAACCATTTTCAATTCAATTAGTTTAATTTTGTATTCTGAAATCAATCGAATATCAGCAGTTTAGTACAATATACAATTTGATTGTATATCTTAAATGGATGCCAATAGATCAAGCAGACTTTAATATAAAGTATATTCTGTAGGTTATCATTGAGCAAATGTTGAAACCTGTAATGTAAGACATCTTCTAGGACAAATAGATAGAAGAGAATAGATTTGTTATTATTACTATCGCAGGGCCAATTCTAATTGCCCTCAAAGCTTGAACTTTAGCGGCTGATGTCTGCACGCCTAATTTTCTCCTTTCCATAACCCCGAGAGGATGAACTGCGCTAGAGTCCCTCAATCAACAGGTTGCTAACTTGTGCTCAACATATCTTCGTAGGGCTCAATCATTACACCCAATGTACCTAGACTAAATTTCAATTTCAGTTTAGAACTACATTTTGAAATAAAATTAATTTTAACAGATTAGATCGCTTTTTATTTTATTTTGGTACCTACAGTAATATAACAGGAATTGAGTCTTTAATTAAGTAATCCATTAGGTATCAATCTTGAAGATCCAAATCAATTGGTTTTTTTTGTGAGTTTCTAATTCGCACAATACCTACATACCGTTACAAGGCAAAAATTGAATTGGAAGGAAATAATACATTTTTAATGCAATTAATTAGCAAATAGTTACTTCCAATAGAGACATGGATACAAAAACTGTTTTTAATTTTGAGAACAAATTACATGCTAGTGGAAATGTAGGCGTCGATCTCGCTACTGTAGCGGGCAGAGATCGCCTCGTCGCGGGCAGTACGACCACACCCTGTCGAGAACATTATAGTTCTTATTTTAAAATAGCAATTTAGTTAGGACCTTGGAGTTTTGCAAACTTTGTGTAACCTATATAATAACCTTCTTGCCTTTATCTAATACAGATCAGTGCCTTCTTGGATGAACTTCTATCAACAAGATTCTTAATTTAAAAAAAAATAGATTGTGGAGATTGTTAGAAAGTAAAATGGTTCTAAAATAACCAAATAGGTTCTCGCTATGCAACATGTCCAACATTAAGAAATATTTTTAGAAACACAGCTAAAAACCGCTTTTAGAAGGTTTGTTCCTCTATAGAGAAAATTAGTCCTTCTTAAAGAAGGGATTAAAATTTGTTTTGACTGATTCGTGAACGCAGAACCCAAACCTCTAGGGCTAAAAACTAAAAATTTTGCTGTCGCTGATTTTTATATTGTACCTAAGCATAAGTGAGAATTTTTGGAAATTTCTCAAATGTGTAAAATATAAAAATTTTCCGTACAGTAGAATGATACTTGAAGTCGATATTATGTGACAAAATGTTTCTCAACCCGATCCATAGTCGGTATGACATTCGAAATTATGCCAGCTCAAAAAATTATTTTTTTGTTTATCTAGACTTGTCTATACCCCGATTTTTAATTCTAGGCAAGAAAATGACATTTGCAGTGTTGCAGGTTTTTTGTATCAAATAAATAGTGATGTGGTTGAATCGAGTTTTCCAATTATAAGTTAGTCGTGAGTCGAGATTATAATTCTTTTATTAAATATATAAATAAAATTTTTATATAAATAAAAATATGTAATTTACGGTAATTAAACAGAAAACATACACAGTAAGTAATTAAATCTATATATTATATAAAATCAATTGCTGTTCGTTAGTCTCGCTAAAACTAGAGAACGGCTGGACCGATTTGGCTGACAATTGATGGGGAGGTAGCCTAGAACTAGAAGAAGGACATAGGATACTTTTTATCCTGCCACGGGGACAAAGTATGCCACGGGCGAAGCCGCGGGACACAGCTAGTATTCTATAAAAAATATTTCCGTCGTGTAATGTACTAGGCGAGCATAAACTGCAAAGAGGTTCATTCACTGATAAAAATAAAGAATGACTAAAGTATCTAGTCTATTGATTGCCGAACATCACTATTGTAGCGGGTCACACTTTTTTGTATCAGTGACAGTTGAAGTTGTCATTTTCTTGCCTAGAATTAAAAATCGGAGTATAGACTAGATGAGATAGTAAATTTAATATGCAATCTATTCTGTAGACCCACTGTTTATTTGAAGATCAATTTTAAACTCCTTTGATGTACAAGCCATTGACATGATATCGTTTCAGACTTTCTATAAACATAGGTATGCACAATACCTATCGTTATAGAAAGTCTGAAACAGAGACTTCAGATGACTGAATCAGACTTTAAATTTTGGGTTCTGTAGCTATTATTTCTTAGTAATGTAGGTAGTTTTTTTTTATACCTAATTACCTATATAAAATACAAGTTTTTACATTATATTAATACATTGTCCCGCAAAACCGTACCTATATATTCCTCTGTTATCTTCCTCTGGAATTGTTTACCAGCTCACGTGTTTCCTTCCTCCTACAGTCCCGGGTCCTTTAAGCGAGGCGTGAAAAAACATTTGATGAGGCTGACGGCCATCATTATAGCACTATCGGTGTTTGTTGTAATGGTGGCTCCTTTAGCTTACCTACCATCAGGCGAGGAGAAGTCATATTGACGTGACCGACATAAAAAAGGTAAGTACTTACATAGGTACATTTAATATATCTTTATTTTTCAAACTCGCAACACCACAAGGGCTCAGTCATTTTCTTGCGATGGCCATCCCCCAACTGCTGTAGTTAAGGAATGGCCATTAAATTTTGAGTTAAGCTTTAAACTGTTGGGTTTAACTGCTGGTCTTCAAATAATATAGTACCTAACTACGTGATGTCCTTGGTGTTAAAAGAGCCTGTTTACTGTAGATAAAAAAATAACACATGTAGCCACGCCTCAACCATTCTATTCTCACGAGAACGGAACTCCAAAACACGGAACATATTACCTAAAAAATACATAAGCTACCTTTCGAAACAACCTATATGAATATTTTTTGTTCGACTTCCAACAGGCGCGGGCGCAGCCGATGCCGCCCAATACCACAAGTCATCGTCAACTTTCATTTTATTTTTTAAATGTGTAGTAAAATAAAATTTAATCACAGTTTAATCTACTGTTTCAATAGACTCTTTTTTGGTATACCTACATTTATTTATGTTTGTAATGGCTTCGGTATATAGACTTCTGATTTTAATTTCGTCGAATTATAGATGGATCTAGATGGAATAAGTTTTGTAATGGACTGTAAAAAAAGCTAATTTATTTCATTGTCAGTATTTTGGTGAAAAGTTGTTCTGTTGTGGTGGACGTTACGCGTGGAATTGGTTTTCGAGAACAAACGTTTTTGACTTAGCCTTAACTGCAATACTGTATTGCGATTTTTTTGTTTGCAGAAATTGTACTCTAATAAATGTTATCGAAATTCATTCAATTTGTAAATTATATTCTTGAAGCTCCATATACCTTAATTCAAAAATGGCGAAATGTATCTATTCAGTTTCAGTATCAATTGTAATAATGAATGAATAATAAATTGATTATTATAATAATGGAAAATAGAAAGGGGATAGGTAGCACCGAAAGGCCATAATTCCACGAAATGATTTCTACATGTCCGGTTTCACAGAGTAGGCATTGCAGTGAACCGATAGGTACTAGTGCCAACACCGAGTGTATCCCATCTGCCCCGGTGACTTGGCCCGGTGCCGGGCCATATGGAAAAAAGTTTTAACTGGCCATGGCTAGGTACGAGTACCTACATATTGCGCCATACAAGACTAACGACCCCGTCACGGTTTCTAAACCATCTCGTGAAAAGAGGTATTTTATATTTCGTCCATGAATTGATTGCACCTCACTATATAATAAGAAGGTAGAGGTGAAGTCCAGAAGATATGGGCCCCTAATACAGACTCTACCTTGACGACCTCGACATAATTATATTATTCTTTTTCATGCCCCGCTTAAAGAATTCGAGATTGTAAGTAAAAGGTTATATGAGGATAAAGCATTCCACTTGAGTCACGTAAATTGCTAATATATTTTGACTTAGGTTTGAGGTTTGTGGAGATCTAACACTCTGAACGCGATACGCTCTATCTAACTATTAAAAACCACTAGGAATTTCTTCTCGACTATCGCGTATTACACTGTACACGAAACAGTTAATCAACCAAAACATCTCTACATATTCTTCTATTGAATACACGGCCACTCCGTGATCCGGTGCCGTGGGGCCCGCCCATCATAATTATAACCTGGAGTAGCTGCCGTGCCGCCCACCTAACCTGATGGTAAGTAATTATGGTGTGCGGTGATAAATATATCGTTTTTGGAGTGTTGGATACCATGTGTAATGTTATGAAATAATAGTACATAGCTGTCTTATAATATAGACGATTTAAAGACATAAGCATAAGACAACAACAGAACTCAGTTGTGCGTGTTTATTCCCAGTCGTCACTACTGGTTTCGTTCCCACTGGTGGGTTATGGGAAAGAACCCCATGTATTACTAATGGTGACAAATCAATCAATTAGTCTATTGCAGTCCACTGCTGGACATAGGCCTCTCCCAATGTGCACTATAACTCCCAATTCTCCGCCTTCCGTGTACAGTCTCTCCCAGCTACCTTTTTTAGGTCATCCCTCCATCTTGTTAGAGAGCATCCTACCTTCCTCAGTACCACATGTGACAAATGGCTCTATATATTCACAGCCGTCACCACTGGCTTCAGGAGAATCACTGCCTATCATTATCACAGCGTTAGTTCCGGTTGTATCCAAAACTTGCAGGTATTTTGGAGCCTTGGATCCATTCTCCTACCCATTTTGAAATTTGTAGGTGCAATACCGTCTAGCCTTCTATCTCCAAGCCTATGTCATAGCTTGATCCTTCAATCGGCAGGTGAACAGGCTAACAGGTGAGGTTGACTTTGTCCTTAACGATATTTGAAGTGTTTGTGATATTACTTGATACAGAATTTAAAACATTGTTTAGTTTTCTCTCAAATCAAAATCTCAAATCTTCATAATATGGAATAAAACTTTCCAAAAAGATGACACTAATAAAAACGCGCTAAAAATTTGCTGTAATAATTCTGTTAATTCATTGAGCTGCCACCGTGTTGCGGGGTCACCACAGAGCAAATAGTTACGCATACCTCCGTGGATGTTTCTCACAAGGCCCACAGATCCATCAATCCATAAGTCTCGTGATCTTAAAATGAACCCCGCCCATCATAATTATTGCCCAGAGTAGCTGCTGCGACGCCCCTCGATAATCCAGATTTCTACAATGATATATACTCGCTCGAGAAAGCTTGAATTAATGCCAAATAAAAATAATAATTTATTGATATTTTATCATAATCTGTACATAAATTTCTTTTATATTATACGAGATATTCGTGGTTTACAGAGTTAGACTTTTACATACAAAAACAACATATCTAAAAACCATTCCGTGATATAAACTTAAGTAAATTCAGTAAGAAAAATATGAACACACAAATGCGACTTTAAATGTAGGTAGTTAAAATAATGTGCATGGAACTCAAAACTCAAAGCCCACCTGACTGAAGGCGACTCGCGAATTCAAAGTCAAACAATAAAAATATCAATTAAGTAAATAAGCAGTTAGGTAGGTACTTCAAGTAAAGAAAGGGGATAGGATTTACAAGAAAAAAAATTTCATGATGATAATGAAATCAAAACGATCGTCTGTGATGGTATGGATATGGATATATTATAAGAAGTGACATTACTTAAGTGCTGATTGGGTGCAGTATTGAATGGTACATAAAGGTATGGTTTGAAAGCAAAAGTAGTACCAAGAAAGAAATCATTGAACAGATGACGTCTAAGAAGAATGTGTGGAAGAGAATGACATCTCATACTGACCCCAAGTAATTGGGACAAAAGATGATGAGAAGAATCAAACCAATGAAAAAGTATCCGAAAGTGAAGCTGTAGGTACAACCTACGGTACAGAACTTGTATTTTTTTAAGCTAGCCAGGAAGTAGCAACCTCTTCTAATTATAACTTAACGCCCACAACAGTAACAAAGGCAGCTGGATCATTAAATACATTATCATTATAAATATGTGGGCAATATACCACGAAGCTGATTTATTGTTAAGTCTGTTTTCCAAAAAAACTTTTTTTTTTCAATAATAAAATATTAATCTATAGGTTAGGTACTTACTCTAAACATACATCCAAACAAATCCGTTTGTAATATTAAAATAATACTCGTAAGTGTTAAATCTATGCATATATTATGAGTTTATGTACATATAGCAAGTGCGATACATTATATAAAAACTACATCATAACTTATAGCTAGTTCAACAAATTCAAAAAATTAAGCTTTCTATTTATAATAATTACCTATGAATAAGTATATGAAAACAGTGGGTAGGTACATAATAAAAACTTACGAAATCGAAAGTCGATAACAGAACGAAATCTCTTTATTCATATTTGCTCGTAAAATTAGCTGCCTGAGATATCTAATACTGATACAATGTACTTTAAGTTATTATTAGGGAAAGTTTGAGTTTTAACCTTGTCGTGTAGATTTATAATATCAATTATTCATGGTTATGAAGTGCAATCTGTAATATCGTATTTTTCTCTGTGGCCAATTTTGCAAGGGACTCAACTATATATGTTAAAAATTCTGTACAGTGTTTAAGGAAGGAAAGTTTTCGCATTTCAATTTCTGCACAAATAGTGTGATGTTGGTAAAAAAAATTCACTCCTAGTGCTGTGCTTCAAGGTAAATCAAGAACATTTCCAATAGAAAATCAGGTATAGACGTAAGTATACACACATTCATAAAACAATAACGGGCATCAAGTAGTTCAAGGATTGAACATCCCAACGGCATTAGGGTTGTCAAACATTTCTGTTCTGTGCGTCAACTTTTCCAATTCCAATCCATCCCAAATTAAAGTTTCTTCAAATGTTTGACCACCTTTCGTGGAAATATAATAAATCCTTTTATAGTTTATAGGTCAAATAATCGTTATACCACATAACATCAAGACACCTCAAATTTGTATTGGTCAGGATCAACAGTTGTGACAATAATATGGGAAAAGTCAAGTACCTAATCTCGTACGCACTCTCAGCCAGTTTTAAACTTGGGCACATATTTTAGAGGATTTTCCCAATATCGAATTTCACCTGTTCTTAAATAGCTTGTTTAGCCGAGGCTTGTTTATATTCAGTACTAGCTGTCGTCCGCGACTTCGCCTGCGTGAAAGCTTGTAGCCATTTTCCTATGGAAATTAATTTAGATTATAGCCCTATCCCTGTACCAAATTTCGTAACAAACATTCAAACATCATCACAAACTTTCACATTTTATAATATTAGTAGAATTAGAACACTCGGGTTCCAACTACCTACTAACGATTTTTTCTTTATACTACTTAGGTGGCAGACAAGCACACGGCCCATTTTCTGCAGAGCGAAGTTCCAACCCACTAGAATGAAAGAATACTATCTACATCCTATCTTCTTTCACATCTTATGGTGATAACTTGATTCAGTTGTTTAATTCTTTTGATAGCTGCAATTGTATTATGACCTGTTCAGTTATTATTGTCAATTTAACAGCTATATAATTAATACCAGTAAACGCCACCGCCTCGGAAAGCACCTTCCGACTGTTTTCAAAACGAATTGATGTCATTACTGTCACATAAATATTCGTATATAGGGTATAAAAGTGCTTTATTAACTCGATTTTTTATTTTTATAGTGTGTACTAGCGTACCCGCGCGCGGCTCCGCCCGCGTGAATGTTGGCTATCGCCACTAAGTCTTTTTTAAGCTGAGGGACTGCCCGTACTAACTTTCAATGTCTATTCCTTCGCAATCAGTGGTTGCAGCTAAACGTATTCATTTCATCTCAAGTTCTATCAAACCCTTCGAAGTACAGTGACATGCATCGCGGCCAAAGCCCGTTTATTTACAAAAATTTACCATCATTATCCTTTTTCATTGTCTTCTAGATTTTATGGGGATTAGATAGCTGCTCTGGTCAAAGTATGTGTGACTCGGAAGAGGCCCTTTGAAAAACCCTTTCATCATAGTTACATTGCACTTTCACATTCGATGCACTATTTCAAATTAGTGAACATTATTTATTTCCGAAAATCCGATTTTTTTATTATTAAAATCTTGCTACAGACATTGACATTTGACAACCTGATTTAACATTAAAGAAGTTCATGAAAGTAAAGAAAGAGGATATACTAATAAATACCGGTCAAGTGCAAATTGGGCTCGTGCACGCAGGTTTTCGTACAAAATTGGGTTGAGGCGGATTTCCGCACGACAAAAAAGGGGGCGAACTTAACTTTGTTGCAGTGCTTCTTGTCTTGAATGACAGACATACATTTTTTTTTGGTGAAGTAGGTAATATTTATGCTTTCCGAACTTTTCCCTTGCTATAAGATTTTACTTTCTGCAAAATATCTGGATTCTAGCCCAAAGGGAAATACCCCTTTTTTTCGTGCGCAAATACCCCATCGGGCTTCACCTCAACGGAGCCAACGGAGAGGTTGTTATGTCGGAGTCCTACCAATGCCTGTGTGATCGAGGAATCTGGTGAGTCCTAGAAAGGATATCCCAGAAACCCCAACCGGTTCCGACCACCAGCACTGGCGACCTCGACGTGTTATTAGGAATCTAAATCCCCCATCTCTATAAAAAAGCGCGCGTGGAAATATAACACCCTGCCACCCTGGGTCTGTTTCTGCTAGGGTAACGGTTAGCCTCGACCGTCACCCTAGGCCCGCATTCATGGAGGGCGGAGATGGTTCTCCGAACTACGCCGCCCGGTGCGCCTTCATCGGCACGGGGGAGTGCTACATCTCTCCCGTAGCTTTTCCACCACCACTTCTGCGCGCATTACTGCCTCGCAAAAAAAGCGGTGGCGTTCTACATACTCTCTATGGTGACCATGGTCGGCACCAGGGACCTCACCATGAGGCTTACCCCACGCCGACGTCTGCTTCTAGGACATGGCGTCACTCTATCCACTCTGGAGACTCTACCAGTGTATGAAGAGGTGGTATGCCCACAGATCAGCCCCAGCAATGGTGGCATTCAAATGTCAGCACCCTGCCTACGCAATGCAGGAACCCACCAAAACAGCCATGGCCATAAGTAAGCCTTGGATAGCTCAGGGTCAAGGGTTACCTTAAACTTCGGCGTCTATAGACCCAAGATGGAGTTCGACTTTAGTCGGTCAAGTCCGATATTACGTCCCTACTGGCCAGAGGAGGGGAGAGATTCGTGGGGATTTCCGCACGAAAAATAAGGTACGGCTTCCTAAAACTCTCCGATTGCGGTGCAGGTGACTCACTAACGTCGCCGAAGGTAACTTAACGACCTCCGTCCTCTATGAGTGCAGGCCAGGAGATGGTAGGTCAAGCCACCTATTAGTCGATAGTGAGACCACAGTTTGGATATTACGCTTCGTGTAATGTCAAGCATTATCCGTAACATTCCTTTTATCTAATTCAACTTGATGCCTCTACGTGTTCTTAAGAAAGAGGTCTTGACAGACAGGCAGACGGATAACGAAGAGATAAGTTTTTTTTCCTAATCAGGCACAGAACCCTAAAAATTAATACATTCTATTTACTTTTGAGGAAAAAGAAGTAAAGGATATTACTCTATGAAAATTTAGACAAAGTCAATTTTAGTTCCTGTTGCTATGACAACTATTATAGATGGCGATAAAAACGTTTGTAACATCTAATTTTCTTTTTATTACTAAATTTCCTGAATGAATCATATATTTTTAATTATGTTATATGCTATTCGAGGCGGAGACAAATCCAAAAAATCATAGATCATGAAAATCTGTTCAGCCGTTCTTGAGTTCTGGCAAAAGCACGTTTTTAGCCCTTTTTAGGGCTTTAGGGTTCGAATTTCAAAAATTCCTTTCTTAGTACACCTCCACGCATCAAAACACACATATTCTGCAAATTTCAAGTCTCTACGACCAGCGGTTTGGGCTGTGCGTTGTCTCTATGTCAGTCAGTCAGGACTTTGAATTATATAGTATAAGACAAGATAAGTCACAATAAAAACTAGCATTCCACATTATTTTCTTTTATTTTTGTTGGCATTTTAACATAACTTTTGACAGAAAAGAAACAAAAATGAAATTCAAGTTGTCGTCAAAAAATGATCTGATGCGCATTCTTTGGGGTATCTCCAGAATCTTCGAAGCCCACGTAAACTTCACCTGATTGACCAATATGATTCTGGTGCAGAATTTCCTCTCGGGGTGGGTTCTGACATTCAGATAGCAGTCAGTTCATTTATGTAGAGTCGAAATAAGCCAAATAATGACAAAAAATATAAGAAGAGCGAAGCCCTGTCTGTAAAATGCAAGAATGCCACCGGGAGTGACTTGTGTATTCTGTTTTGTTAAATTCAGAGTGATACTTACCTCAGCCCTGCATGTACCTACTTGCTGATAAAATTAAGCAGTAGCTAGTACCTGCGAGTTTATCAAAAACATCGATGCAATTGTTGTTTGCCAATATTTATATGGTTCGACTATTAACGCGATCATGACTTTTGTCGTCTTTAAGGCCTCCACTGCGTTGTTTGTGCAATAACAGAGCACCGCTACGCTAGGCGGGTCAGACATCACATGATTTAGACGCAGCCCTGCTCAACACAGCTGACGCCCTAAAACTTCTTTATCCGATACGTGATAAAGACTATATAAAGCTAGCTATATAACACAGAGGTATGTTATCTTGCATCCTCGTTGTAAGTTCGTAGCTCAAGACGGATGAACCAAGAAGCTGTGGTTACCCCGTAATTACGGACTGCTGCGTCACCGCCCACCGACGCGCGCGCAATATACACTCCCTTTTTTCTTTTATTATTCCTACATTGCTGTTCTCTCACGTACTATATAAGTTCTTTTTTACTATATATTATAAAGAATTGTTATTCGAACTAGCCGTATGTAAAGTGAAGGTATCAGGAATAAAAACTAATGTATGTGTGGGTGTTCTATGCGTACTCGCATTGCTTTGATTTGAAATGTTTTCAATTGTTGTTGGTGATTGTGTGAAAGTCCTACAAGATGATAAGCCATCATCGTGGCCCATAGGTGTTACTGTGTTGCACCCACAAGTGAGAAAAAAAAATGTACAATAATGTATAGTGAATATATTATACTCGTATGCATGTAGGTAGGTACGTAAGGGGCCTCATCAAAGTCTTCAGGGCCCAAACAAAACTCACCTCACCATACACCTGCTGATTAACGAAGTAGACTCTTGCGTAGACTTTCCTCTCGGAGTTAGAGGGTCAGACATCAGTTATTTTTAAACCGTAACGCATCAGCCCGAATGAACCAGTTCGCCTAGGTTGTTACCACCCTGGCTTAGAATATAGGCATAAAATAACAGATCATCTGTTGTGTTTTGTTCGGTAATTATCACTTCTGAAGGTTTAAGCACCCACCTCTTCACCATCCGCAACCGTTTTACAACTAAGAATTTCTTTTTATTATACGTAGGTGGCAGACAAGCACACGGCCCAACTGATGGGAAGCGGTCGCTGTGGCCTATGGACGTGTGCAACACTAAGGGTGTCACACATGCGCTGCCTACCCTGAAGGGAAGGGGGGAGGGCTAGGAAGGGGTGGGGAGGCTAGGGACGGGAGGGGGAGGAGAAGTTCAGTGAGCTCTGGCTACCCTACTTACCGTCAGCAACACAATACGATGGTTGTTATGGCCGCGGTCTTCTGAAGGGCGGAGGTACTACCCTAGTCGATACCGATAGGAGATACCGTCGTGCCCTACCTCCTTAAATTGGGGGAGTTGTGGACAGGTTTAAAGAATGATAAGAGTGTACAGTAGTATCCAATAATAAAACTTCCCACAGAAAAGTTAGATGTCTTAAAACATATCCACGAGTATTTAAAAAAATCATTCGTATTTATAAGATTAATATACCTTGTACAAGGTGGTACAAGATCATTTTCTCAATCAAAAAAATAATCAAAACAGAAGCTTCGCCCTAGGGTTGGGAACGGACCGAAACCGAAACTCCTTCGCACGCCCTGCAAGTATAATTAAAACAATAAAAAAACCTGTATGAATGGGTATACCGATAGAGGCTTATGTTTATTAAAATCTTGAACAGGGACGCTTCCAGGGAATGATTTATGTTCAGAAGGAGCGCGCCCAGCCTCCATTCATTTGTTTTTTAACATCGCCGCTCGAGAACTATATTCTTGCTTCTTTTTAGTCGATTTTAGATAGGGTTGATTAGTTTTAGGTTCGATTAATCGACTCGAGTCCGTGTTTTTTTTTTCGTTTGATTAGTTTGTATTCGTTATGATTTGTGACAGTGTTGTGGTTTATAGTAAAATCTTTTTAGTGAGATCAGTGATAAATCTTTGGATATACGTTGCATTTGTTTAAAACTCCACGACCTATGGGGCGTTACGTCACGTCGCGGGTTCAATTCACGCTCAGTGTCGTTCGTATATTACATGCATGAATATACTTTGATTTTTTTTTGCTTCGATCTAGATGTTTCTAGATCAAATCAATAGGCTGTTAAATGCGCACACTGAGTCAACTTGTGATAAGAGTTCACAGTTTGAAGAAAGTCGTGAAGGCCATCAAACGTATTTGTCAGCCGATACCGATCAGTGTATGCGTACTTACATACACGTTCTTACATACACATACATAATATACTTAATTATTATCAACCCAAACAAACTATTGGCCGATAAAGGGCTTGTAGTCTGCCGGGTTATAAATACGTATTGAAAAACTCGACGCAAATTCTCCTGTAGGTACAACCATATCTATAGGTATAGGTGTAGGTACGTATAATACATTCAAACATGAAAAGAAAACAAATCTGTCCTTAATAGGCTGCAAACAAACTTTTACACGGCATCTTCATCTGTCTCTAAAGAAATCTCATTTGCCTTCAAACTTTTTCCTTAAAAAAACTTTTCGAAATGGTCTCGTACATTTTTATGGGGTTTGAATTTGTTCGGCGACCACTGATGTGGTTTCTCACCACAGGCTTTGAGTCGCCGTCTCAAATATTATGGGAATAACACTGGGTTGACAATAAAAATAGTGACCGCAACAAGAGATCCATTATTTCGTCCACACCTATAAAAGCAGTCTTGTTCGCACGTTAGCGGCGGAATGTGTTTATATCATTACTTTATGAATAAAATTATCTGTAGTGAGCATGTATGAGGCGGTAAAAAGTGAGAAAAAAATGTTAATTGCGGTTTTATCTGCGGACTAGCGGTCGTTTACCACTCCGCCCGCGTGAATTTCTGATCCCGCTTCTGCAACCCACAGGACCTTATTCCTGATATAAAAAGTAGCGCTATATGTAGTTTCAGACTATAATCTACCTCTTTGCCAAATTTCATTCATATATCCGTACTGTACGAGGGACAGATCGCTGGGTGATTGTGTCCAACATAACCACCTCATCGTTTAGCCTTGGTGACGAGTACCTATGGGGGTTTTCACATGTTAAAAAAAGATGTATGAAATACTGTTGTGGCAGTGCATTTGAGCTGTGCAGTGTACCAGGAAGTTAGAAATTTTACAAATATTGACTCAATCACACCAGAATGCTGAACAAATCTGGATGAAATTTGGGTCAAACGTAATTTATCGAATATTTTATCTCGAGAATAGTATTTTGTAGATCAAGGGAATGGAATCAGTATGATACGCATGCAGCGTCGAGGGAGCAGTTATTAAAGCATATAGCTATTAAACCTCGTTGTTAAGGGTAGATACGTATGCTGCACTATCCCGGTTGAAGAAACCCTATCCTGTCGGAAAAACCATAATTTTAGCTTGATATAACCTAATTTTAAACAACAGCTTTACTATAAAAAGTAATCCTGCTGTCGGTGTCATCTGACGTCACAGCTGCGAAAGCACAGGCGCCCGACACACCGTCACCGCCAATTTTGAATTTAGAACGTTTAACTACTCACAAATAATAACATGCTACACTGAAGTTAACCCTATTAGTGTAATCCAAGATTCAAATTGCATTGTTTTATTTTTGTGCCATTTTCGAAAATTTTAACAGAAATGACTTAAGTGCTGTTTTTATGATTTGTTAATAATCCTATTTATTTTAATAGCCGTTAGGTTGGGTTTGCATTGACTTGCTTTTTTTCTATTGTTTCGGTCGGTAGACTATAATGACATAATGGGTCGCGGGTTCGATCCGGCGCAATTACGCGGCACACGATCGATTATTGTGATCAATACAGGGGTTAGACGGCGGTTTGCTGCCAATTTTACATCTTTTTTAATATAATTTTGTTACGATGTAGTTGTGGTGTTACATCGATAACAATTTAAAGAAATATTAACTATCATTTTATTGAATATTTATCATTTATGTTCATAGTATTTTCTGGCGATGTATAGGGCCTTACCAAGAAGAAAGTGCTGGTGAGACCAATCTCACCTGCTCTTCGATACACCTGCTAATTAAAAGACGAGGGACTGCCGTAGGCTCTTCTCTTAGAATTGGGAGGACAGGTGGCAGTTGCTCTCATAAAAGTCACAAGTATTAGAAGTGGGAATCGAGACTAGAATTGATATTTATAAAAATCTACGGCTACTGCACAACGCTACCTAAACTCTTGGAAAACATAACTTAATTCCTCAAATATGGATTCCTTGAAATATGGATAATACTTATAATGAATGATAGAATGAACACAAACATATTCAGTTCAGATACGTTTTTTAAACCATGCATAGAAACACCAATTGCAAATAGATACGAATATATTCACACATACAAATATTCACACTCTGTAGAAGCGACCCTCTGCCCCCGGCGTAGCAGCTACACGCTCAACCGCTACGCCAGATTTCAATCAATATATATTATTTAGTAAATCGATTATGTATCACAATGTTGATCGATATAAAACAACAAAATTGTAAAGTATCGATAACAACATCGGCACAACACTAAGTTATCAGTCGATCATCGAGAGTCGCCGACACGGATCGACAATTTCGTAAATTGTGCGCCGATTAGCGACCGATTACGACCATTACCGACAGACGGACACCCGATCCAACCGTACCGATTAAAATAATCGGTAAACGATAAAAACCGATAAAAATAATCTCATGTTTTGTCTGTGCCCAAGTTTTTTGTTTAATAATAAGCGTGTGAGTGACCTAAAGTGTTGTCTAGCTTTTACGGTTTTTTACCGATATTATTCGATGTTTTTTACTCCTGTGTGGTAATTTGAATTGACGTATTATGAGTATTGAATTTAATATTGTAATCAAATCAAAATAGCCGCTAATGGACCACCGTTGAACCTTGGCCTATTGTCTAAAACAAAAAATTCTATTAAAGTTGTATGCCGTAAGACTAAAACCGCTCGCCGCCCGGGTCGGGTCTTTTAGCGCCGGTGTAGGTATAAGGTGACTCAAAAGGTGTGTAGCGGCACCGCGTCGCAAACGCGATGTCAGCAAATTCCTCACCGTAGCGGCGATAGCGCGTCCGCGCTCTAACACCAGTCCATACTGCGAGCTTGCTACAGTCAGCCGCATAATATATGACTCGCTCACTTATAGATGTTCTGTTCCTAGTTAATATCAAATGTTCTAATAACTAAGAGACATAACACCAGTGTAAATGCCAATAAACGTAAATGTGTACGCTATCTTTTATTGTTATACTCCCACGTAACACCCATAGGACCAGCCTCTAAAATGCAAGTGCATTTCTCTCGCACCCCGGTTGACCATCTCCGACTTACTTACTAAACTGCCGTACGGGGCAAAATTTAGTACCGCATTCGGCATCGACCAGCCCTCAACTACAGTACTTATGCGCAAATAGGTGAATCATAAGGTGTAGTTGTCATATACTTGAATTTTGATATACCTATCTAATGTATTCAGTTGTTTCCCCTGGCGCTCACAAATTAGAAAACTGTGTTAAACTTAACACATAATTTTGCGTTCGACTGCTGTCAGAGGTCGCGTATTCGATTCTTTCTCAGTGCAAATATTTGTTTGCATGAAAATGAATATTTGCGATCTGGGTATAATCTTGATGTAGGTATGTATTTGCAAAAAAATGTGTATCTAAGTACATTTATCCACAATCTACAACCCATAACGCAAACACTGTGTAGAATATCGTAAAATTAATTTTTAACGCAATGTCGGTGTTAATATATTTCTGCCTACCCTTCGAGAATAGACAAGCGTAAAAGAATAAGTCTAAACCTTCCAACCTCTATGTCATAAGCGTGGTAGTTTATTAAAGTAGTACATTGGGGAGCCAGCCCAGTTATCAACTGACTGAAGGTATATGGCGCTCTCCGAAGACACGTCAAAGCCTATCCTAATTTAAACAGGGCTGTTTACATCCCCGGGGCCTGGGTCATGAAGACCCACAAGGTGGGGCTTCAATGACAGCGACAGGGAATAGACGATAGTCACTTTTGGAAGAAACATTCAGTTAAAAAGTTAATTAGTACACAATATCTGTACCTAATACTAATATTATAAAGCCGAAGAGTTCATCATCTTCATTATTCCACAGCTTGTGTTTTGACGCCTGGGATCCATTCTCCTTTTTACAGGATTTTGATTATCTGAGTTTTCGGGAACGAACAAATAGACCAAAAAAACAGCCCGCTGAGTTTCTTGCCGGAGACTTCTCAGGTCTGGGCCGCGTTTCGAACCGGTGGTCCATTTGCTTCTGTAAGTGCCGCATGTAATGGTCTATACAGAATAATTGATTTTTGACTTTGACTTTGACTTTGACTAACATTATATTATATCTATCGTCATCTAACGATTGCCACCATTATTGACGACTAATGAGGTCTCATTAGTGGTGACTTGCTATGATCCTGAGATATTATTTGCTACGATTCTGACGTACTTGCCGCCAACCTGACATACTTGCTACGATCTTGACATACTGCCTACAATCCTGACGTAGGTACTGCTTTCGATCCTAATGTTCTTTCATAATTGTTTCCATCATAGATTTCAGCATCTTGACGGTGGTAAATTAATGAACTTAGGATATTCGTATCGATGAGTCAGAATCAAACCTGGTACAGGTGCGTGAAAATTTAAAGGTGGGTAAATCAATCGATTAATATTTAGTAACATGCTTGCATTTTTTAAAGTTTTATTGTGTCTTATGTCTTACCAGTTACTACTTACTAAGAAAACAAAATTCTTTTGAAAGTTCTGTTTGTAAGAAGAATTAATCCAAAAATTAGAATTCTAAAAAAAAATCATATCGAAGTTAGGTACTATTCGCCTTACAAAAATTTGCAAAAGCTTCACAAAAAATAGAAAAGCTATCAAATTAGAAAGTTGTCGCTAACAGTAGTGCCAGACCTTACGCCGAACTCATTTCAGGGTTGAGCGCGCACCCAGCCGCCCTCTGCCGCCCCTACCACGAAACCGCACTTTATAAATATTGTACTTTCACTCAATAACATCACGATGATAGTAGGTACTACAGTTATGTATGTACTTGTAGGACAGTTTGTACAGGTAAAATTATTATTGTCTTGCTATTGTATTGTACTAAATGGCTTAACTCGAAAAAAGTATTAACATCGAAATTTTTTTTTTCAGTTAACCAAAGTTACTGAAGTGAAGTATCTTTAGAAGGTTATAAGTAAAAAAAATAAGGTACCTAGTGAGTTTTTAAAAACTGTACCTATACCTATTACTAGTTTTGATTAACGGCTCCGCTTGCGTAAAATAAACGCTCATTCGTACGACACACAAGACCCTATTCTTGAGGTTAACCATATCCATCAACACACGAACGGACGGATACTCGAAATTTATAGTTACCAGCTTTTACCCGCGGTTTCCCTACGTCAAATTCTGGTGCTCGTCTTGCTTCTAATGGGAACCTCTTCTAGAGATAACAAGTTTTAACATAGGCAACTTCTCATTCCAGACTGGAATCTATCCCAGTATCACATTTGAGTCGATTTTGCGTGAAACAGTAGTTAACCTCCATACCTACAACCATTCATAGACAAAAACTTTCGCGTTTACTTATAATATTAGTTAGGTATGCAGTAAACAAAACAAGTGAATTAATTACTTGTAAACCTCACAAAAGTAGAAAAATATTGACAGATAAAATTGAAAGTGAGAAACGTTGGTAAAAAGCCCTCAGCTCGCGGACTCACGGTTCCAGGACAAACGCTGCGGTCGCGTCGGCCACGTTTTATTATTGCTCCAACAAATTAGGTGCCGATGTTATACATAACCATGCAAAAACCTTGTGGTTTCAGTACATACAATTATTGCTAGTATCTGCGGCTTTTATTGATGTGGCAACATTATCTGAATTGAGAGTAGGTAAAACGTGTAAATAAGTGTTTAAAAGTCACGGAAAAGTTGCAAGGAAATCATTATCTTGTACCTAATCAAAGTTTAAAGATAGTTCAATAGAATCCAAGCAGCATTTTTACTTAAAAAACTAGCCTATGCCTGCAGCTCCGCCCGCGTGGATGTCGGTTGTTGCGTCGCGTCTGTCACGCACAAACAGACAACATAAAAAAATCAGAATCTTTCATGTATTACATTTTTTTTAATACATAATCTCCAGTTTACAGACAGTCACTTTAAGTTACAATTTTATAATAGGATAGACAGAACCTAATTTGGCCAAAAACTAACATTGAAAATTTGAAAAATATTTTAGGTATTTTATAGATAGGTAGGTATATAATAATATTATTATAGTAACTATTTACAAGTACTTTCAGCTACTTAACTCAAGTATTAGAAATGGCGTTACAATGTGAGGTTAGATGTCAAAGGCGTATTGTCAATTAAATTGGAAAACCCCATAGAAAAGGCACATTCAGCTTTCAAGGGGTAAAACTACATTTATTGAGATAACGCAAAAAATCAATCTATTTATCTAATAATAGGAAACTTTCAAAATGTTGATTCGTAAATCGTGAACTGACGCGATCAAATTTTTTGTATGTTTTTATGATTGTTAAGTTACATTTGATTTGGTTTCACTTGAACCCATTGTGACTATTCTGAGGGGGTCATTTAAATGGTCACACATTGTAACCTATAAAGGATAGTAATTTAAGCGGCTGGAGTCTTACCACGACGTGCTAGAAACCGTTCAGTTTCGGGCCGCTCAGCTGTGGGAGAGAGGTAGAGCTATATATACCGTGTGTCCGTATAACAATATTTCTCTCGCTCAGCTGAGCGGCCTGAAACTGAATTCGTTACTCCCGGTCACATCCGAGTTTTTCACTTCGGAGTAGGTACGGCATCCGCATCTTCATCCATATTTACCAACAAAAGAACCTAAAATTACGTTATATTCCTATGGCCTAATCTTTCTCACTATTTTTGCCCCCGCAGATTCAATAGGAGGTATATACAAAAACACTCTCTATTTAAATGAATTTAATGATATATAGACATTAATTGACCAACCGAAAGTAAACTTTTTTACTGGTCTGAGTTGAGTTCATTCTCATTCAATTTGATTCGTTTAGTGTATGTTTTGGATGCACCAAGGAAATGGTCGTGAGGTTCCTATACACCCCCAAATTTTCGTTACAAAAATATACCCAATACTTTTTCACATACATACATTTTATTATTTAGAATAACATCAATTCAGAATACCAAACACCCAATTTCGTCAACAATGTCGATTACCGATGTCCTTTATTACGCTACACTTGCGACCAAGTTGAGAACCGCAGGGTGCAATCAGTCTGTCGAACGCAGTCATCAGGAAGGGTTGGAACGACCCCCTGTAGACATTCCAATATGCACACATGGCGTGCCTATTTTGTCAACTTGATGGTTTTACAGTAGCGAATTATCTGCAAGTTATTTAGGGTTCTACCTAGTTGTCTCTGCCTACCCTTTTGTGCTTTTGTGCGGGAATCCTTCTGAAAAATATCTCCCGGACCACCTCCTTCACAAGCATTACTTGCTCACAGAAGGAGGCGGTGGCCACTCTGCAACATCCCTGTAAGCAAGACTCGCACTGTGAGGACTCTCAACCCGAGGGCTGCCACAAGGGCCCGCCTCGGCACCTTCCACGCCGGGCAATCGGCCAGCGTGTGCACTGTGCAGCCCTGAGTACTCACTTGCAACACAGTGATTGTACTCAAGCGTTGGCTCCTTCCTAATCAGACACAAGTGATCTCCGAAGCACCCATTTCCAAAGATCACCTGCGTCAGCCGGAACGAGAGGCTTCCTATTTAGCCAGTGGTGGGTCTAAACGCCGCTATACCTACCTGCTTATTGACGGACAGGCTTTGGTGCAAGATTTCCTCTTAGGTGGGTTCATAGTTAGGGAGTTAGACGACAGTCGCTCTCATATAAGTCAAGACCAGTCAAGACAAATCAATAATGAAGGAGTATATTATAATTGTAGAGTGCAGTGTAAGAAGTCATGAAAATCTTCAATATTCTATTGTGAAGTAAGTAATAAATAATACTTCTTTTTAAAACCCTACGGATACCAAACCACTGGCCAGCAGGGGCGGTTACTGACTTGAACCGAATAAAATCGCATGCCGTCTTGGGTCTACAGACCCTAGTTGTAGTAGGTATATTGCAGACCCTGGAGTGTAAGGTTGCCACAAGCATTTTCCTCGCACCCCGACTGAGCCTTAACCATCTACAGCTTCCAGATGACCCCTCGGGAGTAATACAGTACCCTACCTCCAAGGATGCTTGACATTAGCTACGAGCGGAGGATCCGTTGCATCGCGTTCAGATAATAACGGTAATTAATACAGTAATTGAATTCAAAATGTAACTTATTGAGATGAAGATCGATAGGTACAATAGGCGATAAATATTAAACCCGACAAAGTGCTGAGGTCGCGCGTTTTTTTTTTCGCAATCGTCTCGCCCTGAACACGCTATATTTTGCCGTGGCATCTTGACAACATAGGTCATCCACTTCGCACTTTAAAGGCCCAACTTCTATTCTTAGCCCTTTTTGGTATTAGTATTTTTTTAATAATTTCTGTTTACATGTTTAAGTCTGGCACCCAAAACACATCTCAATTTTCCATCATTTACTAAAATTATTGACCGCACTAACCAATTTAACAACTGTCCCACCTACCCATAATAAATACACTTATCTATCCAAAGTTTTATTATAAACTGTAATAATCGAGCAAAAAAGGCAATGATGCTTGACTGCAGGCAGGCTGTATAATAACATAATACGAGCAATTTGAACGATTAACATCGACCGGAAGTTATTCGCAGGAAGCGGTGTGGGCGGCGCAGGCGCATCGACACTGTAGCGGCCGCGTTTTTTGTGGCCCAACGCTTACCGCATTGTTTGTACTCAAATGTGGCTTTAAGTGTAAAATGTGTGTTTTTTTACTTTTTATCGGAAAATTGCTTTGGTGTTCGGTACAAGTTTATTTACAAATTTTGATTTTGAAAACCGTTTTTTAAGTTGAACACATTAGGTACCTACACATCTGAGAGTCAATTCTGGTAAAAATATAAGTTCAAAATTCAGTCTAGTCTTGTTCTCATATCGATCTGCCAGATGTCAGAAAATATAATTATTTTTGTAACCAAAAAACACCAATTTTGACATTTAGGAGATTGAGACTAAATTTTGAAGCACATGAAACGAAATTGTACCCATACAAAGCCGAGACGGAAAAACAATCGTCAATCCGTGTTAATTTGATCTATCATTAAAAAAACACTCTGTCTGTTTATCGTGCGTGACAAAAATGCGAAAAGTTACACTTGCATAGATAATCGTTGGACAGCGCACGTGGTGTTACACTGCAGGCCAATTTAACGATACATTAAATACTTGAGCGTTCACCGAATTACTCGGGGACATGAAATATTATGTTAATACACTTTGTACGTTATTATAGTTGTTTGTCTTATACTCATGCTTGCATAATATATCCTCGCTGTTACTTAAAGGCAGAGGTGCATTAGCATTTACGAGTGGTTTCAGTTATGCCGTCAGCTGAACACTTTTGTAAACTAGCTGTTACAAAAGTGACTCCTCTTGGTCGAGACTAATGAATTTCTTCAATTTCGAATTTTTTTCAACACTCATTGCCATGTAAATAGAACATTGGATAAATAGGACTGAACGGTAATTGAACCCCGGCCTCCAACGTAGCCCATATATCCAAGGCAGGAAAACGACTGGAGCATTGACTTTGTCAGATTAAAATTCATAGGCAAAATTTATAATCATATTAATTGGTTCACAATTCTCAATTTTCATCCTTAGGTCTTGGTCTGACTTAGAATCTACCGTATATTTAATTGCAATTGGTTATATGCAGATATGACCAAAAGTCGCAATAACCGACATTCACGCGATAGGAGCCGCGGACGATAACTAGTTTTAAAATAAAAAAGCACTTTTCTTTATTTCTTGTGAATGAAAAGTAATCTATTCCGTACGCCACGGCGGCGAGTAAACACTATCTATAAAACTCAATCGCATCGTTTCCCACAGTAACCGAGAAAATGCATTCATTTTGTGCTATCCATATCCAATTTTATCCAATTTTTAATGGCGCTACCGCGGCAGTCGGCCAATATCGCAAATTACAGTGTTCGCAGATTACGCCGGGAGTTATCTACGTGACGGTGGTGCCTCAACATCGGCTCGCAGTGTACAAGTCGATAAAGTACTGTTAGGTTTGCTATACACTGACTATTCTAAGCTGTTTTAGAACAAGGAAGAACAATTTTTTTAGAGGTTACCACTAGTACCCGGAATTGGTTTCTGTTTTATGCCACTTATGTGGCAGTCTGCAAGCACACGGCCCACCTGATTGGAAGCGGTCACCGTGGCTCATGGATGTGTGCAACCCCTTCTTGAAGAACCCCATATTGTACTCGTTAGGAAAAACCACAGAACTCTAGCTATACTACATTGCTTGTGTTATGAGTGGGTTCATATCGGGCTTGCAATGGACAGGGTTTGAACTTGGGATCTCTTGATTCTAAGACCAACTCCTTAAACACTAAGCTAAGACGCTATATACTCAGATGATTCAGATACATAAAGAAAATGACGCAAAGAAGATTGATAAAACAGATTTTTCAGACATCGGGGCCATTCCTCTTGTCTGATAAATCAATTTTGCCATTTGCAACTTGGCAACAATAAATTTAGCTGCGTACCTACTATGTATGTCAATCAGATTCGGGAAATTTTCAGGTAAACCCAGGTCAAAAGTACATACCACCAGCATGGAATTTGGCAAAGACATAGATAGACATTATAATCTGGAATTACACATACTTTTTTTTGTATCGGTCACATCACCGACTTTACCGAATATGACTTCACCTCACCTGATGGTAATCAAAAGGTAAAGTTTCGGACAGGACAGTGCCATAATGGCCCTCAACTTAAAGGAGAGGGTGGGACTAGTTGGTAGAGCACATCGCTACCTAGGTATATTAGAAGAGGTTTCTAGGACGGACCTGAGGACATCATAATAATCGTATAACTTTTTTATAGCTTGTTAAACGCTCGTCTGACAACTTAAATAAATCCGTGTATCACGGGCTTAAGTAAGAATGCTCGGTTTCGCGTAGCGTGCTTCAAGAAACAGGAGAGAACAAGTTTCAGCGAATAAAATTATTCGCTGTGCGATATCAAGGACTCAATCTTTGTAGGGTTACGCTGGTCAGTGTTTAATTGCACACAAAGTTATGAACCTACCGTCTGCGAAGGACATTATTGCTTTAAGATTAATAACTGGTAGATATCACTATGTCTAATAACTAAGTAGTTAGTTAGGTTAGGTTGTCAAATTACTATTATGATAAGCAATTTGAATAGCTTCTTTCAACAAAATATATTAAGTTCCTTTGGCCTTTGGACAGTAGGTATAGTCCAAATAGGTCCTTACATAATTTTTTCTGCAATGGAATCAATAAACTGCCTTCAAAATTGTGAAACTAGGTACATGTAAATAATAACAATAAATACCTAATTAGATTGATTTACTTCATCAATCATCAAGTTATTTAATCTATCTAAGTACCTACCTACTACTAACTATGCATGTAATATATTAATATAAAAAATAAGTTAGTAAACTTCATATTATTACATTTGTTCAACTTTTACCATGTAAAATGCTATTTTGCGGTATATTTTAACGCTAACATTACGATTAGATTAGATGATTTTAATCGTATAATAGTGTTTTAGGACCCACGATTAAGTTAGGTCATTCAATCGTTGGTATATTCTAAAAAAGAAATAAAAAGAAATATACAATGTAGACGTCAGAAGATAACGGATTCCCTCTTTTTGTGATTGCATGCACATAAGTGCATTAGCGGCGGGCAATCAAACCAGCGATTCGCGTAATTCTATCAAGGAACACGTGTACAAATTGTTGTTATGCTCGATAGAATCGTGAGCATGGGGCACTAGGCAGATTGAAGAATACCTAACCATGGAGGCCGAAAGGGCAGTTTTTTGAGTCGAAGACGTTTGGGACACAAATTCTACGGACACTGTGTCCCTAAGTGTACTTCCAAATTTATTTATTTTTTCGAAGACGTTACGGACACTATCATTTTATTAAATCGGCTCAGTACAGTCTCATACAAAAGTGTTATAATTACATTGGGATCTAAAAATAAACTGGTGAAATGTGGGTGCTAGCACCTCTGCCTACCTTTTCGGGGATATGCGTGAGTTTATGTTATGTTATGTTATGTGAAAATCGAATATGTACATTTCTTGTCGTTTTTGTATGATCAACGACCTATGGGCCGGGGCCCCTGTGCATTGCCAGGATCTCCCAGTAGCATGTATTACTTGGCATATGTGTATCATGCAAGGTATATTTTAAATATAGTGGGTTACCATGATTGAGTGAGTGAGTTACCAATTTTGAATATTTTAACATCAGTTTTATTGATTCATTTGGTACTTATTACTAAAATACACATGTAACGTATTTAAAAATCAAAACATTATTATAGCCTAGACTAGAATAATTACAGTATTTAGAATAATTGTCATGACACTCCAAAACTTATAAAAATAAAAATGAAACTCATACCTACAATGTACTTGAACCAGGCGTACTAAGGTGTAAATATTAATGAACATCTGATAGTAGATTTTGTAAATATTAATAATAAAAAAGAAAATTTAAACCATGATTTTGTCATGACAACGAATGAAAATAACAGTTTTTTGTTACAAATTTCTAAAATAAACATTTAAAATAATAACTTTAAACCAGGAGTAACTAGGACATTATAAAATGGGTGTAACTAACAAAAACATTAATAATCAATGTCTTTTTTGTAAATAATTAATAACACCGGCAATAATTAATTACGGCGCCGCGCAGCTGGTAGGCTTCATTAGATAAAGATATACCTAGATCAGTGCTGTTTATGAACCTTAATGCTTCCTATATAGAGTATAAATTAACTTTGCAACAGAAGCACGCTTCTCACGAGAGGCTCGTTGCTACTTATTGCAAGAAGAAGTAGCAACGAGCCTCTCGCAAGAAGCGTGTTTCTGTTGCAAAATTAATTTATACTCTATATTGGAAGCAATGTTCTTCATTTTTACACAAACAAATATTTCAATTCTCGCCTTGCATATTCATAACTGTATGTTTTGCTAAGAGAATTTATTTTAGATTTTACAAAAAATTAAAACACATTAAAAACACCTGGCAACACATTGAATTGATATTTGCTATTTAGATTTGATTTTCAATTAGAATTATTTAATGCAAAAAAGTGCAAGACACCATTACAGACGCTTCACTCGCTCGACCCTAGTTCAAAAAATTATTAATTTTATTGTAAAATCTTTATGGAAAATTCAATTTTATCGCTAAAATATTTTAAAAACTCATTGAATAATATAGGAGTAATTACCTATACTCTGTCTAATGTAGGATGATAAAAATGACAGTTCATGTCTTTTTTTTATATGGTTTTTTTATACAAAGTCATACCCCTAAAATTATTGTATTACCTATACAAGTCCCGCCCACTTGTCATAGTGAAGCGTCTTGCAAGAATATAGCACAATTATTGATTATACACAAATGAATCGAATGAATCGAATTTAAAATAATTTATTAAAATTATTAAGTACTTATACTACTAAAATTTTTGTGATATAATTTGCTTAATATGGTACGAAACATAAATACTTACTATACCATAAAACTTCTCTTTTGTCATCCTGAAGTAAGTTACCTAAAATAATAAAAAAAAAAAAGTTTTTGTGTTTTTCTAAATATCGATTCCATATTTTACGGGAACGATAATCGAAAATCGAAAGATTCATTTTCGATTATACTACATGGGCTACCCTATTTAGACCTGTCATTATTATCATCCTACATTAGACAAAGTATAAGAGCGTTTCTATGATTGACTTGTTTAACCTTAAAATCGTATTCTGAATTAAGTTTTTGAAGCAAACTTTACAACAAGAGAATATATAAAATTAGGTATTTGACTTACCTCCACCACATGAATAGCTATGGTACTGTCGTACCTCCACAGTACATAAAATACAACAATAAATGCCACATTATTCACTTTTTAAATAATATACCTACGTAATTAATATTGCCGTAGTTCCACTGACCTTGACTTAGGACGAATGTCATGCGGTTCGTCAATCATGTACTAGGTACAACAATACGAGCGAGACACCTATACAAGCAAAAGAGATGAACGACTGCATCGTTTTCCTTTTCACAACATGTTGTGCTCTTCCAAAAACCAAAAATCCTCGCGGCGCGCGATGCGCGACGCGCACGCGACTCAGCGCCTCTGTATTTCATTGAAGCGAAATGTATTTATAAACAACTAGAAGTTTTCCATCCGACTGTACAAAACTATCGTTTTATATTGGTGTCCGTAACGTCTTCGAAAAAATAAATAAATTTGGAAGTACACTCAGGGACACAGTGTCCGTAAAATTTGTGTCCCAAACGTCTTCGACTCAGTTTTTTTTCATTACTGAGGTGGAAAACAATGATGTAGAGCGCTTGATAAAAAATTATAAGTAACCTATTATTTTTTATTGCGACCCTCCTAAGGGTCGTAGCGTGATATTAAATAGTTTATAATATTTGCCAAGAACTAGACTATTATCCTACAGATTTTTTTCAAACAGCATAGTAGAGAGTTCTAGAGATCAAATCGTTCAAACAAACAAACAAACTCCTTAGTTTTATGGTAGTAAGTAATAATTGCAACTTATTTAGGTTTAAGCTAGAAAAAGCAGGTACCAAGAATGTTCAGGTAAGTTTATTTAATCGTGATTTTACATAAATTAGTACCGGCAAATAAACAAGAAAAAAAGTAGGTAGGTATTGATAGAACCTTTAAATTTTGGGAATCGAACCCGCGACCTGTGACATAGCAGTTAAGCACTGCACTGCTATACCACATAGATGTAATAATATTGAAATAATATTTCACTACTTACATGTTTGTTTGTTACTTGCTTGTGTTATAGGGTCTAGAATATGGATATACATACTTTGATTTTTCTTTTGTAAATACATACATATTACACACAAATATATCCAGATCAATGCAAATAGATACATTCATGAATACAAATATTTGCACTAGACGGGAACCGATCCCGCGACGTCCGAAGCGCGACGTTCACATAGCAGTCAATGTTCTCACATTATTAACAGATTATCGACATTAATATCGGAGTTACCGTCCCCTTGCCGTCCCCTAATAGTTAAAATTGTATAATCTGTCATTTTGATGAATAGGTACTTGTATGATATGTTAGCTAAAAGGGGTACCTACTAGAGTTATTGCCGGTGACTTATGAGAGTGCGGTTTTAGTTGGTCCAAGAAGATTTCCGTACGAAAAAGAGCTTAGACTTAATGTATTTTATGCATACCACCAGGCTAATACCAATTTATTGTTCCGTACTGGGTGTCTGGAACCCGGAAAAGTTTCAAGATCAGCAGCAGCGCGAATGTGACGTCCTTGGTGTTGCACACCTCGATAGACTACGGTGACCGCTTTCCATCAGGTGCACCATGTGCTTGTCTGCCGTCTCTTTAGACGGCAGATGTGTGTGGATAGACAGCCGTGGCCGGGACGTGCCGTGCTTAGGCAACGACGTATGTGAACGGTTTCATATAAACTGTATACACCAATATTTTTTTGAGCCCCTGTCGGGGCACGGTCCATCCATGTCCTGCGCACGGCCCTGATGTGTGTAGTTAAACCTTTAGTGGTATAAAAGAAAACCTTCAAATCACTAATTCGATTGAAATGTAATTTAATACCTATCTAACCTTTTTTTTAAAATAAGGTAGGAAAAATATACCTTCCGCATTCCAAGCAGCTCGAGGAAGCCACGAGGGTATGTGGGGTAAAACAACCTGCCGTGCGCCTTACTCTGCGACTTAGTGAGTGAACCGTCGGAAATACTTCGCACTCATCGACGGAACACCCATGCGCCGGCCCGCAAAGGTGCGGTGCGGGCCCCTCTCCTAGGCGATGTCCAGACACACCGGGACATCACCCCTTCGCGAGGAGCACTACTGCGAGTGGAGGGAAACCCCCGTCCCGTCCACCCGCGGCCCCAATAAACCTAACCTAACCTAACCCTTGCGTAAAACCAAGATGGCTACCTAAAACTTCGTCACTGTGCGTAAGCTGCATTCAACATAATTTATTTTATTTAACTACTACATTTTTTAAGTTCACACCATAGCAAAGCTGATTGCCAAACAAGATTACTACATAATCATCATATAACACTCAAATGCTGATCAATCTCCGTGCCCGGGGACGCTGTGTGCGCGGGATTTATGCCACGCGCTGGTCACGTGACACATGCGCCCGCGCACCCATGACCAATCGATCTGCGACACATCATACATTAGCAGTAATTAAACGTATGGAATTGAAACATAAAGTATAGTACAGTTGTTGCTATAGTAATAATTGCGATTTTTTTTTAATATTGACTAGTTGTTGCCCGCGATTCCGCTTGCGTGGAATTCTGATTCCTCTATTTATCTATCTGTTATTCCAGACTATAATCTATTCCTGTTGGAAAGAAGCCGCCAGGTCTGTTCTGCCGTTTCAGTGTGAGTAATAAACATACAAACATCACAAAGCTTTAGATGTATGTCAGCAGGATTCCTTTAGTGTTCCACTATATACCCACCCGCCCCGATAACGCACGCAGAGGTACGCAATTTGATTGCTAGTTCCTCAAAAGTTTATTTGAAAATTAAGATAAACCTTCTGTAAGAAAATATTTAAATAGTGCTGAAAACCATATCAAAATTCGTTGCGTGATTCAGGAGACGTAAGCAGAAAAACAGACAGACACGTAGTTACCTATCTGCGTAATGATGATGCAGGCACAATCGCTAAAACAAATGTCTGTGTAATTTTTTTGTTCAAAGAACATTTCACAAACTATAATACCTGGTTTCTACCATAAGTTGATATTGGTCAATTACCCGGGTCTGCAGTATTTTGGTCACCACAACAAAAAAAGTTTAGACCCCCCGGAAGCATTCAGTTGTACCAGCCCCGGAGCCATCATTTGAGGTCCATATAACGAGAGAAAACGATATAAAGTTACGAGAGAGAGCGATATATGAATCTGACCATTTAATTTCAGTCTGCCGAGTTAGTTATTTGCATTTGACGTTTTATTAAATATACCTTTCCGGGTAAGTAAGTATGGCTTAACAGACTTGACAGATTTAAGATTTTAATATCTGTAGGTACTGACAAATATTCATCAGCGGTATTGCCATATGGAAAAATAGAATTTAATAGACACATTCCTATGTAATATTTTACAGCAACAGTAGTTGCACCATTTTAGAATTTGCTATTTAGGTATGTGAAATTGAACAGTCAGATCTTAAATCGGCCTTTGTTTTGAGAAAAATATTTTTTTAGGCACTGGAGCTGGTGACGAGGGAACTAAAAACAAACAGTATTTTGTATGGTCGTGGAATCTGGTGTTCTCTATAAACCTTGAATGAACTTATTTCAGCAATCTTGGACTACCTATTTGCTTTAAAACGATTATTTTTAAGTCTAATATAAAAGTTCTCTGTCGCCTCATACTTGGGCCGCCATACAAATCGTCCACCGCGCCCCATCCGCGCATAGTTGCGTGAAATTTAAATTTTTGCTATTCATTGCGGGCTGTGAACTGTTTTTCTGACACTCGCGCCTTTCATGTAGGGACCGGCCCTTTATTAGGGAAGGAGTACAATCCAGTACAATGCAGAACAATGGTGTTATGTTTGTACTTACTGTTTTTATATTTAGAAATTAATATTTAAAATAAAATAAGACAGTCTCATGTCTCATGTTTTATTGCATACCTAATAATTAATCTGAATTCGTTTGAAGTCCAATTTTTCATCAAATATTCATGACATAATGTGCAACCTATTCGATTTCAAAGATTTTGCTTGATATTTTTTATAAACTTCTTTTTACTTTGCTAGGTTGACTAAACTAACTAAACTAAATAATTAACAACGATTAATTTTTTACATTACATTAATTAATTTACAGTTAACACATTCTTTTCCAGCACTACATGCGGTAAAATGTCACATTGCAACTCAAAATTCACACAGGGTTAGGTACTATGGTTAGGCTGTCAGCATTTTGCGACACAGCCTCGTGTTCAATGCGAACCGTCTGCAGGTTTTTATAGGTTCATGCCTCAGTACATACGTAATGTGTATCAACGTAATTATTTAATCAGTCTTTATTATCTACCTACAACTACAATTCCTAGGTTTATAACTCAAAGCACTAGGTACCGGGACCAATAAATATTACTGTGCTTATGACCATCGCACAAGTGCAAGCAGTAAATTGACAAAGTAATATCACAATCGCATGAACAGTACCGCAGCGCATAAAATACGAACAAATAAACATAGATTTTTATAGACTAGTTTAACCGTCCAGGCTTCGCGGGTTTTTGTTAGGTACTCTTTCATGCAAAAACGGTAGAACGGTACTGCATGAAATTTGACACAAATATGTAGATCTGGAATTAGCATATAGGCTTATTTTTTCAAGGGTATACGTCTCTGTGAGGTTCCTTTTTATAATGGACACGTGAACATGACTTCACCTCGCCTGATGATAAGCTAAATGTCGAGAGAACGAGATAAGTCCTTTTATTAGTTTTTTGGGTGGCGTTCGTTCAAGATTTTTGCTGTGCCTTTTTAGACCTACTATAGCCGATACACAGACCTCCTTCTAACTGTAGGGAAGTCAGACTACCGCAAAAATCTCCCACCCTCTCCTTTCTTAAACAGAACTACACGAGCCAGGCTGAGGTATCACACAGTGGAATCAATTTCACCAAGAACCAAGCTGTTCGGTGCCTCTTTTATTTACCGCACCATAAAGACTTGAAATTCTTCACTAGCGCATATTATGTTGCCTTCCTCTTAGTCCCGGGGCCTTTAAGTGGCGCGTGAAAAAGCATTTGATGAGGCCGTCAAGCTGAGGGTTACCACTGTAGCACTATTATTGTAGGTAGGTAGGTATGTAGTATCAGGCGAAGTGAAGTAATTTTGACGTGACCTATATAAAAAAAGTCAAAATAAGTCAACTCAAGAGAAAGAGTAGGAGAGCGGACTTCGGAATTCAAACTCCAGACTTCGAAAACTTTGATTTCTGATGATAATAATAATTATGCTTTGAATATATTTAAAAGAACCACAAACTTCGAAGCTGGTATTTAAAACTCACCGGTAGTTTTCGGAAAAAAAACGGTTGAATTTGGAATGACCCTGTTCTTACTGTCTAACAATTGTCATTATTTTTTGGTTTATTCGAATACTTTGAAAGTTTTTCGATAAAAATGTTACGATGTATAGTTTTTCTTATACGTACAGAACCCGTAGAGTGTTGACCTTTGGATATTCAGGTCAAGTAAATACAGCATCAATTTTATTGGAATATTCATAGCAATACTCAAGCAGACATCGTGAGCGCGCATATATGTCGTTTAACATAGTGTTTACTAAGTATTTGCGAGTTTTTATTATGTAGCATCACGCCTCTACGTTGCAGCGGTTAGGTAGACATTTTACATAACGAAATCTATATTTATTTATTGTGAAGACCTTTTTATTTCGATCGGAAATCTCCACGGATACCATCCACGGCCAGCGGGGGCGGTTATATAAGAATCGAACCGATTAAAACCGCACGCCGTTCGGTTCTTCTAGCGTCAGGGTGTAAGTTGGGCATTTGTACAGTCTTGTTTTGTCAATAACATGTTATACAAATTACTAATAGTCTAGGACCTTACCATGACGACTTATAAACAGTTCAGTTTCAGAGCATTCCAATACAAGGTCTGATCCACACTATACTATGACATGCGTGAATTGAAATGCATTCGCGTTTAAATGTGTCAGTGAGATTTTGTTTTTGGTTTGCTTTTGAACATCTATGTGAAAGAGAGAATGACAAATACTTTAATTACTTTTACATTTTTTTTTATTTTTTTTTAAACCACGAAGGTGGCAGACAAGCACACGGCCCACCTGATGGGAAGCGGTCACTTCAGTTCAATTCAGTTTAAGTTGGAAATATATTTTTTAATGTGTAGCTATCGCTTTTGGTCTCACCAGTACATTGAGCAAACTGCAAGCAGTGCACATAGTATGAATTCTTTGCGAGTCTCGCCAAATTATGGTGAGCATTAGATGTCCTGAGGGCTGTTTGGGGGAAGGTCTGACCCTCTGTGTGATACCACTAACCATAATTAATTTACTCTAATACGTAGGTACTAAAATATACCCAGGTAAGGTATATTTTTCGTAGGTATTATGTACCTATAATTATACAGCTTATTGTTTTACTTATTTCTTCAACATCACCAAAAACATTTTTTGACTTGCTATGGATTTGAAGAATCAAACTCATAGAGTTCATAGAGTCAGTAGAAAAAAATGGCTGCAAAAGTTATGGAAACTGAAATTTATACCTACGGTTTTTTCTGCATTCGCACTACGAGCGACTGGTGTAGGAACAAAAGTACATTTTATTATATTCACCCCACATTTTATTCCTGTTTCACAATTCGATTGAAAAGATTTCAAAAATAGAAATCGCCACGAGTTTGATCTATGAACGAGTTCCAAAATTAAAAAGCAATTATACAGTTACATTCGATTTTCAAATAGCAATACTTCCCATAAAAATCGCCACGCGTCCTCTTTCGTTACGGATACCCGTAGTTATCAAAATATGAACGTTCTCAATAAACAAATTCTCTCAGTGGAATATCAACCTTATTGCGCAGATTTTTAATTAGATTTTTGATTGTAAAGGATATGAAGAAAATAGGCATAAAATAGATAAATAAGATTTAGTACGGGTGTGTAATACTCGTAGAAGGTATGTATTTCAGGGGCGTGTTTGACACGTGTCTGTAGTTAGTCGATTTTTCCCGTGACTGTTTCGATTAAAATAAATTGGATGTTTATTCGAATATTGTTACTGGCTGTATCGAAATGGTTTGATGGTAAACGGTTTGCAGTAGCTTGTAGCTTGACGCCATAGATTTCCAATTCTAGTTCTGTATTTTTTAAGAACCAATTTTTAAACACGACCCAGTTCCTAAACCTACGGACTTAAAATTAATTTCATTGAAAAATATAGATATTTGTTAATAGGTCAGTTGTCTTGCATGACGTTACTACATCTAGGTATACACATAACTAAAATTGAAGTGTCTGTTTTTCATGTTAAAATAACAGCTTAACATTTTTTTGCGTTTAGAAACGATCATTTAAGTATATTTTTAAATATCTCCAATGTACAGATAAAATTACTCTACAATTTTACAATACCTCTATAAGTATAGTAAGTATAGCTAGATGAGTCAAGATTCCAATTGGCCGTATGTACATAGACACCGTTGCCTACCCACCACAAAAACATACACCAAAACATGACTCCAGTATCACCGCTCTCCACAACACGATCCCACAAAGCGGCGCTTTACGAAATAATTATTACAGAAAAACTACAAAAAACCTCACGAAATTAGTTCCCGATGACAGTCAAAAAATATATGTATATTTTTTTGAGGTTATATTTATAAAAACGGGCGGCCAAGCGCCATGGCCGACGCGCGGGTCCCTTTGCCCCCAGCAGGAGTTCTACCTTCGAATTTCGATAGTAAATTTCTGTGTGGCATATTTATTCGTCTTTGATATTATTTTCTACTAGTTTTTTATGATAATCAGGTCTTATAACGGCTAATGAATAACACAGCGACGTGGTTTGGGGTCGAGGTGACAACTAGTATAGTTTTTGTCGTATGGATAAGAATCTTTTGCGCCTCTTTATTGGACTATTAATGCGATCTGTGTTTGGTGTAGGTTGTTAGGAGTTTTTTCTGAGAAGATGCGACTTCATTTTGTTAGGAAAATAAGACAATTTTGAATAGATTATTTCGTATAGATATTTGTCAAATAAACGAAGAGTTCTGGTACATTTTTAAGAAAATATTTTCTATTGAAAAATATACTTAACAGTTATTGAATGAAATTACTTGGACTTTTCCACAATATTTATTACATTAAACCTAACCGGTTTCGCTTCACAGCATTTTCAAAGGTTCTGAATGCTCAAAAACTGTCATCCAGAGGTACCAGTCAGGTTTAATGTACTTAACCCTTAATAGGGTAAGGGTATATATATTACCACTTTCTGCTTTTCTACAAAATTTGAGATATATTTAAAATGGAAACATTAAATGTTATTCCTTGATCTCATTATATTTTTTTAGTAAGTTAACTGTCATATTTTTAACACTTCATAAAATTTCAAAGTCATTTTAGCAATCTACGGTACTGTCAAAGTTGACCCAACGAATTTTGGTGGCAAAAATTGGATGTTTTAGTGGTCGAGTGCGGATTTTGTGCAAATTTGTTCTACAATAATTCTTATAAGAGATTTTACGATACAAATTTATAAAATAGGGTATATTTACTTTCGTTTTACGTATTAGCAGCTTTCAGGAACGATTTTTAATACATTTTTTGATATCGTTTTTAAGTGGTAAAATAGTTACCATTGCCCGATTATACTTACTAAAAACCGTAGGTAACTATATATAAAAATCAGTTTGTTTGTTACGGTAAGCCGGGACTCGTGTAAAGTTCACTACTAAAAAGCTTTCATAGATAGTTTACGTATTTTCTTTAGAAGCTGATGGATATACCTAGTCATAAAGTACGAATTTTTTTTTAGTCTATGAATAGAAATCTTACTTGTTTTCAATATTAGTATAGATAACAATAAAAATTAATAAATAAAATAATAAGGTAGCTACATAAATTTATTTAACAAAAAATGTATGACAAACACAGATGAAACCACTAGTCTTAAAATAAAAATGCGCCAGAAGGGGCAATGGTAACAATTTTACCACCACTCCGCAAAATTTTGAAGTTGTAAACGGGCAATGGTATATTATTTACCACCGGAAAAACTACCCCTAAAATGCAACCCCTATAAAAAATATTTAGAAAAATGAAATCTGTGACCTATTATTAGCCAGGAACCAGTGTTAGTTTGAAGAAAAAGCACTCACAGGCTCGGGCCCTATTAAGGGTTAATAAATATTGTGGAAAAGAAGTGATGTCATTTAATATTATTTATTGTAGTAAGTTCCACCAAGTCCCATCAATCAACTGTATAAATAGTCTGTATAACTAGAATCTACTAATATCCTTCTCCGAGCGTAACTCGGTTAGTTCCAGCCCTCAGAACGAAATGGTCGAAATTCGATATTTTCCGTGAAGCGACTGCCACCTGAATGCCACAGCTTACTGGCAATATCGAAATTCTCCGTAACAAATGCCACAGATATTCGTATAGCCACCGAGAATGGCGGCTTAACATGCCGAAGCACGGAAGGATCTCAATATGTTAAGACACTTTACCTAAATAGTAATCAAACCTAGTACCTATCCTATCACCAGTAGTAGGTATCACTCATTACCACTGCACCACTAACGCACTTAAACTTTAACCAAAAAGACGAAAATCATCAACTCCTTCAATACACGTCGCGTTATCAATAATGATCGGTACGGCGAGCTGGGAACTCATCCATCATGGCCGCCGTAATGATTGATATGGCTACCTTGTCTCTTGACCTGAAGAGAGCATTACTTCTTCGCAGTAATTACGGACGTATATGGATGTTTTGAGCTATCGACAGTTGATTATATGCGATGGTAGCTGAATGGATAAGGACGCGGCCTCTACTCAGAGGTATCGAGTTCGAATCCGGCCGGACAGCACCAATGTGAATTTCACTTTGTGGAATTTATATGTGCTAATCACATGATTTACCATCTGCTGACGGTGAAGGAAAACATCGTGAGGAAACCCACATGTCCTAGAAGAAATTCTAAGGACATGTCCGATCCACCAACCCGCATTAGGCTAGCGTCTGTGGATTAAAGCCTATACCCTCTCAGCTCTCTCTTTAGAGGAGAGGAGACCCGTGCCCAGCAGTGGGACATAAATGGGTTACTATTATTATTTTTATTAAACAGTTGATTTGGACGGATATCTGAAAGCAAATAGCCTCAATCAAAGTCAAAGTAATGTTTTTAAAAAGGTTCAAAGTATAAATGTAGAGGGCTTTAGGTGTAGAAGGCCTAAGAAAAGATGGATGGAATGTGTGAAAGACGATATTGGCAAGGAAGGGAGTGACTAAGGAGATGACATCTGACAGGAATGTATGGAGGAGAATGACATGTTGCGCCGACCACAAATTATTGGGACAAGGGCAGAAAGAGTATTAAGTAAAAACTAGTTTTAACCAGGGAAAACGAGTTCTAACTAAAAACGGGCCTTAACTATAACATTTCAAAGTGCGTGTGCACATAAACCGCCTAAATAATTCGGACTTTTAATACCAAATGCACCACTTATAACAACATCATATAAAAAGGTCAATTAAATATATTTCATCTTAATGCCCGACTTGTTTTCATTTCGTGTGAAAAGTTATCATAATATTTTGACTTTTATGTAAGTAGTTTAATTTTAGTAGTAAAGTGATCTTTATGTACTTACAGCTCGTGTATAGAGTTACAAATTGTTACATAGTTCTATAAAACTAGCAGGCTGTACCCGCGGCTTCGTCTGTGTAGTTTTAGATTTTTAAGGTTTTATTTTTTTGTCTTTATATACCACTTAGATGGCAGACATTCTCCATTGCCAAGGGTGACTGCAAGGGGATGCGACATACACACTCCAATATCTTTTTGTGCCAGTCCTTAAAATAGAAAATTGAACTGGTGGCCTCCTACTATCATCTCTTAAAGCAATATTATTTAAATATAATTTAACGTTCATAGTGTGATTCGGACTCGACCCATCGTCGTCGTCCGTCATTAGACCTATTAGTATTCTGTTTCATGTAAATTTAACAAATTAGAAGCATACCCATCATAGAACGTAAAAGTAAGGTAGACTATTTTGACCACAAAGTGAAAGTCAAAGTCAAAGTCAAAGTCAAAGTCAAAGTCAAAGTCAAAAGTCATTTATTCTGTATAGAACATTATATGGAACTTACAAAACGTCAAAATTACATTAGTATCCGTCGACGCCGATGGTCCGATTCACACTACGAAAGTCACAAACTAAGATTGAAATAATATAAGAGATTGTGCCCCCTGGTCTATAAATGTCACAAAGGGCTGCCCTTCCCATCTAATCATCAAACTCGAGAGGAAAACCGGTGCTAGAACCTTGCCCGTCAGTAAGCTCAGGTGTACCAGCTTGCAGTGCTCTTAACCTATTCTTAAACATTACTCGAATAGTTTAAAACATCTTATACAACATCATAATGGATTAAATTCCATCCCTAGAACGTATCCCTTTTTATGTCTAGATGATTGTCGCACGGCTAACCTTTAGGCATAAAATTTTATGAACAGAACTCCCGCAGCGTTCTTTAGTACACAACATCGATACACTTGAGTGTTTTGTAAGACAGTTAGCAATATACTACAAATATGCCACTTTTACACATTTGGGCGATACACGATCGTACATCCACATCCTCCTAGCCTTTTCTAACTCTGTTGGGGTTGGTTTTCATTCTAAATTCGAAACAACTTCGAAATTTATCGTGAACCGACTGCCATCTAACCTCTACAACCGACTGATGATATCGAAGTTCTGTCGCGATCACAACAAATCCAAGTACATTTTTAAAGACCATTTTGGTGGTATACTGGGTAGTAGAGTCTTGTTCTTTATTTATCAGGTGCTTAAGTCCCAGAGATGTTGAAGACATAGGAAGACTTTTTCTGATTTGTTTAAACACCAACCTAACTTCTGATGTCCATAGATGTCAATGTGCACAATATCATAATTTTATTTACTATTTTAAAACCACTGAAAAAAATCTATTTCATTAGTTTACGTTATTATATTGAATTTATGTGACGTGTATGAACCTGCCTACGGTAAATGCCGGCTAAAGCGGGAGTGGTCCTCTAGAGGGCTGCTCAGAGGTTCTCCACGTATCAGAGGGCACAGTAGGGAGCAGACGCGGGCGGGCTGGTTAGCCGATCGCATAGGGGCGGGGGTGACAGGACGGCCGCCTGTCATCCTACACCCCACCGTGTCGGTGAGATGGTGCAATGCTACCCCTTGCCCACTTTCTGGGGGTCGATGTGATCAACTTAAAACCGTAGATGACCGGGGGTGCATTTTGAGTAACCTTACACCCCGGTAGTTTAGACCCAAATTTCTGCCCGTAAGAAAAACGTGTATGAACCAATGTGTATACGAGCCTTAAGAAATGTTTATTGATAATAACGCGTAATTTGGGAGTTTTTAATACCTACTGCCTAGCTTTTTCAATGATAATGTAATAGAGACTGGACATAAAAAGCCTATCAAAGTTTTGTACAGTGAGGAAGTCTCTCTTGGTTGGCTTTTATGGGAGCAACTACCCTTTGCACTAGTGTTTGTCATAAGCGCCTATGCTGCATCGTGCGTGTCACGCATTTAAATATAAGGAGAACCCAAGAATCATATGGATCACTTTGCACGATTTTGTGTAAATCATTACCTATTTGCACGAAATTAGGTCAGTATTATTTGCACAAAACAATGGCTCCACACGTACTACACATCGCAAACGCACTAGCGTTAACTTAATTTGTTTTAAGCGCCAGTGCCGCATACTGCCTCTATTTAATAACAGATCATTGCTGAGACCAAACCCGTTGTCGTGGTACCTACATAAACAAAATGATTTATTGTTTATTTACAACATAATTAAATATAAAGTGTCAAACCCAGTTAAATATAAATATAGATACCTAGCCATTGGTATTAATTCAATTTTAGTAACCGGCGGCTTGTATCTACCTATAGTACCTATACTGGCAATACGAAATTAAAAAAGTACCATCGCGTAAGCTACTTGACCACACACAATGCGCAAATTATCATACAATTCATGCAGATGACATTACAAAAAGAAATGCTATGACTATAAAAGTAGGTGTCAAAATTCATCAACTGATTTACATAATTTGGTTTCTGCGCCCCATTCCAAATTTAACATTCATTCCCACCTACCTCAAAATGCCTTTATTTCGTGCGAAAATCCCCACGGATTCCACCCCCGCAGCAGTTATGTCGAACTTGAACCCATTAAACCGCACAGCGTCCCAGGTCTGAATGCATTTCTGAACCTGACACAATTTTGGTTTCAAACAGCTTTTTAATATAGGTACATAGGTACGCAACCATTGGTGATGACAGATAAAAAGTTATACCTAAATCGAAAACAGTCCACAGTCTTAGCACAGTTGTTCTTTTTTCAAACTCTCACTGAAATTAGGTACTCCCACGAACAGTTATCAAACCCTTCTATAAAGTCGATAACTACATAACGACCGCGTATAATTTCGTAAACCTCTGGTAAGGCCAAACTGCCACAAAAAAGTCAATAAATTATATAATTTATTCCCAAACTGGACGGTTTAACGCGCCTTGTGTAATATTATAATACCGGACAGGTTCTTTACAGTCGCCGCTTCCTAGCCATTAAAACGGTCTAGATACTAAATGTCGTAGTAAACTAAACTAAATATACCAGTTTTGAATGCTTAATCGTTTTTCGAAGAGTATCTGGTTGTGAGAACGTGTGTTTTTGTATTAAGTAGGAAAACAAGTGAGCTTATGGTGAGTTACGGTTGTATTTTATTGCTTGCAACATCATGTCTTGGAGATGGATTATTATTGAGGAAGCGGATAGCTTTTTATCATAATTTCTATTCATTATCCATTTCTGCTAGTCCTCTCTTTTGTGGAGGGTGTGGAAGATTTATCATTTGCGGCGGTTAATTGAAAAAACTTAATATTATTACCTTGCAAAATCTTACGATCAGTTCCAACTACATCTTGGATATCCTCAGATATTCTGTGTATCTGAGCCTATGTTCACCAATATTGTCAGTGAGCAACATGGAGCACACGGCAGGTAGGTGGTGGCTGGTCTCGTTGCAATCATGAACTCCTGAAAGAGGTTCCTGCTCCTCTTGTGTGCGTCTGCCATCTAACCTTGTAAGCCCGAGAGGAAAACCTGCATCAAAGCCTCGTCTGTCAATCAGCAGGTATGGAGGTATGCCTTCTTCTTTAAATGTTAATATACCTCTGCTTATCTCTTCAAAGTGTAAGAATAAAATAAAATGTGAAAAATTTAATTGTTCTCAAATTACAAACGATTAAAATGTCATTTATAATTCACAACCCGGGTAAAGTTGTATTTTGTCTAATGAGCCGGTTATTGTTATGAAGTGCCCTTAGGCGTCTTTCCATAGCAACAGCATTATATATTAATACAGCATTTACGTAATAGGCAAATGTTTGAAGAAATTAACTAGGTTAACAAGAGGATTTTGGTTACAATAGAAAACTAAAATACGATATTACACTACAAGAACAAAATTTTGAATGGTCTCATAATTACCCTTGTTTCCTATATTGGTCATTTATTTTATGTCGACAGAATAGGATTGGAAAAGAAAGGTAAAATCTATTAAATTCGATACTTTCTGTTTATTTCATTATAATAATAACATTATTGTAGAAAAATCAATACCTAACTAAAGGGAAAAATCTGCAAAAACAAATTTATCATCTTGAGACATATTTTGGTAGCTATCATTATTTCTCTTTACAATTTGCTTTTAAGAAACTCGACACTTTACATATTTTATTCTCTTGCATATGTTACTCTTCTTATCTATTTTAATATGTACACATTGGTAGCATAACCTTAAATAGCTTGGGGTTCAACATTACTAAATTTTGCTCTGAGGTTTAAGTTTCCTGGTAAGTACTTCAATACCGACGCCATTGATCTCACTTTTTGTACCGTAAATCCTAAATTAGATTTGTAAATTTATAGCTGTAGGCTCAGTAAAGGGATCGAATGTTCTACTGCCTGCAGGAAGTTCTGAGTCTACCGCTTTCTGAATCTGATTAAGTATACTTGGTAAGTTTGCTGGTGTAGTTTCAATTGATTCCTTAACTAATTCCATTTCATAGCATTGTGGAGGTAAATCTTTATGTGCCGGTATAGGATGATTTGTTTTTTCACCATTATTTAATTCTTCAGATTCATGCTCAATTAATATCTGTTGTTCAGAAGGTTTTAAGATGGCTGTGTGGCTAACTACTTCAATATTTTCAAAGTTGCTCATTATTTCATCGGTAATTTCTTGTGGGGCATCAATAGATTGCAGACTTGTTTGCTCAATTGGAGTCTGTGGTTCTTTATGACCGATGGTGGATAATAATTCTGATTGAATATTGATAGATTCTGTTTCTAAATCATTACTATGCTGATGTTCTGTAGAACATTCTTCATTACATAAAGATTTATCAATGTTTTTGGTACTTTGCAGTTCCTTTAAATCTGTTATGGGTTTACTTACTTTGTATTCATTATAAGAGGTATCTTCTTGTAATTCATCGACGGATTGCGGACTTTCGGGTACTGTAATAGCGGGTGTTATTAATTCCGCGTCCTTTTTGATAGCACTTTGTTTATCAGATATTATATCGATATCTTCAGTAGACTGTGGCTCTGTGAAGTCGGGAGTAGAATAAATGTTTTGTGATTTTGCTATATTTTGTAAGTGTGCCTTTAGTTTACAAGTCTTGCCAGGTTCTTCAGATATCTGTAGTTTGCTTAAGTCATCCCCTGCAGTATCTCTTGTGCTATTTATTATTTCAGGTATAACCGTAGTGAAAAAGTCATTCTCATCGGCTTCAGGTATGGGCATCCACTCATGACCACGATATAGATAAGACTTTCCTCTTCTGGCTCGAAATCCAAACCGCGCCGCCTCATCTTGAATTTTATTATGCAGTGGGACTTCAGTAATTCTGGACATGACATAGAGATCTTCGGACTGAAATTTCGAAAAACTATTCATACTAACATTTAAAAGTGTTATTAGTCCCCACACTTACCGCTTACCACCAGGCGAGGTGTAGTCATATTAACGTATTCAAAATTAAAAAAGAAAATAAAATAGTCATAGTACCTGACAAAGCATAAAGCCAAGGAGACGTCCATTGTCATGTTGCCTCAGTCGTACATCTTGAGGCCGTATTGGCACTTTCTTAACTGTTCATAAAAACGAAACGCGGATGAATTTACTTGCGAAAAATAACAAAGATACTCATTACAACTGCATACTTTAAAAAAGTCCAATATCTTTCAAAAGTCTCTAATTGGTCGCAAAGGAATGAGCCATTGTGACGGCTCTTCTGAGCCATCGTCATAATTTGGTTAATGAGAGTTGTTATTTCTCCAATTTAATTAATTACTTACAGATAGCTCACTTTATTTTTATTTAAAACTGATGCAAGTACTAACCACTAATCCACGTCATTTGTGAATATATTAAATTTCCACTGGTCAGAAGTTAATTAGTTTGTTTGATGTCTAAGCAACGAGTTCACTCATATTGTAATTTACAAATCGCTATAACTATACCAAAAACAATGTACCTCTAGCAAGTATATAGGACCAGTATTCTCCTCTGTCTCCTCGCTCGACAAGCAGAAAAGTTTTGTTGTGCCGGTCTTGCATTAGCACTTGACGCGCCGTCCAGTTCACAGGTATCGTCACTTTTCCATCAAACATATAATGCAGGAACTTGGTTTGCTAGAAAACAAAGTCTTCAGTGATAAAATCAGACACAGTGAAATAAAGTTCAGTAGAATAAAATGTTTAACCCCTATTGGTACCACAGAGTATTATTAGTACAAAGTACAGTAAGTATAGTACAAAGTTAGCTGTTTTGTAGGATTTTTGGCAGGACAAGGGTGTGCAGTTTGACGTTTGACTTTGACGTTTTGTAAGTGCCGCATTTAATGGTCTATACAGAATATATGATTTTTTACTTTGACTTTAAGCATAAGAGGGTAACAATTAAGCCCTATACGTGTTGGTTCAAATGGAAATGGAAAGAGTGAGGCCAGTTGCCAATTGAAAGAGCAATACCAAAGGTAGAGATTGTATACATGAAATGTGAAGACATGGAAAGAGGTGCTTAAGCAAGGCGGTCTGAGGCTTAATGCAGCGAAGAACAGATCCCACAGCTGTCCACACAGGCAATGGCTTGGTCATGTTTTGCACTCATATTAGTCACATTCTCCCGTAATAGGTCTAGTACGGGGGACTTAGCTTCAAATTCTTCAACGAGGTGGTTCCCAGAGAGTTCCATTCGTAAAAAGGTTAGAAAATTTTTTACATAGCTTAAAATTCATAGTACGATTTTACTACCTACTTACGTTGACTGTAGGTATGAAAAAACGGTATGCTTGAATCGGTTGCGGTGGTGCCCAATAGAAGAATACGAACCATATATCATGAATGACTGAATGTGGATTGAAACGTGCGTATTTTGAAAATTCTTGACAATTTGTCGAGTAATTTCGACTCATCCCTTTAGGTCCTTGACGTCGTTGTTTCGTTTTCTTTTTTGCTTCGTTTATAGATACCATGTTTATTAATAAAACAGTTAGAATTATTGATAAGATTGTGCGATTTAGCATTTTATGAGTGAGATATTTCTCTGCTTGGTACTTTGGAATTAACTGGAGATTAGTAATGTCTTTACAGCGATGTTCCTTTTATAGCTGTCTCGGATGAAAGTGTTTGTGTTTTAAGAAACTGTTGTTGTTTACTAATATCCAGTGTTGTGAAACGGTTCATACAGTTCAAAAATGCACAACTGAGTTCAAACATGTTTAATTTTTCTGCTATCTTTACGGTATTTATTACTTTGTTACAGACTACTTTTTCGTATTTGTTTCTAGTTTTATTTACTTATAATAAAAATGTAAATCAAACCAAGTAATTGGAAATAATGAGTTATTTTATGAATTATATTACTTATAGTATTACATCCATAAAATTACTCGTCAAACAATTTTTGCTTTTAATTTCTCAATGAAGTTTGTCAGGGCCCTTATTCTGTTTGACAAATCGTATCGTAACCATCCACGTTCGTATAAGCCGACACATTTAGGTTGGTTATACACCCGGTTCTTTCCTCTATGTTAACCTATTGAAATCGACTAACTTCTCACGTTTCGACTGTGATTAGAAATCAATGACAAACAGAATAATGCCCCTGGTCTTCTGATATTATATTCTTCCCTTTAATTTGATTGGCCTCATTTATTTTGAGATTGACTCAGACACAGACGCCATCTTGCAGCTGCATCTTAATTAGTTACACATTCCTTAATCTAAGTCTATTTTATCTTAAGCTACAGTCTTGCTACACTCTTGATTTAAATAGTGCCTACATTTATATAGGTCGTGATGGTTCTTGTTTCTTCCTTAATTCTTCATCTCTTGCAGCTTTTTCTACTATTTGTTCATTCCTGAAGTCCCTAGAAACTGGCCAACCTGTTCCTTTAATTCCAACAGTTTCTGCTTCTTCCATTTTCTCTTTATCTGTTCGAGGTTCTCTTCCTGCTATAGCCATGACGGCAGCAAAAATGTCTGTGCAATACATCAAAACTAAATATGGATCTTCAATTTTTATACGTAACTTTATGTATGGTACTGCCTCTATCACTGAAATGAGATATCAAAATAATTATAATTTTTAATTTGCGTCACCCTATGCTAAATTTCAAATTAGGTGGGTTATGCACTTCTTGTCTATTCAATATACTCAAAAAAATACCAAAGCTGTTTAAAAATATGCTAACCTTCAGCAGGTGGTGAGTCGATTATCTGCAGACCATGGAACAATCCTTTTCGATCACAGGCGACAAGGAGATAATTACCAATGCCATAGTACACCAATTTAGGCTGTTCCCAGTCTATTGCAATAAACTTTCGATATAGTTCCCGGACAGACTGGACGAGCTTTAACACACATAATAAATTAAAACAGTTTAATATGTAACAAAAACTTTTGATCAGGATTTTGCGTTAAAGTGATCTTACCTTTTTGGTTGCATATTTAAATGAATGAACTATGGTCGTAGTGCGCTTCTCTGGAGACCAAATATAAAATGGCACCCAATCCAAGTCAACAACATCGGTGGGCGAAAAGTATGCTTTACTGCCAAATTGTTCACATGTCGTGAAATTCATTCTAGCCATTTCGTGATCACTATTTAGAGAAAACTTTTTATTTGTAAACTTGCGACCTTTGTCTCGAGATTCATCATTCACACGAGCACGCTGCACATTATTTCTCCTTTTAAACCCAGTTGAAACAGGCTGTCCCGCCACATTTTTTGCTTGTAAATCTGCCAAATTATACCATTTGAACTGCGTCTCATTAGTGTCAGGACCCATATTGGCGATTCCTAGATCTTTCAGTAGCTTATCCCTGGGATTTGAGTAGCCCTTGGTCATTACAAAATTGTCAGACCAATGTATTTTCTTAGGGTCGGTGGTCTTCAGTAATTCCCTCGCTTCTGATGACTCCATTGGAGATCTGACATTTAGGTCTAAAAAATCTAAAGGTGCTTTCAAGCCTCCGATATCGCCGAAGCCTTCCTTGTATATGTGGCCATAGGGTACCGGCCGTTCGACTGTGTCATCATCAACTTTTGTCCTTGCTTTTGGACTACGAAATGACGACTCACTATGTGGTTTATTAGATCCACTGGCCTCTATTAATACAATGAGAAGTATAGACCGCAACCCGTACATTGTTCACTGAATTTTACGAAATCACTTGAATATATGTGTATCTTGTACAGATGTCGTCAACAATTGGTATAAAATAGTTTAATTGATACAATTACCTACCAGAAATACCTACAGAAATACAAAAATTTCAAACCATTGAATCCTGTTCCTAATTTTTTTATATACCTCAATTCCAGTAGGCAGACTATGATAGACAGAGACTCTTGGATATATTTATTTTTATTTTTTTATCAAATAAAATACAGGCATAATTACAATATAGTAGTAGGTATTCATAAAAATAACTGGAATGTTTTATTACGTAAAGATGTGCAAAAATGTTTGTGGCCCATGTATGTAGCATGAAATTGAACCCGGTCTGATCACTTCCGCAGGTCAACAAACAATAAAATGAATGGTTATGTTTAAAATGACACCACAAAGCCTACAATTGAGTAACTATGTAGAAATGAAATTAGTTCAATGAAAACTGCCACATAAGTTGTATAAAATAAAATTTAAAAAATAACTTAAGTCGACTCCAATCAAGAAAACAGTTTTTTTGCAATGGTGATTTTACAGTGGTCTCCTTACAGCTGGTTTCTTAGGAAGCGCTTCGTAGACGAAAAACTGCATTGCATATTATACTAATCGTGCGCTGACGTACTGTTAATGTCAACTCATTGCATTCACTTGTGCTAAGTATATCATATGTAATTGTATATTGTATTGCAATTAACGGACCCGATAGGTGGGGCTGCAATCGCGTTATAAGAAAAAATTTTTCATGATTTTTTCGTGTGAAGCCGGTATTTAACTAATGTTATTATTTAAATCTTTAGGGTATGAAACAAAGAATGAATATTTTTTAATTTCTCTTATTTGTCTATCTATCTATCCTTTTATTCATAAAAACATTAAAGTATAAATTAAACAAATAGTTTACACTACACTTATGCTATAGTATCGCATATCCCTACACTATACGATATAATACATTATATTATTATTATCTATTGAAAAAATGGCAGGTCAAAAACACTCGAAACCGGTGGGCTTGCAAGAAAGGTTTAATACCTAATACTCAGTAGAGAAAATCTCGTGCAATAAGTAAGGACAGAAGCAGATGATTGTTGTTGTTGTCTCTACCTATCTCGTGGCCAAAAAGCGAGAGTATATGTTTGTATTCATGAATAATGTGATTTAGTAACATGCGCTAGAGAATTGGCTATATTATAGTTTCAATACATGGAATTTGAAAGTGGGTTCAAAAAAATCTAAATCGAAGCCACCCTTAATACTGTCCCGATTTCAACCATTTACCCTGGTGGAGCCCGGTGCCCGTCTTAGGTCGAACTGAGTACGAAGGCATGTGACCAACCAAGCTCAGCATTCCTGGATTTCTGCTTATGCTAGTACTTTATGTACAGGTACATCTACATCAAAACACTTTGCATTTTCTCATTGAACCGTTTCTGTATCTCCAAGTGCTGGTCTTCTTCATCATCATCATGTATTCCAGCTAGATGCTCCTCTTCAAAGTCCATTGCCGGAGGTTCTGGTGAAATTGATATATGGGATCGTCCGTATTCACCTCGGAAACCTATTTTCTTCGCCTCTTCTTCATACTGAAATCATATGAAAAGGTCACTAGGATCATAAGAATAAAATATATATTTGTTACTAGCTCTTGCCCACATGCGTGGGATTCTCTTCCCGCAACCTATGGGAATCTATTTCGGAGATAAAAGTAACCTATGTGAAATACACTATAATATATCTTGTACCAAAATTCAGTCGGGTCCGTTCAGTCGTTTAACCGTCATTGTGTAATAAACATTGAAACATTTGCACAAACCTTCTTTTTAAAATAATGCAAAGGAATATTTTCACATGACCTCAGATCCAGTCGAAAACTCTACCTGTCAAATTATACTCCACCGCGATGACAAAAATGACTCATCATTATCGAGCCGTTAGTCCCGGTCGAATGATGTTCAGAAGTTTCACCTCGGTGCCCGGGGTGTACAAGTTTTAAGATTTGCCTAATTTAGTCAGTGTTAATCAATTGCGAAGGGGACTGCTATCTGACCTCCCAACAGTCCGTCCGCAAGTGCTCACCAGTCCCCAAAAATCTTAGTAGGTATTCCTTATTTTCTGTATTATTATGTTTATGTTTTATTCTTACCGTTTGGTAATATGGCATCTTGTCCGCAGGCGCAAGTGCATAACAGATGCGGTACTTGCAGTTCATCAGGGCCATATACCCTGGTGGCTCAATCACCTTTATGCCAAATACCACCTCTGGTAGTCTCGTATCTGTAATAAATAAATATTATTTACTCCTTCTACGATCCCTTTCCCAGCACAGTTGGGGTCGGCTTCCAGCTTAACTATGAAACGATCGAACTTCGTTATCTTTCGTGAAGCAACTGCCATTTGACCTCCACAACACATTGATGACAGAATGTTGTAGACATTTTTGATTAAGTATATTTTACATCACTGAGCGCAATATATCACAGAGATCTGTATAATTATTAATTGTATATTTCTGCCTGTGCTAACAATAAATAAACTCAAATATAAAACTTACACTCAAAAGCAAGAGAAGGCACAACCCTGAATTGCCCCTCCTTTTCAGATTTTATGAACAACGCACTGAAATCAATGGACGTTTCCATAAAAAGCATCGCATCATCCCATTCCACTCTAGGTTTTATTTCGTCATCAAGTTCCACTCTGAAACGGTCTACAAGCTGTAAAAATTAATATAAAACATAAATAAAATATAGAAATGATGTTACGGTGTTTGCGTCGAAATGGTAAAAAATAATTTTCCAAAAAGCTGAAAAAGTAAAGAAAAAAATTGCTTACAGTTCGCGATGGTATACTGAATCTTATGTCATATCCCTCTTCAAAGTGTTGATTCCAATAATACCAGATTCTCCAATCGATGTCCAGCACTTTGAAAGGATCGAAAGTAGTATTAGCAAGGAACTCCTCACAAGAGGTCGTGTTAACCATAATATCTGACCAGTTGTGTGGCAGAATGGGTTCCTCGGGCAATGTTGCTTTGTGTGGTGGTCCATCGTCTGGATCTGCTCCTTGGGAGGACAGCGGTTCCTTTGGACGTTTGATAGGCATCTCATTCAGTTTTGTAATTTCTTCAGTTGTAGAACTTGCGGTACTATATCTTATGAGTGAATAAATTACTACGACTATCAAAAGCATGGCAATATTTTACTTAAGTGAAAACAAAAAAAATTGCCCAAAATTTTTTATACCACTTAGGTGACAGACAAGCACACGGCCCACCTGATGGGAAGCTGTCACCGTGGCCTATGGATGTTTGCAACACCAGGGCGTCACACTTGCGCTGCCGACCCTGTAGAAACCTTCGAATGTCCTTTTTGAATTTCTGAACCGCTTACAGTTTCATCAATTTTCGTGAGACATCAAAAATGTATGTAACAATTTAATTTGGTGACTTGCCGGGCAGTGTTTTCGGCTCTGAATGTATTTCAATCAAAATATTTGTCATTTATACCGCCAACGTTGTTTATACATACATTTTTTTAATTGGAAGTAAAGTGTCAGTTGTACGAAAACAATGCTGAAATGTTGTTTGTAAACAACTAAGGACTTTTGCACACGACGTGTTTTTAACAAGCTAAAGACGCGCGTTAAACGCATTTTAATCACGCTCTTAGCAAACGCAAGGCACAAGGTGCAATGCTCGAACCACCCCCTCGGGGGTCGAGTGGGCCATCTTAAAACCGTACATGGTAAGGAGTCGTCTGGGATACGAGGAAACTTTAACCCCGGTAAGACCGGAGACGGTGTCCAGTTTTAGTCGAATGTGTGTATAGTATATTATGTTTAATAAATAGAATAAAAAAACAAGTTTCATGTCATTGAACTTCTAAAACGTTTAAGGTGTTTATGATATACTAAAGTCCTTTCACAAATTCTCTCAAACCGATGTATAATTTATCACATTAAAGATTTCAAGATGGTTATCCACGCCGCAGACCAAATGCCCATCTCCTAAGTGTAGCGAATCAGCCACACCCAAGATCTCCATTTCTCCCCGGTACGGGGTCTGGTGTAAGGAGAGCGTAATAACACCTATATTGCAGTCAGCCAACAACAGGTAACGACCGTCCATATGTAATCTCAGTTGGAGCTTGAACAAGGGTACTGATTTCTTGTCAGGTCTTACATCTGAAATAGATGATATAATTAGTGATAGTCGATTGCGTAAAATGACTTGATAATGATCAAGGTTTCTTTTGTGATATTTTGACTTGGATTTTATACGCCCTACCAAAACCTTCCCTTTCAGGGTAAAGGAGGTCAGACAGCAGTCGCTATAAAATCAGCATAAGGCAAACCTCTGATCTGTTCTGTGATGAAGCATTTTATGAACAAATTTATGAAAAATATTTCTGCCAAGTTTAAAATTCTCGGTTATTCCCGCTCGTCACCCCAAGCTTTGTCCCCTCCGGTGACAAGTGGGAATTCATACAATAGTAACATAATTCTTACAAAAAAATAAAGAATTTAACGGACCGAATTGAAATAGGATCACATGGAAAGTGCCAGCTATCAAATAAAAAAGAATCATCAGAATCGGTTCACCCAGTCGAAAGTTCTGAGTTAACAAACATAAAAAGTCAGTTAAAAAATAGAACTCACTGTGAGAGCGTACAATGTTGGCTACTCCGGTGTACCTGCCAGGAACGTCATCGTCCGCAAACAGCAGCATCTCGTGATGAGGAGTCTTGGACATGAGCATACTGGCCGCCACCCACGGCGGCTGACTCTCCAGATACTCATACATGTCGTTCCAGATGCGGTTTATTATCTGCGTACATATATATCCGTTTTAAAATTACTTGCTACAAGTTAAGTGTATATCTATAAATGTATCTTCAAAATGGCTGAATCGATTTTGACAGGACTTTCACTGGCAGGTAGCTGATGTAACAAGGAGTAACTTAGGCTACTTTCGTCTTGGAAAAATAAAATTTACCCGACAGATCTAAAACCACACAAAATTCATAATAAAAGACAATTATTAATTTATTATTACCAAATCTTGTAAAGGTACGGTCTAAAATTTAAAAATACAATTTTCTTTTTAAAATACTGAAATTCTTAAGTGTATCTTGTAACATACGTACGTAGGGTGTGTGCATATTCTTCAATAATTTTCTAACGTAAATAAAAAAACCACTAACCATTGGAGTTGCATTCTTGAACATTATCTCCACACAATTGTCCATAACCTTATCGTTGAGGTTCCAAGCGTAATAAATCTTCCATCGTTTTCCTACCAATTTCTCCATCTCAGGAAAATTATCGGCCGCTAACTTTTCACATATAGCAGCTGCTTTTAGAGCTTTCAAATGAAAACCTTTCACAGTCAGGAATGCATAAAATAATATCGATTTTAAAAGAACCATATCGAGGCTACAGTATCATGTGAAATGATTTGCCGATATCAAAACTTAGTGAACAATAGATGGCGAATTGCTTCTCACGTTTCTAAATGTCAACAAATTATGAGAATGTGAAATATTATACAGAATAGTTTAATCATGGGAATAAATTTTACATAATGATGATGAAATGGAATACAGAATGTAAAGAATAAAACTTCTTCGTTGGTTTGGTGTTTCTCTGCGCTCCCCCAACTCCCTCCCCCCACATTTTCCGTTTTGATCGGACCCAATCGGTTGAATAGAACTGGACCCGTAGCCAAGTGGTAAAAGTCTAAATCGCAAACGATCGCTAAGGAAACGTATAGATTAGGTCGACCAATCACACTCCAGCTCGTGATTCCGCCGCGGCGCGCGCATCGTACACCGGCGACGAGCTGGGATGTGATTGGTCGACCTAATCTATTCGTTTTCTAAGCGATCGTTTGCGATTTAGACTTTTGTCTTTTGTCTACGGGGGCTGGAGATATAGTCAAAAAACGTGAAAACCGATCTACGCGGTATAAGCTAAAGTAATAAATTATATCATTAATTTGATCGGTGTAGGTATATTTTACGAGTATACCTTTAATTCTTTATTACAATATTGTTATATGTATATCATTATTGTATTTATTTTATATGCTTCTTTTAAACATTAAATATAATACTCAAGTACTTGTACAGGAAGGCATACCCTCCCCGAAGTTATAATTATGGGCAATTGATCTTATTTCGCTCCAGACCGGTGACCTGCTTCGGTGACCTAACAAAAACGTGACTCCACAGCTGCAATCCGACATGATGAGGTACCGGTCGTTGAAAACCAGCTTCAATACCATACTAAACAATGGAATTTGCCTTGCATCTGGACTGTTGGCTGAAATAGAAGTTACTAATAATTAATTAAATCACAATATTTTTCTGTTCCTTAACGGAATATAAGATGTTTATTTGATTTATATAACAAATCTATGGTTTTCAAAAGACTGCAATATGGGCTTCTTCAAAAAGTTTTTAGATTTTTACAGGGTTGGCAAAGCGAGTGTGACGCCCCTGGTGTTGCACACGTCCATCGGCCGCGGTAACCATTTCCCATCAGGTGGGCCGTATGCTTGTCTGCTACCTAATTAGTATTAAAAACCTAAGAAAAATTTAAGTTGAATCTCGTCAACACCTACTTACGGAGGCTTTACAGTCGATCCTCAAAGAATGGTACTTACTGAAAACGGTGGCAGGCATATGCGGTATTTGGATAAAACTGCCAGGGATATTGCTATCATCAATCGCTAACAACACATGGCGATATCGGCTCATGGTCAAAAATAGTGAGGCATCTGACCAATTCGGCTCCGTCTGCAGGAACCGATGCATCCTGATTCGTACATGATTCACCATCTGTATGTTTGAATTTATAATGTATATGTGCGTCAAGGTCTAGCTGCAATGCTTCGATATCGCCTCATGTCACCATTGGGTTGTAAAGGTCAGATGGCAGTCGCTTCACGGAAAATATCGAGGTCCAGCCAAATCCGCAGTTAAGACTGGTAAACCGGACCCCAGACTCCGCGGTGAAAGCTTTGGATGCGACTGGGTTTAACGCTAGGTTGAAGAAGAAGAAGATGTGTGTCAGTGTCAAAATTAGATGATGATTACACAGATTTTAAAATGAAAATTCAGAAATTTATAGTATACTAATTGCTTCAAGATTTCCTTGAATTGAAGACACTACGTCTCTAAAACTGATATAAAAAAGGTCCTCACCAAAGGATTAATTTTCTTAAATAACATATCTCTACACAAGTTATCTGGTACCACATTCCAAGTGTAATAAACTCGCCAAGGTATCCCAATCACCAATTCGTTCTTGAAGTTAGGTATTTCAATCACTTTGTCACAAATCTTTTCATATTCCTCTATAGATTCTTCCTTTATGCCTCTGCCTAAATAACCGTCTACTTGTAGCACTATTACTAGAACGCATACACAACTTAATAGTATCATATTGACAATACAACTTCGCGAGAGATATCTCTCAATGTGATTAGGATAGGTTTGCGTTAGGATCAAAACATAATTCTGTAAGTTTCCCATAAAACAATGGAAGTATTTTATAATATTCATTTATTTCTATCTCTCTTTCAGATAGGCATACAGACTAATAACAAAGTTATAGGTATATTATAGAATGATCAACCGTATTGCTAATTACAAGCCTACACAAATATAATGACGGAGGTATGACACGAACGGTATCTCCCATCCGAACTGAGCAGTCCGTCTGGGGTAGTACCTCCGCGGCGGCGGTGGCGGTAAGTAGGGAAGCCAGAGCTCACAATCCCCACCCCCTTCATTATCTAATTCCCTCTTCCAACTACTTGAATCGTCTGGTTATGCACTTACTAGAAAGGTTAATAAAAAAAAAGTATTTTTTAAATAACAATTTATTCGTTTTTTAAAGTACAATTGGTATTGTGATATCGTTAAAACTAAGTATTAAACATTAATCATCGCTTTTCGCACGTAGTCTTATTTTTTTCCTCATATTGAATTTGCAAGCGGGGTAGCCCTGGTCTCTAAATTTGAGGTCGAACTCCGCAACGATAGTAGTAATCTCGCCCCACGTGTGCCTCTGGTCCCTGCGGACTAGGAACGAGACGACTCCGTTTTCACAGTCTCCAATAAGGAGATAGCGGCCGTCATTAAACAACTTTACTGCCGTCTTGTACATCGTCACCTGCCCTACTTTTGCTCCTAAATCTGTAATGGAAAAGCTAGATTATATTCTAAATCTATACAAGTAAATAAAATTCTTTCTTTCTTCAAGAAGGGCTTTAGAAGGTTTAGTCTACAGAGTCAGCAGCGCGAGTGTAACGCGGGCCGTGGGCTTTGTCTGTCTAGTGCTATAAAAAAGAGAATTTGCATTCCTGAACTACATGGACTTACAGTCGCCTTTATGAACGTTAGGTACTCCGAGAAACCGACCAATGTTCGGAAAATCATCATCTGGGATCAGAAGCATCTCCCGAGTCTTGTTCATAGTCATCAGTAACGTCGCATTGGACCAATTAGGCTTGCTGTCCATAAATGTATGCATGTCCTCATGAAACTTAGCTATTTTCTGCAAAAAAACAGATGCTCATTTTTCATTCAAGTAAAAATTAGTTTTCCATCTCGGGGTTGAGGTTTAGAAGGCTGTCGCTCCTGCAGAAGCCAAGATAGGCATGCTAAATATAGAGAAAGCGTAAAAGCTCCCATTGCTGTTAACATTTATTTAAAAAAAAAAAATTTGATGACAAACGCGAAAGCTGGGGCATTATTCTGTTTGACATTGATTTCTAATCACAGAGTACAAGGAAATTTCTAATGTTCTTGAATCACAGTCGAAACGTAAGAAGTCAGTCGATTTCAATAGGTTAACATAGAGGAAAGAACCGGTGTAAAACTAAACCAACCTAAATGTGTTGGCTAATACGAACGTGGATGGTTATGGTACGATTTGTCAAACAGAATAAGGGCCCTGGATGGGTTAACGGCATAACGGATAAACAACTAACGGATTGCGCTGAAATTTGGTGCAGAGTAGACCATAGTCTGGAATAACACATAGGCAACTTTTTATCCCGGGAATAGGTTCCTATGGGTCGCGGGAACGGTATCAGAATTTAACAGGAACAGCTAATCATAACACCAAACATATTGAAATATCTTACTTCTTTACTAGGCTTTTTGAATGCTATATCCATGCATTGATTTCCCATCATCATATTCCAAGCGTAATACACTCTCCATAAAGGTCCAATCACCAGTTTTTCTTCGAAGTAAGGCTCTTCAGTTACATTTCGACACATCTCCTCATGTCTTCGTAAACCTTGTGGTTTTCTTTCTAGGTAGGCATCTGCAAGAACGATCAACGCTAAAACACGTATGAGAACCATATCGAAACTGCAATTTCACGTAGATACCTGTTGCATTTTAAAGACTCAAATGTAGTTTTGTTATGATTGGAATTATCAACAATGGTGTAAATGTCTAAAAAATATTTTGTAACGGATTAGACCATGGGAAAAATTGATTTTGCATTGAAACCTCTAGTCAGGAAACACTGCCACAGTATATACCGTATCATTGGGAGTCCTGGTATATTAATACGTTAAACATCACCGGATTTAGGGGAAGACATCCAAACCACAGCCCTGGGACCATCACAAAAACAAAAACCATAATAGAGTTAATTTATTTTTACTTATTGGTAATTTTTTCCATATTTTTAAATACCTACTAACCTATAAAACTTGTTTTCGCAATAAATTATTTACAGAAAAAAAATGATAAAAGTGTTTATTTTATTCGGAAATAATAAAATAATTTGGGGTCAATGGGCCTCCACTCCATGCCCTACCCTAAGGCCTGCAGGCATTATCTGGCCCTAAGTTTAAAACTTCTGCAGTTGCGGAACGATATTGCCTGTCTGGCTGTATTTTACTTTTTACTACTTCTTACTTCTACCAGAGCTGAGGTATCAGAGTTCTTTCTACTAATCCCATCATCTTCCTTCCTATCCAGAAAAATATGACTGCGTAATCTGTAGGTGGAACGCATCGTACGATTTTACAAGGACACAGTTAGATTCGGCAAAACTCCGGGATTGCCGGATAACTCTATTTTTTTAACAGTTCTGTTGTCTGTTTGTTCGCAGTGGACGAAAAAATATTCGAACGGATTTTGATGTGGCGTTCTTTATCAGAAAGATGTTTGATTGCAATTGGTTGAGTAAAACCGGAGATAGACCAAAAGTTGTGATAACCGACATTCACGCGAGCGGAGCTGCGGGCATCGACCAGTTTAGTTTGAAACTTCTTTCACATTTCTCCACTGTACGAGTAGTCTGCAGTCTGCAGTTATACAAGTGACTATATAGTATTGCCAACAGACAGTCATAAACCCCAATAGAGGTACGCCATGATGGGTGATTTAAAAACTTGAAATAGTTTGCGTAATACTTTATTTATTTATACAATATTTTCTATCTAAATAGACTATTTCAATCGACTGTTCCACTTCTCTTACCCAGTCACCCCACGTAGAAGGGGAAAGTGAAATTTTCCTTACTGGATCGAAACCCCAAATTGAATTAAATATTTAGAAACAAAGAAGAATGTAGGTAAATAAAACGGCACAAAAACAGAAAGAAAAAGACAGACAGAAAGGAAGGAAGAAAGGAAGACTGAGGAAAGAATTTATTCAAAGATTATATTAGCTTATAAGATACACACGCTTATAAAATATAAGAAAAAAATCTTTACAAGCTATATATGACTTTATTTAAAATGGCTTAATACATGTAGGATAACGGGTGCCGAAGTCAAAAGTTGCTGCAACTGCTTCAATCTCTTCTCTCCTCGGCCTGTGTTTTCGGCGCACGGCGAACACAGTTCCCCCACCGACATTGCAACTCGACGAGACCAGGTACTTGCCCCCCTCGAGCAGTTTTATGGACATTTCCAATATCGGCATCTTGGCTTTGTTAAACGCATCTGTAAGCAATGAACGGTTAAAGTCAGTGAATAATTCTAGCTTACGGATATACATTTTGTTTCGTACACATACATACATACATTCATAATTATAGACCACTAACATATTTGGGATGGTACACCACGAGGCTCTGGCACAGGCGTTTTCACCCCCCGCTTAAAGGACCAGGGAAGTACTGTCGCATCTTAGACATGATACCCAACTTTTTGGCAGCTACCTGAACAGTGCGGGATTGCAATCCCTAATTCCAAGTGCGGCAAAGAAAAGAGGCACTTGCCTGCATAACTATATTTGCTTTGCACTGGGTGGTAATCGTGCAACCATGACCTCCAACTTAGCAACTGAGTGCTAAAAATTTTTAGAATAGTCTCTAGCTGATTGTATTTGTGCACAAACTCACTCTTCAATTCACTATCCTCCATAAAGGGCACTCCGAGGAACCGACCAGGGACGCCAGTCGGGTCGTGGAAAAGCAGCATTCCTCGACCTTCCATGTTCATGTCTAGCACCGCCTCGGCCCATGGCGGCTGGGTTACCAGGTGCCGGTGCATTTGGCTATAGATGCGATTGACTGACTGTATGCCAAAAATTGTTTATAAAGTTTGATATTTTCAAGTAATGTACCTAAGTGTAGAACCAGCAGCTTAATGGTTAATTAGTAGGCTTGGGAGGGAGGAGTTCTCTCGATCGTTATCTAGAGAACCCCTTCCCTCCCCCCCAAATCTACCTCAAATAAATATATACATGGCAAAACGCTCAGTAGATTTTTTTTTTGTTTAATGTGTTTAAGAAATTATGGTCTATGTTATCAAAATACATGGTATGAAAGAAATTTCATTCCACGCACGCATTCTTAGCGACTTCAATATGGGGTTCTTCAAGAAGGGCATTAGAAAGTTTTTACAGGGTCGACAGCCCGAGTGTGACGCCCCGGTGTTGCACACGTCCATATGCCATAGTGACCGCATCCCATCAAGTGGGCCGTGAGCTTATCTGTCACCTAAGTGGCATAAAAAACAAAATGAACTTACTGTTTCATTGGGATACTTAAACGAGATATCTGGACACGTATCTATCAATTTTAAGTTCCAAGAGTAAAAGACCGTCCATGACGTCGAGACTGCCAACTGTCTGTCAAAATATGGTTCACTTGTTATACTGTGACAAATTTGGTTGTATCCCTTAAGGTCTTCAGGGTTGACGCCCTTAATAGCCCCATCGACCACACAACTTGTTAGCAGCACAAGACGTATATAATCTAATAACTCCATATTGAAACTACGGCACGCCATGAGAAACGTTCAATTTTAAAGACATGCGGTTTAATGTTTTGCTTCGAAACATCAACAAATGAAAAATAATTTTGTAGTTGTTGTGTAGCAAACGGATGTTTGTGATGTTGATTGATAAACAAAGTTTCGTGTTTTTTAAAGTGCGTAAGGTTGGTTTCACGCGAATTCTTATTATCAAATCAAATTCTTTATTGGCAGAATGCAGTTAGAAATAATTGTGAAAAAAATACATTCTATTTATGTGTATATCTGCACGACATTTCTATAGATATTCATATGAGCTGAATTGCTCTTAAATATCAATAAGCGGTTATGTTACTGTCATACTTCTTCTCTCGTGTGAATGTTGCCACCGTGGTGTAGTAATTGGTTTGGTCACAGCAATGCCGCTACTTACGGAGAGGGCCCGAGCATAGGTATCGCTCTTCGAGAAGGCTTACTACATCCCCTACCTCCTCCCCTCCCCCCACCCCCTTAAATGTAAAAGTTTATTAAGATATTTGGATGTTTGCATGTTTGTTATTCCCGCTTTAACGGCTAAACGAATCCGGCTAAAATTTGATTCTGTCTCTGATGATTTTGTAGTCTGGAAAAACACATAGATTTTTTATCCCTGGCTTCGCATGATCTATGCCATGCGAAGCGGGTACAGGAACAGAATACCACTAGGGCGAAGCTGCGGGCAAAGGCTAGTAGACAATAAAACTACAGACATTTATTGGAAAACACTTTATTGAGCAATAAACGAGAAATAACAAAATTTACATTAAAAACAAAATAAAAACGTACATACACAAATTAATTCTAAGACTTAATCGTAAACAGTGCATGAGACCAACGTGGCCAAACCAAACTCACTTGATCGGCGTTTCCTTTCTTTGCCGCACGATTAAGAACTGGTTACTCTACCCGCACACACGTTTCCTTCTTACAATGCCGGTTTCTTTAAGCGCGGCGTGAAAAGGCATCTATCTAGGCCGTCAAGGTAAGGATCGCCATTCTGAAACAGTCTATATCTGGAATGGAGGCCTGTATCCTCTGGACTTTACCCTAGCTTCTTATCATCCAGCGGGTCAATTCAAAATCAATTGACGAGCTGAACATAAAAAAAACATTGCAGGTACAAAAATCCTACAATGGTGGTCCTCAGCTTAACTGGCTCATCAGATGCTTTTTCACGCCCCGCTGAAAGGAGCCTATGTTGTGGGAAAAAGGAAACACGTGTGTTAATAAAATTAGTTTTTATAACATAACAGAATCGTGGATAAGTGCCGCACAGGTACCTCTTATGACGTGGTACTAAAAATACACGTCTACTTATTCCTTCAGTATAACCTATACATACGTGTCTATTTAAAAATAAACACTTTCTGTGTCAATACTCCTCACAATTATTGATTTACACATATATACTGGACTAAGCAAAATTAGCCATTCATTAATCCTGTTAATCTTCAGGGCCGTTGATGCACGCGGGGAATCCATCACCGAATTTCAGGGCTGAGGCAATTGTCTCTATTTCTACCCTCGACGTCGTCCGGTCCCGACGAACTGCCAGTGATGTAACACCCATGCGACAGTCCGATGATATGAGATACCTTCCTTTGTGTGTCAACTTCATCGCCATGGGAAACAGGGGCACTTTTTCTCCATTTTTAAACATATCTGTAAATATATACAATGAAAGACCGAACACAACTAACTCGTTGAACATGCACTGATCAAATTGATGGTATTTTGAAAAAAAAAACAAAAGCCTACGAGAGTACTTTAAGCCGTTACTTAGAGCCCTAAAGAGTCCGACAACTGATCTAACTACAGAACTTTATACACAATGAGTTGTGGAGGTCAGATGGCAGCTGCTTCACGGAAAATATCGAAGTACACTTACGCTAAAAAGTTAACCCTAAACTGAGTTAGGAAAAGATTCGGAGGATAATGATTGAACTAATTTAAAAAATATTCGAAGCTAGAGGATTCACATGAATTGAATAGAAGAATGCTCGTGAAGTACGTATGGATAGAAGCAAATGACGGGTTATTCTCCCTGCCTTCTCTAAAAGACGACCGACTGGACGTTATAGACAATGTTAAGGTCGATGTGTGGTATGACGAAAATAATATTTTCCAAGAGCCCTGTTTCAGAATCTGTTGTCCATATGTCTACTTACTGTTGAGTTCTTCTTCCCGCATATTAGGCACCCCTAAGAATCGACCAGGTATACCACTTTTATCATTGAACAGGAGCATTTCACGATTTGATTCGATATTCATCACGAGTACCGCATCTTGCCATATTGGTTCCTCTTTGAGGGATCCGCTCATTGCTTTGTGGACGCGATTAATTATCTGCATACGAAGACATGATTAGGATCCAGATTATGTTTATATGTCTACCAAGATGCTTGTATGACGGCACGATACACCTGCTGATTGATGAATGGGGCTCTGGCATCGGCTTTCCTGGGCCTCGATTCTGCTGAAGGCAAACGACTGTAATACCACTGACACTCTAAAAAATGCTATCTAAAAGTAGACTTTACCGTTGTACAGTTAAAGTCTAAAATCAAATGAAAGAATTAATTTAACTTTTTCATTCGCTCTACAAAATATCATTTGATTTTAGACTTTAACCTGATAACATTAAAGTCTACAATTAAATGGCATTTTTTAGTGTCGGTGATATAATACAGTGGTTTGACTTTAGCAGAATCGAGGCCCTGGCAGGAATTGGAAGTGAGATGGCAGTCGCTTCGTAGCGGTAGTCGCTGGTAGTCGACGTTACACAGATTTGAAAATATACTTTTCAACGACATAGCATACACACACACCTTTTCGATATTCACTTAATGATCTTTTAGCGGTTGGAACACAGGACTTTGACATCGCTAGTGTGATTTCTCGGTCTGAGGCAGTTTGACCAAAAGTCTAATCCAATTGAGTTAAGTAGTCGGAGAAAAGAAGCCCAAAGTGGTACCTATTTTATATGTTAGCAACAATTTGGCACAACAATGCATTCCTATAGCTAACAACAACTCATAAAGTAAAAAGTATAAACATAATTAACTTACTAGGTCATTAGGATACTTGAATGTAAATTCCGGGCACGCAGCATCCATTTTAATGTTCCAAGCGTAATAAACTATCCATGTCTTTCTTACCACCATTGAGAAGTCAAAAAAAGGTTTGCGTGTCACATTATTACATATTTCAACGTATTGTTGAAGACCCTCAGGTTTCAATTCCATGACTCCGCCGCCTAAGGCAACAGTGGCCAGCATCACAACACGTATAGATTCCAAAAGCACCATTTTGTAACTACAATTTTACGTGAAATGTGTTCCATTATAAAGACACACTGTTTAATGTTTTGCTTCAGAAATTCAACATGGGCAAAATATTTTCTTAGCTACTTGGTACTAACGAATTTTCCGGTGTAAAACAGTGGCTGATTATCACGTTCATATCATGCCAATACAGTTAGCGTTATTTCTGAAATGCTTAGTGAGTAACACACATTACAGAATTGCGTAACTTGAACGCGTGAGAATTAAAATGATATTGTCTTTTTCAAGCAGCGAATTTTCAATTTTGACTACATACTTAACATGATGATGAATCTGGACCTGACACCAATCATCAATTCTGTCAAATGTTCTTAGCAGCACGACAAAAAATACTTTAACTGCTTAAATATCTTACTATATGGCAGCAGACCATACCATAATTGTAGCTATCAGATTATAGGGGAGTTGTTAATATAACCGCCTTCAGAAGTAGCTGAATACTAACACAATAACAACGATCTTTACAATGAAATAAAACAATTAATTAATTGATAAATAATTTTTGACAACCTAATCATTTTTCTAATCTGCACAGGACAAATTTATAATTTTTAATGTAGTAAAAATTTTATGTAAAGTTTTAGAGCTACGGTGAGCTACTTGAATGTGTTAATTTAAACCTACTGCAACTACCTCCAATAGCTATTACTAGGTAATTTAAATTCAACAACCAATTTTTATTTCATCATTTTATTCCGTGCATCTATGCTGGCGATCACCAGTCATACTTAGAGGCCTTCTTTGTGGTCATCTCAGTGGTTGTTTCAGTAACCTCTTCAGTAATATTCTTGGTGACAGGATCTGGCTCTCCAATACAGGCTGGGTAGGAAGTACCAAAGTCAAACTTAGATGCAAAAGCTTCAATTTCGACTCGCTTGGGTCTGTTCGTTGGGTGAACTAGAAACATTGTCACTCCACTAGTACAGTCGGATACAATGAGGTATTTACCTCTCTCGTACACTTTCATGGTCATTTTGTATATTTTTTTTAGAGCTGGTTCTCCAGGTACTAAAACCGAAGATTGTTATTGTTAGATTGAAATTTATCACGGGGTGTTTTATGAAATCTATACAAAAGATATTTTAAAATGGCTAGACCGATTTTAACGGGGCTTTCACTGGCAGATAGCTGATTTAACAAGGTATAACTGAGATTACTTTAATATTGGAATAATAATTATAGTTCTGAGTAAAAATTAAAACCCTAAAAATTCAAAACACCGTAGACGAAGTTGCGAGTTACAGATTAGCGAGCGACAGATAAGTAATATATTGTGAAGCTAGATACCTAGAAATACATTTGGTTTGGTCCGGGAAAACTTACAGTCGTCCCGTGTGTAATAAGGTACGCCATCGAATTGTCCGTGGATGCCACTCCTGTCTCTGAATAACACCATCTCCTTAGACCTGCCCATATACAACAGAAGCTCTGCCTTCGCCCAGTTCGGCTCTTCATTCAGTGCGTAGTACTTGCTCTTTAAGAAGTTCACCATGTTCTGTTATGGAAAAAAATTACACATGAGTACCTACAGCTTGCATTTCCGCCTCTAGGGTTGGATGGATTCCATCAGTGAAAATCCGTTTAACTGATCTAGTTTCGCACGTTTTACTTTAGTTAAATAAAAGTAAAGAAATATGAGAACTCAGCTGACTCAATGGATCCCTTTAGGTTTTCCTTGCGGTTAGTATGAATAGGCTTTATCTTCTTGTTGCGTTAACTAAATTAGATCAATTCACAGCTTCAGATCGTTATAGGCGTTATTCGATAACTTATTTGATTATAAATATTTGATATTAATTTCAAATTGAAACCTCTACGCATTCCTGAGAAAAGGCCTTGACCGAGATACAGACGGACGGACAACAAGGCGATCCTATAGGAGTTCCCCTCAAATAGTTAAAGATTTGTGTGTTCTTTAAAAAATTGCATCCAGATCCGTTCAGTAATTTTTAAGTGAAAGAATAACAAACATCTATACATAGTATGATACTATGATACTCTTTAGCCTAAGACTCTTTTAGTAGTGTTGTAAATTAAAATGATATATTATATAAAATTTAGTACTTAACCGTATTATCAGCAGATTTAAAAGTGATTTTCAAACAAGATTCCTTATATTGTATGTTCCAAATTACATAAACATGCCATGGTTTCCCAACCACCACCTGTTTTAAATAATAGGGCTCTCTAGTCACATTATAGCAAACAGGATTCTTGTTGTGTGCTTGTTTCAGTTCCCTTGTTTCCAAAAACCTTGTATTTACATCTAATATTAGACTACTAAGAAGGTAAAATCGTGTTATGTCTATAAGAAACATTGTTACACTACAGTTAGATCGAAATTCACGAATCTTATAAAGTCACAAAATCTACTTTGGATGTCAACACGGGTATTGGATATCTATTAAATATTTTGTAACCGATATTCGTAATCTTATTTCATCAAACAATCGTAATTACAAAACATAATTATTTGTATCTGACCGTGCCCCGGAGAGCACGTTTAGTCGTCAGTTTCAGATGTCATACGAACATGTCCTTTGCTCGATGTTGGACAGAATCACGATGGGTATTTCGGTCGAATTTCGATATTTTAAGTAAAGCGACTGCCATCGGACCTCCACAACCTATGGCGATATCGAATTTCTGTAGTTAGACTCGGTTTACCGACAATTCCAACTCCTCCTAACTACCCGTAACGAGTACCTACCACAGATCAAATGCCGGACAGATGTTCGTATGATAACCAGGACCGTTTTGTCGTGCTTTCGGAGGCATAAAGTGACCTCAATGTGTAAGAATGGTCACTCATCCAAATATCGATCAGGTTAGTATTGCTCCGGCTTTCTCTATGATTTTGTGGACCAAATTACTATTTTATTTCACGTTCGTCACACATTCTTAGTTACCCGTCATCTTAGCTCTAAAATTTGAAACTTTAAACATCGCTTGTTTTGTTAATGTTCAGCTATTTCTGAGGGAGACTGTACGTAATGAAGTTTGCAGCCTCCCAAAATCCCTGTAATGTAAGGGTGTACTGCTCAAGAATCTTATATGTTGATAGCCGGCGCAGGCGTATGCGCAATGTGCAGATTGTGCAGGCTGTGTGTGACTGGTGTAGCAACTGTGATCGGTATAAGTAACGCTCTTCAAAACCATCGAAAGGACGACGGCAATGAACCTGAATATACTTATTTTCGCCGCCACGAATTTGGTTGAGTTTATACACAGGTGTAGCTTTAGTAGCTATTGTAGGAAGGACAACAACTAAAGATAACAGTAAATAGTATGAAAAACAGTGAACATTTAACATTTTTTATTTATCAGGATCTTGCTCGTTAAAACACGCTGGGAAAGGATCTCCAAGAGTGAAGTTAGCTGCAAATGCATCAATTTCTGCCCGGTTAGGCCTGTTGTCTTTACGAAGAGACAGCGACGTGGTCCCGTAACTGCAGTCAGACATATGCAGATACTGTCCCTTATGTACTAGCTTAAGAGCCATTTTATGTAGTACTGGCGGTAACTTCTCTCTACCTGAAATGAAAATAAATAGATTGCATAAATTGATATTCGGAGGTTTCTCCAAAAGTTCAAAAACTGGTCCAACTACAGAACTTCAATATCGCCAAAGTGTTATAAAGGTCAGATAGTAATCGCTTCATTGAAAATATCGAAATAGTTAAATCAAAAAACGAACTCTGAGTTGGGTGAAGGCTCGGAGGATGATATAAGTTGATATTTTACAAGGTATGAAATCTTTCGATCCCCTGAAGTGTCTATCGTGGCTGCAAATAAACAGGCCGTTGACCTACGTACTTACCTACAGTTTCTTCAACATCAGGTACACCAACAAACCAGCCGGGAATCCCACTGCGATCCTTGAAAAGCAACATATCAGGAGATAGGCTCACTGACAGTGATAAAACTGGCTTGTCCAACGAGGATTCAGTTTTTAAGCTTTTTATATCTTTCTTCATACGGTTAACCACCTGCAAAGAATAAACGAACTAATTTTATTAAACTGAACGTAATAAATGCTCAGTGTGATTTTGATGGACCCAATCGTGATAAAGGAACCAATGTGGTATATAAGAAGATTATAGTAAGCTCAGACTAGAAAATTTTTAGTCTGAGGTAGTGAGCAAGATAAAGAAAGGGATGCATAGATAGTTCAGTCAGTAGAGAGGATGGACGAAAGAAGATTAATATTAATATGACATTTTTTCTCTAGAATTCTGTCTCAAGTAGCAAACAAAGTTAAACCACTTACAGATAAATTAGCGTACTTGAATGTCAATTGCATACAGAACTCGTCCAACTTCATATTCCAACTGAAATAAACTGTCCAAGGTTTCCCTATCACAGCATCGTCATCAAAAAATGGATCAATTGTGATGTTTTTACAAATTGCGTCAAAGGACTTACGTCTCGGCGGATTTTTTTCATAAATTGTTGTTGTAGCTGTGGTATTTGCTACAACAATTATAAAAAGCAGAATACGAATTGAATCTAAGACAGCCATGTCTGATACTATCAGTAACGAAGTCTAATTATGCGCATTATAAAGGTAAAAATTGTTATAAATCTAGGTGTTAGATGTCTAACTAAATATTATGAAACGGAAATTACTGTTATGAATTAGCATTCTATTACAAAAACCTTTGTTTGTTTACACAGTCATATTTGATAATACAAAGTCAAATTGAGTAACTACAACGAGGGTTATTTCGGTAATACCACACGGTCACAGAACGCTTAGCCCCAATGGCGATTCAGACAATTTCTCCTTTTAATTACCTAAATTGGTGATGTCCAGACATACAATAAATCTACACTGCTTAGTGTTCAGCCGCAGAAGATGGTTAAGTCAACCAAATCAACAGATTGCAATATACACCCTCTGGGTAACATAAGGTATAAATTTGCTAATGTACTAGTGAGGAATTGTATGAGCCAGGAAGTTTTCCCTCAGACACACCACGACTTTTACTCCGAGATGATATCCGTGCAGAAGAATGCTCGACGTAGAGCTTGTACCATCAACTAGTATCTTTACTGCGGATAAACCTTATGACACCAACAGCCATGGCATCAAGGATCGCTGGCAACAAAAGTTGGCATTAGGTACTCTGTACCTTGCTTAATCTTCGAAAGGCATGCAATTGTTGAATAGAAACTGCGAGATATGGCTGTTCAGAATTTCTCTTTGGAGATTAGGTACGTACTGTTAGTAATTATTAAACTTCTTTATCATTCTTAAATCCACAGGTTAATGAAACAAAATCAATAGAAATTTACAATTTAATCAAAATAAATCTAAAATTAATCTAATATAAATAAACATAGGCGTCATAGAAGATTTATGCGTCGTCACCAGCGTCGATTTTTTCTGCGACATTGTAATCACTGAGGCATGCAGGTTTACCAACGCCCATTTCCAAGGTATTTGCAACTCCTTGAATTTCCGCTCGGTATATGTCTGGCCCCCTCCGAGCTAACAATGTACTGACTCCCACATTGCAGTCAGACGTGACGAGATATTTGCCATCGTGAATTAGCTTCATATTAATTCTGATTAACGGCACCGCATTTTTGTTTGGGGATATATCTGAAATTAATGGTCACTAGTTACTCAAAACATTTATGTTGGCATTAGCGTCATCATCATCAGCTTGTACTTTGGAGGCTGGGGTCTGGTCTCCTTCAAAATTTGGTTAACATGGTTTTGTACACTGCCTGCCTTCTTAACCTCGGGTTGAAAACCTATGCTAGAGCCCCACCCATCAATCAGCATGTGCGCAGATTTGCAGACGAGGTCTACTTCGCAGCTTGCTGATGCACATAGGGGCATACACCCGTATTCCTGAAGGGGAGAATTTTTTGTTTCCTTGTGGGTTTATGAGCTCGTCTTTTCTATTCTATCGGTCTATTACTTAATCGCCGTAAAAATTAAAATAATATTCCTCTATACTGTTTATGGAACTAAAAGATCCTTCAACGAAAAACCAAGTGACTTGGAAAAATTACACGAACCCATTTGCTCACCCTTAAACCAATTCGTGAATTGCAAGAACTGCAAAACTCACTTCCATCTCTCACAACGTTTGGCACGCCGATGAAGCGACCAGCGGCTCCTTGGTCCACGAACAACAACATCTCGTGCTTGGCCTGCCCCAAAGACACGAGCAGAGTCGCTGCCTCCCAGAACGGCTGCACCTCTAAATAGTCAACCATATCGTTATAGACGCGATTCACTATCTGCGAAAAAAGGACTTAGTTATCGATTTTGTTTCGCATCGCTTAGTACAGTTTTGAAAAGAAAAACCAATGTAACGTTCAGAAGATATGGACATCATTTTGTTTTCAATTTGATCTAAATACTTCTAATTGGTGTTGGGAATCAGCATTGTTATAGTTACTGGCAAATCAGAAAATTCGTGCATGAGCGTTACCTGACCAAACTGATAAAAAGACTGATCAAATAATGGTAAAATAAAGTTTGCCGGTCACTATATCTTGTCTCTATAACAACCCACTTTTATCTATTACAACATCACCAACCACATTCGTAGCATTTTTGAACACCATATCCATGCACTTGTCTTCTAAATCCATATTCCAAGTATAGTATATTCTCCATGGTGCCCCAATAACCATATCAGGTTCAAAGTAAGGATTTATGGTCAATTTGCTGCAGTTTTCTTCAAAATTTATATAGTATTCGGATTTGCCGTTCAACCGGGATGCACAGTATGCACATTTCAAAACGAATGAGAGAAACAGAAGACGTATAGACTCACAAAATTCCATTCTGGTACTGTTTCTGTATGTGAACTGAGTTTCATTATAAAGGCATACAATAAGAATGTTATGATTAGTGAAGTCAGAATCCGTTTTTTTCTCAGGCGTCGAAACGTCAACAGATCTATCCGACTCGGTAAACGTTGTTATGGGAATCTGTTAGAAATCAGCACCTTTTGATATCTTCTGAAGAATTATCGATTGTGTTGAACAATGAGTGAAGGAAATTTACAACGTAAACAATTATTAGGATGCTTTCATTGGATTCCACTGCATTACCTTAATATGCATTCTTGATTGCGCTCAAATTTCAGTAAGTCAATACAACAAGCATTAATCAGAATCAGGTGAGATTGAATGATGATTTTGTTATCATAATGTGACGTGACAGACATACAGTCAAACGTAAATATTCAACAAATGATACGTTGCATAAGTGCTTGAATTGCCTGCGAGTAATGTTGGAATCTAGACACTCCTACAGCTACATAAATGTTTTATAAAGAGATGCAACGTGATTTAACTTCTAATCTAATACATAAGCAGTGTCAAATCAACTGAATTAACGGTATAAAAGAAAATTAAAAAAGGTCTTATAATTATATTATAATATTATAGTTCTATTCTAAATTTCCTAAAAAATTGTTGATTATTGTTCGAAATCGCCAAAATCGCGATAAATAAATTAGTTACCTAATCGTTTCGTTTAATTTTGAAATTGTTATCAAGTGAAACGAAACAAAAAAAAATTCAATTTCTTTATTTTTCAAAATAGTGCAACGTAATTACATCTTTTTGACGTCTGTGCTTCTATTGACAGTAGATATTCGAGGCATGAAAACACCCAGTACAAACCAATGCAAATAGAATCGAACCTGCGATTACAGTGTAGCAGTCGAATTCTTTAACGCCACGCCAGCCACAGAGGTCGTGTCGTTACCTTCGCCACTTTACTCATTTATTTTGTGTTAATATTCACGTGTGATTCTAAACCCCAAGCTTAATTAATGAACCATAAAACCCTCTTTATAAATACAGTTTTTTTATTTACACTCGCAATGAAATTCTGCAGTGAGGTCAGCTTGCGTGCTTTGTCGCTCATTTGTTCTGAAGAGGGCGTGCCTCCGACCACCGATGCGTATCTCGAAATAGGTGGAATTGGTAGGCGGAATACCATTATCAGACATCGTACGTCGTTACGTTCAATGACAGAATGCATGGCCTCCGTAATGACTGCGCCGCCCATACGTGATAGAAAAAGGTAAAAAGTTTTGATTAGGATTCCGTTTTTAATTTTTAGTCTGTGGTTATTAATGTGTTCTGCTTTTAAAGTCTAAAGAAAGGCGGTTTTGTGGACATCTTGTTAACATTTGCTTTTTTAAGTGTAAATTCATGAATAAAAATTGAATTAAATGCATGTACAAAAATAGCTTAACACATTTCAATTTTCATGTTAGGTACAATTTGATTATATTATTTTATGAAATGTTTTAGGGCTAAATTTCAATTTCACAAAAACATGCCATGTTAAATTTCAAAAACTATATAAATAGGGCCAACCCTAAACCAGCTGAAAGCGTTTCAATCTTGTGACGTCACTTTGCCGAGAATGGATATAAATTGACATCCTTCTAAACAGGAATGAATCAGGATGAAGTTTGCCTATTTGCTGTTTTCAGTCATTTTTCAGTAGTGAAATTAATAGTTCGCCTACTTCAACGCAAGTTCGAGTGCAAAAGGGGGCCTAGACAAAGCCATATTCTATGGGCTATAACGGTAGTAGAAAAGTCTAAAATATAAGCGAGTGACATTATTTGGCGACGTGTAACAAAAATCCCAATCATTTCGGACTTTCTGTATTCGCTTTATAGCGATTCCATTAGCATAATGTCACTTTGTCTACAAGTCCAGGGCATGTACTAATTAGTGAGCGCGGATGAGAACAAAATACCTAATGCATTGAATCGACATAGCTCGCAGAATAAGCAAGCTGAAGTGTCAATGGGCTAGTCACATCTGCCGAGGGACCGATGGCCGGTGGAGCAAACGAGTCCTAGAGTGGTGACCGCGAACTGGCAAACAGAAAGTAAGACGCCCCCAGCACGATGGACGGACGACCTGAAATAGATTCAAATGGGAAATCCGAACCAGGGGCTGCATTACACGCGGTCTAGTTTAATTTAAAATAATTTGTAAACATAAATCCATTCATAAAGTGGTTCTTCTTTCAGTAGCTCTATTTCAATTAATATTTTTTATTAGACAAACTGTGTTACCATATCAATTAACCTTTAAAAAGCCATCAAATAAATAGTTTGCAATTAACAAGTCTAGCTGTAATCACATAAATCTCATCGTAATTAGATTAACAATTTCGTTTATCTTATTGAATATTGATTTATTACTGATAACAAATTGGCTCCACTGAAAATGTAAATTAACTTCAACAATCAATAGACTATGATCCATCAGCCTAAGTTCATAGGTGACTCAAAAGGCATTATCCTCGCACCCCGGCTAACCCAAGCAAGCCCCGGCTTCGAAATGACCCCCAGAGGAAAACCTGCGTCAGAGCCACATCCGTCAATCAGTGTACGAATGTGGCTTGCAGATTGCTTAAGTTCAAATTATAGAACCCCATACACTCCCAAAACCACTATTACCAGCTTTAGAGTGATAGGAAAGAATAAAATGAATTTTTGGGACAGAAGAACAGAGTAACAAATTCCTTACTTGATCAACTCTGTCAGTAGGGACAAAAAAAGTTAGATACTAATCAAAGCCAAAAAGTAGTTCGGTCGCCAAATCCTATTCCCAATATACCCGAAGCAGGTCGAACCAAATAACTAGGTAGTTAAATAACGCGACCTGATATCACTTTCCTCACGACTTTTCCTTTCACTATTCCAAATAAGTTAGGAAAACATTTTCGCTTGTGTAGTTCCGTACCCTCCTATAATCCTGTACCTGCAGAGATATACCGTACTTACCCCGAGCGGCCACTATCATCCATACCTACCATTTCTTTCGCTACCCAAATATCATATCTCGTACTTATTAACAATTGAATCTGGAACTTATGCCTCTGAAAATAAGGTTTGATTTGGAATATAACAGCTCGGCCGTTATGCCGTTGATATATGATTGGCGCTCCCCCCACCAAACGCGCCTCTCGCCCTGCCTCATGCATTTAAATTGCTTCATTACAGAACTAGACGCCGGGGAGTAGGGTTGTCTGTCAAGAAAATTTTCGGTAAAATATATTTGTATATTTATGATTTAGGAAAAATAGTGAATACTAACACAATTCATGCATAAATATGAGAAAATAATAAAATTTATTGATCCGCATTACTAAAATAGGTTTTTATATTAAAATATATGGAACATTTATTGTCAAACTCACATCACAGAGTAACATTCTATGGAATTTAATGGAGGCTTGAAGACTGTACATTAGATAACTTAATGACGTCCATACAAAGACAGCATCACTCATTGTAAAGTAATAGAGTTGGTAGAGTTATATCTTTTATAGACGATTGGGTATGTCTACCCCTGATCCCAGTAATAGAATATCACATGACTAGATGGCATTCTATTAATTATTTATTTCGAGTTACAAAGACTCATTAAAATTTCATAAACTTGTTGTAAATATTCACTTTATTTATCATTTCCAAACATTACTGAACGTTCCTATACGGTTTCTATTGTCGTTATCGCTAATAGAATGTCTCTTTGTGTCTCTATTGACGAGTATTTTAGAGCCTGTTTCTTAGTTTCGTTTTTAAGTAACAGTATGATTTTCAGATGTTTCAGCAGCGCCATTCCTTTCTCTGTCTAGATTTTACATCTCTTTAGATGATTTGAATGTTGTCAGCGTCATCATGAACAAACCCATCACTGGTATTAGGATTAAAACCACCATGCACGCAAAAAAAATACCATTTTGTCATCATACCAAAACCATTTGTAAAAAACAAAAGCACACACAAAGAATCACTGAAAAACCTCGTTGTACCAACCCTAGTTGCTCTCAGGGAGGCGGCGGGCGTATCTCCACGCCGATCATTAGACCCCGGGACTGGCCAGACACAAAATTTTGCATGCTACTGATATACAAATGTCACCTAAGCAACTTCTGTGCTAGTTTGATAATGCTTTTTTTTTCAAACTGTATGGTTACCTATTTTCTAAAAGTTTTATAAAGTGACATTGTTTGTATAAATGAAAACTTCTGGAACGTAATGTGTTGAAGTTGAAACTTAGATGTGTAACATATCGTTGTTACGGTAACGGTCTAGCTGTTGCTAAAACTGAACGTTTCAGGGAAAAATCAAATCGAGAGCAAACAGGTATGAAAATACCCTTCACGGTGCACCCGTCAACAAAGGTATAGGTACAGAGAGTAGCTTGTGTTACCTTACACCAAAATTCTTCAGATAGATAAAATATCTAAGTTTTAATTTCATAACTTGAAAGTAATCAATTTATTTGATAAATTGAGAAACTGTATTCCAAATTTCAATCTATTTACCTATTTAAATTTAGATTTTTTTTATTACATTAATTAAGTATTAGACTCAAACTGATATGTAATTCACCGATTCAAATTAACTTACAAAATCGTATAGTCTGCCTAGTTAAAACCATGTCATATTATAAAAAATGATTATTATAGCTTTACACACAATTTTACCATAGAAGTTTCTACAATTAAAAATATAATTGGCAATTAACAAGTAGAGGATATTCAGTAAATTGAAAATTTAATAATTAATTATCAACATTTTCTCGTTAAATTTATTGGCAAAATGATGAAAGCTCGCATGGCTGTGAAAGCCTCGATTTCTGACACTTTGATGGCGGTCAGCCTGCCATAACCACATTTCCTAAATTAAATAAACCCAAAACTAATTAGTTTCCAATCGTTAAATCTATCAGAAACATTAAACAATATATAAATACAAGTTTAGTTACAAATTAATTTGTTGTTATACTATTATCTACATTTCTCAACATAATGTCATTTTTGTAAGTTACGGCTTTGTATGTATGGCAAGTACTGACATTTCCTGCACCGGGATCGGGAGTATGTCGTTAATCCAATAGAGTATTTTATTAATTTACTGAAAGTTTATGCACAAAACCATTTCTGAAAGAAATTTCCTCCATTAGACCAGCGAGAGGAGTTCGTGAGAAAAAAGAAAAGAAAAGCACATGAACAAAATAAGTCAATAAAATTTAATGTAAACATAAACTTTGCATCAGTTGTCTTAAGTAAAAATTAAAACAACCCGATTAACAACTAAATGGCCGACTTGATTATCAAATCACACAAGAAATACGTGACGACACTTTTCCTGATAAGAGCGGGCCCCGGCCTCCGAAGTCATAAGTGTCATAACCTCGCTTGCGATCGGACACACGGATTATGATGACTTTTCCTGAAAAAACTGAATGATTTGACTTCATACATGTAACAATGAATAGCTTTATTATCTCTATATTAAAACTACTATTCACATATAATATTATATTCGTCTTTAAACAGTATAATCTTTAGTTCTACATCAGCTTATTGATGTTCAGCTCGTAAATAATTAATAGGTAAGTACCAATCCTTGAAGTACATTCATTAGCCTGCTTGAGTAGTCTGCAGGAATACTCATTCATTCTTAGCAAATGGCCGTAATAAACTGTGTTGAAATATGCATCTAATAAATGTTCTGTGCCACCTTATTTTGAAGCCATATTACTTTTAATAGGTTCAGTTATTTGTAGCTCTAATCTAATGTGACGTGTCTTAGGTAATATATCTTTAAAATAACAAGGAAATAGTGAACAGAATCGAAGGCATGTTTGCCAAATATCGTGCAAGTAGAGTAAAAACTGAAAATCGGACTCCGAGCAAGACTAGATTCAAGTTCATGATCATTATCATCTTGGCGTTGGTCCCGGTCGCATCCAGAGCCCTTGCCTCAGAATCCGGGATCTAAATCTAAAAATATATTTATAAATGCTTCGATAACGCTACTTCTTATAATACTCACGTATTTTTTCTATGGTAGCCATAATATTATTTGAAATAATCCTGTCAATTCATCCATACATCCACGCCCAACCCGCCTATCTTTAAATGATCAAATTATTTCTAAACAACTATTTTTTTCAAACCAGCTGTATCCGAAATCGAAGCTCAACCAAACGTCAACAATTTGCCTATTTTACCGCCAATCTGTATAAAGTATTGCCATAGTGCAAAACTCTGGTATCAATAACGCTACTTATAAACCATCCAATCAAAAAAGGTGTCACATTACGATCCACTATTGTACACATCATAGCGTTGTTTACATACACAACAAGAGCTTGTCATAATCTGTTTTTCGATGTGTCCTTTTCTATTTTTCGCTCTGGCAACTTTTGCCGGTATGTTTTTTCTAGCGGCTTAACAAAGAAAGGCAAAGGTATTGATTTCGACGCCTCATTGTTGGTTTATCCACACATTGAATAGGTTTCACAGAAAGGGAAGGTAAGTTGTACTTGCGTTGATCTGCTGATAATTCGTTAGTTTGGTGGTCCTTTGACTGACAGTTGACAGTTTAAAAGGAGGCTGAAAATTCAATAAATTTTACTTTCTATGGAAACCCGGCTTTAAATGGTATTGTACTTCTCAAGCCTTTCTGTTTACTGCACGACACAGATCGCAAATGGTCAAAGAAACTATTTTTAATGTGGCAGGTAGATGTCTTATTATTAAAAACATGCCGTGTTATGCGTTAAGTATAGGTATACTACTACTAGATACTACTTATGCATAGATTTCAATTCTCGAAATCTCTAACAAGAATACACCCTACGTGCGGTGGTAGAGCGCTCTACAGCTATGTCAGAGGCTGGGGGTTCGATACTCGCTCAGGCTAAATATTTGTCATCATCATCTTGCCACCGAGACTTTCACCCAAGATGAAAAGTCGGGCCACACTACAGTAGGTACCTATATTTGAATCAGCGGGTTTGGGCGCTAAAGATGTTGGTGGAACCCCAAAAACATCTTGTATACATTTATGAATAGTTTTTTTAAATAATCCAATCATAGCTTACGGTACACAACGAGATGAGTTTGACTATAAAATTAATTTAGAATATTCCAAATCAAATATTGTAGGTTCGTTCCACATTCAAAATAATTTCACACCGTTTTGTAATCGAGGCCGTATCCCGTACACAAGTTGGATTTAAGTGCTAAAACGATGACAGATTCCTAAACGAAAAAGTAATCTCAAATTTTACACCTACCAACGGATCACTCGGGCAAAAACTATACAAAACAAACAATAAATTTATACAACAATTACATTACAAACGCAAAACCTCAAGCGTCAAATGCCGAACTTTGTAATACTAAAATAAACTTACAACACCTGTCATACATTATCTTGATTCTTAAAAACTACTAGTTAAGGCTCACAATTGTATAACTTTCATTCTTGAAACTGTAAGAGCAGGGTTGTCGAAAATGCCGAAAGCAGTGAAGCATGATCGCTTGTGCAGGACAAGGGGTTCGTCGGTTTATTTTTTCCTTAATCCTAACCGGGATTAGGTGAAAGCCCTTTTGATTGGCAGCCGCCGTCAGATGCAGAAGGCAGAGGTGTGTCGACGATCTCGAAGTTTTAGCAGACAGGAAAAAACATACGTTTTAAATATAATGCAGCATTGTGGGTGGGTGCGAATTTGGACGTCTTTGTTTCTGAACGTTTAAAAATTCAAAACTATAGAACAGAATAGAATAAATGGAATGGTCTGTTGGTTGTTCTTAAAAAAACAGGACATTATTGATGCTTTCTTTTTTTACCTTCGAAATTTAAAAACACTGATACAATGGGCGGTTTATCGCAAACCTGTACTGTCTCTCTGCGGCACTTCTATTCTAAATAAAATTTGTAAAGTAGCTGTGTCTGTCTGGCACGGCTGTCTGGCGATATTTAAAAAAAGACTTGAGTTATAAATGATTGTTGTCTGTTTGTTCAGGATAGACGCAAAAACTGCTAAACGAAAGGTCTTGATCAAAATTAAAATTAGCTGTACCTATATTTAATTGCAATTGGTTAAGCAATACCGGAGATATGACCAAAAACCGATAACCGACCTCCGTGCGGGTGGAACTGCTGTCATCAGCTAGTAATAAATTAAATTGATTACGAAGCGACAAGCTTATGCCTCTGAACTAAAGCACTATTCTAAAGCTAGAGGTAGTTAAAAACTGCCTTAAGTCAAGCGATGATCAAAGCTGAACCACAATGAGGCGTCTGCGTCGAATACTTAGCGGCGGTGCGCAGACGCAGCCGATGCGTGAGCGACATTCGTCACGGGCGCGGTTCTCACGAGCCACTGCGTTGTGCTCTGAGCTACTCGTGTTGCCGCTAGAGGATTAGCTACATATGTCTAAGGGTTGTCACACTTGAGTTTTATATCCGCAAGAGTTCTATTGATTAGTATATTTTAGATGTGAGTTACCTATCAGCTCATCATGGCGTTAGGATTATGATTGTTATGTTATTAAACGCAATATCTGTATTTAAACTATTTATTTAAGTTACATTAACAGTAAACCTCATTATCAACATACCGTTAGTTCCAGATGCATCTAACTCTGCTGCTATAGATCTCCTACTCTTTCTCTTGATTTAGCTTTTTTGAGAACGACTACCATATAACATCCTACCCCGGGTTAGAGAAAAGCATGCGCCTGAACCTTATCCGTCATTTAGTAAGTGCACCGGCTTGCAAGTGAGGTAGGCTTTGACCCTAAAAAACACCTATCAACATTATACCATATACAAGCTTATCTTTTGACATACATCACATCCTTCAAATTTCAGCAAATTCCGTTCAGCTGTTCTGGCGTTATTGATAAACATGTAATACCTATGTCATTCTAATCAAACCTTTTATTTAATTATCTTATTTCACAAGTCCTGCCGTGCCAGCCCTAAGTAAAGTGTCAGCGTCGCTTGACAGTGACAATTCATTCAGACTACCTGCGCGCGCGCCTAATCCAAGTGACATACGAGACGTGATACATAGAGTATAATATCTGTCTAAAAATGTTGCAATTTATACCTTCAATTATAATTCATCTCCGAGGTGGGTTCCCGTAAGGTAAAAGCCTACTTCACATAATATTGTGGAAATAATCTTAGTAGGTATTTAAATTTTCAGCTTGGATTTGACAATGATCCTTTTAGGATTGATATCTAATAAATATTGTCCTTTTCGTCCTATACATATAAACTATATTAGGACACCGATAAAATATCGCACCTTTTTCTAATAACTACATTCGATTTTAAAACATGCTAACCAAGTTATATTTAGCATATTATTTTATGCCCATGGATTGGATTTGTGCCCAAACAGCAAGACCATTTTGTGTGAATCACAAAGTTCTTTTCCTTGACACTAGTAAAGTTTTTCTTCTTTGTTTTGTTCGCCTTGATAGTACCTACTTACCTAAAAGTATGAATAGTCGCATCTGTGATACAACTAATCTATGTTATTAATACCGGGCTGACGATTTGAAGCATTTATAACCCTGTATTGATCAGTGAGTGGATTTATTAGTGCGATCCGAAGCTCGCTCAGATTGTCTCCTTGATGTTCTCACGGCGATAACATTTATTATTATTGACATTTTGACCGCTTTAGGACACTTAAGATATGCTTTATTACACTGCTTTAAAAATTCTTTAAGCTGCACTATGTTTCTCGTTTTTCTAGGCAAGACACCTAGGTATAAGTATCTACAGATAATGTTGAAAAGAAATCCCCTATCTAAATACAAGTATTCATCCAAATCGTTAGAGCAGTTGCTAAGATATTAGTGTCATCATTATCATCATCTGAGTGCCAATCTCAGTAGCATCTAAAACTTATAATTTGACGCCAGAGTCCGCTCTCCTATTCCTCTATAATTTGATTTACGGGACCTACCTCCTAAATCCGAATAAATAAAGAAGATATACCTACCTACAAAGTTTTTTTAATCATTACACCAATAATACCGCCAGGGTAGAATGAAAATTATTTGGTCAAACTTACATGCAAAAGTTAGTTTCTTTGTATGGGTACAATATTTAGAGCTTACTAAATACTCTTACTTGATCGTTGATCCTGGCGTGCAGGTGTTACAGTAAGTAGTGGGAATGCGGGTGAGTTTTGACCTGTAAATGTTCTTTTTCTCTAAAATATTTCTCATTGAAATAGATAGAATATATTACTATACGTGCGCTATAAGTTGAGACCTGACCGCTAGACGTCAACGGCGCGTGTTTGTACAGCGCACAAAAATTATAGTAAACAAGCTTCTGCCCGACGTTACTTACCAGTCTACCTATTTTTTTTGCGAACAGTACATTACGGGCGACTGAGGAGCAGTGCAGGGGGAAGTAGGCGGAGAGCCCAGGTCTCAACTTATAGCGCACGTGTTATACATCTTTTCAATTAGGTAGGTATGTAATTCGATTATGACAAACACCTTTCACTTCTTCTACATTCAGAATTATTTACATAAATGCGTCGCAGATTGCGGGTACTCTTGATCTGTCTGATCCGCCATAATGAACACCGGGTATATGAAATTTTATTGCCATGTCGACAATATAATCTTAATCAATTGATCGTTCAATATGACTGGGCTTAAGAAGTTACGCAGTACACTCACCAAATTGCCCGATATAAAATTTGAAAGTCTTGGCAATAAGCCTAATTGATGGCTGATCAAAATATTGAATGTTTCGCCGCGAAACGCATATCGGTACAACAGGAAAGTATTTTTGATAAAAGTTCGATATTCAAAAATTAAATTCTTGTCCCTATGCTGTAGGTCCATTTGGAGGTCCGCTTTCACTACTCCTTTTAATAATATTATAGTTTACTTAACTTTTACTGGAACTGGAACCTGAATAATCTAATTATACAAAAATCAACAACAGCTTAACATGATTGGTTAACAATAACAATAGAAGTCATTTCTAGAGCCAAATAATTCAACGGCAATTATTACTCTTCCTTCTAATCCTTCTAAAGATGACTTTAATAAACTCAGGAATAAACTACAAGAGTCAAATAGCACATACAAATATGAATGAAATTATGATACGCATAAACCGGAAACATCAACAATGGATGCATCACAGAAAATTAGTGTATGATCAACAAAGAGATTACAGAGATTCCCATACTCCCAATTCCAATGATTTTATCAACGTTTACCTCGCACTAGGTAGTCAAAACGCCGCTGTTTAAAAACGTTACCAGCAGTGGGCGAAAGGTGCCCCATGGTCTAATAAAACAAGATCTGGCATTCCGGGTGCGACACACATGCTTACATCACTATCTAATTGCCAATTTATTGCAACAAAACACGAATTTAGGAATACTTTCAGTCATCGGTCTTTTCAATAATATATAAACCATTTAAATTATCGTTTTGTTCGTCTAATTACACGAAAAATTTTAGATTTAAACTTATTTTAACGTAATTGTTAATTAAAACCTCGTTGTTTTATCGGATTCACATAGCTTAGGAATTAAGACTTACAAAACATCTATACACACGCAGAGGAGACTTCAAAGAGAAACATCCATTCAGTGTATAAAACGTTGTGTTCAACCCAACTAGTGCGTACACCAAAAAGATGCCAATCTCAACGGATGCATCGACTTACATGGTCCATCGTCACATAATCGCGGTTTTGTATTTAAATGTGCACGATTTGCATACAATGTACCTTACCTACTGCTACCAGATCGATCCCACAATGATGGGATGGGCGAGACAAACCACTTTAAAAACACCAAACAAAACATAACTTTGTATTCACAGTCATAAAACTCAATATCCAGTTGAAAATTATTGGCGGTTACGACATTTCAGTTTAAGTTTTTGAGACTTAGGGTGGACAAAAGTTTTCACACCATTGAAGACGTTGATTGTTCTCCTAAAGTCAATAAGACTGTGAAATGATCAAAAGATTTTCGTATGAAATATAATCCTAATATAAGAACTGTAGGTCTTAAAAAATGAATAAGATTAAGACGAAAATAACATAACATGTAGGTAATGTATGTTAACCCAAACAGTACAAAATTATCTTAAACGAACATATTATAAAAATACCACATGCAGAAAAAGGTAGGTACCTCGGTTAAATTTAAGACTAATAAGCATAAAGGAAAAAAACTAAATGGTCGCCTTTAGTATAATTATGATTAGATCTCAAATTGCCCTCCTAATCCATAATTCCAGAAATTGATATCGACGTAAAACACAAGGAAGACACGAGCCACAATTTGGAAAAAAAACAAACCCTGATATTATCGTAACTGCCTCAATTTAACCACAAAATGATGTCATACAAAAAATGCCAAGTTGAAACTATTAAGCTGGTAACACCGACCTCACACATTTTGGGATAGTTTTCTAAAAAGTCCACGGGGTTCCCTAAAAAATGAATTTGAATACAGTAGTCTGAATCCCAGGTGCATGTTGGACATTTTTTTTCCTACATGTCACAGATCTTTATCAGAAGGATGGATTTAACAACCTCGTAAGCGCGGTCGTGTCACTTTTTTTATTTTACTTTTTTATCTTAACGCGTCAAACCAGTCACATCGAATTAGATAAATCCTTTTAGCCCTGCATTGATTCTTGGGTGAGAACTTTTTTGGTTTTAAAAGAATTAAAGTTAGTTATTTTCAACTGACGTACCTACTTTAGGGGAGTTACTTTGTCATTTGTTTTTAAAATAATTTTCACTAGTAGGTATCGAAGCGCTCATTATTATTGAAAATCTATATTCTATCTGATATCATTCACTCGTTTCAATCGAATGAAAATAACTTTTAATAGCCTTTTGAGCTAAGAAAATTTTAATGAAGTTCCATTTTATCCATAATTCCATTTGAACTGTTCATTTATTGAAGAAACCTTGACGAGCTGACGATTTCACCCTAAGACATTATACTTAGGTATGTAGACAAGAATTTTGGCTTTCCAGTTCTGAATCAGTAAAAATATCTTTTTAAAATGTGTGATTCCAAAACTTATAAAACCAAATTTTCAGAATTTTGTTTTTTTAACGAATTAAAATTTATACATTCAGAAGTTTTAATAACCTCACGAAAACAAAAGTTTTATTTTGGCAGATCATACGGATAACCAAAGTATTTTCTCCGTTTTCAAAACTTTTGTTTTGTTTAAAAATCGAATTGAAGTCACGCGTTTTGAAAATGTGGCTTACTGATTTTGACCTAGTTCAGTTGGTCAAAATTATTAGTATTATAAATAGTATTATTAATAGTATTACCTCTAGTAAGGAACTAGTCACAAGTTCAAGCCCTATTGAATTTTCCTATTATATCAAAATGCTAAAATACACTTGCTCCCTGCTAAAAAAACATTAATCAATGTGTCTCAGAACTAAAGCCACGCTCTATCTGTTCACAATGGTACAGTCGAGCACATTTGTCATTGTAAACAACCAATTACAGTGTGACCGAACCCTAACAAGTGACAACATAAGCGTTTAAAACGAAGCCCTCTTGTCATAAATTGGATTTATTGTTTACTTTTTTAGTAATGCATACCGTATCATCTATTTACAAAAATCTTTGATCAAATTTAATTAAATAAATTATGCATTTTGTCCCATTTTACTGTACTTTAAAAAAAATGTCTGGTAACAACGTTCCTGGGTCTAGTTGACCCATTCGAGTCCTAATACTAACCTTCGGTTTTTAAGTCAGTTAAAATTAGAAAAGTTTTTACTTTTCTAATTTTAACTGACCTTCTAAAACCTTCGTAATCACCATTTAGGTACTTTTCTTAAAATAACAGAACTATAAAACATAAAAAAAAATATCCTGTAGGTATATAAAATATTACACATTCTGTAAAATATCACTCACGAGACCAGTAAAAACAAATGTTGCTATTCATTGTTCGATATCATCAATAATTCTGCGGCCCCTAATCTGGCGATCTAATCGTACATCATCGGCGACCCATCTGCGTGTTTAGTCGACACTGGTGAAGTCGCCAGTGTTCACCAACAGGCCAGTTGTCACCCCAGCATTCTGGAAACATACTGGCTGGAGTTGTGTACGAGAACGAAGCGTTTAAAAATTAACCGCTCACGAACTTGAGGTATTATTTTGTTTTCGAGCTATGTTTAAGCAATTTTAATACTTTTTGTATGTTTTTTCAGTATATTTTGTCCCCACTAATGAATTAAGAATTTGTAGTTACCTTACCTACTTAAATCCTTGTATTTTTCTTACTTTGCGCAATCGCATGACCTTGTCTTTATTGTAATTTTTATTATACTTCTAGAAGTATATAGGTATCCTGGCTCTTCATCTACAAAAGGTTCTAGAACCTTTTGTAGCTAGGAGCCAGGATACCTATCTACATTTTAGGCCTGTTAAAACGCCAACTACCTATAAGCGCAAGAGTAGTAGTAGTAGAGTGCGCTTTTTTAATCAGTGAAGTCGCAATTGTCTTTGCAATATAGAACAGGAAAAACATCTATAAACTTAAAAAATATAATTATTATGCTAACAGGAAATTCAAGATCTCTACCAGAAACGTACGGGCTGCGAGCCCGTGTGTTTCCAACACCAGTCTCGAGAGACGGGGAAAATTAAATGTCAATTTTAACACATCCCTGAACTCGTTAAACATCCATCAAGTTCTCAAATGGTGTTTAAATACATATGTGGCATAACTGCTTTTATTTTATTTTTGTTCACATTCTTTTTTTTATTATTTTAATAAGTATTGTAAAAATAGCAAAAACTACCTTTTTTTAATATAGGAAATTGCGTACCTACGCAAATTTTCACATTCTATGTTTTTGTGATAATGTTTTATCAATAGCCTGGTTAGTCCCATGTAGCTACTTATCTAGCCTATTAAAGTTTATACATACAATACATACAATGCTCACGCCTTTTTCCCTCCGGGGTAGGCAGAGACAACAGCCCGCCATCTGCTTCTGTCCTTACATGCTACACGCGCTTTCTCTACTGTCATTAAACCTTTCATGCAAGCTCGCCGCTTTCGACTGCTTTTATACTATCTATTAGTACTTATCTATGTGTTATCTTATCCCGTATATTTCCAAAGAATATTAAGGAGGTCTTCAATAGGTACAGAAGCCAAACAGTTTTTTTTGCCGCATAATATAAGGCAACCTTATTCCCGTCTACCAGTCACAACAACAGGCTAGTACAATTACGTATAATGCTAACCCCTCCCGAAAATCCAACCCAGGACCTCACATCAAAGTCGCAAACTTATACCACAGGACCAAAGAAGCAATCAGGAAAACAATGTCGTACTATAAAATGAAATAGAAAACCTACAACAGCTATAAAGCCATTATGTTTTATTCACAACTACCCTCATAAAAACTCGCAACTAAGAAATGAAAAATAAAAAGCGACTTACTATACCAACAGGGCGACAACCCTTCAACTTATAATGGACTAAAATACCAGTCCCATCAAAACTGTTGGTGTTAAAATACACCCCTATTATAAATGTGTGCGGCTTCTTAACCCTAACTAAATAGACAATTCGGAAGCCGAAATTGTATTCACAATAAAACCTTTTTTGCTGTCAATCGTAGTTTTGTATGCTTTGTATACAATTAAAAAAAGATCAATTCCTTTTGTGAAATGAAAACCAATTTAGTATAAGGAATTGTGTTGACAAACTTGGCGATGGCGTGAGTGGTTTCATAGTCTGTGTAATATGTAGTAGGTACATTTGTAATGCACTTGGGTACCTACTGATAAAATTTGTTGTAACTCGTACAATGATCTTAGAGGTGGATAATTAGATTAGATAGGATATGTTATCATAATGTAGATGTAATAAATAGTAAGTACTTAGATAATGTTAGTGTATTAACCTACCACCTAGTAACCTCATACGCACGAAATGCTTTGCGGATACATTCATCATGCGTACAGCTAAGGAGTGGAATTCCCTGCCCGAGTCTGTGTTTCCGGAAAGTATAACCTGGGAGTATTCAAGTCACGAGTGAATAGGATCCTAGGCAAACGTGATTCATCGTAGACCACATCGTCACTTACCATTAGGTGGGATTGAGGTCAAACGTAAGCCTATAATGAATAAAAAAAATCTTTTCATTAATCACAGAATACATTACTTAATTTTAATCAAAAGCCCTCAATTTGTTGATGAACATAATGCCAACGACTCTCAACGCCCATCAAATCTCCACTTCAGTAAACTGGCAACACAGTTGTAAGTACGCAAGATAATCCAAAACATATCGGTGACGCAACAGTTGTGACCACACACTTGGAGCCCCCGGGGTGCTCCACGACCCCTTACACGCCGTATGGTAAGGGATGAACTAAATTTGATTATGGCTATCTGTCGGCGATTAAAGTAGATTGTAATGTTTTGAACGGACAATTAATTTGTGGAGTACCAATTGGTGATCAATATCTCATGTTGCCTAGCGGAATGCTATCAAATTCTAATATTACGAGCAGTTTCTAGACACACCTATATGAAAAATAGGGCTGTGTGTATGTTTGTAACAATTTAGGAAGGATTTTGTACTTGGATAACAAAAAAATAATATTTAATCGCAATTCTACTAAGCGCTATATAGCCCAGAAGTGAGCGTTGCTTTCCTAGATTGTATTATGAGTTCTAGAATGCGGATAAGCATACTTTTATGCATTTATTTGTAAATATAAACCTATATTTCATTCATAGAAATACCCAGACCAATGCCATTCATTTTACAAATGTAGTAAACGGTAATCAAACCCGTGATGTCTTTCTGACTTAGAAGTCGAATACTTTACTGCCACGCGTCATAGTAGACGTCATAATATTTTTTAAATGAAAAAATAATTTAATTTTGAAAATCTAACGTGACTAACACATTACTAAGAAACCCTCCAATAAAACTTAATGCCTGTGTTCCTAACACAATCATAATAAATCCGTAGGAGAATTACTGTCGGCATTACACTAGATGGGATGGCCTACGACCCCTGGAATGTAGGTACATTCCAACGCCTTAACATCTAGGCTACCACCGTTTTAAATGGAGGAATGACATTATGGCAACCCGCGAAGTAGGTACAGTCAGCGGCAAAAGTCGCCCTAAATCTTTTTATTACTGGACGCTATGATCGAATAGTGTAGGTGCGTTTTGTAAGTAAGGTAGTCTATAGTTTATAGTTCATTTTTAGTGTTTTCAAATAGTTTTTATGAGTAAGCACAATTTAAATGCTTGTCAGCGGCTAGACCAAAAAAAAAAGAAAATATTTCGAAATTTAAAATACGAACGGAGAATACCCTCCTGATTCGCGAAAAGATAAACCAATAGAAGGGTGGTTATTGTTACAAAATCTGGCAGTATCGCGATAGCGCTCGCAGGGTGCAGTCCTGACGTGCATAGATAAGGCTTAATGCTGCACGTATCACAGCAAGGGTGCTTGTTGACTTTATGCGATACTAAATTTAGAAAAGAGGCATTTAAATTTGAATAATGGCTTCGTCACTTAATCTTTGGTTGATATTTTAGAGGTCCGTAATAAAATTTGCGAAACGAAACTTGTAGGTAAGTATGCGTTTTGATGTTGGTTTAAATGCATAGAAAGCTTTATTTATTTTCGATTTTCACAGACTACGGTTTTCGCGTCTTTTGATTACCTATATCTCCTGTTCTACTTAGGTAACCGATTGTGATCAAATGAACGGATTTTGAGGCCTTTGTAAGACTTTAAATCTACCGTATGTTGGATTGTAATTCGTTGAGTAGAACCGGAGACATTACAAAACGATGATTGACATCCGCGTGGGCGGAGCTACGAGCTTCAGCTACTTAGTACTCATAAAAATATCCTGTGTTAACTTATAGGATTTTTCGTGTAGAAATCCCCACAAATACCTACCACATGTTGTTAGGTTTTGAAATTGCACATTATATCAAAATGTGTCAAAATGTAAAATAAATATTTGTGTTGTATAAATATTAATATAAACATAAGAAAAATTATTACATTATTCTTATTTAGAATTAAAAGTTACGGAAAAAATATACGGAACACTCAATGAGCGTAACTATTGTTTTTACTTCCCTACCGTTGTAACGAGCGCCTAGTTCATTTGCATGCCAGTGTCTATGCGTCAATCACAGAAATAAATCGTCGATTGACTGATTGATGGCCGGCGATGATCGTTCATTCACTCATTCACTACCTGCATGACAGGTATACTCACTGTTTTTTATTGACCTTACTTGATGTAGGGACACGGAATCGCATAGAAAGTATCGATACTGTACTCATGAGTAGTATCGAAACAAAAATAATTAAAAATACTTCAAGGTATCGAGTATCGAGTAGCGAGTATTTTTTTCACACACAGGGTAGTTGACAAAGTTATTTTGTGCTGATTATAATATATTTCGAAGATTACCCATTTAAAACTCTCCATTTCTTATTGGATATGATACCTACCTGCCAAAAATACTCATTTGGTAAAAGTATCAAATGCAAAGTATTGAGTACAAAAGTATCGGTATCGAATAGAAATGTACTCGATACTACAAAGTATCGATACTTTTTCCATGTCCCCTAACTTGATGAAATGAAACAAGTTTTGAAACGTTCCGAAATAATTTCCCACTGTTCTATATGGTTCTAAATTTAAAAAATTAAGTTTTTACTCGAAATTGAAAAGAACTGTTACACTGATTGTTAAATATGGTTATTGAATTACATTTGTGATTTATATTAATTGTCTTGTGATTTAAAAGTCGTAAATTGGTGTTCTATAATTTTTAATTTATTATATTCGTAATAAAAGTTAACCAATTAATGAATATTCCCACACTCATATCAAGACTTAATAGCCTATTTTTTTGTTTAGAATGCTAATATGCTAATAAAATCTAACTATATGAGAAATAGCCAAATATAAATCAATTTATTTTCTTTTTCAAGTTTGATTTGGAGAAATTCGCTTTCGGGTCAGTATTTTAATATACTACTTTCAGTAAGACACAAGAAACTAACATGTCAATGTAAATTAATTGCAAGTGAATTTTGGTCTGTTTGAGCTACAAACCTATGACTGATCTATTGACGTTATGTATGTGAGACCTATCTAAGGCCTACGCCTTCCACAGTATGATGTCCTGTATTATTTCATGCTATAAGTATTCATTTTCGTGCGAAATTTCAGCCAGATCTGTTCAGTCATTAGTGCGTGATTGGATAACAGACATCCAAAATCCATCTTCGAAAAGTTTCACATTTTTAATTAGTAGAATTTTAATAATAGTAGAAGATACTAAAATGATATATACAAATAGAATTATTAAGTAAGGTGTCCTTGCAAGGTGTAAGTACATCACCGGTCCTAATTTGGCAGTTATTGTAACTTTTTACGACTGAAACTCTCAGATTTGGTTAGCAATATTTGCTTTAACAACCCAAAACTCATTAACACTAAAATACCTCATCACGTTCACAATATCATAGGTAATTTCGCCACTAACTGTGTTAAATCCAACTTGGGGATCGCCCCTACCCCATAAATCTATAGTGAACATTAAAACACCGCCCATTAGACGAAGGAATTGCCCCAAAATGCCTCAAACATGTGTCCGACTGCGACCTGTCATCGGGGTTGCCAACACAATAGCTCTGAATTATAATTTTTTTGTGTTTGCAACACGGCGACATACGCGCTCTGCGGGGTTCCGCCACGCCCTAGCTTGTAGCCGATTTGTAAACGTACTACAATTTCAAATTCATATAGAGAATAGTACAATGAGCTGTTGAGAACAATAGGTTGAGTTTAGCTGCCTCACAGAGGATAGCATAGATACCTATCACTCTAAAAGTGTAAACACCCTCAATTTATTGCATAAATAACGTGGATTTCTTATAAATAACGTGGATTTCTTCGTTTTTAATAGAATTTAGAATAGTAAGTATAATGAACTGTTGAGAACAATAGATTGAACCAGTTGAACTGTGGACATAGGTACCGAGGAATTTTCGGTGACAAAAACCAGTCAGCTCAACAGGATTGACTTCCAATAATCCAGCTGTTTGTTATTACAAATATTCGAAACTACGAAATTTTAGTAGAAAAAATATCAAAATAAACGCAACAGTAATGTCCTTTCTGCGGTCATAATCTATGACCATAACGAAAGCATAGAACGCGCACCGCACGAGACCCCATCTCGGCAGGGGTAGTGTTTTGTGCACTACATTACAATAATTAGCCTCTTCGCACTAATGGTAGGACAAACGGTAATCTGGCTTACCTAATGTACTTATTAATATTGTGGTACAAATCGTAGTCAATGAAAAGATTATGGGCAGTGACAATCTATACGTCTTCACAAATAAAAAATAAAATGTATGTTTGCTATATTAATATAACCGCTTTTTACTAAGATAATTTGGATGTAACATGATTCATTATACCAAAACAACATTTTTACGTTTTTTGTTTGTATGTCTGTGTGTTCCGGTTAATCTCTGAAATGGCTGTACCGATTTTGACGGGACTTTCGGTTTGAATTTTTCCGTTACTGTTTGTTATAGTTTAATCGTTTCTAGTTGCTGGGTATATGATCAGTTTTTGAAATAATAGCCATATTTTTTTAATTTTATTAATTTTCACTGTTCGCATGTAAGTTATTCGTCTTATAACCATTTGTTGGCATCTGAACTAAAATTTTGCATACACGTTTAGTTTGAATTTGAATAAAATCTTTTTATTAGTTTATAATTTAGTTCATTTATTGGTTCATGAGGAAAGGGAAAGGGATTTCCACTCCTAACATCGATTTTTATTCATCCATTTATCAAAATTGTACTAGAGTACTCTCAAAAATTGCTCTGCAACTCTACAGTGTAGTGTATACAACATTGCACAGTTAAGTGCTCACCTACTGTTGTAACGTAGCGAACAGCAGTTAACAGCTGGGCACTGCGCGTGCGCACCGAGTGGCGCGTGTTGCCAATATGCTGACGCTCCGGGCGGTGTCCTACAAATATTAAGGGTGTGTTAGTTAAAAAATTGTATAAAATATTGTAACAGATGGAAGGCTACCGGGTTGGTAGGTACGAAAGAGTGATCTGTGCAGTTGAGACCTGTCATTGGCAACATAGCGTCGCATCTAAGACCAGCATTTTGGAGCCTGGGATCTGCTCTCCTATCTTTCTCTTGATTTGGCTATTCATGATCTTAAAAATACCTAATTCATAATATTAATATTTTGGAGCATAGGTGTGTTAGACATAAAGGTCTTGTGTATCAGTTCTTTAGGTGAGTGACTGCGGTCTGACCTCCGAGAGAGGGAATCCTCCGCCAGAGCTTCGCCCTTCAATCAGCAGGTGCATCGCCTAGCAGGTTGGTTTGTACAGTGGATAAAGTAGGATTTAATAGTGATATTCACTGCTTTTTGGTCATCACTATACAAAGTTGCAGCACAGACAGGGATTGGTACCATGCTCTCTGTACCACGTATCATCATCTGTCCCAATCCAATTGTCGTCAATCGTATTTTTGACAGTTTTTTCCGTTTTATTAATTTCAGTAATATAAAAAGTAACAAACATTAGATTGGTTGGTAACGTCCTCTGTACCACATTTCGTCAACTGCCCTAAGCGCGAGCCTATTGTCGGCAATAGAATTTTTGGTGGTTTTCTCCTTTCTATTCTTATGTATTCTCTATTATTACAATAAGAATTTCTTTATAGAAATACCGAATAACACATTGACTTAAGGTAGTGGTCTGCACTACCTTAAGTCTAAAGTCAATGTGTTAGTCATTCACTACAAAGGTAGTCTAAAAATAAAATAGTAACATCAAAATTCTACCCCTTTTAAACCCCCAACGTAGATACTAACAGATTCGCTTGTTAATTTTTTTTTGGTACATCGCAGAGACAAAGGCCGCCCATTGGGACGCTCTCGACAAACGCGCAAAACGCTTAGCAAACTTTGCACAGTGGGCGCCTCTCGCTCCCGGCCAAAATATTGTTAAGTGTACTTCAACTGCGAGAATACTGTAGCCGATAATTTTTATAATGCTCTTCACTTGAGCTCCGTTTCGAGTTTTAAATGAAATGGAAAGTGGATTAGGGCTGAGGAGTGAGAACAGATGATGTAGAATTTCTTTTAAATTAAATTTGTGAAAATTTATATCGAAATTTGAATAGTATTTTTGCTAGATCGAAAAAAATTTTGAGTTCAATTCAATTTAGTCAAATTGTTAAAATTTCACCGGAAAATACCTAATCAATTACATTATATTTTATTATCAAATTTTTCCTTTTAATCTTTACAAATACACCTTTGACAAGATTGGTAAATTTAAAGTTCCAGTACAAGTGAGTATATTATTATTATCACTTCATTTACGAAAGAGAAAAGAAAACAGATATCTACATCCACATTTCGTCAGTTATATTTTTGGTCTCAATTAGAGCCGTTTATTTGAGCATTTTCAAACTAATGCTCCTAAGGGTGGGTTTATAATAACAGACGTTTCAAATACGAAACGAGATATTCTTCCACGAAAAGTAGCAAATAAATCGTTCAATAATTATGAAGTTATCATGAATAGATAAAAGCTTCTTGTAAAAGGTTAAACAGATTCAAATATTATGAGAAATAAATAATTCAATGGGTTCACTATCAGTACAGAGAAGAACGGGCCCCGTGCAAACAACAGTGTTCCCCACTCCAATCATACTTAGATTATCCTAATATCGTTTCGCCAAGTACTACCCACTTTGACAAGTACGAAACAATATATTACGTGGATGAGGCATTTGAAAAAAATTCTCAATTCTACAATTCAAAGTATATTTCTAGACAAGGCAGGCAAAAAAACTTAAGACTTGGGTCAAAACTTGATAAACATTTATTTTTTTCCTCTTCCATCCATCTGCAATCGGCTATTAGCCATAATCAGATATTTGCTATGGTTTTGTTAGCTGGATTGGGTGCAATTTCATTAAATTGCACCATAATACATTAGTAGAAACCAAAAGAATGCAAATAATGTGATAAAAATTTGAAAAAAAAATTCGAAACCCGCAAGTCTAGGTGGTCTAAATCAGTGGTACGGAAAGCTGTTTCTGGATGATTTAGACCTCCTAGATTTGCCTGTTTTTTCCAACGAGTAAAACGTACAAAATCATGCCTATTCTAAGATATCAAATTTTGACCAAAAATGTACCTATTTAAGTATTTTTGCCCGCCGTGTCTAGATTTATTCACTGTGTTTTAAACACTTTTTTAGCCTCACTTCAAGAAAACTTTTAGGTTGACGGCAATATCATCATAATTATTGTGGAAGGTAACGAGAATATCACACATTGAAATAAAACTATTTTTAAAGGGTTCAAAAAATAAAATGCCATTAATTGTTCACTGGTGAAATCCAATGTTAGAGAGACTAGACATCAAATTCATAGTTAATAATTATTGCAAATTACTTTAAAATTGCTGATTTAGATTGCACCAACGAATGATGTTTTACTTAAATTTCGAAAATAACATAATTATCTTTATTACTTATTACAGTTGTTCGTATTAAATTGATTGCAAAATATATCTTTTTATATATCCCATACCTAGATACCTAGATTAGCCTTTCACCTCATCTGCTAGTTTAATGATAAAGTGAACAGCGGCAGACATTCATTGGTGCACATCAAATTTTGATGATGTACACTTCCACTTATAAAACCTATGGAATGAACCCGCTGAAGGAGACTGTCATAAAAATGGTGGTATCTTACTATGTGTGAGTGAATTTTGGGTTACAACGTGTTACCCAAATTTTATTGAAATGTGATTCCTGGATTTTTTCTTGCTATCATTACGGTTTTTGCACCATTTTACGACACAAGACATGCTATATTTTTATTTATTTTTTCACCACGTAAACTAATTGAATCGAATGACGTTCGCCGCGTTGTGGCTGACTAGTGTGTGAACGTGTGCGTGCCAACTTGTACGTATGGGTATGGTTAGTGGGTCGACTCTAGTGTTGTCAGTTGGATTGTTCAACGCATTTCGTCCATATATTTTATACGTTCATGGATGTACATCAATAATATTTATATTTATGGCCGATTCTTATCGTTAAATTGATTTTAACAATCCAATTAGTAAGACTATAGTACCAAACCAGTTAGAGCCGTAATCAAGAAATCATTATTTTAATTTCTGTTAATCAATTTAATGACGCTCTATTAAATACAGTTTGCTCACAAAGATATAGTTTTAATTTGATGTGGATACGTTTAGTTACTCGTGTGAAATTACCAGCTAACTAATTATGAGATAATGATTCGGTTAATTATGATATTAATGATAATTTCGAAATTCATTTTATTTATTTATTGTATTATTGTTTATATAAATTAACAGCTAATTCAGTGAAGTATTAATAATTGAAAATAAAATTGTATAGATAGAAGGTAAATGTAAAGAAGAGAAGACTTCTCTTTTTAGGTTTCGGGGTCAGACAACTATCGCTCCCGTAAATGTCGATATACCTGAGCCAAATCAATTATGGATAAAGTTGTAGCAGATTGAATCGGGTTCCCTTTTTCGTCACCATGCTGTGACTTGAAACTTCACTTTCTTGATAAGTTTTCATAATACCTACTTACTCATGCCTAGCATAAAAATGCTAGGCAGAGGTGTGTCGACAACCACATTTTTACTAATGTTTTCAGCCCCATCATATCTATTAGTTGTAATAACCTATTTCTATAATCAATCTACATTCTATTGCCTGTTATGGGTATCGAACCGGGAATCTCTCTTACACCCCCTACAACTAATTGTGCTTCAACTATCAGTAATAATTTTTCGACGTTTTTTATGTCGAAACATTCTAGACATCTTGTCTCCTTTTATTCCTAGCTGAATGTGTCTATGGCGTCACTGATCACCCCATGAATACGTGATCAGGTGGTAGCAGCCCTCGACCGGAGCGCGGGAAATACCTCATTTATATGCAAGGGTCAAACTGTTATAATATTTGGCAAATCGTCAAACCCCGTCAGAGATGTTTGCGCTATTTTTTGAAAAATTCGTTATCTATAATATGTACATATAGTACCTAATTGTAATGTGTTTATTAATAGATAGGTATGATCAGATCACGCCTGTATATCTTTGACAATGGGACGTAGGAAGTGACGGATTAGGACCCACATTTCGCCAATGAAATTTTCGGCCACATGAAATGTAGAGCGAGTAGGTAGGTACTGGCCTCTTTTGAAGACTAGCAGATATCTACCTCACGCTTGCCATAGCAAGGAATAGGGTGGCCCTTGAAGCAAAAGACGTCGATAAGAGTTTTCTGTTAGGATAAAATAACTACTAAAACAAATTAATAGAAGAATCAATCTTAATTAAGTGGGCGAAATTGTTGCTTAACTACTTTAAATAAATGGGTCCCGTACGTAGTTCCGAATGACGTTGCAGCGATAGGTCATTGTGGCGAAAAACTTTTAGCGTGGCACGCTGGAGCGAAAATATGATATGACTGCTATGACAAGTACCTAATTTAGAAGTTTTGAGTTTGGAAAGGATGTAGGAACTAGATTAATGAGTTAAAACTTTCGTGACCTCATATATTATGCGTCATTTGAATGTGCGTTTTTTTGGTGAGAATCGCTTCTCGCTACTCGCTCTCTGCATATAATATTATACTTGTCTTCAGGTTTATTTCTTAATATAATAACTTCCTATCCCCTGTAGATAAAATGGTACAATCCAATATCTGTGTCAAGAGGTAGATAGGTACATAGTAATTTTTTTAAATAGAGGTGGCAATGAATCGTTTAAGTAGATATAGAATTTTGACACCTGTGGTCATAGAGATCTATGACAACAACAAAAAAGTGCTCAAATTGGTAGTAGTACATAAGTGGGCTTTCGCGATACCGTTTTTCAACTCTTAATCATAGAACTAAGCTTACAGATCCAATATAAGGGGAACAAAATACGTTTAATCCAAAAATCACATATAAATTCGTTAACCAAAATATATACCACTTATTTTACCAACAATCGAACCCCATGAATCGCGAACAAAGCTAATAATTAGATCCCACCGTTTTTGCCGGATTTTACCTAAAACTGTATTTGATACAAAAGAAACCCAATATTGACGTCAAAAAATCACTGTAATTTCGCACTTCACCCCGCCCCATACCAGAAAACTTAATCAGGACTAAGGGAGTTACATTTCTGTTTCCGATACGAAATACTATAGCGTTTGAACACAGATTATCCAATCAGTTAAGATAAAGGACACGCTTTTTACTCTGCGATCATTTTACTTGGATTGAAGCGCCAAAATTTGACAGTTGCATTTTGACACTTCGGTATGAACCATAGAGTTGCGTTTATTTTTGCAAGTCAAAAAAGGAAAATCGTTTTTAAAACTGCCTATTCACGACATGTCGTATGCAGGAGAGACGCGCGTGGCGGTCACGTGGGCGAGATTAGGCGGTGCATTCACGTCGGGCACACAAAGCATGGGGTCGCGGGCGAGACGTCAATTGTGTGCGGATTGGGGGAGGAAATTTGCTAAGTTCGGTAGATTTAAATTATAAATTCGAAATACAACACTATTTGCATATCCCACGGGTGTACAATTTGTTTTTTACGATTAAAATGACACCTATTTATGTCACATCAATGATTTTGAATAAATTTTAATATGTAGGTAAGTATAGTTATACTAGTCCGGAATTGTACTGAGTTGTAAAAAGACCAAGCAAAGTGGAGAAACAAAAACCGGCTACTTTGGGTTCTGAGGTGAAGGTCCAGTAGGATTCATTTATTAATAGCTATACCCGCTTCCTATGGTAGGTAACGTATTCCAGGTATAAAAAAACTTGTGTTATTCCAGACTATAATCAGATTCTATCCCTTTACCAAATTTCACCCTGGTCCATTCACCCGTTAGAGTCTGATAGAATATGATGGAAACATCTTCACAAACCTTCGCATCTATAATATTAGTAGGATAAGATAAGCTCTGGACTGCTGGTCTACCATTGGTTACTCATTCACTCATCAAATTTCACTGCTTCAATAAAAACTTGAAAGCATAGACAAACAGTAACTACCAACTTAAAAACAAGGAATAGTAAACACGGCGACACCAGTGTGTAAACACTTGTGCCATCGTTGGGTAGGGGTGGCGGGTAGTGGGTACGGGTACGACAAATAAATCAACGCTAGATCGCGCCTCGGGACCAAGTCTCGCGGGACCTGGAACGGAACAAGAATGTACAAGATATTGGATGCGGTATACGTATTAAACCATGACAATTTTGTCTCCATCAAAAAGCTAAATTCTAGTAGTGGAGAACAGAAGCCTTTTGTGGGTACTAGCGCTGATGCCTGTGGCTTCGCCCGTGTGGTTTAGTTTCCCTTTCCTTTTCCCGATAGGTAGTTTTTCTCAAAATCAAATTAATAAATACAAGAAATAGACTTTAATAGACACAGTTTACTACTTACTACTGCCCGCGCACGTAATACTGGATCCCGTGACCGCAACTCACAGAAACCTATCCCTATGTGTTTTTTTAGACTATAACGTCCCGCTGTATGAAGTTTCATTTAAATCCGTTCTCTACGCGTTTGCGTGAAAGAGTAACAAACATCTATCTATACTTAGGTACAAACTTTCAGGTCTATAATCGTAGGTTAAATTCTTTTTACCGTATCTATTTATCACAGCTGCGTGTATACGTTCGACAACGAATGCCTCGTCCTCAGGGACAGAGGACGCATATTGCACTCATTTCATTATGTACATACGATTACGGCGATATAGGGTACAGGGACCGCCAGCATGAGCTCATCGCCCACAAATCAGTGGAGATTTGAAGGTTTCCACTTACCATTTGTAACACAAATGTAATAATGGCGAAAGATTTTTAAAAAATCGCCGCCATAAATATTACTGTTATAAAATGTAGACGTGTAAAAAATCAAGTTAAGAGGAGTCTACGACATTCTACACTACGCTATCTAGACCCAAAATGAGCATAGTTTAACTAGCTTATGTTATGGATTCTAGAATGCGGATAAACACGTACATACATATTATAAACAAAAACACCCAGACCAATGCAAATAGATATATTCATGCATACAAATATTTGCGCTTAGCAGATGAATGCACTGACACTACCTACGCTGAAAACTACTTTGAAAAAAAAACAGTTCAATTAAACTGGGTGGAAAAATTCTCCTACTCTTCCATTCCATTATTCGGTACCTATATTTTGACTTCTACAGAAGCCACTGTCATCGGAACGCCCACCTGATAGAACAACCTGCACCAGAGCCTCGTCCAACCTTCAGCAGGTGTACGGGTTTGCTGATGAGGTTGGTTGGGACCCTCAAACATCTTGGTGAGGTCCCATACACCTATCACTTCACAGAAAGACAGAAATCACTACACAATTTACAATGTTTAACGTCCACAATTAATAACTACAACAACCCCTTTTTAAACTAAATAAATCGTTCCTTATTAAAAGTGTTCGTTGCGCCCAAGGGATGACACTTCGGCTTGTTAATCATAACTAGTTTAGTTCCTGAGGGGCCGGGGGTAGTTGCCCCACCGATGACATGAACCTTTAGCGACACAACTTTGTAGTCAGATGTTGTGACAGTTCGTATTACGGAGCAAATTGCTTTATAGGTGGTGAATCCTTGTCTGCTATAGAGAAGTCATTTGAATTTTGTTATGGACAGTTGGATGGAATATTTGTTTGTAATGTATTAGTAAAATTTGGGTTTAATAATCGGTTTTGGTATCTAGTGTTAGGTACACTAAGAGAGAAGTTTTAGGAAGACCAGAAAAAAAATGTTTTTTAACGAAGTCAGACTGTATACCTAGCAGGGGTCGGCAAACTGCCGGCCAAGCCGGAAGATTTTCTTCTCCTATTATTCAATTTTGATGTAAACATGTTTCAGACAAGTATGAAATGTACTAAGTAGTTGATGAAATGTGCTATGAATTTACATAATGATCTAAAAAATATTATCGTTCAAGATTTAGACAGTGACGCCGACCTCTGCTGTATAATTATCATTATAATAATTATTTTTACCATTTTACTACACAAGACGTGATGTATTTTTTTTTCGCTACTTGTAACTGAATCGATTGATGTTTGCCGTATAATTATAGTGGCTGACTCGTGTGTAAGTGTGTGCGTGCCGACTTGTACGTATAAGTGGGCCGACTTTACCATTAGTTGCATTCTTCAATGCCTTCTGTACATAGGTTTTGAACGTATCATGTTCTTAAAGTTATTTTTAGATTTAAAGTTGAGTAAAAATTCCATCCTATCCATAGAACTCTTAATAATAAGACATAAGTAGGTATTCTTAAAAGTTCTATGATCCTATCCTATCTTCTAAACTTGAAATTTTATAAATCTCACCTAAGTACCTTGAACTGAAGACATTATCGCCTATCGGTGACACTCACTTCTTAGAATTCAGACGGTACTGGTATTTTATTGCCGTTGTTCGTCTATCCCACATTTCTACGAAACTACATGAACGCTTTATACCTTTACTGTCAATGCCTATCGGCCCCTTAAGTTTACCTTATGTGTTTTTCGCTATTCACGACGAATACCTCACATTCCGTCGATATGTCATAATAATCACCAACTCTTTAGTGTAGCTTTGTGCCTGCAAACAGTAATATTTTCTTGATTTTATGTACAAAATGGCTACAAATTTTTTATTGAAGGCATCGTTCTGAAGGTCTATCCACACACATCAGGACCGTAGACGGGACTTGACCGGGCCGTGGCCGGTCCGGACACGGACGTTTGTGATCGGGTTCATTCGTTCATATAAAATGTACTAAGTACACACCAATATTATTTTGAGTCCCTGACGGGGGACGGTCCGTCTATGTCCCGGGCACGGCCCTGATGTGTGTAGATAAACCTTTACGATGTAGACTTTGAAAAGAACTGAAACTTTTTACACGTGTAGACAACTGCACACATTCCAGGTTCGCGAGTATTTTATGTTGCATTTCTATGATCGTGGAATGCGAAAAAATTTGCCATGTCTTTATGAACCCAAGAAATATTTTCAACCGAACACATTCCTTTCTTACAGAATATTAATGCTAAAATATGCTGATTGAATTTTATTTATTCAAGTGTCTCATATTTTCTATCAAAAAAAAAACGTTTAGCAAACCATTCCGGTTTCTTTCAGCTTCAGTTATTCAGCACGTCTGCGAGGTACCATGTCTGTGCTTATACCTACTCTGTATATTTTTTTTGCATTTTGTGCTTATTATATTTCGTAGGTTAGAGTTCTGAATAAAATATTTTCTTTTTGTTTTTTTTAGCTTACCATCAGACAAGATAACAACATGTCTAATATAAAAAAGCCACCAAATTTCTCACCTCAAAATCTCCTCTAATAACCCAGTGAAATGAATAAGCTACTTACCAAGCTCGCCTATAAGTGGAGTAGCATCATCAATAGCTCACAAGGCCCGCTGTTAATAAAAGTTGATCGCCAGTGAATGGAAATGAAATATGATAAAGCTCGTGGTTCGTAGCTGGTATGGAGTGGGGTAGGTGAGCTGTAATCGGCACATGTGTCGCGAGTCGCGTGTACGCACGCCAAGATGGATGTAGCGACAAAATTACAACATATTACAATACAAACGCGTAGAGAGGGTGCGTAGAAATGAGGCTAGCAAGAAAACTGCCTCTATGAAACTGAAATATTTGCAAACTTTTTTTTTTTTTATATATTACCTACGTGTGTAGAATATTACATAATACCTTTTTTTTATACCACTTAGGTGGCAGACAAGCACACGGCCCACCTGATGGGAAGCGGTCACCGTGGCCTATTATGGACGTGCGCAACAACAACGCAATACCTATCAATTATCAGTAATTGACTTAGTACTAGCACCTAGAAGCTGGTACACCTACTGATCGACGAGTTTTTAGTACAGGCATTCCTCTTGAGGTTGGGAGGTCAGACAGCACTGCCGTGTCAGGCCAATATACTGTAACTTAAGATACATGAGTTACGCGTAACAGGTGTAATTCGTATTATTTTAACGTCCTTTATACATAGAGCTCACAATTTTTTAAATATCTCCTACCAATTAGTAGTATGACACTACCATATAACTCACGTAACCATGATTTTACCCCATCCGGTAACGGTAAATTGCTGTATCTTAAGATACAGTGATATGCGTGATAAGTTACAAACACTTAAGCGAAATTATAACTCCGGTATCTATTAAATACATGACATAGCCGTGACAGGATCGTTCAAGTGCAAGTCTTTCTCCTTTCCCGGTCGCCGGTTGCGTGGTCCTAGTAATTTATATAGGACACGTCAAAATGACCTCACCTAGCCTGATGGTAAGCTAAAGGTAAATTCTCAGGACCGGAGTAACCACTACCAACACCAGTAGTGCTACAGTGGCGGCCCTCAGCTTGACGGCCTCATCAAATGCTTTTTCACGCCCCGCTTAAAGGCCCCGGGACTATAGGAGGAAGGAAACACATGCGCTGGCAAAGAATTTCAAGTCTTTATGGTGCGACAAAGAAAAGAGGCACCGACAGCAAACAGCTTGATTCTTGATGAAATTGAGTGCACTGTGTGAGAGTGACTCAGCCTGGCACGTGTAGTTCTGTGTAGGAAAGGAGAGGGTGGGATTAATTGGAAGAGTTCATCAGAACACTTGCCATGGTAGAGGCGGTAAAAAACTGCCAAAGAAGCAATGTATCCTACGTAGGGTGTTGGTGACTTCAGGACTCTCAATAATACGAACTACACGTCGCTGCAACCTGTCGAGAGCATCTCGTAAGTACTGTGCAGAGCCATCTCAAAGATGAGAATAGTATTCCACACCGGAACGAATTTGTGCCTTGTACCGAAGACTCCACTGCTACCGGCGTGAAAAACCGCTTCATCGTGTTCACGACTCCCGAGTTTACGCGAGGCCGTTTTAATGATGCTCTCGATGCAGTTTTTGTTGTTCAGCTTGCAGCAAACATCAATGCCGAGTATATCGGGACTATCCTCCGCCACTGCAGTCTCGTCGTCGCGCCTGCGCCAATGGGTGTCCCGAAGAGTAGGGAGGAGAAAAAAGGAGATACCTTTGCTGTAAACGCACAAGCCTGCGTCTTCTTGGCATTGAAGTCGAATAGGTTCTCAGAACACCATTGGGAAATTTGATTCAGGACCCGGTCAAGCTCAGTGACAAGAAGCTGTCTTTTATCCTCGATGTCAGCCTGTCTGACCGCAGAGTGACCGAGATATCGTCCATGAAAGGTAGTTCCATCTGCATAGCAATGGATGCTGACTGCTGACAGCATGTCATTAATATGCACAAGAAATAGAGTGGGCGACAAGACGAATCCCTGTGATAGCCAGCATTAACTTGCAAGAGCGCCAACGCTTGTCCGTCGCAAGCACTGAATGCGACGCTCCTGCAGGTAGCTATCAATCCAGCTGCACAATCGAGGAGGCAGACCAAAGGCAGGTAGCTTGGAAAGAAGCGACCTGTGCCAGACTCTATCGAAAGCCTTGATGTCAAGGCAGACTCGCTAGTGACTCGCCATACTTGTCCATAGCGTCATCCCAAAGATGGATAACGTACGCTAGAAGATCACCCGTTGACCGTTTCGGTCTGAAACCATACTGCCGATCATTAATTTTATTAAGGAGTGATCCTCTAGGTGCCGCATGAGCTGTGCGTTGATGATATGCTCAAAAACCTTGCAATGAGGTGACTGCTATGGGCCGATAATTATCCGGGTCAGACCGGTCCCCTTTCTTGGGGATGGGCTGTACACTCGCCTCTTTCCAACATGGACATTTTTGAGAAATTAAAGAATCTTTATTTTTACCTGACTGCGCCAGCGAGGGTTTCGTGCGTATGTATGTATGTAGGTATGTATGTAGGTATGTATGTATGTAAGTATATATGTAAGTATATATGTATCTAGTTTTCTTTGTTCCTCCTAAAGGCCTCTCAGCTGGACTGATTTCGATAAATGAAAGGTATGCATCTCCTAAGTGTAATAGAGTACATGTAATGTGAACAAAAACCATAATTTTGATTTGTGGTGCTAAAATGTTGTCAAAAAAAATTGTACTCACACTTTTTCGAGTGGGGTATTTCAAAAATATAATGGTTATAATGTCCTATATACAAAGTATAAAATACAATAAATTATTATTTTTTTATTTTTTAATCATAAATTTTTTGGTTCTACTTTTAAAATGCCTTTAATTTCCAGTTTTTTTTTTTGGTAATTATGAAGACTGATTTTATTTTAATAAAGCTTTAACATTACATTTAACTGAAGAATTTTACTGTTTGACAGTACACTTGTAGTCAGACCAATTTAAGGTAACTTATAAATAACTGAGTTTAGCATAACTCCCCCAAAAGGATTTATCACAGCTAACTCGTATATCTTAACATACGGGGCGTCGCGTGATAGGTAATGTATGGTAGGCTTGTCATGCCTATCTCTGTTATTGAGTTTATTACAATAAATATAGCTATTATTAAAAAAATTCCTTCATCCCGATATTAATTACATTAAAATATGTTACATTATTAAAAAATCTCATAGTTAGTTCCATTAAATTTCTTTAAAAACGCAAATATGTGATAAAATCTTTAGGATGCGATTACTCAAAACTATGTTTTTTGAGATAACGTAGATAGGCCTGACACGGCAGAGCAGTCGCTTTCATAAAAGCCTTATAAGCTAAATCCAAGTAACCCAGAGTTCTGAGGTGAAAGCCTCGGATGAAACCGTAGCGGTAAAGCGTTTGACAGCTGCATTAGAGGTCACAGGTTCAATTCACGCTCAGTGTGAATATTGTGATCAGTGTAAATATTGTATTAATTACCCAGTTGAGTCCGAAATTTACAGGAACCCGAAAACCGGGTACCCTGTTTGTTGACTTTTACGAGAGTAACTAAGGACGGTGACTTATGAAGCCATAATTATAATAATCTATGCATTTAGATTTAATTGTTACTGTATAAAAGTCACAAATTATAAAGTTCAATCTTTCACCTCATCACTTTTTATTATCCGTAATCTTACAAAATATAACTCAATAATTACGTACATCTTTAAAACAACGCACAGTCATTAAACGAACATCCCTCTGATCGGGTGTTGGTAGCTCAGAGGCGGGTATTCCCTGAAGTTATTATGGCCCACTGAACCGGGTAACGAACACCCCTCCCCCTTCACCACCTTCCCCGTAGGCCCAGTGTAAATAATACATTTCACCCCTTATCATAAGTGTGCCACCATGGTAAATATGGTGTGGAAAGATTCATTTTTGGACGCTATCTCGATTTGTTTTAAATTTTAATATTACAGAGTTTGCATAGATTAAAACATATTCAATCAATATTACACATAATATTATATGCTCAGCAGTCAGAAAGAGGAAAGTAATGAGTTACGGATTCGAAGCAAATCAAATCAATCTTTATTTTCTTAGAATTTGTAAATTGGTTTAATTATGTATGTAGGTACAGCCTATTCTGCCGTGTGGCGTGGAAAACATTTTAATTGGTTAGCAAACAAAATGTAGCAAAATTATACATACAATGTTCAGTCGCAATAAAATATTAGGTAGGTACCTAATAAAAAATTACATGTAATTAATTTACAAATTCAGAATTTCGAGATGAATAAAATTCTTTGCTTGTAGCATAGCATATGGGTGATCTACCAAGATCGAACACACACACGCACGCACACAAACCGACTTTTCGAGTCCTTCTTAGCTACGAAGTAAGTACTTATTATTTATTATGTCTTAGCTAACAACAGAAATCATTTTATAACACGTTAACACTGATTTTATGGCTGTCGGTGTTAACACCTGCTCCGTACACGTTATACGTAGGTACAATTCATCATGTTGCCACGTTACTAATCATAGTTATTTATTCAGAATACCGCCGGGTTGTGTACGAACCACAGGTTTCGCCGAACGAGGCAGCTAGTGCGTGGCTGACAGCGGACGACGTCGCGTGCACGCCAGTCAGTGTAACCCGGGCCTTAGGTAGCGATAGCAACGACATAGGTTACGCTACAATAAGTTTGTAACGTAATTTTTAAAGTTACAATTCCTATAAATCCCTTGTAATCAGTAGGAGTGTATAGGGCACTACCTACACTCTTGAGACTCAAGCGAATCCCACCTGGAAGTCGGCGTATCTGCTAAGCTAAACCACGGTCGAGGCTCTCGCACGCTTTCCTCTGTGATTTGGAAGGTCTGACGGACCGACATACTAATCAAAAAACTTTTTAGTATTATGTACAAAGGCATCAAAAACAGAATTTTTGCCGAAAATTTGATGATTTCCCCTCACTTTTCCCAAGGTCCCAGCATCTGATCCTGATAACCTGGATATGGGACCACCTCAGAAGTAGCCTCTTTCGAACAAAAAAAAAATTCATCAATTCGCGCTGCTATCGCGTAACATAATATATACAAAGAAATAAAAATAGCGCACGAATTAAGAACCTCCTCCTTTTTTGAATTCGGTTAAAACAATAAACGGACCTAGCTAATGGACTAACGTCCAAAGTTCAAACTTTGGGCACATCTGGAAAATCGCTATGCGGATGATAATGATGATTGTATTTGAATTGTAATCCAGAACGTGAATCGTTAGAAATGCAGCCTTATACCTACTTAGTTAGGTTAGTTTAGGTATAACTCCAAACAATGAATATATTTCGCACATTTTAGTAGGCAACTATAGTAACTAATGCCCACGGAACTCTGACCCCATGCAGTCTGAGAACTCAATTGACCAAACTACACCTTAACTCCAAAATGAAACTAGAGTTTTATATAAATTACTCTTTATGGTCGCGTCGAGATTTACTTCTTTGGCATTATTTTACCGCCTCTACCATGGCGAGTGTTCCGATGTGCTCTATCAACTAGTCCCACCCTCTCCTTTCCTATGAACAACAGATGCAAGGCTGAGATATCACCCTCATATGGTGCAATTCCTCCTCTGTCTCTTTTCTTTGCCACACCATCAAATTCTGGAATTCTTTACCAGCTTCCGTGTTTCCTTCCTCCTACAATGCCGGGTCCTGAAAAAGCGGGCCGTGAAAAAGCATTTGATGAGGCCGTCAAGCTTAGGGCCACCATTATAGCACTATCGGTGTTTGTAATGGTGACTCCTATTCCAGAAATTTTACCTTTAGCTTACCATCAGGCGAGGTGAAATCATATTGATGTAACCGGTGTAAATAAATGGTGATTCAGCAGTGAGCCGCCTCATCCAGAGTGTTTAGTTATGGTTATCGGTAAAAGGGTGTGATGCATTGGCATATCCGACTAGATAAAACCCTAATTAAAATAAAGATTTAAAAAATTATTGTTTGATCAACAATTTTGCTGACGGTACCGTGCTTACCTTCACGACAGAACACAAGGCAGCTGCCAGACACACGTCAGTCGTCAGCGACGCGCGAATCAGTGGTTAGCATCGCGTGTACAGCCACGATCGATAGTCCCCCGCACGTACCTACTACTGTATCTTAGCCAGGTTTGATATGACTATTAAAGGTTTTTGTTAACCAGGTCAATGTGTGACTGGTAATTAGGAATCTAGACATAGTTTTCAGTTATATAAACACTTCATATCCTTTTTAATAACCGACTAGCTGTTACCCGCGAGAAAATTGGTTCCCGTTCTCGCTTCTCATGGGAACTTGTTATAGGGATAGAAATAGCATAATGTGTTAATCCAGACCATAATTTATACCTGTACCAAATTTCAGTCAGATCCGATCACCCGTTAGAGCGTGATTGAATAACGAATATCGAAACATCTTTCACAGATTTTCTTTTAATAAGATGGAAATAGCCTTCCGTAAACGCCTAGATAAACCATGTTAAGGAAAGGAGGAGTACGGTAGCGGTCCCCGGACACCTACCAAGTAAGTACAAGCTTTGGATGCAACTGGTGCTCGGGTGCTGGTGTATTCTATATTAACCACCGAGTTAAAAGGTGTACGTCTAATGTAATGCATGTATTTATAATAGCAACCCATTTATGTCCAACTGCTGGGCACGGGTCTCCTCTAACGAGAGAGCTGAGAGGGTTTAGGCCTTAATCCCACACACGCTGGCCTAATGCGGGGTTGGTGATATACTAAACTACTATAGATATACTAAATTATAAACGCGAAAGTGGGTAACTCTGTCTGTATGTCTGTCTAACGCTAGCGAAATTCGCTAGCGGTTCAGTGGTTTTCAAATCAAATCATCATGCTCATATCATTCATCATTCTCTGAACCTTTTCCCAACTCAGTTGGGGTCGGCTTTCCAGTCTCACTGTGATGCGGCTGAACTTCAATATTTTCCGTGGAGCGACTGCCATCTGACCTCCACAACCAATGGTCCAATGACCAATGGCGATATCGAAGTTCCAAGTTAGACTGGTTAGACTTTTGTGGGCTCCAACTACCCGTAACGACTGCCATAGATGTTTGTATGGCAACCGGGACCGACGGCTTAACGTGCTCTCCGAGGCACTAATAAACCTGCGATAAATACACACATAACTTTGAAAAGCATCGAAAAGTCATTGGTGTGTGCCATGGTGAACCTGGGATCGAACCCGAGACCTCGTCTCAGCAGTCCATTACCCAAACCACTAGGCTACCGCGGCTTTTCATACATAAATATTTGCACTGAGCGAGAATCGAATCCACGATCTACAACTTTACTGAAATATTCTTATATCCATTGTACTCTCTTCTCTCTTGTGCGAGAGACCTGACAGATGGCGAGACGATTTAGATACACCCTAACAACAATTGGCCGCAATAGAAAGTGAATTACATACTTGTTTGGTTTTACGACTGCGCCTGCGACGGGGGACGCGACCTTTGCTACAATTAGCATTTTTATTATAGAGACGCATGATTGGAAAATGATGGTAATTATGTTATTTTGGCATTATGTTGGTGACGGTTTGTGTCGAAAATGCTACAGTTAGATAATAATGTATTCTACTACTAGCCGTTGCACTCAGCTTCGCCCGCAAGGATAATAGGTAAGCTATCACGCGTTAAATTTCAAAAGCGTTTTAAAGCATAAATCAAGTGCTTACATTAAAACGAATTTTCATGGCGATATCTTCAAAAATGACGAATTATTATCATACAAAGGCCCCTTCCCTATTAAACTTTTAAACTTTTTTCGCGACAATAAGCAACCCATGTCCTTTTCCAAACTCTATGCTAAATTTTATCAAAATTGGTGCAGTCGTTTAGGTGTGAAAAGTAACAGACAGACAAACAGACGCTGTTAGTTACTTACGCATTTATTATCCATACTAATATTATAAATGCGAAAGTAACTCTGTCTGTCTGTTCGCTTTCACGCCTGAACCGCTGAAACGATTTTGATAAAATTTGGTATAGGGGTAGATTAGATCGAGACATAGGCTATGTTTGGTCGCGATAACCAACATCCACATGGGCGAAGCCGCGGGCAAAAGCTAGTATCTAGTAGATAAATGGAAGTATGGATCACAAAGAATCGATCCACCAAACTACCTATATAATATAATAATTAGGTAGGTAAGTAGGTAGCGACGTAAATAGCTGTTACGATTTGAATTTCTCTCCAAGTCTATACTCATTTTCCGAGCTGAAAGCATCGCGCCAACAAATTAGATTTTACAAAAATTGACCCAGATTTCTCAAAACGTTTTTCCTGTGTCAGCTTATCTGCCCTCGAGCTGAGTTTGCACTTCAGCGTAGGTTCATTTGGAATTGAAGTCACAACCTCTCACCTAAAAAATCACAAAAACGCGCGCTATACGTATTTGACAAATCCCCGCGGGGCGGCCGCGCACTTCCATCCTCTATAAACCTCTCTCCTTCGCTCACGAATGTTCCGTATGTTGCATTTCAGTCGCACCTAGTGATTGCTTTCCGTCCTTTCTTGTAGACGCGCCTCCCGCACCTACCCACGTTTATTTTTCATTTCTTAGGGAGCGAAGAAAATAATTTTCTCTGAGCTTTGAACCCGTGGCGAGGGAAAAATGGGAAATTTGGAAAATGTAATTGGATTCTGGACTAATCTCAACGCCTCTCGTATTTTACAAGAGGGGAGTGCGTGTTGAGACAGAAATTGTAGATAGCTACCTATCTACTGTCTTATGTAGGTAGGTATTTAATTACGAAAATAGGTAGGTGTAGATACTTCCTTTTTTTCGTTCTGAAAACGCTTCGAATGCCCGCCCACCGACCAGTGAGAGTTGTCATGCGGGACCCGAACCGACTAAAACCACACGTTGTCTTCAGATGAGGCATTCCCGTCGCACCTCGGCTGACCCAGGTCCATCTCCGGTTTCGAGATGGCCCCTTTAATATTGGAAACCACGGTGTCGCCGCGTTGCTCCGGGAAAAAAAGGCAGAAGAAATGAGTTGAACTCGCAAAAATTAAAATCAAAAAGTTTAACGTTGTGATACAATTACCATGCTAAATTTTCCTGTAAAAGATCGGCAAATGTGGGACGGGATTTCTACCTGTGACCGGTCCCTTCCAGGTGGAATACTCTGACCAACTGAGTTACCTAACAGGACACAGACGTCACCCCAAAACGTATAATGTATTTCTAATATTTAGTCACGGGAAGAGACTAGTCACAGGTTCAAGCCCCGTCCTAGATGTTCAATTTTTCCCCATACAAGTCTAAAAGTACCTACATCAAAAAGTGCCCATGGACTTCGTTAGTACAAAGACGATATTATGATAGTTGTCATATCGTCTTTGGTTAGTATTTGAACCAGTGTCAGTAAACCAAGAACATTAGAAATTTCCTTGCAGTAAACTCACTATTTTTATGTCCAGTCCACAGAATAAATAAATATAATACAGAGATATTGTAATTAAAAATATCCTGGACACGTGACGGTGCAAGGATTAATCACGCCCACACTTCTTTATTTTCCATCTATCGGTTAACAGCAAAACTAGTTGTCTCATTCTATGCTATGTTGCTTTGTAGTGTAACTATCTCACACTAGATGTCACTAAAAGTAACAGGGCCGTACTCTGGGATAGTGTCGCCATCTAGCATCAATTAGAAGTGTGTATTTGTAGGCAGCCTATTTTAATGCAGGACCAAGGGGAAAGTATGGGAAAGTATCTTTTGATCTGTGTTCAGCCCCCGTAGACAAATGGCAAACGTCTAAATCGCAAACGATCGCTTAGAAAACGATAGATTAGGTCGACTAATCACATCCCAGCTCGTCGCCGGTGTACGAGTCACGAGCAGTGCCCGTAGCCAAGTGGCAAAATTATTCTATTCGATCGAATCGTATCGAATAGAAACGTTTAGGTCGACCAATCACACTCCAGCCCCCGTAGACAAGTGTCATAGCGTAAATCGCTATCGTTTCGAATAGATTAGGTCAACCAATCACATCCAAGCTCGTCGCCGGCGTACGATGCGCGCGCCGCGGCGAAATCACGAGCTGGAGTGTGATTGGTCGACCTAAACGTTTCTATTCGATACGATTCGATCGAATAGAATAATTTTGCCACTTGGCTACGGGCCCTGCTCGTGAATTCGCCGCGGCGCGCGCATCGTACGCCGGCGACGAGCTTGGATGTGATTGGTTGACCTAATCTATTCGAAACGATAGCGATTTACGCTATGACACTTGTCTACGGGGGCTGGAGTGTGATTGGTCGACCTAATCTATTCTATTCGATACGATTCGATAGCGATTTAGACTTTTACCACTTGGCTACGGGCACAGGACCTAGTTTGTAAACAGTGTAGATACAAAGGAAACCTCTTTATTTGATGGTTTGGTTACCTAATCTGATGGTAAGCTATCCTACCATACCTTTGCTTGACGGCTTCGACATTTTTTTTTCCACGCCCAGTCTAACGAAACCATGAAGATGTAAAACCACGTGGGTAGTGTCAGTTCCTTATCGCTTGAAAAAGAAACAAAGTACTGAATCATTCAGTTTATATGCCGGTTACCTACTAGCGGGGTTGGTAGGGACAAGTGGAACAGCCCGGTATTATATGCACAAGGGTGATCTCTTAGAGTATGTTTAAAAATTAACATTAAAAAAACAATAGTAAAGAAAACAACTAAAATACTTCATTGTAAATATTTATTTCCAATATTACTTTATGCTTATGGTAACCAATGATACAATGTTACTTCTCGTGAACTTTAAATGTCGCATAATATCGCTATACATAAACCTAGCCATTGGCCTGTAATATCACCGTAACTGCCAACGACGCCCACATGCGAGACATATAAAAATGCTATCTTCTATCGATCAACTCTCGCATAAAGGTAGCTTACAAAACTAAATAATATCTATCTTAATCTATTTGAAAATCACTCATCAATTTTGTTTTTTTTTTCTTCTAAACCTGATATTCAATTGATGAACATTGAAGTCACAAGTATAATTTTATAAACACTTTTTATCTAAAGCTACATGTCTATAACAGAGGCACACACTGCTTAGAAACTAGCTCGACAACGTAGAGCTTACGATATCAGGTAAAAACATTACTTGATAACCAACTTACTCTACAATTTACAGTCTGTGTATATGCATGCACTTGTCAAACTCCACAGTGCCAGACGTGTAGACATGCATTATTATAATAAGTAAAACATAACTATACCTAAACTTGACTAAATCATTAACACACAATTTGATATTAATTTTAAAATTATTTCTATATTCTGTAATACGCCTTGGTTTTAGTATCGCTGTATAAAGTTTGACAAGTGGATGCATTTATATATAATAATTATTCTTTACAGTTTAAGGTCATTATTTCTCCTAAACTAACACTATAGGCGGCCCCCCGACCTCGCTTACTGTGACCAGAGTCGGTTACTTACACACTAATATAATGACAAACTGTTCTATATATACATGCTCTGGAAGTAATACTCCATATTATAATGTAAAATAATATTTCGAATTTTATAATAAATCAGTATTGTCTTTCTATTTAAGATGTGGTAAATAAAAAAATGGAGCTTTCTTTGGACTGATTGAGATATCTGTGCATTGAAGTATCCATCAAGGGTCGGTTGCGACTCGCAGATTCAAATTAATAGGAAAATATCATTAATAAATATAATTTGTATAATGAGTGATTAGCGAGAGATATAGACTATGTGATGTATAGGGTAATTATTTTAAGCAAGATTTCTCGTGCCTAAATATACATCTCTCTCATACACGCCACTATAGTTAAATCACACGGTCCACAATCAAATGTAATACTTGCCACAAAAGTCGACCACTGTCACAGAAATTACGGCTTAAACTAAGGGACTAGAACCTAAACAATACAACCTAAGCAATTTTGAATTGTCATGAACTAAAACTTAGCTTTCTTTCAAGAAATTACTGTATGAATAAATAAAATTAAAATGCTATTTACAAGAGAATGATTGCTGGAACATATTTATATATTTATACATATCTTGTTAGACTTGTACTATCACACACAACTTACATGATAGACATTCAATATGCTTTACCGAATGCCTATACAGTAATAACCGAATTACGAAAAAATATACTAATCTTTGTTACGAGTTGTGAATGATAATACGAATCGTTTTTTGCAATATCAACAATACTTTGAGAAATTTCAGTCAATTTTTAAAATGGGAGCCTCTTATGGTCCAAACGGTATTCAACTAATACAGAAACATAAACTAACGATAAAATATAATACCGATGCAACAGCATGCAATAAAATTAATATATAACATATAACTACAATATATTTATTTGATTGTGCAGTATTAAATGTGCTTATTCATATAGAAATTATATGTTGGCACGAGTCATGAGTGTTATAAAAAAACTAAACAATGATTTTATATTTAATAATATTTTTATCTACTGTAATGATTTCTTTGTAAGTTTCTTTCTAATATTTTTTAATAATATTTTTTCCTAATACAGAAATCGTATCACTTCAATAATAGTACCAAAGTAGGCATCAAGTCTTTGCAAAAATATCTACATTTAGAAGAAACTGTGTGTTGATTGCATAATCTGATATGTTGTACTAAGATAATATGCTGACCGGGAGATGACATGTGACTTGAATTACGAATTAAGCAGAAAAACATACATACGTACGTAAGGACAAATGCCAATTAGAATTAAGTACTTAACAAGCTGTATTATACAAGACTTCGTGCAGTGGTTATTATTTTTATTACTAACTGTCGAAGATTTAGAACTAGACTAGAATGTGCTTGAAAACTTAAAATCAACATTCCAAATGCACATAAAATGTTCTGTTATTTCTTAGGAAATAGCAAATTATCTTAAAGTTTATTTTAAATGAGTTCATGATAAATGTTAGCACTTTATGTATGACAGTAAGCATTCAATTTTTGGGATAGTGCCCAATATGTATCAAATAATTGGCTAGTTGGCTTATGGTCATTCTACAATGGTCTAAAATTGATCATATAATCTTGATGGTATAAAACAATGGTATACCATTTTCCATAAACACATCTAAAAAAGATACGAACCAACGTGGTCGCACACTGCGTAGGCCAAAACAAAAACCAGGTGACATTCCAGTAGCTTATTAACATTGCTAGTGTTTGCTTTGGCCACTTCTTAGTACTACTAATATTTCAGATAGCCTTTGAATTGGATAAGAAGTCATGGACGTATAAAACATAGACGGAACGTGTTGTTGACACAACTGACGACACAGTTGGCCCACTTGCTTATACATACAAGTCGGCACGCACACAATCACACAATAGTCAGTCATTACGCGGGAAACGATCGAACGGCATTCGATTCGGTCAATTTAAATAGCAAAATTAAAAATACAACTTGTCTTGTGTAGTGAATTGGTGTAAAAACCGAAATGACAGCAAGAAAAAATATCCAGGTATCACATTTCTATCGAATTTTTGGTTAACATATAGAAAACCAAAATTCACTCACGCGTGGTTAGCCGCCGCCATTTTGGTGATAGTCTCATCATCTCCAGCGCGTTCGGTCCATATGTATTATACGTTCATGCAAGAAGTGCGCAATCACCGTTAACGTAGTGTTAGTATGCGACCAACACACTGTCACTCAATACACATCTAGTTCACCGCGGGAGAGTCCTCGGTCGCGGGCGGTGAGGCAGGCTGCGACTCGCGGCCTGTCTCGGATCAGGTCTTCCTCAACTCCACAAGCTTGACATCCTTCACATGCAAATTATGCTTCGATTTGGCGGCGAATTTTATGACCGCTTGTGTTGACACCAAAGGCACGTGTCGAAGATCGAGCCTAAAGAACAAACGTAAAATTTTAAATTTCATTTTTATTTGTTATAAAAATTTAACATCATCATCTGATCACCAAACCCGGTTTCATCCATAGATTGCACTTTGGAGCCCGGAGTCTGCTCTTCCATATAGAGAAAACACAGAGAGGGTAACTGTGTACTTTAATTCTGAATTTGGCCTGACGTCATCATAATATATTGAATGCTGTCGGCGTTAATTCTGCGCACAGCTCTTTTATCATCAATTTCTCTAAATATATTGATGCCACTTGATGTTAAATGGTGACTTTGTGCCTGAATCCGTTATTAGACAATTATACTAGGTACTAACATCGACATAGGACGAAAACATTCCGCTATTGACTGGTAGATGGAAAATAAAGAAGTGGTCCGGATCCAACCAATCTTAACACTCTGACGAAGTATCACACTTTCTTTCAAAGGGAAATCTAATAACAACACCTCTCTGTATTAGCTGTTTAGGCACTTTGGTGGGAGTGTTTGTGTAGCGGTATTAGTAAGTTACCTGACGAGGTTGGGGCAGCGCGCCAGGTGGTCGAGCGCTGCCTCGGTGAGCGAGCGGCAGCCGGCCAGCGACAGGCGCTGCAGGCCGTGGTGCGCCAGCTGCGCCGCCCCCGCGTCAGTCAGCCGCGCGCATGATGACGCGTCTAGTTCCACCAGCTTCGGCAACGCCTGTACACACGTAACTTATGTTATACACAAGAATAATAGAGCAAGAAATACTAACTACGCATCAAAGGCGAGAATGAAACGTGCTTGATGGCTTTCTGTAGCAGCAGAGCAGGGTTGACTACCGGGTTAATCCGCCGAGGCGGTGACTGACCCGGACCAGACCCTTGGTAAGTGTTCTTTTATTCATGAAGCCCATACCAACCTATAGTTGGTGAATGTACAGATTGAAAGACGAGATTCTAGGACAGGTTCCTCTCGGAGTTACTGGGAGAGATGGGAGACCATCCGTAAAAGGTGAGGTAAACCAATCAGGGAAGGAACTCAAGCTCCATAGTGCGAGTTTCAGATTAATTGGGACTAACTTTACACTGATAATTAGTAAGAATGTCTCCTGCCAGGTGTAGTAGCATCATACCTGCACAACGTAGCGCATAGCGACGTCAGTTATATCTGTTCCAGGCAGTCGCAGCGTGTGCAGCGCGGCCAGGCGGCTTGGTTCAGCGCCCGTGACATTCCCACCGCCAGGACGTGACGACTCCGGCGGGGCCAGTACACCGCGGAGCTTAGCGTCGTCCAGCGCTCGAGCGAACGACAGGTCAAGCGCATGCAGCGGTGGACACGCCACTGAACGTAGCGCTAGAGCCGCTTCCGCTGGAGATCCCGCTAGCGATAGCGAGCGGAGTGTCGGTAGTCGCGCCAGCAGCCTAAGCGATAACACATAAAATTTGAATTGAATTTGTTGTTCAAGTTATACTATAACTTCTTGTTTTTAACGTGAATACGTGTTTGAATTTAATTTTATAGTGGGAGGTAAACCAGAAAACTTGATTTCAATCAACATTTAATTACATTACTTAATAGCTAAAGGATCAAAGAATTCTTTATACTGAGTGAAGACGAGGAAGATATATAGCCATGTTCAGGACACAGACATATTCTGATTCATAATTTGGTCTCAGCGCAAAAATTAGGCTAAGAAAAATAATGTAGATAAGAGTTTAGAATTCCTACATATCAAAATGATAATATATATTACAATCATAAAACTAATTCCTTGATATATACTTCGAGACAAAAATCTTGACCAAACATCAAAAAGTTCACGCATGTGCATTAGCCAGTCAATAAAAGGACTTATCAACCAATGACGCCGTGATTCATTTTATGTATATTTAATCAACACAAATTTATCAAAGAAACCTACAAATTCGTAACCGCATTTAGAATACATTGTCAAGAATTTTATTTGTATCTATAATTTTGAGGGGATTAGTTGATAATCTTGCCGCAAGTGGTTATCTAGTGTGTAAGTAAGGGGGTATGTTACCAGACGAGCTGCCTGCGGGCGAGGTGGCACCACTCCAGGCCGAGCGAGAGCGGCTGGCGGCGCGCGATACCGGCCAGTTGCGCTGCCGACACTCGCACCTGCACGAACGACATACTGCGCCACAGCACCGGGTCCATCTGCACAACACATCACCATGTTAAATAGGAAAACTTAACACTTAAAACGGGACAGGACACTTGACCTTGTGATCAGCTACCTCTTCTTACTTCTTGACCAATGAAATCGCAGAAAAAAGTTGTTACGTGACCAAAAATTATCTCCTAAACCTCACCTCACTACTTTGTCTATGGATGCCATGGTGAGGCCGCAAAGGCCCCACTCAGTAAAGCCATGTTTACGTGTAATTAAAATTTCATTAAAAAAGATAAAAATCTTTGGAATTCACTATGATATAAAAAAATCTTGATAATTTTATTGTGATAATGAGAAAAAAATACTATTTAGGTGGCAAAAAAGCACACGGATCACCTGGTGGGAATCGGTTTGCGCGGCCTATGGACGTGTGTACCACCAGGGGCGTCACACTCGCGCTGCCGACTTTCCATCCGACCGAACCTTCTAATCCCCTTCTTTAAGAACCCCATATTGTAGTCGCTTGTGAAAACCACAAAAATGGTTTGATGTATACTCACGGAGTACTCGGCCCAGGCCTTGCAGACGAGCGCGCAGGTGGCGAGCTCGTGCGGCGACAGCTTGGCGAACACGGCCAGCATGCACGCGCGGTCCATCCACGCCGCGCCCGCCGCGTTGTAGCCCGCCAGAGGCGCCGCCGGCCGCACCGGGTACATCGGCTTCTTCATTATCTGAGCACACACGTTTATTAATTAACAATAACATACACGCTTTATGTAGTAAGTGCATTATGTAATTTCAGTCGGTCTGAGTCCAACAGAACCGTCAAAAAAAGGATGAAAGCTGCTGAAACTGGAAGCTATTGAACACCTATTTTTTTATCATGCAGAAATCCCTACGTATACCCCCCGTGGAGAAGCGGAGGTGTTGTGTCGTTGTCGAACTGACTAAAACCGCACCGTATCTCGTCACATCGGCCTGTGTCGCTGGGAATCTATTGAACAGCCCTTACCTTGGCCGAGTGATGCGTGAGCTGTAAGGCGAGATGCGCCCGCAGCGCCTGCTTCTTAGGCGCCTCGTCCTCGTCGCTGGCGCGTCGTTTCTTCAGCGGCGGCTCCCAGCCTTCGCCCTCTCCGCCGTTGGCACCACCACCACTTTCCTCCTCACGTTTGATCTCTGCAAACAGTATATTTATTTAGAAATAATAACTAGTTAGATGCCGTACACTATACTTGTTTCTAGGCGACGCATTTTGCCACAAACAAGTATAGTGTGCAGCATCTAACTTGGCAAGATTTTGTAGTGGGGCCCACACTACTTCAAAATCTGGCCACGTTAGATGTCACACACTATACTATACTTCGCACCTTCTATTTTATTGTAAACCTAATTGTGTGTGCATAAATCTTAAATAAATAAATGAATAAAAGAAATGTTTCCAAGATAAAAAGTAGCCTATGTGTTATCTGGCTGTAATCTTCATTCCACCCGTTAGAGCGTGATTGAGTAACAAATATCCAAACACGCAAAATTGTTTTCAAACTTTCGTATTTATTTACAATATTAGTAGGATACACATAAGTCATTAGTAATAATAGATCACTGTTTGGAATACAGAATCATTTATATTTGGTCAATATTACAAACGTGTGCTTGTTCTAACTATATTAATTAACTAGTGTTTATATGAATGTACTAACGATGTCTAACTGTACCAATAAAAAAATAAAGAACCATAGTTACCATCTTCAGACTTGATATGTGGGATTTCATTCTTGCCCTCGTTATCCGAGCCGGTTTCGTTTTTCATCGGTGCTGGCGGTGGCGGTGGAGGTAACTTGTTCTACAAATAAATATTAAATTTATGCTTTTAAACCTTTATTTATTTACTAGCGACCCGGGACCCGGCTTCGCCCGTGTAAAGTTCAGTTTTCCAATAAAAATATGTAGCCTATGACACTCGCAAATGACGTTGCTTTCTATTGGTAAATTTTTAAAATCGGTTCAGTAAATCCAGAGATTACCCCCTACGTTACAAATTCATTCACAAACTCACAAATTTTACCTCTTTATAATATTAGTATAGATTTACCAACAACTGTTTATTCGTTAATTTGACCACTAATGCCTTCTCCTCCCCCCTCATCCCCCTGCCTGCGCCAGAGCAGTATGTTAGCCCGTCGTCTGTTAGTCAGCAGGTGTGCAGGCTAGCAAGTGAAGGGTGGTTTTAGCCTCAAGAACCTTAGTGGGGATCCACTATCCGCCCAGAAATCAATGTTTATAAAGTGTTGATTGATATTGGCTGGTGAATTCCAGACCAATCAATTAGGATAAATAAATGATGGTGTTTACCTGTAAGTTATGGTGTTGATTAACTTGACTGACATCTGAGCCGACGCTCATCCGCCTGAGGTCTGACGACTTTTGACGAGCCCTAAAGTGACGGGGCTGGAATATTTAAAAAAAATGTTATTATTTTATTGTGATATATTATTCAATGTGTGATATTCAATGTGTGAAGTTTAATTTGAAATATTTAATGTGTGAATTACCTTGTAATCGTGATTGAGTCCCATAGTGGTGCAGGTGGGGCATTCCCACGAGTTGGGGAGGTCCTCGTTGATCTGTCCCCCGGGAGGCACGCACGCGGGGTGCACGATACTGTAGCACACCGAACACTCGCGGAGGGACGAGGGGCCGTTGCGACCTGGCCAATGTAATAGGAAAATTATAGAAACTAGGCTAAATGTAGAATAAGTTCATCTTGTGAAACTGCTTCAGTTCAGCGTTATTTGTTCAACAATGTGCAAGTTATTTGTTCAACAAGTGAGCAAAGTTGTTTTTTGCTGAGATTTGAAAACTAATATTTCATTTATGCGAAATAAATGCCTAATTTATGTATTTTGATAATATTGTGTATCCCCTTACCGTTGTTCCCTTTAGCCTGCGGCGCAACGGGCGTCTGCATCCAGCCGTCGAGATGACATACTGCACACGACGCTGTTACTGGCAACATTGGCTGTAAAAATATATCACATCATTATTAGTTTTACAGTAGACTCTAAATAAATTCGATAAAAATTATTTTAAAAATTACTTGTTGACAAAGCCATAGCGTATTGGTAGACACAACATTCAGTTTTTTAGATTAGTTAAGTATTAAGTTATTGGATATTTTTTAGTGATTTATCGTAATGAGTTATCCTTTAAAATATTTGCTGGAATATATGTGAGGCTTTATAGTTAGCGGTAATAAAAGTTGTAATAACATAACTTAGCGTATTCTTGCATAAGGAAGAAAATTACCTGCAAACATTGCCGCATGACGCAGGTCTGCTTGGCTCGGCCAAGCCCTCCAAACTTGACCATGTCGTGGCAAAATACGCACTCGCCACAATCTGTGCGTTGACAAGCTTCGCACTTCTTACACCTGAAATAAAAATAATTTAAAAAATATTGAGAGATCATCAGAAAAGATTTTGCCACTATGGTCAGCAGCATAAACTACAATATACACTCACTCACATTGACTCATTGGTAGCAGAAGTGCAGGTAATAAATCAGTATTATCTCAGGCAGTGATGGATTAATGCCCTAACACTGCGGGCATTTATTATTTATACCCGACATTAAAGGGGCGGCTTGAATGAATGCCTGATTAAGGCCCAAAGTGACAGGGCTAAACCCATCACTGGTTAAGCGCCATGTTTATTAAGTATTTAAATAATAAGTTACCTAGTTCGCCTCCTACGCGGCGCGTTATTAGCATGTTCGGGGCGAGGGCGCGCCGGGCCTCCACGGTGCAAGCCACCGCGCCCTCCACGTCCGCTTGAGCTGCGCCGCTCGCCAGCCACCACATCGTCCGGACCTGACCACGCACAACATTCGATATAGTCTAGTAGTCATTCATAGTACAGTCAGGGTCAAAAGTAGATTTAGAACTTAAAAGTAGTTACGCGTAAAACATTGTTATTGAGAACTTCACAATAAATCAGTTATAATAGCGACCAACCTGCCTTCCATTAACTAGTTAAGTTCTTAGCGCGTATTAGTTAACCCACAGATCAAAATCCATGCATCCTAAGTTATGTAAAACATATAATTATTATTTACCTTTGAGTACAGGTACGCCCGTAACTGCTAGATGTTGTTTATCGTGCCTGTGTTGTTCCACCAGGGTGCGCACATCTTTCACCAATGCTATTGGGTCTGACAGTAGTTCGGGCACCGACTTACGGGCAGCCGGCAACTGGTGTAGATACATCACTATAGCCTGGAAAAACAATATTAGAATGAGTATGATTTGGTAAACAAGGAAAATGATTCCGAACGAACTGCTACATAATTTTTTTTTACTAATCAGGTGGCAGACAAGCACACGGCCCACCTGGTGGGAAGCGGTCACGGTGGTCTAATGGACGTGTGCAACACCAGAAACGTCACACTCGAGCTGCCGACCCTGGAGGGGAGGCGGGGAGTTGGGCGGGGGGGACTGAGGGATGAGAGGGGAGGGATTTATGAGCTCTGGCTACACTATACCTACATTATATTTTAACATATATCATATTTAATTAACTAAGACGTGCATAGAGATGTAGCTGGATCGAACGCCGGCCGACCGGCGGCGGGCCGGGTGTTCGAGTACCGGAGGTATAAAATGACCCAATAGGTTTTTACCTCGCACCCCGAATATGATCCCGGTTGATACATTTTAGTACGTTAATAAAAGTAACTAATACAATATTTACCTTGAGTCCATGCAACTCGTTCTGAGTGAGATGTATATGTTCTTTAGGCGCTGTGAGCGTGGTCTGCCCTTCAGTGGACAGGTGAGATCGGCCCAGCAGCGCAGACACATACCTATCTAGAACATACCACAGCATTTCCGTGAAGAACGGGTAGCGGAACTTCTGTGGCACCTGGAAATGTTAAGAAAAGATATTAAATAATCATACATTTCGTTGGTGAAAACGTTCATAAACCGTAATTGTTGTGAAGAAAAAGATTATTACATTCATTCAGCCTTTGTAAAAAAAGTCAAAAAGCCTGATAACAACTTTATCTTTCAGTTTCCTTTCAATATTAAAGATTTTCACACATTCGATTCACGCGAGATTAAAATGTGTATAAATGGATCGGTAGCATCGAGAGAACAATATGAGAATCTTTTTTTTTTTAAGTCTTATGCAATGCAGTTTTGATTTTCATCTGAATCAAACCTTTGAGTAGGTACTTTTCGGTATTACTCATAGTTTGTAATTTGGTCAACCATGAAGTCAATATTGCAGATATTCTAACATTTATATAGAACTCGTGCTAATTATCGAACGTGACCCTGCATAAGTGCATGGGTACAAAAGTTACCTGATCATGACTGCCATACCTACTTATTACAATTTTTTTAAATATTTACCTTAGTTACATCTTCAACCTGAGCAATTTTGAGCTGTTTCTCAATACCGAACTGATGAAGGAAATTGCCTCCGAAAACCAAGGAATCGCTCGGTGTGTAGACCGCATGGATCCAACCGGTCGGTATGAAGAATGTGTGACCAGCTTGTAACTGGAACATACAATTGAATATGTTAATTAAATCCTCCAAATTAAAAGTATCTGGCGTGGTGGTAGAGCACTTGACTATCAGTTTACAGAGCCCGTAGACAAATGTCAGTGTATTCCGTAGCGTAAATCGCAATCGAATAGAAACGGTTAGGTCGACCAATCACATCCAAGCTCGTCGCCGGCGTGCGATGCGGGCGCCGCGGCGGAATCACGAGCTGGAGTGTGATTGGTCGACCTAAACTATTCTATTCGATACGATACGATAGCGATTTAGACTTTTGCCACTTGGCTACGGGCACAGTATACCTATAGTTGCAATGAACAATCACTATCCTATTCAAATATATAGGAACATTAACATAGCATTATTGACTGCTAGCCCAGTGTACGGGAAGTAACGTCAATCAAATTGTGTCAGAATTAATAAAAACCAACAGACCATGAATATAGAATGCATTCTGAAATAAACCATATTCTTTACAGGACAGAATGCATAATCAGATGGCTAGGTCATGCAGTAACATAATATACTAGTTTGCGAACCGCGGTTTTACTCGCGATGATAACAAAAAACTACAAGAATTCAAAGCAGTTTCAACAGGGCTTGTTCAGTCTTACGAGGTGTTTTACCAATCTCATATACTCGTATATGCATATGCTATACTATAATGAATTTTGATAGTCTTAATAAAAGGACTTACATGGACTCTGATGCATTTTTCTACTGTATCTCCGAAGAACACGTCGGACTGTTTGCCAGAAAGCACCCACTTTTCATACAGCTGCAAGTTTTTCTCTGTTGGTGGGATGAGCCAGAATACTTTTGCACCTGTAATTATGTGTAATAAGACTTTAGTCATACTGAAAACAAATATTCTACGACATTCTACACATCGATTTGTAGACTCAATGTAAGCATAGCTTACTAGCTTGTGATATAGATTTTAGATTGCAGATAAACATACTTGGATACCATCTTTTTTTCCAATACAAATATTTGCACTGAGCGGGAATCGAACCCGTGTCTTCTGATAGCAGTTGAATGCACTACCGCTACGTCACAGAGGCCATATTACTCTCCTCTCTCGTATATGTTGCGGTTTAAGTTAATGGGAATGAACTACACCATAAAAGGACTCTTGACTCTAGTTAAAGTATATATGAGATTCAGATAATTATGTATTGTTTCTTACAATGAAAATATGTTAATGGAAATTTTATTCTATGCACAAAAAATGGACTTACCTCTTAAAATATGATACCATACAGATGTGCCGCCGAAATCAATATGGAAATCAGTGTAACACCCTTTGACCGACATGAGACAGTATTTCTGCACCTTCGGGTACATCATATCATCTAAAGCATTTGTTGACTCCGTCTGTAAACAAAAGATCCGGTTGCAATACTTAACATTCATGACATTCTTTACGGGTAGTTTTTTTTTATATTTATTAAACAGAAAAATAAACATTGGGTTATAATTCCTTAGTAATGTATCAAAAACCAGAAAGGTTTATCCGTACACTACGGTCGCCGTCGAGTCGTTGTACTCGAACTGGATAACTTAATAGTATACATTAGGTAGGTACTTAATCTTGGTTTTTGTTGTTTACGTGTAGTTAGTTGGCGCCCTAAAAAGTCCAACAACCTTTGTCTGTTTATAGAACTTCGATATCGCCAGTGGATTGTGGAGGTCAGGTGGCAGTCGTTTCATGGAAAATATCAAAGTTCAGCCGCTTCGTAGTTGGTTGGAATTGGGAAAAAGTTCGACAGATTATAATTTCACTATTTGGAATTTTCTTCTTCATTTGATGAGAAGCCCAAAGATTCCGAAGCTTCCATTCTGAATTCTTGAAATTTTAAATTATGTCGTTGGTCTACAGTTTGATAGCTTCGAGATATTATTTTTCATTCCTCACTTGAAAAATCCGGGATTGTAGAAGGAAACACGTAAGCTGGTAAAGAATTCCAGATCTTTATGATGCAGCTAAGAACTTGAGGCTAAAAAAACTGTAGTAGTTTTATTTACAACAATAATAAAAACGCGTATGTCAATAATAAGTAGACTTTTAACAATCTACTACACTTGTTGAACAGAGTTCGTGCTTCAAGCGAGCTTATAATGCGTGATTATTGCTGTTAATATCTCACCTGTTGATCTTTCAAATGCCTCGGCCACACGGTGTCGACCCAGTCGATCAGGCGCACGATGCGCGGTGCCTGCACGTAGTTCTCGAGTCGTGTGTGGGAAAACTCTAATGAGATCACGTTCAGTAGACGCTCCTTGTTCGGATCGTCATAGTAGCGCTGCCAATCCTACAAAAGATAAAAAAATATGAAGAAAAATTCTTTAATATAAGCTTCCATCTTGATTTTTTTGATTGGAACGGGCATATTTTAGGACAAAGTCTGAATAAATGAAGTAGAGATGGGTTGGATTAGGCACACTTAGTCGTAGTCTTTAGAAATACGTGATTCAAATACTTTGTATACTAATAATACACGTAATCCGCAAGCACTTGTTATCAGGATCACAAGAGTACACAGTATTAGGAAGACTTAGAACAAGAATCGATACGATATCGTACGCAATCTATAATTGCACTCAAGTAAGTAAAGTAAAAAAGTCAAGCGAATGTTGATTATAAAACGTACGTAGTATAAGAAAAATCTGAAAGTCCAAGTCCATGGTTTGTGAAGACATTTAACTTTTCATATTTAACCGAATTTGCTTATGCATAACTGTATTTTTGTACCGGAAGATAATTAATATTAAGAAACAAGATAATGCTTTTTATTATCTACCGATTAACTGTTAGATAATCGATATGCTAAAATCTGCTTAAATACAGATGATAGGCCTCGTGTTAACAATTGATAAGCCAATCTGTTGCGATTACTTAATAATAGATAGCGACCGATGAATGCTTATATTACACACACCGAGACGTTATAGCATTTCCATGTAAGTACTTCTGCCTCCCATTAAAGGCCTAATAAGTCAAATGAAAAAGAGGAGACGAACACGGACCCCCGGGCCCCGGTTCGCTGGTAAAAGCCTGTATTAGATGGCAAAAAGATGATACTAGAGATGAGCCAGATTAGAAGTTAAGTAGCTATCTACTTTACTTAGCTATCTACTTTACTTATCTTTTTTTTTGGACAACTACAGGCATTTCAACTCTTTCTCTGTCTTCGTACAGAGAAAGAGTTGAAATGCCTGTAGTTGTCCAGATCTAAAAATATTACATACAACGGTAATATAATGGAGTTTTCCCTGAATACAAAATTTCAACAGCATTGGAATTTCATATGAGTCGTTTGTATAAATCCAGTGCAGTTACAATTTTTATGCGATTTTTCCCAACGGAGACGTCTGTTACACATACTGACTGACACATCAAGTAGATACGTTTAATAAATTAAAAACAACATCGACATTGTACTGTGAATAATATCACATTGTACTGTGACTGCATTATATCTGATTTATTTGGTACTACCGAGAGAGTTAAATTTAAATGTTTATAAAATATTAGCTAGGTACTCTGTCCGCGACGGATATCTGAATTTTGATTTTAGTTTATGAAGGAAAACGGACTATGTTTTCTAGCGTGCGGAATCGAATCCCAACCAGACCCACTCGGATTCGGACCCACTTAAATTCGAGATGATCCCCTCGAGTTCAGTTAACACAATGTCTTACTATTATATAGTTGACGGGATATTTACCATGTTTGTTTCTTCGAATGAGTATCCAATATTTCTGCACTGTTTCAAGTGCTATGATCACAGATTACATCGTGTCAGTGCCATGATCAGTACATCCATGATCATGGCACCTGAAGCGTGGCCGAAATATCGGGTACTCAATCAAAGAAACAAACATGGCAAATATCCCACTATTCAACTATTATAATAGTAATTTAAATGAACATGTCAATCTAAAACCAGTGCCTACGATTTGCCCCCAGAAAAAGTGGTTATACCTGCTTATCTTTTGTTATGAGGTTTTTGTAGCCAGGGTGCGATCTAATAAATATCTAGCTTGCAATGCATACCCAGATGTCAACGAATGTATTTTTCTCCACACTCACGTTTATCCACTGACATTGAACTACGATAGGCGGATTGATCGATATTACCTGACCTTGCATCATTAAATTACACCTTAAGACAACAGGTGTTTCATGTTTGTACGGTTTTGGGTACAAATGGGGCCCACAGAACCATTGTAACCTTATTGACTCATGATTTTTACAAAGATACACCGCTAAACATTTTGGGAGTGTTTTAAATAAACGTGTTTTAAAATGGGTGAAATCGCGTGGCCATGCTAGTCGACTATAAACGTGCCAATCTGTGCCGATAATATCGGTCTGCTCTACTGATTGGAAAGAAATTCGCTTCAATGGACGTCCTGCTCGCGATGTAAAAATATGATTTATTCATTAATTTATCGTTGAAACAGTTTCGTTCAAATTAATTAAAACATTGCGTTTGTTTATTACTTCAGTATGTTTACAGGTTATTCAATTTAAGAATGTTATGTACTGTTTTCTTTTTGACGTGATAACGTCTTATAAATTGATAATACCAGCAACACTCATGAAAAATAGTAACGTTCCATAGTAACGTTCCACCTGAGCCTGTGCGTGCAAGCGAGAGCGCGCAACAAGCGATAGAGAGGCCCAAGCAGTGAGGCCAGAGTCAAAGCGTTGGCTTGTGACACATGTATCTCTCTTCTCGCGTGAAATAGTAAGGTTCCGCTTCTGTAGTGTATTTAATTTAGTATCAGCATTGCACCCGTGCGAAGCCGGGGCGGGTCGCTAGTATTACATAAAATAATGATTATGACGTTATCACGTAAATCTATCGTCCGTAAACCGACTTTTTCATTCAAAAGAAATAGTATTAATTTCCAGCTGTTACTAAGGGACTATTTTTTTTTAGAATAAAATTATTAAAATTACGAAATAAACCTAACTGACTTAAATTTCTTGGGTTAGGAGTGAGTTCACGTGTCCAATATTATAAGCCGTCGGTAGTGTCATGGCCTAGGATTACCTTATTATTATTTATGTGCGAGACTTTGTAATAAAACGTAACGATAAAGCAACCGGCTTGGCTAATCAATGGTATGCTGTTGCTACCGTGGTCTAAGAACGATTGCCACTCTCCAAGGTGGCACTCCCGTCTTACTACCCACAAAAAAGGAGGGAGGGCAACAAAAGGAAAGAAAACAAAAAACATCATATAGTAACTTAAAACATCATTCATTTTAAGTGAAAACGCTGTTCAAGCTTATCTATTCGTTTCGTACTGAGAAATGAGTCATGGCTGTACCAGCCACGAATTCCTGAATAAATAGGTAACTAATGAGCAAGTAATTACGAAATTAAAAGTTATACCTCCGTTGTGTCTCTCTACCAATTGGTAGAGGACTTCTACAACAAACTATTACTGGTGATGGTTGACAATGAACCCAATCCTTACACATTATGAGTCCTCTACCGTGTAGAAATCTATGAATAAATATGATCATTCCTCGGAAAACTAACTGATGGTGTACAAAATTGCGAAAATGTAGGATATATTCAACGAATAAAGAGCGCCTTTAGGGCAGATCCACTATTTGAAGCATAATATTATCTTATTGTTTTTGTAAATTTTGTTAAACCTAGGGTTAATAATACCTATGGTTCAAGTACTTTTCAGGATGTGTCCGTATTTCTAGATGAATACTTCATCTTTAATTAAGGTTCAAAGTAAATTTAAACTGTATGAAAGTTTGAATCCTAAAATACGTGGATTTTCTTTACTCAACCCAACTTATTGCATTTCATTATTATATTCAAAATTTATTTAACATGACAGAAGGCTTTAGGCTTGTAGAAAAAATAAACTGTGAGATTAACCGCGCGGCGCAGATAGTAAACTATAATAGAACAAAGCCTGTTCTGTGTGCCAAATTGTATTATTCACCTAAAACAAAACTACAAAAAAAATCACTATATCAAATCAAACATTCCATAGAAAATTGTTCTTTAATTCAAGAGCATACATTTCACAATCCTTCGTTGCTTTTCCTACGAAAAAATGTAAACATTGAATACCTTCATGTTCATCTCGATGTTCTTCTGTGTGTTCACGTCCATGACGTCGAGTAGTCGGCGCGAACCGACGCACATGCGCACATCGTTCACAGTGAAGTTACTCGTCGGCACCCTGCAACGGAAAACTCACGTAACAAGGCGGAAAATATTTCAGTTTGGGCGGGACAGGGTTGGCCGACAGTCGTCTCGCGGCTGCCGGTCCGCAATTCACCGTAACACGATATTATAGACGAAAACATAATGCGGTATGCTTACCGCTAGCCCAGTCATAAAGGGGCCTTGTTATGTAATATGCAAAATGCTTCAGTTCTGATGTTTTAGCCACTATTTATATATATCTAACATATTGCGACGAACTGATGAAAGACAAAGGAATATTGAATAATTGTTACATAGATATATTATGATTCAAGATAATGTTTCATGTATTATTTATCCCATACCTGTTCTTATCAAGGATTTGTGCAATGAAGCGTATTCAGTAATTCGTAGTAAATTATTAGATGTATTACGAAGAAAAAACTGACGTTATTGAATAGACAATGGATTAACCAACCTGTAGGGATAATTAAGTTTGTTTTTTTTTCGTTTGCACGAGCGACCGTTAGAACTTAATAATTTGATTGCAGTGTATAGATATCTAGACTCGCGCTACCTAATTACATTATTATAACTTTTCTTTGTGCAAAGAAATGTGGATCGATATTCATGATTGTTTCAGGTATACCTACATTATGAAAGCTTCGTTCAAGAGGCTTAGTATGTTCAAGGGCTTACTGTGGGAGGTAGGTATGCTTAATGAAGAGGCTTCATCAACGAATAAATCTAATAATATGAGGTCAAAATAATACTAAACAGCTCTGTTAGACTGAATACGGAATACAAAAGACTGTGGGCATAGAATGAAAGAAGCCTACAATTGAAATGTCTTAGGAGACATCATTATGATAAATTATAATGTCTTGTTTTGTTAATCACAGAGATTTGTTTAAAATTACTCATTTATCTATCAAAGTTATACCAACAATATACAAATACTTTAAGCAGGGCGTGAAAATGCATGCCTCGAGGTTTTAAACTGAAGACTACCTTTTTGTTGGTCGCTTTTTCTCTTTGTGCCAATCTAGTTATTTTGGTTCCCTCCAGCCGGATAAAATCAATTTGATGAGGCGTCGGTAAACAAAATAAGTAGGTACCTAAATAAAAGAACTGGGAAGGGACCAAACTAAATTACTGACTACTAGCAGTGTAGATTACACTATTAAATCCAAAAAAAGTCCTTTTTTTATATTAGGCGTGAATGATACAGAAAGTCGTAGGGCATAATCAAAGTAAAATCGCGTCCTGTTGTTTTTATTTATATTGTGACTAGCTATGCCAGCTACTTCGCCCGCGCGGATTTAGATTTTTAAGGTATTTTTTTTTTGCGGAATGATTATTTTTAAAAACTTATGGCTTGCAGTTGCGTGTGGGTTATAAATATAGTTTGTTCCCGATAGGTGCCGCTGTAATCACTTTACCGCAACAGGTTAGATAATCATTTATATTATTTAATAGGAACATAAGTACCTAAGTTCTGATAACATAAAAACAACATTAATTTCTTGGAAGATAGCGTTATGAAACGTTTCCCATCCCTCGCAACCGGTAAACTGCGTAGGTTTGCGACCTCTCGCTGCCTACGCGAGTGTACCGTAGCTACGGTCTCTACAGTAACCTTTATGCTCTACATTTGTGTGTAGGAGGTACTGTCGAAGCTCTCTATGTTCGTATCATCTTAGTAGCCTGTTTAGCTATTATAAAATTGTAATTTTTTCTGTGGGTACATTGGAGGTATTTAAAAAAATACTTGGGTAATGTTATGCATATGAACGATTCTTAACAATTACGTGGGTTGATCAATAAATACCCGTGTTAGAAATGAAGCCACAATTTTATGCATATTTTTTTATTCTATCTTTCGACGTAGTCTCCTGCGAGGCTTATGCACTTTTCCTAACGTTTCTCCTATTTTTTTAACCCTACCGAAAAATAAAATTTCTCAAACCCTACAAAATACGCTACTTTTTCGAGTATACCCTCTTCATTTGGGTTGAATCTTTTTCCTCCGAGCCAGGTTTTCATGTTGGGGAAGAAGAAGTCACACGGAGCTAAAACGGGCGAGTAAGGTGGATGAGGAAGCAATTCGTATCGCAGGTCTTGCAATTTAGCCGCTACAATGTGAGAGAAGTGCGCCGGTGCATTATCGTGATGAAAAAGCACCTTTTTTTCGACAATCGACGCTGTGTCTCCCTTAATTTCTTATCCAATCTATCTAATAAATCACTGTAGTATGGGCATCTTATTGTTCTCCCATTCTCTAAATAATCAATAAGAATTATACCTTTGGAATCCCAAAATACCGTCGCCATAACTTTGCTGGCTAAGGGAACGGTCTTTGCCTTCTTCCGAGCAGGTTCACCCCGAAAGATCCATTGCTTAGATTGTCCTTTGACCTTTGGAGTGTAGTAATGGATCCAGGTTTCATCTACGAGCACAAATCGACGAAAAAACTCCTGGGAATATTGATTAAAACGATCCAAAAACTGCTTTGATATTGTTACTCGAGCCCGTTTGTTGTCCGGTGTTAACAAGCGCGGCACCCATCGCGCCGATACCTCTCTAACTCAAATTTTGTCACTTAAAATGTTTATAGTTGTACCGTACGAGATGCCTAATTTTTCAGCTACTTCTTAGACTTTCGTTCAGCGATCAGCGAAAATGATATCGTGGACTTTTTTGACAATTTCGTCAGTACTTACGCCTGTGGGTCGTCCTGGCCGCTCATCGTCGAAAACAGACATACGCCCACGCTTAAATTCGTTGTACCAATATCTCATAGTTGTCATAGAAGGTGAAGGGCCCCCATACACAGCATCCAACTTTACTTTCGTTTGGTCGCAAGTTTTTCCGTCCAAAAATAGGAAACGAATTACGGATCGGTATTGTTCTTTTTCCATTTTGCTTACAAACACAAGACCCCAAAAATTCAAACAGCTCTAAAAACAAATCTAGCCGATGAAATAACTTCAAATTACGCGCGATGTCATGTAACAGACTATAAAACATGATGGTAATGTCAATTTTATTTATCAATGCCACCTATTTTCAAAAACGGGTACTTACTGATCAACCCTGGTACTTTTAAATTCTTATCTGTTTGGTCGCTATACGAGTAGAAGCAGAGAATACTGAACGGATTTTGATGCTTTTTTTATCAGACTTAAAATCTGCATATGTTTGATTGCAATTGGTTAAGAAGATCCACAGATATGACCAATAATGAACCTCTGCGCGGGCGGAGCAGAGGGCATCAGCTGTTAAAAACATGTTTGCACGGCATAAGGTGGCGAAGGACGCGTAGAAAGAATATCTCAAGACTAAGTACCTATTATAGTCGTATTTTCTGTACAAAAATCGTGTTATTTTATCACTGAGCTTTTACTTCCAAGTATCGCGTAAATGTGTTCGATCACGCAAGTTAGCAAAGCTCCACACTTTGAACAGGCTTATGTGCAGAGACCGGTAATGCATTTGCATATAGCATCGACACCTTAATACTCAAAGCTCGTAAATTCATTCAACTTCAAAGGGAATGACGAGGTTTGAAGTCGACTTAAAGTGTCGTGAATATGAATCGGTATATCAATGTTATTTTGTATTATTATGCAGCCACTTTTCCCTGGTTATTTATTTTTAGCTAGATGGTAAGACAAACATAAAGTCTCAACAACGGTCACCATTACATACACCTATAATGCTACAATGGTAGCACTCAGCTTGACGATCTCGTCAGATACTTTTTCACGCCTCGCTTAAAGGACCTGGGACTGCAGGTAGAAGGAACACGTGCGCTGGTAAAGAATTCAAAGAGTTTATGGTGAGGCAAAGAAAAGAGGCACTGAACCGCTTGGTTATTGTAAAAAAAATTTGAACCGTGTGAAAGTTAATTTTAAAAAAGTATTTTTTTTAAGTTCCTTTGCCGCAGACGTAATCTAATACATTCAAGAAGTACGCCTCAAGATTGAGCTTATCGATAGTTCAGAAACGCACATAGTAGATTATGTTCAACAACCCTCGGCAAACTAACGTTGAGTTATCCTTTGTTCGACTAACGAATTTACCGGCGGCAACCCTAATAGCGGGGTAAGTTTGAAAGCAATGGTTGTGATTGAAAGGTTTCTCGTTAGTACTGTGTTATTTGTACCAGAACATTGACACGACCAACTACTATTGATGTTAGTGAACTTGTTGCTACATTCGAATACTGGGTAAAATTTTCTCTGATCTCTGATTCTCCTCTACCTCTATTGCTGATATGAAAAGGCCCTAACGTATTCATTGTGTTAAGGTTCAAGATTTAAAAAATACTGTTCATTTATTAGCTTTCGGTAGACAAAGTGCAGTTTATCTCAAACTAGACCATTATATGAAACATACAAAAGAATTGATGAGAATGTGGTTCTCATCACGAAGTATTCTCATCCACGTTCATGTTTTTGTGTCATGATGGTTAAAAACTACAAGTAGTATTTAACAGTAACCCTGGTTTATATTTTATTAAATTTTATTAAGGACACAATAAGTAAGTATACAAGTAAAGTGTAATCTGCCCCCGTAGACAAATGTCAAAAGTCAAAATCGCTAACGATCGCTAAGTAAACGAATAGATTAGGTCGACCAATCACATCCAAGCTCGTCACCGGAGTACGATGCGCGCGCCGCGGCGGAATCACGAGCTGCAGTGTGATTGGTCGACCTAATCTATTCGTTTTCTTAGCGATCGTTTGCGATTTAGACTTTTGCCTCTTGGTTACGGGCCCTGGCAGATCTTAGTTAGGGTTAGCATGATTTTAAATTTAAATAGTTAATTCAAAAAATAATACGCATCGTTTACTTATTTTGTGATTAACTGATATAAAAATTATGTAAGCATTGTTGACACATATTTTATTACTTAGGCACACAATTTTCATTAGGTAAACTGCAGTACTGATTTCCATGATTGGTAAATCGACAATAGACGTACATTACAATTGTGAAAAAATGCTACTTGTGGTGACAATGGTGATTGAGCGACATTTTTACCACAAGTGAAGTATAATATAATTTCACAATAACAGAGGAGTCAGTCATTCGAGATGAGATCGGAACTGAATTCTGAACATATTTTATAAACGAGAATTGATCCTCAGTAAATGTTATTCAATATCAACAAATAATTTAACATCAAACCGTTTGTTACTTCAAAGGCATATTAATTAACCGGTTCATCCAGTTGTTACTTTTACTGTTCCCGGCAGCCGCAGATTGAAATGAGTTTTTTATGTCTATTGTTTATAGCCTAGGTTATAAATAAAGGTTAGGTACACTAGAACTGGCACATTGCACGAGCCAATTATAATAACCAGCGTACAAAAAGGCACACTTTATGATGGGGGAACTTATTTGTTTATCTATACTGAACAATAGGACGTGTTTCGGTTTACACTTAGCCATTTTAGAGGTCATTCTTGGAGTTATGGCAATTATAACTAGAAATTATGGTTTGTATTGTATGTTATGAGGTTATGACACATGAATGTGTAAATTTCAGAGCTTTTAAAATACTCGAATAGCGTGCCTATACCATGAACGTAGCAAATGGAAAGAAGATTTCTCTGCCTACTATAATAATGAGAAAGAAGCGAATCTCTAGTCTGAGATTATTTTGTAAATATTATCAGAGGACAGGATAACGCCTGTCGGGTCAGCTAGTATTAAATAAAGAATTAAATAAAAAAGCGATTCTAAAATTAAATATAGTCGCTTCAAAGCCAAGTTACTTTTAATTTTCTCCGTAAAGGCTCTGTAACCATGAGTTCCTACTCTCATAACTACTAGAAAAAAGTAAATAAACTAAACAGGACTTATATCCATTTCCTTGCACTACTTAAGTAAATTATTTGATCATTATTTTTTGATTTAATAAGGTCGATAATGTTTTATTAATAAGCTTGGAGTTGGTAATGTTCTTGCTACATAAACTCAAGTTTTTTATCTTTTTTTGATAAAGTTGGCAGTTTCCTTGATTTCAGAAAGGCGTGTCTAACTGACACTAACTAACTATAGACCAGTGCAAATAGACTTTGAGACAAAATAAATTTATAGTAGGATGAAACCTGTTGTAAAAGGAAGAGAATATAATAAAAATGATAGGAAAAATAAATTACGGGCGATCTGAGGTCGGGAAGTGGGGAGGGGGGTGAGTTTTAAGGGTAAAAACGGTTTATCTCGATTTCCGGCAAAACTACAAGTCCTATGGAAAAAAGTTAAATGACAAAGTTGTAGGTAATAAAGAGACCTACAACTTTTCATTTGCACTTTTTTCACATAACCTCAAAATGTATGTGAAAAATTCAAATAATCAAGTTTTTGGTTTTTTATTTTTATCTTAAGCAAAACAAATTTGTTTTCCACGAAATTTGGTGAAAACTTAGCTTTTTATGTCCCACATACACTGTAATTTTTTTGATTTGAAATACTCTTTTTTTCAGCTTATTTTGACTAAATATCGAAAAACCACCCTAATTTTCAATCGAAAATTCTCACGTCAAAATATCAGCTTTTTAAAAAAAGTCAAAGAGTTTTTAATTCTTTGAAATCTCTTCTTTCTGATGATGTAAAAATATATATACATTGCTATGGTAAATGTTCTCAGAAAATGCAAAGAAGAAAAACTCGAATTCGAAATTAATATTTTTGTATTTAGTCATTTCCTCGCTGAGGTGGGATGAAAAGTTACATGTTGCACTATAACTTCATGGTTGCACTCGAGTGCAAAGATTTTTCACCTTGTGCACTTTTGATTCCCTCGCTAAAGCTTAGGGTTCTATATTGTGATTATTGTATTTAGTCATTTCCTCGCTGAGGTGGGATGAAAAGTTACGTGTTGCACTATAGCTTCATAGTTACACTCGAGTGCAAAGATTTTTCACCTTGCGCACTTTTGATTCCCTCGTTAAAGATCTGGTTTCAATTTTTAGAACCCTTCGCGTGCTCAGTTTTGATGACCGAGCAAGCGAAGGGTTCATAATTTGAATCACGAGCGCAGCGAGCGATTCACAAAATAGAACCCTGAGCTTTAGCGAGGGAATCAAAAGTGCACAAGGTGAAAAATCTTTGCACTCGAGTGCAACCATGAAGTTATAGTGCAACATGTAACTTTTCATCCCACCTCAGCGAGGAAATGACTAAATACAAAAATGTTAATTTCGAATTCGAGTTTTCCTTCTTTGCATTTTCTGAGAACATTTACCATAGCAATGTATATATATTTTTACATTATCAGAAAGAAGAGATTTCAAAGCACAAAAAACTCTTTGACTTTTTTTAAAAAGCTGATATTTTGACGTGAGATTTTTCGATTGAAAATTGGGGTGGTTTTTCGATATTTAGTCAAAATAAGCTGAAAAAAAGAGTATTTCAAATCAAAAAAATTACAGTGTCTTTGGGACATAAAAAGCTAAGTTTTCACCAAATTTCGTGGAAAACAAATTTGTTTTGCTTAAGATAAAAATAAAAAACCAAAAACTTGATTATTTGAATTTTTCACATACTTTTTGAGGTTATGTGAAAAAAGTGTAAATACAAAAGTTGTAGGTCTCTTTATTACCTACAACTTTGTCATTTAACTTTTTTCCATAGGACTTGTAGTTTTGCCGGAAATCGAGATAAACCGTTTTTACCCTTAAAACTCACCCCCCTCCCCCCTTCCCGAGCTCAGATCGCCCGTAATTTATTTTTCCTATCATTTTTATTATATTCTCTTCCTTTTACAACAGGTTTTATCCTACTATAAATTTCTTTTACTTTTTACCATTTTCATAGCTATCGGCACTGGTCTACTAGTCCCATCAAATTATGCAAATAATGCCTTAAAGAAAGTTCCATGTTGTTAATAATATATTATTATGCGTAGCTATAAACACTACCTAACAACTCGATTTTTATGCAAATCCACAGCGATGTGTCCCGTTATAACTTGAGCTTATTGTAATGTTTTTTTTATATTAGTGATGGTTTAGGGACTAACCATTAACCATACTTATTCAGATCTATTTAAAATTAAAACAAAAAATTGAACTTTCGTCCATAGAAAATAATTATATGAAGATAATGTTCACTCAGCTTTTCGCGTCTATTCAGTTATCACGGAAAACAGGTATAAAATAACCCTTCTTGGCAGTCGGGTAATGAGGACAAATAAATGTGATTTTAACAATCGAACGTTATAGACATGGAACAGCGTTGTTCTGCCAGATTCAGGGCTGTACGCGGTCGCAACGTGTCGACGAGGAGTCGTGAGCTGTCGTCGATTACCGACAGTAACGAAACCGAATCATTAACAATTAATGCGAAGGTAACACCGCTAAACTCTATCTACATATTGTAGCAGTCAACACGCTATGACGGCTTTTCACAATTTTACAGTATCTAAGTTACGCGGTTGGTAGAAGCCGACCTGTGTGTGAGCAAAATCGTTCAGTATAACGCGAATGGAATTTAGTTACTCTGCTCCGTTCAATAAGTCTTGATTAGGAATATGATAAAGAGGCCGATTGCTTCTCTTGCGATACATCATAAACTAGCGCTAATGGTAGCGCCTGATCTGTTCTAAAATATTTAGACCAATGTAACTTCTTACTTTTCATAAGTGCCGGTACCAATTTAAAACCCATCGCTCAATTTCAATTCGTCAATAACATCAATGAATTATATAAATTGTATAATCATTACATACCAATATATACTGTAATCTATCACCAGTACAAAATAATGAATCGATATGCTTTTTTGGAGAGACAAGACAATCATTAAATTACTTTATTAACATTATGAAGGCTGCCTGAATAATGCCTTTTGTTTAGAGGGAAGAATGAAACTTATTCATTCAAGAATACAAATCTATCATAATGATACGAAAAGTAAATTATATTTAATGTATTATCGGTTATTTTACAGCTAACAAGGCTGCTCGACGAAGTGCCAGGCAGAAGTTAGACGAAAGTGGGTAAAGACTTTTCACTGTGGCGATGTGTTTTAATTACAGACGTATAATACCGTATTTTGCTTAAATTTCTGGTTTTATATCGGTAGCGTTGCTCGTTTTACGTAACGAATCGCAAAATGGAAGAGAAAAAATGCCTGTCAGCCGGCATCACGCTTCATGTCTCGTATTGTTACCTAACTCAGGTAGACGTTTTTAAATAGCTTTGGCTTGAGTGTTTTGTAAATAAATGAGGTATTAAACGCCCCCTAATGCACGGAACTTAAAACTACAGTAGGTAGGTAAAATGTAGGTTTGCATTTACCATCCCCTCCCACACTACTGAACATTTACCAAATCCCTGAAAGACGTTTGAATCCTTCAGTTCAGTATGCAGTTCAGTTTGCCGTTCCCAACTAGTAACTAAGTTAGCCCCGGTAGTATGAAAAAGTAGGAAACATTTCGAATATTTCGTGGCAGGTTTTTAAGTGGTTTTACTGGAGTAAACCCAAGAAGTGCTAGTTTGACATTGTTTGGGTGAATTCCGCACGAAATTAAGAGATGCCGAGACCGTATAAAGTGATAGAGAGAATTCATGATGATAATGTGATTTTTGTCGGCGTGTCTTATCAGTCGCGACGAGGAATAGTCAAAATCCTCCACTTTATAGGTGGTAACAACAATGAACTTGCAAGTATTATAGCTATAGGCGACTTTCTACACATTGGGATGTTATTCTATAAAAAAACAACGCAGTAAACAATACAGAAGCAAAAATACTAATATTAATAATAGACAAAACATTTGTATATTAAAAGCAAGTAGCTTATTAACTAGACATGTTTTATTCACATAACCACAGGTTGTTAAAACGTATTCAAACCCAAATTGCTCGACAGACGGCTTGCGGAACATGAGCTATGATTATAAAGAGTATGTACTTATACAGTAGAACATAGGGTCGAAAATTGTCTGGCTTGAATTGAATCTTCGCGGAAATGAGGATATGAACATAAAAATACATTTCCTTTTCTGTGTCGAACGATGTTTTAAATGTAACTTTAGCACCATGATGTATATCAATACAAATAAACACTTCTTTTTTATTTCGTGCGGATTTGATTAAGTAAAAGGGAGCTTGCCTTTCTTTTGCCCTAAACCGTAAATACAAAAGTGAGAAAATGAACTGTCTGTAATAGGGTACTTATCTTATTCTTAGTTTCTTTCTCATCCTCAGTCAATATCTGCCAGTTTCAATTTATTTATAAACACGAAACACGAAACTATGTATGATGTAAAATAATCTTCTGTGTTCAACTCAAAAGCTTATACTCGTAGGTGCATTATAAATACAATTATATTAGGTATAAGCTTTAATAATAACTTTTTAATTATTGCATATATGAATGTACATTACACTGGAGGTGCTTTTAAAAAAAGCATTTTTGCCAAAAAATGTCCGTCTGTTTAGGTTTATTAAAATAGTGCATCACTGGTAGATGCTGATATAATTATGAACTAAAAGCACCCTAAATTTACGCTTGCGAAATAGCAGGCACAGCTAGTGATAAATATGGAAGTAGTAGTGAGAAATCGTATATTTATGGATCCTTTGCTATTGTAAATTATTGTGACGACTCTAACAAGTGAATAGAATATTTTGTTAAAACATAAAGCTGCTGTTTAAAGAAAACCTTTTAAAAAACAAGCTTTTATTATTTACAATATTGCATTGCCATGAGACTTACAATAAGTATGCCTCAGCTCAATCGGATAACCAGAAATGGTCGAAAAATGGCTTGCAAGATTTGATTACAGACAACGGGACAGGTGAAACTAAATAAAAGTTTGTAAAAACACAGACGCTGATCTTCGCGATCTTGAAAAAAAGTTATAAAATATACCTATACCTAACTATGATTTAAATTCTTAACAAGCAAATAAAATTCAGAATTCGCTCTCAGACCTCATCAACGATAATAAAGGATAATAGAATTCCCAGTAGAATAAAAACTGGGCCTGCGCACAAAGTAATAACATTTCTATTCGCTGCGGTTTTGTACACAATGCGATACAGTCAAGTGGCCTACCGCAAATGTGATAGCAATCCTATATCCTGCATGATACAAATACAAACATAATGCTGTAGGCTCCAAACGCAATAATAATTGAAAAACTTGTGATATATTTCATCATCATCACCTTCCTAGCGATTTCCTGGTTGCATCCAAAGTGTACACTTAGGAGCTCGGGATTCGGGATCCTTTGATTAATTTGGATTGGTTTGTTGATTTTTTTTTCTAGTGCGAATAGCGTCTGACCTCCCAACGCCATACGCCATATACAGGGTGAATTTTTCAAAAGGGATTGGATGGCCAAATCCGAAACTATAAGGAATAGCGAAAAATGGTTAAAGGAGTCACGAGCCCGATTTTGATGAAACTTAAAACCTCATCATTAGATTTTTGAAAAACCAATACACCTAGCTGAGAATCGAACCCGTTGATTTTGAAAAAAAAAACACACCCTTTTTAATTACACCATACGATAGTGTCGCTGTTAAGGAACAAATTCTGCGAAGTAATGATATACGACAAATTTAAGGAAAATTTAGAATTTAATAAAATTCATGTTTCATGTACCAATTTGTGTCGTTCGAAATCCCAGAAAAGATCGTAACTATTCCGTGTTTTAAATTATACTCAGAATGATTATAATGATTGATGTTTTATTTTAAACAAGATGGAGCTCCAGCCCATAATAGCCGTAAAACAGATTTTGATTCAGCAGTTTGACGACAATTTTATTGCAAGGCATGGTCCTGTGCCTTGGCCAGTGAGATCCCTGGATTTTACCCCCTTAGATTACTTTCTCTGGGGGTATGTCAAAAACGAAATTTACCAAGACCCATATTTATGATACAGAGATACAGTTGATGACTTGAAACGTTCTTTGGAGAATATTCTAAACGGAATCAATAACATTCTAATATTAAATGCAGTACGATCCTTGAGGTTTCAAATCCAGCTATGTATTGAAAACAATGGTCTACATTTTGAACAAATAATCAGTTAATGTAAGAAAAATAAAATGTATTTTGTTAAAGATGAGCTCTTTCCTTTAGTTTGCGGTATGTCATTACTTCCCAGAAAAAGATCCTTAATAGCAACATTATCGTATGGTGTAATAATATAGGGTGTGTTTTTTTTTCAAAATCAACAGGTTCGATTCCTAGCTAGGATAATTGGTTTTTCAAAAATCTAATGATGAGGTTTTAAGTTTCATTAAAATCGGGCTCGTAACTCCTTTGAGCATTTTTCGCTATTCCTTATAGTTTGGGATTTGGCCATCCAAGCCCTTTTGAAAAATTCATCCTGTATAAGAGAGGCTTCCATACAATAAATGTAATTTTTGCAGCTTTTTTTTTAATATTAAGCGTGATATAAGTATCATGTTATTGCATTTTATTATGTGAGTATTATGTGACTACCTACCAAAAGTCGTGATTTAAGTACAGGTTGACTGTTTTTTTTTATATGACAACTTGATAAAAGGCGTCAACAAACGTATAAGATGGTCTAGTTCGTCTTTATCAGGACTAAGATAGCCATGTCGTAAAATTTTGAACTAAAGTCAATAAATTGATAGTAGCGTTAACTAGCAGATAGCAATAAGTACAGCCTCGTGAGGACGGGTGTACACGATCTAAAGATAATAATAATACTAGTAGAATAGGGTTTTTTTTTTCATCCTGTATAAGAGAGGCTTCCATACAATAAATGTAATTTTTGCAGCTTTTTTTTTAATATTAAGCGTGATATAAGTATCATGTTATTGCATTTTATTATGTGAGTATTATGTGACTACCTACCAAAAGTCGTGATTTAAGTACAGGTTGACTGTTTTTTTTTATATGACAACTTGATAAAAGGCGTCAACAAACGTATAAGATGGTCTAGTTCGTCTTTATCAGGACTAAGATAGCCATGTCGTAAAATTTTGAACTAAAGTCAATAAATTGATAGTAGCGTTAACTAGCAGATAGCAATAAGTACAGCCTCGTGAGGACGGGTGTACACGATCTAAAGATAATAATAATACTAGTAGAATAGGGTTTTTTTTTACAATGAGGCTACGTTCACACGGAGACCTATCCATTCACTATACGGTGCAATCATTCACACGACAAGCATTCTATTCGGATTTTTAAATGCGAGTGCGAATATCGAATGGGCAATATGATTAGGATAAAATCGTTTCGAGATGCGGCATTTTCAGTGGTAACTTCTAATGGTAGGTACCTATACGGTAAAAATGTTTCTCGAACACGACATTTTTCCCGCTTCGACTTCGTAAGTACTACCTATTAGGTGTCCGTGTGAACAGTTTAACATATTTTTTTCACTTCCATTGCCACTACTAGGTATAATCTATAAAATCTAGTATATTATGGGAAAGTATAGCCGTGTGAACGTGGCTTTATCTACCTTCCTATACAAGCCTAAAGTTCAAGAATAATTTCTTTTTATTGTCATCGCTTACGGTTTGACTACATAGGTACATATTCAGCGATGTGTTAACAAGAATCTAGTAATTTTATGATTCACGTAACCAGTTTTTTTATAAAGTAAGATCTCAAGCGAGAGTCATACTCATAACAGTTAAAGCACAGGAAGAATGAGATAACAACTTAAGTTACAATAACGAAGTAAGTATTGTGATATTCAAGGATAGATCATTGTTCAGAATCGGGATGTTCTTTGTATTCGTGAGCTTTATGTTTTTATTATGCCCTCTTAACCCATGTTATTACCTGCCTGCCGCAATGAATGCCCATACGAGTCGTAAGGCACGTTTCCACCGATATTGTTGACAAATTCAGTATTTTTAATTATTTGTAACTCTTCAAAAATAACCAACTTTAGTAGATAGGTTTGTTTACAATTGTTATTGCCAACATAAGGAAATTACACAAACGTTCGTCACCAACTCGTGTTGACAAAACAAAACTATTGGTCGGTGGAGACTGGCCTTTAAATCTTTCTCGGTGAATATCGGGATAAAAAGTAACATACATTAGTCAGGGATAATACCCATAGCATAATGAAAAAAAAAATTGAATTTGGTTCTGTACTTCTGCAGTTTCAGAGTTTATCGATAACAAATAAACAGATCTTTCATCTTTATAATATAAGTATAGATATAGATCACTTTAATCAACTATTTAAATACAGTGTGTTCCAACGAACTATTTTATATGAAATTGTATTATTAATTCTTTGGTTCTAAAGAGAAAATCTTCATCTGTCCCTGGACTGAGCATATCCCTATTGAAAATATTTTATAATTTCCTGAATCCCAATTCAGAAGAAAATCTGCTAGCATTATATTCCACTACTAGGCACGAGCTGGCACGAACACAAGGCAAAAAAAAATTTCCTTATAAAATACTCGCCGTAGAGGTGCAAGAAACTAATGCGCTCAAAGCGGTCCATGGAAATTTCCTCTTAGGGACCGGATGCTTAAATTATTAGATTACCCTTTTAACATGTTACCCCAAGGAACACTGATACATACTTAAATTTTTCTTTGTTTAAACTGGATTGGATACATTACAACTACAAGGTCAATAACAACAGTGGATGAATGATCAAATAACATATACCTATATATTATCTACCGGCTTTGTTCAGAACTACGCTTTACGAATATTATTGTTTATGTTCACATCATATCACCCGCCATCTAGACCGAAACCCAAGCATAACTTTTCATAATGTGTTCTATCTAGAATGCAGGTAAACATAAATACTTACACTTTTTTTATAAATACACATAATACATAGAAACATAATATAACTACAACAGGAAAATGAAATAAATATGAAATCAAAAACGAATAAGTATTAAGTATATTCGACAAGTAAACATGTCAAGATCATTTACATTTTGGTACGATATACAAAATGCTAATTTGTCTATAGAGAATTTTATTCAAAGTTAAGCTGAAATTTCAAAGTTACTCAACCTAAGCCTACTGTATTACATAAGAACATTAGCAGCGCTGCTTGTCGAATGTATAAAGACAGCTTAGTCTTCAGACGCAGTAATTTCTATTATATAAGACCTTCCCTACGGGTATCAAGAAACGCCTGTGTTCAGCTTGGATGATCACACGTCACACGTCGCCTCTACTCAAAAACGGATATTCTCATTATACTTAACTACATTATGAACTTTTTTTATAAGCATATACGTCGTATCGTTATTTATCGTAACTTTAATTTCATTGAGTTTCTGTTATATATTATGTCGTATTACAGCATCTTACACCATAATAAACACACATTACAAAAATTTAAAATATATTCTGTTCTCTTGCCTTTTCTAGCAGACTGTCTTCATTTTATAGCAAACACTAAGGGTCACAAAACCGGTATCACCTAAACCGAAAAGCGAGTGTTTACAGCCATTTAAGAAAACCGGTTTTAGGAGTTGTAAGAAAAGAACAGCTGTTTTCCATTTTTTTTTGTTTAATCAATTTTTAGGGATGATGTTGACCTAGTACCTATTGGCTAGTCGCTACCACGAAACTCACTACACAGGCTATAAAATGAAATTTATAACTAGCATGTGGAAAAATGTAGTCTCTGCATACTCCAGCAGGAAAAAGGCGTGATTTAATGATTGTATGCATGTTATAAAAAAATCAAGAGGAAACTTATCATTATCATCTTAGCGATGATCCAGTATCATCAGAGGCTTTCATCTCGGAGCCTGGTGTCCGTAGAACCTGGTCTCATATGGCAGTTACTGCTGTTCGGTCTCCAATTTTGAGAGGAAAACCTGTGCCAGTGTTATGTCCATTGGTCGGAAGATGAGGAGAAGTAGCTAGCGGATGAGGTTGGCTTGAGCCGCAAGATGTTAATAGGACGCCATACAGGTGTATTTTCACCCCATGAGGTATGTTACGTATGGTTTCACGGGCTGCTGTCCGCAACTCCGCGTCCTGGCGCGGTTTTTGCGTGTGGGTGGGCACATTTTCTGATCGGAAAAAATGATCATCCAAGACGGGACGATCAGAAAATCATTGAGAATAGTTAGCATGCAATTGCTTACAAATTTCATTCAAACAATACACATTCTCATTTTGTATTTTCGTACTCGTAATATTGGTCTCTTTTAGTTTTCTTTATCTTCATAAAATAGTTTTTACTATTGTTGCTAGGCAGAAATCGTTCTAAGCGATAACGACGCGCGTCCATTACGGATTCTATGCCCATAAATTTCTATTGTTAATGCTTGTTTTGTTGTAATATTACTAAATTATAATAACTGAGCGATTAATTAAAGTGCAATCGTTATCTTAAACGTAAAAATTATTAAATATGAGTAAAAAACAGAAATCACTGAAACATCAGTTTTGTCACGCAATCAAAGCGAGAAACCGGTTTTCCCATATCTTCCATTTTATGACCCATAACAACTACGGTGTTAACATAATATAAGTCGCTATATTCATATGTGTTACTTTTTGTTGACATTCGTACCGAAATTCGTTCCAAACTGTGAAATTGACGTTGGTAACACCACAGACAAAATTATTAGACATGAAAATGAATTTTAAGCCCACCTTGTCTGTCGAATGTCAAGCCTTGGCTTATAATTTTATAATGTACATTAATAAACTAAGTACATATATTATCATACCCGAATCGACTATACTATGTTTGGAGTCGTATAATTCTTTGAAGGCAATGAGAAATGGTTATGTACTACTGCAAGTACCTACCAAAAAAATTTGAACAAGCTTTTCAAATTCGTACAAAAATTTCATTTCTTTGCTATTGACCGTTGAAAACTTCCTTGTCTAGAGCTAATCCTGTTTGTCTATTTAGGTCACGCCGATAAAAATGCACTGTCATCGGCATTAAGCCAAGATAGAAGAATTTCAACTCCATAAGATAGGGGAAGTTGTTCTCAATTATGTCAATCTCAATTTGACTGTACCTGCCTGATGTGACGTCCAAACTGATAAACATTGCAAGTCAAATAAAAGCTTGTAAAAATATAGTAGATTTAGTAGGCACCTAATATGCACGAATAAGGCTTCAGCAGTCGTATGGGATAAGTAATTTATGATAATCGATGAAAAGAGATTAGAAAAGTTACAACCCAGGTGTTGACAATAAAAAAAAATCATAGAGTGGTCAAACTTCACTAATATTATAAAAAGTAAAGCTTATGAAAATGGATGGAAAGTCAGTAGATATAAATAGTCTAAAATGAATGGATGTTTGTTATACTTTCAGGCAAAACGAATAACTAGAAACGATTTTTTTTCCTAGTAATAGTTCCTGTGGGTCGCAAGAATGGGATGGAATGGCATGGACAGCAGCTACGATTAGCACCTAATTTATAAATGAGTCCAACAGAAAAAAAAAACAAAACTATCTCACAATTTAACCAACACATCCGATCAACAAGTTTCACAAATTACGTGCCTATTTGACTATTTACCGGCTTAACACTCGCAATATTATTTTAGGAAAATACGAGGTGACCGATTAAGAATCTCATAATATATCATAACAAGTAGGTACCTATAACAACTCCGGAAGTTCGCATAATCGTTTTAGTGCTCCGCGAACGATAAAAGTTAACCCCTGTGGACTACCAAGTGGCAGGCAAACGCAAGTCACCGACCGTAGACAAAAACGATCACACCTTGCTATGGTCTGTCTAGATATTGCCCATTATCTAGACAGCTTGTAGCATTAAATTAGGTTAGTAAGTCCCGACTGTCCCGAGTGCCCTACACGCGATACCACAGTTATTAGTGTCATTTTATACCTAATTGTTTTAGACCAGAGTTTCCCAACTTTCTTCAACCCTTTTTTTCGTACGGAAATCCCCGCAGATACTACCTCCGTCGGCCTTGGCCAATTAATAATATGTTTTCATATAGCAACCTTTTTAATTATAAACCTTCGTAGTGCAAGTAGGGAAAATAAAAAACACATTTAAATTTCCACGACATAACTTTTAACGTTCGCGTTGACTCAAAAACAACACGTTCCTCGATTGTAAACAGTGAGACAATACTGCGACGGTATTTTATTAACGTGGCCTGGTCGCGACCTACCATTTGAGAAACGCTGTTTCAGACTATCATAATAGTCGTATGGGTGATATATGATATATGTTAAGTGCAGTCGACTATGCACTTCAGTACCTATCCATTCAATGTATTGATGTGGTGCATTAAGGCTTTCAGTATCACCAATACATGCCTTCGCATACATTATGGTGAATATCTCGACAATGCAATAGTACGAGCATTTGTGATAATTAATAATCACTATAGGGTTAATGTTTAAAATGGGGGATATGTCGGGTTATAATACTTATTGATATTAAAGTATTTCCAATGTAACTGGACCCCAAGCTCTGAGGTAGGTCTTAGAAGTAAACGAGTCACTTGCTAAGAGGACGAAGATACATAGTAGAAAAGATTCACAGTAACGTTGAATTACTGTCACAATATCTGTACTGGCATAATTTCTAGCCTACTGAACAAGAAATACTTTACAATTTATAATTAATAATGATAGTAATTACATACCTAAGCCCCAATCCAGTTTTCTCCTTGAACAGCAATGGTGTTGTAAATCCATTTTTCTGCAGGTATGACACTGTCAGATCAGTTCCATGCATATCCAATACAGCACCCGTGTGCTCGAAACGTGGGCTCTCCAGCTTGTCAGCCAGAGAGAACCCACGTCCACCTTCAGCTTCATCATCTCCCAAGGCCCACTCATCGGAATAAAGCTTGCGTTGTTTGCGTTCACGCTGTACAACAAAAATAGAGGATTGTTATAAAGGATGCAAGATAACTGTAGTTTATAAAACCCAATTCTGACAAGTTTCCTTTTTTAAATTGTAATCTATCCTAAAAAATTGCCACATTCAATGTTCAGCAGGTATACCAAATTGTCGGTCAGGGTGCCTTGGGCCCCAAAGGTGTAACTGTCAGGCCCTGTACATTTCATGTTGAATAGGCTATATACCTTATTGTATAAGCAAAATTAATGAATATGGCTTCTGAATACTTCATAACATCATTGATAAAATATGGTACGTTCATTTTTCAAATAAGAGGTATGAAATGTGTGTATTTGTGTAATCAACTCAATATTGTCAAGAATAGAAAAGTTGTAAATCCGATAGTTGTAAAAAAATCATATATCAGAGGGATAGTAATGTAAGAGACCAGTGTTTGTGTATATAAAACAATAAATATAAAGATTATTTTACTATAAGTCCTATGAAATTAAAATGTTTTGTTGTCTGTGTCATTTCACATTTCAGTGCCTGTAAAATGTGTTAAAAAAGTAGACAATGCAACAGTCTGAGTTTGAGATGACTTTCACTTTTTTAACATCTCTATTGGCATAACTTAACTTTGTGTATGATTTTTCTGTGCTTTTTCCAATTCAGTACAATAAAATACCTTTCAGTCTCGTGTAGCGACATATAAAGTAGGTTATTTTTTTCTACCAAGGTCAATAAAATACAACTAAAAGAAGCGTGATTAAGTTATAACAATAAAAGTTTTGATGTCAGCAGTTTGCCTTCTCGGCATAACAAAGAGCGGAGCGGGCAGCATGAGCTACGTGTCGTTAAAATATAGGTAATATTTATATGCAAGTGTTTTAGACTATCGACTCTTGCCCAGCGTGTAATTGTTCAACGGAAGATTAGTCAAGTAATAAAGTAGATTGCGAACGAGCAGCGAGTGGGCTCGAGCTCTACGTGCGGCCGCAACGCAGCGCGCACGCCCCTGGCCGCCTGCTCTCCGCCAGCCCGCGGGAGGGAAACGCCTTTGACACTCGTCCCTACCAGATGCCCACAATGCCTCGTGCATCGAAGACGTCGCTGAACCGCGAATTTGTTTTAGCGTCGTACATTATCATCGGTGCTATATCGCAATACTGCGATCTCCGGCACTATTATAGATTTTGACACCTTCTCGCATGCGCGAATGCATACGGCCGCCGCGTTTTAAACTCGGCCGCGGCGTGATCACAAAAAAAAACGGGAGTCCGATGACCCTCAATGACTATCTTTAAACACAATATAAATAATCACAAAAATATTCCTATCACTATCCTATAACTTTCGTAAATCGATACACGATGCAGCGATGCACCATTTCATGTTTACGTGATCCCAGATAAAGCCACCATGGCGTCACCCGGGACTAAATACGTAAAAATCTAACAATAAACACTCACCAGTTGCCTGGGCACTTGTTTTTTGGTACTCGGCAGTGTTTCCGACATGTTTATGTTAGTCAGAAACACTGCACCACGAAATTTACACTATTTTACGTAAATATTTTACACAGAGCACGAGAAAAAGTAACGCAATCCACCATTTGCAATAGTCGACACTGCTGCCAACCGTGCGGCGAGCAATCACTCTGGTAAATTACTGGAGGTTGGTATTAGGTGAAATGCCCTATTGGTTTATTTATGAAATATAATGGCGGGAGATTTTGAAACATCGTGAAAGCATTATGCAACAAAAATTTAAAATTTCATGAATTTAAGGCGTAGGTATATTCTAAATATGCTTTTTCTTTGTCAAAACTAATATTTTTGTAAGAAATATGTACTGTACTGAAACACAAGACAAAATTCATTGGACATAACAATATGCCTACTTTCTCAGGCAGAATGGTTTACGTGTAGAAAAAAAAAGATAAGATATCATTTATCGATTTATATTTTTTCCTAGATGAAATGCTTAAATGGAAATCGATTTTAACGATTCAGTTAGTTTACAACATACATATAGCTACTATTTGTGGTATTTGATACTCTACTATGTTATGAGTGTTATTTATGACACAATCACACAATCACACGTGGCGTTTAGCTTACCATCAGACGAAGTGAACTCATCTATAGACTTTAAAAAAACAAAATATATTATTATTTCTTTAGATTCTTATAACCTATTCTTTTATTATAACAAAATTATTACAGTGTCTGCCTGTTTAGTGTAATAAAATGTCACTAATCACAGTCATTACATACTCTTCATTATTATTATCATTAATCATTAGGTAATTGGCCTTACACCCCGGTAATTAAGACCCGAGACGGCGCGGCGTGCGGTTTTAGTCGTTTCGATCCCGACATAACCACCCCCGAAGGCCGACGGGGGTGATATCCATGGATATTTCCGCACGATAAAAAAAGGTACTTGGCGGTAAAATCACCCATTAGACTTGTATTTTCTAAAATTATTCCATAATCTATGCATTGCGTACCTATGTCTAATCTCTAGTCTATAACATGAGGTCATGTCCGTGATTTTTTGCACCATAGTCAATTTTTTTATATTAATATGACACGTCAATTTGACTTCCCCTCGCTTGGTGGTAAGCTGAAGCTAAAGTCTCAGGAAAGAGGGTCACCATTAAATACATTTACTATATTTCAAAAGTAAAGTAGCCTAAGTTGCCAACTACCTGATAATGAAAATGTCATTAAAATCAGTCTAGCCATTTCGGCGGCACAAACCGCACGACCGCAAAAGTTTTCCATTACAAGTAGGTACCTACATCTCATGCATTCATTGAAAAGCTATTATTTTAATATGACAGGCACTTCAATGTTATTTAAGTGCCTATTCGTTGGGGTCGTAACTTGTACCTACCTAATATGAATTAAAAATGGTCACATGTCACTTTATATCCATACGAGAGCGAAATCACGGAAACCGGAGATTACCAATTTTCCATGCCATACGCTGGCTAGCTATAGGAAACAGCATTTTGGTACTATCAAGATTCTTACAGTCTATTGTACCCAGCGACTATATAAATATACTCGATGATTGTACCTATCTTATAAGTCTATAACAGTTTGCTTATGTAATGTTCAGTAATATTTTATCTGTGGCACTTCTATATTATCTTTTTTAAACTATGTCAACCATAATCTTCACGCATATGTACTGCCATCTATTGTTACATTTTATGAACTTCCTATTTAATATTCAAAGCGTAAATCTTTCTGTCTGTTAACAACAGTTTGTGTGAAAACATAAGTTGATTATGTAGGTATTGTAAAAATTCCAATCTACAGTGGATTAATGCCAAATTTTTAAGATTAAAGTCTCGAATTACGAGCATGTATGATATTTGAAGTGCATTACTCGCCTAAGAAAGAAAAATACCTAATTGGTTCTCAGATTAAAAACAATATTTCCCAAAGAAAATGATGTTTAACAACTTATTAACCTATTTATGATTAAATATAGGTACCTGTCTAATTGGGGTGCGTGGGTCGGTACTTCTACGCGGTGCACCCTAGGGAACGAAGACGGCAGCGCCTCCCTCTCACAGGGCAGATGCTGCTGCCTTGCGGCTAATTACTGCCGAAGCGAGAGTGGCCCTATATAGGGCTGGTAGGAGGCTCGCCGCGTGCCGCGTGTCTCTCTGGCTAACAGAGGGTAGAGGGGAACATTCAATGACGGTCTCTGTAGCGTAGCGGTAGTGCATTCGGCTGCTACGATGGGGGCGCGGGTTCGATTCCCGCTGAGTGCAAATATTTGTATGCATGAATACCTATGTCTATTTGCATTGGTTTGGGTGTTTCTATGTATAATATGTATGTATTTACATGAAAAAAGTATACAAGTTTGTTTATCCGCATTCTAGAACCCATAAAACAAGCTAGTTAAACTGTGGGTCTTACCAAAGACCATGTTCTGACTTACTTTGGGTCTAGTGAGCGATGTTTAGAATGTTGTAGAATATTAATTATTATTATTCACTCTCTTTTGCACATGTAGGTACAATGATATCTTTTTTCACACAGTCCATCCATGTTGTCTTTAGGTCTTCCTATTCTCTTCGAAACGTCCACATTCATACTTATTGTCTACCTGACGATGTTACTTTCATCTGGATTTTTCTACCGTATTTGTGTTCAAGGTAACTTAGATAGAAGCTATTTTGATCACAGCAATATTGATCGAAGCACTTTTAGCGCGAACGGCGGAACCAAAGTGAACTTGGACTTGCATTAAATGTATCTCGATATGATATCGATTTTGATATCTTGCAGAATAAAAAAAAGGAATAAAATCAACCTGGAGTCTTTATTATGATAAAAATACAATGAAAATTAAATAATATTTACATTAAATTAAAAACTAAAAACTAAACAAAATAAATATTTACATGGCGAAAAAAAAATGGTAAAAAAATAAATAAAAAAAAGGTTTCAAATGGACTGTGATGGTGATCTACTTACTGTGATAGTGTCAAAGTATGAAAATGTGTGGCGTGCGTGGCTTATGACTCTGTAGAATATCTACATCACTTCTCTTCCCATATAGCTCTAAATAAAATTCTAAACTACTACTAAACTACTACTATCGTTTACGAATATAAGTAATATACTTAGGTATAATAGAAGACAAAATCTTCGGTTTTGGTTATCGGATACAATTGATAAAAAAAAATTTCTAGGACATTCTATAGGTAGGTACATCGCTATTTAGACCCAAAGTGAGCGAGGTTTGACTAGCTTGTGTTATGACTTCTACAATAAACACCCAGAGCAATGCACATGTTCATATTCATACTGTCATGCATAAATATTTGCACTGAGCGGAAATCGAACCGCCGACTTAGCTTAACTTAGCATTTGAACACTCTACCACTAGACCACAGAAACTGCAGATACTATAGCCTGGCTCCTGCATATGCACTAACTGGCCCAGGGCCTACCAAAAAAACAGTCGAATTGAGAACCTCCTCCTTTTTTGAAGTCGGTTAAAAAGTACCTATTAAAAGGACTGACAAAAATGTGCAAAATTTGTACAGCGCCCCTATCGTGCGTAAAAGGAACTGTACAAATCTCATATAATTTCTATCGCACACGTTTCGAACTCGATTCGAAAGAAAATTCGTGCTCGTCCCACTGATCAACCAACGACGCCCTTTGCTTTGCATGTTAAACCTATATCTATCTATCTATCTATCTATCTATCTAATAGTTAATTGGTCAAGGTCAAATTGTCAAGTTGTTTCGTTTTGTTATAGGTACTTGTGCAGGGTGATTGAACCCGCAATCCCAGGTTTGTAAGTCCAAAGCCTATAAAGTTGTGCCTAAATGTATAATCGGACTTTTGCTCATACATGTTGATCAGGCGCCTTAGACAAAACAGGTGAGGGGTATCTTGAACAGACTGCAGTTGATGACGTCGTTGCACATTGAATATAGTGCGCAGCTTCTAATGTGGCCAGATTTTGGAGTGATGTGGGCCCCACTACTCCGAAACCTTGCCAAGTTAGATGCCGTACACTAATAGGTACCTACTTGTTTCTAGGCGACGCATTTTGCCACAAACAAGTGAAACAAAACAAGAAAGTACAGTGTACGGCATCTAACTTGCCAAGGTTTTGAAGTAGTGGGGCCCACACCACACTATTCCAAGATATGGCCACGTTAGATGCCGCGCACTATACTTTTTATATTGTTCCGATCATGATTAATCAAATCATGAGTCGATTTTCTCAGATTCGAGTTCAATATTTTGTGTTAGAAAGTTTTCAACATTACAGCAGTGAAAAAGTAGGTACTTGATAAAAATAGACTTATCCTATTACGTGACGGAAGCTTTTGGCAAAATATGTGGTTAATTTAACATACTAATGATTATTCGTAGAATTTTAATAAATAATGTTAATTTAATTAGATTAGCTTATTTCTACTAGATGGCGCTAGGCGTATTAAAATGCGCACTTTAGTGAAGTTGCGTAGTGTGTAGTTTGCTTTGTATGTTGACGCACATATGCGTCTGTGGCTTCTCTGGGAATTTTTTGGACGCATAAATGCATCGTCTGTGGCACGAGTCGCTTAATGATAAACTCGGAGGAATAAATTTTATGCAAAAATTAGTAATAGTGGTGTTTCAACAACAATAATTTATTGAAATAATTAGTTTCACTGGTGAATACTAATAGGTAGTCTGTCTCCTGCACCTGCACTAGGCTGCGCCACCGGCAAAGATCTGTGGGTTGAAGACTTTACACCTTATCTTATCTTATCTAGGTATATATAAAAGAAAGTCGTGTTAGTTACCTACACTATTCATAACTCAAGAACGGCTGAACCGATTTGGCTGAAAATTAGTAGGGAGGTAGCTTAGAACCAGGAGACGGACATAAGATACATTTTTAAAGTTAGGCATGTCAACATGACTTTCCCTCGCCTGATGGTAGGAGGAGTGGAGTGGAGAGCGGAGTGAAGTGGAATGGAGAGTGAAGTGGAGACTGGATTGTAGAATGGAGTGGAGAGTGGAAGTGGAGAGTGGAGTGGAGAGACATTTCATTGGTGGCCAACTTCCACACGAGCGAAGCCGCAGGCGAAAGCTAGTTTACAATAATACTAAAGCCTTTTACGTAAAGCCGCGTCCACACTTACCAGTAATTCAATAAATAGATAGACATAGATAGTGTGTTGTGGATAGCTTCTCTAGTAAGCACATAGGTCAGATGCAATGAATGATGTACTTAGTAGGTAGGCAAATTACATAACGCGAAATTTTAAAAGTTAGCACACTTAGCTTATAACTCTATGCTTTAAGGGCCTCAACAATGGATAACCGGGTGAACCCCACAACGCGGGCAAAGTATGTCAGATGGATATTGTTATTATACGTGTTTGTCGAATAGATTTTGTATGGCCTGTGACGTCATCGGATTAGTGTGTGTCCACGTACGTGTCGTGATTGCTGCGAATTAGCGTTGTGTAAAGTTATAAATTAGTGCAGCGTGAAAACGCATTTAGCTCAAATTTGTGTTTGGCACTTTTAGGACCAAAGTGATATAATTAAAATTATAATGCAGAATATACTAAATACTTAAAAAGAAAACTCATCTCTTGTGCGAGTCGTAGACAAGGTTGGATTAGGCCGGCAGGGACAGAATTAAATAGGTAGGTAGTGATCTTTGGTCTCTATGGTTCATTGCATATAGGAAATGAACCATTTTAATAATGTAGTTGATCAGCTAGGAGGCAGGTAGGGGTGAAGGGTTAGGGTCCGGCTGGTACCTAAATGAAACGAAAACCGATCAGATTCAATGTTTTAATAGAAATTTAGGTATTAACCCAAATACAAAATGATTTTTTTAATCATGATTAGGTACATGCTCCACGCTCCATCAAGCTCAAAAACTATGTTTTATTAATAAAACTAGCGACCCGCCCCGGCTTCGCACGGGTGCAATGCTGATACTATTTCTGCATGTATTATACATATAAACCTTCCTCTTGAATCACTCTATCTATTGGAAAAAACCGCATCAAAATCCGTTGCGTAGTTTTAAAGATTTAAGCGCACGTAGGGATGTAGGGACAGAAAAGGCGACTTTGTTTTATACTATGTAGTGATATTCGAACATATTCCTCATATCACATTCCAATTACCTACCATAAAAAATATTAAAACTAAAAACTAATCTCCATTTCGCAAGGTAATTCGATAATACTTCATAACTGGATCATCAATAACGTATTCGCTGTCCATCGCTCCATTTTCTTCCATAAACTCTGTATGATTTTGCAACCAATCTAAATACAACCTTAAATACCTGTCGCTTGGGTCTACATCAGTGTGGCCTAAACAGAAAATACGGTACGCGTCCTCACCGTATTTCCCTATACCGTTCAAGTCACTAGCCCGCCGCCATTTTGAAGAAACAAACTGATAACTGAGCTTCCATATCATGTGTCCTCTTTTCTTTAAGCCTAGCTTATTGAAAAATCTTTCTAAAGAAACTGGAGTATCGCTTAAAACATGATACGGCGATGGATACTCTTCAAAAAAGTTTTTCATGTAGGGTCTAGCGGTTTTGCCTGAAGTTTTTGTCAAGAATATCGTTGCGATAAGCATAGCCCAGGGATTTGAGGAAAATTCTTCTTCTACCACATAGTGTGGAGACATCGGCATACATCTTGGAGTGATGTTGTAAAAAGGTTGTATGTGAATATTATGTTCCTGTTCTTCTATGGTTAGTTGTGATAGACTAAGATCGTCTGATTCCATGGATGTTTGGCTTAGATCTTGCGACGAGTCTAGCGATTTGTTTGGTGATGACAGGTGAATTCGATTTGGACTTAACGAGTTGATTTCTTTGTCATCGTTGAAATATCTGCTAACGTAGTCTGTAGTCTCCATTATCTGTAAAGATAAGATAATTTTAAGAAAAATTCTACCATTGTTAGTAAGTACTTACATACTATACCTAGGGTGGTAAAAATGTATTCTTGTGCCCAAAAGAATACCTTTTTTGACATTTGGGAGTTCGACATGAGATCGAGCCTTGACTGAGACTGAATTTTGAACATAATTTTATTACGAGAATTGGCTCTCAGCCATTTTGTTAACACCCTGTATCGCGAATAATCTAAAGAAAAATACCTTAATACCTCCAATGTACAAACATTACTATTACAAAACGGTAAACGGTAAAGTAGATGAGTAGTGGGTAGATCAAGGTAGAGAAGGTACGATAATAATAGATAAATTCATGCATTGTCATTGTTACAAAGATTAAAAATACATTAAGTAAATACATAATTATTTCCGGTAAATATAAAAACATAATAATATGATACTTTTTGAGCAAAGTAATTTATATTTTCTTAATGAAAATGCTGGTTAACTACTAAGTAGGCTCTATTGAAATATTTTTAAAGTATGATTAGAATATCTACTGAAGATTTTTTATTTAGATTTTTAAGTTTGACATTTGTGCAATCTTCGTCAACTTTTGCTGCTGACTGTAGGTAATATACTATTACTAGTATGCAAAAAGAAACAAAGTTTCGGTTATATTTTCTATGACGAATATCCGTTAAAAGCCCATGGATTGAATATAAATAGCTCAGCCCCAATAAAGAAATCTTTTCAGTATTGTCTGTGATTCAATTCTGTCGACCGTACCGTCTACTTTGAGAAGCTTAGAACTTTGTTCGTGAGAAATAACGGTGAATAAAAAAGTTTAGCTAAAAGTTAAGTTTTGTATCACAAGTAAGTTTTGGCGTATGATCGACGCTTCTCGTTTCTTTTGTACCACTTAGGTGGCAGACAAGAGACAAGCAAACGGTCATCGTGGCCTATGGGCGTGTGCAGCACCAAGGGCGTCATACTTGCGCTGCCGACCCGACCCTAAAACCGTGTAGTTGAGATTAAATGTAGTGTGTACATTGAAGGTAAGTATTAAAAAAATAGTTATGTTGTATGAATGATTCTGAACAAAACCATTTTTTTAAATTTCGCAATGGATGCAAAAACTACCTACTAAACGCTTGTTTTTTATAAAGTTTTTGGTCAGACTTAAAATCTTACGGATGTTTGATCACAATCTGTGGAATAGAACGGGATAAATAGACATAAAACGCGAAAACTGCCATCCAAGCGGACACTGCCGCGGGCACGGATTAGGTTCTTTTTCTAAAACATGTATGTCATAAATGGCCCATCAAAATCAGCCTAGTCGTTTTAGATTTGATTTGCCATGTCAAACAGATAGACAAAAAGTTTCTATTAGTTCGTTTTTTATGTAAGTATACTATCTTCAAAACGTCCAGCTCAAGCTGCAAAAAATTCTTAAGCTCTGTACTTAGTTCATTTGGATTTTAAAATGTCAATGAACCATTCTGACAAAACTTAAACAGTAGACTTTGACCCCTGGGGACAGTAAGTCTACAAAATAAATAATAGTCGTGTTTGTATGTTTACATACTTTACACGAACAAAAGTAGACATGACAACAATCGTAATTTTTTACGTAAACACGTCACCATTTCAGATAATAGACATTTGTGTAAATACTTTTAGTAGGTACCGAAACATATACGCAGTATTTACCTATATAGAAAATCATAATTTTTACTATCGGCGATATATTTCGTATGATAGTTGTTGTTAGAGCCTCATACCTATATTTAACACTTTTTATTATTTATAGGTGGCTGCTGAAGGAGACCTTATAAAAAGATATAGAGAGATTATACCAAGATTATACCCATGCATCACCTCGGTCCTCGTTGTCATACGTACATCTTCTATAGCTACTTAACTACACATGCACACAAGAACTCGTACACACACACACGCATAGTAACGCCATGTTTTCTAACTTCGTAATTTCAATACGATTACAAGGAAAAATGGAAAATAAACTTTGTTATTTGGTATGATCTGTCATCATCTGTCACAATAAAATCAACCAACGCTTACGTAAGTTTATCAAACGTTTAAAATCACTCAGTTCGATTAATTGGATTTCGAAAAATTAATATCCATGTTTTCGTAAGTTTGGACATCACACGTAATTTTGCTACCTCGCAATTAAATAACTGCAATGTGCTATCCTACGCCCTAACCAGTGAGACGCGTCTGCAACGAGACCCGCTATAATTACTAGCCTATGTCTATGTTTTTTGACTCTTCCTCCGGTTCTACTCAACCGATCGTGATCAACAGGCGTAAGATTTTAAGTCTGACCAAGACCCTTCGAACCAAAAACTGCATGACAACCACAACATAATTTTTGCGTCCATTGCGAACAAACAATGTACATATATACAAAATATTTTTTTGGAATCCTTGTCGGATTCCAAAAAAATATTTTTGTGTTCAGAATCATTCATGTAGGTAACATAACCCAAGTATTTAAATATCTCCAATGTATGTACCCACTTATATTACAATAGACATACCTAGTTTACAATTTTATAAGAGTATAGAAGATAAACAATCACTATTCTATACTGTAACATAATAATTCAATGGCTATTCAAATCACCAATCAGAAGTTTACTTTTTTATGATACATCATAAAAAAGAAAACCTCCACGATGACATCATCTGCTCTATGTTTTACATTTTTTCTGCTATTGTTTCTGGCAACAACAAAGATGGCTGCGGGATATTCCCGCGCAATTAATTAAACCAAAGACCAAGTTATATTTATTCGAGTTACAGTAAAATTTGCTGCAGAAATTAATTTAGGATGGATTACAATTCAAATAGTAAAGAAATTTAAACATTAATACGTTTTTTTGCTCTCCATGGCTTCATCGTACATTTGTGCGGGTGCCAAGTCCGTCGTGTGGTAGCTATAGGGGGAACACATAAAGTTGCGAAGGTAGGAACTGGAACGTGTGATCCTGACATAAATTTGGAGAGTACTCCGCGTGATGCATCAGGATTCAGGGCTCATTTCCACAGTTCGCCCTCTATTTAACAAACAAACCGAACTAAGAAAGATATACCGCTTTGAATATTCCAATGAAGAGCTATCTAAAGCCCTTGGCAGTCTAAGGTCTTTAAGTAAATTGCAGAGGAATTTGGTTGGTATCTTTTCCCTCACACCCACTTCAACAGCATTAGTGTCACCACAGACATGAGTGAAGTAACTCATTATTGCATCTGTGAGGTTCACTTATATTGCAAATTAATAACCTCCTTGTTCAGTTACATATTTGAATTACTTAGTAGTTAAACCATACCCACAAACTTTAAAAATAGGATACTATATTATCGTGGCATGAATGGCATAATTTCTAATTTGTCGGTATTAATGTTAACAAACTGATACTGGGCCCTACATCTACATCAGCACTACGAGATAGCGTCTAAAAATAGAAGATCCTAGCGAAGCTTGGCTTCCCAGATGACTATTCATAGTATTGTACTTAATTGTATATACCTATAATATACCTAGATCTAATGGTTAAGTACATCTTTTGGTACTACTTCTGTGAGAATTTGTAGCTTGAAATAGGATGTTGTGTAGAGATTTGAAAAAAAAAATACTAAAATGGCTTGGGCACGTGGAGCGAATGTCAAGTCAAGTATGAGGTAAGGACGGTCGGGGTCAAGCTCGAAAAACATACACCATTGGTGTTGTGTTGAAATAGGGCAGGTCAGAAGTTCACGAAACCGGTGCCCTTGCATACAAGGGCGAAGACCGGCACACTTAAATACAAGGGCCGGTCATCATTGTGTTAAAAACCTGTCATAGAAGGTTTATTTCGAAGTCAAAATCGAATGACTGCGTCAATGAATGAATTTGCGTCAAGAAAGGAGCATAGAGTAAAAATACTATTAGATTATGGTAGGGATGTGGCGAGCTCCAGGTTCCAAGAAGAGAGCCTTTAGATGCAACCGGACACAACGCTGAGATGATGATAATCTAATAATAGGACGGAAACAAGGACAAATTACTGTCTCTGTCTACTCTTGTTGGAGGAGGGCTTGAGTGTATGTAGGTACACTTGTACTCGTACAGTCAGCGTTAAAATTCAAACATCAAAGTCCAATATTTGACTGACATTGATAAGTAAATAATACTTTAATCAAAACAATGTAATCCATCGAGTGGTTAAACAGCATTTTCACTGAAAAATATCAAGTAGGTACTTTGCTCAAAAAATAATCTTGAAAATCTGAAAATGATCATCTACTTTTGATGCTGAATATATGAGGTAGTTGTCTGAAGGCTTTTATAGAAAAAGTAACTCGTTCCACAACTTTGTAAGTAAGTACTATTGCGGATTCGAAATCGATGATTTTTAAACGGTTTTATTTAACTCAACCTGTTTGTTTGGGTCAAATCTAGTAATTGAAATTTGAACTCCTTTCAGTTGTCTGATTCGTCTGATATTTGGCAGAAGTCTTTAGTTCTGATGACAATATAATTTAAAACCGTTAAACTTGAATTTTTTTTTTCACAATTTATTTAAGTAAGTACCTATCTATGCTCTACATACTTACAAAAAAAATTGTCGGCTTCTACTCTTTCTGAAGTGCGAGATCGTGTCATGAATTCGTGATAATTTAATAAGCAAATTATTATGACTAATAAGAGTAGGTATGTAGAAACCTTAATTTTCAAGTTGACAAAATTTTACATAATAATATAAGTATTAGAATATCGATAAATTACATCACTAAAATCAATACTTACCTAGATGACAAAAATGTGTAATCAATCACTAATCAGGGATAAGCAAGGCTTTATAGTTTATTATGCGAGTAAGTAATAAGGATGCTGTGATAGTAATAGAAAACAATAGGAAGCTGCATAAACTATTCGTACAGTCAGCGACAGAAGTTTCTGAGCAGCAAAGAATTTACCAGTTTTCGTCAACTGGCGCACATGGAACACGTTCGTTTGCGTGAGTTTGGCAGCTTTTGGGATCATATCAATCTTACCATGAGCTCTTAATAGCAATTCAAATGGAATAGAGTTCCACTCATGGAGATAGATCTCTCTCCCTGTTTTGACTTTATTGTTTCGTCAACTCGCGCGCACTTCACTTCGCGCGGATTTATGAAAACGAATTTTAAGAGAGTAGGTAAGTTGTATAAAAGTCCGTCATTTTCAAAATAAGGAGCATGAAACCTCACATGTCAGATTCTGGTTAAAAACTACTACGTATTGACAATGACTGTACCTATGTAGGTACAGAACTTAATGTAATGCACATAGAATACAAAAGCTAATAACGACACTTCGAAGAAAACAATGAAAACATTTGGTTTGTAGAAAACATCAGTTTTCAGTCACCAAATTCGAAGAATAATTTGCATAAACTCACAGACATGGTATAGGAATTCCTAGTAAAACACCACAAAATTATTATGTTCTATTGTTACACTACTCAATACTTTTGCGAGTGTATGAACGTCAGCTCCATATACCTACCGATAGCCATTGCGCGAGAGTTCGACAACACTTCCCTGCTTTTTCTTCGTCTCTACATCGCAGAGTAGGTATCTACATATTAAAACTTGGTTTATTGCGGGCCGCTGCATCGTCGCGGTAGCACGCACGGCGAAACTTCGCGCGATATAAAACGACCGCGTTAACGAGAAAAAAATAAAAACAAAATACATACGATACCATCGATAATAAATTCGATTCGCTCCGAACGCCCTACAAGTTTTGAAAAAGGAACACTGTTTACAAAACGCTTTCCTCTATCGTGTTCGGCACAATACGCGAGTGAGATTACAATCGAGTCGGATACTATATCGAGTGTAGTTGTGTTTAAGTATCGATGTTTCACGGAAGCGTGACCGCTAGTGACTGAACTTGTGCTGATCTGGAAGGTCAAGGAACACAGGTGGCCTACTAGCAGATGATATAATCGATTGCGAGCTGATTACTATATTCGATTCAACGGTAAGCTAATAACTCAATATTGTAACAGTGTATTCTTAAAAAAAAGATAATAATAATAGTCAATTAAAATGTGCTGTAAAATGTTATACTGTATACCTATTAATGTCGCTGTTATTCAACAATGTGGATACATTGTGTTTATTTATGATCGGTATAGACAATAAATCATTGGTTTGGTTCAGTTTGGTTGGTTAAAGCACAGGATATAAATTATCATAAGTATATGTTTGAAGTAAGTGTAAGATCGTCACAAGCTGTTCAATGCCACGGGATTTTAATTTGCTTAGAAACAATGTGTAGGTATTTTAAGCGCAACGTTGCATTTTTTATGAAATAGAAGCTGATTCTAGGTGTCAACAAATTACCCACCAACTTGACATTTTGACTTGATGTTATCCATAGATTAGCATTTTTAATCAATAATTATTTGGTAAAAAGTGGAAGCAGTCCAATTATGGTGAACATAACTGTTTCCACACTTAACGCAATGGAAGTGATTTAAACGTAAACGTTCAGTTTAATCAATAGATTTTCACTGGTAATAATCGACTCTTAATATATGTATAAGGGAGGGTAAAGAACTCTACATTTCAGTAATCTTATTCATTGTAACTATTGGCTATGAGCTACGATTATATTAATAATAAAAACAGCTAATGATTTACTAACGAAGCAAGCTTTCTAGTAAGTATCTAACCAGACTGATCAAATGAGCCCAAACAGTACGGGTTTATCTTGTTTAGTTCGGAAGTTCTTACACGCTATTTCTGATGAACTACTTATTGTATATAAATATCTCATCTTAATTGTACCGTATCTCGTGCAAATAAATTATCATTCATGACCACTTGCCGTCTCTATCTTCAGACCCTGGATATCATGTAGCATCAGAGTGTTTGCCAAGACGAAACCAATGAGCTCAAACTTAACTTAAAAATCTTGTTTGGTTCAGGAGATCCTATAAACACCTTCCATCATCAGACAAGCTTCATAGTACGGTAGTAGTTTTTATTTCATCAAATATGACTTCTATCTACTTGTAATAGTTGTGACAGGTGTTACATAATGTCAATATTCATAATAATGTTTATGTTAGTAGGTATAAGGAAAACCTATCATTAATCAAGTTTGGTAATATGTACCGTACCAATACGTAAATGGTACCGTACCATTACCAAACTTGAGTACAATATAATGTCAAGAGAATCAGATAGAGTTTCCAAAACTTGACCCTCACAGACATTGTATGGTATGGTATGGTATGGTTTCACGGGCTGTTGTCCGCGACTCCACGTGATGGCGCGGTTTTTGCGTGTGAAACTTGACCCATACTTCGTTATTAGTTAAGACCCAACAAACTAACTAATAAATAAATAATAGAGAAAAATAAACAAACAGTAGATGAAGCAGCTTGCAGGTGAAGTTAGTTTAGGCCTCATAAATTTTGGTTGGGCGCCAAAAAATCCCAAACTATGTTATACAACGATGTCTTAAAAAGAGATTATAACCCTGTAGGTACTTCTCTATCTCTGTAGCTGTGTAATATTTATTTTTATTTATTTATTTCAGAAAACCAACGGCGATACATTACATAATATTTCTTTGAAATATAGTGTAAAAATAAGGCTAATGATAGGTTTTCCTTATACCTACTAACATAAACATTATTATGAATATTGACATTATGTAACACCTGTCACAACTATTACAAGTAGATAGAAGTTATATTTGATGAAATAAAAACTAGGTAGGCACCTATTGAGTATAGGTAATGATATCGTAATAAACATTTAATTAAATGAGCTGATCGGTAGAGGTCACTGTAGTCTATCTAGATATTTGCAATATTGTGCATTGGGGTCTCTTCATCGCCTCTTTTCAAAAGTACCTAATTACTCAATAATTTATTCGTAATATTACCCACTTTTCCACAAAATTATAGTAATAGGTATTGCTATATATTTAATGATATTACTTTTTGAAATATGTGTTATCGATTAGTGATATTGTTGCATTAAATTTTATTTCAAAATTTTTCTTTGTAAATAGGTAGTTCTGAAAGACTTAATGAAAACGTAATGTAACCAATGGGTTACATTACATTACGCACTTTGTAACATATTACATTAAATTTAACATGTTACAAAGCGAGGATTCATACAGACAGTGCCGGGAAACAATAATTAGCAAGCTGTACGTAGAGGAAGAAGAGTCAGGTAAAATCTGTTTACATCAGTTTGTAGAGCGTTCTCTCTATCGTACAAAGGGCTGATATTTTTAAATCTTAACTTATTTATAGAAAGGACAATGGGCATTGCGGCCCATGAGCGGCCATCAATGAAACTAGTGTCATTTGAAAGGGGAGATCTTTGACAACAAATATTGTTCAAGGAGTACTATGAAATACCGTTTGGGAAAAAAAATATAGTTAAAATACTATTTTTTTTTCATTATTATTTATGTATCCTAATATTCAATACTTTTTCTATTAGAACCTTTGTTAAAATCGGTCTCGCCATGTTTCATGCGTCAACCAATCAGCGACGAGCGCCGCTCGCACTCGGCGACTCGGCGATTACCGTTATGCTCGAGCGCACAGCGCAGTCCATCGTTGACACTTGTTTCGTTGAGTACTGTGCGATTATTATTGTTTGACAATTTCTTTCGACTCTGGCTTGCATATTGGACTTGTTAATATCTATCTTGTTGACTTGTGCTCGTTTTTTTGGACTTTTCTTTAAGCAGATTCCTATAACAATGGCAGATAATCGCCAAGTGTGTATTTTATGTAATCGATCTGTGATAAACAGAAGAAGATACGAAATAACCCGTGCTCGGTTTGAAGAACATCCCGCTGTAGGCCAATATATCTTTGAAGCTCTTACCTCTGAACATCAGGTAAGTACATCAAACGAAATCATTATTTCTTAGTTGTCACGTCAACAATATAGTACTGTTTAACTTGAGGTGGTCACAGTGTTTTAACTCTCGCGCATTGAGATTACATTTCGCTGTAAGTAGTAAGTAAACTGTTACCGACGCGGCGACGTTGTCGTTCCGTTTGATCCACGGGGCGAGAACGGGATAGAAGTATCGGTATTTACGTATGAGTAAGCGAGATAATTAATACTGCTTAGGCAATCGAGTAAAATATTTTTCTTTATATTTCGCTTTGTTTGAACAGCGTTCAATGAAAATAACTAAGCGTTTTGACTAATTGTAATACTCTCATTTTCAGATACAATACAATGGTCAGGAGTACATTTGTCGACCATGCTGGCAACGGGCAGAAAGAGCTGCGCAGCCAAGAGAAGACCGTCCACACGAATGTGTATTACATATTGAAGAATATTCCAGACTCCCTAATACAGCAACGCGTTGTATGTATGAAAGCTGCAGACGAACGGATCTCCGAAGGATTCCGGATAACATTAAAGTGACATTCTTGATTCATTTTAATTTTTATATTCCAAATAGTGCAAGAGTTTGCGATCATCATTTGGTATCCAATGATTGGGATCAAATAATTGACAGCCCTAACTTGCTCCACGACTTCAATGCCACACATTTTGTGCATATCATGAGCCTCATGAAAATCGCGGTGCTTCGAGGATCTATACTAGATTTTGATAATATAGATGACATGGACCCAAATGAAGTATACATCCGATTAGGCGTTAGTCGAGACCAATTTATGAATATTTTGGAACAAACTCCTTCATTGTCGAACGTATCAACACGCCCGAAAACATCTTTGGCATGCTACTTAATGAAACTGCGAAGCGGTGAAGCAAATGAAAGGCTGGCGACGCTTTTTAATATGAGCCGTAGAACCCTAGAACGACATTTAACGTTCGCCAGAGACACTCTTTTACTGGACTTCGTTCCCCGGCATCTTGGTTATGATCATCTCAATAGAATTGATGTAGCTAACCGAAACCTACAAGTTCCAAATGCAATTTTTGGAAATGCAAATGCCTTAAACAGAAAGGCAATTGTGATAGCAGACGCCACTTATATATATATACAAAAGTCCGCAAACTATTTATTCCAAAAGCGATCCTATAGTCTACACAAATACACGAATTTGTTGAAACCGTTTTTAATAGTGTGCTGCGATGGCCACATTTTAGATGCCTTTGGGCCATATTCAGCCATAGAATCAGATGCACAAATAATGAAAAATATGATTGACGACGAAGGAAATCCTTTCCATTGGTTTTTTGAACATGGAGATGTGTTCATCTTAGACCGTGGGTTTCGCGACGTAATCGACGACTTACATGCCTATGGTTATGAAGCTCACTTACCAAAAACAAAAAATCGAGACGAAGATCAATTGACGACAGAACAAGCGAATAAGTCTGGGTTGGTTACTATGTGCCGCTGGGTTGTTGAAGTTATAAATGGTTGGTTCAAACGCGATTTTAAACTATTCCGACAAGACTTTTTCAATCGTGCTTTGCCTCATATGATGACAGATTTTAGAATAAGTGCTGCATTATTGAATGCTTGCAGAGAACCATTGTCAGATAACGTTCACGCTGAAACATTTATAGAAGTTATAAACCAAAGAGTGAACCAACCAAATAACCTAGCAGAGTATGTCCTAGCCAACAACCTTAATCGTAGACGGGCTAGTTTCGATAGCATTACAGGAAACCAACCTAACATAAGTGATTTTCCTTTGCTGACTGAGGACGATTTAACCATTTTTGCACTTGGTACATACCAAGTGAAGCTAGCCCGCAGCTATTATGCGGAGCATGTGCGACAAGGTCTCTATAATATAGAAACGTATAGGGACCCTGATGTTACAGGCCTAGGCAGGTACGGCATCACAGCAACAAATGTTTGGCTGCTAAGATGTCGAATACAATCTAGACATACTAGGTCAAAAATATATTATTCGTATATTATAGTAGATAGAGAGAAAAGCGGCAGAGAAGCCATAGAAAACTACTATTGCAGTTGTCTAAGCGGTAAGCGCACTCTTGGTTGCTGTGCCCACATTATGTGTGTAGTGTGGTATTTAGGGTGGGCGAGAAACCAAGAGGAAGATATCCGTTTACCAGCTCATTTTTTAAACGATGTTATTGTAGACGACAATTGAATCCCATCATTTTCTTTTTTTAAAGGAATACTAGCATTATATACGAGCATTGTATAATATATGTGTCTTTCAATAAATCGATGTATTTAATAACCAATTAACCTTTAGTTTTATTTAATCCATCATTATCTTATACTTAGATATGCATTACGTTTTATCATTTACGTACTTTCTGTTTAATTAATTCGATTTTTTTATATGATCAACGCTTTATAACTTTTTATCTAAACAAGTTGCCGAAATAATTTTTTGCAGTCTTAATATATACATAATTGTCGACTAAAAAATATAAAGGACAGATGTGGCCGCCGATGGGACAAGCGCCATACATTTTTGCCCATTGTCCTTTTAATCAAAGTCAAACTATTGTAACAAATCTACATTATCTTAAAACTATTCTAAACATAAATACAAATAATTTAATTTTACCCGGTATTTCTACATATTTCAAAAACACTTACTTCATTTTCTGAATGAAGGGCGACAATTTGACACCTATAAAGAGCCATATAACGATTTATTTGAATCGCAATAAGTAATAAATAGAATAAATAATATAGTAGAATCTTTAATCTTTCCTTGTGTATCAACTAGGTACTAATAATTATTAATTATTAAGAGTTCTATGGTATCAACTTGTTCATTGCGAATGTTACATTACACCCCCGCAACATTGCATTGGTCTGTAGTTAGCTGTAAAGTTAAAACACAACTCTACTATTGTCTAATCTTAGTTATTATATAATATTGTACAGGTATGTATGTATGTAATGTTAATTTATGTAAGTTTTGGAGGATATTTTTAGCAACTGTATTATGTAGATTATGCATATTTTTGACATTATAATCGTAATAGACTGAAGTGTGATTTTTATATTACTTTCTAGTATCTTTAAGTATTCATGGACGTTTAAATTGTTGCCTTTCTCATCCATATATTTAGGGAGTCTGTATCCAGGCAGCTTTGACATTCCTAGCAGACGAAACAGTTACCTACTCAAAGCGTCATCATCTTGGCTATGATCTAGATTCCATTCGAGCTTTCACCTTAGAGCCCAGGGTTCGCTTTCCATTTTTTATATTTAGCTTTTTTAATTATATAACTGCGACTATTTCATTAATTAAACTAAGTGAGACTTTGTCTTTCCCTTATCATCAGGCGAGGTGGAGTCATTTTGACGTGTCCTATATAAAAAAAAAAAAGTGATAAACGTAATGTTTAGTCCATAATTTGTCAGTTTTCCTAAAATGTATGGGAATCTATCCGATTTGTTCACATTTATGATTATTGCTCCGCTCCCTTGGACATTAGCATGATGATATTCAGCCTGTGACATTCACAGAATTTACAAAATTGGTTCTGTAGATCCAAACTTCACAAACTCACACACTTTACCTCTTTAGGTATAACATTCGTATAAATTAGGATTATGCATAAACTTTCTTTTTTTTAAATGATTCAATCAAATTTTATACTTTAGTAGCTAGCTAATTTACTTTCGCCAGCATGAAGGATCGAATATAACTCCCTCCTATTTAATATCGTCTCTGAGCACTCCGTCCGTTTTGTGAGATGGCTTAATTTCACCAGTAGTTAAGTGGCAGATGGAGGATTAGCAGGAGGTAGCTTCGAAACCCTGCTATTACACTATCGACGTGAACCCACTCCTAATTTAACTTAACCGGACTGTGTTAATGTGAATAAGGCCGCATTACAAACCGGTAAGTAGGTAGTCGATTTGCCAAACAATATTGTTTTGACGTTTTGCATTAGTGCGAATTTGATGGTCTATAAATTAATTTTGATTTTTGCTGATAAATTTAGTTTACTCCAACATAATCTAAAAAACCTGAATTTTCTAAAAAAAATCATTGAGTAAATGTGGCTACTAACGCAGTTGAAATTGAATTAAACACGTTTATTTTCATCGGTGAAATCCAGCTTTAGTGTTCAGTAACTTCTTAGGGCGACTTTAAAAAAATAAGTAGGTACAAGTCTGTGCAAGTCTTGTACCTACTACAAACTTACGGTACCTTAGCCTATAAACGCTTGGAACACCGGCGACGATGGTGTTACTTTCGCGGATAATATATACTCGTAAGTAAGCGTAACGACGACGTATGTAAAGAAGTAGAATGATGTACAATCGGTGTCTGTAATGGTGACCTTGACCCCCATTCCCAAGACTACCTTTAGCTTACCATCAGGCGAGGTAAAGTCATTACAGACGTGACCAATAGAAAAAAAAAAACAATTCAATATTATGGGTCACATTCCCTCACCTTTCTGCTCTTATCCTACATAGCTTATGATCGCGGCTCTGACCGTGTGTCTATGTGTAAGTCGTTTACAATATTTTTATACCACTAAAAATATTTAATAAATATTATTAATAGTAAAAAACATAACAATGCTTTTGTTTCTTTCGGTCGGTCGGTTTGGATCGGACGGTCAGATTTACAGATTAAAATCGGTAGATTTAGCTCCGTAAATAACACGCAAATGCAATAAACAAAAATACTTTTCCTCTTCTTTTTAACACGGATTTTTGACGGCAAAATTAGCTCAACCCCTCGTGAATGATAAGCAAATGCAAATCAACACATTGTATAGCGCTGGCACTTACATTATTATATTGTTTATACTTATACACATAATAAACTTGTAATTAGGATCGTGTATGAATCACCGTGATGGCAGCATGAGGCAAATATGGTATTCCCACCAAATAAAGCCTTGACTTACGGTGTTTTATATCCGGTTTAATGTGCAATCCGCGCTTGTTTTATAAACTTTAAACTGATCACAGAACAACTCAATAAATATGAAGACTAAAATACAGATGTTGATGGCTATTGCATTTTGTAATTTGATTGACCTATTTGAGTAAGACTACTTAGATCTGTCGGATCGGATTTCCTATCATAGCAAAATTTGCAAATATTTAGAAATGTCTATGAGTATTCCGTCTATTTTTGTTTGTGAGCGAGCCCAAAGCATAATTCGTTTAATCAATTTAATAAAAAAATGTCAATGAAGTCATTTCAAAAATTTTCTTCAATTCCATAAAAAAATTATCTTTCGTTTTAAAACATATACAAAAAAGTAATAGCGTTATGAGGTTTATTTTGCAACAAAACGTAGGCACACCTCTACAAGTCGCAAACTCACGTGCGTTTTGTTTTTATAACGTCGCCTAAGAAAATTACAAGGTTAAATATCTAACTTGAATTTTATTGCAAAATGCAACGAGCCTACCTACGAAGTGCTTACCTACCTTTTTTTCTGATAAGAACGCAAACTTATTCTGATTGCAAATGTAATATTGATGACTCACTCATCGATTTTAAATTATTAGTGTGTGACTCGCTATTGTTTATTTAAACAAAGACTATTTTCTTGACTGTGGATACAAAATGTGCGCATACATTTGCAGCCAGCCCCACTGCAATTAGTTGCTAGTGAATTCAATTTTTAATGCATTCTTCGTCATCACAGCTTGTTGTAAACTACTTTAATTTTATTGGTCACTCTTCGGTCATAAGGATGAAACAGCTTTTCCAGCAGTTTCACCCGTATGACCCTATAAATGACCAATAAAATGAAACTTCCGTAATAGTAACGAGATAAAACGTCGTTTTTAAGTTCAATCATAGACATTTATGGTAGTTTTTGGAAGATGCTCCTACAAAAATAGCAGTTTTATGACAGTTAAGATTATTGTCTATTGTTGGACAAGGTTAGGGTTGGCCGCCAAAAATGTTAAACATTTTACTAAAATTCTAAAATTATATTATGCTGTGCAATTTTAATAATACTACGTTGATGAAGATAAATTCTTTACGTACCTACAAAATTATGTCACGTTTACTTCTTGCTTAACTAAGCAGTTATTTTTTGCTTTACCAGCCTTGGGTAACTTTAAACTATTGGATTCACGTCATCTGAAGATGACAAGTGGAATTGTGGTTTGTATGCCATCCTCCTAAGTCTCAAAATGAAAATTCACAGAATAAACAGAACCTAATGTAAAGTACTACATACATACGAAATGGCGATATCACTACCATATTACCTATTGTTATGGAGTTTTATTTGTATGTCACATCATATACTTATTATAAATTTATCTCTAATACATACCTACTGTATTTAGAAAATAAAGATTAAAAAGATCGTGTTTTGTTTGGTTGGATGTGGAGGACATGCTGCGCCGATGCTGCCTAAGCCATGGCATTTAAAAGGTTAATAAACGTTTTTATATCACTTCCGATTCCGATTAAACAGGTTTAGGTAATATTTTAACATGTATTTAAGTGATCGAGTTTATGATTATGTAGGTAAATATTAAACGAAAATTCAAGATTATTATATAAATCTAACTATTAGTAGTATTAGTATTAGTATTAGAAGAGACATTCCATTCTGCACGAAAAAAGGTACCATTTTATGTTTTCTGTTTTGTGGCAACTCCCATGGGATGGCTACAGGTGACGAACAGTTTTCTGTTATGGGGAACTAGGATTCAGGTCCCTGATATTTGCTAGCAAAGATAGGATCTGATTAGATCATTTTGCATTAAGATCTTGTGATCTTACACCACCACATGTATGTTCTTGTATCGAGTTGCTACGTGCGAGAACACTTTTTGCTCAAACCGCAGTCTGCAGTGCCTTTGCTCACGAGGCAACTTTGTCATTTGATGATTTTCATTGATTAAGTAGAGCCTGTGAGAAAATGCCAGATTATAACAACTCGGCTGCTTTCTGTCACGAGTCACTGATGCACTGGCCGCTGGTGCATATTATAAATCTTAGATGAAATCTCTAATATCGGTAGTGAAGCGTGTCTAGGTTTTAATTTCCCTCGTACATATTTATACAGTAAGTATATAAACTCTTTATACGCGAACGTTCCGCGCTACAATAGAAAATTTAAGAAAACGACTATATTGAGCTTCCGTATAGGCATCGTAGCTGGTCAGGTGCAAAGGCATGTCCAAAAAGGCAATGCGGCCAGTTTGCTGGTTACTTTCGCATCAAGTACAGGTTTGAGCAGCCTTCTATGGAACATATTTTTTACTATCTGTGTTCGCAACTTCGTCCTTAATTTCTCTTCTAAGATTAAAATAGTATATTACAACTTATAAAATTACTCTCCTAGCGAAAGATCCTTTAAAATCGGTCCAGCCGTTCTAGAGATTACCTTATTCAAACAGACAAAAACACAGACAGACAACATTTTAGAAATCACTTTTTTATATGTATCGTTTATAAACTCATTATGTATTTATTTATAACATATTATTTGAATATTACAAATAAATACATCAATTTATTCATATGGATTATGTGATTATTCAGTGTAGATTTATATCCATCAGTAATTAAATGCTATTAGAGGAGTGATAGAGCGGGTTTAGTGATTACTAATCCATATTAGACATCATTAGTGGTTAGATTGTTAGACACAATAAATGTAAATCAATATTCCTATTAGCAATATTTAAATCTCGCTGCAATTATTATTTGAAACCGGAATCGCAGTTGCCATTACATAATTTCCATACAATAAACGTGTATAGTGAGAAGCTGTTTATGTAATTACACTTACTTGTCTCAATGATTTTTATTTCGGAGCCATCTGGTGAAATTAGTTAGTAAATTAGACTAGGGAGTCCACTTGCAATCGTATGACTAGGCTTTCAACTATACTACCATATACTATGACATTCCACATACTATCTAGAGCTAGATCCAATGGTCTTGTGGTATAAGTTAGCTAGTGGCAAAAATTGGGATAAACATACATACTTAGATACTTTTTTTTATAAATACATACATATTATACCTACATAGAAACACCCTGAAATGTATTGAAAGTTAGTCCATTGAAGATGGCTGACTATAAATCATTCAAACATCCGACAACATTGTTATACCTACCTACCTATAATACTTAGAGGTTGCCGTCTGTGACAGATTTTTCAGCAATTTTATTGGCCAAAGATAATAGAATTCAAAATATTTTTATACTACGTAGGTGGCAGACAAGCACATTTCTTTCTTTCTTGTAAATATTGTTATGCGGATATAGACCAAACCTCGGAAACCTATCTACCTGATTAATAACACTACCTGCTCATTTATCATAGCTAGCTACATTATACGCGTAACTACGAGTATAATTATAACAAAAGGTGTCTGCATTCTGTAGCTAAATGCGGACTAAATAGTTGTAATAATTTATTGATAAATACCAGTATTATGATTCTCTTACACAAGAAAATTCTTTCGATAGTCTTTGATACGTGTGTGTAATGTTAATGAGCGTAATTGCCATACTTCATAAATAATTAAAGATATGATAGGTATTGTAAAATTATTGATATAATATTGGCGAAGTTTAGCTATTTTTAACCGCTTGTACCTAGCAATCTAAGTACCTATATAAGCAGGTGACGTGGCGGGCTGCTTTTTCTGCCTACCTCGGAGAGAAAAGGCGTGAGTGTATTATTTTCAAACCGATTGTTATCAAACACAAAGCATTACATGAAGATTTGAGTACTAATCCTTTTTTGCAGTGCTATAGTGTTTGGAAAATGAACGATTGTCAGTTGAACATCAATGAATGTTTTTTGCACCTCTTCGCCGCGCCTCTTCTCTTTTTTATGTTGTACTCATTACTCAGAGCCCGAAATTGTTAAGCCAGTTGAAGACATTGGCCCAACATGCGCCAATATTATCTATAGAATGTCCATACAACGCTTATTGTACGATAAGTTCCCGTAAATGATGGTAATCAACTTGCAAAATCCATCGAATTAAACCTTACTTTTGACGCACAGAAATTCATTAAGTAAAAACCTGCTAACGCAGTTCTGTCTCTATCATTGGCGAATGCCGTTCAGTGTGCTATTTATATGCCTTCGACCAAGTAAAAGAAGCTATGGTGGACATTGGCTTAAGTTGGCCCAATATGGACAGTCGGCAAAAAGTGTTCATTCTGGCATCACGTGCGTTGACTCAGCATTTTATACTAATGAATAAATACCTGTGATTTTTTTTCTGGCCCATCGACAAAACAAATGTTTTTTATGGCGGAAAACCTGAGCTGCGAGACAAACTGACATATGGCATGTCATGTTTTTTCATGGTAGGTATTAATGGGGGCAACAAGCGGCTGGCTTAACTCGATATTATATTCTTACAGTTAAAATAAAATATTGAAATATAATAAAATATATAACATCCGTTCCAATTTTATAATTTTTATTTATGTTTTTTTAGTGATCATCATCATAATAAATAATAATTGTGAATTATTCGATAATAATGGAGTGTGACGTCATAGTTATACAAGTTTTCATAGAACTGCTACGGTTTTGACCACAAAACTAAATAATCCTACCTATTTGTTTATTATAGCTCTGTAATTTTGACATTTTATTAAATAAAACTGATTTGTCTCTTTGATACTTAGTAATAAATAAAAATACATAAGGCGAAGCTGTCTACTAAAAATTGACTGTAAAAAATATTTAGGTAGGTTCAATGACCAGTCTCTTCATCCGGTTGTACTTTGATTCTCCGGTGTGTGCATTTTAATACTGATTTATTCCTTAAGTCACTATGTCAAATAGATGTGTATCAAATGTTTGTTTTGCGAGCTACGGAACAAGGTGTACCTAACTGGTGTAGCGCAAGTGTTCGCTAACGAACGTAAACACGCGACTAGAAGAATGCTAACAGTGTAATCGATTCCAAACAAAATATTTCATTTTTCCTTACACTGAGAATGTACAATATCAGTCTATGGACTCTCGAGTTCTTACTAATATTATGTTTTGCTACACCCAAGCTACGCCCGCGATATCATTCGCGCGGATTTAGTTTATAAGGTTTCAATTGTTTTGTGCGGTACCTATTTTAATTTTTTTCAAGATAAAAGTAGCCATGTTACGCCATACTACCTATCTGCCAACGAAGGTCCCGTCAAGATCAGCCCAGCCGTTCCTGATATTACCTCATACGAACAGATAGATAGACATTTTTTTAAAGTAATCTTTTGTTATAATGTATCGTACACACTCCTGTGCATTTATTTAAAACGTGTTATTTAGATAATTACAAACAAACACTTCCATTTTATTTACTCTCCAACAGTGCGTCAATTTCATCAAAAATAAAATGAAAGGGTTTATGTTGTGTGGACACAACTCCTTCATTTTTGGTGACGCCAACAAGATAGTGATCCCTGCAATCCTAATGACTTTGGGTGTTTCCATAATTTGGTGGTGGTAATTTGTTCTCGTTTGCATTCTCTGAATCGTTCATATCCTGTTACACCCTTGCTTGTTACTTTTACTTATAATGATAAAAACTGTATTTTGTTGATGGATGGATAGGTATGCATAGTTTTAAATAGTTGGCAGTTTGGCACTTTCGATTTCTATTAGGCTGTGATTACAATTTAACATCGTTAAGAAGCGAGGCGAAAGAGATTAGAAATCGAATGCCGCTTTTTTATTCATAGACAATTTGTATTTCTTCTTATTTATCTATGTCAAAATGTACACCAATCTTGTTTCTGAAAGTATAATTAAATGAATGCAAAATTAAGTAGGTACCTACATATTTTTTACGAGTGAGTAGGTAATGAAACTAAGATCACACGTTTAAATGATATAAGGTACTGGTTTTTTATTGTCGAAAACTTTAAAAGCGTCTTCTCGAACTACGATAAAATCTTTTGTTTAGACTCATCCTTGAATGAATGCAAAAAATAATTAACTATATAGGTACCTTTTAACCAGTGAGTAATGAAAGTAACATCATCATCTGCCGAGTCTTCGCCCAACTCAACTGGGGTCGGCTTTTCAGTCTAGCTACAAAAGCAGCGCGCTTCGAATTTTCCGTGAAGCGACTGCCATCTAACCTCCACAACCCATTGGCGATATCGAAATTCTGTAGTTAAACCAATTTTCGGACTTTTTAGGGCATCGACTGCCATAAGTGTTCGTATGGCAACCGGGAATGACGGCCTAACGTGCTCTGCGAGGCACAGATAAACCAAAATGAAGTGTTTAATTAGGTTTAAATGATACATACTAGTCCTTTAGTGTCGAAATCCTCAAAGGCGTCTCCTCTAAATACAAAAAACTCTTTTGTTTAGGCTCAACCACCTCTAGTCGCCTTTTGTGATGGAATAGTCGACACTGTACCTCCCACTATATAGAATAGAATGATGTTTGTTTGCAGAACACAAACGAAAGAATGCATTAAATACGAATTCTCTTATGATACATACAGAGTGTAGTTGTTAACAATGTCTGCACAATCAGTGTTTATACAGATAATAAAGAGTATAATTATATTTATAGTAAAAAGACTATAATTATTTACATTATAGTAGAAAGAGTATTATATTATAAGTTCTATTTTTAACCGACTTCAATAGGATGTTGTTGTTTGTCCGCGATATGTCGCGTTTGGTTGAAACGATTTTGATGCAGTTTCCAGAAAAGATTTTTTTTTATTCTGGAGGTTCGTTCTAGTTCCAGATCGATAGTGTCGCGTCCTGAAGCTCTTTTCAAGAACACCGTTTTAGAGAATCAATAAAAGGGACAGTCTCGTTCTAAGCGGGATGTATGGTCACGTTCGGCATGAATCAAGCAATCTGGGTCGCAGTACATACAGTCAATTAAACCAAGGAACATTAATTGAGCTTCGTATTATGTTTGACCTTTGCTTTTGCAAAACTAGGTACCTGCTGTGACTGAAACGAGAAATCAACTAGCTGTTTAAACAGGATCATGATGATGAAACAGAACCATCTTTTTTAACGTAACAGATTTTTAACTTAATTTTTACATTAAGTTTTTTTTGTTAAGTTTTGAGTAATCCACTCGGTCGTTTATCCACCAATGAAGTTGTTTATTTTCACTGGTGAAATTCAACCTCAGAAGCAGTGGCATTTATTTATTTTATTAAATAAATACCATTATCGAGCATAATTATCCACCGGCACCGGGCATACCGGACACCAATATCGGGACAATAATATATTATAGCATTTTTTGGGCGGGTTGAATAAATGTCCGATTAATTGTCCAAAGTGACAGGGCATAAAAACTGAATTCTACTAAATCACTGTTCAGAAGACATTCTCTGTTAGTTTAATTTCTTCAATCTGTCAAAGCTAATAAAAATATTTGCGAAATGACGTTGAATGTATGTACAATTTGTATAATGTTGGCTTTCGAGGACAAGTGCATGTATTATGAAAAATATAGTAAGTAGGTTATTTGAACACATGTTTCATGGACCGCATGTTTTAACAATGATGCCAATGATATTATGTGCGCTTCTAAACGAGCCATATTTTTCTGCAATTTGTGGCTGCAATATTGGCATCTAATTACCCGGCAATATCAAAAATATTTCATTCATCATCATGCACCTGATGGCCGAACAATCAATGTCCGGGCAATATGTTGCAATATGTCTGCAACAGTATGGCTTTTGATGCTCACAATCACACAGGATAGAAAAGGATAGACTGTGTCATAACAAAGAGAGCGACTGAAAAAACAATAGGACTGGCCGAGCAATATTGCAGTAGAATCGACCGCCTAGCGATCTTCCGGCAACATATCGGGGCAATATCGGCCATATTGTGGCCGGGACATTACTGCAATATTGCATAATCTGGCTGGTATTGCTTGCAATGTTGCCGAGCCACAGTGTTGCAGCCACATATTGCAGCAAAACCTGGCCCGTTTAAAAGAGCCTTAAGTTATATTCCTTGTGTTAGGAGTAGGTGCCGCTTTCCATCAGGTGGGCCGTGTGTTTGTCTGCTACTATTGTAGTATAAAAAAGGTTCACATCGTAGTGTAATAGTAAGTAGCAAAGAATTGTCTTCAGTTTTGTAAATGTTATGCTAAACGATTTCATATAGCCAGCATGCATTTATTCCACGTGAATTAAACTAGAGGAAATGAATCATAACTTATGATATATGCGACGAGACACGCTCTCGTGGAGAAAAAATATATAGGTACATCATTTCAATGACGTCATTGTAATAGACCATCTTGTGTTATAGACTAGCTATTGCACGCGGTTCCACCCGCATTAAAAACCGATCTCGTTTCCGTCGCTCATAGGAACATATTCCCGATGTCAAAAGTAGCTCATATACCAATCCAGACTATACCTAAGCTATCTCTGTATCAAATTTCATCCTGATAGTCAAAACACAGTCCACAACCCCATCGGCGGCGGCAGTTGACGCAAAAAAAAAAAGGCCGCATCTTCAGTAAAGGCAACTCTATCCTGCATTTTATCCGCGGTGTCATGGACATGACGGCGAACCTCCTGTATTTTATCCGCGATGTCACGGACATGAAGACTGCCGCGGATAGCGCCGCGAGAGTATAAAATCTAACGTAACCTTGATAATTACATGTGAATGTTACATAGTAGCCATTATGTTATAATGTTTTACTATCTCTGTCCGCGACTTCGCCCGCGTGGATCTAAGCTTTTAACATTTTATTTTTTATGCGCAAACTCATTCTTTTTGTGAAATAAAAGTAGCCTATGTAAATTTATCACCAGCCCGCGAAAATACCGTCCGCATCGGCCCAGGCCCAGGCAGAAAGAAAGACCGTAGGCCAAAATTTTTAAAATTGCTTGTTGTTATAATATGTCGTAGGTCCTTCCCTTCAGGGTAGGCAGCGCGTGTGTGACACCCTTAGTGTTGCACACGTTCATAGGCCGTGTGCTTGTCTGCCACCTACGTAGTATAAAAAAAAGTTCCTATATTTTTTTCCTGTTAAGCTTAGATGAATAAATACAGTCTACTTAAAAATCAAAACATCGAGAGGTGTGAGGTGTTAGTTTATTTTTGAACAGCACGGTTCGCTCGCGTGAACGTTTATCAAAACATTCATAAAATTAATTGATCACGTCACCATGCAAGAGCATAACATGCAAATAAACAATTACGTACCTATTCAATTTCAACCAAATTACGGGATAGAGATAACGATAAATGGACCCCAGGCTTCAAAGTGCAAGATATGGATAAGTTTTTATATATCGGTCACATCAATATGACTTCACCTCGCCTGATGGCAAGCTAAAACTTAAGTCTTAGGAAGGGGGTCTTCATTACATACACCGACAGTGACATAATGGTGGCCCTCAACTTGACGGCCTCATGAAAGAAGAGGTGATTGTCGTCGTAGCACTGCGTGATAAAGCACAGATATTGGTTTAGACTACGCCAATACCCACTGGTCCCACAAGTGCTGCGACAACCACCACTTCAAGCCCCGGCTATGCACCTGCTGAACCCTGAACGCAATCCAACCCCGGTTGGATTGCATTCAGGTTCAGCGCGCGAAACACATTACCCTCGCTGGCGCAGTCGGGTAAAAACCGACGGCCGTATAACCAAACGAGTCCTAAAGCAGAGATCGCGAATTGGTAAACAGAAGGCAACACGTCCCCCAGTTATATGGATTGAGGATCTAAAAAGGTAACTGCGATAGATTGAATGCGGAAGACGGAGAATCAGGTTCTATGATGCATGTGGGGAGGTTGATTCCGCACATCCAATGGGACATAGGTAATCATCCCACCTGTCCTATCATTGGACTATGTCATTGGGACTAGTGGGATTGGATATACCCAAGAAATGCACGTAATAATGTTGACAACCTGCATGTGGTACAGTGTATTCTAGGTTGTATCACGACTAGAAAGAGCTCCTTTTGCTCTAACACATGCAAGTTGTCAAACCTAGAGTCTAGACCCTGACTCTAATAAGTATGATTATTTTTATTTAATTACATTTTCATAAACGGCTCGTGTTCATATTTTGATGACCAGAATTTTATTTTGGACATAATACTTATGAAAGTATAATTAAACTTTTTCTGATTTATTATGAATGCAGCTAAAGGCAACGTAACAATAAATTCTGTTAATTAATCAGCATAGCATTAAGTAAGGTATATGAAAAAGAATGTAAGTATTTTAGTTTTTAAACAAATCCCTATAGAAACTCATCATCATCATATTTTGTTTTCAAACGAACCTCCTGAACCTTTGTTCGGCTTTCCATAAATTGCCCTCTAGCCAATTCTCGTAACAAAAATAGGTATATTCAAAATCCAGTCTCAGTGACTAGCTCGATCTCATGTCGATAAACGTCAAAAAGGTATTCTTGTGGTCACAAGAATATGATTACCTATTGTCATTATTGACGTTTGTGAGGTCAATATGAGATCGAGACTAGACTGCGACCGAATTTAGAATTTGCGATAATTAGCCCTCTGGTAGTGCTTTGTAACAACGCAACATGCACTTAATAACAATATTACTGTATTTAAAATCAAGATACACAATTTGAACATGGAATTTGAATGACATCGAAGTAACCACTTTTTTGCGTAATTGTATTGTAACAATTTGAATGCTAAGATAATAACATACGTCAGCAGAAATGCGTATGACGTAACACCCGAAGATGTCTTGAATGGTGTGTGGGAAGCTGTGTACGAATAAGAGGCTGCGGGCGCACTGTGCGCCACAATGAGATATCTATAATGACATTATCGTTATTATAAGCTATAGTCACTTAAATGTACATTCATAGGATGGAGGATAGAAGAAGAGGATAGAACATAGGTAGGTAGCTCTATCTTGTCAAACAGCCACAACCAACAGAGACCTTCATTAAATATAGGATTTCAGATTGACATGGTCATTTACATAAACATTATGATAGTTGACCATGTTTGATTGCTTTATTGAGTATCCGATATTTTGGCGCTGTTGCAAGCGCCATGATCACGAACGTACTTGAATAATACGAAACTAAAGTAAAGTAGGACGCCCCTAGCACGTTGGTCGGATGACCTGAAAAAAAGTGGCTGGTGATAAACTGCATGTGCAAGGCGGAGGATCGCGTGCTATGACGTTCATTGGGAGAGGCCTATGTCCAGCAGTGGACTGCAATAGGCTAAATTGATTGATTGATTGAATATTTTATATAAGAAAGCGCACTCTGAGCTTCAAAGTGAAAACCTCGATTGCAACCGGGAACAAACTAGATGAGGAGAATTAAATAGCAATGCTCATCGTTTAAAATTCTTTTATTTATCAAAAATCAAAATCGGTATATGCGACCACATCCGAAACGTACGGTATATTGCGGTAGTTATAAGTACAAGACCCATCCCACTCGTTCCATTAGCAAGTAATAATTTAAGCAAGGCTGTACGAGAATAAGATATCATCTATTTAAGGATTAGACCGACCTTTCTGACATGGTCACGTTTTTTTTAATGTAGACTCTATGAAAAGATTTTTGATAGACACTGTGACATCATCCAATTGTTTTGGCAGTGGGTGTAGGAGCTGAAATTCGGCCTAATTGGTAGCTTGGCAAATGGGCCAATTTACGTTCTGTTTTACAAATCCATTTTTGTGTTCGCACTAAACATCTACCACATTATATTATCCATGAATGGGACACGTGAATTTCGAACCAGGATGTGCAAGGTATAAAATATTATAAGAATACAGAGAGAATTACCTATAACAATGCGTGTGTTGACGCGTGCGTTGCGATTTTGCTCAAAAGTGTCTATAAATTTAATTGGATCGAGTAGGTGGCGCTACTATCAGATTACAGACAGCACACGTGTTTCCTTCTACCTACAATCCCGGGTTCTTTAAGCGGGGCGTGAAAAGGTATCTGTCTAGGGTCTAGGCCGTCAAGGTAGGGACCGCCGTTTTGGGACGAATGGTATCTAAAATTGCGGCCCATACCCTCGAACTTTACCCTAGCTTTTTACCATCCAGCGGGGTAAAGTCAATTGACAGACTGAACATAAAAAAATTATAGGATTTGTTTTCTTTACGAAAAGTCAGATACTTAGTACCTACCTACAGTCTACATCAATTATCATAATAAATAAAAATTTACTAGCCGTGGCCCGTACTTCCTAAGTATTTGAAAAATTATTGAATTTAATTTTCTGAAATTTTCTGCCCAAATTTCTTAATTTTTTTATGTTCTGTGCTCATAACACCGGTCAGTCACCTACGCAGCATAATGGTCAGGTATGTAATTGTAAGTACCTCGGAAGCTTAAAGCTACGAGGCCAAGGCTCAGTAGTTAATGTTAACATTGCCTATTCATTTTATGAGTCTTAATAAAACTAGCTTAACTTGAACTAAACGGAAAAAACTTAACTTCAAACTACAAAATTTAGGCCTTTATAAGATCTTTGTAAAATACTGCTTTGGGTCTAACACGACAGGACGCACCTCAGACATTTACAATTTGAAGTATTTGAAAGATGTACTAGCTCGCCGCCCCACCCACATTAACTTCTGTTTTCGCTTATTTTGGCAATATCTCCGGTTCTACTCAACTGATTGTGATCAAACATGCATAAGATTTTAAGTCTGACTGATAGATTTAGAGTGAAAGGGGCAGCAAAATCTTCAGGGCCCGAATACCTACCGAGATAGCATACCGAGGAGGCATAGGCCCACCCGGACTAAGCACTAGAAGAAAGCATTTCAGCGACACTACAAAATACAATTTAATTTCAGACTTTAACGTTATCATATAAAGTCTAAAATTAAATAGAATTTTGTAGAGTGAATGAAAAAGTGTAGTTTGATGAACTATTCATTCAATTTTAAACTTTAACTGTATATGGGTAAAGTCTACAACTAAATGGCATTTTTTAAGCATGGGTAAGTAAAAAAGAAGTCTGAATATTTCAGCTTGAAATATTCGATGTGATAGGTTATACGTGGTTTATCTAAAGCGTAGCCAAGTGCATATCGGATTTGTTATTCGTAAGCAAATCCTTGTCTTATTTCACGCTCCCGTCGCGGTTGAAACGTTCAAATTATCAATTGTTGTATGCCAACTCCACAATTTCTTGACAACAGACTTACGTGAGTATAAAAATCACTTTGCTAATTTGTTAATGCTTCGTACTCTAATTTATTCGAGAACATTCTACAACCGTGGTCATTATTCTATCTATACTATACATAATATTATCAAAGACGTATCATATCTTCTTTGATATTATATAATTAAATAAAGTAGTTAGCTGTGACATTGGGAGATATTTAAAAGAAAATACTTGGGTAATTTTATATGAACGATTCTGAACACAACGGTTCTTTTTATTGAAAGATCTTGGTTAGGATTAAAATCTTACGCATGTTTGATCACAATCATGTTGTTGAGTAGAACCAGGAAAATAATAAAAAAATATGGAATCGCGAGCTACATAATAATATTATTGACAATATCACGTGTTATCGAATGTGTGTTCGCAAAATCGATTTTAATTTTAATTAATTCTTTATCAAACTTCCTCAAACAGAATCATAATATCTATTTTACAGATAGACATATTTATATAATACTTAATTAGGATTTGACTTTCACTTGCGACTTTGCTCGCGTACCTACGTGTCATGTAAACTTTTATATTGCCGGTTCCTGAGCGTCTACCATGAGTTATGCACATTTTAAGCGTACTGTAATGTTTCTATAACTGTGATAGTCAACTACAGCCTGCTCTACCATATATTTTTTAGAACTAGATACGAAACAACTGCCGTGTATTAAACTGAATAAAACCGTACGGATCGTGGTAGTTTACTACAATTTGCTACCATAGGTCCACAAATTTGACATTTAATAACGAGATAAACAACAGAATACTCTAAGTGCTCGTATTGCTCTTGCTACGTCTCACTCGCACTCGCTAGGTTCTCTCGCTCGCTCTTTTTACGTATAGTTTACGAAGAGTTTACGCCATTAAACGTTAGACTCAAATGTAATATGGCGTCTTTAAGTTCTCTTAAAACAGCTGTTGTGCGAATGCAATTTATAAGCTCTAAGCCGGCTTAAGACTATGGGATTTATTAACTAATATTTTATCGCTTCTCATACATTTAGTGTGTGAACGGTCTCGTACAAAATGTATGACGAGCGATAAAATATTATAATAATATCCTCTAGATGTATGTAACCTAGTCAAAGGCCGGCTTTCACATAAATTCCTTTGCTATTTATTTGCTTTATGTTCTGTTTCAATGTGATTGGTGATTAGTGACTAGTGACGATATTAATCCTGTCAATTCTTGTCTAATTTATAATATAAAAGCAATCGATAGTAGGTACAATGGGAGCCGCCCATACAAGATTTTATTTGAGAGTGAAATGATGTCTATAAATAAAAAAATACAATTTGATACAGCGTGATCACCTGTTTTAGTACGTATGTACTAGAATTTCAACCTGAGAAGGCCGAGAATAATAGATATTCGGGCTAGAACATTTTGTAGGTTAGGTATGTGTCAATTTCTTTGATGAATGGAATGGTGTAGCAACATAATCTTTTATATAAGTACTAACTTTTGCCCGCATTGAAGTCGAACGACTCTCCACTTCACTCCATTCTACACTTCACTCGCCACTCCAAAAATATAGGATAAAAAGTATCCTATGTCAGTCTCCTGGTTCTCAGCTACCTCTCTACCAATTTTCAGCCAAATCGGTTCAGCCGTTCTTGAGTTATAAATAGTGTAACTAACACTTTCTTTTATATATATAGAAATAGATATGTACGTAGTTACTTACACATTATTCATCTATATAATTATTCCCAGTTTATACACCCACATTTCGCTACATAATATAAGTATATAATATCCAATAAGTATATTATATACTTATATCTGTCGGTAAATCAGTTTTACTTACTTGCCTATTTTGACATCTGTAATGAATTGTAAATTCTAAACTAGTAAACACATCTAACATCAACCGGTAACGGCCATCCCCCGCGCTACCCACCGTCACGTCTAGAGTTTAGGTTTCAGAGAGAGAGGCATCAATAGAGGCAACAATATTCTTAGGTATCATTGTAGTCTAGTACCTAATAAAAGCATTATATATTTTAGGGTGCAAAAATAAACAAAACAAGATTATTTTCTAGGAAATTTATTCATCGTCTTCTCTGACAATAATTGCATCTAGGAATTCTGCCGGTTTTGTTGACGTCTGGCCCATCCCAAGTACCAGACAAGTGTCATCCATCACAATACATGACCATGACATAATATGGGTCATACGGGCGTACCTCTCTTTGTGTATGTAACCAACATAGGTGGCTCACACAATCAGATGCTGCTATCTGGAAATAAAGAATACTATTTTAATTTCATCAACCCCAAGAATTACAATGCTGCATGCATTTTCCCAACATATATACCTATTTACATTTAAATGCATAACACAGAATGGCTTCTCCATGTACTAAATTATTTTTAAAGATTTTCATGGGATGTCACCATATGCATCTTCTTGTCTTTATTTCACAAGAATAATTCTTATTGTTCGGTAATGTATGTACCAAGATGGGGTTAGTAACATGAATAATTGCTTAATGGTATTTCATCCGAGTGCTTCCATGCTTAAGAAGGCATGTAAAGGTAGTCCTGGCTGTCAACAGTCCTTTAGTCAAGATTAAGGCCAATGTAGGTGATCTGGACCACTGTTAATGTTTGGTCAACGACTGCGACTCAGGCTTGGACATCAGCTGGTTGACAATCCCAACATAGAATAAAAACCAAGCCACATTAAGTATATTTCAAAGAGGACCTCGGACTCTAGCGCTATTAGCAGAGGACATAACCGAGACAAAAATGCTAAGATGATGACGATGAATTACCATAATATATTGTTGTAAAAAAATAATATAACCAACCTGTCTTGGTGCTCTTCTGCTTTCATAATATGAATCATAGACTGCTGCAGTTCAGATGGATTGTCCCTCAATATTTTATCACTTTGACATCGTAACAACCACATAAAAGACACACAGTGGTGTGGCCATGGTGTCTAGGTCCGGCTTGTGGTTCACCACTGTGAGAAGCTGCAAATTAACATTCACTCTGAACATAGCAAGATATGCTTCATATACATAATCTTCATCAGTAATCTGAAAAGCAAAGAATTGTAATGTGAAAACACAGTTCTAAAGGTTTGTATTAATCAAGCAATTTAGTTTAGGTTTACACACATAGAATCATTATACTCGTAACTCATATGTAAATGGTATCATTGAAATGAAACCACTTCTACGGATTTTATATTTGTTATTATATACAATTATAACCGATGTTTTGGCTGATTTTCAACAACCATGATCGCGGTTGTTTTCGTCTCAATGAGTAACATTCGTGTAAACTTACGATAGTACGATTCTATAATAAAACCCACTAGGTACTTACGATTAGGGAATACATCCAGCTACAAATTAAATTCGTAACTAATGTATCAAGAGTGTATCAAGTTCCAAGGCTAGATCTCAGCGCAGGTGTATTGACATATATTGCAATATTGATTGATACATAGAATACGGATTGGTCCACCTCCCATTTTAGCAAAAAATAAGTTTCTTTCAAAACAACGAGATCCATAGAATAGGGCAAGATCGGAATCCAATATACAAACAGCACAGTCACTCAGGTAACTATTGTTATTGCTATTCTTGTGAGCCCTAAGGCCTCTGGCCTTAGGGCTCACAAGAAACTTAAAAAAAACATTAATGGTGATTGAAAACACTCCCATACCAAAACACAACAACGCAAATGTCATTTGTGTCATGTCTTGTCTATTTTGATTAGAAAGTTGTCAACTCGTCAATGTTGCCATAGTAAGAAATATTTTATTTACTTTGGACATGGGGCTTTTAATCATGTTCACTTGCTAGTATGTTTTTTATTTACTTGCTTAATATTAAAAAATTATATCATTAACTAACAACTTAATTGATTCTGTTTTTACAATTATAAATCTAAAAATAATTACAAAAGCACGATACTTTACCGCACAGTAGTAAATAAGACCATTGTTTTTCTAGGCATTCTTTAACATACGTGAGACGCTGCTGCCTGCGGCGAATCCTGCCGGGAAGGGAGTGGCCCTCTAGAGGGCTGCTCCGAGGCTCTCCACGTGTCCTTCTGAATGGCGAGCTGATTGTCCACGCGCCGACGGTTGGGTGAAAGGACGGCCACCTGTCACTCCACCGTCGGCGAAGTTGCGCGATGCTAGCCCTACCCCCCCTTTCGCGGGGTCAAGGGGGCCATCTTAAAACCGTAGATGGCCCAGGGTCAGCTAGGGTTCGAGGAATCTATCTGTTAGGTAACCTTATACCTCGGTAATTAAGAACCGAGATGGCGTGCGGTATTAGTCGGTTCAATCCCGACCCACGATGGTCACAGGGGGTGATATCCATGGGGATTGCCGCACAATAAAAAAGCGAGTACTATATTTTTAGAAGTGAAAACAATAAATATTATTTTTTTTTTAAAACAGTGGCAACCCTATAGTGTGATCGATACCGAAGCCTAAAAATGTAGTTTTTAAAATTTTTATCTTGTCTGGATGTATGGATGGCCGGAATAAACTCAAAAAGTATTGCATGGATTCACTTCAAATTCGGCACGAATATTATTAAGCATATCAAAAGTTAAACTATTAAGTACCTATACCTTGTCTAATTTAGGATGATAATTTTGACAGTTCACGTCTATGAAGTATCATATTTTTATCAACGAGATGATACCTCAAAAATTATCGTAGCACATAGACAGGTACCGCCCACTTGCTGTAGTGAAGCGACTTGCAAGAAATCAGCACAATTGACTGTAGACAAATGAATCGAATGAATCGAAATTAAATTAATTTATTGAAATGATTAAGTACATACTTATCTACTACATTTTTTATAATATAATTATATAAGTATAATACAAAACATAAGTAATATACTATAAAACTTCTCTTTTGTCATCCTGAAGTAAGTTACCTAAAATAATAAAAAAATAAATGCTTTTGTATTTTTGTAAGTATCGATTCCATATTCTATGGGAACGATAATCGAAAATCGAAGGATGCAGTTTCGATTATACTATATGGGGTACCCTACTTGGAGCTGTCAAAATATCATCCTAAATTAGACAAGGTATATGAGTATAATATGGTACCTACCTATCTAACAAACTTTTTTTTTTTTTTATACCACTTAGGTGGCAGACAAGCACACGGTCCACCTGATGGGAAGCGGTCACCGTGGCCTAGGGACGCGTGCAACACCAGGGGCATCACACTCGCGCTGCCGACCCCGCAAAAACCTTCTAATGCCCTTCTTGAAGAACCCCATATTGTAGTCGCTAGGGAAAACCACGGCAGGGAGATCATTCCACAGCCTAAGCGTGCGCGGAATAAAACTTAGGCCGAGCGCACACATCCAACTGTTGCATCGACTAAACTGTTTCGTCGAGTTGTGTATTATTCATGATTTCTACTCAACTAAATAGTTTAGTTGATGGAATTGCGCATACAATCGATTTTTATCTCCTCAAATCGATCAGTCTTTATTCAGAAATTTTAATATAGATAAAAAAAGATACTGTATACATCCTGTTACTCAGTGATAGATTAGAGATTACCTAGTGGAATATTTCATACGTTACATTCTAAGCTATAAGAGCACTCAGATAATTAAATAATTTCATTCATTGGTCCTTTTATAAAACGCCAAGATACAAGATAGAGATACCAAAAAATCGGTAGAAATTGGCCAAAAATCGGTAATTCGGTAAATGCACGTTAAATCCGGGAGATCTATCCAGGTTTTGCCATGCTACTGGCAGTCGGGGACTCCGACCCCGACTCGGGCTTAGTCACGGATCGACTGTTTAGTCGATGGTCAATACAAAGCAATACGAATTGAGCGCTTGATCGATAGTTGTCCAACTTTTAAATCAAAAGTCAGTCGATGAAGCTTTTTGACTTTTTGTCGAACAACTATCGAGTTGACAGTATGCGCCTTTCATATATATCTTTTAAACATATTATGATACACGATGATACACAAAGACTTGTTCAACTAAAAGTTGTACCCATGTATGCGTTAGCCCTTTTTTGTTCTTCGCTTGAGAGTCTTTGAACTAGTGCGTTTAGTGAACATATTTAAAAAATATTAGTTTGGATCACTTCACTGTTGAATTTATGTCATATTCTTAAGAAATTGTAGTAAATTTTATCACAAATTTGAATGAAATTTATTTCTATACCGTTTTAAATTTATTATGTTGTAAAAATAAATAATAGCTTACCTTTTGATTCATAACTCAATGGAACATCAAAACGTATTCGAAGGCAAACACAAACTTAGCGAAATAATGTAAGATATTATATTAAAGTCATACAAATATAACTCGTAAGTACACGGAATAAAGTCTTCTTTGGCTTAGCAATTCAGCATAGTACTTCGTTTTGTTGTTACGACCTTAGTATCGTGAATTCGATTAGTATACGAGAGTTATAAACTAACCTCTATGGTAAAGACAACATTAATCCATTAGCTTAGTCGCTTAATGACGTTACGGCCTTCGAATCTGCGAAACGAATCATGTTTCGTCAAGACATAGTAGGCCTGCTGACATCTTAACTTGGCTAGACAACATTTTAATAGTTTTTATGGTTTCGTACCCGTAATAGGTAAGTGTGTTATGTAGAATTTGATAGTACGTAATGAAATTTCATTATCAGAGTTTAATCGCAAATCGATTAACCATATACCGAGAAATATAGAAAGTGTAATAATCAGTATTCTACAAATCGAAATGTAAGTCAATTTGCAATGGTTTCAAGACATTATGAAATTGGCATTATGCAAAAAATGGCGTGTCTAGAACTGTATTGGACTAATCCCACCCTCTTCTCACTCGCAGTGTTTTCTGTTGAAACTGATCAGGTCAACAGAAAACACTGTGTAATCTCCTGCGTCGTCAGCACAGAAACTTTCTCAACCGCGACAGGGGGTTGCAGCCCTGGGCCTCGATTCTGCTTAAGACAAACCACTGATATACCACTGACACTCTAAAAAATACCATATGATTGTAGACTTTATCGTTATCAGGTTAAAGTCTAAAGTCAAATGATATTTTGTAGAGCGAATGAAAAAGTTAAATGAATTCTTTTTATTTGATTTTAGACTTTAACTGTATAATAGTAAAGTCTACAATTAATAGCATTTTTAGAGTGTCAGTGTTATTACAGTGGTTTGCCTTTAGCGGAATCGAGGCCCTGGTGTTGTACGCGTCCATAGGCCACGATGACCGCTTCCCATCAGGTGGGCCGTGTGCTTATAATAAATAGATACCCAAAGTGTCAAGGCATAAACCCATTTCTTATTAGAACTACTCCCACCCTCATTCCTACTACTGTAACTCCTTTATATCAGGGACAACTGAACAAATCTAACAATAACATTTGGGAAGTCCCAAGGAAAGTTACGAGTAAACTGTCTTAGGATCCGTATCGATATTAATCAGAAGCAAATTAGAGAAGTTATATATTTAAGAATTCCACTTTCCTCCTTAGCAAATAGGAAACAATAGAGGTAAATTTTAAGTGTTGCTATAATTGCTGCATTAGTTATCAGCAAAATGTCAACAACGCCTAACCATACCATAACACGATGGTTTGAGGGATTGATTTTATAGAATGAAAACAATAGAAATCATATTTCTTTCATTTCAATTCTATGGTAAACAATAGTAGACGAGACTTATGTCATTTACCATCGATAATTGCCATTGTTTAATTGTTCCTTTTTAAATCTATTCTATTCTTCGATAAAGAACAGATTATTTCTAGTTTCAGGAAACAATTTTTATGACGACACCAAGTAGATAGTAATAGATCAACTAATAGATAATCAGTAGTACTAGCATAATACGTGCGCTAAAGACGTTTAGAAAGACCAGGAAAGGGCCAGGGTAGAACTATTATATTCTGTGCCAAGGCGCCAAACTAGCCACTTTGGAGGTAAACCTTCCTTTCGTCACAGCCTCAATTCTGCTAAAGCAAGCCACAGTCATTCCACTGGCTCTTTCATTTAATTTTAGACATCAATCATTTACACAAAATGCTTTATTTGTTAAGAGTTTATTTTCATGAGGTTAATGCCTAAAATTAAATGAGATTTTTTAGTGTCAGTGGCTCAGCATTTTATCAAAATAGCAGAGTTGAGGCTCTGCTGTCGAATTGATAGCCGCTTCCTTTATTGTTTCTTTCTTCTTCTTCAAAATATCGTGTATCTGTTTATACATGTCGATCACCAGCCTTGCCAAGGCGAACGGTCAGGACGCAAAAGTACTCATCGAAGCGTTACCCTGTTATGCTAACCTAACGATAAAATTATGCTTTGCGGAACTTACCGGTATCCTAGTCAACACCGTTTAAGGACAGACCGCCATATCTTACACTCTGTGTATGTTATAAGTGTTATAACATACACTTGTTCTCATGTCTCAATCATCTTTGGTTTTTGTGTCATAATGATTGAAACTAATTTTTAAAGAGAAGTGAGGGCGGATGTCGGAGAAGAGGACAATGAACTGGAATAAAACGGTGCTCCAAGCAGTAAGTAAGTACTTACTATCTTTTGCGCGTGGAATTTTGATCCCGTTCGCCCTTCCGTTCCCCTTGCCGTTAATAGGCATCGGCCGGGTGACCGAGCATAATCAGCTTAAAGGTGGTAATTGGAACAGTCAGTCTGTCGACCAATGAAATATTATAATTTATCTTCGGCATACCTACCTAAAGCATTTTTTTTCATCACTCTTATGTTAACTATTTAGTGAGGTTAGCTGTCAGGTCTGGTTGCCGTACTTACATTTATGACAGTCGGTACGGGTAGTTGGAACCATGGAAAGTCTGACAACTGGTTTAACTGCATAACTTACACTTACTACACCAGTGGGTTGTGGATGTTAGATAGCATGTTCATGGAAAATATCGAAGTACGACGTTTCGTAGTTAGACTGAAAAGCCGGCCCCAACTGAGTTGAGATAGGGCTCGGAAAATGTTGATATCCAACGAGGTTAAACGTAGACTAAAATAGACAGAAGCGAGGGAAGCCGCTTCTTGTGTATAGTCAACTTTTTTTTATATTGGATACGCCAACATAACTTCACCTCGCTTGATGGTAAGCTAAAGGTAAAGTCTCAATCTTTGTTCGTGACTTCAAATAGCTGTGAAGTCACTTGGTGATTTTTTTTAAAAATCGTAGGAGCTTGACTAACTACCCCGCAATTAGACGTGTAATTACACATTTGAGTGGCTTTTTTACGTTATAATTAATATCATGTGCAGCGAACCTATTAAAATTGTTGTATTTCTCAAAATTTGTATCGTTACTCCAATCTAACAATACCTGCTTATTAAGATTTAAGTTTGCCGACGTGACGGTGAGCAAAGTGAGCATTTAAAGTAACACAAAGCAAATTTTGCCTAATGGACTTTGAATGCTGATAAAAAAAACAGTTTCTGACAATCTAACATCGGATATTTTTTGTACCTACCTGTCGGAAATTACACACTTAGCTATACTTAAGAGTTTTTGCTTGTGGATGAGGCAACACAATCATGAGAGGAAAATGTATCACAGTTATCTCTCATTTGTGCGTTATGTTGGCACGATTGTAATATCTATACTTTTATAAAATTGCAAATGAGCTGTGCCTGTGCTTTATAGTTTTAAAAAATAATTAATAACAAGCTTTCTAGTTGTTATTTGGATAACCGGACAAATCAAATGAACCCAAACATGACAGTTCATCTTATTTGGTTTACAAGTTCCTACGTCTACAAGATATAATAAATAAGTCCACACTCGATTGTTTTATACTGTTTAGTACAGGAGTTGTTATTAACACTTATAGTTGAGTCAATTTAATAGGCCACATTTGACGTTTGTCAGTTTTATATTCATAATGAGGTGACCTGTTGAAAAAGGTCGATTAAAACGAATGAATCGATACGGACTTGAAAGATAATGTGAATTTTTAAAATCCTCAGGTGAATCCCTGTCTCATTATTATTTTGTCTTTCGTAAATTTAAGGAGCAAAATAAGACAAGTACATGATCTATACTTATAATAAAACTGTAGAGGTCAATTCTGTTCATTGAATATATTTACAAAATAACTATTGGGGGATGAATTGGTGATCGATACTAATGCAAAAAATGCAATCAGTATTTTTTTTGTCACAACGTGGTTATTAATTTTATGATGATATTTCTTCACAAGTAATCATTGCATTCGATTCTACTTATCAGCTTTCGATTTTTAGAGTAACATGCCTAATGTTTAAAAAGAAAAAGGATTAACTGACACAACATTGTAATGACAAGGTAATGACGTTCAGTTCTATAAATCAGAAATTGTTTATTATGTTTAGAATGGTTTATTGGTGAAAGCAAAACGTAAAATTACTTGTATCTGTCATTATTACAATAAATATGTAATAGTAATTGAAAAAAGTTAAGCAATTGTGCAGTTCTAACAAAACGAAAAATATATAATTTGATGTCCACCGCGGCGCGTCGCGTAAAAGGTTGCGATGTCTAATCTTGTTGAATTGTCAAAATGTGGCCTATTAAATAAACTCCACTATAATTATCGTATTGTCACCGAAGATACGCCAATCTGAAATAGCAAATTTGAGTTCAGTTCAATCCAACTTCTGGATGTGGTTTTAATTCGGCTTCCAAGAATTGACCCATACTAACAAACTAACATACAAACAAAACAACAAGCAACAGAGCAAGTTAAAATAAAGCTTTTAAATAGGCATAAACCAATATTCGAAACAATAAACATCATAGGTCATAGAACGCATAACCGTTTAATAAAGTGTTCACATAGCAACCAGGGTTAACGATTGAACGACTAATCTGCAAAGAAGGGGACTTGATATGCAGACAGCTTGTTGAATCCATGTTAAATCACATTTATGGATCATACGCAGACGAGTTTTAGCCGCAAGCTATTCACTTCATAGATTTTTTATACTACCACATAGGTGGCAGAAAAGCACACGGCCCACCTGATAGGAAGTGGTTCAAATGCCTTTATTGAAGAATCCTATATTGTAGACACTACTAGGGAATTTGTATGAATTAACGTAATAAAAAAATAAAAAAGAATGAATATAAAAAGCCAACCTGCGATCAACGCATTTTATCGCTGTGATGTTCAAGGGAGGACTGAAAAACATCCGTTACATTACATCGTCCATCCGTCCAGTCAGCCATTATAATGCGGCAGCCGTCGGACCGGTCCCGCGAAGGTCTTCGCACTATTTTCTATCAACTAAACGAAAGGTCATTGTTGTCTACACTATAGAAATGTGTTTTAGTAAGGAAAAATCCAGTTTCGAACCCGAAAACTCTGACAAAGTATAAAGTAAAATAAATTATTAAAAAACCAAAAACCCGACTGCTGTTGAAATGGCCGAAATAAGTGTAATAGCAGGCGGTTCGCGGTACCCATTTGCAAATCATTAACCACTTGCTATCAAACTTGTTTCAGTCTTTTCAACAACAAGTCGGGTATTTGTTTTTTTCTTCTTCTTTTTATAAGCACAGCGCAGCAGCTGCAGTTTAGCTCTGCCAGGTATTAGTATAGTATTTATCTATCTAAAATGATACACTAGATTAACATAAAGTAGTTAGCTATGTGTTAAACCTGGGTCACGTGCTCATATAACCACAGCTTATTAAAATATCACGTGTGCATGTGCACGCGCAACTCACACGTCGTTAAAAGAATAAGTACTTAAACACTTTTGTTGCAAACGTTTTTCTTTACTTTTATGGTAAAATACATGCCATATAGGAAGACTACTAGTACCATTCATTGTACAAAATGCAGACAAGTAAATCCAACTTGTGGGTGCTTTTTCAAGCAGTTCGACTATGAAGTAACAAAAGTTCTGGCATGAGCAATGATTAAATAGATGTAGATTCTACGTAAAAACCTAGTATCTGACATCTTGAAAACAACGAGTTTTTTTTTGTATTTTTCGACTTTATAGACCAGCCTCCACGTATAGGCTAACAATTATACTTACTATGACTAAATGATACAAAAAACCGTCTCCTGTATAATTTAGTTTCATGCAGATGCATGCATGGTACCTACTGAGTTTTGGTATTACACAGCCGATTAGTTATTGATATTCTTTACTAGTTTAATTTCGCCAGTTATTCTGACTGGTTCTACTCAACCGTTGCTATTAAACGTGCGTAAGATTTTAAAGTCTGACGAAGACCTTTCAAACAAAGACAACCGCATAAAAATCCATTCAGTAGTTTTTGCGTCCATCGCGCACGTACAAACTGACAAATAAGCTGTGCTGCTAAGGCTAATATTGTAAGCAATAAGCAGCATATAAATTATAATATGCAGTTATCCATCTATAACATTGAACAATCGCTTCTTATAGACGGTTTTATGGCTGTCGATTTTATAGCAAGCTCTATATACATAGTACCTAGTAAACAATTCCTAGTAATAGCGCGAAAACATCAACAACCACAAATCACGAGTTTTTGTCGAACATAAATTAGAAACCAGTATAATATTACAGATGGAATTAATTAACTAATTGAATACCTAGTTGCTTAGTCATCTTCATCCCGTCTGTGTAATATCAAAACCCAGTATCTGCATTAAACTAAATTTAACTGGAGTGCTGGAAAACGTTTTCGTATCTTTGACAGTGTGTCGTTTTCAAAATACCTGCTAATCGTACTTCCTTGGAAGAGATGGCTAGTGTTATTATAGTCATAGTTTTTACTAGCCTGATACGTGGAGGGTGGTCTATAAGGTCTAAAAGCGGAAATATACTCGTTTTGTAGTGTCTCTACATTGGAGATATTAAAAAAATGGGTCATTTATATGCACAATCCTGAACATAACAATTTTTTTAGAATTCCTGTCCATTTTTGCGCGATATACGCAATAACTCAGATTTAAAATCTGTGTAAATATATTTGATCGCTATTGGTTAAGTAGAACCGAAGATATGACCAAATTAATTAAGTATTTTTTTTTCAAATTCGGTTTTATGTACTTACTAAAAGCAATTAAATCGTATTGTCATCATAACTAAAGATTTCTACCAAATATCAGACGGATCAGACCAATCCAGCAACTGGAAGGGGGTTAAATTTCAATTATAAAAAACTAGATTTGACCCAAACAAAAAGTTAAGTCAAGTTAAATAAAATCGTTTAATAAATTCGATAACTGACCTCTAGCCGTGAATATCAGCTGGTACAATATACAAGAGAACCTTTTATACAACTGACGATATAGTATGTATAATATATGCAAATTCATTGACCATACGTTGCTTTAGAAAAGGGCTGTTGTGTAACACGTAAACACGAGTTAAGGTGCGTAGTTTGATTTCGATTATATTAGCTTGCTTGTCTAGAAAGTGGCTCACGGTCGCTTTCGATATTCCTTCGAGACTATCATATATACGATAGACATTATACTTAACGAGTACCTATTGTTACTTGAGAGGTATGTGCCGGTGTAACTCAATAGCATACTAGCGATTTGCTTTACGTCCTTCAAAAGCTTATTTAGAACCAGCCTATGCCCGCGTGGACATCGATTTTCGTGTTTTTTGACTATCTTCGGTTTTACTCAAACTATTTTGATCACAAGCATAGGCAAGTGTGATAATAAAAAAAAAACCAATATTAAAGAAATGGTTAGAAGATCTTTAGACTTGTCAAGTAGGTAACCTATGCATTATGCAAGTATTACGTAATCAAATAGTTTACAATTCTTAACCGTGAAATCAGACGATTAGTTCTTTTACGACTGTAACGAAAGAATTAAATACGTTGATATTTTTAAAATTGTATGTATAAACCTGTTGGCTAAAACTTAAAACCTACCTGAGTAAACTTAAATAAAGAAATCCTAGATTTTTTGCTAACCATTTTCATTACAGTTAGGCATCTCCGCGGCCACTTCAAAAGCTTCACTGCAATTAGGAATCGTAGGAACGTATAAGAAGTTACTAACTATTTAGTAATCTATACCTGTCTAATTGCTTGTCCCGGCCGGTCGGTTATCGCGACCAAACATAGCCTATGTTCATTCTCGAGGTTTAATCTTCTCCTATACCAAATTTCATCAGAATCGGTTCAGCAGTTCAGGCGTGAAAGCGTAATAGACAGACAGACAGAGTTACTTTCTCATTTATAATATTAGTATGGATTCACGTACTTTTAAGTTTTATGTGCAGTATCTACCTATCTATAGGAACTATACTATATTACTTCAAAGTCCTGACTGACTGGCTAAAATACAACGCACAGCCTAAACCGCTGGTCGTAGAGAATACAATAATATATGTAAGCAAATCGAGACAAGAACTAGGTGCATTCCTCATTCATGCATCATGCATTTAAATTCAAACAGTTTTCTAAAATCACCAGAATAAGGTATTATTACTTATTAATGTATTTATCTATTTAACCTTCTTTAAAGATTACAATTACATGTGTAACATCTAATAAAACAAATACAATAACTTTCTATTATACTACTAGTCTAGTCTATGCTCGCGGCACCACCGCCTGCGTAGGCGTCGGTTTTCAGGTTTTTTGACTTTATCTCCGGTTCTACTCAACCGATTGTGTTCAAAAATGCGTAAGATTTTTAGTCTGACCAAGACAGAGAAATATTTATTGACACTTGGAACCTTTTTGTATGTATCTTTTTGTGCCTTTTTGTAAAATTAAAATAACAGGTTTAAATAATTGCATAAGAGAGATTTATTTAAAACCTGTTATTTTAATATTAGTAATATTACAAACATACGCAAACAGAAAGAAACAAAAAAGCTATTTTAAAAAGTTTGTAATCTCTGGAAAGGCTGGGCCACAGATAGGTACTTATTATAAGGCGTAAAACCGACTACTTTTAGAAATAGAATTAGAGTTTCTTGCAAAAAAAATAAAGCCTTAAAATCTGAATCTACGCGGACGGAGCCGCGGGCATAACTAGTAGGCACATACGTCATACATTTCCTGAATATAATGAATAGAAATTAATGTTCAGACGAACGAGCAAGTATCTATAAATTTATATGCAAAGGTTATGTCGGTGTTAAAGGTGTCATTATGGAGCCATGCCAGTTCTACCGCCAATATATATTTACACTAGCCTATGCCCTCGGATTCGCCCGATGCATTTTTTTGACTATATCTCCCTTTCTACTAAACCGAATGTGATCAAACATGCATAAGATTTTAAGTGTGACTAAGATCTTTGCGAAAAAAAACGCATCAAAATCTGTTCAGTAGTTTTTACGTCCATCGCGCACAAACAGACAAACCGACAAACAGACAAGTATACCAAAAAAATATTTGTGTTCAGTATCTTTCATATGGCACAATCAAAATTTTTTTTATATCTCCCCAATGTACAGACAACTACTTTACAATTTTATAATAGTATAGATAGAAGAGTTATCGTCATTTCCTGAGAAATACTCATTGACCCTGACTGTCTGAATAGATATCATCATTGTCATAATAATAATGTAATAAGTCTATGATGAGTCTATGGGACCTACCTAGATCTATGAAACCTTCTGTTTTTTTTTGTTCTTTCTGGGGCAATGTCCTATGGCATAGGTACCGATCCTTGAATCTAAACTAATCTCAACACCTACTGACTGACGTTCGAAGCTCTAGCGAAGGCTTTCGTTTCGATGTTGGGGGAAGGGGAGATCAGTTGTTCCTTGAAAGCCTACCAAATCAATTAAAGAGCGGATCCTGGATGGTGGCAAGCCTTCGATGCAACCGGGATTAAAGATAGGATGATGTGTGATATAATGATGCTAAAAGCTGTAATCTAATAAAATTCTACTACTGAGTCTACTGATTAAAATCAATGACAGAAGTTCTGCTTAAATATCCATATACAAGGGTTGACAAGTATGATGATTGTTCATCATTCTCTGAACCTTTTTCCCAACTCAGTTGAGGTCGGCTTTCCAGTCTAACTGTGATGCCGCTGAATTTCGATATTTTCCGTGGAGCGACTGCCATCTGACCTCAACAACCAATGGTCATTATGACCAATGGCGATATCGAAGTTCCAAGTTAGACTGGTTGGACTTTTGTAGGCTCCAACTACCCGTAACGACTTCGTGCTCTCCGATGCACTAATAAACCTGCGATAAATACACACATAAGTATGATGATTGTTATCACTGATAATAAATGTTATCTTCTAAATATTTACTATTCGCAAAAATAATAAATCAATATATTATATATTATATTCATTGAAACAAGTGCCAGAGAGGTGACGCACGATGATTTAAGATTCGTAAAAGAAACATACAGAGTCATCTTTTGGCACTCTTACGAATTACATAATGTGATTTGAAAATACATTGAAGAACTTGAAAAAGTAAAATAATTGGTTTAAAAAACTAATTATTTTATGAAGTAATAGTAGTGTTGTAGTATTTAAGATTAGTATTAGCCATTTATAATGTCGAATTTATTGGTTATCTAGATTTCTGTTGTGTGACAATTTCAAATTTATCACAAAAGTTTTCTGAATTTTTCTCCCTTAACTTACTCAAGTAAAATTTTATTAGATTATAAGGAGATACTCTCTCCTTTCTTAAGTCCAGTAACCTCTCCCGGCTTCACCTTACTGGGGCTAATAGTGGGGTGGGTATGTCAGACCCTGCTTTCATTTTTCTGGTTTGTTCTATGATAATACAGAAAATTAGCTCAAAGAAAATAAATACAAAATAGTAATGGGATTGGTCATTACTATTAACAAAAAAAATTGGCAGTTAGGAGCCAATTTTTGCTGTTCATCTGTACCACATTTTGGACACCATACTTATATTAAGAAACAATATATTGTGTTGTTGCCTAATATAAGATGGCTATTTGTCTTTTCAAGTTGCAAATATTTGATCAAAACGGATCATATAGATAGGTATTCTTGTCAATTGTTGTGATTAAGTTAAATGATCTATTATACTTTATTATAGTACTAATACTGAAGATTAAAATGAAATATAAATGATGACAAAAGGAAAGAATGACTGAATTTCGGTTCAGTACAAATATATTTCGTCGATAAATAATATTTTCGGTGAAACGTTTATCGGCCTATCATTTTTTCGTTCAACTAACCGTCGGAGTAGAGTGCTATCGGAAAACCGTCCTTTCGGTGAGCGGTATTTCGGAGTACCATACGTAGTTCTTTAGATACGCATTCGATATGCATAGTGTTAAATTCACATATTGAACATAAAATTATCATATTTAGAAGTGTGTCAAGAGTTTAAAGGAAACATTAAGATGTGACAGAAATCTGAATAAATAAACAACCGTTATAGCTATCAACTATTAAGGCTTAAATATTCACCGGTAGAACTTGTTAACGCGATAATGAATCTTCCATTTACTACTGTTATTTATAGCAGATTTAGAAGTAACTAAGGTAACTAATAAATGAGTCACGGCTGGTCACGGCTCACAACGTGTAGACAGTATTTAAAACAATTTTTTGGTACTCAAAAACATGGGTACAAGGAAAAACATAGTAGGTAATCAACGATACAATCTTGTTCTGCCCGGTTCTGTCTGCCGATTGATAAAACCATAAAACAAAACAATAAACAATAACAAAAATAATGCTGTCTGTCAAAATGACACTGTTGATTGATTAGCGTTCTGTTCAATAACGTTATATAATAGACAAGTAAATATACGTAAAATTAAATTCAATATTATTTCCTTATACTGTAGTAATATTAATGTTATTGTATAAGTACACCGAGTACATGATACACCAATAGCTTCAAATATGGTACAGTGAATAAAAAGTATTGAAGAGTTTGTACTTATACCTTGTCTAATCTAGGATGATAATTTTGACAGCTCCAAGTAGGGTACCCCATATAGTATAATCGAAAATGGTTCTTTCGATTTTCGATTATCGTTCCCATAGAATATGGAATCGATAGTCACAAAAATACAAAAACATTTATTTTTTATTATTTTAGGTAACTTACTTCAGGATGACAAAAGAGAAGTTTTATGGTATGGTATTTATGTTTCGTATCATATTTAGCTAATTATATCACAAAAATTTTAGTAGTATAAGTACTTAATAATTTCAATAAATTATTTTAAATTCGATTCATTCGATTCATTTGTGTAAAGTCAATTGTGCTATATTCTTGCAAGACGCTTCACTATGACAAGTGGGCGGGGCTTGTCTATGAATTACAATAATTGTATGGGTTTAATTTTGTATAAAAAAATACGATACTTCATAGACATGAACTGTCATTTTTATCATCCTAAATTAGACAAGGTATAGTAAAATTCGAAAACTAATATTTCTAAACGAATCATAAAATGTCCATCTGCAGCACTGTCAGTCACGGTCAGTCTCAGTCGTAGACAGAGAATAGTACTCAGTCGTAGACAGAGTATAGTAGTCTCAGTCATGAATAGAATAGTACGCTACTAACACCGCTCTCCACTCATATTTCAAACCGTTGAATGAAAAATGAGTCTAGTAGTCTACGATTAGTCTAGTAAACGAATAACTTCTAGATGGAAAAGTCGAAAGCAGAAACTTTGACTTAGGAACTTTGTTTGGACTAGTTAGGAGATAAACATACTAAAAGTCCTGACCCGAATCCGAGGTGAGCCGGAGGGGGGGGAGCACAAAGAAGGTCCCGTTTTTTCGTTTTTTGCTTACTTCTCGAAGACGGTGCTTTGTACGAAATTGTGTTGTACGACATAATAAAGGCTAATTAAATTCTCTACAACTTTGTCTTTTGCACTTTGTATCTGTCTCCAATCATTACCTAGCTATGAGCTTCTAAGGGTGGTCGATTTTCAAAGCGCTCATTGTAAAAGTACAAATTTACCAAAATCATTTCTTATTTCGTATGGATGAGCACCCACAGTATCAAAACACCTACAAATTATTTAAAAACTAGCTGACCCACCCCGGCTTCGCCCGTGACGTATTTCGAACCCCGATGCACCCTTTTTAACTTACATAATATGCTCATAATTTATCAGTTTTCCCAAAAAATGTATGGGAATCTACCGGAATTGTTCACATTTATGATTATTGCTCAGCTCCCTTGGGCAGTAGCGTGATGATATTCAGCCTATGACATTCACGGATAATGTGGCTTTCTATTGGTGAAAGAATTTTTAAAATCGGTTCAGTAGATCCAGTTTCAAACTGTTTCCGCCTTCACCGCGTGGAGGTACTCTCAGCTTATGTTATCTATACTAGTCTATACTTATAAAGAAGTAAAGTTTGTGTTTGTATATTTTTTAAATTGTAAGGGGTACCTAATCTTGTTTTGCCAAAAGTAGGGACAAATTATGCAATAAAGAATATTACCTACCTATGAAGGAGCACAAATATATAATAGTATGCCGTCCGAAATTAAAAATGTAAGCTCGTTTCGCGCTTTCAAGTCTCAGCTGGCAGACTACTTAATGGATTGAAACCTAAATCAGAAAAAAAAAAATCTTCTGAGACTGAAACCGTGAAATGAGTAGGTACACCCTCTGAATTATCGTTACCGTTTACTCTATGTTAATTATTGTTATCTTTTTTGTTATGTTCTCATGTAATGTGACTTTGTATGTCTTTTTGAGAATAAATTCTTTAAACCTTAAACCTTAATCTCGGGATCTACTGAACCGATTTTAAAAATGTAAGCAAAAACCAAAAAAACGAGACCTTCTTTGTGCTCCCCCCCCCCCCCCCCCTCCGGCTCACCTCGGAGGGGTCAGGACTTTTACAGTACCATAGCTATTCATGTGCTTTTAGTATGTGTTTATCTCCTAACTAGTCCAAACAAAGTTCCTAAGTCAAAGTTTCTGCTTTCGACTTTTCCATCTAGACCCCCCTTATGAGCATTCATTGACTGGACTAGATGGCTATTTTGAAACTTATTAAGGGTTACGCATTTTTTTATGGAAGGCTGAGCTGTGGAGACCTTATTATGTATACCTACCACTATTGTGATTTATTAAGCTAGATAAGTTGGTACTTTTATCTTATCTTATCATTGTTGTGGTTGCCAAAGTTTTCAAAGATTACTAGGTACCTACATAGTAATCTTTGGGAACTTTTGAGCTTTTCAACTCTGAACTTTTATTTACATTATATTTTAATAGACGAACTTATGTTTGTTCCAGATTTTGCCATCATGTTTTTCAAGTTGCCACGATTATGATAATACGTCCCATTAAAATGTTGGAGGTGCCAGATAATGTGAGTATCTATTTTTAATTGGCTCTGTTCCAAATTTTAAGCATCAAATATTATGCAGCCTTTCTGGGTAGCGATTACGGTTTTAGCGTTATTTTTTAGTTATTATTGTATTATGCGAAAGACGTGGGCAAATAGTAAAGACTTGGAATTTATTTATCATCGCGTGTTTTACTTTTTCTACAGTCTACAGTCTCAGTCCTTTGAGCGGGATGTGAAAAAGCAAAAGCATCTGACGAGGCCGTCAAACTAAGTCCCACCCTTTGGCCCACCATTGTTTGTAGCATTATTAGTATGTCCTAGCGGTAGTGCATTCGCTTGCTACGACAAGGTGCGTAGGTTCGATTCCCACTCAGTGCAAATATTTCTATCCATGAATACGTCTATTTGCATTGGTCTGGGTGTTTCTATGCATAACAATAAATGATTACAAAAAGTATAAAAGTATGTTTGTATTCTAGAACCTATAACACAAGCTAGTTCAACTATGCTTACTTTGGTTCTAGAGAACGCTGTGTAGAATGTCGTAGGATATTTATTTAAAAAATAAAAAAAATTGTTGATCTCTGAGTGGTGATGGTGATCCTCATTCCTAAGACTAGGCGAGGTGAAGTTATATTGAGGGGACCGCTATAAAACGGAACAATACTTACTTATGTATTATATTAGGTATTCTAAACAAGTTTGACCTTATTTAAGTGCAGAAGCCTACTAGTTAGTCATTAACTAACATCTCGCCTAACAATACTATCACTTGTTCGCGTTCGCAAATATTGACGGAGTATTTAGCAACACCGCGCCATCTAATTAATTGCTACTTAAAGCGTTCAGGGTTGCCGATTTTCCATTGTTTGTTTTGTGTTTTCATGAACTTGACTGACGACTCGAAAAAATTAGCTGGGATGGGAAAGACTGGATGCGAAAGGTGGAATATCGATGCTATAGAAGATGCCTTTATCCAGCAATGGACTCCAAAAAACGTATCTACTAGGTAATTGATAAAAAAATGGGGTTAATAAATTTTTGCCGCGATTTCGTCCGGAGGTCCGGACGGACGTTATCACGAATGTGGATGAATTCGTGGACTTAAAGTAGTTAGTAGTCTTCATGTTGTGCTTTAATTTAAACTGCGTCAGCAGTTAAATACGTTTATTATATGTCGTAGCAAGGATGGTAACGGTCGGTACAGACCCATAATAGGGTATTTTTCACTTAGCAAGTGAAAAGATGTTGTCTCTGCCGACACCAGTAGGAACGAGCGTGACTTTATGTATGTACTTATAGTAGGTATACGTACCTATCGTTCAAATCTACCCTTATTCGTGAAAACCAACGGATCAAAAGAGAGATCGTGTTCATTTCGCATTTTTATACCACTAAGGTTTGCCAGCATAATGTTTACCAAATAAAATTGTTTGTACAGCGACTTACGTATACTGTAACATGTGTGGTTCAGCCCTGAAATTATCGTGAACTGTAAATATTCATTGGCTACAGATGGCATTAGAACCGCGGCTCGTTAAATCTTGGCTTTTAGTTGTTGCCAACATACCTACTGGTCAGTACGAGATTACTATTCCAAACTGCACATACGTACCTAACGCTTCAAGTTACAGACATTAATACCCAAATTGATTTTCAAAGAAAATTCTCTCTCAAATAAGTATTACGATTTGTGAAGTGTTTTTGTAGTTATTAAGTATCGATTGATTTTTTTGCAAGATAACAGTCTGTCAAATATTTCCTCAGTGATTGTTTTCTCAAAATGTTATATTGGTAAGTTTGTAATACTGAATACACACTTTGTATTAATTATTAAATAATATTTACCAGTACCTACATTTTGAGCCTTATGGCTGTCAGAGAAGTCGTATGGATGAATTTCTAGTAGCAACGTAATGCATGAATAAAATAATTCCTCGGGTGTTGATTGTTTTCTCAAAATACAATATTGGTAGGCGTATCCATAAGGTGCTATTGAATTGTAAGATTTGTAAGGTACGGGCTATGCGATGCGAGTATTATTGGAGCTACCCGAAAAATTGAAATAGGTACCTAGTTGAAATGAAAACCTTGATGAATGTGTGCGGTTTCTGTTGAAGCTAATTAATAATGAATAAAGATTTTCTTCGCATCCTTAATTAACAAGTAAAGATTAGATAGATACTGTGGTAGTTGATAACCGAGATTTTCTGAGACATTTTTCTGTAGGTAAGGTAAGACAATTTTACAAATTAGTACAAAGGGATTTCAAATGTTTGTTTGAGTACCTACCCAGTTGTTTCTTGTGTATTCTTATCACGAGTTTTGATTGTTCATGTGTCTATTTACAAATGGTGTGTAATGTAAATATTTTCACAGACGAAAAATATTTGTTATTAAGATAGGTATCTAGTGCAAATTCGTATCATATAATCATCCTCTAATGAGTTTCTAAACAAATATTTGCACGGAGCGAGCATCGAAGTCGCGTCCTCTGACATAGCAGTCCACCGCTCCACTGACAGCTGCACTCGTGAAATGCGATAATAATATTCTATCCGACGAGGGAAACAAACTCATGCACAGCAGTCGCAGTCGTTATCACTGAGTCCACAATCGAATATTTTTTTTAATTCTTGAAGTTAATCGTGATTCGTGGACCATTGTACGTCCTTCAGAATTATAGGTACACGGTTTAAGATAACAAATCTCGTGCGAGTTTGTACTGTGTAGTTTTATCGACGACGGTTATTGCTTACCGGAAAATACAGGAAATTATGTAGCACTTAGGGGCACTTCATAAATTTAAACGCAGATGGGCGATAGGTATCATTTTGTGACGTCATACTGGTACGTTAAAATTCTTCCGTTTTCAGTTTTTAATAATAATTATATAGTTCACAAAAAATTGTTGACATGTTACTTAACAAACCGTTAGAATATATTAACACGAGATGGATATGACTTAGCATCCGTTACCAAGTTAGGCAGTATGCCAGTTAAAAGTTTAAATTATTAAGTATCTAGGTATCTAAATACCTGAAGAAATAAAATGCGAAACTTTAACCTTACACAATTTTTCTTAAATACTATCTACCTACTTCTAAATGATGATATATTATGCAAAAATTATGTGTAGGTATGGGGTGCCATTAAACCTTACGGGGCCACAACAACTTCACCTGTAAACCGTTACGCTTGCTGATTGTAGGGCTAATCTCTGGCGTAGGCTTCCACCCGGGATTGGGAGGCCACTGGCCAGACGATAGTCACTCCCATAAGCCAAAACAAAAGGAGGAGGAGAATGCGGACCTCGAGCTAATAAAATATGTGTAATGTACCAAATTGACCCAGCGCCATCTAGCGACAGCAAGCTGAACCACCACAGTAGGTACTGCAGATCCTATATCTCACAATAAAATTGAATTTCACGACCTATAGTGGCTATAGTGCGCGGCATCTAACTTGGCATGATTTTGGAGTAATGTCAGTGGGCCCCCAAACCTTGCCAAGTTAGAAGCCGTTCACTAATACTTGTTTCTATGCGACACATTTTGCCACAAAGTTTAGATGCCGTACACTAAATACCTACCTACGACATATATTATAGACACATTGACGGCCTCTGTGGCGTAGCGGTAGTGCATGCGACTGCTACGCAAAGCGTGCGGGTTCGATTCCCGCTCAATGCAAATATTTGTATGAATGAATATGTCTATTTGCATTGGTCTGGGTGTTTCTATGTATAATAAGTATGTATTTACAAAAAAAAGTATATAAGTACTTATGTTTATCAGCATTCTAGAACCCATAACACAAGCTAGTGAAACTAAGCTTACTTTGGGTCTAGGGAGCGATGTGTAGAATGTCGTAGAGTATTTATATTATTTATTTATCATCACAACGTCAACCGTTGGGCTGCCACCCACCTGGCGTGATCGCTATGTCCGGTCATAAGATCCTCCCTTGTGTCGATGGAGCATCACACTTCAGGCTGCAGTGGTATTCTCTAAGGACACAGTCTTGCGTTTGTCGCTGCGACAGCAACGAACTGCTTAGGTGATAAAGATTAATAGTAAAATCAAACGGAGCAGTGGCTTCTGGCGACTTTCTTTTCTTTTTCCAAAATTATTAACATCATAAAGTACAGAATATTTCATTTTGCACTGACCTTTTTACTCGTCGCCACTTGTAGTGCTCCCTCTAACAGGGTGAACACAGTGTAGTAATCGGCTCGTTACGTCACCAGTAGCTGGGGTCAACACGTCCGCTCTCGCTGCGCGCTCTCACGTGACTGTCTCCCCACTACCCGTGAACCCGAGACTAGGGGGTAGTTCGATAGGACAAACACTACATCCCTTCCTCATCACATTTTTATTTCTAAAGAAAACAATTTAACACATAGGTAATCAAATTCATAACTGATCGACCAACTACCATCAAGACTTTGATTCTTCATTTCCTTTTTGATTTAACCGTTCGCTTCCGTCAACCCCATTCCTCATTTTCCATTCGCCCCACTATCTCTTTTTTTTTTCTTTTTTTTCTTTAGCCTTTGACCATTTTCCTCATTATGATAACAATAGGTACTTACTAACTTTTTGACCTTTATGTTAATCCACCCTATATGGAGCCAATAATTTCGTGAAAGGACGTCACCGAAATCCAAGTCTAACTACTCCACTTCTGCTCACATCTCCGGCCCCACCAAACCGATTGCAATGAAACAAACGCAATACTTCAAGTCTGACCAAGACCCCCCAAACAAAACCGCATCGAAACCTGCCCAGCCGTTCCAGCGTCCATCGCGGTCATACATTTCTGGTGGCAAAATCCGCCATTTTGATCTTCTAGAAATCCTAATACACCCGGCGTCACCCACACAATCATGACGAATCAAATGATACCTCGCATGCCGAAATCCGTCAAGCCGTTCAGGCTGCGGCCGTACAAAGAAATGGACACACATACATACACACAGTCGAAAAACATCACCCATAGAAATAGAAAATTCTGCCCTCGAAGGAACGCTTTACCATTAACGAAGTTAACTTTTTCAGTAACGGATTAGCGATTAACGGAGTTAACTATTGATTAACGGTGTCCAGCTATGGATATCCCCCAGGACATGCATAGGAACCGACAAATAAAATTCGCAACCTCGCCCCTGTCAGGGTTTAAATGAGATGGTTCAAAGAGGTTAAATGCAAAGCTTTATAATCAGACAAAGTATTGAACATGAATGCCAATGAAATAATGAACCACATCCGCAACGCATCTGAAAAGTAATAGATCTTTTCTTAGAATATTATTACTCGAATATAGTTATAGACACACAAGCATTTTATGAAACAAGCCATTTGATCGTCACCATAATTATGGTTAGGCACATTCATAGGCAAGTTAACAATTATTAAAGTGACATTCCAAATTGCCAAATAAAGCCGGATCTTAAATGCTTAGCACTTGAAGTGGATAATTGCTATAAACCACGTAAAAGAATAAGCTCAAAAGTATCAACTTATAAGATCTATCCACTAAAAATGCTAGATGGATTGACCATTATCAAGTATCACGAACAAATTATTTGTACAGGAAGCAGGTAGAAGGCACAATAACGTGTATACGTATAGCGTTGTCATTAGCTAAATACAATTAGGTACCTACAATAATCCCCATCATTGAAAAATGAAGAACTTCAAGTACATACAGAAAATGCTACACCGTTATGTGACGGATGATACAGAAGACACCAAAGTGCATTCTATTTGCCACGCACTATGCAAAACGATATGGTGATCCATGTCAAAACCAAATATGATACTATTGCAAAGAAACGAATCTTAATCACTTTCCTTTTTTTTCATGATTTCAGTCATCAACCAATTCATAAATACGCTATTAGGCACAGCATCTTATTAAATGGAGAAACAAGTACAACACCGAACCCCTGCACATAGCAACAACTTCAACCCTCATATGAGGTGTGAAGCCAACCACCCTGCTAGACACAGTGTAGACAGCGCAGCCCCGCCAGATACTACAGCAGCTGATTGCTCCGTCAGCCAATAATGCTGGAATGGTTGCCGAATTCCGACCACCACGAACTGCTGACACATGCGTCGGCATGACACCCGTCCCAATAGGCAAATAATATTATGCAAGGCACAAACCTCGCAGGAGTAGATCCAATCTGAAACACACACCTTTCCTAGCAATCACACAAAGCATTGCCTCAATAAACCATGGTTCCATTATATACTTGCCCACATAAATATAGGTTATACAGTACATACACACCGTCAGGACACATATAATGTGAATGACAACCATCAATATAACTTGAGGAACATCACAATATAATAAAACAGCAAATACACTGTCCATCATTTACTCAACCATAATCGAGCCATGAATTATTCAAGGATGGGTTAGGAGGGCATAATACAAGACATCAGTTCAAAGTGGACACTATCTGCCGGGAAAAGAACTGACAAGAAACCAGCCCGTCTCCCCTAAGAAACACTACAAATACAACACCCGGCCTGTAGCCGAACACTGCAACATAAATACACACCGGTATCGCACCACTCATCAGGCCTGCAGCCGACGCCACGACACAGCAAGTAACACATACCATATGCCATACTAGCATCGAACCAGTCCTTTATCCTCAACAGTATCACAAGACTGGTATAGCCACTATTATAATATGAATATCACATGAATTACAATACATATAGGTACCCCGCACCGGGAACGAACCAGCACTTATGAGTCTTATGACCATTGGCAACCCACTCGTATCGCCAATATAGTCGTCACTATTATAGAATACCTAAACTATCCCCGAGGCATGTAGCCAGCACCACCCAATACATCCCACTATTTATTACATTTACTGTAGTACCTTATTTATTTTATATAATCTGCAGGTAGTACTACATTAATACGTAATGAGTGGGATTACACTAAAACACTAAATATCTTACTATACCGTAATACATTAATAATGTAACAAAAGTATAACATACCCCCGTCTTTTAACATTATAAATAACTGTCTGCAAATATTACTACACAGGGTATCACTATAATAGCTCACTTATAACAAAACGGTTAGGTACAAGTAAATCACCGCACCATCGCAGATCGCACCCTGAAACCCTGGAACAACCGAGCTACTGACATTTATTTTATTCTATGGTACAAAAAGTACATTTTTTTTCATGAATTTGTACTACATGAAAATTATGGTAATCATCCGGGGTCGTGCTAGGTAGAATCACACGTGCTCGCCCCCTACACCTTCGTGAGCGTCGATGGAGCACACGGCACCATCGCACGATACTTTGTCTACCCGCGCCAACGATCCGTTCGGATAAAATAATATTAAACTGATAACACTGCAAAATCAATGGTAAACACATACCGGACACACACCATGTCTATATCTCCTCTAATAGTAACAAGGCTCTCCTCTACGCCGAGTCTCCAGTTTCCGTCGCCTCCAGGAAGACACTCAACGACCCATTCCATCTTTCTAAACGCAAGGCAATGGTGGCGTTGTCGCTTTCAAGGTCAAGTTTCTCCGGCGGTGGAAGCAAACCTGTCATGTTTGGTACCCGGGGCCACCCGACCCCAAAAGCAACCAATGGACAACGCCATCCACACACGTATGGTTTACACTTAAAAGTGATGGCCCATACTGCCTGTACTATCTACTTAACCTTTACCGTATACCTTATTTACCTTATCGTACTTTTACTTTACATTACCGTACCTTTGTGTACGTACAGTTTACAATTATATGAAGGCCTGTACTGCCCACCACATATATACGCACAGTTTACAATTTCATGAAGGCCTGTACTGCCTGTAACTCAATGAAAAACGGAACTCAATGAAAAACGGTTTACAATTTCATGAAGGCCCGTACTGCCCACCACATATATACGCACAGTTTACAATTTCATGAAGGCCTGTACTGCTTGTAACTCAATGACGCACGGTTTACAATTTCATGAAGGCCCGTAGTGCCCACCACATATATACGCACAGTTTACAATTCATGAAGGCCTGTACTGCCTGTAACTCAATGAAAAACGGTTTACAATTATATGAAGGCCCGTACTGCCCACCACATATATACGCACAGTTTACAATTTCATGAAGGCCGTACTGCCTGTAACTCAATGAAAAACGGTTTACGTTTTCATGAAGGCCCGTACTGCCTACCACATATATACGCACAGTTTACAATTTCATGAAGGCCTGTACTGCCTGTAACTCAATGACGCACGGTTTACAATTTCATGAAGGCCCGTAGTGCCCACCACATATATACGCACAGTTTACAATTTCGTGAAGGCCTGTACTGCCTGCAACTCAATGACGCACGGTTAACAATTTCATGATGGCCCATACTGCCTGTACTATCTACTTAACCTTTACCGTATACCTTATTTACCTTATCGTACTTACCTTTATTACTTTACCTTACCGTACCTTTGTGTACGTACAGTTTACAATTATATGAAGGCCTGTACTGCCCACCACATATATACGCACAGTTTACAATTTCATGAAGGCCTGTACTGCCTGTAACTCAATGACGCACGGTTTACAATTTCATGAAGGCCCGTACTGCCCACCACATATATACGCACAGTTTACAATTTCATGAAGGCCTGTACTGCCTCTAACTCAATGACGCACGGTTTACAATTTCATGAAGGCCCGTACTGCCCACCACATAGGTATATACGCACAGTTTACAATTTCATGAAGGCCTGTACTGCCTGTAACTCAATGACGCACGGTTTACAATTTCATGAAGGCCCGTAGTGCCCACCACATATATACGCACAGTTTACAATTTCGTGAAGGCCTGTACTGCCTGCAACTCAATGACGCACGGTTAACAATTTCATGATGGCCCATACTGCCTGTACTATCTACTTAACCTTTACCGTATACCTTATTTACCTTATCGTACTTAGCTTTATTACTTTACCTTACCGTACCTTTGTGTACGTACAGTTTACAATTATATGAAGGCCTGTACTGCCCACCACATATATACGCACAGTTTACAATTTCATGAAGGCCTGTACTGCCTGTAACTCAATGACGCACGGTTTACAATTTCATGAAGGCCCGTACTGCCCACCACATATATACGCACAGTTTACAATTTCATGAAGGCCTGTACTGCCTGTAACTCAATGACGCACGGTTTACAATTTCATGAAGGCCCGTACTGCCCACCACATATATACGCACAGTTTACAATTTCATGAAGGCTTGTACTGCCTGTAACTCAACGACGCACGGTTTACAATTTCATGAAGGCCCGTACTGCCCACCACATATATACGCACAGTTTACAATTTCATGAAGGCCTGTACTGCCTGCAACTCAATGACGCACGGTTTACAATTCCATGAAGGCCCGTACTGCCCACTACATATATACGCACAGTTTACAATTTCATGAAGGCCTGTACTGCCTGCAACTCAATGACGCACGGTTTACAATTTCATGAAGGCCCGTACTGCCCACCACATATATACGCACAGTTTACAATTTCATGAAGGCCTGTACTGCCTGCAACTCAATGACGCACGGTTTACAATTGCATGAAGGCCCGTACTGCCCACTACATATATACGCACAGTTTACAATTTCATGAAGGCCTGTACTGCCTGCAACTCAATGACGCACGGTTTACAATTTCATGAAGGCCCGTACTGCCCACTACATATATACGCACAGTTTACAATTTCATAAAAGCCCGTACTGCCCACAACTCCTGTACACACAGCTCACATTTTCATGGTAGCCTGTACTACCAATTATGTAGGTATTTATAACAGTGTGCCTACATTACATTTCCTGACCCGGCATCGCCTATGCCTACAACTACCAGCATTGTTTATTTAAAACTTTGTCCCATAATATAAATAAACGCTAGGTAGATATATTGTCCTTGTACCTCACTGCCTATATATTCATTACATATTATATCATTTTGACGTTCAATTCCTGTATCTAACTACGTAGGTCAATATTAATCTTTCAATGGAACGCTTAAAGAAAATTTGGCGGTCGTAAGTAGTTTGTTTTTCTCTATAGACATACGACCCTACGTAAGCTATCTATATCCTAGCTTAGGTTTTAAACAATAAAACTATAGACCGACGCTGCTCCTACTTTGTAGACGAGTGTCGCTTTGTTTACCTTAATATAACACTAGTAATGACTATGAGATTAGGTACGGCTATTCTTTGTTCGTGATGTTACACAACACGACTCGATTTTGAATTTATAGATTGAACTTAATAATTTCATTTCATTTCATTCCATTCCATTCCATTTCATTTCATTTCATTTAAGCGATGTGTTACAGATTTTTATTATTTTAAGTACTGTTAACAAAATGAGCACCCAACACGACTCGATTTTGAGTTTATAGATTGAACTTAATAATTTCATTTCATTTCATTCCATTTCATTTCATTTCATTTAAGCGATTTGTTACAGATTTATTATTATTTTAAGTACTGTTAACAAAATAAGCTGCATACCCTCTTTACTTTTTCCAAAATTATTAACATCATAAAGTACAGAATATTTCATTTTGCACTGACCTTTTTACTCGTCGCCACTTGTAGTGCTCCCTCTAACAGGGTGAACACAGTGTAGTAATCGGCTCGTTACGTCACCAGTAGCTGGGGTCAACACGTCCGCTCTCGCTGCGCGCTCTCACGTGACTGTCTCCCCACTACCCGTGAACCCGAGACTAGGGGGTAGTTCGATAGGACAAACACTACAAGTAGCTTTAGCTATTTTTAATGAGTGGCTACTTCAGAATCGATTTGGTTTAATGCTTAAATCATATATTTTGTTAGTCGTTTACCATGGGTAAAAACGTTCCTAATTGCATTATAGTACTTAATTGCTAAATTGAATTTAAATGTGGAAATTCGTAATCACCAAAAATTCAAGTTTTAGAATGGGAGCGGGCAGTCTCTAGTTACGAATACAACCTAGGTATAAGGTTACTGATCGAATGTAATTTTGTGCTTACCCTACTGGCTTAGCAGTGAAACGCTACGCCATGCCAGGTAATTAAAGTACCTAATCAGTATCGTCGGAATAACAAAATATATAAGTAAGAAGACGAAATAGAGCATTGGCTAACTGTATACATTTCATGACAACCTAATTAATGATAAGATTGTCACTGTTATGATTAATTAGAAGTTGTCATGAAATTATTGAAACCAGGCAATATGCAAAATATTTCAATCAATTATTTTGTATCACAAAGCTTTTTACATAGTTCTACGCAGTGTAGCGGTAAGTAAATACCTATTGTCAATGGACTTATATCGGCAAAAGAGAACATCTAGGTACTAATATTCCCCTAGCCCCTCTTTTTGCTCTCCAGCTGAATAATACTGCTTTTAGGAGTCGATACACGTCAGTAGTGTAATGGTTTACAAGAACAAAATTCTTAATAGGGCAAAACATATTGTTTATTACCAAGTTACTAATTTGTAATTCCATAGAGCAACGTAAAAGGTATTTGAAACTCGAATGGCAAGCCATAAATCTTATATAATGATCATAAAATATGGTATAAAGTCCATAGTGACCATCAATGTCCACCACTGTTGATTTATTTACAATAAATATTATTTTTTAAATAGTCTATGACCGCGAGTCCACCCTCGTGTACGTCGGGTTCCGAGATTTTTTGACTATATACTATATTTCCGGTCTACACAACCGATTGTAATCAAACGTGCGTAAGATTTTAAGTCTAACCAAGAACTTTAAACAAAAAACCGCATCAAATAGGTACTTTTTGCGTCATACTTTTTATGTCCATCGCTAAAAGTACTGAACGAATTTTGATGCAGTTTTTTTTAGAAAGGTCTTGGTTACACCATTAGACTTAAAATTTTACGTATATTTGATCACAATTGGCTGATTAGAACCAGCGATATAGTAAAATAACGCGAAAATCGACGTCCACGCGGGCGGAGCCGCGAGCAACAGCTACTATCACTATCATCATCACTATCACTACATAGTATAAAACAAAGTCGCCTTTTCTGTCCCTATATCCCTATGTGCGCTTAAATCTTTAAAACTACGCAACGGATTTTGATGCGGTTTTTTCCAATAGATAGAGTGATTCAAGAGGAAGGTTTATATGTATAATACATGCATCATATACTAAGGCAACATTGCTAATTTTAGAGGTTTCTAACGTGATGTCGTAAATTAACCTATTTTTTTGGGCTTATTTAGCAATTTAGCAAAAACGCTGCCTAAACCCTACGAGTTAGATCAAATTAATGTACTACAGCATTATACACCATAAAAAGGTCTACAAAAAAGTCCGCGATGGTATATGTTTATCTTTTAGGGATAACCCACATTAACCATTTTTATTGTTTACTTTTTACGTGAAAAAATGGCTTATTTACGAAGCTACTTTAAGCAATACGGCATTAATCCTTATCGAATTAAGTACCTTAAATACAGTGTGCAATCCTTCTACTACTACATCTTTTAGTACATAAAAGTATTATTAGGTAGGTAAGTATATAATAGAAACACCACCACACACTTACTGTACCTACTTCTACACAATAGCTAATAATGTTGCAGGAAAGAACTACCTACGTATATGGAAGACGTAGAGACAATAAATTGCTACACTGTGGCTACCACAAACCACAAACCACAAGACCTGAAAAAAAATACAATTTCATTAGCACTACGCCTGAATATTTTGCAGAAACCAGTTCTGCTTGACATTATTTTGCTACTGCCTGCAGTTTTTTTTATTCGTGCGGAAATCCTCACATTTCTATATTCCACGGATACCTTTTTTTTTTTTTTTTTTTATCGTGCGGAAATCCCCATGGATACCACCCCCGTCGGCCATCGGGGGTGGTTATGTCGGGATCGAACCGACTAAAACCGCACGCCGTCTCGGGCCTTAGTAACCGGGGTGTAAGGTTACCCAATGGGCATATCCCTCGCACCCCAGCTGACCCCGGGCCATCTACTGTTTTAAGATGGCCCCCTCAACCCCCCGAAGGGGGGTGGGGCGAGCATCGCGCCACTTCGCCGACGGTGGGGTGTAGGGTGACAGGAGGCCGTCCTGTCACCCAACCGTCAGCGCGCAGACAATCAACTCGCCCCCCGCTCGCTCCCCACTGTGCCATCTGCTAGTCAGAGGGCCAGGTGGAGAGCCTCGGAGCAGCCCTCTAGAGGGCCACTCCCACCCCGGCCGGATTGGCCGCAGGCAGCAGCGTCTCCCGTGGCGAGTGGGAGGCGCTGCTTGCCTCCGTTGCCCAGGTGCACCACGTGGAGGTTCCGGCCCGCACCCTATATTCCACGGATACCTAACTACCCCCGTCGCCAGCGTCATGTCCCCAAAAGCTGTGCTGGCTGGACCAAAAGGAATTTCCTTCTTACCTATCCCGGCTGGCCCGGGCCATCTCCGGCTTCGAAATGATTATTGATTATAAATAATCTATCTGTGACTTATTATTAGATTATTGGGTAGTTATACATGACAATAGAGGAAACAAAATAATGGAAGAATGGTATGGATTTTTATAATATGTTAAATTGATTAGGGTAAAAACCTTAACCTGCTTACATAGATGCAATATTACCTTCTAACTTCATATTCTAATGACTAGGTATACCTATGTACCTACTTAAAAACTTCAGTACAAAATATGTAGGTACCTATAGGAATTTCAATAACACCAAAGATCCTTATCAAGGTATTCGGTTCTACTACTGTATAATTAGTAATTAATATGTGATTTCATACTTTTATCTACAAATCAATCTATACCTTCGTAGCTGTATGCATTGATTGAATAATTTTGTACTTATTTGTAACCACATTATAACTACAATCAATATGAAATGTGAGCAAGTATTTTTGGATACCAGAGTAACCAGCGGCAGTCACCGAGAGAGATTTCATCAACAGCGATAGGAACCACGATTAAAGCAAAGTAACTCTCCCAAACGACTTGATTGATTGATTGACGTGAGCTGGTAAAGAATTCCGTTGAAATGATTTATCTTGTACGATGGTAGTTACGCGTTTTTTGTTTTTGGTTAAATTTCCATATTTATGTAATTACTTACACGTCTCAATTACCTACCTATACCATACCTAATAATTGAGTGTGTGGAATACTAATGAACATTTCAAGTAAAATTATGGTACATAGTACCTACATAGTTAGTAGTTTCCTTAGCATGTTAAGTACCTGATTCATTACCGATAATATATCAAATTTGAACTTTCAAATATCACAATTGTTTGGTTAAATATAAATAATACTTAATAACAACAAATAAATCGCAATAGAATCTGTTAAAAATAGTTTTATTCCAATTTTAAACATTTAGCTTAGTAGGTAGGTATAATAAAATGGACTAAAGAATCGTGATCTATTAGGTAAATTAGTTTTAGCTTTTATTACTGCAGGCGGTTTTAACAAACAAAAAACTCGTAGGTGATGGAAAAATTATTGTTTTCATAACTCATTCACGGGTAACACTGGCACACTGACACATCGTAGCCCAGTCATAAATATAGATTTGCTAATTTTGGCAAATCAATGTTTATATCAAGTCACTTGCTAGTTATTATGTGGCTTTACAAATAAATAAACATAAGTTCCTTTTTCAAGCAAACTTTTATGCACAAACGACGACAAAAACTGCTTAAAACCGCGATGGAATAGTGCCAAATTATCACTGGAAATAATGTTCTAGGAAATCTTAGATAATAACACAGCGCCTTCTAGGTACATCCAGTATAATAGTGATGTATTCGCAAAAAAATAAAAAGCAATATTAAAATTAATTCGTTACACCATTTTTTATCGCGTATCAAAATTAACCAAAACCGATTATCGTTATACAAGATCATTATAAAATACTGTTATATATTTCCTAAATGTAGTACCTAACTAATTTATTAGTACTTAGGTAAATGGTAACTATTTAGTTATTTGTTTTCTTATGAATTTGCAGGGCAATATTCTCGTCAGCTATTTTACCCTTGAAATGTGTGTGTTCATATTTTTCTATCTTAGATTCGACTTCAAATTCAAATAACTCTATATTTGCTCTATCTTAGAAATCTATGTGAGAGGCAATTACTATTTAATTTTAACGAAGTAGACCATTAAGATGGGGACTGGGGACTCTATATAGTATATAGACGTGACGGTCAAGCAACGTATAAACATTGACCGTCACGTCTAACGTGCAAGTTTAAATTTTATGACCGAAATTCATTATTTAAAAACAACATTGTCTCTTGATAATACAATTTATTTAAATGAAAATACAAAGGCTTTTATATTACATAGCTACAGAAAAAAACTTATAGCAGGTATTGATAAAGAACTATTAGAACTACCCAGACTTATAGGCTAGACGCTAATTGAACATAATGGTCGAATTCAGATCCAATCGATAATTGTGCGGGTTTTGTTGATATAAAACCTTAACTCCACAAATTATTAAAATTAAAATTTATTCCCAATCTCTAAGAAAACTCAACTCCCGAAAATTTTGCCACACACGTGATATTTGCATTAAAAAATAAAGCGCACAATCTTATGAGTTATGTAAGAGTGATTATGTGCATAGTCCCTAGAGTTAAACAGTTTTAATAAATATTCAAGTCTCCTCCAACTGACTACATCATTCTGTCTCTTTCTTTGGCTATCGTCGTCCATCTGTGCCCCCCGCCATCGTTTAATTATTTCATTCACCCATCTTCTATGCTATGTGGTCTGCCAATCTTCCTTTTTCTTTTGCCGGTGAACCAGTTTAATACTGTTTTCGATTTCTCTCCCTCTTATGGTTGACCTCCCGATTTCCATTTGAGCTTCCTAATGGTAGTCGTCACATTCCTAGTTCTTGTTTGTCCCTTTATATTTGAAGTCCTTACTCTATCCGACAATCCCTTTCCTAACATAATCGTTATCAATGCATTCTGACAGGATTCGAGCTTCCTGTAGTGGGATTTGTTAACTTCCCAGGTCTGACAGCCACCATGTAAGTACAGGCAGAATACGTATATAAGTATGACACGGCCCACCTGATGGGAAGCAGTCACCGTGGCCTATGGACGTGTGTATCACCAGGGGTATCACACTCGCGCTGCCGTCCCTGGAGGAAGGGGTTTGGGTAAGAGAGTTTCTGTAGTAGGTAGGTACTGACACCGCAGGAGACATATTGGTCTCGCCACTGACAGCACAGAAACCCTCCAGTGAGTTCTGGCTACCGTACTCACCGCTGGGACCACAACACGACGGTTATTAATATGTCTGTGGCCTTCTTTAGGGCGAAAGTACTACCCCAGTCGGACTGCTCAGTTCGGACCGAAGATAATGCGTCGTGTACGACCGCCATAATAACCTCCATAAAATCATAAAACCTCTCCATAAAAACTTATAGACATAAATCAAATCTGAATAATTCTTTCATGCTTAAGTGCTCTTAAAATTGCAACACTAACGATTTTAACGACGCTTACTCCGCATGAGAAGCAGAAGTAATAATTTTCGAAGCGTGATTATTATTTAAAACGTCAATCGTGTAGTAACTGAGTCAGTCAGTCAGCATTTCTCAGTGGTCGCGGATGCTCGTTTGACGAACGAAATGAGATTTTTACCGCCTTTTACGACGCGGCAAAAGTTTGTTATCCATGACGATTTCAAATTTTTTAACGAATTAAATATTAATTTAAAAGATTGAATATAGTGCTTGATTCGGTGATATTTAACAATATGCATAATATATATGTGCAATTCTGTGGATAGTTCAGTAATGGTGCATTTCAATCGTATCGTCATGAAGCAAAAGGTAATTAACAGTTTTTCAAATCACGTTTTATTCAACGTTTCCTTTTTTAATGTTGCTTGTTAACACAATTACCCCACTTTATTTAAGGGTAACAGAAGAGCGGCCGACACGTACCATCATAATTTATTATTAATGACCAAATAGATAATTTTTTTAAACGTGTCTAAAAATAATATAACTTTAAAAGGATAAGTATAAATAGGCGATAATGATTTTTAAATTTATTTTTAGCTGTTATTATTCTTTTTGATTATGTCTCCTAAACCTCTAACTAAATAAATTTAGAGTTACTAAATCAATGAACCCTTAATTGTTTTTCCAAAATTAAAGTACAGTGCGCGGCATCTAACGTGACCAGATACCGTGGCCGAGGTTTTGAAGTAGTGGGGCCCACAGTACTACAAAATTTGGCCACGTTAGATGCCGCGCACTATACTCTATGTTACGCCTTATGAAATTATTTATCTGCCAGCAAAAGTCACAGCCAGATTGGTCTTCCAGCCGTTCCAGAGATATGGATTTTAATATTCATTTATTATTAGCAATATAAGCTCGGAAAACCGCGGTAGCATAGTGGTTTGGGTAATGGACTGCTGACACGAGGTCTCGAGTTCGATCCCAGGCTCACCATGGCACACACCAATGACTTTTCGATGCTTTTCGAAGTTATGTGTGTATTTATCGCAGGTTTATTAGTGCCTCGGAGAGCACGGTAAGCCGTCGGTCCCGGTTGCCATACAAACATCTATCATTATGGCAGTCGTTACGGGTAGTTGGAGCCCACAAAAGTCCAACCAGTCTAACTTGGATATATCGCCATTGGTCATAATGACCATGGTTGTGGAGGTCAGATGGCAGTCGCTCCACGGAAATTATCGAAGTTCAGCCTCATCACAGTTAGACTGGAAAGCCGACCCCAACTGAGTTGGGAAAAAGGTTATAATGACTTATAAGCTTCCAGTCTACCTTCACCAAAGCGCTTAAATGCTGTAGATTACATTAGGCATTACAGATATCTTTTGAACAGACAGAAAGACAGACAGACAACAATTTTAAAAATTGCTTACCTATGTATCGTACATGCACATGTTCAATTCAGATTGTATTTAGGTCTTGCATAGATAAAGTCAGAGATTGGTACCTGGGTAACTTCCCGAGTCTTCCCGTCACATTAGTGCTGGGAAAACAAACCTACAATAGCACAAAATACTCTTAAGAGACAAGGAAAATTATTTTAATAGAAATTTTCCTTGAAGTTTCAGTTTACTTTTACTAAGTACTTAATAGAATCCAGCTTCGTCTTAAAAAATCAAATGTCTCCATTAGTGTTACGTTACGATCTATTCTTATCATATGACTTTATTATAAAACACAATCGCGCCATTTATCTTTCTTAGGGAATATTATTATGATTAGTTTTCCAAAAGTACTTGTTTGCAGTTTAGAAACGAAACAAGAAAGAAAGAAAAATTCATACAGATACACTGTATAATTAAGGTACAAATTAATATAAATTATTTTCATGGGATAATCTCCACGGATAGGTACCTACTAAACCCGCGGCCAGCGGGGGTGGTTTGGTTATATATATGACTGGAACTGACTAAAAGGTCTTCAAACGTCGACGTTTTAGTCCGTGACCCAAAAGGCATTTCCTCGCACCCCGGGAACTTATATCCTTTGATACATTTTCATACAAAGAAAGTGTCCAGGAATCAACAACTACTGGGTCACACCCAACGCTGATTTGCAGTTGCAACCCACGGAGCCACGAGTGCTAAGTACCTATATGATTAAGATGACAAATACCTACCTACTAGTACTAATGTAATATTAGAAGTCACAGCTTTATCCTGACATATCGGTAAAGGCTAAGGCATCATAGGACTTGCGATTGAGAGGTTGCAATTTAATATAAGTGACGTAAAATAACGCCTGATACAAGGAATTTATCTTAACCGGAAAGGATAAGAAGAAAAACTTGTATTCTAACAATTTCGGTTCTCAGTATTCTTGAAAAAAAAAAAGAAAATGTCAAAAATTAAAAACATCCTATATAATTTTTAAACTGTACAAAATACTAGCTAATTTACATACGGTAGTAGATAACCAAACATCAGGTAAAGTAATCAGTAGGTATAGATACGATAATGTACCCACAGTCATTATTTGGTTTCCTAGTACTGTGTATTGTAATGTGTGTTTTCTATCACACATGGTAGGTATTAAATACTGCGTACCTACTGCGTGTGATACAATACAAATAACTGTTTCATGTGGACTTCAATCAAGTTCACGCGTGGAAGATAGTAATTAGAATAATGAGGACATTACATTATAAATTATAACATACGTCGAATGTAAAATGTAATTATAAATTATAACATAAGTGAAATGTATAACAGACATTACATTTCACTTACATTTAAGTAGGTACTTTACCTACACCCAAAAAAGATACTTCGAGCTCATTTTGTGTAAATAGTAACACAAAAAATTAAGCCGAATATTGCTTATTTTTTATGTAATTATGTAGGTACTTTATTAGTCTTCTCGTAGCTGCTGAAAAGTTCGGGATGATAAAATAACAGAAAATAAATCGCGTTAAAAGCAGTAATTATTTCGATACATAGGTACATAGTAAACAAACTGCTAATACACTATTAGGTAATCACTGCTTTAAATTACCTGGGTATGTAGGTACTTACCTAAAGAGATTAAATAAGACATTAACTGAACTATTATCAAATATAAATTATTATGGTGTGCAGGAATATCTAAATGATAAATTTATACAATAAACTTCAAAGATAATAAATAATAATAACTATAAGTAAATTGAATAGACAATTAAACAGATAATTAAAAATGTATAAGTATGACAGTAATTTATTAATCATTAATGCAGACTTAATCCATAGTGTTAGTAACATAATTTCCTTATTACTAGGGTTAGTAAACAGTTCATAATTTATGAGCATTCCATAATTCCACTTATATTTGCACGCCATCGTATCCCAGAAAATGAGGACGATCTGGAAAAAGGTAGCTGGCAGGCGTACATTAGGAGAGGTCTATACATATATCTAGCAGTGTACTGCAATAGGGTAATCGATTGATTGATATCCTAGAATGTAATGTAATTTAACTCGATTGTAAACCTTTCCACATCATTGTAAGTACCTACTGTAACGGACGTAACGTAAGCCTACGTATTAGCCAGCCATAGCCAAAGCCAAAGCCAAAGCCGCCATGTGACCTTCTTGATCCGCCAGCCAGCCAGTATGTCAGCCAGCCATATATGTTTATGCCTTATGGAAAGAGATGTGTCACATGGAGCCAATGCCAGCCATTAGCCAGCCATTTTTGATATAATATGATTGCAAATATAAAGCGAATAGTCAGCGTTCTGTTACTTTTATTTACCGCCCGTTTTACTACCTAAATTTGTTATGCCCAGTGATGTTTATGCCTGTCACTTAGGACTAATGTCCTAAGTGACAAGTGCCCTATTAATATAGGGCATTTTTTATTCAATCCGCCCGATTAATGCCAGGCATATACCCATCTTTGTAGATGGATTAATGCCCTGGTATTTTGGACATAAATAATAAACGCCCGATAAATGCCCAAAGTGACAGAGCATGACCCAGCACTGGTTACATTCTAACGAATAAAAAACGTGTCGTTTGGTTATCAGAGGAACACGCCTATATGTTTAGCTTATATATGAATGTCCTTCAGGCTGGTTTTTATGATCAATAAAGTCTACGACTTCACATAACTAATAACCTACGTCTCGTAAACAAAACGCTATGTTATGTCTGAATGTGATTATTTGCAGACAGATCTAATATTTACTCGGTCTGTATCTACAGTTTCTCAACAAGAGAGATTATAAATCAAGATAAGGAAGTGAAAACATTGTGACAGTTAGATTGTTAACCATTGTATTTCTTTATCCTATGTGCACACCATCGGCCTCAGGTGGTCCCCGAAGCACCCTTTCCCGGAGATCACCTGCGTCAGCCGGAACGAGAAGCTCCCGTCTCGCCTCTCTAGCCAGTTCTCCCTGACTAACGACAACTTGAGTACCTACCCTCAAATGAATAGAGGTTAGGCTTGACGTTTCTTGAATGTTTATTTTTGAGAATATTAAGGGCTCCTTCAATTATCTTTAACAATATCATATTTTACTCGAATCCAAAAATAATTTGTGAAACAATAGCAAGTATTACAACATTTTTTTATTATCAGTCCATTGTTCATTTTCGGTTACGCTTGTGACATAATTGATACTTCGTCCAGTGGCACCTATTTAACCCGTACATGCCCGTTCTTTATTATTTTACAATTATAATAATTTGAAATTCGCCCGATTTCACATACATAATTATGATTACTGAGTCTTTTTTCAATTCAAACAAATAGTTGCCGAGATTAGCACGTTCAACCAAACAAACAGCTCTTCAGCTTTTTAATATTAGTATAGACTCTGTGGGATCAGCTATAACGGAATTAGGTACATTATTTGAAAACTGTGCAAGTAGGTATCTCCATTATTGTATCATCTTAGCGATAATCCTGAATGCTTTCGAGACTTTTATCTTGGAGCCCAAAACAGTTTCGTAAAATAATTAAGTTTGACTTATTTTGGTAATTATGGGAGCGACTGCCATCTTACCTCCTAATCCCGAGAATAAAGCCTGTGGCAGAGCCTTGTCCGCTGATCAGCTGGTAGAAGCTACAAGGGGAAGTTGGTAACATTGTCGGGATACAGAAAATGTTAACAGAACTCTGTACAATCTGTGGAAAAACTCTACGTATCTAGAAAATGGTAGTGGCTGTTTAGTATTTGACTCCTGATAGTAATGGGTACTTTCCCACTTTGATTATGTGTGTACGTTTTCTCAAGTACCTATATAGATCACCGAACTGGCAACTCTATTTTTGTGCAATAAATTACCATTCAGTGGCACTAAAAACGAAGCCCGCCCGATAACGAAGCTAATTGCCAATTTGATAGCTTTTGACACAGAATGCGGAAACTAACACATTTGCATCTGTAACACACTTCCATAAAATATAATTGAATATTGAATAATATAACTCCTAACTTTTAAATAGATAAAGGTTCCTAGCCAAATATTATAATATTTAATGTTTTGATGACGTAGTTACAGAATCTATACTTATAATAAATCTGTAGAAGTGAAAATTCTGTACATTGAAAATAAAAAAATAAAAAATAGCAGGGGGTGTTACTAGACTGACACCGAACCCAAATATGTGATTAAAAAAATTTTTGTCTGTCTGTCTGTCTGTCTGTCTGTCTGTCTGTTTGTTCAGGCATCACGCAAAAACTACCGGTTCGGTTACGATGAAACTTGGTATAATTATTCATCAATATCCTGGGCAGCACACTGGATACTTTTTATCCCGGAAAAGTACATACAATAAAAGGCAAATTTAATTTTGCGGTTCAATTCCTAGACCCGATTACTGTACCAACCGCAAATAAGAAGTTTGTCGTATGTTAAGTCACCCAGTTCAAAATTCAAAATTCAAAATTCAAAATTCATTTAAAGGTCACAGGTGGATAGAAGATGTTGTCAATTACCATTACATAAAAGTATCACCGTAGCATGTCTGATAAGACGTACAATAGTATAATCATTTATGAACCACATCACACTAGGTACAAATTAAATTGTGAAATATATAATAATTGTAGGTACTATTCTTTCCACCTTCCATTTTCTTTACTAATTAACATTGTGTGTGCATAAATATTAAATAAATAAATAAATTATTTAGATGGAATTATGTTTTTTATGAGTGGGTTTATTATGAGTGGGGTTCAAGTAAGATTAGTGGATAGTGGTGTTATTAGTTTTTAGGGATTTTGATTTGAGTGGGAGTGGGGGTGGGGGTGGGGGTGGTGGTGTGAGTGGGAGCGGGAGCGGGGGTGGGAGTGGGAGTAGGAGTGTGCGTGGGAGTGGGAGTGTGCCCTTTTTGCCCGTGGCGTGGGAGTGGGAAAGTGTGTGGGAGTGGGAGTGTGCGTAGAATGGGAGTGTGCGTGGCAATGGGAGTGGGAGTGTGCGTGGGGGTGGGCGTGGGAGTGTGAGTGGGAGCGGGAGCGGGGGTGGGAGTGGGAGTGGACGTAGGAGCTGGAGCAGGAGTGGGAGCAGGAGTGAGAGTGGATGCAACAAGCGACTTCCACGCGAGCGGAGCCGCGGGCAACAGCTAGTACTTAATAATGTCGTTGTTTAGGGTCCCATGTTGGGCGCCACTTAAAGTAATAATGAGAAATCGAACTGTACCTACAGGATACCAGAACTTATAAATTTATAAATATTATAAATATAGGTATTTATGTGAAAAATTGTGATGAAGGCTAACTACTGAACTTATTCGTACACACGGAATTCTCCGAATTCAGCACCCGATAGAATTCGGACATACCGCATTATGTACGTGCAGTTTACTGCTAGACATATGCCTTATGTCCAGCAGTGGACTGTAATAGGCTACTTGAAGATACTTCTTATCTACTGTATTATAATGAGATTTAAATTTTGATACCGTATTTTATTTCTGCACAGTTACATTATTTATAACATAATTGTAAAGACACGTCATTTCTAATAACAAGAACGATTACCTCTTTTATCATACATTATTCTATTATTTAACAAGATCTTTTATTATGAAAATGTTCATTATAAAGGTAGATAGTAGGATGACATCTTCCTAAAAAGTTCTCTGGAACCTAATAACTAGACAGGAAATGTGCTGTTTTGCGAGTGATAATTTTAAAGTTATTTCACAAAATTGAACAGGCAAATGATTTCCCAATAGTAAGTTAGTTACAGACTATGATAAATTCAATTCCAATTAAAAATATCATGTTTGTATGTAAGTATATTTACCTACTTATAAGAATATTCTACAATTAATGTGAATTTTCGCATAATCTTCCACCTAGTTAACAGTACGTGTGAACTCCTCTGTAATTGTCTCTTAGAACACAAGTGACATGTTCTTCTTATCTGATGTGAAGAAAAAATAATTGATTTCGCCCCGCTTATGTATTATTAAGTGTGAACACATTAGAATCATCCATGTGTGTCAGTTAGGTATGTCGTGAGCACACATTCGAGTATGTCATTAACTTTGTGGCATGTGGCATGTCCATGTGCCATTTCTATAGATGTGTGTTTAAAAGTAATTAAAAGATTTATGTATTTGTTTTTCAAAGCGACACTGATTAGCTTGCCATTGACATTCTAAAAAAAATGCCATTTAATTTTATGCCTACATATAAGTATATTATACGAGTACAGTTAGTCTAAAATCAAATGAAAAAAGTTCATTACACTTTTTCATTCACTCTACAAAATAGCATTTCATTTTAGACATAGCAAATAATAAAGTCTTAAATTTCATTGCATTTTTTGTGGCAGTGGCAGTGGAATGGCAGTGGCGTACCTAGAAAAATATTTAAATTAAAAAAAGGCGCGAGACGGCGTGCGATTTTAGTCTGTTCGATCCCGACATAACCACCCCCGATGGCCGACGGGGGTGGTATCCATGGGGATTTCCGCACGATAAAAAAAGGCCTAGAAAGATATTTGGTTGCGAATAAAACACCATTATTTGCCTTTATAGCCCATAGTCAACCTGGGTAGACCATGGGAATTTATTTCCTCCCATGTTCTGTAAATGTTGGTGGTTATGTAAATTAGGTGGAATACGGGCAATTTGTCAAATACTTTATCATCACTAAGTAGTTAGATGAAGGAGAAGATTTATTTCAACATTGGAATGCAAGTTGTGTTAATCCGTATGTCTCTGTAATATAAAAAGAATTTTTCCTAGTAGGTTTCTGTTCCTAGCCCAAGTAGTAGTGGGTAGGAATTTAATCCTACCCAAAGAATTCTAGTTAACTCTAGTTAGGCTGCATTTAATTTTTTTACAGATTATATCAGATACGTCAAACTTATAATCAGTTACGTGTATTATAAGTTTGATGACTCTCTGTGTACCTATCTGATTATGGCATCGTAGCTCCCAAACTGAGAAGGCACCGATTTTGATTTTGTTACTTTTTTATTTAAAAACTGAATTAATCGGGCGAAGGTATTCTTAGCTATGTCGGAGGCTTATCAATTTTTAAAAAATATTATATTTATTTATATATAATTAGAATAAATTATTACATCAGTCTACTTACATAGGTACAGTCTAACTTACAAAACTAATGTGTAATGCCACAAAAGTTTATTTTATTTAACTTATTGTCTCGCAAATCTCGCTATTGATAAACATAACTGATATTAATTTATTCAAATAATATTTAATTGCTTAACGCATATTATCAAAATGATTAAAGTGCGTTTTTTAAGCTAAGTATTATATATTTTTTGTTTGGTGGGTGCCATTAATACAGAGGTGTCGTCGTTTAGATCGCATTGTTGATTGCACGTTCATCTGTCAATGCCAATGTCGCTAGGTATTGTAGGTAATGGTCATCTAAGCACCATACAATCAGTGAAATTATAGTTTTCTACAGTTCCCACAGTCGCGAGTCGTTGTCACGGCTCGTTTAGCGCATATTTATAGCAGTAAACAGCGACTTGTCACATTGCTAGGTTATGACAAAGTATGACAAAAATAAGTTAAATAATTTGTTTGGATAATATTCTTGTTTTACCCATCGTTTTTACTTATTAACCGACTTAAAAAAAGTAAGAAGTTTCAATGTGTACATTTATGTTTTTATTTATTTATTTATTTATTTAACTTTATGCACAAGTACCTACATAGGCGTACTTAATGCCATAGGCATTCTCTACCAGTCAACTAAAGGTGGTGCAGAGAGAAACTCAGTATTTGCGTTGTTCAGATCAACACTTGATCTTAATTGACTAACACAACATAATAGTGTGAATGAAGTACCTAATTATCATATCTACATTACAGTACCTACTACCTAGGTACCTACGTATGTATCAGTACATACAACATACCCAAAAATAAATATGTCTATCTACATACCAATTATATTAACAACCATAAAATATATTAAAAGTAGGTATTATATTTGGTCTTAAAGACGGATTTGTATAATTTTTTTAACGTCTAGCAAAACCTGTCAATTACAAACATGCTTGATTATTTTCAGTCGTAGGAACTGAAAAGGTATAAGCTAAGCTAAGTAGTACCTAAGCTTCAGCTATTTTTTTTACTACGTAGGTAACGTAGGTGGCCGACAAGCACACGGCCCACCGATGGGAAGCGGTCACCGTGGCCTATGGACGTGTGCAACACCAAGGACGTCACCCACGCGCTGCCGACCCTGAAGGGAATGGGCGGTGTTAGGATAGTGAGCCACTTACCGTCGGGAATACAACACGATGATTATTATGGCCGCGGTCTTCTGTAGGGCGGAGGTACTTCCCCAGTCGGACAGTTCATTTCGGACGGGAGATACCGTCGCGCGTCGTCGTGACCTACCTTCATTAAAGTTAATATATGAATCATGTGTTATAGGTACCTAGTTATTTGACTACTACATAATTACATTATGTACTGGGCACCATGGAGCTATGCACATATTGCACATGCTCCATCCCATCCCTCAACTGAACGGCTTGAAACTGTGCCTAAACTGAACCCAGAAGTCCGTTTTTCAATATAAATCAAAATATTGAGATAACATTAACTCAGACCACAAAAAAAGTTGTTGGAGTTAGTAGTACTTATTTTTTATTGGTCTGAGAATATTAATAGTATCACATTTTATTGCTTTCGTGTCGTGCGCGCGTGATTCCGTGAGCTAGTATTCTTTGAATGGCAAAAAGTAATATTTTTTATTGTGATAGGTAATACATAAACTATTTTCCGATCACGTGTAGATTACCTTCACGTTTTCATCACGAATTACATGGTTTCAGCCATTAACGTCAATGTGCTCGTGACAATAATACTTTATTAGTATTTTTTTAATTGTGATTTCTTTCATCCACTTAGTTGGAAGACAAGCACATGGCCCAACTGATGGGAAGCGGTTACCACACTCTAATTACGTGTATTGCAACATCAGTGGCGGCACACTCGCGTTGCCGACTCTGTCAAAACCTAATGCCCTTTTGAAGAACCCCATATTGTAGTCGCTTGGAAAAACCGCGGCAGGGAGATCATTTCAGTCTTAGGGGGGCACGAAATGAAGAACCTTTCGTTTTCGTACAGACCTCACTGTACGCACTGTATCCAGTGTGATAAAGTATTTTCTGATCACACCACAAATTACTTGCTAATTGATGGGAATGTTGTTTTTTATTAAATCCTTTGTATTTTAATTGACTTTAAGAATTATAATACACGTTTTGCCTGAGAGGACATTCAAAATGTGCTTATGCAGACCAATACCACAAAATACCTAATAACCAATACGTTTGAATATTCTCGTACGATAGATTACCTAATTTTAATATTCGTTTGTTAATTTGATGTTGATTGGTCATCGTGGCGTTGATTTCCGTTACATCTGAGACTTTCACTTTGGAGATGATGTGGAACCCGAGGTATCTTAAAACTATAGGCTTGACTACGAAGACTTGGATTTTTTATTACATAAAAGCCTAATTTTGGTAGCCAAGGCATGTATGGCATATTGGTAATGCTATGTAATAATATAATGTGCCAAAATATTTATAAGTAGTAGGTACCTAAGTTTAAATATCAAGTAACATAATTACTTACATGAGTACATGAGTAATTATACATACCTAGTTACATAGAAACAGTCAGACTACTGCAAATTCGTGCATAATACATAGGTACAATAGGTAATATTAGTACCTACTGACCGGAAAACGAACCAACGACCCGAATGTAGCATTCGACGCTCTGTCAATACGCTACACATGGCTACAAGAGTATCAAGTTAAGTAGTAGGTATCTTTGATTTAGAAGTCGCCCATAGAACTAATAAGTGAATAGAAGTGTTATCGCTAGCGTTTTCTACCAGCTAGTACGATGTCACCACTTTCTTGCAACTGCAACAAAACTCATACAGAACTTAAACTCCATTCATTGCCTTAATCGACGTATTATGTAGGTATACCTAGACATCGCTTACGGATGCGAATCTCGGAATGCGCGGTAGCCTGTACGGGATCTTTTACTACCCATTACATCCCCATTCCCCATAGTCTGCCATCGTATCATCAAGTAGGTACATGGGGCATGCGGCGAGCAGGTGAAAGCTCGTCTCGTCTTCGTCCATGCACTTCGGGCGTGTGGGGTCACTTTTCTCGCTTATCAGTGTTGTTCTTTGCTTGTTCAGTCAGCAGTGGCTGTTAACACTTCTATGATGAGCCTCATACTTCCTCTAGACTAAGAGTTTCATCAATTGGCTCGTTCTTCTTTTGTCTTTTGCTTTTGATGAAGATCCATTAATGGATGTTTAAATTAAACTAACCTCGATTCAAACGTAAGGATGCCTCGCACTTTTAACACGTTATCACTTCTATGCTTGTTATTATTCCTGTGAAGTAGCCTCACTAACGACTATCTACTCTAACAGCGCCTATTGCAAACATTTGATGTATGCTATGTATTCGTACGGCTCTTTTTTCTTTACAGTAATAAGCTAATGGTTGTTTAGATAAGAAATGAAACCATGTAAAATTGCCTTTAAATGTTGGGTACGCTCTTAAAGATGCTATTATATGCTAATAAATACTGGTATACCAACAATAAGTTTCAGTTATGGTGAGTTTTTGCAGCAAAGCGCAATTGTTTGTTGATACGTATTGTGTTTATTGGGTATATTTATGCTACCACGAGTACCTACAACATATTTTTTTGTTTAACTAGAAACGTGCGAGGCATTAAAAACAAATTTTAATAAATACTAGCCTTTTGACTAAGTATATCGTCGATTCTACTCAACCGATTGTGTTCAAACATGCGTAAGATTATAAATCTGACCAAGACCTTTAAAAAAATGGCATAAAAATCCGTTAAGCAGTTTTTGCGTCCATCGCGCACAAACAGACAAAAATTAAAAAAAAATATTTTGTGATCAGAACCGCTCATATAGATAAACCGAGTATTTTTTAAGTATCTCTCTGTATCTCTAATGCGTCTGTATACCTACAGCTGCTATAGAATTGTATAATATTGGGTTAGACAGATAGATTTAAAAAATATTTAGGTACCTACGTCATACTTAAATGCATTTGTTATGCAAACAACCTCTTCAGAATACCTACACGGTACACCAAAGTAGAAAAAATATTCACATTATCATATATTATACAATTGGTATTGCCCTGATAATAGTATTTTTCTTGGTCTTGTCATTATTGTAACTAATTCTTACTATAATAAGTGAGGTTCTGTAATTGATTCTTTGCTACCCGGTAGGTAATGGATGTGGTGTCAACTGTCAGATTTTAATTTTCAATGTGTCACCGCAGCCGCTTAGTGGAACGACATTGTTCATTCGACTGTGGTGATACGACCATGAGACGAGCAATATGGCAATTAAAAAAAATAATTCCAACAAGCAATAAATTTATGATTGGTTTTTTATTTCCAGATTTCGGAAGCGAGCTTCGTGACGAGCGTGGAGGACGCCAGCCGCGTGGACCAATGCACGCAAACCCCCCCAAGCGGCAAGCCGCGCCCACGCACCTTGCAAAGGTACCACACATCCGACCACATCTACGAGCGCTCACCTCACAGATACCGCATCAAGCACGATACACGACCCAAGAGCCTAGGGCTCACTGACTCCTACCCATTCATAGCGAAGCCGGCCAGTTATGAGTACTCAAAGTAAGATAAATTTTACTTCAGCTGTTGTGACTAATGTAGTTTTCGTGGCTTTATGTCTTTGTCTGGCCTACCTCAGAGTAGATATTACTCTCTCCTATTCCTTTGTATACTCGTACCTTGATTGTGCCACCAGCTCTTTGACTAATATCTTATTATACCTACCCATAGCCCCACAGTAGCCACAGACCTGAGACCAGAAATTTATCGAGATATAGCTTTGGATTTCTACATGCTTCTTTATCTAGTTCATTTTGGAATACGTACCATGTAAGTACCTATGTATGCAGAATAAGGAACAACGTATTGATTTGCATTTGCGCATCATACACAGGGCAGCATAAACTACTTATATATGTAGGTAGTCGTCCGAAATTCATTTTAAGCTCAAATGTGCGAATCATTATATTTCAACACATTGTATTTTTGCAATGAGTGTTTCGTAGCCTGGCGGCTGTCTGTATGTTGTGTTGCGTCTTTGATGTCCAATCGCCCCCCTATCATTTTAGTAACCACATTGGGTTATTCTCCTAGTCCTAATTTAACATTCTTTTATAGTTGCAAGTCTAACCAAGTCCCAGCAGATTTCATATAACAACTAGTTTTCTTTTATAATAATATCTTTCCATAATAATATCAATATCAATATAATAACAATACATTTTATTTGATTTAAGTACATTTACCGCTTTTTTTAATATAGCATAAACTTGAGGGTAGACATAAATTTTTATTAAACTTACGTCAACAATTTTCCAATCAGCAAGTAGGTAGTGGCCGTTGTATTGTTTTACTAAAAAAAAAACAGTGGGTATAGTTAGTGAAAAAAAAATTGAATTAACAAATGTTTGTGAACTTCTACAAAAAATGTGGCTAATGATTGTAAAAACTATGAATTTTGAATATTACCGTAGTCATTTACGTTTAGTAACGTTTTCGTAATCGCTTCGATTGTAAACGCGTTAGTGGGCGACAAAAAAACGTGAGTACCTACCTACACGAATACAGAATCACATAGAAGTCAAATTGTGAAGATTACCAAAAAGTACCTATTATTTGTTTCGTATCAATGTCTGGAATCCATCAATAGAGTCAAGCACTTGTCTTTCCGCCATAATGTCAACGTATTTCCGGTTTCCCCTCCATATTTAGCGCCCTCTGTGGTGACTTTTTGGTATTAAGCGCTCGCTCGCGGCGGGCAACGACCCGTCTTAGTGTCATTATAGCGTCGTTTTTCGCGCCGTACGGTTGTCAACGTTAATCGAAATACTTGCAAAAAACTTTTAAAAAGTATATACTTATATACGATAACGATATAAGAAATAAGAAAAGAATACTTAACCTTACTTTCTAGTTATTGTTTCTGAAATTAAATAATTTCCTCTCCGTTAGTGATATAAAGGTAACCTAGTACCCGCTAATGTTATAGAAACGTTCTCGTTTTTCGTCTACACATTGATTAGTTACATTACGCGACAATAGTGCCATGATATGAAGTGAAGTGAATCCAGCTGGGAAGGCGTAAGACGAAAAAGCGCTCCGAAACTGTGAGTCATGTACAATTTGAGTTTTTATCACAAGTGATTTTGTTCGAATAATCTTCTTTGAAAACTTACTGAGGTGTTCAATACCTATATACCTACCTTCCCAACCTGTGTATCGGTTACTGAACATACGAGATTGGGCAGTGCATAAGAATAATCAATTCTTAATTTTTCATAGTACCCACACAGAAATTTAATTATAATGTATTGTGTTAATTATTAACATTGATACCTATTGATAAGATATTCGCATGCACAGAAATAAATATGCTACTACCCCCAGTTGTGCAAATAATACTAACGACGAATCGAAATAGTTTAAATCGGCAATACTATAGGAAGATTCTCAGTCGTATTTAGTAGATTGTTTCTTCGTCGCATTAACCAACGCGTTAATTGGTCAAAAAGTTTTACAAATACCTTACAAGTATTAGTAGATTGGGGTTTATGAATCGAAACAAATTTACCCCCAAATGTGTATTTGAGAAAATTGACTACTTATTTTGTGAAAAGTCTGCCTATAGCGAAATCCGAATCCAAAATACCGAAGCGGATGATTTGTTACAAATAAGTAGTGTATGGTAAAGAAAAATTCATTCACATACTTCGTAAGGCTTTTACTTCGACAAATTGGTGAAAGTTTCCACAGCGATGTATAACGCAAAAACTCCCCCTGGCACATAGTGCCTATTTATTAATGAAGAGTCTATTCAAATCTACTTTGAAGAAGGGGGGGGGGGGGGTAATTTAGTCTTTACAACCGACCAAGTGGAGCAACCTCACGATTGTTTCTCATAATTGCAATAGAAGTATAACGAAATCCTTTCCTTACTGTTGCACGCAGTAAGGCCAAGTATAGCGGTACTTATGTGATAAACATGTACCAACCCTCTACCTACATTTGCAAATGAAATAAATAAATTATATCGATCCGGTTATCTGTAACAAGGCATTCATTCAGAAGCCTCTTCTGTTCCTGTTCTCAATGCAAACTGACTGACTCAGTGCTAAATCACAAAGCCGCTTTAACTATTCAACCGCTTTCGGGTACCAAGCTTCTTGCAATCTGGATGACAAAAGTAAATTTCGTGTCGGGCATATTTTCTAACATAGATAGCACAGTAACATCGAAGGTTCCTTTTGTTTATTCCTTCGTGTCGATGGCTGATCAAATTTTGCTTGCCTGGTGTACCGCTACCTTAATTGCGTTCTCAGGCGCTTATGAGTTCCTCCCGTCTACATGTTTGGGCATGCTGCATACGTTAGTATGGGGCCATGGACGGTGGATTAACTCCACATTCACCACATGTCCGCTCCATCTAGGCAGCCTCCTAGACCCATTTTCAGTGCTGCGACAGACCTGGGACAGAAGTCTCTTTAAAGACTTCATTTGCTCCAGGCTAGGACATTTCCAGCGGGAAGTGTCTCTGATAACGCAAAAGAGTCTCGGTAGTGAGCTCTGTGCTCACCAGAGCGGGTGGAATATACATAAAACCTCGTGTGGCTTTCAGTCTTTGTGGTACGTATGGGGACCATGCGTGAGATGTCGTTGATCCTGTTCAAGCTTATACCTATTGATGGATGATGCCATGGTTTTGCGAACATTGGAAGGTGCACGGCCGGCCAGCGGATATTCAGAGTCCGGTAGTTCGCAACATTTGCGGTGAGGCACTTAGGTTGTGCCTTTCAATCCTTTTTTAGGTGCAAAGTTCTTTGACCTGACATTTTCAGTTCTTCTTAAATGTAAGGGTCCGGTTCTTAAATATTGGAGTTACTGGTAATAATTGATGGAAGCACGGTGCCACCAGATGCTTAACTCTGTTGGCCTGCCCGATATTCAGGTTCCTAAAGCTCAATTTACCATCTGGATCTTGGTACACAAACACCAGTTACTCTGGATGACCAGCTTGCTGTTTGGCCTAGCCTCGGTACTGAGAACATTTGCCTCAATAACCATTACAGTGGCGAAATTTCTAAGAGGTCATCATATCAGATATGTAGTATTTAGACTTTTGTAGTGTTCAGAGTTGAACGATTACTGTTTTTGTTTAGTTTTTTTTTTTAGATTTTATAATGGAATTATTGGACTGGACTTTCAATTTCGAGAAATCTGGGCTTGCTCTGACTCATGCCTTGGGACACAAAACGCAAGGCGAAGTCCCTGTCAGAGCAGAAGTGCTTAACGCTACGCAAAGCACTTCAGTAACCGCTCCAGAAAAGGAAGTGATCCCTCAAACACTATCAAATACTGTTGGGGAGAATCACTTTTGCTACAAAAGTAATTCGAAGAGGCTGGCTTCATTGTCGTACACCGCAACACTACGGCCGACAGCTACCGAAAGAAGCAAGTGATCCCTCAAACACTATCAACCACTATTGAAGAGAATCACTTTCGCTACGATGGTGACTCGAAGATGCTGGTTTCACTGTCGTACACCGCAACACTACGGCCGACAGCTGCTACCAAAAGAAGCAAGCGATCCCTCAAACACTATCAACCACTATTGGAGAGAATCACTTTTGCTACGATGGTGACTCGAAGATGCTGGCTTCACTGTCGTACACCGCAACACTACGGCCGACAGCTGTTGAAGGAAAACCCTTATCAACTTGTGTGGGGTTCGCCAGCAATATACTTGTTCGCACCAAAGGTGGTTCACGTAGTACCAAGGTATGTTTACCTGAACATTAATGCCGCTTGTATTTGTCATCAATAGCCAATGACTATAGATACCCATACTCTGAATAGATAGCTAGTTTTTCATAAGGAAATAAGACTGGCTCATTTTCATAAGGACTTGCATATATCACTATATTGATTCATAAAACCGTCATTTGAATATTTACCTACCCATTTAAATTTTAAATCGAATAGTCTTCTACTTAAGCATTTTCCGTTGCACGGGAAAAGCAGTCAAACCGGCAGTAAATAAATTTTATAAATATATATTATACTAGCAACCCGGGACCCGGCTTCGCCCGGGTGTAAATTCCAGTTTCTAATAAAATTATAGCCTATGACACTCACGAATGATGTGGCTTTCTATTGGTGAAAGAATTTTTAAAAGTAATTACTTGTCGTGTCCATGATTTTACATTGTTATGCATGTGTTATATTAGCAGCATTCGGATCTAAAAACTGATATCTGAGCTGGACTCAGTCTCGTGAAGTCAATGCTTGCTCCGACTCATTGTCTCGAGTTCCTCGGCATAACTTGGGTTACATGACGCAATGCTAAGCCCTTATGTCAGAGCAAAAGTGCTTAACGATACGCAGAGCACTTCAGCAACAGCTCCAGTAAAGCAAACGGTCCCTCAAACAGTATCAAATACTAACAGGGAGACTAAATTTGGTTTAGTCCATGACTCGGTCGACGGCTGCCGAAGGAAATTCCTCAATATCTCGTGAGGAATACTCAATCAGTACGCTCGGAGATGGAATAGTGCCAGGCCATATATTTAAAGTCTGTGACATACTTGCTGACTACGGCATAGGCAGTCGGGGTAGAGGCTCAGAGAACATTGTCTGGCTCTGACATTTATTTAACCTGACTGTTTAGGTTTTCACCTCGGAGTTCGGGGCCCGCTCGCCGACTTTTACTTCCCCACTTCAGTTTTGGGCAGTCATGGCAGTGAAAATTGGCACGCATGTCATCTTCGGCAACGTCAAGCTAGCACTTCTCGGGTCTACCCCTTCTACCAGGGCTTGGAGACGGTGGCATGGCCAGTCATTTGTTTCCCATGTAGGCTGGCGGTCGCCGCAGAATGTGTTAATCGTAAATTGTATTCAAAATATAATTTTCTTATTAATCACACCTATAGGTGATGTTATGCTTTTAGAATTGTATAGGACTTTAGATTGACATGGTCATCTAGAATTGATCGCTGTCACTAGTCACTAACCACAGTAAAGCGCATGTCCATTCTTTACTCGCTTTATGGACTTAAATTACATCTGGATGGACTTGATTACATGTCTATCAGTTGAAAAGGTAACAAGTTTTAATTATTATTTATTTAATGCTTACCATTAATATCTACACATTATAGCATCGTGGATTAAGCGCACCAGGAGATAACAAACATATCACTCTATTGATGGATTCCAGACATTGATACGAAACAAATAATAGAGAGTTTTTCCATAAAATAAAACTTACCTATTATTTTTTCTTCAATGTCTGGAATCCAGGTAAGGCCTACCTGGTACATCATGAGTGCAATAATGACACTAAGACGGGTCGTTGCCCGCCGCGAGCGAGCGCTTAATACCAAAAAGTCACCACAGAGGGCGCTAAATATGGAGGGGAAACCGGAAATACGTTGACATTATGGCGGAAAGACAAGTGCTTGACTCTATTGATGGATTCCAGACATTGAAGAAAAAATAATAGGTAAGTTTTATTTTATGGAAAAACTCTCTATCTATAGTGGCTATAGTTAACCATAGTATGTCCGAATCAAATAATATTAGCCATTAGTTTTAAATAAAAGTACTTTATTCTAATTCTAATCTTTTTCTATCCAATGATAGCTAGAGATCGCAAATTGCTAAGGGTAATAAGGGTTGTCAATTTCACAAAAGCTACCTACCTAGATTTTAAGTTTTATCAAAATTGTTTTTTGCAATGATGAGTTCACAAAGGATCTGTCTACCTACATACATGTATGTATTTCATTATTTTTGTTTACATTTCTTGCATGCAGACAAGATTTTATATACTTAGACCATGTTTTTTGGTCCATCACTTTAGCAACAAACCTAGTGAAATAAAGGAATACACCCTGTAGGTATAAATATCTGGTTATAATGTTGGTTTGTTTATTTTATTTATTGTATTTGCACAAATTTTGGTATGATTTGTAAAAAAATATCATAGGTGTGAGACAAACGTGTCTTGATTTTCATAATAATTACAGTGACGCATTTCCATGAGATCAACGTTATTTTACGACCGGTACTGTTTTAGACTAACAATTAGTTAAAATCAACTTGGTATAATAGGTAGCCGGATATAATGCCCCTAATATAATATTTTTGGAAGATTTACCTTTTGAGATAAACGAATGTTGCAATATCTGGTACGAAATAGTCTAGTTTGCACCTAGTTTTATGGTAAAAAAATCACAAATAATTGTATTCGAGATAAAAAAAAAATTTGCCTTTAAGTATTTGGCATCGTAACTTGTCAATATATTTTTTGCCTCTCGTAACTGCGATCTAGTCTTTTGAAAATTTTCCTCTGGAGACCGCAATTTTTTTAACCGATTTCAATTTCCTTGATACAGGCATTTTTCTTGCGTAAATGCCCATGGATACCACCCCCGCCCCGTTGGCAATCGGGGATGGTTATGACGGACTCGGACCAACTAAAACTGCACGCCAGGTCCCAATCTTTCGCTTCAAGATGGCCCCCGGAGAAAGGGGGGCCGCTGCGCCGAGTTGGGTGCCAGGGTGACAGGTGGCCGTCATTATCTATCTACCAGATAACAATTTTCTTAAAAGACCGCAAGTTTCTTATTTCAATAGTTCACGCGGACGGAACCACAATATAAACTAAACTATCCCATCATCATCAAGCGATTTCCTAGTTACGTCGGCTTTTCCAAGAGGGACTGCCATCTGACCTCTTAACCCCAAAAGGAAAGCTTGCTGAAAACTAGCAGGTGAAATTGACTCGAATATAAAATTAATGATCAATATTGCATATTACAGATTCAAAGTGTGCGTGACAGACAGCCCCACGATATCAGTGACTCCGCCCCACAGCTTAGAATACATGTGTTCTAAGGGAGGAGGGAGCCCAAACGGTAGCGTCACTCCTAACGGGATGGCGTCGAACAAGTCGGCCGCGACAGTGCTGCTCAGTCCGAGCTACCTGCAAAACCATTGCCAATGTAACCAGTCTATGAAGGTGAGCTATTCTAGGCTATATAATCTATCCCTATACCAAAATTCAACCAAATCCGTTCAGCTATGTGACCGTGATCGAGCATCTAACAAACATCCAAATATCGTTACACATAATATGCGAGATATTAGCAGGATATTCAGTCTTGAGTCACACCTTAAAGAGGTACGACCCATCTGAGTAAGTAAGTACCTACGCTTAGGAAATCTCAAAAAACATTAGATACCCTCCTTTCTTCGGTAGTCGGGTAAAAAGCGTCTTATAGACTCGCCCCTTTTAAGATGGAACACTTCTGCACCAGCACTTCTTCACCTATAGGCGTTCTGCGTAATTGACCAGAGCCCCTTGTCGTATGAAGCCACCTAATAACACCCCATCACTCATCATTCTCATTCTCTGAACCTTTTTCCCAATTCATTTGAGGTCAATCGACAACTAATTTAGAAAATGAAGGACAAAAATTATTTACTATTATGTACCTACTTTATAAATATATTCTTAGTTTTACCAACAAGGATCAAGGAAAAACAAAAAAAATATTAGTACAGATACCCTGGTAATCCAAATAATTACGAACCTACTTATTCACGCATGTATAGGATAAATGCTTAATAAAATACCAATATCCCACAAACTTGTGACACTAGTTCGTGAAGCGGTTGTTCGATTGACCGACGCGATGCGCAGTTCACATAACTTCACTAGAATTTCATTTCCGAAATTCCAGAGTGTGAGCGAAGTAGCTCTCACGATGCCAGTGGGCTCCCCTGGGTGGAATGAAGAATCGCCGCAAAGCTCCGAGGGTCTCTCGTGGCGGAGGTTGCACATGTCGCGCGCCAAACTCAAAGCCACTGCCACCACCTCCGAACTACTATCCGGTAAGCTAATAATTATTCATTTACCATAAGTACTTGTTTTAGAAGTGACTAACTGTTGCCTGCGGCTGTGCCTGTGTCGAATTCTGATCCCATTCTCACAACCCATATAGGAACCTACTCCAGGTAGATATAAAAAGTAGCTTGTGTGTCATTCCAGACTTTAATCTATCCCTGTAATAATGAGAAGTAGCTATGGAGAAAGGAGGGAATTATCGGAATATAACCGCCGCCGTCTCGTGAAAATGTGGCCTAAACCTTGTGCAACTAATCATCCATACAGTAACTGCCCAGTTGCGTCCAATTTTAGACTTCGGCCGCGACGGGATACGCTATTTCTTTTTGATTGGTATGTTGGCTTTTTGGGGGCAACTGCAACCTGACCTCACAAACCTAAGAGGCAAGCTTGCGCCAGAGCCTTCTCCGTTGTTTAGGGTTACTTACAGGCTTTTGTATACCCAAGTAATGCCAATATTCCCCATGGTCCTGTAATCCTCTCCCGTCTCCTGTGTCCGCATTTCATATCAAAAGGTGCCAGGTATTTTGCTAATTAACCCCTCAAATTCCAGGTTTCGCGATGGTAGCAATGGTAGAACTCCAAATAAACGAACCCACGAATGTCCCGGAATGGCTGTTCGTAATGTTCGCGGTGTGCACCACAGTGCTGGTCGCAGTGCACATCTTCGCTCTCATGATCTCCACGTACCTGCTGCCGAACATCGACGCGGTCAGCAAGATGGAAACCCCAGGGTCGCCCGCCAGGATGTTAAGAGACTCGCCGCATGAAAGGATGAGGGGTTTCATTGAATTAGCTTGGGCGTTTAGTACTGTGTTAGGTAAGAAAATTTTACTTTTATACTTCTTTCGATTTAGCAAAAGTACCTACATACATTACCATCCCAGTTTTGGGTACTACCAAAGTTTGTACCTTGGAGCCCGTGTACTCTCCTTCTCAAAAATTATGGAAGGGGTCCATAATTTAGTTATATTGGCGACCAGCGTTAGACTGGCTTTTTCATGCGAAAGCCCCTACGACTGGCGGGGGTGGTTCTGTCGGACTTCAACCGGCTATCAAACACCGTCTCGGGTCTTCAAACGCTGGGGTGTAAGGTGACTCAAAAGGCTTTTCTATCGCCCTGTTTCTACTAGGGTGACAGACACCCGTCACTTCCAGGCTTGCGCTCATGGAGGACGGAGGTCAACCGGCGTTAGCCATCGCCCATCGCCAGAGCCATACCCTGTCAATTAATCCATGGTTAGCTAAGACCCCATAAATACCTGCAGTAGAATCATAAATATGCTCATAGGTGTACATGTTCCTTGGCAGGTCTGTTCCTGTTCCTGGTGGAGATCGCGATCCTGTGCTGGGTGAAGTTCTGGGACTACTCATTCGCGGCCGCCACCGCTGCCACGGTCATCGTCATACCAGGTACAATCATACCACTTATTATTCTGTAAGTGAACTTTTCTTCCCCGGTACTGGGTCTGTGTTCGAGGTATGTTTTGATTTACTACCGCCTTACTATGACGCTCTTACAGCAATTCAAATGCGATACAGTTCAACTCGGGGAGAGAGGTGGCGCTATATACGGTACATAGCTTCATATCTGATCTATCCCTGAGTTGAACTGTATCGCAATTAGTGTTGCCGATCGATAGTCGATTATCGATAGCTCAGAACGAGGCAATACCTACTATTGAATGACTGCAATACTATCGATACTCGATACTAGTATCGTTAGTTTAGTTTTTTATTTACGAGCTACAACAGGTACTATCGTTAATATCGATAGTTTATTCTTCGTGAGAAACGATACTATCGATAGTATCGATTGCACTCAATCAATAGTATTGCCTCATTCTGAGCTATCGATACGCCTATCGATAGTTTAGATTTTTCAGATGAAAGCTATAGATAGTTAAACAGTAAACTATCGATACTTCAGCAACAATAATCGCAATCGAATTGCTATAAAGCGTCATGGTAAGGACCCCGTTCTCATTTTAACTGCTTGATAAATCATCATCTAAAATTTGCTAAACTGTTTTTTTTTTTAATTTCATTATTTCATTGTTGGAACCGACTTCAATACGATTTTAATTTTAGCTTCACTCCATTTGTTTATCATGATGGTTAACTAACTTAAAATGAATTAGGTACCTAACTTACTAATTTATATACTTATTTTCGTACGTATACCTAATTATTTTATGTAAGTAATCTTCAGACCATGAATTTTACATTTTATGTTTATTATAACATATGTAAAGTTTTAACACTAAGATAATCTGTAACTTGGAATGTCTTATACCTACTAATATTGAGGGCGACTGTACCGGCCAAGGACTCTTTCTCCTAATTTGGCGTATCTTAGCTTTTACGGGGGCGACTGTCATCTGACCCTGAGAGGAAAGCCTGCACCAGAGCCACGTCTGTTAATCAGCGGGTATTCTGACCTACCGACTTCAAGCTAAGGTCGACTTGAGCCTGAGATTAGAATGATGCCTAAATAAATACCTACTCAAAACCTTTTTTTTTTCAGCTCCTTTCATATTAACATAAATAAGTTATATTTTATTTTTAAAAATTCCGTTTTTCTTATCGAAATTACTAGTATTTCTCCTAACAATCTTCTTCTTTAACTTAGTGTTAATCTCAGTCGCATGCAAAGCTTTCACCTCGGAGTCTGGGGTCCGCTTTACCAGTCTTAACTGCGGATTTGGCTGGACCTCGATATTTTCCGTGAAGCGACTGCCATTCTTCTAACACTCACTGCTAAATTGGTGGGGTCAGGACTTCATCTTGGTAGTGCACTTCGAACCCTGGACCTCTCGGGCCTAAAACTCCTTCATTTAAATTTTGTCCATATTAACAACATTATTATTGTTTTGTTTCAGTATTAATAGTATTCGTGGCGTTTGCGATTCACTTCTATCATTCTTTGGTGGTGCAGAAGTGCGAGACCTCACACCAGGACATCGAACAGTTGGAAAGCATGAAGCGCGACTTAGACACCGCCACTGTCAAAGTTAATATGTTTTAGGTGAAAAACTAGTTTCGGTTTTGTAAGAAGACGGTCGGCTGTGTAGTTTCAAAAACTAGTAAGAGATATCACGAACTTAGTCAGGTTTTAGTTTCAGTAAAAATATGAAAATTATTTTAAAGATTAACAAAAAAAAAGGTGATTTGTAGGTCGTGGGTATGTTGAATTTGGAATCCTCAAACCCATACCCATGGCAAGGACACCTGTTTGCTAGAAAACTGATTTTTTCTAGCAATAGGTGTAATTTTGTTACTTATTAGAGTCGATTTCCTTATGGAAAATTCCAAATATTTAGATATTTGGAATTTTCCATAAGGAAATCGACACACACAATAGAAACAGATAAATCGGACTTGGGCACGCATGCTGGCGCTTGTTTCGTGCAAATTTCATCCAAAAAAATGCATTCCATTTGCACGAAACAGTATATGAGCGCATAAGGCAGCGGACTAATACCTAATATCAAAAAAAAATCTAGCAAATATTAGTCGCTATGCAAAAGCAGTGAAATGAATAAATAAGGATAATATTTATCTCATGTCGTGTCCCTTACTAGGTACGTATTGAAATTACATTGCAATGAAAAGTGGTCACAGTCAAAGTTAACTCAACTGGGCTTAGTTCTATTGAATGTGCAAAGTAAGCCAGAGTTCATTTTTGACCGGGGATTTACTTAACTGGATTATATTTATTTAATTAGATAAGGAGGAAAGGTCTTTGAAAGGAACAAAGGTCACGATTGTTTTTCCTTGTTTACTGTGATCGAAAGTTTGAAACTCATTTTTATTGGCTTTTCAAATTTAAGCTCGATATAACTGGTGACTATAAACGCGTGTAATATGAATAAATTACAAAGGCTGGCTTCCACATTGCTACCATATTTTACCTAATTTAATCCATTAAGTAGGTAAAATATAGTAACACAGTATATTGAATTTCAATCGCGTTTTTAATTATCGGTAAAATAAAGCCTAAGGACAAGTGGAGTGGTTCAATGGGTAAAATCTCACATCACAGCATCTTATCAGATGAGGTGTCTAAAAATCTCTAGAGAATAATGTATTGTGGACGTAAGTTATCGGTTGAAAGGAGTACGCAACAGTAACATTTCACAAGAAAATCGCTTGTCAGTTAAGTGTATAACTGTCGTTTCGGATATTTTTCCCTTTGAACATTACATGTCGCTTACACTCTTTCAGCTTTTAACCGTCGACATAGATTCTAAGGTAAGAAGCATTTCGACTTTGATGATTTTTGCATCTGCCGTCAATTTTGTGATCATTTTAAGGACAATAATTTGTTGTCGTATTTGAATCGTTAGCGTTTTTAGGGAACCTTAGGAAAATTAAATATTACGAATGATTGACTCAACGATTTATAACGAATATTTTTTTTTATAATTTAAGATATTTAATTTAGTCCGAATGATGATATTATAAATTGGAATGTGAAAGTAGAACGGTATGAATGATTTCAATAAAGACAATTACAGTTTTAGTCCCAAAAGACCAATACCCATAATACTTTGAATTTCAAATGTTTTAAAAATTGAACCTGAATAGAAAACTCTCTTCAGACATCTAATCTACATCTAAAAAGAACTATCTACGCAGCGTATACCTACGCGTAGGTACAGTGTGTAGACGTATGCAGTCGCCGTTCGTGCAAATAACACTGAGCTAATTACATAAAAATAATACAAGTACTAAGCTAATTTAGTGCAAACAATACCGAGCTAATTTCGTATAAATAATTTGCACAAAAACGAGCAAAAAGCCAAACTATTTGCACGACACACGTGCGTGCGAGGGCCCCTAACCTAATGCAGTGCTTACTAGGTTTATCGGAATGTTTGATGAAATGCGAAACATTTCTTTTTTCGTTTAATCTTTAATTTGCAAATTGGCTATTTCTTTTACGAATCCGTTTCTTTCTACTTGCCACCCTTGTACGGCACTATAGGCTGAGAGTAGTAGAGAGTACTCACCTTTTCCACCATGTTCGACAATTGCTGTTATGTTGAAAATGCGTTTATCTCATTTTTCTGCGTTTAAACTCCAACAGGCCAGTCTCAATGTTAGTGTAGGTATCTGAATATTTTAATATTGAAATTATTTGTAAATACATTATACATAAAATATAAAATAAGTTAAAATAACATTAATTTATACCTAACTAGAAATTCTTTCTTGATAGAGGAGTTGTTTTAAAAGTACAATGAATTTTGTTAAAATTTTACCTTATTTGTTCATAATAAGGTTTAAATTGTATTTACTTATAAAGAATACAAATGGTGCTGTTTTGTTTGTGTAACTGATATTCAGATGCTATTTATGAACTAAACTAATTAATTCTAAATTTTGTATAGGTTTTTTGATTCGGTTCATAATAAAATTCTAGATTTTTCGTGTTATACCTAAGTATCTAAGTTGCAGAACCGCTTAAAGGGATTGTAATAAAAATAAAGGTTGCAAGTATTATTGAAAAATATTTTTACAACAACCAAAGAGTTCTTCAACGGAAGTTAGTGATTGTTATTAAGATGTTTTATATATTGTACAACTTGAGTAAGACTGTAAAGTCGTCCGCTGCCTCGTGCGTTTGCACGCATGCGGGCGAACTGTTTCGTGCAAATCGTTTGTTATGCACGAAACAGGCGCTCGCATGCGTGCACACATACGAGCCAGTGGACGACCTAAGAAACGATATTATATCGTGTATTGTGGACCAATTTTGTGACTGTCGTTAAATTTTATCAGTATTGTATTAGAAAAGTGTAATGAGAATCTGTTAAATTTTTAAGAAATAAAATTATTATAAAAATAATATAAATGTGGTTATTATTTATTTTATAAGTACTTAAGCTTCCTGTTGTGACTTTTTCAGCCTTTAAGATGAGCGATTCGTCCGCAGTATCGACAAAACAAATGTAGATATTATGTACACATGAGCTCTGTCACGTATTATCGATCCCTAAGTGGGTTAAAAAAAAAGGCTATGACAACATTGACAACCCGATTTCCCCAGTATAGGTAGGTACCTATTTATACCCACGCACCTTGACTGTAGTGCTATGCTGTGCCTGTCATCTACACTACAATTAGGAAGGTACTCGTTGCCTCTGTCCGAAGTTATTGTAAGTTATCTAGAGTTTAACTTTTCTTTCAACCGCTGCGCTTGTGTCATCTCACGTACCTACTATGCGATTCAAGTAAGAAGATAATCGCGTTCGCGGCAACTTCATTCCGTACTCATCAAAATTGTACAAAATTTTCACGGCGGCGCGTCGTATAGGTTCATACCTGTAATGGTAACAACGACTTAATTTTTATTTTCTTTTCTTAAATACATTTCATAACATAATTTCTTAGTAATAGTTTATGATAATATTTCATAATTGATTGGTGTCATAGTGTGCCGCTAGCTACGCTTCCAAAGCCATTGATGTACTACCTACCTATATTTCCGATTTTTCTCCATTTTGTTGCGTCCTTGTTGACTTTTGTTGTTACATTGTGTTTGTTATAGACTTTTGTTATTGTTTTGATAAGTGTATTTTGTTAGGGGCAGTTAAATTTGCATAAAATGAGTAGGGAAGGCACAGTGGTACATTCACGAGCACGTGAAATTGTTCGTGCAGCTCCGATAACAGTGCAAACGATAAAATAAGCGGCATCGAAGTGTTACCGCCCGATTAAAAATAAATAAATATAAAAAAGAACCGATAGTTTATTTCGTAATTATCATTGTATGTACTTATCTCAGATGGAATAGTAATGTAAAAAAATGTATTTGCTGACCTTACTTTTTGCAATGAAGTAAGCAACGGGAATCAAAATGTCATTATGACAGTTATCAACTTACGTGAATCGCATAGTACAGTGGGGCCATGAAGCTATAGATAAACATGGAGGCCGCACTTCCAATACCTACTTGAAGCGCGGTCTGTATTTACTATCTTGCTCTTTGTGGACTGACTTCTCTTTCTAAGTATGGTAACCTTCTAAAGGCGTAAACACACTTAAGTGTCGTGGCGTGTCGTGACACGCCAGAAGCATATCGCTGTCATACATTAATATGGTTAGGGACATAACGTCAGCTTATTGCAAGAACTCATTAACTGCAAAAAATCACTAAATACGTTTTTATATATAGTGGACTTCATTTGACACATTCTACAAAATGCAAAAACCCACTTATTTCTATCTATTCAATTTTAGGCGTTATGACCTTTCCATTAAAGTCCATAACTGCAACTTTGAAAATTAGGCATTAACGAAAAATCAGTAAGCTGCATTAGTTATTTTTATTAAATAGATAAATTATCAAAATAACAACATACATATTAATACAGAACTCATTAATTAACTTTATCTAAACAAGAGTAGAATAATATCTTAGAATTTGGATCGATAAAGTTCATTATTTGCATTTCTGTTATAAATAATTGATCATAAGTACACAATAAGTAGGGTCATTTCGCCTGTTTGCGTCCACTTAGCGCAGTTGGCAAGTTTGACGGAGAAAATAAAAATGTCCCAGCACTAATTTCAGTGAAAAGTTACCTTAAAATAGACTATTATAATGAACTCTATCTGATAATCTGTGCATTATAATAGTCTATTTTAAGGTAACTTAACCCCACCAGCGGGGCCGTTATGTTGGAATCCAACTGATTAAAACCGTACACCATCTCGGATCTTCTAACGCCAGAGTGTCGCCAACGCCGCCTTAGCCTACTTCTGCTAGGTTGATAAGTGGCTCCGCGTGTCAACCCCAGTCCTGCGTTCATGGAGGACGGAGTTCGTTGAACGACCTCTGATGCCTGAGTCGCTTGCGCCTGTTGTGGGCTTGAACCAGGGGAGTTCTGAGTAATCTTGCCCGGAACTTCTCGAGCATCACTTACTCGCAGTATAAGGCGGCGGCCGCCCATGCATTCGTGCTCTGCATCGCTGTGAGTAAGACTCTCAGTGAGAGGACTCCCACTCCGAGGGCCGCCACGAGGGCTCGCCTCGGCACCTCCCCCGCCCGGCATTCTGCTAATGTGTGCGTCCCCAAGTCCTCACTTGCATCACAGTGATAGCATTCAGCCGTTGGCTCCTTTCTGATCAGGCACAAGTGATCCCCGAAGCATCTGTTCTCGGAGATCACGTGCCTCAGGTATAACGAGAGGCTATGGCCTCTCTAGCCACTCCTTTATGATGGTCACCATCTATACCTAGCGCTGGTTCTGGGCCCGGTTTCTTTACTGCATCTGGTCTGCGCCCACTGATTTTGTCCAATATTGTCGTTTCGGGAATAGCATATTAAATTTGTCTTACCGATTTCTTCTTCTCTCGAATTTCACTCAATGCTTTCCTTAAATCGTCTTCTGTGTGTACTTTTTCCATCTTTCTTATCTCAGAAGTAGAAAATTAATTTAAAAAGAGACACAATTTGTTTTTGTTATAATTCCCTGTAGTTATAGTTTGCGTCCATTGCGGACGCAATCTGCAAGTTTTATCATTCCATTATCGACGTCTAGAAACAGCTATGCATCCAAAATACACATAAAATAAAACAATAAAAGACTAGACTTCAAACGCACCGCTGCCCACTACGTTTTTCTCATAATTTCCCGAATTTGCGCTCTCTCTTTGAACAGCCTTTTTTACACAGGATGGGTTGGGTGCATGAACTTTTGTCTATGCGTGCGTACCTCAATATACATTGAGATATTGGTTTTAATGACTTTTCCACTTAATGGTATGTTAAAACCTATGCTTAATTTCGAGATTTACATTATTTTACTTACTTTTTACCTAATTATTTTCATTGTTTTATTACAAATTAAAAAATAATTAATTCATATACCGAACAGACTTACAGTAACCAGAAGTCATTAACTTTTATTTTTTGTTATAAAAAAATAAATAACGTCATAGGATTAGTGACTCTCGCTTGTTTTTATTAATATACATTTAAGCTAATCAAAAACATTACATTTTTCATCCCCGTCATTATTTAAAGGATACTATGGTCAAATCAACATGACCACTAACTAAATCGAACTAAAATGCCGTTTATCTCAGAATAGTGAATTGGTCAGTTAATGAGTTCTTGCAATAAGCCGACGATAATATATTTGCATGTCGTGTTGTGTCACAACGCGTTCTGTCTGTCGTGGGCCGTGGCGCCGACTGCTTGCCACCGATTGCGCCAGAGTGGTGGTGGGGGCTATGATGCCACACGACACAACAGGTGTGTCTCTACACCGGCGCGTGGCTCGTGGTGCGAACATCTTGCGGGACTTTTACATTTATTATATTTGCAGCAAAATTACTGACGATCTTAATGAACTTGTACGTCAACGAAAAGTTATAATTATTACTTACTCAAAGTGTAAAAGGTGCATGGATCATTTTGATCAGAAATGCTACTTGGGAAGAAATTGCAGAAATTTTGAAAGAATATAAGTCAATAAATAGTATTTCAAGTACCTATTGTATTTTTCAGTCAATAAAAAAGTACTTACTGATGAAATTTCTCTTCGTCGCTCTCAAATTCTTTAACGAGATTATGAAATTCACCTTTGTCTTGTCTCCCTCTGTTTATAGGGTGAACCCAGTATCTTCTTTTCTTTTTTTGCTCTTAAAAAGTTTCATTGCTATATAACAGAAATTGAAGGTCTTCATCAAAATCAATATCCGAATCAGAAGAAAACATTATGTATGTTTGAACGCTGCAAAGGTTCATTATGTACCTACTGTTCAGAAATAACGCCAGAGTACGCCACGACACGACACGTTAGTATGCACACACAGCGTTACGTCAGTAAGCATCACGATACAACACGACACATAAGTGTGAATCCGCCTTAAGCAAGAAAACTAATACACGAAAGAGAAGTTGGCCCACAGAGAGTGAGATAGAGACATGTAGGTATTTGATTCAAGCTTTTTTTCCCAGTTTGGCCTCCATGTTTATCTATAGCTTCATGAGTGGGGCAAGCACGAATTTTCTTTCGTATCGAGTTCGTAACGTGTGCGACAAAAATTGTATGAAATTTGTACAGCGCCCCTATTGTGCGTAAAAGGAACTGTCCATGTAGGTACCTATAGTCATAGACTTAGGAAAAGTATGGACGGAGTGCCTAGAGTAACTAGTCTGTGTCAAAAAATGGCGGGCATCAATCATTGTGTGAGTAAATTGTAGGGATGCGAGGTTTTACCTAAATTTCCCCATTTTTTATTATTTTAGTTGAGGAATAGGGAGAATTATTTGGTAAATTTTAAAATATATAAATGAACAATCATTAAAGGTGATTCGTGCATTATTATTAAAAATATTATTTTATCATAAATTAATGAAAATAATATTTTAGTTATTTTTTACATTATTTTTTTCATTATACCTATATAAAAAAAACTTACATGGATGGTAACCGTGGGGAATATTCACACGATTAAACTAGGTACCTAATTAACAAAAAAAGTTAAAAAAATCATATTAGTTACAATTTGTATTTTTGCGATTCCTAATCCCATGTATTTATAAAAAAGAAGTTAAATCACTACGGTTATCACTACTAATAAATAGTTTATGCTATTTCATCATAAAGTCACACAATTTACAGATTTCCCCAAAATATGGGAAAATTTGCACACTTTTATGATGGGATCACTGGTTTTGTACCGAACAATTGAAATTTGTTTTGAAATATTGAATGAACATTTATGTATAATTATTAGATAAACATTAAGTGATTGAAATATTGATTAACCTGTGAAATGTGATCCCTGGATTTATTTTCTTCCTGTCACTACGGTTTTTACACCATTTCACTGCACAAGACATGTTGTATTTGATTTTTTTTTCTTCCCGCTTAAACTGACAGATCGACCGTTTCGGCCGACGTTTGCCGCGAAGTGGCTGACTATGATGTGAGAGTGTGCGTGGCGACTGTATACGTATACGAAAGTTGGCTGACTATGCAGCGTCACTTTTTTGTTTCCATGGCTCCGTCCATAGTTATTCCTAGGTCCATGCCTATAGTCATGTTATATAATAATCGAGAGACTGTCAACAAGTACCTAACTGAAAATAATAACTTAAACTGGCGCTCGCTCTGCGGGTCTAAAATGGCCGTATTGGATGTTTATGATCCAAGAACATTAGAAATTTCCTTGTTATGATCATTTGATGTTTTTTAGATGAAACACTTTTTAAACGGTAAAATGGTCGCTTCTTAATATGAAATATCTTCGCTTCATATCATATTTCTCTCATATTATATGCAATGTTGCTATACCGAAAAAAATATGGTATCGTATAAGAATCGTAATTGTGCGGTTATTGTAAAACAAAGATTTTTCCATTACTATAATGTAAAACGGTAGTTATTATGTTCCATATACTAATACTTCGTGATTTCTATCCAACAAATATGAATTAACTGGGAAATAAAGTCAAATACGTACTACAAATATGTTTTCTGTTTTATTCATTTTTAAAGTGGCCATTGTCAAGTCGGGCTGTCAATGAGACTGTCAACAAGTACCTAACTGAAAATAATAACTTAAACTGGCGCTCGCTCTGAAAGCTAGGTAAATCGTAAATTGAGGTAAGTAAGAATTGACTTCATTAGTGAAAATATTGTAGACTAGCTTCCGCCCGCGGCTTCGCCCGCGTGGAATTCTGTATCGCCACCAAGTCTATTTTAATGAAACGACTCTCCACTCGACTTTCCACTCCGTTGTTCACTCCACTTTCCACTCCACTCTCCACACCACTCCCCACTTCACTCTCCACACCACTCCCCACTCCGCTCCACTCTCCACTCCACTGGTCTCCACTCTTCTAGCCAAAACCTTTCGGATAAAAAGTACTAAACGGATTTTAGTGCGGTTTTCTTGGTCAGACCAAATACGATATGTTGGTCAGACCTAAAATTTGGAGATTGACATCCAGACTGATCGACTTCGCGAGCGGAGCTGCGAGTATTAGCTTGTATAAAAAGTGGCCTATATGTTATTTCAGACATAATCTATCTCTGTACCAAATTTCAACCCGATCTATTAAGTCGTTTTTACGTGAAAGAGTAACAAACACACATCCAGATATCCCAACTGATCGACTCTATGGGCGAAGCCGCGGGTATTAGCTTGTATAAAAAGTAGCCTATATGTTATTTCACACTACAATCTATCTCAGTACCAAATTTCAGCCAGATCCATTCAGCCGTTTTTACGTGAAATAGCAAAAAACATAATATCTGGACATCCTGACCGATCGACTTCGCGAGCGGAGCCGCGAGTATTAGCTTGTATAAAAAGTAGCCTATATGTTATTTCAGACTATAATCTATCTCTGTACCAAATTTCAACCCGATCTATTCAGCCGTTTTTGCGTGAAAGAGTAACAAACATACATCCAGACATCCCGACTGATCGACTTCGTGGGTCAACTGATCGACTCCGTGAGCGGAGTCGCGTGTATTAGCTTGTATAAAAAGTAGTCTATATGTTATTCCACACTTTAGTCTATCTTGTTACCAAATTTCAACCCGATCTATTCAGCCGTTTTTGCGTGAAAGAGTAACAAAGATATATCTAGAAATCCCGACCGATCGACTTTGCGAGCGGAACCGCGGTATTAGCTTGTATAAAAAGTAGCCTATATGTTATTCCAGACTATAATCTATCTCAGTACCAAATTTCAGCCAGATCCATTCAGCCGTTTTTACGTGAAATAGCAAAAAACATAATATCTGGACATCCTGACCGATCGACTTCGCGAGCGGAGCCGCGAGTATTAGCTTGTATAAAAAGTAGCCTATATGTTATTTCAGACTATAATCTATCTCTGTACCAAATTTCAACCCGATCTATTCAGCCGTTTTTGCGTGAAAGAGTAACAAACATACATCCAGACATCCCGACTGATCGACTCCGTGGGTCGACTGATCGACTCCGCGAGCGGAGTCGCGTGTATTAGCTTGTATAAAAAGTAGTCTATATGTTATTCCACACTTTAGTTTATCTTGTTACCAAATTTCAACCCGATCTATTCAGCCGTTTTTGCGTGAAAGAGTAACAAAGATATATCTAGAAATCCCGACCGATCGACTTTGCGAGCGGAACCGCGGTATTAGCTTGTATAAAAAGTAGCCTATATGTTATTCCAGACTATAATCTATCTCTGTACCAAATTTCAGCCAGATCCATTCAGCCGTTTTTGTGTGGCAGAGTAACAAACATACATCCAGACATCCAGACATCCAGACATACATTCTTACAAACTTTCGCGTTTATAATATTAGTAGGAAGAATAATATAGTATATCCATAGAATCCGAAAACTTGACATTGGCAGGTAAATATTTTACGTATGTACTAGGAAATCGTAATACTGCATCACAGCTGCAAAACTTTTGTTGTATTGATTATATTACTTATATAGTTTAATCTATTTTTGTATTTTAGACATGGAAAAGAGATCGAGGTCACTTCGAGTGACGCGAAGCCAGTGGGACACAGCACTGAACTTTTTTGAGGTCAATAATTCGTTAGTCCGCGGTTATGCTAATAGCTCCCGGGGAAGGGAGCAATCCCAGCGCCTGTGGCGGGAGCTTGCAGGGGCCTTGAATGCTGAGGGGTCAGGCCCCGATAAGACGCCAAAAGACTGGGCAACTGTATGTAACTTAGTACTTAGTTTATTTCAATCAATTTCTTGAAGTATTTAATAAATATAAGAATATACTTCTAATTCTTTCTAATCTTTTTTACAGTATTTCAACAACTACAAATCAAAGCTAAAAAAAATGGTGTCTGACCTCACCAGGGAGCACACGGCCACAGGTGAAGGAGCACCCCAAGCTGAAACTCTGTCCAGTGTAGAGCAGAGGTTTCTATCTATTTTGGGCACAGGGTTTGGCCAGGGTGCTCCTAATGTAAGGGTAAATCCCTTCCCCAATATGGTATGTACCCAATATGATGATAGAAAGCTACACTATTCCCGAGTGCTATAGACTATGTTGGGTATGGATTCGCGCGGACAGAGTCGCGGGAAAAGTGCTAGTTTATAATAAAAACCGGCCAAGTTCGAGTAGGACTCGCCCATGAAGGGTTCCGTAGCAGCAAGTAACTATATACGAGCCCATATATGGGCTTTGGTAGTTTGCATAGCAATGTATATTATCTTATACTATATAATTCAAAGTCCTGACTGACCTAGAGACAACGCACAGCCTAAACCGCTGGTCGTAGAGACTTGAAATTTGCAGAATATGTGTGTTTTGATGCGTAGAGGTGTACTAAGAAAGGATTTTTTAAAATTCGAACCCTAAAGCCCTAAAAAGGGCTAAAAACGTGCTTTTGCCAGAACTCAAGAACGGCTGAACAGATTTTCATGATCTATAATTTTTTGAATTTGTCTCCGCCTCGAATAGCATATAACATAATTAAAAATATATGATTCATTCAGGAAAATTAGTAATAAAAAGAAAATTAGATGTTGCAAACGTTTTTATCGCCATCTATAATAGTTGTCATAGCAACAGGAACTAAAATTGACTTTGTCTAAATTTTCATAGAGTAATATCCTTTACTTCTTTTTCCTCAAAAGTAAATAGAATGTATTAATTTTTAGGGTTCTGTGCCTGATTAGGAAAAAAAACCTTATCTCTTCGTTATCCGTCTGTCTGCCTGACAAGACCTCTTTCTTAAGAACACGTAGAGACATCAAGTTGAATTAGATAAAAGGAATGTTGCGGATAATGCTTGGCATTAAACGAAGCGTAATATCCAAACTGTGGTCTCACTATCGACTAATAGGTGGCTTGACCTACCATCTCCTGGCCTGCACTCATGGAGGACGGAGGTTGTTAAGTTACCTTCGGCGACGTTAGTGAGTCACCTGCACCGCAATCGGAGAGTTTTAGGAAGCCGTACCTTATTTTTCGTGCGGAAATCCCCACGAATCTCTCCCCTCCTCTGGCCAGTAGGGACGTAATATCGGACTTGACCGACTAAAGTCGAACTACATCTTGGGTCTACAGACGCCGAAGTTTAAGTTAACCCTTGACCCTGAGCTATCCAAGGCTTTCTGATGGGCATGGCAGTTTTGGTGAGTTCCTGCATTGCGTAGGCAGGGTGCTGACGTTTGAATGCCACCATTGCCGGGGCTGATCCGTGGGCACACCACCTCTTCATACACTGGTAGAGTCTCCAGAGTGGATAGAGTGGCGCCATGTCCTAGAAGCAGACATCGGTGGGGTAAGCCTCATGGTGAGGTCCCTGGTGCCGACCATGGTCACCATACAGAGTATGTGGAACGCCACCGCTTTTTGTGTGGTAGTGGAAAAGCTATGGGAGAGATCTAGCACTCCCCCGTGCCGATGAAGGCGCACCGGGCGGCGTAGTTCGCAGAACCATCTCCGTCCTCCATAAGTGCGGGCCTAGGGTGACGGTCGAAGCTAATCGTCACCCCAGCAGAAGCAGACCCAGGGTGGCGGGGTTTTATATTTCCACGCGCGCTTTTTTATAGAGATGGGGAATTTAGATTCCTAATAACACGTCGAGGTCGCCAGTGCTGGTGGCCGGAACCGGTTGGGGTTACTGGGATATCCTTTCTAGGACACGCCAGATTCCTCGATCACACAGGCATTGGTAGGACTCCGATATACCAACCTCTCCGTTGGCTCCGTTGAGGTGAAGCCTGACGGGGTTTTTGCGCACGAAAAAAACATAAGTACAGGGAAAAGTCCGGAAAGCGTAAATATTACCTACTTCACCAAAAAAAAATGTATGTCTGTCATTCAATACAAGAAGCACTGCAACAAAGTTAAGTTCGCCCCCTTTTTTTTGTCGTGCGGAAATCCCCCTGAACCCAATTTTGTACGGAACCCTGCTGACCGATATTTATTAGTATATCCTCTTTCTTTACTTTCATGAACTTCTTGAATGTTAAATCAGGTTGTCAAATGTCAATGTCTGTAGCAAGAATTTAATAATAAAAAAATCTGATTTTCGGAAATAAATAATGTTCACTAATTTGAAATAGTGCATCGAATGTGAAAGTGCAATGCAACTATGATGAAAGGGTTTTTCAAAGGGCCTCTTCCGAGTCACACATACTTTGGCCAGAGCAGCTATCTAATCCCCATAAAATCTAGAAGACAATGAAAAAGTATAATGATGGTAGATAATACGGGCTTTGGCCGAGATGCATGGCACTGTACTTTGAAGGGTTTGATAGAACTTGAGATGAAATGAATACGTTTAGCTGCAACCACTGATTGCGAAGGAATAGACATTGAAAGTTAGTACGGGCAGTCCCTCAGCAGCCCTCAGCTTAAAAAAGACTTGGTGGCGATAGCCAACATTCACGCGGGCGGAGCCGCGCGCGGGTACGCTAGTAATATATATAAATCTCGTGTCACAATGTTTGTCCTCAATGGACTCCTAAACCACTTAACCGATTATAATAAAATTCGCACACCATGTGCAGTTCGATCCAACTTGAGAGATAGGATAGTTTTTGAAACGGATTTCGACATCCACGCGGGCGGAGCCGCGGGCAACAGCTAGTGTACTTATATATTTCAAACTGTTCTGGTTAGAAAAAATTACGTTAGAAACCTCAATAGCATTTTTGAAGACCTATCTATCTATAGATACCCACATGTATGGGTTTGATGAAAAAATAAAAAAGTTTCAGTTCTTAGTATGGGAACCCCCAAAATTTATTGTTTTTTTTCGCAACTGTATTATATAGACTAGCTATTGCCCGCGGCTCCGCCCGCGTGGACGTCGATTTTCGCATTTTTTACTATATCGCCGGTTCTAACCAGCGGATTGCGATCAAATATGCGTAAGATTTTGAGTCTAACCAAGACCTTTCTAATAATAAAGCCGCATTAATCAAAACCCGTTCAGTACTTTTGACGCCCAAAATACCGAACGGATTTTGATGCGTTTTTTTTATTAGAAAGGTTTTGCTTAGACTAAAAATTTACCGTATGTTTGGTTGTAATTGGTTAAGTAGAACCGGAGATAAGACCAAAAACGACCTAAAAACGAAGCGCGGGCGAAGCCACGGGTATCAGCTTGAATAAAAAGTAGCCTATATGTTGCTCAGAACTATGAACTATAATCGTACCAAGTTTGATCAAAATCCCTCCAGTAGTTTTTGATTTTAGCGTGAACAAAAATTTGGTGCGGACAAACAGAGACACAGACAAACAGACAAAAATTCTAAAAATCATTGTTTTGGCATCTATTACATTCATAAAGTCCCCTAATAATTTTTTCTCATATATCTTCCATGTACAGACACCAATCAGTTACAGATTTATTATTATGCATTTATTTCAGATATCACCACCACCGCCGCCAGCTATGCCGACACCACCACCGCCAGCTACGCCGACCCCATCACCAACAACGCCAACATCACCACCAACTACGCCAACACTACCACCACTGAGAGCCAAGGGGTCGGACGCACGAAAAGAAAAGCGAAATTCTGGTTTATATGAAGAGGCTTTACTCACTTTGAGAGCAATTAGAGAAAGAAAAAGTAAACCGCCTGAATTAGAAGATGAAATTACCACATACGGACGCTACATTTCTGCTCAAATGCGCAAATTTCATCCAGTTTTACAAAGCAAGCTAAAATTGGACATTCAAAGTCTGCTTTATAAATATGAAATCAAAAACATTAAGTATAAAAGTAGATCTACCTCTAGTATGAGCGATAATTAGGAGATTTATAAGTTCAATACATTATTAAATAATATATCCTATTCCCCCAGTCCATTCAGTCCTATGGAAAGCTCCTCCACCTACAGATAGCCAGGCTTACAAATTATGCCAACTACAAGTCTGACTGCCAATACTGCCAGCAGCTATACCTATAGACAGCCCGACACACAAATTATGCGAACTTCAGGGCCGATTGCCAGCACCTCCACTGCCAGCACTCTACGAGCAGCCCGATATACAAATTATGGCAACCGCAGTATTGGTAGCCACGCTAGTAGTCGGACTTGTGGTGGCCACGAGTCCGACTACTAGCAACTCTACCAATAGACTACCATACATACAATCATCTAATACAATTGAAATACAATCAAACAGCTATTTAGTGACTTCAAATGATGGTTCAATAAAAGTATGTCAGGACCAGGACAGAGGCAGATGACGGTGTTGTCTCTGCCTACCCCGGAGGGCAAAAGGCGTGAGCATAATTATGTATGGTTCGATAAAAGAAGTTACTGGTAATCTACCAACTTTCACTACCGGATTCATATTACAAAACGAAATATTTTGCCCTGATGCAGACATCTCAAATTGAATCTACACTAGGTAGAAGAAACAAAACAAGCCATCGAACACTCATGATTTACATAAAAATGTTGTTCAATTATAAAAATAAAGATTTATTTCATACAAAGAAGTTATTATCAAATTTCATCTTTTCATCATCTTATGATCATATATTATCATGAAACATCCAATATGGCCTTTTTAGACCCCCAGATGGTACCTAGTCGCTTCACGGCAAATATCGAGGTCCAGCCAAATCCGCAGTTAAGACTGATAAAGCGGAGCCCAGTCTCCCGAGGTGAAAGCTTTGGATGCGACGGGGATTAGAAGTTATTTGATACCTACCTATTCACGAGTATAAATTTATAATTAGTTAAGTAATTAAAAAAAAAACTTACCTTTAGATGTCCATTTTTCAGCATATTATAGAGAGCTTAACAGACTTCTGGAATCAGAACTGATAGTTGTTGGTTGGTGTATAGAGATTCTTAATTATGTGATAGGTACCTACATCATGCTGGTGTAACAACTGTCTCGCTCCGGTCGCTAAAAAGCCACCTACGGAGCTAAAGAGCTCATCAAAACACTCACCATGGTAGAGGCGGTAAAAACTGCCAAAGAGGCTATATTATATATATGAAACAAAAACAATAACAACAAAAGGTGCAGCGGACGAGCGGTTTTACTAACATGTTTTGGTAACTTGTTTTGCTAACATGTTTCGTTAGAACATTGGCGCTGCGAACCCGGCTTTATAATGTTTATCAGATTGTGGCTAATAGGTATGTATGTCAACGTAACGTACTATATTCGTCTGAAAAATTATAGATCATATTCGTGGCCTCCATTCTATAGTGAACTAAATAACACACTGACAAAGGAATCAAGGTCTATAACAAAGACTTCTTATACTGCCCAAGTTCTAAATTTGAAAGTCAAAATTTGACCGAAATACGATATTTTTACATTTGCGTCATTCGAAAAGGAATCCAAAGACAGTTTATTAGACCAATCAAATACGAGGAATCAGACCAAAATGTTATCAAAAAAACTGTTTAAGAGACATACCTAATATTCAGCAATGGCCTATAGTTTTTAAGCATTAGATTTGGTTTAGGTTTATACCAAATGGTTTTGCGAAAATTGTAAACAATATGATTTTTATATACATACATGCATCCTGCGATCACTGCACCTTGGCGCTGGTGGACGGTCATGGTCATAACCTCTCACAAGCTTATCTAACTTTATACCTACATGAGCATTTCTCAAAATAATTGCACCATCAAAAGATAATGTACTAAAATAAAAATGTTGTACAAATGTTATTTTTTTCGTTTTTATTTGTAGATATGTGTCTAAAGATTTTGAATATGAGGTTTGTTTTGATGTTTAATTTGTAAATAAGTAGAAAATTGTGTATAAATATACCAAGGGCGAAGAAATATTCTTATTTTGTTACCTTCTATCAATTACTATAATTAAAACACCAAATCAATTTCGACAACTTTTATGTATTAAAAGGGTGACATAACCATCATTTTACATATATAAAAAAACTGTTAACATTTATACAGCAAAATGTTTCTTAAAAGCTGTAATATATATCCTTTACGTTACCATTTGTCCACAACTATGTTTTATAATCACCTAAAGAAGTTTTTATGTTGTTTTATTTTAAAAAGCCCTCAGGAATAAAAATAATAATACACTTGTTTTTACTTTTTTCATATAAAAATGGCAGGTTAAGATAAAAAATAATATTATTTTCAAAGAAATACGTGTCCGCTTTTATGGGACAGTAACAAAAATGGAATACTGGTAACAAAGTAGGATTTTATAAGGCTAGTGTTCACAGCAGTTCAAATTATAATTTATTATAATTATAATTGTTTTTGATAATTACATTTAAAAATAGATTATAGTATGAACTGCTGTCGAAGGACATTTAAACATTTTTAGTTTATAAAATACCCTATTGAAATATTTAGGAACTTACACTTTTACAATTTAGTTTAATATTTAGTTAAATTTAATATTTATTATAGATAAATCTAAACTTTAAATTAGCACAAAAAGTTAGCACACAATTTGAACAATTAAATTAGTAGGTATCTCAAAATTACCTCTCGTGACAAGTTTGATTCAAGTAGATCATAACACAAATATCGTTTCAGTTTTTTTATCATAACGAAAAAGTAGGCTTAACGACTACTAATGCAGAAAAACCTTTTAATTGCAATAATCACATTCATCGGCTGGATAGTGATCGTATAAAGCGAAATCACATATTTGGCACCAGAAAAATGGACAACGTAATAACATTTTTATTTCTTCAGCGTTCATACTTGATATAAAATGCAGCGGATTATTAGACGAATCCGGAATAAACCCGCAGCCATAACATTTTGATGCCTTGATAAAATGTGTCGAAGACCAAGGCCATGATAGGCCAAGGCGTAAACACTGAATGTAATCATCTTTACACAAAAAATCTGTTATGTCAAACAGTATCATATTTTAAGATGATTTTGTATTACTTATTATAATTTTGTCAATTAAGTAGGTATCTGAAACAAAATATTATCTAAATTATGTTTGGAAAATAAATCGTCAGTATTAAAAAAATACTAAAAATTAGAGTTTAAAACAAGATGAGCAAATTATGAGATCATTAAAAGTTTGAGCTCCGCCACACGCTTGACAATAGTGAAAATTACATAACATGCACTTAGCGACTTGGTGCATCAACATGGACTTTTTACATTCATTACATGTTATTTGACGGTTTACAATAGTTCGCAATAATTTATATTTAGACACAGTAATTATAGGTGGTTTTAAAAGTGTATTTGAAAGTATTTTTATTTTTTTTGAAGAGGATACGGGTATTTCAAGTTTTGTTTTATATTGTTCACAGGTATTTTCCTTATCTTTTTGAATATTTATCGATAAATAAAAAACATAAAAAAAATACAGTCGAAGAGAGAACTTCCTCCTTTTTTGAAGCCGTGTAAAAATCCGTAAATTAATTATATGAATATATTTTTATGTTTGTACAATTATTAGGAATGTGATGAATCTGTATCGCTATCGCCATCACTATCATCTTATAATTTATGATGAAACCGCACCAAAATCCGTTCTGTAGTTTTTATGTCCGTCGCTAGAGCGATAGACGTAAAATCGACTTGCCGACGACCATGCTGACGGTAGTTCTTTTTGGATTTTGGCGCGAACGCATTATACACTAGTGATCCGGACCGCGGCACGGGCCCGACTGACCGCTTCAGCCTTTACGCACACGAAAGCAGTGTTTAAATATACGTCTAACTACAACCAAATCAAAACTGCCTTCATAAAATAGAACATCTATATACCACAAATCTGTAATAATACAACAACAAAAAAAAAATCGACACCGTCGTAATTGTAAAATTATCATTAAATTATTTTAAATAGAAAGTCAGTTGAGTACTCAGCCTAATGATTTCCTATTTTGTTACTCTCTTTTCCATTTATACGTTACCACACAAAAGTAACAAAAAAAGAAGTAACAAATCAAGTACAACATAATTATTTTATTTGTAAACACACGCAACTCAAGCAATTACTCTTATTGGATTTGATTAACGAAATCAAGATTGGAAGCTTTAATAGCACTTTAAATGAAATATCAATAAAATCTGCTCTTACCTATGTTTTTTTGGGTAACAAAGGCTTCCCACGTTCGCACCGACACCAGAAAGAACCAGTCGAAATTAAAACCAGCTGGATGCCAAGCTGACTAGTGTAGCTATTATTCTAAAATAATAGTGCATGAATCGATTCCAGAACTACAACAATATTATGGTAACAAAACCTGGAATTCCCATATGGAACTTTTTGTGGGACAAGCTAAAATCTTTAATTAAATAATTAATAATAAAGTAATGCTAAAAAGGATGTTTTAAGATGAATTATGACCTGTAGCTATAAATAAATAATATTTGATATTTATGTAATGCCCGTGCCCACTCAACTAAAGATCGATAGTTTGGTAAGATATTGAGATTGGGACACTTCACTTTTCATACAACTGCTTGAAACTGATTTTTGAAAATATTTTTTAAGAAAAAATCTATTGTTAATGTGTCTTTTTTGTTTTTATTTTTAATGAGTAAATTAGTTTTACTGCTTAGACAATTTATAAAAAATAGTTAGTGACCAATATATTAGCCACAACAAAATATTTTAAAAATGGGACAGTGGTAATAAGTCTATGTGCAATAATTTTGAGAAATGCTCACATAGTCTAGTCAATTTCCCTCTGCCGTATGTTTACCGTTGTCCGTTTGCTATGAAAACTACTTGAACCTATGGCCAGAAGTTTCTTATGACTTAGGTACAATAGCCTTTAAATTCCAATTTATTTCATTCAATCAAATCATTTTTTTATACAACGTAGGTGGCAGATAAGCACACGGCCCACCCGATGGGAAGCGGTTACCGTGGCCTATGGACGTGTGCATCACTAAGGGTGTCACACACGCGCTGTCTACTCTGAAGGGAAGGGAGGAGGGCTAGGAAGGGGTGGGGGGAGAAGGGGTACAGTGAGCTCTGGCTACCCTACTTACCGGCGGGAACACAACACGATAGTTATTATGACCGCGGTGTTCTGTAGGGCGGAGGTACTACCCCAGATGGACAGCTCATTTCGGACGGGAGAAACCGTCGTGTCTACCTCCTTTTAAAGTCATACCAAATCATACCAAAGATGTTCTTCCAACTCAGATTTATTCACAAAATATCCTTAAAATATTCACGATAGTAATGTGTTTCGTTTCGGTATACAGGATGTCCCACAGCGAAGCCCTATGGAGCCCCATTTTACTGACAGAAGATTTCATTTTGATTTTAAAAACCAATAACTGCCTTCAAAGATTTTCGAAAATTCACTTGTAGATCTCGGTAATTGAACCAACTAAAGTCCAAAAAAATAACTGTACTTTTACGGCATCAATCGATAGGGTCAAAATCTCTGTAGGGCTCTGTAATGCCAGGCCTTGCTGTGGGACCTCGGATATAACACACTTATCATCCTAGATAAATATTGTGGGACATTCTACACAGCACTATCTAAATCTGAAGTACACATAGCTCATCTAGCTTGTAATATGAGTAAATTGTTTACGTTACAATAATAACTAGTAGCTACTTGCCAGTAATCCAATAAGTAGGAACCAGTGCCATAAAAAACGTTACGTTTACACGTTCCACAAAAACATTTTGAATGTAATATAGGTACATAATTCACAATTTTACTTACGCTATCAAACGTTAACTTACACAAAATATTCGAAAGGTACACAGTGTCATAGTCTTTAGAGTCTCTTATCAATATCACATATCAACATCGTCAACCACTGGTTCCTCGGGTACAAGAACTCCGTTCCTTTTCCGTGGTTCTTCTTCTTTTTCTTTGTCGTCTACTTTTGCTGCGTCAAATATGTTTTCTCTCGGTTTCCATACAACTAGTGACATTCTAGGTTTCTCCAAGCTGGAAAATAATTCATTATTTATTAAGTAAGTTTTCGAAAATTTGTATGAAGATTTATGGTTTCGCTTTTCACTTTGTTTTTTTTTCATTGCTCTGGAAATCTATCCCAATAACTGGAAAGGCCCAGAAGGCAAAAAAAACAATAAAGTTATAGATGTACTTTTCGTTCCTAGATAAATAAAAATTATGGTTTTACTAAGTTTATGCTATGAAGTTTGGCCACCTAGGTGTTAGTTAATAAAGCTAATAGAAGTAAAACCTTCCCCTCCCTGCCTAGCCCCCTCTCCCTTCAGGGTCGGCAGGCTCACCCTGTCACCACTGTCATGCCCCTGGTGTTGGCCACATTGACCACTTCCCATCAGGTGGGCTATGTGCTTGTCTGTCACCTTAGTGGTATAAAAAAAGCAAAATTGTTTTAATTTATACCTTTCAATAAGGGCAGCTGGTAATAGCGGTTCATCCTGCAGTCGTTTTAGCTCTTCCGACAATACTATTGTATGTCCTTTTAGTTTCTCCACTGCTGAGGTAGACGGTTCCATATTTACATCCATAGCATCAGGTGCGAGAGAATGAGAAGTATACTCTGATGATATGTGCAAACTATTTAAATGTGCAGCCATTTTTTCTTCTGTGATCCTTTGTTTAGCTGGTCTGAAAGAATTTATGGGAAAAGTGAGATAGGTTGAAACGGTTTTATACTTCCTTATTCATCCTGAAGGTGGCACAGATTGTAAAATTCTGTAAACAAAGGTTTGTAGGGTGAAAAGCTGGAATAACCACACCCTCCCCAACAGAAAAGTTGGGGAAATGGTGGAGTGACCTGCAAACTTTGTAGGTGGACTATCTGTCTTGCTACTAGTGTCCCCTCTTGAAATAATAACAATATTCCTACTAGTCTTACTAATATTTTTAATCTGAAGTTGTTTGGAAGTTCTTTAATCAGTCATGCTCTAATAGTCCCACAGACTTGGCTGAAATTTGGTATATGGGTAGATTATAGTCTGGAATAACATACACTCTACTTTTCATCCCTGGAATAGGTTCCCATAGCTGTAGTCTATTTTTTTTGTCTTACATTAGGTATCTGTGATCAGCTTTGTGCTTTTAGCGGATGTGGTGTAGGTTCTAGTTTCTTTTTTAGTGTGTCTTCCAGTAAAGACATTGATTCCTTATTTAAGTCAAGAGATAATAATATCCTTCCTCTTAAGTCGCTTGTTGTAGCTGGGTGTCAGCAGGTTTGTGGCTAGTACGTTGGGGTGGTTTTTGAGTCTATCCTGGTATTGCTATTCTCCTGTCTGTTAATGTAGTCTATCAATGTGCCTATTTCAATGTTTGTTTTTTACTTTTTAAGTATATCTTCAACAATAGGTCAGATTTTGGCTAATTCAACAAATAAAAAACCTACTTGCTATTCTCTAAAGGGCATCCAGTATATTTAAATATTTACCTAGATACTTACATTACCGGTTCTACATCCAAACTCTTTCTTTTGCAATGGATAACAGGACTAAACCTTCCATCCAGTTCATGTAACGAGTGCCTACCCGCCGCCGTGAATTGCACCAGCTCTGGTGGTGACGGCATGCCCCAGGAGACACCCTGCACATTCCACGGCGTTCCAGTTGGCACAGGCATTACATGTCCCTCCGGTATGCCTCGATTACCAAAAGATGCCGCTGAGCCAAGAGCTTGCTGAGTATACGTTTGTTTAGCCAATTCATCTGATTGATTGTAGGGATAAGTTGTAAACCCATAAATATCCATCTTTTCGAGTTAACTGCCAGTAAGTTATCAATTGTTGAAACTTTTGCTACCATGTAACTTTATTGCGTTTCACAACAAACTCATACACAAATAATATAACACTCATACATAGTACAAGAATAACAGAATAACAAGAGCAAAAAGCAAACAAGTAACTATACTATACTATTGTCAAATTTGACGCAAGATTGAAATCAGTGGTGGAATCGCGTGAAATGAAATGAAAGTGACAAAAGACAATGATTTATTTTACAATAATGTAGAATCTTCTTGAAAATTCTATGTAGTCTATTGAAAATTTAGGTGAGTTCGCAGAGTACGTTTTAGCGCCACAAAAAATAATATTATTATAGTCTCTTATTAAATAGAAATTATTTTTCTTTATATGCTAACAAAGGCACCAAGGCGCGCGCTGCAAATCGGATTCAATAACACGCTGAAACACGCATTAAATTCAAATGGTATTGCGCCACTTTTTGCGCCTTTTTGGCGCGCCCGTCCCGTAATGCCAAAAATGAGCTGTCAACTTGACAAGACAACCCAAACCAAATGTAGTGTTTCCACTTCAGAATTTTCCCCCAAATTATTGTATTTAATTTTACAATGGAACATGTTTCTTAGATTCGATTCTTCATTAAACTCTAGGTCTTAAGATAAAAACAAAAATAATCATAATACAATCACTTGTTCTGCAATGTTCGTTATATAATTTTTCACTTCAATCAATTAGGTTTTCTGTGATAATGTGTGAATATAAGTGTTTGCTTAGGAAAATTGTACGTTGCCATGGCAACACTCGTACAAACAAGAGTTGAAACTATAAATTGAGAGCGAACGATAGCCTTTCACTTTCACATCGAAAGATTTATAATATTTAGTTTATTCATTTACTACTACGCATGTAACGTGTCAGTTTTATTGAGTGGTTGTTACAGTTATACAATGGTGCAACTTTCTTAGGGCATTGAGTCCGTAAAGCTTGCAAAATGGGCTTGGACTTCGATGTCTTTGAATTTTGCAAAAAACTGCGGCAAAACCGGCCTCCGCCGTATCAGTGTCCTTTAGATAAGTGTGACAAGGTGTATAAGAGTTTATGTGGACTGCAGTATCACCTCGTCCATTATGACCATGATAATCCTACGCCGGCGACTCCTGCTGTCGCTAACCACCGCAAAAAGGGAAGAGGTAGGGCTGCTGTGCCTACTGGAGATATAGCTCTTCAGAGCCCACCGAAAGAGGCTTTAACATTTGCAGAAGCACAGAAAGTAGTTCAGTTTGAAATAGATGGCAAGATCAGTAGAATTCCAATTGACCAGCCGTTGGCTATCATGTCTTTAGAGGAGTGGGAGAAGAAGAATGCAGAATTAGAGAAACCTTTACCTATAGTAGAACCACCTCCGGAACCCCATGTGAAACTGCCTGAAGCTAGCTTCAAGGTAGAGTATATCTGTAATATGTTTGATTCTTAATTGTTTATAAATTACGAGCTGTTTAACCCACTATATGTCTATAATTTATTAGTTTCACAATAGTGGATGAAAATATGCCTGTTTTACAGACATAATAATATAATATATGAACTGCACTGCTTGCCTGTATAGTACAGTGATAATATATAGCCCTCAATAAATAGGCTATCTAATGCAAAAATAATTATTCATTTCAAACCAGTAGTTCCTATTCTTAGAGTACTTTATTTTCTCCTATGTGCCAAGTTAGTTAGCTATACTTTGAGTCAAGGTAGCACTATACAGTATGTCCTAGAATATTTATTTATTTATGAGCCTAAAAATATCTTATTTGAATTTCCAATTTGTATCTGTTTACTTCAAGTTTAATGGCTCCCTCTATCTGAATTTAAAATCTAACACGGAGCCGCAGATATAGGCTACTTATAAATAATAATCTTTATTGATATATATATTTAAAATATAAAAATCCTTGGCTCCCAAGCTTGTATAAAAACTATATTAACAGAAACTAGTGTTTTTCCCATATTATAATTAAGTGTGTCTACGGGCTCTGAGATGAAGGCCAAATTCAGGTTACGCACCATCTCATGAAATATGTATTTGTACCACATTTATGTCCATTTCCACCAAGGTAAAATAATTTTAGATTGGAATTATCAACGTAAAAACCTATGGACGGAATGTCTTGAAGAATACAACTAATGACACCACAGTTGGCCCACTTGCTTATCCTACAAGTCGCCACACCACACACACACACACTAGTCAGACACTATGCAGCAAACATCATTCGATTCAGTCAGTTTGGGTTTAAGTAGCAAAAAGTAATGAAAATACAACATGTCTTATGTAGTGAAATTGTATAAAAACCATAGTCACAACAAGAAAAAATGTGCAGGGAATTGGATAACACATTACAATTCAAAATTCACTCACACATGGTTAGCCACCACCTTTTTTGGGGCACATCCTCTGCATCCTCATCTTCAACACTTTCCATAGGTTCCTTATGTTCATTTTTGGAACACTTTCTAGCTGGTTGTTTATCATCTACAGGTAATTCCCGACTACAATGTATTAGATGCACCACCTCGCCCAAACGCTTACATCCGATTCATAGAGAAGTCAGCTGAAGAACTTGATGGAGAAGTAGAATATGATGTGGATGAAGAAGATACTGCTTGGCTGGCCATCATCAATAAGACTAGAGCGAAGAATGGATTACCACCAGTCACTGTTGACACCTTGGAACTGTTGATGGATAGACTTGAAAAGGAGTCCTACTTTCAAGTAAGTTTAATTTACTTCAATGAAATTTTGATGTCTTGCATCAAATTTTCCTAATGATTTCGATTGGAATTGCGGGTTTAAGTAAGGTCCTGGAAGTTCTCTTTTTGCGATCTAACTAATGTATGTTTAATTTACGTTATATGACACTGATGTCGCCATATTTATAAGCAAATAAATTTCTATTTCAAAAAAATACTTACAAGCAACATAAGAATACGCACTAGCGTACTACGCTGCGTAATGCGGGGCAGTGTGCCAACTGCCTAAGGCGTAAAGCAAGGATACAGTATGATGCGCTATCAAACTAACTGACTTTGTTACAGGTCTAATATAAAATCCTAAAAAACACCCTACCCCATAATTCATAATTTCCAGGCAACTCAGAATGGTCAACAAACGGCAGCTACAGTGGATGAAGATGCCGTATGCTGCATATGCATGGATGGCGAGTGTCAAAATACAAATGTGATTTTGTTTTGCGACATGTGCAACCTTGCTGTGCATCAAGACTGTTATGGGGTAAGTAAAACTAGGATCATTTTATTTTATTAACGAAACTAGAAATCTTAATTCAATCATATTTCATTCAATCGTAATATTATGATTGAATCAAATAGACATGTAAAATTTTACTTGGCATAAATATTTTTTTTTATTCGGTATAGGCTTACGTTTCAACACTATCTCACCTGATGTTAAGTGACAAAGTGGTCTACGATGAATCACGCTTGCTTAGAAGGATCCTATTCACTCGTGACTTGAATACTCCCAGGTTATAGCTTTCCGGAAACACAGACTCGGGCAGGGAATTCCACTCCTTAGCTGTACGCATGATGAATGTATCAGCAAAGCGTTTCGTACGTATGAGTGGAATATCGACCATAAAGCGGTGTCGCATCGCTGTTCGTCTGGTCGTTGTAATGAACAAAAATGTAACAACCCTATTTATAACAACTATAAATCTCTACTTCACAGGTGCCCTACATCCCTGAAGGTCAGTGGTTGTGCCGCAGATGTTTACAGTCTCCATCGAGGCTTGTGAATTGTGTCCTCTGCCCTAATACTGGAGGTAAGTTTAACTAGAAGTCTCAAGACCTAACTACATCATTTTTAAGTAGCAAATAGGTATGTGCAATCTCGGATCAGTCGAAAGGATTCAGTTCGAATCTCGGATCTGGCAAAAGTTATACTATACGTAAGAAATGGCGAGTGTTCTTCTGCAGCAGTTTGTTCACTCATAATTTTGAAAATGGGTATTATCATTGACGTGTTTTTTATCAGGTGCATTTAAGCAAACCGACCAAGGCACATGGGCGCATGTCGTATGTGCCCTATGGATACCAGAAGTGCGTTTCGCCAACACCGTCTTTTTGGAACCCATTGGTAAGTGTTTCCGTTGGAATAAACTCCTTATTATTGAATACTTAAGGCACTTATATGAAGGTAGATTACGTACTGACGCAAAAGGCAGAGAACGCTGTAAAGGATTTTTTGAATTTATAACCCTGGTGTTGTAAACTCAAAATAGTAACACAAAAGATACCGTGACATAATGTAAACTTTGACTCTATAAATAATTTTTTTTTTCGGTGTTTTTGCATTAAACCCGTTCTTATGTGATCGTTAGATAAATCAATGGGTTATTTGATTAATTTAATTTTTTTCCGTCTTTTATTTTATGCCGTTTTTTCTTACGTAATTTGCTTCTACTAAAAAAAAAATAAGCAAAGATTCCTTCGCTTATTTTTTTTTAAAGATAGTTTTAGAAAATTGCTATGTTTTATTTAGATTCTATTGAGATGATACCCGCGGCACGGTGGAAGCTACAATGCATGGTGTGCAAGCAGCGGAGTGTGGGCGCGTGTATACAGTGCCATAAGAGCAATTGCTATTCTGCCTTCCACGTCACTTGCGCACAGCAAGCTGGGTAAGTTGCTCACACACTAACACTCATAGAATAAGATAAAAGAACACTTTCACTGTAACTGCTCCCCATCAGGTGGGCCGTATGCTTGTCTACCACCTAAGTACTAAATAGATTTTTATGTGTAGTCTAAAGTACACATAAAAATCCTGTTTGTCTGGCAAGCGGGACCTCCCGCTTGCCAGACAAACAGGATTTGGTATCCGTGGGGTGCCTCACGAAAGAAAAGTATATACAGATCAAAAATATTACAGAAAACAGACGCTCAAGACTTTCCGACTACCAAAATACTCAATTTTTTTTTTAAATCTATAATTGTTATTATTAAACTTTTAATTGGTTTCTTTGTTTTTTTGAACAAAGTTTCAGTGATAGAATCCAGTCTAAGTAACTCATTCGATGTCTGTTTCTAAATATTGTTTTTTTTAGATTGTATATGAAGATGGAAGCCGCAGGCGCAGGTCGTGACCCCAGCCAGCCAGTGCAAGTCGCTAAAATGGCTTACTGCGATGCTCACACGCCCGCGCATATACTACAGGTAATCAAATATCAGAGTGGTTTGGAAAAAAATATGCTAAGTTCGATATACCGCCATTGTGAAGCCCATCTTTTGGTGGTACCCAAAATATTTTTATATTATTTGTTTCGTATCAATGTCTGGAATCCATCAATAGAGTCAAGCACTTGTATTTCCGCCATAATGTCAACGTATTTCCGGTTTCCCCTCCATATTTAGCGCCCTCTGTGGTGACTTTTTGGTATTAAGCGCTCGCTCGCGGCGGGCAACGACCCGTCTTAGTGTCATTATAGCGTCGTTTTTCGCGCCGTACGGTTGTCAACGTAAATCGAAATACTTGCAAAAAACTTTTAAAAAGTATATACTTATATACGTTAACGATATAAGAAATAAGAAAAGAATACTAAACTTAACTTTAATTTCTAGTTATTGTTTCTGAAATTAAATAATTTCCTCTCCGTTAGTGATATAAAGGTAACCTAGTACCCGCTAATGTTATAGAAACGTTCTCGTTTTTCGTCTACACATTGATTAGTTACATTACGCGACAATAGTGCCTTGATATGAAATGAAGTGAATCCAGCTGGGAAGGCGTAAGGCGAAAAAGCGCTCCGAAACTGTGAGTCATGTACAATTTGAGTCTTTATCACAAGTGGTTTTGTTCGAATCTTCTTTGAAAACTTACTGAGGTGTTCAATACCTATATACCTACCTTCCCAACCTGTGTATCGGTTACTGAACATACGAGATTGGGCAGTGCATAAGAATAATCAATTCTTAATTTTTCATAGTACCCACACAGAAATTCAATTATAATGTATTGTGTTAATTATTAACATTGATACCTATTGATAAGATGTTCGCATGCACAGAAATAAATATGCTACTACCCCCAGTTGTGCAAATAATACTAACGACGAATCGAAATAGTTTAAATCGGCAATATTATAGGAAGATTCTCAGTCGTATTTAGTAGATTGTTTCTTCGTCGCATTAACCAACGCGTTAATTGGTCAAAAAGTTTTACAAATACCTTACAAGTATTAGTAGATTGGGGCTTATGAATCGAAACAAATTTACCCCCAAATGGGTATTTGAGAAAATTGACTACTTATTTTGTAAAAAGTCTGCCTATAGCGAAATCCAAATCCGAATCCAGAATACCGAAGCGGATGATTTGTTACAAATAAGTAGTGTATCGTAAAGAAAAATTCATTCACATACTTCGTAAGGCTTTTACTTCGACAAATTGGTGAAAGTTTCCACCGCGATGTATAACGCAAAAACTCCCCCTGGCACATAGTGCCTATTTATTAATGAAGAGTCGAAACAAATTTCAAAAATTCCAAATCTACTTTAAAGAAGGGGGGGGGGGGGGGGGTAATTTAGTCTTCACAACCGACCAAGTGGATCAACCTCACGATTGTTTCTCATAATTGCAATAGAAGTATAACGAAATCCTTTCCTTACTGTTGCACGCAGTGAGGCCAAGTACTCGTATAGCGGTACTTATGTGATAAACATGTACCAACCCTCTACCTACATTTGCAAATGAAATAAATAAATTATATCGATTCGGTTATCCATAACAAGGCATTCATTCTGAAGCCTCTTCTGTTCCTGTTCTCAATGTAAACTGACTGACTCAGTGCTAAATCACAAAGCCGCTTTAACTATTCAACCGCTTTCGGGTACCAAGCTTCTTGCAACCTGGATGACAAAAGTAAATTTCGTGTCGGGCATATTTTCTAACATCGATTGCACAGTAACATCGAAGGTTCCTTTTGTTTATTCCTTCGTGTCGATGGCTGATCAAATTTTGCTTGCCTGGTGTACCGCTACCTTAATTGCGTTCTCAGGCGCTTATGAGTTCCTCCCGTCTACATGTTTGGGCATGCTGCATACGTTAGTATGGGGCCATGGACGGTGGATTAACTCCACATTCACACCACATGTCCGCTCCACCTAGGCAGCCTCCTAGACCCATTTTCAGTGCTGCGACAGACCTGGGACAGAAGTCTCTTTAAAGACTTCATTTGCTCCAGGCTAGGACATTTCCAGCGGGAAGTGTCTCTGATAACGCGAAAGAGTCTCGGTAGTGAGCTCTGTGCTCACCAGAGAGGGTGGAATATACATAAAACCTCGTGTGGCTTTCAGTCTTTGTGGTACGTATGGGGACCATGCGTGAGATGTCGTTGATCCTGTTCAAGCTTATACCTATTGATGGGTGATGCCATGGTTTTGCGAACATTGGAAGGTGCACGGCCGGCCAGCGGATATTCGTCATGTTTCGTTCAACGCTATATCCAATATTCAGTTCGCAACATTTGCGGTGAGGCACTTAGGTTGTGCCTTTCAATCCTTTTTGAGGTGCAAAGTTCTTTGACCTGACATTTTCAGTTCTTCTTAAATGTAAGGGTCCGGTTCTTAAATATTGGAGTTACTGGTAATAATTGATGGAAGCACGGTACCACCAGATGCTTAACTCTGTTGGCCTGCCCGTTATTCAGGTTCCTAAAGCTCAATTTACCATCTGGATCTTGGTACACAAACACCAGTTACTCTGGATGACCAGCTTGCTGTTTGGCCTAGCCTCGGTACTGAGAACATTTGCCTCAATAACCATTACAGTGGCGAAATTTCTAAGAGGTCATCATATCAGATATGTAGTATTTAGACTTTTGTAGTGTTCAGAGTTGAACGATTACTGTTTTTGTTTAGTTTTTTTTTTAGATTTTATAATGGATTTTATAAATCTGGGCTTGCTCTGACTCATGCCTTGGGACACAAAACGCAAGGCGAAGTCCCTATCAGAGCAGAAGTGCTTAACGCTACGCAAAGCACTTCAGTAACCGCTCCAGAAAAGGAAGTGATCCCTCAAACACTATCAAATACTATTGGGGAGAATCACTTTTGCTACAAAAGTAATTCGAAGAGGCTGGCTTCATTGTCGTACACCGCAACACTACGGCCGACAGCTACCGAAAGAAGCAAGTGATCCCTCAAACACTATCAACCACTATTGGAGAGAATCACTTTTGCTACGATGGTGACTCGAAGATGCTTGCTTCACTGTCGTACACCGCAACACTACGGCCGACAGCTACCGAAAGAAGCAAGTGATCCCTCAAACACTATCAACCACTATTGGAGAGAATCACTTTTGCTACGATGGTGACTCGAAGATGCTTGCTTCACTGTCGTACACCGCAACACTACGGCCGACAGCTACCGAAAGAAGCAAGTGATCCCTCAAACACTATCAACCACTATTGGAGAGAATCACTTTTGCTACGATGGTGACTCGAAGATGCTGGCTTCACTGTCGTACACCGCAACACTACGGCCGACAGCTGTTGAAGGAAAACCCTTATCAACTTGTGTGGGGTTCGCCAGCAATAGACTTGTTCGCACCAAAGGTGGTTCACGTAGTACCAAGGTATGTTTACCTGAACATTAATACCGCTTGTATTTGTCATCAATAGCCAATGACTATAGATACCCATACTCTGAATAGATAGCTAGTTTTTCATAAGGAAATAAGACTGGCTCATTTTCATAAGGACTTGCATATATCACTATATTGATTCATAAAACTGTCATTTGAATATTTACCTACCCATTTAAATCTTAAATCGAATAGTCTTCTACTTAAGCATTTTCCGTTGCACGGGAAAAGCAGTCAAACTGGCAGTAAATAAATTTTATAAATATATATTATAGTAGCAACCCGGGACCCGGCTTCGCCCGGGTGTAAATTCCAGTTTCTAATAAAATTATAGCCTATGACACTCACAAATGATGTGGCTTTCTATTGGTGAAAAAATGTTTAAAAGTAATTACTTGTCGTGTCCATGATTTTACATTGTTATGCATGTGTTATATTAGCAGCATTCGGATCTAAAAACTGGTATCTGAGCTGGACTCAGTCTCGTGAAGTCAATGCTTGCTCTGACTCATTGTCTCGAGTTCCTCGGCATAACTTGGGTTACATGACACAATGCTAAGCCCTTATGTCAGAGCAAAAGTGCTTAACGATACGCAGAGCACTTCAGCAACAGCTCCAGTAAAGCAAACGGTCCCTCAAACAGTATCAAATACTAACAGGGAGACTAAATTTGGTTTAGTCCATGACTCGGTCGACTACTGCCGAAGGAAATTCCTCAATATCTCGTGAGGAATACTCAATCAGTACGCTCGGAGATGGAATAGTGCCAGGCCATATATTTAAAGTCTGTGACATACTTGCTGACTACGGCATAGGCAGTCGGGGTAGAGGCTCAGAGAACATTAATTGTCTGGCTCTGACATTTATTTAACCTGACTGTTTAGGTTTTCACCTCGGAGTTCGGGGCCCGCTCGCCGACTTTTACTTCCCCACTTCAGTCTTGGGCAGTCATGGCAGTGAAAATTGGCACGCATGTCATCTTCGGCAACGTCAAGCTAGCACTTCTCTCGGGTCTACCCGTTCTACCAGGGCTCGGAGACGGTGGCATGGCCAGTCATTTGTTTCCCATGTAGGCTGGCGGTCGCCGCAGAATGTGTTAATCGTAAATCGTATTCAAAATATAATTTTCCTATTAATCACACCTATAGGTGATGTTATGCTTTTAGAATTGTATAGGACTTTAGATTGACATGGTCATCTAGAATTGATCGCTGTCACTAGTCACTAACCGCAGTAAAACGCATGTCCATTCTTTACTCGCTTTATGGACTTAAAATTACATCTGGATGGACTTGATTACATGTCTATCAGTTGAAAAGGTAACAAGTTTTAATTATTATTTATTTAATGCTTACCATTAATATAATAACATTATAGCATCGTGGATTAAGCGCACCAGGAGATAACAAACATATCACTCTATTGATGGATTCCAGACATTGATACGAAACAAATAATAGAGAGTTTTTCCATAAAATAAAACTTACCTATTATTTTTTCTTCAATGTCTGGAATCCAGGTAAGGCCTACCTGGTACATCATGAGTGCAATAATGACACTAAGACGGGTCGTTGCCCGCCGCGAGCGAGCGCTTAATACCAAAAAGTCACCACAGAGGGCGCTAAATATGGAGGGGAAACCGGAAATACGTTGACATTATGGCGGAAATACAAGTGCTTGACTCTATTGATGGATTCCAGACATTGAAGAAAAAATAATAGGTAAGTTTTATTTTATGGAAAAACTCTCTATTTAAAAAATATATTTTTCATTTAAAAAGAATATCAATGAATCAATGATAACTTATTTGTACGAAATGTGGTACAATAATTGACATTAGCTATACGCAATAAGCCGTTTGGTGTATTTCACCAAAATATTGACATGCAAAAACTAGACATGTTGATAATTATAATGTTAATGACAATATTATTATTACAATGAAATTTTATAGCAATTGCATGCTAACTATTCTCAATGATTTTCTGATCGAAATGATCCTTCCGTCCTGGATGATCACTTTTTCCGATCAGAAAATCATTGGTAATATTGTTATTATATTCTTACATTTATTTGTTTATCACCTGTAGTCATATTAGGAACTATAACTCAATTTTCTATTGCTCTTATGAAATGAAATATTACTTATAGGAAAGAAAAGCACTGGAATCCGAGGGGGACACGAAGTCTACGGATCTGACAGCAATTAGGCAGAAGGGGCGAGACAAAATAAAACAGGTAAGGATTTCTTTATGATGAGAATTCGAGCTAAGGTCAAAATATTATGAAAATTACAATGGGTTCAGCTACTTTATCTGTATTTTCTGCCCATCAAGTTGTATTGGTCCATCAGGTGGGCCGCGTGCTTGTTTACCACCTACGTAGCATTAAAAAAAAATTGTCACTAAAAATATTTTTTGCCAAACTTGTATGTTTATCGGTTTGTCTGTTTCGCGATGGATACTACTGAATGGATTTTTTTTTATTAGTAAAGGTTTTGGTCAAAGTCAAAATCTGCCGCATGTTTGATTGCAATTGGTGGAGTAGAACCGGAGATAAGATTGAAAGTTGCTATAACCGACACGGGTGAAACTGCGTTCATCGGCTAGTATTGTATAAATATATTCCAATGTAAAAAAAGTTTGTACTTGTTTTTATGGTAAACTAGCTTCCGCCCGCGGCTTCGCCCGCGTGGATGTCGGTTATCGCGACCAAACATAGCCTAAGTTCATTCTCGAGGTCTAATCTACTCCTATACCCATCAAAATCGGTTCAGCCGTTCAGGCGTGAAAGCGTACCTAACAGACAGACAGAACGACAGACAGACAGAGTTACTTTCGCATTTATAATATTAGTATGGATTATATCTATAATCCACTTTTCTAGGCCCGTCGCGTCCTGGCACTAAAGCGCACCTGGGCCCCTGTAGTGCTGGTACCAACGTTACCTGCAGATCGAGTGGCTGAAGTAGCCGCTCTGGCCCCCGGAGCCCCTGCGGCTCGAGCTCAGCTTATGAAGCGGTTACTCGCCTACTGGACCCTCAAGCGACACAGCAGGAACGGAGTGCCGCTACTCCGGAGATTGCAGAGTTTGACTAGTCATCATGGTATGTTATCACAAGCATTATTTTAACTTGTTGAGGTACATACCATACACGCACGAGATACATACATTAGTGTTGTGTTCCCTGTTCCCGGCTGTAAGTAAGGTAGCCAGAACTGAGAATCCCCACTCATCCCCCAATTCCCATCTCCAACCCCCCTCCCAAACCTCTCGCTCCAGGGTCGGCAGCTCTAGTGTGACGCCCCTGATGTTACATACGTCCATAGGCCACGGTGACCACTTCCCATTAGGTAGGCCGTGTGCTTGTCTGCCACAAAAACAACACAGTCAATCCTTATTTTTTTTCTATAAATTTTGTTTTAACATACTTTCTCTTCATGTCACAGGCAGCAGAGGCATACAAGATGGCACGGTGAATGTGAGGGAACTCTGCAACCAGCTCAAATACTGGCAGAGAATACGACAGGACTTGGAACGTGCTAGGTAATTTCAAATCCTACTATAGTGCGCGGCATCTAACGGGGCCAGATTTGGGAGTAGTGTGGGTGTGGGCCCCACTACTCCGAAACCTTGCCAAGTTAGATGCTGTACACACTACACACACTTTTTTGTGGCAAAATGCGTCGCCTAGAAACAAGTATAGTGTACAGCATCTAACTTGGCAAAGTTTTGGAGTAGTGGGGCCCACACTACTCCAAAATCTGGTCATGTTAGATGCCGCGCACTATACAATTTATTGCTAAAACAATCCACCTATAATGTGTAAACTGTTTGCCCTGGTATTGCTTAAGTGACTACTATTTTTGTGGGGGAGGGGTGGGGCAGGGTTGTTGGAGGGGGGAAATTTCGCTCATATCAACATGTCCATGACGAATAAATCATCCGATTTGGTCAAATCATAGAATATAATCGAATAAGAAATAAACTTTATTGTACACAATAAAATAAAATAAACAAAATACATAAATGGAAAACTCATCAATATAATACAAAAATCAATACCACTTTTCGTTGTAATTTTATAACTCACGAACGGGCTCACCTATCCAAATGAAATGTTTAGGCTTTGTTCGTACTATTTAGTTGATGGTTATGTAAAGTTAGCACAAAATCGGTCGGGCGGTTCTTCATTCATCACATTTTTTGTAATACCGACATCCACGCGGGCGAAGCCGCGGGCACAATACGGGCTTGTTAAATATTATGTACAAATGGCGACCTTATCGCTAAAAACAATATCTTACAACTCATTGTCTAGATTTGTGCTTAGCAACTTAGATACTGAACCATTCTATTTAATCGAAATCATTCGTACCATATAAGGGTCTAACTAATACCTCTTTCATGTGTCTATATTTTGTAGATAACATAACATAACATAAACTCACGCCTATATCCCCGAAGGGGTAGGCAGAGGTGCTAGCACCCACATTTCGCCAGTTTTATGTTTAGGTCCCAATGTAATATAGGTGGCGAGCCTATTGCCATTAACCTGCGATAAATACACACATAACTTCGAAAAGTCATTGGTGTGTGCCATGGTGAACCTGGGATCGAACCTCGAGACCTCGTCTCAACAGTCCTTTACCCAGACCACTAGGCTACCGCGGTTGTAGATAAGATATATATAACCCTCCTTTTTATGTCAAAGGTTACTATGCGAGTTAGTTCGCAAACGGGAGCGTCTAAAGGCGGAGTACACGCGGGTGTGGGAGCGCTGCGTTCTACACTCGCTACGCCCCGAGCGCGCCGCGCTACACAAACTGCTACGACTGCTACGCCAAAAGGATACCAGCGACATCTTCACGGAACCCGTCGATTTGCAGGAGGTATGTATCAAGAAAGCTACCGCTAGATTTCCTCAAAGAAAAACTTATTTTGGTAGAATTTTCTTCAAGATAGAAAGTTAGAAGTTGGGAAATCATAATAGCATGTCAAAAATTAGTATTTGTAGCCATAATTTGAGTAAATAGTCACCAGAAACATATTTATCGGAAGGTTGATAAGAATCATATCGCGAAAAAATTAGGCTTACCTTTAGAACAAGTAATTGTATAATCTAAAAATGTGTTGTAGATAAAATAGTTTCTCATAATTGAGTACTACTCATTATAAAGTGTAATAATACACATTATAATTTCCATGCTGACTTGGAAATGAAAGAAAAACAATATTTCTGTCAAGTGTGGTTCCGTAAGTTGAACGCTTCTCTTAGGACTTGGTTCTTTTCACCTCTTACTATACCAAACTTGGTTGACTTGGTAAGGTGTAATATACAGGGTGAATTTTTCAATTGGACGTGGATGGCTAAATCCGAAACTATGGCAAATAGTAAAAAATGCTCAAAGGAGTCTTGGGGCCGATTTTGATAAACTATTTGTACCAAAGGGTTTTCTTTTACCCCATGGACTTACTCTTTGATTGGACAAAATAAATTACTAAAACTCATTTCCCCTGGATCAACCAAAGCTAGGTATGGAAGGTTACCAATGATGTTATAACTACTGCTATATTTTTAGTCTTTATTTTGTAATGAAATTGTTTCATAAAGCTGCAGTCATATCTATATAATTTCAAATGTATACAAATTAAATACCTAGGTTTGGTATAGTAAGAATCTGATCTTATTTTGGCGCTTAATAGCGCTTGAAAAGCGAGCGAACACCATTTTTGCTTATAATCTTCCACGGTATAACTGCTATAAGAAAATGCACACATGATTAAAGCTAGTGGAATACATTAAAGCATCTCCCTTACGAGTGAGAGGCATTACCGTCTCCGTTGCCCGGGCGCAGTCTCTAACACTCGCTTGCTCCAATTCCACTCGTATTCCGTGTAAAGATACCTAACTGCTTGATTGATAAGTAAGTTCTTAGTAGTTCTATTTGAAGGTTAAGATCTTTTACCCCCTCATATCATAAATCACAAGTAGCTTTTGTGCAAATATTTGCTTTATTTCGCCAATACTAGAGAGCCTACTTAAAAATTATGATAAAATTAAAAAAATCGGTATAATTGTTTTTTTTGATCAATTTTTTTAGGTCCCAGATTACAGTACCATAGTGAAACACCCAATGGATCTCAGCACTATGGGCAAGAAACTCGACCGCGGGGCGTACTCCACCATAGACGAACTGGAAGCCGATTTCAAGCTCATGATTGAAAACTGCCTCACCTATAATAATAAGGATACCGTGTTTTATAAGTAAGTTTTTTCAATACTTAATATATTTATTGCATACCATAATGTTAGGTATACAGATGTTAGTTTACAATTTGTCACATTTATGGACCCTGTCGAGTACAGCACAATGCTTGGAGAATTTATTATGTTTACTCACGCCTTTTTCGTTCCGGGGTAGGTAGAGACATAGCCAGCTTTGCTTCTGTTCTTACATGCTTCCCGAGCATCCTCTACTGTCATTAAAATTTTCATGCAAGATGTCCTCGATCTACCTACACCACACGATCCCTATAGTTCACGGCATCTAACTTGGCAAGGTTTTGAAGTAGTGGGGCCACTACTCCAAAGTCTTGCCAAGTTAGATGCCGTGAACTATACATGTAGTAAAATCTATCGTATCGATTTCAATGAATACTTTTTATGATCGATAGATGGTATCGATTGACTCGTGTGAGAACACCATAACAGTCGATGCTTTATATACTTATTTGTAGGGCCGGAGTTAAAATGCGTGAGCAGTGTGCGCCGATTTTCCGCTCAGCGCGGCGTGACGTGCGTTCGGCGGGGCTGGCGGAGCTGTGCGGGGAGAGCCCCCGGTCCAGCCCCGTGCGAGCCCCCGCCCCCCGCCGCAGCGTGTCCCGCGCCCGCAGTCGCCCCCGAGAGAGCAGCCGTCCGCGCTCTAGTAGCGACAGTGACCACACGCCCGGTAACTACAGTACTACGTTACTAGACTAAAGTTATATACGAGTACAGGATGAATGTTTCAACTCAGCGTGAATAGCCAAATTCGAAATTGATAGGAAAAGCGAAGTGTTCAAAGTAGTCTTGTGTCCAATTTTAATGAAAACTAAAACTGTATCATTGGATTTTTGAAAAATTAACATCCTGAGCCGGGAATCGAACCCGTTCATTAAAAAAACACTATTATTGCGGATTTGGCACGTCGTCGTTGAGAAGACGAGTGAGACGCCGACAAATATCGGCTTAATTCGGTTTTTCAGAGCGTTTTATCTATCGCATATCGTATTTCTACCACTTGATAAGTTTTAAGAGTATATCAAGCCAGTTTTAATATTTTATGGTGGAACCACACTTCGCTATTCGCATTTATTCACGTGTATACAACTAAGTGGGGAAGGCCTATTCGTGTATATTTGCTTTATTCGTACAAATATTCGCCTAAGTTGCTCTTACATGATGAATTGTGAAGGGTTTAGTCATCTATAAGAATTTCGTCGAATGTATAGGCGAATAGCGAAGTGTTCCGCCATTATAAACATATTTTTAACTTTGTATGTACTCTTTAAAGGTACCAAACTCAGTCAGTGTCAGTCGAAGACTTATTTAGTTACTATCTGTGTACAGAGAGGCGCATTGAGCGTGCGGTGTCGGTCGCCCGCAGTGAGAGGCGGCAGTCCATCATACATCGGGACTCGGACGAAGAAGTTATTCCGGTAATTATTTTTTTATATAGGACACGTCAAAATGACTTTACCTCGCCTGATGGTAAGCTAAAGGCAAAGTCTCAAGACTGGGGTCACTTACAAACTACTTAAAATATCATAATCATAATTTCATTTACTATTTAGTTAGTAGTATGAAATTTTATTGTTCAGTACATGATGCGTTGATTTCAAGAAAGAAAGTACTGCCACAGAGTAGATAATCCTATCCTACTTCCTACTAGAATTATAAATGTGAAAGTTAGTGAAGATGTTTGGTTGTCTGTTCCTCAATCACGCTCTAACGGCTGAACGGATTTGGCTGTAATTTGGTAAGGTATAGAATAAGACACAGGCTTAATATCTCGGGAATAGGTTCCCTGGGGTTGCGAGCATGGTATCACAAAATATTTATAAATATAATATCAAAAAGATATTTATTATTTACTTTCTGTTGCAGCGCGACACATCTCCTGCGGAAGGCGCGCCAGCTCGAGCGCGGAGCTGGCGGAGGGGGAGGGGGCGAGCGAGAGGGAGGCGTGGGGGGCGTGGCCGGGGGCGGGTCTCCTCGGCCGCCCCGCCCTCCAGGCTCGCGCACACGCCTAGAGACAATGCTGACAATGGTGAGCTGTGGTTTCTGTTGTTACAAGGTAGAATTTGACAGGCTGTATAGGCCCAAGATCTTTTGAGACTCAAACCAATATCACCTGCAAGTGGTACTGATTTACGGACGAAACTCTGGCGCAGGCTTCCCTCTCGAGGTTGTGAGGTTAGGTGGCAGTCACTCCCGTAAAAGCCCCATTTTGTATCGATTTAAGAAATATTATTCAATTCAACAGACACGGCGACATCAGATTCAGAGCCCCCGGCACCGGCTAGAAAAAGCGTAGAGCGAACTCATAAGCTGGTCACACCGGAGAAGTCTCCGCCGAAACCTGAATCTTCGTCTACTCGAGACACACCAAGTAAGACCACTTTTTAATAGAATACTAGCTTTGGAAAAAACAGGAATAGATTTACATGGTACGCACCCTGGGCGACAGGTGACAGCGACAGCTCAGCGTCTAGACGCGACGACAAGCTGCGGCCGAGAATTTCATATATTTTATTCTAAGCTCCGCACACTTGGCGTCAGAGACGCCGAGTCGCGACGACAAGCTAGGGGAGCCACCGCGTCTAATGGCGCTATGAAATTCTCGGCCGCAGCCTGTCGTCGCGTCTAGACGCCGAGCTGTGGCTGTCGCCTGACGCCAAGTGTGCGCCTAGGGTTATAGTTTGGAATAACAGGCGCAAATTTTCAGACGGCCGCGGCCGGTGCAATAGCAACATCTAGTTAGTAGGTACAATATGAATTACGACTTTTTTTATGGGTTATTCATATCTTGTCATAATGATTTGTTTTGCTTCTGGTTACAGTTAGTCCAGGTCTAGGACTGCTGGGGGGGTTGAGGAAACCCACGCTGCTTCTGACGCCCTCACCGATCGCTGCGCCACCGAAAAGTTTCGGCTCTGATGGTAAGGATGATACTATTGTCAGACAGGCTTTGTGTCCACGTCGATTACGGCGTGGACGCTATTAAGCGGCGGTAAGACCCGTCTTAGAGGACTGGCTAAAGAGGCGACTTGGAAGCCTCACGTTCCGGCTGACGCAGATGATCTCTTGAAAGGGGTGCTTCGGGGATCACTTGTGTGTGATCAGAAAGGAGCCGACGTGTGAGTCATCATTGTGATGCAAGTAAAGACTCGGGGCTGCACACACAGGTTTTTTGTCTAGTACAGTCAAATGCAGTCCAATTCATAATTACTTGAATGAGTAAATTTTTGACTGACAGGAAAAAAAATTGACATTACTAAAATAAACAATATTATGTGAACAGCGTCGTTGCCGACCCTATCAGCCAGTTTAGGCAGGTCAAGCTTGGAGAGCTCGCCGAAGAAGAAGGGGCGTGGCAGACCCCGGAAGCAAGACAAGGACAAGTCTTCGCCTGATTTATTCGGGTATGTAATATATATACAGGATGAATTTTTCAAAAGTGATTGGATGGCCAAATCCCAAACTATAAGGAATAGCGAAAAATGGTCAAAGGAGTCACGAGCCCGATTTTGATGAAACTTAAAACCTCATCATTAGATTTTTGAAAAATCAATAAACCTAGCTGAGAATCGAACCCGTTGATTTTGAAAAAAATAACACACCCTTTATTATTACACCATACGATAGTGTCGCTGTTAAGGAACAAATTCTGTGAAGTAATGATATACGGCAAATTTAGGGAAAAATTGGAATTTAATAAAATTCATGTTTTATGTGACCTATTTGTTTCGTTCGAAATCCCAGAAAAGATCGTAACTATTCCGTTTTTTAAATTATACTCAGAATGATTATAATGATTGATGTTTTTTTTACAAGATGGAGCTCCAGCCCATAATAGCCGTAAAAGAGATTTTGATTCAGCAGTTTGACGACAATTTTATTGCAAGGCATGGTCCTGAGCCTTGGCCAGTGAGATCCCTGGATCTTACGCCCTTAGATTACTTTCTCTGGAGGTATACTATGTCAAAACCGAAATTTACAAAGACACATATGATACAGAGATACAGTTGATGACTCGAAACGTTCTTTGGAGAATATTCAAAATGGAATCAATAATATTGTAATATTGAATGCAGTACGATCCTTGAGGTCTCAAATCCAGCTATGTAAAACAATGGTCTACATTTTGAACAATTAATCAGTTATTGTAAGAAAAATAAAATGTATTTTGTTAAAGATGAGCTCTTTCCTTTAGTTTGCGGTATGTCATTACTTCCCAGAATAAGATCCTTAATAGCAACACTATCGTATGGTGTAATAATATAGGGTGTGTTTTTTTTTTCAAAATCAACAGGTTCGATTCCTAGCCAGGTTTATTGATTTTTCAAAAATCTAATGATGAGGTTTTAAGTTTCATCAAAATCGGGCTCGTGACTCCTTTGACCATTTTTCGCTATTCCTTATAGTTTAGGTTTTGGCCATCCAATCCCTTTTGAAAAATTCACCCTGTATATATAAAATCCTTTTTATGAGAACTTTAGTTCTGTTAAAAAGGAATTAAAGTTAAACTCTAATGATTAAATGATTACTAATTTACTAAGGATTTAGTTTTGACGGATCACACAGAATAAAAAAATATCGAATTGAAATCACGCGTTTTGTGAACGTCGCGTTACCTACTGAATCAGGCCCGGCTCGAACATAACTCAAGCTAATGTCTTACTCTTACTCGGTTTAGATAACGCTTTATAGAATGTCCTAGCACAATTTTTTATTTATGTGATTCAGAACGGGTCAAGCTGGTGAAGGCAAGAGCATGTCAACGCCTGTGCCAGCCTCTTTCCTGCAGTACCGGGGCCCCCCGGGCGAGGTGGGGTCGGACAGTGACCTGGCGCTGTCCCGGTCCTCCAGCAGCAGCTCCGTGTGGTCGCAGTCCTGCTCGTCGTGTACGCATTACGATGACGACATGTCCGATCGTTCGTGTTCGATGAGCTCCAGCGATGGGTGAGTTTACACATACATACACAAGACAGACAGCAATAACAATCTCCGAATGATAAAAAATGTACCTAAAAAGCCTACGGACGGAAAACATTGAAAATATGGTAGTGACACAAAAATAGCGGCGGTTAACCATGTGTGAGTAAATTTTGCATTGCAACGTGTTATCTAAATTTGATTGAAATGTGATTTCTAGATATTTTTTCTTGCTGTCACTACGGTTTTTACACAATTTCACTACATAAGACATTGTGGTTTTTTTCGCTGCTTAAACTGACTGAATTGGATGATGTTTGCCGCGTAGTGGCTAACTAAATGACGGATTCAAGATTCAAGATTGACGACACTCTAATGTCTTCAGTTGTATTGTTCAACGCGTTCCGTCCATAGGTTTAGCACTGACACTTTAAAAAATGCAATTTAATTGTAGACTTACCTGTATACAGTTAAAGTCTAAAATTAAATCAATGGAGTTCATGACACTTTTTCATTAATTTTACAAAATATAATATAATTTTATACTTCAACGTTATAATAATAAATGTGTTGTGTCAGGTCGAGCTACAACGAGACGATGGAGTCGACGCTGGAGGGCAGCGGGCCGGAGCGCCGCCGCCGCTCGCGCCGCGCCCGCCCCCCGCGGCACTCCGATGCAGAGCCTGGCACTCCGCACAAGGTACCACATGTGACTACTCTCATCTGAATCTACAATAGGTCACCCTGGGCAACAGACTGTAATGCCTTTCACTCGCAAAACGAACTGAACTAGTAAAACGTTGTACTCAGTTAAATCCATCGATTAAAACGTGATACAGCTCGCGGCATCTAACTTGGCAAGATTTTGTAGTAGCGTGGGCCCCACTACTCTAAAACCTTGCCAAGTTAGATGCCGTACACTATACTTGTTTGTGGCAAAATGCGTCGCATATAAACAAGTATAGTGTACAGCAATTAACTTGGCAAGGTTTTGGAGTAGTGGGGCCCACACTACTCCAAAATCTTGCCAAGTTAGATGCCGTGAGCTATAGCGCAGTTTAGTAGTAATAGATCTCAGTAGGACGAGCAAGAAATTTCTTTCGAATAGTGAGTATTGTATTCGTAATGACTGGGGATATTAAATATATATAATCTTACTAGCTTGTCGCCTTCGTGGAATTCTGATCTCATTCCCACTACCCATGGGAACCTATTTCCGGGTACACATAGGAATATTAAGAATTTAGTGTTTTTTTTTTCCAAAAAAGAATCTGACATTTTCAAAAGTAATAGGATACACTTCGCTCTCCAATAATCCTCTAAGTTATTTAAAAAGTAAGTCAAGCCCAGTCGGTATATTAACGAAAATCGATAGGATATACGCAACACAATAATTACTAATGTGGTGAACATTTTTGATTATAATCTTGTACTGCACAGGGCCGTGGTACTCGCTCGTCCACATCAAAAACGCCTGTCAAAGCGACTCACGCGTCCAACTTACAACTGGAACCTATGCAACTTGTCTGGGCTAAGTGCAGGTCAGTATCTAGTTATTGCACGATTTCGCGTTTAATACACGTCACTACATTTAACAAAAAATAATAATATTAATAATCAATACTCGCTGTCTATTTACATACAGTGTGAGTTTTAGTTTTCATCAAAATCGGGCTTGAAACACCGTTGAATACTTTTAGCAGTTCATTCAATCCATTTGGAGAACTCATCCTGTAGACTAATGTTCGCCTATGATTCGGAAATTCACCTTTAACCATTACTTAGTCTTATTGGCTATAACAAAAAACTAGATACGAAGTTGGAAAAACAAATTACCGTGGGTTACCATTGAGACTTGTAACCGGCACGAATGACGTAGCATTCTTTTGCTTCCATGCATGCCTTCTTGTATACATGTTGCTGCATGCATTCCATACATGCCTTAAACCATGAAATTACTTTGGATTTCTCTGGGTTATTATCAAACGAACGTGTCACAACTGTTGCGTTTCATGGTACTAATTTCCGAAAAATCTAATGCCAATAAAATTTCATGCCAAGCCTACTGCCTCATAAAAAATTGTACTAGTAACTAAAATTACTAGTATTCCCGTTAACCTCCAGCAAGTTGCTTGGATTAGGAGTGAGTTTAGATAAGTAATGGCCAGCATGCGAACCCGTAACCTCTCAATCATGAGGCCATCATCTTAACCACCAAGCTACTACTATTTATGCTCATGCCCAATATTAATATGTATATTTCTTTCACAGAGGTTACCCCTGGTACCCAGCTCTAATCATCGACCCAAAAATACCAAAAGGCTTCATCTACAAAGGCGTACCGCTACCCGTCCCACCGCAAGACGTGCTAAACCTAAAGAAAAACCACTCGCATGAGCCCATACTGTACCTGGTCCTATTCTTTGACGTCAAACGAACATGGCAATGGCTGCCACCGAACAAACTGGAACTTTTAGGTATCGACAAGAGTGTGGATCAAGCAAAATTGATTGAATCTCGAAAACCGACTGACAGGAAAGCAGTCAAGAAAGCGTATGGTGATGCCATGCAGTTCAGAAAACAGGTCCATGGAGACGATAAATGACAAAAGTTTAGGTACCGGTCGCGTCGACCTCCGAGAAAGAGAACGCTCGGTTTTGGAAACTTTTCTATGATGAAAATTCGTACGCCTGACGGTTCTACTGATTCGAGTGACTTGGATTAAAAAAGAAGATTAAAAAAGTAACATGTAATTTTTTTAAACCAGTAATGACATTTATAAATCATAGATAATAAATATTACACAGTTAAAGTATTACTTGCCAGTTTTTTTTATAATAAAACTTTTTATCTGTCCAAATGTTTGCATTGTTTGTGGTGAATTAGATTTCAAATTGCTCTAATTCTAAGTCTATTGTATGAATGTAAATTGCCCGCGACAGGGGATAATATAAAATAATGTAGGGGTAGTTTTAAAAATTGGGGCTTTTTATGTAAAAGTATCTTGCCTCATGCGGGATTAGTTGACATAATATAGGGGTTTTAACATTTATATGTAAAAATATTGATCGTACACGCAATGGGTGAAATCTCTTAGCTCTAATCAAAGTTACAAGTAGAGTTTACTTGAACTTTTCTTAGCATAGCTGGTTATTCTCAAAGTTAGCAGCATTTTAAACAAAAATTATTCTGACGATATTTGACGTTTTGATGAGCTATACGAATTGATCGGATTAAATGTTAACAATGTATTTTGTAACGCTATTATGGTAAAAACTCGAATTTCCATATTATTGTAAGGTATTATAATATTGTATAGTAACATTGTATTGTAATAACCATACCAAATTGTTAACTGTTGTTATATCTACTTAAGCCATTTATTATAATATTACGATGTTTTAAGTATGTTATGTATATAGAGGGACTTCTGGTAGCGTGTTGTTGTGACCCAATCGCGAACGGCAGTGGCTGGCTTTTCGTGATTGGATTAAAGAAAAAAAAAAGTGGATTATGAACTCATTAGATATGAAGTAATGAATATGAAGGCCTTTTCATCAGCCAGGTGTCTACTTACTTAATCCGAGGGGGCCATCTCAAATCCGGAGATGGCCCAGATGCGAGGGAAATGCTCTAAGGGCCATCTTACACCCTGACGTCAGAAGACCTTAGACGGCGGCGTGCGGTTTCAGTCGGTAAGAGTCCGACATAACCTGCCCTGCAGGCCTCTGGGGGGTGAGGGGGGAGGGAGGGTATTCATGAGGATTTCCGCACGGAAAATAAAGTGTCTACTTAGCAATCTATCAATCAATAATGTGTTTTAAAGAGCACTTGTTTGCTTGTCTTCAAACTAAAATCCAAAGGCAGTTTAGTTCAAACAATAATAGCTCAATATTGATAAAGGCAGCACACTAATAAAATAAACGTAGTTAGTATAGAGGGTAATTATAAGGCTAAAGAGTTTGGTTGGTTGAACGCGCTAATCTCAGGAACTACTGGTTCGAATTTGAAAATTCTTTTCGTGTTGGATAGCCTGTTTATCGAGAAAGGTTTCGGCTGCCCCGGAGCGGAACAGTAACCATATATGTCAATAAATCGGGCAAATTTCCATACATTTATTGCAAAACTAATAAATTGCGGGCATGTATGGATTAAATAGGGATGAAATATTTCACGGGCGAAGCCGCGGGTGATAGCTAGTGATAACATAATCATGTAATCAACTAGTATATCGAAATGGATATTAGATTGAGTAGCTATGTATATAATATAATTAATAGGAAACTGGTATCCTTTGAGAAATAAGTTTTGTAAATAGTATGTGCAGAAATAAAATAGGTTTCAGTAGTGAAATCCGTTCAACCAAACTAGGTTCTCACATTACACTTAGAATTTTACCGATGAAAATCATTAAGGCTGGTCCTTAATAACATTCTTAGACTAAAATGTAGTAACAGTTTAATTTTATACTCGGTTTTTGTTGTTGAAACTCACTCTTTAAAGTTTGACTATCTCAATTGCTTTTTGCAGAATGTGGATTAAAAATTTAAAAAAAAAGTAACCTGTGTTGCCTTCCAAAATATGCTATAAGCGATCGTGTTTTGAGTGTTGAAGATGGAAAGGGATGAAGCTGCACAACATATAGCTCCATCTCTTTTCCCCTGGATCTCGACCCAAAACACGATGCCACATAGCACGTCATGGTAGGGTCCACTGATATCTAATGATTAATGGAATGTAATTTTTAACACTTGACATCTTTAACATACATCATGAGTGTAGACAGCGTGAAAAGCAGATGATCATTGTCAAGATTCGTTTTTGAGCAAAGTACTTGATATTTCTTTGCGAAAATGTTGTTTGCCTATTCAAAGGGATCCATTTAATTGTTTTGAAATTTTAATTCACTTATAATGTATTGTTTTAATTTAAATTTTGACCTTTGACATCTGTGCAATCATCTAGATCTGATGATAAGATTCTATTTTAAAAATTTTGCAAATTTTTCTGACAGTTGGTTTATTGTATATACCATTTTTCCTAGCTATATTGTGTTTGTGATGTACACTTATCAAGAAATCAAGTTCATTGTTTGGTAAAAATATTTACAAGTACCGGGTGAAGTGGGGTGAATAGGGATATTAGGGTCAAATAAAATTTGCAATTACTTTCTAATGATTCTATATACTATATCCTTGTAATAATGAACAGAACCAACAATTATCTAGTTAGATACTTGAAATTAATTAAAATTCACCCCATACCATTCACCTCTTTATTCCTATTCACCCCATTGATGGTATTAAGTTTTCTTTTAAGTACTAGACATTCAAAATAATGTGTGTATTAAAATAAGTAATTTATATGTAAGATCTGTTGTGTTAGAATAAAAGTGTGCCTGAATATTTGTGTGGTTTGATTTCATTTGGACCAAATGTAAAATGGTTGTTGTTGTTAACCATTAATTAAATTGCTTGTTAGTAGAAAATACATCAATATGTATTGAAATCTTGCTGTTTTATTTACTACTAGTTTTAACTATACTCCGATTTTTAATTCTAGGCAAGAAAATGACATTTGCAGTGTTGCAGGTTTTTTGTATCAAATAAATAGTGATGTGGTTGAATTGAGTTTTCCAATTATAAGTTAGTCGTGAGTCAAGATTATAATTCTTTTATTAAATATGTAAATAAAATTTTTATATAGATAAAAATATGTAATTTACGGTAATTAAACAGAAAACATACACAGTAAGTAATTAAATCTATTATATTATATAAAATCAATTGCTGTTCGTTAGGCTCGCTAAAACTAGAGAACGGCTGGACCGATTTGGCTGAAAATTGATAGGGAGGTAGCTTAGAACCAGAAGAAGGACATAGGATACACTTTATCCTGCCACGGGGACAAAGTATGCCACGGGCGAAGCCGCGGGACACAGCTAGTATTCTATAAAAAATATTTCCGTCGTGTAATGTACTAGGCGAGCATAAACTGCAAAAAGGTTCATTCACTGATAAAAATAAAGAATGACTAAAGTATCTAGTCTATTGATTGCCGAACATCACTATTGTAGCGGGTCACCCTTTTTTGTATCAGTGACAGTTGCAGTTGTCATTTTCTTGCCTAGAATTAAAAATCGGAGTATAGTAGCTATTTATTGGTATTTTCAGCCTTGTTCTAAATTGAATAAGGTTGATATTTGGTTAATGATATGCAGCCACCCGCACCCTCCAGTGTCTGGTCCAGCTCAATGTAGTAGACTGCCTAAAAGCGCATCCAATACAATTTTTAGATCAATTTGACTGCCTGTCACATACATAGAAATATTCGTCTATTCCCACCTGTTCTGTTGAGTGACCAAAATTGATCAATTTCCATCCAAGATTTGGCCAATCTGATGGACAATTTTGTTCAATATTTCTATCCGCACGTACATTAATCTCCGCGCTAAATATAACCTCAATGTCAAGTTCTGTAATGATTAGTCCATCATAGGGGAATTTAGATAGAAGATACATTCCAAGTCAAACACGGGAATCAAACATGGTTGCTTATTCTACATACATTTATTTAACTTACTTTGTTTTTACATAGGTATTCCATTTAGATTATATTTCTATATGCATTTAGTAATGTTTATCCCAGTGGAAAATCTGGCCCGGAGTGGGACGTGTAGTAGTTGCTGTCTTAGGAGCTCTGAAATAAATAAATAAAATATCAGCAGTCATTCAGTCACTCTGTGTTAGAAAACATCTATTAATAAATCTGATCATAGTTAAAAGACTGATCGCAAAAAAAAGTCAGGTATTGACAAAACTAGTGTTAACAACACTAGGAAAGAGGGGAACCTATTCCAGGGTTAACAAGTAGCTTGTATTATTGTATCTATCGGTGTATTAAAATTTAGCCAGTTCAGCCATTAGTGTGATTGATTAGCAAACATCCAAACATCTTCCCAAACTTTCACATTTAAAATATTACTTAGTAGGATTTTGGGTTGTTATAGAAGATGATGTGCTGCAGAGGCTATGTAGTCGTGATTTAAAACAAAATGTACTCTCAAAAATAGGTCTGCAATGTTTCATTTACTTATATCCAGAAAAACGTTTATGACAGAAGTATGTTTACCCCTTGTCCGAGCTGGGTTCAATAAGTTGTTGATTTACATCTAGAGGAGGTTTTACTTCACGACGACCATCTCGTGTGTAATAGTAGTTGTGAGCATGCCTGAAAAAGTACAAAAGTTAGTTCCATGTACTCTCATGAACCCTTAAATATTAGGTTAAAGTATATTGTTACTTGTGGGAAACTCCATCAGGAATCGCAGGGGGTGGCTGAGTCCTCGCTGAAACCAACGGTTCGAAACGTAGCGCAAGTGTATGGTCTCTCTGGAACCACATTATAAAACGTATATTTTGACGTTACATAATTATTAATCAAAACAATACGATTTAATACTTACCCCAAGAAGGAAATTCCGAACTTTTTGCAGAATTGGCGAAATATCACGCAACGCAACCTTTGCCTTACTCATTTTTGAAGAATTATTAATGTATTTCTATCTTTTCTTGACTTTATTGGTGGATTGACTGAAATACGACTGAAATAAACATATGTTTTGACAGCTGTCAGTAAAATTTTCAATAAGTATTTTGACATCCGCGTTTTGTTACCGATTCATGTTAAGTCAACGTTTTAAAAATTATTATCTAACTAATGCCCGATTCCTAATTTTAGCTACTACATTTCAGTGTAATTTCAGCCATAATGGAATTTACTCGGAATAAAAAACTAACGTCCATACAAAAAGTGGACATCTTCTTTAACAAAAGTTTAGGTGTCGAAGAATTCCTCCCCATCGATGTCGACTGGTAACGTACGCCAATTCTCTGAGCAAAAAAGAAGCCAGCCCTTTGATCACGTGAAGCGTCGACCAGTCGCTTTGCGATTTCTTTATAAAGCGACCGTGCGCTCGGACCCCACGAACCTAATGTTTCGACCCCAAACGGCTCATTTGCGCCGTTTGAGGGTCTCCGCTGATGCCGCAGCAGCGCAGGCGCAGCCCGCCGTACTTGGAAGATGAGAAGCCGCGAGGGTGTCGACGCAAGTTGCGTCCCATCTTCCCATCTTCTAAGGCACCAAAGACATACCGTCAGGCCTCTTGCAATCGTCGCGCACCAAACCAGCAGGTTCAAGCGCAGCAAGTCAACGTTTGGATAATCATTCGTACATTGTTCTGTATTCTGAAATTCGTACACTGCCTCCTGCGCTTTTATTAATATGGTTTAAAACACACAACTCAAGGTCTGGGACTGTTGCAGAGTAGATTCCTTTTTTCTCCAAAACAAGAATAAAACTCATGATTTTATGTCCTTATTTTTTAAGTTAAGTACTCCATAACATAATACTTCTTACTTACCTATTCTTACTGTATCATCTCGTACCTACTGTACTGCTATGTTTTGTATAGATCTCATACCTATCTGACCGTTAGTAATAAACGGTAAATAAATCAAGACACAAATACAACGAACTTCCTATCTTTATGGCTTAAATTATAGAATATGTAGGTAAGGTACCATAGATTCTTTTTTACCATTAAAAATAAAAGTATATACAGACATTGATGTGATCTTGTGATAAATAAATACGGTCAAAATTTTAAGTTTAAATACATAAATACGCATTAAGCATATTGTGTAAAAATGTTAAGAGCAATAAATTGTAGAACTAATGTCTATTTCTGTAAGTATCGTATTGAGCATTTCCTTTAGGTAGGTAAATATAAATAGTCAAAGCGTATCTACTTGTCTCCTAAGGATCGCAGCGTGATGATAATCTGTAGGTAACTTTCTCCAAGAACTAATGCAAATATATTTTTTCAAATCGCTCCGGTAGCTTCAAACATGTACGCACTAGCGTTTACACAAACTATTGGTGTATATTGACTTTTACGTGATTGACTGTCGTCCGACTCCCCAGCCCTAAAAGGAAAACTTGTGTATTGATGTATCTTGACTTTTACGGGGCCGGCTGCCTTCCGACTCCTCAACCCTACGACGAAAGCCTGCGTCAATCGGCAGCAGGCTTGCAGGTTTGGTTGGCTTGATAAACTCGCCTACAGTTTTAGATAGTTGGTATGAATAACCAAGAATATACGGACCTACTATTGCAACTTATTAGACATTTTCTTCCAGAAAATTTACAGATCTTCAATGGTAAATATTGCTAGGAGCATGCTACCTTACACGTCTCGAGAAAGTGATAAGTATGTACCAGTACCTATCATATTTACGTATGCACCTAACTATACGGATTTTAGATTTTCCTTCACGTTAGGTATCCTTACCTTACAGTACGCCTGCAGTGCGTACTGTAAGGTATGAAAGAAATTTCATTCCGCGCACGCTTAGGCTGTGGAACGATCTCCCTGCAGTGATTTTCCCTGGCGGCTACAATATGGGGTTCTTCAAGAAGGGCATTAGAAGGTTTTTGCAGGGTCGGCAGCGCGAGTGTGGCGCCCCTGGTGTTGCACGCGTCCATAGGCCCCGGTAACCGCTTTCCATCAGTGTGGGCCGTGTGCTTGTCTGCCACCTAACTGGTATAAAAAAAAACTATCATGATCTATACAAATAAATAAAATTAAAGCGTCTGCTTGTTATATTAGAATAACAGGTTTTAAATCAATGCAAATCGGTCCCTACGATACTTATAAATGTACCAAAAAGTAATTTCCAAAATTTTTATGTTTCAAACAGATTTTTTAAAAATTTTATTAATTTCTGAAACAACTAGTCCAATTTGGACGAGACTTTCGCTGGCAGATACGTAATATTACAAGGTATAATATAGGCTACTATATTTATATGGGCGACTTCAATATCACCAATTGGAGGCAGATGGCAGTCGCTTCACGGAAAATATCAAAATGTCGACTCTAACTGAGTTGGGAAAGAACTCAGAGAATGACTACCATTGCTTTCTTGACTGGGCAGGCAGATCTTAAGAATTAGTTCCCTAAAAATTAAGTAGGTATGAATTGATGTAGGTTTATAATTACGTACCTACTATCAGTTTTATTTGCCGAACAGAAGTAACGAGGATATCATTCTGCTGCGTCTCGCTGTGGGTTCTTCATCAAAGCCCGACGATTCCGTACATCCTATCGATGACAATCAAACAACTGGTTTAGCTGGCGATCCTAGAAGCATCAGTTTTCGGGAGGAAATTCGGTAAGTTGAGTCACGGACCCTCTCACCTAGAAATAGTTATGCGATATTATATTATCGGAGGAGTGGAATGGCCCTCTGGAGGCCTGGCCTAGCGACGCGGCGCGATATTTTCCCCACTCCTTCCGGCGAGGGGGCCATCTAAAACCGTAGACAGCCCGGAGTCAGCTGTGTGCGAGGGAAATCGACATAACCACTCCCGATTACTGACGGATATGGTATTTGCAGGGATTTCCGCACGAAAAAGGAAAATTTGTACTATCCGTCAAACTGCATTTAAACAGCTTTATAACGTGTACTTTTAGTAGATTTGATACTCTATGATATTAAAATGAATTTAAATTATTTCAGTGCCGAGGTGCTAGCAAAATGGAATCAAAGGCCGCAGTTGGATATGGATAAAGAGTGGATCAAATATTCCATACACTACTGAAACTGAAGATGCCGAAAATGTCATTTTATTTTGTCCAGTCTGTGATATTATGTGCAAATTAATATACTCTTCGTACAAAGCGACTAAACAAAACCATGTGTTTTTTATGTGACATATTTCTCTACAATATAATTTAATGATTATTATTTTTTCATTGTGGTTAGATAAATTATATTTATTGTGACGTGTGATGCCGATGCATATGTAAATATAAATAAAAAACCATTTTGAAAATTTCAATTCTTATTATTGAATTATAGTCATCTTACATAATTATTTATGTACAGCTAGTTATAAATATTTATTTTTACAAATAACATTCTTATATAATATTTAACATAATATATTTTAAAGTTAAAAGTAGATTCATAATAAATTTGAATTATTATTTAACGCTTGTAAAACCTTTATAAACAGTTGTTTGTGGTCACATTTGTCAGTCCTTAGCTGATATTTCTCACTACTCACATTTTTATTAATCCTAATTTAATGGCTAAAATATTTTTACAATACTATTAATATTCAATTGTGATGTTTTTAGTCTTCAAATATTCGTTCAGTGCTTCTTGACCTGTAATGAGAAAAAATAAGATAAGTATGTATACATATTTTTAGTTGGGTCAAATAACTAAGGACCAATTATCAAGATTTATATGTATGATGGAATTAAAAGCCAACATTAAAATAAGTATTTAAATATTCAACAAAGTATTTCATGTCATATACATATACGTGCAAAATTTCATCTCAATTGGTAACTGCGAAGTTTCCAATTTAACTTGTAAGATTGGATTACAGACAAAGGGCAAGTGAAAGTAAATAAAAGCTCGTAAAATGTTTTTTTTTTAATACTACTTAGGTGGCAGACAAGCACACGGCCCACCTGATAGGAAGTGGTCACCGTGGCCTATGGAAGTGTGCAAGGAGGGAGGTTGGAAATGACGATTGGGGTTGAGGGGGGGATTGCGAGCTCTGGTTTCAAACTATTTAGAACATATTGGGGGTAGTTTCATATCTCACAATATGTTCTGTAGGTGTTATCCGTACTCACCCAGGTCCTTCCCGAAGCCGGACTGCTTAAAACCTCCGAAGGGCGCGGCCACATCGGTCTTGTTGTACGTGTTTACGAACACGGTGCCCGCGTCGATACGTTCTGCGAAGTGTAGCGCGCGTGACACGTCTCGTGTGAACACGCCGCTAGCTAGCCCGTACTCGGTGGCGTTGGCGCGGCGGATCACCTCGTCTATGTTTCTGGGGGTCACGTCACACATGTTATAGACCATCTTAGATTGTTGTACGGGGGTGTATGGGACCCCGCCAAGATCTTTGAAGCTTGAGGCAAGCTCACTTGCGAGTCAGTATTAGACTCATTAACAGACGTGGCCTTTATAGAGCAGTTAAAACTATTTGAGTTTATAAAATACTGATGCTCGCAGCTTCACCCGTGTGAAATTCTGTGCCCGTTCTTGTTGCTCATGGGAACCTATTCCTGGCATAAAAAGTAGCCTATGTGTCATTCCAGAATATATCCCTGTATCAAATTTCAGCTAAATTCGTTCACCCGTTTGAGCGTGATCGAGTAACAAACATCCAAATATCTTCACAAAATTTCATATTTTTATAATATTAGTAGGATTAGAACTATAACTTCGGTTACAACTACTCTAATGGCAGAACCTCATTTTGCAATTCGCTAATCGTTATTCGCCTATACTCCGCCACAATTCGTCATATAAGAGCGACTAAGGCGAATAAAGCAAAAATATACGAATAGACCCTCCCCACTTCGTAGTATACACGTGAATAAAGGCGAATAGCGAATATTAAAGTGTGGTTTTGCTATAAGAAATACGTTATTACAGGAGTGTAAACCCAATACACCCAATACAGGTGTGATTTTGCCACAGGAGTGTTTTGGGCATTTGGAGTAGGCAGAGAACATCTCCCGACTTACTGCGAACTTTTTGAACTGATATAACTCACTTGCTACTAAACTTGCTGATGATCATGATGGGGCCGAAGGACTCCTCCTTAGCGATCCACATATCGTCGGTGACGTCGGTGAACACGGTGGGCTCGAAGAAGTAGCCCTTGCGGTCGACGCGCTTGCCGCCCAGCACTAGCGTCGCTCCTTCCTTGACACCACGAGCGGAAAACTGTCGAAGAAATGACATTTTATATACACGGTCGGTGACTTTTTTTGGATCCAAATCTGAAACTGTGATGTAATTATAGCGAAAAGTATTTAAAGTAGTAGTAGTAGTAGTAGTGGCAACTAAGATTATATTATTGGATTTTTGAAAAATCGGTATTCCTAGCCAATTCAATCCTGTCTATTTTGAAAAGCAAAAGCACCATGTATAATTACACCATTTGATAATGTCGCTAATAAGGAACACATTTTGAAAACTACGATAAACTTTTTTTTTTATATAAGACACGACAAAATGACTTTACCTCGCCTGATGGTAAGCTAAAGGCATAGTCTCAGGACTGGGGTCACCACTACATACACCGGTAGTGCTACAGTGGCGGCCCTCAGCTCAGCTAGACGGCCTCATCAAATGCTTTTTCACGCCCCGCTTAAAGGCTTAAAGGCCAAACTAATGCAAAGAGCTCATTTTTAACAAAAAAGTAGGTACTCTACTTTTTTTAAAATTCATGAGACGTTTACGTTTGACCTCTATCTCACCTGATGGTAAGTGACGATGTGGTCTGCGATGAATCACGCTTGCCTAGAAAGAACCTATTCACTCTTGACTTGAATATTCCCAGGTTATATATAGCTATCTGGAAACACAGATTCAGGCAGGGAATTCCACTCCTTAGTTGGACGCATTTTTTTATACTACGTAGGTGGCAGACAAGCACACGGCTCTCCTGATGGGAAGCGGTTCTTACGCTACCTATCGTTATTATTAGGATATACAGATTAATATATAAAATTACCTCAATAAGTTTGTCCATATGTGGCTTATGGTTCTGCGGGCCATGGGCCGTGCCCCTATGCAGTGGGTCTCCGATGGCCATCTTCTTCGTCTCGGCGACGACGCGTCTCACGAACTCGTCGTGTATCGTCTCTTCGACGAACAGGCGACCTGCCGCGATGCAGTTCTCACCTTTGTTGAAGAATACTGATCCCATACCCTGTTGCGTAACAATTTTGTGAACATTTGAAGTGTTTCTGGAGGGTCAGTTTTAAGGCCTATGGTACCGTAACATATGCATTTTTTGTTACGAATACGCCATTATTTTTGTGTGTGGAGGCAATTCAAAAAGCAAAAATTGAGGGATAAAGTATAGCAGCCGCGCATAGTAAGAGAGAAAAATTAAAATGATTAAAAAACATTTTTTACCAAAGTAATGTATGTTTCTTATTAAAAATGCTGTAATGTGGCTTTTTTGCAACACCAGGGGCGTCACACTCGCGCTGCCGATCGTGGAGGGGGGCGGTTGGAGAGGATTGGTGTAAGGTATGAGGGGGGAGGGGGTGGAGAGTTACTGTGGCGATAAAGCAGGCTTTAACGCAACTTGGCTGTATCTAGTCCTAGATTAGAAGATACTCTATAATGCACTCTGATAGGCGATGTAATAATTATATACTTACGTTTCTAACAGCCTTGTCTAGATCACAGTCTTCGAATATAACAAGCGGAGACTTGCCTCCCAGCTCCAAGGATACCTTCTTCATATTTGAGGCGGCGCAAGACTTCATTATAGTTTGACCTGAAATATAACAAATATTGATACGAAGGCAAGGAAAAGTGTGCGGTTGACGGTATTAGGCTTGCCCCGAATTAGGTTTGTGGGAACAAAATCATAATAATTAATTCAGCCAAAATTGGCCCACCCGCTTCCAGGGTATGGAACAAACAGATAGATACACAGACAAAATTATTACAATTCGTTGTTTCGTTAGTTGTTGTCAGTAACTTTTATTTTGCACCACTTAGGTTGCAGACAAGCACACGGCCCACCTGATGGGAAGCGGTCACCGTAGCCTATGGAGGTGTGTAGCACCAGGATCGTCACCCTCGCGCTGCTGACTCTGGAGGAGGGGGGGGGGGAAGGGATGGGGAGGGTAGTTGAAAGATTCTGTGCTGTCAGCGCCGGAGACTTTGGTGTCCCCACTGACAGCACAAAAAATCCCTCCAGTGAGCTCTGGCTACCCTACTTACCGCCGGGAACACAACACGATGGTTATAATGGCCGCGGTCTTTTATAGGGCGGAGGTATCTTCTATACTACCCCAGTCGGACTGCTTAATTCGGACGGGAGATACCATCGTGTTCTATGTCCTACATTTATATATATACTAGCTGTTGCCCGCGGCTCCGCCCGCGTGGATGTCGATTATCGCGACCAAACATAGCCTATGTTCATTCTCGAGGTCTAATCTAATCTATACCAAATTTCATCAAAATCGGTTCAGCGGTTCAGGCGTGAAAGCGTAACAGACAGACAGACAGAGTTACTTTAGCATTTATAATATTAGTATGGATATGTTAGCATACTAATTGTACCAAAATATTCTTTAAAAGCTACTGACCAATTTCCGTACTGCCGGTGAACCCTAGCTTCCTGACCAGCGGGTGGTCGGCCAGCGCCTGGCCGCAGACCGCGCCGCTGCCGGGCAGGATGTTGATGACGCCGGGCGGGATGCCCGCGCGGACCGACAGCTCCGCGAACTTCAGCGCGGTTAGCGGACATACCTGCGGGTGACAATATTTTTATGAGAGGAACATATGAGAAGAATACGCTTAACTGGGTCGTAGAGAGGATAGACGAAAGAAGAGTTACAGAATACACAAATTAAAAAAAAAAACTTAGCAAATGGGACACCGGTTCTGAAGGTGGACCCGTCCTGAGAGAGAGAGAGAGTTCATATCCATGCTTGTTTGTCGTCTAAATAGTTTTGAATTTCGAAATTCTTTTATGGCAAAGTTTAGCTTTAATTTAATTTCTCAAATTATGAAGAGGTAGATCATTCATTTCCTTAGGGAGACGAAATACATTTATGAGGCGAGGATGAATGAGAAACCCGATAAAGTTCAATTTATTGTAACCGGCCACAGAGATTAGTCGAATGACGCAAATATGCGTTATTGACACAGAATTATTGACGCATATATGCGTCATTATACACGAGTCAGTTTATTAGCTCGAGGATATTCTGCAGAAAGGCCAGTTCAAGATTCGTTGCAGTCTACTCTTGAACTGAATATGTTTTAGATTCTTCCTTCACCTTAGTATGGAATAAAAAATATTTCTAATAATGTTGAAAACCTTATAATACTTACAGCGGCAGGTTTCATAACAACAGTGTTGCCAGCAGCCAAACACGCGGCCATTTTCCAGGACAACATCATTAACGGGTAATTCCATGGCGTGATAATCCCACAGACTCCAATGGGTTCTTTCCTAGTAATGGCCATGTTTCTGTTCGGCCTGGCATGGCTGATGGGGATGGTGGAGCCCTGGATCTTGTCACACCAGCCGGCGAAGTACCGCCAGGTCTCGATGGACATGCCCACGTGGGTTTTAAGGGCCAGTGTGTAGACTGCACCGGAGTCGATAGATTCGATCGTGGCTAGCTCTTCCTTGTGTTGTTCCATTAGGTCTGCCAGCCTGTTGTTTAAAAATATTATTTTACACAGGGCGTATCGACTTTGTATTTTCAATAGGTTTACACTTTTAAACTTATTTTATAAGGTTTTTGGTAAACTATGATTAAAAAAACTTACATTTATAATCTTTCAGGAATACATGTAAAAACATAAGTTTGTGTTAAATTGTTATCTCGTTTCAGTATCAGCTCAAACATAAATGCAAATTATAGAAGTTGATGTAGTTAGTTATTATATTACGGGGAGTTGGAGCCCTAAAAAGTCTAACAACAACAGTCTAGCTGCAATGCTTCGATATCGCCTAATGTCACCATTGGGTTGTGAAGGTCAGATGGCAGTCGCTTCACGGAAAATATCGAGGTCTAGCCAAATCCGTAGTTAAGACTGCTGCTAACTAAAGCGGACCCCAGTCTCCGAGGTGCAAGCTTTGGATGCGACTGCCAAATCGCACACAAAAAACCTGCTTATAGTTAGTTACTGATTGCAGATAAGAACAAAAAAAAAAACTTAATTCCAGTCGCATCCAAAACTTTTACCTCGGAGACTGGGGTCCGCTTTAGTTAGCAGCAGTCTTAACTGCGAATTTGGCTGAACCTCGATACTTTCCGTGAAGCGACTGCCATCTGACCTTCACAACCCAATGGTGACATTAGGCGATATCGAAGCATTAAAAAAAAATGCTAACTTGAACAAAAGTTGTCCTCTCTCCCTTGCACTGATCTTCGACCATTCTCCTTCCTCAAACGCTTTCTTCGCCGCATTAACTGCCCTGTCGACATCAGATACTGACGCGCTCTGCACATTACAAATCACACTTTCATCCGTAGGATTCACAATAGCTATTGTCTTCCCACTATCGGCGTTCACAAACTCGCCATTGATAAATAACTGTGTAGGAAATTTAATCTTCATTTTGTTGACATCCATTTCAACTCCTTCATATACTATTTCTTGAGATCCCGAACCGCCTCTAGACTTCAGTACAGCTATATTGTAAAATTCTTCAAACGTTGTATTCATATATATGTCTTCATTTTGCAATTCAATTTTCGCTAAGTCTTTTATTTCCTCCACAAGTCTTACGACGTCCATGGAACCGGCTCCTGAGTCGAAGAAGTCGGTGCTATCTTCTATGTCAATGCGCAGGATTGCCTTCCAGATGTCCCGCGCGCCTTCCACGAAGGCTTTCTCTTCGGCTGTTAGTTCGAGAGACACTTTGGCTTCGTTGGATTTGAAGAAGTTTTGGGCGTTGATCATTTTACCGTTGACTTTTAGGCGCTGAATGTTTAGCTGAAAAAAAAACCAGGCAATTTAAATTAAGAACTCTTTTAAAAAGGGGAAACTATAGTGTTTTATATACTATAATGTCATATAAGGTACTGAGAATATTTAAAAAAAGAAATTAGTCACCAAAGTACTGGTATTTCCCCTAACCCCCACATTAATTGTTTCAATGGGCAGGATTCGAGGCCCAATTAAGTATTTTTAATGCCCGCAGCTTCACCCGTGAATGTCGGCTATTGCAACTTTTCTTCGTATCTCCGGTTCTACTCAACTAATTGCAATCAAATATACGGCAAATTTTGTCTGATTGAGAACTTTCTAATAAAAAACAGCATCGAAATCTGTTCAGTAGTTTGTGCGTCCATTGGGAACAAACAGACAGGCAAGAATTCCGAAAAATCCTTCCTATCAGGGCAGGTCCCATTCAGTAAGCTTGCGTTTTTAAAACGTGATTTCAAAGCTTACGAAAATTTATAGTTACCTGAACGCCATCATTAGCGGTAATCAACAGCCCAGCTTCATGTACCACACCAGGTTTCTTCAGCCCGTCTATAACTAACGCATCTCCTTTAGTTTCATACTCCGGTTGCCATAGCGACGAGCCGAAGAACTTCACCTCGATGTTGGCATCACTGTTGGGTACAAAACCTTCTTTGTTCTGTGGTTTGATGAAGGTGGTAGCGCCGGGCGAAGAGTCCAGGCCTCGAATGAAGTTGTGTAGTGCTACTCCGCCTTTAGACCAGTCGATCTGTAGGTAAAATTATTGGCGTCAGAAGACCCTAGACGGCGTGCGGTTTTAGTCGGTAAGAGTCCGACATAACCTGCCCTGCTGTCCGCGGGGTGGGTATCCATGAGGATTTCCGCACGGAAAAAAAAAGGTCAAAATTATTGTGTAAAAATTCCCCTTATGATAGATGGCTTGTCATAGATTCGGTTTCCAGGTTGAATAAAGTGCAGAGGATCCAGTAGATTGAAATAAAACCATTTTAACGGTATCTATCGCGATTTACACACATGCTGGTTCCCCGAGCGCAGACGGAGGACATGACAGTCGCCTGTCCCTATATCCTCCCCTTTTTTTCAAGAGGGCTGTCTTAAAACCGTAGATGACCCAGGATCAGCTGGGATGCGAGGGATATGCCTATTGGGTAACCTTACACACCGGTAATTGAGACCCGAGACAGCGTGCGATTTTAGTCGGTTCTAATTCGACATAATGGCCAACGGTGGCGGTATCCAAGGAGATTTCCGTTACAAGGGAGAAAGAGAGCCCTATCACTTTTTTAGACCCTTTATCCTATAGGGTGGATTCTACAAATCTAGTATAACTTACTTGATGTGTTTCAGCCTTAAAAAGCGCGGGATCGTATGTAGCTCCCACTTCAGTTTGCGGTATCTTAGGCGCGTTGCCGCTCGCAACCAGATTAACTGCTTCCGCCAAAGATTTAATACCTGGACAAGAACCACAGAGTTAATGAGCCGATCGTGAAGTCTATTAACAGGATGGACACAAAATGGTGGGCTTTTACATCTGGTAAGGGAATGGCGTATTATATGAAAAATGATTTCTTCCCTAAAGTTTACCGTGTGTCATTACTACCCACAATGTGTCCATTACTAGCGATACTATAGAATACAGTGTGATTTTTTTAATATAAATTAGTTTTCATCAATGTCTGGCCCGAGAATCCTTTGAGTACTTTTAACTATTCTTCTAACACGGATTACATAATAATTATTATGTTCTATGCTCATAGTTTGGTAATCTACGACGACTTGAAAAATTCACGCTGTGTAGTATATTCACATAACTATGCTGGCTAATATGCTGTGCATTTTAAAGCATGACACACTCACCTTCAGGGTACAGATATTTATTATAAATACTATCGACTGTGTCCTCAGGAGTGACGGGGAAGCTCTTCTGCAAAAGTATTGGTCCTGTGTCCAGACCATCGTCAGCCCAGAAGATCGACAGTCCACATGTTGTATCGCCTTCAATCAATGTCCTGTGAAAAAAAATGGATAATGAATACTAAACATACTTTAAAAGTCACCTACAGTATTTAAAGTCTACTTTATAGTAAACCTTATTCGTTAGAAGTAAAAAAATACGACGGCCAAATTAAAACAGGACATCACTAGCTATCAATTAAAAAAAGAATCATTAAAATCCAGTCGAAAGTTCTGAGGTAACAAACATAAAAAAAGACTTGAAAAAAGTGGAGTTGAGAACGTCCTCCTTTTTTGAAGTCGTTTAAAAAGCGCAATATTGAAGGGATAATAATGTTTTGCAACCTAGTGTTAGATTTATATACTACTAAGTATGTGAACAATCATACACAAACACAAAACTATTCTGGTGTCTATTAATTAGGTATATTACGTACAAAGAAAATTACTTCCAAAAATATTATAATAGGTAGGTATTATACCTACGTTTTGCAAACTAATTTGGTCAATTTAGAAAATGACTATCCGCATACTAACTTATTAGGGTAGGTACAAAGCAAATCTGGTAATTTAAGCAATTACCCGGGTAATTGCGTAATTTACCTAGCTTGATATTACTGAATGTTGCATGTACAGAATGAATATCTACTAACTAATTATACCTAGGAACGTATAATAGGAAATATCAAGTATAGAGATCCTTTTTTTTTCTATCGGCGGGAAGACCAAAGTCCCTGCATTGACAACAGAAACTCTCTCATGATGCCGGGATTATTCCCCCAACCCTCCCCCTTCCAGAGTCGGCAGTGCGAGTGCGAGGCCCCCAGATGTTACACACGTCCATAGGCCACGGTTTCTTCCCATCAGGTGGGCCGTGTGCCTTTATGCCACGTAAGTGGTATTAAAAAAAAGCACGCGGTGAGCAATAATATTTTTATACTAAGAATCGGTAGAAAATGTTGTTGCCATGTTATATAATTATGAAGTTAATAGATATTATACATCACTCTTTGAACATTTGACCGTGAATCTCATTCGCGACGCAATACAAGGTCACATTGTACAAAAGAAGCAATACACATAAGAACTGTCGCATGTCGGATCAAACGAAAAATGACGCAAGTGACATCGATTTCCAAAGAAAAGGACCCACATAACATCATAAATACTTGGAAAATTTGGAGTCAATTATAAGAGGAAGGTAAGGAAGGTTGATTTTCTAATGATTATTATTTATTGTATTTATATTTCTTGACATATTTTTTTCTTACTGTAAATTTTTGACGTTCATATGTGCTCCTTGTGTGCCTAAATTGAATAAATGAAATTGATTCTTTGATTCTTTGATTGAAGGGTTGCTTTTATGAACGGACCAGCCTAAATCACTTAGTTATGAAAAAAAAAAAGGCATAACCGAACTAATATAGCGTCCGCGAGAAATGTGTAAGGACAGAAGCAGATGGCGGGCTGTTACAGTTGTCTCTGCCTACCCCGGAGGGAAAAAGGTGTGAGTATATATGTATGTATGTATGTATCTATGTATGTAATTCACGCTAAAACCAATTATAACTATGGTAATTGGTTTAACACTAGAGTACGGTAGACCTGTGTTATAATATTTCTGCGATATCATTTTCAATTTTCCTTATTATCGTCAATAAGACCACTTACTTAATATTAGTACGTATACAACAAAAACATCGCGTGTTATTGCTATATCACTCACTGCTCGTTACCTCACAAAAAATATTGTCATACCTATGTTATTATGATAATTATACATACCTACATATTATTTAGCAATATCAGCGTTTTTCTTCAAGCCATAGTTAAGTGTCCGTAAGTAATTATTAGCCTAGCGGGGATGTCGGCTTTTGCGTTTTTTGACTATATCTCTAGTTATACTTAACCGATTGTGATGAAACAAGCGAAAGAATTTAGGTCTGACCAAGACCTTTCAAACAAATAAAAACCGCATTGAAATCTATTCAGCTACGTTCTGCATCCATCTCGAACAAACATACAAAACTTTCAAGAAATATAATGTTTTTGTGTTTAGAGTCGTTCATATAACCTAAGTATTTGTTGTAATATCACCAATGTGCAGACATAGCTACTTTGTAGTTTTATAACAGTATAGATGCCTATAGGCACTTGCAGATACTGTCGAGATTATAGACAGGTTCATTACAAGAAAATGATTGACTTTCTAAAGGCAGGTATACACTCGATTGCCATTCTGTGACACACCCGCGCGACTTACGGAGAGTCAAAATTCTAACTTTTAAAAAGGAAAAACGCACAGAGGTCTACGTTGAATTATCTATCAACAAATCATACAGTGCAGTATACTAGAAAAAGAACAAGATTATGCTGATAGATCGATTCAAATTACAAAACAAAATTAAAAAAATTGTGGTCTCGCTTATTCATATTAAAAAGCTCAAAAGTATGAATAGATATATAATTTTTGTTGGTGAATGTGAAAGATAGTCCACACACAACAGCACGCTAGGAGACCCAAAATTATAATGTCCATGTATTTAGAAGACCTGGGCCTCGATTCTGCTAAAGACAAACCACTGTAATACCACTGACACTCTAAAAATGCTATTTAATTGTAGACTTTACCGTTATACAGTTAAAGTCTAAAATCAAATGAAAAGAATTCATTTAACTTTTTCATTCGCTCTACAAAATATCATTTGACTTTAGACTTTAACCTGATAACAATAAAGTCTAAAATTAAATGGCAGTTTTTGGAGTGTCAGTGGTAAATCAGTGGTTTGTCTTTAGCAGAATCGAGGCCCTGGTTATCACAAAACGATATCGTATACCCAGCAAGATGTTAAACCGCGCGATCTCACGAAACCTATTCAGTCTGTTGAGGCTTTTACGGTAAAATAGTAATTTTGTCGTAAATTACATTCCACGCGCAGTCTATTGCGACAGCGACAGTCAAAATTACATAAGAGTTCCGATAGAAAACGTGTTCTTATAATGGCGACATAAGGGAAAAACGATCTTAGTTTCATCACGAAGTTGATTAGTGTGTAGATAAAGGGAAATTGCTTGAGAGTTGATATAAAATGTAGTATTAAGTAATGCGCATTTTGTTGCATATAACTGGGTGTATACGGAGCCTCAATAAGATCTTTGGAGCCCAAGACAATGTCACTAGTAAATCAGTAGGTATAGGTACAAATTGGGGTTGCGAGGTCAGACTGCAGTCGCTCATAAATACTGAAATACGAAGCCGGGGAATGGACTTAGGGCATGCATGTGGGAGCTTTATAGAATGAGCGATCAGATGAGAGGTTGTCATAATAATTATATGTCACACACGACTGGATGAAACCTTGCTGTATGCAGGGCAAAAATTTCTACAAAAGGTAGGTAGGTAATATGTCTCTTACTTACCAGTTTATAGACGAAGCCCCTCTGTGCCTGGGCAGTATACTGGGATGGTAACAGATACTTTCGTACTTGGGGTAGGTGATTACTTCCATGGGGATGAATTGTGTACAGAAAGGAAGAACGTTGATGTCTGCATTTACCTGTAGTTAGAGAAAATGTAAATTAGAAACTCAGTTATTAAAACTGTATTTCAAAAAATGCCATTTAATTTTGGACTTTGGATTTTTGGTCTAAAATTAAATGATATTTTGCAGAGCGAATGAAAAAGTTTAATGAATTCTTTTCATTTGATTTTAGACTTTAACTGTATAACGGTAAAGTATACAATTAAATAGCATTTTTTAAAGTGTCAGTGGCATGACAGTGCCTTTAGCAGAATCAAGGCCCTGTGAGTGTTGGCACTGCCATCGGATTAAATTATTTTATAACACAATCACACAACATTTTTTTGTTTTAATTTTTTGTTATTTTAAATTCATAGTAGTAGTATCTCAGAGCAATATCAATATATAGCAATCACTGTTTACATTGTTTCCGTATTTAAATTCGCAAATTATTTAAAATTGCTGTTCTGGTGATTGAAAAGTAGTGCGCCTAAGTGTAAAAACAGTTCTGAAGGAGTGGTATTGTTTGTGGGAACTATTATCAAGCATATTGATAGTTGAGATAGTTTTGTGGTGAAGTGCACACAGGGATCTAAATACTCTCACATTCATTACGATACCTAATTAAAATAACAAAAACACACCACCCATTGCCGTGTAAGGAAGTGACTGTTATTTCACATATTCCATCAACTTATTTACGAAATTCGGCAACCGTGTTTGAACGTTAAGAAAATTATTTCAAATAATGAACTTTGGCCTATCCAACTAGCGCCACCAAAACCATTCGGGCGGCAAGTAGTAGAACTAAATGAGTTCTGCTGCTCGACACCAGAGGGCTTAATGATACCATATTGAATAATTTGGTAATTTTTGGTATAAATATTTCTACCACGGAGACCGATCAATGTAAAATAAGATATTTTTTATTTTTTTCTCAAGTGCGAGTGTGTTCTGTTTGAACTTGCTGTGGTTGTGATTGGCTGTAACAACAACTTCACAAAAAGTGACCCGGGTGCTCGGTGAGGATCGAGCTTGAGACCTGGCCGTGCGCCTTGCTTTCGCAGCTGCCTTCTGTACCGCTCAGCCACGGTTACACTCGCCGCTGCAGTGAAATTAACGCCTGTCTTCGTAACCAACATCAGGAACAATTTAATAATATTTGTAATTTTTATTTACTTCCTGTTCATAGTTATTAACTGGTAAATAATGAAGTGTCAGGGTTGCAGCAATACTCTTAATGCAAATAATTTTTTAAAGTGTAATAATTGTGCCTCTGAATTCTGCTATGAATGCCTGAATGTTTCCGCCGAGTCGACCAGACAACTTAGTACTAAACAGCTGGCGTCACTGAGTTGTCCCTGTTGCCAGAATGTGACAAGGCGCAAACAAAACGATGATGATACTCCCATTCGGCGGGCTAATAAGCACCATTCACCAAACGCCTCCTTCTCTCAAATTTCGGCCGATCCACGTCAGGTTGCTATGAGTGGTTCTGTAGGAGTCAACTTGAAAAGTGAACCAGTAACTTTAGAAAGTATTGGCAAACTTATCGATCAGAAACTTTCCCCGGACTCAACATTTATGTGTAACCTACGTTCCGCACTCATGAAGGACATAAAGGATATGGTCGCTGTGGAGGTGGACCGTGCTATCGAGTCGGTAAAGGCTGATTTCACCACAACAACAGACTTTATCGCCGCGGAACAAAGAGATATTCGTTCGGATCTCATTAGCAGGGGTATTCGGGTGGAGCGGCTTGAGTCAGAGCTTTCCAAAACTCAAAATGCTTTGGCGAAACTACAAAGTCGTTTAGCGATAACAGAAAAGATGTCACGTGACCTGAATCTCGAAATTCACGAGGTACCGGAAAATAAGTCTGAGAACTTAATGGTGTTATTTGAAAAGCTCTGTGAGTGTTTGCAGGTTGAGATGGTCGAAAGTGATGTTAGGGCTTGCCGCCGTGTTGCTAAAATGAACTCAGGCTCTAAGAGACCACGGAATATTCTTGTCACCCTCTCATCGCAGCGCAAGCGTGATGTTATTTTGTCCGCAGTGACACGCTTTAATAAGTCTCACTCTGATGACAAGCTTAGCACCTCTCACATTGGTCTTGGTGGCTCAAGCGGTAGAATATTTCTGTCTGAACATTTATCACCTGAAGCGAAGGAATTACACAGTGAAGCGCGTAAATTTTGTAAAGAAATGAATTATAAATTTGTTTGGGTACGCTATGGTCAAATTTATATTCGTAAAAACGAAACAAACCCTGCCATATTGGTAAAGAACACTGACACGCTTAAAAAGCTCATGTAATTTGTTACATACTTGATTTGTATACCTGTCACTTGTAATAAATATTGTTTGTATATGTCTGAATAATATAAACTTTAACAATGGTTAGCATATACTATCAAAATGTAAACAGAATGCGAAGTAAGTTATCTCAATTTAGTTTGAATCTGTTAAATGTCAACTATGACATCATATGCCTCACGGAAACTAACCTTAACAGGGGTGTCTTTGATGGGGAAATTGTTGATACGCGATACAATGTTTTCAGAAGGGATCGCGAAGATTCTTCCTCTACTAAAGAGGAAGGAGGTGGGGTTTTGATAGCTATCCGAAAGAAATACCAGGTTATCCGTCAGGCATCATGGGATAGTCACGTGGAGGATGTCTGGATTACAATTGTTCCCGAGGAGCGCGATGCTTCACCCCTCAATTTATGCGTTTGCTATTTGCCCCCGTACATATCCCTTCATGACTTAGATGCTTTCTATAGCCACTGTCAAAATTTGATGCTTAACATATCCCCGTCTGATAATTTCTTGCTGATTGGGGATTTTAACACCGCAGATTATTATGATTACTATTCTGCCATCTGTGGTACTCCATTGGCTAAAGATTCTATACCTTTCGCCCAAAGTAAAAAGCTTCAACTTCTGAACGAGTTACTCTCACTATGTAACCTAAAACAATTTAACAATGTTACAAATATTAATAACCGCTTACTGGATTTGGTACTCTCGAATACTCATTCTATAACTGTTAGTGAGACACCGGAGCTGTGTCTAAGAGATAAGCATCATCCCGCTGTTGCTATAACCTTGTTCACTTCATACGTATCAAGGGGGCTTAAAAGAAACACTTCAAAACGGCTTAACTTCGCCAAAAGTAATTTTGAGAAAATTAAATCCGAATTAAATATGATAAAATGGCACGAAATTTTACTGTCCCCTGATGTTGACTTGTGCACGGATATTTTTTACGACAGTTTGTTTCGTATAATAAAAAAACACACGCCTACCACTTCCTTCAAACCTTCTTCTTACCCATTTTGGTATAGTAAATCAATAATTAAATGTAACCAAGAGAAAAATAAATACCACACCATGTACAAAAAATATGGTAATCCTCGTGATTATGATGTTTTTTCATTGCTTCGAGGGAGATGTAAGGCTCTCACTAAAGATTGTTATAAAAAATATATTTCGGCTACTGAGGACTCTTTGAAGACAGATATTAGGTTTTTCTGGAGATTTATCAACAATCGTAAGGGTCAAGCTTCGGTGCCCGGTACTATGACGTTCGGAGATTCCTCGTCGTCTAATGGTCAAGGGATCTGTGATCTCTTTTCTAATTACTTTGGTTCAGTCTTTGAGAAATATTCTACTATAGACACTAGTTCAGCCGATTGTAGCCCGTCCTCTATGGACTGGTCTCCAAACACAATGTCTCGAATTCCAGTCGAGACAAGTGATGTTTTAAATAAAATAAAAAGGCTTGATGTTAATAAGGGCGCTGGCCCTGATCTTTTACCTCCCTCGTTTGTCAGATGTTGCGGGAAAGAGTTAGCCGTTCCTTTGTGTATTATTTTCAATAAATCATTGTCTGCCGGCGTCTTTCCTAAGCGTTGGAAGACCGCTCACATCATCCCCGTATTTAAAGGTGGTGATAAATCTCATTGTGAAAATTATCGGCCAATCAGTATCCTTTCCTGCTTCGCTAAAATATTTGAGTCAGTGGTTTATATTCAGATATACAATCATTTTAAACCCATTATATCGGAGCAACAGCATGGTTTTGTTAAGAACAGATCAACGGTTACTAATCTGCTCGAGTACAAAAATTTTCTTTGTCAGGCGTTTGCCGTTAGCGGACAAGTTGACTCTGTGTACACAGACTTTTCTAAAGCATTCGATAAAGTCAATCATCACTTGCTTTGTCTTAAACTTGCTTCATGTGGTATTCATGGCAGTCTGTTTCGCTGGATTTGTTCGTACCTTGATAGTAGAACTCAGTTGGTTGCACTGAAAGGTTTTGTCTCTTCACCCATCGTGGTAACTTCTGGTGTCCCTCAAGGCTCTCATTTGGGGCCCTTATTCTTCGTTGTTTTTATTAACGACCTCATTCAGCAGCTGTCATGTAACTGCCTGTTATATGCCGACGATTTAAAGATGTTTACAACGATTACTAAACCAGAAGATTGCTCAGCCCTTCAACAGGACATTAACACTTTATCACGGTGGTGTCAAGCCAATAAAATGTACTTAAATATTAAGAAATGTTTTGTTATATCATTCACCAGCAAACACAACAAAATTACGTGGAACTATGATATTGATGGCCAAATAATTAATCGGTCGGGAGTTGCCAAAGATCTGGGTGTTATATTTGACGAAAAACTCTCATTTCGTGCTCATTATAGTTGCATCGTATCTAAAGCCAATCAAATACTAGGGTTTGTCTTAAGATCTACCAAGGAATTCAGAAAGCCCTCGAGTGGTTTGTACCTGTACTATACTCTAGTGAGAAGTATCCTAGAATATGGCAGTCCTGTATGGTCGCCAAACTACAGAGTACATATTGATGAAATTGAGCGTATCCAGAAGAAAGCACTAAGAATCATTAGCTTTCGTCAAGACCCTGGACGTTCAAGCATTGACTACCAAGGTAGACTTTGCAAATTCAGAGCACAGCAGCTGGAAACTCGACGCATATATTTTGATCTGGTTTATTTGTACAAGATAATACACTGTCTCATAGATTCACCACGACTACTTTCTCAACTCACTTTTAATATTAAATTCAGCGCACGTAGGTCTAATGACACGAATCTATTTTCTCTTCGGGTTTACAAAAATAATATCTCTTTCTTTAATCCTTTAACAAGGATGGCCCGCCAATATAACGAGGTGGCAAAGAAGAACAATCACCTAGACATATTTGACTCTAATTTTAACAGATTCATTAAAAGTCTGAAAGACATCCTCCATAGTGGTTCGACCTTAAAAAATACTTAAATTTACATTTAAATACGTTTTGTCATTATTTAATTAATTTAGAGCTTTCATGTTTTTAATATTGTTTTAACTGTGTGCACATGTTGTTATGTTACAATCCAGAACGGAACTGTTTTTGTAATTATTGTTATTTTTAATGATTGTAATGTGTTTTGTGCGCCTCAATAAATAAATAAATAAATAAATAAATAAATAAAAAAGTATACACGGAAGTAGTACCTATAGGCAATTTTTTATTGCTGTTCCATCAACTTTAGTAGTAAGAACGTAATTAAATCACCGATGTTAATACCAGAGTGGTAAAATGCGGGCAATAAATGAAATTTTGTAACCTTTCAATCGAATGATCGTGTGACACTTCAAGGAGACTGATATTGTTGAAAATCACGCATCTTGGTGCCCGGATCCAAAGGTAATAAATACGAAATATTTTTTATTTTATGAAGTTTATCTCATTTTTTAAGCACGCAGACTTTGTGTAAGCTTTTAGTGATTCGATATACAGGTTATCAAGTTGACACTTATAGATAGGGCGATGGTCTCATTTTTATATAATTTCGTCTGCTGAACTAATTTAGAACTATGTCAAACAGTGTGTACATAATATATTCTGATGAGCATGAAATTGTGAATTGCCATAGTGTGCGTCGGAACACATTCCAAATGATCGATCATTTGAAATCTAGAAACTAAAAAAAATGAGATGAGTATGTAAAACATTTTATATACCTACCTAATCATAATATAGGTATGTGCTGTGGCTAGACTACATAGGAACGGTGCATATAACGTAAGGAAATCTCCATGTGCACGGCCCGCAAGTTTCAACTTGGAGATGCGAAGGGGTAGAAAAAATGGAGACAAAAAGAAAGCAAGGGAAATAAGGCCTCTAGCATTTCCAAAAACCTCACGGACTATTTGAAGTCAATATTAAATTAGATACGACTTTCCAAGTCTTCTTAGCTCTGAATCACATTCCGATGTGGTATCCTACCTCACTTAGGTACATAATCAAATTACCACCTACATTTTTTTCGAGTACCGAAACGTGTGTTATGTTGTATACCATACCTTGTCATATGAAGTCACGTTTTAGGTGTCAAAATGTTTGACACACAACCACGATGAAAATTCGTGATTATTTTTTAGGGGTCTACCTACCAAGATCTTTGATACCTACCTACTCAAACCTACATCTGCCGAAAAACTGCCGCGTATTGCATCAAAAGCCACTGACTGCTAGCCCACAACGTAGAGTGCGGACACCTTTTTTTTTCGTGCGGAAATCCTCATGGATACGGGCAGGTTATGTCGGACTCTTACCGACTAAAACCGCACGCCGTCTAGGGTCTTCTGACGCCAGCCAAAGTTTGTCCTGACCGTATTTCCTTATACATTTGATTACAGTTACAATATCTACTTTAGTGGCGTACTTTCTCAACTTTGCATTATCTGGAATAGTCTCGAGTACCAAGCGTCCAACTTAGATATAAGAGGTCAATAGTGCACTAGGAAACGTTGGAACATTTGCTAAAATATCCAACAACGGTACTTGTATTATCAATTAAAGTAGTGTAGGTTCAGTAGGTTATTAGTAGTAACTTCTACTACACTTCATTAAATTAGTATATTTAATGAAGTGTAGTAGTAGGATGTAGCAAGCCTTCTCAAAGATCGATATCTAGCTCGGGCCCTCTCTAAGTAGCGACATTGCCGTGAAACCAATTACTACACCACGATGGCAATATTGACACGAGAGAAGAATGATTTAGATGTGAAAATCCTGTAACCCGATTATTGTGCGATTGTGCCACCTACCGGGTGCCAAAAAATTTGTAACACTTAGGTTTCAAGTTCAAAGTCATTTTTTATCTAGAACGTCGGTGCAAAAATAGCATAGTCAGGCTATATTGTATTAGGACACGGTTACAATTATCGAGTTCGAAGTGCACGTATTGACGGGTGTTACATTACATTTTTATAGTCGAGCTTACTGTTGGCAAGTGCTGATGTGGTCGGCGATGGAACACGCTTGTCTAGAAGCAACCTTTCTTCTCTGACTTGATTTGTGCAGGTAGTTAGAATGTTTTGATCGTTTTCGTTTGCTTACTAACTCATTTTAATTTTAAGAAGAGAATCATTAGATAGACAGATCATACTAAATAACAAAGCTTTTTCTCATTTTTCCGTTGCGAAAACGTGGCGTTACAAAATCGAGCCCCTGTCCCCCTAAAAAATTCGCCCCTTCTTATTATAATTTCTTTCACTTATCTGTCTGGATCTGGAACCAGTTTTAAAAGCCGTTGAATAACAAGAATATTATAACGGCTACGTGCAGTGCACAGAACTTCCGGCCAATTTCGCCAGTTGTATACACACCTTTACATACCGGTTAAAACCAGATTGAATGAATGAGTGGGAATAAAATGGTTCTATTGAATGTATTCAAACAAATTGCTGTAACCAGTTACAGCTGGTTTGAAACCGATAAGTCTGTCTCAGAGTTTTTGTCCATCTGTTTTTATTTTTTATTATATATTTTTTTTAATATCTCCAATGTACAGACACAGCTACTTTACAATTTTATAATAGTACCTATAGATGGATAATTCGTTGAAAATACATTACATTATAGAGCTAGATATTCACATAATCATAGTGATTGCCAGTTATGTCCTAAGTTACTTAAGGGGTCTGGGGTTCGGTTACCGTTTTTGACTGGTATGTCGGCTTTTTAGAGAGCGACTGCCCTCTAACCTCCTACCCCCAGAGGAAAACTTGCACCAGAAAGAACAGACAAGACGCAATTTGTTTAGCAGGGGCGACGACGACGAGTAGTTGGGTGACGTTGGTTTGGGACTCAAAGGGTCATCCAACCACTCAAGCTAGTTATCTATGCACAATATGCACATAATATACGAGTATGTACTTATATATGTACTTATTTCTGATGTATAGTACAGTTAAAGACAATGGATACTATCAAGTAGGTAGGTGCATAAAAGATCGATATCATTTCTTCATACTGCCAGTTAAAGACAACATAAAACTGATCATTTATCATTATGTTCGCACATAGCTAATGTCGCAACGCTTGTTACGGCCGACTGACTATTAATGTCGAGATAAAGTTCACAATGAATGCTTTAATTGATCAAGCGTTGCACTTAAGACTAAGATATCCAGAGTTTGAATTGAGAGAAAGGAGAGAACGAGGGGGTGGAAACTGAATGAGACCCTTCCCCATCTCCCCAAACTCTTCAACGCCCCTCCTCTCCAGGGTCGGCAGCGCGAGTGTGGCACACCTGATGTTGCACACGTCTATAGGTCACGATGACCACTTTCCATCAGGTGGGCCTTGTGTTTTTCTATGACCTCCTCCTTTTTCTTCAACCTAGTGTTTATCCCATTCGTATCCAAAGCTTTCACCTCGGAGTCTGGCGTCCGCTTTACCAGTCTTAACTGCGGATTTGGCTGAAACTTTTCTATCACCTAAGTAGTATAAAAAAAATTAAAGACAGAATGCACTTCGGCGAGCTTTCCATCACCGTTCGACCAGACGTAAAGCGATACGCCATCGTTATATGGTGGACATTCTGCTCATACGTACGAATCGTTTCAGCAATACGTTCATTATGCGTACAGCTAAAGAGTGGAATACCTTGCCTGAGTCTGTTTCCAGAAATCTGGGAGTCTTTAAGCCAAGAGTGAATAGGTTGCTTCTAGGCAAGCATACTCAATCGTCGACCACATCACTGTCAACGACGTCCAGTTTGAACAACTGGAGGTATAGTCAAAAAACGCGTCAAAATACCGACATCCATGCGGACAAAGCAGTGGGTAAGTATAGGCTATTGTTATATTAATACAGGCTGCGTACAATCACAGCCACAAGCGTTTGTAGGCTCTGAGCACTTTATGCAAATATTGTAATGAACTTGGCGATTCAATATACATATGGTATGAAAACGTTAATTACAATCATAGACAACAATGTTTCCTGATAAGGTATGTATAGATAAAACATTGAAATAACACATGTTACATAAGTTTACTTCATATTTTATCTATTAAACGTGAATATTGCACAATATCTAGTTATTACATAAATTTTTAGCTTCTTTATCATAATTAGTAAGCATTGTCTTTATGTACCTATCTAAATTATTTATTAAAGGAATATCTTACACATACATAAGCTTACAGTCTACACCAAAGTGCTTATATGCTTATATGAGTTCATCATTTCTACAGTAAAACTATGCTAAACTATGGTCTTTTTGGTTCAGAACCAAAAAAATTTTACAATCCACATTTTATTAACATGTTCTTGGTACCACTTTATAGAGGTTAAGCCTATTTGCCATCAACTAGATACTACTGTTTTTCAGACTGCAAAAAATCTAGTACTTAGCATTGCCTAACAGAATACCTAATAACACTGTCCAAACAAGTAGTTAAGCCTGAATGTACAGCAGTTGTACAGTCAATGACAAAAGTAGCTTAGTAAATTGTGATTTAGTAATCTCAACTACTAAAACCCTTCATGAAATAATAAACAAAACATGAAATATAATAACTTTGTCCTATGGGGAATATAAAACTATTTATATGTTCATTATTTCTTCATATATTCTAATAAGAAGGGTACATAAATATTTAGTGTCCATTAACTTTTGTCTTTGAATGTACTTGCTATCACTAAGCCACTGAGACAGCACATATTTCATTTTTAATGTATAGCTAAAGCAAAAATTAGAATACTTACAGATGTGTATTGTTCCAAAATTTCTGGTATCACTTGACCTTTTACTCTCCATGTTTTATATTTGTATACTGGTTTACCGTTCTGTGCTGCAATCGTAGCTGCAAAAAAAAATCATGAAAAAATTTATACTCTACTCATATGCAACAGTAGGCATTGTATTAGCATCTCATGAGGCAGTCTATGTTACTGGCTTGTTTCACTAAAGAGTATGTTAATAATGAATAAAAAAAATACTTGGATTATAAGAAAAAAAACTTCTGATAATTTCTAGTTAAAAAGAAAATACTTCCAAAAATTTTGTATGTATTATAATGATATTGCATCTAGAATAGCATAACTAGGCTCTATAGGAGCAACCTTTTTTAATTGTATCTACATACCCAGAGGGTCCTCTCTGTTGCCTTTGTCCAGAACTGTGAACACTCCAACAACCTCGTGCCCATCACGCTGGAGTAATTTGAACACCTCTGCTGCAAATGTACTCTGTCCAATAATGGCTACACGTAGCTTTTTCTTAGGCGCCTACAAAGTCAAATAATCAATTAAAAAATTATTTGAAAATATTTTTATAACATTACAGTATCTTTGTAACCAAATAGCTTTTATGTAAAATTATGTAAAGGCTTTACTTAGAGCTTTTTTTTTAATATGATAATTTAAAAAAATGCTGTTTTGCATAGACAAAAACCTTTTAATAATGATTTTTTCTAGCAAAAGTCACTGAATTATGTTCTATGTTTATTACGGTTTATCGTTGATTTTGCACAAAATAATTCATAGCAAGTATAAATTTGTATTTACCTCATTAGTCAATGAAACCGGTGGCATTGTGATAAACAAATTAAATTAGTTTGTATAGTCGTAATTTCCAAAACACAGTTCAAGTATTTCGATGGCCACTGGCCGGCGAGTGGCGCGCGGTTAAACTAACATGAAACCAACAGTACGGGCTTATTTAGCTGCTCAACCACCGACTCAACCTTGACATCACTATCGTAAGTTTTAGCGATAATGCGAGAGACACTTCTATTCATCTCAAAAAGAATAAAGATATTCCCGCTAAAACACCACTTTTGTCGGGCGACTGACAATGACATTAGTTTGTTGTTGTTTTAGGTGACAGCTGACTGTAACATTATGGAATTTAAGGTTTGTTTCAGTTGTTTCGTTTTCGCCATACCATTTTATAGTTAAAAATATTCATCAACTGAATAGGTATAATGTTTATAATAGCGAGTAATTTATGACTAGTTAGGTACAAAAATGAATTTTAAGTCTTTTTACCTAATCACAATGTTAAACTCTCATTCAACCTTCTATAAATCTTCTATAAATAAATAAATATAAAAACGAAACCAGAACGAAACGATGAAATAATCTGCCCATCACATTTTGATGGCCAATGAAGTATTTGCGCGGGAATATAATTTGAAACGTAAGCATTATTGATTGGTGTATTTGGAAAATGTATAAATACTAGTAAAAATTTTTTTACATTTCGTTTTCCATAGAATGCACAATACCTAATTTGTCGGTAAATATTTCACGTTATTTTTAAAACTACTTATTCAGGAAGGAATTTAAAAGCGATATTTTGTGAGTATAAATCTCTTTGCTATGTTTGTTAGTCTTTCACGCAAAAACGGTAGTACGGATCTGGCTAAACGTACTGGGATAGGTCTGGAATAACATAATACCTATGCTACTTTTCATCCCTAAATTTGGTTCGTTTGGGAAGCGGAAACGCGAGCAACAACTAGTACCTACTCTTACCTACCTACAGTAGACATTATAGGTACATTGACATTATAATAGAGCCATTGATTTAATTTAATTTTAGTAGGTACTTGGTACTAAGCTATAATGGAGCGATTACATCGAATGCTTATAAAAAAGCATCTATAAATAATTCAAGTTCTTCACATTGTATCGTAGGCGTGCTGAGTAATTTTTGCTATAACCCAAGGGTCACGATAATATAATTTACAAAATAACATACTGTCTTAAGCTGGATGAAGCCGGTTTTTGGTAAAAACAGCTAATATCTATTAACTGGGTTATGTAAACATCATTTTGTGAGACATACTTAGGTATATAATATTTTGGAAATTAGATACTGGACGTACTGGTGAACTTTGTGATAGAGAGGATCGCCTTTTAATTCTCTCTTTACCTCATAGTTAAACAGACTTTGGAAGACATAGGATAATCGCATCACTAATACTTACTCAATAAGTAGTGTCCCAGCTCTGTGACTCCCCTGGGCATCTAATGGGATTAAGACGATTCCTGCCATTGGGGGTATTCCGACCGAGTATTGTTTGGTGGTGCAGCCCGTTAAGAAGTCGTGTTTCACCTTCTTATACCTACTTGTGTTCTGTTGCATGTATCGCATATAGGTAAATGTCTTCACAGCTCTTGGACTCATTTGCTTCAATTCATGACCATCGGTTCTTCGACAGATTCGATGCCGCGAGTCGTCAACTTTAGTTCTTTGTGAGATGAACTCATTGTAAATTTTATCCTTTAAAAAAACTTCAAGCACTCAGTGTAACTATTTGGAAATTATAGGCTGCCATCTGGAGCTATGAATAGGGCTATCTATGCTTAGCATTCCTCTACGATCAAATCGGAAATGAGGGAATCTGTAGAACTAATGTTGCTGACATAGCCCGTAGGATTAGTCATCTCCATAACTCCTTGGCGATATCGAAGTTCTGTAGTTGTACTAATTGCTATGATTGTCGGTAAGGAAGAAGAATTTCCAGTAGGTATCTACTGTTACTAAGGCCAAGTCATTCTCTTATGATTTTAAAGTCATTCTCTTATGATTTTAACATCAGATATTTTAGAGACCCAAAAACAAACCGCTGATTATAATGAATAACAGCTGATAGCGGAGCTTGAGGTCAGTTCACTGACAGAAAATTATCTAAGGTCAATTTATGTGGCATGCGTGTATCGCCTGTGAAACCAGACTGAACCAGTTTTTCGTCATATAGTAGGTACTATTTACTATATTTTACATTTTCAAGTCACATAATGTGCAATAACCTTTTGGCGTTATCTGCCAATCTTTTCTTTATAGCGGCTACTCACACACGCGTGCTTCAGCGATTACTTCTATTGGTACTTGGTAGGTATTTTTGTTCATAATAGCATGGGTAGAGTCAACATTCTTTATTAATAATGTCATACTCATGTCATACTTAGATCTCAATATAGGTACTTACCTTTAATCTATCAAGAAATAAAAGAAATTACGAATTGTACTGAGGCTAAGTCAGGTCGGCTTTTCAGTCTAACTGCGAAGCGGCCGAACTTCGATATTTTCCGTGAAGTGACTGCCATCTGACCTCCACAACCCATGGGCGATATCGAAGTTCTATAAGTATTTAGTAACTTGTCGGAATTTTTTAACTACTCGTATTGACTGCCATAGATGTTCATAATATTGATCATAATTGTGCAACCGGGACCGAAGGCTTAACGTGCTCTCCTAGACACAGAGTAGTAAACTTTAAGGGTATTTAACCCTTTATTTTATCCCTTTTACTTTTTGACTTACTTTTCTTAAGTATAGGGACGTTGTTCCAACCAGGAAACACATATAATTATATATATATCGATAGGTATATATATAATTACTAGCTGTTGCCCGCGGCTCCGCCCGCGTGGATGTCGAAATCCGTTTCAAAAACTATCGTATCTCTCAAGTTGGATCGAACTGCACATGGTGTGCGAATTTTATTATAATCGGTTAAGTGGTTTAGGAGTCCATTGAGGACAAACATTGTGACACGAGATTTATATATATTAAGATATGTAGGTACTTACTTAAGTAAGCTACGCGTTACCTATCTATGAAAGATCTAGGATAAAATAGAGGATGACTCCGGTTGACCAAATGATCAATCCTAAAGAACATGCTGGATGTTATATACCTATACCTACATAATATTCTGCTGGCCACAGTATTGAATAAGCGAGAACAATATTATTTTATTGGTATGATAATACGCTGAAACACATAGATAAGCACAAGATGAAAACTAGTTATTACTGCTTTCATTGAAACAAACAATGATGTCTGTAATAAACACAATGATAATTAATTATTATAAGTACCAATGTGATAAATGTCAACTTTCAAGGAGATGGCTAGAGTTCTTTTAATTTTTTCGAATGTATGATTGTGCAACGTCACGGTACCTATATAAGTACGGACGTCGGACAGTCATAATATCATAAGTTTATGTTCATAATGGCTGTTTAAGTTGCAGATTCATTGATTCATGTTGTTTATGGAAGTACTTTTTTCACATTTTCAAAAAGTTGGCGTTAAATTTTCCATCAAAAGCTAATTAATGGGATCACAAATAGCCTAATCTGGGAATATAAGTGAAGAAGGTCTAATATTAAACAGAATTTTTTCAGTGTCAAAATTGACAGTGGATTGGTTTATTTACAAAATAACAGATTTGAGGTCCTGTATTATATTGTCCAAAGAATCGTATATATATATATATATTATCTATTAATTATAACGAAAAATAAAACAGAATCCCATAAACAGGGACTAACATAGCTATAAATGTAACCTAAAGTAACAAAATTTTATGGCCCCTTATGCTTGCTTTGGGAGTACGTTTAATTCAGTAGTTTGACTAGAATGATGTAAATGGCTCTTTAGGCTCTGACTGTTGAGTTTATTCCTCCTCAATGCCTGGGTCCTTGCGCGCCTTTTGAATACTGGCGATTCGAAGCGGGGTGCGTTTCGGCGACGGTCCAGGACGCCTGCTATAAAAATGATAGGTTTGTACTTTTATGTAGCAATACAACTTTAGTCTGTATTTGATTGCTAGAATAAGAAAGCTTAAAATTACATAAACTGCTTCCAAATTCCAAGATATTATTTGGGCAAGAAGCGTCTTGGGCAATTAGCAATATAGCAGCACCCGAGGTAGTCATCTCGAAGCCGGAGATGGTCCGGGTCAGCCAAGGTGCGAGGGAAATGCCTCAACTTATTCGTATACATATGCCGTCTTAACTGCCCCTGCTGGCAACGGGGGTGGTATCCATGTGTGGTTTCCGCACGAAAAAACAGGTAGGTACATAATATATTTACAAACCTTCTTTCATCAGATTCATATTATTATCTCCAATTACTCTTCTCATTCTCCTTTCATCTGGCTTTTCGAAGTTTTCAAATGACTCCTGACTAGCTTTTAAAATCTCTTTGTATTGATACATATATTTCTTATTCAAGATGGCGTCCTCTAAAGTTCGGGAGCCTAATGTCTTCTGCATTGAGTAGCCGAAAGCTTTGGTTAAGGGAGGATCTTCTAGCAAATCTTCTTGGGTTAGGTTGTGTGGCGATGTCCTCTGCACAGAGTAAACACATTTAAAATAGATTAGAGTCTGAAGACAAGACTGTGTCACAAAAATGGCGGCGGCTAACCAAGTGTGAGTGAATTTTGGGTTGAAATTGTGTTAGTTACCCAAAAATTGAAATGTTTTTTACTACACCATTTCTCTATAAAGGCTTTTGGCTAATTAAACTGACTGAATCAAATGATGTTTGTCTTTTAGTGGCTGACTAGTGTGTGAGTGTGAGCATGCCAACAACTAAGCAAGTGGACCGACTCTAGTGTCGTTAACGCGTTCCGTCCATAAGTTTTATTCGTTCATGATTACCATTAATCTCTTATAAGTCTGTAAATTGTCGTAAATTGGAATTTGCCTAAAAATAACAATTTTAACGTGACAAGTGTACCCACTTTAAATTCGTCATGTTTTCGTGGATGAGTCATGTGTCAAGAGGAAAACAGAGAATTAAATAAACAAAAGAACACAACACTCAACATACCATTGATTAAACACTTCAAAGTTATAATTGATATGGAACCTGCACTGGCTTAAACTGTGGAAACACAGAAACGGGAAACTTAGTGTAACATTATACGATGTAGATACCTCTATAAGCGGAAAAAGTATCATCAACACTGTCCATAAAGCAGCCATCACTAATTTATCAGATCACCACAACTGATTGCGATTTTTCCGCAATTTTTTATTTGAAATTCAAAAAAGTTCTGAAATCTACAGACAGACTACCGCCGAACGCTGAACTAAGTGCCGATTTGACCGCAGATCGACGATTACTTATGATTCTTCGGATTCCCACCTGATATTGTTGCAGCTAACAATGATGTTATGGATTACTGGACGCGACGTTATTGTTGTCTTGCTTCCGAGAATACACAATACCTAACAACAAATGAGTTATAATATACCAACAAATGTTTAAATTTATAAAACAGTAAACATTATATTGGTATAAAGAGGAACATAACAGTTTATTGGGTTGTAAGCTATCCAGTTTTCATCATTTGACAACTCGCCGAATCAATGAAAAATGAAATGAATCTAAGAAATTCATGCCAGTACTTAATTAGGATTACTATCATAGGGTGAGGGGGGGGGGGGGAACCTCCACACGGTGCACCCGGGCAACAGATATGGCAGCGCCCTTCACTCGCAGGGGAGATGCTGCTGCCTGCGGCAAATACCGACCGGAGGTTCTCCACGTGTTGCTCAAGCGGGTTACAGGACGGCCACTTGTCACCCTGTATCCCATCGTCGTCGGCGAGGCAGTGCGTTGCACGCCCCCCCACCCCTTTTTGGGGATCGAGGGGGCTATCTTTAAACCTTAGATGGCCCGGAATGTCTCGTCGCCATACCTATCCGAATCACAAAGACATAATTATATTTTGCTTGAACGAGTTTGGAAGAGATAGGAACCGGTAGGTAACTATCTAAGTAATCAATGCCATTAATACTAGTCACAATAATTTAAATTATTTGTTTATCTCTTCCCATCTTTGCGCACACGCACGCATGCAGCGTGTGCGCCTGTTGTAATTAGTTTAGCAACTAACACTCCTGCATTATTCAATTTAATATCACTACTTCAGGAATTGAAATAGGTTAGGTATTTAACATCACGCTATCACCTTTATGAGCCGAGAGATATTATTATATTTTTTATAGATACAGATGGGGAGTCTGTACGTACGCAAAAGATTTGCCCTAATCCTAATATTCATAATACGATTTATATTTATATTGGTATTGAAAAAATTTATTCAATAATTGTTTTTCACATGAATATTTGAATGAAATTTTTAAGCAATTGCATGCCAACTATTTCCAATGATTCACGGGTTCAAGTCCCGTCCTGGATGATCATTTTTTCCGATCAGAAAATCACATGAATATTAATCAATGACATTTCACTCACATTTTTATTGTTTTATTTCGTCAACAAACCCCCTCTGCGAGGGAAAAGGGAAGGGTTTTGTTGACGAAAAAAAAACAAATCCTGGCTGAAAGGGGCTCCATGGGGGAGGCCCCATGGAGCGTTATTATCATCGTCTCCTTATCTCCTCACCTGAACTAAAATACCTGGCGTGAAGCGGCTCATCTTTGTGCCGTAAGTAGCGTCGTCGCATCATTAGGTAAATAGTACCTATTCATGTTCATATACTTACCTACATGGGTACCTAGTAGGTACATTGAATAATAAATAATTCGAAAAACATAAGCATATCTACATTACATTATTTGTACAGGACTTCCCCTTATCTTAGTCAGTGAGTATGTTTCCATTTTATTATTTACAACTGACATAGGTATCTACGTCATTGATAGCGTATTGAGTAAATATTATTATGTAATTACATCGACCATACTAACGTGAAAAAATTCAATTCAATTCTCGAATAAAAATATGTTCAATAATTCAATCTCAGTCTAATCTCGATCTCCCAAATGTTAAGGTATTCTTGTAACTATAGAGAATACCATTTTATTGGGAGATGGGAGATGACATGAAATAGAGACTAGAAATTAGCTATGAGTAGTACTTACCTACAAACCTAGGATTTAATTTTTGTTGTTGATATTTTTAATTCAAGTGGTGTCAGATAAACATGGTAATGATACCTACATAAGCCTCTACTCCGAATAGGTATTATAAAGTCAAAGTTTGTGAAGAAGTTTGGATGTTTGTAAACTCACTTTTTTATACCATTTAGGTGGCAGACAAGCTAACGGTACTTCTGATAGGATTCGGCCTATGGACATGTGCAACAATAGGGGTGTCACACAGGTCTCACTCGCGATGCCGAGAATAGGCTGGAATAGGTTTCGATAACGGGATCAAAATTTCAATCGGGTGAAGCTGTGGGCAATAGCTAGTTTATTATTATGTTAGTATATTAGATAGTTACCTAATCATCGTGTCGCATGCAATAGTGGACACATACGCGTAGCTATAATCTTGTTATTACGAGTAGGTATATGCTAGTGTCAAGAAACAGACGTCATGTCGGCATAAAGTGAGCACAAATTGGTGTAAGTAGATTACGAAAACATGCTGCTTCTTGGTTCAGTGGTATTTTTCACAGTCCTGGGATCATCTTTGCAAGTAAGTGTAGTTTTAAGAAAATACCTCAAGCCACTTTTGCTTACATTACCTAAGATATTGTAAGTAGGTAATATCACTATCTAATAGTTGGTAATATGTAATGAAAAGGATTTCTTGTAGGTATATCAATGAATGCCGATTATGATTGTGGAATATCGGTTGGGAGCGCTAAAATTGTGTTCCCCGAATTTACCCTTTGAATTTTACACGATGGCGTGCTTAGTGTCAAGGGTGTATAGTTAGGTGTGTTAATTAATATAAACATTTCACAAACAAAACGTTTAATCGTAAACTAACGAAAGTATATATTTAGATAAGGATCGCATGATACGATGCATGATTGGAGAAAACAACATAATAATAATTTTAAAACAGGGATTTTTGTAAAATTGATATTGAACTAGGTGATGCCCGTGGCATCACCCGCGTGAATGTCGAACGAAAAAGTTTACTCTCCTACGCCCCACCGCCCCAGTAGGCTCATTAAATCTTCACATTCACTCTCATTCACTCGATGCATATTGCATACCGGCGTATACTGTAGCTCTGTTGATATCCATGCGCTCCTAGTCCAAATCTGTCTCAGCATTGCACTCCGTGAAGAGATAAACAAAAGACATAGTAGGTATCAAATGTGAATATGGACCGGATTCATATTATGCTGTCCTTTTCATATCTATCTTGACAGATAGAGATGGAAATTGAAGGTCAGATGGCAAGAATTAAATTAGTATGCGATATTGTGGATACGAGCCAATAAAATGGCGGCAGTACCTAATAGGTAGTGCATCCCACTATAGTTATAAATACAGTATATAGGTATATTAGACAACTAGCCTATGTACGCGGCTCCGCCCGAGTGGATGTCGGTTTTCACGTTTTTTGACTATATCGCTGGTTTTACTCTCCCCCCCCCCCCTCCCCCCCCTTTTTTTTAGGAAGGTAGTCAGAAAGGAGTTAGAACTAAGGTGATCTGTAATTTGGAATGTGTAAAGCAGTTTAAAGCTAAATACCAATGGTGATTGTATTTTGGCAGAGGTTTAGGTACGTCCAGCAGTTTACTGCAATAGGCTAATTGGTTGACGATTTCAAATCAGTGGATAATCGTATCATTTTGTTTTTCGAGTAATAAGTACCTACCTACCTTGTTTTTGTGATACATAGGTACACACACAATCATTTGATGATAGTGATAATTTTATGCTAATATCATTTGTACCTACGGACAGTGACCCGAATAGGCTACAAACAATAGGAATAAATAAATTAGTGATCATGTAAACAAATATCGATGATAGATTGTGTAATGTTGTAATTACGCTAATAAGTCACTACTTACCTATTTTAGGAAATAAGAATCATATCGAGTTCTACCAAATGTTAAGCAAAAGTAACCGTGCAAATTCAGAAGTATTCCATTTCACTAACAAATAGGATAGTTTGGTTAAATAGCAGTGGTCCTTCAAATCTTTCCTTACAATCCTTACTTACTTAACTTCAATATTTTTCCTGTCGATCAACTGTTATTTTGGATGATATACCTATTACCGTATGGATCAAATAAAGCTAAGCAAAGAACTTGCATAGAAGGTTAAAGATATCACAAAATGAATAAACTAAATTCTATCAAGTCAAATTTAAGAAAAATGGTCTATCAGTACAGTAGAGTTAAACAGAACGATTAATAATTAGAAGGACAAATCAATTCCCAATCACACTAGGTCTAGAACACAAAATGCGCATGCGGAAAAGATAACCCAACTAAATAAAATGATATCCTTATGTTACACAGATTGAGAAATCTATTTTTGTGTATATGTTAATGTAAGTATTCGTTCATTCAACGAAAGGTCAGTTTCCGTCGGAGTTGTTTTTGCTTGTATACAAACAGAAACAGACTGTTTAGCAGTACACATTGAGTCAGCTGTGCGGCAAGTAGTGCGTTGGAGAACCGGCCGGCTGATGGCAGCCGCATATTAATTTGTTTATTTGTGAACATCGACACAAACTTTGTAGTGATAAGACTCCTTTGTGATGTATTCCTCCGTTTTAATTTTTCTTTGTCTCGTGTGCAGTTCATTTGAGGTAAGTTGAGTATGAATATCGCTGTTTATGTTCTTTTGTTATGCGGATTGATGTTGCTACACATAAACCGGTAAAATTACGACATTATTTGTGTAGCCACTTATGTACCTACCTAATAACTAGAAAATGTACCTACGATTATTAGTTACAAATTAATTTCGATTTAACTTGTGCCTATTAATGATAGTCATTCACTCACATACTCTTTGTGGAATAATTCGGTATTTATAGCACTTACAGAAGCCCTGACATTTAGAAAGAGACATGGCAAAAATAGAATGGGTTGACCAACAGTATTGTTGTTGTCAACATGCCTAATGAGTAAAAATTTGTCTAGTTCGAAGAATCCTTACGACCAAAATTATTTTGTTGACCCTCGAGCCATTAAGATTAGGTTCCAAGAGATAATAGCGCCGCTCCTTTTATTACAAAAAAATGAATGAAAGTTCAATGAACTGTAGACATGTTATCATAACAGCACTATATAGGTAGGTAGGTACTAGCTACAATAGGTACTGTAAAATCGACACTAGGGTAACTTTTAAATAACGATAATGTTTTGTGTTTATTAATTATAGTTCCTTACCTTATGTAAACTAGGTACGTACCTTGTGGTATGTTGACCTTAGCCTCAGTTATTGCTCTTTAGTCCACCATCTGGTCTTTCGTAACCGATACAAACATGGAATTATTTCTTTCCTTATCGTATCGTATCGTATTTACAAAACAGAATTAATTTATCGTTTTCGTAACCAAGTTTCGTAGCCAGCTACGATAGAAGATTTTTACATTTGTCGTTTTCGTAACCAAGTTTTGCAGCCAGCTACGAATGCTACGATAGAAGATTTATACTTTTGTCGTTTTCGTAACCAAGTTTCGTAGCCAGCTACGATGGAAGATTTTTACTTTTGTCGTTTTCGTAACCAAGTTTCGTAGCCAGCTGCGATAGAAGATTTTTACTATATTAAACTGAATGAGATGAGAGATCGTAGACATAGGTAATTCCGATAAGTCAGATTTTCAGAATGTCAGCTTAGTCACAAACGTTGGACGTTCGATAATATCTTTTAATGTCATTTTTCGTTATTTCCAGAGGTCTACCCCAGCAGATGACCACTACGTGGCTGCAGTTGTGGAGTACATAGTTAGCGCTAATGTCGAAGCAAACAGAGCAAATTATGAGGCGCTCATACAGCAAGCCGCTCAACAGGTGCGTTGCTAACTAGCTATATTTGTACCTTCATAGCCAATGGCGTAACTATACCATCTGGGGCCCGTGGCAAATTCTGTAGATGGGGCCCTATCAGTAAAAATCGTCACGTTGTACTCAGTTTAATTTTAATAAACTTTAAGATTTTCAGCGTAACCAAAACCAATGTCAAAATAATTACACAAAGAATACGCAGTCAGTACCTAGAGCCCTTTTTTACATGCATACAAATCACGCCTGTTTCCCATTGGGGTAGGCAGATACATCTTTCCACTTGCTACGATCTTAGCATACCCCTTTCGCTTCTTCAACTTTCATATTTTTTTCATATACGCACGCCGGTTGCGGGTACCTACTCTTGACCTAGGCCTTTCTCCAAAACGTCTTGGATCTGATTAAAATATGTACGACTAGGTCGGCCTTTACCGGGTTGCCAATTCACCCTCACCTCATATAGGTATCTGTTTAGTCAATCTTCTTTCATCCATCCTCTCTACATGTCCAAACCATCTAGGTATCCCTTTCTCTATCTTGGTCACTACATCTTCAACTATACCGCAACGTTCCCTTATCACACTGTTCCTCACTCGGTCCATCAGCTTTACTCCAGCTATCCTTCTTAGACTTCTCATTTCTACAGCATTCAATCTACTTTCATGCTTCTTCTGCCACACCCAACATTCACTACCATACATACCCATACATCGATGTGGGAACGAGAACTCCTCTATGTACAGCAAGTTGTGCCTCTTTAGACATTTTCTGTTCTGACTGCTCATAAAATTATGCAGTGCGCCATTCACTTGATTACCTGCCAAAACTCTTCGCTCAGTTTTTTCCCTTTTTTTATGGTGCGGAAATGGATACCACGGAGATGGTTATGTCGGTATCGAACGCCGTCTCGAGTCTTAATTACCAGGATGTAAGGTTACCTAATAGGCATATCCCTCGCACCCTAGCTGACCCTTTCTCGTCTCCTGTGGCAAGTGGGAGCCGCTGCTCGCCTACGTTGCGCGGGTGCACCACGTGCCCTCATAAAAAAATATAAAATCCGGATGCCCGGGATTCCCCTTTATTTCCGTGCGGAAATCCTCATGGATACCCACCCCGCGGCCAGTGGGGCAGGTTATGTCGGACTCTTACCGACTAAAACTGCACGCCGCGCGCCGTCTAGGGTCTTCTGACGCCAGGGTGTAAGGTGGCCCAAAGAGCATTTCCCTCGCACCCCGGCTTGACCCGGGCCATCTCCGGATTCGAGATGGCCCCCTCGGGTTTGGGAACTAAGTGATTCCCGTCAAGCCCTCGGAATAGGGGGGGGGGGGGAGGCGCGCGTCAGCGCGCCACCGCCTCGGCCTGCTTCTGCTAGGGTGACAGGTGGCTCGACCCATCACCCCCAGGCCAGCGCTCATGGAGGACGGAGGTCTTTAGACCTCCGACGCCTTCAGCATCCGCGCCCGCGGCCGTCCGGGAGAGCTCTGTGCAGCCTCTCCCGAACCTTTTCCGCCACCTCGAGCATCACTTGCTCGCAGGAGGAGGCGGCGGCCGACCACACGTCCGCACTTGGCACCATCGCTGCGATCAGCACCGGCAGTGTGAGGACTCCCACCCCGAGGGCTGCCAGGAGGGCTTGTCTCGGCACCTCCCACGCCGGACACTCGGCCAGCGTGTGCAGCCCTGAGTCCTCGCCCGCATCGCAGTGATGGCAGTCAGGCGTTGGCTCCTTCCGAATCAGACACAAGTGATTCCCGAAGCACCCCTTACCAGAGATCACCTGCGTTAGCCGGTACGAGAGGCCCCCGTGAGGCCTCTCCAGCCAGTCCTCCATGACGGGTTTTACCGCCGCTACAACGGCGTGCCCCAAGCTTGGTTGCCCAAGTCGGTCCTTCCACTCCAAGTCGGTCCTTCCACTCCATGCCCGTGATTCCCCTAACATAGTGTTTGCTAACTCGCCTGCGCTACCAACGGCAACGTACTGCGACAAAATATTTAGAAACCTATGGATGCGTTCTAAAATGAATAGAAATGTGCTATTTACGGGTATGTTGATTGACGGTTTTTGACGGTCATAAGTAAAATTACTCGTCACTGGTAATATGTAGGTACAAATGTACATCTCTAAAAATGAATCAACATCTTTTTGTTGAGGTTGGTTGAAATGCTTAACCATTAACTTGAAATTGTATGGTCTTTAGTTGTCTCACTTTAGATTTAAACAGGGCCTCGATTCTGTTAAAACAAGCTACTGTCATACTACTGACACTACAAAAAATGCCATTTAATTTTGGTCTTTATTGTTATCAGGTTAAAGTTTAAAATTACTTAAATGATATTTTGTAGAGCGAATCAAAAAGTTTAATGAACTCTTTTCATTTGATTTTAGACTTTAACTGTATAACGGTTAAGTCTAAAATTGAATAGTATCAGTGCCATGACAGTGGTTTGCCTTTAGCACAATCTAGGCCCAGAACTTATAAAAATATACTTTTCAAATAAAATAAAATACTCAGGTACAATGCTAAAAAATATTTTTGCGCTCGCGGCCTCTTGGGCCGGGGCCCCCTTGGGTCGGGGGCCCGTGGCATTTTGCCACCCCTGCCACCCTATTGTTACGCCACTGTTCATAGCGGTTTTATTTCAAACTAATACAGAGTGAATTTTACAACAGGGCATAGAGGATAGGGTAGCAACGGGCAGAAGTCTCTTATGTACCTTAGAGGCATAAACACGTGTTTACAATGTAACTATATGGTTGTCTCTACATTCGTGATTACCACGACTATCCAAGACCCAAACTCACCTATTTTGATAAATTGTCTGACTTAATCTTACTGATAACGACATTGTTTACTTAGTAGAAATAAAACTGTACGTGTTTGAGTTATAATTATTATTGCTTTAAGTGATAGAATTTAGTAGATAAAAAATAAAAATCATTGAGAATTTGTCAGCGGGACCGATCTGGACATCGGTAGAGGAGTATATCGGAGGTAGCGTATTCGATTCCTGCTAACTTTCGACTAACTGTGCCCCACGACTTCGTCCATGGATCAGTGCAGCCGTTTCGGAGGAATTTTGTAACGAACACTGTGACATGAGAATTTTTTGTATTTCATTTCAGGATGCAGATATTATAGTGTTCCCAGAGCTGACTCTTACTAACGCTACGACCAGTATTGCAGTACCCATCCATGGCCTGTTACGGCAGTACCCCGTGCCGGCACTGCGACCTGACCTATACGATGATGTAAGTCTAAATCATGAATTCTTTATAGTCATACTTCTTTATACCTTTGAATTCATTGTTACTTTAATAAAATAACTTTCAAATGAAAAAAAAAAAATTATTCAAATAAATAATTATAATTTCAAAGTTTTGAAATATTATTTTACTTTAACTTTAATAATAAATAAAATATGTTTAAAATATATTTTTTTACTTTATTGTAACACTAAGGGTGTCACACACACGCTGCCTACCCTGAAAGGAAGGGGGGAGGGCTGGGAAGGGGCGGGGAGGCAAGGAAGGGGTGGGGGGAGGAGGGGTACAGTGAGCTCTGGCTACCCTACTTACCTAGTTAGACCAGTTGTCGGACTTTTTTGGCTCCAACTATTTGTAACGACTGCCATAGATGTTCGTATGGAATCGGTTTAACGTGCTCTCTGAGGCACGCCGACTCTACTTGACGGGCCAAATCAAAAGCCGTTTAGTTATTACTATAAATATATTCATCCGCTTTTTATTCCTATTTCAGCTGCTTGTGGCCATGTCGACAGCGGCTCGGCAGAACAGCATATATTTGGTCGTAAATGGTCGTGAGAGAGTGGACTGCACACAGCCGCAGGAAGGCGAGGAATGTCGGGAGGAAAAGTTATATATCTTTAACACTAATATAGTGTTTGACAGGAGCGGGGCTGTTATAGACAGGTATTTAATAATTTTTTTGGTGATCTAAGGGGAAATCCTAAAGTTGTGCCCACCATTTCCAGAGGTAGTCCCAATGGTCCATGTCTTCGTTCGACTTCACAAGTAACCAAGCACCAAGCATGATCCTAGATCCTAGACCAACAAATTGTTATATATTGGTCTATTGCATGATGAAGGTCTTAACGAAGTCTTTGCATGATTAAATTGTAGGTACTAAAACCTAAAGCGATATACGGACTAAGCATTTCAATGTACGTGCGTAATCTACAATGTTGTAAACGCATATTAGGCTGTTGTCGATAGTCAACACGCTTGCTCAAATTGTATACGCGTACATGGGGCCTTACCGTAATGGAGTAATTTTCAAATGCAGTACAGTTCAACTGAGGGAGGGAGAGAGATGGAGCTATACACGCTGCATAGCTTTATCTCTTTCTCGCTTAGTTTAACCTCTTTATGAGTGTCGTGATAAAGCTGTAGGTATGAACTAGGCGTTCCAATGTACGCGTTACCGACTACGCGTACATTGGAACGAAACCTTGTACGGAAGCCTTTTAAAAATGCTATAATTTCCAGGTATAGGAAGATTAACTTATTTGCGGAGGCTACTCACACGCCGGCCTTGACTCCCGACTTGGGCGTGTTCTCCACGGACTTCGGCGTCACCTTCGGCCATTTCATCTGTTTTGACTTAATGTTCCATGTCCCTGCCATTCAAATCGTTCAAAAACGTAACATCAAGGACGTCATCTTTAGTACTATGTGGTTTTCGGAAATACCATATCTAACTGGTTAGTATTTACATCTATTGCTAATTGAAGTGATCGACTAAGTGCAAATTATTGTCTTTAATCTAATATTTAAGAATAAATAGCAACCCATTTATGTCCCACTGCTGGGCACGGGTCTCCTCTCCTCGGACGAGAGAGCTGAGAGGGTTTAGGCCTTAATCCACACAAGCTGGCCTAATACAGGAGATGTACGACCCACCAAGGGTCGGACATCTCCTTAGAATTTCTTCTAGGACATGTGGGTTTTCTCACGATGTTTTCCTTCACCGTCAGCAGATGGTAAATCACGTGATTAGCGCATATAAATTCTACAAAGTGAAATTCACATTGGTACTGTCTGGCCGGATTCGAACTCGATACCTCTGAGTAGAGGCCGCGTCCTTATCCATTCGTTTTTAGTTCGCTACTAGCTGCTGCCCGCGGCTCCGCCCGCGTGGATGTCGAAATCCGTTTCAAAAACTATCCTATCTCTCAAGTTGGATCGAACTGCACATGGTGTGCGAATTTTATTATAATCGGTTAAGTGGTTTAGGAGTCCATTGAGGACAAACATTGTGACACGAGATTTATATATATTAAGATTTTATGTATCTCTCGCTCCGGTTCGTTCCGTGCTACAAAGGATGGCCATCGTTATGGTTTATTATTTGTTTATTTGTGACATGATTTGTGTATTGCCTTCTGTAAAAATATATACTTTTACAAAATGTTGACTGATATATAATAAAACATAATTATTTTTCAGCCATTCAGATTCAAGAAGCATACGCGTACGCAATGGATGTCAATTTCTTAGCGTCTGGAGCCAATAACATCAAAGTCGGCAGTGCTGGTTAGTACCTATCTGAATTTTTTTAATTTGAAGTCTTAAGAATGGGTTTTGATCCCGGTTTCATCCGTATCATATATTTGGAACCCGGAATCTGCTAATCCACTTCTCCTTCTCATTTTTGGTTTGGCTATACGGCTTTCAAGGAGATCTCCAAATGCCAAAAGTAAAGTGGATGCCAGAATCTCGTCCGTCAATCTAGATGTGCCTATTTGCAAGCAGGGTGATCTTGCGTTTTTTTTTAATATCGGGCACGTCAATATGACTTCACCCCGCCTGATGGTAACCTAAAGATAAAGTCTTAGGTAGGGGGCCCCCTTAAACATACACCGACAGTGACATAATGGTGGCCCTCAACTGATGGGTACCATACAACCCACATTTTTTAGGTATAAAGGCAGTAAGATGTAATTTGTGTTGTAGGTTCAGGGATATTCTCGGGCAAAGCCGGTGCCCTGGTGAGCATTCTGCCAGGATCACCTACAACGAGGGTACTTGTGGCTAAAGTGCCTAAACAAGCTGGAAAGGTACGAAGCAATAACATATTTTTCTCATCAAAAAATAAAAGTACCTTACAGTTATTAGTCACACTTTGTTAAAAAAACTGGGACTTTATTGGACATAGGTAGATAGATGTACCTATAGAATATTCATTATTGTAAGTACATCACAAATATGATTTACAAAATTATCTTGAGACTAAAAATATGGTTGGCACAATGGGCGGTCTTAGCGCTAAGAGCGATATCTGCTAGACAACCTTAGCGCGGGCCACATTTCCAGCTGACGAACGGAGCGGGCGGAGCGGACGGAGCGAGCGGAGCGGAGGAAGCGGGCGAAACACTGACATTCAAAATACAAGCTTCGACTAGTCCGAATAAGGACGGGTGAACGAACTGGGCGAGCTAAGCTAGCGAAGCAGGCGAAACGAGGTGAACGAGGCGACGCGCGACGTAGCTTAGCTCGTTAGTTGGCGGTGTGAACCCAAGTATGAAAAAATGTGTAACGATATCGTTCGCTCCGCCCGCTCCGTCCGTCAGCTGGCAATGCGGCCCGCGCTATGATGGATCTATTCGCAGGAGTAAAATGGCAGTTTATATCGTACACGTATTTCGTTCTTCAGTAGTCATAGAATATTTATATTTTCTGCATATATTATATTCATATGTATAAAGAAAGGAAAACCAAAATCAGGCATCGGATTGTCGGTCCATGAACGATATGTGCACTTGAAGTTAGTTTAAGTATTTTTTTTCAAAACAGGTTTCAAATAGTGAAGTTTATCCCGGCTTCATCTACGACAACCCCAGGGACCAAGACAATCTGAAGCTGCTTCAGGATACGTCTATATCTGCACACGTCACAAAACCCTTGGTGCAGGGATTCCAGGAGTTCACCATAGTGGAAAACGAGGTCTCTTGCACGTTCCGAGTCAAGATCAACAATAAAAGCAATACAGTAAGTTGTCTTGTCACGTATTTTTCATTGGGCTCGTTGATTGGTCGATTGATTGATTGGATAAGTCTGGTTTTATTTTCTTACAAAATATTTTTTATTATTATTAGCATAGATTGATTTGATTTCTCTCTAGGTTATGCAGAGATAACAGCCCGTCATCTTTTTCTGTCCTTACACACTTCGAGTGCTTTGTTCAATGTATCATCAATTTGATCAGTGTGAGTCCTAAAGTTCTGCGAGGTTGAACATCATAGTATATACATATGTACCTACCTAAATGCTACATTTATCGTTCGAGTTTCCTGGCATGGTAGTCTCAGGCTCTGGAATTGGATCAATATTTGATCAAATTTCTACAAAACTAACACAATATCTTCATAACTTTTCTCTCGAATCGTGTAATTCATTGCGATATGAGTCAGTGAATCTATCGTGTATCTTTTACAGGCCGTCCAATATCGCGCACACGTACAAGACGGATCTCGCACGTACGCTCGTCGAGAGATCGGAGTTGCCGCCTGCTTGCTCGTCGCTTGCACGAAAGATGATCCGCACTCCTGCCCATATAGGTACGCATTATCACTACCCTATTCAGGAATGTACACTATGATTATTATTTAATTCGAATGCCTAAATTCTTGTTGTTGTTGTTGTTGACGTTAAATTACAAAAAGTTGAACATTGAAAAAAAAAATAGCTTCACATAAAGTGCGATTCCTTTGTCATAAATATCTACTTTACTGTGACTTCATGTGTTTAAAACAACTTCGACTTTTTTCTTTTTTTTTATAATCCCGATATCATAGAATTTAAAGTACTAAGGTACAGTCCAAGAAATAAGTGCGATTCCTTTGTCAGTTTGCATAATATCTACTGTGACTTCATGTGGTTAGGAAAAACGCCGACTTTTTCTTTTCTTTCTTTTGAATGATTCCGATATCCCAGACTTTAAAGTATCCCACTAAGATTTAGAACTACTTACCTACTATTTCATACACTGACTTCAATTTCTCCAAATCTGACCATTATATACCTTCCTACTAGTAACCATATGATAATTCAAAAAAGAGTATATAAAGAGCAATAAAGATATTAAAAAACTCTATCTTTCGCTTACAGGTTCAATCAAGATGAAGCAGCAATTATAGAAGAACTGGAAATTGAAATGAACACCTACCGCAAACAATACAACCAATCCCTCGGTTGCGACGACGTCGAATATTTCCCAGTATCGTTTAGATATAACAAATTCCCTCTCAGCCCAAAAAACTTCACTTTCATATCGAAACTCAATAATGAATTTGATTTCCCGACATGCGAATCCGATCATAAATGCACCTTATCTGATAATCAAAACAATTTACTAGATTCTAATGCCAAAGAAACGTTGATATATAAGTTGAACGCAGCTCAAAATGAACTGGTATCTTTTGGCATTTGGGGACGAATGTACAATCGAGATATTGACCATAATAAAGGCACATCTCAAGAAGATATTGAAGCTTTCACTTCTATAATGGACAATATTTATGAGGCTAGTAGTGAGTGAGAATATATTATGCGTCAAATTAAAAAAAATAAAGGTGAACTCATAGTGAACACTAGTATTGGATTGGTTGCTCTTGCTTGGGATTTGTCAACTAGTCACAAAAATAGTCATGTACTGATGTACTTTGAATAAATATGCAACTACTCATATCAGTGGCCTGTGATGGATTTATCTTAACTAATATTATAAAGCTAAAGTTATTTGTATAGTTTAACGCACCAGTAGTTCATCGGTAGTACCAAATATTAGATCAGGAACGTTTTTCAACGGGATAAGAATCTGCTCTCCTGTCCGAGCCGGTCTGTGTGAACGGACCCTTAATCGGACGTTTTAAATGCCAGGGCAACACGAGGCCCAATTAGAAACTTTAATGCTCATTATCCTTGCTATTGCGGATGCTACTTGATTTTAAATCATTCCACTGAAACATTTCTCTTTACATAGTATATATGGAAAACGTGTTTTAAAGTAGGTAATTAAGTGGTTAGGATTTTTTTTGGATATTAAAATGTGATTTGAATGCTGTGATTATGTATATAGCTTAGTGACACAATCTCGATATTGGAACTCTGTAATAAAGAAAAATACTTCATTGTAATGGTATAATGTTAATGGTATAGTCGAGGAGTTTGAGTCATTAATTGATTATTAAAAAATACGTTAAGCAAGTACCTACGTAACTATTTTTTTAAATAAAATGTAATATTTCTGAACTTACTTTTTTATTTTGTAGTTTTCCTTTCCTTTTCCTGTTCCTACATCAAGATAATATATTTTACCTCGTTAATCAACATTTCGTAAAAATAGAGGCTTTTATTGTTTCTTTATACTTTCCAGAAATTGGCCTAGTCAAAAAGACAGAAAGACAGATATACAGACCAACATTATAATACGTGCAGGATTTAGGTGTTACCAAGCGGTTCGGTGATTCCATTCTTTTTTGGAATACTTTACCCTCACACGTGTTCCCTTCTTCCTACAATTCAGATTAAACAGCATTGCGTCATCAAGGCTATCACACTCTAGGGGGAGCATCTACACCGTGGTTCCCAAACCCGAGGGAGCCATCTCGAATCTGGTGATGGCCCGGGTCAAGCCGGGGTGCGGGGGAAATGTTCTTTGGGCCACCTTACACCCTGGCGTCAGAAGACCCTAGACGGCGGCGTGCGGTTTTAGTCGGTAAGAGTCCGACATAACCTGCCCCGCTGGCCGCGGGGTGGGTATCCATGAGGATATCCGCACGAAAAAAAAGTGGGAGCGTCTAAAATGGAGGCCACTATTCTTTGCACTTCACCTCAGTTAACCAACCAACAGGCGGGGTGCAGTCAAACTAACGATAATGGTACAAAAAAGTAATAAAGGAGTCTAACTAGTTTTTAAATATTATATTGTTTATTCATGTTTAAATGATGTCGTTCCACGCGTACCATGTGGAATGTGACCTGTGATTCAATCAAGAATATATTTCGCAATTGAAATCAATTACACGTTTTATTGAACAAATCGGTAGTTTCCTATAGTCAAACCAAATTGTTTACTGAGTTTATGAAATAAAGACTTGTAACAAAACGTTATGTCCATCCTTATGGGGCAACTCAACTTGCATGGACAGACGGACAGTAGGTAAGTAACGGTAACAAGAGTGACAGCTCGTCCAACCCTGAGAGAAAAACTAGAGCCTTGTCTATTAAATAAAGAAATTGTTATAATTTTAGTTGTGTTTGTACATTGATTATCCATACTAATATTATAAATGCCAAAGTATGTCTGTCTGTCTGTCTGTCTGTTACGCTTTCACGCCTGAACCGCTGAACCGACTTTGATGATATTTGTTACAGGAGTAGATTAGACCTCGAGAATGAACATAGGCTATGTTTGGTCGCGATAACCGACATCCACGCGGGCGGAGCCGTGGGCAGCAGCCAGTGTTAAATAAATGATTTTGAACTCAAAAATGTCTAATTCTTGTAAGTACAATTTTCATGAGGTTTTTTTTTATTACAAAGGTCTTGTTAGACTTAAAAACTGCCGTATATTTGATTGCAATTGATTGGGAAAAACTGGCAGCACGCGGGCGGAGCTGCGGGAATCAACAGCAGTAGTTTATCTGCACCTCACGAGTTAGCTTCCTGCTAAGCGTGATAGTGATGTGATGACGCATGTACCTACCTATGTGTGAATTTACTTAGCAAAAAATTTAAACACAAGCACAGTAGGTACGTTAATTCCAATCTAAACATTGGGTTTAGATAGCGCTGTGCGTCTTACATAATAGATTTTTTTTATTAAACTTTATGCACAAATACATAAGCGGACTTAATGCCACAGGCACTCTCTACCAGTCAACCAAAGGTGGTGCAGAGAGAAACTCAGTAGGTACGTGCGTTATTGAGAGCAGAATAGGAAAAGGAATAAATAGTAATAACAATTTGAAAACTAATACATATATATAAATATACATACATAATAATGTACAATAAAATGCCGTACTTAGGTACCTAACATACTTATATAACATCAAAATCCGTTCAGTACTGGACGGATTTTGATGCGGTTTGTTTTATTAGAAAGGTCTTGCTTAGACTTAAAAATTGACGTATGTTTTATTGCATTTGGTTGAGTAGAACCGGAATTATGACGAAAAAACGATAACCTACCTAAAAACGACGTGCAGGCGGAGCCGCGGGTATCAGCTTGTATAAAAAGTAGCCTATATGTTGCCCAGAAGTATGAACTATAATCGTACCAAGTTTGATCAAAATCCCTCCAGTAGTTTTTGATCCATGCGTGCACATACAGATAGACAGACAGACAGACAGACAGACAGACAGACAGAAAGACAAAAAAATTACTGATTGCATTAGTATCGATCACCAATCATCCCCCAATAGTTATTTTGTAAATATATTCAATGTACAGAATTGACCTCTCTACAGTTTTATTATAAGTATAGATAATACGTACTTACATAGTATGAAGTCGATATCGTCATTGAGGCAAGTCACTAAACCATTTATTACCACATACTGATCGATAAATAGTTATTATGGGTCATTCCAACGTCCATCGCCCCGCGTAGTGCGCGACAATAATAAATATTATTTTAATAATTATTGATATACAACTCATTATTATTACTAAGTATTAAAAATAAATATTTTGTAAATATCATTTCGGGACCTTTCGGGACGTTTAAATTTTTTGAACATTTGAAAAAAAACTGACGCAATATTTTTAAAGATAACCAGTTAAAATGGTGCAAAGTAAAAGAGTGCTCGTATTATATACTGGTGGAACTTTTGGTATGATGAAGAATGAGAAGGGAGGTAAGGTTTTAAGAACCTTTTTAGCTTCTGGAACTTCTAGGGACTTAAGAGCCTGCTAAACAAAGATGTTTTCACAATAATTTCCAGTCCTGGTGCCACAGAAAAACATAGAACACAGGGTTATAAGGAAACTACCTCAGCTTCACGACCTGGAGTACTGGCAGACTCACTTGGCTGGAACTGATCTGAGTGAATACTTGGTTTTACCAGGTGAAGTTTTTTTTCACTATAGGGTTGTCAAATAACCTGAATCTGTGTAATATCAAAGTCTAGTGTCTGCATAAAACTTTAAATATTTTTAAAGGATGTGCGATGTGTGATGTGCTTTTCAGATGGCAAGGACACCGAACTGAAAGTATTATACAAGATATACGAGTATGAAGAATTAAAAGACTCTTCTGACTTTACCATGGATGATTGGATCAGACAAGCAAGGGCTATCAAGGTACGTCATATTCCTACGACCTGTGGCGTAGCAGTAGAGCATTCGACTGCCAAGTTATAGGTTGCGGGTTCGATTCACGCTCTATGAAAAGAAAATATCTAGGCAGGTTTATCCGCATTCTAGAACCCATAATACAAGTTACGGGGTCTAGATAACGCTGTGTAAAATGTCGTGTGTGTCTGTAGAAATACCTTTCCCAGAGTAGAGGGATTTGCACGTTTGTGAATATTTTAGGGATCACTGGTCTATGAAACAATGAAATCTATCAAAAATATTTTATAATTACAGAAATTCTATTACTTCTATGATGGTTTCGTGGTTCTACATGGCACTGACACCACGGCATATGGCGCATCCGTACTCTCCTTTATGATGGAATCTGTTGGCAAGACGGTTGTACTGACGGGAGCTCAGGTTTGTAACAGTTAAAAGCCAAAATATTAAAAAAAAAACAGATTAACTATTTCCGGTATTCTATATCGACGTGAGGACACCAAAGTTGCACAAAAAGAGCGTTTAAAGAAATTACAAAAATTTTAAAGGGGTTCTTGGGCCAATATCTTCTAAGCCTAAGCCATTACCTGCAAGCCAGTACACCTGCTGATTGATGGATACGTTCTGACGCAAACTTTTCTCTTGTCGTGGAGAGCACAGATATGACCTCCATCTTAGCTGGTGGTAACTGACGATGTGGTCTACGATGAATCACGTTTGCCTAGAAGGAACCTATACACTCGTGACTTAAGATGCCCAACATAATTATAACTGTAGGTACGCTGTACGAATAAAAATCTATAAATGTTAATACCACTTCCAGGTGCCTATTTTCCAACCACGAAGCGACGGTAATAACAACTTATTCTGCGCCGTGATGATCTCAGCCACCCTGCACATCCCTGAAGTAACTGTATTCTTCGGAGCCAGGCTCTTCAGAGGCACCAGGTAAGATAACAACTTAATACTGATCTTGTATGCTTGGGCGCTGAGGCTCGTGGTTGAATGGATACCAATTATGTTAGCACATTACAAGGTTAGCAATTCTAGCTAGGTCGGTCTTAGGACGGGTAATTTGGCTTATGGGTGGATCTTGAAGTTTGACGTATTCAATTCAGTTGATTTCCCTGGCACCCATTACTTTGAAGATTTTACACAAATATTAGAATAACTAGCTATTGCCCGCGGCTCCGCCCGCGTGGACGTCGAATTTCGTGTTATTCGATTGTGATCAAATATGCGTAAGATTTTGAGTCTAACCAAGACCTTTCTAATAAAAAAACCGCATAAAATCCGTTTGTACTTTTTACTAAATTACTAAAAAATACCAAATTACCCCGGCAGTAGTAGTAGTAGTAGGCAGAGAGAACAACCTGGATAATATTAGTACGAAATACTCGTAAAATAAATATTCGCATTTGCAGAGTCAAGAAGGTGTCGAATACCAAAATCTACGCGTTCGACACCCCGAACTATCCGGCACTGCTAGAAGCCAAAGCCACTCTGGAATTAGATCATAAAATGTTGATCCACACCCCAGGTTCTGTGCCCAATGAGTGCAGACTACACGACCAGCTTTGTAGGAAGGTGTACATCTTAAAAGTGGCCCCTACAATTACTCCTGAAGTTATCAAGGCTGTTTGCTCAGGAATGGAAGGTAAATATATTTTGTGTAGATCTAAATAGATGAAGAATAAACTATACGACTCACACTCATCCCATAGTTATCACAGCTTTTCAAAAGAGAGTCCGGAAATTTCTAAGACCCTTTGAAAAGCGATGGGCGTGTGCGTGTGTGTCGTGCGTCACCACTCGTTTTCGGCACCTGGGCCCGTAGACAAGTGTCAAAAGTCTAAATCGCTAAGGAAACGAATAGATTAGGACGACCAATCACACTCCAGCTCGTGATTCCGTCGCGACGCGCGCATCGTACGCCGGCAACGAGCTTAGATGTGATTGGTTGACCTAATCTATTCGTTTCCTTAGCGATTTATGCTGTGACACTTGTCTACGAGGGCAGAAGTGTGATTCGATAGACAGTATAATAGCAAAAGTTTAAATGTTTACTTGTTACTTATATGCACCAGAACAACTGAATGAATCTGAGTAAAAGACATTATATAGATAGTTTATAGAGCTTAGAATGGGACATAAGTATACGAACAGCTACTTAGTTCAAAATAAAAAAGCTTAGTCCCAAAACTGAACATGGTTACTATGTATGTTTTCCAGGTGTGGTCCTTGAGACTTACGGTAACGGTAATATCCCCATTAAACGCAAAGAAATTTACAAAGAGATTGAGAATGCCGTGAAGAATAAAGTCCTTGTCGTCAACGTCACGCAGTGCATAAACGGGACAGTCCTCGCTAAGCCTTTGTATGAAACTGGTTTGGTAAGTTTTAACTCCTAAGTATTTTGTTAGTGTGACGGCATTTTTCGAATGCAAGTTTGTGTGAATCTTGGGCGTATTCAGTTGATTCCCCTGGCGCCAACTAATTTAAAGATTTCTAAAAAATGTGTTCGTTTAGGTATAATAATATACTATGTTATTTTGAACACAATCCTATTCTTATTTGTTTAAAATCTTCAAAGTGGTAAGCGCCTGGTGAATCAACTGAATACGTCAAATTTCAAGATTCACGCACAATCATTTGAAAAGTATTATCCCATTATCCTGATCAGGCTGCCCCTGATGAGCTATTTCAGGTGTGTGCGGAGAAGGAGTCCGAGAAACCGCTACTACAACAGAGGAAGGTAACGGACGCGCAAATTACGCACGTTTGGCACGAGTAGTTAGATAGCTATACTACTTATGAAGTAACGAGTCAAGCTTCTGTCCAATCGTGAGGGGCAGATACAGCATGCTCCTTCATGCTATGTTCCTGACATGCACTTTTTCTTCTTCTATTTTCTTTTAGACAAACTCAAAAAAATTACAAACTATTTTCTTAACCACCTTCAAAAAAAGAGTAGATTCTTATAACCAAACGTTTATTATCATGTTATTGAAAATTATATTTTTGATTAGGATTGAAATGGATATTTTTTAACAGCTCTTACTAGAATGCGGTGTGGTACCAGCGTACGACATGACTGTGGAGGCTGCGTGGGCTAAACTCGCCTATGTCCTGACAAAGACTGACCTTTCCTATGAGGAGAAAGTAAAGGTAAAAGGATTTACTTAGTAATCTTGCAATGTTTGATTCCCCTGACGACCATAGCTTTGAGAATTTTTAATAAATAATGTGTCAGTTATGTGTTAATTCTAGTACATTTATTCTAGAGTAAAGCATGTGTCAGAGAGCGTGGGGGGCGTCTTTCAATTAACGGGCGGTTGTTTGGACCTCTGAGTACTTGGTCTAACGTCTTTTTGATATTTTGTTGACATATAAGTCATCATAACATTGTTTTTACAGTTAATGAAGACGAACATCCGCGGAGAAATGAATACTCCCAACTGATGAACAGCGATCAAAGATGTTGTTTCTATTCAATACCTATTAATTCTCGAAATGATTCGTATTCATCATCTCGCGTTGAGGACTGGTCGCATCTGGACCATTATCTCGGAGCCCGGGGTCTACTCACCGGCTTATACTCCTCCACTACGCACGGTCTCGGCGTCCCTGGCAGCGAGACCATTGGTATTTCTACGTCAAGCCGGCAAGCCATTCCTTATTGTTACGTCGCATTTCATCCACTTCGCATTTTCTACCTCGACCATATCGCGAAAGTTCATATTCGTGAAGTCCACTTCATAATTTGTCCATTTCGCAAAACGTCCATGTCACCTTTGGTCAACTTTATTTTCATTTAAGTTTATTTGTTAGTTAAAAATAGGTAGTAGTAGTAATATTTTAGAAGTTGACCAATTACGTAAAAGATAAGAATAGTATTAAGCTTTATTAAACTCTTCTTAGTACTTTTTAAAGAAATATATTTTTTTTCTAAATTTGTTTTTCTTAATTTATCAACCGATGCCCTGTTACCCTTGGATACGGCTTCTGTTAGTAGGAGGGATTTCATCGCCATCGCGGGTAAGTGGTCCCTCACGCCTCACTTAAAGGTATACCTACCCAGAAATATAGGAAGAAGAAAAGTCTTCATGCTGCGACTCTTTAATAATTCATATGATTGTAACCAATCAAAATTAGCATAGACGTTAATAAACCACTGCTTAACATGTGACTTATAGAAGAAGAAGGATCATCTACTGCTGGGTGGACTTCTTGACCATCAGTCGTGAACAATCTGCCCCAAAGCCCGAAGGTATAAAGTCTCTCCAAACGAGCATTCAGGGTCAAAGTATGTACGGTAACGTTGCCCGTAACGTTCTTGTTATAAGTGTAGTCTCCGACTTCCAAAGGCATGATGGAGACTTTCAAGGAGACGGGAAAGACAACTGAATCATCAGCTTCCACTTCTGGCATTAAGACTGGTGTAGGCATAGTGCCGATAATTGTGAGTTCTTCGAAAATGGCCGAGGAGTTCACTTCGTACGTAGGGAATCTGAAATGTAAAGCGCGATTCCTAATTTGTGTAGTTAACACGGTTTTGTTTGAATTTTGAATTTTGGCGAATTCAGTTGATTCCCCTGGCGAAAAGAGAATAATTTGTTAAATTATGTGCAAATAGTCAAAATAGTGGGATTCCAGGGGAATCTTCTGTAATACGCCAAATTTCAAGATTCAGCCTTTTGCCATTTTCATCTGTTTTTTGTCTCCCTTCTTGTCTACAGTTGAGAGCTGCTAATTTTCTTAGGGGTTCACCACACCAATCGATAGATGGAATAGATTAGTGTCAATAGGATCAACAACACGTCTGCGGCTTACAATAGAGAGCGGAGGTCGACTCCTTGATTTACCTCCACCATACGATCCCCAAATGTAGTAGAATCTATCGTATTAACGTCGATTTATATATTCTATCATAGATCACGGCACTCATTGACGATCAATCGACCGGTGTGGTCACGCTCTTAGTTATTGTGACAAATAAAGGTGACTTTTACCTAACACCACAGGTGGTTTTATTCTCTCCGGTGCAAGCAACAACGGCGCAAATGCGGGAACCAGTGTTTGCAAATCCGCTGTGAGTTCGCACCCCGCTCAAAGCTGCTGCTCTGTACTTGTATTTCTAAAAATTAAATTTTAAGTTATAATGCGTTGTTATTGTCTCAATGTGAGTGCACGTTTATCTAGATTAGTGAAAATAAAAAAAATATACGAATCAAAATATCTCTAACGCAATCAAAAAGATTAAAATTTTGCTTTATGCATTCTTTGAACCAAGTAATGATGATCTAGAAGTATCTATTGCATCGTTCAAGTCATCCTGAACTTTCAAACTTATAAGTCATATGAAAAGCACATAGATAAATTTATACATTTAAACGACAAAATATGGAACTTACGTTAGAACTATCACCTCTCTGGCTCATATTGACTCTGAATTGGCAAAGGATTTCTTTATCTTCAATAGTCAATTCCTGGAATCCCTCCTCTATGGGTCTGGTGAGGTGCGCAGTCATAGACGGGTCTTGTTTCAGAAACAGATCATCAAGTGTCGTAGGGTTATCGTAAATGGGGCCAGGTTGAATTTCGGTCACCTGCTTTCAAAAAGATATTCGTATTTTATATAACTCTTCTTTTGTATTCGATAGGTTGGTTGGGTGCCTTTAGTTCCAAAAGCAATTTTGTGAGCATATTGAGTAGGTCTGAGAATCGGCTAACATCTATTTTTCATACTCCTAAGTGATAAGGGTTGTTCACCCTTAAAATGCAAAACAACGTTTGCCGGGTCAGCTAGTAAATTATAAATTTATGGGTTTCTGTGGAGGTGAAGATAATATGTGGCAGGCCCAATCCAACCTCACCTGTTAGTTGGTGCACCTGCTAAACAACAGGCAATGTTCTGGCGCAGATTTTCCTCTCAAGGTTGGGAGGTCAGATGGTAGGTGCTGCCGGAGAAACTGTTATAGATTAGATACCAATCGAAAACAATAAGAGACTCGGGCATTTATCCAAATTTTAGACGCAACTGGGCAATCACTGTAAAAATGACGACGATTATGATGATAGCTGGTCAGTGTAGAAATAATAACAAAGATCTTACTTTCCCCGGTACTTTTGGCACTTTAGCTACTAGAAGTCTCGTTGTTGAAGAGCCCGGCATGATGCTCGCCAGGGCGCCAGCCTTGCCGGAGTATATTCCAGAACCTACAAATGGTTGTCGTTATTTAAAAGATCAATACAATGTGTTGATCTGCATTTGTGCATTCATTTCATGATGTTTTATTTCTGTTTTACCCCACAACATGTTCGTTTGTTACCTAACCTAAGAAAAGGCCTTAGATAAAATAATATCTAAGTACTATATTATAGTATAATTAAATTAACAATATCAGCTACTAACCAGCACTGCCGACCCTCACGTTGTTGGCACCTGACGCCAAGAAATTGACATCCAAGGTATACGCGAATGATTGTTGAATTTGAACAGCTGAAAATTAGAATTTTATTAAGTAATAAGTATGTTAGAATTCATTTTTATCTAGGTTACAAAGTAACACATATGAACGTCAAAATCAATGTTTTAACATTACATTTACAGCCAGATTCGCAACATTATAGATTACGCTGGTTTATCGGTGTAATGTTTCACTAGAATGAATTGAAGTTAAGTTCATAAAGTTTATGTATGTCATGTAATAAAGGCTATTTGATATGAAGTTATTATTTGCACGGCCCCACGTTGGGCGCCATTGTAGTCGACATGCGAAGTGGAATATATATAATTGTGAAAGTGGATGTCAAGCTCTAAGGTAAAGAAGCAACCGATAAGATTAGATAAGATAAGATGAAGAAGATGATGAATCTCATAAAAATTAGGAAAACAAGTTGAGCTTAATATAGAGAATACATAAGCACTGCAAAGTCTACTAACCCGTTAAATATGGCAGTTCCGAGAACCACATCGTAGTGAAGATGATGTCCTTGATGTCATGCTTCTGAATGAGTTGAGTGGAAGGCACTTGGAACAGTAAATCGAAACAGACGTGGTGACCAAACCGTACGCCGAAATCGGTCGTGAAAATACCCAAGTCTGGTTTCAAAGCTGGTGTGTGATTCGCTTCTCCGAACAGATTTATTTTCCGGTATCTGAAAATAAGTAGTAGGTAACGTAATATTTCGATAAGCGGGTAACATAAGAGGCTGTAACGAGGTCTTTACGGCCAAGTCAATCATCCTCATCCTCCGAGCCTTTTGCCAACTCAGTTTGGGGTCCTTTGGATCTAACTACGAAGCGGCTGTATTTTGATAGTTTCCGTGAAGTGATTTCCATCTATCTCCATAACCCACTGATGATATCTACATTCTGTAGGGTTGTCGGCTTTTTTAACCGACTTCAAATAAGGAGAAGGTTATCAATTCGACTGTTTTTTTATGCTTGTTTCCTCGGAACTTTCGACTGGGTGAATGGATTTTGATCATTCTTTTTCATTTGATAGCAGGTCCGTTAAAGTCAGCTTTTTTTGGATGAATTTTCACGGTTACAACTACCCGTAACCCTTGTTATGAGTAGATGATGTTGTTTTGCTGTAGGTACATATATTTATTGGGTGCGGGCCGGAACCTCCACGTGGTGCACCTGGGCAACGGAGGCGAGCAGCGCCTCCCACTCGCCACGGGAGACGCTGCTGCCTGCGGCCAATCCGGCCGGGGTGGGAGTGGCCCTCTAGAGGGCTGCTCCGAGGCTCTCCACGTGTCCCTCTGACTAGCAGATGGCACAGTGGGGAGCGAGCGGGGGGCGAGCTGATTGTCTGCGCGCCGACGGTTGGGTGACAGGACGGCCTCCTGTCACCCTACACCCCACCGTCAGCGAAGTGGCGCGATGCTCGCCCCACCCCCCCTTTTGGGGGGTCAAGGGGGCCATCTTAAAACCGTAGATGGCCCGGGGTCAGCTGGGGTGCGAGGGATATGCCCATTGGGTAACCTTACACCCCGGTTACTAAGGCCCGAGACGGCGTGCGGTTTTAGTCGGTTCGATCCCGACATAACCACCCCCGATGGCCGACGGGGGTGGTATCCATGGGGATTTCCGCACGATAAAAAAAAAAAAAGGTACATATATTTATTCAGTTACCTACATTCATTTTTAATTATGACTTTTTAAAAATATTTAGATAGGTACCTGTCTATTACAGTTCCATTTCTATCAAACACAACATTGGTGTTAAAGTAGTACACCTTCTCCTCCGGACACTCCTCGCCTGGTTGAGGCAGCTCGCAGTCCACTTGCTCTCGAATATTTATCACCACATAAATCTCATTCTGACGCGCCGCTATCGATATAGCCACAAGAAGCTGAAAGTAAAAATTTTGTTGGACAGTTCTTAGCTATAACCGCAGTGAGTAGCGTAGTTGTCGGGATCTAGATTTTTTAAATTCAAGATAGGCTTACGTTTGAGCACTATCTGGTAAGTGACGATGTAGTCTACGATAAATCACGCTTGCCTATTCTCTCGTCACTTGAATATTCCCAGGTTATAGCTTTCCGGAAACAGAATTTTTTTTACAAGTGAAAAGTAAAGTAGCAATAGATCTGTTTCTACTAGTATCTAATGTGGAATACAAATTTTACTTACATCATCGTAAAGATCAGGTGCGAGCGCTGGTGTAGGATACTCCTTCAGTAGACCGTTTATAGGGACAGTGAAATTAGTTGTACCATTAGTAAGGGTCATCTCTGGAAAAACTATCACGTCCGCATTCTGTAAATCAATTTTGTACCGTAATGAAAATTAATACATATTTATTGTATGTAAATCTAGTCTAGAAATATTTTGTTTGGTTATTAATAAAGTTCAAAATTAACTTAATTTGCTAAAAACTTAAAAGTTAAGGGTGTCCATTGTCCATTGGCATTTCTCTTACGGTCTCTATTATACCTAATGGGAAGCTATATTAGAAACATTTTATATTTTATTCTTGTGTTCTTTAAGATGTGTTACGAACCTAATGCAAAGAGTTGCATTCTTTACTAACAACACTCACTTCACATAACAACAAAGGTAGGTATTTTGGTTTTTAGTTTTTAGGCTTCTATGATCGTGGTGTCAAGAAGCTGGATAGCCTCGACGTTTACATCGTTTATTACCCGTATTGCTACCAATCTTACTACTAGTAGTAACACCGGTAATTTAATTACCGATCTTACTATGGAAGTTGACAGTTATTTATTATTTTAATAACTTTTGCTCAGGAAGTTTGTCGATAACTGTACGAACCTGGTGCGCAGCTTGCACTATGAGAGCCACATAGTTAATTCTATTGTTATCGGCATTTCTGTCGACTATGTACTCTACCACCGCAGCCACGTAGTGCTCGTCCGCCGGAGTGGACCTCTGTGAAATATAATGTTACATTGGTTAAGTATTTGTATTTATGGCGACAGTTACTTACGTATGTTGTGTATGTAGGTACATAATTATATAACATAGAAGACATTAACCTTACCACCTGCATCTGTATAGATACTTATGTTACCCTTAAATAAATGATTATGAGTTATTAATACTCAATTATAATAGACACTTAAGTAATTTGATAGAGGCTATTCCCGAAGATTCTTATCAATCTGACTTTATCGCTAAATTCTGGTCACCACTTGTTAAGGTAGGTATACTAAATCGAGATAAATCTAATCCCGAAATTTAGGGCCTTCATACTTAGTACCTACTGATTGATAGAAAATTTGAGTCTCTTTAAAAGACACATATTCCTTTCAGCTTCTAAACACCTCTTTAAAACTAAACTTACTTGAAAAGATAAGCCGATCACGGTGAGTAATACAAACGCTTGATGAATTAGCATTTTTTTAACGTCTCTTATCCATATGTCTATACTTTTCACTCGTATGGACGATCAAACTCTTAGTCGAGTCTATATCCGACACACACACTCGTATTTATAGTAGAGATAGTGGCTTAGCTCACGCATCCACTGTTACACACGACACGATATCGTATCTTACGATACTCATATCCATAGCTTGTAGCGAGAATATGGCCATCACTACACGGGGAATTTCGTTACGTCTTTTCCACGTCAATACTTCTGCAGTCAGCAACGCGAGAGTGACGCCATAAGCGGTAGTCAAATGGAAACAAATTGGATTCTCCATCTAAAATAGCGTTATCAACGTATCTGGTTCTATATCTGATAAACTATTGCCTATAATAAATGTTTATATTCTATTAGATATGAGCATTTATTGCTCTACTCTTTCCTCAATTACATGCTTTTTACTCACCTGTATCACACGTGCGCAAAAACTAGTAAGATAAAAAAATATTAAAATGTTATTATAAGTAAAGGAGGTAGGACACGACGGTTTTTCTCGTCCGAAATGAGCTGTCCGAATGGGGTAGTAAGTACCTCCCTACAGAAGACCGCGGTCATAATAACCATCGTGTTGTGTTCCCACTCAAATCAATGCAAATATGCATACTATTCTTGAATTAAAATACTGAGTGGGAATCAACCCCGCGCTACCTGACGTAGCAGTCGAACGCACTATCGGCACGCGGAGCACGCCACAGAGACCATCGGTAAAGTTATCGATAACCGATAACTCTATAATTAACACAGTGGAAAAAAGGCAGGAACACAGGGTAGAGTTCGTTCGATTCTTTTTAAAACTACGTAGGTGGCAGACAAGCACACAGCCCACGTGATGGGAAGCGGTCACCGTGGCCTATGGACGTGTGCAACCAGTGCAACACATGCCACATACAATTTTGCTAATAATGTTATTGAACATGATAGCTTAGAAAAGTGTGGGTAAGTACATTTATCCACAATATTATAGACAGGTAGGTAGTTACACATTTGCAAATTTAACACAGGTGTTTAAAGAATCAGCGTTTAGCGTGCCTATGGCGTGCAGTTAAAACCTAATTCCCCGCTAATGAATTATTAAACTCATTGTCTCAATGTCTCTAAACTAAGCTGATTATAACAATAATTAACATCTTCAATTAAAATCTCATTATATTAGTCATTTAATAACGTAATCCTAACATAATTTACATGTACCTACAATATAGTGATGGAAAATACTAGGTGAGTTATCGCTAACGTATCTTATCTAAGTATAGAAAGATTTATAGATATTTTAATGATATTATACTTCCTAGTTAGGAATTTAAGTTACTATATAGCTGCGGTTTCACTCGTGGCATTTATCTAACCTGTAGGTAGGTACATGTCCATAATTCATTAGTTTTACAATATTACATCGAAAGCAGGATTGTTCATTATTATGAACTCTGCTTCACTTTCTGGATAGTAGCGTGATGATAACCTTGATAAATGGGCTATCAAACACAAGAATCTAAGTATTTCAATTTGAATCAGTAGTTTCTGAGATGAGTGCATTCCAACATATTCTTCAGCTGTCTTAGGTACCTATATCCAATAGGTACTAGGTATCTATAGATATAACCATGAAGATTCGATTCTCCAGATTTTAGTTATACTATTATAAAGGTAGTAATAATATTAGGTATGCCAGTAGTATGCAAATAGGTAATTTTATATTCAACTGTACTTTTATTCATATAGAAAAAATCCCAGTAGTTCCATAATGGAACTAGAGAATGGAACCACTGGGATACGCCGTAATTTACGATCAGAGAGATAGTTATCCCAGCCGCCCTCTCATTTTTCTAGTTTTTTACGGGACAAATTTCACAAGCATTGCCACTCCAAGATAGTGAGTAGTGAGTGACCCACAAAACACCGAGTAATGATACTCGGGGAAGTCCCAGGAAAATCAACCTTCTTTTTTTTAACTATTTGCGTCTTTCCGTTTTCCATCAGCAATATTATGCGAGCGTCAATCCCGATTGTGTCCTAAACGTCATCATTCTCGGAACCTTTTTCCCAACTCAGTTGGGGTCGGCTTTCCAGTCTAACTGTGATGCGGCTGAACTTCGATATTTTCCGTGGAGCGACTGCCATCTGACCTCCACAACCAATGGTCAATATGACCAATGGCGATATCGAAGTTCCAAGTTAGACTGGTTGGACTTTTGTAGTCTCCAACTACCCGTAACGACTGCCATAGATGTTTGTATGACAACCGGGACCGACGGCTTAACGTGCTCTCCGAGGCACTAATAAACCTGCGATAAATACACACATAACTTCGAAAAGCATCGAAAAGTCATTGGTGTGTGCCATGGTGAACCTGGGATCGAACCCGAGACCTCGTCTCAGCAGTCCATTACCCAAACCACTAGGCTATCGGTACACTTAAGAAATCCAATCTACTAATTCTCCAATGGAATTTTGCTTTAGCTTAGCTTTTACGGGAGTGACTGCGGTCGGATTCCCTCAACTGAGCTAGAGTTTCGTCCTTTAACCAGTAGGTATAGCGACTGACAGGTGACGTTGGCTTGGCCCTCGAAGGCAACCAGACATTCTATTTTTCACTATAATAATATTCATTCGTAAGTTTAATTTACATTTTTATAGGTAGAGAAATAATAAACAAAAACATAATTGCATACATTTTTATTCAAAAATAACATCCATATCAATTGTTTACATTACATAAAAAGAATAATCAAAAATCTATGGTAGAAATGCTTTACTTATAAATATAAAAAAAACATGTCGTTATACAAATTATAAAATATTGATTGTGCATTTTATATTTAATAGAACTTTGCTAATTGAATATAATGTCAATATAATGTTTTGTGTAATCTTTTAAATATTTTGTTTCATATAAGAAAAGCACTGACACAGCACACGAAAACCACTAACACAATTTTTTTTTCAACAATTAATATCAGATATGTAGGGTTATAGGTGACTATAGGTAATTCTGGGTATAGCTGTCATCGTTTTTTTCACACAATCGACTTAAAAAGAGTCTGTGACATACAAATTCTCATTAAGTAATTAAGATTAAGTAATTGAAATTTAATTTTGAAGAAAAATCCAATAGCGCAAACAAATTATTTATCCGCATATTTTAGCAGCGGATTGACAGCGAACATTTTTTTTTACACAGTACAATAGTAAAAACTACAAAAAGGCAGTGCCTTAAAGAACACGTCGGTCTTAAATGGGCTTGTGATTGGCAAACATGCTAACCAACATAGCGGCCAACTAGTTTGCTAGCAAATCGGCCAATGAATATTCGATAATTTACAATCTAGACAGTTGTACAAAATCTAATCTCTACATATTATTAGGACTGTTGTCAATCTATTGAAAAATATATTACATTATCTTCGGTTTTCTATCGGTAGGTATAATAATGTGCTACAATTACTTAAAAATAAGTATTTGACATTAAATAATATATTATTATTTGCGTATGACACAGAAACCCGAATACAACGACTTATACAACCTAAGAGATGTATGTACGGTAACACGAGATGCAAACTTTATTCGATAAGTGAATATCAATTAGATTGTTCAAAGGTGCAAATTCGATTGAGTTAGGGGTGGCAAAAAGTTGAAGAAAAAGATACCTCACGCCGTAAGAGAATCATTGCATTGGTAGATAGATACGATGGTAGATAGTTATACAGTTTGCAGGTCTTTTCATAACAATAGTAGTTTATTTTAAAGAAAAATAACCTTACCTGTTAAAAAATAACCTATACTGTTAAAAAATAATCATTCGCCGCTAACACTTTCGAATTTGCTCCTTTGAAAGACTACGCGCCTAACTCAATGATCGCTCTGAACTTCACTATTTCTACCCGACTGCCGAAGAAAGGAGGGTAATGTTTTTTTAAACGGTTTTGATACAAAATGGTTTTATTTAACTTGACCTGTTTAATTTCTCATTATCATATAGTTGTTTAAGAAAGCCTTTACTTATGGTTCATAAACACTTACAAAATATTTTACTCGTCCATATAATTTGAAAGTAACGACTCGTTCGGTGTTCAGCGCGGTCATTTTATATGGCGAAGGGCATACCACAGTATTAGAATGAACCGTAGTATGGTAACACCGTGAGTATTGTTTGGTACGGTTTAGTTCGAGGTATGAGGTTGTGCGGTACTTAGCAGGCGGTCACTTCAGGGGTCTTCTTCTTGCTACCGGTCGCTGTCAATATTGTAAGGTCTGTTGAATATACGAAGAATAATAAAAATTAATATGAGATAATAATCTTTTAGTTCCTAAACCGCTCTGGGGTATTACTCCTTTTAGAACACATAAATTACCCACCACCACCCACAGATTTGGTAGTAGTTACTGAGGGCCAATTCTCGTAACAAAAACATGTTCAATACCTAATCTCAGTCTAATCTCGATCTCACGTCCATCTCCCAAATGTCAAAAAAGGTATTTTGTAACCAAAACCTTTTTGACATTTAGGGAGATCGACATGAGATCGAGACTAGACTAAAACTGAATTTTGAACATATTTTTATAAAGAGAATTGGTTCTCAGAAACCAATTTCACTGAGAATATTCTCGAAAATATCTAAATACTATTGAAGCGACAACTATTATTACGACATTAAAGAAAAACAAGCATTTTAATAATTCGCATAAGGACACACACTGTTACAGAATGATGAATAAGCATTTAAATTAAATAGCAATTCTCGCTACTATAGAATTAAGTAAGTAATCCAATTATTCGAAAAAAAATCTTTTGTTTAACTGTTACAGAATCGGTCAATAGACTCATATTTGTTAGCTGGTGAGCTCGTTTCATATTTTGTTATAAATAAACAATTCGACACAATTATAATCTAGCATATTTTACTACAAAAAACTAAATAGGATAATATGTCTAGAGTTAGTTATTTTCTATACATTTAAGAATCAAACTAAAAAAAAAGGAAATAAATTAAAAAAATAAGCGATTATTTTTTTTTCATAAAATCCTTCAATCGCCGATCACATCATCTCTTACCATAGAGATAGTGGTCAAACGCTGGCCTATCGACTGAAAAAAATAAGCCTTACCTTTCATAAAAACACCTCGAACGGGTGTTTTTTGTAGCACAAAAAGCGTCGCCAAAATAAAGGAGCAAAATACTCACATAAAAAAACAAGAAGGCTACAAGGTGTAGGTAGGTATGGCCCTACTGACCGGAGGCGGCTTGCGGGTGCAGGCGCTTGAGCACCTGGCTCACGTCCAGGCCGGTCAGCGTCTTGAGCGCGGGCGGCAAGCTTCCCGCCAGCCGCGCCACCTCGCCCGTGGCGCCACTGTCGCCCACCAGCACGATCTCGTCCGTCTTCGCCAGTGGAGCCGACACTTCGGCGGCGATCTGGGAATGGATACAGTTTATATTAGCTTCATTTGTGAGTACACTCATATTGTAGGTAATTGAGTATTAGCTATCAACAAAAAAAAATCGGAATAATGTCCCCATATAGGGTTGTCCCACTATAATTTATGGTATTAAGAACGATGATGAACGGAGAAGAAGAAGAATGGCGAAATGTGGGTCTAGCAGCCACCTCTGCCTACCCCCTCGGGGATATAGGCGTGAGTTTATGTTATGTTATGTTATTAAGAACGCTGTTGGGCTGCCAATAATTAAACAATAGACAATCCTGTTTCGTGGAAATAATATGGAGCAAATTTTGTGTGAATAATTTGCACAAATGTCGTGTAAAATACATAGGTACGATTTGCACGACGCGATGTTAGGACGCCTGCATGCATGACCCCGCATCTGGCAGTGGAAGTCTAAAGAAAAATTGATAATTTGATGTATTAACCTTAGGCAGGGCTTCCAAGACGAGAGCCATGATGGCAGCTTCTCCGTACTGCTTGTACACCTTGGCCTTGGCGAGCATACGCTCAGCGTCCGCCTTGCCCACGTCTCCGATGGCGGCTGCCTCGGCCAGACCCAGAACCTTGATACGTTCGGCGTCGGCCTTCGCTGTCTCCACCGTTTGAGTACTGTAAGTAGAAACTATTGTTTAGTTTTTTTTTCTTAAAAATTTTTTAAGTATTAACCAAAATTACTAGTATACCCACCCATTAACCCCTCCAGCTAAGCTAAATTGCTTGTGAGTAGTAGATTCATGTCGGTAGTGTAATGGCCAGGATTCGAACCCAGGTCCACTCGATCTTAAGGTCGACTTCTTAACCACTAAGCTACCGATACCGATGTATAGTAGGCGAAGTCATCATCATCATTTTAACGTTGTTCCCGGGCCTCGATTCTGCTATAGACAAACCACTGACAACACTCTAAAAATGCCATTTAATTGTAGACTTTATTGTTATCAGGTTAAAGTCTAAAGTCAAATGATATTTTGTAGAGCGAATGAAAAGTTAAATTAATTCTTTTCATTTGATTTTAGACTTAAACTGTATAACGGTAAAGTCTACAATTAAATAGCATTTTTAGAGTGTCAGTGGTATTACAGTGGTTTGCCTTTAGCAGAATCTAGGCCCCGGTTGCAAGCAAGGTTGGCTTGGCTCCTGAGACCCTATACACCCTATTGGATCCTTATATATAAATATCGAGTTAAGATCTATCTGCTCTATGATACTATATGCTAATCAGGGAGGGACGTACCGTTTGCCCTCCGCGATGGTCTGCATGCGGTAGGCCTCCGCCTCGGCGGGCAAGCGCACCGTCGCCTTCAGCTCCTCCTCACGCCGAGTGATCTCCTGCTGTTCCACCTGCGTCACGACATTGTAGCGATTAGTACAGGATTCTAAGCGCTCTTGTTAGTCATCAAAAGTCAGATCAGCTTTTTTCAGATACGTTAGTACAATACATGAGCGTGTTCAGGTTTTGTTTTGGGGAGGGGAGGGGCGACGGTTGTATCGAGGGAGGGGAGCGGGGTTAGGAAAACAAAAAAACAACATCATCTGAAACTAACAGAAAAGTGACAGAGTGAAGATAGTATTTTTGAATTACGGAGGGAGGACGGAGGGAGGGCGGGAGGGTATGAACCCCAAAATAAGGCCATCAACATGTTTGTATATAGACAAAACAAAGCAGTCCAATGGGTATCAGTCAGTATCTTCTCTGCAATCTGCAGCGCTGTGCCAAGCAGGCAGTAATGAAATGTTCTCACCTCGATCTGCTTGCGTCTCTCTACGATTTCGATTTGGATTTCTTCGTTTCGTATCCTTTGTTTGATCTTCGCCGCTTGCAACTCGTACGCCAATGCGGCTTCGGCTTTCTGCAAATATAACAACACGTCACGAGTTATATCTAGGAATCTACCTGCGCTAACGAAAAAATCACTCATAGTTTCATTCAATTCCAATTAGATTAAAATATCTAAGTATTAGCTTTCATAAGCTTTTTAAATTACACGTTTTAAAAACGTAATTGTACTGAATCAGACCCTTGGCTAGACTAGACTAGCTTAGATCGTACCATGATTCGAGCCAGTGCCGTATGTATCAATTCGTGATGTGACTCACCGCAGTGTTGACTTCCTGGTCGAATTGCGCCTTCTGCAGCTTGTACATGCGCGTGTTGTCCTCTATCCTGGTGTCCATGGAGTACTTCACGTCCATGGCACTCTTCTCGCACTCCGCTTCCTGGAAAGCACCATCAACGAATACAATATATGAGATAACTAGCTTCCGCCCGCGGCCTCGCCCGCGTAGAGGTCGGCATTGCCACCAAGTCTATTTTAATCAAACGACTCTGCACTCCGTTTTCTACACCACTCTCCAATGTGGTCAAAAATATATAGCCTATGTCACTCACAAATAACGTGGCTTTCTATTGGTGAAAGAATTTTTTTAATCGGTTCTGGAGATCCAGAGATTAGCCCCTACAACGTCACAAATTCACTAACTCACAAACTTTACCTCTTTATAAACGACGCGCGACGTGTCGAATCTTAGTGGTTTAAGGAGTCAAGCCCTCTGGTTAGAGCGAAAACTAAGTAATTTCGGTTACTAATATTCTTTTATTCTAATAATTATACATTATTTTCATCTAAACTAAACTGTTAACCCGCCCATCACCGTACCCGGTGCAAAGGTGGCCATTACGTTGGCTGCACTGCTCCTTTGAATAGCAATGGTCAATATTCTTATCTAAAAAAATGCAATACGCAATTGATGACCAATCACGCTATAATCGCTAATCTGTTTACACTAAAATTATCATTACTATTGTATGAAAACGTTCTTGAATTAAAAAAATAGGTAATATCTCAAATTAAAGAGAGAACCGTTTTGATATATATTTTAGGCACGACTGTGAATATCTAAAGAGGTTTTCTGATCTAATTAAAAACAAACTACTTATTCCAAAAACATTACTTGCAAATATTGTGTATCCGTATGCCTAATGTGAGTTTTTCATCCACTAATTTGCGAGCACGTTACGAGCGAATAAACCTTAATTTGTATGATAGGTATTAGACTGCGGTAACCGCGTGCTATTTCGAATTAGTAGACTAAAAAAGAGGCAAATTTGTAGTTACAGCTCTAGTTTATCAGTAGAGGTCATCAGTAAATTGTTTGCTAAAAATATTTCGGCCTAACCTCGCTTATTTCCTTTCGCTTCGTTTATTTTATTGAGCGTCTGAAGAAAAATCACCCTCATGTATCAAAAATGTGTAATACGGAGCTGCGGGCAATAACAATTTTTTAACCGTCTTCAATAAAAGGTAGTTTGTAAATTGTTAAATGTATAATCATGTTTTTGTTTACTATTTTATGAAATGTTTTAGACCTAAGATGATTTGTAAATTGACTTAGTGTACCTTTATGTATACCTACTGTATAGTATAATATAGTATGAAATTTGAAGATTTTCAAGCCCAAACTAAGGTAGGTAGGTAGTAACTGAGATTATAAGCATAAAACAACGTCAACTAAAATGTTGTAAAATGTTGATCATTAGCGGGTTATCAAAAATATTAATCTAATAATCCCGAAAACGAAGCCGGTGATTTCAACTTTTAGAGGTTTTTAACCCCTCTGTTGCCTTGATAGCACGAAACATCAAAATGTATTCACTTATTAATATTCCTTCAAATTTAAAAAAAAATACACTTCGCTACTCCTGCTAAAGAATGGACTACAAAAACATTAGCGGACGAAGCCGGTGATTTCAACTTTTAGAGGTTTTGAACCCCCCCGATGTCGTGATAGCACGAAACATCAAAATATATTCCCTTATTAATATTCCTTCAAAAATTTTTAAAAACACACTGCGTACTCAGGGGCTATACCTACTACGCCTTATCAACAGCTTTCGGACCCAAGTCAACCTCAAGCTCAGTCGATACACGTGCTAAAGAATGGACTACAAAAACATTAGCGGACGAAGCCGGTGATTTTAACTTTTAGAGGTTTTTAACCCCACCGATGTCGTGATAGCAACGAAACATCAAAATAATATTCACTTATTAATATTCTTTCAAAAATTTTAAGAAATAAACTACGTACTCAGGGGCTATACCTATTACGCCTTATCAACAGCTTTCGGACCCAAGTCAACCTCAAGCTCAGTCGATACACGTGCTAAAGAAAGGCTGACGACATTCGCTCGCGTACTTAATAGCCGACATGCCAATCAAAAACATTAAGCAAATGCTCCAAAGCACAAACTTTGTACGCAACCGGGAAATCCCCGCGAAGATGTTGATGACTACGTACCCTGATACCCGCATCTCGTTCGGCTTGCGCGACTCCGATGTCGGCATCTCGTTTGACGACAGCGGTCTGCGCCTTCCCGAGACTGGCGAGGTACTGGACGTCATCGTACACGTCCTTGATCGTGAACGACAGGATCTCGATGCCCATGCGCCCGACGTCCGGGGCAGCTACCTCGCGCACAAGTCCCGCAAACTGGTCCCTGTCTTTGTACACCTCTTCTACTGTAAGCGTTCCTGGAAAGGGGATAAAATGAAGGTGGTTAGTACGTTTGAAACTTGAAGGTGTGATATTTGAAGGCTAGAAGTGGTGTAGTGGTTGGCCATTTTTTTCTTGCGGAACTCTCCCGGATATCCTTAGCTAGTAAGCACAGTGTTTAGATAATGTTGAACACGAACCGACTTAAGCGTTTTTAGACGCCGGGTGTAAGGTAGGCCCATAAGGCATTGCCCAAGCAACCCACTGCACAGGGCCATCTCCAGTTTCTAGATGACCCCATCAGGTTTGGGTACACGTGGGGCAGGGTGGGGGGTTTACGTTGCGCTCTACCGACGCGGCATACTTCTGCTAGGGTGACAGGCGGCTCTATAGATCACTGCCATGCCTGCGCTCATGAGACCCGAAGGTCTTTAAGAGACATATTATTATATAGCCGGGTGATGCCACGAATGTCAAGTAATAAATAAACAAAAAAATCGACATAGCTCAAGATTTTCTCGAACCCGGATCAAACCTCTGTCAGGCCTGTCTCACTCCGTACTTCTAGTATAAATTTTTCTGATCCTGCCTGCGGATCACGAATCAGATAAATTTAGAGTCACGCTCTCGTAGTGACACTGACATTGCCCGAACGAGTTTAGGTGTTAGAGTAAAATGGGGGCAAATATCCCAGCACATTTAAAAAATTTTGTATGAATAAACATTTTAATTTAATTTAACTTATTAATAAATTGGTAATATAAGTAGATGAGACTTATGAAAGAAAAATGGTTAACAATTATGTCTTTATTGGGAAAACAAACAGTTTTTACATATCTCATTGTGCGTTATACAAAATCTAAAAACAATTCATTCGTTTTCGCATTTTATATAAGTACAGTTATTTATAAGGACAGTTTTTTATCATTTTAATTTTTAAGTCATTAACAAAGCCTACAGTTGGTGTAAACGACTGTTAAAATAATATATCAGCACATATATTTCAGTACCAAAGCTATATAAGGACGAGAAGCTACCTACTTAATATATTATGGAACTGAATTTGCGAATCAAAGAGACTGGCACTAGGACTTGGTCATATATTATTCGTTCATTTCAAATTAGCACTGACACCTTGTTCAAGCCTTACATAGTCATCTAATATTCATCATTGCTACATCATCTGATACATCGAGTTGACTCAAAGTAAAAGAAGATCTCATGAGTACTAATACAGCTCATAATAGACTGTGAGCGTTAAATATTAAATCTTTATTATAATTAATTCTCTGAAACATTTCAGTGCGAATTAGATTGCACTTTATTGCGTGGATGTGAAAGTTACTATTTCTTTAATTGTTGTTCCGAAGGGCAACTTAGATACATAAATATTATCAATTATACTGTAACCTGAATCTCGCATCAGGGGCTAAGCTAAGGGTGCTGAGGCACAGTCAGCTGGCGACACGTACGTTTCAGTGCCGTTTCACTATACGCTTAAGTGAGCAGAGACAAATGCTACGCTCCATTTCACCTTTTATGTTCCATTTAAGTTTAATGGTACTAATAGATGATCTCATCAATGAGAGGCACCTTGATTAAATCACGCCTATCAGGTTTTACCTTCTTTAAGTAAATGTGAGAAATCAATTTTGTTGAACGGATTTTCAGACGTGAAATCTAGCCTTTTTTCATAAATTCATTTATGTCACCTATATGTAACATTAACCATTAATGTTACACAGGTGACATAAATTATTAACTTATGAATAAAAAAACACATTTAGAGTATTACTACTTACCTTGTGACGTTGAGATATGTGAGGCCAATTGTGAGGCTTAAAGGCACCAGCGCTATTCGCAGCATCTTAGTCAATTTCACTACTAACACTTTAACAGACACTACTATCTACTATACAACTACATTACTAGTTTCAATAAGTTTTTATTTTGAATTTTAATATGGAAGACTAAATTACTGATAAAAACTTCACTGTTATGTGGTTGCGATATTATTGTCGTTTTGTGATTTAACCTTTATAGAACAAATTAAAAATAATAAGATCGTGAAATTATTACTAATATATTTTCCTATTATCGTTTAAATTGGTACAACGAACAGGATTTTAAAATCCTGTTCGTTGTACCAATTTACATCCAAAATTATCCAAATTTAGCTTTTTATTATACTTATAAATGCGAAATCTTCCTTTCTGAATATTCACAGCCCGGCAATTTCTTTGGATAATATTTTGGTAATTTTAAATTATACAACGCTTTTTTTCATTATCAACACATAGAGTAATATAACAAAAAAATCAGTAAGTAATCATATCACATGGAGTTAAATGTTCACGCAGAAACAGTATCATACTAATACATTTATTGTGTCACCACAAAGCCTATCATGTTAAAATACACGATTATCAGCAGTTTAACCACTTTCTCTGAGAAAAGTTAAGTAGGTACTTTCAGCTCCTGTTTTAGGCAAATATCGTAAATATTTAGAAAACAATTTATTTTTGTGATAAACAATTTTTTTAGTCACGCAAGTTTTTACAAATCTTCGAGTATGTTTTTGGATATCGGGTTTATTTTTTTAACTGTCTTTAAAATTATTTTTTAGTCAGGTGCGATAAATAGGTATTAAACGTCAAGATGAACGTTACGACAAGGAAATACTAACGTTTCACCTCCCAATAACAGATATAAGTTACAAAATGTTATCAATTTAAACTCTTACAGTATTGATATAGAAGCGATAATTGTAAACTTGAGATGTTATCATTATTTACGTTGCAAATGATACAAATATGATGATGATAAGAATGGTAGATATTATGTTAGTATGCAGACCGCGGGTTTATCATTTACGCTATACAGATACTGATATTCAATTTCATGGGCATGTAAAATATGCGCAAGTATCTATACTAATATTATAAAGCTGAAGAGTTTGTTTGAACGTACTAATCTCAGGAACTGCAGGTTCGAATTGAAAAAAATCATTTTGTATTGGATAGCCTGTTTATCAAGGAAGGCTATATAACATCACGCGTAGTAGCGCAGGGAGTGGAGCAGTAACTATGTAGGTATGTGAACAAATCTGTGAAATTGCCATACATTATTGGTATCGATACCCCAAGTTTCTGGCCGTTTCATTATAATAAATAACCTATATACGGTAGGTATCATAATTGCCTCTATTTTAAGCCTTATCAATATGTGATAAGCATCATTGACGCAATTAGTATGTAGGTACAATCCAGGATTCAAATTAAGACAGATCGATTAACGCACAGGACAGATAATTATAATAATGATATTATGTACATTTAGATAATCATAAACAATCGTCTGTCGCGTAAATTATACTTATTTACCAACTTATTACTCCACATTGTTTACATTGCTACGTTATAACGGTTATTGATAAGCAATTTATATTTTTTTTTAAGAACCAGCTTACCTCCTTTTTTATGTCGGTTAAGAATACTAAAACCTTTCCCAGAATGTAAAGAAACTTTTTTGAAAACCGCATCAAAATCAATTCAACCCAACGCGAGATTAATGTGGACAAACACACAGGTCAAATAGTGAACCTTCTTTCGAAGTCGGTTAAAAATGTGAAATATTAACTTGAAAGTTTGATAATTGATCTATTTCTAAAAAATACTATTAAACTTCATCCCAGTTGCAAGTTTATATTTTACTACAATTACTTTAAAATGATTATCTGTCTCCATCAAAACCTACCCCATGATTAATCGTAACCAAAATGATTAATTTCAAATGTCACTGGAGAATTAGGTCACAGGGTTCCATTTGCTTAAAGAGTTTTATTCGTAATGTATGCTAGCGACCCTATTGTCCTCTTTCGACGTTGCGAAAACCAGAAAAGGCTTAGGTATAAAAGTTACAACGCAAGCAAAGGAATAGGTGAAGTTTGTTTCTCATTTTGTTTCCCACGTTAAGAAAAAGCGTTATCACACAGTATACAGGATTAAAATAGTTGAGATTATTTACTTCAGTTCTATTCGAAGTGTATTGCACTGAATTCCACAGTATAGCTACAGTTCGCAGCACCGTGGAAATATGCAATAGAATTAAGTTAACATTATTTCGAAATGTATTAAAATCTAAGATTTAAGAATTCTCCTTAAGTTTACTGTATGTTATTAGGTGGTACTTCCAGAATTCGTTCCTTATTAGCAGCACTACTGAATGATGTAATAATACCGGATGTGTTTTTTTACAATAATGGGTTCGATCCTACCCAGGAGTATAGATTTTTTAAATCCAATGATGCAGGTTTAGTTTTTATCAAAATCGGATCTGAGGCTCTCTTTGAGCATTTTTCGCTATAGTACCTACCTCTACTTTACAATTTTTTCTAGATCCGTTTTTTAGCCGTTAGATCGTTATTGAGTATCAAACATCCAAACATCTCCACAAGTTTTCACATTTATAATAATAAGCCGGGACTCGTCATAAAGTCATACTTCTGTACAAAGGGTGTGTCACAACATTAGTCCCTATTTTACATAACAGTTCATTAGCACTGCTTACAAACTTCAAACAACTTGTAACAAATGGTAATTCGGTGTATACTTATGAAGATTTACTCATACAAATATACAGGGTGTGGTAGATAACAGAGTTTTGAAAGTGGATTCATCCTGAACTTCATAATTTGTACGAACCACATTGGACTTTATGATAATATGCGATAGAGCCTGCGATTACGAAGTCAGATGTCGCGGGTTTGATGTCCACTCAGCGAAATTTAAGTAGAAACCGTAATTCAATTGTACTACTTGACAGCTTAAAATTTTAGGCTGGATAAAAAATTGTATTTTAATCTATTTTGTATGATATACAATAACTACTATATCTAACTTGTATATTATACTTGAGTATAATAATATGTATTGAAAATAGTGTATTTTTGTTATGAAGATTTTTTTTCAGACATTTCCAATAAGCCCCACCACAATAATGCCTCGAAAAGTATGCCAAGGTCTTATATGTAGGATAATTGGACAACTATTAAAAATATTAACTCAATGTAATATAATTGGTACTCGGAAACAGAACAGACCATTTGTAAAAGATTTAAATTGGTTTCGTTAAACGCCGTCTACTGTTAGCAAAATACAATATGTATAACAAGATCGACACCTATAAGATTTCATAACAAGTACTTTTGATAAAAAATAAACCGACATCAAAAGTATATCGGTACATAAACGACAGGCATAGGACTGAATAATATTACATACACCTGCGAGCCTATTTAGGGCACACAGGCGTGATGCTATGTAATGAAATTGCATAAACAATGCCTAAATATACGATAGCAGTAATCGCTGGCATTTATTAAAAAGTTCCTTTGTCTGTCTCCGAAATTTGTCATCAGATCTTTACAATATTCAAATGGGACCACTACGAAATGTCTAACAAAAAAAGCTTATGCAAATCCATCTATATATGACAGAGGTTCTATACGAAATCCTCTCAGCTATCAAGTTTGCTGTTTGAGCCCTAAGTGCCTATATTATCGAGGGTTCGAGAGTTTCGAGACCCCAGCTTCGTCTGAGTGATATTAGAATACGGCAGAAGTAGACTAATTTCCATGAATGGTTTCAATTTCAACTTCATAGGTTTTATGAGATAAGTTTGAAGTAATTTGCGATAAAGAGGTCAATGGTAAATTAGTAGGGCTAGTATTCATCAATTATAGGTCGAAATTGTTGGAAGACAAAAGCGGCTACTCACACACCTACCACAGGGCAATCTAGGGTATTTTTTTTTTTTTTTTTTATTGGTAATAGGCACGCGTTTGACCACGATCTCACCTGTTGGTAAATGATGATGTGGTCGACGGTGGAGCACGCTTGCCTAGAAGAAACCTATTCACTCTAGACTTGAAGACTCCCAGGTTGTAGCTTTCCGGAAATACAGACTCAGGCAGGGCATTCCACTCTTTAGCAGTACGCACGATGAACGTACTATTTGTACGTATAAAAGTAAGGATGCCCTTAATTGCCACCTGTGTGGAGGCAAGCAGGGACAATCTAGATAGGTGGCAATTAGGGTCATCCCCACTTTTACACCTTACATTGCCCCTGCGGCATTAGTGTGAGTAGCCGCTTTAATCCTACTTCCTATTATCTCAACCTACTTCTTGTCATAAGCTACTTCCTATCCTATCCTACTAGGTTCTGCTAACATTTGCCCAGATACCAGATTTGCCATCCATTTGGCGTTATGAAGAAGATACCTACATCAAAAGACAAAATTACCGTTTATTGCCCGTGTTTCTATCAATGTTGCTACTGGTAGTAACACCGGTAATTTATTAACCGTTCTTACTAATAAAGCTGTTAGAACAACAATAGAAAATTGCCCGTACTACTACCATAAGTTGAAAATAAATTACAAGTGCCTTTTTAACAACAAAAAAGATATTGTTCAATTTGTTCTAGCAAGTGCGAACTATAAATGACGTAATCTTATGTTTTAGGAGTACTGAATGAAGGACGTTATATTGCGCATTTTAATACTTAACAAAGGCTGCGCTTCCGAAATAGCACCAGTTGTATCCGAAGTATAATAAGGAATATATTTCCTATAGAACAGAAACAAAGCTATGACAGACAAGGGTTGTGGGTTGTGCTGATTCTAAAAGCTTGTAGCGCAAATAGAACACAACAGAACTAGCGCGATACAAAACTTAGAAATTAGCAGAACCCCGGCATAACATTTTTATTTTAGTTTTAGTAAAGTTATGTTTTGAAAAGGTTTCTCTTGTTAATTAAGTATTTTTCTACCGTCCATACCTTCCGTAATAAAATAATTATAATCGTAGTAATCAATACATTATATAAAACTCAAAGTCCTGACTGACTGATTGACCTAGAGACAACGCACAGCCTAAACCGCTGGTCGTAGAGACTTGAAATTTGATGGGTGTGTTCGTTTTGATGCGTAGAGGTGTACTAAGAAAGGATTTTTAAAAATTCAAACCCTAAAGCCCTTAAAAGGGTCCAAAAAGGTACTTTTGTTAGAACTCAAGAACGGCTGAACGGATTTTCATGATCTATGATTTATTAGATTTGTCTTCGCTGCGAATAGCATATCAGAAAATTAAAAAGATATGATTAATTCATGAAATAAAGAAATAATAAGAAAATTAGATGTTCGCAGACGTTTTTATCGCCATCTATAATTGTTGTCATGGCAACAGGAACTAAAAGTGACTCAGTCTAAATTTTAATCCTTTGTTTCTTTTTGCTCAAAGGCAAAGAGGATATATTTATTTTTAGGGTTCTGTGCCTCAATAGGAAAACACGAAACCATTATACTTAGGATCTCTTCGTTATCCGTCTGTCTGTCTGTCAAGACCTCTTTCTTAGGAACACGTAGAGGCATCTATTGAATTAGATCAAAGGAATGTTGCGGATAGGCATTACACAAAGCGTAATATCCAAACTGTGGTCCTCACTATCGAGTCACTTACCAACACCAGGCCTGCGCTCATGGAGGACGGAAGTCGTTGAGTGGCCTTTCGTCACGTGAGTGAGTTACCTGCACCGCAACCGGAGATTTTCGTGCGGAAAGCCCCACGGATCTCTCCCCTCCGTAGTAGGGACGTAATATCGGACTTGACTGACCAAAATCGCATTCCGTCTTGGGTCTAAAGAGTAGGTGGCCCATGACCCTGAGCTATCCAAGACTCACTGATGGGCATGGCTGTTTTGGTGAGTTCCTGCATTGTGTAGGCCGGGCGCTTACGCCCAAATGCCACCGTTGCCGGGGCTACTCCGTGGACACTTCGCCACTTCACACATTGGCAGAGTGTCCAGAGTGAATAGAGTCATATCGTCATATCCTTGAAGCAGACGTCGGTGTAGGGAGCCTCATGCTCAGGCTCTGGTGCCGACCATGGTCACCATAGAGTGTATGTGGAACGGGACCGCTTTTTTTGCGAGGCGGTAATGAGCGCAGAAACAGCAGCGGAAAAGCTACTGGAGATATCTAGCACTGCCGGCCCTTGCCGTTGAAGGTGCACCGGGCGGCGTAGGTCGCAGAACTATTTCCGTTCTTTTTTTTTTTTATACTACTTAGGTGGCAGACAAGCACACGGCCCACACTGATGGAAAGCGGTTACCGTGGCCTATGGACGCGTGCAACACCAGGGGCGTCATGATTGCGGGTCTAGGGTGACAGTCGGGGCTAACCGTCACCCTAGCTAGCAGAAGCAGGCCCAGGGTGCCAGGGCGTTAACCTCCGTTGCCGCGATAGCTTCTTCGCGATAGGGTTTTCGCACGGAGAAAAAGAAAGGGTACTTCCTTTTGGGCTAGAATCCAGATATTTTGCAGAAAGTAAAATCTTATGGCAAAGGTAAATATAAAAGTTTGAGAAAGCGTAAATATTACCCACATCACCAAAAAAAATCTGTGGGTACCTATGTCTGTCAGTCAAGACAAGAAGCACTGCAGCAAAGCTAAGTTCGTCCCTCAACCCAGTGTTGTACGGAACCGGGACGGTTTTTATTATTATACACACGGGTTATTAAACTCTTTCTTTAGTTTCAACTTTTTGAATGTCAAAGCAGGTTGTCAAAATGTCAATGTCTGCATAGCAAGATTTTAATAATAAAAACCGATAAAACCAGATTTTCGGAAATAAATAATGTTTAAAACTATTTTGAAATAGTGCATCGAATGTGAAAGTGCAATGCAACTATGGTAAAAGGGTTTATCAAAGGGCCTCTTCCAAGTCACACGGGATACATACGCGGGATCAACAGTTCATAAGATCAACAATCAATATTTCAACGCTTGGCCAGAGCAGCTATCTAATCCCCATAAAATCTCAATAAAAGGACAATGATGGTAGACAGACTGGCTTTGGCCGCGATGCACGGCACTTTACCTTGAAGGGTTTGATAGGACTCGAGCTGAAATAAATACGTTTAGCTACAACCACTGTTTGCCAAGGAATAGACACATTGAAAGTTAGTACGGGTAGTCCCTCAGTTTAAAAAAGACTTGGTGACGATAGTCAACATTCACGCGGGCGGAGCCGCGCGCGGGTAAGCTAGTAATATTATAAACGCGAAAGTTTGTAATTATGGATGTATGGGCGTTTGTTCGCTAAAATGGCTCAATGGATCACGATGAAAGTTGGCACAAAGATAGATGATGGTTTGAATTAACACTTTATTCCACGGGCAACAGCTAGTCAAACTTTGAACGGTTATACTTTATTCGTTATCGTTCTTGATAATAAACAAACTTTCAAGTTGGGAGTTTATATTTTTCTGATCTGTCCACACCTTACAAACTCCACCGTGTTCTAAACTTTGTTCAATATAAAATTTGTAACCCTTCTCAAAGATGCTGACTCCTGAATTTAAATTTCGAACCACCTCGCTTAATGACGGTTTCGAACGTCCGCGTCGTTCGCGTAAACCTCTCGAACTTTGTAGGGGAGCGAGCGGCTTCGTGGCCTAATCCCCTGTAGGTAGGTATCTTACAAGACGTTCCCAAGTCTTCCTTTATTATTATTATATCTCGTCATTTTCAGCCTGGAGTTTTTTTCCTTTTTTATCATTGAAAGTTGCACCAGTAGGTAAATGAAAAATTGAGAATCGTGTTGTTGTTGAACTATCGTGTTATGGACATATTATAAGAAGAAATGCAAGTAATGTTGTCAAAAAGCTGCAAAGTATGAATGTGAAGTACTTTAAGTAAAAAAGATGGTTGGAATGCGTGAAACAGGATATGGCAAAGAAGGGAGTGACTGAGTAGATGACATCTGGCAGGAGGAGTATGGAGGAGAATGATAATTTATGTTGCGCCAACCCCAAATATACAAGAGAAATATACAATACAAGAGCAGGTAGATCTTACCTTTTTACTTTCTAAGCATAGATTTATGCCCGCCTTATGTTTTTTTTTAAATCTAATTGAGTACCTACCAACCTACAATTTCATAATTAAACCCGAAGTAAAATCGTCCTTTTCGAAGGATACGACCAATCAAATGCAGTTATGCCAATCTAAATCTGAACACGGCCCGGCTTCCTAGATATATCTATTCATTCATAAACCTATCAACTACAACCTTGACACTCGTTAACATACAATGCGCTCGACGTATCTATACTCATTCTTTTCTACTTAGCATACGCTGTTATAAAAGATGTCACTATAAAAATGTGTCAGCAGTTGCGAACACAGCAAAACAAAAGGGTTTTAATGGGTGAAACTTGCACTTGCCTTTTAGATAGAACTCGCGGAACATCTAACAAAAGGCCTCGTCCGAGAGAAAAGTCAAAGTACGTTATATGTAAGTGTGGCCTTTGTTGAGAAATGTAGGTCAAAAGAACAGTGGCGAATCGTCTATATAAAATGACTAATTATCAAGAATTTTGGACATCTTTTTTAGCTTCAGGAGCTAATGAAGCATGAATATGATGTGATGATATTTTTATGCTAAAATTTTATGAAGAAAATAGAGAATTGTGTACGCATTTTTCAATTTAGGATTACAGATCAAAAAACTGCTTCCAAATCTCGCTTTCCGAAACAAGATTCCCATCAGGTGGGCCGTGTGCTTGTCTCTCACCTTAGTTGTATAAAAAATATATACCATAGAAATCAATTTCCGGGATTATTATTCCAGACTGTAATCTAAATCTGTGCCAAATTTCATATTAATTCCGTTTGCAGTCAAAGTCAAAGTCAAACATATTCTCAAACTTTTGCATTTAAATATTAGTAGGATTAACTCTAAATAAAGTTTTTGAAGAGCGGGAAATCTAATTGTACTATGCGAAGACGGGAAGGTAATCGTATAAGTTTACGATATATTTTATTTACCCGAGCGTCGCTACAACTCAACCGAAATTACGGTATCGATAGCTTCAATATGTTTATCGAAGTGATTACCCACGTATACAACCTGTATCCGATGATGAAGATTCGCTGGATTCTTAATTTTGAGTAAATTAATTACGACTTCACCACTTAGCTTCATGTAATGTAAGCTAAATATGCTGTTAGTACATCTTAAGTAACGCGACATTAGTCGCCCATCTACTAGAATGAGTAGCAATTTGCATTTATTACGACGACGTGATAAAATAAGTATGTATTGCAAAGTACCAACTAGTTGTAATACTACGCAGTAACTGTAGGTTTAGTATGCAGATCAAAATCAATTACGATAACAATGTTTTTAATAGGAGTAACCCAGTAGGACGAACATGAAATAACATTCGAATAGTACACAGAACAGTAATTAAGAGAGGTCCTCTTTTACCTGTTCTGTGGAATAGTTAGCGTATATATATATTCGTAACGAGAGAATGGAGAAGGTCTATTACATCGCGATTGCGATTTTGATGTGCAAGTGCAACCGCAGAGTTTGACCTGTATGTTTGTATGTTTGTCTAGTTACTTGACTTTACATCGTGCTAGCGATATTGATGTGCAAGTGCAAGCGCAGAGTTTAACCTGTATGTTTGTCTATTGACTTGACTTTCAATCGAAGTTGAATGTTTACACTTTGCTTCCTCCCAACAAAACCAACATAAATGGGCCCAACTCAAATAATAAGTAGAGCTCGTTCCAATAAATTGTTCTTAGATCAAAACGAATCACGTACTTACTCGTAACTCAATTATAAACGGTGATAAATTACATAGAAAAAGAAAAATATTAAATGCGGTTCAGTGTTTGCGTGTGTTGGTGTTAATCTTTTCGAAAGTTTTCAGACGACGAACGCAAAAAGTGCACAGAACATTTTAATTTTCCGTGGGTGATTGAGACCGCGGTCGCAATAACTCGTGGTATCAAACCATTAAAGACCCTAATCGGCAATCGAATACAGTTATGTAATATACAATGGTGGTTTCAAATGATTGATAACAAATCTGTGCAGAAAATCGAATGGATAGAACGACCGAACGGTCTCGAAGAAAATCCTTTTTATATTTCCGATAGAAAATCATCGTAGAAAAGCAGTATGTGTTCAGTGTGCTGATGAATAGGGCTATCAATGTGTCTTTGTGAGGCGGATAGGATGTACCGATGTACTATGAGCATCTGTCATCTTTGTTAAGCTACTTTATAGTATCGATAAATCTAATGTCGGTGCCACACATAGCACAAATATTTGAGCATTAATTATATTTTTAAACACTTGTTTGAATATAGTACCACACCTGTGAGCGGTATTGCTAAATATTGTGTGCCATATCTACTACTAAAATAATCTCATTTAAATTTTACATAAAAAAATTATGTCAAGTGAAAAGGTTTATTCAAAGTATGATAATTATGAGGGCTTTACGTGCAGAGGTATTAAGAAAAGATGGATGGAATGCGTGAAACAGAATATGGAAAGGAAGGGAGTGACTGAGGAGGTGGCATCTGACAGGAACGTATGGAGTAGAATGATATGTTGCGGCCATCCTGAATAATTGGGACATGGGCATGTAGATAATGATGATCTTCTTACCACTAACTTGTAAGCCACTAAATCTTAGTTTCAGTGAGTAGTTAGTTTATGTCTAACCCATCAGTTTTATTAGGAAATCCACTAATATGAGTACCTATGCAAAGCGTGTCTAATAAGTCCAGCAAACTTTGTTCAAATATTTGACTATGTCTGGCGCCCATATTATCGTAAGGAAAGCTGTATGTTTGGTGTTTTCATGTTTTAAACTTTAAAAAAAGAAAGTGGAATAAAAAGTAGTGATGAAATTGTTTTAAAAGCTGGAATCAGGCCAGAGATGATTTAAAATGTAGATGAGATCGTTGTTTTATTCAACAGATTTTGTGAGCAGTTGTTTTGTTTGCAGCTTCACAGATTGATTGCTTCGATGCTCCCAAAGTATTAAGTTTTTGCTTATGTTCGCGAGCAGATCGTCAGATCGAAAGGTATAATATCTAGATCGTACGTTATTAAATTGATTTGTAGAGTAATTTTTCGTTGGTCCCATTGCGTCCAAAGCTTTTACTTTGTGGTTCGGTCTATTTTCCAACTTTAATTTTTGTTAGAGATATCAGGTATCAGTCATTACAGGGGCGACTTTTTTATACTACGTTGGTGGCAGACAAGCACACGGCCCACCTGATGGGAAGCTGATTAACCTCTCAGTCCCGAGAGAAAAGTTTGCACCAGAGTCTCGTCTAATTTCCAGCAGGTATACCATAGAGGAAGTCGGCTTAGCTCCTTACACCCAAATTTTTGGTAACCAAATTAAGTGAATGTTAAAAAAAGCTTTTGTTACTTTCTTTGTAACCTTTCAAAAAATAATAATGAGAACCCGGATTGTTCAATTATGATCTAATCAAAAGTTATGGAAGCCAACATCTTGCAATTAGTCGGCTGTCAATATCCTCGACAACGGGACGTGAGTGAGATACGCGACTGCGGATTTCGGAAATTGGGGAAATGTTCAGTCGGCTTTCCCAGCGGTGCCACAAGCTGTATTGTACTCCTACTTATATCGTAAATATGAAAGTTTGTCCATGTTCAGTTATCTATGTTATGGGGAAACCCGGGCAATACGCATAATGTGGGTAAGAAGAATAAGTGATTTTTGTATAAATCGGCAATAGATGGCACTTTTAACACTTGCCTTCGCGATTCGGCATGCTGTCGGCGACGCCATAACAGTTCGACCAAAATAATCCAAGCGCTCGTTTGTTGTAAAGAGGAAATAAAAGAATTTGTGCTGTTTCGTTACGATTTTCACAAAGGTTTGTACATAAACTTTTTACCATATATTTAGTATATAATTATACATTTTATTTTTTCAATAGCATTATTTATTTAAGTATAATTTCGTGATAGTAGTTTTTTTTATAACCTACAAATAAGTTTCGCATTTCGTACATCGATCTAATATTGGTATCATGGGTAAAACGAATATGGGCAAGACGGATACTTATCCGCTTTGCCCGGTAAATAAATGATCTATTTTATTATCACAAATGTTTTTCAATTACAAAAGAAAGAGCGAGAGAGGTAAAAGCTGTAAACGAAGAAGAAAAATGTATAAATTTTGCAGCGAAAACATTTGTAATTCCAAGCTGAGCAAGCTTGGAATTGCAAATGTTAATGTTATGTGGTTATAGGTAAGTAGGGTAGCCAGAGCTCACTGTACCCCTCCCCCTGCCCCTTCCTAGCCTCTCCACCCTTTTCTACCCCCAGCCTTTCCAGGGTCAGCAGCGCGTGGGTGACTGGTGTTGCACACGTCCATAGGCCACGGTGACCGCTTCCCATCAGGTAGGCCTTGTGCTTGTCTGCCACCTATGTGGTATAAAAAAGTTGCTAAATATGAAAAAGCAAAACAAAAGAACTAAAATACCAGATTAGAGACATTTCTGAATTACGGTAGGTACCTACCAACAAAACTAAGAATAAAAAGACATCTCTCAAATCTAATAACAAAAATTCTAGACATGATTGCTTCATGTTCATGTTTGGTGTGTGTGGAAAAATTCTGTGACCCCTAATCGAGGATTGGATTCAATGCAGCCAATGCTAAAACTGTGCACATGAAGATCGTACACTGTGGGTAGTTACTTTTGTGACGAATGCGAAGACCGGTTAAGTTATCCTTTTTGCCCTAGTGGCATATCCATTTTGCCCGGCCCCTGCGGGCAAAAAGGATAATAGATACTTTTTGATTTTAATGGTTTTAATAGAAGATATTGTTTAAGTTTCCAATTTTTTTATAGCTGTTTCCAAAGATTAAGGAACAAAGTACAAATTAAAAGTAAAAAGATTTGTATTAATTATATGCTTGTATTTTATTTCATCACTTTCCCTTAACATATGCGTCTTGCCCGGGCTTCCCCTATACTCGTATTCTAAACTCATGCCAGTCAAAGTCAAAGTCAAAAATAATTTAATCTGTATAGACCATTAAATGCGGCGCTTAAAAAACGTGGTACGAAAGTAGGAATCGTATTACCGTCATTATAATACGTACTGAAATATTACGCTATATTGTTGAAATATCAGTGCCTTTACATCGCTGCCTACCTCTTAGGGATAAACAGGCGTGAGTTTAAACATTACATTAAAACTTAACGATAATGCATGGAATGTGTTTGTATTTAATCCAAAGAAACATCGCCGTCGTCAAGTAATGCCATAAATTTTATTTCCCTTGAGAGTTCCACCAGATGTGTTTCCGTATCATTACTTATCGTAATTTAATACCTACTTTGTTTCAGGCAGTACTTAAGTAAATGTCGCAAAAGGGTCTATTCTTTTTTCAGTACGCAGCTCACGTAAAACACACGGCTATTGTTTTCATAGAATTTTTTTAAGCAAAACATAGTACCTAATAACACTACCTAACCCGGGAATCGAACCTAGGTCCTTCTGCACAACAGCCGCATTCGTTATCACTACCACAGAGGCAGTAATAAAATCGTATCTTTAACCGACTTCAAGAAAAGGAGGACGTGTTCAATGTGTATATTTTTTATTTCTCTTGGCAGTTTCACCAGCTATGTTACCATCACTTATCGTAATCTAATACCTACTCTGTTTCAGGCAGTACTTAAGTAAGTGTCGCAAAAGGGTCTATAATTTTTTTGAGAACGCAGCTCACGTAACGGATGAGTCCCATTGTCTTCAAAGAGTACTTTTTCTAAGTATGAGTGGCTGTTGATAAATAGTATATGAGACCATTTTTAATAATACTACCTTACTCAGGCATCAAACCTGAGTAATGTTGTAAAAGATCTCAAAATAAAATGTACCTATCACTACCTTACTCGGGAATCGACCCTAGGTTCTTATGCACAGCTGTTGTACTCGCTGCCGCTGCGCTATAGGTAGGATTACCATTCCATGTCACCAATTATATTCATTCCATTTTACGGTAGCCTCCAAACATACAACAAATCCTATACTAAACAAATAAGTAAATGAACGTTGAAGGGTTTCTGCTATATTCAAAGGTCCAGATTAATTCAGCTCGTTTTCATTATTTGATGAAAGGTATTGGAATTAAAGAGCCCTATAAATTTGAATACGTTCAGTAATTTTCTTGTTGACTGTATTTCATTAATTAAATTTATGTAAATACAGACCAAATATTATACCGAAAATTCTGAAAAAAAAAAAAAAAAAGGTTATATTTAATTGGTTATTAGCTTCAACGCTTAAATAATTGAGCGAGATGAGTTACACCAATGGGTATTTAATGAGTATTATTGTGTATATTAATGGCATCAATGATGTGCATATTAATGACTCCATTAATGGAATCAGAACTCATCCACCCACTCACCCCTTAGGTAGGTACCTTCTCGTCCCCTAGTTTAATGTTAGTATCTTTCGTAAAACATTTATAAATGTATATTCACATCTTTTCCATTGTTACAAAAATTGTCAGGTATAAGGTGTTTATTACGCTTCTATCGTATTTAATAAGTAAACTATTGCTTATTATAATTGCTGCGAAAATAACACCTGAATGTAGCTCAATTGTTTAATGCCATTATCTTATACTATATAATTCAAAGTCCTGACAGGCTGATTGACTGATTGACTGATTGACTGATTACAACGCACAGCCTAAACCGCTGGTCGTAGAGACTGGAAATTTGTAGGGAGTGTTTGTTTTGATGCGTAGAGGTGTACTAAGAAAGGATTTTTTAAAATTCGAACCCTAAAGCCCTAAAAAGGGCTAAAAACGTGCTTTTCCCGGAACTCAAGAACGGCTGAGCAGATTTTCATGATCTATGATTTTTTGGATTTGTCTCCGCCTCGAATAGCATATAACATAATTAAAAATATATGATTCATTCAGGAAATTTAGTAATAAAAAGAAAATTAGATGTTGCAAACGTTTTTATCGCCATCTATAATAGTTGTCATAGCAACAGGAACTAAAATTGACTTCGTCTAAATTTTCATAGAGTAATATCCTTTACTTCTTTTTCCTCAAAAGTAAATAGAATATATTAATTTTTAGGGTTCTGTGCCTGATTAGGAAATTCTGTCTGTCTGTCAAGACCTCTTCTTAAGAACACGTAGAGGCATCAAGTTGAATTAGATCAAAGGAATGTTGCGGATAATGCTTGGCATTAAACGAAGCGTACCTAATATCCAAACTGTGGTCTCACCGACTAATAGGTGGCTTGACCTACCATATCCAGGCCTGCACTCATGGAGGACGGAGGTCGTTAAGTGACCTTCGGCGACGTTATTGAGCCACCTGCAGCGCAACCGGAGAGTTTTAGGAATCTGTACCTTATTTTTCGTGCGGAAATCCCTACGGATCTCTCCCATTCCCTGGCCAGTAGGGACGTAATATCGGACTTGACCAAAATCGCATTCCGTCTTGGGTCTACAGGGATTAAGGTGGCCCATGACCCTGAGCTATCCAAGGCTCACTGATGGGTGACTATTTTGGTGAGTTCCTGCATTGTGTAGGCCGGGAGACGCCCGAATGCCACTATTGCCGGGGCTGCTCCGTGGATACTTCGCCACTTCACACACAGGCAGAGCGTCCAGATTGGATAGCGTGGCGCCATGTCCTCGAATATTTTAATATTTAAGTAATTTTCTCTTTTTTTTCTTTTTGGAATGCCACCGCTTTTTTGCGAGGCATTAATGCGCTTAGAAGTGGCGGTGGAAAAGCAACGGGAGAGTCAAATCAAAGTCAAGTCAAAGTCAAAATTCATTTATTCTGTATAGACCATTTTAAGCGGCTCTTACAAAACGTCTTAATTATAAATATTTAAAACTAGAAGCAAATGGACCACCGGTTCGAAACGCGGCCCAGACCTGAGAAGACTCCGGCAAGAAACTCAGCGAGCTGTTTTTTTTTGGTCTATTTACAACAATTGTCTTACTTAGAGAGATCCAGCACTCCCCCGTGGCGATGAAGGCGCACCGGGCGGCATAGTTCGCAAAACCATCTCCGTCCTCCATGAGTGCGCGCCTAGGGTGACGGTCGGGGCTAACCGTTACCCACGTTATGTTTCCACGCGTGTTTTTTATAAAGAAAAGGGGCTTAGATTCCTAATAACACGTTGAGGTCGCCAGTGCTGGTGGCCGGAGTCGGCCAAGGTTTCTGGGATATCCTTTCTAGGACACACCAGATTCCTCGGTCACACAGGCCGATGTGTCAGTAGGAGTCCGACATACCTACCTTTCTGTTGGCTCCGTTGAGGTGAAGCCCGACGGGGGTTTCGCACGAGAAAAAAGAAAGGATACTTCCCTTTGGGCTAGAATCCAGATATTTTGCAGAAAGTAAAATCTTACAGCATGAATAAAGGTAAAAGTCCTGAAATCGTAAATATTACCCACATCACCAAAAAGAATCTGTATGGCTGTCAGTCAAGACAAGAAACGTTGCAGCAAAGTTAAGTTCGTCCCTCAACCCAGTGTTATCCAGAACTCTGCGAGCACGAGCCCAATTTGCACTTGACCGGTTTTTATAATTAAATACTCTTTCTTTAATTTCATGAACTTTTTGAATGTTAAATCAGTTTGTCAAACGTCAATGTCTGTAGCAAGATTTTAGTAATAAATTTTCGCAAAATTTTCGGAAAAATAATGTTTAACTAATTTATTTTAAATAGTGGACCAAATGTGAAAGTGCAATGCAAATATTTATAGTGTACTGTACTGTGTGTATTTGGTGTGTAAAAATATTTAATGTAAACTAATACAGAGTATGCTTAGGTAAAGTTGCTAACGGAAAGTAAAGATGCCACGATTGACGGTAATGTAAAGGTTTATCAAAGGGCCTTTTTCCGAGTCACACATACTTTGGGGAAGCCAGCTATCTAATCCCCATAAAATCTAGAAGACAATGAAAAAGAACAATGATGGTAAATAGACTGGCTTTGGCCGCGATGCACGGTACTGTACCTTGGAGGGTTAGATAGAACTCGAGATGAAATGAATACGTTTAGCTGCAACCACTGTTTGCCAAGGAATAGACATTGAAAGTTAGTACGGACAATCCCTCTGCTTAAAAGAGACTTGGTGGCGAAAGCCAACATTCACGCGAGCGGAGCCGCGCGCGGGTAAGCTAGTAATCTATAAAACTTGTATTTAGACTTATTTATGGTCCCTATAGTGCCTATTTATTACGAAAATAATTGCCTAGTAAAGTAATTATTTAAAAAATTAGATTTTTTGCGATTCTATATCAGTTGGTAGGTATTTAATCACATCACTAATGGTCAGAATATTTTACTAATATGACCACAAAATTTTTGCCTATAAAAAGGTCCAATGTAACTGAAATTCTCATAGCGTTTCATACCACTCAATATTTCAAAAATAAATTCAGTTGTTTTTAAAGTGAATTATTTACAGTCTATGATTCGCATTATCGCGGTGTGTAATGCAAATATAGGCCAGAGTCGCGTCACCCGCCGCTCGCGACGGCCGCGGCGGGACTGGCTACGGCTACAGCCGGTGCCGAGTCTTAGCGAGCATCTCCGAGGCTACAACACCTATCAATATTGGAAGAATCCCTTTACGATTAATGGCACCATACATTTATTAACGATTTACCGACTCCATGTGCTGTTGAGCTGTTAAAACAAAGAATAAGTACTTTTTGCTTGAAAAAATAAACTAACTTCAGAAGCATATTGGTGCATAAAAGACTAACATAGAAGTGATTATACGGCACACGTCTACGAGCCCATCTAGCGTGTAATGGCGTGATGTTTTCCATAAACAATGCCTGAATACACGATAGTAATTGCAAACGATTTGCTGGCATCTATTGTAGAGTTCCTTTGTCTGTCTCCGAAACTTGTCGTTAGATCTTTACAACATTTAAAGGGGACCGTTTTTAAAGGGGAAATGTCTATCTAACAAAAAAATAATTTTGCATATCCGTCTATGTACGACAGTGTTATGAAGATATATATAAAAATATAAACATCCAAATAGAAAATCTCTTCATTTTTGGAACTCTCAAATGGTAGATCTTTCGAATATAGACGTGTGTGTAGCGGTATGTTATATCTGTATCCCATTGTGCACTACAATTTTCTTCCCCTTTTTCCTGTTGCCGGTAGCACGGTATGAAAGAAGAATTCGACATAGGCCACAGTTACCATAAGGTATACTAGCTGCCAGTGATAATTCCATCAAAATCTGCTCAGCTATTTCGGAGAATAGTAAACAAAGAGACAGACAGCTAAAGTTCTTGTTATAAACAGTAGGTGTACATGCATGTGCAATCACGAAAATCTGTTATTTAATATTACAGACACTTCAATTTTATTTATTCGTTTGAATATAAATTAACTTCCTTGTTCATGCTGTAGCATAAAATACTATCAGGGTCTCGAGTCGACTAAGTGGCTGATAGAAAGACTCGCCTTGAGACCTAATTAAAAACTACTCGGCCACAACCAGCCTTGGCGGATGCTTCAATAATTAAATATTAAACGTAGAACGCATTTTATAGCGTTTAATTTTATGTCACACTAGCTGTACCCGCGACTCCACCTACGTATAGATATGGATTTTAATTTCTTAAAGCGGCTACTCAAGCACCTGCCGCAGGGGCAATCTAGGGTGTAAAAGTGGGGATGCCCTTAATTGCCCTGTGTGTAGGCAAGCAGGGACAATATAGACAGGTGGCAATTAGGGTCATCCCCACATTTACACCCTACATTGCCCTTGCGGCAGGTGTGTGAGTAGCCGCTCTTATGCGCGGAACTCTACCTAATTATTTTTCAAAAATTAAAAATCCTATGCTACATCTTATAATTTTTTACCGGTAATCTGCCAGTGAAACCATCCGTCAGCATTATTTTATAAATTCTGTGGCTCAGCGGTTCAAAGAAAAACGGACAGTTTTCCAATAGACATCTTTTTTAAGTTTATTATGATTCCATTACCGCAAATGATTAAGCCATCTTTTTGAAACTAAAGTCTTCAGAAGAGCCGTGGTGTTTTAAAGTCAAAGTTCATTTACTATAACATACTGGCACTTAAAAAACGTCAAACAATTTATGTTTACCTACTGAACCACCGGTTTAAAACATGGCCTTGTTCTCAGAAGACTCGGGCAAGAAACTCAGTGGGCTGTTTTTTTAATCAATTTACAAATATGTTTAAAACCTATATTTTGACAACTGTGTTTTTGGTTACACGTCAATATCTAATAATGGCTTTTATAAGAAAACGAGCACGTGCTTCCTCTACTGTCAATAAACCTTTCATGAAAACCCCCCGGTCAGTTTGATGAATGTATATTTCGCGAGGTCGACCTCAGCTTGCCTACCCACGTAAACGTGCCCTACATAATATTTATGTTGTCTGTAATTATTTCTTTTGCCAAAAATATTTCACCGAATTCAAGTTGACGTTTGACCGATAAGCGTCTAATTAACCTCCGCCTTAATTAGAAACTTGTCCGACAATGAGAAATGTCGCAACGTAGGCTGTAAGCGCATAATTTTTAATTATTTTGCCATTTTTTAGGGTGGTACGTTATTTCTATTATATTTCTAGTCACTCTTTAATAGCCAATCTCGACGTTGTTACTTAGTGAATGTTGCCCTTCTAGAAAATACAAAAATTAATCAACTAAGATTATATTTCAGAGTATTTTCACGGTAGACGTGAAATATCTTCGGAAATTGGACAGAATAAGAAATTAACTTGAATTTTCTTTGAGAGCCTTAGTCCAGTAATTCTTCAAGACTCAAGATATTTCTGAAGAAATTAATCCTAGATCACATTACTTCTTAGGGTGCGTGGAGACAGTCAATAAATTAGTTATTGATTTAAAAAAACTTTTTTAAACTCTGGCTGGAAATGTTACGACTAGCATGATTGTACGTTTTCAAACATAGCTCTTGTGCCGACTAGTAAAACAAAAATTCCCTTGGGGAGTGGCGCCGAAAGCCGAAACACAGGTTTCTACCTAGTTTGGCAACGGAGACTAATTCTATTTTGTCTTAATGTACTCTAGTTATCTATGTTAAGCACTATGTAAACATTTTTTTACGAAATAAATATTACCTATTACCTATATTATTATATTATTTCTATCGAATATTTGCCAAGACAAAAGAAATTGACCCAAACTCGATGGGTTTATCTTGTTTAGTTAAGAGGTTCCCATTGACCTTCGGACTCTATTTGACATTCAGATCAAACCAACCGTAAGGATCAGGATTGCGTTATATATTGACTGGCTATACACGCCCTTATAATGATCAAATATAATAGGAAAGAATCGTGGGGCATTTCGCCTATAAAAGTGAAGTCGACTTGAAGTAGCTACTTGCGTTTGACAAGATATTAATGGCCTTGTCGAAATGGGTCAACCAGGCGTATAAAAAGTCCTAAGGCTCGCAGATTACCCGTAAATCGATTTGTGAAGGACTGCGCTTTATCTTTTTAAACGGTTTTATTTACTTGACCTGTTTGTTTGGGTCAAATCTAGTAATTGAAAATTGACCCCCTCTCAGTTGTCTGATATTTGGCAGAAGTCTTTAGTTCTGATGACAATACAATTTAAAACCGTTTACTTAAAAATATTTTTCACAATTTATTATAGGTTTTAAAAAAAATGATGTTACTCAGAAGCCTTTTTTAAGTACATAATTGAGTTTAAGTTATTTAATATAGATAATCAATTTAGTTTAGTACCAGAACAGCTATTTGGGAACGTATATTTTGGCGCAATCCAAGAAGAAGTACATACTACATAATTATATGGTCACCACTTGACAACAGTATTTTTGATCCCAAGCAACTAACAGGGGGTGAACCTATTGTCGTCAACTAAGCTTTCTTTATAATTGCTTATATAGGCAAGAGATAAGCAAATCTAGACTCAATTTGGACAGTTACAAAATTAAAATGCAACGGCATCTGTCCCGCAAGATAGTACAAAAGATCGTAATCTCTGCGTCTCTACCTTATGAGCATAGACTTCGGGCTGTTCCAGACAATGAACGTTTTGTGCCTACCACAGATTATATTACATCTGGAACATTTTCTGTTCCCTTCATTGTTGGTGGTCTTATTGTCATCAACAGAAAAAAAGTTACAGAATTTGCAACTGGGCATCCTACTTTTCAGTGATTCTACTAATATTATAAAAATAAATGTCAAAGTTTGCGAGTATGGAGAGATATATGTTACACTTTCACGCTAAAACGACTGAACGGATCTGGATGAAATTTGGCACAGAAAGAGATTATAGTCTGGAATTACACATAGGCTACTTTTAATCCCGGAAATAGGTTTGGATCGCGGGATCTGGATCAGATACTCACGTGGGTGAAAAGCCATGGGCAAAAGCTATTATGATAATATAAAAAAAAAAAATGAAATCAGTAAAATTATTTTCAAGTTACGGCATGATGTTACTAAGTATACCTATCGATATTTCTGTCAAATCAAATCAAATCAAATCAAATCAAATTCTTTATTCGCTAGAATATGGTAGGCACAAAGATGTTATAGCATTATAATACAGTTCATTCATATTCTGCCATATTATGATGGCGTGCAAATATATACACGCAACATGTCTTATCATTTATTTTTTGCGAATCAAAACAAAATCTACAATGAAACTTTATTCTGCCTTAAAAAAAGCACAAATCATGATGTATCGCTAAACCCGAACGGTGACAGTGTGTGGCGAATGAATGGTTCACGCTCAGTTCACACAATTTAACTCATTCATTCAAATGAATGGGCGGTATGTAATGACACGGATCGAAATTACCGCACAACTGTGATCGGCGGTGTATAGAATGCTTAGTTAAAAGCTATATAATTTATAGCTATAATATTTTGTGACATAATTTTAACATAATCTACATTATTATTTATGATGACATAACTTGTCAAATTTGCATGCCATATGTGGAAGACAATGAAGAAACCAAGAACATTAGAAATTTCCTTGTTTTCAGTCCGTCAATTGACCCTAGTCAACTGGGTGGGAAGAAGCTAGGGTAAAGTCAAGAGGATACGGGCCGCCAAACCATTTTTTTGGTTTGATAGAAAATAAGAGATATGTCTACGGTTGCCATGCTGAGGCTCCAGGAAGAAACGCTGGGTAAATACCTAATTATGACAAGTACCTTACTGTTCAAAACATTCCTTAATGATGTTTGTTCTTGACATTGTATATTTACGACCAACAATAATAATTGTGTGCAGAGGCGTAACCCAAGGTCATCTGTCCCCGCAAGTCAAGTTCAGGGTAACATCGAATCGGTTGAGGCTTGATAAATAAGGAGGTCACTGTGCTACTTTTGGAACCGGTCTTAGATAATTCGATTGCGTCAGTTTACTTCGCCCTTTTTATGAAGTACATACGTCATTAACATGGTTGTAAAGAGCTGATTAATAAGTGTGGATACTTCCTAGTCTCTTAGATTTATAAATATAGTAATTTAAGATGTAACATTCATGCTGCATAAGGGTGTTTTGTATAAACTGTTCCACTAGTCCCCATCGCATTCGAGGCTCTCATCGCCAGGTCTGGAGTCTGCCTTTATGCTTTTACTCCTCGACTTCGCACAGTCTTGGATATTCATGGTATATTAGCAGAGCATTGTATAAGGACATACTTAATGATACCTGAAAAAGTTAGTTGGAATAAACTAGATCTGCTGCTATAGCGTATTGGGAGAGGTCAATGTCGAGCAGGTGATTTTCGTCAGGTAACCTTTACCTTTACCAACATATTACTTATCAACCAGTGATATGTTGATAGGTAGATATGTTGTTTTCCGCTAAGTTAGAGGGTAGGCTTCAACACAATGATGCCATCTTTTAACACAAGCTTCAGTGCCATTAGGAAACTAATAAAACACCGATATCGTATCATCCAAAACAATTTTTTTACAAAACATCAAGTTGATAAGCGGAGCACTATGTAAGTGAACATAGCTTTATTTAAAATAATAGTCCCATAATAATTTAGCTTCATCCCATGAAGGCCATGGAGTATTTCAGCATGTAATTCAATTAGCCACCATTCCCTCAGGAGTACTTAAAAAGGCCAAAGTAATTTCGCAAATTACTTCGTAAATTCGTAAATTTTCTTGTCCTATGGACATCAGTCCGAAAACAGCTCGATGTCGGTGTTAATATATGTATACCTGCCTACCTCATCAGATATACACAGGCATCTATATATTAAATAAAACTTTGGAGAACAATTGAACAAGCAAACACTAGTTTTCCCTAGTTTCAATAGCCAGCGGGCATTTTACTGTGAACTAACAATATAGGTTCGTCTGAATAAGTTTTTGTTAGCAAATTGTTCACTGTTCAGTGTTCAGTTATCAAAATAGTTCAGTTCGTTCTCCAATATACCATTCGACTGTATGTGTTCTCCGAGTGCGAGTGTGAGTTTTTCACCCATTTACTTGCTAACGAGTAAATGTGAGGATGTTTAAAACTCGTCCTCACAAAAAATGCTTCAAGCGTTACGTGACGTTAATCCAATATCATATCATCCGCTTCCCATCAGGTGGGCCGTGTGCTTGTCTGCCAACTAAGTGGTATAAAAAAAAGGAGTTTACTCGCTCGCAAGTAAATGAATGAAAAACTTACACTAAGTACCTACTCAGAAACTCAGGAGCTATTCATTATGAACCGCTGCTATGAAAAAGCGACTAAACTGAATGATGTGTTAATTCATAAGTAATTTTAATAACAGCGCACCTATGGAATTTGTATACACAGTTGAAATTGATGGAAAGTATTTGTAGGTACCTAGTGCCTATGTATTTAATTTATAGCCAGTGTTATGAACTTTCGAGGGAATACTGAAACTCATAATATAGATAGCCGTTTAGCTTTATGGGTAACCTTTGGGTAGCAAGTAGCAACGGTTTCAATTATCTTCGCTATTAATTATTATTATTGTAACACACATATTGTGCCGGCCCCAAACAAATATGGAATAAGGGCAGGAACATGCTGACGAATACCTACGTCATTAATAAAACAACTATAAGTTACACCGTACAGCCGTTTTTTTTTATACTACGTAGGTGGCAGACTAGCACTCGGCCCACCTGATGGGAAGCGGTCACCGTGGCCTATGGACGTGTGCAACACTAAGAGTGTCACACACGCACTGCCTACCCTGAAGGGAAAGGGGGAGGGCTAGGAATCATATCTATCATAAATCATATATTATGGGAATCGTAAATACCGATCAATTATATCTTAGAATGGTGTATATCAAACATACATAATGTACTGAGCGAGCTATGCTTGGAGTTTCTATGAAGGATAAAATTCGGAATGAGATTACTGATTACTAAAATTACCAATAAAGCTTGCAGAATAAGCAAAAGGACATGCGCCTTCATTCAAAGTAGTTATGCGGGTCGTTGAGTAGACATCGCGAATCGGCAAACGGAAGGTATCTCCCAATCTAAAAACAATAGCTGAGATAGACTGGACTGGATGCGGAAGGCGAAATACCTACATATATTCAGCAGTAGGCTGCAAAGAGGTAACTGATTGATTTTACTAGTCTATATACCGTTTTGCATAATGCCATTTAATTTAATTATTCTGTATTTAGTTCTTACCAATTGCTATTAATAATTAGCTATTACTAGCTTACTACTTACTACTTACTAGCTTTTTATCGGCTTACAAGAGCGAGCTAGTCATTATGGTGAGGTCGTATGGCAAGGCCTGTGGAGGTTTATGGTCTATCTTTTTCTAGGGCTTCCGGTCATAATCCTTAGATAAGTAAAGTAAGGCTTTGGTCTTGTTAGCGTTAATCACCTGAATAACCTTCCCGTGGATTTTCTACACATGTAGCAGAGGGTATTGAGGCTCACTATTTTTTACCACAACTTAGCACTTAAGGTTTCTCACCGGATTCAATGAACCTAGCCTAGAGACATTGATTCTGTGTAGCTATGTCCCAATAAGATCTGGGAAATCGAGGTTATCAGCTATCGAAGGCTGTCAGGGACAGAGGATACAAGTTTCGTAATCGTGTATCCACGCCTCTGGTCATAGAAAAATATAATGACAACATATTTTGACCGCCGCGTGTGTGCCTCAATCTAGCTTTAAGAAATACCCAGTTACCGTCGAAGCGAACAGCTGGTAGGGATAAGTTTATTTTTATGAATTCACAATTATAAAATAATATAGGTATTTAATGTTTTTAGTTCCGCCAATGTTAAATGTGAAAGTTACATAGCATTATTTATATAAACAGCGAATGTCAAATTTAAGTCAGTTATTTTTTAAACCGAAACAAATAGTATCTAAACCGAAATAAATTTTATTTCGTACAAGTTTTTTAAATTTAGATTGAAAGCAGCCTAAAACTGTGTTGGGAAAGGGCAATTGATGTGCTATTCGTTAATCCGTGGTCATCTACTGCGCGTGACGGTGGAAAGCCACCTTTAGATATAAACTAGTAAAGGATGTTATTAATTCATTACGTTATATTATTTTCACCTCTCCCCACAACTAAATGGGTGTGGTTGATAATGGATAATCGATACTAAGCCTCGTTTACAAGTTTATTACAACTCCCTGAATTGTTGTACAAGTTATTACGTAATCATGAACAAAAGTCGGTTACTAATTCTAGCAGCTCCATCCTACTTAATATTATAAATGCGAAAGTTTGGACAGTTGGATAGACGATTGTTGCTTACTCTGTAACGCAAAAATGACTCAACGGATCTGGATAAAATTTAAAACAGAGACTAGATTTTACACATCGGTACTTTTTATTCCTGTGAATCGCGGTCACGAGATACAAGTATAATGGATATTATTGCGTGCATTAAGCGGCAGAGCTACGAGCAACAGCTAGTATTGTAAATGCGGAAGTGAGTTTGAATCCGAATCGATCAAGCCATTTTCAAGTTTTGGGTTTAGCAACAATACCTAGACAAACCATAGAAAAATTGTAGATACTTTTATCTATCTACCTACACTGTGCGTTATTATGATAATATCCTATTCTACACGTTTGTGGCGCAGAGGTAAAAAATTCGCCTGCTATGTCAGGTAAGCGGCTTCGATTACCGCGCAGTAAAGAATATTATTTGCATTGGTCTAAGTATGGACACCACTTATTTATCTTCATTTTTGTTTACACCATTATTAGAATTTAATCTTAATTAGGGTTGTTGCGTATCTAATAACAAACATGTTATAAGTGCATACGTCTTTCAGGAAATTAATAAATTATTACGAAACCTTGACATTGTAATTTAATAATATTTTACAATTATGGGCAACCTTGACTTGCGTTTGCGATAAAAACCAATGATCTCTACGTACATTATTAAAAACCAAACGCGAATATTATGCGGTTTACATTGCGACCTTGTCGTGGCAATTTTTTAAAATCATTTAGTTATGATTACCTAATTACCGAGTCCAACTTGAGCACTGATACTCTCGTATTCTGATTGAAATTAAATTATATATTCTATAAAATAGTTATCAGACTTGAACCGACTAAAACCGCACGCAATCTTGGGTCTTCAAGCGCCGGGGTGTAAGGTGATCCAAAAGACATTTCCGTCACACCCCGGCAGTGATGTATAATAATATGTTAGGTACCGTTATAGCCCGTTTTTCGTTAGAACTAGTTTTCCCTATTTAAAACTAGTTTTACTTTTCACTTAATCCCTTTGTTAAAACTAGAAATACCCAGTTAAAATTAAAATTTGCCACTGTTATATTTGATTTTCAGTTATAACTAGTTGTCACATCGAGCTTTAGTTAAAACTAACACTAGAAAAATTAATTATGATCGAAAATAATATATAGTTTTGAATGTATTTAATGAACCCTTCGTGTTAGGTCACAAGTAACAAGTAAAAGGAATGAAAACAAAGTTATTAAGTGGGTTTTTCTAGTTTTAACAAAGGCATTAAGTGAAAACTCGTTTTAACTAGGGAAAACTAGTTCCAACGAAGAATGGGTTATAACGGTAACATAATACACTATTGTCACTTTAGGATGTTTAAAAGACCGAATATTTTTTCGATGACACCTAAGTATTTTTTTTTTCATTTAGTCAATTACCACATACCTACATAGGTATACGAATGTTAGCTTCCAATTAAGGTAAAACTTTTTAATAACTTCCAATACTGTGCAAAGAGAGAATTGTATTCCCACATGTCGCCATGTCGTGTCGAGTTGTTATTCCTTTTTAATTTAGGCTATAACATCATACCTACACTATCCACGTTAATATTATTAGACTAGAAAGTAAGTAATGATGAGATAGTCTATCTGTTTTTTACACGGAAACCTGAAACTTGATGAAAAAATCATTCGTTCGTAGCATACTTTTTTATTTTGCAATTTTCGCGATAAAGAGTTTCCACGGGCTGCAGTTCCAGGATATAAAATATAATAATATAAAAGTCAATGAAAAATAATCATAATTATCTATTCACTAAAATACAATTTTATTATCATTTAGGTTCAAGTTTAAGAATGAAAAAGTAATATATTATTATATGTAATACTTATAATATTCACCTATCTAAGGTAAGTACAGTCAGCGGCAAAAGTGGCTGAAAACATAATATATTATTATTGTATTATAGTGTATACATATTATATTATTTTAAATTCAAAAGTTTAAATGAGAATTGTTTATTATATTGTGATCTAAGTTTAAACATAGTTAAATACAGTCTAGTAAGTACCTACTTCAACTGCATTTTCATAGCGAAAAATGAATTGAATCCGTGATAGTCCATTTTCTAGAGGGAATATTCTGACCAACTTACTGATCTACCTATAAATTCTCGTCTACATACGGGTTTGAATCCCATTCTCGATGTCGAAGTTTACCAATTTAGATTAACTTATAAGAAAAGTTAGCACACTTAAATATTATGAAACACAATTTTCAAACCAAATTTTTGTTCGGTTCAGCCAGTCTAGGAAACATAGACATATTTGCTAAAAACGAATAAAATTGAGCATTAAAACTAGCTTCTTACCTTTTAACAACGGCTAAAGTTGCACCAACAGTTAATCCAAGATTAAAAGCGCTCATCCAGAGCAAAGACATGGCTACACTTTACAGGCAGTAAACCTTAGATTAGCACAACACTAGAAAAATGTTCCACTCATCCCGCACCAAGACATAACAGTGAAGACGTTCGAATTTCCAAATTTGAATTCGTAAAAAATCGATCAAGATTTTAAATAATTTCTATTTTTGTCTATGATTTTAATATTTGACAGATATTTTTTTTTCATAAAAAGTTTATATGAAAAGTTTTTATTGTTTGGTAATTTATTTGTAAAAGTTTGAGTGAGCAAGTAGCGAGTACAGACGATCGTGAACGAGTGGCGTTGCCGCGTGGTGTGCTTGTCCTTTACAATATCAACAATGATGTCCCCCCGCACGCCACCGTGTACCATACAATGAGCGTGTATTTTCACAGTATTTCAGCTAACACTGCAGAAATCATTTATCTATACAGATACTATTGTAAAATTGTGAAGTAGTTGTGTCTGTACATTAGAGATATTGAAAAAAAAACGCTTGTTTGTTCGCAACGGACGCAAAATGTACTTTGATGCTGTTTTTTTAGTTTGAAAGGTGGTGAGACATACATCTTACTCATATTTGATCACAATCGGTTGAGTAGAACCGGACATAATCGTAAAAAAAATATGAAAACCGACGTTCAGGCGGGCGGAGCCGCGGGCATAGCCTAGTGTTCTATGGCTTATTCCCAGAGGTCCACGATTCTTTTTTTTGTATTTTATTTTCTTTTTTTTCTTTTATATGACGAAAATCTTCTGAAGGAAGCAAAAGAAAAACAAATGAAAAATATTTAGAATTGGTACAATAAGGGATAAGGAATGTGGTTTTAACTATTCTCTAGAGTGTAGTCTAGAGGTACCAAACTGTCAGTTTGATGTTCAATAGACAGAACGCTCTACAAAACCTAAGCAAGCCCATCTTAGCCGAACTCTGTCTTCGTTCCGACAATGTGCCTAAGCCGGGTACTGTACAATCTGTAGGTACATTATGTGCATACTTGTATTCAAATTATTCAGTTTCACAAAGGTAAGCGCTGGAGACCAATCTCCATATTCGCCAGACTTTGTAAGCTCATGGGATACTTAAGCGGCTTTGGACAATCTTGTCTAGGTACTACACACAACTTGGCCTGTATTAACTAGAGCGAACATTAATCTTACGTCATCAGGGAGCTGTCAAGGCGGAGCCGTCGCTTCAGCTTAATGGCACCTCTAAATAATTGAAAATCACGTTAATCTACACATTTGTGTTATCCCTAATTAATTAAAGTCAATTGTAGTGAAAAAAATACTATAGCATTATTATTGTTATTAATGCCCAAAGTATTCGGTTGATAGTAAATAGGTTCTTAAAAAATTATATGATATACATGCGTGAATGTATTTGTTTCTGTAAATATTTTAAACAAATAAAAATAAATATTATTACGAGCAACCTCGTTACAAAAATAGATTACCTAATTGGTATAATTAGAGTATTAAGTATTTGGCTGGCAATTACAAATATATTACAAATATTATCTTTTTATTTAATTTACATAGTGTACATAATATAATAGTATAATTAACATCTATGAGTACGTAAGTATACAAATAAAAACGAATCGCTTGTTGCCAAGTCCAAAAGTTAAGAACGGTTCGACCAATTTGGATTTTTAATTCTTTATGGTACACACAAAGACATAAATCTATATAGATAGGTACTACACGTAAAATAAAATGTATACACGACGAGCTTAACTGTATGAGTTCTCTATCAGCAGTAGGGGCATGTCGGTAAATGTCGGCAACCGGGTAGATGCAGGACCCAAACAGCTTACTGTGGGTCGAGAGGTCCATCTTAAAATCGTAGATATTATTCTTGGGTAACCTTACGACCCTAGTAATTGCGACCTGAGACGACACGTGCTGTTTTAGTCGGTTCGAATCCAGTATAACCACCCCCGATAGCCGACGGAGGTGGTACCCGAAAACAATTGAACATACCGCTCTTGGATAAGTTTTATTTTAATTTTGTAGTCTATGAACTGTAGTTTATTAGCTGTTGTAAACTATGTCCTATAGGTGGTTATTTTGTAGTTTCTTCGACAGGTAAGTATTGTAGTTAGACATTGAAAACCTAGATATAACATTAAGGTCACTTAAATTTCAAAGACGCGTGCGCACTCAGGTAAAAATGTTTCACCACTATTTAAGCACAAAAACGCGAACTTCACAATGCACCTTTCTCTCACTTATGGTAATGCACTCAGTATGAAGAGCTATTCTGTATATAAACAAGGACCTACGTGCTGGATATTTCGTTTTCCTTAACAACGTCGTTGTCATTGCATGAGTCACATGCAGGCTGTAATTTGTGAGAAATTACCTGTCTGTAGGAAATACCAAAATCAATTGACTAAGTACTAAAATCCATTGACTAAGTAGATTTGTTAAGAATGCACTCATTCTTAACAAATCTTCAACAACTTCAACAAATCTTAACAAGTCTTGCATCATTTCCATGCAAGACCGAATCATTTATTGTAGAGCATTTTGAGAGAGATTTTTCAAGTCTGATTCGAACTAAAACAGACCTCAACTTAGTTGGGAATATACTAGGAGGATGACGTCAGATCTAAATAATTTCGCACTTGGGACTTGAAGTATGAATATTTCCATCAGTTACAGAACCGATACTGGTATATCTGATGATTGCTACACGAACCTGGAGCAGGTTTTTCTTTCAGGGTTGGGAGATCAGGACGTCACTCCCATAAAAGTCAAACCAAAAGGAGAAGAGCTGGAACCTTAGAGTCTTTTCACCCCACAAATTGATAGATGGCCTACGTGATCGGATGCACGGTTGCACTGAGTAAGTACAGACAGCAGAGCAATTCGTTCGTGGAAATGTGTAAGTACCTACCTACTGTCTAATTTTAAAAAATCACCGCAAAAGATTAAAAAGATCTAGCCAAAATCGGCTCCAATTGTAAATCTAAACCATCCAGGTGTTTCTTCAAACACCTGGTTTCATATACCTACACTCAGTTTAGAGGGGCACGATCAGCACGATGGCATGACAGCATGACGGTCATGACGTTTTCCGTCACGGTGTACGAGTCAGTTTTACTGCCAAACCGACAGTAAATGTTTCAGGTTGAAAAATTTAGATTTAGAAGAAAAAGAAAAAGAGGAGAAAAATGAAAAATGAAAAAAAAGGGTGAAAAATACCTACTAATTGCAATCGTTTCTGCTGAACTTACAAAGCGGTCAATGGCTTGAGATAAAAACATGCTTAAACAGGATTGCAGAACCACACATCTTGTGATTCATTCAGATGCAAAAACAACGCTTGGGATTTCCACTTCCATCTTAATCAAAACATACGAGTACTTACGATTAGCAGTGATATTTCATTGCCAAGTGATAAAAAAGCTTCAGTAGATCAGTTTTAATAATTACTTTTCAATAGCATCAACAATTTGATCGATATTAAAAATGTTTGACCTATGTTAAAAAAACACAGTAAAAGTAGCTTATGTTACGCCTTGTTAAATTAGTTGTTATGACAACTGAAAATAAATGTAGAAACGATTATCCGGTAAGGTGGTATTACGGTTTGGGGATACCCACAATAAAATAATTATCACTATCTAGATAATGTCTGTCTCTGTACCTATATGGAACCTTGTAGCACCTTACACAAGTCAAGGTGAATCTATAATGAGTTTCCTCATTAACATTCAGAGCATACTGCATTTCCTTGGTTACGTACACTACTGCACTTAGCCTTATCTATTAAGGATTAAGCGAGGCTTGATACTTGTGGTTTGACGTTAATTCGACACAAGAAACCTCATCATCATTCACATCATCATCATCTTAGCGATGATCCCGTTATCATAGACTCTTATTTGAAAAGATTTCAAGATTTACTTGCCTACTTCATTTTTATTTGAATACTAGCTGATGTTTGGAGCTCTGCAGGCTTGAATGTCGCTTATGGACTTGGGCCTTGAAACTGAAACTATGAAAATACTCCCAATGGCTTATTTTAAGATTCTTATGATAAAAACATATAAGCAACTCAAAGTAACTGAGGGTATATTAATAGTGTTTCCGTACTATTAAGAGTAGTACGGAACCCTTAAACCACAAAATAATTCATCACAAGTAGGATTTTTGCGGCGATTGCTGACTCATGGTAATATCGCCTCGAGCTGAAAAGCGGCTGTGTCATACTCACCGCCTAGGGGAAATTGCGACATGAAATTGAATGACTTCTATGAGAGAAAACTAAGATATTAACTTGTAAGTTTTTTTGTCAATGTTTGGCATGGGGTTTGGTTCTTTTGTCTGCTAAACAGATAGATGGGTACACTTCATTGCCCACCTGTCAGAGCATACAAATAACGCATATCAATATAATGCTTCACATCTGAGGGGGTAAATCGGAATTACATTATAAACGCGAAAGTTGGTGAGTATGGATTGATGGATCCATAGTTGGAAGGATGTGTGTATAGAAGTTTGTTACACTTTCACGCAAAGACGGCCGAATGAATCTGGATGAATTTTTTTAACAGAGATTTAGGTGTGGAATAACACATAGGTTACTTGAGGACTGCGGGCAACAGGCGGTATTTAATAAAATTTCTTCTTTTAGTAATAATAATGTCAAATGACAGCCACTCTCATAAAAGTCAACAAACCAATCAGAAATAGTAATCGGGTAATCGCTAGCAGGATGATGATCATATTCAAAAATCTATATTCTACATATTTGGTAGAGATCGTATTAGATTATTAGTGTTGGATAACAACACTAATAATCTAATACGAAGTTATTGAACAGCCAGAAAAATATTACCTACAGCAATGATCGCCGATATTAGTATTCCATCATGGCAAAAATCTCTTGAAGGCCGAAAAAGAAAAATAATGAAAAAATATTTAGAATTGGCACACGAAATTGTCAGCATGGGATGTGGATATGGCAATCATTGTGTGGATAGTACCTATATCGATACGTGGATCGGTTGCTAAGAATTTGTACCTTCGTAATGAGGTAGAAGGTAGTTTTCCTCGATACGGCACGCGTAGTGAGGAAACTGCTGTGTGTCTATGAATATCGATTTTTTGTAACCTATTAACATTATATTTTTTTCATCATTTTTTCATGTGTTTACGGTGCTATTATTATAGATTGAAGAATTAAATAATATTTTGGTGGAACTCCCTTTTTTTGAGCGGCAATCCCGGCGGATACCACCCTCGTTGGCTACCGGGTCCCTGCGAGTTAGAGGCGCTGCCGTCCCCGTTGCCCGGTTGCACCATGTATAGGTTCCGGCCCGCACCCTGGTCTAATAAACGTTGCCTGAGTCTGTTTCCGGAAAACTCACAAATCTCCAAGTTCAAAAAAATAGGTTCTTTCTAGTATTTTGATTGCGTTGACATGATTTTTGACAACTTCAAGTAGGTAATTGCCGACTTGATTATTTGATTCAACTTGATATCATCTCGCGTTCCTGACAAATTGGTTTAGATAGATAGACAGACGGACAAAAAGTGATCCTATATGGGTTCCGGCACCCGAAAAACGGAAGTTAATGTCAAAAGAAATGTCAAATCTGTCAGTTTCATGTCTTGTGACTGATTCCGATCACATACCTATCGTGATTAGATCGCAGCTGTTCGAAGAAGTGATGGCCATTTTCGTACGAATGCGTGTACGTTTTGTGTTAATGAGGTCATATAACTCACGTGTACATGCATGTCATGTCCTATGCCTTTAATATAGCGGCATTGTATTGTTTGTTTTGCCGGGGTGACTATAAATAATTTAATTGGTACGGTTATGGTATTCAATAGAGAGGTTTTTAACTTTCAGTTACACTTAAAAGTATTTAGTTTAATTAAAGTAATTGATTAAAATTAGTACATTAAAATGTTTGTAATTTTCAGTTTTGTCAACCTGATTGGCCCTAATAAGAGTATGTGACTAAGTTGTAAATTAACTATTAAGCAAAAAGATTGTTTGTCAATAGTAGGTTAAGGGCCCTTTTAAAAAATATTATAGTTCGTGGTCCAAATATAAATTACCGCCATCTATTATCGATATCAGAAACTGTTTCTAAGGTTTACACAACTTGTTATTCGACTCTTAATTTTATACGGATAGATGTCACTACTAACACGATGATATTAAATGTCGCTACACTTTAGTAGTTCGAGCATACATCGGTAGATGGCGCGCTAATAAATAAATCACTTACCGAGAATGGCTCTCAGATGTCCTTCTAGAGTTTGCAGTATCGTCATCTTGATTTCTTTGACGGTCTTGCCCAGGAACTGCTCGCAGGCAGTGGTAAGAAGTTCGTCTTCGTTCATTATTTTGCACTGTGCGACACCAGTGACCGTGAGTGGCACGCCTTGGGCTGTCTCCACGAATTCACACATTGGATTCAGTGTCATAACCTAAAAAGATTAACAGTCAATAAACAATTTGGTTTTGGTTCCCAAAAGAATATAAGGTCCATTCCTAATTCTTTCTGTGGATAGTGAATAAAGAATAGGGTTGTTCCACACCTGACCATTGGTAGTCATACATACAGTCAGTTTAAGGTGCTAAGTTAATACGTGTTTCTAGTATGTATCTTTGTGGGTGTATGAAGCTCCATCATAATCTTCTGGGCTTAAGTTAACCTCACTTGCCAATTGGTAGGTACACCTACTGATTAACGGACGAGACTCTAGTGCAGGCGCTCCTTTCGGGGTTATTAGACGGCAGTCGCTCCCGTAAAAGTCAAAATAATACTAAATTAAAGAGAAGTAGGAGAGTAAAACTCGGAGTTCAAAGCTTTGAGCAGTTATAGTCTAATGGGTATTCCCACTTAGGTGGTAGACAAGCACACGGCCCACCTGATGGGAAGCGGTCACCGTCATCTATGGACGTGTGCAACGTGTGTGTGTTGTTTGTGGCGTCACACTCGCACTGCCGACCCCGGAGGGCGGGGGTTGGGGGGGGGATTTGGGAGGGATCGGTTGGGAGTGGGGATTTGGGAACGGTCGAGGGGTGGGATGGTTTAGAGAGTTTCTGCGCTGACTACGCAGGAGACTTTGGATTCCTCCAGCGTTATTATGAAAGTATCAAAGTTACCTCAAGGGAGATGCGTTGCACGTCGCTGACGAGCCACCAGGCCCAGGCCCAACCTCCCACTATGGTGCGCTTCGTCGTCGACCCCCAGCAGCCTCCTGCGAACAAGAATAGGTACGATTGTATTATGGGTATGACACAAGAGAGAGCCAAGAAGTTCTGAATTGGCATCGTACCTAGTGGTCAAAGAGTCGGACGATCGAGAGGTAACGGGTTCGAATCCTGGCCATTCTATCGATGTGATGTGAACCCACTCTCTTAACACACGAAATTGAGCTTAGCTGGTGGAATTAGGGAGAATATTAGGAATTTCAGTTAAATATAATAAAATTGGAGTGTCTGTTTGTTATGTTAAAATAACCGCTTTTTTATATGCAACTGGAAGTTTACAATATCATCAAAACAATTTTTTTTACAATTTTTGTCAGTCTGTCTCTCTGTTGGTCTCTCTGGAACGTCAGGGCCGATTTTGATGAGACTTTCAGCTATTGTAACAGGGAGTAACTTACTAATACATGCTACTTTAATTTTGAAAATGAATTAGGGTTCCGCGTAAAATTAAAATCCTAAAAATCTAAAACGCGGACGAAGTCGAAATCACATATAGTTTTTAATTAACTCCGTTATCTATATAATCAAAGGAAAGTGTTTTCTATTACTAAACTACGAGCGATTAGATAGCGTCATTATCTCGCGGCCGCTCACCCCGGGAGAGAAAGAGGCTGCGACCAAACAGGTTTGTGTTCCTGAACGAGTCTTTAAAGTCATTTTACGTCCTTCCATGCTTTCTATTTCAAGGCAGACGTGTCTCGATGTCACAGGCTTTAGAATCGTCTTTATAAGTATAATCCTTCCTTTTTTTTATGTCGGTCACGTCAACATGACTTCACCTCGCCTGATGGTAAGCTGAGGCAAAGTCTCTGGAATGGGAGTCCTCATTGCAAACACCGATAGTGCCACAATAGTGGCTCTCAGCTTGACGGCCTCATCAAATGCTTTTTCACACCCCGCTTAAAGGGGCCCGGGAGTTCTTCTTCCTACTATACAATATTACTAACTTTTGTTATCCTGTTAGCATCCCGTTTGTACCAACTACCTTTTTCAGGTTGTCAGGACAGGTAGAGCGCCCCTACCCATGTAACTGGCCAGGGGCTTCCTACCATACGTTTAATGATTCACAGTCTCTTGGACTCATTTGTGACCATTGTAGTTTCGGCAGATGATGTGACCAGCGAATGGTCACTTTAGTTTGCTGCGAGTTACTATGGTGACTCCAGTTTTACCAAGTTTGTCCCTTCATCCATTGGTATACGGAACCCTCAGTTCGCGAGTTCGATTCGCACTTGACTGGTTTTTATTTATAAATGAATTAATTGTGTCAAAGAAAGTCTTAATTGCTAATCGCAAAATTCCATAAAACTGTGTCGAATGTACAGATAACACCGGTACGAAATCCACGAATTATTAATATTAATTATTTAGAAGTATGCTAAGAATATCTAGTTAAGATAAATAATTCAAATAACTGCGTTATACATTATTTATTTTTGGGAATGCTTATAGTTTACAAAACTACTGTAGGAACTGATCCGTCCGAGAGCTAAAGTACCTACGTCAGCATTTTTTTTGGCGAGTTTAATAGGTATCAAAAATAATTTTATTAAATAATATAAAATAAAAAAAAAATATTTTTCAATAAAAAAAACATATTGTTTTTTACCTAATAAAATAATAATGAAAAATTATTTAAAAACGCTAGAGATACATTTTTCTGTAACTATAAGTTTGTTAAGGGACCTACCCTTGCAGTCTACTTCCAAAATTCACACTTACTACTTTTGGTTACCTGCATAATACTTTTGTAGAAAGTAGATTATAATTTCATCGGTTATCACATGCAGTTCGCCGACTACGTGCCTCAAATCACGTGTCCATTCTCACGCATATCGTGTAAAATTTGTGTTATTGAGTATAAGTCCTATAGGAGAGACTACTGCGCTCAAGTGACCTAGTTCCAGCTGTGAGCTGTGACCGGCACTCGGTCACTGCTATGAACGGAAATACAGTCTTACTTTCGAAACGTTTATTCCTTTTTTAGAACGTTCGAGAAGCATTTCTATTAATTTGTGGTGTCTCGTAAGTATATCTATCTCATATCTATTACTATTATAAAATTGTAAAGTAGATGTTTATTCCGAAATAAACTCTTTAAAATTTCGACAAAATAAATGGCAATCAGTTTCGGAGACACAAAGGAACTCTTCAATAACCGCTCCTAAATCAACATCATAATTCACATTTTTCAACTTCATCAGAAAAGCCTCTCATCACACGCATTGTTGTTCTTGGAATTTTGAAACTAAGCGTTGTGTAATATACTCATAGGTTCTAGTATGTAGATAAAATTGTCAAGTAAAACTTCCCCGGTTCTGCATGCTTAATCGTACTGAGAAAAGCATGTATCATCGCCATCAAAAACGATCTCACTTTCACGTTTCAAGCCTGTCAAGACATTATGAAATGTCTTAAGCACCTGTCTTTTTATTCTAAAGCATGAACCACTCATGAGGTTAACGCACTTTTAACAGTTATGTCACATAAAGTCATTAAAACTAAATCAACTTTCAGTTACCTAGCAACAGTTCTTAAAGCCGACAATTTTCGCCAATACACAAACAACGACATCAATACTATTCTAATAGTCCTACTCCCTCCATTTCACCGCTATCCAACAGTGTCGATGCGCGGGAGTTGTTTTAACGCACTCGAAGAAAGTTGTCGTTGCATGATTCACTTGTAGACTTTTGAATTTCGAATACCAAGAAATTGACAGAAGTGTTTCTAGTGATGTTGAAATGTAGTGGAACGAAACATGGATGTTTAAGTTTATTATGTGACAAGAAGATTAATATCGAACTGTGGTGTTTAGGAAATAATTAATAAAGCTTTATTTATTATGTTTTGTTGTGAAAGTGCAAGCGAATAAAGGTAAGTTTGTTATTTTTACAAGCTTTAGTTAACTTGCTCTGTTGTTTGTTAGTTGGTTGTCATTGTTACTCAAATTAGGTGCTTTTGAGTATCTTTGGTGACAATGCGATAATATGGTACTATGAACTAGACAAGATAACACATTCGAGTTTGTTGGTTGGTTCATTTGTTTTGTCGTGGCAATAACTCTAAAGCCACGGATACACTAGGGGACAAATGGAGCAACATGTTGCGGAACATGTTCCTCAACAACTACGTGGAATGTGCCGAGATACAAGTCGCGGAACATTTTGTCGACCACACTTCTCAGTGTTTATAGAAATGTCGCCCGAGGAAGTTGTGGCTATTAGTGCTGCGTACATAGTAATTATATCAAGTGTGTTGAAACGTAAGAGAAAGAGAAGGTGGTGGATGCGGAAAGGCACGTTGCGTACGCGACTACACTCGGTAACAAATGGCGCAACACTGACGCGGGACACGTGCGCTCGCTCTCGAGGCGGGAGCAAGCAACATGCCCCGCGTCACGTACAGTGTTGTGGGTCATGTTGCGGCACACTATGCAACGTTTCAGCGTCACGTAAATTGAGTGTTGCGCGTCGTGTTTCGGGACAAAATGTTCCCTAGTGTATCCCAGGCTTTAAGCCACGGATACACTAGGGGACAAATGGAGCAACATGTTGCGGAACATGTTCCTCAACAACTACGTGGAATGTGCCGAGATACATGTCGCGGAACATTTTGTCGACCACACTTCTCAGTGTTTATAGAAATGTCGCCCGAGGAGGTTGTGGCTATTAGTGCTGCGTACATAGTAATTATATCAAGTGTGTTGAAACGTAAGAGAAAGAGAAGGTGGTGGATGCGGAAAGGCACGTTGCGTACGCGACTACACTCGGTAACAAATGGCGCAACACTGACGCGGGACACGTGCGCTCGCTCTCGAGGCGGGAGCAAGCAACATGCCCCGCGTCACGTACAGTGTTGTGGGTCATGTTGCGGCACACTATGCAACGTTTCAGCGTCACGTAAATTGAGTGTTGCGCGTCGTGTTTCGGGACAAAATGTTCCCTAGTGTATCCCAGGCTTTATGCTACATGATATCCAGGGTCTAAAAATAGAGACGGTAAGTGGTCATAGGAACTTCTGAACTAAACAAGATAAAACCGTCATGTTTGGGCTCATTTGATTTGTCTGGTAATGCACTTACTAGAAAGCTTTTCTTTTAAAAAGTCTTCTTAAAATTACTAATTTTATATTAGTTTGGATTCTATCTTGATTAGGTATTAATCGAGAGGTTTGATTAATGACTTACAAAGTAGCATCAGAAATCCACCATGCTAATTTTTTTTAAACACTTATCTATGGTCAACTAGGTTTTCAAGATGAATCTAACGATGTCACAAATGCGCCATAATTTTGTCTAACGAGTAGAGCCGCTGTAAGTAGAACAACAACAATATAAAAATTTAAATTAATTTATTTGCTGAATGTTATACAATACGTTTTTATAATTTCATAACAAATAAAGCATTCAGAATATTAAATTTTAGCATTAAAATTCTGGAGGCATTTAGTCAGTAATTAAATGCATGTTACATAATAGTCTCGAGTTGGGAACACACAATGACGCAAGAAAAACTTATTTTCTCCGGAACTAGTTAACATTCTGGAGGTTTCGTGCATGCAGACATACATACATACATTAGTAACAAATACATCAAAGAAAACATTTTGTACACTTTCTAACGAACAAGAAGTATGACCAATTACTTTGTAAAGTAAGCTACTTCACAATTAGCCACAAACTAGCACGATAGACGATACCTTTTGTTGTTGATATTACGCTAGTGTCATTGAACTGAAAGTGAATATGGAAATACGTAGATAACGTTTTTTATAGGTTATGCTCACTTTATCTTTCCGTTATTGCAATGGGTGCTCTTTCAGTCTTCATCACTTTCAGTACCTATTTATCTTTATCGATGGTCGTTCAATTGTTGAAATTTAACCATAAGTATTATTAAAACTTTAAGGAAAAAATATGTAGAAAAGCTGTTTCGAATTTTTTTTTTTAATTTTTTATAACTTTTAGTATAGGTATATCGTCGAAATTCGACAATTATTATTATTAAAACTTTGAAAAAAAAAACCTGTAAAGATAAGCTGTTTCCAATTTCTTTTGTATAATTATCTTCGTCACTTTCATTTTTTTTTTCTTATCAGTGGCCGCAGTCAGTGGTCGCTCGATGGTCGAAATTCGACCATAATCATTATTGAAATTTAATTGAAAACACGAAAGCAAACGTGTTTCCAATTTGTTTTGTATAGTGTGCTAAAGCCGTATAAAATTAATTAAACGCGTGTAAGTATATTATGTTTTCATCGGTGAAATCCAACCAAAATTATTTAAATTAATCTTTTTTTCTTTCTTTAATTCTTTATTGTACACACAGTAAATAATTAGCATATATTACAATATAGCTTTATGCACAAAGGCGAGCTTAACTCAATATTGTGTTTTCTCCCAGCAAACCTTTGAGGGAAAAAAATCCCCATGTTTCAGTTGTTTTTTTGGTCAGTTTGTGATGTAAAGTTTGGATTGAAAGTCTTAAGTGCACTTCGAGCTGTGTTCGACTCGGTAACGAAAGTTTAAAACAATGGGCAGTGAAAATAAGCAAGTGTGTTGTGAAAAGAGGTGGTCGAAACCGCTAGGGAGCGCACACTCCTGACGTTTATAAACACGAATAACGGTATTGTATTTGTCATCGTTTATTCAGGACACTTAACCGTTCCATAACATATCCTTATCATTATTAACTCTTAAAGCTTTCAAAAATATTTACTTTGTGTAGGTTTTCCTTAAATTACTAAACAAGCACTCGGCATACATTTGTTAGCCTTGGCCGGAGGAATATTAATTTCCCTGGTCAAGCGACAGCTGGGAATACATTGTTCTATCAGAAATTCAATCTAGCAAAACTTCGGTCAGGCTTTTTGTATCATTAACACATACAACAGTTTCATTTTATATATATACCCATACTCTATCAAAGGCAAAACTTCTTACAAAAATATCTTTATGATCATCTTAACATTTTTCCTGGGCTTCCGGGCTGTATTTTTACCTCCGGGTACCACTTTACTCCGGGCTTTATGGCTTTCTGGAGTATGCTGACTCTTTGTCCTGCATTTGATTTGGCTTAAGATGGACCAACTGTCTGATGTCGTTATGTTTATCTATCAATCAACAGATGTACTGCTAATTGATGAAATTGTCTTGGACGCCGAAAATCTTGGTAGGGTTAACAAAAGGCCTTCTAAAGGGTCAGTTTTAGTTGGTAATATCTTGTATATATTGTTGCAGGTACCCATCAAGATGAGCTCGATAGTGAACGCGGCCGCCGACGTGCTGTCGGGCACGGCCATCGCTGCGGCAGCCGGCTCGCAGGTAAACAACAGACAACACTAACACCTTCAGAAAGGTTAAAATAGGCATCAATATAAATAAATACAGCAAATAAGTGTGTTTAGTGGGTACTTACTTTTTGCAAATTGAATTTTAGTGTTATGTGAATTGAAGTGTTAAGAAAATGAAGTGTGCTAGAGTCGTGCTTTTCCAGAAAAAAAAAGAACGGGTTTGGCGAGATTTGCAATTCTAGTGTTGGTACTGTTGGTAGTGTTCATAGACCACGGTAACCGCTTACCAAGTGATGAGTCTTGTGTTTGTGTTCTTCTTCTCTGGTATCGATGTTGCCAATGAGGTATAATAATTGGTACCTACCTTTTTTTCGAGTAATTTTCAGCCAATCATTTTTGATAGTATCGCTGCTACTGCAAATACTGTTAAGTTAGCTGTGTGCTAATAAATCTAAAAGTTGGCAGTCTGCGTAAACGATGCCATTCAACATCGTGTAATGACGTCATTTTACAGTTTAGCAACAACATTTCGCTATACTATGCGACACACTTCCGTCTTCCGGAACGGATTGCTTAGATAGAAATGTTTCACTTTTAAATTATTTGCAATATGTAGAGCGAAGCTTTTTGAAATTCAAATAATTTTTGCTAAATAAATTATTTTTAAATTATTCATGCCTGTGGGTAGACATGTTCCCGATGGCATAGACATTGTGTATTAATTCTCATATTTCATCGCAAGTTATAGACTTGCAAATTATAGACAGTTGTAGACAGACCCCACAACAATCCATTGGCGATGTCGAAGTTCAGTTGTGGACTAGGTAGTTGGACTTTTTAAGGCTCCAATAACCATAATGTCATATTGTTCGTATGGCAACCGAGATCAACAGTTTAACGGGCTCTCTGAGGCACGACATAGATATTAATGTCAGGTGTGTGTAATTAAGGTTTGACATGTTTATTCAAAGAAAGTTGAATAGAGCTATTTATTATGCGTGTGACAGTAATAATAGCCGACAATAATTCGTTTATGTTTCATTGTCACGAATTAATAAGCATAAAGTAGTAGTAGTTAAATATGGACGCATGTTGAAAATATATCTAACTGATAATTTTCTACAAATGCGAAAGTTAGTGATCATGGATAATATGTAAATAATTGTTACTCTCTTTCATGCAAAAACGGCGGAAGAGATCTGGCAGAATTTTGTGATGACCGGAATAGATTATAGCCTGAATAAACACACGGGCTACTTTTTGTCCCTGAAATTGATTCCCATGGGAAATGGGAACGGGGCGCGAGCGAAGCCACAGCAAAAGTTAGTCACTCACAGTTTGATTCACTTCTTTTATTTTATACATTTTCCTAATCTATTTGAAAACGAATCAAACTATGAATCACACGTTTAAAAACGTGATATTAGTGAATCAGACCTTAAGTAATGATATAACCTGAAAGTTTAAAAGTAATTGTGTAACGATAGTTCAATTATTGATTACTAGTCCTGCACCTAGTCAATCAGTCATACCTACTCGCAAATTTAATGAGTTACGTTGCAACCGTTTTTTTTCATTGCATACTGATTCGATTTTACTACCGGTTTTGTATCTGTTATAATCTTGTTAATTTCTCATTCATGTTGTTTAAAAATTATTAACTAATTTGTGCTCGCAACTTTATCTACATGAACTATAGTATTGTGGTGTCTTGAATGAAGAAGAATACGACTCTTAGGCTCATCGCTTTTTAGAGACTGTCTTAAGGCAGACTATTGCTCTACAGCAATATTATGAAATGCGCTCATTTCTAACATAACTGCAACAAAGCTATCGAATACCTGCAAGATCTGCCCGGCGATAGTTGAGTCTGAATGTCTTGTCTCTAATCTGCACTCACCCTTATAACTTTTCTCGTCGACGCACCAAATCAAAAGTCTATAATTATATATGTATTAGGTATATTGAATGTATAACTTCATCGCCTATTGAACGTATGACCACCGATTACCTAACCATGAAATTCACAGCAAAATGCTAAGGAATGTATCTGGTATTCCAGGTGGCCTGGTTCATCCCGATGTTAGTGGCAGCGGTCGCGTACTACCAGTTCGACGCTACCGACCCTGAAGGTCGACCAGCTGACGTGGACGACGCCAACTTGCTACCAGATTACGACTTTATCATCGTTGGCGCTGGATCTGCAGGTCTGTATATACTAAATTTATTGTTGTGAACTCCGGCGCCAAACCAACCTCACCTGCAAGCCAGTACACCTGCTGATTGAAGGACAAAACCGGCTACAGCGCGTTAATGTCCAACCAAGAAATGGCAATGGGGCACATTGCACCAATAGTGACTCTATATTTATTGTTGCTTTAACTTCTGTACTTAAATAGAATAGTAAATTTCTCTTGACTTGTATGATGTATACTATAGAGTCCTATTGACATTTTTTAGAACCTGACCTACTAGCTGGTAAACCTGTCGATTATCGGATGAGGCTCTCGCGCAGGCTTTCCTGTCGGGTTTAGGACATCATACGGCAATCGCTCCCGTAATATCCAAATACTCCTAACAAAAATGAAGTAGGAAAGTAGACTCCGAAAAAACCTCGGACGCAACCAGGTTTTTTAATAAGATAATGATAATGACGTTTGTTATAAATTGTCTTAGATAGCAGAGATAGAGAGTGAATTCCTCTAGCCTTTCTCTCATCCTGAGATTCAAACGTTTGTATCAAATTTTCAGGAGCAGTGGTAGCAAATCGACTATCAGAGATCGCAAACTGGAAGGTACTGCTGATAGAAGCCGGAGGAGATGAAACGGAGATATCGGATGTCCCTATCCTGGCTGGATATTTGCAACTTAGCAAGTTGGACTGGAAATACAAAACTGAACCATCAGGAACAACTTGTTTAGGTGAGAACATCATCAAACCTTATTTATTATTACAATGAGATGACAAATAAGCATTCGCATGTCACTCTAGAGTGAGCAGTGCCTAAAGATGTATGTCAGGAAAAATATATCCAATTATACAAAAGTAAGTGACATTACAGTCAGAAATCTGCGCAATAAAAATAAACTAATCCTTCCTTGTTATCGGCTTAGCAAAGTTAGTGGTTCTTTTAGGGGGGAAGGTATACGTTTTTACAATAAATTGCCTGAATCGGTCCTTGGTATGCCTGACAATAAATTTAAAACATTTGTTAAGGCCACCTTATGCAAAAAAGCATACTATAGGACTGCTGATTACCTTGAAGACAAAAATGTCTGGCTTGAGCATGGTGCAGGCCCCTCCTAGAATGCTAAAGTGCTACAACTACATAATGCTGTAGTTGTGGCATTTGCCTACTACAATACATTGATATTGTGGTAGGCACGCGACCTTTTTTGCTATTTTTTTGACATTAGTATATTTTTGACATTTTCAATTATTTTATTTCTTCTATCTATCTATAATTACTTCGGTTAAAATTTATTATATTTTTTTTTTTATATACCTTTATTTATATTGACACGAGACAAAATGTACATTCGTCCATATTTAGTCTTAAGATATCTATGTATAACCTGACGTCTTAAAATGCAGCAGTGGAGTTTGTTGCGCCGTTTCTTCTCCACTAGCGCCTAGGAAGCGGTGGTAAACTTAGTATTAAGTAGTTTTTGACGTCAAAAAGATGTAATTACGTTGCACTGTTTTGAAAAATAAAGAAATTGAAATTGAATTGAAATAGATACCAGCTATTCCAGAAATCATTTACGTGCTTCAGAAAAATGTATCTCCCCCGTCGTTTGAGTTCAAATTTGAAACGATAGTGCCCGATTTGAGTTTCCAACCACTGAGTTCATCATACCATAACCTAGGCGCAAACTTATATCAAAAGGAGATCAACGAGCCAGTATTTTATCCACTATTTGTTTTTTTTTTTCAGCAATGGAAGATGGCCGCTGCAACTGGCCACGAGGCAAAGCGCTCGGCGGAAGTTCAGTCCTCAACTACATGTTATATTTACGAGGTAACCAGAAGGACTATGACGCGTGGGAATCCTTAGGCAACAAAGGTTGGGGATACAAAGACGCACTGTATTACTTCAAAAAGTCTGAAGACAATAAAAACCCTTATCTAGCACAAACGCCCTACCACAGTACTGGTGGGTATTTGAGCGTTGTTGAAGCACCTTACCAAACTCCTCTTGTATCAAGTTTTATAGAGGGAGGATTAGAAATGGGATATATGAATAGAGATATTAACGGAGAAAATCAGACAGGATTCATGGTAGCCCAAGGAACCATACGGCGAGGCTCTCGTTGCTCCACTTCTAAGGCATTCCTGAGGCCAGCGAAGGATCGCACGAACTTGCACATAGTTATGCATTCACATGTAACAAAAGTAATGATAGATCCAAGAACAAAAATAGCTTTTGGGGTGGAATTTATACGGAATAAAAGGCTGTACCGTATACGAGCTAAGAAAGAAGTTATTTTATCAGCAGGCACTATAAACTCTGCACAATTGTTAATGCTGTCTGGGATAGGACCTGCAGAGGAATTAAACAAGCATAGAATCCCATTGATACAGAATTTGAAAGTTGGGCGAAATTTACAGGATCACGTTGGAATGGGTGGTCTAGCATTCACTATAAATCAGCCTGTTTCGATAGTCGAACAGCGTCTCCTAACAGTCAGCAATTTGATGGAGTACGCGGTATTAGGTGAAGGGCCTTTGACTATTATGGGTGGAGTTGAGGGTTTAGCATTTGTTAATACTAAATACGCGAATGCAAGTGACGACTATCCCGATGTTGAGTTTCATTTCATCTCTGGTTCCACGAACTCGGATGGTGGAGAACAGATACGTAAAATTCATGGATTGGTAGAGACTGTTTACGATGCTGTGTTTAGGCCTATCAATAATATGGATGTATGGAGTATCATACCGATGCTACTGCGACCGAAAAGCAAAGGATATATTCAACTACGAAGTGCTAATCCCTACGACTATCCGTATATATACCCTAACTACCTTACAGATGAGACAGATATGAAAATATTGGTCGAAGGTGTTAAAATAGCAGTAGCGCTTTCCAGAACGAGAGCATTCCAAAAATATGGTTCATATTTGAACAGACACGTCTTCCCAGCTTGTGTGAGCATCAAGAGATATTCGGATGCCTACTGGGAATGTATGATCAGACAGTACACGTGTACGATTTATCATCCTGTGGGAACAGCGAAAATGGGGCCTTACTGGGACCCTGAAGCTGTTGTCGATCACCAACTCAGGGTTTATGGAGTGAAGGGTCTGCGGGTCATAGATGGCAGTATTATGCCTAACATTGTGAGTGGTAATACAAACGCACCGATCATTATGATAGGAGAAAAGGGAAGTGATATGATCAAAGAGTTTTGGTTAAAAAGACGAACTTCTAGATATTACATATAAGTGTTGATGTACAAAATTTATTGTTCAGTATTATTGAGTGTGAGGTATTGTAAATATGAGTTGATGTTGCTGTTTATTAATTTATTCTATTTATTTTATGTTTATAAGGGATTTGTTGACGAACAAGATATAATAAATTAATTTATAAGTATTAAATGACTGTTATCATTGCATATACCACACTCGAAATAAGCTAGTAAATTCTCCTTCTCACTAGATTTGAGAAGGATTTGAGAAGGAAATTTACATTAATTATGAACAAATAGCTGTTGCACGCGGCTGCATAGATTTGCGTGGAATACTAGAAATACAGGAATCCTTTCTCGATATAAAAAGCTTCAGACTGTTAGCCCAGACATTACTGTGCCAAATTTAATCGACTTTTGTTCTAATAATAAATCTAGTCAATAATTAATTAAAACTACTTATCATACGTGTGCCTTTCTAGGTCAAATATTCGAACCCAGAGTCATGTCATAATACGTTATAAGATTTGCTGATCGCAATAAATAGTGACAATGCTTGAAATACAGAGTAATGAACGCACGAGAGTACATTATTAATACAAACTTAAATAGTTATGTAACTTTATTGTGTGTTTGTGTGTGTATGGGAGTTTCACTACGATCTTCAGGGCCCAAGCTTTACATGTACTGCGGGTATATCTGCTGATTTATGAACGAGGCTCTGACGCAGGCTTTCATCTCAGTGTCAGATGGCAGTCGCTCACGTAAAAGCCAAATCAAGAAAAAGAGCGGGCGAGCGAACGCGAGTAAGTATAGCATGAAAAGAATTGGATAAATCATTATCAGCATTAAAGCAGAACTTTAGTAAATGTTATTAGAATACTAGCTACAGACCTATCCCAGCTTACAGGAAATAATTGTTCAATAATTGCACTGTATCTAAAATCTTCACACAAGTGCAAGAAATAAGTTGACGAAGTTTTATGCAAAAAAAACTTCGGTGATACAACATTTTTTGGGATAATTTATATCACCATACCTCATTTGGGAATGCGAAACGGTTTATGAGACACTGAGCCAGAATTACAAGCGTTTATAGGTACTATTTACCATCTGTTGGTCCCTGCGCTTGTCTGCCAATTCAGTAGTACAAATTAAAAAGATTAACTACTCTGTGCAAAACAACACAATGCGCAAGACAACTTGTACACAATACAACTTGCTACATCTTAACTGCTGAGTCACGTCTCATTCATCGCTGCACCATAAGACCAGTGCCACTATATCAGTGTATCAGAATTCAGTGTTGTGTATTATGGAATCATGTCGGCTCAATCAACATCGCTCAGAGGACTCATGTCCCATACGCGGATCATTTTTGGGCTATTACCAGGACTTGGGGCTTTGATAGTACTCCGAATGGCGATACATCTATACAGACCAGATATAGAAGATGCTGAAAATCGAGTCAGGGATTATCCTTTCGAACAGTTATACGATTGTTACGATTTTATTGTAATCGGAGCTGGATCTGCAGGTGCAGTGGTGGCAAGTAGACTTTCTGAGAATCCGAATTTAAAAGTGTTATTGTTAGAAGCTGGACCTGAAGAAAATGTGCTGTCAGAGGTTCCTGTACTGTTTCCTGTTCTTCAAACGTCTGCCATCGATTGGCAGTTTCTCACAGAACCCAGTGACAACTACTGTTTAAGCATGGTGGAGAAGAAATGCAAGTGGCCCCGTGGGAAAGTGCTTGGCGGATCTAGTGCGCTCAACGCTATGCTATACATAAGAGGAAATAAACGAGACTATGATGCTTGGGAAGCTATGGGCAATATTGGCTGGGGATACAACGAAATTTTACAATATTTCTTGAAGTCTGAAGACATAAGAATACCAGAGCATCTAGGAGATCCTTATCATGCGAGTGGTGGTCCTTTATCTGTAGAATATTTTGCATACGAACAACCGATAACCAGGAAAATATTGGAGGCGGGCGAACAGCTTGGTTACACAATCCGTGACGTGAACGGAGAGTTTCAAACTGGATTTACTCGGTCTCAAGCAACAGTACGTGATGGATTGAGATGCAGTACAGCTAAAGGCTATCTGCGTCCTGCAGCTAAACGCCCGAATCTACATATCAGTTTACACTCTTTAGTGGAAAAAATACTTATAGACCAAAATAAAGTTGCTTACGGTGTTAAATTTAAAAAACATGGTCAGCAAAAGATTATTAAAGTGAATAAAGAGGTTATTTTATCAGCTGGATCGATACAATCACCGCAATTATTAATGCTATCAGGTATTGGAGATGCCGAACATTTAAAAGAACTTGGCATATATCCCATTGTGAATCTGCCTGGTGTGGGAAGAAATATTCAAGATCATGTAGCGATGGGCGGTCATTCATTTCTCTTTGACAATCCTTATGATAACGGAACAGATTACGGTTTTAATGTACAAACAGCTATAGGTATGGGGAGTTTAATAGATTTTAGTATTCACAAACAAGGACCATTGTACAGTATGATGGAAGCTGAAGCCATGGCCTTCATCAAAACGAAGTTCCAAGACCCTGAAGATGATTATCCAGATATTCAACTATTTATTGCTCCAACAGCGGATAATATGGATGGAGGTTGGTTCGGGAAACGAGCAAACGGATTAAATGATGATACATATGCAGAATTGTATGAGGAGATCTTGTATGAGTCTTCATTCTCAGTGGTGCCACTGCTGTTGAGGCCGAAGAGTCGCGGTTATCTGAAGCTCAGAGATTCGAATCCGTTTTCACCACCTCTAATATACCCTAATTACTTCAGTGACCCACAAGATATACAAATTTTAGTAAGTGCATTTCATATAGACTAAGTCAAAATCCATGTAAGTTAAGTTTTCACGTTGCTCAATTAACATCAATTAAATCAAACATCTATTAAATTCTTCGTTGAAATGCAGGCTTCATTGTTAAGACTATTATGTACTTAATAAGTAATAATGTACGTATGTAGGTCTTAAGCACTTACAGCAAAGTTTTTTCAATAACGTGTCTCATGATAGTCTTAATGAAACCGCAACCAACGTTGAGATGATAATGTACTGTAGTAGTGCTCTCACCTATCATTAACCTAAGGTTTAAAACTATTTTATGATATCGATGTACGTTTTAAAAATATTTTTATTAAACTATTTTTTAGATTGAGGGAGCTCGAATAGTCCAAGAATTGACTCAGCAGCCAGCTTTACGTGCACTTAATGCACGACCCAACCCTCGCCGTAACCCGGGATGTACTGAATACGACCTGATGTCTGATGAGCACTTGGAATGTCAGGCTCGACACCACACGCTTACCATATACCACCCAGTTGGGACCTGCGCTATGGGACCACCTGACGATCCTGGAGCAGTTGTTAATCCAAGATTACAGGTAATTTTTTTTCTCTTTTTTTGTAGATACTTGGAAATTATTCGTATCTCGCGGGAACTTCGCATTGCAAGTATCGAATTTATCACTTTCGACGCAGTGGCTTTCCCCTAGGTATAAAGGATAAATTAATACACAGAAGCATTAGTAATAAGAACGGATCGTTTTACAACAGATAACAATAGTTATTATTAGTGAATATATGGAACTGTTATTATGATGAAGGACACGTTATTCCGAGGGATGAATATTAGGGGACCAGTGGATTGGTCCCGATGATGAATATGTATGATTATTTTCAATCCAAAAAGATTATTTTCTTATCTTACAATCTATCAAACATACTTACATCATTTTACTTTTTTCATATCGATAGCATAATAATAAAGTCTGAAGGTATTACTTACCTATATTATAATAATTAATTTACCATATCCATATATATGTATGATACCAAGATCTCCGGAGTCAAAGTCAACCTCATTTACAAGTTGGTAAACCTGTTGGTATTTTTTTTAATTTAAAGTAATAACTCCTCGTTAATTTAAATAAATAAATTAAATAACATCGTTAATAAAATAAAAAAAATTGATGACGAGGCTCTGCTGCAGACTTCCCTCTCGCAGTTGGGGGCAAGTGGCTGTTGTTAACCAAATCAAATGATGAGAAAAGAGGAGTGAGATAGCAACCAAACTTTTTATGTTCCAGGTTTATGGAGTGCAAAACCTCAGAGTAGTAGATGCCAGCATTATGCCGACAATCGTGAGCGGGAACACGAATGCTCCAGTCATAATGATAGCTGAGAAAGCTTCCGATATGATAAAAGAAGACTGGAGCAAAACCATCAACGATCAAACCTGCCCAGAACAAAACAATTACAAACGACAATCAAAAGCTTCGGATGGAGATAAGCCTAAACAAAATACACTTACGATCAATGTATTCGATGAAACTGTAACTTACTTTCCACATTTGGACGATGGAACTGCCAGAAATTCTATCAAATCTATAGGTAATAGAAGACCGTTATCAGAAAATAAGAAAATAGAAACTAAACTGCCAAGTGAAGGTCTAAATTTGGATGCTAAGTCAGTGGCAACTAATATAAATCCATTCAAGTCACCCGCGATAGGTGTGCGGTATCCACTTCATGGGCATCAGAATCCATTCCGTCAGTATTTGTACCACCCTCAGAGTTACGAAGATCGGACCCCCACTTTAGGTCAAAACTTATTAACAGGACCAAGAAAGTTTTTGGATAGTCTAGTAAATCGTAAGCACATTCCTCCATATTTGAGACCGAAACCGATCAAGAAGCCGGTTTGGAATACGCTGACGAATAAAAAAATATATCCGATGGGTTATTACGATAATGATAAGAACAGGGTTAAAGATCCATCGTATTATTACGAAACTGGTGAAGTAATTTCGAAGACTGGTCAGAAACAATGTAAGATATGGTTATACCATGACGGAGAAAAGTATGAGGTTGGACAGTAGTTGTACAGTTTAATTTATAAATGAAATTTGAAACTAACATTTTTGTAATAATTTCTTCAATAAAAATAAATTTGAAATGCTCTTTTCCTTAATTCTTAGATCTTATCAACTGGTCTCTTAGGTCAACATCTGTCCATGCAGCAGGTGGTGAAAATTGTCATTAACTTGAATACTCGTAATATAATATTGTGGTTTATAAAAAACTTTTAAAAGTTTGGAAATCAATGTTTTCGATCCTATGTAATAAAATCGAACATACGTACTCTTGGTGCTCAATGGGAACTTCTGTCAGACTGCAAAGTTAATGAGAATTCCCTAACAGTAACCTAATGAGATTCTACCTGCCGCGGGAATTTAACCCTGGGTGAAACTCACCAATCACAGAAGTTGCATTCGCTACCACACAGGTACAGTCAACGATGAAAGTAGTTACGCAAATTCAAATTCGTTGAACATCTCTGCTCCAAAACCTTTATTAAAATATTAAACGAAACATGAAATATATTAATTGCGTCCTCTGGGGATTTTAAAACGAAATAAACATAAATATTCATTTAATCCAATGTTTTAGTGTATATAAATTTCTGTCATTGATTGTACATAAGCAAATAAGTAGGATAAATATTGCGTAGCCATAAACCAAAAACAAATAAGCTATAACAATATTTTTGAAGTGGTTTGGGTAGATACAGTAGATTACAGGTTCGGGCAATAACTCCAATGAAAGATAAGATTAAATCAACAAGTTCGAAACGGACATGTTGGTTCCGAATACAACAATAATAAACATTTTTCTGTTAATTGGGCGATAAACAAATATACAGTCAGCGAAATAATAAACGAACACTTTATATAGAAAATAGTATCTAATGTTAATGCAATTATCGTCGAACTAAAGAAGCTGTATTCCAAGTTCAAATCAAGAAAAAATTTAAATTGCAACTGTAATGAATCATGTAGTTATGTAAATAAATCTTGAAATTGAATTCAATAACCTTTTAACTTTAGTCACATCGACTTGAAACTTGACGTGTCATGCGGATGATAAATCAATTTTGGATGTTTTTGGCAGTTTGGTTGACAGGTTTTAGATTTGTGAGAGCCCCGATGTTCCAAATCAATAGCCGGGAACTGTACATTAATTTGATATAGTAGAATTCTTCAACAGCTATAATAATAGCAATAAGTCCCATTCACATTTAGTAATAAGTGTATTGCTTGTACATATTATTATTTTTATCAAAATACTTTTGTTTGTTTTTGTTCTAACCTTGATCGTAAAATAGACGTTGTTAATGAGGTTATTAGTCCATTTGAATGCGATTATAATAAGGGTCAAATAATAATAAAAAATTTATGTGTATGTAATATTTAATAAGTAGGTATTAAACTCATACAAACTTTGCCCCCTTAGGGGTAGAATTTTTGAAAACCCTTTATGTCTACGTCATACAAAGAACATACTCTCCAATTTTCAAGTCTCTACGATCAGCGGTTTAGGCTGTGCGTTGATCCGTCGGTCAGTCAGTCATTAAGGACCAAGAATTTTATATGTATAGATAGATAGAAATAAAAACAGGCAGCAATGGGGATTGCTGATAGAAGTGAAATCTTATTAGCTTTTACAGCTGGTGAAGTGCATCAAGTTATACTCATAGCTGCGTGTGTAGGTACTGATAATTCTGATAACATTAGCATGTCGATGACGCGAGTGTACTAGATTTCCCTCCCAAAAATAACTCGATGCGCTTTAGACTTTTCACAGTAAAACCGAATATAGTAGGTATTATTTTGTTAGTGATAACATCAATAAAATTGTCAGGACATTTTTAAATTTATAATTCATCAGTTTGTGTGCACATATACTGATGAATTTAAATGAATTATATAAATAAAAGTAAAAAAAAAGTGAAAGTTTGGCTTTTGAACTTCCGCGTTTTGCGTATGTGCTTTCATACATTTAAATTGACTGAAACCTCAATCCGAACAACGCGTGGCTCTCGGTATATGGTGATGTTTATGTGGAACTCTCGTCATAATGAAAAGTCAACCGTTTGCCGTGCTCTGCGTCTGATATAGGTGAAGCGCTTAGGGTTCCCAATCCACTTCTAAAAACAGTAGTTATTATCTATACTTTAATTTAGGTAACAGTTTTTATTACTGTTCTATAAAGTAAGTACACGTAATAATAAATGTTATGTACATGGACGTGTAAAACCTATGGAGGGAACGCGTCAAAGAAGCAACTGACTAGAGTCAGCCAGCTTGATTTACCGTATACAAGTCACAAACATTAGTTAGTCACTCCGCGGCAAACGTCATTTTGTTTCAATCAGTTTACGTGGCGAAAAGAAATAAAGAATAAAAGTGAAATGGTATAAATCCGTAGTGACAGTTAGAAAAAAAAAGACAGGAATCACATTTCAATCAAATTTGAGTAGAAATTACCCAAAATTCACTCACATTATTATGATGCGCCGTTGCCATTTTTGTGCACAGTCTCGTCTTAAACGCGCTGTGTCTTCAAGTTTTATGGTTGATATTATTTCCTGTGGTCAGTTTTGTACAAATACAAAAAATTACTTAAAAAATACATACCATACAGAACCCTTCGTGTGCAAGATCGACTTGCACTTGACCGACTTTTTCGTATATACCTCGCGATCGATAGCATGGCAACGTATATCTACGATATTATAGTATTTATGTTACTCATGGGACTATAGGAAGCTCAGTACCGGTGGGTCACTGGCGAAAGCTGGCTTAGTGTCTGTTAAAAAGTGGTTGGAAAGAGGTAAGACTAAAAACTTACTATAAATACTATAAATTTTAAGAATTTTGTTGTACAATTAAATTACCTTTAGCTAAATGGTATGAAAAGTATGATCACTTTAATTTTATTATTTAAACACTTTTTAGAAATAATAATAAATTTAGTAAAAAAAACCAGAGTACTTTTTGGGAATTTTTAAGAACACAATAAAAGTTAACCTAACTTGCATATCTAACATACATCATTCATACATATAAATATGCTCACGCCTTTTTCCCTCCGGGGTAGGCAGAGACAATAGACCGCGATTTGCCCTTCTGACTCTGTTCTTACATACTTCACGCGCTTCCACTGTCATTAAACCTTTCATGCAAGCCCGCCGGTTTCGAGTGCTTTTGACCTGCCCTTTTTTTTAGCTATTGCTACAATAATAGACAGTATTATAATAGTATTGTAGCAGCTTTGATTATAAATCAAAGTGTAGCAGTATGTAGTAACAAGAAATAATTTATATCCATAATTAAAGTTTAATTTATGTAAGCAATTAAACGATGAATTGCGTCGCCTGTTATGGTATTAATTCATCATTTAAAAGCATAGGAAAGATCATGGATAATAAAAATAATAATATACTATACAATAATAATTTACAACAATTAATTATAATTATTGTCTAACAGAAGACGTAAAACCATTAAACTAGACATACAAGTAGATAGGTACCTACTAGGTATTTGAATAATTATAAAAATACAGATAGTTGTAGGTTTGAGTTGTATGTGTGTATGTATGTGTGTGTGTGAGGGTGTGCATACGTACGTGCATGCGTACGCGCGTGCCTATGTGCCCGTATATATGTGTCTTTGTGTGTGTGTCTCTACGTGTGCATATAAAGGTACTAAGTCATTGAGATGACTTCTGAAAGGAACGTATAAAAGAGAATAATTATGTAAGTGCCGACTGCAAAAAATTGACAAAGGGCCAGGCGGACGATGACGATGCCTAACATTATATTTAAATCATCATCATCTGCATCTAGCCATCATATAGTAAATATGACATTCCTCTTCAGAACTAGATGTCGTGGGCTTGCGATCCCGTGTTGACAGATACCATCGTGAACAGTTACCAAGTCGCTGGGCCACTGTTCATGTCCACTCTGCAGACATTCTTCGCAGCGCAATGTGCTTTGGTTGGTGACCATCTGTGGCCAGCTGACGCAATCAACTCCGTACTTGAAGGTAATTATACTATTATAAAATTTTCAATAAGCTGTATATGTACATTGGAGATATCAAGAAGAACTTAGATTGTATCATTATGAACTATTCTGAACACAAACCTTTTTTTTTGGAATTCTTGTCTGTTTGTTCGCAATGGACGCAACACTACTGACCGGATTATCATGCAGTTTTTTTGTTGGAAAAGTCTTGGTTAGACTTAAAATCTGAGGCATGTTTGATCACAATCGGTTGAGTAGAACCAGATATATAGTCAAAAACGCGAAAAACTGTGTCCACGCGGGCTCAGCCGCGGATACGGGCTAATACGAGTGCTAAATACTTCTAGAACCGGATGTCACATACTTATATGATGGCAGTCGATGTCATTAATGTTAAGCATTAATATGGTGAAGCGTATTATCAAGAACCCACTTCTAATCAAAGAGTTGCGGTAGTAAAGTCTAGATTGTGAGCTGATCTTTTATTATTTTCTATCTATCATTACATTATGTAACCTTATGCAATAGTAGATCTATACACGTTAATATACAATAATTAAACACTCGAAGCAAATACATTTATTACAGCTACGTAATAAAACACAATTTCGTATTTCAGATCCCAACTATGACTTCATCGTGGTGGGAGGAGGATCTGCAGGAGCTACAGTTGCTAGTCGACTCAGTGAAGTGTCAGTATGGAAAGTTCTTCTCGTCGAAGCTGGAGGCAACCCTACCCTGAATACAGAGGTAGTTTCTAAGCCCCATCATTATGAAATAAACGAATTTAAACTACAGTCATCAATAGATGTTTGCTTGGAATCGGATAAGTAGAACTATGACCAACAAACGAAGCGGGTGGAGCCGCGGGCATCATCATCATAATCATCATCATCTACCTGCCCTTATCCCAATTATTCGGGGTCGGCGCAACATGTATTTTTCCTCCATTAATTCCTGTCAGATGTCATCTCTTCGGTTCAATTAATTCTCTTCCGCGGGCATCAATTAGATAAAAATATGTACAAACGAAACTACGAACGAATAACGAAACGAAAAAAATATGTAGCAACGCAATTTATGAAAAAGAAAATCACGCAGTATTAACGGCAATTAATATAGGTACTGCTATTGTTATACAAGACAACGTTACAACACAAACAGTCAGATAGCTAAAATAGATATCCATAATATAAATAGTAAATGACATACTCGTACCTATACTTTAAATTATAATGACAACAAATTCCCATAATACAGTCCATACTGGTTGTCTGGAAGAAATCGCAGACAGCGATAAGACAGCTCTTTGTAAAAAAATTTTTTATGTATGCGCTTTGTTTGTATCCTGATGGTGTGTGCAATAAAGAGTATCTATCTATCTATCTATCTATCTATCTATCTATCTACATAAAATCATGGTATGTCTATTACAGATCCCACATCTCGTCTACAACAATTTGCGCAGTCCTCAAGACTGGAGTTACATCACACAACCTGATGAAGGTGCTTGTCGAAGTTATAAGGAGAAAGGTTGCGCCTGGCCACGAGGCAAAGCTCTTGGTGGAAGTAGCAGTATCAATTTCATGTTCTACGTTAGAGGCAATAGGCAAGACTACGATGAATGGGCAGCCGATGGTAATTATGGATGGAGCTATGATGAAGTATTACCCTATTTCACTAAGAGCGAAAAATTATCTGGTACTTATAATAAAACAAGCAAGAAATACCACAATCGGGAGGGCTATCTTAACGTAGACATGGAAAAGCCGTCTCACGATCTAGAACACGTAGTCATCAAGGCCGCAGTTGAACTTGGTTTAAAGCATTTGACTGAAGTCATTGGTGAAAGCCAAATGGGTGTAGTGAATTCGCAGACAACTACAAAGAATGGTACTAGATTCAGTACAGCGCGCGCTTTCCTTAGCATCGCCAAGGATAGAAAAAACTTTCACGTCATCAAGCATGCGCTAGCTACTAAGATATTATTTGTTCCTGGTACTAACACTGTAAGTGGTGTTATGGTTCACAAAGATGGAAAAGATATAGTAATTAATGTAAGAAAAGAGCTGATTTTGTCAGCTGGTTCTGTGAATTCACCTCATATCATGATGCTCTCGGGTATTGGACCTAGAAAGCATCTGGAAGACATGAAAATTATAGTCAAAGCTGACCTGCCCGTTGGTGAGAATTTACAAGATCATTTGTTCGTACCTAACTTCTATATCAAGCCTGGTAACAAAGACTATTATTCAATTAACAATATAGTATCAGCTTTTAATGAATACCTCTTACACGGTACCGGCCCACTAATCAGCACCAGTCCACACCGGGTAATTAGTTTCATTAATACAACGGACCCGACTTCGGCGACGCCTGATATACAATTTCACTATTTTATTGTTCCTCCTGGAGTATCCAACATAATGGATGTTTTAGAGAAACACGGATTAAATAATGAAGCACGTGCAAAGTTCCAAGAACTGAACAAGGAACATTATACATTGATTACTGCAAATACACTTTTAAAACCTAAATCCTCAGGTAAAATACTATTAGCGAGCAAGAATCCCTTTGATGCACCTTTGATATTTGCTGACTACTACAAGGACCCTCGTGACATAGATGTTGTGATAAGTTCAATGAAACAGCACTCTCTGCGATTGGATGAAACCAAAGCTTTTAAAGACGCCGGATTTAAACTAGCTTGGCTTGATATTGATGCTTGCAAGAATTTCGACAAGAGCAGTGATCAATATTTGGAATGTGTTGCGCGGGAATTAACATTCTCGCTATATCACCCTACCAGTACAGTTAAGATGGGCCCAGATGGCGACCCAACCTCTGTTGTTGACCCAGAACTGAGAGTACGGAAGGTGAAAGGTCTACGTGTGATTGATGCCAGTATTATGCCTTCTGTGATCAGAGGAAATACTAACGCTCCATCAATCATGATTGGTGAGAAGGGTGCCGACATGATTAAGAAAACATGGTTGAGCCAGCACACAGAATTTTAAGTAATCATAAAATATTGTTGTATGTTTTAGTTATTATTAGATTAAGGCTGTATAGCAAGTCGGTTACTAAATTTACTGTAAAATAAATAGTAAGAGTTAGGTTGTTCCTCTTCATGTCAGTAGAATATTATAATGAACGTGAATGTATTGTGTTTTGATTTATTGAAAAAAGTTAACATTACAACTTATTACTAGCTCTAGATCTCAACCCAATAAATATAGACAGCTGTTATTAGACTTGTTATTTGACTAGGCACGTAGAACCAAAATTACGATTATGATTCTTAAATTAAAAAAAGGACTTAAGGTAAAATAAAACTTGACTCACAATAGATGACGTCAAAGGAATTCCAATCCATACTTTAATTATACCCAAACCCTAATCATTATTATCGCTAAACATGCAATGATGATGATGATATGAGACATACATACAGTTAATTACGAATATAATTATTTTTTGCCACTGTGCAAAAAATATATCAATCGTACATTGTGCGTCGTGGGAGAAAGTGACTAATTACTAACGTGGCTAACACAGGTTGAAGCCTGACGCGCAGTTGAGGGTCTCATCCTCTCATCCTAAAACTCGTCAACGGTGCGCACTGTGAGGTATGAGAGGAATTAAATTCCGCGCACGCTTAGGCTTTGGAATAATCTCCCTGCTGTGTTTTTTCCTAGCGTCTACAATATAGGGTTCTTTAAGAAGGGCATTAGAAGGTTTTTACAGCGTCGGCAACACGTGTGTAACGTTGCATAAGTCCATAGGCCACGGTGAACGTTTCCCATCAGGTGGGCCGTGCGCTTATCTGCCACCTAAGTGGACTTTGCCTTTAGCTTACCATCAGGCGAGGTGAAGTCATATTGATGTGACCGTTATAAAAAAATACACACGAGTTGGGAATCGCACTTCCATCCTAATGATACATAGTGCTTTATACTTACTACAGCGAGTAGGTAAAAGGAACATAAAAAACGGTTATGTTTTTTATGTTCCTATATAGTTTTACACTACTTTTATTATTTATGCTATAAATAAATGAAATAAAAACTACAGAAGCAATTTACGCGCTTTTTCTTCCTTTTAGTAAAAAAAATAGGCAGTATTATTTGGCGTATTTAATATTATCCTACCAAAAACATACCTGTTTAAAAGGGGGCTAATTGCCTATCGGCTAAAGGTTCGCCTAAAAAGGATTGAAATCTAATCCAATGCCAAGTTGGCAGGCTATATTGGATTTTCTTTTGTTATTTGTGTATTTTGTTAAGTGTACATATTGCGGTAGATAGTTGTGGAAAAATATGGCAGCCACCCTATTGTAGCGGCAACCATCTTGGATTTACAATGAGACAGGATAGATTATATTGTCAGCAGAACTAAAGATATTTGCCAATATCAGAACAATCCGTCCACAGGAAGCGGTTCAATTTTCAATTTCTATTATTTGACCTAAACAAACAGGTCAAATTAAATAAATGTCTGCGCCGACATGGCTATATTTTATAATTATTATTTAATCGTTAAATTTATTTCTTACCACTACCATATTCCAAATTAAATAGATATAATTAATTTTATATAGGTACCTACTTAGACCTTTTAGTAAATATCAATTAGTAAGAATCGACTAATTACCTACCTATTATATACACATTATTTATTGTAACATGATTTGTAAACGGCTCACTTGATTTATGCGAATCATCTAAATATTCAAATCATTCTTACTTCAGCTTACTACTTACTAGCGCTCTGATTATATTAAAATTTCTGTAAAAGGAATAAATTGTTTTATATTTAAAGATTTACTTTATTTGTCTTTGTTCTTTTACCGAACAATAAAAACGTTAAAAAAAGCGTTTAATAAAAACGCGAAAACCGATGTGCACGCGGGAAGACGCGGGCGGATTGAGTCTTGTATGTAAAAGATAATGAAAATTATTATCGCCATTGAGTGACAGTAATTTGTATAAGAACAATGATTAATTAATTATCGGAGATAAACAACTAAAAAATCATTCGTCGCGTCGTGTTACGTCCGTGCAGGTAAATTGTAGAATAATATTACGTGTTTTTTGCGGTAATCGCCTGGTCACGTGGGTAAAAATAAGACTGACAATACCTAGTCATGCAGCTTCGACAGGCCCTGGTGGGTGGGGTTGGGGAAGATATGGCCGGAAGACCCATCGTCATGTGTGTTAGCGTTAAAAGTAAAAAAAAGGAAAAAATGTCAAAACATCTAAACAACGATACATAGGTATAACATTACACATACATCTATCCATACTCACAAACTTTCTCGTTAACACACGTCACAATATTTGCTACTCAATAATTTTGTACAATATTTTCGAGTTACAGGACTCAAACTGCAATGCAATTAACATACAATTGCAGTGCAATCTGCGTTAAAACTGTAAGTTGTACATAAACATGTACCTACCTGATCTGTCAGTGTGGGCATTTTTGCTCGCACGCCAACTGCTCGGTTCAGTGGTCTCGCGGCATTAGACGCTTAAACGTGTAGCAAAGAAAGTTTTCGCATTTATTTAATCTGTGCGTCGAAAATAACTTGTAAGTTTTATTTTAATGTTACTTTATAAATACAAAATTATTATACGATTGTGTCGGATGTTTACGCAAATATTACTTAATGGAATATTTTTTTAACGCATTCTATAGCGATAAACTACGTATTATTTTATTATAGTATAAAGTCCGAACGTTTCGTTTGCTTGCCATGAGATAATCACCATCGCGGCTGTGTAATATCAAAACTCAGTACCTGCATAAAACTTAAAAGAGGCGAATCGGAAAATATTTTCTTATCTATATATTGCTTGTCTTAAATAAAAGTAAAAGTAAAGTAAAGTAAAGCAAATATAAATATTTGATAGTGGGCCATTTTAAAAATACTAATCGTACATTCTTGGGAGTGGTGGCTAAATAGTTTTTGCTAGCTTAGTACGCGGAGAGTGGTCTACGAGTATAAGGTCGAGAAACACAAGATCACTTATTTTTTGTATATTTCAGATACTAGGTTTTAAAACTGGACAGCCGATCTTACTCCTCAGTGACTATGGATGCTGCAAAGCAACCGTAACGTCGAGAACAGTCTTAAAATTAAAGATTCGCGACGGAATCCGTTACAATACTTTTATCTCGATAATATTTGAGAATTTAAAATAACAATCTTGTACCTAATGGAATGTATAATGTACTAGCTGACTCGTCAGACCAGTCTTATGGTGTTCTATTCTGTCACAGAGCCACCTTAATAAATACCGATCAATTCTTGTAACGATGTTCGTCAAATGAACAGATCGAACTTATGGCCGGTATTCACTTATTGTTCACTGGTTGCAGAAATTTGATAGCACAGACACAAAATTCGGCCAGGTGCACCACACGATTGCGAAAAACCCTTCATAGTAATCCAATTTCGGTTGGATTGCGTTCAGGGGTCAGAAAGTGCATAGCCGGGCAGGGGGGGATTGTGGTCGCAGCACTAGTGGAACCGGTGGGTATCACGCCGTGCTGCGACGACAATCCTCTTTTGATGAGGCCGTCAAGCTGAGTGCCACCATTGTTAACATGACACGTGTATGTAATGGTGACCCTCTTTCCTGAGACTTTGCCTTCAGCAAACCATCAGGCGAGGTGAAGTCAAATTGATGTGTTCTATATTTATCCATAAGTCACGGTAAACGCTTTCCATCAGGAATAGAATTAGTTCTACGACTAGCTGTAGAACTAATTCTAAGCTAAGGCAGTTTTTGTCGTTGATAAGAAAAATAACAATGTTGATGAACTTACCCGAATCATCGTAATTGGGTAGGTATTATTCTTTACGATATTTATTTTCTTCTTTTTTATTATACGTTTTTAAGTTTAGTTAGTTTTAGTTAGATACGAATTGTTTACAGCATTGCGCGATGTCTATAAAAAACTCTGTTTGTATAAAGTGGTTATATAATGCTATTACCATAACATGTTTGTGGTAGTAAAAAAACCAAGAGATACTTATAAATACTACGTATACTAAAATATACAGTATTCTAGCTTCATACAAACGGTGGAACGCGGGTTATGCTTACGCGCCTCGAGAAGGCATAAACTGCCTGCAAACAACCAGTCGCGAATGAGCTATAGTGACGAACTGTGACGAACGCACCGTATGACAGTTTTGTAAGCGTTCAGTAAGTGTGCGATTATCGAAAATTTTACGAATTTTTTTATTTACCTACAAGTACCTACGTAATTTGTTTCTTTTTTAATAGGTAGACATTTTGTATTTTCTACTTAGTGAAATACCTTCATTAATATATAATAAATGAATAGGGTGAAAAATGTCATACATCCATCCATCATAATATTTTTCCAAAATGATTTCAGTGTACGATGTCGTGGGCGTGCGACCAGGTATTGACTTCGAACATAGTAGACAGCTATCAAGTAGCGGGGCCCCTCTTCGTACAAACCCTGCAAAGTTTCTTCGCTGCGCAATGTGCTCTCGTCGGGGACCATCTTTGGCCTGATGATGCAACACAAGCTGTTCTAAACGGTGGGTAATTTGAAATGAAAAATAACAGTGTTAGTCTCAAAATAGACAACTTGATACTGAATGGGCTGATTTATAAAACATTTAATTTTTTAGATTTTTACCGCTTGTAAATGGCACATCATTTGGTTTTTTATTTTTTTGTAGTCAATAAGCTTGCGTATGACTCGCGAAGTATTTTGGGTAGATCCCATTCTCACATCTTATGGGAACTTATTCCAGGGATAAAAAGCGGCCCATGTATTATGCCAAACTACAATCTATCCCTGTACGAATTTCAGCCAGATTCGTTCAATCATTGGAGCGTGATGAAGTTAAAAAACGTCCACATTTATAATGTTTTATGTCGTACAGGAAGGACAAAGAAGACGACCTAAATAAAGCCAATGGTAGTGCGGTCCCGACGGCAGAATTTTATGCCTGAATTATTTAAATAAAGAGATTAATCTTTGACACGAAAGAAGAAGAAAAAGAAAATACTAATGTTGATTATAAGAAACGAGGGATATGAATTTTGAGATAAGTTCAATAACAAAGGAAATATAATTGTAATTTCAGATCCTAATTATGACTTCATAGTGGTAGGAGCAGGATCAGCGGGTGCCGTTGTGGCCAGCAGACTCAGTGAAAACCCAGATTGGAAAGTTTTGCTCGTAGAAGCTGGAGGAAATCCAAACCTAGCTACCGAGGTATTATTTTGACAACCTTTACCTTACTGAACATATGTAACAAACGGTATAAATCTTAACTATATTCTTGCTACATGAACAAATTATATTCATGTCATTTCCCCCCGCAGTAGGCCGAGATTATATCTTGTGTTCTGCTTCTGTACTTACACACTTGACTAGTTTCTTCTATTGTTTTTTTATGTCGGTCACGTCAACATGACTTCACCTCGCCTGATGGTAAGCTAAAGGCAAAGTCTCTGGAATGGGAGACACCATGCAAACACCAATAGTGCCACAATGGTGGCACTCAGCTTGACGGCCTCATCAAATGCTTTTTCACGCCCCGCTTAAAGGACCCGGAACTGTAATTATGTGGAATGAAACACGTGAGCTGGTAAAGAATTGCAGGTTTTGATGGTGCGGCGAAGAAAAGAGGCACCGAACCGCTTGGTTCTTGATGGAATTGTTTGGATGATTAAACCTGTTATGTACACCGGTTTTAAGTGCTACTGACCTGCCAAATTTCTGTGAGCTTAATGATCAAATGTTAATTTAAATTACTGGCACATAAACTTCACAGAACATATTTGAATTTAAAAATTTAATGATGGTAATTTTTTTACAGATACCTCAACTTTTCTACAGCAGCATGGGCACTTCGGTGGATTGGTCATATAAAACTGAACCTCAAGAAGGTGCTTGTAGGGGTTACACTGAAAAGGGATGTGCCTGGCCTCGTGGCAAAGTGTTGGGAGGCTCTAGCAGTATCAACGCTATGTTCTACGTTAGAGCTAATAAAGCAGATTACGACCAATGGGCAGCAAACGGCAACTATGGTTGGAGCTATGAGGATGTATTGCCGTATTTTTTAAAAAGTGAAAAGTATAATGGAGATATTACTGAAGAAAACAAATTATATCATAATCAAAATGGTTTGTTTTATATTGAACAAGAAAAACAGCCACACTATTTCGAAAATTTGATTATTGAAGCTGTGAAAGAACTTGGAATAAAAAATGTAAGCGATATCAATGCCGCTAATCAAATGGGAGTACACGTAGCACATCATAATATCAAAGATAATCACAGATTCAGTACAGCCAGAGCATTTTTAAGCCCTGCCAAAAGTAGAAAAAACCTGCATGTCATTAAAAATGCATATGCGACACAGATTTTATTTACCCCGGGGACAAACAGGGTCAGTGGCGTTTTACTGAACAAAGATGGAAATGATATAGTAGTCAATGCTGAAAAAGAAGTTATTTCATCAGCTGGTGCTATTAATTCTCCGCAGCTTTTAATGTTATCAGGCTTAGGTCCAAAGAAACATTTAGAAGAGAAAGGTATTGATGTCAAGGCTGACTTACCCGTCGGTGAAAACTTACAGGATCATGTTTTGGTACCTATATTTTATACAATACCTGGTGATGAAAAAATGACATCGTTACCTAATATAATGAGTGGATTAATGGGCTACATGCTGGAAGGTAAGGGTCCCTTAAAGGGAACCGACCCTCACAGAGTAATAGGATTTATTAATACTACTGATTCAACATCGTCCATGCCGGACATACAGTTACATTATATTGTTTTTCCCCCTGGGTTATCAAATATGCTAGATATTTTTGCAAAACATGGATTAAATAACGAAATTCACAAAAAATATCTCGAAATGAATAAAGACAACTTTGTAATGATAATTTTCACTACCATATTGCAGCCTATGTCGAAAGGTAAAATAATTCTTAGAAGCAAAAATCCATTTGACAAACCTTTAATATATCCAGACTACTTTGAAAACTCTGAAGACATAGCATGTATGCTTAGAGGTATGAAACAACACTCTATAAAGTTGGGTGAAACAAAATCATTTAAGGCAGCAGGATTTAAATTAGAATGGCTTGATATCGATGGATGTAAGAATTTTGATAAAATTAGTGATGAACATTTAGAATGCATAGCCAGAGAATTAACCTTCTCATTGTATCACCCAGTTGGCACAGTAAAGATGGGCCCGAAAGATGATCCGACATCTGTGGTCGATCCTGAGCTCAGAGTTCACAAGGTGCAAGGGCTACGAGTGATTGACGCAAGTATTATGCCAAACATTGTAAGAGGAAATACGAATGCTCCAACTATCATGATTGGTGAAAAAGGAGCCGATATGATCAAGGAGTTTTGGTTAAACAATAGACACACAGAATTGTAACTAAGGGATTACAATACAATTGTTATATTGTGAAAAGAGAGTAAAGATCTATTCAATTAACTAGTCCATTATGAACGGTAATCAATGTTAATGCTTATAATAATCAAAAAGTCAGATAACATGTTATTGAGTGCGTTTATTGCCTAATAATCGTAAAAGTCGTAAAGGCGACGACTACAAAAATATTACAAACATTCTTAAGAACTGAAATATTTTAAAACTTGCTGCGTTCAAATTAAACGCTACATTTTTATATGGCTGTGCATAGAAATGTAGGTATATAATTGTGTTGTTACAAAAAATTATATGACTATGTAAGTACCTATAACGAATAAAGTATTTTATCGTTGTCGAACAAAAAATGAACGAAAAAGTTATACAAGAAGATAGGTACCTTCCTCGTTCCTTGGTTACAATTACTGAATTAGTGTACAAAACGGTATAAAATGAGGTTCTTCCCACTTTTCCTTAGTCGATGTTTTGTGATATTTTTTTGCAGAAGTCACATTTTTATGATATTATTTTATAATATTTACTTATGAAGAATAAAATTGTAAAGTAGCTGTGTCTGTACTTTGGTGATATTAATAAAAAAAACTTTGGTACTGTGGGTTCGATTCTGAACACAATTTTTGTTAAATTCTTATCTGTTTATCTATTTGTTCCCGATGTACACTAAAAGTACTGAAAGGATTTTGATGGAGTTTTTTTTGGTTAGAAGGATCTTGGTTCAAACAAAATCTTCGGTTCAAACTTTTAATCAAACAAAAACCGCTCATTAACTACGTCATTTAGAATAAAATAACGTAAAGCGCCTACCCAATTATTTTAGCAACCACACATATGGCCGATCGTCATAAAAATAACATCTTCATCGACTTCAACAGAATAGTAATTTTGTCTTTCAAATTAAATCACTAACTAATTCAATTATTTTTCGTTTTTTGCACCTTTCCGAAGATTTTTTTTTTATTAATACGGAAAGTAAGCACACTTTGCCGTGTAGGCCGTGTTCCGTCAACGTTCAGGTCAATCTACCAAATGCGTTGCTCTTATGAGGTAACGACGACGTTAAAATGAAAGAAGCGAAGGAAGAAGGAAGAGAAACATCTCTCTCAAAGAAGAAAATTCAAAGAGAGTATTAAGTAACATATTGTATAAAGTTAAGAAGTTATGTTGCTGCCTGCTTAGTCCAAGTCTAGACAAATCCAACACGTCTTTGGCCAAGTTACTTCGATCGTTTCACATTCTCTATTTGATTTTGAAGAGTTGCCTTGTGGATCTCTAGATTAAAAGACCAATAAAATTGATAGGAGAGGTTATCTCGAAGCTAAATCAAGCTCAATGCAAAAGTAATTTTTAATTCGGTGCATAAAATAAGAATGTACAACAACATGTACTGCGTAAATCTGCGAGCCGATTATCTATGTACAAGCGTGATGTTATGTTATGAAATTGCATAAACAATGGGATAGCAAATCGCAGTTGATTTGCTTATTCAAGAAACTAGTTTTTACGAATGTTGGTGTGTGGCGAATATGTTGATTTTTACGAAATTTAAATAGGAACATTTCGGATTAAATGTTTGTACAACATAAATAAAAGGTTTAAAAAACCCTTAAATTATTTATAATATTGCACTATTATATAAGTATGCAAAAGTCCAATTGCAGGCAACGAGACAGGGTGAAACTAAATAGAAGCCTGTAACTAAAAAAATTGCAAATCCGTCTACATCAAAGGTGTTATGCTTAAACTTTTAAATAAAAAATCAAGCCGGGTAAAACGACAATAAGCAGCAAGCAATAAATAAATCAGTCATTCATTAAAGTTAGAGGTCATATCAGCAACTGCACAGATGTATAAACATCTCTTTGATACGGCATATAATTGGATAACAAATATTATCTACTAAAGGTTAAAAAGTACCTACTCAATGACTTGGCAGTAAAAACTCAGCTAACGATGGATTATACGAATTCTGATACGGTAAGTACCTATGGGTAAAAAAAAGGTCGGCTATCATTGTCATGTCAAAACTTGAACAGTATAATGAACAGTTGACCTATAAATTAAAAATATTGTGGTGTAGTTTCACCACTTTTTAATTAAGGGACTGCTTGATCACAAATTGATATTACACATACGCTGGTGTAATAATATTATCTAACTTATAATATTGTCCGAGAACCATAAAGCAAATCCTGAAAAGAGGGAATATTGCAATACCTGGCTACAACTTGTGTAATTAACAGTTAATAACACGTGCGTGTAGTTTTTAACGAACTGCGGCAAAGTCTTCTGCCTCCTGCAAAGGTTTTGCCGGTAAAGTTCAAAGATTTAAGCAGTTTATGTCTTACTTTTGGCCGACAATATTTTGTTGCGAATATATTCGAAACATAATTATTTGAATCGGAAAAAAATTACATCCAGGACGAGAATCATTATGGATAGTTTAGCATACTAATTGTTTCAAAATTTCATTGAATATTCGAAGCATATTAACAGTAAGCGCCTGTTCAGTGACTTTAGCAATATGACGTACAGACTCACAATAATTACTCTTCCTACTATATAATTATATCATACTAGATATAGCATAGCTAATATTGATCTATTATTTATTTTAATATTCTTATAGGTATCAATTAATTAAATACTTATTTTGGGTGTAAGGGACCATAACAAGATCTTTTGAGGCGGAAGTTAACTTCATATTATACAAGTCAGTTCATCTGTTGATTGACGTACGAAGCTCTGACACAGGTTTTCCTCTTGGAGGAAAGGGGATCACACGAAGGTTACTCCCGCGAAAGCCAAATGAATTAAAATTATGAAAAGTAGTAGAAGAGCGGATCACGGGCACCCAAATGCAAGTTTGGTTAAAGTAAAAAATTAATTAAGAATTTTTTAAGTTAAACCTTTTTAAATTGTATTGTCATCAGAACTAAAGATTTCTGCCAAATATTAGACCAATCCAACAACTGAAAGGGGGTCAAATTTCAATTACTAGATTTGACCCAAACAAACAGGTCGAGTTAAATAAGACCATTTAATTAACATTTAGATTTTATGTAACTTATCAGTTTTGTTGGCAGAGAATAATAAATGTCTTTACCTACTATTTTAAAATAGTAAATTAGTTGTGTTTGTGTTAATTTTGAATTCTTGCCTGTTTGCTCGCGATGGACGCATTAAGTACTGAACGGATTTTTATGTGGTCAGACTTAAAATCTGCCGTATATTTTATAGCAATTGGTTAAGTAAAACCACAGATATGACCAAAAAACCATAACCGACCTCCGCGCGGGAGGAGCAACGGGCATCAGCTAATTTATACATAACAGTTTAGGTAATAACGCAGTTCACTATCCTAACAGTGAGTGCTCCACACGTGTCATTTGTGGTCAGCTAAATCCGTATTGCGTACGACAGACTTTTATTGCCAAAACAGATGCTCCAAGGCCGATATTACACATCTCCGCTACGGTTTGATGCTATTGTATAATTGTAATGTTATTATTCATATTTTATGTTCTGTTTTCGTAATGAATTAATTAGCTCGTATCCTTTAGAAGATTAGCGAAAGTATTATTGTGTCGGGTAGGTTTTTTTAGCGAAGACTCCTTCGCAATTTTTTTCACAATTGTGAGTGGCGAACGCTTTTTTGCTGAGCAGTTATTTCTTGACTCATCATTTGTCAGTGTAAACCGTGCGAGAGATGGAGCTTCTATCGTGTCGATCAGATTTTGTTATCTCAGCGTACTGCCTTGATTACGTTCTCAGAGGCACTCATTATTACCGCCGTTGCGCATGCAGCACACTTTATCAGGTGGGCTATGGTCTGCGGGGTAACTCCAAATTCGGACCGCAAGTCTGCATCATGCATCGTATGAATTCTTTTGCACAAGTTTGCGCTAATTATTATCCTCACGATATTATCTCAGAACTTTTTGCACGACACGGGAGGCGCCTCCTTCGACACAGCGCTACTGCCGTTAAGGGAGCTAGTCGACAGTATATGTACATACAGCTCAGAGTATATGGGGTTCCCCCGAGAGAATCGAGGGCAAACAAACCTTAAACCTGTACACCTACTGATTGGCGGATGAAAATATATATATAATTGCCGCTTTCAAGTTATGCTTTGTTTGGATCGGTTTAAGACTCTTTACAAGAATAGTGTATAATTATAATTATGTAGGCAGGCGGCAAGATACTAAACAGTGGCTGTGTGAATCCTATCACAAAGAAAAACTTATGATACAGAAATTGCCCAAAAGCTTACGAAAATTTGACGAAAGTGTAACTGTGTATTTTATTTTGATAGAGCATACCAAATATCAAAGTTTTTTTATATTTCATTTTTCTTCTAATCGTATTGAAATCCCCTTCGTTCGTGGCGTTACTGAATCGGGTGCCAGATAAGATCAATTACGAAGATCGCAACACTTATAACCTACAACAGAAGGTTTACTCTAAGGTCACTATGAGCCTGCCAAAAATGGGAAGGTATGTACGGTCGGCAAACAAAAGTACTTACTAGAGTTTCCTGTGCCACATCGGCGCGACCATTTACTACGCGAACTTACATCACATCACAAGGGGTACCTTGAAGACGCGTCGAGGTTCTCCTTGCGACATAAACACCATTGCAATGTGAAATGTTATGACATTAGCCACATATATCAGTGATATTATAGTGTTTATTTATTACGATGACTAATATTATAACGAGGAAAGACTTGTTTTTTTGTTTGTTTGTTTGTAACGAATAGGCTCCGAAACTACTGGACCGATTTCAATAATTCTTTCATATATAGAAAGCTACAATATCTGGGAGTAACATAGACTATAATTTGTTTTCAAAAATTAAGGAATTCGAAATCCTCGCAGGCGGAGCCGCGGGCAACAACTAGTACTTAATATTAAAAAGCTGAAAAGTTAGTTTCAAATTCAAATCTATTTATTTGCTAGTAGAGTATGGTGTCAATACAGTGTTGTTTGGTTGAACATGCTGAACTTCTAAGTAATACAAGAGACAGAAATAAAAAAATACGAAAAGTTTTTAAGTTGACACATCAAACCCTCATTTCCGTCTGTTGACATAACAAATTGACAATATTATTAAAAAAAAGGTTTAGAAGAGAAGTATTTAACAACATTGTTTTTTTTTTTTGTTTTAAAACCTAATACCACTGCAGCCGTTTTTTTTAAATTAATGATAGACTTACGGTAGATCTTTATCTCAGCTGGTTATTTAGTTATTACCAGTCGATTTAGAATGCAATACTGTGATTGCAACCCTAATGCATATTTGATTTCGACACTTTTCAGTATAATAATTGACGACGGTCAAATCCGTCAGTGACGCGTGTGCACAGAATCACGTAGACCGATACTGGTTAAATTTGCAAGCGGCGTTTCATCATCGTCTCGTACACTACATAGCTATACCTACCAATGAAATTGAATATTATTATTTGATAGAAATAACGTATCGAAACATTTACTTTGTGAGAGTCGTAATAGTAGATACTGTTTAAAGAAAGTCTAAAATTGTATATATAGGCACTTTATACGCAGGTATATCCTTTTTTTCGTACCGAAATCCCCACAGATACCACCCCCGTCACCAGAACGGGCGGTAATGTTGGTATTGAACCGACTAAAACCACACGCCATCTCGGGTCTTCTAGCCGGGGTGTAAGGTGTCCAAAAGACATTTCCAGTTCATCCAGGGTTTGACCCTGGAGCCCAGAGTCTGTTGATAAATGTTGATAGGCATGTCCGCTTTAAGCCCACCTTAAGTTGCAGCAGGTATACAGTATACTGAATCCTGTACGGTTTCTGAAAGTGCCAGCGATTAACCTAATCGTCCTTCAACTTTTTACACAAAATACGAATGAATCCTTAGATGTTGCAAGCGATTAATAGTGTTTAATTACATATGAAGGGTTCTATCGTAAAAAAACAAAACGATGCACTTTCAAATCACTCTAATCGCCGCGCCGGTGTTGATTCAAATGCAAATACATTCAACGCATGCAAATCAACTGCTAATAAGTATCAATTTTAAACAGGGGTATTCGAGGGGATTTTCGCACGTAAATAAAAATAAAGGATCGATTCGCCCGACAAGTATGAACCTTTTAGTGCGAATGGACTACTAAGCCAAAATCAACTAATGTGGTTTATGAGATACATTCGTTTGTAGAGTTCCGTAACTTCAGTGTCGGGTACGGAACCATCAAAAGGTGCCATTGGGTCGAAAGATCAATTCAGTATTAGAAATTTCAATTTATTGAGATGGACGTGGACCTCGAGTAGCCTAGTCGAGGCTAATAGTGTACTAAGAACAATACAATTACTTTCAAATAAAATACCTTGAATCATAAAGTGCATTATGGATAAATTATAACTACATTTACAAGTTAGTCGAGGAGGCACTTGTTTTTTATCAACCTAATAGCGCTCTGACTATAAAGAGCGTTCCATGCATTCACCGCTACTACAACAATACATACACAATTTTACAACTAATTGAGATTCAATATTTCGCATGTAAGTGACAATGTCGAAAATTTACGTGTTAAATAACATCTGGCAATATATACTAATTATATACCTAATATATGGGTACATGTGAGCTCTGCCTACCCCAACGGAAAGAAGCGTGATTGTATGTATGTGTATTATCAAATTGAAGTTAGTAAGTACAACAATTACAAAATATATTAAATAAAACGAAAGAAATGCAGATAATTGATTTTTTTAAATAAGTACTAATCTATCACTGACGCTGACTGTACCTACCTACCAATCAACAATAAAAAACTCGAGACTAACCTTTGGTATTAATTGAAAATATATACCTTCCTAATTATAATATTTCATATTTTTTTAGTTATTTCGTTACGACGTCAATTTCGTTTAACTGCATTTTCAACAAAAAAGAAAATAATCAAACTTCAAAAACATCAAGGCATTAAAACGTTAAAACTAAATGAATGGCATATTTAAAGGTACATATTATAGAGTAGGTGCACTCTAGCCTTGGGTCTTCATGCATACTAGTTAATATTTCCAATGGATAATTATTAGAATATCAACAACATCTAAACTCTCGCTCGATGATTTAAAGTTTCAAGGCTAATATCTGACACGAAATGAGACAATCTATCTCGCATTAACGTTGCTTAACACAACTTAAATGTCACAAGACTAACCGATGGTAATCATAATTTAGCAGTTTTGGGAACAGTAGGTTTGACACTTGGAGTCAAGATCAAATTATCACTAATAGGATACTAAGATAATACAGATGCCGAAATCCCGGCTGAATCCAAGACTTTGTAAACCGGGGTCCTCTTTTCTACAAATCGATTATTTGGTTTATTTTGACTTTTTCAGGTGGAAATTCTTTCTTAGGCCCCAATCCTGAAAAGTAAGCCTGCACCAGACTCATCTGTCATTCCAGCAGGTGCCAAGAAAATCACACTTGCAAGCCGCTACTTGTAGGTGTGATTTTCATGGCCCTAAGTGAGGTCTCATATATATCATGAATACGAAACTGACTGTTCAGTAGAAACACACGTCACGTCACGTCTCTTTTCAGAGTGATGTTTTAAACAATTTTGCATGCATCGTCCATAGCTCCGCGCACTTCTGATCTGGCCTTTTGTAAACGTAGGTATCTACTGCTATGTACGAGTATCTGCAGAGTCTCGCGAAAATATCACGTGATAAACTCTCGCAGCGGTAGCCTTCAGGTCCATGATATCGCCGATAAACTGCAAAAGAGTCGCTTTTGCTAGAGCGGCTACGCTACTGACATAATGTCTGGCCATACTACTTTCGTTGGACATCCCTATGTCGGATAAACCTAAGAAGTAGGTACTGGGCCCGTAGCCAAGTGGCATAAGTCTCCACACACTCCAGCTCGTGATCCCGCCACGGCGCACGCATCGTATGCCGGCGACGAGCTTGGATGTGATTGGTCGACCTAATCTATTCGATTCGTTAGCGATTTACGCTGTGACACTTGTCTACGGGGGCAGGTCCTGTAGAAAAAGTGACATTCTACTAATGGAATCACTTCGAAGCGAATAGTCAAAAGTCCGAAATGTATGACAGTGACATTATTTGACACACGTGACATGTCGACAAACAATGCCCCACGATATGCTTGGAATATTTCCACTGGTGTTATAGCCTACTGGATTAATGTCTTAAAAGATAACGTGTGCTAACCCTCAGTGCCAGGGATGTCGAAGATCGGGTGAAGTGAAAAGGAAAAACCAGTAAGCGTACCCCAGAATTCCATATTACTAGCTACGATTATGCTTATTATGGATGTGGATAGTGTTGTGCAGTATGTACTAGAATATCATTATTTTTAACGACGAACCTTTTCATGTCAAAAAAATTGTTTCTTATTACGGCAAAGTACGAATAGAGGTCGCGGTACTGTTGGTTCCGGTGCCATGAATAAACTGAATAAGATACACTGTCATCTCACAAATTATCTAATTTATTCAGCTGTCTACAGTAATTTTGTAATAATCTTCATAAAACTAGAAATACCTAAGACACTGGCATGGCATCACCAACCGTTACAAGGAAATTTTCGTTGCGAATGATAATGTTCTAACATCTTAAGGATTGAAGATGCTAGTTATAGTATAAAACTCTTCTTCTTCAACGTAGCGTTAATCCCAGTCGTATCCAAAGCTTTCACCTCGGAGTCTGGGGTCCGCTTTATCAGTCTTAACTGCGGATTTGGCTGGACCTCGATATTTTTCGTGAAGCGACTGCCATCTGACCTTCACAACCCAATGGTGACATTAGGCGATATCGAAGCATTGCAGCTAGACCGTTGTTGTTGGACTTATTAGGGCTCCAACTACCCGTAACGACTGCCATAGATAGTATAAAACTATTAACACAATTTAATTATCACTTTCAACGTCCTGAACATAGTCCTAAATCACATCACCTATTAACATTGACCGTTGTTGCCAACCTGTTGGTTGTGCAACCTGCGGTTGTGGGCGCAGCAGGCGTCGCACGCGCAGTCACCGGCTCAGTCTCCGAGTGAATGGAAAACTACATAGTGTTGTGATAATAGTGTCGTTCGTTGCAAATTGTGATCTGTGCTACACTTTTTTGTTCAGGTATATTTGAATCTTATTGTTATGTTGTTGCTTGATTAAATTACCCATAGCAATTTTTATCAAATTGTTGACACTTTCATTCAGTAGGTATTGATTGCTCGTAAGTACGTTTTGAATTTTCGCAAATGCAATTTTTTAAAATTATTTTTTATGATTTGGTATTGGATTTTTCTTAATACCAATATTGAACTACACCTATTTTGTCCTTAATTTATCTAAAACCATAGTGTACATCAATACATAAAACCGAATCTTCTCTTAATATAGAATCTAAAACTTTATAATCTGTATCAAAATTTTGTTCCGGTCATTCAATTTATTTATAATTCATTTCATAGTATACAACTACTGATCCATCCAAACAATCACGCTGTCAATTACCTGTTATCTGGTATATATAATTGTCCTGTGAAATGCTTGAACACTTTTGAATTATTTTGAAAAATCTATTTCAAGGCACGTATATGTTCAGTGTACGGGGCCCTACTAAGATCTTGGGGGCCCAAGCTTCCTAGTACCGAACCACGGACGAGGCGCTGGCGCTGACTTTCCTTTCGGGATTGAGTGCAGTCGGCAGTCGTCGTAAAAATTAAACCCCAAATAAAATTGGTTGGAGAGTAATTAAGAGGACCCTGGGCCCCGATGTGGAAGCGTTGTAGTCAAAGGGCCAATACTATCATACTACTAATATTTTGAACTAGCCGAGACCCACGACTCCACCCGCAAGGAGGTCGTTTATCAGTTTTTGGCCATATCTCCATTTCTACTTATTACAATTAAACATACAACAAATTACATGTCTGACCAAGACCTTTCTAATAAACAAACAGGCAAGCATACCAAAAAAATATTCACTCAAGTATTTTTTTTTAAATATCTAGAATGTAAAGCGTAGCTAATTTACAATTTTATAATAATACAGATATGTGTGTAATTGAATTTCGTATAGAATTTACTTGCACGCGATATTCTAATCTTGTAACAATTATTTGATAGCTATCGCTTAAAGGTCATAAGATGGTTCACACTGTTCAGAGGTAAGTGTGCCAATGCTTAGCTGCAGGTTAAGGTTAAAAAATCAGTTGAAATCTTGCAGATCAAGATTATGAATCTATATTTCATCATCTACAGACTACCACGATTGTAGGATTACTGGTCGATGTTATAATCAATGATACATACGCCTGTTTCCTATTGGAGTAGGTAGAGTATATCTTCCCGTTTGCTCCAATTCTGGTACGTTTACCGACCGATGATAATCCAACCAATAAATACATAGGATAAACAATACGGGAGCGATTGTAATCTAACCTTTTAACCCTGAGACGGTAGCCTGCACCAGTGCCTCGTAAATAAACAGGTATATCAATCAGTACAAACAACACCGGTGTACCTTGATCATATTTCATAGATTAGTGCAGTTGTATTAGTATGAGTTAACAAGTAGGTCAGAAAGTTCATAGACCAGTCTGTGGACACAAGGTTGTAAATTTTCCTATCTTATATCCAAGGCTAGTTCACGCAATATGATTATTTATAGCAATTAAATATACGTATCTTCTATCCATCTATCTATGCTATTATAAAATTGAAAATTAAATCTAATGTGTCTGTAGGTACATTGGAGGTATTTAAAAAAAATACTTCGGTTATGTTATATGAACGACTCAGAACACAATCATATTTTGTATTTCGAATTCTTATCTGTTTGTCAATATGTTCGCGATGGAAGCAATAACTACTGAACGGATTTAGCCCTGATCAGACTTGAAATCTTATGCATTTTTGATCACAATCGGAAAACTAGAACCGGAGATATAATCAAACCACGCAAAAACCGACATCCGCACGAGCGGAGCTGCGGGCACAGGGTAGTACTAAAATATTGTAGAAAAAGTATGTGAGTATTCCGATAATATTTTATGATAACCACATAAGCTGAGCACTTCCGGAATTACGGAATATTACCGCAAAGCAAATATAAAAATGTTATGCACATAGTATTACACACAGGCTAATCTTAATATATATAAATCTCGTGTCACAATGTTTGTCCTCAATGGACTCCTAAACCACTTAACCGATTATAATAAAATTCGCACACCATGTGCAGTTCGATCCAACTTGAGAGATAGGATAGTTTTTGAAACGGATTTCGACATCCACGCGGGCGGAGCCGCGGGCAACAGCTAGTATACCTATAAAAATCTCGTATTACATTGTTTGTTATCGAACTCTTCCGAATCGGTTTGTCCGATTGTTATTTTTTTTTTAGTAGGTCTAAGAAGGTCGTAAAGCTTAATTTATAAGAAATAAATACCCAGACACGACCCAGACTATTGATTTCCATACATACAAATATTTGCACGCGTGGTAATCAAACCCGCGACCTCAGGCATATCATTGAACATGCCACCACCGCAAGAGCCGTGATGACGATTGTATAAATAATTAAATTCGTGACTAAACTGTCGTGTCCGTTTACGCAATGGAAGTCATCACGCAACTCTTTGATTCAACAGCTTGTGAATCGGGTTCTGTTTGCGACTAATTAGTCGATAATGTTGTTTTGACTAGGCTTATCTATAGGTACTAATAAAATTGTAAAGTTATGTCTGAAGTAGGTATGGTACAATGGAAATATTTAAAGAATACTTGGATTATGATAAATATATGACTTTGTTCAAAGGATAATTTTTAAAATCTGAACATTATCATCTATTTTTGATGTTGACTATAAAGCACTCATTAAATAAACCATACGCGCGAATTTTGAAAGCTGGAAATCATTTCCGGAAAGCTAGGAACTGGAAGTCTTTCAGTCTGAATAGTCAACAATAGTCTGAATAGGTTGCTTCTATACAAACGTGCTCCATCGTGAACCACATCATCACTTACCATCAGGTGAGATAGTGGTCAAATGCGATTATATAAAAACCAAAGAAGTTCAAACTAGATGACTTTAGGTACCTGCTGTAAGTTGTTGAAGAGTTTTACTATCCGTCTTCAGGTTCCTGGAAAATGAAGGCTCTAACATCAGATCAAGTCAATTGTTACAAATTATTGCACTATCAAGAAATACTCTAGATCAACTAGTATATTTATTATTATAACAAAGCTAACCTGAAATAAAAACATAACCCTTCTTGGCAGTCGGGTAAAAACACTGCGCTCGTTGAAGTCTTTTACTGGTAAATTACAATCTGAATAAAATTTAGTTACCAAACATGTCTACCGAAAATAATTTCCGTAAAAATGTATGTTATGGGACGCGAAAGTTACACTTACAAGTGAGAATTGGAATGAACTCCCAGGAAGAATCACGGGACAATAGATAGTTCTTTAAGCGACTTCAAAAAAATCGTTTTTTACCTGTTTCTGTATTTCAAAAATCGGTTTCTGTGTTTCCCGAAAGCTGTAACCTGGGAGTTTTCAAGTCACGAGTGAATAGGTTCCTTCTAGGCAAGCGTAATTCATCGTAGATTACATCGTCACTTACCATCAGGTGAGATAGAGGTCAAACGTAAGCCTATCATAAATAAAAAAAATGCCTATAGATGGAATGTTTTTCTGCAAACTTGGTGTTATAAATAAATATTCTACAATATTAATTAATAGAAAACGACCTTGTAAACCTATTACGAATTAAAAGTAATACACGCAGATTACAAACATTTACGTGTGTGTCACTTACGTAATAAATACAGATAATTTAATAATAATTAATATTAATTATTATTTGGTAAACATTCTATTTGGTAAACTATATCTAGTGGAACTAGTATGCCAATCGGCCTTAAGTTAGTCGCAATTGTATAAATTATTAAAAAGTAAATAGAAACCCAGAAAAGCACTGAAAGGTGAAATTTAACTAAATTACACATTTAATTCAAAAGGTCAAAAAATGAGTGAGACTTTTTTTAAATTATTGGCTGTCTGCTTGTCGGTTCGGCTTCACCAATCTCTGAAACAGCTGGGTCTATTTTAACATAACTTCCACTGACAGATAGCTGACGTTACAAGGCTAAATAATTTATTTTAGAAAAATACACTATTCCTGCTGCACATAAATGACCTGCTCAAACCCGGTACTTTTGGGTACGCAGATGACAGCACAGTGGTCGAGAGGTATGAGTCTAATTCTAGAGCCAGCGCGGCGCAGATCCGATCTCTCCGAGAGGCGATGGTTGGGCGCTTGAACTTTTCCTTGAAAGCGGTCTCCGACTGGGGTGATGCTAACCTGGTTAAGTTCAATGCTGCTAAGACTCAGGCGTGTCTTTTTTCTGCCAAGCGAAGTCAATTTCAGCCAAATCCCTCCTGCCGAGATGTACCCGTGCCGATAACTGACCGCCTCGAGCTTCTTGGCGTAACTCTTACATCCACCCTCAACTTTGGGACTTACATTGAGGCTAAAGCTCAAATGGCCGCAAGAAAGCTGGGCATTCTGTCAAAAGTGCGACAGTACTTCACACCGGAGCAACTGCTCAACTTGTATCAAGCGCAGGTCCGATCTTGTATGGAGTACTGCTCGTATCTGTGTGATGGGTCAGCTAAATACCAACTTGACGCGCTGGAGACGATCGAGAGACGAGCCAAGAGGCTCATCAACAACGATGCACTAGTCAAGAAAAGGCTTCAAAGCCTTGCCCATCGACGCAAAGTTGCAGGTCTCTCGGTGTTCTATCGGATACATTTCGGGGAGTGCGCTCTGGAATTGCACAACCTGATACCTCCAAGTCCTTTCCATCAACGAACGACCAGACGAACAGCGTCACGCCACCGCTATATGGTCGATATTCCACTCATACGCACAAAGCGCTTTGCTAACACGTTTATCGTGCGTACAGCTAAGGAGTGGAATTCCTTGCCTGAGTCTGTGTTTCCGGAAAGCTATAACCTGGGAGTATTCAAGTCACGAGTGAATAGGTTCCTTCTAGGCAAGCGTGATTCATCGTAGACCACATCGTCACTTACCATCAGGTGAGATTGAGGTCAAACGTAAGCCTATCATGAATAAAAAAAAAAAAATATTTTTTTTTAACAATTACTCACGTATGGCCTCTATTTCACATGGTGGTAAATGAAGAAGTGGTCTACGCTGAAACACGTTAACCCGGAAATAATATATTCACTAAATTTCCCGTGCTAAGCCAGAACGGCTCGGTATTTTTATTCAACGGGCCTAATGTCAAAGTCAAAAATCATTTATTCTGAATAGACCATTACGTGCGGGACTTAAAAAACGTCACATTCAAAACCATCTAAAAACTAGAAGCCACCGGTTAGAAATGAGGCCCAGACCTGAGAAGACTCCGGCAAGAAACTCAGCGGGCTGTTTTTTTGATCTATTTACAATAATTGCCTCTCTAAATCACACTTTGATTCCCACTACTGTAACTTTTATACACCAGGATCAACAGGTAGTGATCGACGAACACACTGATTAATGACGCTCAGGAAGTCCCAGGGAAAGTTAAACTGTCATGGTAACCGCATCGAAATTAATCAGAAGTAAATTGGTGGAGTTAGAAATATAATAGGACGGGTCGGCGGTCATAAATAAAAAGTCTCTAACAATGGTATGCAAACAGAGTAGTGCTACGACCAGCAGACGTGACGTAAGCGAGACGGGAAACTTACATTAATCATTGACAAAAGCCTTGTCGCCTTAAAAACGACAACAATGACAGTGTACTCGTATGCTTTACAAAACATATGTACACACTACTTAGTCAAGGAGGCATTGGCAGTAATGTTACTGCTGATTATTTTTTTTGAGGTGGTAATAGGGTTTTTGGGACTACACTAAGATTTCGAAGCCTGACTATCTCACCTGCAAGCCGGCACTCTAGCTGATTGACGGAATGGGACACTGGTGCAGACTTTCCTCTCATGGTTGAGATGTCAAAGTGTGAGCAGGAACCTCCACGGGGTTCATTTGGGCAACGGAGACACTCGCAGCGAAGACACTGCTGCTGGCGGCAAATGCCAGCCGAGGCGAGTGGGCATAGTGGAGAGTGGTTTTCCGAGTGCAGACGGGAGAGTGAGAGGACGGCCTCTTATCACCCTATAGCGACACCGTTGGCACGGTGGCAAGATGCTCGCCCTACCCCCTTTCTGGGGGCACGAAGGGGCCATTTCAACACCAGAGATGGCCCTGGGTCAACCATCTGAAGAGATGGCGTGCAGTTTAAGTTGGTCCGAGTCCAACATATTCACGCCCGATGACCGACGGGGGTGGTTATGGTGGGACAATAATCGAAGTCTAGGCCACAAACTTCGGTCATATAGCATTCCCTATGAGAATGGTGATGAAGTATAATGTATAGATTGATGTATGCAGGTCAAGCAATGTAAAAAACGTGTGGAAATATGGCGAACAAGTTGAAACATTTATTATACTCAACGTAGTAATTACGTTGAAAAAGTTATTTAAAAAACACATTAATCATCTATCATCCATTCCAATCTCATTATGTTAATGTAATAAGAAGCTCGTGTTTTATTATACTTATACAAAAATTACCAAAATCTTGCACAAAATTTACACATCATTCCATTATCCCTTTACACCCGAGCTTAAGCAATCGTGAGTTTTGACTTTGAAAAAATCTACACTGCACACAAAACAACTTTTGCGGACGCAACCGTCGTCGCTCGATCGTGAGACTATCTGAGTACCCGCGAAAACACACTTTAATACTATACGCACAGGTTGAAACGCGTCAGTGGTCCGCAAGATACGAAAGAGATGGCTGCGTTTTTTGACCACGCGGCTCGAACAAGTAAGTATTTGATATTTTCGTAATGTTAATGGTTTGCTAACATTTTTTTGTGTAATTAGCTACTTTATTAGTTGTTAAACAATACTACAGGTGTTTATTGTACATTACTTTATTTATCGGTTGATACTGTGGCCTAAAATTTAAACTCGCACGATCGTGGTACCTCGATTGTACTTCGTAAACTTAATAACTAATTTTACTTTGTCTTTCACCTTCATTTATTCTTAAATGCAAGTTTTTTTTTACTTCCAGAGCGTTCAATCATGGAACAAACCATTTGTGACCTTTTGGCGGACGGAAATATCTCGGATTTAGAAGAAGATGAAACAGGATTCGATCCAGACGTCTTGTTCCGGCACACTGCAAACGACGTGTCAGAAGAAGAACAGAATGACGAAGAAACACCATCTTCCTCCATGGCTATAGTACCACTACCGTCACCGCCGCCGTGTGAATTGCCAGTCTCGCCAAATTTAAGAACGACTTCGCGAAAATGACGATCTACCGTGCGAGAATCAAGATGTTCGCCATCTACCAGTGATAGGTCGAAATCGCCAGTAAGTAGTCGTGGAAGAAGGCCTTCAAGTGGACGAGGGACAACTTCAGTACCTAATGATTCTCTCCGACAGATTTCGGTCATGACGGCCACTTGCTTTCCCTCCTCTAGTTCAGAGGTACAAAACACGCTTCGCCACTCTTTCATCCGTCATTCGTACAACGTGTCCACACCACCGAAGCTGACGCCGCATCAGATAGGCCTCAAAGCCACCCTGGTGGCTTTGAGGCAGCACGCTTGGTGGAAAGCTGACATGAGCTGCTGCAGGCCGCTCGAGGATTCTGCCAGGAAGCATAAATCGTCAGCGTACACGATTTCTGTGATAATTGTATGCCTTGGTGCGCGCCTTATAATGTTACATTAAAATAAATGTAATTTTTATTATTAACAATCGTTATTTTACTATTTTCCTTGTTATATTGCCATACAATAATGTAGACTCACGATCGTGCGACTTACAATTATTTCCTGAAACTCACGATCGTGAGGGTCTGATTGCTGGAAACCAGGTGTAGCAGGAATTTTTTCAATATTTTTCTCATAATATTTGAACACTATGGAAGATAAGCAGTAACATTTAAACACGATGTAGAAGAACTTCATCTCTCGGGTGTAAAGGGTTATAATAACTTACATTATTAATATTTAATAATGTTTCTAAAGAAAAGGTGGCATTCTCCGTATATTACTTACATGGGGCATTAGATATTATTTCGCAATATAATCATAGCCCTTACGGAATTATGGTGAAGTCTATAGAAAAATGTGTAGTAATAATGATTTTGCACTTTACGTTCCTTTGGCCTTAATCGTGATCAATACAACAAATTGCAATACAAAAAAAATCGCTTCAATCAGTGGCATAATTCATTATAGATTATAATCATCATTGATCATTATATTTCAAAATTTATATTGCTATTATTCATCATTCTTAATTCTATGTTTTCAATCCGAAAAAAAAAACATATCAATTCTAAAAACCATATTATTGAAATTCAAATACAAGGATCTCTGTAAATTTAATGTACCTGACAAGAACAGAGAGAAATGGAGAAGCCTTTAAAAAGCCGCAACCGACCTAGCAGACAATCCATGAATACGACCACTTTGTCAGGAATGTACGGCTAATCGATCCATTCATACAGCCGAATTGCCCAATGATGTAGGCAGTAGGCATAGACTACTTGGTTCTACTTGCTACATTCTAACAAACACCATTCGCTTCTTCTAGTATCCTAATTATTTTCATATTGTTACTCGCGACTCCACTCGGTTGATCCCGTTCCCGTGACTCACGGGAACTTATGACCCAGGAGACTATATCTCTGTATCAAATTTCATCCAAATTTGTTGAGCAGTTTTTGTATGAAAGAGTAAAAAACATTCACTCAAAAACAAACGCGAGTTTGTATGGATGTGTGGATACATCCATACAAACTTTCGCGTTTATGTGCGACATTTTTGCCGATCTAATAGCATCCATAACATAGGTAATAGTCGAGACGTGAAATCAGTCCACTCTACTTCAAGCACGCGGTTTTGCATTGCGTTCACTACTTGTATTAAGTATTTCTGTGGTAATGGCAAGCTACTGGGTCAAACGAATTTACCTAATACGACCTTGATAACGAAACATTTGGAAGCATGATAAGAATACTATTAATTTTAATGTGTAGAATCAAAAACCGCGAATATGTAAATGTGGATTTGATATGCAAAGTGGGAAGGAATTTGAAATTTTACGTTCAAATGTGAACCTTATAAATATAAACACACATTTGTCCCCTAGACCATCGTTATGACCTTGATGATGTGACCTCTGTCAAATGGGAAAATGAAGTTGCAATCCAAAAATAGTAAATTCTTTTTTAAATGAAAAAGAAATGTCGAAATTTTAAGTATTTTAAATTATATTTATTATGTTTGTTTTAGTAATCCTGTCAATTATTTATTATAACAATAATTGAAATGACTATGTCAATCTGAAATCATATTATTTTAATTTCTTTTTAATTTTTTTGCGTAAAGAATTTATGTAAAGTACGAATTTACATCACAATTAAATATTAATTAAAACCATTTTAACCAACTTTACAAAGGAGGAGATCCCCAATTGAACACAACATTATGAAATGAATAAATTATGGCAATTAGAGTCCCACTACAGCAAAATTGTAAGTAATTGATTTATTTCAAAACGTTGAGTTATTTTTGTTTGAAATTGTTTTCTTTCATCAAATTTTAATGCAAATAATTATGTAACATCAAACATGAAAAAATACTGCAATTTCTCAAAAAAAACGAACTATAGACTAACAAATATCTGAATCACTTAACCTAAATATTAAATCTCCCAAAAGCAGCATACGACTCCACAGCCCCTCATTGAATTAGAGCTGTTTTGATCATAAGAAGGCAATGATATACTATAGTATGCACCAGATAAGTTGTTTAGGACAAAAACTGTGTCACGATGCCGGCATTAAGACTGTTATAAAGGAGAATTAACTCTCCAGCTAAAGTAAGAGTGGATGTGACGTACACAATACAGAATACTACTACTTACGGTCGATATTGAGTAACACCCACACCCAGTACACTCCAGTTCGAGTATACTCATTAAAATATCAGGTGAAGCGCAAATGAGTCAGCGTCGAAACGGTCCATATTGAACTTACGAACAAACGCACCTCACGGCACATGCAGTCAGAAATAAAGTACCTGTAACAAGAGTGTTAAAATTTGAATATACACGACTTTTAGCATAAATTAGATAGTTGTTTATAAGATCTTTGGTGTTTAAACCCGTGATACTAACACGAAATAGCTAAAGAAATTTTTTACTTCAACGAATGTAAGTAGTTATTTGACCCATGAGCCCATGCCATCTATATTTTAAGTAGCTTAGCCACAATATGACTATCTCATTCCATCAAGCCAGTATAGTACATATATTACATCAGCCTAAAGTATTCAATATACTATGTACTGGTGCTCAGCTGTGACCGTCAGGATGGTGTTACATCTAGCCCATGCGTTTGAAAGGTATAAAATATGTCGCGTTCTGTCTCCTGTCTACGCAGCCATACCCATCACCTACAGACCCATATAATTATCTTAAGCTACCCATCCAATCTTTATAGAATTACAAGCTTCCAAAAACAAAATTGAAAGCACAAAACAAGCAAAAAAGAAAGGTTAACAATCGGAACGAATAATATAAGTTACGTTGCAGCGTCGGACAATAAGTTCAAAATACTTAAAACCGGTTCCTGAACGGCTCTCGTTTTGTGAAAAGTAGAGTAAGATAAGGTACTGTCCACAAAAAAAAATGATAATAGGTAATATTATAATAAAGTTTACTTATTTCACGAATACAAGATAAACTTTGGTAACAAGAGATATTCAAGTTCACAAGGACAGCATTTTTAACATATTTTACCAATTTTCCAATATAGGGTTATTTATTTATTTATTTATTTATTTATTATATGCTTTATTGTACGCCGAGTACAAAGTATTTAAAAATTAAAAGGTTTTTATAGGGTCAGCAGCGCGAGTGTCACGCCGCTAGTGTAGCACACGTCCATAGGCTACGGCGACCGCTTCCCATCAGGTGGGCCGTGCGCTTGTCTGCCACCTAAGTGGTATAAAAGAACTATGTAAGCATGTCAACAAATTTTGGACACTTTCAAGCCGCTATCGGTAGCACTTCCTCTCAAACAGGATTTGTTTTTATGTACGCTTGTTTGTCACATCATAAACAACCGGTGATTCCTCTGAGTCTACGAGTAGGCATTACGTAATACTTCCTCTAGGTTATATAATAAGCTTAATGTACAATTAAAAACAAAAGTTATTGATCGGTAACGAATTTATAATCAAATCTTCACATTGACATACATCATACAATAATTTTGTTGATTATTATTAGTTGAGCACTGCGGTTTCTTCCGCTGTACTCAGTACTATTCCAATGTGTCGTATCACACACCAGCCTGTACTTCTCTCGTCACAATTACTCAGCTCCTAAGGGACGTAGCACGATGTCATAAAACCCATCTCGAAGATTTGGGCTATTAAATGCTTAAAGAATTTTTCAAATAGGACAAGTAGTTTCGAATATAAGTATGTTCAACGAAATCTGCAGCTTTATTATTAGCATAGATATATAAGGATTTTTGGAATCTTCAGAGGACAAAGTTAACAGAATCATTACATCACACAATTATTATTTTTTATGATATGTAGTATAGATATATACTACTTCAGTCCAGAAAATTCTAGGCAGAAAACTCCACTGCTCCGCGGGTTGAGCGGCAACGAGTGTGACTAAATATATAACAATGGACCACATCCTAGAATGTACAACGAGTATATTGTCGTCGTGCAGTTAAGAATAATAGCATGATGATAGCACAACAATATAGTTTACATAACTTGACCTGAATTCCAGACGTCTGTACGTTGGCATGTGCGCCACGATCCTGTGCTATAAAGAAAGTTAATGCAACTGCGCATACGCATATGCATATAAACTTAATAGTCCGCAAAAATTCGTGACGCGTATACAGTTCAAGTTGGCATTTGTAACCTTGAAATAAAGTGGGTGTCAAATGATAAGTGGAAGTAACCTAAAAACCTAGTTTAATAGTGCAAATCGTTTAGAGATAAAATGTTCACAAGGTCATTAAGAGCACTGAACGACGAACGACGAACCTTACAGAAAACTTTTTATAGTGACTGTTGTTAACGCCTCAAGATTACGCTTTTTATGTTTGAACGAACGCAAGTTCAAATGTCAATCGCTGTATCAAATTTCATAGAAATCGTTCAGTGTTTTGGTCGTGAAAGCGTAACAGACAGAGTTACTTTTGCATTTACGAGTATAATTTTATGTATGCAAAATACAATATTGCTTTAAATGTGTTTGTCCTGCCAAAAAAATCGATCCAAGTTATAAAAATGCAAAATGAAATGTCAAATTAGATTATTACCGACCAACGATAAGATCGAAACTTCAGATTTCATTATACTTAGATGATAATCTATATAGATGAATCATAGCGTTAGTTTAAGTGTACCGTGGAAACCAAGTGGCCTCAGTATACAGGTGGGCTCGGATGTGGTAATCGGTAAGGAGTTGATCGTGCTCCGGTTCCCATATGCATAGGGCAAACTCCTATACGAGTACCTACCTACATTGTAATTAACGTGTTTTTCTTTAAGAAAGATTTTTATGCATGTGTTTGTATTAAAAAGCTAGGTATCCTGTTAATCCTAACGTTATGAATGCGAAAGTTTGTATGTTTAAATATTTGGAATTGAAAATGGAAGGTTTATATCTTGGATAGAATATTTTAATCCGGTCTCTCAAGATCTATGCAGACAGATCTATGTGACTTTATCACATGGGGTAGTAGTAGCGAAGGCTGGAACCCCAGTTGAAACCTATTATTAAAAAAATTGCACGAACCGCTGCAGCATTACGTTCATTATGCGTTCATTACCTATGTGTACACTGCTAGAGAGTGGAGCCTAAGGTACAAAATTACACTTATTTTTGCCAATTACCATCGCTTATGTATACAGAAATAGCCGTGTTATGGAAACTTCATAACCTAATCTTCAATAACTAACATACAATTCACAACACATGCTTGAAAAAAATGATATTTATGATGTTGTTTAGGTACTAATATCCTCCAACATAACCCTCTAGTCTATAGCTATTTACTATTATCTTAGACGGTATGAAGCTCGAGGAATGACAACATAGATTTAAAAAATTCTAGAAAAACGTAATGTCTGATGCTCCTTTGTTTATCAACCATCATAATGTATGGAAGAAACTTATTACCTTTAGTAACCTACATACCAATATTTGTACACGCTTGAGGCCTTTATCTAGCTTACAAAATGCCACCCACACCATGCAAAAGGCGGCCGGCTAATACCTTTGGTCCTACAAGTATATTCTTGCGTTTCACATCAAATTAAAAAGTTTAACTTGTAAACAAATTTAAAGAAGAGTCAGTGATCACAAGGCGAGGTATTGCGTCGCCTCTTTATGTAATACTTACGTAAATAAAACAACGTGCTGTACACTGTCATTTATGTATATAATATACCTATTGGATATGTCTACCTATCTATCTATACTAATATTATAAAGCTGCAGACTTTGTTTGGTTGAACGCACTAAACTCAGGAACAGTCGGAATTTAAAAAAATAATTGTGTTGGACTTGGATATCTCATTTAGCGTAAAAGCTTATTAGGCTATATATCATCACGCTACTACCCAGTAGATCGGAACAGTGATCATTTATCTTAAGTCAATAAATCGGGCAAGTTTCAATACATTATTGTAGAACCTAGAACTAATAAATTACAGACATGACGTATGGGATAAATGAGTGTCACGGGAGCGAAGTATGTCACGGGCAACAACTAGTTCTATCACATAATTTAGATGTGCTGTGTCAAATTGCAAAAATATTTTTTTTTAATAATTACTTAAAAAAATTAGATAGCAAACGCTTTGGGGAGGGTTTTGCTTGGGATCTCGCCCGCAAGCAAGTACAACGCAAGTGTTTACCGGTATTAATATAATAAATACACGCGTCATCAAAGATGCGCTCGCACGCTGCCGGCCCTGTCCCACTTCCCAGAGAGCTCTCAGTTGACCTTAACAGGAACACAGTTAAGGAAATAGTCACATTTGACATTTATTTTCTGTAGAATCGATGTAGTCACTAGTCAAGCGGCTCCAAATATGACTGGGAAAGCCCAACTTCTTGCGGTTGTAACATTATGCAATATTAGGCAATTTATGTATTGAAGAGTACATAATACATTACTCGAAACGAAACTCAAATATCCAAAAACTTTAGTTGTTTTTTTCTTCATTAAATAAGTATTATTTGTAAAAGCTGATGGATTTCATAAGTATTCTGTTTCGGTACGCAAGGGGAGTGGAAGTGAATGTCGGACGTATGACAATGTGAAGTCCCCAATCGGCACCGGGACAATGCAATTTCAACATTTTGAGAATCCAACATTTTGCGAAACAACACTTAGAGAATTCAACATTTTGAGAATTCAACATTATGAGAGTTCAACATTATGTTCCGGAAGGAAATTGAACACATAATAAGGGCAAGTCGGTTGAGATACAATGAAGAATGTCTGAACGTTTAAAAAGGGGTAAATGAGACGAAGCGCCGTTCAACGCATATAATGTCGTTATGCTCAACATAATGATAGTACCACGAGTAAAATATAGATTTAGGTAGGACGTGAAATCGTTAAATGTAATTACATATTAAACTTTTACGTTAATTTCTTACAGTCCAATATCCCGAATACCAAAATTAGCAATAATTATAAAAATCTAGATCAAGTTAAGTCCCATTTCTTACGTATACTTAGATATGCCAAATTATATAACACTTGTTAAATATTATTACAAAATCTTTACTTTCGAGACCCACCCAAAAACTGATCCAGATTGGAAAGTACCCCAGTGTATTGCACTCTGCCCTTATTACTTAATTAGAGACAGGGTTGTCCGTCAACAATTCAATGCAGTAGATCATAAAAACTATTTTGAAAACAAACCCCGTTTTAAAAGATTCAGTGTAGGTACCTACTAAAACGAAACCATTAATATGATTTTGTGACGATTTGAATCGAAAAGCTTGTATCGCGCAAGTTTTTTCTAGTTTTCTATTTGTGTGAATAATAAATGGGAAAACTGTGGTATTCATTTGAAAATAGTTCAAATTCAACCCAGTGGGCAAAAACCACTAGGTTTGGCAACCCTATTCCAGCTGACACTCTCACTGTGAATGAAAGAAATGTGTAAGACATTACGTAAATTACTCAGTATAATAATGGTGTTCAATAAAGTAATTTTATGAGTTATTTTTCCAACTATCGTTATGATTCTCACAATTCAATTGAATTGAGATTGTAATGTTAACGATAATCAAATAAACACCTTTAATTGCTTTATACACAACGATTACCGATGTAAAACAATCAAGTGCACTGTAGTTAACAATCTATGGTAAAGGCTTCAAATAGAATACGCTTTTAGTAATATCCTATCCTAATAATATTATTTATGTGAAAGTTTGTGAAGAGGTTTGCAAGTTTGGATATCTGTTATTCAATTGCGTTCTGACGGCTGAACAGCTATGGCTGAAATTATTTATTTTATATACTACGTACGTGATAGACAAGCACACGGCCCACCTGATGGGAAGCGCTCACCGTGGCCAATGGACGTGCGCAATTTACATACAGGGATAGATTATAGTATACTCGTAGACTACAAAAATAACTTTAAACATTTATAAACTATAAAAATCTTAATAAAGAAAGATGATTTGAAGTTATTTACTTCTCCGTCACTTTAACTCACAAAGACAAAAGTAACTAACATAACGTATCCATTAATTTCAGATCCTGAAAATGCAAAACTAGAAAACAATGGGAGTGGCATCCGTTGCTGCAGCAGCAGCCAAGACTGCGCTAACCATAGGCGGCCTCAGTAAACTCACCTTCATCCCAGTGATGCTGGCAGCCATGGCTTACTTTAACTACGAGGTTCTGGACCCTGAACAAAGACCATTTAACCAGAAGTACCTTAGAGAGAAATATGACTTCATAGTTGTAGGAGGTGGGTCGGCTGGGTCGATTCTGGCTAACAGATTGTCAGAAGTCGAAGGTTGGAATGTACTGCTTCTGGAAGCTGGTGGACATGAGACTGATATCAGTGACGTTCCTTTACTATCTTTATATCTGCATAAAAGCAAATTGGACTGGAAGTATAGGTAAGCACATTTATTTCAACTAATGCAACCTTTTGAATTAGACTTAGGTTTAAATCAAACGCCAAAGATTTCATAACTATTCTTCTCCAACTATTTGGGTTGTTTCTTTATATAAGAGTAATGGAACATTTAAAAAATCTTACTCAGTTAATGTGAGCTAAAGAGAAAGACATTTCCCGAGAGTGCCAGTAATGTAAACATACAATAATTATATTATTCGTCCGAAAAATAAAACTACTTCAACAAATCAAACCGAATTTAAAATAAATAATGTTGATGATATGTAATGACGTTGATGTTGATTAATGACCACGTATTTTAAAGGTGTGCAGAACCAAGTCCTCTATAAAAGATGTTATGTTATATATTACAACTTAAAATCGAAACATAAATAATATTTTAACCATAAATTTTCAGAACACAGCCTCAAGATACCGCTTGTCAAGCTATGATTGACAAACGCTGTTCTTGGACGAAAGGCAAAGTTCTTGGTGGATCTTCCGTTCTGAATACCATGCTCTATATAAGAGGGAATAAGCGCGACTTCGACAACTGGGAATCGTTAGGCAATCCTGGATGGGGCTATGAAGATATCCTACCCTACTTTAAGAAATCCGAAGATCAACGAAATCCATACTTAGCAAAGGACGGTAGACATCACGGAACAGGTATAGTTATTTTATGCATTTTTTCATTATTACTTTCTTAAATATTATCTACTTTAACAATGAACACCGCAACAAACCCCGACGGATAATTAAAAAAATGATCATGTATTTATATACATAACGTTTGATTTTCAGGAGGATACTTAACTGTACAAGATGCACCATACAACACACCCATAGGAGCAGCGCTCCTGCAAGCTGGAGAAGAAATGGGTTATGATATTGTCGATGTAAATGGAGCCCAACAAACCGGCTACGCTTGGTACCAGTTTACAATGCGCAGAGGCACTAGGTGTTCTGCAGCGAAAGCCTTTTTGAGACCAGTCAGATTACGTCAGAACCTTCACGTTGCCATTTTCTCACACGTTACTAAAGTACTTATAGACAAGGATACCAAGAGAGCGTTTGGAGTGGAATTTCTCAGGGATGGAAAGATGCAAGTCGTTTATGCTTCACGCGAAGTAATTTTAGCAGCAGGTGCGGTCGCTTCACCACAACTACTCCTGCTATCAGGAGTTGGACCAGCTGATCATTTGAAAGAAGTGGGAATCAATGTGATTCACGATGCTCCTGGAGTTGGTAAAAATTTGCAGGATCATATTGCGGTTGGTGGTATCGTATTTCGAATAGATTATCCAGTTAGTTTGGTTATGAACAGACTTGTTAATATTAATTCAGCGCTACGTTACGCTGTCACTGAAGATGGACCACTAACATCTAGTATAGGGTTGGAGGTAGTGGCTTTTATAAATACGAAATATGCAAATGCGACGGACGATTGGCCGGATATAGAATTCATGATGACTTCAGCTTCCACTCCGTCTGACGGAGGTACTCAAGTAAAAAAGGCCCACGGCCTCACCGATGAATTCTACAACAACGTTTTTGCAGAAATAAATAATGAAGACGTATTTGGTATATTCCCTATGATGCTTAGACCTAAGAGTCGTGGATTTATCAAACTACGTTCGAAAAATCCCTTGGATTATCCAATAATGATACACAATTACTTGACACATCCTGATGACGTTGGAGTCTTAAGAGAAGGGGTGAAGGCTGCTTTAGCTGTCGGAGAAACGACAGCCGTGAAAAGATTTGGTGCCAGGTTCCACAGCAAGCCTGTACCGAATTGCAAGCATCTACCTCCTTTTACTGATGAATACTGGGACTGTTACATTAGACAGTATACCATGACAATTTATCATTTGTCATGTACGGCAAAAATGGGACCTTCAAGCGATCCTATGGCAGTTGTGGACCCTAGATTACGAGTGTACGGTATAGAAGGCCTTCGTGTAATCGATGCAAGTATAATGCCTGCAATAACTAACGGCAACATCAACGCTCCAGTCATGATGATAGCCGAAAAAGGAGCTGATATGATAAAAGAAGATTGGTTATCAAAAGAGAATAAGAAGAATAAGAAGAGAAGTCGAAGATCATCACAATGTGCTCAACTAAATTACTTAGGGTATAAGAGTGAAAAGCTAAAAAGGTACTGCAGGACTGAAAGATAATAATGAGAGTCCAAATAGTGATAAATTTAAGCCATATTTTAATATATGTAAATGATGACAAATGTGAGCGGTGTAATCAGTTCATTCATTCACGATATTGATAAAAGCAATTGAATTAGCGTTTGTCTGAGCAGTGGCCTACTATGACGTGCTATAGCTTCATCCCTCTTTCTTGGTCAGAACGCTTCAAGAACGTCATGGTAGGCCCACAGATCTTTAATTTTGTATTACTGACTGATAAAATGCATGTAGAATTTCTCGAATTTGTAAGGTACTGAACCCAAAAGACGACGTTACGAAAGTAACCATACGTCTGTTCATCGACCCGTACGTAATTCGGTCACAAAGTTGTATTTTTTAAATATAACGTTATCCAATTAATGTAATTACAACATTTGTAGAGAACCACGGGAGAAACTTAGTAATCAAAAACGTTGGCGACTCCTGCCTCTACAGAACATCAGCTGAAAGTAGCAAGAGCTTTTCCAAAGAAAAGAAGAGAAGCATTGTCACTTTCATTGTGAAAAGGCTAAACTTTAAATTTAGAATGTATGTGGTGACTGTACATCACTTTTTTTGAATTAGTTACAAAATATTAAACGTTAATTATTAAGATGTACAAAAAATGGTTTCCTAATATTTATAGGAGTAAAATAAAAGATGTATTTAATAAGATGATTTGCTCAAAAATGTTATACAATAATGGCCTAATTGCTAAGTTAAAGTTACCGCTTATAGTTCTAGTCTTTATCGACATTATTATGTGTAATGGGATATTTAGATTTATTTTGAGTTATGTAAATAATTAACAGCACAATAGTTGTATAGTTTCACCAATACTTGTATATGCTGCATACATCAGGCGACAAATGTCACGCGACACGACTAGCGAAATGACTATATTTCTGTTAGAGCGAGCCATGTCGCAAGAAGTGACAATATCGCAAGTTGTCACCTGACGTCTCCAGAGGCACTTGTTTGGCCACATTTTTATCGACTTATGGGTACGTGGATATAGCATAATATGATTTTAAGGCTACTGGAGGACATATACAACTCTCAGAAGCAAGGCCTTGACACTGCACTACTACATGTATGTGTAGGAATTTGAATCACACCATGGTATACTATAAGCATTCGTTTATTGGACGAGAAAGAGAGATGCAGATATACACCCTTATATAGCTACATCCTTCTTTCTCGTTCAGAAAATGAACGTTTATAGCACGTCATGATAGGCCCTCAAACATAATCCGCAACACTTCCGCTTTACTCTTTCGTTTCGCTTTGCTTATTAGCCTCGCTTCAATGGATAGACTATCTTACAATTGTAGTAATATTGCGGGGCCCCATAAAATAAACGGCAGATTTTGATTATAATAATAAAGGTAAGATGGGGATTTGCCATTTAAAATTGGATCCGCCCGATTAGGTTAAATACTTTTAATCAAATGATATGTATCATCATGTTTGGCTTCGAAAGCGACGGAAGAAAGACAACTGCATGTAGCGGAGATGCGAATGTTAAGATGGATGCGTGGTGTGACTTGAATGGACAGCATAAGAAATGAGTACAGGAAGTTTGAAAGCTGCCTCAGTGAATGAAAAATTGAAAAGCGAGCGACTGTCGTGGTATGGATATGTAATAGTTTGGAGAAGAGATGAAAATAATGTTGTTAAAAAGATTCAAAGTATGAATATGGATGGCTTTACGGGCAGAGGTAGGCCTATGAAATGATGCATGGAATGCGTGAAAGAGGATATAGTAAGGAATTATAATTGATGAGCTGACATTTGACAGTAATGTATGGAGGAGAAAGACACGTTGTGCCGAGCCCAAATAATTGGAACAAGGGCTGACTTCTAATCAAATGATACAGATTACATAATGTCTGATGTTGTCAGGCCTTTTCAAAGATTTTCTTATGGGATTGTAGCAGAACCACGGCGCCCTGTCGTTGTTTAGTAAAATGGTGGTTGGATGCTTGTGCTATCGGTGCTGGGATGCTTATTTATGAGATTTGGAGTTCTATTTTCTGAATATGAATATACGTTTTATTCGACAATAACCAGGCACTCCATTCAAAACGCGTGATTTCAATTCAATTAGAAGGAAAAATGAAAAAAAAAAACACTGTGTTATTTGGTATGATATTATACGTTTTCATCATGTTGTTTATACAACTTTAAAATCCTTTAAAATCACTCATAGTTTGACAGTTTTCAATTATATTTTGAAAAAATAATACTCATAAGTTTTCGTAAGCTTCAAAATCAGACGTTTTAAAAACGTAATTTTTCTGAATCTGACCCCAGTTTATAAACCCCCGTGACACAGGTACAAATTATAAGTATCTAAATTAGATGTAATGATTGTACCTGAATGAACTGATTTATTGGTTTTATCCTAAGGCTCACAACGCATTTGTTATCCGCAATGTCGCTGGATGCGATGCGATTTCATACAAAAAGTTGACATTTCCAGCTAGCCGTAACTGCGTTGTGCGTCTAAAGGCAATTATTATGTCCACAAACGAAATTTTGTAATATACAGTGCCTTATTGTTACAGTATTTTAAGTTTAAATTAAGAATGTAATGGTTGTAAATATAGATGCTGTAAATATGATTAATAATATATGTACCAACTTGTATATTTATTTTATGTTACCAACTTTGACTTGGAGGCATAGGTACGAATAATTTTTTTTTACAAATGTGGGACAAGAAAGCACTTTAGCATTTTTTTTTTCTTGAATCATGACTACGGGTGTGGCCACGGGGTGGCCAACGCCAACACTGTGTCTCCAGGATATCCTTTCTAAAGCATACAGGTTCCTCGGCTAGGACTACAAACACTCGCGTTTTGTCGGTTCAAGTCCGATATACCTAACTCATAGCCAGCTGAATCTAATTATGAGTTAGGTAGGGCCCTAATGCGTTTTCGAAAGTAAATAAGATCCACTCTCCTACGGTTTTTCCTTATAATGTGACACTTTTGGTTTTTACTGGAGCGGCTACCGTTTGACCATTCAATCACGTAAGGAAAGTTTGCGCCAGAGACTCTTCCGTTTATAGGGTGTACTCACTGGTGAGGCTGTTTACTTTTTTGGTATGTTTTAATGCTCACTAACATAATAATTTCTGAAACCATGATTTTGAAAACCATGTTTTCACAATTTAACAACTCCTATGAGAGGAATACATTGCGGTAATTACGGCGGTGTACTCCGCACACTTGCCTCATTGACATGCAAAATATACACTTATAACTATTATTCTTTCTCAAATTGCATGAAATAGGAGCATTGAATAACTGACAAGTGACCACTTACATTGGTGACGACATAAACGTCTAGAAATAGCAACTTATCATAAAAGTGATTTAGAATAATATTCTCACGAATAGAGTCCTGTGATGGGTCCTGTGGGATGGTCCTGTGTGGGTATGAATCACCACAGTCCAAAAAGTTTATTTGGCGATTATGGCGATATGAAATGTCGAATGCAAAAAGTGTCTTGAGGCCAATTTCCACCGAATCGCCCAAAGTGGACCCCGGACTTCGAAATGACAATCTCGGATGCGACCGGGACTAAGGATAAGATGACGATGATGATGATAGATGCGTCATGTATATTATCTCGTAGTGTGAAGTGAAACGACTATCATTGAAGAGGAAGGTAGAGGTATAATCATCATCATACATCTCCGCTTTAGTCCTCCACCCAGATTCCTATGGCTATTTCATACCAATCTCGGTGGCATCCAATGCTAGGCTTGCATTTTATACCAGGGTAAGGCGAACCAGGAGCGGACTCCTGGTTCGCCTTACCGTAATTTGGTTTTATTGATTTTTATGGGCGCGACTGCCCTCTCACCCTGAGAAGAAAACCAGCGCCAGAGCTTCGTCCGTCAATCAATTTTATTGAGTTAACATTTTCGAATTTATATTCATCGGAGAAATCCAGGTTGGGTTCGTGAGCATTCAGTATAATTTGGATTTGCACTATACACATAAGTCCAGCCTTAATTGTACAAACAGCGCCATCTAGTTTCAGTTTTATGCTTTATACCACATGAGGACCAGCGAGCAGCAAAGAAAATTATACCTAACTATTTGTGTTTACAATGCTGAGTGCAGATGGAGCCACTTGTAATACACACATAGCTAACATGGAATTGGAAGACGATATTGACATTTTGAACGGTTGAAGTTCTTCAAATTTAGTTAAGTGGTTACCGTAAGCTATATAGGATATTCAATGCACAACTAGTGGAAATCTTGTAATTAGGTTTAAACCTTCGAAAAATATTTTCATATTTTCCATTGAATTGAAATTAATGACGTAAAATATGATGATGCAGTTCACTGGATTTAGAAAAAGGAATGAAGGTATAGGTATAGAGCCTATAGATCCATCCCTCTCTCTCGCCCCCAAATGGACGCGTTAAACGTCATGGTAAGGCCGATCATCTTAATCACAATTCCAATGGTTACCGTGTTGGTGTAATCCAGCCTAAATTCCAAATGCGAATTATGGCAGCCGACATTTTGACGTCATCATCGATAACAATCAGCATAAAACCAAAATCCATTAACAAACGGAGTGATAAAAACACATTAATATACATTTGTCTCCATTTTCAACTTATCGTTCAAAAATATTAATATGTTTTGGAAAATTTTGAAAGGTTGCGTGACACCGGCGCCACCAGCTAGGTTATCTGTTATCTAATTTGTTGGTTCTTAAGTAAACAACATAACGATCGTTAATCATATTAAAGTTGATGAAGGAGTTGGTGAATACATACATACATTAAAATACTATACAACAATTATTCTTGCCTCGGATAGCACATTAAATCGTCGTTGCTTAGCGTTGTCCCGGCTGCTTTATGAGCATTTATAGCAGTCGTTACTGGCAGTTAGAACACTACAAAGTTCGCTAACTGGTCTAGCTACAGAACTTCAATATCACCAATGGCTGTGGAGGTCAGATAGCAGTCGTTTCACAAAAGAAGTCGAAACTAGTCCGTTTCGTAGTTAGATGGAAAAGCCGACCCCAACCGAGTTGGGCGAAGGATTGGAGGATAATGACACTAATACATGCCAGACCCAAACTAGGTATAGCTTATAATATAGGTTATAAAAGGGAAAAACATACCTACATAGTTATATTAGAATTTTTGTAAGATTATTCCTACAAAAATGAAAGTATTACAAACTAAAATAGATCAAATAATTATGTATTTTATCAAAAATATTTTTTTATCTTGTTTACAGAATTCATAAGAAACCGGCAGTATTATGCACCAATTAGTCACATTATGACGCTGTTATCAAAACATAATTTCGATGGTCTAGAAGACAAACGTGCAAAGTGCAAAATGCCTTTAAAACCATCGATATAAGGTTCTTATTTGAATGTTATTATTTGTACTTCTTATGTTTGTTTTCTAAATTATCGATTTAACATTTTAGCATAATTGGATCCACTTAAAATGCTAATATCACTGGAGAGTTCAATCTGAACGTTGCTCCGGGAACATCAAAATGTTTCATCTCGGAGCCCTGGGCCGCTTACTCTATTTCTTCTTTTGAGTTTGGTTTAAGTGCAAGTGCCGTACAAGCACACGGTTTTTACACCGTCTGAAACTTGCGCCAGATCCTTTTCTTGAGAGTTTTTCGTGTCTCTACTTATTTTATATTAAAAAACTATAAAATAAGTAGATAATACGAGTACATAATCATTATCATAAAAATGAAATAAAAAGTCAATTCAAAATCAACTTCCAAAATTTCAAGATTGAAGCCCCCACCTGTTTAGTCTCTCCGTTGATGATTCAGTCTAACTGATAAAAAATAGAGATAAATATTAATTACGTAAAATTTAAAATGTAAATTAAGATAATAATAATAAATATTTTGAAAATAAATAAATACCACGGCGAGGTGAAGTCTTTTTGACGAGCCTCGCATAAAAAAAAACAATTTTTGAACATTATGACAGCCGTGATAAAATTTGAAACATTTTGTAATTAAATAAAATGATAATTTACTATTCGCATTATAGCACCTTATGTAATACTTCTGACAAATTAGAATTAATAAGTGATTATTTAAATTGTTTATATTATTATGGATATTTTTAACTGTAGATATGCATGTGAAAGATATAACTCTTTTTCATAAATGTGTAATTAGTTAATATTTTGCACTCGTTAGTACGAGTATAAGCATAGATTTATAGACATTGCACATTGCACACCATAATAATTAAGTACTTACTGCGTACATATTTATTAAAATAATGTTTAATTAAATAAATAAATCAATAAATTATTGATTGATTTATTTATTTTCTAACAATTTGAGGTTTTTTTTCATGTAGGAAACGTCAATATGATTCCACTCCACCCAATGATAAGATGTGTGTGAAGTTTATTGAATTATTGTTATTTGATAACAATGCAATGATCACTGGTAGATGGTATAGTCATGCAAGTTTATCAATGGTAAAAAGTGTTAAAAGTTGTAAAAAGCGGTAAAATCAATATTTTGTCCGTGTGCTTACATTGTAGATTAGGTTGTATGTTCTATTACGTGATAAGCTAGAACGTTGATCTTAATTACAATTTCCTTGTAAACAATGTTGCGTTTAGACTTAAAGGAATTCGTTACTTTATGAGTTAGAAATAGGGAAGCATGCTTTTAATGGTCTCATAAAACATTTCACTTGCTGTAAATGAGACACGTAATATAGTGCAACACCACATCAATCATGTGCCATCTAGCAAAGATAGCCCGAACTAAATAGTAATAACATAAATCGACATAAAAAAATAAACTTTGAAGTTTATTTTAAAACACACACCTATTGAAAGATGCTAAGTATTTTGCCATGTTCGTATTAGTAGGGATCGTCACTATTAAGTACATAATCCTATCCTGCTTCACGCAATAAAACGTATTCGTTACCCCAACAAGATTAAGTTGAATATTTCACCAGTGGAAATCCGTTTAACTTAAGTTCTACTCAACGAAACCGATTGAGTAAAATGTGCTAATGCAAATTAAATATGCATCGGCGAAATCTAGCCTTACAGATAAGTAGCTCTCTAGCTTCTGTAATTGTAGTAGGTATTTGAGTTTGAGCTGATAGTAAGTTAATTATTTGAGCTAGATAGTTCCCGCTGAAGTAATGTTACCGTAACAATAAGTAAGCCTGCGGCTCCAATGATGTTTCTAGTCTTTTCAATGATGTATGTTTTCACAAAAAAAGTATTTAACTATGTTTATCTGCATTGTAGAACCAATATGACAAGCTTAGTTTGGGTCGAGATGGCGTTGTGTAATTTGTACCAGAATGTTTTAAAAAAGCGCGAACTTGCAACCGGGATAAGAGTTCGCATGTTGATTAAGTTCCAATCCATTCTTATGTGCCAATTGACCAGTTTCATACCAATTGAGTAATTTAGCCTATGACCATGTAAAAGCTATTTTTATTTCGGAACACACATTTTTCGCAATAACAATGATTATGAGATTTTCTATCACTTTTGTTAACCTTCTTAATCAAACAGTGTAATAATTTCAATGTAATCGACTACGTAACACGTTTGCCTCATTGACCGGTGACGTAACAACTGATATTGGACATCGACAGAACAATACGGGATATCTGCGGTGTCATCGTCTTTGCTGAGGCTGCTGAGCCACGCAATAAGGCCAACTTGCGCAATTGATACCCGTTATGTATGGATTTGCACGGACATAATCGGCCGTGTTTTAGTGCGTGTGGTTAAAGTATGGACCTGATTTTCTTATGCACGTTTAAGTAAAAAAATGTTTTTTTTTTTGTTTTTGTTTTTTAATTTTTTGCCCCGAGAGCATTAATATTTTTTTTATATATACATAGTTGTAATTTCCTTCCGCGGACTGTCCAATTAAACAACAGTCGCAATCATCAAAAAATACCACGGCTTGATGATTTAAAAAAGAATAAATGAGCATTTAAAAAAAGAGTAGCACATCAGGTACCTACCTACTGCAAAGGAAAAAAATTAGCTATGCTTAGTTAGGATCTAGATAGCGCCGCGCCGTGTAGGTAGGTAGTAGATATCTACTACTTGGGTGCTTTTGGGGCATATGCCCCAAAAGCACTGCGTTTGTGAATCACTCGAAACTGCCAAGTTCACACTTTTAGTAGTTACCTAAAAATATGCAAGTCAAAACGGAAGTACAATTCGTCTGACAATAGCATAATGTTCTACGTGCAGTGTGTAAATGATTTGACCCAGCAGGTCACGTAGGAAGTAGGTTAATATTTCTTAACATTAGAAGTAGTTCAATTTTATACATAAAATTGAACGATTTTGCTAACAGCTGCAATTTTTTATTCAGCGGGCGCGCTGCCCAAAACTGAATTGTTTTAAGCGCGTCGAGGTTAGCCCGTTGTTCAATATCAGTAGGATTACTTTTGCTAATAAAGTACTGTTAGTACTTTGTTGGCTTAAAAATTATTACTATGCTAGGCAATGGGGAAGTAATCACGGTATGATAGATGTCCAGTATGCGCGTACGCCGCCGGCTTAGTGTGTATCCAAGCGCTGTGTACGATGCGATTGACACCAACATATACAAAGGCAGAAGGAGTCTCTGACATAGTTGATTGATTTGATACCAGGCTTTATTTTTAAAAACAGTCATGCACAAAAGTGTTTATATAATACGCATAAACTATAATATATGTGAGTAATCCGCTTTACAATTCAAAATACCAGCTATACTTAGTTAGGGTCTAGATAACGCTGTGTAATACCACTGTCGAACGAACACTTTCTCATAATACGTTCCAGAACATTTATTTATAATGCATTTATATTATATTGTAAGCAAAAAGAAACTAGACTGCTAATATTGCAATATTACAATTGTACCTTTACCTCAATTACGGCTTATGTAAACGTTAAACTGCATAACTAAACTAAATAACATAATGTAATGCATAACACGATTACGTTCACAAGAAGATAATGTTCTTCGTTAAGATAGTACGAGTTCAATATACATACTTGCACATAATTTAACTTTAATAAATATTTCACCAGAGCCGAGAATCTAGAGCCTAAGTAATGTAACCTACTCGCAAGTCATATTTTGAATTACAATCATTTATAAGTTTTGTAACCTTGTATTCATTAGAAACACATCATATTATTAACTAGCTGATGCCAGCGACTCCGCTCATGTGGAGGTCGGTTATCGTTTTTTGTTCTTATACAACCAATTGCAATCAAACATAAGGCAAATTATAAGTTTAATCAAGACCTTTCTAGTAAAAAACCGCATCGAAATCCGTTCAGAAGTATGCATGGTTAGAAGCTAGGATGAATCCTGAAGATAAGGGTAACCATTCCAGATGCTATCGATCCAAAAATGGTGGTCCCTTGACGGCATCGATAACTACTTTTTCACACCCCTCTTCAAAGAACTCGGAATATTAAGAAGTAGGAAACATGATAGAACGTAGCACTCAAGTTCTTTATCGTGCGGCAAAGAAAAGAAGTACTGAACGGTACCGGTTCGACGATATTGTTTGTATGTGAATGACACCACAGTGACCGTAGTTCAGCACGTGTTGTGCTAGATAGAAAAGCATTGGGTGGGAATTGGGACTAGTTGAAAGAGCTATAATATCTAATCTACACAAGATTACCAGTTTTGTACATGGACAAGTAACTCTGTTCGTCTATTTGTTTGTGTGTTTTTGCGACTAATCGGATCGTAACGAAATATGGTAAGAAGGTAGAATATACCCCAGGGAAGGACGTAGGCTATGATTACAGACATTCACGCAGGAGGAGCTGTGGGCAACAGCTAGTACACACATGTAGGTATTTTGCTTTTTACAACAAATAAATGCAAAACATATTATGTTCTAAGCTAACCTATAACAGTACCTTGACTTTTGTTAAAGAGCAGCCATTATGGCCAACAATTTAGCAATACGGATATTAAACAAATTGTTATTTAACTATACATTTGATTAACGATTTTGGCATCCTTGCAATATTACATATAACTAACATTCTCTTGCAATTACCACAACGATACAGTAAACCTTACTTACTTACTTAATTAGTTGCATAAATTAGAATAACTTGCAATATCTACTTGTGTGTATCGGGCCCACCAAGATTTATCATTGTCATCCTCACCTGCAAGGAGTGTGCACACCAGCGAAGTCAGCATGGCGTGCCTTCATTTCTTTCGTTCAAATAATCGCAGAAAAAATACAAAGGTGAGGATTATGTGATGTTCTGGTCACGTGATAACTTTTTCTGCGATTTCATTGATGTAGACAAAAAAGCATCACCACGCTGAGGGGGCCGCTCATAGACATGCAAGACTGTAACGCAGCTCTCGAAATTCGGAGGCCAGACATGAAACACTACGAGTATACCATAAAAATCAAAATAACAATAATAAATAAATATACTTAAATAAGAAGTGTGTGTGACACCCTTAGTGTTGCACACGTCCATAGGCCATGGTGACTGCTTCCCATCAGTTGGGCCGTGTGCTTGTCTGACACCTACGTAATATCTATACAAAAAAAAATAAGCCACATCAGAAAGCGAGCTTCAAAATGCAAGCTATGGATGCAACCTTTCCTATTTGTTCATATTGATTTCATATTGTCACGTCATTATGATTTTACTTTTCTTTTAATATCAGGCGAACTGTGTGCTTGTATTCTACTTCAATATAATATAATTAGTTAATCCTCAAAAATTAGCCTATATGTGCGTTGCCTGTCTTTCAATATAAATGTCTAGTGCTAGCGAAAGTGAAAACGGTTTGAGAGGCTTGTTCGAGAAAAGCTGCTAAGCACGTTACCCGCCCGTTTGAACACCTTATTTCCGCAATTCCGCTTCACTTGTCTACGTCATATATCTCAAAGCCAGATCCCAGACATGATTAACAGTGGGTGGTTTGGAAATAAATATTTATCTAAAGGTGTCGATTTGCATGTAAATAAATTCAACTCGTGCAAATAAATTAAAATGTACTCTATGATTTTCTGCACAGCACTCTCTAGTCACAAAGTAAGCATGGTTTAACTACATAGCTTGTTTTATGGGTTCTAGAATGCGGATAAACTGAGGATATTGAATGAAATTTTAAGCAATTGCATGTTAACTATTTCCAAATGATTTTCTGATCGGAAAAATGATCATCCAGGACGGGACTTACGGGACCGGCGCCCTAAGCCGTAGAATATATCGGAAAATTTCGAGCATCTAGGATGGGTCCAGGTAGCTCAGTTGGTCAGAGCATTCCCCCTGTAAGGGACTGGTCACGGGTTCAAGTCCCGTCCTGGATGATCATTTTTTCCGATCAGAAAATCATTTGGAAACTGAGGATACTTATTATTTTTTTTTTTGTAAATACGTAGTTATTATACATAGAAAAGAAACACCCAAACCAATTCAAATACACATATTCATGCATATAAATATTTACACTGAGCGGGAATCTAACCCGAATGTCGTAGTAATTGCATGCACTGCTATGCTACTACGCCAAAGAGGCTGTCAAAATCGACACCTCCTCTGTTCCTCTACTCTTATTAAACTAAAGTAGGAAAAATGTAGGTAGGTGTCAATACACATCTGCGTACCCGTTCAAGGATTGGCAGGTATGATGAAATAAAATTAAGAAACTGAGACTTACGTAGCCTTGGATTTATGAGTACGTTTGTGAGCATTACAATCGTAACATAAAAATACTAAATAGGCAATAAAATTTTGTGTTATAGTCGTTACATTCTAATTGTGCAACATTGCACTCCATTCATAGTCAGGGTTTTGGGTTCAAGATTGTCTTTTTTTTTTTTTTTTAATACTACTTAGGTGGCAGACAAGCACACGGCCCACCTGAAGCGGTCACCGTGGCCTATGAACGTGTGCAACACTAAGGGTGTCACACACGCGCTGCCTACCCTGAAGGTAATGGGGGAGGGCTGGGAAGGAGTGGGGAGGCTAGGAAGGGATGGGAGGAGGAGGGGTAAATTGAGCTCTGGCTACCCTACTTACCGGCGGGAACACAACTCGATGGTTATTATGGCCGCGGTGTTCTGTAGGGCGTAGGTACTACCCCAGTCGGACAGCTCATTTCGGACGGGAGATACCGTCGTGTCCTACCTCCTGTCATTTATACTATATTTATACCTCCTGTAGTTTATAATACTAAGGTAGTAGACAAACATACGAAATTGTGAAATGTTCGTGCCTTTTTTTCGTGCGGGAATCCCCACGGATACCACCCCTGTTACCGGCGCTTATGTCGCAGTTATGTCGGAATCTAACCAACTAAAAAGGCAAACCGACTGAGGTCTTCTGGTGAAATGTTCGTGCCTTGAGTGGAAAAGTAATATTGAGTACATTTATCAAACTTTTTATCAACTCATACAAAATGTGGATCCATCATATTGACAACTTTCCATTTCGTAACCCTTATAGTTGTTTATGGGGTTATTTTATTCTTAATACTCGTATTAGAATAAGTTTAATAAGAGATTAGCTAAACGCCACAATCATAATACAAAAAGTTTACGAAATGTCACTTTTGTTGGTTATAAGTACAGGGTGTAGAGAAAAAATTTAGTTCTGTCAAGCTCACTAATTACGTTTTTTTACTTTTATGCGTCATAAAAGATGCATAAAAGTCAGTTATTTTTGCAAATTTACTCATCTGTCAGAGTCGTTCCAATTATTTGTGCAGCGATAATTACATATATTTAAGTTAATTACAACCGGACGTTTTTGTTTTGAAACGATATTTGACACTTCCGCAATTTTTATAAATGTTATAAAAATTCTAATGATCTGCATACATATGTTAATATGCTAGATAAATTAACTAAAACATATTCATTGCATAAAAATGTTTTATTTAATACTAACTATTGCCAGTGACTTTGCTCGTCAGGTTGAATTTTAAAATCAACTAAATGTATTGACTGCAACTAAAAGAGTACATTGACTATAGAAATTGATGGAATAGGATAGAGAAAATATCACGAAAGCTGGCACCAAAATAAGGCCTCTATTGCCAATAGGGGGATGTGCTTTGCGCATCTACCGGCGCTTGTACCATGCATGATAAATTGCTTGATTCAGTGATATTATGTAATACATGCTGTACATTAGATAACAATATCAAATATTCAGTAAATAAATATTGATTAATTATAAATCAATAAGAATTAATGACAAAATTATGTGGCAATCATTAAGTTTATTCTTTTATTGGTATGGAGATTAGTAAACAAGAGTATTTTGGATCACGGATTTGATCTAGGTTAGATACTGCAAATTGCCCGTCTCAGCATGTCACCAAACTAAAAGTAGGTACAAGTTTTAATCTGTGCTTCTTTTTTAGTTTACGTTCAACCATTCATTCAGTTATCGACCAGCAAAGTTGATCGCAGTATTCAAATAACAGTGCTGAATTGGGCTGACTAATTTGCGTGCCATAATAGGCATGCGCCTTGGGCCACCTTCTTATAGCTAGGGCTATCCCAAACCATCATCCCCAGGCCCCCAATTATAAAGGATGTAAGTCATTCTATGATTCTCGGCGCACAATGCATGTTCTGCGGCAAAGGAGTATGTTTGACGCCTCCCGTTCTTTTTCCATCACCTTCCTGACGTACAACAAAACAAAGCTGCAGTATTCCTCGCACCTATCATTGAATAGTGTATTACAGAGAGGACAAACAAACAAAGACATCCTGATGTATATGAGAAGATGTGTATAAAAAACGTGTGAAATATTATTTTTATCATATCTACGGGCTATAGAAGAGCGGTTCAACCAGCTAGAAAAAAAACAATTGATGTAAAATAAAATTTATGTAGATTTGTGCCATTCGGATGCACAGAAAATTACTTGTATGAAATCTATAGATATAGAGATGCTTAAGATATATAGAGATGACTCAACACGATTGTTGTTACGAATACACTTACTATTCGAATGTAATTTCGTATTTGTTCTACTGTACTCTAGATAATGTTCCATTTAAATCGATATTCTCAAGAGTAGTACACTACAATTACCGATTATGTAATCCTCTATACAGACATCGGTAACATAATTATATATATGATTTACTGAGTAATGTCGGAAGTCTTGAGAAGACATTGAGGAAATAAATAAATTATGGGATATGGATGCAGCACTGGCGCTAAAATAAGAAACTATCACTTATAACTAGGCTAATTAGCTAGACCGAACATATACTAATTAGTAAGTGTAAACGAGAGTAAAGTTTGACTATTATTACAATACCTAAGATAACATTTTTTTAAACTATTTGACTTACAGGATCATTGCACCCTGTTTTTAAACTAGGTTTTTAATTGTATCTTAAAAGACAGTTATTTAAGTAAAATTGTTTTCCAGTACATAATAAATAGGTAATTTATACGAGTACATATCTCACAAATATAATAACGTCAAAATGGTTCGTTCGTTATACATAACATAATTATGTGTTCTGGATAAAAGATAATTACGAATATAACTTTTATTGTTAATTACAAGTTGTAGCTGGTTAAAGATGCAGATATAACACATTTGACGAGCGTAAAGACATGCAATAACATAATAGAGATGATACAAATCTGCTTTAGGGTGGATACAGACATTACATTTTCAAAGTAATATTCAAAAGTACGTAATACGGTATACCCGTAATACATGGTGTGTGTTGGAAGGTGTGTGAGGATGTGAATGTGAGTTGTGTGTTTACGTGTGCGTGCGTGCGCGTGTGTGTGTGTACGTGGGTGAGGGTATGTCTACATGTGGGGGTGGTATCTGTGAGGATTGCCCTACGGTAAAAAAGGTTATGTGTGGGGTGAGAGAGAGGGAGATAGGGATAAACACTGTGGGAAGTTAACCAAATTATTTATTATTCACCTATCTATATCCCTTCAGCATATAAATTAAGTAAAAATATTTGAAGTTGAACGATTTTATGCACTAAAAGCAGCCCTATTGGATTTTCTTTTTTTGACAGTAAACTGTATTCTGCTAGTCAAGCCCCTTCATTTGATATCCAAATTGGGGTAGTTGCGGCAGCCATCTTGGTTTTACAATGATACGGAATAGATTGACTTGTATAGACCCGGGCCATCTCCGGACTCGAGATGGCCCCTTCGGGTTCGGGAGCCACAGTGTCCCCGCCATGTCCCCGGAACAGGGGGAGGGGGGTCGCGTCGCCGTTGCTGTCTGACTGAGAAATATAATATTTTAAGGTAAATATTAGCTTTGGAATACTATTTTGCACCAATCTAATCTCTAATCCGATGTTTGCTATAACATTGACATTAAGTAAACATGTTTTGCTTATGCCAAGTTACGATAGATAGCAAATAAAATATTACCTAGGTATTCAAATAAAATGGTGGTTTTCGAATTTACACAGTGAGTACAGACGGTATACAGTGTTATCGTATTATACAGAACGGATATGATCTTGAAAGATGTAATGAATTAACAATGATCTAACAATAAAGACCAATAGGAATTATTTTTGATTACCTACCTAAATGTGAATTTGATACATTCAAATCATGAATAAAATCTAGTTTGTAAGTAATAGGTACATGTACTAGAATATCAGGTTTTTACATAAGTTTATTGAACAATTTTCATGTTAGATTTTTATTCGTGATAATGTAAATTACTCTTAAATGTGTACAGCGTGTTTTATTGCATGAATTTAACTTCACAAAGCAACCTGACAATAAAGAACTGTCTCCCTCTGGCAATATTAAAGATTTTTTTCCAGTATGTCAGCAGATACACTATTCAATCAGCCTGTATACACCTAAGGAAGGGAATGCACATATTTTCAGTCCGAACATATTCCCATCGACGTGACAGTACACAATGACATGGCTTTATTTTGTGTAATGTCTGGTACCGGCATCACACGCACGCTCTTGATCAAGATCAATTTCAAAGCAAATTGTTGCACTTTCTATTTAACTCCCTGTTGTAATAGGAAATGTTACGATAATTGTATTATCACGAAAGCACGGCTAGTGGACCTTACGCACTATGTTGTTTTACGATATGTATCAGTTAGATGAATGTTTTTGCTACAGAAATGTATCTTATCTTAAGGAAATTACGTTGCAAATTGTAAAGGAAGATGAAACGTTAATATTACTGTATGCAAATTAATGACGTGATAGACTCGTTAAAATATTATGAATGCTTCCTCTAGCAAGATAAATGACTAGGTATAAATATTGTCTCGGCGAAGTATTTAACAGACGTCCTAAAATATGCCCAGGGCCTTTCATCGTCTAAGGGTGCGAGGGAATCACTTTAAGGTTACCTTACACCCTGCTCGGAGAACCAAGACGGCGTACGGTTTTAGTCGGTTCAAGTCCGAGATAACCACCCCCACTGGACGCGGGAGTGGTATCAGTGCGGATTTACGTAGGGAAAAAAGGGTCTTTAATCGTAAGTCATCATATCGGTAACAGTGTAGTTTTCATCAGTTTAGCCATTCAACACTGGCTCTGGTGATTTCGTACCCGCGGTCATGTGGGTTACACACGACGAAGAGGAAACGGTAACTAAGAACTACTAATCTCCCTGTTTATTTCTACATACTAATAATAATATATCTTTAACATAATATGGCAAAGACCTGAATTTGTCAAATGAAAATGACGGAAGTTTACGCGAATGCGTGTATCACATAATGCAATGGCAGATGCAATCGCATACTCCTTTCTATTCAAACGCCTAGTTATTGGTTGATTGCGTATTTGTAAATATATAATTACGAGTTTACGACACAAAGCAATCACCAGCTCATGATTCTCTTACTGTCTATAGTAAATTCTTGAAATGATAAAAAGCTAAATGAATAAAACAGCTAATAATTTTAACAAATTGAAAACATACTGTGTGTGGGAATCGCTTTTTACACGCGCCGAATGATTTATTCATAGATCTAAATTTAAACATATTAGCCTTACATTTATCTAAAGACTTTTATGTATCTAGATCGGCTGTACGGAACTAAAAATGTGGACACTTAGTTCTGGTTGATTCTGCTTAATTTTTTATATATTTTATTCATAACTTATACCTACTCCTACTGCTATACAAGGTCAAAGTCTAATCTATTAACCCGCCGAGACTGGTATCATGAATATGCTAGCCCCGTGATATTCAAAAAATGATTAAGTTAAAAAATTTTAATAGAAAATCACTGGTACTAAATCCTTTCCATTTCTTGTGCTACTTCTGCTACAGGCTCGATCAAATGATATGATACTGTCATGTTCTCCAAGAGACTTACAGAATGGAATATATTGACAGTTTTATCACTCACGTAGGAACCTCCTCGCATAGGTACCTTAAAAGAGGAGGGAGGTAAAAGAGCAGTGCTGGCACTCTCCCTTACCGTACGCAAGGCGAGCGTACAGCTACTCAAAAGCAATGTACTGGGAATAGCGTGACTCATACCTACATTTACAAATCTGTTTGAATTTTTGGAACAATATTTTTTAATTATTTTTACTCTGGTTTACGCAAATGCTCTTTATGATTACAATTAAACTAGTTTTATCGAATGATATCGCAGTTTACCTACTTATTATTTTTGTAAACCACTTTTAATTCATAAAGTCTTAAAAAGATAATTTAAAAAAATAATATTTAAGTAGTATAGTAGGACATTGTACACAGCGTTGTCTAGACTCAAAGTATATACCTTCATAGCTTTCAATATCGGTAACATTGTGTGTTTACTTACAAGCAAACAGATTTGAAATGGAAATACACATTATACTTTAAACCATAAACACATTCCCACACATTGATTGATATTTTGATTTTTCAAAACCAGGAAACTAGTAAACATAGTAGCTTGTGCGACATGGGGCTAAATACATACAAGAGTAGGAGAGTGAGTGGGTGGGCGACGCGCGCGCACATTGACTGTGTAGATCTTGCGCAGGCGACACTTGCGCCTCGTTCCGTGGCGGTGAAAACATAACACGTGTGGATTGTGTTTACTCGTTCCTAAGGATTTCTATCCAGCAAGTAGTGTGATCGGGTTTATAAGGTAAGAGCATTATAATGATACAGGAAAATAAATCTAGAAATTTGATTAACAGCAAACTAATGTTTTATAGTATGCCTAGTTAACTTATGTCACTAAATCAAATTTAAACTTTAGGTTAAATTAAGTATTAATGTCATTGATAGAAATAAATAGGATTAACCATGAGATTCCCACTGACGCATGACGTACACAACGGTCACCGTCTTCCCGGGAATTTAGTAGACGGTAAGTATGGGTTAAGGGTTGTTTCATTTCGACAGTAATCATAAAAACCATAAAAAGTGTTTGGCGATGGACTAAAGGTTTACGTTCTATTACCTAAGTGGGATCGAAAAAATATAGTTGACGAAATATGATACATCTCTCTCCACCCTTTTGGATATAACAGGCTTAGTAATAGATACTTATAGTAACTTTATGGAATTTTTAAAAAATCACATACCGCAACGAAATTTCTTTAACGCATCGTACTTACATGTTGAAAAAGGCCTATACTCAGAATAAATATACATATAGAGTTGAGAGATACTCATAGTTTCTTAAATTTAGAAAAGATTAATTTAATTTATTCTCTGCCCATGTAGAAGCTGATGAATGAGTTTAGTATACCGCAGTGTTCTGTAATTTGAATTATGTTAAGCGACTTTCGTTGCTAAACGTACTGAAATGCGTATTTTAAAGAGTAGAAATTAATAAGTACTTCCTTTATTGCATAAATGACAATCTCTCGCCGGCTTTGGGTTACGAGTTAATTTTAAGTACGTAGATTGAATCAATGAGTGAAGAGCGTTAATAAAGACATTTTACGTCATCTTATTGTACACAGATATTTCAATAAATTAGTAATTTGAAAATACTTTTTTAAAATAGTTTTTTGATTACTAGATAACCAGGAAATTAAATAAAAAACCTAACCAGGTAAATGAGCCCAAACATGACGGGTTTATCTTGTTTAGTTCAGAAGTTGTTATCACCAACTACCTACTTCATAATCTGGATATTATGTAGACTATTTGCCAGGACAAACGCATGAGCCCAAATTCGATTATTTTAGGTAGGTACCTATCTTGTTTAGTTGCAAAGTTCCTATGGATGAATTCCGATTCCATCATCATACCAGCTTTGTAGTGCCATATTATCACATTGACACCGAAGATACGTAAGTATACCGAATTTGAGTCAGGAAGTTTTATTGGGATTCCAAGGTTTGACATATACCACAAACAACAGAACAAGTGAAATAAAAGCTGATTAAAAAGACTTTTTCAAAATAAGCTTTCTAGTAAGTGCATAACCAGACAAATCAAAAGAGCCCAAACATGACGGTTAGATCTTGTTTAGTTCAGAATAGTTTCCATCTGCAGACTTTAGGTATCATGTAGGATCACAGTATTTACCACATTTTAATAGCTCAATAAGCAATAAATACTAATAAGAAGCGCTGATGTTAATTAAAATCTAAATAAAATTAAAACCAAAAGTAAACAAACAACCATAAGTCACAAAAAACTGTTGATGAATAAATAATTAATTAGACAGACATACAATTAATTAGCATATTTATTTACAAATTAACCAAACAAAAAGCGGTCTAATAATATTTTGCACATTGCTAAAATCTATATTTTATACATCTATATATATACTACATACAAATAAATAAAATTGAAGTGTATGTTTGTAATATTAGAACACCAGGTATTAAGCCAATGCATATGCAATTTCATTGCATTGAGTTACGATACTTACGATACATGTATCAAAAAAGGAATTTATATTTTATTTTTCCTGTCCGTCTGTCGTTCTGTCTGTTTCAATAAGGTTATCATTGAACAACTAAGCCGAGTTTGATAGAACTGTCGCTAGCAGATCGGTATTATTACGAATATAAGCCGTAACATAGGCTACTTTAATTTACCTAAGATAATTAGGATTCAGCGCAAAAAAATAAAAATGTTAAATTCTAAACCCATCTGGGCGGTGTAGCAAGCACAGCGAAATAATAGCATAACTCAAAACACGCACAAATTTTAATTATTCAGTGAATGATAAATGGTTAGATAATTTTTTTAACAAATGGCACAAAACAGTTGGATTAGATATTAGCACATGGGTAGAAAGCAAACAAAATAACTGTCAACATGTAAATTTTTAAGGATTTATACATAAAGAACTATAAGAAGCGGTATTATAACATTTGAATATGGATAACCAATAAAATAACTCATAATATTTCAATTGTTAAATGAATAATACATAGTCAAATAAATCCTTTTAAAAATCCACAACATAATACCCAAGAAAACCAAGCGAAAAGATACAAGTATACTACACATTTACATATGAACAGAAAGCAAACAAAATAACTGACAACATTTTATTGATCCATGACTAATGAAGCATAAAATATAGTAATGAAGTATTAGCAATATTCAATAATACTTTAGCTATTTTAATGGTAGGGTGCCTCGAAGAGCACGTTAAGCCATCGCGATCCCGGTTGCCATACTACATCTATGGCAGTCGTTACAGGGAGCTAGAGCCCTAAAGAGTCCGACAACTGGTCCAATTAGGTACTTTGAAATGACCTGTGAGTTGTAGAAGTCAGATGATAGTCACTTCACGGAGAATATCGAAGTACGCCGCTTCGTCGTTAGGCTGAAAAGGCGACCTCGACTAAATTGAAAAAGGGCTTGGAAGATGATGAATGTTAGGATTACCTACTCTTTAGAAATTTCTTAAAGAATCTCGAAAAGTGTTCCCGGTTGCAATAATTTCCCCGGATTTTTTGACGGTATTCCTTTGTTAGCAAATCCAAATTTACAAAGCAACTTTTTAACACCTATCATACACTCATCACAAGGGCCAATCCAGGGGGGCCTTTTGGACACCCTCTTCCGAGTTGGTGTCGTCGAAACTTATTAACTCTGATATTTTAGACACCCTCTCTCGAGTTGGTGTTGTCGAAAGTTGTGAACCATGATATTTTAAGTGAGAGGGTGTTATTGCTCCCGTTCAACTATTTCGTGTCTTTTTTACCTAGTTTTGATGACGTACTAGTTCTAAGAACAGATCGTAATAAATCTGTCGATCTTTTGTCAAATTTATTACAACATGGTCTGCGATAACATATATCAACGCCTGTCAAGCCGCCTGCTGAAAATAGTTTACCAATAAATTTGAAATAAAAACCAAATGCCTAGAGAGAAAATGTCTTATTTTCTCGTGAGAGAGTCGTATTTCTAAGTTTGTATCCAACGGCACCTTCGCATTCGCGGTTCGTGAATCTTGGTATCAAATTAGATTCACTTGGCATAATCTTATTAAAATGATCTATTGAACACGCGAGCAGTTCCTACGGCAACACGTCATATTGGCATCGATGCGCAATCTTTGTAACGAATCAATGGTCAATGTTCAATGAGCTCAGGTTCATTTTCAGTAGTAAAAAGTGAGTGTGTAATTAAACGAATATATAGAATAGCTAGTTATCCACCCGCGGCATCACCCACGATCATAGGTCACCGGTTATCGCTAGCAAAAGTCACCCACACCCTCCAAGTCTCTACAATCAGCGGTTTAGGCTGCGCGTTGATCAGCCAGTCAGTCATTCAAGACAAAGCGTTTTATATGTATAGATAATAATATACGAGATTATACCACTTCTATTGCTAAACAAACCCGTAAATAAAGCTATGTACAATAAATGTATTCTATGCCAACACTGGCCATTCAGACTCTCGTAATGTCTGCTCAAACAATCAAAGAACATTGTTTAATTACTCGTAAGCTATACTTAAAAATTTCTGACACAATGAGTCACTTACACAGTATTGTGTTACTGTATTAAATAAAACACAGAATACATTGAAACCCATTATAACTACGCATTGTTTTATGTTATGAAACATTTAATATTAATGAAAGATTATTTACTTTTCAAAGATTTTATAAGTATTCCAGGTTATCTTTGAGAAATTGTTATTTGATCAACAAGTGAGCAAAATGCTGAGAAAGAGCGAAACGTCTACCAGCAAGGACATTATAGCGTCAACAAATTGTAAAAGATGGGAGTGGAAATTAGAATCGTATACTCAGGTTCTCAATAAAAAGCGCCCTTTTTGTGTTGGGGAAGTTAAAAGAAAAATTGTTTCAACCATCAATTAGCCTATTGTAATCTACTATTGGATATACGCATCTCCCAATGTGTCAGTACGTCCTAGGTCCAACCATATTACGTATATATATGTTGAATTTATAGCCTCCTTTGAAGTCGGTGAAGGTATACAGTTGGCAGCCTTATTTCACTATGGCAATCACTTACAGGTAAAATTGAATGGTGGCTTCACCACTTTGGTGACTTCAAGGTCTCTGAATTATTCTTTTGATGTAAAAAAACCTTCAAAAATTCTCACAGTTTATTAAGAAACAATATGAACAAACTGAACCAGATGTTTAAAAGATTGCACTCTAGTGGCAGTTAGATTTTGGTAACAATTTCTGCTGTGTTTATTTTGATTCTAAAATTTAATAAAATTTGATGCCAAAAAAAAAATCAAATGAAAAACAATACTTTAGATTAGCTTGGCAGATTTCATGGTCTAAGACCACAGTGAAAATCCTTTTGTTACACTCTTCATTAAATTTCTCTCCAGCGCGTAATTTCTGGCGATGAATGATTCTCAATTGTACCTTAGTCTTTTGGTAAGAGTATCTTCACGTATCAGACAGTGATTTAATATCTGATATTTCAAATGGTGCATATTCCTCTACAGACTAAAGAGAATTGGGTACTAATATAATAATCTGATTTAAAATACAATTTAAAATATTTAGTCACGGCGCATCTTGATTCGCCCCGCGGCGCGGGCGCAGCGCTGGCTAACGGCATAATGTGCATCATACACGCCAATTATAAATGTCAAAACGATAGAATTGCTCTAAACTACGCACGGCGACGTAGCACTGGCTTTCCTTTCGCTCGTGCTATGAATCAGACGTAAAAGTATTGTCTAAATCTAGAATTATGATCAAATACTTGGTCTTTGTTCGTGAAAGTAAATTCTTGGTTATACCCATGACGGAGAAAATTCGGACGTTGAGTCCTAAACTACAAATTACCTACGGGGTTTAAAAATATCCAGTTAAGACTTCCAGACTCATCAGCATTCGCCCAAGATTAAAGTGGACTGTGCTCCCTTCGAGCATTAATCACAGTAACATCTAAAGCCTGTACGGAGCCCAGGCACCAAAGTGCAAGCTTTGGATGCAACTAAGATAATGCAAATGAAGAATACAGTGCAGAAACTATAGAGAATGAGAGAGCAGAGTTTAGCTCTAGCTTACCATCAGCCGAGTTGAAGTCATATTGACGTGACCTATATAAAAATCTCCCTGTTTTTGAAGTTGATTATTTAATATTGACTTATGCAATTATTTATAGAGTCAATAAATTAATCAATGTATGTAAATTAAAATATGCTTTGAATTGAAATGTAAAATGAACTAGCTAATATTAATACACACTATGTATATAACAATATTATAATAGTAGTTAATTAGTTATTAGCAAGTTAATTATTCTTGTGATATATGGATGGAGTTGTAGTTAATGATATACCTATGGATTTTTAATAATTATGCAAGACAAATGGCGTTTTTATTTATTTATAAAAAAAGCAGGATTACTGTATTGATCCTAGATTGATTTCTGAACTGGGGTCCCTCTCTATAATGTGGGCACTCACTATAATGCCCTTGGAAAAGTTCGAAATATATGGGAGTGACATTATTTGCCGAAATGTCACATTATAACAAAATAATGTGACATTACACCTAAACATTCGGACCTTTTTCGAATTCGCTTTGGAGCGATTCCACAAATTTAATAGAATGTCATTTTGTCTACGGGACCGAACACTGCACTGATTTCCACACTTTTTTTTTGTGCGGAAAAAAAACACCGATAAGAATATTTCCCAGTTGCATCCTAAGTTTGTACTTTGGAGCCCGAGGTTCGGTTATTGGTTTTGGATATTAGGGTTTTTTTCGGGAGTGACTAGGTACCACTTGACCTCCCAACCTCGAGAGAAAATCCAGCACTAGATCCTCGCCTGTTGTTTGTAGGTGCACCGACTTGCAGGTGAGGTTGTCTAGGACATCAAAGATGTTGGTAGGCTCTATATACGCAGAATATGAGTGACAGCATTTTATTCGTGAAGCTAGAGAATAAGTATAGTCTCAACTAAACTACAAAATCTACTCATTAGCGCATAATATAGTGGCATAAAATGTCAATGCATACGGAAATGCATAATAACGTCGTACCGAATATACACGTTAACTGCTAAAACCGTTTTATAATAACGCGTTGCGTAACGCTTTCTCAAAACGGTCCCAGTCTAGATTTCAGTACGACAGTTCTAAATATTATGCTTTTATAGTTAAACTAGGTGTGCCGTGAGGTTTCACACGATGTATCGATTCTGTGCCACCATATTGCATTGAAACGCCTTTTTTTGCTCGGTTTCCTTGGTTGGCAGTGTGATGTCACAATAGGCTACTTTCCTAAACTAAACACAGCACACAAAACAGCATAAGTTTCCTAAAACATACATAAATATTGTAACTGTTTGTTGTCCCTAAATAAATAAAATAAAAAATTACCCTCCTTTCTTCGGCAGTCGGGTAAAAAATGAAAGAAAATCCCATGAGGTGATGGTTGTCGCAGCACTTGTGAGACCAGTGGGTAATGGCGTAGTCTAAACCAATAATATCTGCGCTTTGTCACGCAATGCTGCTACGACAATCACCTCTTCTTTCATGAGGCCGGCAAGTTGAGGGCCACCATTATGTCACTGTCGGTGTATGTAATGAGGACCCTCTTCCTGAGACTTTACCTTTCGCTTACCATCAGGTGAGGTGAAGTCATATTGACGTGACCGATAGGTATATAAAAAAACTGGGCTATCAGATGCAAAATAGTATAGCAGATCGCACCAGTTAGTTGTCTATCATTTGTCTACCATATTGTGTTACCGTCAAAAACTGCGCACTAGGGAGCTGGAAAAAAACCTTGGTTAAACGTTTTACTTACAGATATCAAAAAAACAGACGACCGTAACAAACATTGTCACCATAGACTCTTGCCACATGCCACAGAATGTTAACAGTTCGTATTATCTATGACGTTTGCGTGGTGCTGCCATTAAAATAAATGAAATAATTTCACAATCGTAACACGGTCATCCTGATAATCGACGCGTTCTCGCATCGCTTCTCAGCATCATATCGAAATGGTAACAGAAAAGTAAAACGTTACAAACTGCGTTCAGCTAGATCTGGAGCGGAATAACTTTAGATTAACATCGGTGCATAAATGAACGATTTTAATATAAACGGCTTCTATTACTTGTAACGCTAACGCCTTTGGTACGCCTACGCGTTCGCATGCAAATACGATTGTACCCACGCTTTGCGATGCATCATTTCGCACTGCTTTGCAAAAATATACGGATAACAAGTACGGCGCGTGGGTGCGCGGCCCGCTAAAGCGGACCACGTTCGTACGTTCACGTTCCGTGTTACAGTCGTATTTTTTCGACATTTTGCACTATAATTCAAAAACTATGACGTATAAAAATAAACAAAAAGCTGTTTCAGAATGCACAGGTGAAGCCCTTTCATATGATACTCCACTTGATATAGTTATCTTACTTAAAATACTAATTATTAGTTCATGACCACAATTTTTTTTTTTTTTGTGTAATGTAGCCACAAATTCACGATGTTCAGATTTTCCCCCTAACCTACCTACCTGCCAAATTTCATGATTCTAGGTCTACGGGAAGTACCCTGTAGGTTTCTTGACAGACCGACAGACAGACAGACAACAAAGTGATCCTATAAGGGTTCCGTTTTAGGGTTTGAGGTATGGAACCCTAAAAAGGAACCTTTATAGGATCACATCGTTGTCTGTCTGTCTGTCTGTCGTGTCAAGAAATCCCGTTGAATTAAATCACTTTGGCATATCTACCTATCGGTATGCCTTATAGCAGACATAGGGGGAAAAATCTGAAAACCGTGAATTTGTGGTTAGATTGAAAAGTTGGGACTTGGAATTCAATAACTAACAAAAGTCTATGCTCGGCATTTACAATAGGTACCTATTATTTCACCAGGAACAGTGCCTTATTCTCTATGGTTTAGGAGTGTTGTACCCTGCATCATCAGGTTTGTGGAATTCAGACTTGAAGTGTTATCATGAAGCTGTTGCTTGATGCCTAAAATGCTGTTATGTTATTCTCTATGCTATGTTATTCTCCACACCACCTATAAGGTTGACTGGTAGAGAATGCCTGTTGCATATGTGCATGAAGTTTTTATAAATAAATAAAAATATAAGAAATTCTCGAATCCCCATGGTTTAAGAGTTCAGCACCTTGCAGCATCAAGATTGCGGAGTCGGGATCCGAAGTTCAATTATGTAGTCTATGCTTGGTACTTAAAATATTATTGCATTGCACCATCCGCAGTTTCTGAATCACTATAGTTTGTGAGCGCAGCTGTAGGTACCCTGCATTATCAGGTTTGAGGGGTTGGGACTTGAAATCTAACCATGAAGTCGTTGCTTGGTATCTATAATATTAATTCACAATGAACCCTTTCTGAATCTTGATAACCTAGGGCCTAGGCGGGTAATCTTTCAGTATCAGGATTAAGGAGTTGGATCCAGATTTTTTTATGGGACCAAGACGAAAACTCGGTTAAAAGCATACCAAAGTCTTGCACATTTGTCTCTTCAATATTTGCCTTATATTTTGTATGGAAAAATAAATTTCGCCATTTTGAATTTTTTCTCTATTCATCGAGTAGACCTCTAGGCTAGGTCCTTATCATCTTTTGCCAAAAAACCTCTCTTCTATCTTCTATTACCTATACTTTGTGAGATAGACGCTGTCGAAAATTGTATGGGCGCCATCTTGAATCTGCCATTTTGGTTATATTTTTAGCTCACTGACAATTGGATGAGATTCCGAGTGGTTTTTATTTGAACACTCCCTACCTCTCTTCAATACCTTGGCCGTGCTCTTCACCCGTCTCCAAAATCTCCATATTTTTCCTCCGAATGAATTTTCGTCCTTTATATGAAAGCATCAGGGGAAAAAAATACAGCAGAGGTGAACCGAAACACAATTCATCCATCTTTAATACTTTCTGAGAGAGACACCCATGACATTTGTGTTGACGCCATCTTGAATCCGCCATTTTGGATTTATTTCCATCTCCCTGCCAATTGGATGAGGTTCCAAGTATTTTTTGTTTGAGCAGCCCTCACCTATGTCTAATACCTTGGCCGTGCTTCTCACCCATCTTCCAAACCCTCGATCATCATCTATCTACATATTTCTGACTAAGAGTTCTTCCACAAAAACATTTTAAAAAGAAACTATGTATAAATCAAAGTCTTGCATAGTTCAAAACTTGTAGTCTATTCAATGTTCGCCATACATTTAAATAAATTCCACCATCTTGAATTTTTTTTCTATTCATCGAGTAGACCTTTGGATCCTGATCATCTTTTGCGAAGAAACTACTCTTCCATCTTTTATACTCTCCGAGATGGACACCGAGGAAATTTCTATGGCGGCCATTTTTTTTTCGCCATTTTGAATTTTTTTTCAGGTCACTGGCAATTGAATGACGTTTCGAGTGACATTTGCTCAAGCACCACCAACCTATCTTCAATACCTTAAGCGTGCTCTTCACCCGTCTCCGAAATCCTCCATCATCAGCTCTCTCCATATTTTTCCTCCGAATGAATTTCCATCCTCTATACGTAACCATCGGTGAAAAAAAAAATTTTCATACAAAATTGTTCAGGAGAGGTGACCAATGAGTGAGTGAATCAGCACGAGCAGCTATATATATATTAATGACGCACCCATTTATCTAAAATAGCGTTAAGAGTGAGATAATAGTTAATGCAAAACTCTGCTATGCTGTTTCGTTGTTTCGCTGCCACACACGCATAAGTGCACTAAAGGCGTGAAGCAACCGCTAAACTTGAAACTCTCAGTATCTTTTTGATATGTCAAGGGGCTACTACGAAAAATACCTCCACTATCAAAATAAGGATGAAATACGTAGTATTCAGGTACCATCAAGTTAGGGAGCGAGGGAAATGCCTTTCGGGCCACCTTAAACTTCAACGCCGCGGGGCAGGTATCCGTGGGGATTTTCACCCGAAAAAAAAGTAAGTGCCATCAAGTTACAACAGTTGTAAAGTTTAGATGAAAATACCACGTCCAATCTTCAGGTCCAAATATTCGAAATATTGATCCGAAACTTCGGATATTAGTTGTTTTGTAGACCTACAGTTCTCCTCAGGAGCTGTCAGTATTATTCCAAAAAAAGCTTGCTGCGATGGCTAGATGGCGGCCCAATAACCCATATTCTAAAAATACACTATCAACAATAGAAAAATTTAATAACATCATCGTTATAATAAGAAGACACAATATAATAATAGTGTCGGATGTATAACAAAGGGCTCATTTAACGTATGTGCACGTGTTACGCAACAGACCCGGTTATGTCATCCACTCATAAACGCAAAGTAAACTTTAAACGAATTTCACTTTCCGTAGCACACAATGTTATGTCAATACGGTGACTTACGGCGTGTTATATCTCGTACAGATTATCGGTTTTTGAATATAAACATACATACGACATAAATGCCTTATGCCGAAACGTGGTCATTGACGGTGAGGCTAGTTCACAAATTATAAGTCACGCAGCGGGCTAAGGAGCTATCTATGCTTGGAGTTCGACAAAGAACTAAAATTACCAACATAGCTGACTGACTCGTTGGCTTCAAGAGTCATCGGTCGTATTAAATCATTCTGAAGTATTTGAGGCCCGATTTCCTGTATAACTAGATTCGATTCAATCACAGTTTTTATCTAGATAAGCAAAGATAACGGTCATTGACCCAAACGTATACAAATTTATTAGTGTGTAATGTTAACCTCACATATCTACATATAGCGACAAGGATAATAATATTTATTTGGTACCGTATGATGGAACTTTATAGTGTGTCCGTTAAGTAGAATATCAAATGATTTGATTCGTTGATTGAAGTCCTGGATTCAATTTCGGGTCCAGAATTCAGTAGATTTTCTGTCAGATAATTCTAAGGGGAAGCCAGATCTGAAATATGAACAGATCTAGAATATAGCTGGTAAAATCTAGCTGTAAAACAGCTCTATTTTCCTATTCAGGTATACAGTAGGTATATGAACTACTCTGACATTTCAACCATGACATTCGCAATACGTTGATCTTTGTTATATAATTCGATGACATTCAAAATTCAAATCATAATTTGACATCCATAACAAACGTTTACTATTAAATAACGTGTTATTCGTAACATTACATTGTTATACATATAATATATGTATACACTGACTGTTCCTCACATATCCACCCGCGTGGAATACTATAAGGTGATTTGACCCATACTAACAAACTAACAAATAACAGAGCAAGTTAAAATAAAGCTGGTAAAAACAGTTAACAAAGAGAACTGCTTAGAAATCGATCTACCGTTCGCCGCCTAGTAAAAATCGCCATAACTAGGCATTGCTACATTTAAATTATTAGTACATCACTGACGCAACCTATGTAGGAAGTATCACATCAGACAATGTCTGCCTCCGTTCTCATGACTTACAAATTACGCACTATATAACAGCAGCAGCTACCTATAAATTCATAATTTCAAAATCAGTTCTCCACAAAAACCAGGAAATCCGCTGGTCACCTAATTTGTCTGAATACCGTATTACCTAATATTTCAATGTTAATCTTAATCATGGGCCGAATGCAAGTATTTTTCATTAAACTAATCTCATAAATAGGGCCATAATCCATTCAAATAAAAGGTTTAATGTCATGTCTGACATAACATGAGTTAGAAAATTTTCTTGCCACAGTTATGTTGTAAACTAGTTTATGTCCACAATTATGCAGGTGTTATATGAAAGTATAGCCAGAAACAGATGGCAAGTGAAAAATATTGGTAGGAAATGCATTTGTTGTTACTGATTACAATACCTAACCAAAAATAAATTACATATTTGAGGCGAATGAGCATTAGAGTGTATATTAAAAAAAGCAAAGAGAATTTCACATGTTAGCGTTACAAACAGTGCTATGAATATGAGTTTCGGTTCACCACAACATGAAAATGAATTTTCACACCGGCAACACACGCCATTTTAAGTTAATATTATTTTACTTTTTGCCATCGAATTTCTTATAGTTCATAGGTCAAAAATTGCATAATTATATGTTTACGAGTATTAATTAGTCTGTATGTATTTAACTGCTTGAAATTTTGATCAGGTTGCACTAGCTGTGGTTACAAGATTTATTTTAGAGGTGTAAAATTAACTAACTAAGTGATAATAAAGCTCGAAGGATTGTTTGTCCATCATTTCTACAAAATATTTTACTCTACCGTCTGCCGAAAAAAGCGTTTTTGGGTCTCATTGCTGGTTTTGCAGGGTGCAACGACATTGGTTGTTCAGTACTGCTTCTGTTTGGTCCATATTTTTGCTCAGCAATGCCACTATACCGACTCTTGTTCAAGATATTTGCAGAGATCTGTAAAGAACAAAACCTAAGAAGTCATGTATTTTAATAACATGCTAGTACAACATCGAATGAGACTTTCACTAAATAGCAGCTGCGGCGTTTGCCATTTTTATTTATTAGTACTTCTCAAACATTAATTAGATTAATTAGCTTCTGTGCAGTGAAACTCTATAGACTCAAACTGAAGCAGAGATTGTTTCTTGAGATTGCAGCCAAACATACAAGTACTCAACTTATATGATTACATAATGTAAAAACATGCATGTACCTATTGCTCTAATCTTATTTTATCGCATTATTATAGGATGCAACATCTCACTTTCTTTTCAAATTTGGAAACGATGCATATTTCATTGTAGGCGTAATTATTATTTCCTTGCCTTATATTTAATCACTAACAACTCCGTGAATCGGAGAGCACGTTAGGCCGCAGCGTCAGTCTCGGTTGCCATACTAATATCTTTGGCGGTCGTTCCGGGTAGTTTAAACCGTAAGATGTCCTCTCGGAGTTGGAGGGATTAGACGGTAGTCGGTGCCATAGCGGCCGTATAAATACAAATTAAAATGATGAGAAGGAGTAAGCGGACGCTGGAGACAACCGGGAACAATACTAATAAAATGTTAATCTCTATCGAACCTCCATAATATTTCGTTATCCAATATCTTATTTGATCTAGTTTAGAGAAGAAATTTGATCAATCTACGTTGTTAATAATGTCAAGTACCCTATTACAATAATAGTAAAGTCATCAACAAAATAGACACATGTAGTAAGGTACTTACCAGAACATGGCCGGAGGCTCACCATCGCGTTATTTAATATTACATTGACCGCTTTACCTAATCACTGTATAAATTCGTACCTTCAAATTTTCCGTAGCTCACCTGTGAATAGTGAATACAGAGAGTTTTTAACCGACTACAAAAGGACCGATTTTGATGGGGTTTTCAAGAAAGGTATTATATTTTTACATCCTGGAGATTTTAAATTAACCGACTCAAAGAGGTAGGTAAGTCGGTTCCATGTTCTAAATTAGATAATTTCATCTATTCAATCACATAAAAATTACAGTGTTTTTTCAATTTTGTAAGTTCCTTCAGAAGGCCAAATCACGTTATATTAAACTATCACAGCAGAAGAAGTGATTAAATTGATAGGTATTGAATTATGAATTGACCGAAAAAAGTATTCTTCTACTCATAAAAACCACTGTGCCAAAGGGCCTTATGGGCCTGTCTACGCTGATCATTATACGACACACTTCTCTGATTCATAATTAATCAGGAAAACCCGGTATCGCATTCAATTGAATTACATCTAAATACATCAGTTTCTTTTCAGATAAGAATAAATTGTAGTCCATTATGAATTTTTTCACTATATCTATAAAATTGGAATGTCTGTTTGTAATATTAAAATAACCGCCTTGTACTTAATGCATTTGTATACACAGTACATAAGTACTACATATACCAACATTTTCTTTTTCTTTCAATTTTTATTTGTCTGCCTGTCGGTTTGTTCCGGCTAATCTCTGAAAAGGTTAGCCCGATTTAAACGAGACTTTCACTGACTTTCAAATTCAATTAAAAATAGAATTAGGGTTCGGTAAAAAAATTAAAACGAAGTCGCGGGCACAGCCAGTATCTGAATATAATAACAAATTCATAATGGACGCCTATTTTTCTTACCTGAATAATTCAGATCGATGGAAACTAATGAGCGATACAGTTCCGCGGATTTAAGATTCATTAATTCATCATTTTATACATTTAATAAACGCATGCCAGATACACATTATAAACTATCTTAGTTATCTTACAAGCGGACAGAGATTAGACGAGTTACGGCCAGCGTGACGTGTGACACAGATATTTTTGTTTTATGTATAGAAAGCCAGCCAAACCTTTCCGTCATACAATTGAAAATTATTTAGTGTACTTAGATGGAAATATTTCTTATTTTCATGACAAATTGGAAAACTTATCTCGATAGCGTTAAGAATTAAGATGTGTGGACAAAGCGTTCAACAGACATAATTAGCACATGGTAGACTTTTCCAAGATAATCACATAGGATAATTTTTATCTTATATAAATGTAAAAAAAAAAAAAAAAATCTTTACCAAATGTATGAGCGAGTCCCATACGAGTCCCGGATGGACGATGCACCTGTGTGTTATTGGATACCGTGACCTCTGAATACTTGCAACACTGGGGTGCGGGGGCAATGACTTTTGTGGCACCTTACACCCCGGTGTGCTCGAAGGCCTAATAAACAATGTGTAACGTGGTATCCGTGGGGATTGCTGCACAAAAAAGATACCTAGATATTCTACTGCCTATAACGCCAGTGGAAAACACTTTACATAACATTACAAAATGTTCAACAGAAAGATAAAATCAGTTTGACCATACCTAATATATATTTTACTTAATGCAAAAATGATTATCCAAGTATTTAATAGACAAAAAATGCATATTTAAATCTTAATTCAGAAATATCACATAAGAAAATACACGTGAAGAGAGAAATATTATAAGTCAAAAACCCACCTATTGTATAATAAAATTATATAATTTAAGAAAGTAATAATGAAGAATGACAAAAAATGGTCGGTTAATAAATGACAAAAAGGTATAATACGTACTGTTTTGTTTTCAAAGTAATTTTTTCGTTCGTTTTCATTACCATCACACGTGGTACCTTCCTCCTATAGTTCTGGGTCCTTTAGCTGGGCGTGAAAATACATTTGATGAGGCCGTCAAGCTGAGGACTATCCAGACCCAAACGAATTAGGTATAACTTATAATATGACTTTTAGAATGTGGTTATACATACTTGTATTACATTATTATTGCATTATATCAAGTGTATGTCAGCGGTTCAGTGTTAAATTACAAGATAATAAAAAGAAAATCAAGGAAAAAAATACAAGAAAAAAAAGAATACAAAAAAAATCTGGGTATAGTTAAAATAAATTACCACTTCATGAATTTTAATACGTATTAAATTCTAGAAAATTGTCAACGATAGGCCTAAAATATGTATGAATATATCTGAACATATACATAATATTACTTAAACCATTATATCACGCCAATAATATTGAAGTTGATAGACTATAGTCTATCAACTAGGCGCGTGTTCCCAATAAAGTTTATAAAAAAATGTTAAAGACTATAAATCATCAACGACTTAATAAGTTAGGCTAGAGCCACACTATCGAAGAGATGAAACAACGCATGAATAAAATAAAGAGATGATAATTTCATGATTAAATGTTGATTGTTAAATAAGTCTTTGTAGTGTGTACTGGATTACTATCTTTGTTTAACAAACAAAGCGCAGTAATTCTTTGACGTCGTATGACATTGTTTAGTTTTTGAAACAATTAAGTTCTTTTTTTATTTCATGTACAAAAATTTATGAAATTTACAAAATAGCAGCAAGAATACATGTTAGTATAAAAACGACTTCATAACTTCGATTGCTTTTTGCATATTGCCGTGCCATTGTAAGCAAAGGTACCTATAATTTATAATTAATTCTCTAGAGAATTATCTTTATAATCATTTTATATGATTAAATGATAATTCTCACATAATCATTATAATTATAACTATTTTTACCTAATTAAATGTTAGTTACTTAAAGCACTTAACTATAAACCGATTAATTAGTCTATTAATTAAATTAATTAAAATTAATTACAATAATTATGTTCTGACCACGATTCATTTTAAGTAGAACTTATGGAATAATTAAAAATTTAAATTTAAGGAATAGGTACTAAAATAATTATAAATTTACCAAGCTAATATATTTAAAATATGCTTCTTTATTGAATTTTAGTCGCTCTACTATATCCGTGATGAGCACAAGAGTGTGGGTCAGGCTTTAATCGTGTGTTTCGTAAGGGCTTAGCCTGACTCATTCATGATGATTTACAACATCCATGAATAGGTATCAATTATAATATTCGCAAGTAATTAATGAGTTCGCTAGATAAACATCGGTGTTCGGATAGTTTGCGGAAGTTTGGTCACAAATTAATTGTAGTGAATTTATTAAATAATAAAATTGTCTCATAACAATGAATACTAAATACAAACAATGATGAACAGGCAAATAACTTGATGCTGCTAAATGATTTCCAACGATACTAATTGTTGACAATGTTAGAAGGACTGAAACGTGAAAGAAATCTGCCCAAAATAGACATCTCAGTCCATAATTACAGCTATGCAGTTGCAAAAATAAAAGGAAATCCAAAAATATATTACTAAACACTTCGGACCTAATTATTTTGTCCTACTCCTATCTCCGGTTCTACTCAACTATAATTAGTTTGACTATAATTACTCAATAAGGCAGGTTTCAAGTCTTACCAAGACCATTGTAATAGAAAAAACCGCATCAAAATCCGTTCAGTAGTTTTTGTTTGCTACAATTCTGACCTAAAATGTCTTTGGCTACTTCTACTTTCAGATTTTTTTTCATACCGCGGCAGTCTGGACTTGGCCTTTCCTTAAAATTTCTTTGATCCTATTGACGACCGACATACGTAGGCCTAGCGGCGGTAAGACCCGTCATGGAGGACTGGCTGGAGAGGCCTTACGGGGGCCTCTCGTACCGGCTGACGCAGGTGATCTCTGGTAAGGGGTGCTTCGGGGATCACTTGTGTCTGATTCGGAAGGAGCCAACGCCCGAGTGCCATCACTGCGATGCGGGCGAGGACTCAGGGCTGCACACGCTGGCCGAGTGTCCAGCGTGGGAGGTGCCGAGACAGGCCCTCCTGGCAGCCCTCGGGGTGGGAGTCCTCACACTGCCGGTGCTGATCGCAGCGATGGTGCAGAGTGCGGACGCGTGGTCGGCCGCCGCCTCCTTCTGCGAGCAAGTGATGCTCGAGAAGGAGGCGGCGGAAAGGGTTCGGGAAAGGCTGCATAACGCTCTCCCGAACGGCGGCGGGCGCGGACGCCTAAGGCGTCGGAGGTCTAACAACCTCCGTCCTCCATGAGCGCTGGCCTGGGGGTGACGGGTGGAGCCGCCTGTCACCCTAGCAGAAGCAGGCCGAGGCGGCGGCGCGCGATAGCGCGCCCCCCCCCCTATTCCGGGGGTATGACGGGAACCACTCGGTTCCCAAACCCGAGGGGGCCATCTTGAATCCGGAGATGGCCCGGGTCAAGCCGGGGTGCGAGGGAAATGCTCTTTGGGCCACCTTACACCCTGGCGTCAGAAGACCCTAGACGGCGTGCGGTTTTAGTCGGTAAGAGTCCGACATAACCTGCCCCGCTGGCCGCGGGGTGGGTATCCATGAGGATTTCCGCACGAAAAAAAAAAAAAAAAAAAAGGTCGACCTTAACCGGTTTGCCCATTGCCAACCTGTCATACATTTTTGCAAAGTAGGTATTACAAATGTGCAAATTTTCAAATAAATCATAATTTTAACACCATATTTTGCGATATTTATCATATGACACATTTTACGATGAAATTAGCATTCTTATCACCACTTAATGCCAAAATCAATTAATTTTTATGAGTCAAAATATTGAGAACTGGTGACCCTTGTGATAAATAAACGTAGAAAAGGACACAACACCACACGGAACACCCGTTGCTAGGTTGCATCATTCATAGGAACACTACTTCATAATAGCTAACAGATCGAAAACTTCCTTGTGGACAAAATTCGAGGCATGCAATTTGTGTGTTACTACCACAATCTTACTACTAGTAGTAACATCGGTAATTTAACGATCATTTCTGTAATTAAAATTGTTAAAAATATTCAAAATTACCACAACAACCCACAGGATTCCCGAGATGTAATGTATTATTCCAGACCATAATCCATCTGTTTATCTCTATCCGGTCAGCCGTATTTGCGTTGAAAGAGTAACAAAAATCCATACATACTCATAAACAACAATATTAGTTGTATAAAATTTTTGATGTCTCGTTATCATAACTTCTTAGCAGATAAGATCAAAAAACTAAATAGAAAATTATTCTAGATTGCAACATTTAAGCCTATATACTTATAATAGCATAACTAATTACGCTAAGTATATATAAAAAAATACTAAGTTAAATAGTAAGTTGCTCAACCGACCTTCCGTATTACATTACCTTAAAGTTATGATATGGAACATGGTGAAATACTTTTAATCTGATAATATAATTCAAATTACATTATTATAACGAAGGGCTGGACGCGTATACATGCTTATTACATGTATAATATGTATGTATTTACAAAAAACGAAGTCATATAAATATGTTTATCCACATTCTAGAACCCATAGCACAAGCTAGGTAAACTATGCTTACTTTGGATCTACCTAGATAGCGCTGTGCAGAATGTCGTAGAATATTTATATGTACATAACACTGGATGTTTGTTGACAAAGTCATTGCAATGTGCAATGTAGTCGTATTGAATTCAGAATAATGTCATGTCATGACATGACTATAACATTATTTAAGTTAAAGCTCGTATTGATTTTTTGATAATTTTATGCATTTGCGTATCTTCGGCAATAATGCGATAATATGGTACCTACTATGAAACTGATGTGATGATGGAACTTGAACTAAACTAGATTAAACAATCGAGTTTGAGCTTATGTTTTTGCATAACCCGGATCTAGAGATATCTAGTCTGAAGATGGGGACAGTAAGTGGTCATATAGGGTCATTTCGCCGGTTCTCGACCGTTTAGTGGAGTTGTCAACTTCGGAACGAAAAATAAAATTGAATTAATATGAATTATTGATAGAGAATATTTTTGATACATAGTAAATATAGTCTATTTTCATTTAATATCCTTTATCTTCCATTAAGATCATGCAATAATTTTACAGAAAATAATAAACCCAAAAATGCCGATTTCGCCAGTTCTCGACCGAAATTTCCAGTTCTCGACGTTATATTCGCCAGTTCTCGACTATTAGGTGAGATGGCAAATATGTGAAGTAAAACATTAGTGTTTATTTATTTGTAATGTAATGAAACCCGTATTTTGACAGAATTTAATATACATTATGTTATTACAATAAACTGATGTTAAATAATCATTATAAAGTTGATAACACGACTATAATATTTACAAATCAGTGTTCTTCCTCTGCTTTATCATCAACCTTTACTAACTAAAATTAAAGTTTATTTCTTAATGGCACTCATTAGCCTATTGCAGTCCACTGCTGGCAGTAGGCCTCTCCCAATGTGCGCCATAGCACTCGATCTTTCACCTTCCTCCAGTCTATCCTAGCCACCATTTTCAGGTCATTTATGTCCATCCTAGGTACTGTTCCATCTTCCGTTTGCCAATCAGCGGTCTCCACTATAGAACTCGTTTGCTCTACGATCATTATTAGTCCTTCAGCAGATGTAGCCAGCCCATTGCCACTTCAGCTTACTTATTCTGCGAGTTATCTCGGCAATTTTAGTCCATTGGCATAACGAATCCTTCGAAGAATCAGGATTATTATCCTTCAAAGGATCATAGCTTGCTCCATAGCCCGCTGCTCGACTAGGTTGTGGACGAACCTTACTGTTGTCCACGCTTCGGCACCGTATATTTTATCAGATAGAATTCACTGGTTGAAGAGGTAATGTGGTAAGCCGAAGTAATTTGCCAAATGCTTTGTGAAATAAAAGTCACAAAAAGGATTCAATTAGGTTACCCAATTCAATCCTTAAGGTGACTTTTAACTCGAAGTTGTTTCTACCGAGCTGGATAACCTGCACAAGGTAGACATTATTCTTTAACAACTCTCCCTTCAATGGCAATTGGTCTTGGTGTAACCAGTTCCGGCGTATGTATTCACCAATACTGACGCGCCGAGAGGATCCATTTAGGCTGTGCAGCAATTTGCTCAGCTGCTCCAGCAACTCTGTAACTATGATGATGTCGTCGGCGTACTGATGATGCGAGATGTACTCACCGTTAATGTCCATACCTATATGTACCCACCGAAAATAGTAGTCGGAATATGGTATAGGCCTATTTAATTGCACTATCCTGTTCTCGACCTAGAAGGTTTTACAACACGTGATATTGTTAACGTGCTTGAAAAAGTCTGGTCGCGAACTGGCTGACATGATTCTCATGTAAATAAGATTCAAACTCACATTCTAAGTTCAGTAATTTCTTTAACAATATGTATAAAAACATGCAAGTGTTTGGACTCGGTGACGCCAATTCTCGACGGTGGGGGTCGAGAATTAGGTATTCTACAAAAATGAGGTAACAGTTACCGACCATCCAATTATACACACTTTTCAAATAAATTTACAATAACTCCTATATTTAATAGATACTATACTTCATTACCTATCTGTACAAATAACAAACAAGTCCAAAACATAAAACGACAATTAAAAAATCTAGGGTCAACTGCAGAACCTCCTCACTTTTCTTTTCGTAGTGAAGCACGCTTTCTGTCATGTAATAGCGAACCACATATTTCAGTATTTTTTTACTCCCTACTCTGTTTGCACAAATGCACTTTATCTATTTGTGTCTACAACCGAACTATTTGAGATTGCCACAGTATTTTTGTTTTGCTTCTAATCGTATCGGTATTGCTGTTCTACGCCGATTAGGCAAACAGGTCGGTAAAAAAGTCGGGAACTGGCGTCGGTCGAAAACAGGCGAAACTACCCTATAAACTTCTGAACTAAATAAGATAAACCCGTCATGTTTGGTCTCATGTGATATGTCTATGAAATAGTTATGCACTTACTAGAAAGCTTATTTAAAAGTCTTTTTAAAAACCATCCACACCTCTACATACCTACCTAATTTATACGAAATTACTCAATACAATACTCATTTATAGAAAAACATTACGACACGTCAACGTTTGCAAATTCTCAAATTCATCATAATTTTATGATATTCATCATTATAACAGTTATATGAATGAAATTAACATTCTTATTATCACTTAATGTAAAATCAATCAATTTTTATGAGTCAATGTATCAGTTAAAAAGGTATAATAATGGATTAGGTCTATAGGTCGCCATCAGTTAGTCAGGTCGGTTCAATGCGCAATCGCAATCAATCAATGAGCCTCATAGGCCTCTTCTAATTTGCAGCATAGCACCCGGTGCTCCACCTTCCGCGTTCAGATGTTTAGTCTAGTCTACTAGTAATCTAGCCTACTAGTAGACTCCTAGATTAAACAAGTTTACTAGTAGATCCTAGTGATACTATAAATACAAACAGAAATCAATAAAACCGTTTATGAGATGAAATACGAACACACACACATTGGAATGTAATATTATGAAGATATAGGGCCACTTTCGACTGTCTTAAAGTTGGAAATTGAATAAATTAGACATAAACCAATGTTATAAACATAATCTGTAAGTTGTAGGTGACAAATAAGTTATTAATATTTCACAATCAGAATGGCCCCAATACTTTAATTATAGATCTATTGACACTTATCATAGAATACTGGTATTAAAGGTAATCGCACACTCATGCGACTCGAAAGAATAAATGAAAAATAAATTTTAGAATTTCTTACAAAGATAAGACTCTATGAAATATTGCACACACATCGTCATCATCATCCTATGCATCCGAGGCTTTCCTCAAATCCCGGGATTGGCTTGTCTGTGATACTGCACAGTACCTATATCCGAGCCGAATCGAACGAATCACTGGAAAAATGCATACCTTAATCTGCAGAGAAATTAGTTGACGACGACGTATCATACATAATTAGGTGCGGACTATGCGGATGCCACACCCGCATTTTCCTGCAACTATGAAAGTGTAGCCAACTTTGGATGTTACACAAGAATTTTAAGGACAATTCTTTTGACGAGGATAGGTGTGTGAGGTCTAAAGAAACCTCGTCGTTTCGATCAGTGCGAGCGATTCTTTCGGTGCGGGTAAGTGTGCGATCGCCTTAAAACGTAGATTTTTGAGCGTGGTCGCGTCACTAACTAAAACTACGGAAAAAGTTGTTCACTTTACACTTGAGAAAAGTTATTTGAGTGAATAAAAATATTGTAGCTGCTGACTCAATGTTTGAAACGCTAGTGGGGAAATTATCTTTTCTTATTATTCAAAGCTTATATAGCAGTTGCCCGTGGTTCCACGGCAGTTTAGGGAGCCACTCGATGGATCCAATCCACACACAGAAATCTATTACCGGGACAAAAGTAGCCTATTATGTGCTAATCCAGACTACCTACCTATAACTCTATCTCTGTGCTAAATTTAGATTCTGATATGTTCAATCGTTCTAGCGTAATTGAGTAACAAACATCTATCCATCTAAACTTACGTTTTAAAAAAAACATTATCAAAATAATAAAATACGAGTACGTTTGTTACCAATATTGTAATTCGTTAAACCAAATAAGTATGTGCGCAGTAGTTTATGATAAAAAATCATTGATTAAAACGTGATAACGCAGTTTTATTTTGACTGATCTCGGTTCACATCGTTGGTTGAAATCTGCTCTTATTCTCGATGTGTAATACTTAGGTAGTAGTCGTAACATTTACTTAAGAAAAAAATAAACAAAAGCGCGTTCAGTCCGTTGACCTTTAAATAGTGTACCCCATTACGTTGCTCCAAAACAATTGCGGTACCTTTACAGTTCAGAACAGTTTTATAACAGTGGTCATCATCAGCATGTGCTTAATATTCGCAAACAGCTCACAATAAGCAATAAGGTACAGACGCCGAATAAGGCCCACCTAATTTTTAACCATTATTAATTAAATAAAGAAAGGAGTTAAACCAAAAAACTAGTTGCAATATAAGAAAGGGTATATTTATGAAACATTTTCAATAAAAACATTCTTTTTAATGTGATTGCAATTTTGAGAAAATGTCTGATTTGTAAAACATAGGCAATTGGCAGTCTTAGGACCTTAGTAGCTTAAGAAAGCCCGTTATGAATTAATGAATATCTGTATAATATCACGATAAGCGAAATACTTATTTTATCAAAATATACTTAGTATGCAGTTGTAACTAAAATTTAGTCCTTAGTCTGAATTAATCAGTCAAAAGCTGACCCCGGGCCTTCTTATGTCCATAGAAACTTAAAATGGCTCTAAAACAAAAAATCAACACTAAAATTTATACTGACATAATATTTTGAAAATCTGTGTCATTTGTTTGTAACAATATATTACTAGCAATATCTTCTAATAGGTTATAAATTTTCAAATGTGGGCCATATTATGCGTATCAATCGGTGTAATTACTGTAATCGTAAATTAACGCAAAGTTTAAGTTTTTTTTTATTTCTTATTATTTTAATTAAGACAGTTAGGAATAGAAAAGTGGAAAACTTTGAATTTCTTTTAATTGTAATTTATTACATATCAAATACTATATTCAATAGTCTGAAGAAAGGACTGGGCCTTGTTTGGTAGGCATGCCGCGGACCATCTTATGGAACTTTCTCATATGACATTAAAACTACAATTAAAAATGTAATGACACCGGTAGACATTATAACTAAGCTTGAATTAGATGTCAATATTATTAATAATAAGATGCAATAAGGCAAATTGAGATATTATTGTATTTTGTTGCAAAAAAATAAAAATAGGTGATTGAGATTAAAACACGTGCACTGCTTCAAGCCACACTGACAACAGACAGCTGTGTTTAAAATTGGCGCGCACGATACATGTGATGACTTTTGCCTTTCGTTTAAAAACGCATTCACAAGATTCCCACGAAATTTAAAAATGTTCTGGCCATTGGAACTTCTATTTTTTTAAAGTGGGCTTTAAAAGGAGATGGGCCATCATCGGGCACAGTACCTTACATTGTGTTACATGATACACGTGTACATTTATTTCTAAACAGAAAACGTTGTGTTGGTAAATTTTCATGCTTCTATCTTGAAAACTGACTAACTTCCCATATATAAACTTTCAACTCCTATTTCACCCTCTGGGTTCAATAACCAAAAAAATACCTAAGTAGGTAAAAAAATCATGAATGCATGTTTTTCTTGTTTTGTTTTCTTAAACTCCTCTAAACAACTGGCAACTAACGAATATGCCAATATTTCGTTACATCACAAAAAGTATACCGTAATATTTTTTATGTCTCTATTTACAAATCTATAAAGATACGGGCCACTCGTAAAAGTCGATCCGCTTTTCTTGGTATTATAGGCAATTACGAATTGGAATGACAAAATTATTCGCATAATGCCAATAAATGTATCAATAAGAAATGTTCTGTCAACAAGAATGATACCACTGAGACGAATACATAAATTATAAACAAATAATTAAAACATAAATTCTCATCTCATATTGTTTATTCTATGGACGTATAAAATATACGGACGGAACGCGTCGAAGAATACAGACGATACTAGAGTCAGCCAGCTTGCTTATACGTAGAAGTCCACACGTACACACTCACACATTAGTCAGCCATTACGCGGCAAAAGCCATTCAAATCAGTTTACGTGGCGAATAAAAAATACAGCATTATAGTGTGTAAAACCGTAATGACAGGAAGAAAAATACCCAGAAATCACTTTTCAATCAAATTTGGGTTACACGTTGCAACTCTAAATTCACTTACACAACATTCTTAATCGCTGCCATTATTGTGACAATCTCATCTGCAGTGCGTTATATCCGTAGGTTTTATACGTTCCTAGTTTATTCGCCATGAGATGAACAGACTGACAAAGTTTTATCTCAATTGGAGAGACCGATAAATATAAAATACTAGCTGTTGCCCGCGGCTCCGCCCGCGTGGATTTCGAATTGAGTTACATTATTGAAATTTTTGTAAGGATCCCTAAATTTTTTGGAGATAAATTATAGCCTATGTTACTCACAGATAATGTAACTTTCTATTGGTGAAAGAATTATTGAAATCGGTCCAGTAGTTTCGGAGCCTATTCGTTACAAACAAACAAAAAAACAAAAAAACAAAAAAACAAAAAAACAAAAAAACAAATCTTTCCTCTTTATATATTATAGTATATAGTAATAGTAATAGTATAGTATAGTATAGACATACGAACAATGATTTTTATATCAACATCAAAATCCTTCAGTAGCTTTTGCGTCATTTGCGAACAAACGTCAAACAGATAAGAATTCCAGAAAAAAAAATTGTGTACAAAATCGTTCATATCCCATTTTTTTTTAAATATCTCCAATGTACAGGCACAGCTACCTCACAATTTATAATAATACCTAGACGTGAGGCCTTTATATATTTAAATTGGAATGAATGAAGGGAAAGTTACGTCTCGCAATACTTAGTAAAAAATTATTCAAATATATACAAATACAGTGCTAGTGTCTCGGTCGCTTTTTTGAAACAATGTATTATAATATATAATTATGCAATATTTAAATTCGTCAATGGGTGGCAATGGTAAAGTGAATATTGGATTCACACACTCGTAATTTATAAGTAAAACTACATGTTGATGAGGTATTTTCAACCAAATTTTGTTCAACTCTGCTTTTGTTGAATAACCGCAATACTTTTTCATTGATTTCAAAAATAGAACACGTTTCTATTCTAACAAATTTTACTGAAAATTTTTTCATTCTATTGCAGGATGTATGAGTAGCATAAGAAACCCCGCCGCTGCTGCTCTAGACCGTCTTTCCTGGATAATCTTGAAGTCGACATCACGCGAATTCAAAGGTAAGTTATTTTAGTCACGTTCTACATAAAACTACATTTAAATAATTAACTTTACGTTAAGTTATACTTGTAATACCAACCTACATTGCAAAATGAAAAATTTCACTGCTGACAACGCCATCTCTGTTCACATATTATGACAAGCACAGATTCTAAATGTTAGGTACAGCTATTCACTCACAGATGGCAGTTGAACACCTCATATTCAAATTGTATGTTACAAATCATAGATGGCGCTGGAAAATCTATTTGGTCAAATGTTTTGTATGGTCATTAATAATATTAAATTTATAGGTGGAATTTAGGTGACTTAAAATCAAAATTCATCTGAATAACAAGTTTTTATTTAAAACGTTGGTTGTGAACGCTGCTGATCTTGAAACGAGTGGTTACCGTGATAGTAGATACTACTGTACCTACCAATCTAGCAAAGACCATAAATTAGAAGTACCATTAGATTAGATCATAGATAGGTACTAATTCAATTTCACAGATTGCTAATGAATTTGACACACAATGATAATCATTAGCATTCTACGGATTTATGACTACCGATGTACCTTATATAACCCTAGTGATGTTATCTCTAAGGCCGGACTTCACCGACGTATATAATAAATTTAAACGGATTTTAACTAGTGCAAGCTTTAGCTTATTTTTGTGACAGCAACACCATCTATTTCTATGACACATTTCATTAAAATATCCGTTCAGCTGTTCGAGTGCGATAGAGTAAATAATACCTATCTTTCAACCATCAACCGTCAACCGACTTCAAAAAAGGAGCTTCTCAATTCAACTGTCTCTTTTTTAAATGATTGTTTATTTTAGTTTTTTTTTTTAGTTAGTTAGTTTGATGCGTTTTTGTTTTTATTAAAAAGTTCTTGATCAGACTAACGCATGTTTGATCTCAATCGGTTTAGTAAAACCGGAGATAATTATAGTCAAAAACGCTGAAACCATTTACTTTTTTTATAGTTTGACCACTATCTCACCTGATGGCAAGTGACGATGTGGTCGACGATAGAGCACGCTTGCCTACAAGCTGCCTGTTCACTCTATACTTAAAGACACCCAGGTTATAGCTTTCCGGTAACAGAGACACAGGGCATTCCACTCTTCAGCTGTTAGACTTAGCTTAACACTTGGAATGTGTTAAGCTAAATACCGGTGGCAACTATAGGTAGATTCTATAGATAGAATTGTGGCTATCCGTAGAGTTGTTATGCCGCAAACCGGAAGACAGAACAAGCAAGGCGAGCCTCGAATCATTGTATAACGGGCCTTAATGGCTACGCAACGGTAGAACAGCGGTAGACAAGGACTACTTTGGTTATCAGCCGACTTTTAAAAAAAAAAAGGTTCTCGATTCAACTGTATTTTTTTTGTCTCTACTCTAGTCCACTTTTGACTGGTTGAACCGATTTTGATGAGTCAGCAGCTGGCAGTAGCCAGCAGAAGCAGTATCCCATCTCCCATTTCAATTTGATCCAGTTGAATTTAGTTTTTTTTTGTACAGTATTCCCTCCCGGCAATGTAGGTAGAGATGGGTGTATGGTGCCCTGCCAAGATTTTCAAACCCCGCCACATTTTTCGGCCAGCGAGGGCGTATACGTTGAACGATCTTTCCGACTCGGTCTTCGGGTGTAAGGTACACCTGCTTATTGACGGATGAGGCTATGGTGCGGGCTTTCCTTTTGGGGTTGGAGGGTGGGTCAGATAGTACTTGCTCCCTTAAAAATAATTAAACCAAAAGTAGCCGTTGAACAGATCCACTGTCCAACTCCTGGTTCCATCATCAGATCAACTTTGTGGTAAAATGATATAAAATTTACAACATGTCAAAGTGTATAATCAAATTTATATTGCCATTATGATTATTACCCGACTGCCAAGAAGGGTTATTCCTAATCCATCCTATTTTTTTTTTCAAATCGTTGGAGCTGTTACCGAGATAGTGATATTATTGAATTGCTCAGCAAAACTTAGAAGAATTATTTCCTAAATTTACAATTTCAATTTACTTTTCTCATTAGGTATAATACGCGTTACGTAACTCGAATAAAAATGTTAAATGAATAGGGTGATAAGCAGATTTATAATCGTTTCTTTCATAATAATAATTATCTTTTGGTAGATTATTTCAGTGATGAGATAATCGCAATAGTATATTAATTATAATAATATAGTACACTTAATTGTAACTAGCATCGTACATTGTTTTAATACATTATCATTTTTATAGATAAACAAAACTTAGTAACTTTTTAAGAAAATGATAAACTTTGAAAAAATCCAATTTGATAGATCAAATTAAGCCCTAAACTAAAAAAGCACCAAATTCATTCCACCGAAGGCACGTCCGAGGCAAAATTTCTCTTGGCGTGCCTTTCTCTCGCACACAAACAACTAAGGATGGGCACACAGACACGCCGGCAGCTGTGAAAGGCCCGTGTCCACTACCTGATCGAATACTGACACTAGCTTCGTATTCTTGATAGGAAAGCTTTTATAGCGCTTCTAATTAATAACGTACGTGTGAACGTAAAAATATCAGTCTCCAGAACGTAAAAGTATTTCATCATGGTAAATGACAATAGTCTTTCCAGATGCTTAGACAGCATCTTTGTTTATAAAATGGCTGTATTATGTATACCCTGAAAACTAGCACATCGAAATGCACCTACTTTTCGACAGAAGTTTTCTATGCATAAGTCTAGCCTATTCTTAATTCCGAAAATTGAAGTGCGCGTTAAATCTCGACTTAATTGCCTTTTACGCCTTTTTCTTCCTCGCAATCTCGAAGAGTCACTGTCTCTGTCTGTTGCCGGTCTGGTCACAGTTAGGTACTGGTCGTATGGTATCTAATACCATGAGACGATCAACCCGCTCTCCTCTATCTTACCACTGTGTCTTCAGCTAATCAGAAAGAAATGCCGAAACGCGAAGAAATCGAAGGTCGGTCGCTTCGTAGTTAGGAACCAAACAATCAAAAAAAAGAGTTAGGTACTCGTGCCTCGGCAGAACGCAGGACGGTAGAAGCAACGTCTCCTTTAAAAAATAGAAAAGAGGCGTTGCTGCTTCTGTTAGTTGCCCAAGGTGTACCATGAGATTTTCTGGCTCAGCCCCTGGTCCTGAGAACATCGTGACTCTAATATAATTTGATTATGCTGAATAGAGGATTATTTCAACAATGGCAATAGGCCGTAATGTCAACACAGCTTTTTTTTGTTTGTAACTGCAAACTGTTTTGCATATTGTAAAGACAGGTCACTGATTGATATACAATTGACGTCAGTTTTAAAGTTCGAATAACTGGTCAAAAATAATATGGAGAATGTTAAAAGGAACTAAGTAATGAATATAAAATTGTGTACCGTCCAGTCCCAGTCTGCATTCAGAATTAGCCAATCCACCAGATTAACACCTAATAGATAAGAGTAAACATACAAGTGAGCAAATGTCTACCTACTTAATGAAGCTAACCTTTGGAATGACTAATGAGGTTATAGCAGTGAGTTCACGCCTTTTCATCAGACTTAAAAAAAATTGTGAAAATATCAATAAATAACCAGTCGTGTAAAGTGTAGAAGAAAAACTTGGGAGGCAGATCCCGCTTCGGAGAGCTACGGATGCAATCGAGATGTTATGCTATGATGATATCTGGGAATCCCATAACAATCAAACAAATACCCTGGGTCTTTCAACAAAATCACATTCTCTCGGTGGAAACACTTCTAACATTGACTTTATTTGCTATACGTGACATGTCGACAAACCATGCCACACCCATACATTTTGGAATTTTGACAATTCGCTTCTAAGCGATTCCGCTGGCAAACAGAATGTGACTTTGTCTAGTCTGGAGGCTCTGGTAAATACAGCACAAGTCAACAGTAAAGAACATAGCACAATTTACCACGTACGTATTATTGTACGGAAACGGTAGTTTGTAAAACGGTACAGTTTTTGTCTTATCAAGGAGGGTTAAATTTCAGCAGAAAATTCCGTCATGCACTGCCTCGGCAGGACAGCGGTACCGAATGCTGGGATGTTACATGGTTACTTGAATATCCGGCGAAAAACTATTGAGTTTTCCAGTACGTAGTCATAAAAATATTAATGATAATAAGATCGCTGTTATTTATTCATAGAGTCATAAATTTTGATAGTGAAATTTTGATCTACAATATGAATGCCTCTGTACGACCAAAATATATGTTCTTCCTTTATTTGTAACACACGTTAATCTTGGCATAATTATTAGATATCAATCTTACATTCACCAATATGAAAACTTAAAGGCTTAATAGAATGATGAGGGCCACTTACATACACAACATTAAGAAATTAAAAACATATATTTCAAAATTGGAACTCAGAAATTTATTGAGCAACGGTGAAATAGTATCAGCACTAGTGCCGGCGACGTCGCTTCACTCGCCGTGAGCCGAGGCACGTCAGCGCACGCGTCGAAGAAAGTCCAATACCGGAACCCTCAGGCTTTCTATCAGCCGAGACAATTCGAATGGAATTTACACATTTAATTTAAGATAGAAAACAAAATCTTGCTAGTGTTTTAAGGATTTCTTATTTTGACGTTTAAAAATAACTGTCAGAATTTAAATTTACGAATTAGTGACAAGTGACAAAAGTGTATTTTAAAAGTGGAATATACATTTGTGCGATTATTATTATTATATTTGAATAAAAGTAGTGCAGTTGGATTGCTGGAAATTTTTAATTTTGGAAGTTGAATTTTAATTCCATCATGGATCCAAGGTAATTACTCTTGCTATCTTCATAACGGTATTTTTGATTTCGCGTTTATTGCAATCGTGTTGATCTGAGTGCTATACCGGTTTAATTTCTCCAAACGCGCTGAATCCACTAGAAGATCTCACTAAAATGATTTTAAATCAAACATCATTTGATATTCTACTAACCGTGCCATCTTTATTTATGTTTACTTATTGAAGGCGTTTGAAAGCAGTGACTCAATTTGGTACCACAAGTGCCACTAACTTAATATTTTATATCACAATTTTTAAATTATAAGGACTACAGCTGACATGGGTTCTATTACTCGTATTTACATTTCTAACGGGATTACCGTATATTTTAAGAGTTTATTATCGTCTGTGGAGGCCCAGCCAAAGTCCCATTCTAGTGTGTGTTCTTTTTGTTACAAAATAGTCTTACAGACGAAGCAATTATCTTTGTTTCAGTTGTACCTTTACAAACTTAGTCTAATAACCATGAATAATTCTTCAAACTCAACACGGCCATATGTCAATTGGTCATATCGAATTGACAACAATCGCTACCACGGCACTAAGCTAGGTATTCATATACCACTGCAATGTTCAATGTAGTTTCAAGTCCGCTGCCGTGGCAAATTGATGAAACAGTGATGCAGTTTCTTGTATTTTTTTCCTAGCTCTAATGATGAATTAAAACTATATCGAGGTTAATATACCTGCTACTTTTCGTTCGCTCTCAAATTCTTTTGGAATTAATACATTAGAATCCCGGTAATCTGGCCCCTGTCTAATCCGTCGCCAACTGTAATCCGGCATGTATATCACCATTGTACTTAAGCTGGGATTTTATCATTTTTCATCTGTAATTTCGATTAACTTTTTTCCCAAAAATTCCGGACAATAGGAGTTTCGCTCAATCTCAGCATTAGTAGAAGTATACTACATTTCTTACAATTTCTAGAGTACCAGAGGGTTTCACTCCCTTTTTTCCCACTTCATCTCTCTGCATTCTTCTCCCTTTCTTCTGCAATTGGCAATAAAAACACGAGTATCGACCGATATCTACCTTCGAACCTAGATATTATTCTAATTTTGGTAACATATTATATGGGTTAATTGTCTGAAAAAAAAATCATTCATACTAATTGATTCATTAATTTAATTACCTATATTGAGTTGTTAACAGTCTTGAATTCTAAACGACCGTTCACCTCGGTTTGGTTGTTTAGTGCATGATAGGTGTCATTATTCATAAGTATCATCTATACAGTTATGCTCGTAGGTGGGTGTGAATGTCCGCTTTCGCCAACTCATTTGGCACGGACTTGGGTAATAAATACTAATGAATATTAAGGGTTATCGGGATGTTGTATGTGACCCCACCAAAACCTTCAGGGCTAAACCAACGTCACCTACTGATTGAGCAATAAGACTGGTGCAGGTTCTTCTCTTGGAGTTGGGAGGTCAGATGGCAAGAGTAAGCGGAGCCCAAACTCCGGGGTAACAGCTATAGATGCAGTCGAGAACAACAAGCGTTGATATTCATGAGAACCAACAGAGTAGTAGATTCACTTCAAAGAAAAGCTTCGAAAGCACTCTCCTTCTCTTATTAGCATTATTAAAAAACTCAACTCAACATATTTATTTATTTAAATGAGCTTTCAAGTTGGGATTTCTAATATCAACGATTTACTTTCAACTCAAATATTACAGTTCGCTATAATCGTCTTAAAAGTCTTTACATTCCGGGTTCCAAAGAGCAAGATTTGGATGATCTAGAATAATCAATTTTATGGCCTATTGATGTTTTAATGGCATTCAAAATATAAAGCCAAACTTGACATCTATTTGAAACTCGTTCTGATATAATTATGATTAATTTCAGTTGTAAACAGAAGCCAAAATCTGTTCCACTGAATTTTAGTTATCATAAATTTTTATTCTCTATGTTCACCTTAACGTGACGCCATACCGATGTTCAGTGCGGGTTTGAATTTTTAGGCAAAGCGATATATTTTTTACTAGCGTACCCGCGCGCGGCTCCGCCCGCGTGAATGTTGGCTATCGCCACCAAGTGTTTTTTAAGCTGAGGGACTGCCCGTACTAACTTTCAATGTCTATTCCTTCGCAATCAGTGGTTGCAGCTAAACGTATTCATTTCATCTCAAGTTCTATCAAACCCTTCAAAGTACAGTGCCATGCATCGCGGCCAAAGCCCGTTTATTTACCATCATTATCCTTTTTCATTGTCTTCTAGATTTTATAGGGATTAGATAGCTGCTCTGGCCAAAGTATGTGTGACTCGGAAGAGGCCCTTTGAAAAACCCCTTCATCATAGTTGCATTGCACTTTCACATTCGATGCACTATTTCAAATTAGTGAACATTATTTATTTCCGAAAATCTGATTTTTTCATTATTAAAATCTTGCTACAGACATTGACATTTGACAACTTGATTTAACATTCAAGAAGTTCATGAAAGTAAAGAAAGAGGATATACTAATAAATACCGGTCAGCAGGGTTCCGTACAAAATTGGTTTGAGGGAGATTTCCGCACGACAAAAAGGGGGCGAACTTAACTTTGTTGCAGTGCTTCTTGTCTTGAATGACAGACATACATTTTTTTTTGTGAAGTAGGTAATATTTACGCTTTCCGGACTTTTCCCGGTACTTATGCTATAAGATTTTACTTTCTACAAAATATCTGGATTCTAGCCCAAAGAGAAATACCCCCTTTTTTTCGTGCGCAAAAACCCCGTCGGGCTTCACCTCAACGGAGCCAACGGAGAGGTTGGTATGTCGGAGTCCTACCGATGCCTGTGTGATCGAAGAATCTGGTGTGTCCTAGAAAGGATATCCCAGAAACCCCAACCGGTTCCGACCACCAGCACTGGCGACCTCGACGTGTTATTAGGAATCTAAATTCCCCATCTCTATAAAAAAGCGCGCGTGGAAATATAAAACCCCGCCACCCTGGGTCTGCTTCTGCTAGGGTGACGGTTAGCCTCGACCGTCACCCTAGACCCGCACTCATGGAGGACGGAGACAGTGCTGCAAACTACGCCGCCCGGTGCGCCTTCATCGGCACGGGGGAGTGCTAGATCTCTCCCGTAGCTTTTTCACCACCACACAAAAAGCGGTGGCGTTCCACATACTCTCTATGGTGACTATGGTCGGCACCAGGGACCTCACCATGAAGCTTACCCCACCGACGTCTGCTTCTAGGACATGGCGCCACTCTATCCACTCTGGAGATACTACCAGTGTATGAAGAGGTGGTGTGCCCACGGATCAGCCCCGGCAATGGTGGCATTCAAACGTCAGCACACTGCCTACGCAATGCAGGAACTCACCAAAACAGCCATGCCTATCAGTAAGCCTTGGATAGCTCAGGGTCAAGGGTTACCTTAAACTTCGGCGTCAGTAGACCCAAGATGGAGTTCGACTTTAGTCGGTCAAGTCCGATATTACGTCCCTACTGGCCAGAGGAGGGGAGAGATTCGTGGGGATTTCCGCACGAAAAATAAGGTACGGCTTCCTAAAACTCTCCGATTGCGGTGCAGGTGACTCACTAACGTCACCGAAGGTAACTTAACGACCTCCGTCCTCCATGAGTGCAGGCCAGGAGATGGTAGGTCAAGCCACCTATTAGTCGATAGTGAGACCACAGTTTGGATATTACGCTTCGTGTAATGCCAAGCATTATCCGCGACACTCCTTTTATCTAATTCAACTTGATGCCTCTACGTGTTCTTAAGAAAGAGGTCTTGACAGACAAATAGACGGATAACGAAGAGATAAGGGTTTTTTTCCTAATCAGGCACAGAACCCTAAAAATTAATACATTCTATTTACTTTTGAGGAAAAAGAAGTAAAGGATATTACTCTATGAAAATTTAGACAAAGTCAATTTTAGTTCCTGTTGCTATGACAACTATTATAGATGGCGATAAAAACGTTTACAACATCTAATTTTCTTTTTATTGCTAAATTTCCTGAATGAATCATATATTTTTAATTATGTTATATGCTATTCGAGGCGGAGACAAATCCAAAAAATCATAGATCATGAAAATCTGTTCAGCCGTTCTTGAGTTCTGGCAAAAGCACGTTTTTAGCCCTTTTTAGGGCTTTAGGGTTCGAATTTTAAAAAATCCTTTCTTAGTACACCTCTACGCATCAAAACACACATATTCTGCAAATTTCAAGTCTCTACGGCCAGCGGTTTAGGCTGTGCGTTGTCTCTAGGTCAGTCAGGACTTTGAATTATATAGTATAAGATGAAAGATCCAAGATCTAAAACTCTCTGAATAACACAACCCATGTCAATATCAAACCCACAACTTTCAATGCAGTTAAAAAAGTGAAATAAAACACAAACACTGTCCGTGCAGTCAAAAATGCTTTGCAGTTCAGCAATTTTCAAAATTAAATGCAACAGCAATCATACATACACAAAAACATTGTAACAATTTGTATTATGTAACTTAGCTTGTACCTAAAAGAAGACACCCGTGTCTGAAGTTACGTACAAAATTATTCTGCAATTAGTTTAATGTTAATATTCAGTATTCATAAGTGTGCAATAAAGAATATTATTTCTAAGTTGAACTCAAAGCCATGTCGTAAACACAAAATACCGCAAGGATGCCACTGCGTGTGTCTAATTTTTATAAACCACTTGACATTATGTTGTACATTGCAATCATATAATAGCATTAGCAACACTAAGTATTGCGAGGTAAGTCGTAAAGTGACATTATTAAATATTTCGCAGGAAAAGCTTTCCTACGACAAGAAAGCCTTATCTAAGAAATTTCGAAATTGTGGCAATGTCCGTACTAGCGTTACCTACTTTAAATTTCAATAGTGTTTCTATCTTTTTATTTAAGGCTAAAACATTCAATGTTTGTTAGTGTGTGTATAATTAAATCAACTTATCGGTACATAATATAATTGCTTGTCCTGACCGACTGATTCTGGCAGCCTTTTATTCTATCTTAGTTTTCAGATTATATTAAAAAAAATTATAAGCCATAGGAGTAATGTAGTTAACGCTACTGATCTCATACGTTAGGGCAAACAAATTACCAGAAACAAAACAGCTACCTTACCAATGGAATAGTTCCCATATGAAAGAGATTCTGATAGTTTTGCCGATTATATTGATTTTAGTGTAATGATGATGTTAGTCGAACAACTGGATTTGTTTATTATACTTATGGGAAACTGGTAACAAAAATAATTGATAATACTTCAAAAGCATCAAAATGTGGTCCCTAAGACGAATATAACATAACATAAACTCACGCCTATATCCCCGAAGGGGTAGGCAGAGGTGCTAGCATCCACATTTCGCCAGTTTATGTTTAGGTCCCAATGTAATAGGTGGCGAGCCTATTGCCATTAACCGGGCACTTATAAACCTGCGATAAATACATTAAAACCTAAGACGAAGTGTTTTCATTTCATATTAATAAATTTTACCCCAATATTCAGAAAGAAACTAAAATGTTTACTTTCATAATTTAGGGTAATTTTTCTTGATACAGTACCATTGCTAGCTTACACCCTCCAACCAACTGTTTAATATTACTTTATTAAAAATAAATTCATGTTTCAAAGATCCACGTTACCAAAACCGTCAGCATCAGCTTATGACTTAGTTTTCGATCCACTTGTCAGACGAGATTCCAACTGCCTTACAATTATTCATTTTGTTTTTGTTATTACCCTTATCTCTTTCTTTGGCATTGTCTTAGAAAAGGAGAGTATGCCTCTGTTCCATAATTTCTACATTGAAAGATGACCGTGATGAATAAACAGGTGCATTCACTCACGAAGTACATTTTAAACTAGCACGTATAGTCTGCGTCTTATATTATTTATTTCTTTGAAGGATTTTCTACACCAAATAGTCCTCCTGTTTTTTTTTCTTATTTACTTATTTACAAGGAAGATTTCCAATCGGAAAATAGTCGGATTGCAATAGAACAAATCCTACGTTAAAATAATCAACATTAAGATTTTTGGATTGCATTGCAATAGAACACACAATATTTATATGCAGGATTTTTGATAATTATTCAAATCCTACGTTAAAATAGTCTACATTTCAAATCTTCTTCTTTTCGTACATATCGATGGCATTTTTTTAAAGCATTAGATGTGCTCAGCCCAAAACTTGACCACATTGATCGCTTCCTCGCTTGCTCCGTTTAGATCTGCAACTGTCAAATAAAAGTTGTTTTTATCATTTGCCAATAATAACAGACATCGGTGTCGTCCTCACCGTACTATTTCACGATGTTGTTGTTGTTGAGGTTGGTTCCACCAACCAATCTCTTAATCTACTAACATCAATTTTTATAGCTGTTTAAATCAAATACGAATATTCAGAAAAGCAAAGTAGTCCATAAATTCATTCGCTAGTTGGAACCATCTAAACAGTTACAAGTAGCAACAGCAACATCTGGTGAAGGGAACGAGTTCAATTTAAGTAGGTAAAAATTCACAGTGATTTCGCACAAACCTGTGTTTAGTGATACAAGGTGGCCACGAACACGGTGACACAGATGGGCTGCTGACCTACCGGGCTAATGACTGCCATCGCAAGAAACCTCAACTTTTGTAACAACTGTGCGTGCCTTTAATGGCATAGTAATGTCGAATATAATTGTATCGATTTGACATTTAAAACGATGATTCAACGTTGCTGGATAATGATGACCTTCATGAGGTCATGAGGTCCAGCAGAACGTATAGATTACACGTTCCTATGCAAACCTGTTAAATACAAAATTACAGATTTTGATAATTATATAGACAGTGAGATCACTCTTTCTATAACTCAAGTCAGCGTGGAAATAAATTGAAATATTTCCTTTAATACGAAACGCTCGGCTGTTTCTTAGCAATTTGCTCATTCAACATCATCAAATGTCGAATTACAGCAAAGCATCAAATTAGTATTCAACACCCTTTACAGTCCCTGTTAAATATTTATAACAGATTAGCTTACACTTTAATAGCTTCAGTTACAGCATAATTATAACAATGAAATTAAAATTCCAATCACTAAATAGTAATGATTTGAATCTTGTGCAACGGCGTCTCTGTCACGTCTTATAAGACATTCCCAAATTACACGTGTCAATAGAAACTGAGAGTGTCATCCATCCATCGAGTTACGCCACAATATGCGCGCGGTCAGTGGGCAGCTAACTGTTAAGCTAACAAAACACCGAACCAGATGGTGGAACTTTCTCCTACGCGGGCATTCAACATATCAATCTCTTACGTCAAACGTTCATGTAAAGCATAGCATCTCTTAGGGTTACACCGTTGAACGCATTTCAAACACATAAATCAGAGCTCTAACTGTTAAATTTTAAGGACGAAAATTGTATGGTTCGATTTTATTATGAAGACGGTCTAAAATGCACGTAGGCTGCAAATATAGAAGGCAGCGTTCTACTTGGGGCAGTGTACGTGCCAAATAAAGTTTGCAATGAAATCGACGAACGAATGAACTCGTTTATTAATCATCTTAAGCAGGTCAGGTATGGTTACCATTATAACATTACTGAATGGGGTATTGCGTGTCAAGTTTAAATAGGCAGGTTACGTGTAGAGTCAAAATTATTCAATCATTGTATTGTCGATTACATTGCGAAACTATGTATGTACTTCTTTTCGTGCGTTATGGTTATGCGAGTGGTTACATGCTGCGTGCGTGAAAAGTGATGCGAAATTGTATTTGAGTGCATGCTTATTGAAGGGTTACAAAATTTAAAAAAAGAAAAAAAGTTATTGCAGCAAAAATGCTTTTATTAACCTTTGAAGCCGAACTGTTTTATTTAGGTACCTACTAAGCTGACCCACCCCGGCTTCGCCCGTGGCGTATTTCGAACCCCGATGCACCCTTTTTATCTCACATATTTTGAACTGAAAAATTAAGAGCATATATTGCTCATAATTTATCAGTTTTCCTAAAATGTATGGGAATCTACCGGAATTGTTCTCATTTATGTTTATTGCTCCGCTCCCTTGGGCAGTAGCGTGATGATATTCAGCCTATGACATTCACGGATAATGTGGCTTTCTATTGATGAAAGAATTTTTTAAATCGGTTCAGTAGATCCCGAGATTACCCCTTACAATTTATCAAATACACAAACCAAACACACAAACTTTACTTCTTTATAATATTAGTATAGATAGATTACCACGTCAAAAAAATATCAAAAAAATTTAAACTCGACATCAAAAATTAACTCAAGGTGCGTGGAGATAGTCAATACTCGTATTTATTGCAATTTAATATCGTGATCCGGCGTAAAGTACCTAAGTATATTAACTGTCACCAAGGACCCATAGAATTATAAAATAAATGAATTAGGGCCCAAATTTTTTTAATAAATTGTGAAAAAAATGTTTTCAAGTTAAACGGTTTTAAATTGTATTGTCATCAGAACTAAAGACTTCTGCTAAATATCAGACCAATCAGACAACTGAAAGGGGGTCAAATTTCAATTACTAGATTTGACCCAAACAAACAGGTCAAATTAAATAAAACCGTTTAAAAATATTCGGTGGGTGCTTTTCCTACGTGTCGTCACCAACCAGAATGGCATTTTGATGATGATGATGATCAACCTAAAATTCATGAGATTTTGGATACTTTTTTTAGAATAATTTTATTATTACAATTTGTCTCAATATCGCAATTTGTCAAGGTTGCTCCGTACGAAATCTACTTAAACTTATCAGTACAATTTAAAGACCCGAATTAATATAATTAAGTACAGTTAATTCGAGCGGAATTATGTCTACACTTAGAACGGGACATGAACCGGTTACATTAGCAAAACCTGCACAACCACATAAGCATACCCTTGTCCTCGTTTTGTTGAAAATCTGTAAATAACGTTGTAGCATTTTTGTATTAGAACGCCTGGACAACTGGACATTCTCTAAGGTGTAGGCGGAGGTTTTGCGTGGTATCATTGATTAGGTTGTCATTCTATAATCTATCCCCGTACCAAAATTTCAAGTAGATCCATTCAGACATTTGAAGTTCATCGCGAACAAACAGAAAAATTATTTCGTGTTCAGAATCGTTCATATAACATAACCCAAATATTTAATTTTAAATATCTCCAATGTACAGACACAACAGACTAATTTGCAATTTTATTAATAGTATACACCGAATGAAGTCAAAACTCAAAGCACATTGTACTTGAAAGAATTCCAAGACAGACATACAATCTGTCTTATATAATAGTCTAAAACGCCTGTGACCAAAACCGTTAAAAATGCGCATTCGTAAATGGCAGTCATGAATAATGATAATTCGGTATGCAGGACATGCTATGGTGAGAAACGTCCAAAAAACGGTAAATTGGCACAGTTACTGTCAGACTTTGCTCTGATTTCCAAGTATTAGAATTAAAAACACAAAAAACTCGTCTGTTGCCAATTTTTTTATAGTTGATAGGCCCGCATTTAACCACCATCTCAACTCAACAGATGATAAGTGATGATAATTTGATCGACAAGCACGCTAGCCTGGAAGCTGACTATTCACTCTGGACTTAAAGACTCCCAGGTTTATAGCTTGCCTTGCGAGGGAAATGCTCTTTAGGCCACCTTACACTTTGTCGTCAGAAGACCCTAGACGGCGTGCGGTTTTAGTCGGTAAGAGTCCGACATAACCTGCCCCGCTGGCCGCGGGGTGGGTATCCATGAGGATTTCCGCACGGAAAAAAAAAGTTTATAGCTTGCCGGATACACAGGCTCAAAATGCCGAAATTAAATAATCGCCACTTCGAGGTGTTTACTAGAAGGTTTTTAAGAGGTCCAAGTATCCTTAGGCTTCATTGGTAGATGGCAACACTTGGCACTCGGTGGCCTTTTGGTATTCGTCAGACTGGGTGAACCGATTTAAATGTTTCTTTTTTTATTTGATAGCTGTTGCTTCCCGTGTGGACGAATTTGGTCCAGTTCAATCAATCAATTAGCCTGTCGACGTCCACTGCTGGACATAGGCCTCTCCCAATGTACGCCATACCACCCGATTCTCCACCTTCCGCATCCAGTCCAGTTGATATCGATTTATTTTGTAACAATTATATACCTACTTGCTTAGGAGTTGTATTCCAGCAAGAGCACAGAACCACCTCCGATGTTGCAAATGTTTCTAGCCAGGGAACCGCAGACCTTCAGACGAGTCGGGCGCAATTTTTACCCACTTATTAGTATAAAAAGCGTTACGCTATAATGTACACGGCTCATAAATCAGACTTTATTATAAAATACACGAAGCATTGAATCATACTTAAATAAAAGTAATTTTGCGTACTACTTAGTGATTATTTTTTTAAACACACGCGCGTGCTCTTACAAGCAGACGCCCCGATATATGGTCACTGGTATTAGTGATTACTGATCATTGAAATACCTTCGTCTATACACTTACATAGCCTAGCTTTTTGGTTCAGTCTAATAAGTACTAAGTGATCGCTATATTCAGATAACTTTTAATCATGGAATATATATAACGAACTTTGAATCAACCAAACAGCGGGATGGATTTGATTAACAGTTTGCGACGACTACTTTTTTATACAGGCTTCCGTGACTCGTGAGAGGGGTTCAGTTTTCCAGTATTTCAGTTCCAAGTATCAATTTATGTTATCATCGGTCCTAGCTGTCCTAGATGTCTCGCAACTATTAAGTCCCGCTCCCGTTAGCCATAGGAGCCTATTCTCGGGATAGAAAGGTATTCGTCAGACGAACTCTACCTTTACGCAAAATTCAAACAAAACTATCCATCTTTTTGCTTTGCGTAAACGTAACCCGGTGCCAAGTTAACAATGAACTGAAGGTAAATTCTTTTGATAAAATACATTCAAAATTCAGTTTCAATCTCATCTCGATCTCACAAATATCAAAAAGGTATTCTTGTAACGAAATTTTCAACATCAAATATTATAACGTAAATGTGACTGAATCGTGACCAAAAGTTGAATAAAGACATGTATTGTGAGGTATTCTGCTAGATTTGACTTTGTAATTTATAGATATATGCGAATGAAACGTAATTCATTCTCTTTGATCTATATACGTATGCGTCAAGTTTAAGATTTGTGAGATCGACTGAATTTTGGAACATATTTTATTACTAGAATTAGCCCCTTTGTTTTCGTGTGTCCGATTTTGTTACTCCACGTTCTATAATGCAAAATGCAATCTACCGACGACGTTTACTCGTAGTGCAATAAGTTTAATTTTCTTCACGTATACTTCTTAATGCAAATAACGTCCTAAAAACATAGTTCTATTGGTAAAAACCTTATTGTACATACTCTGCACGTGAAGGACTGTCATCGTTGGTGGCTAGACTATCTGCATCTTCGTGACTAGCAATTGTATAGTTCATTTAATACGTTTCTTTTTTCATTGCATCGAGATTTGAGTAAAAACAGTGTACTTAATGCCTAAATTGAAATAGATTTTTAACACACGCTTTCAACACAGAAATTTTGATGCTTACAGAGCGTTAGATGTACCTAAGTACTAAATCTTAGAAGTTATATCGAACTCATACCGAATTAAAATTTCATAAGTCCTAATGAGAAATACAATAATTTGAAACTATCGAAGCAGAACATTCTAGCTCGATAGTGGTACCTACTCTTCAAGAGCTACTATAATCATCAGTTATAATCAGTTTGGTATATTTCACGGCAAGGTTGATAACCGCCTTGAATACTGAAGAATGGGCACTTGTGAATGCAATGGGTCATATCATTATGTTAGTTTTGATCTTAAACAATAATAATCAGGTATTTAATGTAAAATACTTCACAATGGCGTCCTTCAACTACTTACTTAATATGGTATTTATAAAATGAACGAGGTGTCACCACTTGGTGTAAGATGGTGTTGCAAAACATCCACCGCAGCCATGTGAGTGGACGCTAAGCTAGTTAGCACTTTCAACCGTTTCTCAATAAACAATTTATGTACAAACAAACTACCGATAACCAGTCTTGGAGGCTTGCATGATGTTGATGTTGTATGAATATTTCATATATTGATTTGTGGATTGTAAACAATACGGTGGACAGGTCAAGATTGACTGATATATTTTTTAATCTAGGTACTAAAGTAATAAACTAGCACACGTTGTGGGTTGCAACAATTCCAGTTAAAAACAATGTTCATGACGAACGACGTGACGCATGAAGCAACAATTTTTTGTTGTTTTAGAAACTGATTTTTTAAATTAAAGTATTATTGAGAAATTTGTTCCACATCACGCTGTGAAAGTATAATCTTATTATATAAATTAATATTTTTTTCAATAATAAATTTTAAAAGCAAGGTCAAATATATTCAATTTCGTAGTAAGTCAATTATTTTATTATTTTATTAGGTATAATATAATTATGTTTATTATTTCACTAAGTATTTAACGACTAATAAAATTACGCACAATAAACACTGCGCTAGCCCTATATGTAGCTGACGGGATATTCACCATGTTTGTTTGCTGTTTCGAGTACTTATCCGATATAAAATGACCATGCCAATCTAAAATCCAATAATTTTTAAGCTTTCAGAACCTAGCAAGTAAAATATATAGGCTAGCTGATGTCTATTTCTGCTGTTTTTTGGACATATCTCCGATTCTACTTAACTAATTGCAATCAAACATACGGCAGATTGTAAGTTATACCATTCTAAAAACTGAATCGAAATTGGTTCAGTAGTTTTTGCGTTCATCGCGATCAAACAGACAAAGGAGCCAAACATCGTTCTACATTTTCATAATCATTCAAACAAACGCTCTAGTTGATGGTCTTCAAAAATATTTTCAACTAAGATGTTCGTTCGTTTATTTTTCGGTAAAGTAAGTAATGTAACTTCCGCAAAGATGCCTATTACAAATGAATGCTCAAGTTCATCAGCTCCTTAAGATATAGGCTTACATAGCGGCAGGAAGGTAACAAAAAAATAAACTAACATACCGGCAGTCAGGTAAGCAAAAATAAATATGATTTGTGACGTTACGCTCTAAACAATTGTAAACACAAACAAAGCAATATGGACATTGAAAAAAAAAAGAGTGGCCGTGTTTTGTAATACCCGTGTCCTTTCTTACCAAGTAACCTCTTTTTGCATTGCGAAAATAGCACTTATATTGTAAAAGGTAGCTTCTGACCTTCGTGACTATTATTTGTTCTACACTATTATTGATATGTATTTTTTTAAACAGTCACGTAAATATGATTTCACCTGACCTGATGACGAGCTAAAGTCTCAGGAATGAGGATCATAAAAACCCGTATCATAAAAATCTTATAAAAAAGTAAAACTACCGATGAATTAACTCAAAAGAGAGAGGATGTTTGACAGGCGAATACGAGCTTAGAATATACTTTTTTTTAATTTAAATTAGGTCACCATAAATCAAATGTGTTGAAAATGATGATGGAAATCTAATCTCATCAGATTCAAAGAAGTGATCTGGCCGAAATTTTAATTATTTTTCAAAAGATTCAGTGATGTAACCTCTTCACTGTAGATGATAGAACCATCTTTGCAATCGTTTTTTTATCGCGTTTCATTATTCTACATCACGTTCTCACGGTATTTCAGTTTGTAAGATAATCTTTCTTTTGAATTATTTTATTTTTGAATTGATATCATATTACAACAAATTAATTACACTGTAATAGTGTACTTTAATCATTATATTGCTCTTGCTTCAATACTAAACACATAACGTCGTGCTCTGAAAATTTTAAATGCCGGTGAACCGGCCGCACATAGAAAATTACATCGTTATGATGATCCAAGTGAATAATTATAAGATCGTAGACATAACCGTAACAAAAATACTGTACAATGAACGATATAATGAAACTCACACAGTAACTTAACCATTATTCCGCTTCGTACGCGTACACAACTCTTTCGCGGTGAGTTTGCACCACATACATAAATCACGGTTATAAAACTGTTAAATAATACTTAAGTAATTTTATTGACAAAATTATGTCACAAATTTCGGGCATTAATGTCATAATAATTTGTCAATTATTATGTAAATATCTCTTAAATTTATTTTTGTAACAATTACAATAATTTTGTAGAGTTGAATTCATATTTGTTTTTTTTTCTTTTTTTTTTCAAGAATTTTAATCTCTATCGCAAGCTGTGACTGTCATTATACATTACTTATATTAGCAAGTAAGCGCTTGGGCCTGGTAATATACCATGGCTTGCCTCTATTTTATAAACATTTTCCTTTTCGCGTCACATGAATTTGTTTGATTAAAATTTTGTTTGCCCCTTTAAACTTTCGTAACTAAATTCGTAAGAACAAGAACACCTCGTACCTCGTCAGCCTTGTACCATGTGAAATCACTTAAGATCAATTGAAAAGTGACAAAAAATAATATTCCTCCTTACAAAAATAAGGCTCCACTTACAACGGAAATTACAGTTCTGATGTATAATCAGTATTTAAAAAAATTAGTTACATAGTACGAGTAAGTAAAATGGCTCATGGTTTTCAAACGGCAACTTACCTTGAAGAAAACTAGTATTCATCCAAAAACAAAACAAGAAACCAACCTCACATTTCTTGTCAGTACCTAACCTAACGAAGAAGAAGTACCTAAATAACCATTAATCTTAACACTTAAAAGCTTTTGCGATTGCTAATTATATTTGTAAAGTGAGGAAACATTTTTATTTAAGGGTTAACGGACAATTGGTTCTTGACAACAATAAACCATTAATTTGTATCTTCGAAACTCGGCTCGCTTGTGAATGAACACACAAGAAAAAATCATCTTTAATCGGTTCTACGATATTGTTATAAGGTTCTAAATCAGTTGGCATATTATCAGTTTTCATATGGTTGTGTTCACATGAGATTGTTGGTTGAACAATATGAACAAATGTGTCTTCTTCATGGCTGTTAGCTCCGTTATGTTAGAGCTCTTTTGGAGGTAATGTATCCGTGACGGATAGCCTGTGGTGATCGTGTTACCATGCTCTTTGAGTTTAAACGTGACTAGTGCGTTAAGTTTCTATACGTCAAGGCTTGTTACGTCTTTTTTAGTTTACAGGCTTTTATGTTATCAATTACTTTTAAAAGGGTTTTGTTACTACATACTTCATAAATGATTAATTTCTTTTACTGGGCCTCGTCTAAGGCGTGGCAAAAAGTTACGATATATGCTAATTCTATTGCTAAATCTAAGCAAGAGAATGTTGTAAATTTACGATAGGTTTTATTTTAAGACCGTTCTTTCCATTTTCAGTTTAACTAAACAAAATTTCGCTAAACAATACATTTTGGTTTTTAGAATAGTAGTCGGAATATAATGTATAAAATTTTACGAGTCTGAAATTCTGTAAATATGGAAAAATGGATGCACAAAAATTATTGTAATATTGTGCAAACTCTGAAGATGAAATATTTGAACTTAAAGTCTCACGATAGTGACCGTGACCGTCCTTGTTTACCACATCAGTGATTTAATTATTAGCTAATAGTAACCTCACCTCACTATAGAAAGTGAATTTTACGTTGCAAACATTACATTGAATGTTATGTTTTGAATCGTTCACGCTCGTTAAAAAGAAGTGCCAACATTATAACACAAACAAAGCTATGGAATTAAAATAAATTTAAAATTGTTAGTGAAAGTTATTTAGATTTTTCACACCGATATGCAAACCGCAAACACAGATACGCAAACCGCTAGGAATTTCACGAAGAAAGTCTATAATTTACAAGCAAAGCCAAGAAGATTGTATGGTAGATGATTACTAAGATTATGTAATTGAAATATTGCAATTAAAAGTTTAATTCACCTATCAAAATATAATTGAGAAGTCAGTTACTAATTGCGGACTTGAATAAGACAAGGGTAAATTATACAATAAAGGGGTATAAAAATATAATTTTAATATGAGTATGAACTATACACAGAAATAATAATAAGAGGTCTTATTATTAGTTCTGTGTATACATTCAAAAAAAGTGGTTTATAATTGAATTTCTTGAATATTATGCTAAAAATTTTAATAGTTGAACATCAATTTTAAAAGGTCCGTTAATTTGGAGATTGTACGCAAGGGATATTAAGTTTTTTTATTATATATTTGAATCAAAATGATTGCAAGTAACCGTTAATGTTATTAAAGTATTCAATTTGGAATAATGATTATTACGGTTTCAATAATAATTTGGATGTCTTCTGTAAAAATAAAATAAAAGATCTCTGTGTAAAACCTGTTAACATTTCTCTTGAGATCAAATTTCGGCCGGTCGACCCCATTTCTAATTTGTACGGCTGCTCTACTGACACACAATACCAGTAATTTGACTTGAATATTTGTTACCAATTATTTTTAAAAATCAATCGCACAGCCGCTGGTTTACTTGCTTATCTGTTTCTATTTTTACTATCAGTAACGGTACCAACGTGGGTATCAAGGTTATGACGTCAATGGTTTTGTTTTCTTGCCATTTCGATAGATGGCGCTTGTCGATTTATATTCAAGGTATGGTTTGCTTCACACGCGCAGTACATATTATTTTTTCGCTCGTGCCAACATTGCCATCAGGAGGGTCTTAACTGACTCGACTGAACAGCGAATGATGAGTTCGGATATGAATCTTTGTGATTTAACTTCGCTCTCTCTCAGGTCAACTATCGCAGACCTTTGAGTTGAAGATCTGACGCTGTTTTTGGCCCTTTATGATAAATTACAAAACTATTAAATTAACAGTATTAATACTATTTAATACTAACAAATTCATTAACAGTGTAGTTGTATAATACTACAACTATTTTTTAAATTAGAAGTGAAGTTTTATTATTATTAAAACATAGTCTAGAAAAAACATTACCCTCCTTTCTTCGGCAGTCGGGTAAAAATTATAGTTATGAAAGTTTACTGTTTATTTGATATATTTCACATTAATTAGGTACAATAATTAATTCTTCATTTTAACATATTATTTAATAAAATAAAAATAACTATACATATCATTTTAAAATCATTATTATTTATAATGATGGTAAAAATTACTATTATTTAATATGAGTCAACTTACAGTGTTCGCTGCACTTGTGAAAATAATTGCGTTAAATTAAAGTGGGATCAATGTCATGTTGAAGGTACTCATAAAATTAAGACAAATATGTAACAGTGATAACGCAGTTTAGTTTGCTTTCATCGCAGTCATAGGTATCCTAAGAACCCTTGTTACCACTTCTGGGTGACCCACACGTTGATAGCTGTTTAACATTTGCATACAGATAAGTACTTATTAGATGCTCTCGACAGGTTGCAGCGACGTGCAGTCCGCATTATTGGGAGTCCAGAAATCACGAATACCCTCGAGCCTCTACAGCTACGTAGAGATATAGCGTGTTTGGCAGTCTTTTACCGTCTCTACCATGGCGAGTGTTCCGATGAGCTCTTCCAATTAATCCCGCCCTCTCCTTTCCTACACAGAACTACACGTGCCAGACTGAGGTATCACCCGCACACGGTGGCATCAATTCCATCAAGAACCAAGCGGTTCGGTGCCTCTTTTATTTGCCGCACCATAAAGGCTTGGAATTCTTTACCGGCGCATGTGTTTCCTTCCTCCTATAGTCCCGGGGCCTTTAAGCGGGGCGTGAAGCTGAGGGCCGCCACTGTAGCACTATCGGTGTATGTGGTGGTGGCCCCAGTCCTGAGACTCTGCCTTTCGCTTACCATCAGGTGAGGTGGAGTCATTTTGACGTGTCCTATATAAAAAAAAAAAAAAAAAAACGTCGCACTTGTTCAAAACATAATTATAAGTTATCAATTATGATTCTATATTATTCATAGTTTAGAAAACAGATTTTAAATGCTACAATTATTTACTGCTATAGTTGACAATTATAGAAGATTATTTTTATCCATATAATTATAAAAGATGTTTTTCGTTAATTAAATACCATTTTGTAAGTTCAATTAGTACCTAAACATCCAAAAGTTGTATTTGACCTATAATCTCTTGAAAAAAATCTAATGCCATAAAATTTTCTGTTGAACTAAGCACCATTGACCAAGACCCGTATTTTCCATACCTGTAACAAAGAAAAAATCATTAGTAAATTCATCATATTAATATTAACATTTTTCTCGTTTCAGAAATCAGGTAACGAGAGATCAATCGCGTGTCACACCATGGGTCAAGAACAATCGTACGCGCACGCTGGCGTCACTCAAGTGAGGAGGTATAAGGAGAAGTACGACGAGCCTCTCCAGTACCGCAGCTCACCCGTTGACTATCGTGCCAACGACTACGAAGACCAAGACTACAGGAGACACAAAGCAAGAAGAAGCGCTGAAAGTTTTAAAAGCGACAACTCTTCAACCGAAAGCAGCGGCTATCGGAGCGGATCCAGCGCGTACGAATACCGCTCGGAAAGATCCTCCAGAAGTGACTACTACTGCACCTCCTTGTACAAAAACGAACACTACAAGGACGTCAACAAGGAACTGTATAAGCCTGTTAAACTACACAAAGAGAAACGATACAACACGATTCAAGTATTCGACACTGACAAAGAGGAATTGAAGAGCGCACGTCTTAAAAGTTATCTGACCGAAGCAGATAAATCTAAAACAACGCCTGCAAAAAAACCTGGTATCAGAAATTACACTCCGAAAATTCTTTCAGACGAAGATCAGAGAAAAAAGCAAAGTTGTATTTAAGAGAGCTAAGACTAGTAGGATAAGTTGTAAATATTAGTATAGCGGTAGATGAGTTGTACAGGTAAAGATGGAGGCGGCAGGAGCGCTGGCCAGCTTGGCACCTTCACCCATCACCGTATTGGGTCTGATACCACTCCTGGCACTCGGGATCACGTACTTCAGATACCAGCAATTCGACCCGGAGTCCTACATCACAGAAGTCAATACTGTAAGTATCCTCAACATACATCTTACATACACCTCACGCCTATTTTCCATTCACGTAGGCGGAAACTACAGGAAATCACATGACATCTTTGCATACTTCATGCTTAGGTACTCCATACTCGTGCATCTATTCATACATGTACCAACGCCGGTTCGGAGAATTGTTAAGAACGTCTACTATGTAGACGAGTACCTGTTCATCTAGAGCACCTTCTCACTACTGGCTCTATAAATACTTCTAATCAAAGGCCTCTTATTCATCCATCTGAATATTCCTTTATCTATTCTCATAAGAACATCATCTTCCAAAATACACTCTTAATACTCTGACTCTCTTAATACCCTGTTTCTCAATCTATTATTCAAGGTTGATATACTACTCAAGATATACACTCTGCGGACTATAATGTCTTTTCTACAATGTCCAACACGCTCTTCCTTATTTCACTTAAGCATATTCTGGCTAGGACGACTCGCAGGCACTATTCATCCTTATTATCACGTTCACTTGGTTCTACTCGTATTATATAATGATCTTCTCTACGTCATACATAACTTTAAATCTATTTTGTAATCGCATATTAGCGCATCGATATAAGACGCCAGACCAACAATAGTTGCTTTTTGTGTCGCATGTCATTCAAAGTACACTTTTAATTTTTTTTTAGCCCTTTTAAATTTGCATAACCTTACTCTTTTTACCAATTCACAAAATCTATGTTGCCAAGCCCGAAACACATCATAAAAATTTTATGACATTCGAGGCACTGACTTCAACAGACAAGTCTAACGTATGTTTTTGTCTTTTGAATTAATCTGATTAAAACAGTTCTTAAAAACCATAAAGGTGTGGCTTTATGGTTATGATTTTTAAAAGCGGTTTTTATTTTTATAACAACCCTTATCTTATTCAATACTATACAATTCATAATCTAGAATTCTATTAGTATTAGACATAAATATTATATTTACAAATTATAATTATTACATGATCACACACAATTTGAAACCATATGGTAAACATGTTTGTTCATATTATATTTCATTTCAACACAAGGGATGTCTTGCCACCTTCAATTAGGAAGAGGTAGATCGTGGAATGGGATAAAGAAAAGTGAAGGAGTTTAAGGCCTATGACTTTATTACAAACTATACGAATTGCAGTGTTGTGCTACATCAAGTCAACGTTAAGTGAGAGTTTAGCGACGCGAATGGGCTGATAGACTGACGATTAACCGCTTGTCTCTAGCACCTACATAAAAGTGAATGTTTAAAGTTTAAGGTATAATATTCTCAGTGGATTAGCAATAACCTGTATGGCAGCAGAATTGCGACGGCAATGTCAGGGGTCAGATTGCCACTCAGAGTAATAAACGTATAAAACGTAGATAGAAGAATATTTTATAGATACAATCAATTAAGTATAAGTACAATCATTATAATGTATTTATTGTTTTACATTCCAGATGTTGCCGATCTACGACTTTGTGGTAGTCGGCGGAGGCTCTGCCGGAGCAGTGGTGGCGTCGAGACTCTCCGAGATCAGCAACTGGACAGTCCTGCTGCTGGAAGCTGGTCAGGACGAAACGGAGATATCCGACATCCCCGCTCTCGCGGGTTACACGCAACTCTCCGACATTGACTGGCAGTTCCAAACTACGCCCTCTCACAACCGCTCCTACTGTCTCGCGATGAACGGTGACCGCTGCAACTGGCCAAGAGGCAAGGTGCTCGGTGGCTGTAGTGTGTTGAACGCCATGGTGTACGTAAGAGGTAATCGCAATGACTACGACTTGTGGGAAGCGCTCGGCAATCCTGGCTGGTCGTACGATCAAGTGCTACCGTATTTCCTGAAATCTGAAGACAATAGGAACCCATATTTAGTGAACACGCCTTATCACGCTGCTGGCGGATATCTCACGGTTCAAGAAGCACCGTGGCGTACACCATTATCAGTCACATTCTTAAAAGGTGGTATTGAACTAGGTTATGAAAACCGTGATATAAATGGTGCAAAACAGACAGGTTTTATGTTGACTCAAGCAACAATGAGACGGGGTAGCCGTTGTAGTACAGCCAAGGCTTTTCTCAGACCAGTCAGACAAAGAACCAACTTACATATTGCATTAGGTGCTCAAGTTACACGAATTCTGATCAATCCGGTTAAGAAACAAGCGTACGGTGTAGAGTTTTACCGCAACGGTCAAAGACACAAAGTAAGAATTAAAAGAGAAGTGATAATGTCCGCTGGAGCGTTAGCATCGCCGAAGATAATGATGTTGAGCGGCATAGGCCCTGCAGAACACCTTCGAGAACATGATATACCTTTGGTAGCTAATTTAAAAGTAGGACATAATTTACAGGATCACGTTGGGCTTGGCGGTTTGACTTTTGTAGTAAACAAACCGGTGACTTTTAAAAAGGACCGTTTCCAGACATTCCAAGTAGCTATGAACTACATTTTATATGAAAAAGGACCGATGACAACACAAGGCGTAGAAGGCCTGGCCTTTGTTAATACTAAATACGCACCTACTTCAGGTAACTGGCCTGACATACAGTTCCATTTCGCACCTAGCTCAGTGAACTCTGATGGCGGAGAACAGATAAGGAAAATATTGAACTTACGTGATAGGGTGTACAATACAGTATACAAACCGATAGAAGACGCCGAGACCTGGACCATACTGCCTTTACTATTAAGGCCGAAGAGTTCTGGCTGGATTAAATTGAAGAGTCGTAATCCCTTCCAAGCTCCTTCCATAGAGCCCAACTACTTTGCATACAAGGAAGACATTCAAGTTTTGACGGAAGGTATAAAAATTGCGATGGCCTTGTCAAACACGACAGCTTTCCAGAGATATGGCTCTCGGCCTCACAATATTGCTCTTCCAGGATGTCAGCATCATGTGTTGTTCAGTGACGAATACTGGGAGTGTAGTTTAAAGCATTTCACTTTTACGATCTACCATCCTACTGGTACGTGTAAGATGGGCCCGAAGCATGACCAAGATGCAGTAGTAGACCCAAGGTTACGTGTGCACGGTGTTGCCAATCTTAGAGTGGTTGATGCAAGTGTTATGCCCACGATTGTCAGTGGCAACCCCAACGCTCCTGTCGTTATGATTGCCGAAAAGGCATCAGATATGATTAAAGAGGACTGGCTTGCATTATGACAGTGTTTAGTGTGAATGTAAAATAGTCATGAACAAATGTGTTAGTGTAAAATACTCGGTAAAATTGATTTTATTGAAAATAATTTTATAATTGAGTGTAAGATTGTAAATACTACGAGTAAGATAGTTTATTGTGTAATTATTTTACTTTTCATGCATACATTGTAAACAACATACCCACGGCCGGTATGATATGCAATAAAAATATAAAACAATTTTATTGAATCGTTTTATTGCCTTTATTTAATTTTTTTGTACTAGACATTCATGCTCTGCAGATTTATCTAACAGATATCGATTGGCATTGAAGAGTGCTGCTGAGAACTTCCTAACAAAAATCTAAAAAATACTCGTCGTCAAGCAAAGAAGCTGCATTTAAAAATGCAATGCCTTGACTCGAGGCATTTAGCTTTAATTTATTAGCTTTTTAGCTTATAATTTATTCATTGGTGAAATTCTGTTCTATTGAATTTTTGTTTCGTTCAGTACCTACCGCTAATACGGCATTTTATGATCACAATGAAAAATGTCCTTTCACATCATACACTTGCTATAGTTTTCCAAATGTTCACTAGGGGCGCTGTCTATATATTATAACAGAAAATAGAAAGGATAATGTTTATCGTATAAGTATAATGGAGAGGAATTTCATCAGTGGAAATAATCGCGCGTCCTAGATTATCTAAACTGGGTTCTATAAACTAAAATTTATTGCATTGAACGTGATAACCGTCACCCGTGATTATTTTGATGATGGATAGGCATGCATTTCATCAAATCCACCTGCTGGCAAGTAACAACATGTTCGACGATACGACTCACTAAGGTGTAAGTAACTATTAATCACTTGTTATTCATAAAGATGACCAGTGTAATGAGTAATGAACATACTTTCAAAATTGAGAAATTCTAGTAAGGGCAGAGATTTAGATAAACAGAATTTCACGAAAGCGTAGATTGTCATCTGCTACGTCATCTGAACCAGGGTTTCTCGTTACCAATAAACCCGCTGTCTAACTTTCCTTTCTTTTTTTCTATTATAACTATAAAATATATGTAACGAACACAACAGTGGCTTATAATTTTATACTATACTATAGCCATCTATCGTCCAGTAGCGTTGTTACTAAATGTGAGTTGGTCATCTAACAATATAAAATACACTCACATTATAGAAGAACGAAAAGATCTTTTCAAGCCATATATTCACTCTTAATAATAACGTAAAGATTGATGTTTGTCTTATACAATGGAAAATAATAATAAAAAATCCTTATTGAACCAAAGACTAATCATGGTCTTTGATTGAACTTACTAGTAATGCCATCTAGTACCGATAAGAAGTACCTTGGTCAACAGTTTTGTCTGGCGAAAAGATTTCATACAGACACAATAGATGTCGCTTGAATAGTAATAAATTTACAAGTAAAGTAAAGTGCTTATAAAATTAAAACATCATTTTAAAAATCTGTTAACTTTAGCTGTTTCTGTAATCAAATATTAAATAAAGCAAGATCGATAATTTAACGGTAAGACTTAAACTGAAACTGAAAGTGGAGGTGGAGCATAACAGAAATTCCCACTTGTTTCTAAAACCAGGTGAGTGAAGCCGGAGTTCCCTGGGGAACTGGTAGGGTTGATGATGATTATAATATAAAATAATATAATAGCAACCCATTCATGTCCCACTGCTAGGCGTGCCCAGCAGTGGGACATGAATGGAACATCGTTAGAGGAGAGGAGACCCGTGGGTCTCCTCTCCTCTAACGAGAGAGCTGAGAGGATTTAGGCCTTAATCCACACACGCTGGCCTAATGCGGGTTGGTGGATCGGACATGTCCTTAGAATTCTTCTAGGACATGTGTGGGTTTCCTCACGATGTTTTCCTTCACCGTCAGCAGATGGTAAATCATGTGATTAGCATAATTATATAAATTCCACAAAGTAAAATTCACATTGGTACTGTCTGGCCGGATTCGAACTCGATACCTCTGAGTAGAGGCCGCGTCCTTATCCATTCAGCTACCATCGCTTAGATGGTTGATGTTTGATGGTTAGTCGCAGGTAATTTTATTGTAAATGCTTATCATCAGGCGAGACATTTGTTTACCATCATAGTAATTTCGGATCGTTTAAATATTACATAAGCTAAACTTTCAACGATTTAGGCGCCCGTTTAAGCAGTCCCTATAATGATAAGATGTAAGATTAAAACTGTCCGCGTAATAAATAATGCCATCGGAGAACGTAATAGCTAACAGCTATACTAATAATTGTAAACTAAATATAGCATAATTACGTAACCTCCCTGTGCTGCTTCTGTCAACTTGAGCAAGAAAAAAAAATAGTCCATCGTCTACTAAGCCTAATTTACGTAATACTAGTTGTCACCGCAACTTCGTCCGTATGTACTTAGATCTAGGTTTTATTTTTCTGGGCAGAACCCTAATTGTGTTTCTAAATAAAAGTACCCCATGTTAGGCCTTACAATATTAGCCAATAGCTAGGTACCTATAGGGAATTTCGGTATAAAAGTAGCCTGTGTTACTCTGGGATAGCATTTCAATGATGAATTAGTTTTTAAAATCGATTAAGTATTTTGTGAGTTTATTCTTCACACACATACAAAAATGGAAATCTCTCCTCAGTATAATATTTTATTATTCGTACTTATAGATAAAATACCAAATAATTAGGTATATCTCATTGACATAAGAATACAATATTATATTACATGGATCAAAATAACACAATAATTTAAATCCTAGATTCATTTGGATATCAAGTTTCAACTAAAAAGACAAGTAAACAATACTTTACGAAATATTAATTTGCATGTGTTATATCATGTGAGCTCAGAATCTTGTACAAACAATATTAGCAATACCAGTGCTGGATTCCTCGTTACATAAGCATTGAACTTGATATGAGGGGTTAACAAGAGGCTCTATAAGTCTATTATATCTACTATTTGACTAAAACCTTCGCCATCATCGTCATTTTCCCGTTAGTCTTGGTCACGTTTGAGGTTTTCACCTGCAAGATCGATCAATTCTAATCGTATACGAAATTTCTAATATCATTCTGGTATTTCATTTTAAGTCATGTTTATTACAAACTTTTAATTAGCTTGCTCCGTTGTTTGTAAGTTTTTGATTTAGTTTGTTAGTATGGAACAAATCTTAATTAGAACTACTTCCTGACGTTAGATTCGAAAGCTTGTTTAAAAATGTCCTCAAAATTTTCAAAAAAAATATATTTTTTTCTGTTCAATAAAAAGTTGTTCTCAACACCTTGTTTGGTAATTACATCAAATATTCCAAATGAAGTAATAAGAGAATTCAAGTTCCTGTCAAAAATATCAAAATTATTCATTAAACGGTGCCGCGTAGCACCTCATTGAAGACTAAATAAAATCTACAAAAAAATTGTTACGTAGATGACCGAGAATAAGAAAAAAGAACCATGATTCTAATCTTTAAAAAAAAAGTACGACAATTATTTTGCATTAAGGCATTTATAATTTAAACCTAGCAAAATTTTCCCCATCGGGTAGATGCTTGTCTGCCACCTAAGTAATTTTAAAAAGTCGTAGTAGATAGATTTGATATTTTAAAGGGTGCCGTGCTGAAGCCTTATTGACGGCCTTGGTAAAGCTTTTCGAGATCCACTGACTCTACCTTTTCGAGATCCACTGACTCTACATTTTCGAGATCCTGTGACCCCACCTTTTCGAGATCCAGTGGCTGCAAGTCTAAAAATCTTGACACAACCGATCACGTCATTGGTCGGTAACACGGGTCCGTAGAGCTATTTAAACTCTACTATTATACCTACTAAGACAAACCTTAATTGTCTCACTGTTACGAATGCTACGAAATACACTTCCTTTAAGCATTACGTAGTGGATCGTGATAAACTCGGAACTGGTGCCGGGTTGGTGGTATAATGAAGATAAATGATATAGTAACGCGGTAATTTACATTCTATGGAGCTCGAAAACGAATTACTTAATCAACTTGTAGCAAGTATATCTGAAAAGTTATTATTATTTACTATCTATTTAATTATATTATTATACTATACTATTAAAATATATTATTCTAAGAAACAAACGCCGTATTTGATTGTATTGGATGGTTACCGAGGCCTGTAGGAACACCTGGAATACTATAAGTATCCCGAAATCATGGTTTTCTACTAGGAGGGAAGAAAAGAAGCCAGTGAAGCCAATACAACTTTCGAGAGAGGCAAGTATTCGATACCACAAGGACCAGCCATCCGCCATTTTTACTAGACTCTGTGCTGCTACTGAGAAGTACCTAGTAAAAAAAACAATATTTTTCGAATGATTTTGTCGCATTAGCATGTAATTTCCTGATACTTTAGCTTACCATCAGGCGAGGTGCAGTCATATTGACGGACACCGGTCCGTAATATAATATAAAAAAACAAGTGTCTTTCTCTAAATTTCTGGATCTATAATTAGACTGTTGAATAGCTGCTTGCTTTAACTATGAGCCGACTGCTTAAGAAATTGCATGATGTCATGGATGGAGTCATAAAACATACAGTCAGCTGCGCGCACGCATTGCGTTTGGAAAAACGTTGTTGCGCACTGACACCTTCAATGCGACTGAGCTCACGTACGCCATCGTGCGGTTGTGTTATGTAAGAGAGCGATTTACTAGGTTCTGTATAAGACCGAGACCAACCATAATACAGAACAGGTAAGAAAAAATAGTTGAGTCAGAGCCACACGCATATTTGAGAAGCTTTTAATTAACTTGCTCTGATAGTTAGTTAGTATAGGTCAACTCTTGGAAGCCCAATTAGGACCACTTCCTGACGTTAGATTGGACACAAATTTGGTACCTATATCTACTTGTGTATCTTCGATGACACTGTGACAATACGATAATATGTACACTATGAAGCTGGTCTGATGATGGAGTCGATAGGTATCCATAGAAAATCCTGAACCAAACAAGATAAAAAAATGGGTTTGGGTCATTTGTTTCATTTCAGCAAATACTCAGATGCTACATAATCTCCCAAAGTCTAAAGATGGAAACGGTAGGTGAGAGGAACTTCTGAACTAAACAAGATCTTGTTTATTTTTGTTAAAGAATAGCAGTACCTACGCAATTAATCAGTAAAGTAAGTACTGTAATTTTCTTCAAATCCAGATGTAGTAAAAACGTTATTCCTTATTTGTTCACATATTATTCAACCGATTGCGATGCAACATTAATGTTTCTTCATTAAAGTTTTACCTTTTTAGTAGTGCGGAAATGTCCCCATGTCAATACCACCCCCGTCGCCATCGGGCTCAGTTATGTCAGAATCGAACACTGAAGTTTTACCTCGTAATTTGTAACCCATTTCAAGTCTTCCTAACATGTATATAGCCTTCAATTCTACAATGAAGTACTGTATATTCCTCAAGAGCCTTCTATCGTAAGCAATCGATTCATCTTGCGCCACACCTAAATGTAGCTTATTATTCTGTGGTCGTACCATAGTAGTTCTAAACAGATTAGAAATCATTTTGTTGAAAAAATTAAGAGGAATAAATAGGTATTTCAAAAGTTTATTGGCAATAATATTGGCTTTCAATTTTAACGTAATATTCAACATGATTCCATGTCGGTCGGCTGTATTATGATCGGTAATTTATTATTTACAATATGTACTTAATTCTGGAAACATTAAGATATATTTTGCGTAAATTCCTTCCAGAATATATCTGACGCAGTTTGAGGTTTTAAAAACCTGACTACAAGAGTACGCTACTCTTCTTTATCTTACTGCTGTTACTACGGATATTTTTTTTCACGTCGCGTCAATATGACTTTACTTCGCCTGTGATGATAAGCTAAAGGTAAAGTTTCAGGAATAGGGGGCCCTCAAGTTGACGGCCTCATCAGATGCTTTTTTCACGCACTGTTGTCTTAGCGTGAATATTTAACTCTATTTTTCCGTGTATAATTTGACTAGTATTGGTCATACAGGTTCAACGGAACAGGTACTGACTTCATCGCCACTGGCCTCATACGATGTGGTAAACATGGCACAAAGGCCACTGGGGCCAGCAAGGATGATTACTAGAGCTCCGTGAAACTGAATGAAAGAGAACCTCTATCAATTTCACCCAGATGCTTAAGACTCTTTGGGAGAGTCTCATTTTAGTTAAATGTACTACTACATGCATATCTACAAACTAGACAACAAAATAATTAGTGTCAGTGTTTAAATCTTATATATAAAATTCTCGTGTCACAGTTTTCGTTCCCGTACTCCTCCGAAACGGCTTGACCGATTCTCATGAAATTTTGTGAACATATTGAGTAGGTCTGAGAATCGGCCAACATCTATTTTTCATACTCCTAAGTGATAAGGGTTGTTCACCCTTAAAATGCAAAACAACGTTTGCCGGGTCAGCTAGTACTTTATATATTATGCACGTGTGAACGGTCTGCCCACGCGCACTGTATTTAAACGTCGAATTATCATTTATAATGATTCGAATTGCTCTATTGCAAAATTGACTGGTAAGAATCTACATTCCGACTTTAATCTGGAAAATTATTGTGACGTAACGATTTGGTAATCTCAATTATGACTGCATACATTATGTAGTTGCTTTTATTGGTTTCACTTGTTGCTATGTAGGTAAACAAATCGTGGAAGTTGAATTTAATTATCTTTTCATTGTCGGTTTTAACCTTTATAAGTTTTTATTTATCTCTTAATCGAAGGTAATGTTACGTTTTTAAAAACTGTGAAACTATGAGTGATTCTAAAAGTTTAATAACCACACGAAAACGTAAGTAACTTGTATTTTGACACATCGTACCTATGGTATTTCTTATACGTTATTCTTTTTTTAGAAAATACGGCATTTTGGAAACGTCATTATGAATACCCCGTAAAAACCTTCTAAAGGACCGTTCGTTTGGGTAACTCCAGAAAGGAGATCATTCCACAGGCTTTACGTGTACGGAAAGAAATTCGTCTTATACTCACTGTGCACACCGTTTTCGGTTGCAATGCGTGAAGATAAATAACTCATTTACATTTGTCTTATTCTTGGAGTAACATAAAGAGATATACTTAACACTACTACTCATTCCTTATTTAATCTCGTCGCATAATACATAAATCTCAACCGATTATTATCGAACTCATAACACATAACATACAGTCGTATTTAACCACGCTAACTCATTAAAATTCAGACCTCAGTAAATATTTTGACCTCATAACTACACGTAACATATCTCGCGTCGCTCGCACTGACATAACTAGGTTGTACTCATTCACCAGACAGTATTTCCGCTAAAGCATACTTACTCCAAAGGATCTCATTACAGAAGTTTTATATTACTTAACACGTAATCGTATATACTATTTATTGTTCGAATAACCCTCAGGTAAGTAAATCTGTCTATATTAATATTATTAAGCTGAAAAGTTTATTTGTTTGGTTGATTGGTTGGTTGAATGAGGTAATCTCAGGAAATACTGGTTCTCTTAATTTTGGTGTGAAACAGTAATCATATATGTCAACAAATCGGGAAAATTACCATACATTACTGCAAAACTATGTCAACAAATCGGGAAAATTACCATACATTACTGCAAAACTAACAAATTAGGGCTGTGTATGTGTTAAATAAGTTCAACGGGGAGAAACTATTTTATGGGCGAAGCTGCAGGGGACAGTTAGTACTTAGATATATCTCGTACTAATCCGACTGAGTAGTAGCACTATTTTTTATACTCCAAGGTCTTGGGAACATTTTGTAGAACTACAGGTAAACAGATCTCCATACAAACTTTTTTTCGCCTTCAAAGCAAATGATGATTGCTAATGCACACAAAATTTTGAAAGTCAGAGGTGCGTGACCGAACGAACTCTAATCGCCAGCGTGAGAATGGCAATTGGTTAAATTGTTTACCACTTCTTAGTCAATATACCTACCAGAAAAAAAAATCAGTGAAATTTTTGAGCAATTAATATGTTAACTTTTCCTTTAGATTTGCAAAATAATAGTTCCTGTAGTTATTTTCTGTGTGAGCATGCGTGATTTTCTGAAATCAAAATCTGAAAAATAGACATCAAGGACGGCACTTGAAGCCGCGGCCACTTCCTTACAAGGAAACACTCTGATCAACTGAGCTTTCTGGGCACAGCTTGGGGGCCGTAATCCTCAGTAATTTCCATAAATATATATTACGCAAAAGTAATTTAGGTGAAAAAAAAAGGTTGCGTATAACTGTCTAAAACGTAAACGTATCACGTTACGTTCATATTTCTCAAACAAACAATGACTTGTGTTATCTTTATTGTTCTTGTCAGTAGCTCCCACGCTTTAGAATAATTCAAATAATCATGGCGAATCATTTTTGCGAGTTCTCCCCTGACAAGTAAATATAATTAGAGTGCGGATATCCAATAAACTACTATTGACCCACTGATGAGGCAAAACTAGCGTGGCTAGGCTACTGATGTGGCAAATAAAAACACAGTCCTGAAACTAAACCATTTCCGTGATCGTTACAGTGGTGATAATAATGACTACAGATTGTTAATTTAAGGCTGTTCCAGCGTGTATGAGCTGGCTCTAAGTAACTACCGTCATCATCATCCGTTGAGACTTTTCCTAACTCTGTTGAGGTCTGCTTTCATACGAATCAGTTGGATTTCGCTATTTTCCATGAAATTTCTATCATCTGAATTCCATAACCTAATAGCAATGTTTTATCTACGAATATTTTCGTTAATAACTTGCTTACTTTTGGGTCTACGACTAAAAGGTAATACAACCCAGTTATAGTGCAATATTTCGCCCGATATATCTTAAATATAATTGGCACCTTTTTTACAAGATAGAAGAAGAGATACAAGAAGTTATGACCCCAAAAACTTAAATTTAACTTTACACTAAATCCACTTAGTTATCCAGAAATTAAATACGACTATGACTTTTTAAGACTTAAAATGTAACATTTAGCTCAATAACAGCTGAACGGATCTGGATGGGTACAAAGATAAATTTATTGTCTGGAAAAACACTTGGGCATAACGTAGGTCGCAGAAACGGGATCAGATTTTCACGTGGGTGGAGCCACGGGCAAAAAAGAATGATGAGCGAGCGATACCACTCCGTTAACGATCAAGTTCAGTCACCCATAAACGTCGGCTGCCAAATTATTACGTGACTACAAAATATTTACATAAAATACACAACAATTGGTCGTTTAAATCGCAATATAACACGACACAATACACGGACAGTTCGAGAGTAGCGCAAATGCCTGTGAAAGCTTTTCACACTTACATTGTCAGTTGGTGACATAACCGGCCTCATTATCCACGACTTTCGATTTCTGGATTAAATCTAGCTTCCTTGCTTTGCCGATAGATAACCTTGTATAAGACATAATACTTACTCGTAGAAATACTCAAGAACGCTTATTTGTTGTTTGTATTTATACATTATAAAATGTACTTATTTGAAATGGAGCTATAATGTGTGGCGAACCAGTAGAGTGTTCGACTGCTAAGTCAGAGGTAACGGGTTCGACTCTCGCTTTGTGAAAATATTTGTAAGTAAGTATGAATATTTATATTTGCATTGGTCTAGGTCAGGGTAGGCGAACCTTTATGCATCAACGTGCCATTTTTTTTCCAAAATATGTTTATGGGGTCACTGGCGTGCCATCAAAACTCTTTATGAAATAGTGTAAACAAAAGAGGTATATTTTTGAAATGATTTTATTACACGCATAATAGTACATTATGTATGATACAAGGGAGGTAAGTTGAAAATTACGGCAGAGGCGATATTGCTAGCCCGAGCCGTAGGCGAGGGTTATAAGAAGCCGAGGATAAGTAATTTTCATACCTCACGAGTATCATACGACGTTTTATAACATATTTGAAGACTCCGTAGCATAGGATCATTCTCGTTAGATCGTCATAAAATACCTAACACATTTTTTACACAAGTTTTATGATCGGTGATGTGCCCAAAATATTGTGCCGCGTGCCACCAATGGCACGCGTGCCATTGGTTCGCCTACCCTGGTCTAGGTATTTCTATGTAAAGTTTTTATGTAGGTATTTAGGTACCAAACAAACACTTATGCACCTTCTAGCCATAAAAGCGGTTGGTGACAGTAGTTCCTACTTCTTAGATGTTACTGCCGCACATTTCGCCCATGACCATTCTGCTGTTACGGGCTTTCAACCTCTAGCGCATACCTTGCGAAATAACTCTCCCATCCAAATAATATGTAGCTTTCATTACTTTTGTTAACAAATCCTTGAAAGGCAACATCCATTGTGAAGATAGTCTTTTGTTTTTGGGTTCGTAACACTATACCCGTGACGATGTCAAATTAAATCACCTCACCTTTATACGGTTCAAGCGTTTCACGGCAATGATCCAAGCGACGGTACTTATGGTCTACCTTCAAGATTTTTTGTACTTGGGTTATACTAATACCTTTATTTTTTGTGGGGCAACATCCGGATACCAACGGAGAGCTTGGCGAAACAGTTATGTCGGTGTTTAATCGGTTAAAACCACACCCGATAGAAAATCATTTTTTAGAGAGGAAGTTTATTAACGGCACGAAATATTATTTCGGCGAATATCAGTTTTCCTCTCCCTTCGAGAAGAGTGGGCGAAATACAAGTTAATTGAGTAATGGGTTGCCTCGCCTACCAACATCAGGCCATTAGAGTAATTTAAAAAGTTAAATACTTAGTTCATAGTGTTAGTGTGTTAGTTACAATTTTACTTAGAATTACTAAACTCAGTTACGTTTTACCCCATGAAATTCATTCATCGCCTTGATCGCAGTTTCAATCATGAGTGAAATCCACTCTAAGATACATACGGGTCGCAGTGATCAGCGCCAAGAAGTTTTTTTATTTTTTTTTATTTTTTTTTTACTTTTCCTAATGGATCATCATCTCAGAGTATCACATGTGGTAATCCTAAAGAAAAAAGTCTGATAAGCTAAATTAAGTTCACTTCCTTGACAATAACAATGTTACACAGTAATTTCTACAGTTGTCAAGCGAACTTTAATATCGCTATTCAAGATATAACTGACGTTGATATCTCATTTAAACTATCTAAAGCTATTTGTTATGTCATTTCTACACCATTAAAAAAAACATTAATCTTGTAACTATTTATTTCTTTATCGTAATTGCTAGTAGCGGCGACCCGGAGTTACTCCTTCCTAAAATTAATTGTCAAGTCAAGTTGAACGTGCGTAATTAGTATTTCAAACCATGGTTGATTACGCAACTGCAAAAAAGACAACTCACTGTCGAGATTCCACACCGAGAGCCTGAATTCTCGGTGTGGAATTTCATCATTGAAGACGGTAGTACAAAGCTATTTAGAAAAAAAACTGATTCCTGGAGTTATATTTAAGTAGAGAAAACTTCAATGCTTTTATTGCGACAATAAACTGTAGGCAAGGCATACGAGCCACTCTCATTATGCATTGCTATCAATTTGTGTTCAGTGCTGTAAAAACTTTAAATAAATACAGGTTTAACTCTTGTTTTATTTTGGAGGTTAGGGATTTTGAAATTATTTTCGGGGTTCCTTTAAAACCTTCCTACTTTCAAGCCAACCTCGCTTGCTAGCTGGTACAGCTACTAATCTATGGACGAGGCTCTGGTGTAGACTTTTCACTAGGGGTTGGGAGGTCACACGGCAGTTACTTTCGTAACATCAATTTAAAAAATAAAAAGCAGATCCAGCCACAATGTATTCGGGATCATCACAAAAATGATTATATCCACCTTTCAAATAAATAATCACAAATATTGGACTGAAGCGTTATTATAATTATACGGATGATTTGACTATAACGTTTACCTATTTGTTTTTCTTTGATTCATGATCTCAAATTTAATTACTGCGTTATGTAAATAAGATGGAACGTAACACTCAGACCCATCAATCAATCAGCATGCGTGTCTATACGTAATGCATTTGAATTTGTGGGGGCTTGGGGTGTCTGAAAAACTTCGTCGTGTACTTAGTGCGAAACTCTCGGTTTTTTATCTTAGTGCTTAATCGTCTGCAAATTACTGTCAGGCCAACCCATAACCTTGACCGACTCTGAACAGGAAAAGACTCTACTGAGCTGTAAAAAATCCTGTTTCAATTCTTGCTTGTTTGTCTATTTGTACGCGATAGACACAATAACTATTGAACGGATTTTGATGCAGTTTTTTTTCAGACTTGCCCTTTTTTGATCACTATTGATTGAGTAGAACAGAAAACATAGTCAAGAAACGCGAACACAATATATTTATAAATAAAAATAATAAAATTTTAAGTACGAAAGTCGCAATTATCACTCGATTCAAAACAAAGCGTCAATATTTGCATTACATAATCGTAGAGGATTTAGGGCGATCGATGCATAATTTTGCAATCAATTACGTGTTCGATTTTCATCATCCTGCGTCTGAGTCGTCCTCGGCGACACGGGGCATATCACGTCGCCGGTCTTTAAACGGTATATGGACAGACGTTACAACATCCCGAATACATAATACTAAAGTTTAAGTTCACGACTTAGTTTTGTAATCACGCCAAAGATATAATGCAAAACAGCTACCAAAGGTTAAAACACACCCATATTTCATTTGTTGTAATAGTGTTCAACTTGTCATATTACTTGACTGCTATATTGTTCACAATGATTCATAGGAAACGCAGTCATCGCTTGAGAAAATTGCAACCCAAATACATTATTCCCCATCCTACTAATATTATAGGTAATCTTCAACTTTGGAGAAGCTGGCACTATGACGTCAGTAGCAAGAAATTTTAATGAACTTTCTGGAAGTAGGTACAGGAAGACAGGATAAGTATTTTTCATAATTAACGATGATATATATAACCTCATGACTATCACAAAAACATACAATGTCACTATAATATAGACATTCTTCGAATACTGAGAACGTGGGATTTAATAGTATACAATGCTGCTTTCATTGTGGCTTTTTGAAATTAACGATGTGTTATATCACCAACTTGAAAACCTACCTAGTTAACAATTAATTGAAATCAGATCAATTGACATATCTATACGTCTGTTTCTCATATTAAAATAACAGATATAATATACTCCTATGAGTGTAAATTTTTGTCTATGTGTTTTATAGGTCGATTTTGACGGGACTTTCACTGTTAGATAGATAAAATAGGCTACTTTAATTTTTAAAGAAGAATTAGGGTTCCGCTCAAAAGAGCAGGCGAAGCCATGAACACAGCTAGTATAGGATAGAATTGAATTAAACTTTATTGCATATCAATAGGTGGAGGTGGTGAAAGAGATGAGACAAAGTATATCCAGAAGAGCGGTCCTGACAAGTGCTATCTCTTGATACAATCGAGAATAGAAATCTGATTAAAAAATTACGATGAAGCAACAAATAATTAAAATATGTCATTCGTAGACTCGTAGACAGTTTACTTATCGAGTGCATTTTAACTCGAAAAACGATTACGGTCAGTTAACGTTTAAGAGCGATTACATAACTATTCAAAGTGACCATTTTAGAAGAGATTACCGTAGAATTTGGTCGCTTTTAGTGGTTAATAGATTGAATCGAATAGGTATAATAGTGATAGACATTAATTTGATAACCCAGTTGGGTTTGATTTGATCACGATTATATTCACTGCTGAAGACCTAAATGATGATTGGTATAAATTATGATTTGTAATTGAAGAGAATACCTTGAAACCTCCGGATATTCGATCGACAGGCTGTTTGTCCACTGCCGCTGTCACCCAGAACATGATGACCTGATAATGCGCCGATTTAGCGATACATACATTTATAAGGCCATGTGTCCACCCGCATGCCCGTCACTGATGATGGGCCGATGTGCCGCCAATACAAAACCAACCCGAAATAATCTCGGTTCTCGGTGCCGTGACGGTGACAGCGGCGGTGGATAAACAGCTTTATTCCTCCCATCCGTCTTCCCCATTTTCTATCCGTGGATACGGTCAGTAAAAATCTAGGTATTCATTTACCTACCGCAAATAGTATACACGATTAGGGATGTTTTTGGAGCTCACTAAAATTTTCGTCACTTGCAAACGGGTGGATGAGGCTCTTGGACAGGCTTTCCTCTCGGGGCTAGGAGACGGCAGTCACTTACGCAAAAGCCAACATAAGCCTTGTTACCTATATTTGTTGTCACAGATACAGGTAGCTTTACTTTTAATTAAATTTAGTTAAGTACCCCCATTATTAAATAAAAATTACACATGAGTACAGTTATGTTTAACCACGAGCGAGCAACCTAAAATTCAAAGATATTTGAACATTTTTCTACCGGGGAATGCCTACGGGCTAACGATACGTAGACAACAATAGAGTCACTCTATATGGTCATAATACTTATGTTACGTAGATGTCAGTAGCGGAATCAGGCTATAATATCTAACACACCTCTTTAACAGTTACCGCCCTAAGAGAAAACAATACATGTTAATGTAATAGTTACAACTGTAACAAGTAATTATGAATTACATATTACATACATAATGCTTAAGTTACACCCGATAGTAACCTACATTCTTCAATGTCACATCAACATTTGACTCATTAGTACACGTAATCGCAGCTGATTGTTTCGCCCACCAGGTTTCACCAAACAAACCATAACGCCGAGATACCCTGGCGACCCACAACTCCACATAAGTTACCTCGTAACACACATTACAAATTTTGTGTAAGCAGCCCGGGGAGCGCGCCCAGCAAGCATGGCGTGGGGCGCACGGACGGCCGGCGCATGCGCCGCCAGTTCACCACGCGGAGCCGCGTCGCGCACCTGTCGCGATCCAACCGGAACACAACCCTTTCAATACGTCAGTTCTTTAATTTCTTTTTAATTAGCTTTTTTTAAAAAGTGTCAAAAATTTACTGTTTAAAGTTTGTTCTCTCGTGATCGATTTCATGCAACTATATCGTTACTTCACTGCACTTGTACAATGTTGCAATATAGCCTTATCTAACATAACGTAATAGAACTGGTTAATCTTGCCGATTATTGCGTAACTACTCCTGTTCCACCCTTACGTGTTTGACGTAATATTGCGTGCGTTGTGATAGGTCATGTAATATTCATGATCTTCTACGAACCTGTAAAAAACCTTGCTTGTGCACCGTAAAAACAGAATCTATTAGGTGAAGGTGTTGATGTATATCAATGGGTGAGGCGGCTATTATCATTCATTGGAACTTCAATTTAAATAACAGTTGTTATATTATGTATTGTATTACTAGGTATTACTTTTCTGCTGAAGTTGTGAAATATAATCATATATTTGCTATTGTTAACTCTTGTGGGATAGAGCGTCACATAATTTATGACGTAGACCTGGAGCTCTACATTTACTGAAAGCGCATACCCGTAGCTTTCAAGAAATATTTTGTTGTAAATTTGATTTAAAACCTTAGGCTTTGTTAACGACAAGCCTTATAAAATCATCCCCTAAATTATTAATAGATTGGTTTTTTCATCATATATGGGACAGAACTTATATAAATAAATCTTTCGAAGAAATCAAACTTAAGTAGTTAGCTGATACTTAGTTCAAGGTTGTGTAAATGTTGTGATATAAAACACATTGAAGTATTTCTTCTAGACATGTTTTTGCATATCAACAACATGTACCTACATTCAAGAGTTCAATAGCTCATTATCAAAGGTTCATTCATTAACTACAATAATGAAACTGAGCTCTTAACGGTGTTCACCATTCAAATGTAGTGAATCATCTGGTTGATGATCATTGTAAAAATAAACAACATCATTTCTGAAACAATAAAATAATTTGAGATGCAATCCTCGCTTAGGCTTTAAATTTTTTTTATATCGTCTGGACTAAGGAGGCAAGTGTACCGTGAAAACTTACAGTATGGAGCCGTGACTAACAAATTGCTGTATCCAAAATAATGACTACTAATGTATTCTTATTTCTACCTAATTATGGTATAAGCTTCACCCGTCGTCGGTCACATAGCTCATCAAATGCCAGACTAGCGTGTCTAGTCACAACAAATGATCGTTAACCTATTACGTCAAAACAAAGGTAATTGCTTCCCTCCCCAAGTTGGCTATGAATAATAGTGCCTAACCATTTGTAACAATTAACCGTATTTTCTATTATATAAGCGCTAAACATTAAATTCCTACGTAAGCTGCCGGCCAACAAGACTGTTTATTCAAATTTCATTAGATCGTGCCACTTCTAACCTATATTTTTTCTAATTTTGAATACTTTTTGTTGCAATACAAATCTATTCCGGCATCAAATATTGATGAATGAATATAATATGATACACTTATTAAATGGATTTTAAAATGTTATACTTTGAAACTGTATTCAATAGCGTTTGACAAATTGACTATTAATACAATGTTGTGGTTTTTTGCGCCATTTCCTGCTGTAATCGCAGATGGCGAAAGATTATATTTTTTGAATAGGCCTGACCGGACAAGATTAACCAGTACTGAAGTTATTTGATGATTACTATTGATTGATTACAGGGTGAGGGGTAGTCAGAAACAGTTAAATTATCGATTTGTGGTAAAAGTAAGAAATTTGTCAAACAAAAAAGTAGGTATCCAAAATGTTAGTCAAAATTTATACTACTAAAATAGAATTCCTTAAAAGTTGGTTTTCATTGTTAAGTTTACGTAGTAGTTATTAGATAACTTGGGTATTATTGTCTGTGAGTACGTACACATTCTTATTGCCGTGTGTACCCACTATTATTCACAGTATTATTTCACGCGCTAGATAAAGTTCAAATCGTATAATTTGTACGAACATTTGATTAATTTACATAAACATAAACGAGTGATTCTTCGTTTGTCCCGTACGCGATCCAATATTATCAGATAGCTATGAAACTTTATACAACTGTTATTGATAATTGCGTTAAGGTTTCTAACTCAAAGTAACTTCTTGAACTAGCTAAAAGCTAAAAGAAGTAAGTTTATCAGTGAAACTGATGTATGTTGCTAACTAAGACATTGTCTTTCTTTTTGTCACTTTTTCTAATATAGATTCGAAAAGCCATCAAGGTTAAAGTGCATCGACAGTGAGCTGTGAGAACAATACACAATTATAAATACAACGTATTACTTTCGAGTTGCGTTTGTGCAAATCAGTTAGTGACTCGTCTCTCCAGCAAACAGTGAACATTTGGACGTTATACCACGTGATTGTGTAGAACTTGTTCCTCACAAGTTTGGAAAAACAGCGTCAGAAATGAAGGTGAGTAGAAACACTAGGGGTACTAATAATACTAGGGGTACTAGTAATACTAATGATATTAGTGGCACTAGTGGCCCACATGTGTCTTTGTAATTTAGAACGAGTGATATAACTGAATATTGCGAAATGTTTGGCATTTTTAGAAGTTGTTGGTGCTGCAAATGTGTAACACTAAATTGTGAAATTGCGAGACACATTGCAGGAAGTTTTTAAAAAGTTTTTTTTTGTAGTCGTAATTAGGATTATCCGTATGTAGCAATATGTAACAGTTTTGGATACCAATTAGGATACATTTACATATATATTCATTTCTGATAGTTAACAAAATAAGCGCACCCGCATTTTGCTGGCTTTATATTTTTTTTGCTATGCTAATGTCACCCGTAGGTACACTTAAAAAATAAAACTTTATCCCTAAATAATGATTTTTACAGAGTTTGTTAACTTACCGCAAATTAATAAAATTTTGAATCAATTATTAGGTGTGCCAACTTTTCCCATAAATACAAATCAGAAATATTCAACATCCTGGTAGGGGCTTGAATACAACAGTAGTTCTTTAGGGTTCTTCTCTGCAAACTGAACTATATCCTGGATAGCTGTAATTTTCGTCTATATATGATTATAAGCGTCTGGATGGGGCCATACAAAGACCCTTGGGGCTAAGCCAACCTCACCTTCAAGCAGGTACACCTGCTGAATGATGGACGAAGCACTGGTGCAGTTTTACTATCGGAGTTGAGAGGCCAGACGGTAGTTACTAAAGCCGCATAAGCCAAATCTAAAGGAGGAGAAGAAGTAAGCGAACCCCGGATTATGAATCGAAAGCCACAAGCCCATTGGAACTGGTAACCACGCTAACATAATGATGGTACGTCTCTCTATCACCAGCAGCTCAACTGGCAGAAACTTCTCCAAAACAAGAGAACATCGCGTGTTCAATTCCAATCCTAACTTTTTCAATATTGAATTTATAACTTAACAAACTAATCTCTTCATTAAAACATTACAAAACAGCGTTCTTAAAATTTGTGAAACAACATCTAATGTTGAAAGTGAAACCTATCCGCAACATTCAATTACGTGTATTACAAACACACAACAGTTGAACAGACAGAACGACAAGCTTCTATGTATTATAGGAAGTAATGACGAAAGGTAAATATTTTAAACAGGCGATAGGTATCTAAGATTTTGACACAGCTCATTGGTCAATATTATGTAGGATTTTTTTTATGTGAGGAATTTAGTATGACAATATTAACAAGGTATGACATTTTGTTTACCCGCGAACCATCCATCGTGACCCGATTCGATCGAGCTCTTGGATAGACAAAAGGCAAAAGTTACATTATAAACTTGACCGCCAGTTAGATTTTTTCAATCCATCCATAATATTTTATCGATACCAATGTTTCGGCGGGAATGATAGTGGATATTTGATACTATAATGACGCTGTCACGACTCAATGGATTTGAATGCAGTTCCAAATTACGTGCGGAAGTCCTTTCGGGTTTCACCGAACCGAACTTATATACTAGAACTAGCTTACCCGCGCGCGGCTCCGCCCGCGTGAATGTTGGCTATCGCCATCAAGTCTTTTTTAAGCTGAGGGACTGTCCGTACTAACTTTCAATGTGTATTCCTTGGCAAACAGTGGTTGCAGCTAAACGTATTTATTTCATCTCGAATCCTATCAAACCCTTCAAGGTACAGTGCCGTCCATCACTATCCTTTTTCATTGTCTTCTAGATTTTATCGGGATTAGATAGCTGCTCTGGCCAAAGTATGTGTGACTCAGAAGAGGCCCTTTGATAAACCTTTTCACCATAGTTGCATTGCACTTTCACATTCGATAGACTATTTTAAATTAGTTAAACATTATTTATTTCCAAAACTCTGATTCTATTAGGATTAAAAACGGATTAAAATCTTGCCACAGACATTGACATCTGACAACCTGATTTAACATTCAAAAAGTTCATGAAACTAAAGAAAGAGTTTATAACTGTGTACAACGGTCATGTGCGAATTTGGCTCGTGCTCGCTGGGTACACGGGGTTGAGGGGCGAACTTAACTTTGCTGCAGCGCTTCTTGTCTTGACTGACAGACTTACAGATTTTTTTTGGTAATGTGGTTATTATTTACGCTTACCGGACTTTTACCTTTACTATGCTATAAGATTTTACTTTCTGCAAAATATCTGGATTCTAGCAGAAAGGGAAGTACCTTTTCTTTTTTTTCGTGCGAAAATCCCGTCGGGCTTCACATCAACGGAGCCAACGAAGAGGTTGGTATATCAGACTCCTACTGACTAAAATCGCACGGTCTTTCGTCACATCGGTCTGTGTGACCAAAGAATCCTGGTGGTGTGTCCTAGAAAGGGTATTCCAGAAACCTCGACCGGCTCCGGGCACCAGCACTGGCGACCTCGACGTTTCTCTAAAAAAAGCGCGTATGGAAACATAACGCCCTGCCACCCTGGGCCTGCTTCTGCTAGGGTGACGGTTAGCCCCGACCGTTCCCTAGGCCCGCACTTATGGAGGACGGATATGGTTCTCCGAAATACGCCGCTCGGTGCGCCTTCAGCGGCACGGGGGAGTGTAGATCTCTCCCGTTGCTTTTCCACTACCATTTCTGCGCGCATTACTGCCTCGCAAAAAAGCGGTGGCTTTCCACATACTCTCTATGGTGACTATGGTCAGCATCACATAATGAGTATGTGAAAAGCCCGCAGCATGAGGCTTGCCACACCAACGTCTGCTTCAAGGACATGGCGGCACTCTATCCACTGTGGACACTCTGCCAGTGTGTGAAGCGGCGAAGTGTCTACGGAGCAGCCCCAGCAACGGTAGCATTCGGGCGTCAGCTCCCTGTCTACACAATGCAGGAACTCACCAAAACAGCCATGCCCATCAGTAAGCCTTGGATAGCTCAGGATCATGGGCCACCTTAAACCCTGAAGACCAAAAATGGAGTGCGATTTTAGTCGGTCAAGTTCAATATTACGTCCCTACTGGCCTGGTGAGGAGAGAGATCCATGGGGATATCCGCACGAAAAATAAGATGCAATGCAGGTGACTCACTCACGTGGCCGAAGGTCACTCAACTACCTCCGTCCTCTATAAGCGCAGGCCTGGGGATGGTAAGTCAGGCCACCTATTAGTCGATAGTGAGACCACAGTCTGGATATTATGCTTCGTGTAATGCCAAGCCATTGATCATTTTGAAACATTCCTTTGATCTAATTCAACTTGATACCTCTACATTTTTCTAAGAAAGAGGTCTAATAAGGGTTTCGTTTTTTCCTATCGAGGCACAGAACCCTGAAAATAAATATATCCTCTTTGCCTTTGAGCAAAAAGAAACAAAGGATTAAAATTTAGACTGAGTCACTTTTAGTTCCTGTTGCCATGACAACAATTATAGATGGCGATAAAAACGTCTGCGAACATCGAATTTTCTTATTATTTCTTTATTTCCTGAATTAATCATATCTTTTTAATTTTCTTTTATGCTATTCGCGGCGAAGACAAATCCAATAAATCATAGATCATGAAAATCCGTTCAGCCGTTCTTGAGTTCTAACAAAAGTACCTTTTTGGACCCTTTTTAGGGCTTTAGGGTTTGAATTTTTAAAAATCCTTTCTTAGTACACCTCTACGCATCAAAACGAACACACCCATCAAATTTCAAGTCTCTACGACCAGCGGTTTAGGCTGTGCGTTGTCTCTAGGTCAATCAGTCAGTCAGGACTTTGAGTTTTATATAATGTATTGATGTAGAAGAAAATTGTTGCAAACGCAGCACCTAGGTTCTTGTAAGATGGCGGTTTCAAGATAACCGCAAAAAACATATCTTGTTAGGTACGGTTATTGATATTTAATAAAAAACCAGTTTCTAATTATTAAAATAAATACCTACAAATACAAATGTAGTACCGATCGTACCGATACCGATATCGATCAAAGGATTGTTTCTGCTAGGGATACAGCTACCCCTAACCATCACACTAGAAGGTATTTATAGAAGCTGAAGATAGTTTGGAGATCTCCGACACCCGGTGCGCTAGGGTATTCGTATCATGCACCTGTAGAGGCTGTATTTCAAAAAAAGTATGCCAGTCGTGAAAGTTTAAACACGAATTCATACAACTTAATTACTTATAGATAACCGTTCCTTTTTATTAGCCGAAATTGATCAGAAATATATAACTACCAGTTTTACTACGATACGAAGTTTATTCCTTAAGTAATCAAGGATTTGTGTTTTGGACCGAATGTTAAAATTCTTGTTTTATTTCCTATTTCTATAGGTACTTAATTGATATTATCTTATCAAACTACTCTAAACTGTAAATCATGGCATTGCACAATCATTATTGTAAGTACTTTACGAAAATCGATACTGTCATAATAGTCATAATAAAATTATTTATGCCAAGGCCAGCGAATAGTGAACACCAATGAGTCAATAAAACAAACACAACTGCAACCACATTATTGTAAAACTGTTTTTTTTTGTTAGATGACTTAGAGGTCATGCAATCAAACCGCAAACAGCATTTCACTGTGAAGCGAGTCAATTCTCGTAATATAATATTCAAAATTCAGTTCGGATCTCGTTTCACACTAACACAAGCAATTTAGCTGAACTGAACGGGGGGTTAGGGGAATACAAGAAATTTCGATGCCTAATATTCTTTAAAAATAAATTGCATGCCACTTCATTATTGAGCTTATGAATGTTCTTGTATTTGGGTGTGCAAGACCCTACGAATACCTTCGGGTCCTGAGTTAATGGGTCCCTAGTCGATTGCTAGTTGGTACATCTGGTAAATAACCGAGGTTTTGGCGCAGGTTTCCTCTCAGGATCGGGAGCTGAGACGGTAGTCGCTCACGTAAAAGGCAATAAACCAATAAAAAAGTGCAATGTTTGGACACAACAGAACTGTGCAACAACTATGAGGACTGATTTATGAATTGAAAGAAAATTGAAGTACTTACACAGTAAAACGAAGGTTGCTGTCACTTAATTTTTAGAAAGGAACGAATATTTTGTTACGTTATAGACATGCATGATATGGCTATAATTATCATGAGTATGTGATTTAACTACAAGCTGGCAATTGTTGAATGCATGTTTGAAAAGGATTTTGCCATTAAAATATGTGAATTAGCACTCGTTAGCTAAAATACTTCGAAATTGTAGACAAATAATAGTGGCAATGCACGTATGCACAGTGTACCATGTTGGACGCATCTTGCGTTCCACACCCAAAGCCGAACCGTCTTCTAAGGCATTAAATACATACTGTTGTCGCGTGCCGAGCCCATAGATTCAAGGAAAGCTGGCATATCGGTGGTGACAAAAGTCAGACGGTCGCGAGATGCGCCGTGAAAAGCCGTAGGTAATTTCGAAGACTGTTTCTAAGCAATGACATCGATGAGAAGAAACACACGGAGCACTTACTGTTATTAAAGAACTACATACTACTGTTATTATAGGAAGCATCTAAGAACTCCAGTCCTAATTACTAAACTGCTGACCGGCCGAAATAAAGATATTTTCTTGGAGGCTTTGTCAGTCACTTTCATTAAAAAAGATAACGCTTAACATGCAGGATGGCTTCATGGGGTCATTTAAATTCGATTTATCCAGAGTCTCAAGCTCCGCGAGCAAAGATTGAGAGAAAACTGGTAAATTTTCAATGTAGCATACAGTTTTAAGAGTAATTTCTCTTCATTAGCTTAATTTTTAGTAGCTACGCCATTCAGTAAAAATCTATTGAAGTGAAGTAACATCCGGATATTATACTTGGCTTTCAATATTTTTCAATACGTATTGCTGCAGCCTAATAAGCGTAACAGTGTGCAAGCACGTGCGGTCGATCCTGTGACAGCCAGCGCAGACGCACAATTATGCAAAGCAGATTGCAAATATTTTCTTTGAATTTTGTTTCTTATTCATACTCACTTCTGTAGGTATATCCCCGAAAGTCTAGTGAGCTACCCACAGCTTAAATTAGTAATGCATTCTCGCGTTACTTAGTTAGACACACTGTCACATCCTTAATGGAAACCATAAGCACAATCATTAGAAAAAGTTAGCATACTAATATTTCATAAATTCATTCAATACTACCTATTCCAATGATAATATACCAATCAAACAACAAGATGTCAATACATTGTCATATTTTTTAAGGAAACAGGAACGTCATTACCTAAATAACGTATCTTGGGGAATTGCTAAAATACCTATACCCCGCAGATATCGCGATGTGGCCTTTGTTAAATTATCGTTATTAGAAAATAATAATAGGTAGTGAAAATTTTGTCTTCATATTCGATACCTCACCAGACGCAAATCTTGTACTACCGGCTATATTAGTTACCTTTGCGCCATAGAAGCAGCAGGTACCTTAGTAGTATAAACACAAAGAAATAAAATGTTATTGTTTGTTCTGCAAAGTTGACTTCCTACAACAATGCCGCTTTAAATGACAAAAATTACGTAATACGTAATAGTTCACTTGGGAAGCGTTGAATGAGCGTTTCATGTTCAGTGATGCGCTTGCGCAACTTAAACACAAAAGTCATAGAACTGCACTTCTACCATGAGTTTGTATTGACTAATTATTACACCCTATCATCAACTCGCTAGCGTTAAAACTTATTCAAATAAATTTCAATAATGTTTATTTTTCGTTCATTTCTCATGTAGTTCTAATAGGTACTGAACGGTAGAACTGTATTGACAGATAGGATCTACTCTGCACTTGACGTTTCTTACGTTTAGTCCTAATAGAATTTTCATTTAGTCCTATTGAACTTTGGACTGAAATTAGTGAATCATAAGTACGACCATACTTATAGTTTTCTCTAGGATTAAGTGCCTTTTTTTCTAGTGCTTGTCCAGATAGATGTGGTTTTTTATTCAAACGTAAATTGAGTGTCCCGTTTACTCTAGAATGTCATGTTATCTCCAATGTAGCCGATATAATGGCATGAGAGTCTGTCCGCGATATTATTGAAAATTCCTTGGCGCGGAAGTAATCACAAAAGAAATATCTGTATCAAATAATGAATGTGCAATAAATAACCACTTCAAGAAAAAGTGATTATAGCCTCATAAAGTTATACGCTACTAAAAAAACATCTATTCACTTCGACTTTGGGCTTTTTATACATGTAAATGTTTTTGTTAGGATAATAAATTGCATATTGTCATTTCGCAGCGCTTGCTTGCTTACCAATCACGCGGAACCCTTTAATTTGACTACATGATTATTCTTTTCGTGCAAACCTAGCTTTACAACCGCATTGAGTGTAAAACTGTCAGTAAAAAAAAAACACGAAAATTTTGCGTTAAAAATAATTTAATAACCAATGTCGAAATCGGTTCAGCCTCGTAAAGTAAGAAATACTTTAGAAACGCGGTCATAGTGTTGATGACAGTGGTGAAAATAATGATACAGTTAATATTCAAGATGAATATCTTCGTGGTCGAGGCCGATCTCAGCTGCTTGCCGATATATCTGCTGATTGACGGACAAGCTTTCCTCATGTTGAGATATCAGACTAGGAACTAGGAGAGCAAACAACCGGCTCCAAATTTCTTGAAACAGTAGCAGAACAGTCACCGATTGGTCAAGCTTATGTTAGTGATATTCGAAAAAGAATCGCAATTTCTGTTAAATTGTTTATCTGTTTAAGATACACAAAATATGACATAAGAAAAGTCATTCAGGAAATCTAAATTTTCTACAACAAGAATACGAAAAAAAAAACATAAAATTTTCAAATAATTGTTAGTTTTCTAATAATAGCCCTACGCACAACAGTAGGTATATAAAATTACCATAACGAAATAATAGAAATGTCTCAGTATTTTACGATTCGCGTACAGTCTTACGTTTCTAAACGAACATTAAAATTACTTTGATGTCCGCAATTAAAATCAGACATAAAACATGGAAATCAGATATAAATATTTGTTTTAATAGCATGCAAAAGTTATAAAAGGTCTGTTTATGGATGAAGGAAACAAAATTGCACAATGTGATGTAACTTACTGAACCGGTATCTTTAAATGTGTTACACCATAACAGTAATAAATTGGTAATACCTAAATATTTACTTACGTATGCAATGGCGTTCATCTAAGTAGAAATACAGTATCGATTGGATGTACTGAATACGCAAGTGGCAAACACTAAAGATATAGGTAATTATCATCATAAAGAACGAAAGAATTGATCCATTATAAGAAACAACCTGGATCCTTTAAGAATCCAAGGAACCTAAATTGCTGCCTTGGTCCATTCCAAGAATAAAGGCCATAATATATACTCCATGACACTAATATTAAATTGGCTAACATACGACTCTTCTGATGGCATCACTCAGAGGTATCAATCACGCAGCACCAAAAATTCTGACTAATAAATAGGTCCTGCTGTTTACCTCAGATTTTCGATAGGGTAGAAAAATACTTTCCAAATCGAACGGAACTATTTCAAACGGTGGAACACCGATATACATATAAACAAAAGAGTGACGAGCAAATCTTAAAAAGGTTCGCGAAACATTAGTCCTACAACTGGTTGTGCAAATAGCGACAGAAAACATCTGTAGAAAGCGAGTCCAATTGCTGCTAATGTCGTCGGAGTCCACACATGAACTCAACCCAATAATAGTGTTAGAAGTGTTCTTCCAAACTTTAATTTCTTGCTGTGACATACTGCCAAAGTAGAAGTCATATCCGTGAAATTAAATTGAATTTTCAATATATGGCAAGATGTAACGCAGTTAAGTCCAACTTGATCGTAGGTTGTAGGTAGGACTTGCTCTAAAAGTCATATGTTTGGAGATATCAACGTAACTTTAATGATTCGATTCAGTAACGAGGTTAATGGCGTTCGTGACCGTGCTACTATATAATAATAATAATTTAAATATGGAACGTTAGACGACCGCGAATCCCTACGTTGCCGTTGCTATGAAATATTACGCCACCATAAACAGCGGCTTTCTTACATAACGACTTGCAACAGTGCAGTAACTGCATTGACCACAGACAAGTGATTCATCACTAATGCATTAGTCGATTATATCACATCGCGGACATTTTCTGTTCTAATGAACTAAGTAAATTAAAACCTGGTTATGATAGAGTACTACCGTTATATTTAACCCTTTTTGACATTCAACAGATCATTAAAGGTGTCAAATTTGATAGATTTTCTATTACATAAACATTTTATTACACAAAATTGATTAAATTTTTATTGATTATTATGTACCTAAGTAGAAATCAGAAACCTAATCTAGAAATGCCAAGTACTCGAGCATGACCTTGGTCATACAAATAATAAATGCTGCAACGTTAAAATAAAAATGTCATTAATATGAATCTCTGTATCAATCCAGATACAGAAATAAATAAACAAATGTTGTATAACAAAACCCGTCGCGATCGGTGGCATTGGGTGAAGGCCGTTTCTCGAACTTTCGTCTGTCACATAATACCAGTAACACATGGAGAGAGCTACTCAAAGCTATCTGTTACGTATGAGTACTTCGTAAGTACAGCCTTGCAAAATGCGACTTGTGATATGAAGAAGCTGTATGTAATTGACCTTTGATATATTATTGTAGTACCAGAGACAATTTCGGTAGTGTTGCCATTCGATTTCAAAACATGAGTTGCAAATTTTTTGAATTGCAGGACGTATTAAGTAAAGCCGTGGCCTGATTTTTTGACATTGATGTCTGTGCGATACAGCACGGTGTTTGCAACAAATGGTAACAAACCTTGGATTTGAATTGAAAATAATTGTGGTTAATGATAACACGCTTTTTACTAAGTAAGCAAATCGTCAATGTCAATTTAACCAATTATCGAATCTACTTGAAACTTTGTGTGTGATGACATTACGTTATTTTGATGATTTCGTGGTAGTATGTACCTAGTGCTTATTGAGCCAAAATTTGAATAGTAGACAGTAGATAGTTTTTGGATGTCTAATGGTAAGCTCCTTGAATTGCGACTTGCTGGTAACATACGATTCATGATAATACTTACCTACGTGTTTTTGTATGTATTTTAGAATATAATTGTTACTATTTTTTAAACTGATTAACGCAAAGACCAATTTAAATTTAAATTTCAAAACTAAAACAACAAAAGGAAACTTTTTTAGACGTAGCGAGTGTAGAGGATAGGATTCCATTCCGAGATAGGGCAAAAGTGTATGTAGGTATGTCTGTTACGTAATTCTCAGTAGCAGCTCGGAGTCAGGTGAATAATGCCTTTGGCGGCTATAGATCTACCTCTTTTGTTGTGGGACGGACCATAAACAAGCAATCAAAGATTAATTTATATTAGTAGTTTTATTAATTTAGTCTTTATCAAATTAGTTTCATATTATTCAATAACAATAACAAGTATATTAAAGCAGTATTTTGGCCGACTTTGAACATTCATTATAATTATGATAAATTAGGTAACACAATGTTATATTCTTATTCATTTAGAAGATGTAGAGTGCGTAATAACCTGATCAACATAAGTAGCACATTGGGTGAAGGCCGCGCCGAAATTACTTTCACTGTTGCGTTCAAGTCACTTGGCAACATCTGCGCGTACGCTGCATAGTGAGCGCTAATGAGTTGTAGTAACTGAGGCCGTTTTCGACAAAAGATTTTTTTTTAAATTAACAACATGATTAGAGCTACCATTATTTAAAGTATTTTACGACAATTTTGAGAATAAGAATAGAAAAATCACATAAAATAAATTACTATTATATTATAGAGCAGGCTTAAAAGCACTTAAAGCCTAATAGTAATCGTACTTGTAAATACTCACAATTTCAAAAATCGGTCGCTTTGAAGCGGGATAGACATACCTCCGCCATATCATATACTCCCACACGATGACCTGTGGCGTAGCAGTAGAACGTTCTACTGCTACGCCGTAGGTCGTGGGTCCGATTATCGTCCAGGTCAAATATTTGTGTGCTTGAATATCTAATTGCAATAGCCTGTATGTTTCCACAATATATACGTAGGTATTTATAAAAAAGTATCCAACTATGTTTGTTTATCCGCATTTTAGAATCCATATTACAAAAGTACAAACTATGCTTAGTTTGTATTTAGATAGCGCCATGCAGTTTGTCCCAAAATATATATTTGTTATTGCATTTTCTTACAGTTTGTTTGTGTATATCCTCGATTACCATTTTTACTTCCTTAATCCTATTGTCCCTATTTTCTTCTTCTTCTTCGCTTTTCTTTCCATCCTTCGCTTCTTCAACTATCCTTAACTTAAACTTTTCTTAAAACTTCTTCAGTCATGTCGAAAGATGTAATCTAAATCAGCACTTTTTTACTACACCTATGGATTATATGCATAATAGTATTGTTATGCCCGTAATCCATAGGTAAGCAATAATATATACCTACCTATTTAAAAAAGACTTAGTCATAACAAAATCTGGGCCTATGCACTATCATTCTAATCTTTTGTGCTTAAATGTCAGCAATGGTTTTGCATGAATAACTGTTACGATAACCGTTATTGAAAAAAAAAACCTAATGATAGTAATAAAAAGTCGTAGAAAAGTTTGAATGGGTTATCAATTTTTTGTTAAAGTCACTCTTTATAATGATCATGAGCGCGATTCTAAGAGAACCTAGGTATTTGAATTAGTGTTTCCATGTCATAGTTTGAGTACGTAGGTACAGATCGTTTTTTTTTTAATGAAAATGTAGATGATTCTTTCATAATGTAGGTACAATATATTTATATCCTTACACCACATGCCATATGCCTACAAGTGTTTATGGTCTCATGTACCTAATTGAGATAATAACACTTTTTCCTGAATTCGTGAAAAAAAAATTATACCACTTAGTTGGCAGACAAGCACACTGCCCACCTTATGAGATGCGGTCACCGTGGCCTATGGACGTGTGTAACACCAGGGGCTTCATATTTTTCCCAACACGGGCATTAAGGGGCGTAAAATAAGTGTAATGCCCGTGCCCATATGGACAGGGGTTGCTTTGACAACGGTCTTTTCGGTTATGCTTAAAAGAAGCGAGTCCATTTCCGTCTACTGAATACTTTTCCATGGGCTCTAAAGTTGCTGTTGGATCGAGAATAACCCGTAGTCACCTTATAGAAACAACATATAAAAGAAGAGATAGAACGACCTTTTATGTTATTAAACCTGGTCTTCATTTGTCTTTCCTCTGCCTATCTGCAGCCCCTGTAGCACGGCACGGTAAATTTATCTCTCTGAGTCCGTTTGACTAATGAAATGAGTCCTTGTGATCACGCATCGCATTTTTGTGCTACTTCATTGGTCGAGGAAACTAGAGAGACTTAAATCTTAGCCGAAGTACTGACGCTGCAGGTGGTCCACACTGATTCAACTTCTGGTATTACTTAGCTAATATAATAAAATAAGGCACGATATTTGAAAGGGCCTTGTGATGTAACTCAATTTAAAACGCTTATTCGACAATATCACAGTTAAATAAACACTGAAGCATACAAATTGTATAGATTCGTAACACCAGAGTAAACCGATTGACAACTGGTTATAATTTCGTTACACTTTCAAGTTATATACCTCTAGCGTTACTATCAATTTTACAACAATCAGGAATTAATACCATATTGGATGTCTCGTCTCGTCTATCATTCTTGAAACATGTGAAATCGGTATGAAACTAAGCATACTTTTCTAAAATAATTAAATTCGAAATTCATTCAACATTCAAATGAAAAGAAAACTTGTATTATATTTTACAGTCTCTTTAACAACTAAACAAGAACAATAAGCCTTTTTCTAAGTTCTTGCCTTGATTAGCCTGCTCGCTGCATTCAAGGCAACTATGACAATATGGTATCTAACGAAAAAAATGTGCTTCCGGTCCGGTGAAATACGTAAAGTATAAAATATCTGAGACTAATTGTATTAAAAGTTGTCATAAAACTGTAATGGGAATTTGTTCCATTTTATTCTTACGGGACATGGACTGAAAAGACTGCACTAATAAAATCTATCTCAAAAATGTTTTCAGAAATTTTATTGCACACCCCAACCCGCTAAAGTGGAATATTGTAATATGTAGTTTCATTAGAGCTCGTATTATTAATTGATGGTAACGAAAAATAAATTACTCATGTACATGAACAATTTACTTTTATTGGTTACTGAGATACCTAATTAGCGTTTTTCAGTTTTTTTTATGTTAATATATTTGTGAGTCACAAAGCTTTCTCAAAGGATATAATGAATCGCAATAATAACGAATGTAGACTAGTCCACAGTATACTTACTTACTTATCCGCTCGTGCAAAAATATTTTTGCTAGACCAGTAAATTAAAACAAATGAATAATTATCATAGAAATCCTAAATATATACGAGTGTATTTTTCATCTAACTTTTTGCGTTCGTGAGATCTATAGCTTTCCAAATAATGCAACACGATCTACCTCATGTTGCGTGTCGTCTTAGCGCAGGTACTTCATGTACTTCGCTACTCTTTTCAATTCGTTACAATTTTCTCTTTCAGGCATTTTCATATATTTGTGTTCCACTTTCTATCAGTCAGCCATACTTCACAAAGACCGCATCTCACCACCTGCATTTATTCTACTTTCATAATTTTTCCGCTATACTTAACGAACTTTTACTTCCATATATTAATGTGGAGACTAGCATGCCGTTATGAACTGCCAGGCGTACTTTTTTCAGCACTAACTGACCACTCATGAAGGAACATTCCTTCATGCGTACCTTTCTTTTGCAGTTACTCCACCGTTAATGCAAGTATTACTTAACCATCAATATATATAGTATCACTCCCTTTCACATCGCTCATTAGCCAACTAATCTAGGAAGAGATCCAGTCCAGTTCGTAGGAGTCATTTATTCATTAAATCGGTGCAAAAGTAGCACTGCACTTACTGTGCTGACTCAAAACAACAAAAACTCTCGATCAATAAAAGCATTTCGATACTTCACAATGTTGTTTTACTAAATCCGTCACACGAATGTTGAAAAATTACAAATAAATGATTACGTATCGATTACCAATGATATAACGACCAAAATATATCATGCTCTGTTTGTATAACCAACTATGCGCACCTAATGTGAGCTTTGTTCAGAATCGTGGTTGACCACTTAAACCTTCGCACAATGAAATTGTTACACGTGATACATTTAGCTAAACATTTAATGATACATTTATTTACGTCATACATTTAGTTAAACGTAACCTAAAATTATTCGATAAAGTACAAAATATAATTAATTTTTTTGTAGGACTGACATAATTATATATATTATATACTGATATTTACACGATTTTTTTTTATATCAGCTAACATTTTATATAGTTACCACTATTTCCTCATTATTTGTACTTTTTGGTCTCATGCCAGTAGGCACAAACTCACCCTGCGTTTGAGCACACCGGAAATATTTCGCACTCAGTGCTCTAATACCTACAGACAAATTGCTTAACGTGAAAATTTTACCCCACCCGGAAATCAAACCTTGGATGGGACCCCACTTGAAGATAAGCGCAATTTTATGCTACAGGGTCAAAGAGATAAGAGCAGTAGGTATATAATAAAGCATGATGCATATATAATATATGCAATTATGGTAATTATGATGATACGTGTGTATTATCTCAAAAAATTCCATAATCTGACCGCCTTTTACTGGCAAGGCTGTAAAGGTCATTGGTCGGAAGCATTTTGAAATAATAAATATAATACACTACGTGCGTATAGGGACTACTTTATAGCGAATACCTTACCATGTTCTCAAAACTTTCTAATACTCATTCATTTACGGTATATGAAGAATAATAAAAAAATCGGACAAATAATGGACAGCATCCAACCGCCTTGGCGGTATATCGACTGTAGGCTTCGCTTCATATCACCATGTGCTACTCTCCAGGGGCACAACCGGCAATCTCACCTTCCATTCCCTTCCCCCAGCTAACTTAGTGGTATAAAAAACCTGCTTTTGCATAAATAGTAGGTATGAGTAAAAGTAGGAACATCAAAGACATTATCTTAATTGGGTATTCAATCGAAGCAAAACGTTCCTTCTAATTAAAGTGATAAGCTGTAGACGTAAGTACCTAATTACACAACAATTGAACAAATGTCGATTCTATCTTTCCTTTCTTTTTTAAACATTGGCTGCTGAGATCAATCAATATAAATTTCTATAGGGCTACATTTATTTGTTTTGTATATTATCATTTTATGCTACTTAGTTAAAAAAATTAGGTATGAAAATAATCCTATAAACTAAAACTCCTGTTCCATTAGATTTTTCGTTGTTACCTTTGCACCCATTTCCATTTCCGCCACGGTGGATTGCGTAAAGACTTTATACAACCCACCGTTTACCAGTCCAATACTTTTAATGCCTATTTTAATTTAATTTCTTAACTTAACTTAACTTTTCATTTCATCAATACGCAACATTTCTGAGACTGGCGCCACTTTCAAACTAAGAAAATCCATTTGTATGTATACTTCCACTTAACAACGCTACGTTGAACAACGCGTATAATGAAGTATTGAGATTTACGGAAGTGTAGACAACTTGTACTTAATAGAAGTATGATGGTATTCATTAATTATTACTCTAAAGCTGGATACACACAGGTTTGGTATACGAATTATTTGAGAAAAGTTATTGGTCACACCTAATCGACAACGCAGTAGACTGTTCACGGTTACCATTTTCTGCGTTACAAAATAGGAAATACGGTAATTTCCTAATCAAAAACCTGTAAAAATACCAACAACAACTTGCATAAGGAGGTTCTATTGATTTCTTAACTATGAGTAAATATTAGATACTGGGATTTTTGCACATCAAATAAAAGTATATACCTTAACTCGTGACGACATAGACTCTTTTGTCCCAGATTGGTAGAATACAGTAAAAGAGAGAAAAAATTAAGGTAGGCCTGTGCCCAACAGTGGTACAAGATTGGCTAAATAAAAACATGACACTAAAACGTAGCATCAGTACCAGTAAAATTCATAAAGATAGCAAGTCTGTCAAGGGCTTAACGCCTTTCACGAAACAGTGTTAGTTTCAGGAACACAACATCTGTGCCCGTAGCCAAGTGGCAAAATTATTCTATTCGATCGAATCGTATCGAATAGAATAGTTTAGGTCGTCCAATCACACTCCAGTGCCCGTAGCCAAGTGGAAAAATTATTCTATTCGATCGAATCGTATCGAATAGAAACGTTTAGGTCGACCAATCACACTCCAGCTCGTGATTTCGCCGCGGCGCGCGCATCGTACGCCGGCGACGAGCTTGGATGTGATTGGTTGACCTAATCTATTCGAAACGATAGCGATTTACGCTATGACACTTGTCTACGGGTGCAGCTCGTGATTTCGCCGCGGCGCGCGCATCGTACGCCGGCGACGAGCTTGGATGTGATTGGTCGACCTAACCGTTTCTATTCGATTGCGATTTACGCTACGGAATACACTGACATTTGTCTACGGACCCAGGAAAATAGATCATAATCTTCCGGACATCTAAGAAATAGACCTATTCTTTGTCTCTCTCCTTTCGCAATAATTTCCAACTGTATTGTCTCTTTCATTTTGTTAGTTTATTATCAGCGCAACATTACATCGTGTGTATAGTTTAACATTAAATTGCTTGAGCTTTCCCTCGCTATTAGATTTTAAGTTGATATTATTGCGTCATGGTAATATTTTCTTGCATTACTGTTAAGAACACTGCTTGTTAATAAGTCAAAGAAATTTATCTAGTGAACAAAAGTTTATTGCCGAAGTGCATTCACTTGGAGTTTTAGTCTCTCATAGAATTGCGCTGTTGATCTGATAAACGCGGTGAACTGTTGTCTCTTAGACAAATATAATAGGAGAATGAAGGAAGTTTTCTTTCAAATAGATAAATAGTATCTATTTCTTTGAAGATTTGTTCTGCAATCTGGGCGCTTCCAATTGTAATATTTCGATGACACCGGGATTCACGCTCGAACAAAGAAGCAAAAGACGTAATTTCAAAATAACCACATCCCCATACCCATGGCAAAGTCTGCCTTTGGTGTTTCTACTCAAAAGTAAGTGTTAAGACTTACTGTAAAATAAGCTCTGGAATTTATCTCCTCACTATATGATGTAACATACCTGAAAGAAAAAAAAAACAATTATGTAACTTTTAGTCAGGGGATTTGCTTCGTAAAAAGGGCTAATTTATATTAAGGTTAAAAAGTTATGTTAGCATTCTTCGTTACTCGGAAATCCATTGGATCTCATGATTACATAATAGCAGACAGATCCAGGGAGGGATTCCCGAGTCGGTAAATTGATAAATCAGGATTTTCTTTTAGGAGATGATCGACTGTCTCATACACCTGTTAAACAATTCTTTTTTCTAATTTCAGATCCTCGAACCACACGACCCTTCAATTGCCAGATGCCAACGTGATACCTCATAACATGGTGTCGTCGCGCCACCTCGACACACCGCGTATGCGTCCAAGCAAACCACCAGACAAACACAAACACACGTTCTAATGAAAACCAGACTAGTCTTTAAAAACAACCAAAGCGTTGCGTGCAAATACTGTGATACTAGCAAGTTTGAACCGTGGTTGAAGCGATTCTAAAGATGGGTATTCACGTACTTTTAGCCTCTACTGCACTTAAAACAGTTAGCGTCACAGGCCTTTGGTTAATTCCTCTACTACTTGGAGCTTTAACATACCATAATTATAATTCATATGATCCGGAAGCGAAGATATTGGATAGAGAGGCGAAGAAAGAATATGACTTCATCGTGATAGGTGGAGGCTCAGCAGGAGCCGTGGTAGCGAATCGCCTCAGCGAGATCAAGAGTTGGAATGTACTTCTATTAGAAAGTGGTAAGTGACAGCTACTTATTGATTTATCGTAACCGTGCTGACATAACCGTGTATTGAATATTATATGATATGCATATGAAAATTACTTGCTCAGCGAGAAGTGTGTAATCGATCAGTGTAATAGAAGCCATGGTTACTTTTGTATTACTTTTTCTTTTGACTATGTGCGTAGCGTAGGTATTCGATTTGCTTGTAATGAAAGTAATATTATTTTGAATATTTTTGCTAACAAAAAATAGTTATTAATATACAACGTGAAGCAATGTATAAACGAACTATCTAACTTATAACTTTATCAAATTTTTTCTACAGCTATAATTAAAAAGACTCGCCGGAGAAAAGCTGCAAGCCGGCCGATTTATCTTCAATATTCAAAGTTGGATACTAACAATATGATTCGTACAATTACTCAATATCGCAAACTTTAAACCTACACAAGCCAACCTGGAACTTAACCCAAAATTGTCTGAACCATCCAATATCATATTCACCCCGTCCTTTTCCTGGCATGTTTAATTGTAAAATAAGTATATAATCTGAAGCGCCGCGCCGGTAGGTTAGGGTTAAGGGTGGGGGGTTTAGAAGTCAGGTTTGCGAACGAGAGGTCCCTGGTTCGAATCCTGGCCATTAAACTACTGACCTGAACTCACTCATAACACAAGCAATTTAGCTTAGCTGGAGGGGTAGAGGGAAATAATAAAAATTTCACCTAATAATTTTTTTTATAACGGTAACGTATCAATATGACTTCACCTCGCCTGATGGTAAGCTAAAGGTAAAGTATCAGGAAGAGGATCCCCATACATACACCGACAGTACCTCTACTCTCTAGTGTTTAAAATAAAAATGTACAGATGAATTTGTAACAAAAAAATTGGCTACCAATGCACAGTTGAATGGATGATGTACACAAACATTTAAAGAAATTTAAAATGAAATAGGTACTTACTAATATATTAAATTGCATTTTCCAGGACCTGACGAGAACGAGATCACCGACGTGCCCTCATTAGCTGGGTATCTGCAGCTAACGAAGTTAGACTGGCAATACAAGACCGAACCGACATCCTACGCCTGCCTGGGTTTCAAGAAGCACAGATGCAGCTGGCCAAGGGGAAAGGTATTCAATCAATCAATTCAAAAACAAATCAATCAAGATGCAAAAGCGAATTTGTTTCATGATAACCCAAGAATACTCCTCATGATGACTTGGTTATGGAGATGACATACACAACGTTGACACTACGGCAATTTTTAGTGCCTGTAAAAATAATAACACCAATTATTTTTATGACGCCTGCAGAATTGCTAGAGCAATAAGTCGCTCTCGCTGCATATTTGCTAATAGTAAATACTTGACATTACGAACTGTGAAAATATTTAGTGAAAAAGTAACGACTTGAATACTTATAATTATAATCATAATCATCATTATGATTATTTTAATAGTCTATGCGGATATGGCCAATTTCCATAATTACCTAATTTATTTCTTCAAAATTCCAGGTGCTTGGCGGTTCCAGCGTGTTGAACTATATGATCTATGTGCGAGGCAATAAATATGACTACGAACAGTGGGAGTCGATGGGTAACCCTGGTTGGGGCTACCAAGACGTCTTGAAGTACTTCATCAAATCTGAAGACAACCGAAACCCGTACCTAGCTAGAAGCAAGTACCATGGAATAGGAGGCTACCTAACTGTTCAAGAAGCTCCTTGGAGAACGCCTCTTGTAGCAGCTTTTGTGGAATCAGGTGTAGAAATTGGGTACGAGAACAGAGATATTAACGGAGCTACTCAAACGGGCTTTATGATTGCTCAAGGAACAATAAGACGAGGTTCAAGGTGCAGCACAGCTAAGGCTTTTCTGAGACCAGTAAGAACAAGAAAAAATTTAGACATTTCTTTAAACTCGCAAGCAATGAGAATACTCATCCATCCAGTAACCATGAAAGCGTACGGAGTAGAGTTCAGAAAACACGGTGTCAAAAGAACCGTGCTAGCTAGAAAAGAAGTTATATTATCAGCAGGGGCTATTAACAGTCCTCAGTTGTTAATGTTGTCCGGTATTGGACCGAAAGATCATTTGAGAGACGTGGGGATCAAATTGTTGAAAGATTTACCAGTCGGCGAAAACTTACAAGATCACGTTGGCGTTGGTGGACTGACATTCTTAGTCGATAAACCAGTTTCAATTGTTCAAAACAGGTTTCAGGCTTTCCCAGTGACTATGAACTATGTAGTGAACGAAAGAGGTCCTATGACAACACTTGGTGGTCTTGAAGGTATCGCCTTTGTTAACACAAAGTACGCCAACAGTTCTGGATTATGGCCTGATATACAGTTTCATATGGCACCTGCGTCATTTTCTTCGGACAATGGACAAATTGTGAGAAAAATTCTGGGTTTGACTGATGAAGTATACAACACGGTATATAAACCAATAGCAAATAAAGACGCGTGGACGATCATGCCCCTCCTGCTTCGTCCTAACACACGAGGATATGTTAGATTAAGGAGTTCTAACCCTTTCCATTATCCAATAATGAATCCGCGTTACCACGAAGACGCTTTAGACGTGGCTCGTCTCGTAGAAGGAATCAAAATTGCTGTCAAAGTAGCCAACGCATCCCCATTCAAACAATTTGGTTCTAGGCTGTACATGAAGCCTTTGCCCAACTGCAAACAGTTTAAATTCATGTCTGATGAATATATAGAGTGTCAAGTAAGGACTATTTCTATGACAATATATCATCAGTCTGGTACGGCTAAAATGGGTCCATCGTGGGACCCTGAAGCGGTTGTCGACCCAAGATTAAGGGTATATGGTGTCGAGGGACTCAGAGTGATAGATGCTAGTATAATGCCTACCATAGTGAGTGGTAATACAAACGCTGCTGTTATAATGATCGGTGAGAAAGGTGCCGATCTTATAAAACAGGACTGGTTGAGTCAAAGACGGTGACAGTGATAAATAAATTAATGTACCTTTTAAGTTACCAATAGTGTTAAGTTCTAGTGCCTTTTCACCACTATAATGTAATGACACTCAGATGGATAACCTGTCTTTTTTATTTTAAATGAAAAAGAAGAAAGCGGTTTGATTATGCTGTTACGTGTTACATGATGGTCGTGAAACTAGCTTTAAAAATAATAAGTTCCAAAGATTTAAAGACCACAACTGATTAAAATTAGATCTAAAATGTCTTTGTTACTATAGGTTATCAATGCAGTTTGTGTTAAATATTGTTACCTTGTTTTAGTTATCCAACTGTTTGATATCTATATGTAGTTCCTGTTGAAATGAAAACAAGTTAAAGTGTACGTATTTTGTTCATGACTACCTGAAATTTTTGTTCATGTATCTGATATTTTTCGAAGGTCATCATTAGTCAGACCATAATGTTCTAGAATTATCTACAATTTTATTAGTGCTTAAGTAATATTTAACTGCGCCTAAAGCTGTTCAATCTTAAATCTGAAAGTATTCTTCTAATGACATCTGATTACGTTTATCCTTTTCTTTGCCATATTCTTATGTACTGTTCTGTTGTTACTGTTTTTGTTTATTTTTTTTTTTTTGTTTCTCAATAATTGTTTTAATTCACTTACCGTGCTCATGCATGTCCAATTGGTAGTGGACAAATGGTTCAATAATAAATGTACAAAACATAAGGATTTGGAAGAAAAAGCTGAAAAAGTCTACAAAGTCTTAATTTATCATTAGACAACACACAAAATGTACATGGATATGTTGCTTATGCGTAAGTCATTTAGTTCTAGGTAAGGTAACGAAATTGTTTTATAAAAAGTTCAAAGATACTGAGTTTAATCTCTAACTCTTACAATCTAATTGACATCAGCTAATTTGCAGCGATTGTACTGCAAAGGTCACTAACCTAACAACTGAAATGAACTATTGGCCATGCACATAATAACAATAAAATATAAATCTACGCTTTGTCTCGTGCATTTGTCTAAGATACTTATTGTACTTGTATATTTACAACGTGATTCAAGTATCCGCTTTATGCTTGGTTGGCGTCTTTCCGCACACCATGTAAGAAACTTTCTTCTCAATAAAACTAGATAAACGTACCTGGTAATTATAAAAATGTACATTTTATGTACATTATGTAAATATGTAATATAGTGACATTAGTAATGTATAATTCGGTAACTTAAACTTAATGTTTGTTATTTATTTGGTTAATTCTGCCATATAATCATGTTCATCACAATTTGTTCATTACCTTAATGAGGCCATGTTCATTTTCATGTTTTATTATCAAATATAAATAATATTTTTATTGTTGTGTCGTTTTATTATGAGAACCTACTGACAAAATATACTTAATTATGTACGTTTTTATTTATATTTTTAAATACAACCTTGGTGGCAGGTATTCATCGTCATCTGAGCGTCACTTGACGCACTCTCAGTGCATCCAAAATAAATATTGCACTTTCGAATGTGCCAGAGCCTCATCTGTCAATCAACAGGTGTGAGGTGACCGGAGGGGAGGTCGGCTCTTGTTGGCTCTTGTTGGGGTGCCACACGAATAAGTAACCTGCTTACACTAAAGAAAGAAGCATAAATGTATTTATTTTTAATTACTAGATAAACTGTAGATATACTAGTCCAGATCCAATAAGGTTCAATTAATTCGGTACAGTAGTTATAAATGGGCCTACAGAACCCTCACTCAAAATTTTACGAAACATGTATCTTGGTATATCCCCCTATTTCTGATTGTAAAAAATATAAGTACAATAGACAATTAATTCAATCTACAAAAACTATGGAAAACGATCAAGTAATGGGTGCTTGTTGCTTACGTATGTTGTACAAAAAAATATTAATAGATACCTAGTGGTAAACAAAAACAACGAATTATTTTAAGTTTATGGTAAAAGCCCGTAAAAACCCATCACCTACGAATTGATGCCAATAGCACACTTCCGCTGCGAAACCGCCATAGTTTTGCTTCGACTTGTACGTTTACCAAAACTCTTTCTATGCCTCTGTGTCTGAAGTCCGAATGCGTCATCCTACTCATAATATAAACTGCCCTATCCTACTCATATTATGACTCTCCTACTCATATTATTATAAATGTGAAAGTTAGTGAAGATGTTTGGATGCTTGTTAGATTTGGCTGAAATTTTGTACAGCGCTATATTTATATAGTCTGAAATAACAAATAGTCTACTTTTTATCTCTGGAATATGTTCCCAAGAGAAGCGAGAACGGCAACAGAATTCCACGCGGGCGAAGCCGCAGACAACAACAAGTAAATTTATTAAAACTGTGAAGTATTATTTGACCAGTTTTAAGTTGAAGTTATTCGAAAGGACTGAAACCACTCGCCGTCGTCAAGCCAGGTGTAAGGTGGTAAGGCATTTTCTTCGCACCCCGGCTGAACCGGGTCCTTCCTCCTTCCCCCTCCCCCTCCCCACAAAAACTAGGTAAGCTGCCGCCGTGGCCTACTTCTATCTAGGGTCACTGGGGGCTCCACCTTCTATCCCCAAGTCTGCGCTCATAAAGGACGGAGGTCGTTATGCAGCTTAATTTACGTAGGTATATACATAATACATAACACGGATTCTTATTTTGTACATAAATAGGAAGATACTTCAATGAACTGTTATTAGGAAAAAAACAAAAAAGAACTGACTAGCTACTAATTGATGCAATTTAGAACCAAACGTGAAATTATCAACTATATTTACGTTTAAATTGCTGTTCACGTTTATAGTATTTTTATATGAATTCATTATATCAATTAAAAAAAGATAAACATTGTTAGGATTTAACTAGATCCAGCAGCGCTGTATCATCAATTCCATAATGCAGGAGTCCACGGTATCAAAAGCTTTGCAGATTTTGCAGAATACTTTCTCAGGTGGGGTAAAATACCCTTAATGACCCTGATGCTAAAAATTATATTTTAATTAGTGCAGTAGGTACTACATTACATACAATAAACTCACGCCTACACTACCCACACTTCGCCAGTTTATGTTTAGGTCCCAATGTAATAGGTGGTGTAGTAGGTACTAATACAGGTATTTTACCTACATGCACATATTGCACATATCTTATACACGTGTTCACAGGTGAAGCCACGGATTGAAGCTAATTATGCAATAACCTTGGAACAATAGTACAGTGGCCAACAGGCAACATAGCGAGATTAATAAGAGATTATACAGTCACGTATTGATGTCGACATTAGCTAATCTAATGAAGGACTACATTACTAATTGCAAGTGTTACCTACAATTGCAATATAAGCGATGTCACTCTCAAACATATATGCAATGTCATTGCTTGCTGATGTGATGCTCAATGATGTCCTTTTTTTATTTCTACTTTTAAGTGTTTCTTTTGTTTTTTTTTTCTACACAGAATAAAATTGGATGCGGCAGGTAGAGCATTGGATCCTGTGGCGCATATTGGGCGATAGTTATGTTCAGTAGGTGGTCTGCAAAAGACTTATTGCCTGAATTATTTGATTGACAAAGTCCTGAAATTATCTAAAGTGACAAGTGGTGCGGTAAAAATTCGCTCACAATTGTGTGGTTTTTTTTTTTTTTTTTTCATACTACTTAGTTGGCAGACAACACACGGCCCACCCTGATGGGGATCGGTTACCGTGGCCTATGAACGTGTGCGACACAAGGAGCATCACAATTGCAATGCCAACCCTGTAAAAATCTTCTAAGGTCCTTCTTCTTGAAGTACTCCATATTGTAGTCGTTTGGGAAAATCTAAATAAATTGAGAGTGCTTAGAATGAAGTTTATTTATTTATACACCTTTATCTACCTTCCCCAACGGGGACACAAGCGCGAGTAGGTACTATTATATGTAATTATTCCAATCACATTTACATAACCTTTTATCGTAGGTTACAAAACTATTACTATACTCGATAGTTTGATACGTGATCGTAAGTGTATGCGGACGTGACGCACTGTGCATGCGCACATGACCGTCCGTGTGGCTCCCACGAGCCTTCCCTATATTGTTCTCAAGTACATATGGACAGTTAAACCTTGGTATTGAGTACATCTGTGATGCAGGTCAGGAGGCCTACTGTCATCTCTACAGTTCTATTATTTCAGCCTTGAGTCATTGAAAGAAAGGGACAAGATTATACGATGTGTATAGCGTCGTCATTATCTGATATATCAATTATGATTAAATTAATATGCAGTAGAGGTGATGGCGAAGGGCCAGGTCTCGTTTGTTTGTTTGTTGTTATACGCCACTGTGCCGTTTATCCAATTGCGGAAAACTTAGTCAGCTTGCATATACGCGCGAAAGTTATAGACCCTATGCGAGTTTGTTTTTCTTGCAAAGTATTCAGTACCTAATACATAAACGATGTTGAGTTTTACTCAGAGGAGGAGGCTTCGGGTATGTTTAGAGGCGAGGGCCCGCTTTTTGTGCTAAGGACCGACATGTTTGGCAGTCTATCAAAAAATAATAGGACTTGTTAATAGCTGTATATAAATGCAAGTATTTATATACAGTAGTAGAGAGTAAATAGTGCTATTTAATAAATGTAGTGATTTATTGCTCGAATCAAAGGTTATTACGTAAAGAAGCAAGAAGTATACACGTTGAACGTTAATCATGTAGGTATTTATCAATGTTCTAAAGTAAATATATAGGTGATATATATATACGTGATGGGCTATTAAAACACCAGCTCATGAAATTTTGAGGTATCTAATGTAGGTACCTACGTTAGACAGTAAAGTGTTATTTTATTAGATGTAGCTACTATTTAACTCGATGACTTCATTAAATGTTAAGTTAGTAATTAAATTGTTATTGTTAAAAAATAAACCTGCGTTGGCAATTATAAAGGTCATAATTTTATTTTTCCTGCTTATTTGTATACAATACATAACATGTTTTTCATTTCATAAATTTACGAGTTTTTTTTATATATTTACGAATACTTCGAATGTAATTTACCCATCCTCCTAGGTGCTGTTTTGCTGGGTTTGATCGCAACGTCGTCCTAGGTTCGATTCGCGGGTCCAACATTTTTGGGGTTTCTTTTGAGAATTTTTTAGTACAAGCCTGAAGTCTGGAAAATATGTAGAGTAAAACATGAAGCTATAGATAAACATGGAGGCCTCACTGCCAATACCTACTTGATGCTCAGTCTGTATTTACTATCTTGCTCTCTGTGGGCCGACTTCTCTTTCTAAGTATTATAACCTTCTAAGCAAGAAATCACCATTTAAACAAGTTTAAACACTTACGCGTGGAATTTTATATCACATCCTTGATGCCACGTACTACCGCAACCACGCACTATACAATTTTGCACCATTTTTTGAGTTTATACTTATAATTAACTTGAAATATGTTAAAAACCAAAACAATAATAAACAACCGCCATATTGTTTATTGATAGTTGACATGTAGTACTAATGTTGCCACATTACGTACTGAATCCATAGACAATGGGAATTTATTTCATTGATTTCCTGATTCAACAACCCAATCATGCATAATAAATGGCATAAAATTTTTCAATTTCCACATTAATAATCGTAGTCGAACTATAGAGTTATTTATAAATCATTTTACTTGCATTTTTGGTTAGTATGGTCTATTTCTATAATTTACTAGGAGATACTAATAAGAAGATAGCAACATTGTACAAATACACGAAAGAGAAGTCGGCCCACAGAGAGTGAGATACAGACATGTAGGTATTTGGATCAAGCTGTTCTTCCCGGTTTGGCCTCCATGTTTATCTATAGCTTCATGGAGTAAAATATAATACCGGATTGCGGAAACAACTTGAATTCTATTTCCGAGTTTGTGTTCACTTAGGTTATACTTGCAAATATTCAGATCAAGTTTTTTCCTCATTTCTCTTTTTACCGTCTGTGTGCGAAAAATTCAATACATGCAGGTTTGTAGATAATAAAAAGATATTTGATATAATTTTTTCTCACTATAGACTCGACTGAGACTAATCTTAGTTGGAAGTAATATGAGCTATCCTTATTTTAGACTAACTGTGCCCGCGACTAGGCCCGCGCAGAATTAGGTTTATTAGCTTTTTGGGGTTCTTCCAGCTGGACAAACTATTTTGTCAAACTGATTTGACCACGAGGAAAATATTCCTGTTGGTCAAACTTCTTGGATTGAGTCCTTGTGGTCAAACTATTTTGTCTAACTGATTTGACCACGAGGAAAGAAAATCCTATTGGTCAAACTTCTTGGATTGAGTCCTCGTGGTCGAACTATTTTGTTTAACTGATTTGACCACTAGGAAAAAGATTCGTGTGCGTGTGGAGACAGGGCTCATTTTTTTGATGTGGTTGTATTTCTACGAAATTAAGGAAAAAATTGTGCAAACTTCATGGTAATGATTAAAAATTTGTGAAATGTATAATGATGAAGTTTTGATCAATTAATTTGAGCTCTCGATCTGCTACACTGAGAAAAAATTGTAACTCGGTATCTCAAAATATAGAAGACATTGTTTTATAAGTTTTGGTGAAAAATTTGGAAAGAATTTGAGAAAACTATTCTCAAATATTCAAATAATTTTAACTATTCGTTTTGATTTTATGAAGGTTTGTTTAGAGCATTCGATCCTCCAATTGTGCAGACGGAGTGTTTCTGAATTCTCCAACTTTAGCTGTATATATTCTGACCATTGTTATTATATTTTACGAGTACGAATTTGTGACAATTTGTCATCATCATTCTCTGAACCTTTTTCCCAACTCAGTTGGGGTCGGCTTTCCAGTCTAACTGTAATGCGGCTGAACTTCGATATTGTCCGTGGAGCGACTGCCATCTGACCTCCACAACCAATGGTCATTATGACCAATGACGATATCGAAGTTCCAAGTTAGACTGTGACAATTTGTGAAAAAATAAATGTAACGAAAAACAATAGTTCGGCATTAAATAAAAAAACTAGGTACGTTCTTTACAATGTCCCGTCCGAGGGCTCAATGTTACAGTATTTATGGTTTACTAATATTTGGCAAAAAAATCCCAAAGCGACACATGCCAAAGTATGTATCGCAATCATTTGGCAAAAAATCATTTGGCAAAACAACTTTTCGCAATTTCACAGTTAGCAATACTAATAATAATACATACTCAAAATAATACATTACTGCAATATTGTATAGCCTGATTACTTGCAATGTTGCCGGGCCACAATTGTTGCAGCCACAAATTGCAGCGAAACCTAACCCGTTTATAAGAGCTTTAAATTAAATGCCAATTAGAATATTTGCCTAAAGAAAAAAGTATCGGTAATTTTCCTGACAAATTACGTTAACAATTTTTTATATTATATTAATAACGAAGAAAAAAAAAGTGAATAATTGTTGTTATTTTCGAAATAACTGTACTTTTCTTAAACTCTAACAAGTGATTTGACCACGAGGAATAGTTATTCCTCGTGGTCAAATCAGTTAGACAAAATAGTTTGACCACGAGGACTCAATGCAAGAAGTTTGACCAACAGGATTTTTTTTTCCTCGTGGTCAAATCAGTTAGACAAAATAGTTTGACCACGAGGACTCAATGCAAGAAGTTTGAGCAACAGGATTTTTTTTCCTCGTGGTCAAATCAGTTTGACAAAATAGTTTGTCCAACTGGAAGAACCCGCTTTTTGCACGGAACCCTTATTCTCTTCCTAAAGTAAAAGTAGCCTATGTTACACCTTATAATATTACCTATCTGCCAGCGACAATCCCGTCAAAATCAACGCAGCCCATCCAGTGATTACCTCGCATTACCATGGTCACCGAGCTGGTGAGCACTTCATTCCTCAGGAAAACCGCAATTACATTTCAATCAGTTCGAACTTAACATGACCCCTTGACCTTACAACATACGACAAGACAGGGCCCTTGCGTGTAGTCTTATATTAATCATCGATTGTTTTAGAGGCTGGGACAAGGTCCTTTAAATATGTTATTAGTATTCCATTCATAGTCACTAACGAGGAAGAATTGTTGACTTCTGTCACAGTTCATCCTCGTACGGTCAGCGTCAAAAACAAAAAACCGATTCCACAGATTTTAAAATTAGAAATATAGATCTTAATCCATATTTTAATAGAGCTGACTAAGTAATTACACAGAATTTATTTAAGAAATACAACATCCGGCACTCTAAAATCTGAAATTGAATTTCCTTTTGACGCTCTGACTGTACGTCGATATTTGTGGACCAGGTAAGGATAACATTTTATCCTTGCCTGGTCTATAAAGTATTCAACACGTCGAAGTCGTAGATTACCATGTAGGTACGACATTTAGTCTATATTCTGATCACAATATGAGTCACACGAGTCCATAAGGCCCGGGTCCTTTAAGCGGGGCGTGAACCAACATCTGATAAGGCCGTCAAGCTGAGGGCTATCTTAGCATTATCGGTGTCTGTATTAGTGACCCTCATTCCTGAAACTTTACCTTTAGCTTATCATCAGGCGAGGTGAAGTTATATTGAGTCATATAGTCTCCTGGCGCATATCCCGGTTGTATCAAAGGTAAAAACCTCGGAGGCTTTTGCGTGCAATTTCTTTGATAATTGATATGGCAACGTACGCCCGGTCAGCTAGTCAATATATGTATAGATAATAGACCGGAAGATGATGACCCAAATTGCCAGGTCATTTGTACCAGTACGGCGACTATTGAAAAGTCTAATTAACCTACCTAAAAAAATGTTATAGCGCTAGTTTAATTGTAACGTAATCTGTGATTAGACGAATCAATGTTAATTGTAAAACTACAGTAGACTCAAGATCAGAAAGTCAAGCTGAGGGCCACTACTGCAGCACTGTAATAGACCTGTTGTAAATAGACCAAAAAAAAAACAGCCCGCTGAGTTTCTTGCCGGAGTCTTCTCAGGTCTGGGCCGCGTTTCGAACCGGTGCGGTGGTCCATTTGCTTCTAGTTTTAAATATTTATAATTTTGACGTTTTGTAAGTGCCGCTTAAAATGGTCTATAAAGAATAAATGATTTTTGACATTGACTTTGACTTTGTAGCACTATCGGTATATGTAATGGTTACCCCGGATCCTTTACCTTTAGCTTTCCATCAGACTAGGTGAAATCATGTTGACGTGTCCAATATAAAAAATAGTATAATCTGCTGTACATTAAGCACAGTATCAATAGGTTCTAAGTCAATGGACCGCGGACGAAGCTTTAAAATAAAGCGTGCTGCGTAGGAGGTCAATAACCTCTCGCGCACTTCAGTACATTAATCTTGTTTCTTTTCAAGTCACACTCAAGGTCACGTGCATTAATTTATATTATAAACTAGCTAGTTGCCCACGACTTCAATCACCTGAAGTTAAGAATTCAATTCATAGAACCATTGATATTATATAAAAAAACCCCTAGATCCAAAGTCTCGAACTAAAGTGACATTCGAATGTCTTCCATCACACAAAGTAGATTTTTTTGCAAACTTTTTACAAAGAAGTGTGACTGTGCATCTAGGGTTTTTTGTAAATCAATGCATAGTACCTAGAACATACAGTGTTTTCCTCGTTACTATTTCACTACATGTATGTACCTATTATAGATTAAGGTTATTAAAAACCAACGTAGGTACATACATAGTGGGTACCTAATTTTGTCTGTACATCCGGCTTATTAACATAATTACATTTACGTCATCTGTACTGAGATGCTTGTATTTTTGCGTTACAAGTTTGCAATTGAAATGTTTATGGTAAAACCCGTTCATATACGAGGAGCATGTTTGCAAAAAATTGCAGGTATGCAAGTACCTAGGCACGAACTGAGATTGCCCAAAACGCTCGTGTGGTTTTTAACTTTTTTCTTTTAGGTTCCAACGCAAAACAAATAAGATTGTTCAGAAAAAAATCCTTTTTACAAAACATTACGTATAAAAATTAATTTTGGGTTGATATAGTCCTTTGTAGCCAAACATGACGACCAATACATTATAGCATACTCAGTGTAGATTTTGAGGAAGAGATTATATTTAAAATTTTCCAGTCACCATCATCTGGGTGCAGTGGATCCCTCTTACCTTCACACTGTCCTATATATCCTAATGTTTTCATGATAAAAAAAATATTATTATTGGTTTACACAGAGCTCCTTGCTCCAACCTGTGGGCCCGAGGACCTTGAGGTTCAGGGACATCGGAATATGGCCGCCAGGTACTCGTGCCAGGCATGCAGGACTAGCTCCTTTTTTTATTGCAACAATGTCTGGTTTATAATATTTTTTCCATTTTAGAATTTAAATGACGTTAAGGAATTATGGGACTTTGGACCATACTTTTATAGTGGTTAACATAATAATGTTAATAATTTCTTTTTCGCAACAATAAATTTATTAATAAGATCGTCAGTATTCTGCAACCATAAAAGCTTTGAATAATAGGACGACATATGAATTACAAGGAGTTTTATTACTCAGGTTTACTTGAATAACGTCAGACAAAGGTCAGCGACGTTTCTATGATATTGACTGAAATTTTGTTGCTTCAGAACATCTGTTAAAGTTACTTTTGGTCTGAATCATATAAATACAATTAAATATTTTTATTATAAGATAGATTTTTTTTTGGGACAAACTACACAATATTATCCAGATCTATATTTAGCATAGCTGCTAATATTGATTTTAGAATGCGGATAAATACACTTAGATATTTTTATTTTTGTAAATAATGGCGAATTATAGTGCCAATCTCAATTCGGGCACAAAGTACATATTAATATGCCTACTTAAATAAAATTTGAAATGTTTTTGTTTCCAATTCAAATGAACATTAAATTTGGGAGCAAGCAGGATTTGCGCCCATAAAAATCATCATAAAAAGTTTTATCGTAAGTTAAATCAGTTAATTACTGCAATAATACCTACATGAAAACATAGCTACAAGTGCGTATATGTGACGTTCGTATACATCAAAACAAGAATGAAAAAAAACACATGTGTAGTATTGCGGGCAACAGCTAATATCTATAATACTAGCTGTTGTCACATGAAATTCTGATCCCGTTCCCGTGAACCACAGTAACATATTCCCGGAGTGTAAAACCTACATCAGACCATTATCTATCTCTGTGCCAAGTTTCATCCGGATTCACTCTTCCCTTTTTAGCGTGAAAGAGTAGTTAACACACAATCATTTTAAACGCGTAAGTTTGTGAGTATAGATAAAATTAATTATTATTAAAAATTATTATTAAATATAAATTATTAAAAATTAGTGTAGATATAAACAACATAAACTTATTTAATAACGCTTAAGAGTTTGTGTTTGTGGTTGAACCCCTCTCATGCCTTATTCTGTCCATTCTCGTCACACCACAATATTATCCATCTTAACATTCTCATCTCCGCTACATGCAGTTGTTTTTCGCCCGACGCTTTCAAAGCCAAACATGACGATCATACATTACATTATAGCATACTCATCAATTTCATCAATTAATACATAGTATGATAGTAGCATACTAATTGCTTGAAAATTTCAAAACATTAACTCGGAACATAAGGAAGCCGTAACTGTCAGCATTGTACAAAGGTAGAAGATTGTCTTTTTGCAGACTACCTTGAGCGCTGCCAATTTTATTTATATGTTATTAGCATATAAGTGGACAAAGCCATTAATTGAAACAAGGTATTACAAAGACCTCAGATCATTTTTTAAAAGCTTTTATTTAGTTTCACCTGTCCCGTCCGTTGTCTGTAATCAAATTTTGCAAGCCATTTTTCGACCACTTCTGGTTATCCGATTGAGCTGAAGTTTAACATACTTATGTAAGTCCCGTGACAATGCAATATTGTAAATTGTTTTTAATAAGGTTTTTTAAACAGCAGCTTGTTTAGTTTTTCTTTTATTCGTCTGTCTAGTTCAGTGACCGACAAGTAGTTTGAATTGGGGTCCGTGTTTTACTACTATTACTGACTTAACTGATTTATTGAAGACTAGAAAACCGTACGACGACAGATTGTTAAAAATCGGTTCAACAAAGCTCATAAACATAAATCCTTTTTTAAGTCGGCTAATTATACTAAAAACTTCTCCGAAATGTAGCAAATACTCTCTGAAAGCCACATCAAAATCGGTTCAAGCAAACGCGAGATAATCGTGGGCAAACATACATACAAACACACAGGCCAAACAACATGTGAACCTCCTTTTGAAGTCAGTTAAACATTACAAAAACACACATATACGTACACATACGTGTGCACACACACAAGAATACATAAAAAGCAAAAGCAACAAAACCAGAATGCCTAGAATGGTATCAGCATTCTAGATATATTTAGGACGGGTCCGTAAATACAAGATGTATCTAGACATTTATTGTAGATTCATAAAGGTACCTACGAGTATAAAAAATTACGAGATTATTTACACGTAACAATAAATCTATGCATAGAAATATCCAGAAAAAACAAGTATATACTCGTATTATGTCTTCATGCATAATAAACACTAAACTTGCACTGAGAGGGATCTATCCACCTCCTAAGCACCACTGGTAGCTGTCAAACGGTCTACCGCCAATTAGACTACTAAAATCATACTACGTAAGTACCTACATACTTGTTTTAAGTATATTTTCAGTTTTACCTTAATTATTATTTCATACCGGAGAAACATTGCGTGAAACACGTAACTATTGATGTTATTGTACCAATTAAACTCGAGTTCGATTGAATTTACTTACAATGAAGACAATAACAACACTGCTTTTGATTCTGGTCTTGAACCGGTTTCAAGAGCTATAATCTAGGTTGATACATTGTTGTGAGTTAATCGAAGTTTCTGATTGAAGTGCTTAGTGAGGATTTTCATTCATTTTCTCGAAACAGTTATCGAATAGTTAATATTAGTAATTCACATTATTCGTAAGTAGATTACTTTTCTTGAAGATACGCTTCATAGAAAATTAAAATTAGCTTTCCTATTGGTACTATAAAATCAAAACTGACTGGGCAGGTCATAAATTATTAACCAAAAAAAAAAAATTAGCGGCACTCCGTGCTGAAAGTAGTGAAAACCTAATAAGAACCAAACAACAAAAAATATGAACCGCACACCACACTTAGTTGGGTACTCACTAAGCTAAAAACTATTCAGAGTGCCTATACTGAATTGCACAAAAAATTTTGACAGAAGTTGCACTGAGTTAAGTGAATCGGAGTGTCACGTAAGGAGCTAACTTGCTCACCGAAAAATGATTCCCACGTTTGCCACCAGGCGGCGCTAATCCAATTCCATACAAAGCGTTTACGCGCTCTCTAGCGAGTGTGAATTGGCAAACGTAAAAACTCAGAAGTATAGGCACTCTGAGCCTGTGAGGATACGAGCGGTATCGCGGCGTAGACGTAGATCTGTAGCACGTAGGTCTACGCAACTAAGCGCGACACAGCCTAATCAACTGCAGTCTACTTTTTTTTACAAATCTTGTCAGTCATTCGGCTTTTCTGCAAGGCTGAATAGTATACAAATGTAAGACTAGAATAGAATAGAGTTTTCCGTCATGACTAATAACACAATTTAGTGTTCAGCTACTTCTGAGGGTGACTGTACTAAGTTTTAAAAGCGATGACAAATTCGAAGTTTCGTATTCAATAACTAAGTATTGTGTCACAATACATACTTAGGTACTTGTGGTTTCAAAATTCACTTAAGTATCTTTTATTCTTAATTTATACTCAAATTAATTTGCTACAAAAATCATCGTCATCTTAACGTGATTCGCCGAGGTTGCTACCGACACCTTCACCTCGGGAGTCCGAGGTTCTCTTACTCCTTCTCCTCCTCCTTCTAAGGTTTGGCTTATGCGGATTGTATGAGTGTGACTGCCGTCGAACCTCCCAACAAGGAGAGGAAAGCCTGTGCCAGAGCGTGCTACGTCAACCTGCTTGCTCCTTGCACCCTCTTTAAATTACGTGCGGAAATCCCGACGGTGAACATTCCAAGTTATCGATCACCATAGTCTTACACTTTTAATTCAATTTATTAATTTAAACCTTACAACATCAAACGAAGATTGAAAAATGCTTAATTTGTTAAATAATGGAAATTATTTTAAATGTGAGTGCGACTGTAGCATACCAACACTTTAGGTAGAGTTCGAGCACAGACAAATAGACACCACTTACCTGTACCTACCACAGATCAGAATATTTATAAATAAAACCTGTTGTATTGCAAAATAAGTTCCTTACTGTGAAACTTGCTCAGGGTTATTAAATACTAAAAATCGAACCGATTTATATTATTTTAATCACCTGCAATGCACCTGTTTGTGAATTCCAATGCATTTCCGGAATTATAAAATTTACTAAATGTTGCACGCGGCTCCGCCCGCTTGGTTGTCGTGTCGTGTGTACTCCCCCTTTCATCTTTGCATGTATGTTGCTCAAAATATATTTTCATTCAAACAACTCCAGTGAAATATCAAAAATATACTCGTATGGAATATATCTATATACATGAAGCTTGTTTGTTTGTTTGGTTGAACGCGCTAATCTCAGGAACGACTGGTTCGAATTGAAAAATTATTTCTGTGTTGGATAGCCCATTTATCGAGGAATGTTATATATAGGCCATGCCATATTTCATCACGCTACTACCCAAGAGACCGGATCGGTAATCATATAAGTCAACAAATCGGCCAAATTTCTATATATTATTGTAGAACTAATCAATTTAGTGCATATTTGGGATGAATGAGTGCCACGGGGGCGAAGTATGCCACGGGCGAAGCCAAGGTCAACTAGTACGTCTAACTAGGAAATATAGGTAAAATAAAATCAATACTTAATAAAAAATTAATTGAACCCGACTTCGCTTAAAAAAACAAAACGGGTTTAATTGTAGACAAGATCCACACAAAACATAAACTGGAAGAAAATTAATAGCCTGCTACGAGTAGTAATCTAGGTATTATTAGTGCAGTCGGGTTTTTAGGTTTTTATTAATTATTATTATACATTTAAAAATATAAAAAATAGTAGGTAGGTACCTACTTATAAAATAGTAATTATTAATTCTAAACATTTTTTATATTACTTAGGTGGCAGACAAGCGCAACGGCCCACCCGATGGGAAGCAGTCATACTGGCCTATGGACGTGTGCAACACCAGGGGCATCACACTCTATAGGTACTTTTTGCTGTTCGAAACGTAATTAGGAATATGAACTAATAATTTGATATGCACATACCACAAAATACCCATAGTAATGCGATATCCTAAATACTTATGTTATATACTGGGCGGCAGCAAGTAAGTTATATAAGTATCCGTCTTGGAATTCGCCGATTTGTGCCAGATTATACTCGTAGGATACTACGTAAAAACCACGAGTGAGTCACTACAAATACCTATTAATGTAAACTCAGAAATTATACCGTATGCGATGTGATTATTTTAATTGTATAGTTTTTATTGAGTCAGTAGAAAAAATACTATTAGAAACTTATCAAGATGGCCGTTCTCTCACCGCAAGACTATAAAAAGTTTGCTAAAAATTAATGAGTAAATTGGATGGTAAAGCTAATTAAACGCTTTAATTTAACTTGACCTGTTTGTTTGGGCCAAATCTAGTAAGTAAATAAAAATTGACCCCCTTGCAGCTGTGGACGGATTGTTCAAATATTTGGCACATATCGTCAGTCCTGGTGACAATATAATTTATTCTATTCTATATTATTCTAAATCCAAGATGGACGCCGCTACAAAATGGCGGCTTATACCTACGTATTTTTACAGAACTATCGCAATATAGATAAGGAATGGAAAAGGCTTGACTAGTAGAATATAGTTCACTGTGAAAAAATAGAAAATCTAATATGTGCGTAAAAAGTGCATAAAAGAATTTAACTGAAAAAAATTTTTACTTAATTTATTTTTATCTACAAACCGACGATATCCTTAATAACTCTAGGTATGTACATGATACTTAAACTCGTGAAGTATTGAAAAACAGAATCAAATACATGTTATCAAAACCTAAGTACCTCATTATTCTGGTAAAAAACAGACGTAGATTTTGATTATTGTTTGTATTCAAGCACAATTTATACTAAAAATATAAAGCTGTTTATAATAACATATAGGGTGCAAATAAAGAGTTTATTTGTTCGTTCTCTAATTTTAGGAACTACTGATTGAAATTGAAATTGATTTCATGATAGACGCAAAGGGAGAAAATCGTAGGTTTCTATACTTACCTATGTATCAAAATAAAGTCGTATATAAACACAGAAAAGAGAAGTAAGTAGAAGTGGTAAGTGGGCGTGGCACGCGTGTCACTTGTACGCGTTGTTTCGCAAGGTTTGCATAGTGAGATAGAGCGAGAGAGAGAGATTATCTGAAGTTTTTCTTAAGTCAAAGTTTGTTTGATTCAAAATACGAATCGCCGTAAATATTTTTTTTTTTTATCTATAGCAAATAAATCTCTAACAAGAACTAGTAAGGTGTATTTTCGTTTTGCAGTATGTATAATTTAGGCTAATTTGGTATCGAAGATATCCGACTGGTTGTATGTGTGAGTTTGGCGACAGCGGTTCCCCTTATGAATAAGTAGTATACCACTTCCATTGTAGTAGGTATTCTTTATTCCGTGTATATAAATATCATGTGTCATCTTTTAATTAGGTCGCCGTCGCTGTGTAATTTATTGAAATTAATGAATCACATCACTAGTGAGTCAAAACTTGGTGCCATGGTGCCAATAACGTTTCTTGTTGATATTCAAATTTGTTATAAGATCCGTTTTGATTAGTATATCATAACCTCAATAAAACTGTAACACACCCTAGCAGTATCAGGTCCGAGAAGGTTGTGTGACGTATTCTACTCTCGACTCTCAAAACTGAGGCAAATTTTAATCTAAGGGATTTGCCCGTATTAACTTAATAGCGCAACCAAATATAGTATCAGAGACTCAATTCTCGTAATAGAATAAGTTCAAAATTAAGTTCCGATCTCATCTCGATCTCACAAATACCTAGAGAGGAAAAACAGAGGGGAGGAAAGAGAATGTGAATTACCTTTAATTCGCATGACAATGCCTATCAATTACAAAGTCTTAGTCTAGCAAAATACCTTGCTGATACAGTCATTCGACCACTAGCCTCGGTGAGGTGGTAGTAGTAGTAGAGAATTACACACTGGACCAAAAAAAAAGATGACGAGCAAATGACCACAAATAGATTCAACATACCTATTTCTGATAAAAATAAATGACCTTCATAGTGACTGTCTATTTTACTAGCCAGTGTGCTTCAACCATAGAACAGAGGGTTAATGACATTGAGGCTTCAAAGGCCAAAAAAGAATCCATACAATACCTATCATAAATGCGAAAGTAACTCTGTCTGTTAAGCTTTCACGCCTAAACCACGGAACCGATTTGGATGAAATTTGATACAAATGTGGATGGAGCTTGAGTAAATATGTAGGCTTGTTTGTGGCGAATAAAAAAGCTTGAAGGGGTTCAAATAGGGGAAAAAATTGTCTATGTAAGTTCCTCATTTTCGAAGATATCACCATGAATTTTTTTTTATACTACGTAGGTGGCAGACAAGCACAAGGCCCACCTGATGGGAAGCGGTCACCGTGGCCTATGAACGTGTGCAACACTAAGGGTGTCACACACGCGCTGCCTACCCTGAAGGGAAAGGGAGAGGGAAGGGAAGGGGTGGGGAGGGGTGGGGAGGCTAGGAAGGGGAGGGGGAGGAGGGGTACAGTGAGCACTGGCTACCCTACTTACCGGCGGGAACTCAACACGATGGTTATTATGGCCGCGGTTAAAATTAGAAATAATGTCTAAAAGAAAACACAGCGGTTAACATTGAGAAATAAATTTTGGTAACCGGTCACCTTTCCAACCATTTTTGAGGGTAGTTAGCAAGGTGAAATATTATTATTAAAGTCACTCAGTAACGATCAGTCAACCTGGACAATTTCCTTATAGTAACTTATTTACTTAGGAATCACTCATTTAAGCGATTAGGAAATCAAGTGCAATTAACATTACTTTTTTAGTAATAATGTGAACTCTCTGTACAATGTACATACTTATGTATTGGTGAGTGCTTATAAATACATTTAAATATAACAGTTGTTTTAGAAATATGGTGTCAAGGTACATACCTACAACAAAAGAACTTTTATTTAATCTTATCTAAATTTACTATAACCAACCAAGTTTCATGACACAAAATTCATTTTGCAATAATGACTCATGTGTAGAAATCCTATTTTACTCACAGTAATTCTATTACTCCAACTTAAACCAATGCATATGATTACTTTTAATTACTTAAAAATACTTAACTCAATGATTTTGAACGAAACCAATACCATATAGTTGTTATTTTATATATTTCACCAGTAATCCTATGTCAAATTAATTAACTGCTAAAAAACAATAGCAAAAAATTAAGTAGGTGTAGGTATGACCTACCTCCATTATATGTGATGTGCACATACTTTAAAATACCTTAGTAATATAGTAGTGCATAATCAAACGTTTCAACACTTAATTTTTTAATATAAATCCTCTGTGATGCTCATTATTAAAACAGAACCGGTGGACTGCACAATGTACATTCAGCAATGTTGACTTACGCAAGAGAGTCAACTAAGTACACGTCGAGGGTGCAGTTATTGGAATCGCGCCGGAATGTCAAGTTCGTGGCGTTCGTGGTGCGAGTGTCAGACGGTTTTCAGCACTTTGTCATGGAGGAAAAGTTCTGGCGACAGAGAGTGGTATACCGACGACGCTTCCGCATACATATGCCCCACGACCGCACGCAGACGTAGTGCAAAATTGAAACGTTTGACTAATATAATTGTTGAAAGTAATTTCAAGTTAATGTGGGCGGGATAGGCGGGACCTATATGTAGTTATAATTATGAGTGTTTCATGTGGAAGTAAAAAAATCGGTAAGTACCTACTAAATTTCCATTATTGTGAAAATTATAATTAATAGGATTTAACAGCGGAATAGATAAAAAAATCTATCTTTTAGAACTCTCTTCATGGTATCAATAGTTGAGATTCGTAGACGGTACTGTGCACTGACTCTACTATGTAGCTACACGTACTTCAGTTATCAAAAATTAGACTCAGACTTCACGTGATGCTACTAGACTAATCATACTTACTCATCAGCGTCAAGCTCATCGTCACGGTCAGTTTAATTTCTTGATGCTTGGTATCTAACGTTGTTTTAATAGGATTGTGACAAACCCATTTCTTTATACACGACATCGGCGTAAGTTGATCAAAACTTCGGGAAATTAAAATCTTACTTATCTCACGTATTAAATGACTGAGTTTTTAAAATGGTAGATCACGACCCGGCACTGGACAGGGAAAAAGAAATCACAGGCTCGCCATTTACTCAGTTTTTTCAATCAATCATATGTAGGGGGTAGGGATGTAGTTTTATTTTTTACTTTCAGTATTTGCGCTAGGAGTGTTAAAAAACTTATGATGGTTACTCTTTTCTTTACTTTGGTGTACAAATCATGAAACTTAAAATCATTTAGTTCATTCTACCCAGTAAGCGCGATCATCCTATTATTGATACGGCATAAATGTGAAAGTTTGCGAAGATGTTAGGATGTTAGGATGTTTGGATGTTTGAACTCAATCACGCTCTAAGACTCTAAGAGCTGAACGGATCTGGCTGAAATTTGGTACCGGAAAATATATAATGTAATATCAATTAGACTATTATTTATTCATGGAATGCGTGAGCGAAGCCACAGGCGAAAGCTAGTTGCAAATTATAACATCGTTACCTAAATTTGACAAAATTCTAATCGTCTAGTATTTCTAATTAAATCGATGATGCGCTGAGTAAGCATGGATGAGGCGAGATCGCGTGTAACTTTGCGCAAGTTTCTTAGAAAACAGATGACATATTTGAGTGAGAGTGGAGTAGGTCAATATTGTGTTCCTCATACCGGAAGCACATGAATATCTATGGTACTCCGGAAGTATGAATACTTTATTTAAAATTGAAGTCATACGATCAATCAATTAATTATTTTTAGTAATTTATATTAAACCTAATTTACATGCTTTATTTCAACTTGCTCTGATGTTTGTCAGTTGGTTAATATAGGTGAAATCTTGGAAGCCCAATTAGAAACCTTTCCTGGCGTCAGATTGGGCTCAAATTTGATATACTTGTGTATCATCGATGACAATACAATAATATAATGTTACTATGTAGCTGGTATGATGATGTCGGAAGGTGCCCATAGGAACTTCTGAAGTTAATAAGATAAAAAAATCCAGTCTGGGTTCATTTGTTTTGGTGTGATAAATACTCTGATGTTACTTTATCTAGGGTTTGAAGATGGTGACAGTAAGTGGTCATAGGAACTTTTGAACTGAACAAGATAAACCCGTCATATTTGGGCTCATTAAGTTAGTCTGGTTACGCACTTGATAGAAAATTTGTTTTTAAAAAACCCGACTGCGTAAAAACTAAAAAGAAAAAAACAAGAACTTAGAAGTACTGTGGTCTAGAAACATAACAACTGAACAGTCGGGATCTACTGAAAAGTTAGATTGGCTGTCGAACAATGGATCCCGACTGTTCAGTCGTTATGTTTCTAGACCACAGGATATCTAAGTTCTTGTTTTTTTTTTCTTTTTAGTTTTTTACGCAGTCTGGTTTTTTGATTTTTTTAAGTATCATTTTTTATTTAATACTTTTTAGTTTTCGTTTACATTCATCACTAAGTTCACGAATCACAATCTGCGTGTAACTTGTATAGTTAAAATTTCATTTTTTTACATTAAAATCTGGTCATGATATACCTTTTTAAAATCCTCGTGATAAGGCCTTTAATTTCATACCCATATTACCGTATACAATTAATTTTATTTTTTTCCCTTCAAACTTTTTCGTAGGTATAGCGGCCATGTTGTTTTTTTTTCGCGTCACCTATCTAAGAACACTTGAGTTACCGAGACGAATCTAACGATATGTTAATTATAGAAATCCGTCAAGTGGTTTGAGAGATATGAGGTAATAAAGAATCTTACAAACATACATACATACAAGATACGTGGGAAAAACATACTTAACCCTTCTTGGCAGTCGGGTAAAAGGTATGTTTAAAATCATGGACCTAGGAATAACTATGGACGGAGCCATGGGAACAAAAAAGTGACGCCACATAGTCGGCCCACTTTCGTATACGTATATAGTCGCCACGCACACTCTCACATCATAGTCAGCCACAGCAAACGTCGGCAGATTCGGTCGATCTGTCAGTTTAGGCGGGAAGAAAAAAAAACAAAATAAAAAATGTCTGGTGCAGTCAAATGGTGTAAAAACCGTAGTGATAGGAAGAAAAGAAATCTAGGGATCACATTTCACAGGTTAATCAATATTTCAATCACTTATTGTATAACTAATAATTTACATAAATCTTTGTTCAATATTTTGAAACAGAATTAAAAAGTTCGGTACAAAACCAGTGTTCCCAACACAAAAGTCTGCAAATTTCCCCATATTTTGGGGAAATCTGTAACTTTGCTTTTTATTATGTTAAAATTACATAAATTTATTATTGAATATTTTTTACTCGCCTACGGCAGATACAAAAGTAGGGTTATGATTTTGACCTCAAAAATAGATTAAGCGTAAAAGGGTCCCGTGTAGGGTATAAAATTAAAGATCCAATTAGCACATTCCAAAAATATAAATAAATGGTGGTAATTTTTAGTGCGTCTACACGAATAATTCGTCAATTTAAAAGATAGTAAAAACTCTTAACTGATATGAAATCATGACATGCATCGCTTTTTTAGATCTTCTTTTTAATAAATACCCATGTATTTATAAAAAAGAAGATTAGGTACCTACAAATTGTGACTATTATTTTTAACTTTTTTTGTTTATTAGGTAGTTTTTTATCGTGTGAACATTCCCCACGGATACCAGTCCTGTGACCTGCGGGCATCAGCTAGTGTTATATTTATATAAGTCTTTAATAATGCACGAATCACCCTTACCAAATAATTCTCCCTATATTCCTGTGAAATTTACTACCGATCTACAATTAGCCTCAACTAAAATAATAAAAAATGGGGAAATTTTGGTATAATCTCGCATCCCTACAATTCACTCACACAATGATTAGTGCCCGCCATTTTGTGACACAGACTAGTTACTCTAGGCACTCCGTCCATACTTTTCCTTAGTCTATGTTTAAAATTATCAGCTTATTACTACTATGACTGATCTTCCTAAAAATATTTTCACATTTCAGTGCTGAATAAGATCAATGTTATTACTACAGTTCTAGCCTGTCCAATAACTATTTTATTATTGCAATTACGCAAAAAAAGACATCATTTGTATTATCACGAGACTGAATATAAATGTACTAAGAAATAGTATCTATACTATTGCAAAATTATGAATCAGCTGGGTCTGTACATCGGTGGTATTTAAAAGCAGACGGATAAGAACCCCCCATTCCTTAAACCTAGACCATAATTTAGAATCGAGCGATAGAGGTCCAATATAAAAAAGGTACAGAATCCTGAAAAGACTTGATGGCAATAACCGACATCCATGCGGGTGAAGCCGCGGGGAAAATCTATTTCATTGCATAAATAATTTAGTTAATAAGTTACTTACCACAAAGTTTACAATCCATTTACCACTCTTACCAGTTCGACTGATGCGTCTATAAAATTGCTAATAACCATACCTGTAACAAATATAAAATATTCAATAAAGGACCGTTTTGTAAATAAACATAAACTTAAATACATTTATTTCCAATTTATTTAAATTTATGCAAGTCTATTATTCCGTATAATATTTTTTGCGGCAGACAAAGCGGCGCGGCGGCAGCGTACCTACATCTATAAACAAATAAAAAATAAATATTATACGACTTGCTATCCCCTATCTAGTACTACATCCAAAGAAATAGCTTGTGCTATGGATACAGAATACCTAATATTACTCTATGGGTTCTAGAATGTGGATGTACCTACATGTTTAGGATTTTTTCGTAAATAGATACATATTATACATAGAAACACCCAGACCAATTACTACGATATACACTTAGATACTAGAAGACAAATAACTAAAAAGGAATTTTTACATTATCTATCTGTCTGTCTCTCTTTCTGTATGTTTGAAAAAGGAAAATCTATGGAACGGCTGGGCCTATTTGGACGGGACTTTTGCTGGCAGTCAGGATATTTTATAAGGCGTAACATAGGCTACTTTAATTTGGGAACAAGACTTAAGATACTTAAAGTAATTAAACCCTTAAAAATCTGAATCTACGCGAGAAAAATCGCGGGCACAGCTAGTATAAAATATTTACGTCAAAACTAAGGTAGATAATGGTGTACAGACAAATAGGTACATTAGTATTCAGTAAAATGAATAAATTAATTGATTATGGATTGATTCAGAGAACTTGTACAACTTTATGACAGTCAAATAATTTACTGTTAAGTGATAAAAATGCAACCAACCTAACCTATATCAACTACCCCTAGTCCTATTCAATTTACTTATGTTCATTGTATCAAACGCATGCCATCGACCACATGCGGCTGGCCTTGAACGTGAAGAAAAGGTCACTGCGGCGCTATGACGTATTACCAGCATCTTTCCTCAAGCAAATAAAATAAGAGATAGGATATCGGTGCGTGGCAGTGATTGCTAAGGAGCGACGATCCTGTGAGCGCAAGGTGCTTGTTTCGTTCAACCATTGCATGTGTTGTATAGTTGGTAACGAAAGCTAAATAGAACGCACGTCGTGTTGTGGCAACCCATGTTTCGTGTAGTGTGCCATTTTCAAACTTACTGGAATTTCGTGCCTTTTTAAAGTGAGTACAAATGTGAAAATATTAATTATTTAAATTTTCGTAACTAAGTAAAATAAATACAAAAATAAAATAAATAATGGAATTAAAATTAATTTCACAAATAATATTTGAATAATTCATGGTACTTAATAAAAAAAATGTTATGACGTGAAATTCAAGACCCTTGATAAAAAATGTAAATTAAAGCATCGATTTATATAAATTATGAAAAAATATTTTTAAGTTAAACAGTTTTAAATTGTATTGTCAGCTGAACTAAAGACTTCTGCCAAATATCAGACAAATCAGACAACTGAAAGGGGTTCAAATTTCAATTACTAGATTTGACCCAAACAATTTTTTTAAAATTTAATAAAAAAAAGTCACTTTTAACATAAAATGATATAAAAGTTTATGTAGAAAGTGTACAAATGTAATTCAATAAAAAAATAATATTATATAATTTTCCGACCACCAAACACTTCGGAATAGTGAGGGATAAGATAAACTAACCGTAATGTTAACAAAAAAAATATTGAAAGAGCTAGGTATAAATACACTCGAGAGCAATGAATCCGGGTCACTTAAAGAATCCTAAAAATCTCGGAAACTAAAAATGCTAGGTTAATGCAATAAATTGTATTTAATAGACAATGTAATACTCCTTAAATGAAAGTAAAAAAAATATGAGTCACCATACATTTTATTAACACAAAATTACATAAAGAAAAAAACTGCTGATCTCTCCTTAAAACAAAAATAGGAAACATGAAATTTTTGAACTTTATTACGATTTTCTTGAATTTTAATACTTCGTATTGCCTCCTCGTGCTTCCATTACTGCGTTTACGCGGTTTGGCATGCTGTACACCAAGTTCCTTATACGATTTTGGGGAATATTCTCCCATTCCTCTGTGAGAGCAATTTTGAGCTCACGAAGCGTGATTGGGGGAGGGTTTCGTTGTTTTACGCATCTGCCTAGCTCGTCCCAAGCATGCTCGATCGGGTTGATATCCGGGCTGCGCGCTGGCCACTCCATACGAGTAATGTTCATCTCTTGAAGGTAGTCATTCACAATCCTACCTGTATGAGGTCGGGCATTGTCATGCATAAATATAGCATCCTCACCTAAATTGACCATAAATAGACCAACGTGATCATTGAGGATTTCTTCCACATATCTTACGCTAGTTAAAGAGCCGTTTTCTATGATCACCAGCTCTGTGCGACTTTCAGAAGAAATTCCGGCCCACACAAGTACAGACCCACCACCGTAGGCTACTTTTTCTTCGATGCATGCTTGCTTGAATCTTTCCCCTGGTCTTCGATACACTCTGTGTCTTCCATCGTGCTTGTAGAGCATAAATTTTGATTCGTCGGAGAACATAACTTTTGACCAATCTTCAATACTCCAATTTACGTGGCTCTGGGCATATCTTAGTCTCGAAATACGATGCCCACGCTCCAGTTTAGGGCCGTTTGCAGGTCTAAGGGGTTTTAAGTTAGATTCAGCAAGCCGACGTCTTACTGTCCATGCACTTGGGTTACTTCCTCCGAGGCGTCGAAACTGATTGGTGAGTTCAGTTCCTGTGAGAAAGCGATTTCGAAGCATGGTGTTCACCAAGTATCGGTCTTCTCGTGCTGTGGTACACCTGGTTCTGCCCGTTCCTGGTCTGCGTAGGTTAGAACCAGTTTCTTCGTAACGTCGGAGAACTCTTTGTACTGTTGACAGCGACACACCGACAGTCCTGGCTGTATCGCGCTGACTCCGGCCGGTTTCCAGCATTGTAAGTATTCTGGTGCATTCTTCAGGCGTAAGCGACATAATTTCAGCTTGAATAATGAATATAGAGCACTATCAACATGGTTTATGTACTCACATAAATGACAGATTACAAACAAAAGCAAAACCAAATGCTGTAATTTCGTAGTTCCATCTTCGAAAGTGGCCCTTTTTCAAATTTGATTTTTTTATGATATAACTTTACAATAACTAAGAAGTTTTAATACCTTCATTTAAGGAGTATTACATTGTCTATTAAATACAATTTATTGCATTAACCTAGCATTTTTAGTTTCCGAGATTTTTAGGATTCTTTAAGTGACCCGGATTCATTGCTCTCGAGTGTAATAATCATTTAAAAAATACTTTCGTTTCACCATAATTATGTGAAACGAAACGATATTTTGTTGTATCAGCTTTTTATATGTGCGGAAATCCCCTGCGAACTGGAGCCGGATTCTTTAGATGTACATTTCACTTTTATCCATATTCTTTTATTATCCTATAATATTATCCTATCCTATAATTATGGTGCCCGTGATAGATCTTTTTTAAAGCTTTTTTTTTTAATTTGCTTTTTCTTTAAATTGCACTCAAATTTGAAAATTCACCAAATTTGAGTGCAATTTAAATTGAACTTAAATTTGGTGTATTTGCATAATTATCTGTAGTGACATTGGTGTCGATTCTGTTGTACATTTTCACTAAACTTAATTAAAATCTCTAAATTTTATGTTGACTTTAAAGCCTATTCAAACGTTGTTTTGTTGCCAAAATTGGCAAAATACAAGTTCTGAAATAAGTAAATCGAGATAAAATCGAAATTTAATTTTAGAGATTTTAGTTAAGTTTAGTGAAGTTTTGGCTCTGGGTTGAGGGAGTCGACGACACACAAGTAGGAGATCGGACTCCGGTATCGAAGTTCTAGTTTTGGATAAGCAGGATTGGCGTTTGGATCATGCAAATTTACGCGTAAAATAGGAGATAAATAAATAAAATTATGAGCATGCCTCACCGTATTGCTGAAGTAGAATAAAAATGCACATTTTAAACATGCTTAAGCCACTATTTACTACCGGGTAGGTCTTATAACCAGTTTCATCAGTTATTTTATTAAAAAAAGTTTAAAAGAGTCAGTGTCTACTTTTAAAACTTGTATGCCAAAACCAAGCTAGTAAAGCCAAAATTTTTACCATTTGGAATGCTTATTATTAAAAATATCCCCGAAGGGGTAGGCAGAGGTGCTAGCACCCACATTTATTATTTAAAAATACCACTAAAATAACAAACCAGACATATCAAATGAGCCTAAACATGATGGGTTTATCTCGTTTAGTTTATAAGTTCTTATGGACACCTTCCGACTCCATCATTAGACCAGCTTCATAGTACCACTATTATTATAACGTCTAATCTAACGTCAGGACGTAGTTCTAATAACGTTTCCAAGTTTTGTGCCATATTAAAACAATAGAGCAAGTTAAACGCTTGTAAGAAATCAAAAGTCAATTTTAAATACGGGTAGTTCTTTTTTATTTTTTTTAGGGACCAAAACAAATGAGAACCTATAATACGATAGTGACATTATTATAATAATATTATTCAAATCATACCTACCTAATAGGTTCATTAGATATGTACCTACAGATGACCATGGCCTTCAAAACTACTACATGGCAATCAAAATTGCATAGTTTACGGTTTTTAGTACCATTTACAACTTGCCTCTAAACATGATAAAAAATTATAATGGGAGGCCGTAATTTGCCTAATCGTAATTTTGAAATGAAGGAAAAATATAGTTGGCCAGTTGGCTAAAAAACTATGGTACGGAATTTCAGTTTTTGAACATTTATCTTAGTAATAGAATATCAGATCTGTATCCACTACAAGTTCGATCATTATGTTACTTAGGATTTTTAAACGGTTTTATTTAACTTGACCTGTTTGTTTGGGTCAAATCTAGTACCTAATTGAAATTTGACCCCCTTCCAGTTATCTGATTGGTCTGATATTTGGCAGAAATGTTTAATTCTGATGACAATACAATTTTAAACCGTTACCGTAAACTTAAAAAAAAAACATTTTCATAGTTTATTATTTTTACATGCAGATAAAAGCATAGGAATTACCTAACTAAAGATGTCTGGTATAATCATATTATCGTATTCATTCCTTCTGATTTGGAGGGATTTTAACGTATCGTTATCCTATTCATGGGGACTGACAGCCTGTGAATTTATTTATGGATTAGACAAGTTGCTAAGACATTTGAGATTGTCCCCATATCACAGAATATATCACATATACCTATAATAGTACGTTGTGACAATACTGACAATCACAGATATTTGCGAAGTTAGGGATCGACAAGTTTCAGTGCTCTTCCAGGAATGCTCGGAATTTATTGCAATAAACCAGCCTGTTCTGGTTTATCATTTGACATCCTTAAATAAATGTCTGGTCTACTATTAACAATATGCTAACCACATAATAAAGTATGAATCCAATCGGTTCGGGAAAAACTGGTAATTACAGAATTCGTGAAATGAAAATTAAAAATACATTACCCAAGAAACGGAATAAACCTTGGTTCGAACCTATAGAAGTTCAATTTTAATCACGCACCCAATAGTCTCACGCCAAGAGATTTACATTTTATTTACCAAGGCCCGTCTAGGATTTCTCCTCTATGCGCATTAGAAGATTTATACCTAAGTATATGAATAAATGTTGAAGAAGAATTAAATAAGTATTTAATTCTTGATTAAATTTGAATTCAACATTTATTCATATAACCAATAAATTTTACTAAAAGTATTAAGTATAATTATTAACTCATCTTAATATTAAGTAATAATAATAAATTAAAATCGGTCAAGTAGGAGTGAGACTCAAGCACGAAAGGTTCCGTACCATATACGACAAAAACTTCTGGTTTGTTGTATTGGAGCCCCCATAACTATTTTAAATCGATTCGATTTAATTTATTTTCAAAGTGAATAAATAGAATGCTTTTGAAGTCCAGATCCTAAGATCCATCAAGGAAAATATAAGGATCTTCCTGATAAGAATACCAAATGGCCAGTATCCGTACGTATTACTTTATTTCCAAGTATATTCTTATTTTTTCGCGAGCAAACTGCCGAGCTGATACTACCTCGCCTTGAGCACGACGCGTAGCGACTTTGTGAACGATTTCTTCCTAGCAAAACGCCGTGACTCACAACTCGAAAGAGTTTACAGTTTCCACAGTGCTCTCTACTTATCAGAGAGCCATGCAGAAAACTTGAATAACCCAAAATTCTCGAAGGATGGAAGATAGACCTAGCCACTTCCGATGTAGACAGTGTACAACGAGGAGGTTTTCTAGTCTCATTATTTCCAAGCATTACTAAAGTAGACTTCCTCGTGTAATGCTCGTGTATGTGTCATGGATATGTCCATAATATTATATTATTACACACCCATACTGACAATCAAGGCTAGCTTATCAACTAAAATTGCAAAGTCAACCTCATACCTAGTTGTTTAGAAATAATTTTACCTACGATTACACAACTTTTACCAACTAACAATAAATTGTTAAATCATATTTCAAGGTAAATATTGTTGATAAGACTATTTATGTAATAATTATGTTGATATAATACGAGACATGATACCATCAGCGTCAGAAATGTTGTTAGATCTGGTTCCTGAAGACACATGTAAGTTAAATCATTTATTAACCATCATCTTATACTATATAATTCAAAGTCCTGACAGGCTGATTGACTGATTGACTGACTGATTACAACGCACAGCCTAAACCGCTGGTCGTAGAGACTTGAAATTTGTAGGGAGTGTTTGTTTTGATGCGTAGAGGTGTACTAAGAAAGGATTTTTTAAAATTCGAACCCTAAAGCCCTAAAAAGGGCTAAAAACGTGCTTTTGCCAGAACTCAAGAACGTATGAACAATTTTCATGATCTATGATTTTTTGGATTTGTCTCCGCCTCGAATAGCATATAACATAATTAAAAATATATGATTCATTCAGGAAATTTAGTAATAAAAAGAAAATTAGATGTTGCAAACGTTTTTATCGCCACCTATAATAGTTGTCATAGCAACAGGAACTAAAATTGACTTTTTCTAAATTTTCATAGAGTAATATCCTTTACTTCTTTTTCCTCAAAAGTAAATAGAATGTATTAATTTTTAGGGTTCTGTGCCTGATTAGGAAAAAACCCTTATCTCTTCGTTATCCGTCTGTCTGTCTGTCAAGACCTCTTTCTTAAGAACACGTAGAGGCATCAAGTTGAATTACATAAAAGGAATGTTGCGGATAATGCTTGGCATTACACGAAGCGTAATATCCAAACTGTGGTCTCACTATCGACATTATCGACAAAGGTGGCTTGACCTACCATCTTCAGGCCTTAGGAAGCCGTACCTTATTTTTTGCGCGGAAATCCCCACGAATCTCTCCCCTCCTCTGGCCAGTAGGGACGTAATATCGGACTTGACCGACTAAAGTCGAACTCCATCTTGGGTCTACAGACGCCGAAGTTTAAGGTAACCCTTGACCCTGAGCTATCCAAGGCTTACTGATGGGCATGGCTGTTTTGGTGAGTTCCTGCATTGCGTAGGCATAGTGCTGACGTTTGAATGCCACCATTGCCGGGGCTGATCCGTGGGCACACCACCTCTTCATACACTGGTAGAGTCTCCAGAGTAGATAGAGTGGCGCCATGTCCTTGAAGCAGACGTCGGTGGGGTAAGCCTGGTGAGGTCCCTGGTGCCGACCTTGGTCACCATAGAGAGTATGTGGAACGCCACCGCTTTTTTTGCGAGGCAGTAATGCGCGCAGAAGTGGTGGTGGAAAAGCTACGGGAGAGATCTAGCACTCCCCCGTGCATATGAAGGCGCACCGGGCGGCGTAGTTCGCAGAACCATCTCCGTCCTCCATGAGTGCGGGCCTAGGGTGACGGTCGAGGCTAACCTTCACCCTAGCAGAAGCAGACCCAGGGTGGCAGGGTGTTATATTTCCACGCGCGCTTTTTTATAGAGATGGGGATTTAGATTCCTAATAACACGTCAAGGTCGCCAGTGTTGGTGGCCGGAACCGGTTGGGGTTTCTGGGATATCCTTTCTAGGACACACCAGATTCCTCGATCACACAGGCATTGGTAGGACTCCGACATACCAACCTCTCCGTTGGCTCCGTTGAGGTGAAGCCCGACGGGGTTTTTGCGCACGAAAAAAAGGGGTAGGTATTTCCCTTTGGGCTAGAATCCAGATATTTTGCAGAAAGTAAAATCGTATAGCATAAGTACAGGGAAAAGTCCGGAAAGCGTAAATATTACCTACATCACCAAAAAAAAGTATGTCTGTCAGTCAAGACAAGAAGCACTGCAACAAAGTTAAGTTCGTCCCCTTTTTTGTCGTGCGGAATTCCCCCTCAACCCAATTTTGTACGGAACCCTGCGTGCACGAGCCCAATTCGCAAATGTTAAATCAGGTTGTCAAATGTCTGTAGCAAGATTTTGATAACAAAAAATCAGATTTTCGGAAATAAATAATGTTCACTAATTTGAAATAGTGCATCGAATGTGATAGTGCAATGCAACTATGATGAAAGGGTTTTTCAAAGGGCCTCTTCCGAGTCACACATACTTTGGCCAGAGCAGCTATCTAATCCCCATAAAATCTAGAAGACAATGAAAAAGGATAATGATGGTAAATAAACGGGCTTTGGCCGCGATGCATGGCACTGTACTTAATAGAACTTGAGATGATATGAATACGTTTAGCTGCAACCACTGATTGCGAAGGAATAGACATTGAAAGTTAGTACGGGCAGTCCCTCAGCTTAAAAAAGACTTGGTGGCGATAGCCTACATTCACGCGGGCGGAGCCGCGCGCGGGTACGCTAGTTAGGTATACGACCTCCGTGGAGTCACGGCACGAGTATAACGTTCGATTGCGACGTCAGAGGTTCCAAGTTCGATTCTTGCTTAGTGCGAATATTTGCATGCAGTTCCATTTCCTTTAGTCTGAGTGTTTCTATATAATATGATATGTATTTTAGAACCACTGTTACATGCTATGCTTAATCAGGGTCAAGATAGCGCTGTGGAGTATGTCGTAGAATATTTCTATTTACTAGGCCTCGTTGGACAGATGACCTAAGTTCACGCGCACGCTTGCGTGCGATCGGACAAAGCGTCATTGGGTTTTTCTTCTAGTTAATAAATTCTCAGTAGCAGCACGAAGCCGGGAAACAGATCAGTATACGGTTCGTTGGCGGAATGTGGTTATTATATACCATCGCCTACCACGAGTATGCCGAAAAAATAAAATAAGAAACATAATAATATATCATTAATAGTGAATAATTATGAGATTTTAAAATTCTAATAATAATTATTTAAATTCAAATATCATAAAATAAATAATTTGTGTACTGTTTTCAGATATCATAAAAACTAAAGTGTTTCGATTTTTCTGATGAGAAATAGGTATAGTAAAAAATAGGAACGGAAAACGTGTTTCTCGATCAAAGGCCAATTTGTTAAAGATTATATTTGTATGAATTCAACGTCAGTCATTGAACTCTAATAGTTGTAAAAAATGCATTATTATGAATCGAGTGTTGGGTTTCCTAGAAGAAGCATGAAAGTAAACATAATGCTGTGGTATGTGGTCTGAGAAGTAGCTGGAGTGACGTTGACGGACCGAGTAAGGAGGAAACCAAGAAAAAACTTATATTAGATATCTACGTATATCAATTAAAAACAAACCTTAGCTGACTATCTATGGTATCTATACTTCTATACTAATATTATAAAGCTGCATAGTTTGTTTGGTTGATGAATGCGCTAACCAGTAGATCCTAAGATCTACTGGTTCAAATTGAAAAAATATTTTTGTGTTGCATCGAAGAATTATCATCACTATCCAGGAGAGTGCAACAATAATCATAAATATCAACAAATGGGTAAAATTTCTATACATTATTGTAGAAGTCATGAATTACGGGTAGAGCAATGGCTGCCACGGGGGTGAAGTATGTCACGGGCGAAGCCAGCACAGCTGGTTAATTAATAAATCTTAGTCGTACGAAAATAACGGCAGCAATACTTGTATTATAAGTGCGTTCTTGAAGACAATCAGCTGCTTAAAAACCGCAATGTAAGCAACTTATACGACCAACGACCCTACAATAACACTAGCGTTATTCATACTAATTTGTGTCATTTGTAAACCTGTAAATTACGTACATTTTTTTTTGTTCAAGTCGCATAACATTGTTGTGGAACTAGGTGAATACCTACACATGGCATAAGTAGTTTTAAATAAAAATAATCTTGTTGGACAAGAAGTGTTTCCATTATGAAAATAAACATCTTAACGCGAATATTTAAAACTAGCTGGGTAACTAGAGTCAAACTGTCGGTGCAATATTTCATTCCTGTCAGATGCCATCTTACCAGTCACGCCCTCGCAAATAACAAAAACAAACCAAATTATTACGAATTTGTATTTGGAACAAATAATAATGTAACAATTGAGATCTATCTAGTATTCCGATACAACACGCCGCATTTTTTTTTGTTATGTAATGTTTTTTTTTTTTTCATAAGCATAACACTTAAGTACAATTTTCAATTACCTACATATTAGGTACTACTGTATTTGCATTCTATGATCATTTATCACGCAAAATATTGTCTCACGTGATAAGACTGTCATTTGATTCAAATTTTTATGTAATACTGTGAAATACAAATTATGTTAAAGAAATCTCTCCACTACTGAGTTACCTTAATGAGTTTTGAATGATTCTATCACTTAATAATTACATTTTTATTAAAACCTGTTGAATAACAAATGAAGATCGCATTCATAATGCTTGTATAATAAATATGAGTAAGTTGTTAGTTTCTCACATTAGTTACACATTATTTTGAATTCACAGTGTTTTCAGGTGTATTTCTTCTTGTTGTGTGTTACAATGACTATTTATTTGCAATGTGATCGTATTTCAATATGTAAACAGTATGTTATAAACACGAGGTAATTATTAGATATTAATTGTACATAATAAATACATTTTAACGTTACTCTCGCAGTATTTTATGACAATAAAATTCATATTAATGTTTTTTTTTTTCAAAATGAATTATGTTAACATAACCAGTACATTTACATTTCATTGATAACAAAAAATAGAGTTCATTCAAAACATGCTTTTTTGTTTCAATGAATTTAGAACATTTATTTCAATAAATTAGTATGCGGGAATTCACAAAGTAACTAGTTCTGATTATTTTTAGTCGTTACCTTTGAAATGCCGATCATTATTATTTTCATGGCTGTTTTTCTATTTATTCTTTTCTATGGGTTCTATGTTCTCTCTCTTGACTGGGGAACGCAAATCCTTACTGGAATTCACTTACAACTAAACTAAAAACTTAAGACTATAGATTACTTTTACAAAAATATTGTCACCGCAACGAGTTAATAACAACAATGACTTAAAACCTTTGCAACCGTATTGATTTCACACAGTTCATTTAAATATACCTAGTTATTTAACATCTTGAAATTAAAGGTAAAACTCAACAAAATAGGAGTTAAAAATCATCTAATAGTGCATTTAAAGAACAATGCGTAGGCCTATTATCGGCCAGTCAGCTACTTAAAATGCGAAGTCACGTAAGCACTTGACTTATCCTTTTGTTCTCCACTTGAGTTGACAACCTCGCCAAAGACTTTGAATTTATAAAAACTACATTAAATACTAACAACACTTTATTAGGAAAGTCTGATCGTTTTAGTCACTAAGTTCCTTGGCATTAAGTTTTTTTTTGGAAGGTACACTATGACAGTGTGTGAATATGAGTAGTGGTAAATTTCCGTTTGACCGTGCCTCTTATATACCTAATCATTTAATTGACATTGAAATGTGTAACTACAAGTAAGGCTTTTTTTTTCAGATGAGGCACCAGCACCGCTCTTCCACCTTGGTGGTGGTATTGTGGGTGTGTTTCGCCCTCCTCCTCCCAATTGACACACAGTTAGTTAACACAGTTAACTCATTTATGAACTTCTTACACGAAGGATCGAATCAACTTGACAACGAACCACCTGACCAAACCAACCTATTATCTGAATACGACTTCATCATTGTAGGGGCGGGTACGGCAGGATGTGTTCTCGCAAACCGGCTCACAGAAATTTCTGAATGGAAAGTTCTGCTTGTAGAAGCGGGATCAAACGAAAATTTTGTAATGGACATTCCAATTGTGGCCAATTATCTCCAGTTTACTTCTGCTAATTGGGGCTACAAGACGAAATCTTCCAACAAATATTGTGCGGGATTTGAAAATCAACGTTGTAATTGGCCACGTGGTAAAGTAGTCGGTGGCTCTAGTGTGTTAAATTACATGATATACACCCGTGGAACTGAACAGGACTATAACGCCTGGAGAGACATGGGAAATGAAGGCTGGGGATGGGATAATGTACTCCCATATTTCAAGAAAATTGAACATTATAACATACCTTCCTTCAACAACACGGATTACCACGGATATGGAGGCAATCTTAATATTGAATATGCTCCTTTTCGCACAAGCAAAGGCAAAGCTTGGGTAAAGGCAGCACAAGAATATGGTTTCAAATATGGCGATCATAATGGACCTAGCACGTCAGGAGTATCTTTCCTTCAACTTTCAATGAAAAATGGAACACGACACAGTTCAAGTAGAGCTTACTTGCATCCAGTGAATGGAAGAAAGAACCTTCATCTATCTAAAGGAAGTATGGTGACGAAACTAATTTTTGATGACACAAAAACAAAAGTGATCGGTATTGAATTAGAAAAACAAAACAAAAGACTTAAAGTATTGGCCAGAAAAGAGGTAATCGTTTCAGCTGGTGCTATTAATTCACCGCAGCTATTAATGTTATCAGGTATCGGACCAAAGAGTCATTTGGAACAAATGAGAATTGATGTTGTAAAAGATTTACCAGTTGGTTATAACTTAATGGACCATATCGCGGCCGGTGGAGTTCAGTTTGTTGTTCAGCAACAAAATTCAAGTCCATCCACTGAATATATTCTAAACCATTTAGATTTAGTCTTCCAATGGATGCGGACGCACAAAGGCCCACTTTCCCTTCCTGGTGGATGCGAAGCTCTGGTTTTTATGGACCTAAAAGATAAATTAAATTCAACTGGATGGCCTGATATGGAATTGCTGTTCATATCTGGTGGATTGAATGCTGATCCATTATTACGTCGAAACTTTGGTTTCGATGAACAAATTTATATAGATACGTATGGACCGCTGGGAAAGTCTGACGTCTTCATGGTTTTTCCTATGTTAATGCGACCTAAATCTAAAGGAAGAGTCATGCTACGAAACAAAAATCCAAAGGCGCATCCCACCTTAATAGCAAATTATTTTGAATATCCTGAAGATCTGCAGAAGATTGTAGAAGGTATAAAAGTAACTGTGGAGATTGCAAGGCAACCCGCAATGCGAAAGATTGGTGCCAAGCTATACGACGTACCGATTGAAGACTGTCTGAAGGAAGGACCATTCGGCAGTGACGCATACTTCGCCTGTCAAGCCCAGATGTTCACGTTTACTATTTATCATCAAACTGGTACCTGCAAAATGGGAAAGGAAGAAGACCCTACAAGTGTTGTGAATTCACGGTTAAAAGTGCACGGTATAGATCGTCTCAGAGTGATCGATGCTAGCATAATGCCTGAAATAACTTCATGTCATACGAACGCTCCAGTTTATATGATAGCTGAAAAAGGTGCAGACATGATCAAACAGGACTGGGGCAAACTATGACAGCTTCGCAAGTGATGTTAGGCTTTAAGGCATATCTGTGATGTAATTATAACTATGAAACAATATTTATAGTAGTAAAATATCTTATACTTCAAAATAACATGTAATACCTACCAATTCAATTGATAAACATTAGGGTTCCACACGAACTGATGATATGCTATGAAACTTGTAATACCAGAGGTATCTATCATTCATATGTGCCTACAGACAGTTCCACCAGACATGAATGCAGCATGTTGTTGAATGCAGCTGTTAAGTGAGAACTGGTAGTATTACAAAGCAGATTATATTGTAACCTTGATTTGCATTATTTACCAGTTCTATGGTATAAAATTTAGTTTCAATTTCTGTAATACTATTTCAATTTCTGTAATACTGTTTCAATTTAAAGTTGTTGTGACAACTGCAACTTTAAATTGTTTTGATTACTGTCCTCAAATAATAAATTAAAGTGATTGTTATGAGCTCTGTGCCTCTGGCTGGAGAAGGTTCATTAGATTCATTTTTGGGAATATAGCTGTACATAGTGGCATAATTATTGCCCTTATACATAAAATAAAATAGCGGGATGGGTTATATGGGCTACGGGTGGGAATGGAAGAAATGGAGAACGTTGGTGTCTAAATAAATTAATTAAAAATGAAATTATGTATGAATTACACAATTTATAGCAAGTTGATTTCAAAATATTCTCTAAAAAACATATTTGTGACATTGTTTGACGCAGGTACTTCAATGAGTAAACGTCAATGTACTTGGGTTAAAATGCTTTAATCAATTAATTTCTTATATTACCTTGGTTAAGTACAAAACTTGCTTCAATAACGTTAATTTAAAATCGTTCTTTAAACGTAAAGTCAGTGTCATGAACAAAAGAAACACTAAGTAGTTGAAGTAAAATCAACTAGTTACATTGTTGACTGTACTTGACTTAGGATTCTAAGAAAATTGTGAAATGATTTATTTATAGAGTAACAATCGTACAAATTAATTATAATTTATATAAATATAATAAAAACAAACAAATAAATTATCTCTTCTATCTAAGGTTTTATTGGTGTTATTTATTTTATTGTCATTATTGGCAAAATTGTAACAACGGATTAAACCTAATGGCTAGAATTATTATAGGTAGAAGAGAGAAAGAATAGATAAGGTAAAGAAGAAAGGCAAAATGTAGGTATGTAAGTATAAACTCTCAACTGACTTTCATTATTATTGTCTTATAATTGCTTTCTCTGATTTCGTCGAAGTGAAATCTCACTCTTAACTGACAATTAAATAAATAACAAATTTCGTTACGACTCAGTGTATTATAAATCCATCTCCTTATACATCCTGGTTTTCCAAATACAGTATTAATATTGTCAAGCGTCTCTGCAGCTTTAGTACAACGTTGGATTCGTATTCGAAAATTACGCTATTTTAAGCATTACATGTTTACATCAAAATTTGAATGTTAAACCAATTGAAAGTTGAATCAAAAAATGTCATACGAAGTTGAACATTGAATTTCTGTGTGTTTTTTATGCACAAAAAGTTTCATACACGACGTGACTCTTGGCCCTCATGATCTTGTTGGTTAAATTTTAATTCAAAATGGCAACTAAGATACCTATACGAGTAAAACGGCAACTTAATTCATGGCCTATAATGTAGTATTTTTAAAACTGTTATTCATATCACAGCCGGCTGATTGTATGCCATGAATTAAATATTCGTAACTTCGTTAGCTTGACACACAACATATACCTTGTGATTATCTACATTCTTGGAACGTACAAATCAATGTATTATTAATTAATTTGCCTTGGTGATAGATACACTAACAGCATAATCAAAAGGGTAGACATGAATAAATAAAAGAATACATTGTATATAATCTGATCAGATCAAATCTGGACTGGAGCGGATCAAGCCCTAACAACACGTTGCGAATGGTAGGTAACTTAAATTAGGAAGTTTTCTCTGTTGATTAAGTTACCTATTAATTTTGGCCCAAATTACGTCAGATAAACCGAACATGATTATCATCTAACCAAAAAATTTTAAGCAAAAACCTTTGTCTCCTGTTTAGCAAAAGATTTTTTCTCAAGGTATCTTTCTCATTCATAATATTGAAGCTCGCTCATACATAATTAGTATAAACGAGCATAAGTGTTATGAATAAAATTTCAAAACAGCTTTTATTTTCTCTACCTTGACTCTTGTACTTGTAGTTTTTTTTTTATTCAAATTTGCAGTCATATGGTCGAATTTTAACTTATTGGCGACACTATTCATATAAATAAGCCAACGATCACATAATCCATCTGATGATGATAATAAAATTGATACACCAAATCAACCCATTAGTGAAATCACACCTTCCTTGAATCTTGACATGGTCGGATAAATTGATTTATACCTACGGCACGATATAATGGCCGGTTTGACGTTTGTCCGCTCATGAAGTTTCGTATTAATTATTGTGACATTATGAAAGAGCGAATTGCTGTTCTTTATTGTCAATAGTGACGTACAGTAAGTCATAAAATTTGATCGAATGTAGGTATAATTTTAGGACACAATATTTATTTATTACATTGATTTCTGAATTATATACCTAATGTATATTAGTGTCCCACGATCATTTTTTTTTATAAAATTATAATTAGGTACCTATTGGTGTACTTATTTCACACAACTCGGTATTTGTTTTTCGAAATTCAATTTTTTTAAATCTTAATATATATAAATCTCGTGTCACAATGTTTGTCCTCAATGGACTCCTAAACCACTTAACCGATTATAATAAAATTCGCACACCATGTGCAGTTCGATCCAACTTGAGAGATAGGATAGTTTTTGAAACGGATTTCGACATCCACGCGGGCGGAGCCGCGGGCAACAGCTAGTAAAATCTATATAATCGACACTAGGACCACTGGCAAGCCCAATAATACCTCCGGCAAACTTACGTCAAAACAAAGCATTTTCGACTTGAAGTTGCTTCGAAAAGTACAAACTAGGAGTGCAGTACGATTTCGATATAGTTTAGACCTCCTCGCCTGATGGTAAGCTAAATGGTAAATCTCGCCTGATGGTAAAGTCTCAGGAAGGGGTCCCCATTACATACACTAACAGTGATAATTATAATGGTAGCCCTCAACTTACTCTGTTTACGCCTTTTGTTGTGGATTTCGTCGATATGGCCGAACATACGCAGAGCTGAGTTCTAAACAGTCAGGCACGTGTGTTCGTTATAGGTACGCCTTCGTAACATTTCGATCGTGAATCTCAAAATGGAAGGTCAATTTTACCTATAACTGTTAGACGAATAGATAACTAAAGAAAAATCTGGCGAGACTGGCACAGAAGAAAATAAACTTCACACACACAGAAAAAAACGAGCAAAACCAGTCGAAGACATGTGTGTAGCTACTATTTACGGAAGGAGTATCCAACAAGAAAAAAGCTAGTGCAATCACTGAAGGAAGCTGGATTAATATATACTCATTTTCATTCCTAATTCCAATATTCAGTTCGTTCAAATGTATTAAGTAGGTAAAAATTTATATTTTTTTAGTAAAGTTTTTGAATCAGGTATATGTAAGTACTGCTTGCAATAAAACCTTATTAGATTTGATTATATTTTTATCGAGAGTAAATTGACATTTCCATCACTATTGTAATATGTCAAACCGGCCGTTATATCGTGCTGCTACTATAGGTAATTTTTGTACAGAAATGTTCGAATTATGGATACGTGCCTCAAAATATACAATAGTGAAACCTATTTAAAACATGCACTTGTCTTTTGAATTTAGAATAAAGTTAGTCGCACATTGCTATCGAGACAATAAAATTGAGTCGTTTTACTTTAGAAGCGTATCAAAACTAACCTGATAAACCACTACTTCGGCCTCTTCTACAACGTAACAGTTTCATACCTCGAAGAAATAATATAGCATCTATGGTCATGCTGACCATAGCACACCATAGATATATGCGCACCACGGCGCGGCGCCTTCAAGAAACATCATCGCAACCACCAATGTGCTACTACAAGTGAATGCAAAGCAGGCACTATGGACTACCAAAAACATACTTCATTTGCATCATTTTTTTGCACCTGAGTTCACCGCGCCTTCCTCCATAACAAAGATTTATTGCTACTAATTTGTGTTTTTTCGAAATACATGTGTGAGTACAAAGTTAGTGATTATTATACTTAACATTCAAACAGTACATATAATAATATTTTTTTACAAGCTTGTAGGTATTTAATTAGTTTTGTTGTTTCTTAATTATAAGAATATACGAGTACCTACGTATCCTGTTATTAGCCTGTTTTATTGCCAACCATAAAAAAGTACACTAAGCTAATAAAAAAAATTATAAGTAGATACAGGAAAAAAATTGTGGGTAGGTATTTATGTCGTTTCTTCAGTTGGAACCCTCCAGCATTTGCCATTCAGCTCTATTTTGAGCTATGGCTCTCTATATCTTGCCTGCTGTAGCTATTATGTCATCCGTCTAGCGCTTTTTTGGTCTACCTGGTCGTCTTTTACCACATGGTCCAAGTCATCTAGTCACTTCGACCTGCCTAAGCTAATTTTTTTTTTTTTTTTTATGTCGGTCACGTCAACATGACTTCACCTCGCCTGATGGTAAGCTGAGGCAAAGTCTCTAGAATGGGAGTCACCATTGCAAACACCGATAGTGCCAAAATGGTGGCTCTCAGCTTGACGGCCTCATCAAATGCTTTTTCACGCCCCGCTTAAAGGACCCGGGACTGTATGAGGAAGAAAACACGTGAGCTGGTAAAGAATTCCAGGTTTGTATGGTGCGGCAAAGGAAAGAGGCAGCGAACCGCTTGGTTCTTGATGGAATTGTTTGCACCATATGAGGGTGGTATCTCAGCCTTGCACGTGTTGTTCTGTATAGGAATGGAGAGGGTGGGACTAGTTGGTAGAGCTCGTCGGAACACTCCCCATGGTATATGCGGTAAAAAGCTGCCAAAGATGCTATATCTCTGCGCAATGGGGTTGGCCGGTGAAAGCTAATCGCAGATGGCGCTAGCGAGTTGGCTCCTTTGTGTACGACAGCCATATTCAGTGTCATTATTGATTACAAAAAAAACATGCATTTATTATCATTTCATAACATAAAGAGGGACCTAAAACAGTATTAACTAGTAGATTGTGAACTAATACATCATGTATTGTAACTGGTGAGTGAAGGAACTTAAAGATTAACTTAAAAAACGTGGTGCTTCTTTACGAGGAAAAAGCAGATCTTGTGGAAAGGTATATTGTTTTAAATAAATTACCACTATATTCACAAATTTCGTATTCAGAAACATTTTTGTTTTGAAGATACCATTACCTAAAATGTAACAGACTTGTAATACTTATGCATATAGTTAAACTACGGGGATAATAATAATATACATTCTTTTACTTTCAGGTTGGAGATTTATGACCAAAACTTCAATTTTGAACACCTATAAAGGGCTGATAACGAAGATCCTGAAATATAGTTACCATTGCCAGAAACCTATCGTGATATTAACAGTAACACGGCTCTACTACCTCTTGATAAGACAATCATAAGGCATTATCTATGCTAGTAAGTAGTTTAAACTAAGTATAGATTTATACCTAATAGGAAACTGCATTGAGGTAGGATATAAACCAAAGTGAAATTTTAACTGAGACCCTAGCCCATTTTCACCATTACTTATTCACAACTATATTTTTTCTTTTCAGTACACAAAAAGAACAATATTGCTATGCTCCTGTATGAAACCCGTCATTTATTGATGGTAAGATCTTCTGTTGTTGGTAATAATACCTATATAAAGGGATATTGCAGAAAATCAATGAAAAATGTTCAATGTGAAGTGGACATACATAATACTTGGACGTGAATAGGACACATGAAGCTTTTAAAAATAAAACACTTTATGTCATCTTAGTTTTTTTATTTACAATACCTGCATCATCTGCAAGTAGTAGCTCTGTGGAAAATAATCTTAAGTATAGTGTACAGCATCTAACTTGGCAAGATTTTGGAGTACTGTGGGCCCTACTACTCGAAAACCTTGCTATTATAGAATCGCTGAAAGAATGCGTTCCTGACAGGTTGTGAGCGAACGGGCGATGTAACTTTGAACTGGTGTATAATTTACGGCAAAATTTTAAATATCGTTTATTGACCTTATTAACGAGTGATAACATTAAAAATTTAATTACTGTGCCAATTTACAATACACCGATTAATTTTGGGCTAAAATGATTAACAATTAATTAATTAAAAATATAAAATCAATAGTTTTTAAAAGTCATACACGTCAAACTGCGCTGTTTCAAGGTTATGTCAAACTAGCTTCCGCCCGCGGCTTCGCCCGCGTGGAATTCGGTATCGCCACAAAGTTTATTTTAATGAAACGACTCTCCACTCGACTTTCCACTCCGCTGTTCACTCCACTCTCCACTCCACACTTCTATTTGTTCGTGATGGAGGCAAAAACTGCTGAACAAATTTTGAAGCCGTCTTTTCATTAGAAAGGCCTTGATTTTACATAAAATCTGCCTTAGGTTTGATTGCATTTGGTTAAGTAGAACTGGAGATATGACCAAAAAACGATTACCAAACAATCGACTCCCACGGACAGAGTCGCGGGTATTAGCTTGTATAAAAAGTAGCCTATATATTACTCCAGACTATAATCTATCTCTGTACCAAATTTCAGCCAGATCCATTCAGCCGTTTTACGTGAAATAGCAACAAACATAATATGTGGACATCCCGACCGATCGACTTCGCGAGCGAAGCCGCGAGTATTAGCTTGTATAAATAGTAGCCCATATGTTATTTCAGACCATAATCTATCTCTGTACCAAATTTCAACCCGATCTATTCAGCCGTTTTTGCGTGAAAGAGTAACAAACATTCATCCAGATATCCCGACTGATCGACTCCATGGGCGGAGTCGCGGGTATTAGCTTGTATAAAAAGTAGCCTATATGTTATTCCACATTTTAATCTATCTTGTTACCAAATTTCAACCCGATCTTTTCAGCCGTTTTTGCGTGAAAGAGTAACAAACATACATCTAGACATCCCGACTGATCGACTCCGTGGGTCGACTAATCGACTCCGTGAGCGGAGTCACGGGTATTAGCTTGTATAAAAAGTAGCCTATGTGTTATTCCACACCTTAATCTATCTCGTTACCAAATTTCAGCCAGATCTATTCAGCCGTTTTTACGTGAAAGAGTAACAAAGATATTTCTAGAAATCCCGATGGATCGACTTTGCGAGCGGAGCCGCGGTATAAGCTTGTATAAAAAGTAGCCTATATGTTATTCCAGACTATAATCTATCTCTGTACCAAATTTTAGCCAGATCCATTCAGCCGTTTTTGTGTGGCAGAGTAACAAACATACATCCATACATCCATACATACATTCTCACAAACTTTCGCGTTTATAATATTAGTAGGATAGTAGGATATGTTCGCTTTCATACGGCTTTCATAGTGATGAGACAAAATAACAAGGCAATTGTAACCGCGTATTTTAGTGATCTTAATAATAATAATCTGTTGGTTGAACAATATAAAATAGAACGTTATTTTGTATTTTTGTTAATGTGTGTTAATGTAAAAAAAAATATGTAATTTTGTAATAAGCCCCTACCCAAGCTAATAGAAAGAATGAATCATATTTTTATAATGAATGAAATGAATATGATTTTTTTTTATTATTTCAGGCAATAACCCATCATTACAATTAATAATCACATAAAATTAAATAAGAATGAAACAAAATTAAAAATATAAAATTGGAAAAACAAATAGGGCGGATAGATAGCCAAATTAGAATAAAATTAAAATTAAAATTAAATCAAATTGTCACAATTGCTGACTGTGATTATTATTATGTTATTGTAAGTTGGGAACAGGTTTAGAGAACGGTTCTAGGTACAAGTTATTTATTGTACATAACTAGTCATGACGAATTGACATGTGTCAGGAACGCATAGTCTCAGCGGCCAAACTATAAGTTAGATGCCGTACACAATACTTGTTTGTATGCAACGCATTTTGCCTTGCCACAAATAAGTATAGTGCACAGCATCTAACTTGGCAAGATTTTAGAGTAGTGGGGCCCACCATCCACACTATTAAGTTAGATGCCGTGAACTATATATTAGACTAGTAGGGCGCGTGGGTGCGCGGCCCGCTAAAGCGGACCACGTAGATGAGTGGACAACAGGAACCTGGAACAGGGGTCCGTTTGGATTTAAAGTTTTGGTGTGTAAGTAATTATGTAACAGTTTTTCTTGGTTCTGTACCAGAAAGGTTCCAACCAGGCCCCATTACTAAGCCTCCGCTATCCGTCCATCCTTCTGTCTGTCAGCGGGCTGTATCTCTTGAACCGCAATAGGTAGAGAGTTGAAATTTTCACAGAATGTGTAGGTATTTCTATTGCCGCTATAGCACGAAAATTTAAAAAATAAAGTGGTATTTCTTGTACGGTGGTAGGGCACCCTTCTTTGCGAGTCCAACTCGCACTTGACCGATTTTTCAATATTATATTAAGAATGTAGTTATATTCCTCAGGTCACGTGACCCCGGGTAACTATAACACTAATTATTAAACTGCCGCAACCGGTAGGATAACAATTACCCATTATTTTGCCAGCACTGATTCTTTTCAAGAAACACTAAAGTACCGCTAGCGTAACGTACTACAGTTGTCACGGGTAACTTCAGAAAGGTGTTTTTAATGCGTAAAAAATAACTTCTCACCCGCTATTTTAACTCTATGGGTCAACTATAATGTCAAAAGTACGGTTCATGGTTCACCTTTAAATTAAGAACTAAAATTGTACTTTTAACATGAATTTTAACACAAAAAGTTAAAATGGATCGTGAGGAGTCATTTTTAGGGTTCCGTATCTCAAAAGGAAAAACCGGCCAAGTGCGAGTCAGGCTCGCGCAAGAAGGGTTCCGTATTACAGTCGTATTTTTTCGACATTTTGCACGATAATTCAAAAACTATGACGTATAAAAATAAACAAAAAGCTGTTTCAGAATGCACAGGTGAAGCCCTTTCATATGATACTCCACTTGATATAGTTATCTTACTTAAAATACTAATTATTAGTTCATGACCACAATTTAATTTTTTTTGTGTAATGTAGCCACAAATTCACGGTTTTCAGATTTTCCCCCTAACCTACCTACCTGCCAAATTTCATGATTCTAGGTCTACGGGAAGTACCCTGTAGGTTTATGGACAGACCGACAGACAGACAGACAACAAAGTGATCCTATAAGGGTTCCGTTTTAGGGTTTGAGGTATGGAACCCTAAAAAGGAACCTTTATAGGATCACATCGTTGTCTGTCTGTTTGTCTGTCGTGTCTTGTCAAGAAATCCCGTTGAATTAAATCATTTTGGCATATCTACCTATCGGTATGCCTTATAGCAGACATAGGGGGGAAAATCTGAAAACCGTGAATTTGTGGTTAGATTGAAAAGTTGGGACTTGGAATTCAATACCTAACAAAAGTCTATGCTCGGCATTTACAATAGGTACCTATTATTTCACCAGAAACAGTTCCTTATTCTCTATGGTTTAGGAGTGTTGTACCCTGCATCATCAGGTTTGTGGAATTCAGACTTGAAGTGTAATCATGAAACTGTTGCTTGATGCCTAAAATGCTGTTATGTTATTCTCTATGCTATACTATGCTATGTTATTCTCTACACCACCTATAAGTTTGACTGGTAGAGAATGCCTGTTGCATATTGTGCATGAAGTTTTTATAAATAAATAAAAATATAAGAAATTCTCGAATCCCCATGGTTTCAGAATTCAGCACCTTGGAGCATCAAGATTCACAATGAACACTTTCTGAATCTTGATAACCTAGGGCCTAGGCGGGAAGTAATCTTTCAGCATCAGGATTAAGGAGTTGGATCCAGATTTTTTTATGGGACCAAGACGAAAACTCGGTTAAAAGCATATCAAAGTCTTGCACATTTGTCTCTTCAATATTCGCCTTATATTTTGTATGGAAAAATAAATTTCGCCATTTTGAATTTTTTCTCTATTCATCGAGTAGACCTCTAGGCTAGGTCCTTATCATCTTTTGCCAAAAAACCTCTCTTCTATCTTCTATTACCTATACTTTGTGAGATAGACGCTGTCGAAAATTGTATGGGCGCCATCTTGAATCTGCCATTTTGGTTATATTTTTAGCTCACTGACAATTGGATGAGATTCCGAGTGGTTTTTATTTGAACACTCCCTACCTCTCTTCAATACCTTGGCCGTGCTCTTCACCCGTCTCCAAAATCTCCATATTTTTCCTCCGAATGAATTTTCGTCCTTTATATGAAAGCATCAGGGAAAAAAATACAGCAGAGGTGAACCGAAACACAATTCATCCATCTTTAATACTTTCTGAGAGAGACACCCATGACATTTGTGTTGACGCCATCTTGAATCCGCCATTTTGGATTTATTTCCATCTCCCTCCCAATTGGATGAGGTTCCAAGTATTTTTTGTTTGAGCAGCCCTCACCTATGTCTAATACCTTGGCCGTGCTTCTCACCCATCTTCCAAACCCTCGATCATCATCTATCTACATATTTCTGACTAAGAGTTCTTCCACAAAAACATTTTAAAAAGAAACTATGTATAAATCAAAGTCTTGCATAATTCTGGAGTGTCAGTGAAGAGTGATATAACTCGAAAATCATAGTTTTGAGAAAATCGAGTTTAAAGTTTTAAAAAATTGTCATTCATTTTACAGTGAATTAAAATAAAAACTTGCTACTGCGATTAATGAACACCATAATAGCGAATGTTTTTATGGTTGAATTTGGGGATTAATATGTATAGTTTTTTTATAATTTACAAAAATATACAGTTATATCAATACACACATCAAACATTTATTAACCAATTTTGTAACCATTAATACAAATTAACTTATCTTACTTTACACATTTTCTATAGGTTTCGTGATAAATGGTACAATTTTTTTACAATCTATTGTTGTGCTCTAGACAAATGAAAAAATAGAAAGTGCTAAAATAAATATTATTCATTTAAGTAATAGTGAGTTGTATTGAACGTTTAATTACAAATTTGTCAGAAAAAACACATTTATATCATTAGACACCTTTAGAGTCTATAAAAATATGATGTGTACTTTGATACAAAGTGTGGTTAAGATGATACAACTGAACATAATCAGCGTGTATATTGATATTACTTAAGTGTATCGAGGGTTGAGTGGTTAAACCCAACGTAAATAAAGTTTGCTGGCAATAAAAAATAGGTAAATATATTAAATTAATGCAAATTATTAGTAACTTAGTAAATTATATATCTGTGATAATATATTTTATGATTTTGTCTATGTTTTATAATAAACTTTGCATAAAATTGTAATTAGTAAATTGGGGACTCACTTATTGGGTTTTACCCCAGAAATTAAAAATATGTTTCTATTAATTAATTATTAGCTTTATTATTTGAACAAAAAGCAAGTGAATCACGATAATCCTTTTATAATAGTTAATCATTGTTGGTTTCAGATTCAGGTATGTTGTTGAATGTTTTCAGGCTGTGTATCCACCCATGAAATTCCTCGGGAATGATTTCTTTTTTGCACATCGTTTCTAGATCTTTTCTTTTTTGGCAATACTGATCGATATCTACATACATACATACATAGATACAAATGCTCACGCCTTTTTCCCGCAGAGACAACTAACAGACCGCCATCTGCCTTTGTTCTGACATATTTCACGAGCTTCCTCTACTGTCATTAAACCTTTCATGTAAGCCCGCCGGTTTTAAGTACTTTTGACCTGCCCTTTATGGAATAACTCCTTATTTTGGTCAGTGTATACTCTGCGGGGTCGACCCCGGTTTGCCTGTCCACTTCTCGTTACAACATTCTCTTTCAGGTCGCACCATTCTCGTATATCCATATTCCTCTTCCTATCCACTAACTTTACTCCAAATATACTCCGCAAAGATGTCATCTCAACTGCGTTCACTCTACTCTCATGCTTTTTCTGCCATACCCAACTTTCACACCCTATACATTAATGTGGCAATTACCACGCTATTATGAACCGCCAATCCTGCCTTTTTAGCACAGATTGACCACTCATGAAGGAGTACAGTGCACCATTCACACAATTTGCCGCAGTCACTCTCATTTCAATATCTCCATCGTATTTCTCATTCCTCGTAAACAGACTACCCAAGTAAACAAATTCTGCCACTTGCTCCACACGTTTACCTTTAATCATAACGTTACATTCAGTAATTTCTTGGTTCCTCTCAAAAACCATAACTTTCGTCTTTCTTGCATTTACTTTCATACCTTTCACTTTAAGCAAACAGCATGAATGAGGTTCATGCTGTTTACCGTTTTCTGCAATTCCACCGCAGACGACGCAAGTATCACTTGGTCATCGGCGTATAGGAGGCGCTTAACATGCAGATCTCCCATTTTTATGCCACATAAACACCCTTTCATATCACTCATACAGCTATACATGAATAAATTGAACAGCCAAGGTGAGGCTCCACATCCCTACCTGACACCTTTTGAGATGCCAAATCAGTCTGTGTAAGCACCATTAATCCTAACACAGGCTCTGGAGCCCTTGTACAATGACTTCAGAGCCCGCTTCCAAGTCCACAAATGCGCAAGACACTTTTTGGTTTTCGGCCAGGTGCGACAGTACTTCACGCCAGAACAGCTCCACAATAAATATTACATAGATTATCATAAATTCTTATTTTTGCATTTACTGGCTTATTTTGGTTAGTATATCACATAAAATAGGGTTATCTGAAAACATCACTAGGAAAAGCAAAATATTCTGATTCTAGTGGGCTATTAAAACTACTTTCGTTTTTTTTACTTATCGGGTTTTAACACCAAACCCTCGATATTACCACTCCGTTCACACAGTGTTCAATGCGGGTAGGTATCGCGGGAGGTGTACGCTAGGTTAGTACCGCTGAGGATTTGTATCACTTTTCACTTAATTTTAAATAATGTAAATATTTGAATAAGCTTGTGTTTTTGGTACAACTATAATTGTATCACTTTTCACGAACGAATGTAAAGAAGTTTTAAAATGTATATTAATGGAAGTGTACTTATATTACAATGTACTAATTCTAATGTATACATTTACATTGTGTAAAACACGTTGATTCAATTTGTATTATTATACATTGAATATTGCTTAGTTCAATTTGATATAATTTTAAAAGTATTATTTTACACAATTGAAATGGTAAAAAAACGTTCAGTTATATCATTATGCTCCAAATCAACTCGCTCATTTTAAACCTTAGAGATACGGGGATAAGAGTCAAAGATAGATAATTTTTTATAGATCCTCTTTATGAAAAAAAATTAAAAGTGATATAACTCGAGATGTATCACTTTTCACTGACGCTCCAGAATTCAAAACTTGTAGTCTATTCAATGTTCGCCATACATTTTCTATAGAAAAATAAATTCCACCATCTTGAATTTTTTTTCTATTCATCGAGTAGACCTTTGGATCCTGATCATCTTTTGCGAAGAAACTACTCTTCCATCTTTTATACTCTCCGAGATGGACACCGAGGAAATTTCTATGGCGGCCATTTTTTTTTCGCCATTTTGAATTTTTTTTAAGGTCACTGGCAATTGAATGACGTTTCGAGTGACATTTGCTCAAGCACCACCAACCTATCTTCAATACCTTAAGCGTGCTCTTCACCCGTCTCCGAAATCCTCCATCATCAGCTCTCTCCATATTTTTCCTCCGAATGAATTTCCATCCTCTATACGTAACCATCGGTGAAAAAAAAAATTTTCATACAAAATTGTTCAGGAGAGGTGACCAATGAGTGAGTGAATCAGCACGAGCAGCTATATATATATTAATAACTAGTACGGCGCGTGGGTGCGCGGCCCGCTAAAGCGGACCACGTTCGTACGTTCACGTTCCGTATTACAGTCGTATTTTTTCGACATTTTGCACGATAATTCAAAAACTATGACGTATAAAAATAAACAAAAAGCTGTTTCAGAATGCACAGGTGAAGCCCTTTCATATGATACTCCACTTGATATAGTTATCTTACTTAAAATACTAATTATTAGTTCATGACCACAATTTATTTTTTTTTCTCTTTGTCTACGGGAAGTACCCTGTAGGTTTCTTGACAGACCGACAGACAGACAGACAACAAAGTGATCCTATAAGGGTTCCGTTTTAGGGTTTGAGGTATGGAACCCTAAAAAGGAACCTTTATAGGATCACATCGTTGTCTGTCTGTCTGTCTGTCGTGTCGTGGTAAGAAATCCCGTTGAATTAAATCACTTTGGCATATCTACCTATCGGTATGCCTTATAGCAGACATAGGGGGAAAAATCTGAAAACCGTGAATTTGTGGTTAGATTGAAAAGTTGGGACTTGGAATTCAATACCTAACAAAAGTCTATGCTCGGCATTTACAATAGGTAGGTACCTATTATTTCACCAGGAACAGTTCCTTATTCTCTATGGTTTAGGAGTGTTGTACCCTGCATCATCAGGTTTGTGGAATTCAGACTTGAAGTGTAATCATGAAGCTGTTGCTTGATGCCCAAAATGCTGTTATGTTATTCTCTATGCTATGCTATGCTATGTTATTCTCTACACCACCTATAAGGTTGACTGGTAGAGAATGCCTGTTGCATATGTACATGAAGTTTTTATAAATAAATAAAAATATAAGAAATTCTCGAATCCCCATGGTTTAAGAGTTCAGCACCTTGCAGCATCAAGATTGCGGAGTCGGGATCCGAAGTTCAATTATGTAGTCTATGCTTGGTACTTAAAATATTATTGCATTGCACCATCCGCAGTTTCTGAATCACTATAGTTTGTGAGCGCAGCTGTACCCTGCATTATCAGGGTTGAGGGGTTGGGACTTGAAATCTAACCATGAAGTCGTTGCTTGGTACCTATAATATTAATTCACAATGAACACTTTCTGAATCTTTATAACCTAGGGCCTAGGCGGGCAGTAATCTTTCAGCATCAGGATTAAGGAGTTGGATCCAGATTTTTTTATGGGACCAAGACGAAAACTCGGTTAAAAGCATATCAAAGTCTTGCACATTTGTCTCTTCAATATTCGCCTTATATTTTGTATGGAAAAATAAATTTCGCCATTTTAAATTTTTTCTCTATTCATCGAGTAGACCTCTAGGCTAGGTCCTTATCATCTTTTGCCAAAAAACCTCTCTTCTATCTTCTATTACCTATACTTTGTGAGATAGACGCTGTCGAAAATTGTATGGGCGCCATCTTGAATCTGCCATTTTGGTTATATTTTTAGCTCACTGACAATTGGATGAGATTCCGAGTGGTTTTTATTTGAACACTCCCTACCTCTCTTCAATACCTTGGCCGTGCTCTTCACCCGTCTCCAAAATCTCCATATTTTTCCTCCGAATGAATTTTCGTCCTTTATATGAAAGCATCAGGGAAAAAAAATACAGCAGAGGTGAACCGAAACACAATTCATCCATCTTTAATACTTTCTGAGAGAGACACCCATGACATTTGTGTTGACGCCATCTTGAATCCGCCATTTTGGATTTTTTGTTTGAGCAGCCCTCACCTATGGTTAATACCTTGGCCGTGCTTCTCACCCATCTTCCAAACCCTCGATCATCATCTATCTACATATTTCTGACTAAGAGTTCTTCCACAAAAACATTTTAAAAAGAAACTATGTATAAATCAAAGTCTTGCATAGTTCAAAACTTGTAGTCTATTCAATGTTCGCCATACATTTTCTATAGAAAAATAAATTCCACCATCTTGAATTTTTTTTCTATTCATCGAGTAGACCTTTGGATCCTGATCATCTTTTGCGAAGAAACTACTCTTCCATCTTTTATACTCTCCGAGATGGACACCGAGGAAATTTCTATGGCGGCCATTTTTTTTTCGCCATTTTGAATTTTTTTTCAGGTCACTGGCAATTGAATGACGTTTCGAGTGACATTTGCTCAAGCACCACCAACCTATCTTCAATACCTTAAGCGTGCTCTTCACCCGTCTCCGAAATCCTCCATCATCAGCTCTCTCCATATTTTTCCTCCGAATGAATTTCCATCCTCTATACGTAACCATCGGTGAAAAAAAAAAAATTCATACAAAATTGTTCAGGAGAGGTGACCAATGAGTGAGTGAATCAGCACGAGCAGCTATATATATATTAATGCTTGAGTACTTCGATGAGGGTGGCAAGTTGTTGGTGTCATTATCAATCTCATGCTCTTGAGATACATTGCAAAATCATCATAATATACTATCACTATATTTAATGACACTATGCCTTCACAGGATTGGTAAGTTGATGGCATTTCAAATAGCTATTTCCTCAGGTTCCGGACTCCCAATATATCTTTTCTTGTTCTTGCTGTTTCTGATAGTGGTTAAGTGTTTCAAGGAGATATAGATGGTACAGCACTTTTCTTCATATATTTATGTTGGTGTTCAACTCCTAGAATATAGAAATGACTGTTATTATTAAGATTATAGGAGTAAATCAATTTGTATGTTATTTTATGTAGGTATATCAAGTACATATGTATTAAGACTACTAATAATGTTGAATAAGCAACACTCACCTGTGTATTCACAATTTTTTTATAATCATTTTCCACGAAATGTTTTCGACATAACCTCTAACTATTTTTAGAAATAAAATTTTGTAGGCAAATGTCTTTCAACCAAAGCCGACGAATTTTGTAATCTTTTGGGATATGGTGTACTCCAAATTCTGAGCATTTCGCTACTATACATTTAGTCATCTTGTGTTTAAAAATTATTTTGTAAATAACTCCATACAAATGATCAATGTTTTAGGAGCCATCTACACCAGCGCCACTTTGACAGTTGCCAACCCCATTGCAGGGGCTCGAGAGTATTGGTAATGCATGGTAATTATTTGTTTTACCGTGACAAATACTCTGAAGCTAGGCAAATACATGATATCTAGGGTCTGAAGATGGAGACGTTAAGTGGTCAAAGTAGTAACTTCTGAACTAAACAAGATAAATCCGTCTCATTTCATTTGCCTGGTTATGCAAGTATTAGAAAGCTTTTTTTTTCGAACAAACGTCTTTTTAAAATTTATAACTTAACGCAATTATAAGGTAAAGAAAATTATTTTTACATTTTTACCATAAAAAATATTTACAGATCAAGATGTTGTACATACCTTGATATATCTAAACAGCAACAATAATTGCATTAGGTATGCATGGTACAGAAATAAAACATAAATGATAAATCACTTAAGTGTACCTTTTTTCCCATGCGGAAATTCCCATGCATGCCGCCCATGCTAGCGGCGAGGGTGGTAAATATCAGGTTATGGTTATATCAGGATCTTACATTTAGGTGTACCTACCCACCAATTACTTACTAAAAACGTACACTACATAATTTCGCATATCATGTGGTAAAGTGCTAATAGGTAGGTTGGTACTAAAACTCTAAATATTTATATTATTTATCATCATCATCATTTCTGCATTGAAATCCAAAAATGTTCATATCTATAAAATATAATTTACTTATTTGGAAATTGCACAGTATTTAGAGAATGGTGTGCGCCTTATACTTTTCGAAGTGTATCATCATCTCCCGAGGTTTGCTCTTAACTAACATTAGGTGTTTAGTATTACTGAATTTCGGTAAACGGAAGGTTCTACGTATGTTATGTTTACCTAACTATAGTGAACTCCGGGCGCTTCCATGTATACTAGACCGGAAAATGATGACACAAATTTCCAAATCACTTGTACCAGTATGGCTACTCTTGACGAGTCTAATTACCTGATGAAGAAAAGGAAAAAGTTGATGGGGACCCAATCGCAAAACAAGAACATCAAAAACATCAACAACACAGTGATTTTAATGAATGGCTACTCAACGATGATTAGCCGTGCAAAAATTAACCTGGTAGGTAGGTATTATATGGTTGAATTATTTTTTAACCCGCCATACCGATGAGAATATGTTAATGTAAAAAAAACTAGGTACTTATTCTAAGACAAATTTAGCTAATTTTTATTAAGTATTATTGATTTATGCAATCGTAAACTTATTCTATTCATAAGGAGATCAGCATAAGATAATTTGGCAGTAGTTCTATTGAAATTATTACATTATACTATGTTACGCATACGCATACCTCAGATGCGTAGGTATATACGAGTACAGTGTCAACCAAGAGACTGATCAATCAAGACGCTCGCTTTCCTATTAAGGTATCTCGCAAGATATGTATAAGACATATTAACACACTTAAATTTACACATTTGTGTTGCATGATCATCTTGAAACAGATTATTTTTTTTAAACACAGCCATAACACTAACTAATGCAATCTAATGTTTTCTACATCATTGTGCAAATATTTAATTTATTATTCAATTATATTTTATACTAGTAACCCGCACTCGCTTCACTTCGGTTTATAGGTGTTTTTTTTTACTCAAGCCATCTTAATTTGGGGGCAAGACGGCGATACCGTAGTTCCCAAACTCGAAGTCAAACTATAAATAAATTTAGTACTCACCCGCAAGGTAAATATAACAGGGAATAATATCAATCTAGATAATACCTAGATTATGCCGGAATCGATCCAGCTATTATCAAAATATATAATCGATCAAGCAATCAGTATCCCGTCATGGCAGCCAGGTGCCTGATTTTGTGGAATGGCTATAAACTAGGGAAGTACACAGGAAATGCTCATTTTAGTCACTTAAGTATTTACCTACACACTAAAACTAAAGCAGAACATTATTTATGAAATAATGGCATAATTATGAAGGTCTGGTGACACGTGTAAAATTCATTATTCCGGTACCTGCCTACCTAATAAATGAAGAAATGTTTACTATGGCGAAAACATTATACAATTTGAACTCAATAAAACCTGTTTGTTTAAAATAATGCAGGCCACATGAGTTCAACTACACAGATTGAACGACTTGATCGACTTTTGTCATTTAAAAAAGGGAAAATGAATTTAGAAAAAACATTTTTTCTTATTATTATTTTTTTCAATTGGCAAATCGACACATTGTTTATTTATTGCCAAATAATTAAACAATGTGTCAATTTTTTTTTCTCTTCATTCTCGTCTTAAGTTTTTACTACCTCTTCCCTTCTATTTATTATTTTATTCACTGTAAACTGCACCAAGCATACTGTGCATGGTGCAGTTTACAGTTTGCAGCAATGGTGCAAACTGTAAACGATGGCAGTAGGATACCCTTTTGATGCATTCGTGAGGGACATAAAAATTATAACGTATGCTAGTTTAGTCGTTTAGTGTTACAAGTAAAGCTAATGCATCAAATAAACTTTACTTTCTTTTTTTCAGTACATGGAGGAGTTGGTGCGTACAGTAAATGATATAAAAAAGCAAAATGATGGTGTTAATCTCATTCTTGAAGTACCTTTAATTGATTTCCTTTGCTTTAATTCATGACTATATTACTCATAGATATTACTTCATTTATTCTCATTATTACTTACTTATAAATGAATGAACTTCGAAAGCCCAGCGTTCAAAACTCGTTATTAATAAAGCGAGTGAAGCGTATTGATTTCAGAAGTGGTCTCACATTATAGATGTATTTAAAAAAAAACTTTAAGTTAAACATAACTTCAACTTAATAAATAAGTCGCCAAACATAACGAAATAAATGCATTAATTTTGAAAGTGTCCAGTAAGTATTTCTTCAACAACACAAAATTAAATCTTCAAAATATTACACAAACCCACTGCGACATCTTAGAAGAATGTACAGGTATTAAAAAAAATGTTACATCCTTATTAGATTACGGAGTTCTTAGTAAGACTCGTAAAAGAAATTTTAGTTTTTTTATCACTGCAACTACTAACTTCATTTTAAGATACGACGAACTTGGGATAGGACTAAGTCTGAAAACATTAGAGATACAGTTTCACATTATAGGGACTACTGAAATTTTACTAAACAAACCACAAACACAGCCGTCGCGTCGTCGCACCGGTTACTGCTGCGACATCACTTGCATTCTGAATGGTTGAATATCTCCCATGTACAGGAACAGCTCATTTACAGTTTTATAACAATAGGAATGATAAGTTTTTTTTTCTACATTTTAATACTTTTCCTGCTGATTGTACTAGCAGCAGTGGACCCCGCCCATGGCAAGTTTTGTATTCTACTTTTGAATCAATTCATAACATAACTTACTAGACACGCACCTCAGCTGCAAGGCTTACACGGCGCTTTTTATTTTGTGCTAATCAGTGTTTGTTGAATATGTGGGAGGTTGATTCTACTTAGGCTTGCATGTGAGTATTTCTTTTTGTAACATAACCTTATGCTTATACATAGAAACTGAAAATACAGGTTCAATCGATCACACGAATCAGTCCTTGCGATCTTCATCTTTCAATTTTCAAATTCCTACCATTTTAAATTTTAACCATAATATTTAAAACTAGCTGTACTCGCAACTTCACCCGCTTAGATTTAGATTTTAAAGTTTTTTTTTGCGCGGAACTCTAAGTCCGTTTTCCAACATAAAAGTAGCGTCTGTTAAGCCTTAACCTATCTGCCATATTTATTACGCTCTAAACTTTTTGTAGTAGGTATTCCGAAAAATATGATCAAGGTTGAAACCGATAGGGATAATTTTAGAAGAAATTGCAGGGCCGTTCGCAAGAATCGTAAAACTTACGAGTATAAACAATTAAGCAAAATAAAAATAAAAATAGGGTTTGGTTTTTCAATGTCTCAAATATAATTATAACATACATGGACATATTTATAATTTCATTCCTTCTTCTTTCTATTTTGAAAATAAAATGAAATAGAAAGAAATTTCCCAAAAATACGTTCTATCTTTCGGAACTATAGGCACAGAATATATAACGCACTGTAGGACCAATATTCATTATTTCCCGGAGGGTTGAAATACGCATCAATCCCTCACATTCAGTATAACCCATGCAACTAACATCAACCCTTACAGTTCTGCTCTTTGGTCAGGTTTTTTAGAAGTTTTTCAATAAATAACAATCTCTAATCAGATTCTCTTTTAAATTAACATTATGCTAACTTATTTTTCAATTTGGTCCACTTTTTACTTCCCCCAAACAAATACGCTTCGTGCGTTAGTCATTGCAGCATTCAAGGTAAACCACTTAAAATTATGAAACTTTCTTCGTTAAATTATAACAAGGTCTGAATCCCTTACGACAGATATGAATAATATATCAATCAATTAGCTTATCGCATTCCACTGCTGGACATAGGCCTCGCCCAATGTGTGCCACAGCACCCGGCTCTCCGCCTTCCGCATCCAGTATGTTCCAACTTCCATTTTCAAGTCGTCAATCCATCTAGCTAAGAAGCGGTGGGTGAAAATCTTCCGTTTTCTGATTCGCGGTTTCCACTCTAAGACTTGTTCGCTCCAACGGTAATCATTTCTTCCATAGATCCCTGTTCATACTAATTATGGAATAAGTGTTTATTAAACTCACGAAAGTGTTCATAGGCAGCTCAGTGAGGCTTTGAGCTTCAATGTTCGTTTTGAAAATAATGAGGTCGAATTTCGTTTAGAAGATTTTATACGGGCAGAATGGTTAGGTAACTGAAGGTTATTCGATGGGAGCATCCAAAACAAATAGTCTAATTTCTCGAGTAGGACAACCAGACCTAAAATCACTCAAAGACAAAGCATGGATTCAAATTAGAATCTGTAATGACGAGTGATTATGAAACGCAGTGCGGGCTAGCCACTACATACTACATATTGCAACTATTATATAACTCATTTCTATGATTTTGTGAACAATTAGCGATCCTGATCTCGCTTCATAGAACTTCTCGTCAAGAGTGATTGAACTTTTTGATCGAAAATTACCGTTAAAAATTACTTAACCTATGTAGCATTCTTCCGAGTCTTTTCGGAACTCATTTGGGGTCGGCTTTCAGGCCATTGCAACGAAACCCATGTTTCGTTGCAATGGCCTGAGAAATGTAGCCTGTAGAGAAATTTAGGATATTAAATAAGAATTCCGATTGGGGTAGGTAAGCAAGGACTTGCTACGATCCTAGCGTACATGTTTCGCTTCTTCTACTTTCATTTGAGTTATCTTATCATACATGTAAGTAAAAGCCGCCAGCCTATTGATCGTTCATTCTTTCTCTCATATCCGTGATACCAGCGCTAAAATTATAACAATTGTTATATTATCGCAATTTGCATTTTAACCAGTTTTTGTCTTTACTTTCCAGTTACATCACAATGGCTCAAAGAAGTTTGCACACATTATGTTCTTTCATCACGCTGCTGATGCTGATTTGTCACAACGTGATCATATGTGACCATGGTTTCTCCTACGTTCAGAACCCAATCATCAATTTATTGATGCAGTCAGTGTCACCAAACTATACTCCAAAGGATCCTGGAGATTTGTTCGATTTTTTAAGAGATCGATATCCTTTACCGTGGGGTAAGTGACTATAAATATTACTATAGTGCACGGCATCTAACTTGGCAAGATTTTGGAGTAGTATGGGCCTTACTACTCCAAAACCCAAGTTAGATGCACTTAGATTTAGATAGTTAGATCACTGTGTCTTAAATATATAAAGGAACTAAATGTAGTAGCACTAATCGTCTTTATTTTTCTCTCAAAATAACATTAATATAGTTTACATTGCACAAATTCATACAAACAAATTTAGAAAAATGTGACAGGACTGGTGTCTGAAGTAGGTGTGAACCTGTAGGTATTACAGATAACCAGGCAATCATCCAACAGACCTATGTCTTTAATAACAAGTAAAATAATAAACATGCACTAGTAAAATGCCTCGAAAGGAATGCAGTAGAATGTTAATGTTTTATACTGGTACTTATACAGTATCAAAATTAACAACTTCCGATATATTATGTTCAAGGTAATGATGCTCGAATTAAATACGTAAATTCTATTTATTTACAATTTATATTTCTCACCTTTACTCTCGGAACTACGGCTCCTACGCGGCACAAATTATGCATAGGTACCTAAGGCAATCGGTGTAATTTGTTAAGTGGAAGACACAAAAAGTGTCTATATAGGTATAAGAAGTAAAGTTAATATAGAAGTATTTTATGTCAAAGTGACTCTATTGCCCTTGATTAATTAAATAGTGTTGTAGTATATTTTTATACATACTTATAATTTCAGGTTTAAAAGTTCCCCTAGCAGAATATGACTACATCATAGTTGGTGCAGGGACGGCTGGCTGCGTGCTAGCGTCTCGACTTTCCGAAGACCCTACTGTAACTGTTCTTGTGCTAGAGGCTGGCAGACCAGAAAATTTCTTCACGGATGTCCCAAGCATAGCACCATACTTCCAAAGGACGGAATACGTTTGGCCCTATGTTATGGAACATCAATCTGGGGTTTGTTTAGGTATGCCAATACGCAAAAATATATTGAGATAGAACTTTATAAAAAACTAGTGCTCGCTTCTCTACGAGTACTGTATACTTTTAACTTAAGTCATCGTAATTTACACATTATATATCGCCTATGTCTATTGGAGATAATGTACCTTTCAAAATAATGGTGAAAGAATTTGTCCAATAATTGCAGTGGTTCTGAAAATTATCCCAAACATATAAACAAAATTTCTAAATCGACCTCCCTCTTTATAATATCAGTAGGTATAGACTTAATCGGACATAGGTGGTCCAAAACCAGAACCTAATGTTCAAATTTTCTTTCATTACAGGAATGGAAAATGGAAGATGTTACTGGCCAAGAGGCAAGTCAGTAGGCGGTACAAGTACTATAAATTATATGATCTATACCAGGGGCAGACCCGAGGAATGGGATAGCATAGCCAATGCTGGAAACTACGGCTGGTAATCATGAATTTATTAAAATTTAAAATCGATTGTAAGGGTACTCATATCGTACATACTACATATTTATATGAGTGACAACATAGTCACTATCTTTTAACACCAGGCTCTTGCATTGACCACTATTCAAGAAGCAAACGTGATATGATGAAAAAATGTGCAGACCCCGGGTTCGATGATCGTCGGGTGAATATGTATATAAACGCATTGGTACAGTTTTCAATTAATAGAATTTTGTCTCCAAAAAAGACCTCTCCAAGAAATTTCAACCATTCGAATACACTAATACGATTACAAATACACACGAAGGTTTAATAATTCCTTCAATGTTACAACTGCATACTCGGGCGTAAACTCGGTGCTATATCAATCAAGTAAACGCAAACGGTCAGATTTAAAAAATCCCTTTATTTCAGGTCGTACAGAGAGGTTCTCGAATACTACATGAAATCAGAACGTGCTCGTTTAGAAGGTTTTGAAGGATCACCTTATCGAGGGACAAAGGGCGAAATGGACATTGAATTCGTAAATTACAGGTAATATAAGGCAATATCAGGCTATTTTCATCTAAACAACTAGTTATAATTCATAATTATTTATTTCGTGGATCATAGGTTAGTTATAATGGTCTTAAGATTATGTTAAGTGTGCTATGTCCTATAGTTAGCACTTACAGTTAGATGAAAATAACCTAAATACAAAAGTGGCTAGCTAGCAAAGTTGAGTACAAAGAGAATCTGCATCATGGAATCCAGAAATTACACAGTGGAACTTCACCGAATGCATTACTTAATTAAATAATATCATATCTAATTATTTAATACATTTAATTGAGTTTATTTTTCTGGTTACTGTGTAATTATTTCCTAAATACAACATCTAATATTTCAGGACACCACTTATAGCGGCATTCTTAGAAGCTGGCCGAATTCTAGGCACACCAACTGTGGATTACAATGCCCCAGAAGAACTTGGATTTGGACATGTGCAAACTATCATCAGAAGCGGCAAAAGGGTCAGTGCTGCTAAAGCATTCTTACGGCCCAACAAAAGACGTCCAAACTTACATATACTCCCCTTAGCTACAGTAACCAAAGTACTTATAGATCAGTATACCAGAACTGCCTATGGAGTAGAATACGTAAGAAATCGATTGAAACGCAAAGTGATGGCACGCAGAGAGGTGATACTAGCAGCTGGACCTATTGCATCTCCTCAGTTACTCATGTTATCAGGAATAGGTCCAGAAACACATCTCCAAAATCATGGAATTCCTGTTATACAAGATTTGCCAGTAGGCCAAACGCTCTACGATCACATAGCATTTCCTGGACTAATATTTCCCCTGAATGTGACGAATATATCACTCAATGAGAACAGGGATGGCAATCTAAGGAATATAATAGAGTATTTGCAGTTTGGGGATAATGTCATTGCATGTCCGGGTGGTGTTGAAGGTATCGGATATATCAAAACTCCATTGTCTGATACTTCGAATCAAATACCAGATATAGAATTAATAAGTCTCGGGGGATCAATTCTATCAGATGGAGGACCCACAGGAAGTAAAGCTGTACGACGAGGAATGATGATAACCGATGAAACCTTTGAAACAGCTTTTGGATCAATTGATAATACGGATGCATACAGTGTATTCCCTATGTTGTTACATCCTAAATCAGTTGGATTTCTTGAGTTGAGAAATAGAAATCCATTTAGTTATCCACGAATATATGGAAACTATTTGACACATCCACTTGATTTAGCTACGTTGATAGCGGGTATCAGGTATGTTCAGGCGCTTGTTTCAACGCCCCCGTTCCAGCGTTTTGGAGCTACGCTTCATAAAGCAAATTACCCTCTTTGCGGTACACTGCCTTTTGACTCTGACGACTATTGGGAATGTGCAATTCGTACTCTGACAGCTACACAACATCATCAGATAGCCACATGTCGTATGGGTCCGAATACAGATCCTTTGGCTGTTGTAGATCCAGAATTGCGAGTTTATGGAGTACGTGGTTTAAGAGTAGTTGACACTAGTATTTTACCTAGAACTATCACAGCCCATACGCATGCTCCAGCAATAATGATTGGGGAGAAAGCTTCTGACATGATTAAAGCTACGTGGTACTAGGACTCTACCAAGATACTTTACCATATGCCCTCCGTACTGTATTCTAAATGAGAACAGAAAGACATTATTATTTATGTTATATAGATTATAGGTATTTAGATATGTGTTAATTTTTTAGTCAAAATGTTAGGATATAGTGGACCTTTTAAGTGCAATAAAAACAACCAAATACATTTTTATCTATTAAGTTACACTTTGATTACCCATTTTTAGTCTATAGACTGTATTTTGACTTAATCGCAATTAATTTCACTGGTGAAACCTGCCGTAAACCTACGCTCAATGTGTTTTACTTTACCGTCTACTAGCTTATTGCTATACACTTTAGTCAGGCGCTATATTGATGTTGTACTAGCTTATGAACTTATCAACAGTAGTATGAGCAGAAGTCTGTAAATTTTAAATTATATTATTAGCTCATATGTGCCATAAACAATTGGGACAATCATGATCTTAGGATGATCCAGGTGGTATCCGAGGCTTTCACGTCAGGGACCAGTTTTCGTTTTCTATTTTTTTTCTTGCTTTTTAGGGAAGTGAAAGTGAAAGAGTATCGTCTAGCCTCCCAAATCTTGAGTAGACACATTATGTGCAAGAGCCTAATCTTTAACCAACGGCAGGAGTATTAGCTAGGACTATTAGGCTGGCTTGGGCACCAAAGATCCATTTACATCAATAAAGCATTTATTTGCATTTTCTACGTCAATATAACCATTTTTTCGTGTCATTAATCGAATAGTAGACGAGAAGATATTATATCGTAAAAAATCCAGTTAGCTAAAATAAACTAACAGTAAATAACGCGACATTTATAAGTTCGATGAACGCCGGAGTGTGAGCTTGGTCAAATTCAAAATTCCTGCTTTATTTACAGTTCAAACTCTTCGCGGATATTACTACTAATATTATAAACGCGAAAGTTTGTCAAGATAGATGTATGGGAATTTGTAACTCTTTCATGCAAAAACGGTTAAACAATCTAGCCGTTTGGTACAAGTAATGTAGTCATGAGTAACTGATTTTGAAATTATAGTCAATGTTTAATGTTAATTACTGGATTATTTATACAATTCACGAATGTTTAAAATTATACAAATATGTAAACAAGATTATATTTATGTTAAAAAAGGAATATTTTGTTAAGCTTAAGAACCCCACAAAAAATTAAGATTTTTAAGAAGCCATAAGTAAAGACAATCTTAGGGCGATGAACCACCGCACTTAAAATTTCGAGTACTTACAAACCGGGTACATAAGCGACAAACCTACTTAGTTAAACTTCTGTATAAAGTAAGTCGACGTTACTCAAACGCAAAAGGGGACAGTGAACTTCAAATATTTCATTACTTATTTTCTTAACTGTTTGAGAAGGAATAAAGTACTTGAGATTTATTAAAATAAAGAATTAACGGCTTACATACTTGAAGTTGAATGTTACGATATTAAATGTCGAGTAATGTTAAACTGGTGCAAAGTTGCGTTATAACTGTAATTAGTGCCACAGTTTACCTTGCCACTACATTATTATCTTATTTCTATTGAAACCAACACAGTTTCAAACGGTCAAGTTGTGACCAATGTACTCAACATTGGTCACTGAGTTGATGTCAATAAAAATAACGATAACCTGCACGAATGTAGGGGACAGGAGAACCATCATCAGCGGCTTTTCAGTCTAAATAGGTACGAAGTGGCCAAACTTTTTTTATACCGGTCACGTCAATATGAATTCACCTCGCCTGGTGGTAAGCTAAAGGTAAGGTCTTAGGAAGGGGGTCACCATTACATAAACCGAAAGTGCCATAATGGTGGCCTTATCAAATGCTTTTTCACGCCCCGCTTAAAGCCCGAGTCTGAAGGAGGAAGGAAACACGTGAGCTGGTAAAGAATTCAACTTCGATATTTTCCGTGAAGCGACTGCCATCTGACCTCCATAACCCATTGACGATGTCGAAGTTCGGTAATTGGATCAAATGTTGAACTTTTTAAGGCTCCAAATACCCGTAACGACTGCCACAGATATAGATGTTTACAGGGTAACAAGGACCGACGGCTTAGCATGCTATCCAAGACCCGGAGGAGTCTCCATATGTTAAGAATGGTTACCTATCCTTAGACTGACATGGCTAGGATTGCTTAACATTGTAATGTATTAACCGACTCGATTACCACTAAACTTATCCACGAACACCCGAGTCTCTACCAAGTGCCATCGGTTGTCAGTTCGCCGATTTCTAGTTAGAATGGAGTTGAGAAAAGGCTCATAAGATGATGAACTTAACACAATTGAGAATAATTGAAAAATCTACAGATAGGTATTGTATTGTATTGTAGGTGCGACTATTTATAGGCACACTAATTTACGCTAGAATATGTTATTTGCATCGTCATTTTTACGCACTCGTTACTAGATTCTGTAAACAGGTTCCTGAAAGTACAATAACCTCACAATTATCCATCCACTCGAAGTTAAAGCACCTACACCTACAATGTATTTATTGGGTTTTAGGTGCACCTCCCGCCTACTCAGAGTATAAAGACTGCATACCTATGCATACAGATCCGTGAAAGGTTTCTGTAAAGACTCTTTATTAGCTATTAACGATTTAAATGTAAAATAATTTGCTATACGTGAAGACTTTTCATTGACCGTCACATATGCGTCACGTATTGACCCATACTAACAAACAACAGAGCAAGTTAAATAAAAGCTTATAAAAATAAAGCACCACGGTTAAAGCAAAAAGATCAAGCCGGGTCTTAATTGACGGCAATCGAGAATAAGCTGATGAGGTCATAGAATCAACTTCCTCTGGCGGCTTTATATGGTACTCCAGACCACAGATCCAGATACATACTTGGTTGTATATGAAAATGGAAGTAAAGTACTCGTACATATAAATAAGAAATCGTTCTAATGTTACGTTGATGATTGACTATATACATTGCATACTAATAATTCTACCTCCTGCCTAAAACAACTAGGGGTTCATTGTATTTAAAAGAACATACAATGTCAAAGAGAACGGTCGGTGCTACAGTACATGTACTGTACAGGTCATCGTTCAATCCATAAGATATATAAAAGTAGCCATGCCTCTATTTTTCCCTAGAGATGCCACTTAAGACGGTGTCCATGTTGGACAGATTCACTACTTGTCCGAAATCTCATTCAATGGTACAGGTATTCTATCTCACGAAGGCGGGTTAACAATTAAATAGTAGTTACCTATGAGTGTCTTGTAAATACGCGTACCTACACGTGTGTGAGAAAGTTTATGTCACGTCAAAAGAAATTCATGTAGCGGTGATGGCAGTAGAACAATAATTGCATTGCAAGTAATTCATTTTTAAAAGCAGTGTGTATAATTATATTTTATCACAATGAAAGCTCAACCGCTTTCGTGAACATCTGTGTTAGCCCATCATAACCCTTAACAATTTGGCAGTACTAGTGAAACTGTACGATTTAAAAGTTTCAAGAACCGTTAAGAGGTCTGTGTTGTCTTATGTAGGTACGTTACCGGTGGTCGCTCGCAATTCGATAATATAGATCGTTTTACTCCAAGGTCAACTACTACGTCGTCACCATCGTTACCATTTGTTAGGCCGGATGAAATAAAATGTTAAGGAATTGCTAAAACATGAATATCTTCACCTCAGGCGATCAAGGTGAAAATGAATCGGTTCCTACTTTATGTAGGTAAAAAGAAAATAATTCTGGTAAATAATTTTCCTTTGTATCTTCATCCCCGTCCCACAAAGTCAACTGATGCATATAATATAACATGCCTCTACAAAAGACATCAACGATGAAAGGATCGACTTGACTTTATCCAACAACAACAACATAAGTATGTAATTTTTTATACTGCTAATGTAGCCAACAAGCATATGTCCCACCAGTGGTGTCACTTGCGAATTACCAGCTATGAATGGAAACCCAGAAATTAAAGACCTGAATAGGAAAAATGAAAGGATAGGAAGTGAAGCATTGGGCACTCTCTCAAATCAATGTTTACAGAAGGCATCTCCGAGATTAAACCGGCCCTTTTGTATCTACTCTTTGCTCTTCTATCATCTTAATATATATAAATCTCGTGTCACAATGTTTGTCCTCAATGGACTCCTAAACCACTTAACCGATTATAATAAAATTCGCACACCATGTGCAGTTCGATCCAACTTGAGAGATAGGATAGTTTTTGAAACGGATTTCGACATCCACGCGGGCGGAGCCGCGGGCAACAGCTAGTGTTGTTATAAAAGTTTACATTTTATTTTTTAACCGACTTTAAAAAAGGAGGAGGTTCTCAATTCGTACGCTATTTTTATTTTTTTGTATGTATGTTACGCGATAGCGGCGCCAATTATGAAAGGATTTTAAAAAAAAAATTTTGTTTGATAGACTACCTCTGAGGTGGTCCCATATCCAGGGTATTAGGATCTGATGCTGTGATCTTGGGAAAATCGAGGGGAAATCATCAAATTTACGGCAAAAATTCTGTTTTTGATGCCTTTGTGCGTAATAAACCTCATAAATAGGTACTTTTCTATTTCTGTACACTAAAAAGTAAAAAATATTAGTTTGTGAAGTCGGGTTTTTAAGCGTAGTTTTAATTAACTGTAATAAAAGCTTCACATAAAAAAATGAGATCATACAGTTTTAGTACACAACTATTACAAGGTCAAATAACTAATCAAATCAACTTGTTAATGAACTGTCCATCGACTAATTCTTTCCTAAGTCACAGTTTGGTATTTTCCATCCAAACAAGTGCACAATTAGTCTTGGTTGCTTACCAAGACTAATTTTATTGCTCGCCTTGCAAAAGTTTTATATGTTATTGAGCAAGACTGTAGTAGCCTGATAACGAACGTATAAAATGGTGATACCTGCCCATACAACTACTATAAAATAGATATAAATAGATTTAGGTACTTATAACGGCACACGCTATTAACAAGGTATTTTGTAAAGTGACTTTATGCAGAGGTTTGATTCTAAACAGCTCTGAAGTAGCCGGTCAATGTTACGAATGCCATGGATTGTGGTCAATGACAAACAACATAGTGGCTGTCGTTAAGCAGGTTTTTCAAATTGCAAAGGGTTTAATTTTAAAGATTGTCTTCCTGCGGCCCATAAGAGTTACTGTTCCTGTCCAGTGGCGGTCAGGGGTAAGGTCTGAGCCAGATCATACATACATTTTTAAAAAATTCCGAGACTGTATTAATTAAGAAGACATCACCTAACCAAATCCGTGGGAAAAATTATTTTCTTATACCACTTACCCCACGTTCACACGGTGCCACGTTTTGCCGGATCTTTTTTTTATCGGATATGGAAACAGTCAACTTCAGCAAGTTTCGGTTATGCCGTGTCTTGAAACCGAATGCATTTGTGAACTCATTCATTAAAATACTGTTGCCACTAAACCGGATCCTGCAAAAAACCGATCCGATGAAAATAAGATCCGGCAAAACGTGGCTCCGTGTGAACGTAGGGTTAGGTGGCAGAATATTAACCAGAATCGGGCACCTCGCACACCGGGTTCTTCATAAGGGCATTAGAGGGTTCTTACAGGGTCGACAGTACGACTGTGACACGTCCATAGGCTACGGTGACCTCTTCCCATTAGGTAAGACCGTGTGTTTGTCAGCCACCTAAGTGGTATGAAAAAAAAAATGAAACGAATAAAAAAGTTGCCACTTCAAAGATCGAGGGTCTTAAAAAGAAATAAGCTGAATGGACTTTAAATAGCCTAGAGTAGCACCAATCACTGAAATGTTGGGCGGAGATTGTTTGTCCTGGTTCGGACATGTAATGCGTAGGAATGAAAGTAATATCGTAAATCGTAAGGATGACATTATATATGGAAGTGGAAGTTTACAAAGGGAGAGCAAGAACAAAAAATATTAATTTTTATTTAAAAAATATAGGTATGTCTATTAATATTTGCCCTTACTATTATTATAACAATTACGCGACGTGACTTATGTGTTCACCTTTGGCTGAAAAACGAAAATAACTGACCAGTTTAAGTCATTGCACTAATCAATCAGTTTGTATACACAATACACACTTACTTATTGGATTTAATAAGTAACATAGCGCAATATTCCATCCATAACCAGCCAGACCAGCCTTAAAAGATCAGCGTACACGCAGAATATCGCACGCGTTCATACAGTTGAGCGGTCGCCTCGCAATCCTTAAGAATTCAGTGCAACGCACTGCTATACGACAATAAATTGAAATGTTTTTAAAATTATTCGCTATTGTAACGATTTTGTCAATAGCTATCTCACATAGTGATGAAGCGTTTGTAGAAACATTCAGTGATAATGAAGAATCAGGATATTTTTATAACGATAGTTCAATTACGGGCGATCGAGAAGGAAGACTACTTAACAAGTATCGAGAGAATCGTATGTTAAATGTGATTGTGCAAGCAACAGCACCCGAATATACGGGCAAACCTGAGGATCTGTTCGATTTTCTAAGAGATTCATACCCTTTGCCAGGTGGTAAGTGTCAATAATTTATTTATGTGCAAGTGCAAGTCTTGATTGCCTTGTAAAATTCATATAAAATTATACAATCAGTCAAGGTAAGGTTATATCATCTACACCTTACATTATCTTATCTTTAATATTGATATATAATAATATTGGATAACTTGTCATACGTTAGGTGATTTTACAAAGACCTTACGTTAATAAACCCATGCAACGGAATAGACGATATTAAGTACATCTGATCTGACCAACAGGAATGAATATTTCCTTTGGTCAGACTAGTCCCACTCTAAATTTGACCAATTATAACAAAATCCTAAAATCCCAAATCACAAAATCCCGTCGATGCATGCGGCGCAAAATTTTACGCAGTGTCAAAGGTCAAGATGAATGGTTTCCGAAAAAATCTTGTTTTATGATCGACGGTCACGAGTCACCATTCGGAGATTTGGCTTGGAGTTTCTTTAATAAAAACTATGTGGTATTAACGCCTATGTCTTTTGATGGATTTAACTTAGAAGTTTCATTTATATATTATAAAAACTTGCTTCTACGTTCAAAAATTGATTGCTGCATTACGCGGCATTATTGGTGGTGGGTTGTAACCAATAAACATTATCTACTGTTAATGAATAAGTAGGGTTAGGGTAGATTATGATAGAACAGTGACCAATATCCCGCGAAAGCGGCCGCCGAGCGCTAGATTCCCTCTATTGTTTGTGAATCATGTTACACAATCCAAATCAAATGCAAATTCACCTACAATAGAGCTACGCTCACCTTCGTGCGTTATTGGTCACTGTTTAAACATAAACTAACCTAATCTATCAATATCCGCTACGCTCCACTGTAGTCTATTCCGGTCTATTGTATTTTATAGTCATTTAGCGTTATTGGGTGGAAGTTTCATCAACTTAATGACCTAATTATAAATGTTGCAATGTTTTGTGTTTCCTAATTTACTTATGTAGGCTATAAATATTGACTACTGATCTACAGTAGGTAAATCGTCCATTAGTTGAATTAACCATAGTTGAATAAACCGTAGGTGAGTTGACCGTAAGCGAATTGACCATTAGATGTTTCGTCCATTAGTTATAATATACATTTGTGAAACGACCATAGGTATGTTAAACAGTAGGTCTTATGACCGTAGTTATTTTAAGAACAATTATAATAACTTTAGTTATATTGATATGTAACCGATGATACTTGACAACGATTTTTTTGCAACGCTCAAATACTTTTCTTTCTAGGTCTCAAGCAACCATACGATGAGTACGATTACGTCATTGTCGGGGCAGGCTCCGCTGGATCGGTCCTCGCCAATAAGTTAACTGAAGATAAAAACGTAACCGTATTGCTGCTCGAAGCGGGCAAGCCGGAGATGCTGTTGACTGATATTCCTTCCATGGCACCGTACTTCCAAGCTACGGATTACACGTGGCAGTACTACATGGAAAAGCAGCCTGGAGTATGTACAGGTATGGTATTAGTAATACACTTACTCTATTTTAAGTTCTATTCAGCAATCTGTATATGATGGATGTATGCTTGCACGTAGCGTCTAGCAGTCTGCGCAGACGCTGACTGATTGCGAGCGAGTACCTTACTTAGCTCAGTTCAACCATGACATATTTTAAACGTAGATATTACTTTTAGTCAGTTATACTTTATACTAGCGACGTTAAGTAAGAGTGCGGACAAACATTTGAGTAGCAGCCCCGTTAACCACAGATGCAGCTCCGCATCGAATGTCAGTTGCATGTAAAATTATACTCCAACTTACTAAACTGACCTACACAAAATTGTATCTATACAATGTCTGTCAGTATGTCTATTGATTCCACGTAAATTGTCAAATTGGCTAGATCGATTTTGACGTGATTTTATCTATAGATAGCTGATGTTATAAGGCGAAAGTTAGGCTACTTTTATTTTGGAAAAATTATTAGAATTTCGTGCAAAAAAATTAAATCCATGTTGACGACAAGGACTTAGCTGGTTTTTTTTATACATGGTTATGTCATATCAATAAGATCCATTCCACAATAAAAATGCAATATAATGAAGGTTGTACAATGTCAAACATCTCAAATTCTAGGCATGCTCAACGGACGCTGTTTTTGGCCACGCGGCAAGGCTGTCGGGGGTACCAGCGTCATCAACTATATGATCTACACGCGCGGGAGGCCTCTCGACTGGGACAGAATAGCTGCAGATGGCAACTATGGATGGTAATTATACATTTATTGTTTCCTGTAAGACACGTGCCATTGTTGCAGGTAAATGAACAGGAAGTTTGTCTATCTGTTTTGTGCGCCGGACCCAGTGAACGCAAATCAGTCGGACCTGTTTGGTTCACTCATTGAATACAATGGTTCTGTTGTAACCAAAACTTGTAAACTATACTAAAAATAAATAATTAAATGAATCTTTGAATCATCTATATATCAATACAACCTAAATCATGCCAAAAAGATATAATAATTTTTGTTCACTTAACAAGTCGGTTAAGGAAGAGAAGTTAAAGGAGGTTTTTAGTTTTTTAATATCAAGTCCGTCATTTATCTGCACTTCGCCACATGGTAAGACTTTAGTCCAGAGGGTAAACGTCAGCCTTCTAGACGCTATCGCTCCTGAAATGATGATCATTTCTTTAAAGACCTCGACAGTCTGGATTTAATCCAACGAAATAAGTTTAACTTTAACAACACTATCAAAATTCGAAAATTCCGCTGGTCGCGAGTATGTTATCACGTACAAAAAAGATTGATGCCAGCGCATAAGAAAAAAAAATCAATATAAAACAATCAGCTATTATATGCTATCAGCGTTGCTGCTGCGTCAGGAGTTCCTCAACAAAACAAAATTTACATACAAACACACCAGAAGTTGACTCCCTAAATAAAATACCTATTTAGACACAAACTAAACATACGAGTTCAACAAGTATTTAGATACAATAATTTCCGAATATAAATTTGCTTACAGGTCATACAACGAAGTTCTCAAATACTATATGAAATCTGAGAAAGCAGAGAATCTTGGAGGCATTGAAAAGCTCCCGTATAGAAATCGTGATGGTGTCCTCCCTGTAGAATTTGTTCCAAAAACGTAAGTTCCGTTTTTTATTTTCCATTGTCTACCAAGTAATCAATTCAATGATGGCAACGGTGTATCTTCCTTGAAGCCACGAGGAACGGTAGCTTAACGGGGCTACGAAGGAGAAAGTTTTTTTAAAAATCAATGGCGACTGGGCAGCTCATCACTTTGATAACAAGTCAGACGAGGAGAAAGTCAAAAAAGGACCTCTCCTCCAAAAAGAGGTTACTGCGTCTACATGCTCCCTTGGATGTAGTACCCAGATGTTTCCACACAGAACAGAAAGTATACGAAGTGTGGCTATATGGTTTAATAAATAATACTAGGTAACTATTTAATAAACTGCGCTCTTTGCACAGATATGTATAAGTTAAGAAAACAGAACCATTATTTCTTTTGTTTGAAAGTATGTTTGCCTAAGTTCTATAAAATTGTTACAAAAAAACAATATTCATTTGTCTATTTCTATTTTCAGAACGAAACTAATAAAAGCTTTCTTGGAAGCCGGCAGAACCCTCGGTCATCCAACCATTGATTACAATTCACCCTATGAATTGGGCTTCGGTAAAGTACAGACAACAACCAGTTTTGGACGCAGGTTCAGCTCTGCTAAAGCATTTCTACACAAACGCAAGAAAAGGCGCAATCTCCATATCCTTCCTGAAAGCACAGCTACAAAAGTGCTGATTGACCCGACACAAATGACGGCTTATGGTGTGAACTACGTCAGATACAAAGTAAAGCATACTGTACGGGCACGTAGAGAAGTTATTCTCTCAGCTGGTCCAATTGCATCACCACAGTTACTTATGCTTTCGGGCATAGGTCCTAAAGAAAATTTACAATCCGTCGGTATTTCGGTATTAAGAGATATGCCAGTTGGGCAAACACTTTACGATCACATATGCTTTCCGGGCGCTGTGTTCGAACTGAACACCACAGGGGTCAGCTTCCACGAAAATAGAATTACAAATATACCCGAAGTAATCAAATGGCTTCAAAATGGGGACAGTGATGTATCTTCACCCGGTGGTGTTGAAGGCATCGGGTACATTAAAACACCAGTATCTGATGACCCAGACCCTATTCCTGACATAGAACTTATTGATATTGGTGGTTCATTCACTTCAGATGGAGCAGGAGGCAGCAAAGCTGTCCGAAGAGGTATGCGAATTCGGGAAGACGTTTTCAATTCAGCTTTTGGAGAAGTAGATAGATTAGGCAAGGATACATGGAGTGCATTCCCGATGTTGCTCCATCCTAAATCATTTGGACGATTGGAACTGAAAGACAGCAATCCCTTTAGTCATCCTCGAATGTTTGGAAATTACTTGACTCACCCACAGGATGTGGCCACGTTCGTTGCATCGATTCGACATATCCAAGCTTTAGCTGACACACCAGCTTTTCAGCGTTTTGGAGCTAAAATGGTGAGGGCGGACTATCCAATGTGTCGCGGAACAGTGTACGATTCAGATGAATATTGGGAATGTGCCGTTCGTACACTTACTGCTACATTACATCACCAAATAGCTACGTGTCGCATGGGTCCTGTTGGCGATCCCCTGGCGATTGTAGACCCTGAACTTCGCGTCCACGGTGTGCACAGACTGCGTGTCGTAGACTCTAGTATAATCCCAAGGACTGTATCAGCCCATACTAATGCTCCGGCTATGATGATTGGGGAGAAGGCGGCTGATATGATAAAATGGTCATGGCTCTCTAAATAATATATGTTGTACTAAATAATAAGATTCAGTCACTATATAAAATAAGTAGATATAATATAAAATATAAAATGCCGAAATACTCTTTTTTTCTGTTTGATATGGGTCCCCAGCAGCATAAAGCACTAAATGGTCTCCGGTCTCCATGGTAAAAGACTCACATAGTCGAAACACCGTGTGGTTTTAATCGTTTCGATCTCAACATGCCACTTCACTGCTAGCCGTAGTTGGTACCATTTGGGAGTTTCCATATTAAAAAAATTGTGTGAGTTGTACAATAATGCATTATGTTTTTCACCCACGAAATAAGAGAGAAGTCTATTTCCGAGCACTTTCAATAGGCTATATGTTTGGTGTCGTATGTAGATAGTCCTCCTCTTTATTTGCTTTGTGCGACACCCATGGATGAGTTGTGGTGATAAAGTTTCATAAGAGGTTTTCATTAGCTTTTAGTATATAATTTTAATCGTATTAGCGTTTCTTCTTTAACTTAACTTCAATAATTTAATCAATATTGTGAATTTTCAACAGCACAGCTCAATAAAGATGGTCAGGATGATTGAAATATTACGTAAATAAAAGTATCAAGTGTAATTATTATTTTTTTGTTACCGAAAGGAAGGTATTAAAATATATTTTCAGAATTAAGAAAGTTTTAAAAGGTAAACTAGTTTTTGCCCGCGTGGAATTTGGATATTGGTCCCAGTCGCTGGAATCCTCTTATTATTAAGCGCCTGCCAAGTTCAATAGCAAGTTGCTTCTCATTAATACTTTGTATTCTTACAATCGCGGGCGCTAAATTGAAATATTCAAATAATTTAGTAATTTGTTTTATAGTTTGTACACATAAAACGAATCCTAGAATCCTTTGCGTGGTAGTATATTTACTACCACGCAAAGGATTCTAGGATTCATCACCTGTAATTTACCATTGTGCATTACAGGTGATTAGGTACTATATTTCCGAATACAAACTCTGTTGCTTATCATGCTTTGACAGTTGTAATTTGTAATAACGAACACAACATTTAAAAATGTGGTGTCAGTCCCTAGTAATGATACAACATGGAGCATACACCACATACTATCCCATGTTCACACTGTGAAACGCGATCGATTTTTGCGGTCGGCACTAACAAAAATATATTTGAGCACAAGAGGGTCAAAAACCCTTTAATCCTTGCGTTTTACCTGACTTCAATTAAAGCTACTCTCAACCCGGCAAATTATCGTGTGTATTTTCGAAGATGGTGAATTAATTTATTATTACAGTTCACTGTTTTGTTTTCGAATCCATATTAAATTATTTGCCTTTGGACTTTGGATTCTTTGGGATTTAATTCTCAGCAGGTTTTAAGGGAATTTTCGCAGGGACTCTAAGTATGCATTAAAAATATCGGCGATTTCAAGGAATAGCGGATTGGATCACAGGCAACCTGAATTCCCACGAAAACGTCAAATCAATAAAATTGAAATTAAGTTTTTTATATTTAGCCCGTCCATCCCAGAAAAACTCACCACTGGCTGCGAATTTCTGCCACACAACAAGTTAACTCTCTGAAATATGTAGGATGGAAATCAACCTATGGAATTCAGCCTATCACACATAAACAGTTAATAGCACAGTTAAACTTTCGTAGGTATATAAATTTATTCTAAGAGTAGGTATAACAGTAAATAATAAATAACAGGGCGTCAAAACAGCAAACCATAAACTTCATATATTACATAGTGGACAACAACCGTTATGTCAGATCCATGTTACCGTTCATTAACCTGTAATATTTTACGGGATTAAAGTTCAGTTATTAGCTATTTTTGCCCAGTTTGATGCATTAGTATCTACAAGCAAGACAGCCACAACGAAGTCCCTACATAATTCTAAAGCACTCTTATTTGGAACGAGTGTAATGGCCTCACTATCCAAATATCTGGTCATTTAGCCAGCCCAGTCACAAGACTAAGAGTGTTAAAACGAAAAATTAAAAGAGATTATGGGATTAAAACACTATATTTACTAGCACTCGAAACTGGCGAGATTGTATGAAGTAGAGGAAGCTCGTAAAGTATGTAAGGAGAGAAGCAGATGACGGGTTGTTATCTCGGCCTACCCCGAAGGGAAAAAGGAGTAAGAATATGTATGTATGTATGTATGTATATGCCTATATATTAAATAGCCTGAGCGTCTTCAAGTCTAGAGTGAACAGGCTGCTTCTAGGCAAGCGTGCTCCATCGTCGACCACATCGTCACTTACCATCAGGTGAGATAGTGGTCAAACGCGAGCCTATCGACTATAAAAAAAGCCATAACAATGTAAAGTCAACAGGGCTCAGTCAGTTGTTTCCTTTTTAGGTACCATACAATTTTTAAAACAAACCAAACCAGTCCAGCTCAGTCCCACCAAACCAGTTAGACGAATTCTTTTTATAATAAGATCATATCATATTGGAATGACAGTAATTAAAATTCCTTCAACAAAGAGTTCAGTTTTATAATACTAAGGCAGCAAGTAATTACACTACACAACGTGCTAATCACTCCGAGGATGGCTCTCACCCTCATCTCCCACCCTGGTGACCTTTACGCTACTGCTAGCGTAAAGGTGTTCCTGAACACGATCGTAAAGCAAGTTGTGTCTAGTTCTGGTTTGCCTATAATCTGGAGGTAAGTCCACCCTATAGAAATACTTGAAGTAAAAACATGAGGTATAGAGGCTCTACATTTCAATCGAGCAATAGTGATCCTTAGACATAAGCAGCATGGAGTCTGGGAACGTGCTCAGTAGAAGGGTCAGTTAGATGCTTTCGGAAATTACCAGGAGTAATTGCTCTTTTAATCTAGAGTATTAGGTGAAGACAGCTAGTGATTCACCTAATTCTCTCGGTGATCTCACATGATCTTTGACCTCACAGTGCGAAGGATGATAACGAATTGGTACCGACGGAAGACATTTATTTTTTTCAATAATTAAAATATGTCAATAAGCATCCTAAAGAAATAAAAACAGTGTAGTAACAATATAAAGAAAGAATTAAAATATACTGGTTACAAGGGAAAACGATCAATAGTTTTATGTAGCTGGTTTGCCACTATAGACTACACTAAGAGACAAATTCAAGTTCCTTAACACGCATAAAGATAACAGAATACCAGTTATAAAGTACTAATAACAACATAACTGAACAACATCACTAAAAATCATAACAGCAGTTATTATACTTCCGTATTCAACAATTTATTGTAAAAAAATAATTGCTATAACAGTTAAACCAGTTGATACAAAGCGACTAACTCGTGCGCAACTCAGAGTAAACACGTTCACGATCAAGAACAGTCCTACTCGCATCTCATCAGTATGAAAAGTAAAATATTATTATTGTTATGTTTACGATTTCTAAGAAGTGCCAGTTTTGATTATTATGATGAAGTTACTGTTGAAGATGAAGAGTATGCTGAATCAACAGCATGTATAGGATACTGCAGTGAAAATATTAGGGAGAAAAGACTCAGTGGTGGTGAGGTAAAAAGTCGCGTATTGGATGCGATGTTAAATACCCGAATGCTGCCTCTAGGACCAGATGCACCAGATATATTATCATTTTTAAGAGATAAATATGAATTGCCCAAAGGTAAGTGTAGTGTATATATAGTTTTAGTTTCACAATATATTTCTGTTTCAGCTACTTACCTAAAATTAGAAAATTTAAGTGAAAAAAACCCTTTATCGTTTTCCAATTTGTAGCTATCAACTAGGACCTAAAACAACTTGAATACTATTTCCTACTTCAAATTAGTAAGAACATGCATAAAAAAATATTATTTGAAGTTGGCTAATCCATTAGTGAATCGGACTGTTTTCTTTATTGCATTTAAGTTAAATTGAATATGTTATCATAATAATGTAAATACTGAGGTAGATTCAAGGCTGAAAATTCTACAGTACGAGTGGGCCCCTTGTCTGTCGCATAAACTTAGCTAGTTTTCTTACACAAACGATTTTGTGAATTTTAGGTGTTGTTAGCTTTATTCATAAGGCAACAGTCGCGAGATACATTATGTAGTGGTATTGATGTCAATGAACTTGGCCGTAGTTTACAAATACCGCAACAGACTGTCCTTAATAGACACAGATTATTAGACAGCCTACTTTTATGAAGAATACCTTACTTTAATCTCCCGAATGAGTGGAGTCTCAACCTGCGACCTCTAGTTTCTTCCCAGAGCTTTCATCCCGGCGGAGCCGCAGGCAACACAGCTAGTTTCATACACTTCAAAGTTATATTTGCGGTTTTGTCTTCTTTCACGTATAAGCATAATGCACACGAAACAACCAATAAACATTTAGAATACCAGAAAGGAAGGTAAAGATGGTAGAAAATGATATTTTTTAGAATATGCTTTTCAAGGAATTACAAAGTTATTTTATTAACTTTGAAATTAATACTAATTAAAAATCAGGAAGTGAATTTGTTTAATTTTTATGACATTTTATACAATTATTTTTTGAAGGAAATAGTTTAGTTAACACGAAGGTTATTAAAAAAATGAATAAATATACAAGAGTTTCCATAATGATAACTCTATACCTACTTAATGGTAACGAAATTTTATCAAGATTTTATTATAACTTGCTCTATAAGTTTGTAATGCGTTGTGTTCGTATGGGTCAAATCTTAACAGGTAAACTAGAACAAGTTCTGACTTAGATTCTATACTATCTATACTTGCATATCTTCGCTGACAATGCGATAATGATACATACTTATCACGAATAGCATAAATCAATGTATTATATAACAATAAATATGATCTCATGCATATAATGTTGTTATTAATACTCATACACATAACATTACACTTTTAATAGTAGCATAAGGGTGCAATGCCCTGCCTGAATTTGTATTTCTGCAAAGTGCAAAGCCATAACGTTGGCCGTCTTCAAATCTAGAGCAAAAAGGTTACTTTTAGGCAAGCTCCACGTGCTCCACCGTCAACTACATCGTCACTTATCCACAGGTGAGATTGTGGTCAAACGCGAGTCCATTTCCAGTAAAAAAAACTTTAAGAATAAATGCTTCAAATTAAAATTTAATTCCGTTGATGTGGTGCAGTAGTCTAAGAACAACGTTTAATATTTTCTGTTGAGGTCCCTGAGGACTCTTGCAATCCCATCCACCTTATAACTTTCTCTGTGCAAGCGTTGAAATGTGTGTATATAGAAATAAAGTAAAAAGTTTTCCTTATCTAATTACAGATTTCAAAGGACCTTTAGCGGAATATGACTTCATAATTGTTGGAGCAGGGTCAGCAGGCAGTGTCCTAGCTTCACGCCTCAGTGAAGGACGCAAAGCGTCAGTTCTACTCATAGAAGCGGGACTTGGGGAATCCCTTGTAACTGATGTACCGTTGTTAGCGCCACTGTTTCAACAAACTGAATATGTGTGGCCTTACACGATGGAGTATCAGCCAGGAGTTTGTATGGGTTAGTACTTACTTTCTTTACCACAAATTATTGATGATTCTGTTGTTTCTACTGAACTAGAACAATACTAGGCGTTCGACCTCAAAGTTTCGATCCTTTTACAAAAGTGCCCGTACGACCCCTCTTTTGATATCCGTTCGACTTTCAAAATAAAAATTAATAAAATAGGGGCCAGTTCGAAATCGAGGAAATTCGGGGAATCCAGCCTGACCTATTTTTTGATAGACTCAAACTATTAAATTATGTTGGGTAAATACTTACTGAAAATTAAAAATTACGTTCGGACTTGGCAGTTACAGTTTCCGAACGCATCTATTTCAACTTCAACAATAATATTAATTACTAGCTGCCGCGGCGATTTTGAATTCCTTAATTTTTTGAAAACAAATTATAGCCTATGTTACTCCCAGATATTGTAGCTTTCTATAGGTGAAAGAATTATTGGAATCGTTCCAGTAGTTTCGGAGCCTATTCGAGACAAAGAAACAATCAAACCTTTCCTCTTTATAATATTAGTATAGATAGTATAGATTTATGGTGGTCAGTTTTTTAAATTGATGCGGTCTTTACCTACTTACATTACATTTCAAGATAATCAAGATAATTTTTTCCCAGAAATAAGATGGGTCGATGGGATGGTAGCTATCTTACTCGCGTTAGTGTACTCCTAATATAGAAGCTGTATCGAAACGAAACCTTGTTGGCCTGGGCATTTGATCCTTATGTAGTTGTCTGCTAAACGACTATGTGATGTGCGTGCTTGGAACCTTGACATAATATGAGATATCTTAACACGAGACACAAAATACAAGGCAATTAATATTTATTGGATGAAAAATTTAAAACCCATATCTAAGTTCACACGGACGAAGTCGCGAGCACAGTTGTCTATCGCGACTTCGTCCGTGTGAACTTCTGATTTAATAGAAACAAGTCTTTGTTTCTATTAAATCAGAAGATTGAAACTAAATATAGTATAGTACAATATTAAATAAATAACGTATTAAACGGATGATTTCGACTCAACGACCTGCGGAAACCACTCTACCGAATCATGTGGAATAATCATCAAACAATCATTTATTTGCGAATATGGCTACGAAATAAAGGTGTTAATACATGATATAAATATGACCAACCACATTATGACTCAAGGCTTGCCATTTTATCTAATGTTATATTAAAAAAAAATTAAACTAGGGAAACAATAAATGTTCTCAGGAATGGTGGATGGAAAGTGCTTCTGGCCTAGAGGCAAGGCGGTAGGAGGTTCGAGCGTCGTCAACTACATGATTTACACTCGAGGAATGCAACAGGATTGGGAAAGGATAGCTGCCGCGGGCAACTACGGATGGTGAGCATATACTTTCAATAGACAATCAGTGAAGCGGTGGTGGTTTAAAGATATTAGACACAAAGTCAAAAGGTTACAGGTTCAAACAAACCTCATCCAGTACTACCAACGCAACCCACTCCTAATACAGTCAATTTAGCTTAGCTGGAAGGGTAAAACACTCACGCAATTAACCATGTGAGGCTCTAGTTACTAGTAATCGTAAAAAAATAACTTACGAAAATGTCCACCAGATAAATGTTTGCTTATGACTTACCTGAAACAGAGAAAACAAATATTTAGTTCAGTAATTAGGTGTGGGAGTAGTACAAAATTTCCTACACCTTAGTTTGCCTCTAACCGGCTCTGGGCCACTGACGCTTATATGCGTCCCATAATTCCCAGTCATGACACTGAAGCATGTGTGCGTCCAATAATTCCCAGTCATGTCACTGACTCATGTGTGCATCATATTTGAACAATCTTGACCAGTAGCCATTTGTAAAAATGAATGTGGCAATGAGTCGGATAACTAATACATAGCTCAATTCTTATTAGCATACATGTTTTCATATAGTATGCCTCTTTATACCCGTTCGAGGATGTAGTGCATGAGGATAAATGTATATTTAAGTGTATTGCAATATACTTACACTACGTAGGTACTCTGATAATAGTTACTTATTGCAGGTGCATGCCGTTATTAAACAATTTCAGTGTGAAAAGCAAATTTATAAAATTCATAGCAATCACAAAAGCTACGTTAGCAATTATTAGCAGTATTAAAAGTTTAGGCACTTCCAAAGTTATATAGATTGCGCCTCACATATATTACTGTGTGCACCTGGGTGAACAAAGTGAAATTTAAAGTCTATTTCACCTCGAAACTAACACCTGCACGTCCTGCACCTAATTGATACACTTACGTGATAAAACCTTGCCCTTAAATGACTGAGGTGAACAAGAGCTATTTTTTTAATGATGTGTTGTTTGTTCATCGACTTACAGTTAAATACTTTTTCACTAATTTACATTGTTTGCCTTTTTATTAGCTGTTTTCATCGTCTAATATCCAAGAGAATCTAGGACTACATTCTGCGATGTAGATATATACCTTGAAGTACACTGCCTAGCAAATTATACACAAAAAAATGGAAAACATGTTTATTAAAATTTGTCAAGGTATTCTTAGTGATGTTTACTTCAACATTGAGGACTGTCGAGCGAGTAATGTTATGCAATTTAAGAAATGTGTAATGATGATAAGACATAATGAAATAGAACGCAGATATTTACATATTTGTGCCCATTACATTACAGGTCCTACAACGACGTGATGCAGTACTACATAAAATCTGAACGTGCTAATTTGAAAGGACTGAAGAATTCACCTTGGCATGGTAGAGATGGGGAATTAAACGTGGAAGATGTGCCATTTAGGTATAGTGTTTAAATTAAATACATATAAATTAACAGGTATCAAGTAGAATTTTAAATAGACAGGTATGAAAGTGAAGCAAGCAAGCAAGCTACATGTTTTGTTTCGAGATATGGAATTTGTAAAGGAGACATAGAAATAAAATACAGGAACTTTTTGATTGTAGGATTCACGAAATAAAAATGAAACACTGTTAGTTTAGTTGATAGGAAGAGAAATGCGAATATATTTGTGGCATGAACATGAAACACTATTAGTGGCAAGAGTTGAAAAAATTACATGAAGATGATTTGGCCATGTGGTTTAAATCAATATTTCACTTGATCTCACCTTAATGCAGGATATCTTGCCTAAGGCAAATGTAGTTGTGACAAGTCAATCGGAGTCATAGAATTGGTGACAATAAGACTTCTTATCACGAATTCTATAGTCGAGGCCGACCTTCAAAAACATACACGGATTAAATTGACAAGGGCAAGAAATTATGTGCACTAATTATACTCCTTCATTTTTAGTTTTCGTAAAATTTGTTACACACTGATGATGTTGAGTAGTTTCATGTTTAAGAAAATAGTTATCATGTGACGTTATAGACGGCAAAGATGAAAATGACGTCACGATTCGTGGTAATTTAGGTATTCTTTCGTTAAATTCTCTACAAAACATGACTATAGAGTAGTCTTCTCTCGGATTGATTTTGGCCACACAATAAGCTTTTCTGTGAACGTCTATTTCAGGTCGAAGCTATCAAAAGCACTTTTGGACGCAGCAAAATTATTAGGACACCGCAGAGTAGACTACAATAGCCCAGATGCTTTTGGATTCAGCTATATTCAAGCCACCATGACTCGAGGACAACGGGCTAGTGCAGCCAAAGCATTCCTACATAAAAACAAGAAACGGAAAAATCTTCATATACTGACAACAAGCAGGGCTACTAAAGTCATAATTGATCCTCAAACTAAAACAGCTGTCGGAGTAGAATTTCATAAAAACAAACGAGTGTACCAAATCAGAGCCAACAAGGAAGTTATACTATCAGCAGGTCCTATCGAATCACCCCACCTACTTATGCTCTCTGGAATAGGGCCCAAACAACATTTGCAATCTTTTGGTATACCTGTGATACAAGACCTGAAAGTAGGCGAGTCTTTGTATGATCACATTTCTTTTCCCGGTCTAGCTTTCACTTTAAATACGTCGAGATTAACTTTGATTGAAAAGAAAATAGGCACAATTGAAAATGTCATTCAATACGATCATTATGGCGATGGGCCCTTGTCATCTTTAGCTGGAGTAGAGACAATAGGTTATATCAAAACAAATGTATCTAATGAAATAGGCGATTACCCAGATATAGAGCTACTGGGAGCCTGCGCTGCTATGCCATCTGATGAAGGTCATCTCGTCGCTAAAGGATTACGTCTTACAGACTGGTTGTATAAAGATGTTTATCAACCAATAGAGAACGTCGAAAGCTTTTCTGTGCTTTTTATGCTGCTACATCCAAAATCAAAAGGTTATTTGAAACTGAAATCTGCAGATCCTTACCAACAGCCAAGTCTAAACGGGAATTACCTGACCCATAGACAAGATGTGGATACAATGATAGCAGCTATAAGATACATCATAAAACTTGTAGATACTCCCCCCTTTAGGAAATATGGAGCAAAATTGTACAAAAAGAAGTATCCTAACTGCAATGAACATGCATTTGACAGTGACGGTTACTGGGAATGTGCAGTAAGGACGATGACTGCAACACTTCATCATCAAATAGCTACTTGTAAGATGGGTCCACCTACAGACCCTGACGCTATAGTTGACCCTGAATTAAGAGTATATGGCATAAAAAACCTGCGTGTTGTAGATAGTAGTATTATACCCAGAACGATTGTAGCCCATACCAATGCTCCCGCCATCATGATAGGAGAAAAGGCTGCTGATATGATTAAGAGAGACTGGAAATTATTTTGAAAGACTGTTAATATTATAAACATTTATTTTATGAAATTTACTGGCAAAGTTGTAAGTACCAAGTGCCAAGTCCAAAGTTTCCCTTGTAGTGAATAAGTGGAACACACAGCTCTCTTGTATAGTGAAATTAGTATCTACAGCAAGAGTCCAAAACTAAACCTTGTAAGATATTACGTAAGGTTTTAAAAATTTCATTACATAAAATATACATGCTTTCGTTCTCCAATTGGAGGCAATGTATACTTGCAGAGAAAATGTATGCTACATAGTCTATTTACTAAAGTAATGACGTAAGCTTCATTACTATAGGCAATTACTATGTTAAGCATAAATTTTCCCCGATGATGGTGTGGTTGTTATCATGAAGAGATGATGGTGGTAAGTGGTAACACAATTTTAGGTTATTTAAGAGAGGTACGAAGGACCTTGTTGCATTTATAAATTATCTTAATTTTGTATTATGAAATTAGTTTCACCTAAATTATAGTGATTCACTTATTTTATCATAATTTTATTATAGTAACACCACATAAGAATGATAATGATGAATGTTGAACGTTGATGATAATATTATGATTGACCTCTTCTGATGACATGAATTGATGAAATGATTACTTGGTTATGAAGTTGATTGGTATATATACGGAGTCTTAGTAAAAAATATGGTGTACCTATTAATTTTTTTATTTATGGACAGTTCATCTGTCTGCAAATTATATACACCAAATAAATACCTTTTATGTTATAGCTAAGACCTATGTAATCCGTTGGACCTATGAAAAAGCGGTTATTTTAATAATATATATTACAAACAGATACTCCAATTTTATTTATTTGTATATAGCTGTTGCATGTTTTGACAATCTTCGTGTCTTTTTGCCTCCTTTGTGTTGCATAAAATCCAGTTATGACACACATTAGTTGAAGATTATCAACAGAGGTTATTCCCAGTCCTCCGATCGGAACTCCAGCTCATCCTTCCCATCGGAGATACAATCAGAGGACTGGGAATAACCCATCAACAGGGCCAATGTTGATTAATATATTTTATACACATTTGTATCGGCCGCAGAGTCGTGGATAGCTAGTTTGAAATAGCAAGCAAATGACTGCCATATTCTTACAACAGGAAAAATATAATAAGGAATGTTCATCATCATTTTATTATAACACTAGCTGTCGCTCGCAGGGAATTCCAATCCCATTCGAGCTATCCAAGGGAACCTATTACCGGGATAAAAAGATAATATTACTAGGATAGGATAAGACAACGAAATCACAATTATGACAGGCAAGACTTGATTACATTTGGTTGATTATAGCGTGCTTGATCGTAAAATTTTATATAAGAGGCCTACGAAACATTTTTGATGCAATTCTAAAAAGTCGTGTACTTTGAATTGCCACACAAAAATGTCAATGAATTTGCAGTAAGTTATTCTCGCTGTTTATAAACTCTTGAGATAAACGCGCGTCGCTTCGAGATCAACCACGTATTCGGTATCTTCTGATGGTTTTACTTAATCTAATCTAACATTTAATCTGAACTTAGTCGTCAAATGATTCGATAATATTCAGGATATAGAACTAAATTCAACCAGAGGAATGCGCAATTAGGATCTGCCGTTCAATCGTTGACTGCATGGCGGTATATTCCCCTGCTTCCAGTCACTATCACGTGCAATGAATGGTGTGAATCGTCGGATAAGCATGGCATGGTGATTTTCATGAATGAATGAATGAAAAAAATGAATGAACAATGACAAGCTATGCAAAAATGAACCTGGGATAAATTGTAGAATGTTTTTTTTATTTACATATTCTTGTCAGTATGGCGGGTTATACAATATTTATGCTAGGCATATTTTATAATAAAAATAATATTTTTCACACTGTGTTATTTGCACGTTACTATTCCCTGCAGGGTGAAAAAGGGAAGAGAACCGTCTACTCCCACCTGTTCTGTTGAGTTGAGTACAGAGGAGACGAGTAAGAAGTTTTATGGCTTGCTTTATTGCTACCAGATACGAATTTAAGTTCTGTGGTGTAAAGAATCTTCAAGCGTTTTCGACGCGAGCTTAACCTTGTCTTCCAAGTGACTACAGTACTTGACAGTACTAGACCTCACTTAAAGTTTTGGAACAAAGATGCTGGTTGTTGAGACCTGTGCTTGCAGAGATTTTGATAACAAGAAGTGTCTGAATAGTCTGAATACCTCCAAGCAACGCGCCCAGTTAAATTAGCTAGCTAATTGGATGCTAAGACCGTTCATTAAACAAAAACAAATCAAATGACTAGGCTTATAGTATAGTTATATTATTGAAAGTCCCTCTTGCCGATAACCAAGTATTTCAATTAATTTAATTAGTAAGCCTAATTTGAAGATTGTTGATAAAGGAGTTGAATGCTATAATACCGTGGTGATGCTACTGTATAGATGTCATTATCCGATTGAAGTAGCTTGTAAAAATGTTTAATTACGGCGATAACACTATCGCACATTCAAAATATTACCACAATTTTATAGGTTTCGATAGAGCATCTCACAGATAATGGTACATTACTACAATGGGCGGCCTTATCGCAGTAATCTCTTGGAGGTAAATTTACAATGGATTATACTGACAACCATCATGGTTGACAGTGCATTTAAAGACTGAAATATTTCTAACCTCGTATTTATTTACGAATACAATCGAGTTACTGGCGAAAATAAGAAATCTAATATACCTATCTATCTAACATATTATACAACTAATAATGCCCCGCGGCTTCGTCCGTGGTTAATACGATCTCCCATGGCCCTCAAGGTACTCATTTAATCAATACATGCCCATAAATTATTATTAGTTTTACAGAAATGTATGGAAATTTGTCCGATTTGTTTATATTAAGTGCTCTGACTTTCGCCTGCTAAGTCTATAAAAATGTACCATATATAGACCAGTGCCGATAGTATTTGAGACAAAAGAAATTTATAGTAGGATGAAACCTGTTGGAAAAGGACCAGAATACAACAAAAATGAAAGGAAAAATAAATTACGGGCGATCTGAGGTCGGGAAGTGGGGAGGGGGGTGAGTTTTAAGGGTAAAAACGGTTTATCTCGATTTCCGGCAAAACTACAAGTCCTATGGAAAAAAGTTAAATGACAAAGTTGTAGGTAATAAAGAGACCTACAACTTTTGTTTTTACACTTTTTTAACATAACCTCAAAATGTATGTGAAAAATTCAAATAATTAAGTTTTTGGTTTTTTATTTTTATCTTAAGCAAAACATATTTGTTTTCCACGAAATTTGATGAAAACTTAGCTTGTTATTTTACCTCAAAATTTATGTTAATTTTTCACATACATTTTGAGGTTATGTGAAAAAAGTGTAAATACAAAAGTTGTGGGTCTCTTTATTACCTACAACTTTGTAATTTAACTTTTTTCCATAGGACATGTAGTTTTGCCGGAAATCGAGATAAACCGTTTTTACCCTTAAAACTCACCCCCCTCCCCACTTCCCGACCTCAGATCTCCCGTAATTTATTTTTCCTTTCATTTTTGTTATATTCTCGTCCTTTTACAACGGGTTTCATCCTACTATAATTTTCTTTTACTTTTTACCATTTTCATAGCTATCGGCACTGGTCTAATACTATATAATGGACTTAAAATAATAAAGTTGGACATTGGGCTGGTATAGCAATGATAAATTATATTTCGGATTATTAATAAGTCCCAACGTTAAAAAAAAATACTAATGATTGTTTACTATGTGTAACGATTTGCTTGGACAAGTAACAAAAAAAGATTTATGTCCTGTGTGGGTAGAGTCATACTTCTTTTAATATATATTAGTAGTGCTTATTTTTCTACAGTTCACAAACAATATGCTCGAACTATGTGTATATCTGGTATAGTTTTACACATAATAATAAATCGGAGTGATGGGTTTATGCCCTACCACTTCCAGCATTTTTCGGGTGCATATTTTAATCGGGCCGATTGGATGACTGCCCGAAGTGTCAGGGCATAAACCCATCACTGGTCGGGATATCCGCGTGTAGCACTGCCAACTAATATACTGGCAATTTATAAGTAAATACTAACCCTCTAAGATCTAAAGAGAAGACCCGGGAAGTAGCGGAGTCTAACTTACTTTTCATACAATTTGTTAAAGTGTTTACTTACTACCTTTTATTTGAAGTAGGTACCTACTATCATTTTTTATCTACATTAAGATGTGTTATGTTAAGATTATCGAGCTGGAACTATTTTAGCAACATAGGTACGTCAAATGTTTCAACTACTTACTATTCCTGTTGTTTTAATCCCCTGTATCTAAACTAAATTGCTTATTGTAAGACCTCTAGGAGAGTTAATGTCGATAATACCGTACAATTCAAACCTAGGTATGAGGTACAACCAGCAAAGTATCACAATCGCAAGTTCGACGTCTCCGTAGCTGGCAATTACAGCTACGAATTTTGTCTGACATCAATGACATCATTGGCCTCGAACTTTTTTACGATAATAAAACGCTTCTTCGGTCTTCACAAATCTTTTTTTATTTTTTACTATTATAGAATTATAGATAGGTACCTACTATCTACTATACTATACATTACCTACTATAGGTAATCTGTGCTCAAGGTGTCCGTATTTCGTCTATCTATCAGTCATAGGTACATAGGATTAGTCGGGATTCGGATGCTGACATTGCGTAACACAACATGTTTATCCGTTGTTCTGCCACCAAATGTGTATTTGCCAAATACACTGACTGAACAAACTCTGGCTGTCTGATTGGACTGAAACAGTGAAACTGAATCTATATCTAATACACTTCATTATACATTCCCAGGCCGGCCTCTCCAAGACCGCTCTCAATCGCCTGCGTTCATAAGTAGCTATGAGTCTATATTTATAGCCTCATAGCTACTCATGAACGAAAGAATACTGGCGATTTTTAGCAACAGTAGGCCCGAAAAGTAGAATAGGTCCTCTGAGGAATTAGGTAGGTATATTATCGTAATATCACAGCCACGGGCAGTGTAATAAACAAATTAAACTTTAATTCACTGTTCATGTCTGTTAGTATTGGTCATCATGTTATGTAATTAAATAGAGTACCTACCTATCTGTCAAACGTATCGTACTAGTATATTATAGTATATAGGTACCTATCTACCGTGAGTGTGGCACGGTACAAATTTGATAGATTTGATTCTACTTTACATACCTACAGTACTTAATTAGTATAAGCTACCTTTGTACTCCATTTGAACGTTATTCTTATTAGAAAATGGTATGCCATTCAAAGAGGAGGAAAAAGATTCATTCGAGAGCACAAACTATTAGGTAGGTAGGTATAATAGGTCTGTAAGTATGTAAATTGCACAACGACCTTGATTTTGATAAGTTTGTTTTGAGGAAACTATCGGATTCTTGTAACGTAACAAATGTTTTAACAAAGTTAAGCAACACCAGAAAATGAATTATGTACCAATGATTTTATTAGTTTAATAGTAATCTCGCTTATCAAGGTAATAATGATGAAAAATGTATATTTATGTAGTTCCTAGACTTCCTAGTTAATTATGGGTGTGGACACAAAACACATTTAATAACTAGAGAATGTACCTATTATTGAATTACTATCATTTTTATGTAGTGTTTAAGTAGGTACGTACTAGTATAAAATAAAGTTTCTACCTACTTCAAATAAACACAGATAGTAGGCATTCAGTTATTTTACCTATGACTAGATAAGGTTATTTCGTTATCATTGAGGTTGAGTCAGCTACATCATCATTACAATGAGTAAAACGTAATTAGGGCGTAATTTTATTGTTCCTTCATTCATATACCACATAATAATAGGTCACTTCACATAAATTGTCCAAAACATGAAAGAATAACACTGTTTGGTATAAAATATTTAGTTACTGTAATTTACCTGAAACTATGAGTGCCTCATTTGGGCCGACGGTCTGTATGTTCCCCATATTTTTGCCTAGATCACAGAAAACGCACAAAAAACACTATTTCACACAATACGAAAAAAAACCAACTGTCTTAAATCAATAAACACAGTAAACAATCACGAATGAAATTAATGAATGAAATATATGAATGCTACTCATTCATTCATGAATATTTGTACTAGTACAGACTGCAAAAAAATAATCACTGTTTATCCATTTAAACTTTCTGTTATTCTCGTTGAAAAATACCTTACTAAAGTGGATAGACATGCTCATCACTAAAATTTTATAGTATTTTTTTGTAGTTTGTAGTCTATAGTCGTTACAACACTCGTCATTCGTTGGTTGACTAGTCTCTGGACTCTCTGGTATTAACGTTGTAATGGCGGACGCATTGTGATTGTTTGTGAGGATTCTATGCTGTAGATAACAAATTACGACAAAGAAACCAAATATTTAGTTATTTGTAAGTTCTAATTGGTCATATCCTTGATTTTTCTTCAGGTCATTGCATTTCTTCTAAACATTTGTATCTTTACAAATGCGTGTATCAGTCACATAATCTATTTTACTTATATTCATGACTATTTCGCAGGTATAGCGTGCCCATTTAATTTATCGAGATGTCTGACACGAGTGATCTTGATCGTCAAATTGAGCAACTTAAAAGATGCGAGATAATAATGGAAGCCGAGGTTAAGGCGCTCTGTGCCAAGGCCCGCGAAATACTTGTTGAAGAAAGCAATGTTCAACGAGTTGATTCTCCTGTTACGGTAATTTCATTCAAGTCTTCCGTTGAAACAGTACTAAATGTTATTAGCTTAGATTTTTCATTGAAAATTTTATCAATATCATTAAATAATTTAAAGTAGGTATAGTGTTCCTATGTACAAGTAACTGTAAATAAACATACACGTCAAATTATTTGTCAAATAGGTACATCATAGTGTTATGCTATGCTGAAATTCTAATCATGTATTATCATAATCGAATTGATATTGTTTCAGGTGTGTGGAGATATTCATGGACAATTCTATGATCTCAAGGAGTTATTCAAAGTGGGTGGAGATGTTCCGGAGACCAATTATTTATTCATGGGTGATTTTGTGGACAGAGGATTCTACTCAGTAGAAACATTCTTATTATTACTGGCTTTAAAGGTATAATTTCAGATCTTTCTCTCATCTGAAAAGCAAGAATTGCTTGGTGCTCGAAAGATAATATCCTGGTGCATGCATCTTATTGGAATATGCCTGTTCCTGCCACTAAAAGACATGTAAACTGTTGGAAAATTTTATTCCTCAACTGCTTAGACTGGGTTCCAGCATGTGGCAGTTATGGTCCTTACATGAGAGATGATTTCTAGGTGATTGTCCTGGCAATGAAGGGATCTATTTAAAACATCACTTGAAAACATCAAATTAAAACATTATCAAATTAGATTTTGTATCAAGTCAAATTAGCAAGTTAAGCAGTTAAATCAAGGTGGATTAGCTACCACTAACATTATACCTATTGTAATATAAAAACAAACAAACACATCTATAAACCTATATTATTATAACTTGAAAAAAAAACCAACACTAGATTTATCCACTGATGCAATTGAGCGAGTTCTAAAATTAACAGACAATGTAAGCTGCTGCTGTGTACTATCATAAATCAGTATCAACCTGTTAGACTAACAACTAAAAAAAACATTTCCAGTGTGATATTCTTCGAAAATATACATTCTCATTGGTTGATTTATAATCTTTCTAATGAGAAAAGGACAATATCAACTCATCACTAATTTCCTAAAGCACAGTAACCTTTAGTCTCTGGTTTCTGGTAATCATTACTTATAACACAAACAGTATTGATAGCATTATAGCAAAAGATTTACCATAAATATCTATTGATTGTAGGTTCGTTATCCAGACCGTATCACATTAATTAGAGGTAATCATGAATCAAGGCAGATCACACAAGTCTATGGTTTCTATGACGAATGTCTTAGAAAATATGGATCTATCACTGTATGGAGGTAAGTCTAAAAGACCCCTGTATCATAATAATCATATGAGTATTAAAACAAAGAATTTCAGCTCATATTGAACTATCACCAGTCCTTTAAGCGGGCAGGAAAAAGCATTTGATGGGGCCGTCAAGCTGAGGGCCACCATTGTAGCATTACTGGTGTATATAATGGTGAATCCCATTCCTGATACTTTACCATTTACTTACAATCAGGTTCAAGATAAAAAAAAATTGCCCTAAAATTGTAAGTAAGCCATTATTATATATACCATTGGAATATGAAACATTCCTTCTGCTTCTATGTTAATTTTCAAAAATTCTTAAAATTCAAGATGCATGTGTAAAAAAAGCCTAGCAAATTCATGTTACCCACCAGATGTCAGCCACAATGAATATGACTGAGGCTCCAATCTGACAAGGCAAATACATGTATTCTGCTAATTATTCAATTGTGTTTAAATTTTGTATTTCATTTATTTATTTGTAATTACGGTCTGAATGTTAACATCATGCTTGTCCTCATTATTGTGCTAATGTGTGAACTACATTGGGTTGATTCACATGACATTTACACATAACAACTTATTATTATTATTTGTGTATCTAAAGTATTCTGTAGATCTACCTTCATTTACCTATCGGCGGCAGATTTCAAGGAAAGAATTTAAAACTTGTACATCTTTTAGATCAATTTCTTTCCAAGGCTTTTGGTGCAATTATACTTGGTCCTTAGCTTGTATTCAGATGCAGGAAAGATATTACTCAGTGCATTAATTACACTGTTTTACTCAATTTTATTTTAATTTTGTCACTATTATTGTTACTCAATTTTACCAGTTTCAGGTAGCCAAAACTTAGGCTTTTCAAATACGAGTGTATTCGACTCCGTCCATTTACACTTTGTCATTTGTCTGAATGCAATCGAACACAAGCTAACGACCAAGTGTAATTATACCATTATGCCTGCCATGGCTCCAAAAGTTCATGTCAGTAATATTGGTGGCGGTTACAAGCAATAAATAATACCTTTTCATTCAAATTAACACTGTTAATATGATCCCAGGTATTGCACAGAAATATTCGACTACCTATCACTGTCGGCTATCATCGACGGGCGGATATTCTGCGTACACGGCGGTCTGAGCCCGTCCATACAGACATTAGATCAGATTAGAACCATTGACCGCAAACAAGAAGTACCTCATGACGGACCTATGTGTGATCTGCTCTGGAGTGACCCTGAAGGTAGAACAGTTCCCTAACAGTCTTAACATCTCTAGTATAGTCATTCATTTTGTATGTATAGGGATTCTTTGTACTGATGAGTGTTAAAGAATGGATCAGGAATTCCCTTTTTAGCTGCCAAGATTATAAGAATTTGCACTCATATAAATAAATTTAAAAAACTAGTTAATACTATTTTCGATTTTCTCAGTGGAGCTATACTAAACTAATAAGACAGGTTCAGCTTCCGATTTCTAAAATTTTCAGGAAAATTCATGTACTGTAGGACTTTACATGACTTACTGCATTATTAGCACAGCATCTACACAGTATTTCTTGAATAACAAACTTTAGTATAGTCTTCAATAACTATAAAAGTGCTTCTAAAACCCATACAGACACACAAGGCTGGGGCGTATCACCTCGCGGCGCCGGCTACTTATTCGGTTCAGATGTAGTGGCGCAGTTCAATGTCTCCAACGACATTGATATGATCTGCCGTGCGCACCAGCTAGTCATGGAGGGCTACAAGTGGCATTTCAACGAGACTGTACTCACTGTGTGGTCCGCACCTAACTACTGCTACAGGTAATTAATAAGTTAATAACACAGAAAATTGACGCAAATGTAATTACCAGCTGTTTTGGACATTTATAGCAGTTTTGTATGTGTGGCACTTGATGAATGTTACTGCATACATGTAGTTCCAAAAAAAAAATCAAATGTATCTTGGATATCCACATTGCGAAGTTACGTAGGTAGAGATAACAGTCCGCCGTCTATTTCTGTTCTTACATACATCACGAGATTCCTCAACTGTCATTAAAACTTTGAAGCATTTCATTCGAGTGATTTTTGCCCGAAAATTTGATCTAAATATCGGTAATTTCGAAACGAATTCATTTCTGTATTGTTATTTACAGGTGTGGCAATGTGGCTGCAATTCTAGAACTAAACGAAAATTTGCAACGTGAGTTTACGATATTTGAGGCGGCACCTCAGGAGTCCCGGGGTGTGCCCTCTAAGAAACCACAGGCAGACTATTTTTTATAATGTTGCTTACAATAGTCTTGACACATGACGAGCAACCCATCTAGTATTATGTTATAGTAGTGACAAAACATTTTAACGTGGACATGATTTTATTGTGATCTTAAGACTGGTGTTGAATTGTAAGTTGAATGTGTTAATTTAAGTCAATGTATTTAATTTGCTGACGCTACGTTCACCTCGTAAGTTTTCCGAGGTCGGGATTTCTAATAAATGGAAGAAGCAGTTGATGAAGTAGGAGACAAATAGATGTTCCTAGAAAAAAAAACATACACAGGATGTTCAACAATAACCATATTCCTTCTATCTTGAGCAGTCAAAGTGCCAGGACCTGTACGTCCTACTTCATGTCTACCAAAAACTACAGTCTTCAACCATTCTTAGACTCCCGAAGAACAATTTTCGAAATAATAAATCAAGTGTCTAGTATAAATTAAATCCCAAAACTAAACTTTGTTGGGCTTTAATTCCCAGTAATTAATTAATAATTTTAATATTGATCTAGTGTTATTGAAGTCATTTGTTACTCAATGCTAAAACCAATATAATTGATAAAACTGGCATTTCTATTGATTTACCCATAACAGACAGCACTGATAGCATATTACCATTTCTTAGAAATATACAGTAAGTTATTTTTTAATTCATTGTAATAAAGTAGGGAGACAATTAATCAGTGTAATTATTATATTTAGTGCGCAATAATGTGTCAAGCAATGAGTAGATTAAGATGAGCGTTAATTAATAAGAATTGATCACTATGTGACAGTCAAGATGGCTGGTCACCATTTATATTTCACTTTGAAATTGCTAAATATTTGCTTCTGTTAGCTACTCATTGTTAAATAATTGCGATTTATATATTTATAACCCTGAACTGCTTGCGATGTTACTGACAAGCAATTGGGTATTATTTGTCAACATACAGTCACAGGACGATTGGCTACCCAATGTTTAGTAAAAAAAACTGTACCAATAAATTAACTATAAGTAGCTAGCAACAACAAATATGTAGAACTAATAATTTCAAAATTATTGTAACAATATGTACGCAATTAGCATTTATTTAGGGGTATATTGTTCTAAGAACAATTGCGTACTCGATGGCGTATGAATAACCCCCTAGGCATTGTCAAATATATCTTTGTAAAAAAAATTATACACTGGCCATACTGGCGGTGTGCTTCATGAAAGTGGTTCATAAAATGTGATTACTTAAACACTGCCGTAACTACTACATACAGTTAAGAGATTATTAAATAGTTTATCGACCTAATGTACATCTTAAAAGCAATGTCAAAGTGTTTAATATTAATGATCTTTACAAAATGATATTGAATAGTTAGTGCAAATGTTTTTATATTAATAATCTCAAGCACATCAGAGACATGTTGATATTTTGTAGTTGTTAATACATTGCTCCCTGCTAATAGAGTGATTTATATTTGATAGGTGATTCATAAAATAAGCTGAGAAATTGCATAAACATTGTACAGACTCCTAGTTTCAAGTAAAGGCGTGAACAAAATTGTCTGATGTGCTCATTTCCTATAGAAATATACATTTTCAGCAATGCATGGATTAATAGTTAGATTTTAGGCAGACCCATCTATCTATATTAGCACATGAAATGTTTGTACCTAACAATATTATAGAAAAATAAATCTACAAATTCTAAAATATAATAATGATTCAAACTTCTCTCTTCAAAAAACCTCATAAGTAGCATATTTGTTTAAAAAACAACCAGGCATTCATTACTACCCATTGTTAATATTATTATTTGTTGCTCAACTTTTAAACTTTCATATTCAGCACTTTATAAAAAATCACTGGTCATTTCTTATGTGCCTTGGATTGTTCCATACCATCTCAATTTATACTCAATTATTGGGCCTCAATGACTTGATCAGAGATTTTCCTAATTTACCATGTTTCTTCCAAATATTTATTGCACTGAAATGACTTTTTAGAAGTTATAGCCAATTTTGTATCCCTACTTCTTTTATACTATGATTAAAATGAAATGCCATAATTGCTTTGCTTTATTTATTAAAAATATAACACTCCAATAAATTAATTCTTATCTGAGGTAGCTCCAATATTATCACAAATAAAAATCAGGTACTATTTATGTCAATGTTCTTTCTTGGCAACAGAACTACACACTTTTGGAAAAATATCTCCACACTTTGTTGATATTTTAACATGTACCATGTCATCTGCTCTAGTTTGTCCTATATTTAATATTGCTACTTTCTTGTTTTCATCTCTGGCTTGCAAAATAATTCTATAGCTTGAATAAACTGTCAAACTAGATCCCAACACTAGCACAGCATCACTAGATGATACTTGGCTTTTGACCAGCTCTACTCTTGCCTTAGGAACATTATCACCAAAGAACACAATGTCAGGTTTTAGAGGACCTTCACATTTTGGACATAAAGGTGACTTAAACTTTTCTTCTTGTTCCTAGAAAAAAAAACAATATATTAGAAACTTAAATGTGACTGAAAGAAATTAACAAGCCTAATATTTAATAACAATCACATTTCAGTCCTGCATAATCCAATAAAAACTGTTCCCTTCACACAGTTATCTAATATTTGGTGCATATTTACAGTAGGTACACACAAGTAGTTCAGCGAAAGCCACTTTTTGCTGCTGTTGCTGTTTTGAGAAGAAATTAGAATATAGTAGAGCAGTACATAGTACAATGATATTTACTAGCTTGGTTAAATCAAATTTGGACCTAGATTGCCAATGGAAAATCAGCTCCTACCTGATTGTGTGAACCAGCAACAGGTATGGGTAAATGTTCACTTGGAGCTGTTCCTTGCGAGAATACAAATAAGTCACTAAGGGTTTTAAAAAGTTGAAATATATTCTTACTTTAGACAGTTCAACATCCCCATCAGGCCTTATCATTGAGATATCACTTGTCAGATCAGGATTTTTCTTCAACATTTCCACTTGAAGATCATGTCTGTTAATCTCATAAGGACATTTTAAACATTTCACTATGTACCCACTCCCGTGGAGTTCTACAACATTTTCAGAACCAGCTTTATGATGTAAGCGGTCTACATTTTGAGTTACTATTGATGTTACTTTACCACACTGAAATCAAAACAGAATATCAATGTTGTTTCTATAAGGTTATAGTTAGGTTATCAAATCATACAATTGTTGTTAGTGACTAACAATTCAGATAATATATACCGTTTCCAATTCTCGAATGGCAAAATGTGTGTCATTTGGTTGAATAGAACTAAATCTTGGCCACCCGATGAAATTTCGAGCCCAGTACCGCTGTCTTACTTTAGGGTATTGTACAAACTGTTGGTATTGAACAGGCTTATGGTTGCTACGGGCGTACAGCCCAACTTCTTCCGATCTGTAGTCCGGTATTCCTGAAAAATTGTTACGTCAACGGGATACTATAACAGAATGATATTCAAATTTTTTAATTTAATGTAAATAAGTCAATATTTTTTTTTCTTTTACGTAACAAAAGATCGGACCTGATTCTGTAGAAATACCAGCACCAGTCAAGACGAGAATATTTTTATGTTGAGTTAAAAAATCTTGCAAAACATCAACATCAGCATTGTTCGCAGGCTTGTATTTTGGTACATAGACTATTTGACGAGTTAATTCTTTTACATTCGGTAAAATTCTACTATACATTTTTATCTTATAACTATTCAATCAAAATAAGTTAATTAAAAAATCAGTCACCTGCGTAATAGAAGAAATAAAATAAATTAACTTTAAGTGAAAATTGTACAAATCTGCTAAAAGTCAAAGTTGTCAAACTTGTCAATAATATACAATCACTGACAATCGTCTGACAATTGACAATACATATTGTAGACAGATGAGCATATTCTGTGCATAGACTGTTATTCTCAGTGAACGTTAATTTAGCGTTTTATTGGTGGCGATGCATGGTATTAATGGTATGTACTTACTGTACTTAAGTTTTTGTTAATTGATGCATGTAACAATATTAAATTAATGTAATTTCTCATTTAAAATCTATCTATATAAATACCTATATAGGTACAGTCATTTTGGGTAACTTTGAACATTTTTAACGGATTATCAATGTATACTCGCTGATTATATTTATTACATCTTTATTTTATAGAATAAATAGTGTTCTTTTGAGTTGGTTTATGTTTCTAAACCCACAAATTTATGGAAAAAACACAAAGACTGCCCAAAATTTGCCCCAAAACTCACATTCAAAGTTAGCACGAATTTTGGGTAACTTTGAATATATATTTTTTTAGATTTTAAAACCTTTATTATCCAAACATTTTAAGATTTGGATAAAATTGAATGATGTATTCTTGTAAAAACAGTCCAATCTATGAAAATCATTACTAACTTGACGTACCTACCTGTGAAAAATAGCGAGGTATTGCCATATGAAACAAGGCGGACCAATTTGGTGGAAAAAAAAACATTGTTATTTTTATATTTTCTAATAAAGTAAGATAAGTAGGAACGTAGTGCACAACATAATAAATCATATGTTTATTTGGTTATCAGATGAGATCAAAATCGTAATGACTGCTAATAATTTTTTTGGACATTTTATTTTTTAAAGAAAACCAATCACCCCTTTCCATGAACAAAATGGCATCGTCAATACGAATTTTTCCACCTTTTTAGGGCCAAATGGCAAAAAAACAGAACCCTTATATATTCGTCATGTCTATCTGTATGTCTGTCCGTCCGTCCGTCCATCCGTCCGTCCGTCTGTCCGTCCGTATGTTACACACCCACTATTCTCCGAAACTATAAGGCCTATGCGGTTGAAACTTGGTAGGTAGACGTATTCTGTGAACCACATTAAGAATTTCACACAAAAATAGAAAAAAACAATCAATTTTAGGGGTCCTCATACTTGGAACTGAAACTTTTTATAAGACACGAATAACTTTGAACCATTCAATGTTACCCAAATCACTTCGATTTTAATCGTCGTTACAACTTTATCAGTTTTAGACAATTTATGTAACACCATGTACGGACAGCGATTTAAAAATAATATTTTTTTTAGTAGATTTTAAAGATAAACACCAAACATACCTGTTTACAGCAAGTTTTGTACAAATAATTCCGATATTAAATTCAACTAACAAACACTGCTAAAAACTTCACTCGAAAAGGCGGTTAAATTACAAAAAGATGACTTTGAAAGCTTAATGTTTTACGTTACGTTTGTTAAAAAACATTATGGCGATCCGTTTAGGCAGTTATAATATTGAAACAATAAAACATTTGCATCAAATAAATTTTTAAATCTTTTTCACAACTTTATTCAAAGTTACACTGCGATTCAATGTTACCCAAAATGACCGTATTCTATTTTCCTACGATTTTTATAAAATCCACTGTCACAGTGACTGTCACTCACTGACACTGTAAACGTCAATCCGTCATGTCTCACATGTCTGAGTAGTAGTGGCAAATATATTAGATAACTGTTTAAATAATGCGATATTAAAAAATAACTTACTAATGCATTATGGCCGAGCAAAATAACCTGTTATCAAACAACGGAGGAAAAAAAAAAGTAACTTTCTTCACTATTCTTCAGTCATTGTCAGATTTGTCAAATGTCATCAACGCTGTCAATATTACGTACTTTTTTAGGCTAACAACAGTAATAACGAAAACGAAAAACGATAAACGGTAATTGAAACTGTCAATTTTTCAAGGACAAAAGGACAAATAACAAAAACTGATTTCTACCTAATAATGTATAGGAAGGAAAGTGTTGTATTATTCATTATTATTATTTAAACTGTCAAAATAATACGTTTAGAAATTATCTCTACGATGTGTAGAGATAATTTCTAAACGTATTATTCAGGTTTATTAATTTATATAATAAAGCTTATCTTGTGATAGAAGGAAAAATGGCTGTGGTGGTAATTTAATTTTTGTCTTTTGAAGTAATAATACTGAGATAGTTTTTTGTTTTAATACTAATTAGAATATATATATATATATGTATGGAAAATACGTTTCATACTAATTTGAACTCATTTTCATAACCCAGTATTTTTTCGATTAAATTATAAATTTCTTTTTTAAAATTCAATATTTATTCAGTACGTCCAAGGAAGTTATAATAATAAGTATAATGATACTTATTATAATAATATTATAATAAGCTGAATTTATTTTAAAAATCTTTTAGGTGCTATATTGCAAAGGTATAATTATTTAATCTGATCTAAATATAATTGATGATAGTAGTGATGATTATGGAATAATACAAAATTATGTTTCATTTATAATGATATAATTTTCTAACAATATTTTTTATTTTATTTTATAGTTCTAACAATATTAAGTTGATATATATCTAGTATAATATATGTCTATAACGCCTATGAATGACGTGTCGCCTCGTTGGACATTTTGTATGAAAATAAATTTCATTCATGAAATTCAGGTTATCGAATCTGAATTCATAACGTTTCTGATCTGGAATCCGAATCTGGAAACCGGACAAGCCTGCTCGTTTAAACGACGCTGGGTAGCATGATCCTACGCGAGCCGAGCCGTCCGTGAAGATGCCCAATTCTTGAAATTAAAAACGTCGCGCGCTCTGTACCATAGCTGTATAGCGAGTTTGCGCGGCGTTTATCTGGACCATAAAGTTCTTGAGTACGTCTATAGTCTATTCTATTGTAGTTTCAAATCACTGACCTGTATAAGTACTCTGGACTGGCGATCAGTCCCACTACAGTGTGCCTCATTGAAAATCGCCATTTTGGCAACCTGTCTTGGTATCGATGAAACTTTTTCAAATATCACTGTTTCAACTACCTACTTCAATTTGAAGTATTTGTTAATGATAAATACCATTTTAATATGTTCATAAAATTATCTGTAGTACATAATACCAAGCCTTTTGTGTTTAAAAGTATACCTACGAATTTTGGCACTGGATAGAAAATTACCGATATACATTTTGACATCCCTATTAGACATTATTGGTTATGAAAATATTATTAAAATCCCCTAACTCGAAGGGTATTCGCTTATCATAGTAAAGTGTTTGAGTGTTAAATTCTTATATTTACTTACTTGTGACAAGAAACACCACTGCCCTTCTCTTAATATCTGTTATTTTCTATATAATAGCCAGTCTAGTGATTATTATTACAGGTCAGTGTTTCAAATCAAATAGAGTACATTTTAGAATAATTGTAACATTTAGACTTAATTAAATATTACTATATTAATTTAAACCGCCTGCATATCCATTAAAATAATTTTATCGTATAATGGGAATCACAATAGCAACGAATGATAAATATTTCGACAGTAAAAGTCGAAATATTTATTATTTTCTCAGTAATGGCTGACCATAGAGACTTTAAAAAGTAGAAAATAAAAAATTGTCTATGCACAACATTATGTGACTGATGTGACAGCTTTAGGCTAATAAAACGAAAACGAAAACGAAAAACGAAAAACGAAAAACGAACAATAAATTGGTAATATAATTGAAACTGTCAAATTTTCAAGGACAAATAACCATGAACTGATTTCTACCTAATGTATAGGAAGGAAAGTGCCAAAATAATACGTTTAGTTTAGAAATTATCTCTACACGTCATTCGCGTTTTATTAATTTATAATAAAGCTTATCTTGTGATAGAAGGAAAAATGGCTGTGGTGGTAATTTAATTTTTGTCTTTTAAAGTAATAATGCTGATATAGTTTTTTTTAATACTAATTAGAATATATTTATGAAAAATACGTTTCATAGGTTTAATTACTAATTTGTAAAACTAATTTGAACCCATTTTCATAACCCAGTATTTTTCAATTAAATTATAAATTTCTTTTTTAATATTCAATATTTATTCAGTACGTCCAAGGAAGTTATAATATTAAGTATAATGATACTTATTATATAATAAGCTGAATTTATTTAAAAATCTTTTAGGTGCTATATTTCAAAGGTATAATTTTTAGGCCCTAATCTTTCTAATGACGTAAATAATCTCAGAACCACTTTAAATTCAAAATATATACTTTTGATATTATGGGACTTCAAAATATAGAAAAAAAATACAATATGGATGAAGTGAGAACAGCTGCCAAGTACATTAGGATTGTTCAATAATTCTCATTGTATCATCTTATCGATTACCAATACGAAAATAAATAGTATTCTCAAAAATACACTAGTCGTTACATTTTTTTCCGTTGTCAACATTACCATTACCAACCTAACAGGTCAGCAACATTGCCAATGGAAAAAAAGTCGTTAAGGAAAACTATCTATGGCCATAGAGACTTTAAAAAGTAGAAAATAAAAAATTGTCTATGCACAACATTAAGTGACTGATAATGTGACAGTAGGAGTAGGTAGGTATAAAAATATAACAGTAATAATTTAAGAACTGTTTACAACAACGGTTATCTTCCAACAACGTAACAGGCCAACGAAATATTGAAATATAACTGGTAATGCCACCACTATGTCTGAGCTGAGCGTGTCTGTCTGAGTCTGAATGTCTGATGTCATCTTGTCGCATTTCTTTAAAATCATTACAAAATTTAAGTTAGCTTTTCCGTTCAAAGTTGGTTCAAAGCATGACGTTATTTAGGATAAAATCTGCGCCATTGGTATTAATAGAAGACGATAGTAACAAAAATGTCTTGCCATTACTTCTTGAACTGGTACAGGATGAAAACAGTCGGATCAACTTATTTTGCTACGAGCAACCGTGCTTCCTTTGGAGAAATGTTTTGAAAAACCATGCCAATGTCAGTTGTTACGAAGAATTCGATGTAGATATTTTTGAGAAATATACCAATGAAAAAAGTTGTATAGTAATAGATTCTGTAAATCAAATGGCTTTAAGTATGGGATGGAATGAATGCTTGAATTGTATCAGAAAATTACAACTCAATTCAAACGTAAACAGATTGATATTAATATTGCATAAAGACTGTATTTTACATGGATCTAAATTACAGACACAGTTAAATCATTTGGTAAATGTGATAATTTCATACAGCAAAACCAATTCTGCAAACATATTAGTTACAATAAAGAAAGGTAACAAAGTAATCAAGACAGAAGAAACCTTATCTTATGATTCAAAACTGTCTTTATTAAAATTAACTCCAGTTATAAGAGAGGAGAAAAAGGAAGAGGAACAAGAGAGACCATTACCAAGTAATTTGTCTACATTCAAAATTGAGGTAGACCAAACTGAGAAAATTCAGAAATATAACTTAAAACTTCCGTACATGAGTAAAATACATGACGGACAAAGTAAAGTATACTATGAGCCTGATGCTGTTGACGATTGGGATGAGGAGGACCCAGATGAAGACCTTGATATATAAATAAAATTAATGAATAAATATACATACCTACCTAGCGTCTTTCTTCTTCAACCTAGCATTAATGCCAATCACATCCAAAGCTTTCACCTCGGAGTCTGGGGTGCGCTTTACCAATCTTAATTGCGGATTTGGCTGGACCTCGATATTTTTCGTGAAGCGACTGCCATCTGACCTTCACAACTCAATGGTGACATTAGGCGATATTGAAGCATTGCAGCTAGACCGTTGTTGTTGGACTTGTTGCCTATAATGGCTCAACATTATGTTCTTGTTATTATTATTTTTATTCACGATTTTTGACCACTATCTCACCTGGTGGTAAGTGAAAATATGGTCTACAGTGAATCACAATTGCCTAGAAGGAACCTATTCACTCGTGGCTTGAATATTCTCAGGTTATAGCTTTTCGGAAATACCGATGGAATTTTGTGATGAATCAATTCCAGCTTTACTATAAACTTATCATTACAGATAGTCCTAGTTAGTGAGTAGTAGGCGCTCTTACTGTCCTTTGATTTGGCTTATCTAGGCTTTAGTGGGAGCACCTGCACCCAATTCCGAAAGGAACACCGGCGGCCGAGCCTTATCTGTCAATCTGCAATTGTACTGGCTTGGACCCCCTTGGGTTTTATTGGAGTAACTGTCATCTGACCTGCTAACTCTGAGAGGAAAGCCACTGTTCCTCTTTTGGTGGAAACCAGCACTTAGTGTTGACATAAAGGTGTCCATAGAAGAAAGGTCTAATCCCCATGTATTTAACTGGAGATACGACGTTCTCGTAAAACATTGAATAGGTACACTACTTGAATACAATTGAGACCAATCAAGACATTCAGATAATTAATTTTATTTGTTCACCGTACAACTAGTAGTGTTGAAGCTTACTGATTCATAGCTACTTCACTCGATTTAAAATCAAGTTATAGCCAGCTCGCGTCACTTTTACATGCAATGTTTATTGCATGGCTTCTTGTCGTATTGCCGCATACCTAATGTGACTTTTTAATCCTACTTCAAGGTGGACTAAGGAAAAAGGATTATAGTTATGTGACACGTTCTATAGTAACGGCGGCTTCGCTATAACATTTTCAAGGACACTAGGATATTTCATATAGGTATTCAGACAAACCCTTGGTTACAAAGAATTCACTTTTTATTCATTTTTCTATGTTCTGTTACAATTTTGCGATTTTTTTTTTCATTTCTTTGCCACGTTACTTGCCATTACACAAAATGTAATAAAGTAGAAATTCAAGTACGTGGAAGTTAATTTTATTAATGACACCGTAATTACATCACCATAGTATCTCAACTCTTAAATTATGAATCATAATTACTCGTTCAATGATTAATTTTCATGACCTAACAAACTAAATAATTATTAATGAAAAAAAAAACAAATACAATAGAGAATCGATTAGGAACCTCCATCGCGACAATGCTATAGTAAAAATAAAATAATTATTACATTATTCAATACACATACAACCCAAAGGTGAAGAACAAAAATATTTTTCTTCCAAGTCTAATTTCGAAAAATTAATTATTATGCGAGCCGATATCGTATGTACACACAAGCCCGGGTACTATCTTATAAAGAGACAAACAAATACATACTAGCAATTTAAATACTGCGTATTAATCAAGCGACGCGTGCGGCGCGACCGCGCCTCGAAAACGAGCCGCAGCCGCGCCAAAACAATAAGAAGCTATATCTTTCGATACACATAATAAAGCTAACAAAATATACGATAAAAATGATTTACAACCTCATATAACCTAACAAAACGCTTGTAGTTCATATACAATTTTATATGCACTGCATTCAAGAAGAGACTGCTCGTAACTATCGGGGCACACATATATGGAATCGACAGCGGGCTTCGGGACGATACATATACACACGGGACCGGGAGGGAGTGAGATGCGCGGGCCGGCCGGCCTACTCGTTGGACAGCTCCTTGAGCCGCTCTTCCCGCGGCCGCGCGCCGCCGAATATCGAGTGCGCCTGGCTCGTGGACGCCAGCGAGTTCACCGGCTCCTTCACCGTGCGCGGCTCCAGCTTCAGCTTCGGCCGCCCCGACGTGTCTGGGGCAGAGCGGTCTGCTCGAAAGGAATAAGCGGAGATCAGTTACTGTACGGCCCACACACTTTCATGCAAGCACATTCACTCGCCACTATTACAGATATATACAGATTATGACAACTATAATCTGTAATAGTTATTGTATTCTAGAACCAAATTTGAGTCGAGATTTTATGGACCTTCAGGTGATTTACGTGGATAAAATCTACATTCAAATTTACAACTAGAATACAATCTGTACTTAAAATTATGTAGTTTCAAGTTAAGATTCATAACCGAGTACCATACTAGAGTTCAGATGTTGAAAGAATTGCTTATCAGTGATAAGTCATCACATCACCTACATGAAGTGGTTTATATAAATAAATCTTAAATGTATCAATCTGCTTTCGACGTGCTTATGGTTAACAAGAGTTAGTTATTATAAGCTTATGCAAGCAGTAGCACTGGGAATTTAACTTCCCCATGTACCAACTGCTTAGTTGGACATATAATTGATGAAAACCTTTTCTCCATGGATCAACTAAAGCTAGACATGGAGGATTATCAATGTTTTAATAACACACATTGCATGTCTTATCTGTGCTTACTATTTCCGGTTTGTAATCATATTATACAGGATGTTGGTTTAATTAGTAAGATAACTAAAATGGCGTTATGATATTGATCTGATGAAAAAAAATGCTATGTATACTACTAGGCAGTACCAGCGTGGTGCCCCTGGTGTTGCACACGTCAGGCCGTGTGCTTGTCTGCCACCTAAGTGGTATAAAAAATGTGCCGCTTCGTAGTTAGACTGAAAAGGCCACCCCAACTGGGTTGGGAAAAGGCTCGGATGATGAAGACATAGAAGTCATTATGTGCGAAGTGTTGTGCGTACCCGGGCGCGTGGGTGGCATATCTTCAAAGTTGCGTTGGCGCGGCGCCCGGGACTGCGGCGCGGCGGCGGCGCCCGAGCGGCCCATGCGCCCCCACTCCTGCGCGCCGCCCGCACTGCCGCGGGGCTCCTCGGAGGCTCCGCGGGATGCGCGGCCTCCGCCTTCCCCTCGGCCTCCACCGTCTCCGCCCCATCTCTCACCGCCGGCGCCTCCACCACCACCTCCTCGTTCACGGTCTATGAACATAGTACGATAAAAAATTATAACACAAATATATTCCGTTTGTTACCAAGAAATCGAAATAGTATAGCTGAAGGGTGGCTGATCGATTCTAATTACTCGGATTTTTGAAGTGGTTTATTATTATTATTATTTTAACAGGCAGGCAGTCAAAACAACTGATAATGCCCGTATCCTGCTTATGCCCACTAGTGTTTATTTTTTTGGTTTTTATTATAAACATGGTATTATTAGAAAAATGAAAACAAACAGAATTAAGTATTTAAAAGATCAAAAAAAGTTGTTACTTTAATAAAATGCTATCATGTATTAGTTTTTGATCAGATGCTCCTCAATCAGTGGCATTGTGGACCAAGTGTGGAACAGTGTGATAAGAGAATATTGTGGACCAAGTGTGGAACAGTGTGATAAGAGAATATTGTGGACCAAGTGTGGAACAGTGTGATATGGGAATGCTGTGGTATGGTAGAAGATGTAGCGACCAAGATAAATAGGCTTAGATGGTTCCGACATGTAGATAGGATGTATGAAAGATTGCCAATACAGTTTTATGAGGCGAGTGTGAATGGGCAACCCGGTATGTGTCGACTTAGGGTTATGTATGTCAAATAATCTGATCGTGGTATAGGTTAGAGTGCCCGCGATCGGTAAGTAAGAATGAATACCGGGAACAAGTACAAAAAGAGACATGACAGTTATGTTATTATTAAGAAATTCACAATTATTTTAGACGGTTCGGTGATGTTAGTTGATTTCCCCATTGGTATACCCAATGAATCAAGGTGAGTACGTGAATATATGACGCGACTAATTGCGCAAGTGGGAAAGTTAGTGAGTCATCGACTAAGTACTCCGCCCCAATTAAATAAGCACTAATGTTAACCACAAAAATAACTCCCGTTAGTGATCATTCAAACCAGGTATAAATGTTTTTGCAGCCATGATAAAATTATTGTGAAATTATGTGAATATTAAAAAAATACATATGTAATTTTTTTTAAGACGTGTTGATATAATATAAGAACATGAAAATATAAAATAAACAGTGTAAATAAATAAAGAAGAAATTATCTATACTTTTTGATAATAATAATTGGAGCAATCATTTTTTTTTTTGTCTTTTGCCATCCCATCTATTTCATGACATTTTAATCTAGAAATAAACCAGGATGATCGACTACTATTTAATTCTTTGAAAATAACCAACAGAACTCTACATTTTAAACTAGTAAATTAACACAAATAAAAAGAAATTATATTGGTATAATCTCTCACAGACATGTTTTTTAGGCAGTAGGTAAAGTATCAATTTCGAAGAATTCAGGTAAAATTAATTAATAATGTGTAAACAGTACAAGTGTAACATTAAATACACAGGCATAAGAATAGTAATACATAACCAGTGATGAGTTTATGCCCTGTCACTGATCTGCCCGATTAATGCCTGACATTTTGGGCATAAATAAATAAATGCCCGATAATTTTAGTATGCACACATCTTAATTTGACATACAGTTGCAACACATTTATACCAGGCCACACAATATATCAAAACGAGTCCGAAAACCATTTGTTATGATATCCCCTTTAACGAACAGTAGGGTTACCATGAAACATGTGGAGTTTATTCCACAGAGCAAAGTTATTTATCCCACAATCACATCAAAGACGGCAGATGACACTTCGTTTGACCTCAACCCAATCCAAGTGACAATCATGATACCTACAAGCTAAATGTTTCATGGTAGCCCCTCAGATTTCATAATTATTAGTTCCACAACACATGATAAATTCCCTCATTCACCATATAAAAAAACCAATTGAGTCATATAATTCCAATACCCGCAAACTCCACATGGAACTAAGTCACAGTAGATGCAAAAGCATGGCGCTTCGTGATTGTTCAAAAACGGATATCGTAAACATAGGAAGTAAATACTCCGGGAGCCACCGGTTTTCGGCATAGAATTTCTTTGGGTAAAAAGAAAAGAAAAGATCACATACTATACAAAACTTGTATTATATTCTTTAAATTGTGGAGTTAGAATTATAGGGGGTATTAGAATTATATAACTCAATTACATTACTTGCTTCTTCACTCGATTGGTGTGACAGCAACTAATAATTCCGTCATTTGTATTGATGTGTTAGTAATGGGGATGGTGTTACCATGTGGGATCCCTCCACCGGGATGGCGTGGCGCACGGCGGTCGAGCCCATCGAAGTGGTCGTACGTACCGCGACCGCCTCCGCCTCCACCTCCGCCGCCGCCGCCGCCCTCCCGCCTGAAGCCGCCACCGCCACCGCCGCCACCCACGCGACCACCTCCGTCGCGACCGTCTCGCCGCCCGCGGTCGAAACCTCCTCTGTAAATCACATCTCGCTGATGTACCACTACAACAGTGACAACATCCCGCTTTCCTACTAATCGACTAATCTATTAATGTGAAAGTTTGTGAAGATTTTTCCAAGTTTGGATGTTTGTTACTCAATCACGCCCTAACAGCAGAACGATTTGGCTGAAGATCACTAGGGTTCCAAGGGACAGCAGGTACGGGAACAGAATTATACGCGGGCGAAGCCACGGGCATCAGCTAGTGATAAATAACTACCATATAACACTGTCACCATAGAGACTGATCTAAAGAGGATGAAGAACAAGGATATACCTTGTATTTAGGAGAGTATAAGGAATTTACTAAGCCGGGGGGTTCAGAAAAATTACATAAACATGTGATTTTAAAACTGAAAATAAATAAAAACTTACTAAAACGTAAGTTTTGTTTTGACATAATAATTTTTCCTTTTTAATTCTACTCAAATTTAAATTACTTGTTTTGAAAACATGGGGTTGCCCCAGGGCCCAAAAAGTTAAGTAAAAGTGTGTAAGGATAGAAGTATAAGTCTCTGCTTACCTCCGAGAAATAAGGGCGTGAGTGTATTATTACATTAGCAAGAAGCTAAATTATTGACATACCAGCCTAATATGATTTATTTTCTTAAAAGACCAACACATACTTGGAATACAGTTACACAACCACACATTACTGTTAGACATACTAAATAGTTCTAGCTAAGTCAAGAAATATGTCATCCCAAATGCCTTTGATTTATTATTATAATTAAATACAACACATTAGTGGATTAGCAGTCTTCCATAAAGCCAAAATTAGTGAGTTTATTAACGGTTTTATTATAGGCACAGTTAGTTGAATAATTAAAACAGAAAAAAAAACATTGTTAGTATAGCTGGCCTAGATTATTATACAAGCTACATAATACATACTCTTTACTAAAACCTACAATTTTTAATTAAATAAGGTAGATACAGTACTGACAATTAAAAATAGTCACTCAAAAATAGGTGAAATTGCGTATCCTGTGTTAGGTTTAGGAGAATGAGTGACGATGGAGAATAAAGTATGTTTGTAGTGTAGAGTTGTATTGTATCATACAGTTCGCTTTCACATTGTGATTATGGAGATAACATATTCAGCTCATTTGAATTCATTGGTCAGAAACCATATCAAGGACAGTAAAAAAGCATTAAAGCAATAATTAATTAATCACTGTAATTAAAGGCTTTAAAATAAGCTATCTATACTAAGTTTATAAAATTGTAAATTATGTAGTAGTTACATTTTTGATATGGTTTTATAACACATAACCTGTATGTATGTTTGTTTGTTTGCTTGTTAAGGAGACTCACCTGTCATTTCTTTTCTCTTCAGCCACATCAATTTTAATAAAGTTACCATCTACATTAAGAACCCCATTCATTTCAATTGCAGAAACCAAATCTTCAAGATATTCAAACTCCACATAGCAAAATCCTTTAAACTTGTCCGTCTCTCTGTCCATTACCAACCTCACATTTTTTATTGCTAGGTTCTGTAAAAAAAAATACTGTTAATAGATTTCAAATTTTAATTCAAAAAATATATATCGACGGTTGAAAGGCGAAATGCTGCAAGCGTCATCAAATGTTCAAAGGAAACGCATCCCAAATTCCATTATAGACACTTTATTGAAAAGCAATTTTCTAACTGTTATTGTTGCTTGCGCCCTTTTGCCTTTTAATCGTCAATATGTAAAACGCTCCTACAATATGAGAAGCGTTGACTGCTGCCACACATCATCTCTTTAAGTCTTTGTGGTTTGCTCTTGTGCTAGCAGTGCAGGGTTAAGAGCAGTAATGAGGTTGAGTTATCTGTTCCATTGCTCTAATAAAGAAAAAACAAACATTTTTTTATAATATGAAAGCTTTTTGAAACATGAGATAGTACATTTTTCTAACTACAGTGGTGGCCTTACGAGATATGAGAACTGTCAGTATGAGTTTGTTGACAGTAGCTCAGCAAACAGATTATATCATGAGCTAGCTGATACAGTATGGTGTTGGGTCAATCCTATCCTACTTAATATTATAATTATATTAAATGTGTGAAGATGTTTAATGTTTGTTACTCAATCACACGCTAACGGCGGAATGGATCTGACTGAAATTTGGAACAGGTGTAGATAATAGTCTAGAATAACACATAATATATAATAACCCTTTTTATCCCTGGATTAGGTTCCCATGGGAAGTAAGGGGAATAGAATTCCACACTAGTGTAGTCATACGCAACAGCTAGTATTTCATATGAATGCTGTACAGAGTTCATATTAACTTCCAGCAAATATATGATAGTAAATAAGTATTGACATTTTGTTTTTTATTCAATACATTCTAAAGTTATATTAAACTGGTAAGTAACTCAGTAGTAATGTATCTTCAGAACTGCGCAAACTTAATGACCTTTTGAATATCTGCATATGTAATGGCTTTCACGGTTCCAAGTGTATCAACAGGTTTGTTCACTTATGTGAAGCCATTACAATACATACATATGAATATATATTATATTATGCTTATATATTTATCAATTGATTGTTGATTTTGGATTTAAGTAATACTTTGAATTGAAAGCTGAATTACTGGTTATTAAACCTATTGGCATTGATTTTTCTTTGTGCAAATTTTTATATTATAGACAATAGTAGCTTTTATTTATGCATAACAGGATTAAATTTGTTACTAATATTGCTTATCAGCATGGGAATAAATTGAAAGTATAGAATAAATAATTAAAACACCACAAAAATTAACACTTACAATGCCATAAAAAGAAAAAACAAAATTACACGTAAATCCAAAGTGCGGTGCGAATGTTATGCACCACAATAAACCTGACATCACTGCTGATACTGACATGTGTATTTTTATAGCCCAAAATAGTTAAACCAAGGTGTTAAGAGGGTAGACCTATACTTACAGGGAAAATCCTGTTCATATCGCCTTGAATTGTTCCAGAGGGTAAATTCCCAACGTAAGCCTTATACGGAGGCTCGGAGGGAAGGGGGCGGCCACCGACAGTTCTTCTGCCGCCACCGAAATCCCTGAAACGACCACCACAACCATTGGTAATTCATAACCTATAAACTACAAAACACACACTCCGGAATGAAATAGAGTAATCACGGATACATCCCAGGGCGAGATAATATTAAACAACTAGAAATAACTTTATAAGCTTATGTATAAATCCTATTTTTATTCAATGTTATCGGATGGCAAAACATGATCATTTTTTTCGACATAAATAGCTGGATTTCACAATATAAAACGAAATCGTAATGTAAAATTGTTAACGCGCACTGTACTATGAAATTAAAACTGATTTTTACAGTAATTAACAATAAATACCTGGGATTAACATCATCGTATCCACTTCGACCTGCCATGTTTAGAAACATGGAATACTAAAGGCGCGCGCATCAAATTCTGGAAGCGACGGAAATATATTTTTTTCCACTAACAACATCGAAGACTCTGTGGTAGGTGGCCGTAGTGATGCTGGTATAAAATTTTAGTCATCGAAATCGCGAAACAAACAAAAATGTTTGCTAACAATGCACACAACCACACATCTATAACATCTTAATAGTCGATCAGTGGAAACCCCCACAAGGAAAAACCCGGCCAGAAATTTTCTAAAACTCTTCATTGAATGTGCCTTCAAAAATAATTAATGTGCGTTGTGTATATAGTTTCTATAAATGTTCTAATTCCATATAATCTAATTAATAATTTCATCCTACATATTTTATAGTCTCTGCTATTTAACACCAAGCACCAAAACAAGACTATTCGATACAATCGATAACTACACATGTCACGTCTCTGGTCACGACATTTTCACATTATCTCTCGTTTTATCTGCGTTAATCTCTCTTTCCTTCTCTGTCTACAATCCGCTACCTCTCGTAGACAGAGAATAGCTACCTGGCTACCTGTCATCTCCATCTCTCCTCTCCGTAGACAGAGAAGGAAATAGACGCGCTGTCAGAGTTTACCCGAGAGTGATGGCAATAGTTTTTTAAAGTTGCCAGGTTATGAATTTTACCCGTAATGTATGGTGATAAAATCTGATTCATGACGTACGAAAGAACGATCTAAATACGAAAAGGTATACGAATGAAACAGCAGTGGCCTAAAGCGATTGATCAATCTCGGTTCTTTAGCAGCTAGTTTTTCATTCAGTATCTTTCTATTCAGGTTTGCAGTAGCTGACGATAGATATCTGCCATAATCGTTTGGTCAGATTTGAGAAAGCTGTAGTGAGGTAGGACACGACGGTACGTCCCATCCGAAATGAGGTGTCCGACTGGGGAAGTATCTCCGCCCTACAGCAGACCACGGCCATAATAACCATCGTGTTGTGTTTCCGGCGGTAAGTAGGGTATCCAGAACTCACTGTACTCCTCCTCCTCCCCGCCCCTTCCTAGCCTCCTCACCCTTTTCTACCCCGGCCCTTTGCCTTCAGATTCGGCAGCGCGTTGGTAATGCCCTTGGTGTTGCACACGTCCATAGGCCACGGTGACCGCTTCCCATCAAGTGGGCCATGTGCTTGTCTGCCACCTAAGTGGTATATAAAAAAAAGGAAATGACACCGGCGCTAGTCCACCAAACACTCACAAAGTAACTTTTTCTAAGTCGTTTTTCGTTGTGCAAGCTAGCTGTTAAAATAAAGCTGTAAATAGTTTTATTTCAATAATATATATGAAATTAGCGTAAACTTTGGACAATATTATAAATTAGCTGTTGCTCCCGGCATTACCTACCCTACCCATGTGATTGAGTAACAAACATCTAAACATCTTTACTAATCTTCATATTTATAATATTTGTAGGATAGTAGGAAGTAGGAGGAACATAACTCAGGTGTTTTATTATGTTATGGGTAGGTACACTTTATATTTATCCACACTGCATTCTCAGTTTATAATTTGACAGCTGTATATTTTTCTAAGGAAATTTGTGAACTTTAGTTTTTACATACCGAACACCACCTCATGGTTATGATAATATTTTAAATCGACCCATCAGATTCGTCCATCCTTCTGGGCTCCGTTTCTTCTCATTTTAGTCGGATAGTATGTGTCAGTTTTGACTTTTTGGAGCCCAGGGGCGGAAGTCTCGACACATCGTTAAGGACTTTGCGATGACATTCGGTCGTTAAATTCGTAGCAACGTAAACTTATCAATATTTGCAAGTCGCGACTGTCAAACTTATCAATTTTTGTCGTTAAGTTTACAAATTTCATCGCAAACTTAACAATTCATCGTTAACTCTTTGCGAGCATTTTTGACAGCCCGCAAAGTGCTTTACGATCGTTAACTATGTAATTTGTTGATATTTTTAGGTTATTAAATATGGAAATTGAACAATATAATCATAATGGAAATGTATTTGGTACAGAATTTCATTGTGCTTCAACGCAGGCGCGTTACTATCATCATCACATTATTTAACTACTACTTGCTGGCACTTTAGAGCCCGGTATAACGTATACGGAACTCCAAATAGGTTTCTGTGGGTTACACAATACACAGGCACCTATTTTAGGGATTAAGGTAATCTGTGTGCTATTTCAAACTATAATCTATCTAGTACCACAGGTTCATTCAGTAAAAATACATCCATCCATACAAATTCAAGTATTTCTGACAGTCTGTCTTTAGAAGATTATTTTCCATTAGGTAATAAGTGTTATGCTATATCACAATGTTTCATCATCTTAGCGTTGGATCCCGATTGCATCTGTAGCCTACATCTAGGTGCCAGGGTCTGCTTAGATCACACCGTTAGTTTCATTAATAAAAATATCAGACAAATGTTAAATTGTCATGTTTTTGTTATAGGGCTAGTTACTAGCATAAAATCAGTGACTGCTGATTGTAAACAAATATAGGTAGTACCTAGTGTTATATAGCTATTCCATGAATTAAATAAAACTAGTATACACATCATAATTATGCTTATTTTATTTCAAAATAAAAGTTATCTGTCATTTTCTTTGTATGGAGCCTTCGCAGACAATAAGAACTTCTCACTCTTCACTTGGGCTAGATACCTCAGCCTACATCTTGGTACCCACTAACTACATGGGCTTGGGGAGCAGCTGCTGGCATCTGTAATGAAAGAGTATTTTTATTTTACTATATAAAACTTACAGCTAATAAGGAAGGTACAATAATTATTACAATTATAAGAAAAAGATCAGTTACAAGATTTAACATAAAGATAAGACAAATTTTATTATATAATACATAATATATCTATTATTATCTATATATATTATATACTGTCTCTTATCTTCTATACACACTATTCACTTATTTTCCACTTTTCAAAGTCTCCTCCCGCAGGTCTGTTGCTGTACATCTTTTTCTTATTATGTATTTTTATCTAGTTGTGTGTGTGTACATAAATATATATAAATAAATATTACTTGCATGACAAATTTGAAGAGGAAGAAAGCACAACAGAAAGAAACAAGGCAAGTCTAAGCTATATAAATGAACGGAGCACTTCAACTGTTCCCACCTAGTACTAGTCCCCAAGGAATAGATTGCTTTGGGTCTATTGTGTCAATGAGATTAAACTATTTCAATCTGGGTATGTTTTAACTAGCATTAGTTAAAACATTTTTTTGATACAGCCTTGATGCTACTGTATTGCAATAGGTCATAATATTTAGTTACAAGTATATAGTACTCTTCTGATTAAGAGTGAATTAAAAGAAACAATACCTTGCCTTGATATCCTTTACCTCTTCAATACTGATGCCAGTGTTACTCTTAGGTGAGAAGTTTTCTCCATTTTTCTTTCCAATCAGTAGCAACCTTTCATCAGCTAATTCCAAAATGTGCTAGGTGCTGCTATGCAGTGGAACGTCTGCAGTGAATCTATAAATTTAAATCATAAAATATTAATATTAATACTTTCAAGTACGTTTAACAAATTGGATTTAAAATAAGATTGTAATCTATACCTACTTACTTGATTCACGTCGGAGGGGAGCCAACGTGCTTTGATATAAAAATCCGGATTGTTGGATCCGGATTGATTTGTGGTTGACATTATTATAATTTATTGCAGTTCACAGTTTACATTTTTAAATTCGTAAAGTATCCAACAATTTCACAATTTATTAAGTTTATTTAAGCTGACAGCTGACATGTTTTTTTTTATTATTCTGTTTGACATGCAAAAATGTTGCAAGGAGGAAAAACCTTAATTTCCTTTCATATTTTACAAAATAATTAAATCTTTTAAAATGGTTTGAGTAACTTAAACAATTTGATGAGAAGGCAATGTCACAAAGTTAAAATACATAGTTTCTGTAAAAATTTTCCGTTAAAACTATTAATATCATGAATTAGTATGTAACAAATATTCCCCACGGACTGAAAATGTTATTACACGTCAACATTTTTTGCTCAAATTTACCAGACTATGAATACGAATTTCGTTAAGCTAACTGTCATCGTAAAGCACACATTTTAACAATTTTCGTCGGTATCTCAATTGAACCGACTACCGTTTGTCGCAAGCGTCGTTACTGCAACCGAATTTTGTCGGTATGTTATCTTGCGAATTCGGTAGCAAACTCGTAGCGATACATGTACAGACTGCCGCCCCAGGCTCCAAAAGGTCAAAAATACCCTGGTACGCAGATAAGGACAACAGACATTATGTCCGTCCCGCTTACTCTTACCATCAATTTGTATATGAGCGTCCCTCTCTGATTGTCATTGTCATTTTAATGCCTTGTCTACATTGTCTATAATACTATTCTCTGTCTACGCGCCTCTCACTCCTCAGCTGTCATCAATGTCAATGTCATCATGCATGGTCTTTTTTTCGATCATTTGTAAAATGTGCGCCGTGCGGTCCATGTGGACATGAGAATAAATTGTTGTGAAACGTATTATAAACAGCATCATGAAAGAAGAAAGTGTTTCTATTAAATCTCAAACGGAAGCCAAAGTGACTTCTTCTGTTTTAGACGCGTTCGATCTGTTAAAAGCTCCTGAAGATGATGCTAAACTTATTGGAGGGAGCAAAATCATATCGCAGTTAACGGGTAGTGAGGTTAGGATTTTATTTAATGTTTTTAAATGACTATTTCATACAGTATTCGCTTAGTATAAACTTTGATGGGTTTGTTATTAGCTTACATTCAAACTGAGATTCTTAGTAACCTCAAAATACGCATATAAATATGTTTGTTTATTTCAGAATGAAAAAGACCTTAAGTATGTTCTTAAAAGGCTTGTAAGGAGTTTAGGTGCAAATATACCGGATATGAGAGCTGGGTACTTTGCCACTTTGGTGACATTATTATCAAAATTTGAGCAAGTATCTGTCACTCAGTTACTGGAACTTGTGAAAAAAGAACTTCATAGCAATGGTTCTTCTAAAAGCGTAAGTTTGCATGTTTTTAATAATGAATTTATAAGTCTTTTTAGTTGTTTCATTTAGAATTCATGTTCTTTTTCAGTATAAGTATATTGACAATGTGATTAATTATTTTAGGAAGTTGGAGACGTAGCCCTTGGTCAAATTCTAGTTTGTGGAGCTGTATTACGTTCAGGTCGTTTCATAAGATGCACAAATGAAGAACAGAGTGAAGTAATAAAATTGTTATTGACAGGGAGCAAGAAGAAGTCTTACTTGAGCACTGTTGCATACCTCATACTACTGGATTCTGTTAATGGCGTAAGTAGTGTCATTTTTGGTCATACCTTTTTTTTTTCTAAGTCTGCCCAAGGTCTTTTAGGAAATCTAGAACAGAAAAAAGCATCAACATTCTCACAGTAGTTTTTGTGTCTATCAAGAACTCTGTTTGTTCATTAGTTTACCATAACCCAGGTATTTTTTATAAATATCTCTTTAATGTACAGACACAATTAATTTATATTTTTATAATACCATACCAGTAACTACTAACCTAAACTGTTTAATCTATTATCATAGGTGGACGCAGATAAATTTGGTACAGACATCTGGCCATTAATCAAAACTGAATTTAAAAAAGATATCAAAGAACATAGCCTGGACTCCCTCTATTTCTTGATGGTGATCAGTACAAAGTTCCCTGATAAAGTGAAGCTCAGAAAACTGATAGGTTCTGCTGATATCCTCTGCGAGGATAATATTCACACAATATGTGAGAAGATAATGGTATGTTCAATTAATATTGTACTCCTTCATACTATCCATCTTACAGGGGTCTTTTTGCTTGAGATTTACACCTTTCAGTTGAACGCAGACCTGTTCGCACTGTATGCATCGCAGTAGCCTCATTTCAAATTCTTTATATGAAGATATATGTGCATATTCATAGTTAGGTATGCAAGTTTCCATGTAACTTCAAATAGAGAATTCAGAATGCGGGTACTGCAGTGCGTGTGGTGCAATTTGGTTTAATTTGACTTTTACAATAATGAGTACTCCACATCCCCGAGATGAAAGGCTATGCCAGTGCCTCATCCATCATGAAGTGGGTGTAACAAGTCAGATTGACTTGGGCCTTAAAGATCTCAGTGGGACCTTGCATACCCAATTATTTACTGCACAATATACATTTTATTTTTGTTTATAAATACTGTATACTAAATATTTTAAATCTTGAATGTTTACAATCATTTACAATATACATATTTATGATGTATATGGGATTATGAATATACAATGTTACTTTTTCTTACAGACTGGAATTGATTTCAATTCCGTTGGGCATCCCATCTACAAGGAAATTGGTACAAAAATTGCTAACTCTCCACATTTACAACTGTTTTGGACATCTGGTATAGATAGCCAGCTGATAAAACACAATAGAAATAGAGAACTGGTTGCAATCAATCTATTAACTACCATACTGAACAATATAAAGGAAAATACTGAATGTTTACCAGAGTTAATAAGCAGAAACTTCTTCAAACTGTTTATGGATTGGTTTAAAGGACTTCAAACAGCAAGCAAAATAAGAAGCAAGAGGGACAATGAAGATGACAACAAATTAATGACTAAAAAACAAAAAGAACTTCTTAATGCTTTAGCTAAAGCATTAAAATCAGAAAAAGTTGACAACAGTGTTAGAGTTGACATATTAAAAAAACTACTTTTTAATCCAGGAGAAATGAATTTCACTGAAATAACAGGTACAACAATTGTAAAATCCATAATTGCTGATCTAAATAAAGATGGTGTGAAAAAAATGGCCAAATTATTCAAGGGTGTCCTTTTAAACACATCTAAGAAATCTATAAAAGAAGATGTTGAAAGGAATTGGTACAATAATGAGAGAGTGAAAGCTGCAGAGCTTTTATCTTATTTGGTGAGCCATGAATCTGTCAAGGATGAAACTGACTTCAAATTAACATACATGAAGTTGTTAATGTGTTTTGGATTTTTCAAAGTTGGTGGAGATGAGACAGTTCCAATCAGCACTGAGTTATCAAGTAAATATTACCCTTTTTATACTCATTTCATTTAATTGTTGTAGTTTTCATAATAATTCATGATTTCATCTGTTGTTTTGCTTTGTTTTCAGGTTCAATCAAGTCATGTTTCTACCGTTGTTTTACATCCAGATTCTCTAATGTTGACAATTTAGTCAATGTTCTGTCATCATTGTGCAATTTTATCTGCAGTATCCTTGAGAAAGAACAGGTTCGAACTAAAATAGAGAAACAGTTCCCACAAGAAAATGTGGAATGCTGGGAAATGCTGATGGAAGTCTGTCAAAATATAGAAAAGAATGACACAAAATCCAAAGTCGACAATGTTTTCCTTATTTTGTTGTACCAGCTTGGGCTATTCTTATTTTCGGAACCAGTACATGTGAAAATTGCTCGAAGTTCTATAAAGGAACTTAAAAGCTGTTATGAGCATTATAAAAAGGGAAAGAAAAAGAAACCTAAACTAGAAAAAGAAGGGGACCTTTCAACTGAACCTGAATGGATTGAAGTTTTGGTTGAGGTCTTACTGTCAATATTATCAGCTGAGTCAAGCGTCCTCAGATCTATTGTACAGTGTGTTTTCAGACTTTTGTGGGAATACTTGACTCCTTCAGCCATTGGACAAATAGTATCAGTGTTAGACCCTGAGAATGAGTCCAATCCTCTTACGCAAGAGGATTCTGAATCTGAAAATGAAGAAGAGGACAATGATTTATCAGAAACAAATGGTAAAGACAGTGATGAGGACAGTGAAGATGAAGATAGTGACAGCCAAATGGAAGCTGATGATGAAGAAGATTTAAAAACACCTGAGCAATTAAGATTAGCTATACAGAAAGCTCTAGGTTCTGCTGTACCAGAGTCTGATACTGAAAGTATTGATGTTGATATGATTAATGAAGAAGAAGGCCAGAAACTGGACGAAGCTCTAGCTGAGGCCTTTAATCAATTCCGCCAAGGCAAGGGCAAGAAAAACAAAAAAGATCGCAAAGATAAAAAAGCTCTCTCTGATTTCAGAATTAGAGTTCTGGATCTTATTGATATTTATTTAGAAAAAGATCCTTCTATGGATATTTGTCTCGGAATGATTGCACCTCTTACTAGATGCTTAGAGTTTTGTATACAAGACAATCAGTTCAGTGAATTAGAAAATAGAGTAAGGAAAACTATTAAAGTTCTCGCTAAAGTAAGGAAGTTTTCATCGGTAGATGATGTTAATATTGAAATCTTATGTGATTACATGAAAGCAACCATAGATAAAGGTGCACGATCCCATTTTTTGTTCCAAGCTCTAGGAGATATCATTACATTCTTTGCAACATTCATTATTCATTGTTCTCAGAAGATTAAACAGCCCAAATCACCGAAAAAGGCCAAATCAATGCCTGAAACAAAGGGAACACTTTTGACAATTTTGAAAGAGTCTCTACAAAGTTACTTCCAGAATCGTAGCTGCATGCTGCCCATTATCTTTTTTCATAATGTTCTGCAAACAGAGTGGAATGGTAGCTATGAATTAATTCCTGTAGTTATTGAAAACATTTTTAATAATAATGTAAGACAGTTCCGTCGTAATGAAGGACTTGAGTTAATGGCCGGTTTTTATCGAGCATTAAAAAGAAACAAACCAACTTCTGAAAAATGTATCAGTGATTTGATAACTTTGGAAGAACATTTTGAAACTGCTCTGGTAAACTCTGTTAAGAGTGAAACAGAATTCTCAGTAAAAGCCAACTTTGTAACAACTCTGAAAAAGTTAATTAACACAATGAAAATGTTCCACGAAAGTTGTAAAGTGCAAACTAAGCTAGATTTTAAGGGGGTGCTAGATGTTGTTGGATCATATAAGTGTTCAGTCAGCACGAACAATAATAATCAGGCAAAAGATACACATAATAAAAAATCAAAAAAGAACAAAAAGAAAAGGAAAATGGAACCGCAGGTAAACGGTCACGCCGAGCACCAGACAAAGAAAAAGAAGACCAGGGAAAATCAATAATTTATATTTTATTTAAACCTACTATTGTGTAAGTAAGAATTGAATGAATGCTAAGGAAAATAAACTTACAAAATTGATTTTATCTTTTATTATTTTCTAACAATGCTTCACCGTACATTACTGCCTGTATTACCCGCAGTTTAAGTAATATAAATTGTAGACAATTATTAAGTAAAACATATAAACTATTCAAGAATTACCTGAAATTGTAAGCCATAAAATATTTTTAGTATCCCAAATTTAAATAGAAATTTATGTTCATAGTTGATACTCAAAAATCAAAGATGGAGTAAGGTGTTTCCGGCTAGTGTTACCACTTTAGCAATAATTCATATGGTATAAAATTTGCACCACAGACTAAAAGAGTAAGAACCACATTATTTTCTACTCTAAATTCCTATTATAAAAATTACAGTAAGTATGTAATTAATGACATTCTACGGCAGTTAATTGAGTTATGCTATGTTATTATATCAAATTGGTTGGATGGCTCATTGGTAACCAAAACAGTTTTATATTTTGGGTAGCAATGTTTCAATATAAAATTGAAATGTCGAAATGGTTATGTAAATTAATTTCATTATAATAGTATTACATATAACACGAATAATATTTAATGATTTCTATGATAAATAACATTTTACGTTTGCATGTGCAGTCGTATTTCTACCATAATATTTAAAATAAAGTGGCAACATTGTTACCGGAAACAAGCAATAACTCATATGTTTCACAACCTGCTCAAAACTCAGCCAGCCATCTTTTGTGGAAAAATCATTTGTTTCGTGTCGTCAGGGTAAATTTCACAATTGTAATTAATGTCAGAGCCACAGTCTTCGCTTTTATTAAAAAAGCAGCTAGCTGGTAAGTGTATTCTTTAAATTTCCATATGATTTGAGCCAACTACACTCATTACGACTGTCCCGACTAGTTTGAAGCAATCATTGACCTCAGCGGGTCGAATTTTGAGTATCTTTGTGGTTGGGATGATGTGACACCGTGACTTTGTAACTTCCTTTGTATTAAACATGTGTTAATTTTAATATCTGCACTAATAATCGAGCACGATATCACAAAATCAATATCCACTGCAATGACAGGTGTTTGTGCCAAAGTGAAAGAAGTAAATTATCTATTTACAATTATATTTACAAGTTACAGTTGGCAAAGTTTCATGTTTCCTTTAGTTTCTGTTTGAATGAAATATAAGACTTCTGTGTATTTGTGAAGTGTGTGATGTGTCCTGTATTGTTTGCAGAATTGAACAAAAATCCAGTGGAAGGGTTTTCTGCTGGGTTAATAGATGACAATGACATATACAGGTGGGAAGTCCTCATCATTGGTCCTCCAGACACATTGTAGTAAGTACTTAGCGGTATTATGTTAATTTAGCCACACAGTCAATTAATTTACTGTAAGTTCAGAACTTTTACTTCACAAATCAGCTCATGACTAAGCATTCTGTATAATTGTTTTTTTTTTATCGACTTGCATAGTATTTTTAGTTTGCATATCTACTGAATGTACCTATTTGAATATTGTTGTATTTTATCAGAGCATTTCAATAAATTAAAAGTAAGTCTTTACTTTTCAGCGAGGGTGGATTCTTCAAAGCACATTTACACTTTCCCAAGGAATATCCTTTGAGGCCACCCCGGATGAAATTTGTTACTGAAATATGGCATCCAAATAGTAAGTAAATGTCATTTCCAAGTATTTAAAATAAATAGGTCTGTTTAGAGGTAAGTATTATTAAAAGTTATCCTCAGTACATTTTAATTAGGATTCTAAGATGCTTAATGTAAGTTCCTACCTTAATTCACTTTTCTATTACTATATTCGAGAGAGTTAGTATTGAGCTATCCAAACTACACTTGCCTGTGCTTCTATCCTCTTCTATCCTTTTATATCACTCAGAATTATCATTTACTAAAGGGAGAAAGGAAGTGGAAGCCAAGTGTTCAACCCTTATCATCTATATGCAGATAAATTAATTCTGTATACACATAGTCCCTTACAATGATATTTTTATTGATTAACTTAAAGCTCAATTTTTACATGAGCACAAAAAATGCACTAGTAAACCTAAAGCTTGTGCACATATATCACACACAAGTGTATGTACCTAATTGATTATTATGTCCATCATATAAAAAGTCGATGTTGGTTTTAGGCCACTGCAGTGTAAATTCTATTGAATATCTTCATGGTTTAGGAAGTCAAAATGATATACTAATGGAATATTTAATGATTCAAAATAAAATATTACAGTGAACCATGATAGACTTAGATTGATTTATTGATATAAAATACAATAATACAATTTCAGTTGAAAAAAATGGCGATGTGTGCATATCAATACTCCATGAACCTGGAGATGACAAATGGGGTTATGAGAAGGCGTCAGAAAGGTGGTTGCCAGTTCACACCGTGGAGACCATTCTCATAAGCGTTATTTCTATGCTGGCAGACCCAAATGACGAGAGCCCTGCTAATGTTGACGCTGCGGTAAGTTAAATAGTAGTATAATATTTATAAAAATGATCTGTAACATAATTTTATTACATTAGACATTTTTTTGCATCAAGTAGAAGCTTTAGCAGTACTGATCTTTTCATAGTATCATCACTTTGAATCGTAGATAATTTATTGTGTGAGTTAATTCAGTATGTTGTTGTACATACCTACTGCACCTTTATTCCAATACTGTCACTAATGAATAAGGGAAATTCGGCTTTATGTGCCATCCATTTAAAAACCAAACAAACCTACTTGCTCAATTATTAACTAAAAAGTTACAGGGTATTTAAATGGATCCGATAGTAGTGTCAATATGGGTAATGTCATGTGCCATGGGTTTCATGGATCCTGTGTTTACCTAAAGATCACGGAATGTACCAAGGATTTGTCGTTAGTTCATTTCTGTTCAGCATTAGACGTTTTATGAGACAGCATCTAAAACACTCATGAAAGCAGACTCAGATGTTCGGCACTGGCAAACCGCGGCCAGGCGGCGTGTGAACTCATCATATGTCCGTCTGCTTGGCGCTAACTAACTAATATTGGTTACGACGGTAAGGCGCGCATATTGTAGGAAAGATCAGTGTCGACGACGACGACTAGGATCCGATGCTCAACTGATCAAAGCTGTACTGACGATAGAAATATACACAGTAGTTTGGTAGGAAAAACTATTGATCCGCATTTATAATGGCGAACGCACGCGCAGCCTGTACGACCGCTCCCAAGCGAATCATTTCAAACAGTCAACTTAAACTTGTTACTAAAAACACCCTCGTTCCGGATAGGCCTCTCATTTCGCTAATCAATAGGAATACGAGAGAGGGACGCGACCACGCCTTGTGAAACGCAGTCCCGTCGTTAACCGCCATAAACAGTTGAGTGCCATCTACTCGCCAACTACCCGCTTTTAACACTTAACTGTGCATCACACGGTAACAAAACATGCAGGAACTACAAGTCACGGCATGAAATATGTTGTGGTGTATGGACTTAGTCAAACAATGAAATTATTAGTTAGGGAAATAGTAATGGATTAAAGGTGAATGAATGTACATCAATTTATTTTTTCTTTTAGTTAGGAAATAAAAAAAATGCAATTAGTAATAATGTGTATGACTTTATTGCACAGCTCCTATTTAGGAACTACAAAAATGTGAGTCCTCTAATATAGTATTTATCATAAAATAAAGAATGTTAATTTTTTAACATAAAATTTTTAAAAAATGTGCATACTTGCAAGGACTATTCTATGTGTAACTACTAGACAAGCGGTTTGGAATATCCTGTCACTCTTCAAGAGTAGGTGCAATGCCTAGTTGATCTTTACCATTTCGCTGCCCACCTTAATGTTGAATTTGCAAAATATTGAGTATTGCAATATGTTGAGTTAAAAAGTTATTTTATCGAGAATACTATAGGTGTGGTGCATTCGCATCCACAGGAATTAACTTCTTGTGACTTCAACATTGGGAAAGGAAAATATTTAATTTAGGTTAAAATATGCACTAGCCACAATTAGTTATATCCATATCCCGTAAGCCCTTAACTTTTTCATTTTATTGAAGTTTATTTCTACCTATCTATTCTTCAACCTAGCGTTAATCCCAGTCGCATCCAAAGCTTTCACCTCGGATTCAGGGGTCTGCTTTGCCAGTCTTTACTGCGGATTTGGCTGGACCTCGATATTTTCCGTGAAGCGACTGCCATCTGGCTGATCTGACCTTCACAACCCACATTAGGCGATATTCCAGCTAAACCGTTGTTGTTGGACTTTTTAGGGCTCCAACTTTCCGTAACGACTGCCATAGATGTTTGTATGGCAACCGGGACCGACGGCTTAACGTGCTATCTATTAAGCACAGCTTAATAGTAAACACGTAAAAATCTTTTTATTAGCTTTGTTCAAAATTCGGGTTGATTTTTACCAGCGAGCGCATTACGCTTTTTTAAAATATGTCTTTAGAATAGAAATTTGCGATTCTGCAAAACACAACAGCTTCCATTACTTGCTTGCAATCGAATTAACGAGTTATTGAGTATCGACCACTAAGTGGGCAAATTTTCAGCACCATATTATACCCAGTCTAGTAGTATACAAACTGTCATTGCATACATGCACCAGAAATTACCACTGCATCGTCACCGACGTTGTTCAGTAGGCAAATCAGATAACGTTTATGATTTTATCTAGATTTGTATCTTCCGTATCATAAAAATTTCTTTCGTCGATCGTCGAATCGATTTTATCTTTTCTTTGATTTTCTTTGAAAATGAATTTGATAACTTTTATATTTATAGGGTTTGCTTTCTTTAATGTAGTTATATAGAGCTGTGATTAGTCAACTTCTTCAATAAAATTCAAGTATACTTTAGTTATGGACTAAGGCCCCTATTAATAGATGACCCTTACCTCTAATAAGATATGCCTCGTGCACTTAGATGCTCTGTGAGTTGCGCCATTGGCGCAGAGCATCTCAAGTGCATGAACTCGGAGGTAAGTGTCATCTATTAACACGGGCCTAAAAGTTTTATGCTAAAACACACTTACTTTATAATAATGTATAAGAATTGTGGTGTTACAGCAGTACAACGTTAAATAAAAATTGATGTTTATTATAGATTGTCATATAGTTTTGATGTGTTTAAAATTCAGTGTTCATAATCGTAGTGTAGTCCACCTGTAATTATGACCATTCACACTTTTCTATTGTTTGCATCCACAGAAAGAATGGAGAGAGCGATATTCGGATTTCAAAAAGAAAGTTGCGAGATGTGTTAGGAAAAGTCAAGAAGATTGTTTTTAGGAGTGAGAGGGGATTTAGATCACAAAATATTATCATTGGAAAAGGGCCACGTGACACAACTGTACCAAAAGCACACCACATTGAATTGTTTTTCACGCTAGGTTGCTACACGCATCGATTCGTCTCACAAACAGGATCTGCGCGTACGCGGTAGACTGTAGTAGACGAGTGCTCATTCTATTTCTTTTTACAGAAAGAATGGAGAGAATCATATTCGGAGTTTAAAAGAAAAGTAGCACAGTGTGTGAGAAAGAGCCAAGAGGATTGTTCCTAATTACAGTGCCCTTTTCCATTAATTTTGTTGGATAGTGAGTGTTTGGTGATGCAGTTAGGACGTTGTTGAGAGCAGGCCCCGGCGTGACTCATAGTGCGGGCCCCCCCACCCGGGCACCCAGAGACAATATTGAAATTGATTTAAAATAAATACTTATTGTAATTAAATGGTATCGCTGCCGTATTTTATAAATAATAAATTAAAATAGAATCCAAGGTCTTTTTCATCTTTTTTAAGACATGTTAGCTAGCTATTGTTACAATAATGAAATATCTATGGTAATTTTTTATATAAAAACAAATCTGCATTTGTTCTATTTACATCCTAACATGATTACAAGTTGATCTCTGTATAATACAAACCAAATCTTCCTGAAGTAATTTTAAATAATCATTATTTATTATGTGTCGCAACTCGCTTTTGTATAAAATATAAACATGCAACACTGAGGACATAGTAAAATTGTTAAAAATTGTAAAACCAGCTACATACCTGTATTTGCGTGTAAATTGTTAGTTACCAATTGAATGCGAGACATATTGGTACTTTTTGTAATGTTACTTCCAGAACTACTATTTTATTCTAGTGCTAATTTTAGTAGTAAATTTAATAATTAATTATAATTTTTACGAAATAAATATAACTTTTGTAAATTTATCATTGTATCGATTCCACCCTGCCCTATATGCACATATGAATAAAGCACAGGTTGTCAGGATGGCAGCATTATACTACCTATGCAATAATATGTATAATTTTCTAAACATGGTCAACAGAAGTACCAGATGAATTGCACAGAATGCAAGGCGACGTTCTACACTTGTCTTAGGAAATACTCGTTTTAGTTTTTGATTTGTACATTGTTTCTTAACACTGTCAATTAATTATGTTTTTGTATAATTCGAAAAAGCTTTGTTACAATTTTGGATGTGGAAATTATACTAGGTATAAATATGATAATGAAAACCCCCTCATATTCGCTCTAATATCATCGAACATTGATTTGTGACGTGTGTATAATACTTTTCCCTGTGTATGTATATTTTTTGCTATAAAATCATAATGCAGTGATATTGTTATTTAATTTCTATTTAATAAACTCCTGTACCCTGTGTGGTCATTTTATATAGTATTCCATAACTGTTAGATAGGGCACGAAAGAATGGCTCCAACGCAGAAATGTACTTCGCAAAGTGCGAACTGCATAAAAACTGCGCACTTCTCAAAAGGTACATAATATTGAAAAAGATATCAATAGGCTATTTGACAACATTAAAAATATACTACAAATTATGATCATCCTATCAGAAAATTAGGTACTATTAACAGATACGTTGTCCAGTGCATATTATGCGCCGAAGCCTTTTAAGATAGGATTGATTGCATTAATTGACCTTAGCTTTGTATAGAAACATCAAAGTTTAAAAGCTATGATTAATAGCAACGATTCATGTAGCAATATACCTACCTTCGCCTATGAGATACACTAAATAAGGAGAGAGCGTCGAGTAAACCCCGTATAAAAGGGTATAATAGTCCATTGTTAAAAAGAAAGTGTTAAAATAAATACTATTTATATAATTCTCATAAACCTTAGGATAGACATGGTGCAATTGATTCCTGTTTATTGAGTACATAATATTATTAGTCACTGTCTGAGTTCTCTGCTAACACCATACCCATTACACTTCTTGGATCAAATGTACTTTCAAAACATCTCTTGAATACAGATTTGATCATTGTTTTTGACGTGGGTGAAGCTGGTATATTATCACAGTCCATCAAATCTACATCAACCCTATCTTTGCAGTTTTTATCACTTTTATTTACACTAACATTTAATCCATTATTGCTATTTATATCTTCTGGCATATCTACGAAATTGAACAAATGCGAATCTTCATCTAAACACTTAGATATATCAACATCTAAATGAGGTTTCTTTTTGGCAGAACTTTCAGTACTCGAAGCTTCTTTTCGTTTATTTCTATCCATAGTTGTATTCTGAGTTGAGGTTCCTTGTGTTGCACTATCTGGCTTCGTAGTAGCTAATACAAAATGGGCTTCAAAAGTAGTTCCATTATGCACAATGAATACTGCAGGTTTTCCAATGGTCTCAAAATGTACTTGTAGAGGTAAATTGAGAGCTTCTGCAAAAGCTAATAAAGCTCTGAATTCTTTTAGTGTGAATGTAATTATAGTTTCTGCTCCAATAGTGTAGCTATCAAATTCTGCTGGCTTTAGGGTGATCTGTGTTCTTATAATCTTGGTTAGATCAACACTGGAGTCAATATAGTTACGAAGAATTAGAGATTCAGGACTCACCTCAAGTGTAACTTGATCATCTGAGCTTTGGAAGTTATTTAGAGCCTCAGACAATATTCTCTGAGATGAAGTTATTCTGTAAGTAATTATGTCTATATCAGAAAAAATATTGAAAGCTAACTCATCAAAAATATCCTAAAAGACATTTATTAGACATTTTCATAGTCTTATTCCAGAAATGGCCACTGGGTCCAGAAAGGACTTATTCCTAAAATGACTTATTCTGAATTGAACTCATTCTGCAAATGATGTATTCTTAAAAAGACCCATGCTGGCAATGGCTCAAATTTCGGAAACTGGATGAGGAAAAACAGTAGGCACCAAAGGTAAGTCATTTTAAAATAATATATACATTGACAACCCACACCACCAATACTTTTCAAATACAAGATAATAAGAGTCCTTCAAGAATAGCTCATTTTCAGCTTAACTCCAATTTGGAATAGGTTATTTTCTTCTTAATCTTTTTGAGAATTGGTAATTTTAGGACCTAGGGGTGATTTCCGGAATGAGGCATTTCCATAATAAACGTTGTTAGATTGAAATTTGTAAAGAAAATTTTCAAGAAGTTCCCCTGCCATTTTATTCCCATTCACCCTGTTTTATGGTCTTTAATATTTAGTGACTAACAATATTTATCTGCAAATTATATAGGTACCTTCATAACTGTACCAATCAGTAGGTACACCAGCCATACATGGTCATTCAATCAAAATTTATAGATTAGAAGCTGTTTCTTTTGATATGTTAGTTACCTGTTTGGCACAGAGTCTTTAGTATATACTGCTTGCATTGCTTTACAATCCAATATGGATATAAAATGTGTCTTGACAATACCATGTTTACATTTCAACTGGAATATAAGCTTACAGGATTCAGGATCTAGTTTAATTTCCAAGTTCTCAACTTGTTTATCCATGTGCATTGGAGATTTAAATGTATTTAGTGCTGACTTCATAGATATCTTACATTTCAAACCTTCATTATCTTCAGTAGAATAATAGTTGTAATTGAAGTAAGAAAAGAAACTCTTATTGAATTTCACCATTGCATATGCTGACTCGGCTGCATTTAAGGTTCTAAAAAGTATGCAGTCCGTGAGAGATTCTAGGTAAAGTTCATCTCCGAATCTAGCTAGAGCATGAACAGTTCTTCCTAAAACTGAAAACAATGTAAGTAAACAATTAGTTCAATGGCCATAGAAGAAAATGAATGTAAACATCACAATCATTGCACTCTTGCCTTTTACATTGGGTCCTGGTACGTGGCATTTCATATTGTATTAATTATAGTAACAATTATAAATTGCACATTTCTAAATACGTATTATAGAGAATTCAATAAATTGAACATAACGTATATAGTCTGCTGACTATCATTCCAATATTTCCAATACACAACGCGCGCGCCCTTTTCATTTTTGACATAACAACAAGTACATTGTGAATTTTAATTTGACCACAGATATTTAATAATGTAGGTTTTGACCAAAGGTTTCTGGCCGTGGATTTAAATTGTAGGTAGAGTTTAAACTTTTGTTAAATGTACCTATTACAAAATAATCCAATTAAGGGGTGTAACCTTAACAATATAAATTGAAAAATATGACATCTTATCAAAATCAAAAGCTGCGGTCGTCAATGGTGGTCGTCAATCCAATCATGCATTGCATTCATGAAGCTGCATTGCATGCGATGCGATTGCATGAAATACGGAATGTCGCATTTTTTCATAAATTCATTCTCAATCTCAATCGAAGCGTCATTCGTTCATAATTAATATTCATTCATCGAAATCATCGACTTTGTTTTGTTATCTATGGTTCAGTTTTCGTTTGATTGTTGTACAGGGAGGCGGTGTTTGGTGAAATAATATAATTTTATTACGAGTGAAAGTTCGACGTGCTATAAAGTATACACGTCAATGAGAAGAATTGAGTGAAATGGAATTCAATGGTAAGTAACACGTTTTGTATGAATCAATGTGAAAGCTATTATTGCTCATAAAGATCTGGCAAAAGTTTCTACCGAATTACCGTTAAGTAATAAAATGATTAAGCTGAGAGAATATGAACGAAAGGTCTTTTGTACGTTGTTAGGCTAGTTAGTAAAATTGCTGGGTTTTTTACGAAGCCTTCTCGTACGTAGTTCGAACGGAGCCATAGTTACGTTAGTAGATATGAAGCTATAATTTCGTTTATTCTTTTATTAAGTCCCAGTTACCCCACCCGGTATCCCAGTCATCCATTATCTTAGCGTTGTTCCCGGTTGCTTCCGAGGCGATCACTTTGGAGACCAGGGACCTTTTAGGACGGAATAGATAAGGCTTTTTTGTTTGGTTTTTATGAGAGTGACTGGAGTTTGATCTCCCGTTCCCGAGCGGATATTCGCCGAGACCCCCTTACGGAAGATTAGTTGAGATTTGGCTCGACCCCCTCACTTCCTTAAACATCTCATGTATTTTATGAACGCCCCCTAGATATGTAAAAATAATTATTAATAATTAACCGCTTCACAACAAAATCACCCGCCTTTTTTTTCCGTGCGGAAATCCCCATGGATACCCACCCGGCCAGCGGGGCAGGTTATGTCGGACTCTTACCGACTGAAGCCGCACGCCGCCGTCTAGGGTCTTCCGATGCCAGGGTGTAAGGTGGCCCATAGAGCATTTCTCTCGCACCCCGGCTTACACAATCACGCTGGTACATCTAATACAGTCACAGAATAAATAACTAATAGTACAGTTTTATAGTAATTGTTTGACTTTCAAATTCCTGTTATTTATTACCTACCGGTCAGGTGCATTTTAAATATACGTACAGTTTAGGCCGTCCACTGCGTTGAGCGTGCACACGGGCGTGGGTACACGTCCTTTGCAAACGTTACGAGCGACGACGCTAACTCACCTAAATGCATAGCCCTTTCAGCCCGAAGATTTTTTTGCAATTCTAACTTTTTTATTGCAACGCTTTGTTAGGCGGCCGTCACGCGATTTGTGGGTGCACGCGCAGGGTGCCTGTAAATGCGTAGAGCAGCCGGCGCTGTGTTGGGCGGGCTGTATTGCGGACAGCCACACTATCTCACGACGGACTCCCGCGCGAACAAATCTGATTATGCTGACTCATTGTTATTTGATACATTTTATTTGAGACACTCATCGAAATTCGATATCTGCATTAATTGCAACATTGTATGTGCTTATGATTATACTTAGCTAATCTTATCTATCTATATACTAAATAAAATTGTAAAGTAACTGTGTCTGTGCATTGGGAGACATTTAAAAAAATATTTGGATTAAGTATGTTATACCTATGAACGATTCTAAACACGAAAATATTTATTTTATATAATAATCCGTTCAGTAGGTTTTGCGTCCGTCGCGGTTTTTTTTTGTTTGAAAGGTCAGACTTGGTCAGACTTAAAATCTTACGTATGTTTGATCACAATCGGTCGAGTACAGTCGGGTAGAATCGGAGATATAATCTAATAACGCGAAAACCGACGTCCACTCTAGCTGGTGAGGCTAGTCTAAAACATATTAATCATTAATTTGATCAACATTTTGTGTAGTGCTATCAACGGCAAGCTAATCCACCAGTTGGACTAGTCTTCGTCACCAACTAAAACAACTATTTCTATTAAGTTAATACAAAGTTAATACGAGTACCTACCTACTACCTACTACGTATGAACAGGCACCTGACACTAATAGGAGTGAAGAATGACCCCAAATGCCCGGAGTGCATGGACAAAGAAGAGACGAGCTTCCACCTGCTTGCCGAGTGCCCCATGTACTCGATGACACGATGGGAGACTATGGGGACAGACGCACTGACCGAAGAGGACCTGGAATATCTAAAGGTGGACCAGGTAGTAAGACTGTGCAAGGAAACAGGTAGGTTCGGGGAGCTTCCGTGATTGCCGGATAGTCCCTCATCCCTAGGGAAATGGGTGAAATGGCCAACAAAGGTGAGGCTGATCACCCGTCCGGCAAACGGGCTTCCCAAAAGTAAATAATAATACTACCTACGTATAGATATAGACTGTTAACGAAGTATGGAATGACCCCTTTAGTTAGGTAAATCAAAAAAATGTCAGCTGTTTATATATTTATTAATTTATTTTTATACTAAAGCATTCCCATTATTTTAATTAAAAATAGTTATTTGTTCAACAAGTGAGCAAAGTTATTTTTGACTTTAAATCAATAGCGAAGTAGTTTAGGAATAAATCACGAACGTAGCGAGTGATTATAACATTATGACTTAAAGGCACGAGATACCTAAAAAATTTGCTCACGTGTGAAACATACAACTTTTCACCTCGACCAGTGAGAAAAGTGATTCAGTTAACGCGATATCTTTATGTACTTAATTTTTCTAACAACGTTTGCTGTATCTGGCGTCGTGCCCCGTACGCTCCACTTTTCCTCACATGTGAGCAAAATAGTTCTTTGCTGCGAGTTTTGATGCAGCAAAAGTACCCTTTTTGTGCTGGTGAGGTTAATATTTAATTTTATAAAATTACATATCATGCTCTATATAAGGCCCAGTTTTGATAAAGTATTTTTTGAAATTATGTTCGTTCTTTAAAAATTCAAAATTCTCTATGGTAATATTAGAGATATGCCATGCAGCAATAAGTTTGCATGAGCCATCCTTCTCAGCGCAGTATTCAAGTGGCAAAGATGCAGCTGCAGAACTTCGATATGGATAAAAGCTGTATTCGGACAATACTCTTATGCCGCACTCGATGTTATTCTCAGCGAGGCTCCTGATGACACCTCCTAGTACAAGGAATACAATGTATTATAGTTTTAAAATTAAACATCTCTAACAGACAACCCCTCAAAGGCATTATTTTGCATATATTTTTTATTAAAGAATTTAATTAAAGAATACGAACAGTACGCAATTTCATGAAAAATTGTAGGTATTGTGAAGTGGGCATGGACTGATTAATGTCCATTAGAGCTCATTCGATTTCTTTTTCAAAAACATTTTTATGGATTTTTTCATAGGACTTCAAGTTTTCTTTTTAATTACTATCACCATCACCACCATCAGGCGAGGTGAAGTCATATTGACGTCATTAAAGTGACCGAAAAAAAATTTGTGAAAATCCATTCTTAGTACTGTTTGAGCTCTTTTTACTCCTCTTTACTCCACGTATTTGTTATGTCGAAACCTTATGGAAACCTAAAGAATTAAATAACTCTAGGTATGTATCTATGGGAGGGCGGCTTCTAGACTCTCCACGTGCGTAACTAGCAGAGGTTACAGTGGGGAGCAGGCGCGGGGTGGGCTGGTACTCCAAGCGTAGAGTGGGGTGACAGGACAGGACAGGACGATTTTTTTTCCGTGTTGCCAGTCTAGTAGGTAGTTATACTTGAAAGCATTGATCAACACTAAGCTAATTACCCGTGTCGGTGTACAGAGAAATGTTTCTATGATATGACACTTTTGATATTGCGATAGTATTGAGATAACATATCTACCACATTTGTGTATCGTTTGCTCTTTGCGCGCGTGCGCCCTTGGCACATAACATCCCTTGCAATGGAAAATTCTTCTCTGGTTTTGCATATACAATAACTTCGCTTAACAAACACAGTTCTCGCCTCGCTACACATTCGCACAACTCTGGTGCAAACGTGTAACAAACTTACCTTCCTTGCATGTATCATTTACGGTTTGTTTCGCGACACTCATGTATCTTTGCAACGTGTTATTGAATTGAGGCTTAAGGCAAAGATAATCTTCTTCGATGTACTCCAATGCACGGTGAGTCGGCACAACTTCATACTTAATTACGGAGTTAAACACGCAGGGATCGTGTATTGTTGGCACCTGTTATAGAGAAGATAAGATAAAATGGGTTATTACCAAATTACTAACATGAGCAACAGCTGGCTAGCATATCCAAATGAATAAATAAAATAGAAAGTGTCTGTACGTTAAAATAACAGTTTTTTAATAAATGCATATTAATTTATACCCGGGACTTCAATAAAAAAACAATTTTCAAAACTTAACAACTTTTCAACATAATAGTTTATATATATATAATATATAATTATATTAGTGTCCGACCGAATATTCGGTTTCGGTTTCGGTCGAGTTTCGGCAAAAAAACGAGTTTCGGTTATGTTTCGGTTTCGGCAGCAAACCTGCCGAAACTACGACCGAAACCGAAACTGTATTCGGGAGTTTCCGTGCTGTGTTCGGCGCGGTAAATGACATCCAAGCGACGGCGTAATCATGTCGTAACCTGTTTGTTTGCAGTGCATTTTGTTTGTTGTGAGTTTTCGTGTTATATGTTTTGAATTCAGTGAGTTTTATCATGTGATATAATATAAGAGTACCTCGAAAAGTAATTTAAAATAACAAAGGAGAACCTAGATTATAGTAGAATCAAGTTTACCATAAAAATCTAAACATTTTGTGGTTAATTTAACTCTTTCGCTAATACTATGTAAACAAACAATAGTTAGGTACATGGTATTTACTAATAGTGCATTAGTGGTGATAATATTAAGGGTTTAGACTTTTGCGTTCAATTTAATAATTATTCGTACGTTCGTGCGTACTGCTAAAGAGTGAATGCCCTGCCTGAGTCTGTATTTCCGGAAAGCTACAACCCGGGAGTCTTCAAGTCTAGAGTGAATGGGTTACTTCTAGGCAAGCGTGCTCCACCGTCGACCACATCATCACTTACCAACAGGTGAGATTGTGGTCAAACGCGAGCCTATTACCAATAAAAAATATATTAGTTAAGTAGGTATATATAATAATTGTTTTTTTTTTAAATTAACACTTATAATTAAACTAGCAGATACCTCCCTGGTTATCCGTATAAAATTAACATTTAAGTATACTTATTTTATTTCTGTTTTTCAATTTAAAACCTATCCATAATAGTTCACGAATATAAATAAATTAAAATACATTGAGTACCTACTGATTAAACCTACTTAATAGAGAACCTGAACCTCCTGAACGACCTGAAAAGGGTAGCTGGGATAGACTGGATGCGCAAGGCGGAGGATCGGGTGCTATGGCGTACATTGGGAGAGGCCTATGTCTAGCAGTGGACTGCAATAGGCTAATTGATTGATTGAATAGAGAACCTTTCTTTGTTGTAGTATTGAATCATCTATTATGAAAGAACAATGTCGTTAAAAACCAGCATTTGGCAATTTTTCGAGAAAACTTCGTCTGATTCAGAAGTTTCGGTTTCGGCCGAAACTGAGACCGTTGCCGAAATTCGGTTTCGGTTTCGGTTTCGGTCGTAAAAACCAGTTTCGGTCGGACACTAAATTATATATATATCTATATAATGATATATATTAATAGTAACATGGGCTATTTGGCATTACTTTCATTCGTGCAAATAAATAGTGCAGCACTGCGACCAGGCGCAAAAATGCTCAGGCAATTTAAGTAGGTAGGTACATACATAATTATATGTTGCATCAATCATATTCCATTTAGACAATGCTTAAAAGTTCAAATAGTATAGTATGCAACAATGCGCTACTGTTTTACCGGATAAAATGAAAAATAGCTGAGCATAGCATTTTCTAACCTGTTATCGCGTTTCGCGCTTGAGGCAGTGGACGGCCTTAGCCGCATTGAATGCTGTCTTATTATTAAGAGTTCTATGATCTATGAATGAGAAACAGAAAGAGATCGACGCTTCGATATACAATCAATCAAACCGTTCATATAAACAACATTTTGATTGTTTTCGTATTTGTGTACTTATGTGTTAGTCAAGACTCTCAATACATAGTATTTTCATACAACGGGACCGAGTACCGAGTGCAGCTGCTAGTTGATGTGTGGTGTGGATACCTATTAAAATAACACGTGTTATGTTTGAAGGGGGTCCTATTGTTGATAAATGGAAGGTCAGAGATTACTAACGTATGCATGCGACAGATCGTATTGTCAGATTGAACCGAAGTTGTAGGTATAGGTAGGTATGTTATATTATAGATAGTGTGTAGGTAAGATGAAGGGGTAGTAGGATATGTATGGTAGGCATAAGTACCTACCTGCCTTTCTTTCTGTACCTACTAGCTGTGCCCGCGAATTCGTCCACGTGGTTTTAGAGTAAAGGTTTAAAAAAATTTATGCGCAAGCGCAACCCTAATTCTTTAAGATTATAATAGTTATTCTTTGGCCTAAGTTAATCCTTGTTACACAGCAAATATCATAAAGCGTATACGGTATACGCTACGTAAATTTAATTTTTTGAAAAATATAAATAGGGTTTCGCAGAAAAAAAAATCGACGAGGGTCGTTTTTTCAGCTAGTAGGGTATTAAACATCCTGTGCCATCATTCATCCTCATTCGAGCATCAATCCCGGTTACATCCAAACTCCGGAGCCCGAACTTTGCTCTCTTTTGTATAAAAACTAGCGACCCGCCCCGGCTTCGCACGGGTGCAATGCTGATACTAAATTAAATACACTACAGAAAAACTATAGTTGTATATAAAAACATAGCGGCCTCCCCGCACTGCCCCGTCCGACCGGTACCGCCCGCCGCAAACGCAAATTTTAAATTTGTAATATCTCCGAAAATATTTATTTAATTTACATGCTGTAAGGAATCATATTGATCTATATTAATTGCACACTGTATTTAAGGTACCTACTTAATTCGATAAGGATTAATGCCGTATTGCTTAAAATAGCTTCGTAAATAAGCCATTTCTTCACGTAAAAAGTAAACAATAAAAATAGTTAATGTGGGTTATCCCTAAAAGATAAACATATACCATCGCGGACTTTTTTGTAGACCTTTTTATGGTGTACAATACTGTAGTACATTAATTTGATCTAACTCGTAGGGTTTAGGCAGCGTTTTTGCTAAATTGCTAAATAAGCCCAAAAAAATAGGTTAATTTACGACATCACGTTAGAAACCTCTAAAATTAGCAATGTTGCCTTAGTATATGATGCATGTATTATACATATAAACCTTCCTCTTGAATCACTCTATCAATTGGAAAAAACCGCATCAAAATCCGTTGCGTAGTTTTAAAGATTTAAGCGCACATAGGGATATAGGGACAGAAAAGGCGACTTTGTTTTATACTATGTAGTGATAGTGATAATGGCAAGATAATGGTTTATTTAGACCTTTTAAAGAAGCGGTGTCCTCTAACGCCCCAACCCAGTTACAATGTATTAATAGGTAGGTATCTCTGCTAGAGATATGAATACGTTGTAACAAGGGGTCTTACAATCGTAAATATAAATAAATTATTTAGCGCCTTGAACTACTTATACAGAACCCTCGTTACAATGTAATATTACCTATCTCTAGCAGAGTCAAATTTTCAAGATTAGTTTTTAAGCCAAGAACTACCTACTTAAGTTATTTTTTAATGAAAAAGCTAAGTACTAAAGTAACTACTCAGTGGGCCCCTTTTAATTAGTTTAAAAATTTAATTTAATTGAAATATTTTACTTAATAGGTAAGTATACCATTTCCATACAAATTATGAACATTGAAATCTGTGCAGTCATCATCTACTTTTGACGCTAACTCTAACTGTAGGTACTGAATGCGCTTACGAATACAATTATCTTTAGAAGATGTTGGAGTTTAATATTCACTGTTAGGGCTTGCGCAGACGAGGAATTTTTGTCCGCGGACTTTTTTGTCCTCTAAAATAGATCGCTTACAATTGTATAGAATAACGCAATTAACGCAAACGAAGGATTAAAAGTACCGCATGCAAAACGTTCAATTGAAAGCACACATTTTAGAGGACAAAAATCCCTCGTCTGAGCAGGCCCTTAGAGAACTAGAAGGAGGTAACATCTGACAGGAATGTATGGAGATGAAAGAAATATGTTGCGCCGACCCCATATAATTGGGACGAGGGCAGGTAAATAATGATGATGATGAGAGAACTTTAAAAATTACCTCTCTTCCGATGCATCTAGGTTCGTTGAACAGCTCATTGAAGAGATTTGTTTGTGTGCCTTGGCCAGGCACGGGGAATTGAATCATGCCGTTGCACAGCGTCCAATGGCTGTCGCGGATGATGTACGAGCGAGGCACCTGGTTCATAGTAGACACCGTCAGCGTAGACACTCCGTACCTGTGACCATGCCGAAGATTTTGTTGTATCTTAGAGAAAGGACATTTTTATAATTTCACTGTGCCGTTTTCATCGAAAATGCCAATGCCCAATATTTGTATAAGTAGGTAGGTATGTACTAGGGTTGCCAACTTTTTTCCAAGAAAAGAAGTATATTTAGGTCTGAGAAGCATTTTGAACAGTATTTTAGAAAAATGAACAGTATTTAAATATAAATTTTCTTTTTTATTTATTTATAACTGATGTTTTTTTTTAATTTAGAGTCATTTTTGAAAGCCTCATATGTCTCACCACAATAATAATTAAAATAAACGTGGAGCTTATTTTTTATCAAATTGATTTTAGCTGTTTCTATCGTCCCGCCACTTCGCATTCATAACTGAAAACGCCTTTCAGTAAATGCAGTGGCGGCATCAGACAAGTAATAGGTTGTATCTAATTTGACTGCGGTTAGTACAGCACTAACTGCAGTCAAATTAGATAAAACTTTTGGGCGTTAAGTCAGACATTTATAGTGATAGTGTTTGCATTTTGATGCTGAAAACAGTATTTTGGATACTGTTGTTTTGTTCAACAGTAAACAGTATAATGTGGTGAAAAACAGTATACTAATACTGTTTTTAACAGTATGGTTGGCAACCCTAGTATGTACTAACTCGTTCCTACACAACAAACTCGTTCCTACAAAACAAACAAGGCTTGCCGTGATGTCGTCAGAGTCTTTCATTATACCTACCTATTTGAATGGTGATTCGAATTGCACACTACGATACCAGGCTCGTAAGTTTCTCTTCACGAAAACTGCCATGGTGGCGGTCGCACACCTCTTCCGTCTCCTGAGTCATAGGACTCGGTCTCCACACCACAAGTGTGGGCAAGATGGTAATGCTTGATAACTAGATAATATGAGAAGTAAGACTGAGAAAATTACTTAGGTGGCCGACTAGTACACGGGTCAATCAATCAATCAGTCAATATCGGGCTAATGAATGAACGTGTATCAGCGTTTTTCAAAATGTCACCCCTAGGGGATGTATGGATGTGATTGTATGGAGGAAGCACGAAATGTCTTAAACTTGTAGCTGCTTCTGGTTATAAATACTTATTTTGTTTACATTCACAATAAAATTTGGCCCAGTGCCCCGTAGGTGCCGGTGCAGTTAGCTTACAGGATTTTTTCAAAAATTTATTCCAGGTCAAAGGTGGATCCCGGGCCGCTAGTTATATATAAACTAATAATACTTTACCTGCCATTCGTTATAGCTTCTTTCAGTAAAGTTTCGCGATTAGCCAGCTCAAGTATTTGAAGTCGCAAGGACTCTGATAACTCCTTGGCATTCTGTAATGTGTCCTCCAGTTTCAACTTTAAGGTTTTAATAGATAAGTCATCGCTCTTAGCTCTCATTTTGATAGGCTTATCTGGGGAGCTATTCGTCGCCTGGATATTATGGACCACTTCAATCGGCTTCAAATTGTCATTGTTGGATCTGCGGAATGGTTCCCCTCGGCTACGAAAATGATAAAAAGGGTTTTAGTTGTAAGCTGGATTCTGGGCATAGTTTCGAAAGTTCAAAAAAGAAAACATTTGAGAAATTTCCTCCTCTCTCTGAATATTTTGAAAGTAAAAAAAATCAAATACCTACCTAGTTCTTAAGGTTAAAATTCGCAATAACTTACAATTCATTTTGTAGCGGACTCATCCAGTCTGAAACCTGTCAAAGATTTTTGTATTAGAATATGTTTACTTGCGTGCGCCGGATGCACCACGAGATGCATCCTAGGCCGGAGACGGCATGCAGCGCCTCTCACTCGTAGCAATGCCGCCTACGGCCAATACCGGACCGGCCGAGGTGGAAGTGGCTATGCTCGCCCCATCCCCTTTATAGGGGCTGAAGAGGCATTCTTAAAACCTGTGCTTAAAACCGTAGATGACTTAATGACAGCCGAGGTGCGAGGGAAAAGCTTTTTTGGTAACCTTATGCCCCGGAATTGATATAATCACCCCCGATGGCCGACGGGGGTGGTATCCGCGGAGATTTCCGCACGAAAAAATGTACCTACCTATATGTGAGTTTTGAAGCTGAGAAAATGACAAAATATGTAGGTAGCATGTAGGTACGAGTCTCTCTGCATCCGAGCGCTAATCCCGGTTGCATCCAAGGCCAGCACTTGGGAACCTAGGGTCCGTTCTCCTACCCCTCCCATTACAATTTGGTTAATATCCGCTTTCAATGGAGCGACTGCCGTCTGAGGACACTCCCGGACAGGCAAGCCTGCGCCAGAGCCTCAGTCGATTGTATCAGGTGTGTGTACCGGCTTGCAGGTGAAGTTGGCTTGGTCCAAGATCTTGTTAGGGCCGCCGCCGCCGTATACGCTTATGTTACACACGCGGGGTAAATTACGAAAATAGGCACCTATATGCAAGTACTTACCCAATCCCCAGAACAGTACGCAAGCGTCACAAATAAACAGAAAACTAGATTATAAAATGTCATTTTAAATTGAATAAAAATGGCTGTTGGATGTGGCAGCTATGCAAGTAGATATTGAAGTGCATATTGTTTCCTCTGATGTTTACTAACTCACTGATAAGTTCGACCAATCGTGATTGTTCAAAACCATTGTTCACGAACAATTTTTTAATAAAAAGTTGTACAGTCATGAGGCAGGTGCCACCACAATACTATTGTCAAAAATGGTACAGTGTTATGTTATGAATAGTGTTAGATGTGCCTCACATCTAACAATTTTGAAGATTTATACCTACATGACGATAGGATACACAGTAAGCCCAAATAAAAAAAATGTCTCTCTTTACCTTTCTATCTGTTGGATAATAAACTTCTGGAGCCGCAATATTTTGACTGGTTGTTTATGTTGGTGCTGGTTTATTTATTTATTTTCAAACATACCTACTATGTTATTACAGGCAAACCCAATGCGACAGAGTAGCAACATAATTATTTCACTTAATAATTTCACTTATGATGCCTCACGCTTCACTTCAAAAAAAATGTTATGAAGCATAACTTGGGCTAGTATTTACTTATTTTAGCAAAAGAATTAAGGCTCCGTGCAATAAAAATAAAACCCGGATCTAAGTCCAGGTATAGGATACATTACATACTTAGTCATGTTGTGTGTTGTCGTGCGAGCCAGATTACACGCTTGCATGATTGAAAGATGCACGCAAGTCACGGTAATGATATCTATCATTACTTACGTGGTCGTGAGCGAAACCTTGTATGGAATAATGATGGTGGTGGTTGTGGTTCTGTGTCCTGTTGTCGATTTACAAATAGCGCTAGGTACGACAACGCACTAAAAATATAATTGCATAAGTTGAATGTTTTGTTGCTCGATCGCACTCAGGACGAGTGACCGGATCTCCGTTCGTCCGGATCTGGTTGGAATTTGGCACAGACCAGTCTGGAAAATAGGACATAGGCTACTATTATTCTCTTTTTGGATGGTAAGAAGCTAGGAAAAAAATGAAAAGGAAAAATGGGAAAAGAAGGAAAAGCATCCATCCTAGCCCTCCCCCCTTCCCTTCAGGGTAGGCAGCGCGTGTGTGACACCTTTGGTGTTGCACACGACCATAGGCCACAATTACCGCTTCCCATCAGGTGAGCCGTGTGCTTGTCTGCCACCTACGTGGTATTAAAAGAAACAGTTGTCAATGTTTCGACTGAAGTAGGTAGGTACGATTTTTGCTCAAGAGGTACCCGAGACGACACGATCTCGCGTTGATGCTAATTTAGGCCACGTTCACACGGCCGTCCAGCACGTGAACTATTAATTTTTGTTTTAGCGGAAGAATTTGTAGAAAACATCCTGACGACGGAAGCTAAGGAGAAGCCTATTGACGATGCGAAACCCGAAGAACTCGTCATGGAACTACCCAAAGATTTCGATGAAACAAAATTCGAAAAGTAAGTGCATTCTTGCGTACTTATTAGGGCTCTTTCATTGTCATGCGTGTTTGCGCCCGCGTGTGGGCCGGACACGCATTCGTGCCGCCCGCAACTTATCGTACCATACAATGATGTTTTTGGGCCCTTTCCTGTCATGCGTGTTTTCGTCCGCACGCGGATCTGGTCCGCATGCGGGTGATAGCACGCTACTGGTCACACGCACAGGACAAAGATTTCATTTTTGCAGCAGTGTTGTGCGTGTCGCCAGCACAGACTGGTCGCCAGTAGTAAACTCGTGCCAAAGATGAATAAAAAAGTAATTACCGCATTCTGTTTGTCCCACAATGCGGGGCGAAAGTGCACTTCAAAAATTACTCTCTCTGTGTCAATTTTCATTTTTGTTTAGAATTGCATGCGTACTATGACCATGCGTGCGATCCGCGTCACACTAAAAACAACACTGAGAGTAGAAGGACGCCACCCGCATCCGGGTAGAACGCGCGCGGGCTGCGCGCCCGCTGCCGATCCGCATATCGCTCGCGTGCCACCCGCATGATTGGAAAAACATGTATGAAATGATAGGTTGCGGGCAGCACGCATGCGGACCAGATCCGCGTGCGGACGAAAACACGCATGACAGGAAAAGGGCCCTTTGTCTACTCTGCGTGCGGCACGCAGTAATCATAGATTAGATGGATATTGCCTGGCCCGCAAGCGGGCGGAGCGCAAATTGCACGCATGACAATGTAAGAGTCCTTAGGGCCTTTGGCCGAGCGCATGCCGCTGGAGGCGCGGCGGAGAACATTTGACGGTCGGGGGGGCCATCTTAATACCGTAGATGGCCCGGGGTCAGCTGTGGTGCGACGGAAATACCTTTTGGGGAACCTTAAACCCCGGTAATTGAGAGATTAAGACCCGAGGCGTGTGTTTAGTTTGGTTCGAATCCGACATTACCACCCCCGATGGCCGACGGGGTTAAGATTCACGAGGATTTCCGCATGAAAACAAAAGTGAATGACCACTAGGGTTAGTAGTGAGTGACTGTCATTACCTTTTTTCAATATGGTTAATTTTTATTTGGGTTAGCTATCTACTTGATTATTAGGTAAACATACGATTAATTATTAGGTATTTGAATGATAAAGCAATACTATGGCTAAAATCAATACGTACCTACTTATTTTTTTATTTGAAGGTCTCAGTGTTTGTCGCCTGGTTTTTTTTTGTCTTTTTAATACCATTTACGTAGGTAGTATATTCATTAACTACATTACAATCTCGAACATCTTACGTAGGTACCTAATATAAAAAACACAAATTTACCTAACTGTTATGATAGTGATGTTTTATTCAAACGCAAAAGTACCTACTTAATTATTATGTTGAAGTCATCAGACCAAAACTTAGTATCTACGTTTTCGTATCCAAATATCCAACGGTTGTTTAAAATTTAGATCCTATCTTGTTGCCATTTGGAATTTAATTTCTGAATTATAGATAACATCGATCTTCTAATTCTAATATAATTACTCGTCTGGACAAGTAACTAAGCAATTAGGCTAGGTTCTGCGTTTTGAAGTAGGTAGGTGACGAGACGGTGAAATCTCGTTATTGGATTTTTTCAAGAATTTATTCCCGGGTGAAGCCGGTCCCGGGCCGCCATCAGTATTAATGATATTATACCTATTTATATAAATTATAAATTGGTGAAAGAAATATAAATAATTTTCCTTATAATAGTGGAGTTCCATACACCCCATGAAGCAAACGATTTAACAATAAAATTCTATTACTGACGTATGTACCTACATCTATTAGGTATTTTCTTTTTCTTCAGACTTTAAAACAAGTGAAAAACGATAAAACATGAATAATACAACACTTTGATGTTTTCCCGGGTGCTAATTAACTTCCTTTTAAAGACGCTCGATACATTGTGGCAGCCTTAGTAATTTAGAACGCAATGTAGATTTTATAGGCAATAATGCTACGATGGCGAATATCCCCTCTACATACCTACTATCTTAGGCACTAGTTAGCTTTATGAAAAACACTCCTATTTACAACTCAGCCGGTCAGATCCGATTGTCACCTGCAGCCTCAGCATGGCGTCCCGTAGAACATCTCATCTCTACGCTTTCTCTCAACCGATGAAATCGCAGAGGTGAGGTTTAGGTTTTGAAACGTTTTGGTCACGTGTCAACTTTTTTCTGCGATTTATTTGGTCGAGATATAGGTATAATACAAGTCTGCGCACGCCATGCTGAGGAGGCTAGGGCCTCCTTACCACGACTGTTGTAAAAATTACGAATTCGTTTTTTAGAGAAAGACTGTCTCAAATCTTTGATTCGACTTTGTGATTTTCTGTTTCTTTTCTTTCTCACTAACCTATGCATTTTCCATTCCCAGAGGTCGTCAGTTCTACTCGGAACACTGCTTCGCGTTCTCTACTTCGATGCTGTTGGGTCTAGTGGCGGTGTTCACGATACCTTCCATCCTGAAAATTCTGATAGGTTCTCGGCGCTCCTCCTCGACATATACAGCATATAAGCGATATGTCTCGACGATGCTTCACACCATATCGTGGTTCGACCATCCACTGAAGCCTGGCAGCACGTGAGTATCTTTTTGAAATCTTTTTTATTACTTACAACTTTTTTTAAAAAGAATTTAATGGTTAGGTACATGATGTGCTGGCACTGTTTTATTAAATGCCTCATTACGGGTCATGAGTGAAGGGGTGAGAGGGGGTACTTTTGTTTAGATACTTGAGGATTCCTAACAGCCCCCTAGTTCTGACACAGAGAGCATACATCAAGGTATAGAGCACGGCTTACTGAGTGTGAAGTAAGAGCACATGAATAGCTAAGAGTGTTCGAACACTGTTGCCTCAGATCAAAACCCAGTAAGTGACATTTATTCTGAAATCAGTTTTGCGAAAAGTGATTTCAGAAAAAATGTCACTTAAGGTTTTGATTTGGGACAGCCGACCGCTAAGTATTTCGAAAAACGAATCGGCACGTCTATTTGATGATACACACGCTCTACTGACTAAGGAAAGGACACAAAATACCTACCTACTTAAAATGTATTTATTCGGAACACGTGGTCACGCGTGACGTAGGTGTCAGATATCAGCACTAATGTCAAACAGGATCCGCTCCGCTCACGTAGGTACCTAGGTACCTACCTACTTAACTTGTTTGACGGCTTTGGGTCGAATCTATCTAAACGGGATGCCTACCTACCAGTTTGTTTGATACGTACCTATTTGTTTTTATAAAAAGTCGCTACAAGATTGTTTACCTTTAGTTATGTACCTATCCAAATGGAGTATGGGTAGCATAATATACACATAATATTATAATATATATTATTATTGGTGTATGCCAGTTATGCAGTTATATAGGTACAAGACTTAATCAAAGGTGTATGCTAGGTATAATAGACAGGCAACGGGTTCTTACTAAATTATAAAAAAACGTTTTTTTACGTCCATGCCCGGATTTATCTAGGTAGGCAGTAGCCGTAGTAGGTACTATTGAACAAAACAAAATACAAGTAGAAATGAATGCAGAGCCTGCCTTAATTTGTAAAGAGCAAATGCCTATCTACCCAACTAACAGAACTACTTTTAAGTACGAAACTTAAAATATGTCCTCATATTTTGGACGCTTTTATGATCAGTGGGTGTCCCCTTTTCTCCAAGCTTAAAATTCTTAAAGAAACTCTTATTGAAATGATGGATTAACTGGAAACATCAGATTTAGTTATCCAACGTGGTAATGCCCTCAGCCTTGGGTACCTACGTTACCAGTCGACATCGATGGGGAGGAATTTCTCGACACCTAAACTTTTATTTTCGTACATAGTTAATATTTTCTCTTAATGTAAATATTTTATTTTGTAATGAGGATCAGTCACATAACAGAACTTTTAATTTTTAATTAATGAAACGTATGCGCTACACATTTCTAAGCATTTTGTTTTTTAAATGATTAAAATCCGACAAGAAATGACGAAGTTATCGAAGATTTAAAAACAGCTATTTTAAAACGCACACTCTCGCTGGATTTTTGTCGATGACGTCATCGCTCACATCGTGTGCGATGCCCTTTGATAAACAATCCGTACATCAACGAGAGCCTAAACCGCTGGACCTACAAACTTGAAATTTTGACAGTAGATGCTTTTTATGTTGTAGGAATCTACTAAGAACGGATTTTTAGAATTTTTACTCCTAAGGTGGCAAAATAAGGCATAAACATTTGTATGAAAGTTCTTCATTTTCAATGTTAGACGCATTAAATTTCATATACCTACTTCTGATTAGAAATAAATATACACGTATATCAGCGTTTTCAAAATTTCACTACTAAAGGCGTAAAATAGGCGATGGCTGGTTGCATGGAAAGTCCGTTATTTTGAAAGTAAGAAGCACGAAATTTGATACAGTTGCTTCTGGTAAAAATAAACGTACCCCGTGAATCGCGGTTTTTCAAAAATCCACCCCTAAGGGGGCAAATAAGGGTAGAGTGATTGTATACCTAGACATCCAGTTATAGTTAGTTATTTGGGAAAGTGTTCAAGTTTTGATGTAATGATGTCGATTACTTTTAGGACCTCGGCTTACCATCAGGCGGGGTGCAGTCAATTCGGCGGACTGAAAAAAATAAAAACACCTCCAACCGTGACGTTTTATGTTTGAATCGAACTGATTAAAACCGCACCGCGCCGTCTCGGGTTTTCTAGCGCCGAGGTATAAGGTTGCCCAAAAGGTATGCCCCTCGGACCCCGGCTGACCTGTAGCATCTCCGGCTTCAAGATGACCCCTCGGGTTTGCGAGCCACGGTGTCCTCTTCTTGCTCCTGGAAAGGGGGGGTAGCGGTCGATGAGGCTATTTCAAAATCGTATATGGCCCAAGGTCAGCGGTGTGCAAGCGAAATTCTTTATTGGGTAACGTACGCGAGCAAGTGCGGTTTTCGTTGGTTCGAGTGTGACATAACCACCTCCTGTGGTGGTCCTCCTCCTATCTTTATCTTTATCTTTATCTTTATCTTTATCTTTATCTTTATCTTTATCAGTATTTGATTTCCAAGGTGCCTCAAAATGCTATCGAACTAGTACAAATGAAAGAATAAAATATTTCATATTCTTAATACTTAATATTATTATAATAGGTGGGACCCGACGGTATCTCCCGTCTGAACTGAGCAGTCCCACTGAGGTAGTACCTCCGCCCTACAGAACACCGCGGCTATAATAACCATAGTGTTGTGTTCCCCAAGGTAAGTAGGGTAGCCAGAGCTCACTGTACCCCTCCTCCCCCCCTCTTCCTAGCCGGCCCCCCCTTCCCTTCAGGGTAGGCAGAACCCCTGGTGACACCCCGTGTGACACCCCTGGTGTTGCACACGTCCATAGGCCACGATGACAGCTTCCCATCAGGTGGGCCGTGTGCTTGTCTGCCACCTACGTAGTATAAAAAAAAAGAAAAATGATTAATTCTATAATTTAAAAAAAATTCATGAAATGTTTTATCCGAATAGCCCTATATTCTCCATAGCGGCGCGGGGCGGCGGGCGGCGACGCGCGACGATGTGAGCGATGACGTCACAGGGTATTTCTACGCGGTGGCGAGCGTTTTTGAGATTACCGCACTAAAATGGCTATAACTTCGTCATTTTTGATCCTATTCAAATAATTTTTTTACAGAATTTATTGTTTTGTTTAGGTCTATAAAACTGCATACTCAGCTAAAAAAGTGACTGATCCTCATTACCACTGTAAATTTCAATACAAACATAAATTATGTTGCTGCTTGTACACTTCATTCCAGTGATAAAAAGCTAAGACATTTTATCGTCCCAGTACTTAGTGTGAAAAATATCTTAAGATCTTTTGATTACCACCAGGTCCTGGAGGTCGCTGTACGCTGTGCGCAGTCGCCACTTACAGACAGCCCTCGCGAGCAAGTTGAAAGGAGCCGGAGTGGTATCACAGAGGGACGTGGCACTCACACAGTTCGGCTTTGTCGGCTACTCCATGCTAAAACCTGATAAATTAGGCATCCGACAGTTAAAAGAAGGTGATTGGGATGCGTACAACTACACTTGGAGAACAATAGGACAAATGCTGGGATTGGAAGACAAGTGAGTTGGATTCTTTTTAATTACTGTAAGTACAGTCAGCGTCAAAAGTAACTAGCCAGGAGCAGGGTTTGTGGTTTCGTTTTGTTTCACCAGTCTATCTGTTTCTTATATTTAACTTCCCTATCACTGCTCATTCCTCCTCCTTTCCTACTTAAATGTTCTTAATTTGAATGATCTTGGACCCAGCGTTATTCGAGGCCGTGCAATTGGCGCGGGCGAGGTGATTGCTCCCGAGTCCCGAGCCCCGACCGATACTGAGTCGATATATTTTTAGAACAACACTCCTCTCTGTTAAACATGGGTAGTTTTGTTCAATGTGCCTACCATACCTACACTTTAGTGTGGTTAGATCGCAGGCGCCACCAGGCGCAAATAAAAATAATTAAATGCCTAATTAAATAAATGATTTCGAAATTCTAGCCAGACGGTTAATTTCATAATGCAGTTTGTCTACGATTATCAGTTTTCCGTCTGGGGTTCTATTCTACCTTCTATATAATTTATATACAAGTAGGACAGGTAGGATAATAATATTATATGGTAGGACCTAATTACATTTAAAAATGTTTATACATAATAACAATATGTATTAACATATTGTATACAATGATTAAATAAATTTGTTCTCTGTTTTTTTTAAAGGTACAATATCTGCCGACCGACTTACATCGAAACTAGGGAAGTATTGCAGGTTCTCCTGGACCGAGTCTTCACCCCGTGCATGGTTAACGTGCCGGAATACTTTGAGTACATGAGCAGAGTGATGCTTGACGGCTTATGGAGTGTCAACCCTACGCTCGACACTGAGGCCCTACTGTACTCCGTCAAGGGTTTGACCGATGTGCCTGGATACATTTACACAGAGCAAGACAGAATAAATTTGCAGTTGAGGTTGAAGAAATGTTTGAAAGGAAAATCGATAGACACAGGTGAGATTATGAAAATAATAAATGAGTAAAATATTCTACGACATTCGGCACAGCGCTCTCTAGATCTAAAGTAAACATAGTTTAACTAGCTTTTGTTATGGGTTCTAGAATGCGGATAAACATGTTTATATATCTAGTTTTTTTTTGTAAATACGTACCTACAAAAAACATCCAATAAAAAGCCAATAAAAGTCCAAGTAAACAGAAATATTTGCACTGAACCGCAATAGAACCCGCGCCCCCTGTCGTAACAGCCAAATAAGCTACCGCTACGCCACAGTTAAGTAGGTAAAGAAGAGTTGTCAACTGCCACTTTCTTAATAAGTAAAAAGGCGGTTGAATATCGACTGCTACCTTTTTTTTTATCGTGCGGAAATCCCCATGGATACCACTACCCCCGTCGGCCATCGGGGGTGGTTATATCGGGATCGAACCGACTAAAACCGCACGCCGTCTCGGGTCTGAATTACCGGGGTGTAAGGTTACCTAATAGGCATATCCCTCGCACCCCAGCTGAACCTGGGCCATCTACGGTTTTAAGATGGCTTCCCCTCCACCCCCCATAATCTACAATAATATTTATTTTTTGTTTTAACTTTGTTCTCAGGCGTGGACTCGACAGAATTAATACACCCTACAGTTATTGAGGGGCTGCCAAAATCAACGCCGCGACTCATGTACTACAAGGACTATGAATCTATAGACACAGCTCCGGCTTACAAAGCACTGACTTTCAGATCAAAATGCAAATTGTATATGTACCATCTATACACCATCATTTACTGCACGTATCTCGGACGGTTGTATTTCAATCTACACTTTAGGTTTAGCGTGTTCTTGATGAAATATTTCCCTTACCTAGCATTCTTTAGGTTTGGAATCAATGCGTCGTGGGTTAACATATTTCAGGAGGATCCTGTTGATAACACGCTACCTAAGCCGAATTCGGAGTACAATAAGCCTAAGGAACCAGAATCGTGGTATAAGATAGCACTAAGTTTAATTTGGTAGTAGGTACATAGGTAGCGGTAGCTATAGGCAAATCTCGACCAAAAAATCAAAAAGTGCAAGTAGATATGAAATGGTCAAACTGGTTAACCAATGACGCGACCCGTATGTGCCCGTGATTGGTTGATTGGCGCGCCTTCGGTGTCGCACCCCGCGCTTACCACCAAAAAGACCTATAATGCGTTCTGCGCATCTAGAGTCCATTGTCAAGATTTTTGCCGATATAAATGAGGAATGGAAGATAGATAGTGTGTTAATGCCTATATGGTAGGCATCTGTTAATAAAAGAGAGAGTTAAGCAGCAAATGTTCAGCAACTTTATTTTTTTGGATTGGAGGTCGATTGTATCGTAATGTACCAACCTATAGTTGAGTCAATTTAATAGGCCACATTTGACGTTTGTCAGTTTTATATTCATAATGAGGTGACCTGTTAAAAAAGGTCGATTAAAATGAATGAATCGATACGGACTTGAAAGATAATGTGAATTTTTAAAATCCTTAGGTGAATCCCTGTCTCATTATTATTTTTTCTTTCGTAAATTTAAGGAGCAAAATAAGACAAGTACATGATCTATACTTATAATAAAACTGTAGAGAGGTCAATTCTGTTCATTGAATATATTTACAAAATAACTATTGGGGGATGATTGGTGATCGATACTAATGCAAAAAATGCAATCAGTAATTTTTTTGTCACAACGTGGTTATTAATTTTATGATGATATTTCTTCACAAGTAATCATTGCATTCGATTCTACTTATCAGCTTTCGATTTTTAGAGTAACATGCCTAATGTATAAAAAGAAAAAGGATTAACTGACAGAACATTGTAATGACAAGGTAATGACCAAGAATATTAAAAGTAATGGATACTGCAAGGCCATACATTGCAGTGTCTCCATCTAGTTGGTTGGGTTGCGTACCTTTCTTTGCGGTGACCATGTTTAATTGCAAGGTTGGGATATATGATGTAGTTTACGTCTATGCTCATGAAAATAAATGGTATTTTGTAACAGTAATTTTGTAACTTATTTATTTATTAATTGAGACTTACTTATGTAAGCATGTAATAACAAAATAAATTATTGACATTAAATGAAGGATTATGTATTTATTTATTTTATACATACAGTGTCATTACAGGCAAACCCAATGCGACAGAGTAGCAACAAAAGGGTGTTTCCTATAGTAGCGTCACATTAATAGGTAACATTTGACGTTTGTCAGTTTTATATTCATAATGAGGTGACCTGTTAAAAAAGGTCGATTAAAACGAATGAATCGATACGGACTTGAAAGATAATGTGAATTTTAAAAATCGTCAGGTGAATCCCTGTCCCATTATTATACTTTCTTTCGTAAATTTAAGGAACAAAATAAGACAAATACATGATCTATACTTATAATAAAACTGTAGAGAGGTCAATTCTGTTCTTTGCGTATATAAATTTACAAAATAGCTATTGGGGGATGATTGGTGATCGATACTAATGCAAAAAATGCAAACAGTAAATTTTTTGTCTTTCTATCTGTCTGTATGTGAAGAATAATAAATATATAATAATATTTTGAGTCAACCTGTATACAGTAAGTTTATACTACCGTGGTCTAAGTATGTACAGTCGTGAACAAATAAAAAAGTGTAGTGGTTTTTAGAAACGATAACTTAATACCTACTTGAGTAGGTATACGTTATGTCTAGAAAGCAATAAATAATAAGCGTCAAAGTTGAAATTATATACTTAATATGACCAGCTTCCTAGCAATGGACGTAAAAAGTACTGAACGAATTTTTATTAGAAAGGTCTTACTTAGACTCAAAATTTATCGTATGTTTGCTTGCAATTGGTTAAGTACAACCGGAGATATGACCAAAAACGACCTAAAAACGAAGCGCGGGTGAAGCCATGGGTATATCAGCTTGTATAAAAAGTAGCCTATATGTTGCCCAGAAGTATGAACTATAATCGTATCAAGTTTGATCAAAATCCCTCCAGTAGTTTTTCATCCATGCGTGCACATACAGATAGACAGACAGAAAGACAAAAAAATACTGATTGCATTTTTTGCATTAGTATCGATCACTTATTATTTCCCAATATGTAGTTATTTTTTAAATATATTCAACTAGCTGCTGCCCGCGGCTCCGCCCACGTGGATGTCGGTTATCGCAACCAAACATAGCCTATGTTCATTATCTAGGTCTAATCTACTCCTATACCAAGTTTCATCAAAATCAGTTTAGCGGTTCAGGCGTGAAAGCGTAACAGACAGACAGACCGAGTTACTTTCGCATTTATAATAATTTAGTATGGATGTATAGAATTGACCTCTCTACAGTTAATATTGTAATATATTATGATGGATATTGTAAACGTGCGGAAAGCATTTGACGTTTTGTGGGACTATGCTATGTATTTATTGCAATGCAGGAGCTTCTAGTAGGAGACTATCCCGCAAAATACGGATGGTTGGTCACCTTACGAATTTTTGGTAAACAGTGTTGCTTCTTTATTAAAATGGCTGTCACCCACAATCTAAGAAGCGAATATGTGTCAATTTTTTTATTAATTTCTATAAATATTACTCAATTAATAATAATTGATATGTACGGTGTTCTGTGAATTTTCATAAAGCTCAACTAGAATCAAAATGAAGCTCCGAAGAACTCAGCCTTTGCGTAAATTTGACTTTGACAGGTTTGGATTGGGAAATTTTAACGTATCATGGCAATTTTAGGCAGTGTGCGAGAGAGATGACCGCCGGCCGAGATTCAAAAATCCTGGAGACAACCGCTCGTTCGAAATGAAACGTCCAGCTAAGTACAAGGAAATTTCTAATGTTCTTGGTAATGACGTTCAGTTTTATAAATCAGAAATTGTTTATTATGTTTAGAATGGTTTATTGGTGAAAGCAAAACGTAAAATTACTTGTATCTGTCATTATTACAATAAATATGTAATAGTAATTGAAAAAAGTTAAGCAATTGTGCAGTTCTAACAAAACGAAAAATATATAATTTGATGCCCACCACGGCGCGTCGCGTAAAAGGTTGCGATGTTGAATTTTGACGAATTGTCAAATGTGGCCTATTAAATTGACTCAACTATAATAGGGGTTATTTAGCTTACGATTAAGGCATCGTAATTTTCGACGAATACGAAAGTTATTGTTATATAGGTACATATAGTCATCTTTCTCATTGGGGTAGGCAGATCTTGGCATGAGGCTGTCCGTGTAATTGACATACGTACGCTTAGGTCGACATTTACTGGATTGCGGTCATTCTCGCCTAATAAATTTGTTTCGTCTATCATCTCGAAGTGCCTGAACATCTGATAATATGAAACATAATATAAAATTGTAGCAACGATACATAAGTACCTACAGCCAACTTTTCTTTGTAAAGTATTACCTGTTAGTATTGAAAGAATACTTTTAATAATATCAGGCGATATTTTTTTTTTTTTTTGGTATTCAAAAATTATCAAATATTGGTGGTGGCCTTATTGTTAATGTAATTTTTAGTAAAATTAATATGTTGTTCAGGGTGATTGAAGACGCAGTGTAAACATCAAGTGAAATTATTTCAATAACTGACTTTCCTACGTTTAGCTACGAGTAATATTGTTCGACGAATTAATGGAAACATATTTACCATTACAAAGTATTACCTTATTTATTTGACTTTTGCGATTTCATGGAGTGCTCCATATTGCAGCAGACTCACTATCATTTAATAACGTTGGTTTATGATTTATTTAGACATCAGTATATGTCATAAATGTATTATGTTGATACATTATTAGATACTTGTTACAATTATTGTTAAAGAAAATTAACATGAGCATTGTATAAGTTAGGCTTCAGTATGTCTATGACGACGGCCAGTGTAACCTGGTCGAAACAACAGATAGTTCAAAGATAAGCTTTCTATACCATGTTTGCGTTTATACCCGTAACATATAATGATGATATTTATTTTCAATGAAATGTTGAAGCAATTAATATTTATTAGATTTTTGATCCTGGATGTTCACTTTTTCCGATCACAAATCATTAGGAATAGGTTATTTATTTTGTTTACGAGTAAATTTGAATTTACGAAACCTTTTATTATTGATTAATCATGGAATTATTATAATTTGTAAAGCATTTATAGGAAAATGAATTTTTATACCGATAAAGATGAAGAAAATAGCATATAAGTGTTTTTTATTTTTAATTAAACATTATAATTGGAAGAAATCAGCTGCTTTTAATCGAGTGCGTTTGGCAACATTGATCTGTAGTAGATTATCTGTGAGGTTGTTATCGTCTGTGGCAGACGTGTTGCCGTTGCTGGCCGCATGAGATCGCGGCGTTGTCGATTTGTTCACATTCGGTGTTGCAACGAGAGGGCGCCTCGGTGTTGGGGTTCTTTTCGGTGTTGCATGTGACAAAATACCCATATCGTTGGGAGTGAGCCTCATTCGTGGTGAAAGTAAATGTTTTGCTGCTAATTTCCTCGCCGCTGGTGACATGCTGGCGAGACGTTCTGTGTTCGATCTGAAACTGAACGAAAATAGTGATGATAAAAAGACCTTCATACCTCAATATCACTCTATATTAATTTCAAATCCATTTCAAAGTATATTTTTATTAGGAATATTTATGATGATTATTCAGTAAAAAATGTTTTTACGCAAGTTGCGTCGGTAATGGTTAAGGAATCGGCTTTCCGATCGAGAGGTCTCGGGTTCGAATCCTGGCCATTAATTACACTTCCGACTCCACTTTCAACTTAGTTTGACTGCAGGGGTTAAAGAGAACAATAGTAATTTCAGTTTATAGTATACTTAAAGATAACAAAAAAGCTTTTCAAATAGGTACCTTGGAGTTGGTGGAGCTATTCTGGGCGTGGTGGGCCTTCGTCGCTTCGCTACTTGTTCGGCAAGTTGCAGTGCGATACGTTCGCGCGCTCCTCCTTCTAACATCCTATACGCCGCTCCCGCACCCACACTGCAGACAACACAATGTTTATAGGTTATTAATTTTTTAGAATACAAGATGATTTTTTGTACACGATATTTCGATACTGATCAGTAGGTACCTACATTCGCGATCATAGCACTTGCATAAGGGTCGAAAGATCAGATAGGTACTCAACATAACAAACAAACATCGTAAATTTTCCGTCAACTATTTAAGTCTATATTTTTAAGGTAATCGGGTTTATCTTTTGAATGTAAATGCGAATAGTTCGAAGGGTAACTCACGCAGGTAGCGGGGTGTCTCCCCCGTCGAGGCGGAAGGGTGTGCCCTCGATCTCGCCCCATGTCATGAGCGGCGAGGCGTCGGGCCCCTCGCCGGGCCGCGGGGACGGCGTGGCTACAAACGAGTACTCGCCCGGCTTCTCCGTCGATATGCTCACGCCGTCCACACCGATCTTGCCTGATACGCTTGCGTCCTGCAATTTATAATGATATTCATAAAAACCTGCATTCAGTATTTTTTTTCTCTATGCAGAATAAGGCATAGACGAATCTCCGCTCGAATTTGATAAATTGACCAGAGAAGTAACTCAGCATCTTTTTAATGTTGTTCCTGGTTGTATGAAGCCTCTGATGCAACTACACAAAAGGTTAGGGGCCCAGTGAAGGCACACACACACTTTAAATTTCAATTTTGGATAAGTTCATGATTTGGCAATCCAATTTGATTCACGAAGTTGGTGTAGGTCCCAAAGACTTTGAAGAAGTCCCTTTTACACTGCTGTGTATGTTGCAAATAGCCAAATCTGTGTGCAGCTGTTTTAAGTAACAAACAAACCATTTAGGTTAGGGGTTGCGGGGACATACCTGACTCCTGGCTATAGCCGAGATGGCCTCTTTGTTCTTTATGTGGTCGAAGGGCTCGGCCCGGAGCCTCGTGTTGTGGTGCGCCAGTTCGGGCTTAGGCGGCGCGCGCTGTGACGTAGCGCCATCCGGCACGTACATTATGTAGTTTTTCGCTTTGTACCGCCATGTGTCCAGCTGTTTTACAATACAAGGTAAGTATTAAGAAATGTTGTGGTATATGGGGGCCCCATCAAGACCTTCACGACCAAGTCAACCTCACCTGCAAGCTAGTACTCCTGCTGATTGACAAACAAGGCTCTGGGGGCAGACTATCTACCAGTATTAGCGGTTTGGATGGCTAGTTGAATCCAATCAAACCAAACTAAGAATTTGAAATAACCAACATTCTCAGTCATTAACCATTCATAACCATAATAATGGAATGAATTTAGATAGAGAATGAATCGAACGCCACATAATACACAAATTAGAGTGTGGCTGTGTCTTTTGCGTGAACATGTGCTATCTTGTTAATTAAAAAAAAATAGTTCTTACGTCATGTGGCCTCTCCGTCTGGTCTGCTTGTTGCTCTATGGAGGGTAGTGCAAGAGCAGAATCGGCTAGAGCTGCAGAAGTCACCTCTGCTTCCATCTGTGTTGCAAGCTTCGAAGCTCTTTTCTTGTCCTCCAAAGCAATGACTTTATCATAACTTGCATTGTCTTCACTTGTGTGCTTCGAGAGGAACGAATCTGTGAATATAATGAGATTTTTTTTGACATAATCTTCGAAACTTATCAAGAGGTAGGTACTGTTAGAACATAGATATAAATCCTACGTTTCGACATGACTTTCAATGTAATTCATTTCGCAATTTGAACACTGTCATTTTTTTCACATTCTAGTACACATACTCGCGATTAGACTTCTTTGTATTGTAAAGGGTACTTACAGCGCCCAGATATATTTAGAAACACCTAAGTACCTACTTTTCTTATTTTTGAAGTTCCAATTCAAATTTCAAAGATTTCAGGATACCTTTTGGGTGCCACTCTAATTTCAAATGAGTGTCCACACACATTCTAGTATACATACTTGCGACTAAACTTGCACAGATGTAATACATACTTGCGACTAGACTTGCACAAATGTAGGTTCTGGTATGTGTTGATTGGAAGATACTTGCGCAAAATGGTAGCTACACATGTTACAGTATACTTGTGTAGTTTACTTTGGTTAAGAGGGGGATGGATTGAAGTCAGCATTTTTATAATGAACTGATAGAAATACATACCTAATGTGGTATGTATTTCTCACATTAGGTATGTAATGTGCCCACACGCAAAAACCGCGCCAGGACGTGGAGTTGCGGATAACAGCCTGTTAAACCATACCATACCTAATGTGTGATTATCTGTAATATCTTTAGTTTTGTCATGTATGTTAGAGCTATCATCCGTGTCAATTGTTTCTCCTTGTAAAGCTTCTGATGGAGTGAATGGTCTATCTGAATGTGGGGTGTCAAATGTGGCTGGAGAATTATCTGGAAAAGACATAACTTTACATTACATTTTTAAATCCATTAAATAAAACCAATTAGTATCTAATAACATTGTAAATGGTGTCATTAAAAACAATCAAAAGATATTTATCAAAATTGTGTAATTAAAAACGTATTTCACATTAATGTCAAATTTAATTCACAATTTACAAATTAATTACAAGATAAAGGAGTTAAAATTATTATCAATAAATGATAATCTCATGAACCACATAGCCTCATGTACTCATGAGTTATAGCACTGTTTTGAAGCGTATATTTTGTTTTTCTTTTTACCTGCAATAAGGTAGGTACACACTGTCTTATTCATTAAAAGATTATGATATTACCGAATGACATTACACCATAATATATTATTATACTTACAAGGTTCCGTAGGAGGTCTACTACCACTATATTTTCTTGTAAGTTCTCTAAGGCGAGCATAGTCCTTGTTTTCAGTTGCTTCCAAAAATTCATTCTGTGCATTTAACTTTGCTAAATCAGGAAAAAAATCTCTTTGAATGATCTTTGCTATACCCTGAAAATATTAACACGAAATTTAGGTAGGTACATATTTGGTTTAACAATTATTGTAATAATGTACAATATGTTCCACATTCAAATACTATCGGTATCAAAGAACATGCATTATTATGGTTGAAAAAAAATCAAAACTGGAAAGGTATATTTACCTCCACATAAACATCTTCATCAAGCACCTGTGTTTTATTTGTTATTATCTTTTGTTTAGGAATCTTTGGAACTTTGAAAATTGTACTCTCGTGTTTTAGAAGTTTCATGTTTTCTAAAGCTGCTGCCCCAGGTTTTGATATCTTATTGGCTTCAGACATGATGAAGAAAACGCATAATCGTACTTCACTATAAAATAAACACAACCTATTCGTTGAAATTAAAATCGCTAATAATCCCTAATTATTCCTTCCTTTATTATTTTTCTCTCAGTTCTCTTACACGTTTTTGACGTTTTTGACATATCTTGATAAATGTCACAACATCACCACAGACAGTACACTCACTACACAGAGTATGTAGAAGCAGTAGAAGTCATTATTGAACGTTTGAACGACACCGGGTGCCAATGAAAATAAAGCCATTGGCACTGCGAAAGATACGCAATAGCCCTGCTGGAGACTTCCTAAGTCTTTTTTTTTTCAAGTATGAATCAATGCTTGCTTATTAATCACTTCTAAGTTCCAATCACTTCAATCATTTTCATCATCATCGTTCCAGCCGGCCTTTCACTTTCTTATTTTTTGTATTACAGCGCCTAGATATATTTAGAAACACCTAAGTAGGTACCTACCTACTTTTCTTTTGTTTCTATTATTACCTACATTGATATATCAATGTATTCACCTTCTTCTTCTTTATCTTTGCCATCATCATCACAGGGGTTATTCCGATTGTATTTACAGCTTGTACTTTGATATCTGGGGTACGCTACCTTTTTTTTTATCGTGCGGAAATCCCCCTGGATACCACCCCCGTCGGCCATCGGGGGTGGTTATGTCGGAATCGTACCGACTAAAGCCGCACGCCGCGCCGTCTCGGGCCTTAATTACCGGGGTGAAGGTTACCCAATAAGGGCATATCCCTCTCACCCCAGCTGACCCCGGGCCATCTACGGTTTTAAGATGGCCCCCTCGACCCCACGGAAGGGGAGGTGGGGCGAGCATCACGCTACTACGCTGACGGTGGGGTGTAGGGTGACAGGTGGCCGTCCTATCACCCAACCGTCGTCAACGCGCAGACAATCAGCTCGCCCCCCGCTCGCTCCCCACTGTGCCATCTGCTAGTTAGAGGGACACGTGGAGAGCCTCGGAGCAGCCCTCTAGAGGGCCACTCCCACCCCGGCCGGATTGGCAACAGGCAGCAGCGTCTCCCGTGGGAGTACGCTACCCTACACTTTCTCTTGGTTTTACTGTTTTTTCTTTTGGCTAAATTCCCATCGTTATTGGTTAAATCTACAATGCAAGATACATTTATTTGTGTTTACGAGTCCCTCCCAAGACCTACGCCAACCGGTATATAAGCCAATCTCACCTGCAGGCCGGTACACCTGTGTTTGACAAACGAGACCATGGCGCATTTCCTTTCACAGAGTTGGCAAATCAGGCGGTAGTAGGACTAGTAGGTTCCGTAAAAGTAGGACAAGTAAGCCAAATAAAAGGAGGAGGAATAAGGAGGTCCCAGGCTCCAAGATGGGAGCTTCGGTGATGCAAGGAGCTTCGGTCATGCTTCGATTATGATGCAACTGGGAATAATGAGATGGTATTGATTACCATCCGAATTCTAAAATAACGCTAAGCAGGTAGTGCAGGTGCAAGAAAAGAAACCACGGCTAAAACTAAATGGTATTATATTACTAATTTCTTATAACTATTCTTACAAAAATATGTATGTATACTTAATTGATAATACTTAATAATATTTTTAACTTAACTAGTTCGTCTTACTTTTACTTTTCTTTCGAATGTATTCTTTAATGTAAAAGTCAGAGAACAGAAACAAAATGAAAATGTTGTGGGGCAGGAACATGAATGAGATCCATTTTGGGTATTCGCACGATGGCTCAAAAAGTACGTGTCCGAAGTGAAGGATTAGTAGCAGGAACTGCAGCTGAGAAGTAGAATAAAAGTAAGAATTACTATGTAGGTATCTAGGTAGGCATATAACTATTTATTAGGAAGTTTTTAGAGCAAGCCTCCTCTGCATCAATTATTATGCTCACTCCATCGTACTTCAAGTTTATAAGAATCACTTTTTATTATAGAGTTTCGTCGCTAAGAGGCAACGAGGGGCTTGTGGCTAAGCTGGAGCTCGAGGCTCGAGCCCCAACAATCGCCAGTGGGTTATTTGAGGTCAGAATTTAGCTGAAAACATCGAAGTTCGAGCATTTCATAGGCAACTAATAACATTTCCTCCCAATGCTATCATAACTTTATATAGAATCGAACTCGATAGGTGACAGTTTCGTACACAGTTGATGAGAGTGGAGGCTCACCGTTTTCCTCTTTTCCTCCCTTCTGTATTTTTCTGTGTAGTTCATATTTTGTTGCAAGCGTTCATAGGCCCCACCCCACTTCCAGTAATCGCTTCATTATATTAATTTGCACATAAAAAAACTATGGCAAAAACAGATTAGTTGGTACGTTAAAAGCAAAGACTTACAATCTGAAGCTGTGTGATGTATTTCTTCCACCATTGGCGCACCCACTGCGGCCGCACGATGGAGATCAGATAGTAGCTATACATAACAGCGTGCACGGTCGAGTTGATAAAGCCCAGCATAACGCCGTGACCACCTGTTGATTACAATAAGATTAGATACGTGTTTTAATATAGTAGTCTAAATTTCAAAGCTCTCTGCATCCCTATCACATGGAGTGGTCCGCGTAACTCTTATCAGATGCCAGTTTGTGTGGTCTTTCGCGATATCAATTTTATTATTCCCAATTGTTCCATCCATTAGTCTAGTGAGTACCTACCTACCGAGTCCGGGATGTCATAGAAGTAATAGAATAAACAGCGTCAGGATTCAGTTTAGCTAGCGATGATCCCAATTACATCCAAGGCTTTCAGGGATCCGCCCAGGGTCCGCTGTCTATTTTATGCTCGGCTTATTTTGGACATTACAGGAGCAACAACCCTCTGAATTGTTAACCACAACAGGGAAGCCAGCGCCAGACTCTCGGCGATTGATCTGCAAATCAGCCACCAAGTACGGTACGCCTCAGCCCCCGAAGATATTATTAGGATATCAATATTCACTATTATGTTACATATTTGGCTTAGTAGTCAGGCAGCTGCCGCAAAATAACCACTTGACTACGTGGCTGGGCGTGCAGACATGGCACCTCTGCCAGGCCCTGATAGGAGTGGGAGACCCAAGAAGTGCCGGCTCTACGTCGTAGGGATGACATGGGTGGTACCAGTAATCCCACTACCATGGATACTCAAGATCGGTCGAAATAGATAAAGAAAAGCAGATAATCGGACCCCGGGCCTCGGATGCAATCGGTAAACAACGCTAAGAAGACTCGTCCGTTATTTGTCTCAGTCAAATAACAGATTAGGTAATCTCGTCCTATTGCAGATTCTATAGACATTTAAGTATTCACTGTGAGTTACAAGAATCCATTATTTATGAACCGTAAACAATTTTTAATTTGAAAAGGATGTTATATTTAATTAATCTTTTCCTTAGAAGTAAGTATCTATTAACCTTTTATAGATTCATACACGCACATTATGTTCCTTTTACCTCGAATGTTGTGCAATTATCGACATCGGATAATATATGCACATGCGTGACTTGATATTTAGTACCCCAGTTATTCTCCAATTTTAATGGAACGGCGTGTAACAATGGTTTAAGCAATTTTAGCATTCTACTATTGAGTTGAATTGGCTTGAAAAAGTCAATATTTTATGAAAGTAAGTTAAATGATCTTCATAACGAAATTGATAAGTAGGTACGTACATCAATAAGTAGGTAAGTCGTGGACTACAGTTGGTCATTTTGCTAGTTGTAAAATAGTTATCGTTGTATACGTACCTGGCACATATTTAGTGCCGATAAAGCCGAGTAAGCACATGCCGAGATGATGGTACACATGTAGGAATGATACTTGATTGAACTTCTTCCGTAAAACGAAGAATACCTGTTGGCAAAAACAGTATTTTTAATAAAGATCTTGTAGATCAAATTAAATATTTTTATTGACGTAGTGTCGCACGGCCCACCTGATGGGAAGCGGTCACCGTGGCCTATTGATGAGCGAGGGCAACATCCGAGGTGACACACTCGCGCTGCCTACCCTGGGTTTGAAGAGTTTGGGTTTGGGTTGGGTTGGCGGGGGGATTGGCAAGAAGAGAGCGGGGGGGTTGGATTGTGAGCTCTGGCTACTCTACTCACCGGCGGGAACACAACGCTTTGGTTGGCCCGAAGTATCCCGACGGTATCCCGTCGTGTCCTAATTCCTTGTATAATTAGGTATTACAATGACGACTGACGACCAGATTTGTACTTATAAGGCTATAAAATTCATCGTGTTTTCTAAACACCAGTAATCAAAGCTTTTGTGGTCGGTACATTTTTTGAACAAAACCAAAGTAACATGCTGCAACGCCTGCAACTAATACGCCACAGGCGCATAAATGATTGTACATAATTTCAAATGTGATGTGAGATTACATTTTGGCGATACCTTTGCGGTCTAACTCTATCGCAGTCTTCGTCAGGAGCCGTCTAGGATGTAGCCGGTAGACACTTTCTGATGTCCTTAACACAGTTAACACCTTAACTCTTCCCGCTTGATAACCCTTTGTCGTGAAACATTGCTACTTGGCAAAATAAAAAGTATGGACGCTGATGTATCGCAAGGAGTACTCCATAACCCTAAGTTTGGGTTCGCAAGTCCCAGTCACTGTCGTCACTGTGTTTCCTGTATCTACTGGGTACGCAATGGATCCGGTACCTTCACTGTGAACTGGTGAACCTATGCCAAACTTTATCAAATCTGTTCAGCCGTTTATTTAGTACAAATAAATAGTAACAGTGTTACTTTCGTATTGATGAATGATCTTACCGTATCCATGAGGTCGACAATTTTGATCATATAGTAGAGCCATACTCGACTGACGACCAATCGCTCAAGTTCCGTGTCTTCGTATACAATCTTTTGGCACCACATGCTGTAGTGTCCCGAAAGGTACAGCCTCGTCAGACACTGGAAATAACGAAAGTAATTGGTTCAACCCTCTTCTGAAACTAAAAACAGTAACAACACGTTTGACGCAAGACGCAACTTTTGTTTGCCTAAGTGTTAAGACTGACTTAATATATAATACGTACCTAAGTATAACTAATTATAGGAACGTACTAAGTATATAAAGGTCAGAAAAACATAACAGGTAAATTCAATGCAAAACGTTTGACGTTCGAAGTGAAAATGCATTGTTAAGTATCCATCACACATACCTAGGTATCAAATTCTAGGTATATATACTCGTAATAATAAGAAATGCATATTTTATTAGGTAAATAGGTGGTAAATCTATTTACCTAAGTACTATTAGTTACTTATTAGGTCCTATTTATTATAATAATGCAAATCGTGATAGTTGTTTACAATTTTAATACTTACTTAATTAAATTGTGTTTTTGCAACTTGACTCAAGTCACTATGTAACCAAGTTGTAACTAAGTACTTTAAGAAACGACGCGACGTTTTGTGGTTATACTTAATGAGGATTTTAGAGCAAGTTGAAAAAACAGTTGTTGAAATATAATCCTTGACTTGCAGATGAGCTATAATACGACATCCTCTGCGGCGCGCGGCGGCGTAGCGGTAGAGTTTGATTACTAAGTCAGAGGTCGCGGGTTGGAATTGCGCTCAGTGCAAATATAGGGCTGGCTCTCCTTAAATAAGGCGGGATCGCCAGGTATGGTCTCCAAGACTTATTCGAGGTTAGTGTATTTTTTCAGGGTAAACAGAAACAGAATTTAAGATTTGGTCTTTGGTCTGATAGTGGGGGGATGTGGTTTTAGTCGGCCCAACATAACTGGATTGTCGTGTCCACGTTTAGGTGTTAGATGGAGAGGTCCGTCCCCACTGGCCAGCGCAGACACATAGTACCTATCCGTGGGCGAAATTTCTTTGTTTATTACACATCTAGAGAGCTTCGGACCTGCACCTGTCCTTATACTTGGTAAGTAATAACTTTAATGCGCAATTGAATTCAACTGGTAAAATTTTGAGTTTTTTATACTACATGGCAGACAAACACACGGCCCACCTGATGGGAAGCGGTCATCGTGGCCTATGGACTTGTGCAACACAAGGGGTGTCACACACGCGCTGCCTACCCTGAAGGGAAGGGGGTAAACGTAGCATTAGGTAAGTACCTATGTAGGTATATCAGCATTGTATAACTATACTAACGGACCCGGCAGACTTCGTAAACCCGAAAAAGCATTTCGTGACGTAAGTAGGTACCTACCTACCGAAAGCAGTGCCACCCTCGAAAATATACCTACCTACATACAAAACATCCAAATCGGCTCAGCCGTTTAAGAGAAGTTAGGTGACAGATATACAGAAGAATTATAGATGTTACTAGCTAAAGCCGAGCCCATGCCCACGACTCCGACAGCGTGAATGTCGGTATCACAACTTTTGATCATAATATCTCCGGTACTACTAGGCCAATTGTGATCAAACATGCATAAGATTTTAAGTCTGACCAAGACCTGTCAAACAAAAAAACTGCATCAAAATCCGTTCAGTCGTTGTCATCATCATCATCATTTTTTTTTTTTTTTTTTATATAGGACACGTCAAAATGACTCCACCTCGCCTGATGATAAGCGAAAGGCAAAGTCTCAGGACTGGGGCCACCATCACATACACCGGTAGTGCTACAGTGGCGGCCCTCAGCTTGACGGCCTCATCAGCCGAAAGACGTCCACTGCTGGACAAAGGCCTCCCCCAAGGATCTTCACGACGACCGGTTCTGCGCCTCTCGCATCCAGCGGTTTCCCGCGACCTTTACCAGGTCGTCGGTCCACCTTGTCGGAGGCCTGCCCACACCACGTCTTCCGGTTCGTGGTCGCCGCTCGAGAACCTTTTTGCCCCATCGGCCGTCGGCTCTGCGAGCGATGTGCCCCGCCCACTGCCACTTGAGTTTCGCAATTCGGAGAGCTATGTCGGTGACCCTGGTTCTCCTGCGGATTTCATCATTTCTGATTCGATCGCGCAGGGAAACTCCGAGCATAGCCCATAGTCGTTGTCGCGTCCATTCAAACATCCAAAAACAGACAAGAATTCCAAAAAAAATATTTTGCTTTTTTTTTAAATATATATATTTTTTTAAATATATTACGAAGAATAAAATACAGTGCTACTTTACAATTTTTATAATATAATACTTATAGATAGAATAGAAGTATCAGCACCCATTACCTACCTAAGTCGGTGTCAGTGTCAATCATGGGTCGATAAACTCGTGCGCAGCCAATGTAAAGTGTATTAATTAACATGAAACAGTAATATCGATCTGGAGGTCAATATATTCTTAATATATGCACGAGTGACAATAAGTATATTATTACGTGCTGTTGGGTACCTAATTTATAAAATACGAAATTATCTTTCTGTGTTCAAAAAGCAAAAGTAGATCCTAGTCACTACTTGGAGCCTTAACAAAGTCATTTTCTAATGGCTATAAGTGCTAATAACGCCAGTGGAAAAGTTCAAAATTTATGGGAGTGACATTATATTAGTCGACACACGTCGCGTGTAACAAATACCTTTATGTACATTTCGGACTGTTGTGTGTTTGTTTTAAGCTGATACTAATAACACAGAATAACTAATAGCTAATACAATATGAAGAGTCCTATCAAAGAAAAAAATTTGCTCAAGGGCTCAAAGAAAGAAATAAAATACTTATTTCTTAGATAGGTTTTCTAACGCAAAAATACCAAATAAATCATCATAGGTAGTAGATAGTACTCAACAGGTACTAAATAGAGTACGTAGTCGCATAATTATACCTACATAATATTTCATTTGGTCCAGTCATCCTGACGGACGCCAATAACATAAGGATTGTCACTTTAGTGGACTGTCGGTAGCTTATAGCTTAGTGATTAAGGGATCAGTCTTACGATAGAGAAGTTCGAATCCTGGCCAGTAGGTACCTACCCATACTAGGTACCTATATCTTTATGCCATTTAAAACCGATAGACAGCTGTAAACGCCACTTCTCACAGTTAAAGGTATGAAGGTATGAGGCTACAAGGTACGCTTGATCAATAAATCAAAAGCTTTTTTTGACGTTAACTGTACATAAGCTCAGCTGTATCACAGTATATAGCTGTATTGGGTAATTTAATCTATTGACGATGAATTTCGAATGTTATTGTTGTATTGCTTTTTTAAATTTGTTATTTTTCTATTGTTCTAATTCTAATTGAGTTTTTTTACATTTACCTATTTTTATGACATTTCAAATCATGTATGTATGTATCTTGAGAGTGCACGAATAAACTCATTCTTTCTTCTTTCCTTGAGGTGGAATGTGGTTGGTCATTTTTATACTATGCTATAACACCATTACTCTGTATCCATATTCGCAAATAAATAAATGATTGATTGATACCGACAGGACTTCCACTCGTGAGACAAGTTTCGGTTTCTAGTAGGTAGATATTTACTCCTCATAAAAAATAAAAATTCGAGGTGCTCTACGTTAGTCTGATTCATGCCGTATTGATGAAGATAGAAGTGATAACAGATTCCTTCCAAAATATTTTTGAACGGTTGCTGCTCAGATCAAAGTCTACTGTTTTGTTGAACCAACTTACCATGTAAGTAGTAAGAGGAATACCACTTAAATTATTTAGTGACTACCTAACAAATAGGTATCAAAGGGTTAGAGTGGGAGACCAAGTCAGCCATGATAAAATTGTGACTTTTGGGGTTCCGCAGGGGAGCGTATTGGGTCCTACGTTGTTCCTGCTTTATATTAATGACCTCTGTAACCTCAAAATAGATAACGCAAGAGTATTTTCCTATGCCGACGACACGGCAGTTGTTTTTACTGGGAGCTCGTGGGGTGAAGTAGTATTGCGTGCGGAAACTGGTATGAGACAAGTTGATAAATGGCTGAAATCGAATCTACTAACGCTAAACATAGCCAAAACAAATTTCATTTGCTTCAGTATTACAAACCGAACGCAACCTAGCACAAACCTCAACATAAAAATACACTCTTGTGATGATGCTACTGTGTGCACTTGTCCAAAAATAGATAAAGTGACACAAACTAAGTATCTGGGCATAATCATTGACCAAAAGCTGTCCTGGTACCCCCAACTGGAACAGGTCGCAAACCGGATAAGAAAACTAAGCTGGATATTCAAAACTCTCAGGCACACGGTCCCAGTAAGCCTACCCACTAACGCAAACACTTCTAGAAATCTACTAAACGAAATATACATAGCTCTAGCACAGTCAGTTTTAGTATACTGTATCCCCATATGGGGTGGTGCTGCAAAAACAAAATTCATTGATCTTGAACGAGGGCAACGGGCACTGACTAAACTAATGTACTTTAAAACGAAATGGTATTCTACAGAAAATCTTTATAAAATTAGCAATTTGTTGACTGTAAGGAAACTATACATTACTAAAGTAATTTTAAAACAACACAAGGATCTACCTTACGATGCAAACCAATCAAAAAAAAGAAGAAAAGATCGAATAGTAGAAGTTCCCAAAACCAAAACAAAGTTTGCGAGCATACAATACAGTAAACGAGCGGCGCTATTATACAATAGAATAAACAGGGACATATATATATACGATGACAAACAATTTGAAATTAAAGGCAAAATTAGTAATTGGATTACACCGTTTACCTATGAAGACACGGAGGAGTTGTTGAAATGATGAATCACCAATCACCACTCACACACACGCACGCACACACACATACGCACGCACTCACACACACGCACTTCACACACACCACAGTCTCTCTGAATATATAAATCTATTACGTAAGGAAATGATTTCGATTAATTTTTTCAAATAATACTGTCTTCTGATGAAGGAGCGGAGTCTCCTAACACAGGCTTTTTCAAGCTAAAAAGGAGACTCCAATCATAGCTGTAACAATGTGTATTTTATAATCAATAAAGATTTTTTCATTTTTCATTTTCATTTTCATTTTCATCCATCCATCGTCCATACATTGACATAATTGTCTATACCTACACACTCTAATACAATCTTTGATAAGATACTTCTAAGTACTAAGGAAACGAAATCATTTACTTACACAACAGTATTGGCATTCTACAAATTACAAAGCGCAAATTGCCAATCGTGAAAAGTGAGTAGGAAACGACAATTAAACTGTTGAGCCAAGGTAAAGGATATGCAGGGCTGGCTCGCGGGCTGATAAGACCGGTTTATGCGTTGTTTAATTGTAATTGGAAACCTTAGTGTGTACATAACAATAGGTAGATGAAACAAAACCACCGGTAGAGTGCAGACATCCTCGGGCCATTAGAATTTACTGAAACTAGAAACTGAACGGACGACCTGAAATAGGTAGTTGGGAAAGAATGGAACAACAGCGTGGAGAATTGGGTGCTAGCCTAGTGCAGCAGTGGACAAAGTAACATTGATTCAACGTTAGGATGACTAGACCAAAAGAGATAGATATGTACATGTGATTACGTGCACTATTTAGTACCTATTGGGTACTATTCAGTAGGTACCTATGGTGATTTATTTGGTACCTTTGTGTTAAGAAACCTATCAAAGAAATAAGTGTCCAGCTATTCTGACGTCACAATGGCCGCACAATTATTTCTTCGATAGTTTTCTTTTTGGGACTGACTCTTCTATTATTTACAGTCATGTCCTTAGGCTATATTCAAACGTATTAGTACGCATTTTTTAATAGACTATTTCGATATATACAAGGTGTGTATCGGCAGGGATTTAACATACGGTTTATTGATTGTAAGCTTCTACTTTGAGGGCCCAGGGTCTGCTTCGCTGCTTTGTCATTGGCATCTTTGACAGTGAGACCATGATGTGAGTCTGTGTTGTGTGTATCTGTGTGAATGGGTTTGCCACTCTACGGAGCCCACCAAAACCCAACTCAAATATATTTTTCAGTTACAGTAAATTTCAATACTGCCAGACTAACCCCTGACCCTGGCATGTCTAATAGACTATATTTCAATGCTTTTGGACTACACGCCTATTAACTATATAGTACAACTACACAACGAACTATGAATAGACATTTACATATCATTCATTGTTTAATCATGTTTGATTTAAATAAAACTTAACGGTTTCTAGGTTGAGTGTAGCTGCCAGACACATTACAGCCCATGAGGTGATTTTAATTAACTCATTCGATGTATTTATCAATTAAATTTAGGCCAAAAAATATCGCATGTGAGTGCCACGTGTGACGCAATGCGTTTTATGTTTACTTTTAATAAAAACATAGGTATAGGCTTATTTAAAATCTGAGTGCTATTTGCTGCCACTGTGCGTGGAGGTACGCTAAAATTAGACATAAATACCGTAATACTCGTATAAATGCGGGTTATAAATACCGATTTATGGCGTATTAAAATTTAAGCGCGGTATTCGCTACCATCTTCGGAAGAGAAACCGAATTGTTATCTATCAGTATAGGTAGAATTGTTTCTGTTAGGAAAGTACCAAGTTACCGGTACTATGGCAACAATTATATTGCTCTACTGCGGGACTTCATACCTGCTAAATACCCTGAGCGAAATCCGCGCGGTATGTATCTGCCTCAACCACGACGGCACAGTATACTAAAACATACATATAGGTACCTACTGTGATATTGCCGTACTATGATGTACCTCACAGAAATAATAGTTCTGTGATCTACCCAGATTTTTTGCTACCAGATTTGCAGATTGGCGTACTAAGTTACGCCTATCTGCGGCGCGGCGGCGGCGAAGCGGTAGAGCGTTCGACCGCGTAGTGTCACGTAATATTTCGCACATAGAAAAACTAAATAGCTTAATTCAGCTCTTATTGTATGGTTTAAATGTGTGTGGTGAGAAAATAAAATAATTAGGTATAATTATTATTTAGTAATTAATACTACTTAAACACTTAGGTATTTATAAAGTCACTTACTTGGGCTGTGAGGTATCCCGACAGAATGATCTGTACGATATTGTATAATATAATGACATTTTTGAGGTTGTACGGCTGGCGGTTCGCCATGAAGGCGGGACCCCATGACTTGACAAATCTATGGTACACGTACATTATTATGAAAATCGGGATCGGATTTCCAACTAATAAAAAGTTACTCGTCCGTGGATCTGTAAATAATACAAACTTTTTTAATTTTACGTCGTACCATGATCTAAGAAAACAAGGTCTGGCATTCCGGGAATGACACAAATATTAAGTATGCTTCCGTCACTATCCAATTGCCACAAAATACGGTTACAAAATTGATTTCATATACCTACTTTTATTTATACCTATCTTAAGACGAATACCTACCTAGTCAATTTGAACTGTCTATAAAAAGAATTAGTTATCTGGAGGTTCTAATTGCTAGTTTTTTATAAGTAGTTATCTACATTTATATTGCTTAATGAACTAAGTTATTAAATATAGAATGTCGTAGAATATTTATTAAATAGTTAAATAAATTTCACTCACCTGCTAAATCATCGTTGACATAGTGATAGTAATTTGTTATGTTCCCTATCAATGTGCCCATCTCTATTTTGGTGGCCGCTGAAAAAAAAAAAACAAAATAAATAGGTATAAATCCCATGGTTTTAATTCCCCTGCGCCGATGTGGGCGCCCCTAACTCAGCTAACTCTGCAAGCGCTGCAAAAACAATCATCTCAGATGTTGCGGCCAATGAAGTTGTACATAATGTACATGCAGCCACATCATGTTAGTTACTCTTTTTTGTATAAACAGCTGAATGAATCTGGATGCACAATGATAATGCAACTTAACACGCAATAGCACATAGACTAGGCTTTTTATCCCGGAAAGAGGTTCCTCGGCGGTAAAGCGAGCGGAGCCGCAGGCAACAGCTAATGCTTAATACAGGTAAGGGTAGTACAATAGGATTGTAGGATGACCATGCAATATTGCAGCGCATAGTACATACTTTGGTCTATTTCAGTGTTCAGCAATAAATAATTATTATTATTTTATTACAGCTCTTATATCACTTGGATTACATATAATTATAATTACTAACTGCACTTTTATTACTAAATTATTAGATTACAACAATGATGAAATTGTGACTGAGTTTGAGTGAAAGAAACCAGTGTACGGCTGCTTTCTAAAATCAATTTCGTTGTTGCATTTGTTGAAGTTGTCTACACTATTGGAATTAACTCTTAGGTAGGTATGTAAATTACGTACTAAACTACGTAAATTACAATATTGAGATTGTGTAGGTTCCTTTAAGTTGCAGGGCTTATTCTAATGAAAAAATGACCACTGATGAATGAACTCAATATATTTAATCTTGAATAAAACCACAAATAAAACCTTGTGAACCAATAGGTACTAAAACGAAACTAACTAATAATTAGTTGTGGGGTTTGAGTGATTGTGTGATAGTGGTCAAAAGCTTTTAGCACCATTACTATGTGTAATTAGGTACTCGTTATAGTTTCGGTAGATATCGTACCTTCCTACAACCATAGATGTTTAATATTCGTCTATGCTACAACTGATTTTTTACAAACTTTTCACTTGTCCGTTGCCTGTAAGTAATCAAATCTTGAAACGCTTCCTTGTTTCCGATTATGTATACTTAGTATACATCATCGTTACATTGTATACGATGCCAACGCTTAGTGTAGGTACTTTATTGTTCGTGTGACTTGGCAATAAATAATGTCCCATGCGCGTGACAATGCAGTATGTTTTACTTTAAAAAGTAACCTAATGGTTCAATAATAGCTTGCTTTTTTAAATAGTTTTCATAATTATATCTGTCATGATAATGGTTGAATTTTGGTGATGTCCCTTCACTACACGAACGCTTTATTATTATCCGGGCCGCTAGTATCTAAATAACTAAAAAGTAGGTATAGGTAAAATAAAAAATATAAATTGAAAAAATCAAAAGCCTGACTAGGTATCTAAAAACTAGAAAGAAAAAAAGCAAGCACTCAGAGTGATGTCCGGTGGTCTAGAAACATAACATCCTGAACAGTCGGGATTAGGTACCTATTCTTTATTCCGTGGTCGGGATCAATTGAAAAATGAGGTTGGCTCAAATGATGCATCTCGATTTTTTAAATATAGGACACGTTAAAATGACTTTTCCTCGCCTTATGGTAAGCTGAAGGTAAAGTCTCAGGACTGGGATCACCACCACATACACCGGTAGTGCTACAGTACACACATTTGTTGGACTTTTGGGGCTCTAACTACCCGTGAAGACTGCTAAGGTCAAAATAGATACAACCGGTACCGATGGCGGCTTATAAAAAGCAATAAACAGAGATTTAAAAAAAAATAGATAGGTAGGTATAGAAAACAAAACTGCGTTTTATATTAGGTACTTTTTTTCTCCTTTTGACTTTTCTACTATGTTACTTAGTGCATAGTTACTGAAATTTTGGCCAAAAATTGCATAACTTGGCAATGGTTTAATTTTATTGTACCCTTGGTCACGAGCCCCTCTTGGCATTTTCATAATATAATGTCCATTGTCTAATGGCTATAATAGGTATCGTAAGTCCTACCTAAGTACCTACATCATAAACATAATATTATGTTAATATCTTATTTTACTGTTTGCAATTGGAATGGTAGACTTAATTTCGCAGCTATAGGTAATTATGTAAATTTATTAAGTATTGAATACTTACAGTAACGTAATAATTTACATATTAATATTTAAGTACCACTTAATTAAGTCATTAAATAACAATACAGGAAATAAGCTCGTGAAGTATAAAAGGATAGCAGCAGATGGTGTGGCGTACCCCGGAGGGAAAACGCCATGAGTAGGTATATTAATGAATCTAAAATCTAAAATAATCCGTGGTGGTTCACGAAACAAATACATCATCGCCTTTTTTTCGTGACCCACCACGGATACCTCCTCCACGGCCAGCGGGGCAGATTATGTACCTACTTATGTCGGAGTCAAACCGACTAAAACTGCAAGTCTTCTAGCGCCGGGGTGCAAGTCAAAAGTCAAAAAAAGTCAAAAGTCAAAAATCATTTATTCTGTATAGACCATTTTAAGCGGCACTTACAAAACGTCAAATTATAAATATTTAAAACTAGAAGCAAATGGACCACCGGTTCGAAACGCGCCCCAGACCTGAGAAGACTCCGGCAAGAAACTCAGCGGGCTGTTTTTTTTTGGTCTATTTACAACAATTGCCTTAGTCTAGATACAATGTTATTTAGAGTAACATAGTTGAGTGAACAGTTCATTTCCAAGCTTCTTTATCATCTAAATAATCTTGAATTTTATAATAAGCTTTTTGGGAGAGTTTTCTTTTAACAACATTTTTAAATTTACTTACATGTAAATCTCTAATTTCGCTTGGGAGTTTGTTGAAAAAGCGTATACAGTTACCCCGAAAAGAATTACTGATTTTTTGGAGCCTACTATCACAGGCTACAAGATTGTTTTTGTGCCTGGTATTTATATTGTGCCTATCACAAAGTCTTGGAAATTATGAAATATTTTTCCGCACATACATGAGATTTTCAAATACATATTGTGAGACTACAGTAAGAATGTCTATTTCTTTGAATTTTTCTCGGAGGGAGACTCTTGGGCCCAAGTTATAAATAGCACGCACAGCCCGCTTTTGCAAAACAAAGATCGTGTTTAAGTCTGCGGAATTACCCCAAAGGAGAATTCCGTAGCTCATGATGCTATGAAAATAGCTGAAATAGACGGTTCTTGCCGTGTCCACGTCTGTTAAAGTCCTAATCTTTTTTACGGCGAAGGAAGCCGAACTTAGCCTACTGGCTATTTTTTCTATGTGTGAACCCCACTGTAGCTTCCTATCAATGCTTAGACCTAAGAACACTGTCGATTCCACAAGGTTTAACACCTGTCCATTGAGTTGTACATTGGTTTCCACCTGTGCAACATTAGGCAGAGTGAATTTTATGCATTTCGTTTTGTCTCCATTGAGACAAAGATTATTTATACTGAACCAATGAACCACCCTTGCGATTGCACTATTCACTTCGTCGTAATTATTTAATTGTCTTTTAATTTTAAATATCAACGAAGTATCGTCAGCAAACAAAACAATACTATTTTTATCTTTTAGGTGAAAGGTGAAAGGTGACCGAAATGGCATTTCCCTCAATGAATATTTTTCTTTCTTTCTTTCTTCTTTCTTTCTCTTTCGCAAGAAAAATCAGCTAAGAATCATTTCACTATACTTAATGTTCCATACCTAAATATGTTTAAGTATATAGGCATGCCTAAAATGACCGTAGCACTTAAGTAGTAATTTGAAGATGAATATTTAGATACATAATTAAAAACTCATTGGTTAATATTTTATTTACAGATAACTTACTATTATAAGTATTATATAAGGTAGGTAGTTAGGTAGCTATTAGTTTATCTGTGTCTGTGATCATCAGCTTATAGGTGTAATTTTACCCCTTTAGTACCTTTTTATCGTGCGGAAATCCCCATGGATACCACCCCCGTCGCGGCGGCCATCGGGGGTGATTATGTCGGGATCGAACCGACTAAAACCGCACGACACCTTCTGGGGTCACAATTACCGGGGTGTAAAGTTACCTGATAGGTATATCCCTTGCACCCCAGCTGACCCTGAGTCATCTACGGTTTTAAGCCCCCTCTGGGGCGAGCACCGCGCCACTTCGCCGACGACGCGACGGTGGGGTGTAGGGTGACAGGCGGCCGTCCTGTTGTCACCCAACCGTCGTCGGCGCGCAGAGAATCAGCTCGCCCACCGTCTGCTAGGCAGTGTCAGAGGGACACGTAGAGAGCCTCGAAGCAGCAATATTCGACAACCAATCTAATTTTTCAATGGATCTCGACTGTTCAATTGTTATGTTACTGACCACAGGACATCAGTCTAAGTGCTTGTTTTTCCTTTTTGGTTTTTTACGCAGTCGGGTTTTTTGTTTTAAAAATTTATATTTTTGTTTGTTTGAATGAGATAGGTAGATAATCTCTGAAACGATAGAGTCGAGTTTGATCCCGTCCTCCGTGATCCGTATCCATGGGGATTTCCGCACGATAAAAAAAAAAGAAAAAAAAAAGTCGAGTTTGAAGGGACTTTCGGTTGCAGATAGGTGATAATACAAGACATGTAGGCTACTTTTATTTTAGAAAAAGGATTAGGGTACCGTGCAAAAAACACACGCGGGCACATCTAGTAATGTGCATAAAATTATAGATCCCATCCATTGTGTAGGTCATGAAATCGTGACCATTTGCAAATATAAAAAGATACTTTAATTACGGTTTTGTAAAATATGATAGGAACAACAATTAAAACACTTAATACCCACCGACCCAAGCAGTTACCTAATTGCGCACAGTCAGAAACTTTACAATAAGAATAGGACAACATTAGAACTTAATTAGGTACAGACCGCCCACGTCGATATCGGTTTTCGCGTTTTTGACTAGGTATACTATAAGTAGATTCTATATCTCCGGTCAAACATGCGTAAGATTTTTGAATTTTGACCAAGATCTTTCAAACAAAAAAAAACCGCATCAGAATCCGTTTACCCGGAACCCGGTTTCTTAGCTCGTAGGTCATTTCTATTTACCCAACTACTGCCAAGAAGTGTTATGTTTTTCGCGCGTATCTTGTATGTATGTATGTAGGCAATGTAGGTATGTATGTATGTTTGTAAGATTATTTATTACCTAAAAACAGACTAGATAGCCTGTTCTTTTTAGAGGATGGGCAATTATATGCCACCTTGGGCAACATGCTGCGCATTTTTCGCCACAAGACTCCCAGGGCGATTAAAAGGAATTCATTTGGATTTTGACTGACTATGGTAGATACTTAACGTGCCGTAACCTGAAGAAAATATCTCTACTCTCTTTATAAAATTACTTTGTCCACTCTATAGTAGGTAGGTAATCCTTCATGCGCATTCTTTGTCACAAGCTCACAAGGTGATAAAAAGAAAGTTAATGTGGTTTACAAAGAAAGAAAGGATGTGCAACGTGCTTACGTGCCACTAGTACCTTCGGCATTAGGTAGGTACCTAGCTGGGGAAAATAGCTCCACACCACACTATAAGTAGTTTCCCTGCATGTGCATTCCTTATCACAAGGTGAAAAAAAGGAAGCTATTATATTTTGGTTTACAACTGGTTTACAATAAAATGGGGAAGTGTATTTATTTTGAAAGTAAACTTTTCGCTTGTTTTAAAGGCAAGGTTTAGGTTAGCCTTGGTTTGTTCATCGGCTCTGTTGATCCATAAAATGCGAACGACCGTTTACTTCAAAAGTTAAAACTTCAAGTTTTATTAAATTTTAAATTTGTAAGTATTTGTGAATGAAAAAAAAACTTGCGTTTATAGCTAACACTTGAGCAAGGATAAGGGATTGATGTCAATATTACTAAAGCTATAGCACCGATTACCTAATAGTTCGGTTATTGACTATGTACCTAACGTTACTACAGGTTACTACAATATTTTTGAGCCGAACAATAAAAAAAATAAAAAGAGCCGGGCGGAAGGAATGAAAATCGGCAGTGTGATCACAGATTTAGGAAAAGTAAATGTGATAAGTCATGGTGATAAGTATTGTTTTTCTCCAAAAAATTGTGGCATGACCACGGTAAATGTATAGGTACCGTTTTCATGCTACTATTTTTTGGGAAAAAACAACTACCACAACTAATAATCTACAATGGATTTTAATTGTATTGTAATCGTGGCCCAATAAAACAAAGTGTGATTAGTTGCTCGTTGTTTTATAATAAAATAGGTAGGTAAGTACCTATAATTTGAACATTGTTTTAAAAATAGCGCCATGGTGAACGACCTTTTTTCCAATATATAAATTATGTTAATAAAAAACCCACCTATATACAGTTTGATGCTTTGTAATTTATTTATCATTCGTAATGTAATTTAAAGAATACAATAGGTACAATTGGCTGAATACGCTCCAACTTCCATGTCTTCCGATTATAAATATTTGTTTTTGTTTAAATTCAATAATGGCGCCAATGAAATGTTTATAACCAGCGGGATATTATAAGTCCATTGAAAATATTAAATTTGGGGCATGAACGTATAAAACCTATCATAAGGACGGGATACGTTGAAGAATGACGACACTAGAGTCGTAGTCGGCCCACTTTCTTATACGTACACAAGTCAACACGCACATACAATACCTACTAGTCAGTCAATGCGCCGTAAACGTCATTCGATACAGTCAGATTATGTGGCGAAAAAAATAAAATACAGTAGGTATGTCTTGTGTAGCGAAATGGTATAAAAACCGTAGTGACAGTAAGAAAAAATATCTAGGCATCACATTTCAACCCAAAGTTCACTTAGTCGCCATCATTTTTGTGACACCGTCGCTTTTTCAGTGGGTTCAGTCAATGGGTTTTATAAGATTTGGGATTGTAAAAATCATAGAACGCAATTTTATTTTCGGGAATTCTAGAATTTCTAGCGGGGGTTAGTGTCAAGTAAAATTCAAGTTTCTGGGACCGCAACAAACCTAGATGGACAAGCGTGAAAAGACTCTGGAGCAGATTTTCCTCTCGGGGTTGGGGGCCCCAACTTGGGGTCTAACGGTCTTTCCCGTGCAAGCCAAAAAGTCGAACCATTTGACTGCTGTTCGAACGCCCCAACCCCGGCCCCGTGGGGAAAACCTGCACCGAGTCTCGTCCGCCAATCATTAAGCGGCTGTTGGGTTGGGCCCCGATTATCTTGATGGGGCCTAGCAAAAACTATTAAATTAATAAAATTTGAAAATAGTGGATTTGGTTCATATAAAATTTGTGAAAATCAGCAAATGCATTACGAAATAGTTCATACTGAATTTAGTTTTGTACTAGTTGTCCCTGCAAATTTGCTCGCGTATATATTATTTAGATTTCTTAAGTTTTAAGTACTTAATATTTTTGCGTGGAACCCTAATCCTCTTTTTACAATGAGAGTGACCTATTTTACGCCTTATCAAAAATTAAAAATATTACCCTTGCCATGAGGAGAAACATGGGGCGAATATTTATAAAATCTGAATTAGAAATTCACATACAAAATTATTCGTAATACGCCCGTAGCTCCGCCCGCGTTGATGTCTTTTACACGTTTTTGACTATATCTCCGGTTCTACTCAACCGATTTTGATCAAACATGCCTAAAAGTCTAAGTCTGATCAAGAGCTTTTAAACGAAAAAAGCGCATAAAAATCCGTTCAGAAGTTTTTGCGTCCATCGCGCCCAAACAGACAAATAGGCAAAAATCCAAAATAAAATATTTTTGTGTTCAGAATCATTCATAAAACATAACCAAGTATTTTTTTAAATATCTCTAATGTACCTACAGACACAGCCACTTTACAATTATATAATAGTACCTATAGAAGATATCTGATATATAATAATGTTCTAATTATTACCTATCTACACCTATTGCTACGAAATTAGCTTTTTACCGGTAATCTCGCAACAAAATAATTGCATTTTCATCACACATTTCCACCGTATTACCACCGATTATTTTCTATTAGAAATCACTATGTACGCAAACGCTGCAATCAATCACACGGAAACTGTAAATCACGCTGTGTGGAAACAACTGTTTTAGTAGCTGAAAAACTGATTATAAATAATCCAACAACTAAACGAACCAACTAAACGATACACATTTAAATAAATCATTATTGTTACACTTTTATTGTTAACACTTTTTTTTTCAAGAATAATAAAGTAAATAAAATACCTGCTCAACAGCGTCTTACAGGTCTCAAATACAGCGCTTGATTGAGTTTGATGTTAACGCGAGCAGACCCCAGCTGACCTACACAGTCAATGAATTAAATAACTGAATTAATTAAAGTACACTTACTTACCTCCACTTCTGCCTCACAAGATTGCAACGCAGTACGAGTATAACGAACTTCATAACAACAATTATTTTAAGTAGCGTGTTAAAGTTAAGTGATTCTAAATTACAATTAACTACACTTTAATTTTAGAATTTTATTCTAATTTTAAGTGAGGGAAGCCTTCACTTATCGATGAGTATTTTTTATAGATTTGATGAAATAAATGTTAGATACATTTATTTCATCAAAGATGTTTCTATGTATAATAAGTATGTATTTACAAAAAAAGTATATAAGTATGTATATCAGCATTCTAGAACCCATAACACAAGCTAGTTAAACTAAGCTTACTTTGGGTCTAGGGTGCGCTGTGTAGAATGTCGTAGAATATTTATTTATTTATTTATTAATTATTATTTATTATTTATTTCATATATTTAATAGGTAGGTGCATATTTACATAATTAATACAACTTTATTTACGTATCTCCAGTACCTTAGTCCTTTACGCGTAAAAAATCGAATAACGTGTAATCCGATTACACCGCCACCTACCGGGCGTGTACCTAAGTTAAAAATGTAAATAAAAATAAAGTATAGGTAGGTACTTAGGTACTTAGTATTAAACTTGCTTTCTACTTCGTAAGTAAAGGATTTCGATATATCAAACTAGGGATGAAACGTCGATTTTGAAAACCGCTGAAACACGTCCTGAAGTAGGTAGGTATTATATAAATTATTATGATTCTATCTTCACAAGTGACGAACTTCTCATAATATAAACTTTTAACCCCTATTTCACCTTCCCTCCTACGGATATCGTTTTTAAAAACGACTCCGTGACTTGCTAGTGAATAAAAATATTACTAGGTACTCGTTAGATGACTTCTTGACAGATTATCTCTATTTACGGAAATAGGTTACAAAGTGCCGTCGTGATGTGTTCAATATATTAAAACATTTGAGAGATGTTATGATAACTTATTTTAATGAGGCTTATTACATTTAATTTGGGTGACTGAAAGATGACTTTGTTAATTTAATTAATTTATTCTAAATTTTTATAATTACCTTTTATATTTAGTTTTCTGAAATTTTAATTTAAATTAGATATTATTACTAATTATTTCATTCTATCTTGACCTTGCATTGTTATCTTTAAGCTTCTGACATATGTAGCTACGCTTTATATTCTTTGAGATTATTTTATTTGAAAATTATTCTTACTATATTATTATAATTATGTAGCTACCTACTGATTGACGTCAATGATGTAAGTACTTGATTAAATTGAAGATTAGTATGCCCTATGAGTGTCCACTCATAGGGCATGCAAATCTTCGGAACTACGGAATTTCCAAACCTTTATAGGAGTGCCCCTTGTTTCGCAGAAAGAAATTTCTTAGAATTTTGTTTCCCAGATAATGTTTCATATATTATTTGGTCCTTGTATTCTTAATCCGAATATTAGCTATTATTTCAAAGACTTACTAGAATGAAACATATTTCACAGAAATTTAATGAATTTTTATTCACATTTTTTTGTTTAACAAACTTATCAAACAGTAGAATTCTTTGAATGAAATTTTAAGCAATTGCATATTTACAATGATTTTCTGATCGGAAAAATGATCATCCAGGACGGGACTTGAGATTTTTCTTTTGATGACTTTTCCGATCAGAAAATCATTGTAAGTAGAATTCTTTTTTAACGAATCGAATATTAAACCACCACCACAATTTATTTCGAACAGTAGGTCTGTAACATTTTTAACACCTCGACTCAGAGTACCCCGACTCTAATCTGGTCTTTTTTTTTCAAACCACCCAGAAATAGGACCCGTTGAATTGTCTTGGCACAAATAAGATTTGTATCTTTTGAGTGTTTTATATTAAATAAGAATTATAATAAAAAAAACCCGACTGCGTAAAAAACTTAAAAGAAAATAACAAGCACTTAGATGTCCTGTGGTCTAGAAACTAGAAACATAACAACTTAACAGTCGGGACCCATTGAAAAATTAGATTGGCTGTCGAACAATGGATCCCGACTGTTTAGTTGTTATGTTTCTAGAGGACAAGTGCTTGTTATTTTCTTTTAAGTTTTTTACGCAGTCGGGTTTTTTTAAATTATTATTTTTTATTTTATGTTTTTTAGTTTTCGTGTAGTAATAGAATCAGTCAGAAAGTTATGTACCTACCTATATCTACCTACTTATCCATTTTCGTCTCCGCACACTCATAGTCACTCATAGATAATTCTCTCTATTAATAACTGACCAACCACTCTCTTCACCTGGTTAGTCGGTTAGTTAGTTAGTTAGCTTCTTTTCTAATGTCCGCACACATCCACTTAGCATTTGCACATAAAATCTGCTATAAACTATACATTCATCTTTCATCCGTCACTTTTAAATTTTTAATTATAAAATTTGCTATAACGATCCTTTTCATGTACAAGAATGCATTTTTAGTGCGAAAGCGTTTTATTACGCCTTTGAGTAGAATCTATCAATAGGTCAATGACCAAAGGCATTCTCAAGCAGTCGACCTTCGTAAAAGTACAGTAAGTGTACCTATTTCAGATTAAGGAAGTTCTCCGGCAGGTATTTACAAAAATAATAAGAAATGTAGAGGCTTTTATCCAATTTTGAGCTGTCCAACTGCGGAAATACCGCTAGTAAAGTGCGTCACCAGGGTTCCTCGAGAAGGATGGGGTCGGTAGGTGGGTGTAATAACTAGACCTTTAATGTTTTGTGTGAATGTAGGCACCAGTAATAGCTTACCTGCGGCATACGTACCTAGTCTTCTTCTTCTTCGACCTAGTAGGTATCTTACCTATTATTTTTCCGAAAATATTATAAGTTAGGTACTTAATCAAAATAGATAAGACACTAGTTATCTACGGCTATGGTGATGAGTGATGAAAATAGCACTAAGTTGTCTAATAGGGTGATTTGATTTCTAGAAAAAAATGGTGCTTAAAAATTTCTAAAGAAAATGCTTTACAAAACCGCAGCAACCCAATTTAGTCCATCCACTGTTGTGTGATAGTTGTACTAGTATTAGTACGCAAATTATAGAGCACATTATGGTAGCCACACACGTTCCAGTATACCTGTATACCCTATGTGTAAGTGTAAAGTATGTACTTTACTGGAACGTGTGTTAGAAGATGCAACAAAATGGTAGCGCCACACACGTTCCAGTATACTGTAAGTACTATATATATATCTCCATGAAACAGCAGCAGCACACATAATGTGGGCGTCTGTTTTGTGCAAATAATATGGTGCGAATTTCGTTCAGATAACGTTTACTTAGTTACATACCTACTCGTCTCGTAACAACTACAATCTATACGAAAAGCACCTACGCATAGCAGGCTTCCGCTTTCCAGTGACCGACGCGACGACGCGACGCGGTCTCTAAACAAAAGCCGTTACGCACGCAGTGTAGTGTAGTGCAGTGGCATGCCTACTTCAGACCCACGATGAGGCTGCACAAATCACAATAGTCTGTACATCGGTGTCAAGTGAGGTCTTATGTTTATTCAAGTGGTGAAACTGTTATCTACTATTAGAATAATACAATTAAGCAGATGAATATCGGAATGAGGTGAAATACTCTGATGCAACCGGGAGCAACGCTAATATGATGACAATGATAATATATTATTAACTCGCCTATGCCCGTGGCTCCGCCTGCGTGGACATTGGTTTTCATGTTTTTTGACGATATCTTCGGTTCTACTCAACCGATTGCGATCAAATATACGTCAGAAATTAAGTCTGACCAAGACCTTTCAAACAAAAAACCCGAATCTAAATCCGTTCAGTAGTTGCTGTGTTCATCGCGTATATACAAACAGACAAGAATAAAAAATAATAATATTATAACATCACTTACTTGAACATAACTCAAGTGACCCAAGTATTTTTTTTAATATCTCTCATCCAGTGGCGTAACAATAGGGTGGCAGGGGTGGCAAAATGCCACGGGCCCCCGACCCAAGGGGGCCCCGACCCAAGGGGGCCCCGGCCCAAGAGGCCGCGAGCGCAAAAATATTTTTTAGCATTTTACCTGAGTATTTTATTTTATTTGAAATGTATATTTTTATAATTTCTGGGCCTAGATTGTGCTAAAGGCAAACCACTGTCATGTCACTGATACTATTCAATTGTAGACTTTACCGTTATACAGTTAAAGTCTAAAAACAAATGAAAAGAGTTCATTAAACTTTTCGATTCGCTCTACAAAATATCATTTAAGTAGTTTTAAACTTTAACCTGATAACAATAAAGACCAAAATTAAATGGCATTTCTTGTAGTGTCAGTAGTATGACAGTAGCTTGTTTTAACAGAATCGAGGCCCTGTTTAAATCTAAAGTGAGACAACTAAAGACCATACAATTTCAAGTTAATGGTTAAGCATTTCAACCAACCTCAACAAAAAGATGTTGATTCATTTTTAGAGATGTACATTTGTACCTACATATTACCACCAGTGACGAGTAATTTCACTTATGACCGTCAAAAACCGTCAATCAAAATACCTGTAAATAGCACATTTCTATTCATTTTAGAACGCATCCATAGGTTTCTACAAATATTTTGTCGCAGTACGTTGCCATTGGTAGCGCAGGCGAGCTAGCAAACACTATGTTAGGGGAATCCCGGGCATGGAGTTGAAGGACCGGCTTGGGCAACCAAGCGCGGGGCACGCCGTTGTAGCGGCGGTAAGATCCGTCATGGAGGACTGGCTGGAGAGGCCTCACGGGGGCCTCTCGTACCGGCTGACGCAGGTGATCTCTGGTAAGGGGTGCTTCGGGGTTCACTTGTGTCTGATTCGGAAGGAGCCAACGCCCGAGTGCCATCACTGCGATGCGGGCGAGGACTCAGGGCTGCACACGCTGGCCGAGTGTCCGGCGTGGGAGGTGTCGAGACAGGCCCTCCTGGCAACCCTCGGGGTGGGAGTCCTCACACTGCCGGTGCTGATCGCAGCGATGGTGCTGAGTGCGGACGCGTGGTCGGCCGCCGCCTCCTTCTGCGAGCAAGTGATGCTCGAGGCGGCGGAAAGGGTTCGGGAAAGGCTGCACAGAGCTCGCCCGGACGACGGCGGGCGCAGACGCCGAAGGCGTCGGAGGTCTAACGACCTCCGTCCTCTATGAGCGCTGGCCTGGGGGTGATGGGTGGAGCCGCCTGTCACCCTAGCAGAAGCAGGCCGAGGCGGCGGCGGCGCGGCGCAATCTCGATACCGGAGATGGCCTGGGTCAAGCCGGGGTGCGAGGGAAATGCTCTTTGGGCGACCTTACACCCTGGCGTCAGAAGACCCTAGACGGCGTGCAGTTTTAGTCGGTAAGAGTCCGACATAACCTGCCCCGCTGGCCGCGGGGTGAGTATCCATGAGGATTTCCACCCGGAAAAAAAAGAGGAATCCCGGGTATCCGGATTTTATATTTTTTTATGAGGGCACGTGGTGCACCCGGGCAACCTAGGCGAGCAGCGCCTCCCACTCGCCACAGGAGACGAGAAAGGGTGCGAGGGATATGCTTATTAGGTAACCTTACATCCTGGTAATTAAGACTCGAGACGGCGTTCGATCCCGACATAACCATCTCCGTGGTATCCATTTCCGCACCATAAAAAAAGGGAAAAAACTGAGCGAAGAGTTTTGGCAGGTAATCAAGTGAATGGCGCACTGCATAATTTTATGAGCAGTCAGAACAGAAAATGTCTAAAGAGGCACGACTTGCTGTTCATAGAGGAGTTCTCGTTCCCACATCGATGTATGGGTATGTATGGTAGTGAATGTTGGGTGTGGCAGAAGAAGCATGAAAGTAGATTGAATGCTGTAGAAATGAGAAGTCTAAGAAGGATAGCTGGAGTAAAGCTGATGGACCGAGTGAGGAACAGTGTGATAAGGGAACGTTGCGGTATAGTTGAAGATGTAGTGACCAAGAAAGAGAAAGGGTTCACTTAGATGGTTTGGACATGTAGAGAGGATGGATGAAAGAAGATTGACAAAACAGATACCTATATGAGGTGAGGGTGAATTGGCAACCCGGTAAAGGCCGACCTAGGCGTACATATTTTAATCAGATCCAGGACGTTTTGGAGAAAGGCCTAGGTCAAGAGTAGGTACCCGCAACCGGCGTGCGTGTATGAAAAAAAATATGAAAGTTGAAGAAGCGAAAGGGGTATGCTAAGATCGTAGCAAGTGGAAAGATGTTATCTCTGCCTACCCCAATGGGAAACAGGCGTGATTTATATGTAGTATTTTACATACATACGTATGTAAAAAAGGGCCAAAGTCACGAGTGAATAGGATCCTTCTAGGCAAGCGTGATTCATCGTAGACCGCATCGTCACTTACCATCAGGCGAGATAATGGTCAAACGTAAGCCTATTCTGAATAAAAAAAAAATAGGAACTGACTGCGTATTCTTTGTGTAATTATTTTGACATTGGTTTTGGTTACATAAATATTAAAATTAAACTGAGTACAACGTGACGAGTTTTACTGATAGGGCCCCATCAACAGAATTTGCCACGGGCCCCAGATGGTATAGTTACGCCACTGCTCTCATCTCAGACTACTACAGGAATAAGTTTAGTCTGAGATCTCCTAAGTACAGATACAGCTCTACTTTACAATTTTATAAAAAAAAAATACAACATAAACATGGTTAAATCCGATTCTTTCTATTATCAATAAAATTAAATGATCAATCATATCATACCTAGGTACATTTAATCGCATGTGGTTTACCTAATGACTTTTCTCCGTAAGATATGACCTTAATTGTTATTTAAATAGGTTACGAATAGTTTTAAATTCTATTGTTATCAGGTTGTTTGAAGAAACTGATTAACTTTAACCCCTGCCCTAGGAGTCAACCCTAGGTACTACATCGACTAAGAATAAGATATAGTTAGGTACCTGTATCAGCGGTGCACCCTGGGCAACAGAGACGGTCCTCTTTAACTCAGACGCTGCCGCCTGTGACCAAATCCAGCCGTGGATGGCGGGAGTGGTCCTGCAGAAAGCTGGTCGGAGTCTCTCCCTTCTGACTAACAGAGGGCTCAGCGTAAAGCAGGTATTAATGAGGCGGGCTGGTTTACTAAGTCCAGGCGTGGGGTGGTGACAGGACAGTCACCTGTCACCCTATCGTCGATCCCCATAGCGCGACGGCGACGGCCCGACGACGCTGCCACCACCTCCAGGGGACGAAGATGCTCCGAGGTTAGCCGGGGTCCGACAGAAATACCTTATTGGTAACCTTACACCCCGGTGAGACGGCATTCAATTTTAGTCATAACTACCCTCGGCCGATAAAACCGTGGGGAAAAAAAGGTAGGTACTTAAGTATAACAAGCTTCTTGGTCGCGAGTCTTGATTCTGTGGTAATTTTGTCAAGTACGCCTACGTCAAAATGTCAAATGAGTAAAATTGTCAAATCTCCAACCATGGAACTTTTGAGATTACATAATATAAACTGTAATAAGTTACATTGAGGTTTGTCTTTACTTATTGGTATGCAGCCAACCCATTTTCTGTCATGGCACGGCCAATTTCGTCAACATAATTTACTTAATTTTCTTGAAAGTGATGACGACTCCAGCGAAAACTTTCAAAACTGCTGTTGCTTTATCGTACAAAATACTAGGAATGGGAACCAACGAGATGCCAAAACCTCCTATCTTCATGCTACACGGAGCTGTGGCACACAAGGGCCAACTGAGTAGCATTGGCAAAACTTTATTGAATATTACTAGGCGAACAGTAGTTGTGGTAGATCAAAGAAATCATGGTGAAAGTCCGCATACGAAATCTCACAAATACACAGATCAAGCAGCAGACGTTTTACAATTGTTGGAAAACTTGGGTGCCCGAGAAGCGACCTTGATAGGTTACGGGATGGGAGGCCGAACAGCTATGGCGGTGGCGTTGACAGCGGTGAGATATATTCGACAGTATTGCTGCCGTAAAACCGTATAAACTAAATAGATTTAGTTTATACGGTTTTACGGCAGCAATACTGTTCCCCTCCTTTAGAAAGGAGGGGAAGTACCTGAGCGGACGCTGAGCTGTAAGGTGAAAGCCTCGGATGCAACCGGAAACTACGCTGAGATGATGATGATGATGATGACGGTAGTACTGACAGCTACACCTACAGTGTTGTGCATGTGACACCGTCACAGCTACGCCTGGGTGAATATTAAAATTTTGCGTGTTGAGTTGATTCCCACTACTTTGAAGATAATAAATATTTAACACCAATTAATTAATACCACAAACACATATATAATTATAATAACACATTAACCTATTGTTTTTACCGATTGTTTAAAATCTTTAAGGTAGTAGATGGAAGGGGTATGAACTGAATACGGCAAATTCCAAGATTAATCGCCTGCAGTGTCTTTACATGGTACACCCTTCTAAATCGATGTCATTTTTTATGCTACGTAGGTAGGTGGCTGACAAGCACAAGGCCAACCTAATGGGAAGCGGTCACCGTGGCCTATGGACATGTGCAACGCTAAGTTTGTTTCCGCTTAAACAGTGGATGATTAGTATCTGCAATGGAATCAGTTATCAGGATAATATACTACATTCCCCCATTCTCATTACTCTCGAGCTCTCATATCACACACAGCTCTATTATTTCTGAATATACTGCCAGGTACGACCAGTTCGTAGTAATGTATTGTAACTCTCAATATTTACGAACTTGCCCGTAGCAGCTCCCTCATCAATGTATTTTCAGCCGAAAACAGTTACTGCTTTAATAGTAATGGATATATCACCTATATCAATACCAGTAAACTACAAAAATTCAGTTTTAAAATTGTTAGAAGGCATGAAAGCGATCGACTTCAAAAATGCGAAAATGTTATCGAAAGCTAAAGCGGAAGCGACGCTGAAACTGAAGAAGTTTAATGCCAATGAAGCTATTATGTCGCTTGTCTTGTCCAACATAAGACGGCAACCAGACGGCTCGTTTGGCTGGGCTTGTAATGTAGATGCGCTGATAAAACAGTACAAATACTGGATATCTTTCCCTGAACACCTCAAACGGAAAGTATACGAAGGCCCCACGCTGTTCATTGGCGGTCAACTATCGGATTTTATTCCGTAAGTTCGCATTTATATTTATCTTTTGATGAATTCCACAGCAACTTAACTGCATTAAAGTTTTACACTTTTACCCTACCTAAGGTCCTATTCAGACCTAGCGGCATTGTTGTAGTAGGTACCTACATATTTTACGCATGAATCTTGGGCGTTGGTATTCAGTTGATTCCACTGGCGCACACTACTTTGAAGTGTTGAACGAATGATTGTCGTTTGCGAAGCGCCTTTGTGACCTTAGTATGCTAAGCAAAAGCCGTCCACCGTAATACAAGATCAATAATTATTGATCATCTAAGATGTAGGTAATAATTATTGCTATGTTGGTAGGGCCATGTACACCAGTTCAAATCCAATCTTTCCGATTTCTTATTTTAGGAATTACTTATGACTTTGTTTTGTTTTACAGGCCTGACGAATTAAATCTAGTTCGGATGATGTTCCCGCGATCTGTCATCACCTATGTCAAGAGCGCTGGTCATACTGTTTATAATGACGACCCTAGAACGTGTTTAGAGCTAATGATTAATTTTATTAGAAGTCATTAGTCCAGCCAATCTAAATAAATTTATATTAACTATATAATTATAGTTACATACTGTGTAAATTTATTTACTTTCTCAGGATCACCTTGCAACCACCTTCAGCAGTGCTAATCTCTACGGACACCGCGTTGCGTTCGTCGCTGCGACAGAACGCGACGCTGTGTCCTTAGAGAATATAGCACTGCTGCTGTAAGCAATTTGGAGCCCGGGGTCCTCTCTTACGCTGTCTCCTTCTGATGTGGCTTATCTGATCTTTTATGGGAGTGACTGCCGTCTGGTCGGAGGTGACCTATGTCAGAACCTTTTGAGGTTGACTTGCGACCCGAAGATTCCGGTGAGGCCGCTTACATCCAGCGCTATTAGAACATAAACCACAGACAATAAAAACGTACCGACTTATTATATCATGATACTATATACTTATATAGGTATATAGGTACTACTTATACTTATTATATCATGGTACTATGTATTACCAAAGACGATAATAACCAATAGTACCTAGGTACTTTTTGATCACGATATTTTTGTATGCCTACGGTTTTACAGTTAAAGATCTCATTATATAGTATGTCTTCATGGGTTTCTCTAAAGAGTTTAATGGTGGGTACTCACATACGGTATTACTCGTTTTGAAGTAAATCGAGTAATACCGTATGTGAGTACACTGATTACCCACCATAAGATTCTTGGATTTGTCTCGGTCGGTCTCGGTCTCAGAATAATAACTGTCTCGGTCGATGGTCGAGGTCTACGTTCATGACTGTTCATGACACATGCTGATGTCAAGTCACTAAGAATAGTGTCAATATTTAATTTACTGTCCGTTCATTTCGGTACATACATCTCTGATGTATTCCTCTGAAATTCCCGGAAATTCCTGTGTTCATGTTTTGTCAAAAAATCATGCGCCATCTTACACCAATCCACATTTTGTTTCGCACAATAGGATATCGCCGTGTCCAATCATATCTTAAAATTGTAAATAGGTTTATCGGAAATGTTGTGCCGGGCAAAACAGTGAATTTATCCTACGCCTCTTACGAAAGTCCAGAAGATTCAACTCAGCCTCCTATATTTATTTTTCACGGCATACTAGCTAATAAGACGATGTGGGAAGGTATAGGTAAAAGTATATTAAGTTTAACTCAACGAAAAGTGGTTACCGTAGATTTGAGAAACCACGGCAGCAGTCCACATAAGAGTTCTCATAAATATGTAGATCAAGCATACGATGTCCTGCAGCTGCTAGACAAGTTGGGCGCCCGACAAGCTAGCCTAATAGGGCACTGCATGGGTGGTCGGACGGCAATGTGTGTGGCTTTAATTGCGGTATGTATAAATTTCCCACCATATTTTTAATGTTACCAAAGACAGGGTGACAGGCGGCCGTCCTGTCACCCAACCGTCGGCGCGCAGACATCCAGCTCACCCCCCGCTCGCTCCCCACTGTGACATCTGCTAGTCACTGGCCCCTGGGACATACCTAGGCACTGCCACCTCCTTTGCCCAGAATGAATCGCAAGGACGTTCTGGACCACGCACTCTATACCTACGTCACTATACCTACTGGCTACTGCGAACCCCCGTTGTACCTTTTTCACCCATGCCCGTAATTTAATAAATAGTAGGGAATCTACCGGATTTATTGACATTTACTATAATTTCGTTTTGCAATATTCTATGATTGGTGAATTTGGGCTCATCCAGCGCCGTAGCACCCCGTGCTATCCTCAAGAGACACCCAGGAAACCTGCACTATGTGTATAGACCACATGTTGAGCACATCGCTTAAGTGAACTCCACTGCGGGTGACGTAACCTACGACAAACTTATTATTTGCGGTTGGTACAGTAATCGGGTCTGGGGATCGAAACTTAAAATCAATTTTTTTTTATTGAATAAGTACCTATACCTACTTTTCCGGAATAAAAAGTACCCAGTGTGGTGCCCAGGATAATTATAAAAGAATAATCATTATTTGGGTTCGGTGTTGGTCTATATAGTAACAAACACTGTAGTAGTGCCATTTATTTTTTTTTGGATATTTTCAATGTTACATACCTACATAATTTTCATTTCTACAGATTTAGGTAAGTACTATTCGATAGATTATACTATTCTAAGATAGAAGACGAATAGATACATCAGAGAGAGAAGCCCCAGACTAATGCAAATATACAAATCCATGCATTGAGCAGGCACAATGCCTGCTCAATGCATGGATATGTATATTACTAGTACCTACTAGATTCTTGGCAGTTGGGTAATAAAATAGGTATGTAAAAATAAAAATCAAAGTCGTGTTATATTTTTCGCATTAATTGACAAGCGGGTTTACCTACCTATTCATGATTAATAGATAGAAGTATCTAGGTATATAAAACTGGAGATCATTTCGGTATATTATCATATTTCGGTCAAAATTTACAAATCTATACTTATAATAAAACTGTAGAGAGGTCAATTCTGTACATTGAATATATTTACAAAATAACTATTGGGGGATGATTGGTGATCGATACTAATGCAAAAAATGCAATCAGTAAATTTTTTGTCTTTCTGTCTGTCTGTCTGTCTGTCTGTCTGTCTGTATGTGCACGCATGGATCAAAAACTACTGGAGGGATTTTGATGAAACTTGGTAGGATTATAGTTCATACTTCTGGGCAACATATAGGCTACTTTTTATACAAGCTGATACCCGCGGCTCCGCCTGCGCGTCGTTTTTAAGTAGGTTATCGTTTTTTGGTCATATCTCCGGTTCTACTCAACCAAATGCAACCAAACATATCTCAAATGTTAAGTCTAAGCAAGACCTTTCTAATAAAACAAAAAAGTACTGAACGGATTTTGGTGCGGTTTGTTTTATTAGAAAGGTTTTGGTTAGACGAGTGGAGACCAGTGGAGTGGCGAGTGGAGAGGAAAGTGGTATGGAGTGGAGTGGTAAGTCGAGTGACGAGTCGTTTTATTAAATAGACTTGGTGGCGATACCGATTTCCACGCGGGCGGAGCCGCGGGCGGAAGCTAGTACTTAATAAAAAAACATAAGTTGAAACAATTATGTAGTTAACAGCTATTATTATAACCTCGATGGTAGGTAGTTACCTAATAACGTAGATATATGTAATAATAATAATATTAAATAACATGAGACTCAACACTGAGTTCACAGACTGTTTTAAGCAGTTTTGTGAACCGCGTATTAAAAAAGTGTATGAACTGTATACATGGATAATAATGATAAATAAAACAGAATAAAGAAAAAAAACATGAAGATTCGTGAAAAAAAGAGGCGCTTCATAGGTTCGCACACCTGGCGCTGTGGGGTGTCGGCGCGGCCCTGTCCATAGTCCAATATATTTATTGGTCTAGTCTAGCTGATAAAAATAAGGACTATCAAGGGAAAAATGTAAAACGCTTTAGAAACTAGGTATCATAGAAGCACCGAAATACCTATTTATGGGTATAATATTCGCTCCACCTTCCATTTTCTGTATTATCATCATTGTGTGTGCATAAATATTAAATTATATAAAAATAAAAATAAAAATAAAAATAAAAAATATAACCTACTTGTGAAATACATAGGTACCTGTACTGTATTATGTCATACAAAATATCCATTTTTTTTATATCGATCACGTCAAGATGACTTCACCTCGCCTGATGGTAAGCTAAAGGTGAAGTCTCAGGAAGTGGGTCCCCATTACATACACCGACACTGACATAATGGTGGCCCTCAACTTGACGGCCTCATGAAAGAAGAGGTCGCAGCACTGCGTCACAAAGCGCAGATATTAGTTTAGATTGCGCCAATACCCACTGATCCCACACGTGCTGCGACAACCATCACCTCAAGCCCGGCTATGTACCTGCTGAACCCTGAATGCAATCCAACCGAAAAATAGGTACATATAAATTTATACCTGAGAAAATTCCCAGATTGCTCATTTCTTTACCCGTTTCAGCCCCTTAAAGTTTCCGGCTTGCTAATAGTGGATACATCTCCTATATCGACCCCAACTTATTTTAAAGAATATATGCCAAAAATACTAGCAGCTATGTCTGCAATTAAGTTCAAAAAGATAAAAAAAATAGCTGCAGCGAAATTGGAGGCCAGAAAACAGTTGAATGAAACTGTGACGGACGAACTGCTCATGAAAGATATTCTTTCTAATATCCGAATGAAATCAGACGGCACTATTGATTGGATTTGTAATCTACGTGTATTGTCAAATGACTATAGATATTGGACATCTTTCCCAAAAATTTCTAAAGGTCTGACATACAGAGGTCCAACGCTGTTCGTCGGCGGTCAGTTATCAGAATACATTCCGTAAGTTTTCAGTGTTACCTAGTAGTTGAATAGAAGTTTTTAGGATGAATCTGACGTAGGTATTCAGTTGATTCCCCTGGTGCTCATTACTTTGAAGATGTTTAACAAAGAATATTGACGCATAAATTAACACTTAGTCGAACCGAACCTTATAGTCTAGCTAGAAGCATAAACACAAGAGGTTTCAAAAAAAATCCATCCACTATTTTCAATAGACATAATTATACTCGTACTAACTAGTAATCAAAATGGCTATTATTCCCATAAACCCCTCCAACTAAGCTTAATTTCTTGTGTTAGGTGTAGGTAGAAAGCGATTTTAGCTTAATGGATAAGGACGCAGCCTGCACTCAGAGGTATCGAGAGTTCGAATCCGGCCGGACAGCACCAATTCGAATTTCACTTTGTGGAATTTATATGTGCTAATCACATGATTTACCATGTGCTGATGGTGAAGGAAAACATCGTGAGGAAACCCACATGTCCTAGAAGAAATTCTAAGGACATGTCCGATCCACCAACCCGCATTAGGCCAGCGTGTGTGGATTAAGGCCTAAACCCTCTCAGCTCTCTCGTTAGAGGAGGAGACCCGTGCCCAGCAAGTGGGATATAAATAGGTTTCTATTATTATACCTACCTAGGTATAATAATAGAAACCTAATGTTGATGAAAAAGCTAATGTTGTGAAACTACACCTGTAGTTTCACAACATTAGCTAATGGCCAAGATTCGAACTTGAGACATCTCATTCGTAAAGACAATTTCCTTACCACATCAGATCTCGTAGGTACTCGAGGACTTAAGTATGTAGGTAAACTATACAGTCGTAGGCAGAATCTGTCTTAAAAAAAATCTGACTTAAACCGAATAAACGATTTAACTAAGTATATTTTGGTTTACAGAGCCGATGATTTAACTGATATCCGACGACTGTTTCCAAGAGCAGTTATCACCTACATAAATAGCACAGGACATTATGTTCAACTCCAAGACCCTTCAAGCTTCATGGGAGTGACAATATCTTTCTTGAGAAGGCACCAATATTATGAGCATTAATAATCGAGTTACTTTTTTTACCTACCTACTCCTACCTAGTTTAGCCATCGTTTCATAATAGTAGATAGGTACTATCACTGTGAAAAGAGTTTCGTTGGACTGTGGTACTATTATTTATTCTGTGCTCCGTATTCTACGAGTAGTACTGAGGTACCTCCCAGCCGCTCCCAGCACAGAATTCAGTACATGCTACAGTATCATACCTACTAACTAATGGGTATAATAGAGATCTTTGATGCTGATTGATTGACAAGGCTCTGGCGCAGGCTTTCCTCGCTAGGCTGGAGTGTCAGACGGCAGTCGCCCCAGTAAGTACCTAAGTGTCAAAATATAGGTAAAACTTCATAAAACCCGGAGATTATAATGGTAATAAAATACTTCACACGTGAGAGGCAGGAGGGACAAGAAAGGACGAATTGAATCTTTTGTATTTAGGTAATGGTACGTAGTGGCTTCTGAAATTAGGTACATGCAGCAAAGACCATGATAATATTATCATGGTCTTTGCATGCAGTAATGTATGCGTTAGGTACTAAAGTGAGTCACAGAGGGCGCGCGACACTACACATGTTCTGCCGGCTGAAGAATAGTTATCCATACATGAAATGTGTATTAATTAAAACACCTAAGACTCGAAACGTTTGAATCGTCCATCTCGAAACAGCTTTCATAGACACTGACATAAACATATCGCGATCTATAAAATATAACCTAACGCCATCTATTGCGTCGAAGTCAATACATTTTAGCCCTTTCTTTTCTCCTGACAACTATTAGTGCTATTCATTATACGCAAAATTCATCCCCAGTTAAAATTTATGTGTGCCATATAATACAAAAATGTTAATAAATATTTTCACAACTATTCTGATTATTTACGGATTTGTTTACTCGTTTATGATTTAAAAAACTGAAAGTTTTACATTAGAAAATTTTTAACAAACTATGTTCTAAAACTTCTAACTGACATCAAGATTCAAGAAATGGAACGTAATTACTTGTGAAAAGTCACGTAGGCCACCGTGCGTGTTTATATTTTGATCAAAAAGTAACCTGTGGTTTTTATTTCAATATCGCAGTGCGTGATTTAACTGAATTAAAATATGTTATTATAGCGTCTTGATGATGGAAGACTTGGCCTATAATCCGGGAGTTGTGGTAGTACGTGCCAAACCAGAAGGACAGCGAAAGACATTCAAGCCAAATATTCGTGCAGTTAATAAAATTCCCAATGAATTATTAAACGACCCCTTACTAAATAGAGCCTGTGAAACGTTACCACAAAATTATAACTTCGAAATACATAAGACAATATGGAGAATAAGATCATTAAACGCGAAACGTGTGGCTCTTCAAATGCCCGAAGGTAATTTACATTTATTACTCAAAATATAAACTGTATGTTATTTTAATATAACTCTTAATACTCTCTTCATACCCTTAAATGAATAATACAATGTATAGAATGATGAGTTTAATTCAATATTACATTTTATAACCACAAATTCTAAAGAGTTATTCCCATTTATATTTAGGACTATCTGAACTTATAACCTGTCTGGCTGTCTATATCCTACAGGCCAATAGACAGATAACCTTGTATTTGACTGTTCTGTTATCCTTTACATTTTGATTCAAGTACCTATATGTATGAGCTTAGCTGGCCAAAATTCATAATTTCACAATGTGAATACTGATACTAGAAACTTATCCAGTGCAGTTACCCATACTAATGTAGATTGTTACATTCATTTCGCTAACATAAAATTAAAAGCAATCATGCAATATCTTACATAATTATATAATATGATGATAATGTTTTTACAGGTTTAACAATGTTCGCGACTACACTGTGTGATATAATAGAAACATTTACTGATGCTGATACCGTCATTATGGGTGATGTTACTTACGGTGCTTGTTGCATCGATGACTTCACTGCTATTGCACTTGGTGTGGACCTGTTAGTACACTATGGACATTCCTGTCTTATACCTATTGACCAAACTAGTGACATAAAGGTGCTCTATATATTTGTAGACATTAAAATTGACCCTTCACATTTCGTAGACACAATTAAATTAAATTTTCCCAATAAAAGTCACATAGCTTTAGTGAGTACAATACAATTTGTTACAACTTTACATTCGGTAGCTAAAAATCTTCGTAGTGAAGATTATATAATAACAGTACCGCAATCAAAGCCATTATCTCCTGGTGAAATATTAGGCTGCACAGCTCCTAAACTGGATGCTGACGCAATAGTATACCTTGGGGATGGTAGGTTTCACTTAGAAGCCATAATGATAGCTAACCCTAAAATACCTGCATATAAATATGATCCTTATGAAAAGAAATTCACTTCTGAATCATATGATCATCAATTAATGCAGTCAAACAGAAATAGTCAAGTACATGTAGGTAAATCTGCTGCCAGATTCGGGCTCATCCTTGGCACGTTAGGTCGACAAGGCAGCACAAAGGTATTAGGTAATTTAGAAAAGCAAATTCGTAATTCTGACAAAGCATTTGTTAAGATTCTGCTATCAGAAATTTTTCCTAGCAAATTAATGTTGTTTGGACTTGATGCGTTTGTACAAGTGGCATGTCCTAGATTGTCAATCGATTGGGGCATGGCTTTTCCCAAGCCACTACTTACACCTTATGAACTATCTGTAGCATTAGGGAATAGCAAATGGTTAAAAGAGGATGGTACTTATCCTATGGACTTCTATTCAAACGACAGTTTAGGTCCTTGGACTCCTAATTATAAGCCTGCAATATGTTCCAGCACAGATAAAAAATGTGATAATTGTTGTGGTGCTAAGGATAAATAGGATTACTATACTCAACACAAAATAAAAGGCCCGTTTTGACGTTTGTCCTCGTAGCGTAACTAGTTATGTACCTATACGATTCGGTATTCGATACTCAGGATGAATCGAATCCAGTTTGCATGGGGATTTAATCGATTTGAATATGTATTTAAGCTGCATTGGATTAAAGTTCTGATTAGAAAAATTAGCTTAACCTTTGATTTTGTAGGTATTTTAAAACAATACAATGTTATTAAAGGTCAATTTACTTATATTTAATATTTTTTGTACAATAACATTCACTCAATCACAAAAACAACAAGAATAATTAAATGAGTCTTCAGAATCTAAACACAAGTATTAAAATAAATAAAAATAAAAATGCGCGTCGGGCTTGAAAAAAAATTTCTGACTCGATATTTTCTTTCCTTAACTGATTATTAATAGTCTGTGGAAAACATGAAAAAATCGTTATGCACAGCACTTAGCCGAGTGGGCGGTACCTGTCAATGAAAAATGTAATTATCTTTAGAACATTTCAATTGATAAAAAATAAAGAACTTCATGGGCACGAAATGTCAAAGTGGGCCTTTTATTTTGTGACAACTATAGATCAGTCACTGTATAAGACTCCAGGAACTTTAAAAATCTCGCGAATGTTGTATTCTATGGAAATTAGAATTATTGTACAATGATGACAAAGATACACTTAGATTTCCGGTGTGAGTATTAGGCCGCCCGTTGCCTCATGCGTATGTATGCATGCACCAATGAAAATGGCAAAATGAAGGCCAAACATGACTTTTTGTAAATGCTGTCTTTTGAAGATTTTGTCTACATAATGATTTACACAAGGTATGGGCTCCCGCATGCATGATACCCATTAGGCAGTGGACAGAATTATAGATTTAATTCATTTATTTTAAGTGTAATACTTTATTTCACTAGTATTGTAATACATTTAAATGATTATATCAATCTAAAAAGTGTATATAGTACATTATTGTTTTAAAATGGAATACAAAAATTAGGATATCACCATTACGTCTGACAGTGTTAGTTGTATTTACATTTTATAACAGTTAAAGTTTACAGAATACAGTGTTGAATGTTAGTCTTACAGTTCACTTACACAGGAAAGTCATACTGACTGAATATTGTTTTAACAGATGCCTCGCTACTGGATGTATTTTTTACACCGCAATTACTGGACATTTTAACGGAATCCCATGTGTATAATCCAAATCGTTGAATACATAATATATAATATGAGTCTATAATATAAAATAGACACTAAAATATCAGACTGACTCTGACCTATTCAGTTCCACACATAATATAATTTATATATTTTGGAATGCAGACTGTTCTTTATTTACTTAAACCTTTACCTTTGTACACGATTTGTACGATGACGCGATGTGCGGGCTACCGCATGCGTTACATTGCACAACGCAGCGCAGGCGCTTATTTTAAGGACTTTCAAAGATTTTCTTTGACTCAACTATAGTACGAATGTATTTTTTTGTAGCTGGGGATTTCTGTGGGCACCTGATTATGTAAATATTGTTATGGATAATATTGTGAATAGGTAATCGAATAATTTATTGTTATAATAAAATTGCTACCTAATTTTTATGAAAGATATAAGTTGTATTATTTTATAATGTTAGATATTCCTACCTACCTACCCCATTCACTTTCTACTTTCACAGAACGACGAGGTAGCGACAAAAGTAGATGATAATCATCATCAGATTTCAAGCTGAAAATTTTAATGGAAATATTTCATTAAATACCTAATTATAGTTTAAAAATATTTCAATAGAGTTCACCAATTAGTTGAACTAAACTACTTAAAATAAATTAGGCTTTGCGCACTAACTAATTTTTACAATCTAATTAAATGATCATCTACTTTTGACGCTGACTGACTATGCCTACCAGTGTCAAACATGGATAATAAATTATATATCTACTTTTGAAACTAATTTCATTCATAAAAGTGTTTTTGACTTCAGAAAAGCGCCTGAAAAAAAAATCACCATTACAATATATTCAGGCGGTCAATTTGTTAACTTATATGTACCTACTTTAATTAAGTTATTTACTAAGTTTTATGATTTGATAACATTATATTATATTATAAATTTTATTTCAATCCCAATTCACTTAAAAATCCCTCAATCTAGATTCCAATAACTAATTACATACCTACCTACAACCTAGAATTAGATTGGTAAAATAGGCGATTTTCACTAATTGTACAGAAAATCTCGTTGTTACATTAAAATAAAATTACAAGTGTGACGCCCCTGGTGTTGCACACGTCCATAGGTCACGGTGGGCCGTGTGCTTGTCTGCCACCTAAGTAGTAAAAAAAATATAACTTCCTGGAATAAACTGTTTAACTACTAATGGCGAAACATTGCAGGCTACCTGTCTTCTGACTATACAAAACCTAGCACAAACATACATAACCAGTAGGTATATTATATATTATATACATACCGATATACATAAATATTTATATGAGAATATTCCCTGTTGGAGTTTCAATGTCGCGTTGCGCGTCGGTTACCTTGACATTCTTTATTAAATAGGTTATCTACGTAAACTACCTAAGGTATTATTATGTAGTTAAATTATTATTCCATTGTTAACACTGCAATAACTACCTAACAGTAGACAGGTAAACGTAATACGTTCGCACAATTGAAATAGGTAGGTACCTGCCTACCATAGTTCCCCTTCGCTCATATAGAATCAGGTACCTGCCTACAGTAGGTACCCACTTAACAGAGAGAAGGCACGAGGTAGTCGGTTTTTTTATACTACGTAGGTGTCACACAAGCACACGGCCCACCTGATGGGAAGCGGTCACCGTAGCCTATGGACGTGTGCAACACTAAGGCCTTAAGGGTGTCACACACGCGCTGCCTACCCTGAAGGGAAGGGAAGGGGGAGGGGGAGGAGGGGTACAGTGAGCCCTGGCTACCGTACTTACACGCGGGAACACAACACGATGGTTATTATGGCCGCGGTCTTTAGGGTAGAGGTAGGTACTCCCCCAGCCGGATACTTCATTTCAGACGAGAGATACCGTCGTGCCTACCTCCTTCGAAAATACTAAATCGGTGTGCTAACTAACAAAATTAAACGATTATGCTAGCCGCTGCGTTTAGCGCGGAGTGCTAATATCCAACTTTGTATTGCTAGCTTTTATTATGGGCTCTAGACTGCGGAAAAACCGAAAAACATACTTAGATACTAACTTTTTTTGTACATAAGTAGGTACATAATTATACATAGAAACACCCAGACCTGTGCAGATAATCATTGTCATGCACACAAATATTTGCACTGAGCGGGAATCGAACCCGCGACCTAACTTAGCAGTCGAACGCTCTACCGCTACGCTACACAGACTATCGTCTTTATAATAGAGGTGAACTCGTTGCCGAGATTTTTCTAGGAACTGCTGAATGAATGAGAGCTAGATAATATTTCAGTGGAATGAGACTTATTTTTAACCGACTTCAAAAAGGAGGAGGTTCTCAATTCCACTGTATTTTTATGTATGTTATCTTAGAACTTTCGCTTAGGTGAACCGATTTTGGTGATTATTTTTTTATGTCATCCACAAGGGAAGCGCCACCTGTTTGCTCCGTTGAAGCCGATTTTTTTTGTCAGAATTATTAGAGAACAAGGAAACTAATGTTCTTGGAAATACCCAATAGACGCCTGGCTCATGCGCAGTGGTAGCAATAGCTACTGTTGGTTAATGCTACCAAAGCAATCGTGACTTTATTAATAAAATTTTGGCTGTAGAATTCTGCAAGAATAGAATAATTCTAAACTTGTGAATTCTCGTCCAACTGTTATCACTAGGTAAATTTTCAGTGAACAAACACAATGTTATGACCACATCCGTACATTGGTCATTGGTTACCGGTCTACGTGGTTTAGTACTGATTACCAACATAGAGTATTGTCCCTGACACTGACTACATAGTGCTGATAAAAAAAAATAGACTAATAATATTATGGTTGAAATGTCAAAATATTATTATAGATAGGGGGTCCCCTCAAAGATCGTGGGCGCTTATTTTTCATACTACGTAGGTGGCAGATAAGCTCACGGCCCACCTGATGGGAAGCAGTCACCGTGGCCTATAGACGTGTGCAACACTAAGGGTGTCACATAGGTAGGTACTCTCCAACCAAACTCACCTACTAGCCTAGCTCACTAATCTATGGAAGAGGCTCGGGCGCAGGCTTTCGGAGTTGGCAGGTCAGATGGTAGTCGCTCTTATAAAAGTCAAGATAAGCCAAATCGAAAGGAGGATAACGAAATGGCGAAATTTTGTTAAACCACTTGGTGGCAGACAAGCTCACGGCCCACCTGATGAAACGCAGGGACCGTGGCCTATGGACTTGCGCACCACCTGGTGTCACACGCGCGTGAAGAACCCCAAAACGAAAAATACTGTACGGATTTTGGTGCAGATTTTTCGAAAGGTCTTAGTTAAGTAGACCCGGAAATACGACTAAAAAAACGATAGCCAAACTACGTGGGCAGAGCTGCATATATTAGCTAGTATAAGAGAATATGAATACTTTTACTGGAACTGGTTCCATTGGGTTCGGGAAGGGGATCAGAATTTCATGCGGGCAACAAATAATAAAATAAAAAAGTAAGTACTCTAAATCTCAGTATTTTTCTATTCCTTCAAACTATAAATAATAAACAATATTTATTTAGAACTACTCAAATGAGTATCCAATAGCTTTTGGTAAACACATTTTAATTTCGTTAAATATAGATTTATCTTTCGAAAATCAGTGGAGGTCATCATACATTACAATAAAATTACACCTATCATCTTATATTAAAAGGAGGTAGATCTGGTGCTTGAGATCAGTCAAAACAAGGCTAAGCCTGCCTCCGGGCTGCGAAAGAAATGCCTTTTACGTCACCTTACACCCCGGCGGCAAGACCCAAGACGGCGTGCGGTTTTAGTCGTCTCAAGGCTGACAGCCGCCCGCTGATTTAGCGGGGGTGGTATCCGTGGAAATTTCCGCACGTAAAAGTATGTAGATACCTACCTCATTTTAATATAAGATTTAATTACAACTAATAAAATCACAGCTATCTAAATGAGCATCTAATAGGGAGATATTTAAGTTCTGTATTTATTTTTCTTTTAAAAACTTGCAAACTGTGTCAAGGAATTTTTCTGGTTTCTGACTGTGGACCCAGTGACCAGCGCCCTCTATGAACACCAACTCGGCAAGTGGGAAGTAATCTCGTATTTCTTTCAAGTCATTCTTTCTGTAAGTGTAAGATATTGAAAATGAGGTCATGATTATTCATTTGCCGCCCGTGAATACTTTGTTTGTATTTATTAGTTTGCAATAATGTATGGCAATTTCATAATTTGTTGACATATGGCACTGTGGATGTATGTAATGGGGATCCCCTTCCTGAGACTTTACCTTTAGCTTACCATCAGGCGCAGAAGTCATATTGACCTGACCCATATAAAAAGAAAAACATTTCTTTACTGCTCTGCTCGGCTGGGTAGTAGCCTATAACCTTTCTCAATAAACAGGTTATCCATTTACAAAAATATTTTTTGAATTCGAACCAGCAGTTCCTGAGATCAGACAAACAAACTCTTCAGCTTTATAACATTAAGAAGTATACATTTTGTATTCAAAACAAGATGGCGATAAAACGAAAAGCCCAATACAAGCTATGTAGCCAGGTAACAAATAAGTACATATATTATAGAAACCTACCCTATGAAGTCCGATAGAGAACCACCCACAAATAAAGTAGGCCCAGCATACTGAAGTCCTCTCAAATTCGATGGGAACCCTGATATGTGTGTTTGGAAGTTATCCTTCAAAACTGGTATATTTACTCTCCAAGTATACGATCCAGTATTTGTCTGCACCAAATTAGTTATCAAGAAATTCCTCAAATTTAAATCAGGTGTAATGCTTTTTAATTGTTCGTCTGCTAATTTCCTTGCTTTGGACATTGCTATCCCAGGTCTAATAGCAACTGAGCTCATCGCATCAAACAAATTGGCCATAGAGTATATCTGTGGACTTGTTTTTACCGGTGAAATGTCAACCACAACAAGGCTTGATACCAGGTCAGACTGAAAAATAAATGCTGATTGTTTATACCTCTAATAATGAAGCTTAAAAGTCTAAATGTGTCTATGATGTAATCTATGATGAACTTTCAACAATACATCTTTCATTTAAATGAGGTACATTCTACACTTTACTCATATCTAGCATAAGAAATTAAAGCATCTAGGACTTGTTACGATAGAAAGAACTACGTACAACTTACACAGAGCAGTGACAACACCATAGCAGTGCGCCCGCCCATACTGTGGCCCATGATGGACACCTTCGACAGCTCCAATTTCTTTAGCAGCTTCATCACATCGTGTGCCATATGTATATACGTGTGCTGCAATGAATGCTTGCTATCTCCATGGTTTCGAGCGTCTACGCTTATGACCTTCCTACCAGTGGTCCTGTGTATCGCTTTGCTCATACTGTTCCAGTTATTCTTTGAACCTAGTAACCCGTGTAATATAACAAGAGGCGGCATTGTCTGCTCTGCTTCGGTTGTACTCTCGTAGGAGGCGTAAGCCAAGTCCACAGCCTCTGCATTTTCTGAAGTATATGTAATAGATCTCAGTCCAATTTGTACAACATTAGGTAAAGCTCTAGAACTAATACTTAAGCCCCGAGTTAAAATTTTGGGTGATATTCGATTGAGTAACATATTTATTATGAAATAATTAATTTATTGTGAATTTTGAAGGTTATGAGTCTGACATAATTTTTTAATGACATTGATGACAATGACATGACAGCAGCTGTTTTCACCGTTCAGAAATCGGGATTAGCAGCACGAATTTATCGTAAAATAATAAACTAAGGTAGCAAATAAGCATCAGCTTAAGTGTCTTTTTTCTGTTGCAAAAGGCAAAAGGGGTAAAAGGGTGAAAGGACAATGCGCAAAAGTAAAGAGCAAGAGGGATACATCGTGCATCTGGCTAAACGTGCGGATAGGATTCCCAATCCATTCGATATGATATGACATGATGGCGGACGTGGCACTAGAACCGAGAAGTGGCGGGTTCGATACCTACTTAGTGCAAATATCTGTATGCATGAATAAAATTGTCTATTTGCATTGGTCTACTTTAGGTGTTTTTTAAAGGTAGGTAGGTTAGTATACCTACCTAAATGTTCAGTTTCAATTTAAACCAGTAGGCACCCGTGTAAAATGTTCTACCAGTTAATCCAGTTAATCATAAGGTGCGATGCTCAAGCCATCCTATAATATACCATTTACCACAAATGCGTCTTAAGTGCAATAACTATGATTACGATAACAGGCGCCACATTGAGACGATGGTTGCACATGAGTACCTACCAAGAACATTAGAAATTTAGTTGTTATACCTACATACCTACCCTACCTACTAGCAAAGGTCTGTCAGAAGAGTTGGGCAGTCAGACGGCAGTCGCTCCCATAAAGGTCATAATTATAATGCAAACTGATGGAAAGAGAAGTGGTATTCGGATCCTGGACATAAGCTACCTTTTGTTGCGAAAAGAAGGCTGGAAAGTTCACTATTTCGAAGGCTTACCATTTTTCTTAAAAGTTCGTTTTAAAGTAACTATTCCACCTATTATAATTTCATACCTTATCATTCATTCACCACACCGATAACAGATAATGGAACAAAAATTCTCCCACATTTTTATCAGTTCCTGCTGGTGCGGTTTTGCACTCCATACTGAACACTGCACAGCGCACCAACCTACTGCATGTCTACGCATCACCACAGTACGACTATAAAAGGGTGTTCTATGTCCGGACTAACCATTCCACTTCACAGTCTCTGTGAAGTGTGTATAGTTTATTGTTTAGTTTTAGTTTAATAAACTAAAATGACAACAGTTCTGTCAGATTTGGAGTTGCTGTTCGATCGGCCGAACGAGCCGATGATCACTCCGAAAGGAGACGACAAGGCTCTGTTCCAGCTCACCGAAGAGGTTTTGGTAAGTTTGGTTGCTGTACCTTCCTGTAGGTGGTTCGTGGAGCCGTCATGAATCGTCATGATCTTCTGGATAAAGTCTGCCGCGGTGCCGCCTTACCTGCTGCTGCCTGCTGCTTGACAGACGAGGTTCTGGCATCTGGCGCGGGCTTTCCTAGCCAAATTGGGAAATTACCCACACCCCAAAGTGCAAGCTTTAGAACGAATTTATGCAATTTCATTAAATTCGGTTCTCAATTCGACCGTATTTTTTATGTTACCTCAGAACTTTCGACTGGGTGAATTTTATGATTCTTTTTTTATTTGAAAGCTAGGCTTCCCGTATAATCTCATTTCAATTTGGTCCAGTTTAAGTTATGTTTATAATTAACTAACTTTATGATGATGGGGATTTGCCTTCAAAATCCGTTCAGCAATTTGTGCGTTAACAATCACCTCGATCACAGCCTCCAGGATACGAGAACAATGGCGTCGAATTGAACAACCGTTTTGGTGACGAAGATGACATCTCGCGCAAAATCCCGATTGAAAACTTGCAACAGAAAGTTAACTTCAGGGTCGCGACACAACTGCCCACCGATTCAGACTTCTCGCTGTTCTTGCCGAAACACCAGGAAATGGCTGACGAAGTCATTCAAGTTCTTATGAGTAAGTATTTCTAACGATCTTCATTTATTTATCACACTTTATGCATAAGTACCTACAGTCAGCCTTAGCCAGCTGAATACAGTGAATACTAACAAATTGACAAATAAAAAAATGTTCTACGACGTTCTACACAGTGCTACAAGACCCAAAGTAAGCATAGCTTACTAGCTTGTGTTATGGGTTCTAGGACGTGGATAAAGTCATACTTAGATATATGGATACTTTTTGATTGTTAATACATAGTACTTAGATGTAGTACATACTTTACATAAGTACGAATAATCACCAATGCATTTAGACATTTTAGACACATTCACGCATTCAGATATTTGCACTGAGCGGTAATCAAACCCGCGACTTTCGACGTAGCAGCTGAACGCTCTACCGTAAAAATCCTTCAAGTACCTATCCCAAGCTATAATTACCTAATAGACAATACCTAAGTAGCCTGGCTCCACTTCGGCTAGGCTAATTATTATTTGCTAATAGATGCCACATTACTATAAAATAAGTAGGTAAGTATATTCTTCAAACATACCTACATACTCGTATTATACCAACATATTATAAATATTATATTGTAACAGACGTTCCTGAGAACCAGCTCGAACAATTCCTGTCGACGTGTGTGTTCGCCAGATCAAATCTGAATCCTCAGCTGTTCAACTACTGTTTTTCAGTAGCTTTAATGCATCGGTAAGAACACTTTTTAAAAATCTGCTAAAGTACCTATATAATTAATTTTTTTTCTTCCAAATATTCAAAATAAATATTATTTAACAGGCGGGATACCAGGCAAGTGAAGATCCAGAATTTTGCGGAGACTTTCCCCGCAAAGTTCATGGACTCCCAAGTGTTCCAAAAGGCTCGTGAAGTGGCTGCCGTCATCCCAAAGAATCTACCGGTAAGTTTTTCTTGTTCAATCTCCAAAATTTGGGTTCAATAATATTAGTGTATAAATAAATTATTTTTTTGTTATTTTTATAATTTAAAGAGAAACAAAAAGTAGCTTAAAAAAAGAACAGAAAAATATAACAAATTACACAGCATCATCTGATCATCACAGCATCTTCGCAGAAAGCTAAGTACCTATTGTTATTAAAAAAAAACAAATGTTAATTTTAGCGCACCCCGATTATCATACCAAGAGACTACACTGCCACGGATCTCGAAGAAGAGCACCGTATGGCGTACTGGCGCGAAGACATCGGTGTGAACCTCCACCACTGGCACTGGCATCTTGTGTACCCGTTCACGGGCGGTCAGCAAATCGTAGCTAAAGATCGTCGCGGAGAGCTGTTCTTCTACATGCATCAACAAATGATTGCGCGGTGAGTATTTAATTGTCATACCTAATATTTTAACCGACTTTAAAAAATGAGGTTCTCAATTCGACTGCATTTTTTATTTTTTTTACCTTTCGACTGGGTGAAACGATTTTGATGTTTGCTTTAATTATCTGAAAGCTAGTGCTTTCCACGTGGTCTCATCTGAATTTGATCCATTTGAAGTCGTTTTTTTTTGTAAGAATTATTTAATCGGCTAATGTCTCTAACATGGTGAATCAATCAAATCTAAATTACGCTTACGCTACTGATGGCCGACCTAGTCAACAATGATGTACATATTCGATTCTATACAGCTACAACTGCGAGCGTCTTGGCAACGCTCTGAAGAGAGTCAAGAAATTCAGCAACTGGAGAGAACCCATCAAAGAGGCGTACTACCCCAAGCTCGACAGCCTGACGTCATCCCGTGGCTGGCCACCACGGCAAGCCAACATGACATGGCAAGACCTGAACCGTCCTGTTGACGGCTTAATTGTTTCGATCGACGATATGGAGCGCTGGAGGAGGAATATTGAGGAAGCGATTGCTACTGGTCGCGTGACCCTCGTGAGTAGAAACTGTTATATCTAGCACAGCTGCTTATCCAGCCCTTTCAGATTACGGAAATGTGAACCCAGGGGTCTTACGCTCTTGCAGCAATTGAAATGCGATGCAATTCAACTGAGGTAGAGAGATGGACCTATACAGGGTATAAGACGATATGGTAGCAGGCGACGACGCATCGTTGAAAGGTGTTGTATGTGGTAACGCACCGACGAGATATAACCGTGTTAAAAATAATTATATTAACATATTCAAGTAAAAAATCTAAATAACTATCTACAAGATTGTAATTAACTCCCTTTTTTTATACAGCCCAATGGATCTACGAAGCTCTTGGACATCGATACCCTGGGCAATATGCTTGAAGCCAGCATCCTCTCTCCGAACAGAGAGCTGTACGGCAGCATTCACAACAACGGGCACAGCTTCTCCGCTTACATGCACGACCCTGAACATAGATACCTGGTAAGTGCTTTTAATATATCAGTAGTTCTAGTTTGAGCCATCAGTAACAAGATTTACAGGGTCATATATAAAATAACAGCAGTCCCCTCAGCATGGCGTCCGGAGATATACCTACTTATAGAAAATTGTTGTCACGTGAGCAAACCCTTACCTAAACCTCACCTCTTGGATTTTTCTCCGACTTCAATGGGCGAGAGTAAAGAGGACTTAATTATGTCTACGGACGCCATGCTAAGGCTGCAGGGTTGCCACAAATGCTATGACTCTAAGTGTACTTTGTAAGTACTTATACAAAATGTTAATTATTGGGTTACGGTTAAAACCTGATTTGCCACTATGCAATAAATTTATTAGGTATATATCTCTAATTTCATGCATGTGCCCTAAAACGCAGATCCAATCCATATTGAAATATTTCACAGGAATCATTTGGAGTGATCGCTGATGAGGCTACAACAATGCGTGATCCATTCTTCTACCGTTGGCACGCGTGGATCGATGACACCTTCCAGAGGCATAAGGAATCGGCTGCAGTCAGGCCTTATACTCGATCAGAGGTAGGCCACTATTAATATATTAGTCACATTGGGAATATGTAATACTGTCTCTACACTAGGGCTAGAGGGTCATCTAAAAGCTGTGGGTGATCCTGGCTCAGTTGGGGTGCGAAGAAAATGCCTTATGGACCACCTTACACCCGGCGTCTGTACACGCAAAACGGCGTGTGGTTTTAGTCGGTTCAAGTCCGACATAACAGGGGTATCAGTGGGAATTTCAGCATGAAAAAAAAGGTATCCCAAGGTGATGTGCGTACGAAAAATTCTTTACTTTCAATTACGACACTTTCCATATAGCTACTTACATATTTGCATGAACCACGTAGCCATTCAAACTCAATGACAAGGGCACGGCTATGACCTGGCGGGAGTACCTAGGATATAAAGATTTTCTCAAGTTTAAGTTCAATAGATTACCACTTCATAAGACCTTGTTTTAAAAACTAATAGACACCACACTTGTCCACAGCTCGAAAACGTCGACGTCCAAGTGACATCGGTATCTACTCAGAATGACGACAACCAACAAAATGTTCTCAACACATATTGGATGTCCAGCGACGTAGACCTGTCCAGAGGTTTGGACTTCTCCGACCGTGGGCCCGTCTACGCACGGTTCACCCATCTCAATAACAAGCCTTTCCGTTATGTGTACGTATAGTTTCTATTCGATCGTTATGTAAGCAAGTCTTAGCATCGAAATTACGAACTTGTAAAGCAAATACATAAATATAAGTATATCCAAGCTTGAAAATATTTGCACTGAGCGGGAATGGAACAATTGAACACTAACGCTACGCCACAGACGGACTCGGTGGCGCAGCGGTAGACTGTTCGATGACAGAAGGCGCGGGTTCGATTCCCGCTCAGTGCAAATAGCAAATATTTGCATTGGTCTGGATATTTTGTAGGTAGGTATGTGTAATAATATGTGTGTATTTCCAAAAAAAATACTATAAGTATAAGTTTGTTTGTCCGCATTCTAGACCTCATATTTCGAGCTAGTTAAACTATGCTTGGGTCCAAAGAGCGCTGTGTTGGAAATCTTAATATACCTATTTATTTATAACTATTTATTACTTCTACTTTCAGTATCAATGTGAACAATGCAGGAGCAGCTAGACGCTCAACTTGCCGTATCTTCATCGCGCCCAAGTTTGACGAACGCAACTTGGCCTGGGTGCTCGCCGACCAAAGGAAGATGTTCATCGAAATGGACAGATTCATAGTTACATGTAAGTAGACAGAATACATCAACAACTTTCAAAGAAAGGAAGGAAGAAAGTCCACCGAGTCCATTGAACAAATGGTTAAATAACCTTGGATGACATGCGTGCCAATAGTCTCACCATCATGGTTGCCCAAGATCGTGCGAAGTAGAGAACGAAAAGAAGAAAAGTGGACCTGGGGCTCCGAGGTGTAGGTACCTAGGCGTCAGAGGCATTCAGGAAACAACACTAGGATGATGATGATGATGAACTATGTCTTTATTAAAAAAAAAACATTACAAGCTTTTATGTAACTTACACAGCTTACACTGTTGTTTGTTAGTTTGTTTGCGTGTTGGTGTCATAACAAGTAGGTACCTACTCTGGCGCTACGTGATATCCAGGGTCTGAAGATGGTACGGTCTAAGTGGTCATAGGAACTTCTGAACTAAATAAGATGTCGTGTTTGGGTTCATTGTCTTGTTATGCTACCTATTAGAAAGCTCGTTTTTTGAATTTAAATTATCTTATTTTCCAGTAAACTCCGGCCAAAATACGATTACCCGACTTTCAACTCAATCATCATTGACCATTCCGTTCGAGCAAACGTTCCGCGATCTATCAATCCAGGGCAATGAACCACGCAGGCCGGACCTAGCTGCGTTCAACTTCTGTGGCTGTGGATGGCCTCAACATATGCTGGTCCCTAAGGGTACCGAAGCCGGTGCTGTTTACCAGCTCTTCGTTATGTTCTCCAACTACGAGTTGGACAGCGTAAGTATATTCAAAGTTTTCATAAAGTTGCTTATGAGGTTGCGTAAAACGTACATGAAAAAAAGACTTTGGACAATTATTTACGCGAACATTGCTATCAGTGCTCCGACGACAATCCTCTTTTGTTTGATGAGGCCGTTAAGCTGAATGCCGCCATTGTTAACATGATACATGTAATTTAATGGTGACCCCTCTTTCCTGAGACTAGCTTCAGTTAACCATCAGGTGAGGTGAAGTCAAATTGACGTGTCCTATATAAAAAAACATGACTTAAAAGGATTTTGTTCGATTTTGACAGTTATGTTTTTGGTGTTTTTTTACCAACCAAACCAAATTATCATTACCTATCATCATAGCTTACCTATGCGGTATGCTTATAAGCCATTTTCTCTTGCGTTAAGGACTGACTTCCCAAGCCGGACTACTTATTTTTTTTTTCAAAGAACTCCGATCCTTACTTTACAATATTTTGGAAACTGTGAATTCATAAAAGTGTATTCGTTTTCAGATTGAGCAAAACAACACTAATGTACAGGCGAACTGTGTCGAAGCTTCTAGTTTCTGTGGTTTGAGGGACAGGAAGTACCCTGATCGCCGCGCCATGGGCTTCCCCTTCGACAGACCTTCGAGCACGGCCGCCAATATTGAAGACTTCATACTACCAAATATGGGACTTATAGACATCACCATTCGCCTTCGAAACGAGACTGTGCAGAACCCTAGGAATCCAACAGGAACCCAGACTCCACAATAATTATTTCGTTTCCAGATCTAAGACGTTCTGTTTCGCCACTAGCAAACCTAAATTTGTAAAGTAGGTACCTATCTATATATTGTACAACACTTACACTTCAGACCCTCTCTAATGTCCACTTCTAAAGACCTCACACAATACACAGAAACTTCAAAAAGAACCGGTCTTGCGCTGCCTCTATCCAAGAACCGTTTCGTCTCCATCAGCTTATTATTTAAAAACTGGTTTCCAACCCACAAAAGTTCTCTAAAATTTAATCTTAGACCCAGACGATCCAATATACCTAAAATAAAGTGCCTATACCTACCTCATTGCGGTGAAACGTGTTCGTTATTATAACGGCTTGCTTATGGATACCGATTAATATAATATTTATAATTGTAAAATAGCATTATAAATGAAAGGCTGATAGTTTAGTTGTAAGAATTAAGTGTGTAAATACTGTACATAATATTTTAATAATTGTAAAAACTATATAAGGACCCGTTTATGATAATCAAAATTAAACATAATAAGTCATATTAAATTGATTTTTATTACGTTCTTCTGCTTCTTCTTCATCCTAGCGTTAATCCCAGTCGTATCCAAAGCTTTCACCTCTGAGTCTGGGGTCCGCTTTACCAGTCTTAACTGCGGATTTGGCTGGACCTCGAAATTTTAAGTGAAGCGACTGCCATGCCATCTGACCTTCACAACCCAATGGTGACATTAGGCGATATCGAAGCATTGCAGCTAAACCGTTGTTGTTGGACTTTTTAGGGCTCCAACTACCCGTAACGACTGATGATTTTTATTACGTTAACATCGATTATGTTACATTAGTATATATTATTCCTACTTATTTTATTACTGTTGGATATAAGTAGATCCGACCAACCACAAAATGATGTGTTCACATGAGTGAAGATGGTAATCGTAAAAAGGTGGCCCCTTGATCCCCAAAAAGGGGGTGGGGCGAGGGGGTCACCATTCCCACTACTATAACTCCTGTACACCAGGACCAACAGTCGGGTTAGAAATTTAATATAATAATCCAACCACGCACCTGGCTATTGCACAGGTAGTGATAGGTTCCTTTGGGCGAGCACGAATTTTCTTTCGAATCGAGTTCGTGACGTGTGCGATGGAGTTATTATGAGATTTGTACAGTTCCTTTTACGCACGATAGGGGCGCTGTACAAATTTCATACCTACAATTTTTGTCGCACACGACACGTTACGAACTCGATACGAAAGAAAATTCGTGGTCGCCCCACTGCGGCAATAATCGGGCGTTTATTCAATCTGTTTGTATAAAAGCCTAATTATTGGTAGAGGAGTGCGAGATTAGCGAATTGTAGAAATAACTTAACTACACACGAAAATACAATTACAATTTATTATTATGGAAATATAGTTCCTGTACATTACATTACAGTGTTTAAATTATAATGTTTACAACATTATTATTGTATATTTTATAGGTATTCATTAATTTTATTGCAAAAAAATTCTAAGAGCGAGAATCGGAATTGGAATTGATTTTCTTTTGCAAAATTTTTTCTGTTCTGAAAGACCCCTGTTTTCGATTCAACAAGTTTTTTTGCTCCATTTCTTCTAGTAGTACCTTCTACTAGAGGTGTTACTTAGTTCTACTTCAAATCGAAAATCATTTATTCTGCATAGAACAATAAAACGGCAGTTACAAAACGTCAAATAAAAACTAGATCGTGTTTAGCAAATGGACTACCAGTACGAAATAAGGGCCCATCCTGTGTAGTCTCTGGCAAGAAACTCTGCATGCTATATTTTTGGTTGGGTCGTCTCATCTGTAAAAAGAAAACATCATGTTAAATTCTAATTATGGATATACATGCATGAATTAATGCAATTTTATAATCAGGCCTATCATTTACTATCACATTGTTATCAAAAACAACATATTTGGCTCATGTTGATTATCATCATAGTTATCATTGGTAGGTATCTACCTAGATATTAATCAGCTGACTAATTGTTATAAACATCAATGCAAAGATAAAAATGCAAATTTTATTCCAATAGGTACTATAAAATGAAAAATCATTGTGATCATTAGTTTAAAAATGATAAAAAAAAAATCACCAACCTTTTTCATAAGCCTTCTTACAGGAACATAACACCATCTGGGAAAAAAGAAATAATGTCTATTAGCGTATAGTAATAATTAAAACATCATACAAGGTTTTGTATGGTTACATTCAGGCCTATCATTCAATATCACGTGTTAGTCATACAAACACATTTTGGCTCGTGTTTCTTTCATCATATATATTAAAGGTGCATGTGTACTGTAATACTATAATAATAATCAATAATGCTCTTATGTCTTACCATATCGAGATAAGACTTGTCATTGATAAGCTAACTTTTTGTTTATACAATAGGATGATTGAATATTATATTGCTGGCTTATAGATGTAAAAATACAATCTTTAGTTAGATTAGATTAATAATAATCAAAGTGATTATTAAGAATGTATGCTGAAAAAATTGTGCTTTTAAGCTTGAATATAAAAAATACGTACCTCATATCTATTCCTTAAAGAGGATTAGAATACAACCTGCAAAATGAAAGATACTTCTGTTAAAATAAGCATAATTTAAGAAATTAAGGATGTTGTTTTTAATTTGGTGAGAAAATCAGGCCTATCATTCAATATCATGTGTTAATCATACAAACACATTTTGGCTCGTGTTTCTTTCATCATGTTATCAGGGTTAGATCGTCGTATTGCACAGTTATCGATACTGTTTGCTTTCCCTAAAAAACATGTCGCCTTATACGCCTAACCAAATAATCTTATCTTTTAGCCGTTGGATACACAATACATATCATAAGTCATCGAATACATCATACATCTGTTATCGCAATAATAAATCACAATACAGACAGTAATCGAAACGCACTATGACTTTAATTGCATTCTCTTTAATTACTTTGTTAAGTTTAATGAAGACGAAACCACGTGGAGGTATTTTGTCATGGCTTTCAGCTATGGCTTTTTAATTACCAAATTAACCAAATTGTTGGTATATCATTGCAATATGTTTATTATTAGTTAAGATTGGTCAAATAATATGAATAATAAGTTAGGTACTCACAAAATTGAAATACGGTCGCCTGCCTGGCCGCGTGCGTTTGATTTTTTGACTTTTTTTTCCTCAATTTTGACAATAGGGATGGCGACCTGAGATTGATTAATCGAAAATTCTATTTTTCCAGCCAAAAAATCGATCTTTTAAATCGATGCATATTCATCACCCTTTAAAATCTAATAAAATTATTAGTCCTTCGTTTACTTCGTTAGTTCTTGACTGTTCGAACATTTAAATTGATAGTTCGTATTTTGTTTATTTATAATTAATTAAACAAATTTTGTCCTTAAGGTGACCCCCCTCACCATAGTGCAATTAATTATAAATGAACAAAATATGAACTAACAATTTAAATGTTCGAACAGTCAACTACTGAACAACTAATAAAATTAGCACAAAAAAAGTTCAAAAATTTTAGGGCCAAATTCCCTGAGCCGATTTTTTCTGTCTTGGTATTAACCGTACAATTAGTTGAAGGGTGTTACAAGAGTGCTGCCGGTTAATTACTCAAAAACTCACGGATTTATACATTGCAATTGATTGCAATGTAAAATTTGAAAAAAGATCGATTTTTAGGAAATCGGTCTTTTAGACCTCGATTTTCATCAATCATCAGGTCCCGATTCGTATCGATTTAAAAATCGATCATTTTCGGAAAGAATCGTCATCCCTATTTGACAAACAGTCAAAATAGGCGACGTCAAAAAGAACCACAGACGCGCAAAGGATAACGAAAGGAAAAAATGTTTTTACTGATTTAACTGATTTTTATTAACCATATTTTCTCGAAAGGGCTCGGATCGTTAATTAATAAATAGCAGTTGGCTTTTTTTATTAACTCGATGTTAACAAAAAACTCACACAAGCACAAGTAAAATGTAATAAAAGAAAAGGTAGGATTGGGGTCTTGCTCTTGCCTAAAGTGCTAAAAGCCAGATTCCCGAACCAACCTTTAGTACATAGTACTAGTTTGCAACCGGAAATGGTTTGAACAGGGAATTCATACTCATAGGAACCGACTAAAACCGCACGTCGTTCCGGGTCTGGTTGCACGTACGTACGCATGCGGTTTTAGTCGGTTACGTTGCAACCGGAAACGGTTTGAACAGGCAATCCATCCTCATACGAACAGCCTAGTGGTTTGGGTAATGGACTGCTGAGACGACGTCTCGGGTTCGATCCCAGGTTCACCATGGCACACACCAATGGCTTTTCTAAGTTATGTGTGTATTTATCGCAGGTTTATTAGTGCCTCGGAGAGCACGTTAAGCCGTCGGTCCCGGTTGCCATACAAACATCTAATGGTAGTCGTTACGGGTAGTTGGAGCCCACAAAAGTCCAACCAGTCTAACTTGGAACTTCGATATCGCCATTGCTCATAATGACCATTGGTTGTGAAGGTCAGATGGCAGTCGCTCCACGGAAAATATCGAAGTTCAGCCGCATCACAGTTAGACTGGAAAGCCGACCCCAACTGAGTTGGGAAAAAGGTTCAGAGAATGATGATGACGAACCGTCTTAATTATCGGGCTGTTACCCAACAGGTAGGTATATCCCTCGCACCCCAGCTGACCCTGGGCCATCTACGGCTTTAAGACGGCCCCGTCGTGGGGGGAGCATCGCTTTACCTCGCTGACGGTGGGGTGTAGAGTCCGCTAGCTGAGAATCAGCAAGCTCTCACTCAAGATAGGAAACAACCGGGACCCTGTGGTAATGATGATCCGTTCTCACTAAAGGTTGTTATGGGTGTATGGTGGCCCCACTAAGATTTCCAGATGCCAAGCCAACCTCATCTGCTAGCCGGTACACAATACATGTTGATTAACGGACGAACCTCTAACTTAGGCTTCACTCTCGTGGCTGATATATGTCAGACGATAGTTCCCTGCCCGAGCCTGTTTCCGGAAAGCTATAACCTGGGAATATTCAAGTCACGAGTGAATAGGATCCTTCTAGGCAAGCGTGATTCATCGTAGACCACATCATCACTTACCATCAGGTGAGATAGTGATCAAACGTTAGCCTATCTTGAATTTAAAAATAGTCGCTCGAATAAAAGTTAATATGACCCAAATTGAAAATAAGAGAGGAAGTGAGGTTTCGTGTTCTTGGATGATGATGATGACACGAGGTGATATTTTTTTTTTATACTACGTAGGTGGCAGACAAGCACACGGCGCACCTGATGGGAAGCTGTCACCGTGGCCTATGAACGTGTGCAACAACATGCAAAAGGGTGTCACACACGCGCTGCCTACCCTGAAGGGAAGGGGGGAGGGCTGGGAAGGGGCGGGGAGGCTAGGAAGGGATGGGAGGAGGAGGGGTACAGTGAGCACTCAGGCTACCCTACTTACCGGCGGTAACACAACACGATGGTTATTATGGCCGCGGTATTCTGCAGGGCGGAGATATTACCCCAGTCGGACAGCTCATTTCGGACGGGAGATACCGTCGCGGTCGTGTCCTACCTCCTACAAACTTTTTATCTGGCTTTAACGGTAGCGACTACCATCCTGACCCTCCAACATATAGAAAGCCTACACCTGAGCTTGCTGCTGCAGCCTCCCCCGTCAATCTGCAGGTATTTTTTATCAGGCCTTCGGGTTAACTGCACCCCGCCTGATGGTAAGCTGAGATGAAGTTCAAAAGCAATGGCCATCCACGAGCAAATTTGATTTGAGCTTCGGCAACCTTGATGTGGCCCCACAGTCAAGTTTAAAAACATGTAGAGATCTAAAATCGGTAGGTACTAAATTCTATAAGGACCGTTAGTCGGGAGTCGCTACTCGCGACCCACAAAGTTCGTTGAAAATACCGTTTGTTGACCCGCTTTTACAGTAAAATGATGTACCTATGTATAACCATAATATAATAACTAATGAATATTTAAATAAAGCTTATTTTGATATACCTAAGCTGTGTAACTTCGGATACAGCCGGAATACTCGCTGAGTTGATGATCAAGTCTTGTGACAGTTGGGACTAATTTTATATTCTGAAACACTGCGAATAATTATATAAGTGTCTTGTGGTTCGTACTATGTAATTCTAGTATCTGATAAAAATGATATCTCAGAATTAATTCTGATTCTGTTCAGAGATGTTGAACCATCCACTTCTTCACTCCACACTTTGGAGTTGCCGTTAAAAAACTGAGTAACCTAAACTTAGATCACTCTCACCCCAGGAGAACATTATAGAGGCTTTCCACGGTGCATGATTCTAGATTTTATCACGTACTAGCCTATGCTCGCGGCTCCGCCCGCGTAGACGTCGGTCACGTCGGTTTTCGCGTTCTTATCATCCGATTAATCAAACATGCATAGGATTTAAAGTCTAACCGAGACCTTTGAACAACAAAAAATCGCATCGAAATCCGTTCAGTAGGTCTCGAGTCCACGCTAACAAACAGATAAGAATGCGAAAAACAAATATTTTAGTGACAGACTCTTTCATATTATAACATACCTACCTAACCCAAGTATTTTTTTTTATATCTCCAAAGTGCAGACACAGCTACTTTAAAATTTTATAATAGTATAGATACTATAGATAGATAGGTATAGATAGACGGACGGCAGACGAACAAAGAGTACCCTACTTCAAACACTGACCTTTATCATGTTCGGTGCGTGTCGGTTCATTTGAAGCCGTGGATTCGATTGCACCGCACCGTTACGGACTTGTCTACACTTCCACATAGGAGTCTCTAGCCACGGTGCGTCGTCGGGGCAGGTTGAACCACCACCGCAAAATCACGCACCGTGGAAAGCCGCCTTTAGTACCCAGTATGCAGGTAGACCACTCGCACAAAAAATAAAGGCGTTGCCACTTCCTTTACTCGCTAGGATGCGCAGAACGCGTTGCACTCGAACCACGAGTTCAACGCGTCATAATGATATTCTCATTAATGATCGCGCATTGAACACAAACAACATTCATACCAGGAATTAGAGTAAAATGATAAACGTCGTGAAATTACAGTGGTCTTTTTATTAAATAAAAAAAATACATCATTTTCAGTTCTATAAGTACATTAACAATTCAGTAAACTTTTACCAAATCAACACTCACTTGTTGACCTGAGATCAGAAATAAATAAGACCATTGGTTGTGTGGTTCCGCTAGTATCCAATTACACTGTTATGTGGTTGTTATATAAGAAAAGGACATTTTCGGCTCAATATTTTACTCGCTTACAATTTAGTGTCTAAGATTTGTATTCTAATCTTAACTAACTGTTACAATCATAAATTGATTTAATAATATTATACACTCATAATGGAAAGTATCTACCTAAATTATTTTTTACAATATTTCTGGAAACTTAACTCGCCTAAAAATTAAACTAGAGGCTGACAGTATGCTACAATTAATCAGAAAAATGAGACTGAAATAAATAAATACTTACGAAGGACATAAGGATTATATTCATATTGTAAGGTTGCAATCATACACTTCCTTCTAACAATTTACCTTATTACACTGCCATCGGGATACAGATCGATAATATTTAGTAACAGCTTTTATATAATTTGTGACAATCGCGAATCGCTCAAACCACTACAATAGAAACAGTAGGCGAAGTTACTACATCGTCAAACGTAAAATTGTTGAGAGCCCCTTGCTGCCGCATGCGGGTGCCCTGTTTCATGCAAATCGTATTTGATTTGTGCAAATAATTTGAACGAAGTTCGATACATATTATTTGCACGACATGTGCACACGCATGAGGCGGCGGACGGCGTTTAGGATACACAGGTTCAGTACCCAGCTTTTGATTTGGCACGTCGGGGAAAGAGTGCGACTAAGATCGGACTGCTTTGGTCTTGTAATGCGTTCTCTTTAACGCACAGCGCATCCAACCTGAAGCTTACCTTTGTATTGTTATAACTGAAGTTTTAACAAAACCATAAACACAAACAGTTTAACAGCTCTATAAAACTATCAAACCGTCAGTTCCATTTACAATAGAGAGAACACTCCTACAAAACTGAGACAAGCCAATCTTAGCCATGTCTTAGCCAGACCCTCACTGTTTTTTTAAATGCGAAATAAAAGCTCGGTACTATACAAGGTTCACTGTTCACATTGGCTATTGTTTTATACATTGAATAAACAAATGATCACTATTTGATATTCATTATTTAATTGTCACCATGCCACGGACTTTTCAATATTATTTTAAATAAGGTTGATATATCTTAAGTTTATTTACACAATACTGCTTGAATGTGGGATGTGCATCACTGATAAAGCGGGATTATCTCTAAGGGATCAGTACAGCCTGCACACTCTTCAACATTAATGTTATTTACCCTTAGCAGTAATAGTAACAGTCGACTTTGCGGGTTGTGGTATTATAGTAATCTCATCATTTATTTTCAGTGGTTTTAACAGAGGATCAGAGTCGGGCACCTTCGCAGCCGGTGCGGGTGCCTTACTTTTGTCCATGACACGTTTAGCCACAACACTGTGAGCTGAATATACGTGATTCTCAAACTGTTTATACATCCCGAAAGTGGCAGTGCAGACTGTACACTTGTATGAGAGATGTGCCGGTTTCAATGTCATATTGTGGTCCCTTGAAACATGGTTCAATAGCTTCCACTGGTACACTCTACCACAGACAGGGCAACGTCCAGCGTCTTTACCTTTGTTAGCTGCCTCCTGCATGGAGCTTGTCACTAGGCCATGAGAGCCAAGGAGATGCCTTTCCAGACCCTGATCAGTGAAAAATCGAAATTGGCATTTCTGGCAATTCAATGGTGGCCTGTTGTAGATCATCTTAGGATGAATTTTCACCTTGTGTATCCACTGCATGTGATTCCTCAACTGTTCAAGATCCTTTATGTAACCATCACAAATTTCACAAATAACAAAAGTAGCTTTAGAATTTTGTGATGCTTGAGATGATGACGGCTGTGGAGCCCTGGGTAGTGGAGTGATTGAAATCTTAGGAGTAGCATTACTGTTTTGGTTTTGCATCATTGGATAATTTGCTATGGTTGTACCCACAGCAGGAGTGTTGTGCATAATCATAACTCCGCTACGGATGATAGGTAAACCTGCAACAGGTGTGGCACGTGGTGGCCCAGTGATTGGTGGGCGGCCACGAGGTCGACCAAGCACTGGGATGTTCGGCATTACATTAGTAATATTCAGTTGAGGTCGATTCAAACTGTTCACATTCAATTGTGATCTATTGAAGTTTGACTGATAAGGTCCAACCATGTTATTCCGTGCTCGTGTTAATTTTGGTATCTTTGCTGGTGGCTCCCACTCCAATGGAGGAGCCAAGTTGAGATCTGGTTTGAATTTCTTTGCACATGCTATTAGATGGCGTGCTAACTTAGTTTTGCTGTTATCCTCAAAGTGACAATTTGCACATTGTTGATATGCTGGTGCTCTCTCCAACCTGCCTCTGATATTGTGTTCAGCCTCCATGTGAAATAATATATCATGTGGGCTACGAATTTCGAACTCACAAGAGTTACATTTGTAGATATTATTCTTCATATGTGGTGCTTCTAAATGGTGAGACATAACAAGCATGGACTCTGTCTTAAAGCTACAGAACTCGCACCTCTTCTGTACAAGAGCAAAAGGTGCATTAGTTTTCTTACTGAAGTCTAAATTTTGGCTGAGGGACGCTATGGCTGTCTCAGTAGCCTTTGTACTCCTTCCAGTTTTCTTTTCCTTGTACAATTTTCGATTTTGATGTTTCAGTAAATCAGTCTGAACATATTCCTGGACTAAGTTTAATCCAATGTTGATAAAAAATTGTCCAAGAGAACAGTCAAAATAGGTATCAGATTTACCACCACTAAGACCTTTTGCAATCAAGCTGATGGGATCTTTGAGTTCATCAATGGTATCATCCCTGTCTTTAATCACAACTGCATCTTCATCACTAATATCATCAGATCCTGATGAAGACTCGCCATCCCAAGAGTCATCATCTTCTTCATTCTTTTTCCTTTTTTGTTGTTTTTTGAGAGCTTTTTGTTCCTTAGCTGCTTCCTCAGCACTCTTAACATCTTTTTCAACAGAATCCTCATCCTCCACTAGTTCACCTTTCTCAATCCTCTCTTTTCTCTCTTGTTCTTTCTTTTCCTTCTCCAACTTTTCTTTTTCAAGCTTTTCTTGTTCTTCCTTAATTTTTAGTTCCTCTAATTCCTTTCCCAATTTATCTACAAATTCCCTAAAAGGTTTGACAGAAGGCTTTTCATAGACATAAGGTACTATGAAAGATGGTGCTTCAACTACAAACATGTCATCTGTGAGGGATGGCAATATGTTTGGTTGTGGTACTTGTGTGGCGTTGTTGGCACTGTTGTTGGAGCTGCTGCTGATGGTAGTGTTGTTGTTGATAGCACCGCCACTATTGATGTTGCTGCCACTATTTGTGATAGACTTAACACTCACTGGAGTAATAGTTGTGCCGCGGGCAGCAATACTCTGGCACAAGTTACGGGCATCAATAGCACTAGTTGAGATAGGCTTAGGCAGTACTGGCTTTGGAGTTTTACCAGATAGTATAGAATTAGTATCAATAATAACCACAGTGGGCTCACTACTTTGATCCCCATTCGATTTAGACTGCTTCACGGCTAGATCTGTTAAAGATTTAGGATCACTGACAACAATAGGTTTGTTTTTAACGGGAGCCTCATTAAGGGGATCCTCCATAGACACTTCCTCCACATCAGATTCATCTGCACCATTTTCAAGTTGTTGTTCTTCAATTTTTTTGTCCTCGTTTGTTTTACCATTTTGTGATTCATCTGAACTGTCATTACTGTCCGTACTGGAAATTGATGAGTCGTCATCATCATCATTAGTCACCACACAGTCCTCATCATCACTAGTAATCTCATGCACTTCGGGAACTGGTGACCCACCATTATGGCTTTGGGGCTCATTCTCATTTTCTTGTTCATTTTCAGAGTCACTGCTATCCTCTTTTGGTTGGCTTCCTTGTGATGTGTCATCGTCACCTTCCGTCCGCTCATCTGAAAAGAATTGACCCAAAACTTAAAACACTTTTTCGATCTCTAAAGCACTGAATTTTCGTCAAGTTGCAAGTAAGTATAGTTTGGAGGATTGAAACAAATGTTTAAAATATGCTGCAGAACTATAAGATAAAAATGTGACATAACTAAAAGTTAAGTTCCCTTGCCACTTGTGAGCATCCGGCAATTACGAAGACGCCAGAAAGACCAGTAAATCGTCGTAACCTTAACGTCAACTCCCGCAAGTTTAACCCACTGTTTTTCATTCTAAACGAATGAAAATTGAATTGATGCTATGAAGAAATACTACTATTTATGAAATAGCGTCACTATATCATGTGTAGTATGGACCGCCATATGGGATTCCATGGCATTTCTCCGAAAAAACAACTCCACCAGGTTTGATGGTAAACACGTAAATATTGCTACTGATTTATATGAATACGTATGCGTTATGATGGGATATATACCTGTAGCAGTAGATATCGACATTTTCTAAGGATTTTCGTGTCGAAAACTAAAAAATAGCACAACAGCACAGTAGCGGAAACCAAACCAAATCAAGCTGTCATTTCAAAAGGTTCTTAAAGTGTCAGTTACTTAGGTAAGTTATTATTCGTTATATCTCACTCATTGAACGTATATTACTGCAAATAGTGTGATTTCCAGTCAGGAAATTTTGAAAATTGTTTAAAGACACAGCTTAAAAGGTCTTCTGGTTGCCTAATACAAAAGTATTTAATCTCAAACAGAAAATGGCGGCATCGTGACTTTATAAAAAACCTTTAGTTAAAATGGTGGGAAAGGGAGGGATTTCGGTGGGGGAAGGACGCGGTTGTCCATTGTGAAAATAGTGGACTAAAAAGCGGTAAATTTTAATGGCTATTACTAACAAATATATACAACCTCCAAGTATCTGATAAATAAAACAATTTAATAGCCAACCTGAGTTCGTTTTCAAAATGTATTTATTTTTTCATTGGATCTAGTGTACCTTAACTAACAACTTTGCAAGAGAAAATTCCTAACAATTACAGCGTAGAGATTATTTTTTATATGCTTCGAGTATTTTTAATTCTTCTCCTAATACTGACTTAGCATCAATCTTTTATTAAAATAATAAATATTTGAGTCCGATGTTGCCAACTATGAAACCAACAAGAACAACTCAGCAATCCAAGTTAAGAGCACTTCTACTTCCGCTCTAGTCTATGACCAACATCCAGGCTGGCTGGAGTGAGAGGGAAGTCTTGAAAAGAGAGATAGAGAGATGTAATTATATAAAAGGTAATGTTATACATTATGTATGTATATAATGTTATAAGGTACTTTCCGGATATACTACTCGTAGTAACCTGCCCTGACTTTGACTGGTTTGGTTTTTTGTTAGCTGGTATATAAATGCACATACCTTACCTACCTATAATTTAATAGCCATGTCCATCATCCAAATTATAATTTTATTTATTCACGTACATTTCAAATTAATGATGTTTCAAGAGGTGCCGGGGTTCCGGAGATTACCTTTCACACACATACAAACTCGCGCATAAGAACTCTTAAAAGCTTTAGGATAGATTTTGAGTGAAGATGTAGTTTTAATTAATATCTAGTCAAATACAGGCTTTACCAAAGTACTATCACCATTGCGGTAGAATGCTCGAATGCTAAATCAGAAGTCGCGGGTTCGATACCCGTTCACTGCCAATATTTCAATATTTGTATGCATGAATAGATATATTGGCTTTGTTTGGGTGTCTGCTCTGTCCTTCCTTACATACTGAAAAAGTGTATAATGAAATAAAAAAAACTAGATACCTAATTACGCACGCTATTCACTAGCACCTACTGGGTTATAAAAAGAAAATAATAAAAAACATACTTTACAAAATACAACATACAAAATCTTTATTAAACAATAATTAAGACTATCATAGATTAAAATACTGAATATAATATTTTATATAACATATTATAAACTCATTCAAATAATATTATTAGTTTTTCTTGTACAACTATTTCATATTTAGTGACTATTATATATTATTATAAGTACCGTTAAAATGGCTATCTTACTTATTCTTCATCATTATCCTCATCTAGTTCTTCAATTTCTGCCGCTTGAAATGGATCTACAATGTGTGCTGCGTCAGGTTTCCTAATGACCCCAAGTTCCTCTGCAGCTGCCAAACATTTTTGGGCATTTTCCACAGTTTGCTTTTGTTCTGGGTCTTCCAGTTTGGTAAGTGCCATTAGTATTTCCATAATGTCCGTTTCAAATATTTTTGCAGCTGCATCTTTATCACCAGTAATTATATTGTAGACAATATATGTACCTCTGTATTGGACTGTCTTGTTTGGATTTGCTAGTAAGCATCGTAATGTCTCAGGCCATACTTGCACATCTAATAATTTCCGACAGCAAATTTTACTTGCAGATGTTAATATACATAGGGCACCTGAAGCAGCCATGACAGTATCAAGATCTTCTTCTTGACATAAGAGATATAAGAATTTCGTTTTATCATTATTGCCTTCAAAAGTTTTAATAACCTCCTCAGATTGTAATAAATTACAAATGCATTGGGTCGCTGCCCTCAGTAACATTTCATGATCTTCATACAAGTAATGCTCAATTTTAGCCAGTCCACCTTCCTTTAAAATTCTGTTCCTGGTAGTCTCATTCATGCCCGCTAGATTGCAAAGTGCCATTAAAGCTTCAAAATTCTCTAAAGCACTGCAGTCAGGATGCAATAAAGCCAACAGTGGCCTTACAACTTCCAAGTTTCGTTGACCAGGGAAAGCTACTTCAGGATTAATAGTAATGCCAATGCGGGCTAAAGCTTGGGCTGCTTGTTTTTTACCATTTTTGGTGCCTTCTAAGGACATTGGTATCAACACTTTAGCGCCACCTTGTTGTACTACAATCCCTCTAAGTTCTTGCAGCCCACAAATGGCATTGAATACTCTAGCAATCAGTTCTCTTGAGTTGTGACTCTCTGTCTTGGATAATGCAACCAGACCTGTAGTCACACCAACTTTAGCTAATACTGTGATTCGTTTGTTGATAAAGTCTGGGTCATCCAGCTCATGTGTCTCTGGTATGTGGTGTTTAGCAAACTTAGCCAACTCCATCATTTCAGGCAATACTTCTTGCTTTTCATATGCATTACACAGATTTACTAGTGTGGTTACAACACCGTAAAGACAAGACTGGTCACCAGTTTTTGCTAGTTCAATGAGAGCTAGAAGTGCAGGTTTATCTTCAACCAGTTTTTCCTTGACATCAGCATCCAAAGTTAGATATGAGAGACCTTCAGCTGCCCATTTTCGGACATCATTTTCTTTAGAAGGATTAACAAGGAACTTTTTGCAGGCTTCTGCTAGTTTCTTGGTAGAACCATCAGCAAATGGCCTTATTGATGCATCATCACCCCCAAAACTACCAACTTTACAGAGACCAACTAATGCTCTTACTCTTACAGCATCGTTTTTGCACTGATACAACTTCTTCAAGATATCCACGCCTTTAGTAATAATAGTTCGAGCCTTATCTTTCTTAGATGCAGCAGCAACCAAGCACTCGCATGCAACCTTCTGTTGTAGGACATCTTCAGACTGCGCCATGACCAATATCATTTCTAGGATTCCTTCCTTTGATATGACATAATTACCAACATCGAGGGGACCTCTCAGCAAAGAGGTGATAGCAACAGTGACTCTTACTTTGGATTCCAAATCGGGAGACAGCAGCTTATCTTTGACAAACTCGTCAACTTGGTTGTTGAAGGCTTCCCGGGCTTCATCATAGTACATGTTCTCGTAAATTTTAGCCAAACAAGCAGCTGCTATAGTTCTTGAAGATGGGGTGATGTACATTGCTGATTCATACTTGTACTCCTCCAACTCACTGCAAACTTCAAGCAACCGCTGCAGCCCCTTTATTTCTACAAATCTCTCGGCCCAATTTATAGCATTGTAGTGACAATTTCTCATCACCAACTCCATGATGGCATCCCTAGCTTCTCCAGTGATTACTCTATTAGTGATAGAATATGTTAAGCAAGTGAGCAGAGTGTCTATTTCACTTTTGTAGTCTTCACATAACTTAGGATCCGGTTTAGTATCTTTTTTAGTATCCATCCCAGAAAAAGTGTTCAGTATAACTTGTAAGCAATATTGGGCGGCAGTCACTCTTTCTTCATTCTTGCTGTCAATGATTTCTAATACCCAAGGTATACCAACAACTTTTAATATTGCTTTAGTTCTCTCAACACTCCTCTTGCATAATTGGCTTATACATCTTATTGCATTCACATATATGTCATTATTCTTCTCTACTTTTAGTAATTGTTGTATTTTATGAACAACACCATTTTTCAACATAATATCGGCACCAGCGGGCTCCTTGGCCAGGACTAAGAGATTTGACATTGCTTTTTCTCGTTTTTCAGTTTCTTCGCGTACATCAAATGCCAGTTTGAACATCTGCTCAACTTTGTTGCTGGTCTGTGCACTTTGCCTTGCTCTCTCCTGGACGATGGCATACAGCCTAGATAGTAATGGTTGAACGGCCTTGTTGTTTGGGTCAACTGTAAATATGGTTTTGGCATCTCTATAAGCCTCTTCATACCTTTCTAAAGTTTCCAAAGCTTGTGAACGGCGAAACAAGGCTTTAGGGTCTTCTGGCACAATTTTTAAGGCTTCATCGCAGTCTTTAATTACTTTGTCGTAATCTTTAGTCTTCAGGTAAGCTGCAGCGCGATTTTTTAAATATGTAGCTAAGTCGCGGCTGTCTTGTTCTGCAATATCGATTGCCTTGCTGTAGAGGGATATAGCTTCATCATACTTTTCACACTTAAAAGCTTCGTTACCCTTATTTTTATAATTTTCTGCTTCTTCCTTCTGTATACCCATTGTGACACTCGCTTCGTTTTCTCGTTTATATTAGAAAATACAGGTTATTCTCACGCCGACAGCCCTTTTATACTCTGTATTAAAGATTGTTCTAGCACCGTGTAGTATGTTCATCTCAAATAGCAATACGAACTAAAATAGAATTTTATTTTTGTACCCCGTATGTGGAAATCGATGCGGCTAGAATGACAGCAACAAAAGCGAGTGACAGCTGATTGATGACAGCCCACTAAGAATGTCTGGACGATCACAAACAAATAATTTCTGGACGAATAAGTAGATTACAAGATTGTAAAATATATTTTATGAAATAAAATTATTATCAATAGATTTTAAAACAAAAGCTATTTAGGTATGTATGTGCAGTCATTTTCATAAATATGTATATGTGATAAATCTATACTTTTAAAATGTTACCATTAATCTATTTAAAACTTTTGCCCCAATCATATTTTCTTCTTTAAGGAGCATTTTTTGAACACTTGGGGCACTGGAGCACCAAGTAAACCAAATTTCAAACTTTTACGAAAGACTTAGTGAAGTCCCCAGACTAGAAGAGGACACAAAATTAAACGAAAGAAAAACGAAAAAAACAAAAAGCAAAAATATAAATATGAAATACGGCAATTTATAATCTGCCGTTGACTTGAGCCGACTTGAGCTAAGCCGCCCGCTGTCATTTATTTTTTTAATTTGACATCGAGTGAAGTGAAGCGAGTTGGTCATATCCTCATCCTCGTGTTTGAAATTCTTTTCAAAGTAAATTAAAGAAATGGCTGCTATCAGTTTACTTAATCCTAAGGCTGAAATAGCGAGAGCAGCGCAAGCATTAGCTGTTAATATCTCAGCAGCAAAAGGAATACAAGATGTAATGAAAACTAACCTCGGCCCTAAGGGAACGATGAAAATGTAATTATCTCTTCTAATAAACATAATCATTGCTATATGTAATTGAGAATAGCTTATTTTCAACGTTTTATATTCAATTTAATTTATTGCACTTACACAAATTTATTGGGAGTCAAGAAATTTAAGTTCGAAAAGTCATATGATCGCGGTGATTCTTTTTGGTCAAGTAGTCATGGCTGTCCAAATAACGACAAAGGAATGAAATTCGTTTTCAGTTTTAACGTTTTTAGTTGCATTGTCAATAAATGTTTTCTATTTAATACTTACTTACATCTTTCGTAATATTTATTAGGTTGGTTTCCGGCGCTGGTGATATCAAAATCACCAAAGACGGCAATGTGTTGCTTCACGAGATGCAGATCCAACATCCAACTGCGTCGCTGATTGCACGCGCTTCTACTGCTCAGGATGATGCCACAGGCGATGGAACTACTTCCACAGTGCTTCTTATTGGAGAACTGCTTAAACAAGCTGACATCTACATTAGTGAAGGTAATAGAAATTCAGAAAGCACCTTGAGCTGTCAGTTCTGCTACTATACTACAATCACAGGCCTAAAAATCAACTGGTCAAAATTTCAACAATCGCTGCATCATGTCCGAGGGTTGTGGAGGTCAGCTGGCAGTTTCTTCATGAAAAAAATATCAATTTCAGGGGCTTGATTGTTAACCTGAATAGCCCGCCCCATCTGAGTTAGGATAAGTTTAGAAGGATGAGATTTGGTTAACTGAGGGAAACAACATTTTCATACAGAACATAAGCTGTTTGTAATAAATTTTAAAGTACTAGTTGAATATGTTTTTTATGGGTATAAATGTACTGCTTCAGGTTTGCATCCAAGAATTCTCACTGAAGGGTTCGACATAGCTCGTACTAAGGCTTTGGAAGTTCTGGACTCTATTAAGATTCCTATTGAGATCAAGCGTGAAAATTTACTGGAAGTCTCTCGTACCTCTTTGAAGACCAAGGTATGTTAAGAATAATTTTTGCTTGAAAATTTTTAAGGATGGATTGACAACATTATTATTGATACAAAATGCAAAATAAATATGAATGTGTGTGATTATTTATGAAGTCTTGGTATAGTTGGCTACAGAATGCCAATCATATGTATACAAAAAGATGGATGCGATTATGTAACCTTGTTAAATTAAAAATATGCCTTACGCATTTCTTGTATTATTCACGCCTAAGGTGTTATACACATTATGTGTAATGCGAAGAACAGGTGACAAATATGCATGGTATGGATGAGACACGGACACGAATTTTCTGTTATTCTGCCTTACGCCTTTCCTGTATAATTAATACCATAGTAGCGGAGTTCAAAATAATTATTATGCTGTGTTCATATTTGTTGTTAGGTCCACCCTAAGTTAGCAGAAGTGTTGACCGATGCCTGTGTAGATGCAGTCCTCACCGTGCGCACACCTGGCAAGACTGTTGATCTGCACATGGTGGAGATCATGGAAATGCAGCATAAAACTGCAACTGAGACCACTCTTATAAAGGGTAAGCCTTTTCTGTACTGATACAGAATTCAATAAATTCCTCTTTGTCATGTTTACACTACAAATTGGACTCCGAAAACTAGTCAATCTATACATTTATAAAATTTGGTACAAGTCTCTCACCCACTCATTTCATTAACATCATATTTCGACAAGCCCATTTCTAGGCTAGCTAGGCCTGGCAAACAGTGCCGGATCATCAGTATTGTACGATGCACTGTGAAACCATTTGCACGACGCCGGCGATGTTTTACACTTTACTGAACTATGTTATATACAGCTTTGACTTTGAGACTCAGAACACACATAAAGCGACGGAAGACAAACCGACATGCGTCCGACCCACTAGCGCTTTGTGTTTTGCGCCAAAACAGTAACTGTGTCCGTTAAAATTGTTGATTATATTTGTTATTATACAGGTTTGGTGCTGGACCACGGCGCGCGTCATCCTGACATGCCAAAGCGCGTTGAAAATGCTTACATACTTACTTGCAACATTTCCCTCGAGTATGAGAAGACTGAAGTTAATTCTGGTTTCTTCTATAAGTCCGCTGAGGACAGGGAGAAGTTAGTTGCGGCCGAAAGAGACTTTATTGACCAGAGGGTCAAGAAGGTGAGCGAATTGTTACGTTATTTGCTAGAAATATTTAATGAACTGCAAAAAGGCGGTTCCTAATATGAGTTTATTTATTTTTTTGTTTGTCACCACAGAACTTTCGACTGAGTGAACCGATTTCGACGATTCTTTTTTATTTGAAAGCTGGCACCTTTGTGTGGTTTCAATTTGGTTCAATTGAAGTCAGTTTTTTTTGTAAGATTTACGACATTTTAACTCTCCCTGACTGACCATGTTGAAAGTGTTTTCAAAGAAGAAAATAAAGATTGATTTGATTTGATTTTAACAGCTTTTGGTGATAAAAGTGTACCTTTGTTTGTTTTTATTTTTTATGTTCTTTCTTTTCTTTCACAGATAATTGCCTTGAAGAAGAAACTTTGTGATGGTACTGACAAGAGCTTCGTTGTCATCAACCAAAAGGGAATTGACCCTCTGTCCCTTGATGCTTTTGCTAAAGAAGGCATCATAGGCCTGCGTAGAGCGAAGAGGCGCAACATGGAACGTCTGGCTTTGGCGTGCGGCGGCTCCGCCATGAACTCTGTCGATGACCTTACTGAAGCATCCCTTGGGTACGCAGGACTCGTTTATGAACATATCCTTGGAGAGGACAAATATACTTTTGTAGAACAATGCAAGAACCCTCAGTCTGTCACCATCCTTATTAAAGGGCCCAACAAGCATACACTGGCGCAGATCAAGGACGCTATTCGCGACGGACTTAGAGCCATCAACAACGCTATCGAAGATAAGTGTGTGATTCCGGGCGCTGGCGCTTTCGAAATTAAGGCGAACACGGAGTTGTTGAAATTCAAGGACACTGTTAAAGGAAAGGCTCGTCTTGGTATCCAGGCTTACGCTGAAGCTCTCTTGGTTATTCCGAAAATCCTCGCAGTTAACTCTGGGTATGACGCTCAGGATACGATTGTTAAGTTACAAGAAGAATCGCGTTTAAGCCCAGATCCCATTGGTCTTGATTTGAGTACTGGTGAAGCAATCAAACCGACAGACTTAGGCATTATTGACAACTATGTTGTAAAGAAACAGATCCTTAACTCCTGTTCCGTTATCGCGAGCAACCTCCTTCTAGTTGATGAGATCATGAGAGCAGGTATGAGCAGTTTGAAGGGATAAGGTGTACATAATTCACATCATGTCTGCTTTTAATTTCACAAATCTTTTAGTATTATTTAAAATGCAAAAGCGACTCGAAGTCTTGCATATAATAATAACCTAAGTTTTTAACAGTGTGCCCACTGTGCTTTTATTACTAGCATTATATAATACAATATAATACATTTAAAATACATTATTATGTACTAATAAAAAGCCTTGTTTTATTTTAAAAACATTTATTGGGTCAACATAAACACATTTAGATAATTATTTTGTAATATTTTCGAGATCGATATCTCGCCTTTCAAATGCCATCACCCTAAAAAAAGAAGATACATTATAAAACAACATCAGACTTGCTGCGTGTGTTTCAATTATTTTAAGCCCCTTGTGTTAGAAATGGTGCTTAAAACACTTGTTGATAGTGTCTAAAACTTAAACGCAAAAAATAAAAAATATATACAGGGTGAATTTTTCAAAAGGGATTGGGTGGCCAAATCCGAAACTATAAGGAATAGCGAAAAATGGTCAAAGGAGTCACGAGCCCGATTTTGATGAAACTTAAAACATCATTAGATTTTTGAAAAATCAATAAACCTAGCTGAGAATCGAACCCGTTGATTTTGAAAAAAAAAACACACCGTTTATTATTACACCATACGATAGTGTCGCTGTTAAGGATCAAATTCTGCGAAGTAATGATAAGGTAAATAAGCAAATTTAAGGAAATTATGGAATTTAATAAAATTCATATTTCATCTACCTATTTGTTTAAAGATCGTAACTATTCCGTGTTTTAAATTATACTCAGAATGATTATGATGATTGATGTTTTTTTAAATAAGATGGAGCTCCAGCCCATAATAGCTAATAAAAGGGATTTGGATTCAGCAGTTTGACGCCAATTTTATTGCAAGGCATGGTCCTGTGCCTTGACCTTACTCCCTTAAATCACTTTTTCTGAAACGTTCTTTGGAGAATATTCTAAACGGAATCAATAAGATTGTAATATTGAATGCAGTACGATCCTTGAAGTCTCAAATCCAGCTATGTACTGAAAACAATGGTCTACATTTTGAACAATTAATCAGTTAATGTAAGAAAAATAAAATGTATTTTGTTAAAGATGAGCTCTTTCCTTTAGTTTGCGGTATGTCATTACTTCCCAGAATATGATCCTTAATAGCAACACTATCGTATGGTGTAATAATATAGGGTGTTTTTTTTTTCAAAATCAACAGGTTCGATTCCTAGCTAGGATTATTGGTTTTTCAAAAATCTAATGATGAGGTTTTAAGTTTCATCAAAATCGGGCTCGTGACTCCTTTGAGCATTTTTCGCTATTCCTTATAGTTTCGGATTTGGCCATCCAATCCCTTTTGAAAAATTCACCCTGTATATTATTTACAGTCAGCAGCAAATGATTGCACAGATTTCAAATTAAAAAATCTGAATGAAAATTGTTCACTATATTATTTTCAGTTTCGAAATATTTCAATACAGTCCACTGTGTAGTTAGCAGCATAACATTCTCATCCCAACATGATTATCTACTTAGACGCTGACTGTAGGTACTTATAAAGCTACCTAAGCTATATGAAAAGGACGAATTGGCATTGTATGTAATATCAAAAAACCACGTCGTCGTTCCTGATGAAGTAGAATACCGCCATATTTTCCCGTGGATGGGTATTCTCCCTCTAAGAGTACATACAGGCCATGATCCCGTGATGCTCAGTTGTTAGGAATAAGCTAGCCTTTTATAGGGTAATGACGAAAAGTATACACATCTGTGTGATACCAATTTTTACTTTTTAGTAAGTAAAATATAAATTTTATTGGAATGTGATTTTGTGTGTATAATTAAATGCAAAATAAAAGTGTATGAATACACTAAACACAAACTCGGTAAGAACATAACAAAAGCGCATTATAGTTACAATTAATGCATAGTAGGTATTGTTGAATATCAAAACCAAACGTAAGTTAGGTAATAGCATTTTGCATTTGGCATATCAATCAGTTTTGATATTCCTACATAGAATATAATTATTATACTTATTCGAATTTCATTCTAAAACACAATATACATACAATCCAATTTATTATCACAAAAAAAGGTTGCCAGACAAGACGAAAAGGCTCAAAGCAAACGTGCTTACTACTAACATCGGCCTATTTAGATTGTTTCACGTAAGGTTGGACCATCAATGAAAATCTGATAGCTAAATGGAGTTCTATTTATTTATACTTATCGACAAAATCCAGCCTAATGCGCACGCCTAATATTGCCGATTACAGATCTTTTTTTCTGTCATGCATTGTGCGCCTGCGTCTGCTGTTTGGCCATCATACAACGTCTGTTTCGTGCGAACGTGCACACGCATCCAGTCGACCGCCTATAGTTTTTGGTTTCTTACATTTTTCGCTCCAAGAGCGTGCGTGTGGCTTGCTGTTACATCACACGGATGCATTTAATTTCCACATAATATTTTTTATTATGAATGTTTATTTTATTATTTATATATTTTGTTTAATGTTAGAAAATCGTATCTACATGACAGTAACTGTTTACCACACATACGAGTATTATGACACAGTTGCGTGGAGAATCTCTATCCTGTGTGATGTGTTGTCTCGGCAGGGGAACTAGTGAATTCATCCAGTTAAAAAAGGACGTTTGCCTTTAGAAAAGGTAACAATTCTTAACTTTGCCGCGATGCTGAAAGTATTTAGCACGTGTGCTTTGGCCAAACACTAAAGTCGGAACACAAGTACAGAACAATACTTACATCTACGAAGTTTTTATCTTTTAGTCTATAAAGTGTACTGAAAAGTGCCAGTATTTCACTTTATGATATAATTACAGACCATTCAGACCCAATCTACACATAGTCTGTATGGTTTCATGATGTGAATTCAGGAGTACTATTAGTTATTCTGTGATTCAGGGTTCAGAGAATGTGGTTAAACAAACATATTTTTTTAAAGTTTACAGTCCTCTTGTGTCCATCTTAGGTTATCTAATCACTACACTTTATAAACTCTCTTCTTCATCTCAGCCCAGGGTCCGCTAATATACCTACATACTCTATTTTTGAATAAATCTAAAATTCTTATAGGATATAGAAGGGTTCATGCTGGTTAATGTTTAGTAGGTTTTTTAAATTCTAAATATTCGCATAGTTTTTGATGGAGATTCCCAATAATTAGTTTTTTGAATCGTATAGATGACACAGTTAATATCAAAATTTCTATTAGGCCCACAACGCATATTTGCGCGCGTTGCAAAAAATGCGTTGTGGCTCTAACTTACATTATATTAAAAATTGAATCATTTCCATCCACTACAAATAATAATTATTTTGTAAATCATGAGCTTGTTTTTATTACTTACTGAGTAATTATTGGCATTTTTAACTTAAATTTAACCTTACTGCATTTGCAAGTCTTTGCTTAACAAAATGCAAACGCTATCAGGTTTTGAAATTAATTCATCTTTAAAAATGAATAGGTGAATATGTACTATTATTGATAGGCAAGGGTCAATCCCATATTAAAACAGCTTTGGTCATTGAAAAATATATAGATACAAAATACCCAAATCAAAAGTAAATTATTAATAATATTCAAAATAACTTCTGAGTTGCTCAGAAGTTTGACTAGATTGTTTTGTAGTGACCTATTCGCGAGTTTGATACATTTTCTTTTAAACATCTTCCTTCATTTTGAAAATGATAACCATATGAGAAAATCCATTAATTTGTATGACTATGTTGACAAAAATACACTCTTTTATTACAATAACTGTCAAAAGGTTGTTTCTCTTGTTTAGCTCTTATCTAGATTATTCTATATCTATGGAATTAAAATTGCCAATGATAATAATGTGTATAGGTATACTTAGTTTGTTTGCTTCTTAGCAAGGGCAGCTCTTTCGTTGACATCAATTGTGGCCAGATTCATAGCTCCAACCACACCTTGGAGGACTGATATGGCAGCCTTGACTATAGCTACCGGTGCCGAGATGATGACAATCAGCTTGTATAGACCAACACCCAAGACTGAAAAAATAAAAAAAATCTTGTTAACCAATAGTATAAATTTCGAAATAGAAACTATCCAACTGAAAATGCTTATAAACAGCCCGATCCAGGAATCGAACCTAGAATTTAATACAGTAGTGTGTAGGGATATTGCAATTTATCATCATAATTCTAGTCTCTGCCTAAGTCCCAGTTACATCCAAGGTTTTCACCACAGAGTCCGGCAAGTAAGAATTAGCTTTATTAAAGTCATGGATCTGCTGAGCCTTTCCCAACTCTGATGGGAAAGGCGTACTTTGATATTTTCCATGAAGTGACTGCCATCTGACCTTCATAACCCTTTAGTGCGAAGTTCAGTAGTTAGACCTGTTGTTGGAGTTTTTAGGGCACCAACTACCCACAACAACTACTACTGATGACCATATGGCAAACGGGGCCGACGGCTTAGTGCGCCCTCCAAGGCATAGAAACATCCAGATTTAATGCAAATAGTAAATTTGCGCATACAAATATTTGCACTGAGCAGAAATTAAACCCGTGACCTCCGATGTAGCAGTCGAATGTCGCGGGAGTCATCTGAAAATACTTTAATAAAGTAAACTATAGTAAATTACATACCTGCTGGTCCACTGTAGAAGTGCATAACATAGAGAGCTGCATAGAACGCCTCATTGCCAGCGCACATCCAGAATAAGACCATCTTATTTGTGTAATATATGCGCATGATAGGGTTCTCCGACATGTCAATGAACTTATGTGACGCTTTTCCTTGAAGTGTCACTGTGTGGAGATAGAGCCAGTGGCAGCATATATCTATAGCCATGGATATTTGAAACCAGAAAGTGTACTGAGGGTAGAATGTTGCTAGAGTCATCATAAGACATGCAGTGCCAGCACGGTCCGTGAGTTGATCCAGGATCGCTCCAAACTTAGTGCCTGGAAGAATAAATATTCATTTTAGAGTTTGCTAAGCAACTCGATAATTGTCAACACCTTTGGGTTGAAAGGGTATATCATGGATTATATATTATGTGTTATATGCCCAAAACTATCTTTTAATATGGGTTCTAGAAAGCAAGTGAAAATACTTGATACCCTTTTTTATTACTAAACCAATGCAAATAGATGGGTATTATCTGCACTTTGTGAGAATTGAACTTGCAACCTCTGATATAGCAGTTAATTGCACTGCCACAACACCATGCAGTTTTTCCTTATCTACCTGATAGACATACCTATCAATAAATTTTTGCTGTAAAAGAGGTTGTACCTGATAGGAGGATGAAGTGGTGATAAGAGAAAGTATTTTTTTTATACCACTTAGTTCAGTGGACACATCATGAGCCTTTTATTTTTATTATTATTATTACCTAAAATTTATAGCTATTAAGTAATGATATAACACAGTTGTAGGCAATGGTGAGTTGCATTTAGGGGATTTAACCAACTTCAAAAGAGGTTCACTGTTCTGTTTATATGTATGTTTGCCTGCAATTATCTTACATTTGGTTAAATCAATCTTTTTATTATTATTTTTTCAAATGAGATAGTAACATACACTGAGTCATGGTAAGATACACCAAGTAAGACTCTAGTATGGTGGATGTAAACTTTGAGGTGTATTTAAAAGAGATAATATTAAACTTAAGAGTCTCTACACATATAAGAACTTTTACTAGTGTGTTGAATGGATAATATAAGCTCAGGAACCTCAATAATCATTTTAATGCTTTTGTGACATTTCAATCCTGTAAAATTTCTTATTTCTTACGGAATCGATTTAATATTCTTTACGGAAAATTCTTTTGGACAGATCTCTCAATGTAAAACTGAATTGAAGATAAAATTTAACAGTCAAGTCTTATTTTTATCTCTACAAACTTATCAAGAAACGTTTTATGGTTGGGTTAACTATACGATAGTGATATAACAATGAAGTAATTTAATTAAACGATGCCATAAAAGACCACTTACTTTGGTTGAAGTACCTTGCGGCATGACCATCAATCGCATCCAGTAATGCTGAAGTAACATAGCAAACACATGCTAATACGCAATGTGTGGGCATGAAATAAAACGATATAATGGCCAGGATAACTCTGCCAAAACCTGAAACATATAAAAAATATTAAAAGTAATAAATACTTAATTTTGAGAAGATCATCATGAAATGACGCAAATACAAAAATATACGTAAGTGGAATAAAACTGCAACGTACCGATGATGTTAGGCACGAAAAGAAATATATTTTCTTTACTTTCCGACATTTTTCAGGTCTATTAACTATATTTATTTGTTGGAAAATACAAGATAAAATTTCGCACAATAATACTAACACACCCAGGCGAGCGAGCTGCGTGCGAGGCGAGGCGAGCACGTCACATCAATCAAATGACGTCAAACGTCAAGCACTGGAATGGAAATGGAATTCACCTGGATGGAATCTGCAATGTGTTTCCACTATCAGCAATGCGTTTTACCCTACACGTTTCTAAAACTTAGTATTGTTCATTATTCGTTATGTTCCTGTTACTGTGATTACAAAACCATTATTTTGCTCTTCTATTTTGACCACTTTTACAATATCTCACTTTGTCACAAATCAAAAATTATCACAAGATCGAAACATCAATAGTGCCACAGCTGGCGATGGCGCCACAACTCACATTATTTTTAAAATGAAATACTAAGCTTTAATGTTAGTCAGATCTTTGGTCACATTGCCCTAAAATTACAGGTCAGTTGCCTAAAATTGAGTGAAACCCCTAGAAGTGGCAACATTGCTACCAGCTGCGGACCGGGGTTGCCAGAACTTAGAGACAAGACAACTGGTGGTGTTTAACTGGTATTTATAGCAATCAGTACTCACAGTAGCGTCAATCATCTATTAAATATTTGAAACCAAATAACTAAATAAATAATAACACTCACTAAGATCGAAGAATATCGATAACGATCAATAATCATAAAATAATATATCAACAAAGAAGAGAACGAATAGAACCACGCTTTTAGCGCTACCGCTGCAAGTTTGGCCAATCCCGAACAGCCATCGTTGGCTGATAACGCACATGATTGGCTAATGTCGCGCAGCGTTAAAAGTACACATGAAACTTCGTCCTTGGTTTTTTTTTAACTATGTTTGAATTTTAGTCTTTTGTCCAGCGAACCACAGAGAAGAAATAATTATAAAATGGTCAAGTTCAAGCACAAAATCAGACTTCAGAGAGATTCAGTCAATAACTGAACTAAACAATAATACAGACAAGGCATATTATTTAAACCAGCTTGAAATGTTGAACGTTGAAGTTGAAATACTAAAGCTATGAACATACGACTTGACTCTATATGTATATAGAATAATCTCATATTATTCTGATATTAATTAATAATGTAAAATGATTGTAAGTACCTATGTAAAATAAATGTCTCTTTTCATACTGGGCGGACGACTCGTCTGCCTCGAATACAAATTCAATCAATCATCATCTCTTCTCGTCACTTTGCCCAGGCTACAAGGCCCACAAGCAAACAACACAAAACACAAAATAGAACAAGAGAACAACCCATGGAAGCCTAGTCAATCAATTCATTCTGTTCTTATCTGTGAAAATTTTGGTAGGAATTCACGTAACTAGAGGGCGTTTTTGTAGTCTTTAAAAATGTTGGTCGGAATCTGTCGAAAATGATGAATTCATTTTTGCAAATGGTTAGAACTTTAATTATGTTGTAGATAAATTATTCATCATGATTCGATTTAGTAGCTAGTACGTGGAAAAGACATTTTGACGGCGTAAAGAGTGATTTTGGTGTGCGAAAGTCATACGACTTGTGTCATCTGACTGCTCTTCCTTCAAGATGGCTCCTCCGCCGGAGTATGATAAGGAACCCAAAGCCCCGGATAAAAGTGCTACAAATATTTCCACTGAAGATTCAAAACTCCTACACAATCTTGTTAATGACCAGCACACCAATTCTGACCACAAATCAACAAATACGGTTACAGCCGTTGAAATTGAGGTAAGTCGATCTCTGCCATTTTTTGGTTTTGAAATATCTTAGGATGTATATCTATTTACTGATTACTTTTATTGTAGTTCAATTAGTGGCCGTCAAGGTAATGATTGATTTTATTTATATATGTAATAAACGAGACGAAATAGTTTCCTGTCGCATAAAAAGTAGGTAGGCGAAAATGGCGAAGGATAACTTTGTCAAAATGTATTTATTTTGTCTGGCGTATGTATGTACATACAATAAGTATAAATTCACATTTCGCGCTTATTACACCTGATATTATTTGGTTTATTTTCATGGTTAAAACAGATTTTTTTTGTAATTGCATTGTGTTACAGAAATTCGTAAATAGGGTAAGCACTCAAGGATATTTGTAAAAGTAAATAGCATTAAAATAGCCGTTGTAGGTTAAATTGACTGCCTTATGTTCTACCAAAGCTTTTGAATAAATTACTACTTTCATTTATAAAATTAAACATATTGCTCAATAAGCAATTTGCTGCCTAACTGAAGTGAAGTAAAAATAATATGGTATTTATTTCTATAAAAAAAAATATAATTAGTTTTCAATTATTGAATCTAGCCCTGGATTGCTAACTGTGCATATGTATAAAATAGGTATATACCTAAACAAAAAGTGCTCTTTTATAAAAAATCCACAATTGTGGCCTATTTACTTATTAAACAGTTCTTTGTGTAGTATTGAAGGTTTGTATGTTTGTATTTTTGAAGCATGGTTGTTTATTTTAAAATCTATCCTGGATTTTATTCTTCTCCCTTTGATTAATCTCTCAAGTACCTACTTGAAATTCTTTATTTTATAGATATTTAACATTATTAAACTTTCCTTTCTGTCTACACATATTACATGAATCTACAAAATAAATCTAGTAGGTATACTTTGAACCTAAAAACACAAAGAGATTCCATAATATTGTTTTATTATAAGTGTATAAAGGCATTATCATGACAATCAAAATGGCTTACTCATGAGATATCTATGTTTGAATGTATGATCCATAATTGTGTAATATAGATACTATTCTACCTATATTGCATAACAGAGTTCTGTAGGATTCATATAAATCATGAATATAAAATTTCTCTGAATTTGGTATTCCTTAGTATAATTTAATATGTGCATGGTGTTTTTTTGACTGTGAAACTCGTTTGTGATGTTTAATTTTGAAAATCTGTCACTTCTGTTTTAAGCTTTCTGTTTTAAGATTTTAAGTTTTAATAAAATCGATTCAAAAGTAAAGAACTTACTTGATTAAAAACGTCAAAGGTAAGTTTCTAATCTCTACAATGATTTTTCAACCAGTTTCATGATTTTTAAGAGAGTATTTACAACTTGGTATATTGTCATAGACCATCGCAAGTATTTAAGAGGTTGAATATGAAAAAATACACAGGGAGTAAGCGACCATCGTATCTGGCAGCAAAATATGTTTTGTGATTATTTTAGGTATAAGAATCCCATTGCCAGTCCTCATATTTTGTATACTCAATTACCTATAGTGTCCGCACTAAATGCAGAATTAAATGTACTTAAGTACAATGAGTTTTAAACTTTTAAAGTACTGCCATTGCATTACAGAAAACATTTGGAAACTGTTACTTATTAAGTCGAGACATAATCCAAATATAGCAAAGCAACACAGTGATAAATTGTCATAAAAATTTTTGTTTTATAATGACACACACTCATCATTATACAAGTCCTGTTGCCAGTTGAATCCAAAACTTGCACTATGCTTGAATCTACTCTCTTGCTTACTACTGCATGGGCTATTGTTTACCTGTATAATCTGCAGAACTAAGAAACATCAAGGTCAGACTAAATGGCCTTAATTTAGTATGTACAATTCAATCAAGTTGACAGTGCAAGTAGTTTTAGTTGTATGTTAATAGAACAGGCCACCATACTTATGCCTGAAGTTTTTTTTGGCAACTTTATTGTGATTCTCTGTCATATAATTCCCACATCACACTAAAATCTATATATATAAAAATGAATCCCTATTTCCCTTGGTCACGGCATCACGCGTGAACGGCTGGACCGATTTCACTAATTCTTTTTTTATTGTGTTTGTTATTGTCAGGAGAAGGTTCTTATGAAAGAAAAAGTCAAGAAAGTTGCGGGGGACATTAGAAAATTTAAGAAAACTTAACGACAATATTAACTTATTAGGCGACGGACATAGGATACATTTTATCCTGCCACGGGGACGACGTATGCCACGGGCGAAGCCGCGGGGCACAGCTAGTCTATATATATAAAAATGAATCCCTATTTCTCTTGGTCAGGGCACGGCATCACGCGTGAACGGTTGGACCGATTTCGTTAATTCTTTTTTTTGTTGTGTTTGTTACTGTCAGGAGAAGGTTCTTATGAAAGAAAAAGTCAAGAAAATTGCGCGGGACATTAGAAAATTTAAGAAAACTTAACGACCATATTAACTTATTAGGAGACGGACATAGGATACTTTTTATCTTGCCACGGGCAAACGGCGGGGGGGCACAGCTTGTAGACAATATTTTTAAACTATGGAGTAGCTCAGTTGCTACAGTATTTTCCTACCACGGGTTTGTCGCGAGTTCAAATCGCGTTCTTGATGTTGATAATTTCAATTAGTAATTGGCCTTACTTGTCAATCTATTCTCATTTCGAACTGAAAAATTTAAGTTAAATATATATTTAGGTACTAGCTGTTGCCCGCGGCTCCGCCCGCGTTGATGTCGAAATCCGTTTCAAAAACTATCCTATCTCTCAAGTTAGATCGAACTGCACATGGTGTGCGAATTTTATTATAATCGGTTAAGTGGTTTAGGAGTCCATTGAGGACAAACATTGTGACACGAGATTTATATATATTAAGATATAAGATGCCTACGAATGAAATACAACATTACAATAGAATATTTATGCAATAATATACGGAATCCCATGGATATATATAAAAAATCGCATGTTTATTAACAAATAATTCATAAATAAATGGAAAATTGTTGTAGTGACGTACTTAGTACCTACTATTTTTTATTCTGTGGTAGTGACAAATAAAATTGATACGATTTTTCCAAGTATTGCGGCTTTTAGCGATAAATCGATATTCACGATTATTTTTACGATCATGACGAGCAATAATCGAAATTGTGCTGTGTTCACATAGATTTTCTTGAACTTTTTTCATCGAGAATTTATAGTGAACATCAACAAATTAGACGCTAAGAATTCTGCGCAATCGCTTGTAGCTAATTTACGGCCCTAGCGAGTGTGGCTCTATATAAGGGCTGTTCGAAGACTCTCCACGAGCCTCTCTGACGAGCAGAGGACACAGTGGAGAGCAGACACCGTGGTTCCCAAACCCGAGGGGGCCATCTCGAAGCCGGAGATGGCCTTGGTCAGCCAGGGTGCGAGGGAAACGCTTTTTGGTAACCTTACACCCTGGCGTCTGAAGACCCTAGACGGCGAGTCCGATATAACCACCTCCGATGGCCAACGAGTAATAGGTACCCGTGGGCATTACCCCGCGAAAAAAGATATTTTGCGCACTATCAAGAATGTGTAATAATATTGTTATAACGTTAAACTATCCTTCAAATTCGAATGATATTAATCACTACATAGTATAAAACAAAGTCGCCTTTTCTGTCCCTATATCCCTATGTGCGCTTAAATCTTTAAAACTACGCAACGGATTTTGATGCGGTTTTTTCCAATAGATAGAGTGATTCAAGAGGAAGGTTTATATGTATAATACATGCATCATATACTAAGGCTAATTTAGTATCAGCATTGCACCCGTGCGAAGCCGGGGCGGGTCGCTAGTATATAATAAATTGAAGAGTTAGGGAAACTGACAAAATAAGGAAAATCACATAGTCAACATTATGAATTATCACGTCTAGCATACCGCGGTGTGGTAATAATAATGCCGACCAATGGTCATTGTAGTTACAGATATTTGATACGGATAACCAAAATCGTTAATATATATACCTATCCGACATTAGCTTATTAGGTTACCAGTATCTCCATTAGGTCGCCTGTTGAGGTCAGGCAGCAGACATACTGCGTGTCGCCCTGTTTTATTAGACTACCTATGTGTCGTTTATGTCGTTATTGGCAAAATCTAAACACGCGAACTATGTCAGGCAGAATAACATTATGGTAAAAACTACTTCAAATTAATTATATTTTATTTTTAAGGAGTTGGCCTTATGAGACTTCCCGGATTCGATCCATACCCTGGAAATCCAGGCCATACACTACCGAAATGAACACAAGCACAAGTAATTAAGCTCACGTTATTACAGAATAAAACACATTATGTATCAATAAATGTCATGTACACTGGATTCACACGCTTATGGCCTTGACTTCTTTATGTTTTCCAAATAAAATAGCAAGATCTGCTAAAAACAGTAATCAGTCTCTAGAATGTAAAACGATTTTATCGATTGATTAAAAATCATTCTATACATTTACAACATTCAGTCCCAGGTTAACATCCATGTGAGATACGACCTGGAGATAATTTCATCTAGCTAATAATCAATTGTGGCTTCATGCATAAAACTGACCCCGTTCTCTTTTTTTCGGATCAATTCCTAACCTAATGCTCGCTGCTAAGGTCTATTAGCAAATCATTTCGTTCTGTTCATTACACGTTTTCATTTCCTCCATTCATACAAGTTTTAGGTAATGTTTGAAGATGTGTGTAATGGAGAGTCCACATGGTAGCTTCTTCTACCGGCTGACGTAGGCTGTTGGGAAAATATTTGTGTCGTATAGGCCAGTGCTTATGAGGAGTTGACCACCCGCAAGTCATAACTGCGGAAGCTGTCGCGAAGGCAATGTGGTCCATACGCTATATGTACATATACGCAACGCATATGTGGTACTGCAGAATATTCGATAGCATACTGCGTACGGCTGTGCAACTCTACACCCTTCACAGATACCTACTGAAACATCTGAGCTAAGCTACCTGTTGAGGGAGAAACTTCCAACCCGCTTTTGTTGGTAGAAGGACACCATCAACATCTTCTAAACAGCATCCTCACTTATCTAAGCCTCATAAAAATCCTATGACTGTAAAATTTTATCTGTAGAGAGTTAAACTTGTGGCTTGGCATTGCCACTTAAATCTTGATGGATGCTTACGTAACACAACAAAATAAATATAATGAAATTGTTCAAAACTACAAAAGTCAGCAGTTTATGCAATATGCAATAAAATAAACACGAAGACGAAAAAAATGCAAAAGATTCTTAAAATAAACGGACCATTTAAATCTTTTGCAAATTGCATTATTTTAATATTTCACTAAAATAATGTATTGTGACCAACTAGCTAACGTATGCATCCTAATTATTGCAAAACTGTAAACGTCTGTTTGTTCGCGCTGACCCCCGTCGGCCATTGGGGTTACGCAATAGGCATATCCTTCGCACCCCAACTGACCCCGGGCCATCTACGGTTTTAAGATAGCCCCCTCGACCCCTCGAAAGGGGAGGGTGGGCACTTCGCGGACGGTGGGGTCGTCGCGCCTACCGTCGACGCGCGGACAATCAGCTCGCCCCCCACTCGCTCCCCACTGTGCCCTCTGTTGTTCAGAGGGGCCCGTGGAGAGCCTCGGAGCAGCCCTCTAGAGGGCCCCTCTCACCCCGGCCGGATTGGCCGCAGGCAGCAGCGTCTCTCGTGGCAAGTGGGAGGCGCTGCTCGCCTCCGTTGCCCGGGTGCACCGCGTAGAAGTTTCGGCCCGCACCCCTCTCTCTGGAAGTCTTGATAATATTTATGAGTAGGTATATAAATATTATTCTGCAAACTACTATTTTTTGCCACAAACGTCAAACCCTTCAAAAGTTTAAGTACTTTAGCAATTTGTCAGCTTTTTAATGAAGTGCACATTTCTCATTATTTTTATTTGACGAAATGAGGTGCTGTACCATAGGTTTTTTTGGCCAATCAGAAATCAATGTTTATTATCACTGATTGACAACATAAAGAACAATTGACAACCCTTTTACATTTCTTATCAGCAGCGCCTCCTCGCTGGTCCTCTTCGTACCTTAAAATTTCCCATAGTATTTTAATCCCCACATCCTAAGGCAAGGAACGTTTTCCTGTAACTATTACTGTTAAGTTACCTGCCCTTACTGCTCCATCCCAAAAATTTATTCTGTATTGTTATGAATTTGGGTCAAGCAGGTACTTACAAACATATACTTGCAATATTTTAATTTGCTTTCTGTTAATTTTAGGTATGTATATTGTTCGCTCGTGTTTTAAAAGAGGGGAAACAAATTGTCAGCACCACTTTTTTTTGTAGTATTGCCGGGTTCATCCCAACTATTACTTCAGTTGTTATTATAGGATCAGCCGCACATGTACCTACGCACCTTTTCTTGTTAGAGGTAACTATGCTAGATGAAATAGTAATATCCAAGAAATCTACAACCATATTTCATATCTCTAGATAATTTTCACTATTTAATGTTCCGTAGTAAATCTTAATAGCATGTTCTGTAAAATCTCTTTGTGCAAATACAAATTTCATTTTAAATTATGGAACACTTACTGAATGTTTGAGTACAGTCTGTACACTACAGGGTCAGTACCTTATGTACTCACTCTGTTACTCATGACAAAACGTCAATTTTCGATGAAAAGCATATTACTTGCTTCTGGTTAAAAAAACTACCTACATGCTTTGTGTGCGAAGCTTGGGCAGGCCACTAGAGCAGTAAATAATCTTAAGAAGTAATATTTTTTTCATAGCATACCAGAAATAAACAAATTGTGAAATTTAAATTTGAGGTAATGAAACAATGAGTCTTGAATTCTTGATAGCTGCGAATTTATTATTTCTGTAATGAAGGAAACCGTTGAAACAATGCGCCACATATAAAATTTACCGTTGTGTATAAATACAAACGTAGACCTAACGATATTCTAAACATTTTCAGTCATAACTATGTACCTATCTAATTTCATCTTGTATTTATTTCACCAGTCCTTATTAAGTAACGGTTTATTTGAGTTGTTGCAGTTTAGTTTTTATACTCATTTCCATCGAAGGAGGTGAGTTTTTGTAAAGAGGTTAACATAACAGATGGTACGATGAAAATGGTGTTCAGCGAAACAGATGTCAATCAACCCGTTATATTGGCGTGCTCATTGATATTATAATAATCCATTAGAGTTTAACGATATTCCAACACGAGATAAAAAGAAAGTACTACAGCTGAGAAAAATCGAGCACGGTTTGTGCGGATTATGTAGCGTTCAGCAACTTACTGCTGCGACATTCTTCTAGTACCTAGCGTGATTGAACTTCAATTTTTTTTTACACCGGCACCGCAGCAGAGGAAATACTGGTAATAAAAGTGAGCATTCGACGCTCATGTCTAGGAACTAAAAATATGAATCACAACTCGAAATTAAAATGTCGTGTAATGGCTTCTTTTAATATTTTAGAATCTGAGGGAAATTGCTAATCATAATCTCGTGCTTTTCTGCGATTGAGCGGGTTAGAAATGAACAGATGCACACGGAGCAGTACTGACGGTGATTTCAATTGTACTTTTCAAGTGTACCTGAGAGGGCAACACCGTGGTACGGTCGTACGGATCGGTGACAAAAGTGGCGACAGGAGACGTCTACGTCTGTGTAACTTAACGCGGTGCGAGCCAGTGTTCAGCGTAACGGAAGCTTTTGAGCCGCAATACCGCATTGTGCGTCTGTTGTGGCGCGCCAACGCATTGGAACATACTCCTAACTCCTACTCTCAAATTTAGTTGTACTAAAACGGATTTTGTTGAAAAATCGCACATAGATAGATTATAGCTACTTTTTATAGCGAAAAGAAGGCGTTAAGAAGGGGTTCAAATAGGGGTTGAAAGTTCGTCATTAGCAAACATTGTACTTTGCAATAATATATTGATAATATAAATAGATATCCAAAAAGCATTTTCGAAATTTCTACTTGTGTGGAGATGAAAATAGGCTATGACGCGCGATAACCGACGTCCACGCGGGTGGAGCCGCAGGCAATAGCAGGCTAGTGATGCGGTATGTTTTAACCAGAACTGTGTAGCAAATATCGCACACTTAGACTCGAGATTATCTGAAAATCACGAGTGAAGGTTCTTTGAAGAAACCTAACCTTCAACTGGACGCAGTGTTAGTTGGCTGTTGGTACTAGTTGCAATGGAATTTATAAGGAAGCCTGTTATATCTGTACTATTGATTACTTGATAATTGTCAATTTGGGCTGATCTCGATAACCTTCACAATCTAAAGGAACTGTCCAGTGAGCCGTCTCATTTGAAAGCTGTTTCATGCCCCAAAAAATATCAATGGCCAGACACTTCCTCACCAAACATTGAATTACTCTATTGTTTAGTTAGTACCCGACCTAAGTTAACAAATATATAAATCGCTATTATTTGACTTGACGTGTTATTGTGTATTTTTAAGCTACCCAATTGTCACTGCGCTTGCGTCGACTCACAAAGTTACGTGAATCACGAGAGTGATCTAATCATACGAATAGTGTAAATACTTTTAGTTTGTATTATTCATATTATCTCTGTACCGAGATGTGTGGTACGAACTCCTACATTCGCATGTATGTAATAAGGCTCTGTATGTAATTACAACTTTGATTCAGCAAGTGGCGGCCTATAAATTCGATCAGTGACATGTGGTCACTGATCGAATTTATAGATCCATAATTTAAGCTCCAGATACACACGTGTCATATTTTGTGCAAGATTCTGACCGCAGGTTTAGTGTACAGTTTCAATTTTCAGAACTATAAAATTTAAAAAAAAAATTGTTTTATAACGAACGCAAGATGTTCGGAGTAGATTCTTTTTTTATATCAAATTATGAAGTTATCAAGGTTGGGTATTTATCAGCACCTATTAATATCACCTTTAAATCAGCACTTCTTGGGTCGACATAGAAATTTATGTTGTTACAGCGAAGAAGACTCTCCTGAATTTTATCTACTATGTCACAGGCATGAATACTGCGGATACGAGAAAGCCTCATGCGATCCTTACGCGTGACTCCACGCATCCTTCCCATCATATTCATCTCCATGACCCGCAGCATAACAGTCTCGCTATCCATGGGAATATAGCATACTTTGACTTGACATTACTACTAAGTCAAATACTGATATTTCAACGTTCGAACAGTGGGTCGTGCGCCTAGTAATATATAAATATGACTTCTTATTAAATAACTTCATGAGTGCACTGTGTAACGTTAGCTATTATAAAATATATCAAAGAAAATGTAAATGAGATTCGGTCGGTATGACTACGGCCTCATTATCATAATACTGTGTGTGTTTAACGCGATTCCAGCTCTTCTAATTAGATTTAGAAAGTAAAAACTCTAGTTTTAATTCAACTCTTAACTATTGTTGGTTTTGTTGTAAAGTTGGCTACGTTTTAATGCAAATATTTCAAAATCTTGCTGTCTGTTTTCTCAGTATTTTCAGACCACTGAATTAAAACTAACATGCGAAAAGATGGTTAGAGCGGTTAACAGAGTTACCAGTATCAGTCAAGGTAAAAGAACAAATTTTCTGCCACGTTGCTCACTTCAAAGGAAGCCTAAAACCAGGGAACCTAGCGTCAATATTATAGTCCCACTAATATTATAAATGCGGCAGTTTAGATGGGTGGATGTATGTCGATCACGCCAGAACGGCTGAACGGATCTAGATGAATCGCCATATTATAAAAAAACTTATTTCGCAAATTTCTGTGGACATATTATATTACATACGACCAAAATACTAGGTACGAAGGTACTAAACTAGTTCATTGTGTTACATTACAAATTAGAACATGGAATTTCCGGAGTTTCTTCCCTATGACTACTCATTAGTCGTACACTTGTGCTACGTCAAACAAAACATTTAATAGTTTATGAACGTCTGTAGGTAGTTGGTCATAGGATCTGTTTTTCTGACGATTTGAAAGTACATAATACGTCAACTACGTCAGTGTAGAATTCTAAATTGGCATGGTGACGTATTCCACACTTTTTATCTATTCACAATCAGAAATGCAGGAAATCTATAACAAAGAAACACCTACTCAATATACGAAATATAACAAAACTAGCGGCCCGGGTCCCGGCCTTGAACGGGAATAAATTCGTCAAAATTGCATACCTAACCCGATTGCAGCTTATTTACCGGGTCCAACTGTAAATAATAATTTCTTACTTCAAAAGTTCTTTTAAAAAATGTAGGTGTACATTTCTGGCCAGGAGCAGATAAATTAAAATATGTAGATGCTTATTTACTACTACGATACTACTTTGAAAATGTCGGACTCTTCGATACAATTATTTTACCCCCTTAGGGGCGAAATTTCCAAAAATCTGGCCTTAGTGGATGCTCACAACATATTGAAAATACGAAAATCCGACTCCTTGTGAAAATACCGAAATAACTCAGACTAAATAAGTATAACAGGCGGGACATTAATTTTCTTTCGGTTTATAATTTGAAAATGGGTACCGCCTGCTATGTGGAGACAAATATTTAGTACATAACAAAAGCGGGATACTCTTATACATATATTATGGTAATTTTAAACTAATTGGGACATTTACAAGAGACGCGCAACAAGTGACTGGAAAACGAAATTGTGTGTAATGCGGCGTATCAACTCGGGGACGGAAAATGTGGGTAGGTATACGAGGCAAGGGCGCGTCATCGATCTCGCGCCTCGCCTCGCTCCTGTCCCGACCCTGACCTCTCGGGAAGCTGTCCCCTGCTGTTCAGTTGTGACGCGCAGATTTCATGACGTCAATTTATCTGCTGCGCTTGAAATGACAAAACTTAAACGCTTTCTGACAGTATTATATTTGAACAAAGGCTTAGAGATATAATTTGAACCCATGTTCTGCTGGACCTGGCAGACATACTCTCCACAAAATCAGTGTTAGCCTCCTGATGGACTTTTAACCTAAACTAGGGGTCTAGATCTTTGTATTAGTGGAGAATTTTTTATCTTTTGACTGATGGTTTACTACTAGCCGTTTATTTTAGTAATTGTTTACTAAAATAAACGGCTAGTAGTATATGATCATTATGGGAAGTTTAACCAATCAAATACCGAGTAATCGATGCTTGAAACTTGACACTTGACATTCAGATCTTTGTGGTTTGAACAGGTTACAAAACAGTTGGCAATACTGCACACAAGTTTGCTTATTGTATGCTCAAAATCTGTTCAAATACTTATGCTATGTGTGGCGCCGGCATTTTATAGGATACGATAATGTGCCAAGAGCGGAAAGACATTTGACCCAATAGCACAGTGGTTTATGCGGTCACCTCTTTAATTGTCACTGTATTGAGGGATTGTGGGTTCGAAGGTCCATATAGATAATAATTATTTGTGCTATCAATTAGTTCCAGTTATTTTCGTACGTTAGCCGTCTTGTTTAAATTTCAGTAAAGTAATTATTGTAGCAAATATAATAATTGTTTGTCAAATACGAAAAATGAATATGAAAAATGCCACTATACTTAGCATAATTATTTGGCAAACAATAATCTAATTAGCAACACCTATTTTATTTGTGTCCTTATTTACACTACAAATATTATTTTGACATAACTTGCATAATGGAATTTGATTATAGTACTCTTTCAATATTATTTTATTTGCAGTGTAATATCAGACAAGATAAATAGCTAGTAATCATTTCTTAAAAGTTTTATTTGACTGACTCTAACCAATAAAAATTGACGAAATTGCTATCTTATTTTACGACGCCACTATGTTTCGAAATGCAAATAACAGGGAGGTGTTTCGAGACAGACTGTCTCGTATAATGTGTCTATATTTTGGCACTTCTCCATGTGTAATTGCTAATTTTTGAGTTAGAAGCAAACGGCCTAAACCTGTGACGGATTGTTATCTGCTAACAGTGTCATTATCAGCCGCAAGTTACGAAAAAATAATCGTTTTAATAGGCTACGGGGCGAGCACGAAATTTCTTTCGAAAAAAGTTCGTAACGTGTGCGACAAAAATCGTATGAGATTTTTGTACCAGTTCTTTTAACGCATGATAGGGGCGCGGTATATATCCCAGACGATTTTTATCGCACACGGTTACGAACTTGGTTCGAATGAAATTTCGTGCTCGTCCCACAGTATAGACATTGACTATAATGGCCTTGATTACGGTGTCTTATTTCAATGTGCAGATAGCTCTGTAAACTGAGTTTCATAAGTGGGAATCCATTTAGTTAATTCGAATTTACGTTTCACTCAATAAAAGTCATTGTGTAAAAATTACCCTGTATTGTGTCGAATAATTAATAAATTATTACATAAAATCAACATTTTATTGCTGCTTTATATTACCAACTAATCTTATAATAGTTAGTCAGTGCCAGTGAAGTCCTCATTAAAAAAAAACAGAAAGACAGACAGACACACAGAAAATTAAAAAAAAAACTTTGTCAATAATGTATCTGACATACACTCATTGCATTTATTTAAAACCTTTTTAATTTTACAAACAGACACCAAATATAAATAGATATACAATTTTTTTCGATATCTTAGCAGATTAAAAAAATTGTGGAGTGTTTAAAATAAATTGATAACAGAATTATTTCTATCACCAATTTATCGTTCGTAATAGATTTTTATTTGACTTTAGCCTTCTAAACCATTTATTACTCGTAAATGGAATTTATGGACCACAAACACATTGTGATAAAATCTGACACTGACATTATTTTATCTCTGTTTATGTAATATCATAATCTGTAGTTAAGTCACTCAAGTACGTGTATGCGTGTATGGTTTATTAATCACACTACTGTGATTATTTTTAGTAATTGCCAAAATTATTGCGAGGTCGGCTCATTGCCGCATTGGCCCTGTGTTCACTTCACGAGAGTAGTGACTGTGAGGTTACTTAATGTTCATTTTAGGATATTGGGATGGATAACAAATGGATGAATAATTAAGATATAGAGAAGATGGTTCCCCATTCGCTTGTATTCGAAGTTCAACATAAATATAATAGAACTTTGCGTAATCCCTTATCCATAAAAGGAACAAGCCATAGTGGTACTATACGATTTTATCCCGGGAAGCTTTGATTTAACTAATTATGAATATATTATCTTCTGCACAAATAATAAAAGTACCTAAAGTTTCTGTTAGTGATTTTTAAATAACACATTTTGATGATTGTATATGTACCCCTATATGATCGGATAGGGGTTGCCTTACATAAGATAGCTACCCTTAGCATAATAATGGAGTGTATAATTTGGCATAGTTGTTGGTTATTATAGTCGCTTATACGGCGCGCGTCGCGGTGACAGGGTTGACCTAAACGTGAGACATTGTGACTATATTAGATTAAATAAAATAAAACATTAATTGTTTACTTTTGTACTGCCAATGTCAAAGGCATAATGACATTTGTGCGCGCTCGATGCTGCCGTAATAGATAACAAAATAGAGAGACGATAGACGAGAGAGATAACAAAAAAATCGAAAACAATGACAGAGTTAAGTATGCTCTGATAAGAACCTTAATTACGTTAAACTGCGTGTAGATAGTGACGGCCCTGTTGAGACAAGCTCTGAGGGTCAATTCTCGTAATATGTACAAAATTTAGTAGATCTCATCTCGATCTCACAAGATATATACCAAAAAAATATTCTTGTAATGAAATTATCAATCCAATATTACCTATAAAGTGATTGTGACTGAATCGTGACCGAAAGTTTTTCGCTATGCCTCGTAGTTTCGGATTTAACCATCCACGCCCAATTGAAAAATTCACCCTGTATATACTTCTCCCAACTTCTCCCCATAAATATTTTCCTATTACTTAAAACTATATAAAGCAAATATACATCGCATCGCAGGTAAATTTTACTATCCAGATGTTGTATGTCTGAAGGTGACAACTTGTTAACCATTAAGCTAATTAACGATTGTAATGAACACTGGCCCCGTAACTTGGCATAAATAGCGTGACTGTCGTCTCTAACGTAAGGTGCCTGCCGACTAGCGAATACCTACGAAGTTACCTACTGAGTAAATTGAAACAAATTCGATCTTGAATCTAACTTGTTTTTGTTGCTCATCACGTGCACGTTGCGTTGTTGTAAGTCGGATTGCGTTCGAAATTGGTTTACAACAATCGCATTCTAACAATCTATGATTCTTAGGATATGAATAGGTTTTCATAAAAAATCCCACATATTTTTAAGTTATCACCACTATACTCTATTGCTAATTCTCAATGCAATTGTTGCTAAGATAGGATTTAGCATCCAAAGAAACTGATACAGTTCTCGTTGTTCGTATGTTATGCAAGCCTTAGAATTACAGTCAGTAATTTATGAGTTCTACAATACTGGATGGTTTGAATAATTTAGTGGATTTGTTGATATTATATATATGATTACTGCTCCGCTCCTCTGGGTACTAGCGTGATGATATATTGCTTTTATAATCTTCCGCGATGAACAGCCTCCAACGCAAAAAAATTTTTCAGTTCCTGAGATAGCCCGTTCAACCAAACAAACTCTCCAGCTTTCTAATATTGGTATAGATTGTACAATTACAGGTCTATTTCTTGCTGTTTTTTTCGTCCCGGTTTCTAATTTCCCGGCCGTTAACCTAAATCAGTCTTCTAGGCTTATTGCCGGATCAATTCGCCCTAGATAGCAATATAACCGTGTCATTAATGTTATCCAGCTTAATATTCATTTACGCGCTTCTATAGTCAACCAGGACACGTCTTTTTAGATCATTAGGTATTTTATTTTTTTAGTGACTGCCGAATATTGCCCATTTTAATGGAATGTGATATGCTAAATGACGAGTGAAAGAACACGGATAGAGATGGATATTAATGAGGCGATGGTGAGGGTTCAGTTAGCATCAAAAGTGAATGATGAATGCACAGATTTCAAAATTGGAAATCTAAATGAGACATACATTCGCTGTCCCCGGCGAATAATATGGTAATCGCAAATTCTAAATTTTACAGGAGAAGCAAATAACTTTTTTATGCTTATATCTCAGTGGAGGTAGATTGCATGGCAATAATTTATATGTCAAAAGAAAGCTAATTTTTGTACCGACTAGTTTCTATGTTAATTTTATTTTAATAGGTTATTGGAATAAAGTTATTTAAGAAAAACATTTTACTGAAATTGTAGATAAAAAGTATAGTACGCAATGTATCATTACCATTTTATTCGCGTTATTCTCATTGCTGTCGTGGTCAGTAATAATGCATTACAGTATTGTTCAGGTAAATATGGAGCTAAAAATGTTTACGGCAAATGAACATTATCATATTATTCGGGGAAATTCATATGGTAGTATCTACGGTAATATAACTTTGCAATACTATTCATCAATATATAGTGTCAACTGATTATTAGTAATATTATATTGCAAATACATTATTTCATCAAATAATACAGTACTAATTAATTAAATTATATATAATGTACAATATTACAGCCAGTTGATGTTTTTTTTATTAAAATCTGTAATTTATTGTAAAAAGGCATTACCGATACTAACGGAAAAAAATAACTTTGCATTATCGTTTACGGTATTATTCGTGTAAAAATTGTGTTTCTAATTTAACTGAATAAAATTGTAATATTCATTATGGACCTATGGGAAATATTGTATTTTCATAAATATCCACTCAAAAATTACAAAAAAAAATTACAATGTGTATTCGATGCTCTAATAACCGAAAATGCAATAAAACCTAAACTGTTGTTATAGCACATTACCATATTATTCGCCGGGGAGGGCGCATTATATTGTAAGCTAAAGGATATTGACCACCGGAGTATGAACTTCTGTACGATATTGCGTCAACTTCAAAGTTGTTTTAGGAGGTATATAAAATAGCCAAATATCTTAATAGTTGCCATTTTTTGAATCAAACACCTGGGTTTCCAAGTATTTTTAGAAAATGTAACGCAACCTCAAAAAATTATGGACACTAAAAATACATATGTTGTAGGTAAATATGGTGAGGAGCTTGTAATAATTCTCTTCACGTACTTATAATAATGTGAATTAAAGCTTAAAGCTTATTTGTAAGTAAAGTTACCTGAGCGTAGAAGCTATCCATGTTTGTAAACTGTTAGTTAAAAATATGAATACGTAAATAATATAGCTAGGTACCTATAATAATAATAAAGGTTTAATACTTAGGGTAGATAGGTCATAATATAACAGTTATTTTTTTACTTTTTAAAGGTTTTTTTACTACTGTGCTTTTTTTGTGAGTCGGGGGTTTTTATATACTTATAGTGATTTAGCACGCCTGCAAGGCGTATGTTTAGGCTTTGTGTAACTTTTAACTTCGACTGTGTGATTTCTTATTGTCAGTTTCTTGTCAATTTTATTGATAATAACGGTATTGTAAACAATCTTATCTATGAATACGGCAGTCTTTCTTGGGGAGAACCAACTTTTGAAGATGGAAGACGACCAGGCCCTTTGACCTTTGTATTTTCATGTCAAAACTAGCAAAAACGGTTTATTTCTTATCTTCTTATGAAAATGTAATCAAGAAACATGATTCAATGACAATCAAACTATAAGGGTTTAATTGTGATTAGTAATTGAAAGCCTTATTATTTTTATTGTGTCATCTTAGAATAAATAATTAAGCTATAAAAAATTATATATCATCAATAAAAATGTATTTTTAGTATTTTTTTCTGAAATTGAATTTTTGCTTGATAAAAAAGCACACTATGTGATTTTGTTACACTAAGTAATTATAATTGTTGTTTTCATTAATAAATTCATGTTTTATTATTGTTTATAACCTAACCATCAGTTTCCTATTCAAAGAAAAACATAAGTAGGCATATTTTAGCCTGCAGGTTATCATTACAAAGGTACGCCTCTCAAGCGTATGTTTAGGCTTTGCGTACCTACAAAATAGATGAGGCTTCTAGGGTTAATCATAAAACTCATTAGTAAATTCTAAGTTTATGGTTTCATTAGACAGTTTTGTCATACAAATATCAAAACAAAAAACCAATATAATATCTTTTATGTTTTAAATGAAAACCCGGGCTCAAAACCAGCATTCTGGTGGCCGAATGGCTTCAAAAATAAAGAAAATAATTTTGTAAGTAATTTTATGTTGATGTTTGAGAAAAATCAGTACCACAAACGGTCATTCTCCTTTTAAAGCATAGCCCATTGAGTTGTTGAACAGCATTCTCACTAAGAAATGTAAATTATTCTGTTAAAAATTACTTTTGAAAAATGATTATCTGTTTTTGAAGTTGACTGTACGTATGTTATTGTGATCGAGGATGTTCCCAATAGGAACGACGCATCATTTTATGTATGTATGTATGATTTGTAATTGCATGAACAGGCCGACTCGCCAAAAAGAAAAAAAAGGAGACCATAAATATGTCGTATTCGATGCATTACCAGTGATTTATGTATTGAGATCGATATAAATTGTCACCGCGGGTTACTTAGGGAGATAAGAGATTGGTCGTAGTTAACTTTCTAACCTTGACATTAATATGATAATTATTGTTATTGAAAAATAATGTTATTGAACTTGATACGCGCGCACACACACACACACACACACACACACACACACACACACACACACACACACACACACACACACACACACACACGCACGCACGCACGCACGCACGCATTCGACCTCATCCTGAATTTAATATTATGATGATCCTTGGGCAACGTCATGCTTGACCAAAACAATTATATACCTAATGCATCAATCGTAAATTTTAATTCAATCGAGACATTTACAATAAGTGTTTAGAATGGGTTAAAATAAATAGGGTAAACACTTAGATACATATCATTCGGCTGTAGAAATATTTTTATGGCCCCGCATTGCCAAGTTTACTCTTACAAATAATGCGACAGTTACGTTCTGAAGCCGCTGTCGAACTTTAAATGAATGGTTGGAAGGAGTACCATAGGTTTTGCAATAGATAAACATACTGCTATAGATGTAGGTATTCCCATTGCCTCATATCTTAATTAATCACTAAAACAAAACAGCAATTTCACAATATTCACACAAATTGTCAAACATTAAAGAAACAATAATTACTTATTCGAGATAACATAATAGGTATATAATGTGCAAATAATTAAAAAATAATCGTAGGACAGTTAACATCATAAAATACAGTAACAGTTGCATTGTCAGTAACGTATTACCTACTGTCAGGAATGTCTAGGAAAATGCATCGCGTAAAACGAAAGAAGTATAGAGTCAAGAGTGAACAAGTAATGCTGGTAATTTTTTTAAATTTTATAACATAGGCAGACAGCAGACTTAAGAAGTGTAACAATGTTGTTTTTTATTTACAGAATAAGAAACATGTGGAGACATTGGACGACGGACAATTAAAAGCACTTTTGGACGAGGCCATCAATTACAAAAACCCTAAAGATCGAGAGGGGAAAAGCGATATATTCAAGGTCAGTGTTTTAATTGTTAGTCGTCTTATACTTTTTTAAAGATTTTTGAAAAAAATCAGGCAAAGCCAGTCAATCTCTGATCTGATAATCTGTACTTAAGATTCTAATTATACGTATTATTTCAAAATAGCAATTTTGAAATTGGTGCCAAGTGTGGTTTGGGAATAAGTATACCTACCAAAATTTTGTATGGTATAGGTGTAGGCATTCACCATTGTGATTATTTTTGGAGGTTTTTTTACTCGTAGTCTCGAAAAGTTGTTTTCAGTCATTCAAACGTTATGCTGTTGGTCTATTTTTTAGTGTTGCAAAAAGTATAGGTAGGTAGGTATATTATCTTAAATTGAAACCATCATCAGGGTTCACACCCGATCCGGTAAGTGCGGTTATAGGCACGAGAGCCTTAAAGTTTACACGCGAAATTTCCGGCTAAGTTCCATCCGACCCTTCAACACGTATTTAGGGGTTCAACAGTTTGTGTCGCAAACACGTGGGCGATAAAAGGACACGTGCCTTTAATTGAACACGAGGTTGGAAAGGGAATGAGTGTAACAAACCCGTGACTTTTGGAAATGGAAATCGGCTCACGACAAAAAATCAATGTTGGAAACATCGTGTGGTTGTAGTCAGGTCGACTTGAAAACCGCTTCGAAAAAAGGAAGAGTTTAAAGAGATCATTATGGTACCCAAGTATAGTCAGCGTCAAAAGTAGATGATCATTTTCAGATTTAATGAAATTGTTTTTGCATATGAGTACATATGTAGTATACTTACATAAAATGTATATATCAATAAGATTATTTTAAAAAATTGTCTGTTTGTATTTCTACATATATGGCTGGGCCGATTTGGAACGGGCCTTTCACTGGCAGATAGGTAATATTATAAGGCGTACGTAACAATATGCTACTTTTAGGCATGGTACTGGCGGTAATTAGGTACCGCATAAAAATTAAAACATTAAAAATGAAATCCACGCAGGTGAAACCGCGGGCATGGCTAGTATTAAATAAATAATGATTTTAAGCAGCAACGGATATCGTAATCGGTTAGCAATAAATGAAAACAGTGGAACTTCAATGCTACGACTTATCGTGATTAGTTGCGAAAACAATAGGATCGCGTGATTTATAGCAGCAAACCCATTATCATTACCTTAAGCCGAGTTCTCCTACATCTATCAGTGCCTAGTTTACAAGCGTTTAGCAGTTACGACGCTGGGCTATCAATACGAACGAACAGCTTACACGTATACTAGTCGACGTTAATACCTGTTGCCATTGCTACTAGGATGGCCAAGAGCTATTTGCGCATACCTCATCTACGTAACAGAAATTAAGTGAGGTTAGAGCCTTATTCTCCATTGAAAGAATTATGTAAATAAGGATCTTACTACCTATTTTGTTCCTTAAGTGGCCGTCTCCGCGAGCGATAGAATTGCAGCGATATTATAATGCACGCATCTGTCCCGATTCTCTCGCTTATGAAGATAGCCAATCAGAGAATGTATAGAAAAACGAGGTACGACGATAATATATCGCTGCTATTCTCCCGCTCGTGAATATAGCCCCTAAGTCAACAAATTATCAACTAGTGGATTATCACGCACTACAAGTGCTTAATGTGGAAGAACTATGAGTTGCAGGAGTTGCTGGAGAAGGCGGAACAAGAGTCGGATGAGCAAGCGTGTGAGGCGGCGGCGCGTACGCTGAGTGGGTGCCGCAGTACTCGGCGAGGGGGAAGGCGCGGGCCGCCGCTGCCGCACTCCAACTCGTTGCAGGATCTAGTTGCGGCGCTGGCCGCCGAGCCACCCAACCGCAAACACCACGTACGCCACCATCCGCCGCCGCACGCGCCCCAGCCGAACGTGTCCGCGCGCGCCATACACGGCGGTAGTCTGCCGTCTGGAGTTGACACTTGTGAGTGTCTTCTAAATCACATAATATTATATCACAGTCTACAATATTATTATGCTTACTATCATGCTTGGTGGAGAAATGCAAAAATACTGCTAAACCCACTACATGTCATCTGATAGGTTTTCTTAGTAATAACCTTCACAAATTGAAGATAGATCTAGTTGAACTGATATCGCACGACTTACAAAATAATCACTAATCTTTTATATCGAACATCGACATCAAGTGCTTTCTGTAGTAATACCGTTTGACAAAAATTGTCTTCTGTTGTGTCTCGATTAAAATTAACAACGTGTCGTTTCAACAAGTTCATAACCTAAATGATAAGTATTTTAAATAATCCAGTAGAAATCTCACCAAAATATTAGTACGACGCTTGTAGTCTAAGTAGGTACACCGGTAGATAAAACTACACACGCGGTGATCGTCCATTGAAGTAATGACAGCATGGATTTCCGCTCAACCGACTGCGTTAACACTCGACAGCGTCTCTGAGCGAGGAGCCGGCGCGGGGCGCGGGGTACCTGGCGACAGTGCGATGTGTCAACCCTCCACCGCTGGCCGAACGCCGCGTGTCCGCCAGCGACGCCAACTCGCCCGCGGAGATGGAGCTTCTCAACAGGTACGAAGCGACGTACACGGTTCCTTTATTTTGCGATTTGTAGGCCGAACACTCCCCATTCCTTGAGTAGGCGAACGATTAACCCTATTAATTTTTTTCGAGAATTATCAAAAAACAACAATCAAACATGGTATTTTTTTTAAATGTTCAACATACGGTTTAAACACTAAATAAATAAAGACTAACATTTACAAAATCGCATATTGTGTAATCAGTCACCCTTGTCGACAGAAGAAGTAAGCCGATGTTCCCGATGACGTACACGGCTCGCGCGACGCTGGAGATCGGCAGCGGCGCCGTGTGCTCGGGCCGCGCGGTCACTACCACCACGGCCTCCAACCAGGTGCGTACTACCACCTCCGCAACCACACCCGCGACAACCATCGCCCGCCAGGTACACGCTAGCGACCCTCAGCTGAAACTGATGAACGCACTGTGCCCTAGGACTGATACTGATCAGGGCGGTTGTGATCCAATTCCCGAAGTGAAAGACCACTTGAACATTAAACAACCTGATACAGAGAGTGCGACTATTGCTGATCTCAAAGGTAAGACTAACATACCGCGCGGCCCGAAGGTGGATAAGAAAGAAGATTGCTCCAACGAGTTACCTGACAGTGATATTAAACCCGTGAAAGAAAAATCTCAACTTCCAAAATGCCCGCAATCGTGGGTAGAGAATGTGGATAATTGGTACAAAAGTCTACCATTAAACTATCCTGAACACTTAAAGAATATGTATAACGATAGTTTTAAGATAAATAATTTTAATAAAAATAAGAAAATAGCAACTGTTCAATCGTCTAAAGATCTTGAATTTAATAATTTCCACGATAAAACGCCTACCATAATGTCAGCCCAAGAAGTAATACTACCCGAAGATGATGATGATATAAGCAAAGCAGAATTCCAATTTGGCGCCGAGAACCCAACACATCACTCTCCCAAATTCATTAAAAGCAAATTTCAGAAAGAATCTCCTAACTTACGTCATAGAAGCTACCAAGATAATGATGAAATATTGTCGACTGAAACTTATTCCAATTTCGAACAAGATATTTGTAAACGAAAGATAAAGAAGAAACACAATTTAGTTGTGCCTTCTTTACATGATATAAATCCAAGAAACATCAGGCCTATGAGCATAGGCGGACCGCAGATAGTTTCTCACGATAGGTTAAACGCAGATGAACCTGTAAAAACATTGCAGGAAAACGTCGAACATACTGATATACCCATTGATATAAATTCAAATACAGTTAACATAGAATCCAAAAATACCCTAGAATATAAAGATGAAACTCCTAATATTGTTAAAGATGCACATACTGACCAGCCAATAATGAAATGCACTTCTGGATGTTGCAATACGTCAAGGAAACGTGAACAATTAAAGGAGCTTACAGATATGTTTAATAAGGTCTCTAATTTTGTAAGTGCTGATATAGAACTAAGGGAAATTAAAAGCAAAAAACGACAAACAGATACAAATGATTCATTTTCTAAATATGTGGTTTTGCAACAAAAACTCCTCGCAGAAATAGAAAGTTTAGAAGCGGAAATCAAAGAGCATGATCATGTTGAAAATGCAACCAATGATGCTGATCTCACGGAAAGTAAAAATAATATAAATGCACCGGTAAACATCGAACAAGAACCTAGTGAGCAAGAAGCTAAAAGTAAAGATTCTTTAGAAATCGTACCCTTAAGCTCAATGAGTGAAGAAACCAATGAGATGGTGGTTCAACCATACCACGCCGAAGGAACCGCAAAAACTGATAGTAATATTTCAGCTGAGCTTTCTAACAATGCTTATGTTCTGTTAACATTGCCTAGCTCTAATAACACTGAATATTTTGTTTCGGAAAGTACTCCTAAACCAAAATCTGGTAAAAAGAAAGATAATTTGTCTTTAGCCCCCAGCCATACTAACAAGAAGGAAGAAGTATTAAACAAAAACATTCTTAAAGTTCTTCTGTTTGAAAATCTTTTTAAAAGCAATAATAACGAAAAGTCAGGGAAGTCCGAGGTGTCTGCTATCATCGGCGATGAGGTAGGACGCCCAAGATAGTTTGATATATTTTTGTACCGTTCTGCACGTTCACCGAACGTTTAATTAATAAGAGCGTGTTTCCGCAGGTCGATTCTGCTATATCGTTTAGTTGCATCACAACACCGGAGGTTGTGGCCAGTTGCAACACGACATCGTCCACGTCCCAGTCCGCCGTCGCCGTCGACCCTAAGGTGACAAACAAAAGGCACTCGTTACGAGTCCACTCTACTCCTAAACATTTTCCTCACACACGCACACATACACACAGTACACCATTTGCAGACTTTTCGATCACCTCCAAGCTCCAATCCCGTTAACGTCCATCCGAATCCACAATATGATTGGTACTTATCGATATGACATCGGCGGGCCCGCGCCCCAGGGAGCGGGTCGGCCGGTCGGCTGTGGGCGGGCGTACTTAGTGCATGCCTGGTGCAGCCGCTGCAGCTGGGCTCGTGCTACCGCGCCGTGGCCTGCCTCACGGGCGACGCAGCGCCGCGCGCACTCCGCCAGCGCTCGCCCCGCCGCCCCTCGCCCACTCGCCACGAGCTGTCCGCCGCGCCCCAGCCGGGGCCCGCCTTGCGTTCGAGCGCTCAGGTTTCCTTATTCATTCTACTCGCGCCGCGCCGGTCTCCGGTGACCCGCGACCTAAACCTAAGATCATGTACTTGTGCTTTTCGGCTCGTCCGATATTTGGTTGTGCACTGTGGACGTTCTAAATTATATGAAGCGATAGATCTCATCCCAGCTTCAATGATGTGAGGACTACCAATACGTAACATGTATAACAATTATTGTGTAACATCTAAAAGTTTGTAAATGGTGTGGATGTCCAGTAGATTATAATAACGTGACACTCCGCTTATTTATTACATTTAGGCTTATTTATGTAGGATGTTTTCATATTATTTTTATGCAACCAACCTTTAGTCGATTTTAAGAAGCTGGATTGAAGGTGGTCACAGACACACACGATAGCATTAAGAATTTTATTGTACTTGGCATACTTTGTTTTGAACTCAATACTTGCCTCATTCTGCCTTTGGATAGGTGGTCGTATGATGTAGCTAATAATATAAAGATTCCAAGTCAAATAACAATTTCTGGTATAATTTACCATTACCATAAATATATTGACTAAGTTATTGTAGAAATTCGTAAGAGGAATGGCTGAAAGTTGTGCGAACTAGATATTCAAAAAAATATGAAAATAATCATACTAAACAAATTAATAAACAAAAATGATCAATAAAATAGACTCGGCGCAAACGTCATGTAACGCCATTGGAGCATAAGTTACGACATTTCAAGTGTTCGGCTACAGCAGACCTCTTTGTCAGCATGCTAGCCTTATTTCATCACAACATTCACCTCTCCGTCTTGTATCATTCCCGATTAAAATAGCGGCGCTGAATTTTACGCATGCCTTACAGATTACTGCTTCTATTGATTTTTTGTTTTTATTTAAGAAAAACAAAAAACAAGATGTTAATATATTACGGTAAAACTTCGCGCACCATCTTAAAAAAAGTTTCTAACCGATATCTCGGCAACCCGATATCTGCACTTTACGGCAAAAGATATAGATACTAGATATTGTAGAGTATACAATTTTACATCTTTTGTTTGTCTTTTTTTTATAAATGTATCATATCATTTGGTTTTTTTATATCTCGGCCGATAACTTTCAACCTATCCTCTGTGTGTCGTATGTGTGCGCAGTAGTTGACGTGAGTGATGTGCTCGTTGTGAGTGTGGTAGTAACATATACGTGTGTGTATGTGTAGCCTCGCAGCGTGGTATCGAGCAGTTACAACGGTCTGCCTGTAGCGCGCCCCAACCCCGCCGCCTCCGGGCCGACCGGGTCCGACGACTACAAGGTGTTGGTCGCATACGTATGATTTGATTATTTTATTTTATTTGGCATTTTTATTTTGAAACGGCAGTAAATTATTTTAAGTGTAATCGACCTTCTGTATCCATTTCAGAAATCTATGGACGAAAACGGCAACTCTGTGCAAGGATTCAGCTCACCTCTCTCGGGATCTAGTCAACACAAAAAACCTAGGAGGAAAAAGTCTTCAAAGAACGAGACCGTTATAGATTGCCAACAGATCGACGGCTACCAGGGCGACAAGGACGTCAACGAGCTGCTGCGCTTCATCGAGTCCAACGCAGACCACGGGCGCGCCAAGCTGCCGCGCGTCAAGCACAAGGACGACTCGGAGGACAAGGGCAAGAAGCGCTCCGCCGAGCGTCGCAAGGACAAGGAGAGCAAGATCAAGCGCGCCTCCTCGCTCGAGGAGCTGTCGCGCACCAAGATCGAGGACCTCACCGACGCGCCCGCCGCGCCGCTGCGCCCCGACAAGAAGGAGCGCCGCGACGCGCCCGCCAAGCAGGAGCGCCGCTCGTGGGGCGACGAGCGCGAGCCGCTGGAGCCCGCGCCCGAGCTCACGGACTTCCAGACCGTCACCAAGAAGCGCCGCGCGCGCCGCCGCGACGAGCCCGAGCGCGACCCGCCGCGCCGCGCGCGCGCGCCCGAGCCGCGCCGCCGCGAGTCCGCGCCGCCCTCCGAGCGCTCCAACGACTCCAACGACGACCTGGACTCCGTGCACTCGCTGCCCGACGCGCCGCGCGCCGCGCCGCCCGCGCCCGCCGCCTCGTACGCCGACATCGCGCGCACGCGCCACAACATCCCCGACCTCATCGAGTCGTGCAACTTCTACGCCGAGGGCGAGGCGCCGCCGCCCCCGCACGCGGACCCCTACCCCGCGCTGGCGCCCCGCCGCGACGCCAAGCCCGCGCCGCCGCCCGCGCGCCGCGAGCGCAAGGAGCGCCCCGCGCCCGACGTGGTGGCAGACCGGCGGCCGCCCGTCATCCTGCTGGACTCGGCGGCGCAGCCGCGCGACATGGACGGCGTCACGTTCGGCTTCGACGTCAACGAGCAGCTGCTGAGCGGCGGCGCGCGGCGGGCGCGCTGCGACCTGCTGCGCGACGCGCTGCGCTACGTGCCGCCGCCGCACCAGCACCAGCTGCACCACCACCTGGCGCAGATCGTCGACTACGTCGGCACCGGTACGTACCACTCGGCACTCGGCACTCGGCACTCGGCACTCGCGCATACCGCCACAACCTCACTGTGCACCAGTGTACGAGTTTATAGCTCTATTTGGCGAATAGCACGGCACCCAATCTCGGAGGCACGCCAGTCAACCAACTATGCAATAAACCTTATCACAGCCTCAAAGGGCTAGTATCACCGGTTGATCAGTTCTTTTTTTGGTTTGGATAAGATTACGTCTTATAAAATAAATAATAATAATAATATATATTCTACGAAATTCGAGATGTTGCATTGGTAACAAAAAAGTTAGTGATGTTTGATGGTGGGTTTAGAGCACAGAACAAAGAAAAATCCTTAGGACTAGAATTCGTATGGTATGTTTATGTCGCCAAAAACCTAAGTGTAATTGCATTTACCTCACACATATACACTTGTGTATGTGCATGAAGCAGGCTAAAATATAAAGAAGTACTTTCTTCTAATCAAAAAATAAGTTTATGCGATTGATTTTAAGGTTTCTTTTCCTATAAGTTTTCATGAAATATTTACTTCAATATTCTAGAAGTTTCTATACCTGTCCAATTCAGGATGCTAAATGATAATGTTGACAGTTCACGTCTATGAGGTATCGTATTTTTATATACAAAATAATACCTCTAAAATTATCGTAGCACATGGACAAGTACCGCCCACTTTTCTTAGTGAAGCGTCTTGCAAGAATTCAGCACAATTGACTATGACACAAAGGAAACGAATGAATCGAACTTAAATTAATTTATTGAAATTTTTAGGTACTTATCTACTACAATTTTTTGTATTTAGCTAAGTATATAATCCGCGCGCGATCAAAATGTGATGCTACCTTTTGGAACTGAGACGTAAGTGGGCCGCCGGCTAGCCGTAGCGTCGGCAAACTCATGTCGAAGCTCACAAAACGAAGCTGTATTTTTAGTGCGACTAGATTTCTAAATGAGTTTAATTTTGAATGCGAGGTTTATAATAATTATAATATTGTATGATTGTCTGTTTGTCCGCAAATTTTTGTGCGCGCAAAAATCAGAAACTACTGGAGGGATTTTGATCAAACTTGGTACGATTCATAGTTTTGGGTCAAAGTCAAAAATCATTTATTCTGTATAGACCATTTTAAGCGGCACTTACAAAACGTCAAAATTATAAATATTTAAAACTAGAAGCAAATGGACCACCGGTTTGAAACGCGGCCCAGACCTGAGAAGACTCCGGCAAGAAACTCAGCGGGCGGTTTGTTTTTTTTTGGTCTATTTACAACAATTGCCTTAGTCTAGATACAATGGTAACACATAGGCTACTTTTTATTCAAGCTGAAACCCGTGGCTTCGCCCGCGCTTCGTTTTTAGGTCGTTTTGGTCATATCTCCGGTTCAACTTAACCAATTACAACCAAACATACGGTAAATTTTTAGTCTAAGCAAGACCTTTTTAAAAAAACCGCATCAAAATCCGTTTGGTATTTTTTATCGCTATCGATGGACGTAAAAAGAACTGAACGGATTTTGATGCGTTTTTTTTATTAGAAAGGTCTTGGTTAGACACAAAATCTTACGCATATTTGATCACAATCGGCTGATTAGAACCGGAAATAAAACGCGAAAATCGACGTCCACGCGGGCGGAGCCGCGGGCAACAGCTATCTTTAATATACCGCCTTTTCTTATCTGATCTACATGGATCTACATGTAAACGTGCCAAAAATACCGAAACGACGACGACGAGAGTGATAGGAGATAGGACGAACATCAAATGTCTGACAGGTAAGAACAGTTCAACCGTTCTCGAGTTTTTGCAATACTAACAGAATTGCAATTAATTTTTATTTATATAGATTAAAGATTAATAATGAGTGGAAAAAGGGGTAAAACCTTAAGTAGTCAATCTCGCGAAATAGTTCTGGTATTTGATAGATATTTCAATCAAGACCAAAGTCGGTGTTAACACGCTAACGCTACTTGAGAACTGTCATTTTCGATTTACTTTGACAAGGTTCCTTCACATTTCATCGCGCGCGGATTATAATACAAAACATAATTACTGTACCATAAAACTTCTCTTTTATCATCCTGAAATAAGTTACCTAAAATAATAAAAAAATAGTGTTTTTGTAACTATCGATTCCATATTCTACGGGAACGATAATCGAAAATCGATTAGATTTATTTTCGATTATACTTTATGGGGTACTCTACTTAGAGCTGTCAAAACTATCATTTTAGTTAAGTTTGTGAAAATGTACAACAGAATCGACACCATGGGGGTCGATTCTAGTGTTCCCCGTATTTTGAGTTAAGTTAATTTCATCCTTACCACTGTTATATTTAAGGACATTTGCAATACCATACAATAATTTTAGACATCTATTGGTGTATAGCAAAACTATAATGTACATTGATTTTGCTATTGACCGCTAGATGGGGTATTTGTGATAAATAAATTTGTGCTCTATTCCAACGTGGCTTAAACATAATTTTGTTGTATGTTACCGTATGTTACGTTAAAATGGGGGCAGATTTGATGGTACTCTGTAAACATCATTGAAGTTTATACCTTGTCATAACCTACTTTAAATTCACTTTCAGTAAAAAAAGTTATGTAGTTCTGCTCTTCTTATATTTTAAGGTGAAATGTATGCAACCAATAAAACGTCCTAGAAGTCTGTGTGTTTTTTACGCTCATGACACTGAGGGGTTTATATTTAAGAGTGGATCCCGTAATCCTTTGAAAGGGCTACCTTACTAATAGCTCTATTCTGGACTGCCGCGAGACCTTCACTGTAGGCACGGCAACGACGTGGTGTATACAATATGGTTATAATGAATTGATTATTGATTTGTTTCATCAGATTCCTGGTAGGCCAAAAATATAATTCTAGTTCTATATTTTTGTCAACATATTTTTTCCAATTTCTTTCATACATCAGTGGTTCAAAAATATCATTTAGACGAGTTTGTCTACCATTTAATTCAGAATAGATTATGTAACTGATACAAATTTATTTTTGCTAAGGACATTAACGACATTTCAACACCACAAGTAATATTTATTCACGTTCTAAACATAATTTGCATGAGGTGACCATTTTGCGAATCAGAAGGTCCTTAATAATATATAAAATTTATTTATAAATGAAATGAAATGTTCACCTTAGACATTGAATTCTTGACCCACATGCAACAGTCAGACTAAAAATTATTTTTAAGTGTATGGACTAACTCTCTTGTGATACTTTCAGCGTGGGAGGATGTGGTGCGGTGCGGTAACGGCAAGGTGCGGTACTTCAGCGAGTAGCGCGCGGCGCGGGTCGGGGGAGCAGCGCGCGCGGTCCCGGCGAGGTGCTCGCGCGATCTTTGACGAAAGTCTCGCCGAGCGCCGAACGACTCCATGCGAAGTTCGCCGAACCCCGAGCGCTCGCGACGTCTCGCCGAGATGTCCCGCCGAGCGCAGTAGGACCCCCGTGTGTCCGTCGCGTCCCGCATACGCGTGTTCTCTCTTACCCATGATATTTTAGTATCGCTTACTATAAATGAGTAGATACAATCTTTTCTGCGAGACGAAATTTCGATAAACTAAAGGTCGACAATGCAAATGCCGGCGCAGTGTAAAGTGAATAGTTGACAGTGTGTGAGTGGAGTGCGGTGCGCGAGTGACACGCGGCGTGCACTGCAACGCTTGCGGCGCGGCTTCATTCAAGCGTACATTCAATTCCTAGAGTGATCGTACTGACGTACCGGTGTTTTCGCTGTGAGAGTTCAATTTGTTTGGCTAAAAGTACGAAATGTGGCAAGAAGCATTTAAAGATTCGATTTGAACTTTAAAAACCTTCCTTGTTAAAACAAATTTAGAGGATGATGTGATTTTCGTTATTAGTCTGGCGCGTGGGAATACCGCAGTTTCTACTTTCAATAAAGCAATAATTAATTATTCAAGTATGTGTTGGCAAGCACAAGTATCTGTAAGAAAATGACCTTTCATTGGTCGAGGCTAAAATTGTGTTAGAAATATAATTTATTAGTTGTGAATGGGAACCATCTACAATGCACATGATCAACTGTTGCTAGGGGCACTTCAACGCGCCAGACGAACGCTCTCATGTTTTGGTTCCAGTTGAAGAGGCATGTATTATTTTGTTTCTGTTGATTTTTATGCTTTTGTTATAATGTAATCACAAATATTTGGTAGATGTTTCTAACTAGCTACTCAAGTGTATTTTGTTATATATTTTTAAGTTTTACCATTAGGAACTACTGTAAATAAAATGAAGATCTTATAAGGAGTAACGGGCCATAACATTATGGAGCGGTGCCATCCTGCTTGGACATGATCTTGCCAACATGTCAACTTTGTGTTGAACTGATTGACTTTTAACAATTGTTTAGAGATCATAATTGTTGTGTAAGTATGTTATGTAATGGCACCACTGGCTGTGTGAGTTTGTTGTTAGGAGTTACGTGTACATTGTTTTGTACATAACATTTTAAGTTTGGTTCTGTGGTGAGAGCATGCCCGAGGGGAGTAGACCATGCAGGCAATTATATGAGAAATTAACATCTTAATTATTTATATTGTGATACTGAAGCTTGTCACGTATCGTTTGTCGCGCGCTCGGGTGACGATATAAGTTTGACCAATGTGCGTAGCTGTTAAGGAGTATTATAAATTCATTGTAGTTCTGGTATTTGTTTTGCTGCGTTGTGTCGATAAGCTATGTCCAACTGTGTAGTGAGATGAGATCAATGCTTGAACATTTTGAGCGTGTGTCTTATTCGTTACAAGAGAGATAGAGAGAGAGAAAACTTTACTATTATTATACATATTCTTGCTACTATGAAAATCGTGTGATAGGAATGAACATCTTATAAAATCATGGTTCAAAAAATTCTAATTATTGTGTAAAGAGAAGTAAGCAATATACTAAAAGCAACACATGCATACATATATGTAAAGATTTCTAACTAATGCTTTGTCCATACCCTAAGTACTATTGCCTCGGATCTTGGATCCAATATAAATTGACATTAAACTAGTCGACATAAAAAAATTAAAGAAAATTATAAACAAAAACAAGCATTACTGTTAAGTTGTACTTGTATGTGATCATAAGTTCGATACTTAGACTGTACATATTGCATTCAACTTTCGATATAAGAAACATCTGGATCACTTTTCTCCTTTGACTTCTGCTCAAAAGTTCTTGGCGTATCTAACCATACAAATTTCTGATACTGTAATATAAATTAAATATAAATTACAGTTTGAGGAGTTTACTCTTGTTTAATTAAAATGTTGTCAGCAGTGTTATAGACGTGGGTATATGTATACATACATATACCCACGTCTTTTTCCACCTTTTCCCTTCCGGGATAGGCAGAGACAACAGCCCTTTGTATCTGGTAATTTGAAGGCATGTGATTTACTGTTATTATAATGTGTTTATGATTAACTCAGCATTTAACTTGTGTTGTCTCAAAGCTTATATTTTAATTAATAATAACAGTACAGTAAATTTGACAGGTAAATTTTTTGAAATTTCGTAATGAATTTTTCACCCTATACCACTAATTGTCAAAGAATACAACTGTATGAAATCCCACTTCCAATCGAATTTTTGTGTTGAAATTATTGAAAATGGCGCCAAGGATATATACTCTGTTATGTGTGAAACTAGTTCATCAATGTTAAGTAACTCAACAGGTTCCTACATTATATATCAAATTATATAAGTTTGTTTTCTTTACATGCTGTTACAACGATCCCACGAATGTTTGGTCCTGTCGTCAACAATATTACAAAAGATAATTCATAAAGAGGGGCACATATATTATTGTAAATATAGTGTACATTAATTTCATTTTATTTTCAGAGGTAATGTTTTCTAATATTGTTGAGATTGATATCAAAGTACTGAGAGGAAGCTCATATCAAAGGTATAGAAATTATTTATTATTTCTTTCCCTTGTAAAATATGTATATAATAATGGAAAAAAAATGGATTATATCGTTTTAGTACATCCTAGACGTTGTAGATAAAAGATCTCGGAGTTAGTGTTGAACATTGAGACACGATGGTAACGCGCCACTGCGTCCAGTTCACGCGTCATTTCCCTAACATGGCCAACATTTATGAGTTGTGAGGTTAAAATAACTTTTATTTATAATTTCCTGTTCTCTATAATATTATAATAAGTATTCTTTATTTAACTTTTTAAAGTAAACAACTTATCCTATGCCTGATATGTTAGCAGCGGTGACATACTGTAGATCAAAATATTTTTCTATGTTATGTTGACGTTTGAAGTGTTTGAACCGGAGCGCAGTTGATGCGGCGCGGCGTGGTGAAAGTTTGAGGTATCGGTACTTTTGCAGAACATCGTAGATATTACTATGCAGAGTAACTTTCTGGTGATACGACCATTTAAAAATAGGTATAATACGAAATATATTTTTTAGTTTTCGCTTTTGTACAATTGAGTTGGTCGTCTCAATCGCGATAGTATTCAAGGGAAAATCCTTCAGCATTTCCTACTTTTTAACCTAGTTGATCCATCCGTGATTACAGGTAGATTAACTTTAACATTCACATACTCGCGATTTAGCCCCAGTGTCGATGCCAGTTTTTAAACAATTTCAATATTACTGTAGCACTGGGCGTGTCTGGCACGAAGAATAGCTTATCCAGCAGCGATGACATTTTTGTTTCAGTCTTCTATTTGACCCATGTCAAAGTACCTTCACAAAATAAAAATATTAAAAATATGGCGACAAACTGATACGAAATCACCGCAAAATTAATCTGTATATTAAACTATACTAATACATACCCAAATTATTATACATTAATTATATTGTGTTTAAAAAGCTACTTGAATATTTTTTTACGCTAAATATCTGGAGATCTAAAATATACATAAGAGAATATAATGAAAGTATGTATGAGCTAAAATTAATTATCTTGCGCTAAAAAATAAATGTAATTATTTTATTTAGGTAATGGAGTGATAATGCTTAGGAAAGCTATTTGGCGAAGTGTAAATGTATAAATAAATGAATGCTGAAACATAAGTTTTGTACGATTATCCCATTCTCTGTGTAAATTTATAATTTAATGCATGATAATATTAACCAAGCATTTGGTCCGATTTCGTTTAACTATAGCTTTAGTTATTTGTGCAGACAATGGGACAATCGCTGTGTATAATATAATATGTACCAATATGAGAAATTTTATTTATCTGCTTTACATCTAACTGTTTAAATATTAATCTAGGTTTTTACTCTGTTCATTATTTGAGAGAAAAAAAGCAAGTAAAAAAGTGCATATACCTATTGTGATGCTTTATGCATAATGATTTTATTTTAATAATGACAGCCTGATGTACACATACCCTGTTAGGCTGTAAAAGGCTCTCTTCCAAAAATATATTACTTTTTTAATGGTATGTTCTAAATTGAAAACTCTCCAACTCAGCAGTTTCGTTGTAGGAATGAACCTCACCACTGAGACAACACAAAGAACACAATTTTGAACATACAGGTAATTTGTTTCCAACATGGATGTTGAAAGATTTCTTTGACAAATGGGGCTGTCCACCACTTGCTTCTATGACGAAGCAAGCGCGACAATAATATATAGATTTGGTTTTCGATTTTCTCCTGTACATTATTATGGATGTTCCTTTTGTAAATGGGAATAGAGTAAAAATTTAGTACCAATTTTAACTGTAAAAGATTTGTTTATAAAAACAATATTGTAACCAACTGCAATTTACAGTTATGTACTTTTTCACTGTTTCCGTTTTCTTAATAAAATGTTGAAAATATGAGATCTTTTGTTTATGACAAAACTTTTCATCAAAATACGTGAAAACCACTGAATGAATAGGTAAGAAGAAAAATTAATTCAAATAACAATATTGAAAGTTGAGGCATTACCACACACCAGAATTTGAAGTCAGTTGCTAAAATTGTTCACCACCACCGAAACACCGGTGATAGATAATTGGGCGTCATAATCCAGCTTTTCTAAATATACCTAACTACACAAATTAAAACTGAGTGCACATTTATAAGGCAATGGTCTAATTTTAATTAGTAGCGGAGCAGGTGTGGATCCACCTTCACTCATGATAACTGGAAGGATATAATTTTCCTCCCTTATTTCATTTTGACTTCAAAAAAGGAGAGGGTTCTCAATTTGACTGGGTTTTTTTTTGTGACCATAGAACAAGGCAAGTCCATCATAGGCATCGTTTCCCAGTAGGTGAATATTTGAAAAAAAATATATAATCCCATCTGTCGTGGTTGCACTGGCTATGAATGCCGAGAATTCAAGATATAGGTATCAGTTCTAACTTTTATTGCAGCAGTCTTCAAGTTAGAAATAAAATATATTTATATATACATTATAGATTTATATTAAGTATCTATCTATTGGACTGTATGTGTGGCTCAATCGGAGACGCAAAATATTCCCATTCTTCCTGCCAATCCCAAATATCGAGGACAGAAATATCCGATTTTTTTTTAATTGAACTGAAACATTTGCTAACGGCAAGAATGCTGTAAAATTAGCATCTATAATCATTTTGATGTAAAATTATGACGGGCTGTCTGCCTACCCCAGGGGGAAAGTATAATGAATGAATTGAAAAAAAAAAAAGAAAAAAAAACAAATAAAAGCAAACAAGTTCAGTGACATTATATTTTATTCTTCATAATCAACATGATACAGATGTTTATGGCTTCGTATTCAAATATCATTCTATTATAATAAAAATATTAACAAATTATCTTACATTCACTTGAAAATGTACATTGTAATAGAATAGACCTTATAAAATATCCTAGAGCTGGACAAGTCGATACCGCGGCGCCGCCTGACAACACATCGATGAGACGCCACCAGCTTCCACCAGCACCACGGTCCACGCCGCGGTATCGACTAGTCGTCTTGTAACACTTACTAAATTAATGCTCTATTGTTCCTACGTTAAGGCATTAAAAGATAGTTTTACGACGCGACACTTTCTATTGGGACGTAAAGAGCTTCGTTTAATGCCCGCTAGACATTTGTCACTTTCGAGGTCAGTAGCGATGACTACTATTATTATTAAAATTGAAACCTGTTCATTAGAAGCACCCGATTTAATATAAAGTTATCCATATCTACTTAGTAATTTTTCTCGACTTCTACAGAAGATAAATATACAACTAAATATACAGGATAATTTTTTATCACGTCCCACACGTGGGTTCACAGAAATCTCCGCTCGTCGTTGGGTCACAACCGACTCGCATACTCTCACGCCAAACACTTCACAACGAGCAAAAAATTTTGTTTCGTTTTCTCTCGGAGTCAAAGGCTGCCGTCCGAAATGCGATCCGCACTAAGCGACAACCTCGTCAGTGTCGGCACGCGAAGCGTCGAAGCTCCGAAAAGTTCAAAATAGATTCAAAGCGGTGCTCGCAAACGCAAACGTCCAAGGTCGTACAACTCTCAAATAGGCCACCGAACTCGGAAACCGAGACGAACGTCACGAACTAAGAGGTATGTATACGCAAATCGTACAACGGTGAGGTGGAAAAGTAACAATGAGCGTGGTGAGCGGGGGCGGGGGCGGGCGGGCGCTAGAAGATGTCGGGGCAGGCGGCCCAGTCCTGGCGCTTCTTGCAGTCCCAGTAGCGCTGGTTGAACAGGTGGCGCAGCTGCGGCTGGGCGGCGTGCGCGGGCGCCGCCACGGCCGAGCGCGTGAACCACAGCGGGCGCGGCGCCTGCGGGGCGGGGGGGCCGCCCGCCGCCGCCGCCTCGTTGGCCGCCTCCAGCTCCCGCCGCGCGCCTCGCTGCTTCTCCTCGAGGCGCAACTTCTCGGCGTTGGCCTCGTCCCACAGGCCCTCCTCCATGAGCCGCTGGTCGGGCCGCCGCCGCGAGTCCGTGGGCGCCACGCCTTCTTCAATTTCGTTCAACTGCGCCGCGAGCAGCGTGTAGTTGTACCACCTGCAACAACGACACGTGTTAAGGGATGCGTACGAGAGATGCTTCCTACATTTAGGAATTTAGGAAGATCGGCAAGAAAGCTGATGTGTGGCAGAGAATATGAACTAAGGCAGCTCTACTGCTCATAGTCGACGCGTTAGAGAGTGCGGGCGAGGAAGGATCGATGCGTGTTAAAACATTCGACCAAGTGAGGATCGTCGCGTATCTGAGAATGTGAGCGATGAATGGTCGATGCGTGTCGATTTTCTTTTCTATATTTGGTCCACAAAACTGGATACATAATAACAATACATTTGGCATGCACTTCCATTCTGTTCTCAAATAGGGATGTAAAGCTCTTCTCGATGTGAACACTGCATTTGTTACAATCATTCACAAGAAAGGGGGGCTACATATAAACAATACTACAAAAAGAAGAAAAGATACTTAAAATTAGAGAAATTGATACTGCTAATACCATACGGACGAGAAATAAATTAACGTGTGGCGTTGTCACAGAGACATGTTCTAATCAGATTTATCTATAAAAGAACGCGCCACACATTGCGAGGTGAGGTGAAGAGAGGTTTTGTTCTCTCTGTGTGCGTGTGTGTGTGTGTGTGTGTGTGTGTGTGTGTGTGTGTGTGTGTGTGTGTGTGTGTGTGTGTGTGTGTGTGTGTGTGTGTGCGTGTGCTCACTTGTCGGAGTCGGGCGGGGCGGACACGCGCTGCCAGGCGAGCGCGAACTTGCCGGTCTTGCACACGGTGTTGTCGGACGAGGCGCTGGTGACCGGCGCCACCTCCACGCGGCTGTCCCAGTAGCCCTGCAGCACGTAGCGCGGCTGCGCAACACAACAACCACTTACATTGACGACATAATGACGAGCGAGAAACATAACCAGATATACATTAACTACCTGCTACTCGCGACCAAGCCCACGTGAATTTTCTTCATGTACCTGTGAGAACCTATTCCTGCCGTACTATATAAAAAGTAGTTGGGTGTGGGCAGGAACCTCCGAGCACACCGGTACTTGGAGGAAGATGGGGGGCGAGCTAGTTCTCCGAGCGCAGGCGGAATGAAAGGTTGACCACCTGTCACCCTACCGGCCAATCCGGCGCTGCGGCGCCATGCATCTCGTAAATCGTTAAATATATTATAAAGTGCAGGTACTAGTACTAACCACCCCCTGCGGGTCCTTGATGACCCCAGTGACCTTCCGCTGCGTGTCCTTGCTGAAGTACCCGTAGGGCACGTACTTGAGGTGCGCCACGTAGCCGGCGGCGGGGCCCGCCTCGCCCACGATGTCCATATCGCCGTGGTTGTCCACCCACAGCTTGCCCACTATTATATTGTGCACTGTCGTTGTCACCTACAAATATCACACAACATACAAATATCGATCCCTTATACGAAACCTGGACGCGAAGGGCGGTGAATCGGGAGGTATAGTGCAAGTTGGAAGAGATTTTTAGGGTTTAAATCAATTCCACTTGCTACACCGTACACAGATAGACGAGGCTATGGCACAGGGTTTATTTGCAGACTTGTGAGCTCAGTTGTTACCTTTCAGACATGGCTATAGCTTGAGTATCATGTTTATATACATTGAGAAATATTTTCAACTTCTGATTCCGTGTTGTGTCGTTAAGTGAGCTCTTTTCAACCATCAGATTAAGCTATCATCATTAGTGTTGAATTTTTTGGTAACAAATTATCAACTTTGTAATTGCTAAGTTCAAAACAAATAATTTATATTCATTTCAGTAGAACCAGTAGTTAATGCTCAGACTCCTAACAATTTGTGTCTAACACCCAATGCCATATGTGTACTAAAGTAATATAGGTGTTAAAACAAAACAATGAAATAACGTAAGAAATGGTACCTTCCTATAACGGTAAATATTGTTGCACCTGCTGAAATACACGTAGGAGTCGGACTCTGGTACGATGGAGATGAACTGTCCGCGGAAGCGGCTGGTGAGCGTCACGTCCTGCCAGCACTGCCAGCCCGACGCGCCCTCGCAGTGCGCCGCGGCCGACGGCGGGTGGTGCGACACCTGCGTACTCACCCGTCACTCTCCACTCCGCTGCCTCCCCGCCCCCTCCCCCGCTACACGCTACACGCTGACCTCAGCCCTACCACATCTCAACTCAACTGCCACTCGACCGAAGTATCTACTGTTGATGTTAGGTATTCCAATTTGATTTCATGATCAAATTTAATTTAATTCTACGCGGTGGCTTCAAACACAGAGTGCCCACGTAGGTAGTTGGAATATAAATATCATACGACATTCTATAGTTGAGTCAATTTAATAGGCCACATTTGACGTTTGTCAGTTTTATATTCATAATGAGGTGACCTGTTAAAAAAAAAGTCGATTAAAACGAATGAATCGATACGGACTTGAAAGATAATGTGAATTTTTAAAATCCTCTGGTGAATCCCTGTCTCATTATTATTTTTTCTTTCGTAAATTTAAGGAGCAAAATAGGACAAGTACATGATCTATACTTATAATAAAACTGTAGAGGTCAATTCTGTTCATTGAATATATTTACAAAATAACTATTGGGGGATGATTGGTGATCGATACTAATGCAAAAAATGCAATCAGTAATTTTTTTTGTCACAACGTGGTTATTAATTTTATGATGATATTTCTTCACAAGTAATCATTGCATTCGATTCTACTTATCAGCTTTCGATTTTTAGAGTAACATGCCTAATTTTTAAAAAGAAAAAGGATTAACTGACACAATATTGTAATGACAAGGTAATGACGTTCAGTTCTATAAATCAGAAATTGTTTATTATGTTTAGAATGGTTTATTGGTGAAAGCAAAACGTAAAATTACTTGTATCTGTCATTATTACAATAAATATGTAATAGTAATTGAAAAAAGTTAAGCAATTGTGCAGTTCTAACAAAACGAAAAATATATAATTTGATGCCCACCGCGGCGCGTCGCGTAAAAGGTTGCGATGTTGAATTTTGATGAATTGTCAAATGTGGCCTATTAAATTGACTCCACTATACATTGCATCATTTAGACCCAAAGTAGACATAGCATAACTAGCCTGTGTTTTGGGTTCTAGAATAAACATTTTTTATAAATAACCTGAACAATGCAAATATACATACAGTTCATTCATTTCTATTACACTACTTAGGTGGCAGACAAGCGCACAGCCCACCTGACGGGAAGCGGCCACCGTGGCCTAATTTATGCATACAAATATTTGTATAATCGCGTAATTATTTTGGCATTGAGAACAAAAGCAAGCTATATTATGTACAAAACATCGTGCTAATTAAAATTACACGACTTGTATTAAATTCGCTTCGATACTTCCACCGAGTTGCGTCGATATAAAGATGTCTTACTAAGGAGATTGTGGACCTACCTATAATAGAATTAGCAGACAATGCAATGCTAGATGTAAACAACGAAATAATCAAATCCGTAACTATACATAGTCTGCCAATTCGTTATGGAGACATGATAACATGTTTAATGATTCACCAACAATTAGCTACCTGTAACAAAAACTGATACGTTTCAACGTTATCGGAGTCGTCAGAAGTACAGTCAATAGATAAAATGAATCCGTTAATGAATGTAATCAATTTCCGATTACTATCTATATGACAAAAATCATTAAACATGTTGATACGTCATGTACTCCACACGTCGAGAACTTGCCTCACTCCGCCCTGCCTCTGCCAGAGATGTTCTATATTCTATAAGCCCACACAGAAATTATACCTACCTATATTGGTGCGGTTCATATTCTTGTAAGATTGTCACTTACAAGTCTGACAATAGAACCGATTCTGACGTCATCTTTGCTGATGTATATGTATGAGATATGATATGATATAATATAGTATGATAGTAAAAATAATTCTTATCTCTTTCTAAATAATGACAAAAGAAAGATAAAGGTGAACTTTGTATTAAAATATTTACTTTAGAATATTAGATTATATTTCATATATTTAGACTATTTATTTAAAATATAATTATTTGATTATCATTTTCCATGCCTATGATCGAAATAGATATAGAAAAAAGAATTATTTTTAATATGAATTTGAATGTACTTTTCGTCAGACCTCGTTGCCCGTACCTTTCTCCATGTGTATTTGTTCCCTGAGCTAGGGAACATCGCAGACGCGCCCCCTAGTGGTATGACCTGCAGGTATTTGCCCCTAAACTTAGTCGTCATAGTGAACTCCTGCCAACACTGCCAACCTGCCTGCCCCTCGGTAAATTGAGCTACCATTGGGGGGTGATGAGATACCTATAAATTTTGAATTTCGTTTTTATTCTAGACAGCCAAATTTAGGATTGGACGTGGATAGGTGTGGCGGTAGGAAGTGCGGACAGGAAAGGTAGAGGCAGAGTAGAGTGAAGGTTTGGGAATGCGAAAGGGAGCCTATTATTATACACAATTTTTTTTATACCACCATGTCTACCACCTAAGGTGGCAGACATGCACACGGCCCACCTGATGGAAAGCGGTTACCGTGGCCTATGGATGTGTGCAAGGTATTAGGAGGTAGGTCGATATAAAATATTTATTAAGTAACAAACATCACAACAAACTTTCGCGTTCCATGATAAAAATAAAACTATAATTGCTACGGGAATAAACTTGATCATAGTATAGATATATACGAGTACATTATCTTTATATTGTCTGAAGTTTCGACCAGGTCCACTAGCCGTGGTCATAGGCTCACTCCTTCCTTTAGGCGTTAAGCAGACGGCGGGGCGGGCTGGTCTTTTTGACAGCGACGCTACTATCATTAGATTGCATTTAGCCCGCGTATGTCTGGCAAGTAACATGAGCTATTGCGCGGACAAATGCAACCTTATAGCCGTACAAATAGGAGTGCGTCGCGGTCATTTTGACCGCCCTGTTCCGCCGTTGGCTTATCGTCTCATAGTCAAGACCTGTATTATATGGCCTGTGACCACGGCCAGTCAAAACTTCAGGTTGTATATTTATACCTATATCATGATCGCGTTACTTTCCGTTAACATTACATACAGTAAAACGCCACATTATAGTAACAGTTCAGAAACATTGACATAACATGTTGTGCGGTTTGTTTGTTGACAAACATTCTATATTGTTTACTAACACGTATACACAATGGAATGATAAGTGTATGTCCATAATAATTATGTAGGCTTCTAATCTAATCAACGATAAAGATCACTACGAAAAGAATAGACTTTACATAGCTGCCGAATCCGCGTTGTAAAATGTATAAGATAACGTTAAACATAATAAGCTGTTTTTTACATTTTTGATGAGAGGCCAGGTCAGGAGTGCCCGCAACCGGTGTGCATATATATAAAAACAATTATGAAAGAATAAGAAACGAAACACGTATGTCATGTGGTGAGGCGGACAAGCACACGGCCCACTTGATGGGAAACTGTCATATGGACGCATAACCCAGACTTCTCACTCTTCTGGTCATTTCATACCGTTATCAAGTCCACTCTGTACACGCATATTAAATGATAAGCAGTGTGGTGAGAGGCTAGGATCAGGAATAAACAGCTCACTAACAATGAGGTCCACTTGCCTGCTCGGATATCGACCGCCAGCCGAGGTCCGCCATGCGATCGCACTCGTACGTCTCGCCGAGCAACGGATTGAAAGGCTTGTTCGTTCTGGAAACCAAGGATTATTTATGTAAAAAACATTCATCCATTTTTGGATTGTGTTCAACCAATTTCATGCGGTAATTATCACCCCTCAGTGCCTCGGGAGCACGTTAAGCCGTTGCCATGCGAACCTTTTTAGCAGCGCGAGTGTGACATCCCTAATGTTGCACACGCCTATAATAGGCCACGGTGACCACTTCTCATCAGGTGGGACCGTTTGCTTGTCTGCCAACTTAGTATAAAAAAAGCAAGCCGAGCTCAACTTCGATATTTACCACAAAGCAACTGCCATCTGACCTCCATAACCCATTGAAGATATCGAAATTCTGTATTTAAACCAAGTTCTTGGACTTTTTAGAGCCCTAACAGATGTTTGTATGGCAACGGGGACCGAGCTTAACTTGCTTTCCGAGGTATGTTACGTAGTCAAAACCTGTCGATCACAGACCAGGTCAAGCCGGGGTGCGAGGGAAATGCTCTATGGGCCACCTTACACCCTGGGGTCAGAAGACCCTAGACGGCGTGCGGTTTTAGTCGGTAAGAGTCCGACATAGCCTGCCCCACTAGCCACGGGGTGGGTATCCACGAGGATTTCCGCACGGAAAAAGGGCTCCTAGACAAAGTCGGGTTCTACTAGTAAAATGTCACTTTGTCTAGAGGCCCTATACGAGTAATGTTTTCAGTCAATTACCTGCAAGCCGTAGTGGCGTAGCTGGAGACAGTGAAGGCGGCCACGTAGGCGAGCTGTTGCGCGGGGTCACTGAACTTGGCGGCTTGGTCAAGGATGCTGGAGTACTCGTAGTCCTCCGTCAGTCGCTGCAACATCGACAGTGGCTCGCTGAAGTTCACCGGGATCGGGATTTTCGATAATTCTTTACCTGTTGACATTAAAAAAGGTAGGTCAGTAGCAGTACCCATCACCTGATTCGTGATCTGTTGTTATAGTTTTCGCAAAATGTTAAATAAAAGCTAGGATGTGTAGACACACATATATAGGGCTTTTTATTCGTGCAGAAATCCCCACGAATGCCACCCACGAAAGGCAGCGGGGGTACTTGAATCGACTAAAACCACAGGCCATCTCAGGTCTTCTAGCGCCGGGTATAAGGTGACACAAAAAGCAGGGGTACAAGGAAGATCCTTGCACCACCACCACTTTGCAAACTCTTCGGCTTACCTTTTTTAAATATTTAGCTTTTGCCTGTCATACCTACATTACCCATGCAAGAACGCAACGAAACTTCCACCTTAACACAAAGGTAATAGTGTTAGAAATAGCTTACCTATACAATTCTTCATAATAGACCATAAACTGAGTGGATAATTGGGCTTGTCTGGCACCCTCGTCCGCCGCGGGTGGCCGTCCACCGTCCCTATGACTTGCGTCACATGTGGCTGGAACAACAGATTCATTAGGCTTAGGGTGTTCAAACAAACAATCAAATTACTCAGCTGTATTATTAGTTCCTACATTTATATTTTAGTATTTGAGAATTAAATAAGATAATAATGATTTTGGTTTGCTGCTGCTACGTCGATCGCTCTACTGCAGGTTCATTGTCCGTTCTGTGCAAATAACATGTATGTAGGTATTTGCAAAAAAAAAAATTTAACCGCATTCTAGAAGCCATAACACAAGCTAGTTAAGTTATGCTTATTTTAGGTCTAGATAGCGCTGTGTAGAATGTCCTACAATATTGATTTGTACTGAGACTTACCCATATTATAATACTTTGGTCCTTGTTCTCCGGCGGCTTAGGTACAGTCGAGTCATTCTCAGCTTGACTTGTCGCCTCCGTCCCACCCATTGCGCTCTCAGCTCTTTCCTTGTCTTCTACGAAAATTACCTGCAAGGGAAATAGAGTCCATTATTCATTTATAGTATTGAATCCAATAATAGTAACAAACCAGGATTCTAGTTTCGCGAGTGACACGCATAGTGGGGGTGTATTTAGAGACATTGGTAACCATTTACTATCAAGCGGGCTGTGTTTAATTATTACCGTATGTAAAGCGATAAGCAGACGGAGATGCGGGGCGGTCAAAATGTCCGCGACGCACTCTCATTATTACTAACATTAGATCGCCGATTTAGCCCGCGTATGTCTGATAAGCGACATGAGCATTGGTTATGTTGCGTTATTACGCCCAGTAGGTACCTAAGACCTACACAGGTATTATATCCAGCTCGTGTGTATAATGTTGCACTCAAAGAAAAAGGAACGCGCGTAACCCTATAAGTGCAATCCTGCCTCCTCAGCATAGTGTCCATAGACATATATCTTCTTTTCTCTCGACCAATGAAATTGCAGAAAAAGTTGTAACGTGACCTAAACATCGCCAAACTGAAGTTTACCGAAACTGAGGTTTAGGTTTGGTGAAATTGCAGGCAAAAGTAGAGGAGTGCCTTTCTTCTTTTTCCTGCAATTTCATTGGTCGAGAAAAAGGAGAGATATTGTACCTGTTGGGCAACGAATAAGTCGCAATCAGTTGAGTGACATGTCTTAAAAATCGAAATCATGTGTAGACATTTTTGCTCTACAGACTAACACCAAATGGGTAGTATTAGGGTACTAACACAAAATGAAACAATGACACTAACCTGTTGAGTCTCAGTGACGGTTTCGCCCTCAGATTCATCTGAGCTTTCGTTGCTATTTACTTTGTTTTTTCTATTTACCTGTAATTCACACACATGACCATGAACAACGAGGATGACTCACACGCCTCACAGCATAAGGTTTAAACACTTTGTACACACACCAGGGACATTGTGGCCTTTCTACGTCATAAATTATACCGAATGTCATATTTAAATGATGGATAAATATGTTATTATATAGTATCCGTCGCTCGTCTACGCTGGCGCTAAAATAGTATAATAATAATTTGTATTTAAATGAAGTGACGACTAACCGTTTATTTAGCACATAATGATATAATTTATGAAACTTAAGATGCACATGCACATCGCGTAAGTATGCGCGAATTATTTGAAAGCCAACCGTGACATTGCGCAGCTGACCTTCTGTTCATTAGAGCGGTAATTTCATGAATGGAATGGAGATTCCTGTAAGGGCATTTAATTTTTTACCGATGATAGGTAGGTCATGTAGCTTAATATCGAAGTTTTGAGTACTAAATTTAAAATGGTTATGATAACCCAGATATAATAAAATAATCGTTAGGGAATTTTTAAGGTTGGTCATAAATAAATCAAGGAACTTTAGGTGAATACCAGGATTGTGGAAAGTGAAACTACCCCTTTAAAGTAAATGTAATATGCAAATAATAATGGTAATATGCATCACTTAAATGTCATTTAAGTAAAGTAATATATTTTTGAGGATGAATTCTGTTTACACTGAGACTCATATTCGTTACTCAGTAATGAATATTGGCATGAAACTTTGTTTTAAGTGTAGATTGTATTCTCGAACAAAGTTTTAGTGCTTTTTATGGATATTGAGGTGATTTGTGAGCCTAAATGTCACATTTGATATCCACTACATGCAGTAGGAATGATCAAACTTAATTTTATTGTACCATATAAATTGGCATCACTGTATTGTATATTTGTATCTGAACTTGTTACTCAGTATCTATTTGCTAATTGTAATAAAACTGTGACTCAAACTACATTGCATAAAATATATTTATTTTGTGATACAACGAAATAATTACATTTATTAGAACTTTTATGGTGTTTCATTGGATTGGAAAAAAATTATTGTTTGATACAGTTACTGACCTTGATAGTAAAACAAGTAATCATTAATTTTGTATTCACAATGAAACAAATAAAATAACAATATTATCTTAATATTACAGTTAGTCGCGGTTGGGTAACTGCAATAATACTTCTTGAATAACTTATGATAAGCATTGCTAGTCATAACTTTTCATTCTTTTTCAAGTAACACATAGTTACAAAAGATGCAGAATATTCATAATACAAAATACTACTTACGGGCACTTTAATTACAAAAGAAGTCTTGTCATCCATAACTCCTGAGACGCCCTCTTCCACCGCATCAAAGAATTCGTGATCCTCATCCTCCGTCTCGTTGCCTAGGCCAGAGCCGTTGCCCCCTATCCAATAAAAAATACAGTTTATTAAAATGCAGTCTGAATAAATGGAAATTTTTTCTAACTTTAAATGCTACACTGATTAGAGAAATGTAGTCATTGAAAAAATAGTTACAATATCTATGTTGGTTATCATTGGAATTCATAAGATAAAAAAAAATTGAAGTCCGAGTTCTGGTTATTGATTTTGATTGATATGTCGGAAGCGAGTCATCTCACCCTCCATCACTATAGGCTTGCCTGATATTTAGCAAGTGCAACAACTTGCAGGGGAGGTTAGCTTGTGCCTCAAAGCTGTTGTTAGGGCCTTGTACACACTGAATAATTGAATATATGACAAGTACTTATACAGCTCCAAACTAAATATATATTTCACAGTAGTAAATTAGGTAATTGAATATGCACTTATATACTATAATGGTTGGTGTACGGTGCAGCAGTCAGCATAAACCATTGTACAATAACATTGCGCATGGTCAGCGGTTCATGACGATCCACACTATTTCACCATTAGATTTAATTAGTATCATTTTGACAAGCAACCAGTTTGGGTGTACTCACTAGCATTACCATATCATTTAAGATTAATTTTATTGGAATCAATATACAGTTGATCTTAAGTTCTTTAATCTTTTACGTCGGTATGAGTAGCAAACGGCTCATACATACATAGTCGGAGTACTTTTGTTTTGTAATGTTTAAAGGAAACATTACTGGGTAATGAGTCAACATGAATAATAGTGTAGCACCATTATTTGTATTTCATGAAGCCCTACACATTCAATGTAATTACTGCTTCCTACACACCAATTTTAAATAAGAAAAATTAAAAGAACCCAAGGATTCTTAAGCAGGCTGTGAAAAAGCATCTATGAAAGCCGTCCAACTGAAGATATGATTTTAGATGTGCTAACATCTGAAGTGCTGATATTCTTTCAAGTGGCCATGAAAAAGCATCTATGAAAGCCATGAAACTTAAGAGAAGTAACCTTGAAAGACTAAGTTTTGACTTCATTGACTAACTTAAAAAAATCATCTCAAGATTTATCTTTCGTGTATCTTATTCTGATTTTATCTTATCCAAGGCCGAGACAGAGAACATACAATTTTGAATCCTAGAAACAAAACTCGTATCTTACTATAATTAACTGTGCCTTATCAGTTGTTTAATGATATATTGACAGATCTCTATTAGTATGACATGTTAATATATTTTTAATGACATTCGAAGACATGATAAATCTCTTTGTTTTTAATTACAAAATAGTACATACAATAAACATTATGTTATGTAGGTATTATATAATTATTATGAAATAAAAATGCAGTAACATATTATTCAATATAAATAATATTCAATTAGATCAACTTTATGAATGTAAATGAATAAGCAAGTATAACTAAATAACATAATAAATGGGTACATCACTTTGTTGATCCCACAGACCACTGGCACTGATTAAATTATTAATGCACCATTGTATATAATAAGTCATTTCTTTCTTGCATGAATCATATTATGTACCTACAATGAGAAAACATAACTAGTATCCTATATCTAGGCGAAATCTGATGTCGAATGTAACTAATACCACTGCATTGTCCTATTGGGAAATTGGTTGAGATGCTATAAGTAAATGTGGGTAATTTGTTGTGAAATGATTTGAAAGACCAAGTGGTGGGAGACTAATTTGTTGATAATGTATCTAACATCTTTTTATATAATATGAAAACATTACACAAATATACTTAAAAAAAAAAGTATTCGTTTAGGACCACCATAATAACATTGGATTCAGCCCTATATTTGATACAACAACATGCAATGTGTGTAGTGAATAGCTTTTTTTTTCACATCTCTAGAACATGTGTAGTAGTTTTTATTATAAAATGAACATAATTTTTATTCCATGTCTTGGCTTGATAACTTCTATGTTCTATTAACCAAATAAGAGGATCAGGTCAATAAGGTATACCTGCTATTTCTAATGGTGAAGTTTGCTCATTTGAAATACAACCCATGAAAATCAACTTGAAAGCTAGCCTCTGTATAGCATTCAATGATGTGTGTTTGTTTATTAAATGATGTCACTTACCGCCCATATTCTTGTATATTGTAATGGAGAATTCAATTTATCATTGGAAACTAAGTTAATAAGTATAATAAATACGCAAAGCTCGCTACACAATGCCAAGATCACAATACACGCGTACACAAAGTGATTTAGATATAACTGAGCAGTACTAACACAATACTGCACTGCCAAATGAATACACTTCATTCGCGACAGACGATAATTAAATAAACGAATAGGTAACACTATCAATTACAATTTGTAATACGTTGAGCTGAAAAACAACAACCTTGAAATAGCCAAAAATCAGTTAGTAAGATAAATATAAATTTCGGCTGATTTACACTTTTACGTACCAAATCTGTCAATATTGTTAAATTATAAATTCATTTTTGTTATTATATCACTGACACTTTTACAATTTGTTATAATTTTGAATGCATGTACCTAATTATTTTTTTAGATTTTAGTCCAACACGCAAATTTCTTTTCGATTTTTCATCCGTCACCGAGAGACACGTTCCGTTTTACGTTCAAGAATGCATGACATGAAATTTTTCTGTTGGCAATGTAATTCGTCCGGAAACCAAAAAAAATATTATTATTAAATTTCATTGTATTTTTATCATACTTAATAAAAAATTCCATTTTAATAGTCTATGCAAAAAAAAAAAATAAAAAAAATAGTTTTTGTAACATTGTTATACTTCACAATGTACCAAAAACTGGCAGTATAAGTTTTGTAAACAATAAAAGATTCGCCATATCAGCTAGGATAATATAATTACATCTTCCATAATATATTTTTCTGGTAGTGTTTCAAAATTAAAAGATAAAGTTTCGATACAATGTCCTTGACTTTCGAAGTAATATTGATAGATTACATTTTTAATTACACTGTCCGTGTGGTGACAGCAAGGAAATTTCTAATGTTCTTGGCTCAGGTTCTTGGGTGACAGATTAGATTAGACTGCAAGTGCCATTCCCAGAATAATAATTTATTCATATTGATGCAGCTACTTGATTTCGTCCATAAAGCACTTTTTGTGTGGAAATACCCACGGTCCCCACCTGTGATGGGTTTATGCGACATATTAATAATCTAAGGTTTATGCCTTGTCTTTTTGGGCGTTAATCGGGCATTTATTCAATCCGCCCGATTAATGTCGGGCATAGACCAATCCATACATGGGACTATACCCTGGTATTTCTGCATGTCTGACCAGTCAGCCAGGTAGACAGAAATCAATTCTAAGAAGTCCTTTGAAGTCTAGAAGTCTCAAAAAGTTCCTTGAATTTCAGTTAGGGTAGCGATGGTGGTGACGAGATCGAGAGTTCGAATAATATAATTTTGGGGCTACACAAAGAGATACACAAAGAAGTAGATAATTCCAAATTAAAAACCCTTGCGGTTGGACTACCCTTCATCTAACTCGTGGAGAAACTGGCACATAAGTGGTGTTTACAGATACAAAGAGAGCAGAAGAATACGATAACCCTTAAGTCTTCTGGGTGGAGGATCGAGTCTCCTAAAAAGTAGCAGATTGTGAATCGGTATAGAAGTCGGAATTTTGACACTTCTCTACCAGAGATGTGAAAGTAACATGTCGAATTGGCCAGCATTCTTACAGCGTCCAAAGCTATTTAGGGGTTTTAATCAAAAGGTGAAAGTACCTAGGGGGGAGGAGGGGGTAACTTTAACCAGTTTATATAATTCTGTCAAAAAGTTTAAGGTGTGTTTATACCTAAATGTGGTTTTTGAAGAAAAAAATGGAATGAAATAATTATTATATTAATTTCACTTTCATATAACGAAGAGAAACTTTTACTTTTACATTGACATAAAAATGGGGTCGAGAACCGTACATGTCGCGCCGCTTATATTGTCGGTGTACTTGCAACACAACGATGCCGTTTGTAATTCAATCATGCCACGGGTCAACCAAATGTCATTTCATTCATTGGTTAAATACAATGTCCACCTAACAAATATGGCTCAAGTCTGAGCTGCCGTATGTACCTACAGACCTACCTATAGTCAAAATTGTCTTGATTATATTCCAATGTAACCGTCCTGTTGTATTACGGTATGAGACACTTTGAATAGTATTTTTAGTCCAGAATTAGTCAGAATGTGAATTAAATTAGTCTTTCAATTCACATTCACATCGGCGGTGGCGTACCTAATGGCTAACGTGTTGCACTTGGCATTCGAACTCCCAGCATACTACTGATTCTGATTTGACCCAACTGTTAACATAAGCAATGTACCTACCTAGCTTCGCTAGAGGGACACGTAACTTACTGGAAATCTTAAAATAACTTAAATGAAATGATCAAAGTCCGGACTAATTGCAATATTGAGTAGCCTAGTCATACATCTAATTCGCTGTATGTAAAGATTGCAAGATTTGCAAGTCCAAAATTAAATTGTCGATAGTCTCCACATTTAGCTTATTCCCGTAAGGCTAATGACCTGTCGCGATCCACCACCCTTTTGTATTTTCCTCTCTAAATGGTTAGAACGACGATTTACCATCTATCAACATTATAAATTATTGATCTATCGATCTACTTATCTACATAATAATATCGTTGACGACAACAATGTGTGTGTGCACGATATACTGGACAGTGGACATGCAAATGTTGTTGCACAATTTCTTATCTAAAGTGCTTATTGTGTTTATATCTTCTCTTCACCTTGCAGGACATTTATCGCCCAATACGGAGCACTGATTAATTTAAGGGACTCATCCAAAAGAATTACGGGTCAGTCACATTATGCTGTTATTAAAAAAATACGTATAAGTACTGTATGCAAAATATTAAGTTTGGATGGATGTTTGCTCTAGACTCAATCACGCTAACGCAACTGAGCCGATTTGAATTTATTTTAGCATAATATAAAACTTCAATTTTATCCCTGGATAGATTGTAGTCTGGAGGCGCTTTCGCGCTATTCCGGGGGCATGATGGGAACACCGTGGTTCCCAAACCTAAGGGGGCCATCTCAAATTTGGAGATGGCCCGGGTCAGCCGAAATGCTCTATGGAACAACTTACACCCTGGCGTCAGAAGACCCTAAACGGCGTGCGGTTTTAGTCGGGTAAGAGTCCGTCTTAACGTGCCCCGCTGGCCGCGGGGTGGGTGTCCATGAGGATTTCCGCACGAAAAAAAATTCCTTGTGGAGAAACCCAGTGATTCAAAACGTGGGCTTTCATCGAATTTGTTAAGTATACTAATGTTAGTGCAAAGAATCGTTATCCGAAATTTAATAAGAACTTTGTGTAGTGTGTTGGTAGTATAACTATTATGTTAACGCCGAAGGTCATACAGTACGGTACATGACATCATCAGACGATCTATAGTGTCGGAGTCAGTGCGAAGCGGAGTGCAAGAAAATGCAGTTATTGCGATGCTATTTATGCTATCTACTGAATTCATGGGTATAGAAATAAAAAAAAACATTTCACATTTCAAATTAAATACTAAAGCTCATTTTTGTTTACATTCAGAATTGGGTCCGGCAGGTGGCGGTGCAATTAGGGTTACGGAATTTTTAAAGAATTAACTTCCGGGCAAAGCCAATACAACACGCGAAAACGCATTTGTAGTGCACTAAACACAGTAAGGAAAATATAATATACTCGTATAATTTATTTTCTTTACTTTTTTTAGTTGCATAATACGAAAACTGTAAAATATTTAATAAATTAAAGTACTACAAAAGCAACTGCAGCATAAAAATTACTATTTTTATTATTTTTTCAAAGGCAAAAATACCAGTAACGGAAGCGCAAGTATCTATTCTCATTATCGTTGCAACTAAGCTAAATTCCGTATGTATTTTTATTTTAGTGAGTGAGCATTACGACTGCACTTTATTGTAATTATTACTTACTATTCTAGGAAAGTGCCCAATTCTATATTTTAATAACTTGTTATAATATATTCCCAAACATTGTAATAGTGTAATATTAAATTTTATCAATTCAATTTATGTCGTTCTTACAAGGTGAGTTTGTGCATTCAGCGTGGTACGTATACCTCGAAACTAAAATCTTCAACAAAATATCAAAAAAATCGCGCATACAATGTAGGTATACTAACTGACCAATCAAAAATCAATAAAAGGACTGGATAAACAAAATGGGCCGTGGTTAGGCATAATTTTTTATTATTTGCTTATCTATGATTGGGTGAACCACAATATACTCGGTATAATCGGCGTGTTTCTGCTTGGGTGACAGCACTGACAGCCTAGCTAGCGCGATACTAACAAAAATACTTAAATATTTCTTAACACTACGATATAAAGTGGAGCTTAAGTGTTAAACGAGTAAGTTAACACATTATAACAGTTAGCAACATATACATAAATATATTAAGACCCTGATTCCGTGCTTTGGACAGCACCGTTAGGCCATTGGTCCCGATTATCATCTAAAGATCTATTCAGTGCAGTCCAGTCGTTACGGTTAGGTAGTTGGAGCCTTAAAAAGTTCGACAACTAGTTCGAGAACTTTCATTGTGGAGGTCAGATGGCAGTCGCTTTATGCTAAAAATCGAAGTTCAGCCGCTTCGTAGTTAGACTGAAAAGCCGACCCCAACTGAGTTGGGAAAAAGCTCGGAGGCTGACTACAATATAAATCGTATGTAGTACAATATAGGCCGTGACACGGGATAGTAGTGATGCAATCCTATAGCCTAGGTGTAAATATTTTTAATATTAGTCAGTCATCTATGCTTGTGTAGGTTAGTGACGCAATTATTCTAAATCAGGTTTTTATCTTCAGTTTTTTAGATTATTATGTTGAACTTTAATAGGCGGGTTTTTTGTTTTCGTTGACCGTCAGCAGTGATTTAAAGGAAATAATAAATTTCATCTGTTAACTACATACCTGTGGACGTATAAAACCTATAAACGGATCGCGTTGAAGAATGCAACTGATGACAGTTAGTCAGTTTGCTTATACTTACGTACAAATTGGCACGCATACACTCACACACTAGTCAGCCACTACGGGGCAAACGTTATTCTTTTCTGTCAGTAAGTAGTGACTAGTGTGTGCGTGCCGACTTGGATGTATACAAGTGGGCCGACTCAAGTGTCGTCATACTAACTTTTAAACTTTTGCGTTTCATGATTATAATAATAATATGTAAACGGGAATTAACGCGATCATGGTATATTTACATACCTTTGGAATGCCTGACGTTTCGACCAGGTTACACCGGCCGTGGTGACAGGCTGACTGACTCAGCTGCGCAACTTTCAAAGGTATGTATATACCTATACCATGATCGCGTTAATTCCCGTTTACATATTACTAGCTGTTGCCCGCGGTCCCGCCCGCGTAGATGTCGAAATCCGTTTCAAAAACTATCCTATCTCTCAAGTTGGATCGAACTGCACATGGTGTGCGAATTTTATTATAATCGGTTAAGTGGTTTAGGAGTCCATTGAGGACAAACATTGTGACACGAGATTTATATATATTAAGATAAGATTATTACAAGTGTCGCCAGTTGTACTGTTCAACCATAGGTCTTTGTAGGTTCATGCAAGTAAGGTAACAAGAAGCTCACCGGTGTTGGTGGTGTTGCGCGCCGTGACGGTCTTCTCGAGGTTGTCGTGCTGCCGCGCGAGCTGCTCCACCACCTCCTGCAGGCGCATCTTCTGCTCGCGCTCGTGCTGCAGCGCGCGGCCCATGCGCGCGCTCGACGCGCCCGCCGCGCTCATGAACTCGGAGCACGCCTGCGAGCACACCGCACCACTGCTTCACACAACCTCGTTATCACATACAATACCAACTTATAAAGGAAATGTGATGTTGTTCCTATTGATATGGTTGTCCAGGAGTGCAGATGGAGGTGCTTGGGAGCCCTACCTAAATCTTTCAATCATCTACACCCTGTTGGTTGGCGGCCCCTTCAAGTTAGAGCGCAGTTCATGAGCTGCTAATTAATAAACAAAGCTCTGATGAATTAAATATCATTTTGTTAAATTTATATATTTATGAATTTGCTCTCATACATACATATATGCCCAGAGCTTTTTCCTTCCAGGGTTGGGAAAAATAACAAACTGATGGTTTGTTATTTTTCCCTGGTATTGTCCTTAGACTGATACTTCAAGAGCTTCCTCAACGGTAAACTGTCATTAAGCCCTTCATGCAAGCTCACCGGTTTTGAGTGCTTTTGACCTGCCCTCCTACATACACCATTAATTTGATCAGTGTATATTCTGTGAAGCGGGTCCCAGCCTGCCTGTCTATTCATTCTACGTGCCCAAACCACCAGCGCTCCCTTGAAAGCTTTGACTTGCTGTGTGCATAATACTTACATTCATCATAGCATTGCAGGATATCCTGAAAAGCGTGGCGCGCTCAGACACCTGTTTCGTAGTATCTGTAGGTGGAATCTCAAGATCTACAAGTGATCGCTGCAGAGCAGCCCCATGTCGTGCCACCAGTTCCGAACATGTTCTCAGATCATGAAACCTCGCACCCAACTCACGGGCTATGCCTCCTGCGTCCTCGCTATCTCCGTCTGCTGAAACCACCACTGCACCAGTCGCCATTTGATCTTCATCATCATCAGACTCTTGGGCACGGCTGAAAAGAAAACAGAATGAATCAAGAATAATAATTTTGTTACTGCAAATTACAATTAATTAAGTATTCTTATGTGTGGGGGAGTTCTACCAAAATTTTTAAGGCCACACCAAGCTCAGTTGGAAGCTGTTACACATGCTGATTGTTGGACGAGGTTCTAGTGCATGTTCTTCTGTGTGTTCTGCCCCCGTAGACAAGTGGAACAGCGTAAATCGCTAACGAAACTAATAGAATCACATCCAAGCTCGTGATCCTGCCGTAGCGAGCGCGTCTCGTACGCCGGCGACGAGCTTGGATGTGATTGGTCGACGTATTCTATTCGTTTCGTTAGCGATTTACGCTGTGCCACTTGTCTACGGAGGCAGGTGGGTAAGACAAAAGTCACTACTGTATAAGATAAATTAATCAATCAATCAAATTATATTAAAGCGAGAATACATACATTGCTTTTGCTTTCGCGAGCTCTAGCGCAGTGACCCAACTCTGTCGTTCAACTTCATCGTGGGCTCTGATGTGAAAAGTCTGAGTGCCTCCATTACTGATTACAAATGTACAGGAGTCAGCCGTATGGATGAGGGCCCCTAGCAGAGAGATGGTTCCCCTACAGGTGTGAGATACTTCTGCTTGATTTCTGAAACACAATTTAAATAATAGATAAATACCAAGAAGACAAGTTAATCACCATGAATTGATGTGTTACGATGAATGTTACAAATTATATAGTGGGAATTTCACCAGGGATAATTATTGTGTTCAAATGAAATGAGCGAACCTGGTTCAGTGGAATTATTCAACTAAACCAGGTTCTCTCAACATCAAATTCATAGACCAAATCTAATTATCTGAGTCTCAACTTAAGCACAGTTATTTTCACTTAAATTCAATCTAGGAAATATTACAAGTCTGGCTTGAATACATAATTATGTGTGCTATATAAGCTTATCTTATGGTTTTGCAAGTTTTTGCTATGATAAAAAAACATACAAAAAGAATAACTTGGTTTGAACAAAAATGTTTATCTCTGCTACTAAATGTACTTAAGTTTTTTGTATGCAAATTCATACGTAATTTGTATAAAGTGGCTAAAACTATGGCCATCCATGTGATGTTACAGTATATTTTGATACATTTGTAGCCACTTTAGTGGTATAAAAACGATGGTTTAAATTTTTTCCACAAAGGTGCTTTGGAAAATAGAGATTAAGTGTATTGGGTTGGAAATTTTTACATCAATACAAATAATTACGACTTCATCATCTCCCTGCCCTAGCGCCAATAATTTGGGGACCATGCAACATGTTGTTCTCCTCCATACATTCCTGTCAGATGCCATGTCCTCAGTCACTTCCTTCTTTTCCATATCCTCTTTCACCCATTCCATCCATCTTTTCTTAGGCCTAGCTCTGCACCTATTACACAAATTCAGATAAACTTGTTCTACTTGCCATAAACAAAAATGCCATGGAAACAGTTCACAATAATCAGTGTAACAAGTTTCAATCATCTATAAATGGATGCTACGTAAAGATGAGTGCTAAATTAGCAAATTATTATAACAGTGGCAAGTTTACCAACGTCAATTATCAACTCTTAAGGAGATTCTACCGAGCATGCTGTTATATTGGTATTATTGGTCTCTATAAATTTACATTGATAAATTACACTCAACGTTAAAAATCCCATGCTTTGTTATATAATTACACATTACTACGTAGATTTCCAGTGATGAGGTCACCACAGTAATTTAATAGTAGTAAAAAAGTTGAGATTGTTCTGTTCATTAATTCTTTATTATTCATATTATTATCTTTTTTACACAACTCTACTTTGCCCACAACTTCCCCTGAATGATTGTGATTTTGGATTATAAGGGTTTTAATATTTTTATGCAGAAACCTTCTTTTCTGACATAAAAGTAGCCTGTGCTTATAATAATACCTGTCCATCAGTGAAAATACCTTTAAAATTGGCCTAGTAATTCCAGAGATTGCTTTTTTATATGTATTATACCTAGATACTCATATGCATTTATTAAAACCAGTTATTATGATGTTGCAAATGCTTCAATTTTATTTATTTGTATAGAATAAAAGCTTTAACATTTTATAGTACTACAATTTTATAATACTTGTTTCTGTAACTAATCAAACAATATAATACTTTAGTCAAACAGCAAGCTTTATACCTATAATCCAGTAAAACACCAAACAAAAGATATTGTACACTATCAGTATTAATGTCATTAAATCTCCTTTAATGACTAACATGATGTACCTGTCATTAAATTTATAAACAATGGTTGATATAATGTAAATTTTATTGACCCTTTCACCTTTACTTTCTCAAAAGATGAATAAATATCTAATCAACAGACTCCTGGTTCTGTTGTTACTCACTATGCTGAGAAATTATAATTTCCTATTGTATAAATGCTATATTATAGAATTGTAGGAATGACGATTTTCAGTTTAACCTTTTACTTAAAACTATGAAGTTGTAGTACCTTAATGCCATGGATTGCAAGTATAATTATTTCACACATAACAAAGGATAGCCCTATCATGCCCTATCATTACACTTTGGTATATTTAAAAGATAATCTCAAACCTTTTTTTTTAATCTTAATGAATGGCTCTGTCTATCAAAGAATCAGTATCCTGTCACTGTCAATAAAATACCAATACAAATTATGTACTTATTCTTAATTTTATCGACACATTTACATTAGTCAATTGAAATGGAACAACTAATTATCGTAACCCATACGAAACGACAAAAAAACTTATAAGAATCTGCAATATAAGTCTGCAGTCTAACTAGACCACATTATTATTGATCAAAATTTTATAAAAACATCGCAGTGCCTTAAGGTAAGGGTTTATATATAAGATCAAATAGGTCACAAAAAAGTGGTACCGGCTTTTTGTCTAAGATAGTTGAAAAAAACAAGGAAAAATAGGTAATGAATTACCTGTAATACGACAACAATCCATTCGACAACACGAACCATCTTCGTTGATAACCCTTCAAATAATTCGTCCACTTAAATAGCCAGCCCTTTTTTTCTGGATCTCCAGGTATTGGTTGACTTTTGGCTACGATGGTTTCCGACATTTTTTCGTAAAATCACAATAATCAGATTAGAAAAACATAATAGTTATTCTCTACCAGCCACGTCCGTCTTTCTTCCACCATAGCAAACTTGCATAGATAATAAATAAACTAATAAATAAAGAAAATCTTAAGCTGACTGTCATAAATTTAATCGAATAAGCGATACATGAATATGAGAATCGATTTGAAGTTGCTTTCATGGTTAAATAATTTTATCTACATTACATTATAACGCGTGCGCTATAAGTTGAGACCTGGGCTCTCCGCCTACTTCCTCCTGCACTGCCCCTCAGTCGCCCGTGATGTACTGTTCGTAAAAAAATAGGTAGACAGGTAGGTAACGACTCGGGCAGAAGCTTGTTTACGATATTTTTTTGTGCGCTGTACAAACACGTGCCGGTGCCGGTGACGTCTATCGGTGGTCTCAACTTATAGCGAACGTGTTATACATCGATATTAGGTTTCTGTAGACTAAAGAAAGATAATATTATATTGTGTTATCTTACCTCACTTCAATATCATTCATCAAAACATAATATTATAAATAACAGTTAGCTATATTTATTAAAAAACCTGGTCTTAGCGTCTTAATCGTGATTGGTGCAGCAAACTTATGAATATTAAAGTGTGTAGCATAATGAACAATATGGAATTCAATTTACATTACCTATAAAGTTTCAGTTAGAAGTAAAATAGTAAACTCCTTTTCAAATAGACTCATTTTCAAATCGATTAGAAAAATAAATTTATAATATTTGAAGTATCGATTCCATTTTGTCTTATCATATTGATCAGCTGTTAAATTATTTCGTCTTGTAACATTTGATCATCAAATGTCATGAAAACCAAGGAGGTCGATCGACCGTGTTTTTTTATAATGTTATTATTTCTCCGCCGAAGCGGTGCGTTGGTCAACAAGGTTACAAGTCGTTTCATTCAAGGTGAAACCTTTCATAGAATTGACAGAATAGTTTTGTAACACCAACATTGGGATTTTTATTACCGTCTATGTTTCCAGTGATTGCCGGTTGCTGTTGATGTAGATTATTGTGTTAAAAAATACTACATTTTTGTGCTAATCAAAGTAAATTAGAATTTATTTTTAAAAAGTATATAAATAATATAAATTAAATAAATTATGTGAATTGCTGTTTGTTTTAGGTTCAATATTTTCCAACAAGATGGGCAGTTCTCTGTCAAGATCATATAGTCCTAATAGTGGGCAATGCCAGGGTGGAGTTGAGAACCGTAAGTAATTTTGATATTACTGTAGTAACTTTAATATTACCCTAGTAACATTACACACCTCACTACCTCTTCTACTATCCTTATTGGTAGGCAATATTAGGTATACTTCACCCTTGTAAACTTTATGCTTGAATTTTGCCAAAGGTGCAATCAGCCCAGTTTTTTAAATCTTTTGTCTACACTATTAAACATCCTCTCATTGTTGGACTACTGTAGGCAGACTTCAAAAACCTTTGAGAATATTATAGAGAATTGTAAGGAATGCAAGGTTCCTCACAGTCAAGTAGGTAACTGGTAGATACTAGCAAGCAATTATTGTAGAAGTGATTATTTTTATTTTAAGATTGCCAGTCATTCTCAGTAATTGCTAATTTAGTCAACTCTTTACTTCTGCTGCACTGCAGAACAGTTCTGTTGGTTGGCAGACATAGCTTCCAGCTATATCATTCCATACCATTGAACAATTTTATTTTTTACTTTCTCATTTAAGTAACTGAAATGGCTAAGATTTCTACATATTCATCAGATATGTATTTAGCTTATTTTTGAATATTTTTTAAACATTTTATTTTATTTATTCAGTCAATGGTCCATTTTGTATAAGTTACCAAAAAAAATTTTCACACTGTGTGTGATTTCAAGAATATTTTTGGAACATACCTAGATGTTTTCTATATCTACTGGCCTGGCAAGGTAACAAAAACTCGGAAGTCATAGAATTCTTTCTCCTTGCATGATTTATTACATCATCTATAGTAATGTATTGTAATCTGTACCTACTCATCTTAAATTAAACTTGTGATAAATAATTCAATAGGGACACAAGGGAATTTTTCTAAATCAGCTAGTACCTAATCAAGTTGTGCTATAGTGTATTGTTTCAATAAAAAACAGTAAAATGTCTTTAAAAGCCTAGGATCCTACTATTATAAATGTCAAAGACTGTGGAGGCAGCAGAAACACGTCCCACATAATAGGAAGCAGTCACAGTGAACTGTCGCCCCCCATGGCAATGGTTATAGAGGACGGAGATCTCTCTGTAATCTCCATCGCCTGATGCGTCTTTTGCGGCACGTGGTGCTTTATCGAGAGGGGAGGAAGGTTACCACGCGGTGCATCGTAGTCCACACGGTGCACCGTTGGGCAATGGAGACAGCTCAGACAGCACTGCCTCTGACTCGCAGGGGAGACGCTGCCGTCTGCGGCCAATCTGGCCAAGGCGGGAGTGGCCCAGTAGATCGCTGGTCGGAAACTCTCTACGAGTCCCTTTGAAAAGCAGAGAGCACAGTGGAGAATAGGGGGTCTAGTTCATAATATCGAAAGTCACTACATCGATTCGGGGGGCGGGCTGGTTCTCCGAGCGCAGTTTTGGGGTTGACAGGCTGCGATCCTGTCACCAGTCTGTGGCCGCGGCTTCGCCCGCGTGGAACCGTTGCCGCTTCCCATGCCATGGGAATTCCCAGGAATAAAAGTGTAATTTCAGACAAGATCTTTCCATGAACCAAATTTCAACCAGAACCGTTCAGCCGTTTTTGTCTGAAGGAGTAATAAACATCCATACCCACAAACTTAGGTACGTGTTACAATATAAGTACAGGTAGGACGTAATACTCACACGGTTTCTTTTTCGTAACAGGTGGAACTATATCCCGCATGGATTCGACAAACAATTATATTGAAACAGTGGTTTGTAACGAGAATGATCTTAAAGAAAACGAAATGAAAGTGTTTGAGATCGGTGATGATGATGGCAGTGTGTTGCTCATCAAGCAAAAAGGTGAATTTAGTGCTATTGGTACAAATTGCACGCACTATGGAGCTCCGCTAATAAATGGCGCGCTGGGTGACGGCAGGGTCCGCTGCCCATGGCACGGAGCATGTTTCAACACCAAAACTGGTGACATTGAAGATTTCCCCGGTTTCGATTCGCTGCCCTGTTATCAAGTTACCGTCACAGAAAAGGGACAAGTAAAGGTAAGACTTGTTTTTCATTGTTTTAGTGGTTAAATTTTACGTTCACCTAGTGGTTGGTCAAGTTGATTAAAGGCCTAAAACTCCACCACACTGAAATCCGATTCGGTAAAGTTAGATGCTTATTTTACTTTAGTACCTATATTTTATTCTGCAATACTTGTAACGACGACAGTTATAACACATTATATTAATATCATTTATATAGTTAATGTATTTAATACAAAAAAATATGGTCACGAAAAGAAAGAATAATTATTATGATGAATGTAATAATGAAATAATTATTTTACATAATTTTCATTTTCACATAATTTTAAATTTTAAAGCAGTTACTAAGTTAACTACTACCACTAACTTTTTGTATAAACTTAATTCTGCAAAATCCAATGTTCAAGAGAGGTCTTAAACCTGTGACAGGGACTACCTATTCTAACCAACTGAGCTATCTGGATCTGGATAGCTGAAATGTACGGGTTCAAGCTCTTATCTGGATTTGACTTTTACCTATTTAGCATTTTACCTGACCATTTTAATGTTTCCACCAATAAGTAAGCACGGATTTAGCAATAGTTTTGTTCAGTGATCGAATCGAAACCAGATCGCAACTAAGAGTTGAAATGTTTATTATGATCTTGTGTTAATATGTTGAAGCATATTTGCATCTATGCTATTTGCTATGACTAAAGTGATGAGTGATTTAAAACTGATTTGTTCTAATCATTTGTAAAATATTGCTTTTGTTAGCGAAGATGCAGGCTGTGAAAGATTGTGGTGGGAACAGTGATGGGTTTATGCTCTATCACTTTGGGCATTTTATAAAATCTGCCCGATTAATGTCAGGCATAAACCCATTACTGGGTGAGAATGAAGTGTCTGATATTCTACTTATTGTAGTTACGATTTCTAGTGCGTTCTAAATGAAAAATTATATCATATTAAACGAAGAAAATAGCTCTGAACGGCAGTGAAGTTAATTAAAAAATGTCTGGCATTCTTATTATCGTGTATCGCATAGAATCAAGGTCGATTCTGAACTACGGTCCTTACATCCCCATTCGACTTTGACGATCGCAAAACCTGCATTATAATGATCGGGATAAAATAAACCCTTAGAAGAAACAACATTTCCTTGTAATTTCTTTGAGTTTCAAGACCGTAAAGTTGAATACCGTAGAGAAGGAAAAGTCTTCAAGCGGCGACCGTAGTCATCTCTTTGCTAAAGGTTGCATAAATACTATATATAATTAAGCTGAATTGTAAAAAAAAAACATGATACAAATCGTTGGTATAAACTAATAACTGACATAGATCTCTAACGAAATATATTCTGTTACTAAGCGTACGTACCTACCTACGCTACGTGGAGTGAGATTAGTTGATAGAAAGTAGAATGCAGATGTATAAAAGTATAGTGTCTTGAATGCAGATGTAGTGACGTGAGTTGAAAACGAATACCGAACAAATAACAAATTCAGTAGATATGTGAGGCAAATTTAAGCAGGCAGCAGCCAAGTCCGTTAGGATCTAGCTCAAGAAACATAGGTACCTACTCCAGTCAAATATCTATCCTATCAGCCGGATATTGTTAAAATGAGGACGTAGGTTAGTAGCATCCAAAACTGATTAGCCTTTATTGAAAAGCTCAATGATAAAACAAATGTTTAGATAGGTTATTTTATCGATTAGCGGATATTCACGTTATAGTTTCCTAGCTATAACTAAGTGAATATAAAGTTTATCTACGCCATTAAAAAACAATTATGAACGGTTTCGCTGTCGATAGGTGCGAGGTACTATAATTATTACGTTATTGGAGGTATAGTTATGGTATAGCTTCCTTTAATCTAACTAAATATAATAAGTATAATAACATCTTGCCTTAGTCACTTAAAATCTACCTTCCATATCCTTTCGCAGATATAACTAGGGCCAAAAAAGTTGACATTTGCGTAATCCACTAGTGCGACGGATGAAAAAGCGCCCTATCGACTAATCATAGATTTATTTAAACTAATGACGGACTCAAAGGGCCCTCGTAATTGGATGATAAGTCCTTTTATTGATTTTTTATTGGCCAATTCAAATGCACCAACGTTTGAATGAAGATTTTTGCGCCCAACCGGAGCTAAATGAGGGATAAGAACGCGAGATAAATGTGCGACGTCATATCTACTTACCGACAAACGCTTTAGTTTTCAAACTTAATTAAATTGCCATTGGATGATGTCATTGTCTATTCCGCATGGACTAGAATTTATCACTATAGAATATTGTGAATTTTATTGTGCTGTGTGACAATGTTGGCTCTTAGTTTGACGACCTTATCAGATACTTTTTCGCGTCCTGTTTAAATGACCCCGAATTATAAAGAAGAAAGACAATTGGTAGATACCATGAAACGCATTTTTTACCCGCAATCGGGTCCGATGACGGCACGTGACAATTCGGCCTAAATCCTAGCAAATACTTTTTTATTCGGGTTAAAAAACAGTTCCGGAAGTCTAAATCTAAGGTCTTATATTGAAGTATGAATGGATTGGTGATGTAGTTGCAATTACGTAACCTACAGCTTTATCCATATCAAAAATCATGGTCTTTGTCCATTAGTACCTACCTAAATGCTTCGTCTTTCTTTCATGTTTCATGGCGGTCGGCGTCGGAATGTTTCATGGTAGTCCCATGGCCTATCGTCTGTTTAATTTTCTTGTGGTGTCTTTACATAGAAAATTGTCATGAAGTATAGCTATCTTATCTGGATGCCTAAATACCTTATGAGTCTTATGCTCATGCTCTAATAGTTTGTTTTGTATGTAAATAATAGAGTTCATCGGCCGCTTTGCCGTACCTTGCACTTTTTAGGTAAATTTCTAAGTCATGAGTTCATAGACGCAGGCCTGTGCGTTTACAGCAAAGGTATCTCCTTTCCTTCCGCTCCCTACTCTTCGGGACACACCATTACCACTGCAGGACAATCTCGATATACTCGGCATGGATGTTCGCTGCAAGCTGAACAACAAAAACTACATCGAGAGCATCATTAAAACGGTCTCGCGTAAACTCGGAGTCCTGAACAGGGTGAGGCGGTTTTTCACGCCGGAACAGCGGTGTCTTTTGTACAAGACACAAATCCGTTCCGGGGTGGAATACTGTTCTCATCTCTGGGATGGCTCTGCACAGTACTTATTAGATGCTCTCGACAGATTGCAGCGACGTGCAGTCCGCATTATTGGGAGTCCAGAAATCACGAACACCCTCGAGCCTCTACAGCTACGTAGAGATATAGCGTGTTTGGCAGTTTTTTACCGTCTCTACCATGGCGAGTGTTCCGATGAGCTCTTCCAATTAATCCCACCCTCTCCTTTCCTACACAGAACTACACGTGCCAGACTGAGGTATCACCCGCACACGGTGGCATCAATTCCATCAAGAACCAAGCGGTTCGGTGCCTCTTTTATTTGCCGAACCATAAAGGCTTGGAATTCTTTACCAGCGCATGTGTTTCCTTCCTCCTATAGTCCCGGGGCCTTTAAGCGGGGCGTGAAAAAGCATTTGATGAGGCCGTCAAGCTGAGGGCCGCCACTGTAGCACTACCGGTGTATGTGATGGTGGCCCCAGTCCTGAGACTTTGCCTTTTGCTTATCATCAGGCGAGGTGGAGTCATTTTGACGTGTCCTATATAAAAAAAAAAAAATTAAGTTAAAAAAAAGTTCATGATGTTTTAAATTGCTAGTTCTTTAAATATGAACGACGACAGTAACCAGTAAGTACCACTCACACTGAAAAACTGTACTTCTGAACTTTATCGTACTTAAGTAACGTTGTTGCACCTGGGGTAGGTAGGTGCGATAATTTATGTTTTATGAGCTGTGTTACTCATGCTATGAACAAAAAAAAACATTATTCAACTGACTCATCGACTATGACTTAACTCTGGCAAATAGGTTACACTACTAGGCTACTTACGTTTTTGATTGATGATTGAGGAATCAAGTGATGGAACAAGGTCTTTCCTTTTATGAAACTTGTATACGGAAGTTTAAGTGCCATTTCCCTTGCATAACCGATGCGGTAGTGCTGCGACCCTGCGGCCCGTGGCTCTACCAATGCCGGCATTAAAACTCGTTACCGCGATCGACACCTAATCTATCCTACTGTACCTATCTAACCTATGTGCAATGACAGTACTATGATCTATTGGATCAGGATCAGTATTTGACGCGGTCAGAGCCTTGCCATGACGACTATAAGTTCAGTTCAGTTTCGGAGCAATCCAATATAAGTTTCTAAGCTGAACAGCTATGATCCGTAACAATTGCTTGAACTATAACTACCTATGCCTTACCATGGTACTCATGGTATAGTACTTATTAAGAGGTAAATATGTATAGCATATTGTAAAGGACAGTTTGTTGATGTTCCTAATTAGTATTTTATTCTTCTTTTTTTTAGATATGTCTACAGTCATGTTTTGTACGGATGTAGGTACGTATTTGTATGTGCGTTGGCGCGTTCAGCGCATTGAGCATAGGTACTCTATAATTTGGATTAGTAGTCAAAACTTTCTACAGCGAAAGGATTTTTGGAGTCTTGCCAGTAGTTTTTTCGTATCTCATATACTCTATAATCAGTTTTAAAAAGACTTATATCACCTTGCGGACATGCATTACGAAACTGACATGCAGATGATGGGTTATAGGTTGTTTGAGTTAAAAGCCCAGCAACCCATTTTTTAATACTTAAACCTATCACAATTTCTTCGCGAATAATGCGCAAACTTACAGAATGTTACCGTATCGTTTTATAGTATCTCAATACCGTAAATGTAGGTGTGTGGTAGGTGGTCAAGGTTAACGGGTTTAAAAAAAACAATGTCTACGTTTCGTTCCCACTGAGCGCTCCTAACGTTATCATTTCATAATGTATTTCGAGATCATTTACAAATATCTTTTCGACGTTACTCTTTGCTATTTCAATTTGCAAGTAAATAAACTATCTAAATAATTCATCAAAGTCCCTATTGCGTTGCATAAAATTCAATGTCACGGACATTGAATTTTATTCATATCCTACGACCGCATACATAATAATTACGCACATACCGACTCTATTGAGTATAACGTTTATTCTGAGTCATTTATTTTAAGAAACCATATGTTTTCCACAATAATTTATCAATTCATAATCGTTAATTTCTTTAAAACTGTAGTGATAAACGTTAATTATATCGTTTCCGAAGCATGCCTCCTATCAAAAAAATACGTTCCTATTTAATTAGTACCTACTTAGTAGGCAGGAGTGGAGCTAATGAAACCGGCAAAGAAAGGTTCTTGTCGTGAAGTTAAAACTAATCGTATCTTGTCAGGATGCTCTACAAAACAGTAACAAGCATGCATTAAATTGAACGGCCCGTTTATATAAAGGCCACACACATCTAAGTCCAACAAAAATATTATTATTGTAGGTACTTGATGAGATGTGTGTATTTTGCAGACGATCTTGACAAATGTGTTACATAACGCTCAAATAAATGCTTGAAATCCTTAGGTTCATCTTTAAAGTTAATTAAGGTTCATCGTCATCTTTAAAGTTGTCTCTAGCGAAGAAATGGCTATACTTGTTCTGTAATACGGCAGTTAATGTAACAGTCTAATAATAACTCAATATTTACTTGAATATAGAAAATGTAATGCAAAGAATGTGAAAATACAAAACAAAGCGTGTAAGAGTAAGAGCGTTAACTAAATAGTTGGAATGGAGCCACTCTTCGGCGCTAATGTGCCACATAATGAACGTTATGCATAGACTCCATTAGATTCCTGGAGATGTAAAAAATATAAACATTAAATATTTTTTGTTTTATTATTAAGTATTCGTTAAAGGAAATTCTAATGTCTAGAATTCAAGATAGATTAGACTTTCTCTCCAGGGGTTTCAGCGGCATGCAATCCATCTGGTGCAGCGTTTGATGAGTGTAGGAGTGCTATAATATCTTATCCACGCAGAAACGAACCTTTATCTTATACAAAATCCACTCTCTTTTTCGGTTTAAAAACCGTCTCGTCGTGTTCAGAGCTCCAATTTTCCTCGAGGTGATTTTGATGACGCAATAACAAATTGTCATCTTATCACTTTCACTTCATTATGTTCAAGTGAAGTTCTAACTGTGACTTAATCTCTTTTTCTATTTGTATTGCTCTCATCGTAAAGTGTTTGCTTTGTGCCTCCCAGGAATTGCGATAGCTACTAATAATACACTAATGAGAGCATAGAACTTAGGTATTGCAAGGAGCAACAATTTTCTGGTAATTACCGCTGTGATATGCCTAGTTACACTAATTGACACTAACTTGTGTTTTTTCGATAAGTAACTTACTGTTTAGCGAGATATATTTTCTTTACTTAAATGCTCCCAGTATGCAGTGGCCAGTGATGGTCCAAGCTCTGCATGCCATCGTCATGTGGATGTTCACACAACTAGCCCCAATTCCTCCCTTCCTTCCCTTGGATAAATCCAAACTGATAAACCAAGAAATTATAACAACTAGAAGGCCGTATATATTTAAACTTATACAATTTGTATCATGCCTCAATATATTATTTGTATTTGCAGTTATGACATTATTAATATACTATCCGTATTATATCACAAAATAACCTTGTTACTTAATTTATTAACATTATAATATGTTGTAATTACTTCGATACTTACGCCCGTTTTCTCGAACGATACTCAATCATGAATCTCGACATGAAGCACGCTTCCTGATTGGTTTTCTTTCTTTCTGCTGTAAAACTTCTCACTGCGGATATGAGAGTGGTAACATGTCAGATGCCACGAGGTTTCCCATATATATCTATTCTCGCGAGTAGCGAAGTTGTTAACAGTGTCCGGCTGCTTGGCGTTCATCGCTGGCGACCCAGTCCTTTTGGATGATAACGATCTCCCTCAAGGGCACTATTTATTCTAGCCTAACTTAGCCCGCTACCATTTGAGCATTTTATAAAGGCCTCTTCACAGGTCCGAAAGGCCACTGTCCCTTCCATTCGTCGGTCAGAATTATCACTTGGCTAGACGGAGGTTTTTACCAGTCCATATTTTCCTGTAAAAGAGAACCTACTGATTGTGAACCATCCTTAATATTAAGCCTTAAGGTAGCCTACAATCTGAGTTTTGAAAAATATACATAATGGAGTTTAGCATGGAAAGAATCGAGAATCATTTAGCCTTAAGTTACTATATTAATGCCTCAATATACCTACTTATTCTCAAATTATGGTCAGATGAAGTTTTCTTTATTCATGAGCTAAATATTCGTATGTGACACAACAATTTGGTGTAAAATTGGTGGAAATTACTTATGTTTAATAATGATAAAGGGACACAGTTCAGTCTACAGGGAAACGGAAAGCATTTTCGTGTGATTAACGAGTGAGTAATGCGCTTAGCGCTTACCTCATTTATTTTCATAGTGACAAACACTGGCGAACTAAAGTATATTTTTATGTATGTGTATGTAGGTACCTGTTATGGCTATAGGCACAGTATATGTTTTTAGTGTACTGTGCTATATAGATACAGTTTAAGAAACGTCTAGTTTTTGCAAGCATGACAAATTTGCGGCCTTCGTTGCATAGCCTTATCTGAAAAGAATACATATATTACTAGCTGTCTCGGCGAACTTCGTACCGCCATATTTTCCACCCGCGTGCAATTCCGTTCCCATTCCTGTTCCCGTTCCCATTCCCATTACTATTCCCATTCCTATTCCTATTCTCATTCCCATTCCCATTCCTACTACTACCTACTACTACTAAATACTAATCCCGTAACGTGAACATAAACTTCTCTCACATAATAGAAAAAGTTTGTATGAGAAAAAGAAAAGTTACTTTCTGAAATTTTCTGTACAACTGTTTTATTATTTTTTTTCGTAAGAACCTTCTCCCAATAATAACAAACACAATAAAAAAAGAATTAGTGAAATCGGTAGAGCCGTTGGTGAGTTATGCGCTTACCAACACATTTTGCGATTCATTTTTATATTATAGATTATATTACCTAATCGAGTAGAGTAAATTTCAATGTAGTTTAAGTAGGTACCGCTTATTTATTTAAAGTAAACAAGGTGGTTGAGTCTTATTTTGCGACCTTGCTGGATGGAGGAAAAAGGAGGATCCTTATCCTGTTCTAGTTATTATTCGTTTATGAAGACTAAAGGTACCCACACAATTCGGAGAGTTATAAATCTTCATCAACTCAACTCTCAATTCAACAAGGAGACTAATCTTTTATCCATATTAACTAATCTATTTTGGATTGCGGCTATAATTTCTTCAATTCTTTTAATGCTTCGAAATTGCCGAGAAATTGACGAATACTTATGCCTTAAAATGATTTATACATACATACAAAACACGCCTCTTTCCCATTGGGGTAGGCAGAGAAAACATCTTTCCACTTGCTTCGATCTTGGCATACTCCTTTTGCTTCTTCAACATTCATAACTGTTTTCATACACGCACGCCGGTTGCGGGTACTCTTGACCGGACCTTTCTCGAAAACGTCCTGGATCTTATGAATATGGATACAAATGATATACTTAACATTATTTTGAAATGACATCATTACCTTAGTGGGAAGATACAAACAATAATCGCATAGTTTAGTTATTTCCTTACGCATTCAAATTAGGTATGCATTCAAGATTATAAACACAATCCAGATAATTAGGTACGTACTTATACATTGTGCGTCTTAAGATATTTATTTAATTAACCATTATTCAATTAACAATTTTTTTTACAAATTAATTCCTGCTAGCATAACAAAGTAAATTCTTTTGGATAGGTAGGTACCTAACAAATTTCAAACTATGTCCAATTAAAAAAAGGAAGAGAGAAAATGTACAAAATAAATACTTAGTGGAAAACAACAACCATAAATTTCAGCGCCTCACGAATTTATTTCAAGATCCAATGACAATGTACCTTCCTCAAATATTTTTATAGTAGGTAATTACAAAAAATCACCCCACGCATCCAGCGCATGAAGCTATAGATAAACATGGAGGCCTCACTTCCAATACCTACTTGATGCTCAGTCTGTATTTACTATCTTGCTCTCTGTGGGCCGACTTCTCTTTCTAAGTATGATAACCTTATAAGCAAGAAATCACCATTTAAACAAGTTTAAACACTTACGCGTGGAATTTTATATCATATCCTTGATGCCACGTACTACCGCAACCACGCACTATACAATTTCGCACCATTTTTTGAGTTTATACTTATAATTAACTTTAAATATGTTAAAAACCAAAACAATAATAAACAACCACCATATTGTTTATTGATAGTTGACATGTAGTACTAATGTTGCCACATTACGTACTGAATCCATAGACAATGGGAATTTAATTCACTGATTTCCTGATTCAACAACCCAATCATGCCTAATAAATGGCATAAAATTTTTCAATTTCCACATTAATAATCGTAGTCGAACTATAGAGTTATTTATAAATCATTTTACTTGCATTTTTGGTTAGTATGGTCTATTTCTATAATTTACTAGGAGATACTAATAAGAAGATAGCAACATTGTACAAATACACGAAAGAGAAGTCGGCCCACAGAGAGTGAGATACAGACATGTAGGTATTTGGATCAAGCTGTTCTTCCCGGTTTGGCCTCCATGTTTATCTATAGCTTCATGATCCAGCGGGTTGTAGGTATACCCAACGCTCGGAATACAAAATATACCTATTGATATATTTTTTTAATAAGCACCCAGGGATATTTACATAATTGTCTATTTGAGCACGCATGTGACCCCGTTGTGACCCGGTTTTTCGTGTCCCACTACTTATTGACTGTAGTAGATTGAGGACTCGATGTGCATTCTAATGGGATTACAAACAAGGGAGTTAAAATAAGTAATTGAAGAGATGACATGTTATCTAACAGAAAAGCAAGGAAGAGAATCACATGTTGCGTCGACCCCAATTTGTGCCCTACCCTACTCCTTAAGCAACTCACACACAATCCTATAATTCACCATCAGAAACATAACCTCCTTATTACAAATGTAAACTAACAAAATAAATAAGATAGCATATTAAGCCTCGTCTCTTGTTATTCCACGTTTTGTAATAAGAGGATAAAAGTTCCGTTGCTTATTTGCGGTTTTCAATTCTAATGAAAACATCGTTGATCGCTACTGCCTTTGATTAAATTCAATTTTCATCCAAGCCTCGATCTCCCTTACCTACTCTTCTTTGCGATGATTTACTTTGGTTCTTTTAATGTGTGCCTGTGCCGTCTGAGACCCCCCAAACATTAGAAAAGAAACTAGAGATAAGCTTGCACCAGAGCCTCGTCTCGTCCGTTAACCGACTTGTGGGTGAGGTTGGTTTGGGCCTCGAATATCTTGTTGGTAGCCCATACATACACTTCTCGATTATTACATGCAAATAACCTTTTATAATATACCTACCTGAATAGACATGTTTCGATATTTTATATTTGCTCAGTTTTAACAACATTAATTGCGCCTACTACGGTCAGGCAGCTATAAGGTAGGTATGCGATAAAATTGTGAGCTAAGTAGCTGACCTTGAATCACCTTGACCAATTTACTTGTGTCGTAGTGTACAAGAAAATAGCTATGCCCGCGTGGGTGACTTAATATTAGCCCAAAATACTCGTTTTTATGTAATTTTTTAATTTACTTGGTGAATATTCGAACTGGGTTAGTAGTTCAGTAGATATATTATGTATCTAGCAATAGCAAACTCGTCTGAAAGAGCCAGATGGCAATTATTAAGCTTTCAAGCAAATTTCAAGTCTTTACGACCAGCGGTTTAGGCTCTGCGTTGTCTCTAGTTCAGTTACTTAGGACATTGAATAATATAGTAGGTATTCCTAGATATAAAAATATCTCAACTAATCTCTGCTAAAAATTTGTAACAGGAAGTTTTCTATTATAACAGGAAGCATGGTTAAAAAATTTGACAATTGACAAAATATGTTATCAGTGGTGACCACATTCCCTGGTAGCGGTTTAATTGCGATAGTAATAATAAGAAACCGCATTGAGAGCAAAATAAATTGATAAAAAAATTTGAACACAATAATCATTAATTTAAAATCATGACCCTGCGGTTTCGCCCGCGCAACTCCTTATCCCCTGGGAATTTCGGAATAAAAATTTGCCAATGTTATTTTTTTTTAAACTACTTAGGTGGCAGACAAGCACACGGCCCACTTGATGGGGAGCGGTCACCGTGGCCTATGAACGTGTGCAACACTAAGGGTGTCACACACGCGCTGCCTACCCTGAAGGGAGGGCTGGGACGGGATGGGAGGAGGAGGGGTACAGTGAGCTCTGGCTACCCTATTTACCGGCTCATTTCGGATGGGAGATACCGTCGTGTCCTACCTTTTACGAATGTTATTCACTGATAATGTTAAGTACCTAAATAAGTTGTAGCTTCCTATTAGGGGAACGATAGGTAGGATGTCTAAAATGCTCCAATACCTAGTATTTGAGCTTAGTCGTTATGAACGTAAATATTCCTCCTTTATAATATTACTGTAGTATATAGGTAGGTACTGTCTGTTCAAATTCATTTGTTCTGTTTTTTACTGCTAATTTATAGGTAGGTATACCTATATACGTACTTCATTATACGTGTGGTAATCCTCAATGAGTTCATACCAGTTCACATGCATTGCTTGAGTTTTGCTATAAAGGGAAGATCGATTACCGTAAGTACCTGTTAATAATAATGGCATAAAATAACTGAGTTTTCTTTCACATTTCAGGTTAGAGCAAAAATCAGCGACTTGACATCAAATAAACGCACTAAGGATACTGGTGCACCGGTAAAATGTGACGGATGTTCGGTACTCATTATAGGTGCAGGGCCGTCTGGCGCTACGTGTGCCGAAACACTACGCAGCGAAGGCTACAATGGACGCATTACCATGGTTGGCAAGGAAAACTATTTACCCTACGACAGAATAAAGGTCTCGAAAATTGGCACTGTCACGGACATCCAGAAACTCCAAGCTAGGACCCAACAATACTACGACGATTCAAATATTGAAATACTAAAAGGCGTTGAAGCCGTAAACGTAAATACCGAACAGCGAATTGTTACTTTGAGCGATGGGAAAACACTTCGTTTCAATACGTTATACCTCGCAACTGGCTCTAGTTCTAGAGTACCAGACATCCCAGGCATAAATCTTAAGAATGTCTTCACAGTCCGAAACTTCGATGACTCTGTCAACATTTTGACCACATTAGGTTCTGAGAAAAATTTAGATGTCGTAGTCTTAGGCCTTAGTTTTATCGGTTTAGAAATTGCAGCCTCATGCAATGAAAAAGTCAAATCAATGACTGTCGTCGGCAAAGCCGCTTTACCGCTTGATCATGTATTCGGCGCCGAAATAGGCCAAAGTTTAAAAAAGCTTTTCGAGTCAAAAGGTGTCAAATTCCAGTTCGGAACCACAATAACCAAATGCAATGGTGAGAACGGTACGATAAAGTCGGTGGAATTAGCCAATGGGACTACACTTCCTGCTGATATGTTAGTATTGGGCGTGGGATCAACATTTAACACGGCATTCTTAAAGAATAGCGGTATACAAATGGAACAAAATGGTGCGATTTGCGTAAATGATAAACTGGAAACCAATATAAAACATATTTATGCTGGTGGCGACATCGCGTATGCTCCAGTATTCGCGAATGGTAACAAACCTATGAGTATAGGACACATTGGGCTATCGCAGTACCACGGTCGTGTAGCTGCTTTGAACATATTGAAAAAAGATACACCTCTTAAAACTATTCCATTTTTCTGGACCATGCTGTTCGGCAAATCTATTCGCTTTGCCGGTTGTGGAACACCAGTCAGCACACAGGTGGAAGGAGATGTGGATGCCCTGAAGTTCGTTATTTTCTTCTTTGATGCATCTGACAAAGTTATTTCCATAGGTTCTTGCATGAGAGACCCAGTGGTTTCGCAGTTTGCAGAGTTTATTAACCAAGGAAAAACTTTGTACAAAAAGGACTTGAAAGATGATCCCTTTGCTTGGACTAAAGGTAACTAAAATTTAACTAACATTCTTGTTGCCAATGCCTTCGAATTTATTATAAAGCTATCAGTATGACAAGTTACAACCTTCTGTCTTGACATTCTCATTTGTAATGATCTACCTTTAGTTCAAAGCAAGTATCTACCTATATTAAACACTTCAGTATTTTGGTATTGGTATCATAGTTCAATCTCGAATTGAAAGAATCGCAGGAAGGGGGGACAAGATTGTTTAGTTTAAGCCAGAAATATTTCAGGCGAGTCCCTCACTTGATCAGAATTTTCTTACACTTATGTGTACCTACTATTATAAAATAAAGGATTTGATATCCTAGGTACCTACTTATTTTTAAGATAAAACTGCACAGAGATTTTTTGTTAGTTTTACAAATATTATTTATTGTATTAGCTATAAAGACGATATTACGTATGTTAGTAGCAGATGTCTATCTATTATATTTATACCTACCTATTGCAGTGAAATTACTTGCATTTATAGATATTTAAAAATATGTATAACATATTTGAACGAATACTTGCCATTGTATTCGCCAAAAAAGATTGAATGAGATGAGAGAAAAACGATGCACAATCGCTTTTTTTAAACCCTTAATCCCAACTAATTGGGTGATATTCTTATATACCTATGTGTATGTTACATTAAAAAGTAGCCTTTTTTACGCTTTATAGTAAGTAGTGTTGAGTGCCTATGTGTATCACTAGCAATATTTTGACATAATATATGTATGCTATTAGAAAGAGCATCGGCTTTTTTAATTATTGTTGATTGGGCTAAATATTGTTTTGATTTTGAAATGCACGTACCTACCTATTTATAAATTATTATAAATTGTTTATGTGCTCTGTAAATAGGACCAATTATTGTTACAAAGAGCTTAATGTCACTTACAGTCCAAAAATTTTATACAAAATTTTCATCAAAATACTCAAGAGCTGCTTGGCTTATGTAGGGCAGGTTTTGATTTTTATAACCCAAGAGTTTGTTTTTTAAAACTCCAAGAACCAACAAGTCACGAGTGAATAGGTTCCTTCTAGGCAAACTTAATTCATCTAAGACCACATCGTCACTTACCACCTCTTGGTGTGAGGTGAGGTGAGATAGAGACTTTGCTTATTTTTTTTTTATTGGTAATAGGCTCGCGCTTGACCAATATAATACCCGTTAAAGTACGAGAATCAGTGTAGTAATAAAATAGTTCTTATTAATGGTTCGATATTGTGGTGAAACTTCGAGCAAGGCAATACTAATGTATATTTCAATGAAAAAACTAGGCTTGCGTTGTTGGTCTGAGAAAGTAATACAATACCTACATAATAGAAACTTAGTTTGTACTTAATGTATTTCGTTTTAAAAACGTCTTTTCAGTACTAACACCGTCGTCGTGGAAGTCAAAATATACAACTTATCAGAGAGCCAATTTCTCGTAATGAAAATATGTACAAAATTCAGTCTCAGTCTAGTCTCGATCTCATGTCGATATCCCAGATGTCAAAAAAGTCAATGCGCCAAGCGGTGTTAGAACTTAAGCGACGTAATATTAAAGTTTAATTAGATATTATATTATTTAATTGATATTACACAATAATAATATTTATTTAAGTTATATCTTACCTATAACTTATAGCTTTACAAAAACGGTCGTTCATAAAGTGGCTAGTAGTTTGAAAACAAAATCTAAATTTTTTATATACGATAAGAAATTTAAATGATTTTAGATTGACATAGTCATTATAATCGTTATTTGACGGGAATTTACCATGTTTCTTTGTTAGGTATATTGAGTATCAGACATTTCAGCACTGTTGCAAGTGCCATGATTACGGATGCGTGGTCGTTATAGGAAACAAACATGGTAAATATCCCACCAACATTTTTATCTATGAAGTGGCAATCAACAATGATACCTACTTAATACTACACGGCCAGACCAGTATCGTATGATGTAGGTATGCAGATTTATTATGAATTTATGACAAGTGTAAAACACGAACATATTATTGACATATTTCTTAGTAGCTATAAGCATAAGAATTTGATTGTCAATGTCGCACTCATTTGGTTAAACTAGTCAGCTAAATGGACGCCTAAGCCGTTGATCAACGCTGGGGCTAGTCAGCTAAATGGACGCCTAAGCCGTTGATCAACGCTGGGGTCTGGGTTAGTGAGCGGAGCGGCGTTGTATGACGTAAAGGGACGCCTACCCTTCTGACCTAGATTAGGTCGGAAGGGTAGGCGTCGGCCTCGCAGAGACCACCGCCACACCCTTCGTGTAAGGCTAGTTTAGAGAATGCACGAAGAGTGTTGTTCTTCAGCAATTTGACTAATTGCAAGCTTTTCATGAATCGCCTAGGCGTCCAATTAGCTGACTAGTTTGACGAATGACTGCGACATTACACACAACCAGTTTCTGTTATGTCAACGTTTAAATATTATGTATGTATATGTTAAAAATGATGTGATATGTGTTTCTGTGTATATTATTGAATAAAATTTCTATGTATATTACTGAACACAATGTGTATAATTATTTGCACCTCTCCTTTTAGTGGCAGGTTAATTGTGTGAAGGAGGAGGAGGAATAATCATTGCCATTGTCAATTTTTACAAATGACTACCCCTGACCACAAAGATTGGTCTGCGCCATTGTATCTTACAGGGGATAGGAAAATTATTATATTGGGAGTGACAGTGAAAAGTACCTATGCCCATGGAGAGACGAACATGAAGCGATTCTCACTGGTCATACTAGTATGACATTTCAATGGACATCTGTGCATGTGTGTTACAAAAAATGGTACAATTAGTTTCTGCCACTGTCTTTTTGTCATCCCATCTACTCACGGAGCACATAACCAGTGGAGAGAGTATGGGCATGTTTTTGTTCTAAATCAAAGTCACCAATTTGCGGCGGGGAGAGAATGCGTTTCGCCCTCTGTGATTGGGTGACGAATTGTCAAAAAAATGACAACTCAATAGCTAGGGATTCCAAACAAGTAATTAAAAAAGTATCGATATCGATAAAATTGTTGACTCATTCGTAATCTATAATATTATTTATAAGGATTTGTTTGCGATACAGAATTGTTTAAAACAGGAGAAAAAGCGGCAGCTTAGTGGTTAAGAAGTCCGCCTTACGATCGAGAGGCCCTGGGTTCGAATCCAGGTCATTACACTACCGACGTGAACCCACTCCTAACACAAGCCCTTGAGCTTAGCTGGAGGGTTTAATATTAGTAATAATTTCAGTTGCTAATATTCTTTATAAAATAAAAGAAAAGGTTATTAAATTAGGAAGACTTTATTTACAAAATAATTTTTTCTGGTACGTTTACGTGAAATGGCTCAACATACGACACTGCACTTTGTTGGTAAAAAATTGTCTCTATGTGTAGCTTTAATCCAAATTTCTTTCTTCTCGATGTCATCATTAGGAAATCTGCAAAATTTAATACAAAATACATGTTTTTTTATCGTGCGGAAATCCCCATGGATACCACCCCCTTCGGCCATCGGGGGTGGTTATGTCGGGATCGAACAGACTAAAACCGCACGCCGTCTCGGGCCTTAGTTACCGGGGTGTAAGGTTACCCAATGGGCATATCCCTCGCACCCAGCTGACCCCGGGGCCATCTACGGTTTTAAGACCCCCCGACGAAGGTGGGGTGTAGGGTGACAGGCGGCCGTCCTGTCACCCAACCGTCGGCGCGCAGACAATCAGCTCACCTCTTGCTCGCTCCCCACTGTGCCATCTGCTAGTCAGAGGGACACGTGGAGAGCCTCGGAGCAGCCCTCTAGAGGGCCACTCCCACCCCGGCCGGATTGGCCGCAGGCAGTAGCGTCTCCTGTGGCGAGTGGGAGGCACTGCTCGCCTCCGTTTCCCAGGTGCAACACGTGGAGGTTCCGGCCCGCACCCAATATAATGAAACCCTAACCTTTAAACTGTCGCGTTCCATGAAATTCAATAGGTAATGATAACGGGAAAGATTAGAATTGCTTCGTCATTTAGTGGCAGGACGTCGCCTGGAGGGTGCGGGCCGGACCCTCCACGTGGTGCACCCGGGCAACGGAGGCAAGCAAATCTATTTTTTTTAAGTCAGGTAGAGATTTCATTTATTTTGCCACGCATTTTGCCACAAACAAGTATAGTGTACAGCATCTAACTTGGCACGGTTTTGTAGTAGTGGGGCCCACACTACTCCAAAATCAGGCCACGTTAGATGCCGCGCACTATACATTTTTACTGTTATGTACAAGTTTTTTACCAGTATTCCTACACTTTTGCGAGGAAGACCTGCATAAGTAAGTCTTAAAATAAAGCAATAATGATACAAAAAAAAAATAAGGAAACTATAGGAAGAACATTGAATAAATAAACCTATTTTAAATTCTATCGATATAAAATGTCGCGATGCTGCGAACAGAACTATCGAGAAAAAAAGGGACAACTGCTATATGCAATTCAATGTGCTAGAAAGAGAGCAAATATTTGATTTTATTTTTCGTTGTTGAAATTGTTGTTTTATTAAATGGAGTAAAAAACACTTACCTGTGAAATGTTATCCCATCTTTCATGTAACTTGACGTTGTAGTAAACTTTCCACACCATTTAATTGCACAACTAGGCATTGTTTCTATTTTTATTTCCTTTTAAAACGGGAGCGCGTGACGTTCGTACGTCAACCTACAATTTCTGCGACTGATCAAAATTTCGCAGCATACGCTTCATTTAGCGTATGTTTAGCGACTGCGGCAGCCCCGCACGCTCTCTCCACTGGTTATGTGCTCCGTGCATCTACTCCACTATTGTGGAAACATCGCACTTTACTTCACTTTGACCTCATAAGTCTAACACTGGAGACTTTAATTGTGTCTATGTTCCAAATCATACTGACTGCAGTGCTGTAGTAAAGGGGAGAAAGAAAGGTATAGTATAGAGGCAAGCACTCTTTGAATCAATAAAAAAACATCCTTGAATATATGTAATCATGTAATGATTGTGCACTATCCATAACATAACACATTATGCTCGACTTCCTCATGGTCGAACCGTTTGACAATCCTTTGGAAGAGAAGGAGCGCACTGCCTTTGCCTAGGATGCCTTAGGCTATGTCTGTTTGCTTGACTAGGCAATTAATTTTATGCATCATATAGATTTGGCTTTTAGCAGGGCAAAAATGTATTACTGTTTAGTAGCCCCTTTTCTTAAATAGTTTTTTACAGTTCAATTTAATAATGCTTGTCTGCCACCTAAGTGGTGTAAAAAAATGGACAAATTAAAGTGCACAATGTACCTACTATGAACATAATAAATGCACTAGAGAAATATTGAATTCGAACTGCCTTTCCCACCAAGAATCCTTGCTATATTGCTACATACATACAAAGACATAATAAAATCTAAATTTAATTTGAAACTCTATTAAACTGAATACTTTAAACTACAACTATGTAAATAATATTGAATAAAATTAGGTTAATCCCAACTTTCTTTGACTCTGAGGTGTTGTAACCGCTCGTATAAAGTTACATCTTCTTTGAAAACTCTTCTCTGCGTATCAAGCAACTGATCTCTCCTTTTTTCTTTCTTGCCAAGCGCACTTGCATGACCTGCACTTTCTGCCTAAAATATCAAATAAATAAAGTATAGGTACTTTTGTAACTTGTTTGATAAAATAAATAAACAGAAATGACTAAGCTATAATGTTTAACTGGTCAATCAAAATTAAATTAAATACTTACTTCTGTAAGATAGGGAAAACGCAAATAGAACATATTTTTTTCTTCTATTTCAAAATCTTGTCTAAGTCTATGAATATGTTTTGGTTCCACTTTTTTTACTAGCCGATCTTTTCCTCTGAACAAATGCCCATTTGGTAATCGGTTGCGTCGAAATAAGATAAGTGTTAACTTCATATTTGAAGAAATAAAGTTTGCAGAAACCTAAGTTCGTAAACTACAAGGAATTAGGATAGAAATTGTAATTTAATTTGATATAAAATAGAAAATAATTGCCATTGGAGTTGTGTTTGGAGGTTAACATAACTGGTTAACCATAGATAAATAGATAGAGAAATTTACGTTTCATTTCACAAAATCCACAAACCGTCACGAACGTTTCACAAATTATTCTGAATTTTATTGACACTATAATAGCTGATGCCCCCAGAAAGTTCCGCCTGCGTGAAATGCCTGATATTTGTTTCACACTATATGGGAACCTATTTCAAGGATAAATAAATATCTATAAAATCTAATAATCCTGTATGTAGTAGTAAATTTCAGCCAGATCCTTTCGATTAGATTAAAAACATAAATTTTCTTGGTGTTTAGAGAGAGCTAGTTTGTAACTCTATTAAACTGACATACATAACATTACGCTTAGTTTTGGTTTATGTCTTTTCACCTTTTCACCTTTCAAAAAAATATTTTTGTGCGCCCTTATCGCGCCGCGCTCTTCAGCTTCATGCTTCACTCTATGTCAGAATTAGTTTAGTATATTATCTATGGTCAGAATGGCTGTCGATCGAGCGTAGGGGTGTCGTATTATCGTAAATAAATTGCGTGAAAATCAATTAATTCCTAATGTAATCTAACTGTTATTATGTTAATGTTTATATACTAAGTATGGGATCACGGGGCTGACACCTGTGCTTTCTTTTGGAGCAGTCTCCGGAATTGGTAAGTAGTTTTTGTGTCCACTAAATTAAGCTTTCGTAGATATTTGTGTTAGAGAGCTTCCCATTAATTACAATTTTTATGTTATGGACAAATTTTTGAGTAGAATAATTGCAACTCTTATTCTATAACGTCGTTTAATTTACAAATATGTGGTCCTTTCGTATGCAATGAGACTTGTTTGGTTTCGGTACCCTTTCACTTTGTGTACATTATTTTCGTGCTCTACTTATTCCGAGCTTGCCTATTATAATAAAATTCTCCCATTGCAGAAAGACACTGTAATAATTTACCAATAGTTTAGCATTATCTTAATGTTCTAAAAATAATGTATTATTATTAGTCAATTAGTCAATACCTATCTGTACTAATACAAATTAATGAGATTACAAGATGTAATATGACCCAAATACCTATAGTTAGTGCTTATTTTGAAAGAAGAAGAAGATTGTGGAGTACATGGTTTATTTTTATGAGAAATTCTATCTTATCTAGTTGTTCTATGTTATTAATAGAGGTTTGACCCACTTCATTTTATTGAACACCTGTATCAACCACATAAAATTTGTTTCTTATTTCAATAGGTACCTTACTAATTACCCATAACTCTAATTTTTTTAACATTATGAATACACTTACCTGTATCGTTTCCTTCTCATACTCATAATGGTATCTATACTGATGAGTACCTATAAAATGAAACTGCTGTTATGACTTGACTAATTGGCAGTACTGTAGATATCTTGACTATTTTATTACAGAAAAAAATTATATTGTAACTTAATTTAAATTCAGCCTGTATTTATCTCTTCATGTATGGCAAATACCTTTTAGCTTTACATGCCACCATCCATTATCACTGTGAGATAAAATATATAACTGGTATATATTTTTTTATCTTAACACTTCAAACAAATATATTAATCTAATTCAGTTGTGTAGTTTTCGTGCATTACTTGAGTCTATAGCAACAATTTTTAACTACTGGCAAATTCAGGTGAACCATCAATATTAGGGCTACCATAACTACATTCATTTTTACTGATAAATATGGAGTCCTTAAATTATTTGATAATAATTTCATTACTTAGAATATCCTAGAGTAGAAATAAACTTCATTATACAACTTATACAGCATACATACAGACCTAGTATATATTAATACTAGCTGTTGCCCGCGGCTCCACCCGCGTGGATGTCGAAATCCGTTTCAAAAACTATCTTATCTCTCAAGTTGGATCGAACTGCACATGGTGTGCGAATTTTATTATAATCGGTTAAGTGGTTTAGGAGTCCATTGAGGACAAACATTGTGACACGAGATTTATATATATTAAGATTTTTGTATATTCTATTTATAAGTGAATTATTTATTGCCGTTCATGGTGTCTGACAATCACAAAAGTTCAAGGGTCATAAATCAAAAAGGTTTTATTATTTGTGATATTTTGTGATTAAAAACTTGGCTTGCATTCTCGTATTTCTGTTAATCTGGTAAATGTGTATCTCAGTTCAGTTATGAGTATAGTATAATGAAGGTATATTGTGCACTTTTTGCTGGCAAATAATATTTGACTTTTGCAATGCTATTCATCTTATTCTTTTAAAATGAAAAACGGAAATGTACTTATGTAATTTTTTTTACTGTCCCATTTCTCCACATCTCATCATCTGAAGGCCAATACTGATTACATCCTTGCACTTTGAAGCTCAAGTTTGCTCTCTAACTTTTTTTCCACTCTATCATGACACATTCCTTTCAAAATGCCTTTGGCATTTTGAAAGGAATGTGTCAAAATTTATCCCACCACATCATTGTAGGCCAGCTAGCATAGCGACAACTCGAACTTCTAGTTAGGCCATCCATGTGTTTAGCCAGAGGGGGCCATATTGAAACCAGAAATATCCCTGGGTCAGCCGGGGTGCAAGCGAAATACCTTTTGGGTCACATTATCCGTAGGGATTTCCGCACAAAAAAAGGCCATCCATGTGTAAATCACTGATCATTAAGTTGTTAAAAAATGTTTCATGTTCACTCTACCATATCCAGATTTGCTTCAAGAGATAATAATCATGATAAGACTAAGCATCTATTTATTACTGCAAAAGTTTTTATGGATGGATTTTCATTACTCAGAACAGCAGAACAGATCTGTATGAAATTTCTAGCAACTGCCTGCCTGATTAAATAATAATAATAATAATAATACCGGAGGTATATCCTGAAGGATGGCACGGTTGACATTTGTCGGGCATGTCACTGTCCCGGAGAATCCCTAAGGCATATTATTTCTGGTTGTTCTCGTCTTGCTAACGGTGAATATCTGCACAGACACAACCAAGTAGCCAGGATTGTCCATCAGCAACTTGCTCTTAAATATAACCTTGTGGAATCGGAGGTGCCGTATTATAGGTATGTGCCCGACCCAGTTCTTGACGATGGTCGTGTCACATTGTACTGGGATCGATCTATTATCACTGACAGGACTATTGTTGCCAATAAGCCTGACATTGTGGTAATAGATCGATTAGAGCGCCGCGCAATAATTATTGATATCACCATCCCGCATGACGATAATCTCGTGAAAGCTGAAAAAGAAAAACAAATGAAATATTTGGATTTAGCTCACGAGGTTGTCGACATGTGGAATGTGGATTCGGCAATTATTGTGCCGATAGTTGTATCAGTTCACGGACTGATCGCCAAGAGCCTCGACCAACATCTCAAGAGGCTCGCGTTAGGCAGTTGGATCAAGGGCTTGATGCAGAAGGCGGTACTCCTCGACACGGCACGTATTGTGAGGAGATTCCTTTCTCTGGAGCCCTAACCACCGGTAGCTTGGTCCCTGTACCCGATACCGGTGGGGTACTATTTTGTATATTTTTAAATGTATTTTTTTTTTAGATATATTTAAAAATGTAATTTATATGTGTATATTTAAAATAAAGAGTATAATAATAATAATTTGATACAGAAATAGATTGTAAGCTGGAATAACACATAGGCTACTTTATCCTGAGAATAGGTTCATGTGAGTTTTGAATATTTCATGCGGGTGAAATAGCTAATTAACTGACAACGTTATTTCAACCAAAACAATTAACATTGTAGCATCTAATCAAGTGTAGAGTGACATGTGCACTTCACCAATTAGAGTAAAATATGACCCTAACTCCATACTGGGGTATGTTATTGAGGGGCATTGCCCCTTGGATATTCTTAATCATTTCCATTTACTAATTTCTGACCTCGTACAGTGTAAGCTAATGAAATTATATGTACCTAGTGACTTTACTTGGATCGAATCAATTTCGTTATGGTACCGACTATATTAATGGTTTCCTCTAATCGTGAATGTTAAAGATTCGCATATTAATACTACACTTAACACAGCTTCTTATGGTAAAAAATTAATAAGGAACGTCATTGAAACATTTTTTACCTATCATTTGACTCTAGGTGTGTAACCAATAGAAAAGAGCCAGGTCTTCGGAAGGTGAGAACCTTTTACCTTATTGCAAATTGTTGATATGTAGTAAAATCGTACGTATAGATAGGTTTTTTCAGTCCGAACTCAAACCACAAACAGATATTTTCCCTCTGTGTACTCATTTACCTCATAATAATTATAGTTACAACAAGTATCACACCTGAATTTCGAAAGCATGCTCAAACACAATATGTACGAAGTTTGCCGATGAAAAACAAGGAAAAGTGATTTTTACTCTCTTGTTACGATACCTACCATTTTTTCGCCTGTTGCTCGACGGGTGGTGAAGTCTGTCGCAGTCAGAGGCTTTTTCATTCGTACCATATAGTAGCGTACATTGAGACTTTGGACAGAAATTAGGGAATAAAGGCAAGTTGTTAAATTATTGCACAAAATATTAAAACATGCAATCTAGAATATTGTCACAAATACGTCAAACTATGAATACTTATAACCCCATCAGTTTTTCTCCATCCTCCCTCATCTAAATTCATTATTCTTCACTGGCTTGTGTCATTGTTCTTACTTAAATTCAAGTCAGGCCGATATTTTTAGCTTCTGCAATAATAGAGCGTCACCAGGATTGTCTCGAAGTCCAGTTTGTGCTGGATTCCAGTTCAAGACAAAGTTTGGAATGTACTTATATAATATTAATCAAAACTTTCGCAAATCATCAACAGCTTCTGCAAGTCGATAGGATCTTCATGGCACTATTCACGATCCAGAAATCAATAGTGTTGGGTCAGGAGATTTGCAGGATATCCGTAGGCATTTACTGGTAATTGATTGATCGAAGACCGGTGGTTGTTTCGTTATCAGCTTCGTAACTTTTCACGTCGCACAAGGTTTTTTATTAATGTTTAATATTCTCAGTTACCAATGGCGATTCTATGGCGAACCGGGCAGTTGCGTCATAAGTTTATGCCTCTTGTTCCTGATGTACCGGCAATTTAGTTTCATTACCAGTTGTTCTTAAGAAACCACTTTAGAATTTCATTTTTGATGATACAAATACAACATACTCGTACGCAAGCTATTTTGTTTGCTTGACCAAATCCGAAAGACTTAACGAATTGCTTATAACATTTAGACGTGACTCTGGCTAGATTGTATGCAAATATTTTTTTAATTATCTTCATTAAATCAATCTACCTATCTACCAAAAATTATAATTGAGTTTTTATTACCAGATATTTCTAAGGAAGCTAATAAATTATGCATATTATTATTGTATTTTAAGTATCGTTCTCGCCGTGTAGGTATCATTATTAAAATATGCAGTAATTTGTTAACTATTGCCTTTTTTCGTGCGGAAGTCCTCATGGATACCCACCCCGCCTTGTGAACTATTGCCTTGTAAAAAGCACGTCAATTTCCTGTGCGATAAGTTATGTTATGGATAGAGATCTGATGGCTTCTGCCGCCCTAGATCTAATTGTAGCGCCTTGTTGATATAAGGTTGATATAATTTCGGCGAGCGCTATTTGCTCGTTCCAAATGGTGACAATTTGGAGCAGTTCGAGCTCAGACAAACATACACAATATAGCATTATCTATAATGATAAACATCTGTAGATTATATGGTATTGACAAACCCCGAACCAACCACCATAATACGAATATTTGCATTGTTCTTAGTGTTTCTATGTATAATAAATGTAAGTATTTACAAAAAAGTATATAAGTATGTTTATCCGCATTCTAGAACCTATATTTTTTTATTTATTTGTTCCATTCAATTGGGTTTTGTGAATGCTTTATTTGATTGTTCAAGAGTCAAGAGGTATATTATTAATTGATAGGAATGATGCACCAGATAACCCGTTCGCTTCCTTGGTGAGGCCAAATACGGCGTTTTGAATTGCTATTCCAGTGTATAGCAGAATTCAATGGAAATTAAGGCTTCAATTATAGCTGTGTCTGTACATTACAGATATTTAAAAAAAATACTTGAGTTATGTTACGTGAACGATTCTGAACACAAAAATATATATTTTTCTATTCTTGTCTGTTTGATGGTTGGTGTTTTGTGCGCAATAGACGCAAAAACTACTGAACGGATTTTGATGCGGTTTTTTTGTTTGAAAGGTCTTGGTCAGGCTTAGAATATTATATTACGTATGTTTCATCAGAATCGGTTAAGTAGAGCCGCGGTTAGGCTGCTGTACTTATCTGCCACCTAAATGGTATGGAAAAATTAGTTTCTTGTTATGGGTTTCTCAATTGATAAACTATATTTTGCTATTACATTGGAAAATTGTTAATATTATGGTGTACAATAAAGAATATTGTATTGCAAGAGGTTTTCAATCGGAATATTCTTTATGGACGGTATACGCGCCTTATGGTCGTCATAGGAGCTCAGGGCCTCGACTCTGTTAAAGGCAAACCACTGTCATGCCATTGACACTCTAAAAAATGCTATTTAATTGTAGACTTTACCGTTATACAGTTACAATCTAAAATCAAATGAAAAGAATTCATTTAACTTTTTCATTCGCTCTACAAAATATCATTTAATTTTAGACTTTGAACTGATAACGGTAAATTCCAAAATTATTTTATGCAATATTTTTTTGAAGTGTCAGTGGCATGACAGTGGCTTGTTTTAATAGAATCGAGACCCAGATCAGCTGTATCACAGAATAAATAAGAAGTCTTTCAGGAGTTTTAACCATGTGTTTATTTGCCACATGCAAAACAGGACCATTACAAAAATATTACCTTAGCCTATTGCTTTGGCGTCTTACCTAATGCGCCCAGTTTCCTAACTCACCAAGTTACGGTCAATCAGTGACAAATACATTAAAAGTAGGTAGGTATGTTGTCACATAAAATATAATGCATGCTACATACCTATTAGGATAAACACATATTTTCCTTCTTATGTACAAATTAACTGAAACAAGCATCATTGTGTAGTGTGTTGACCGTGTAATACAATAGATAGGTATAATACGTAAATTAATAATATGTATTTATAGTTTTTATTATTTAGGTATCTAGTTATAATTATTTTAGACAACACCAATTATTACTCTTTCGACAAATATTAACATTTCTTGTCATTTAAGTCTACAATAGCACAAGAACTATGCGAATAGATTTCTAAATAGTTACAATAACATAACAGTACAATACTCCCACAAGAGAAGGAGTAGGTATGTTATTATTATTATAAAACAGAGATCACGTTCTGCGGTCTTGTTATGAGATAAATGTCAGATTGTTGTTATAGTACTCAAATATCGGTAACACTTGTACCTACTGTTACCAATTAGGCACACCGCTTGTGTATAGAAACATCGACCAAGTTACAGCAAGTGTCATCATTGCTTTGAAAACTAAACGAACGGGAGCAAAAATTGTACATTCTGTCTTGAACTGTTAAAATGTGGAGTGGTCATGTATTTTTAAAGAATCGCTGTATGTCTAGAAAGTGATGTTTAAGTTTTTACCCGGAGTTTTCTTGTTGTAGAGCCCCCGACGTGATCCTCCAAGCGAGTACACCTACCACCTCGTATTGATTCTGAGTGGTACTGAAGATGGCGCAGGTTGGAGCTAATATGGAGTACCAGGAATACAAATGGGCCTACTCAATCATGGATTCATCCAAGTAAGTGGATTTTGTTGCTTTCTAATCCGATCAGGGCCAGTTCTCGTATTCTTGGAATCAAAATTGATTTTGACATTTGGGAGATCGCCACGAGATTGAGACTAGACTGAGACGGAATGGCAGAGGCTTGCTTTAACAGAATAGAGGTTCTGGCCGTTTGATGGTCTTGTTCAGCACGGGGCTTTTGGTGAAATTATCAGTGGACCTACATAACTGCCTAATACCTGTTTGACCTGCAGCCAGATATTGGCGTCTGAAGAAATATCTCTTCCTTTCTCTTGACTAATGAAATAAGCAGGGTGTTCTTTTCGGGGTGGGGACTTAAGGGAGGTGACAGGGCAGTCACGCCCAGAAACGCCTGTAGGACCACATACACCCAATAGCTGTGTCTTCTAGTGCTATTAAATTGCCGTGAGATAAAATGGGCTAAATAAAAAAAAAAACAATATTTTAGGTAGGAATGCAGTGGGCTGTGTAACATGAAAACCCAGTATCTGCATAAAACTAAAACTACTAATCGTTCATTCTTGGGAAAGATGGCTAACAATATCATAATTTACTTAGTCAGTTTTTGCTAGGCGGTAGCTTTTGGTACTTGGAGGGCAGGGTCCGGTCTATAAGGTTACAAAATGTAAAAACCCTCGTTGATTAAACATCTTAGATGCTATGTTTTTAATTTGGACAGCAGCCGTCCTCTTTTTCAGCCACGGGTTGAATGAACTGAAGTGTGCTGTAAACGTAACGTGTTATCTTACGGTTTAAATTAGTAAACAATCCTATACAGTTGTAACTTATTACATTTCAAATCTGTACCAACGAAATACGAACGTGTACAGACAACTTCTGTAATTACCCACGACTCAGCCCGCATGAAGTTTTGATACCGTTCCCGCGATTATTATGAACCTATTGCCGGGATATGAAGCAGCTTATGTCCTATGCGTTTATGTAGAACATTTAACTTAAGCAGAAAAAATAAATAAAATATGCCAGACCATATGGCATATTCATTTTATTCAGATCCGTGCAGCCGTTTTTGGGTGAAAGAGTAACATGTATATCCAGACAAACTTTAAGAAACAGTATGTCATCGCCATCTAGCAGTAGCGGTAAAGCAATGACTGACACCTGACTTACAGTACAGCCTCGAGGTTCCGGGTTCGAATCCGCATTTATTATACCACCGATGTTAACCTACTCCTAACCTAACACAATGGAACGGTTAACGATAATACTATTAACGTCTTAATCGCGTTACAAAATTAAAATTGCGCTGGACTTGTATAATCGCTGTTTTCTATTTGCTATTAAATTGCAATACTGTTACTATATAGGCGCTTGAGAGAGGTTAATTGAAATGAAATGAAATCTTACAACTGCTGTAAATGTGAAAGTTTGGATGCGTGTTTGGATGTTTGTTAGTCAATCATGCTAGATGAACGGCTAGACGTATCTTAATAACATTTTGCATAGAGGTTTATTATAGTCAGGATTGCTACTTCATAGGTTTAGACGTGGACGGACGGAGCCGCGGACAGCTTGATATTCAAAAACTGAATTGAACCTCAAATCACAACCTTAGAACCTCTATAACCCTGTTGTTGTTTTTAGTTGCTCCCAACTGCCATCAGACCACCCATCACAAAAAATAGCCTGCAGCAAGGCCTCGTCGTTCGGCAGATATACCTGCTGGCAGGTGAGGTTGACTTCGGCCCTGAAAGTTTTGGTAGGGCAAAAAATATAATGAAATGTTATACGGTGCTTCGTTAGTAGTAATCGCTGGATACTCCATTAGGTTCAATTGTATTTCAATTGAAACGACCTTTAGAAAAGATCCTAATCGGAATCGATAATTGTAGGATGCAAAATGCATTACAATCCTTGAAACATCGTTTCCGGCTGTGTACCTATTTAAAAACAATGGCCATCATTTTTGATTGATTCGATGTAACACAATGTGGTTAAAAAATTTCTTTCAGTTTGTTTGTTAATATTCCTTCCCGGCATAGTTTTTAAAGCGACTCTATAGATGGATTATGACGTACCCTCAGACTAGACTTATTCTTCTAGTCTGAGGACGTACCTTTTCGTAAATCCTTAATTTAAAATTGATATTACAAATCATAGTGTTTTAGGAATTACAAAATTAACTGTTAGCAATTTTTTCAGTTTTGCTAACTGTACAAAACTGGAGCAACCCGGACGTATAGAAAGAAGTGACAGTCGTAGTGATGTGCTTTTATCTAATTACACTGTTGTCAGCAAACTAGGTACTCCGCGATGACGCGTACAAACTTTGTAGTAAGAACAGCTGGACAAATTGCGAAATCTCTTTGTAGGTACGTTCACAATGAAAGTATCGCTGCAAGTAAGATCAATGACAGGATTGCGTAAGGCGTAAGGTTCTAAACGGCTTCTCTTTCAATTGTACAGTTGTTTAAGTTAAAACTATTGTTCAAATCTTTATTGTTATATTTTTTATCATGGCTAACAAGCTGTTTGTTTAAACTATTGACTATTTTTTAAAGTTGATGATAGGCTCATGTTTGACCTTAATCTCACCTGGCGGAAGGTTCCCTATTCACTTTAGAATTGAAGATTCTCAGGCTTGCCCGAAACAAGGAGTCAAGCAGGGGATTCCACTACTTAGCTGTACGCATAATAAATGTGTAATAAACCCCTACACATTAGTGTAATTAGACAAAATGCATAGCTTGTTTTTATTAGGATATCGCAAGGTAAAGCTGATTATGATTACACAGTATTGGAAACCTGTAATTAAATGATGTATCGGACAGATATTACCCGCAGTTATAACATCCCGGCAGGTACTCAGCTCAGCCCTGCACACCTTTTTTTTTTTTTTTTTTTATCGTGCGGAAATCCCCATGGATACCACCCCCGTCGGCCATCGGGGGTGGTTATGTCGGGATCGAACCGACTAAAACCGCACGCCGTCTCGGGCCTTAGTAACCGGGGTGTAAGGTTACCCAATGGGCATATCCCACGCACCCCAGCTGACCCCGGGCCATCTACGGTTTTAAGATGGCCCCCTCGACCCCCCGAAAGGGGGGGTGGGGCGAGCATCGCGCCACTTCGCTGACGGTGGGGTGTAGGGTGACAGGAGGCCGTCCTGTCACCCAACCGTCGGCGCGCAGACAAGCAGCTCGCCCCCCGCTCGCTCCCCACTGTGCCATCTGCTAGTCAGAGGGACACGTGGAGAGCCTCGGAGCAGCCCTCTAGAGGGCCACTCCCACCCCGGCCGGATTGGCCGCAGGCAGCAGCGTCTCCCGTGGCGAGTGGGAGGCGCTGCTCGCCTCCGTTGCCCAGGTGCACCACGTGGAGGTTCCGGCCCGCACCCGCCCTGCACCACACCTGATGAAAATTCCGTCACTATTTAAAGTAACTGCATATCAGTAGGTAGGTACGTAAATGCTTCGTCTTTTTGATTAGTTGATGTTTCGTGCGGTCTCGATGTGTCGGATCAGACGTTTCAGGGTAGCTCCGCTGATCTGACTAGTCAAATAACTGTACACAGACTCAAAAACACCAAGAATCCTCGCTAATCCGGCGACCTTGTAATCCGATATGCCTATCACTGTAACATTCGACGTAAATTTGAAGTACAATTTGTAAAAAAAATCTGTCTATAGGGGGTCTTAGGTATTCGACAATCCGTTAGTCCGACACTGCCCTGCAAAACGTTAGTCGGATACCGGGGTCCACTGTAATAATTCAAGCTATTTAGCTTAGCCGGTGGGGTCAATTATAAATAACTAGTGGCCTACTATTAGTAGTAGTAAAAGCAAATCCGTTTGTACCAGTAATACCGTCAAAAGGTGTTTGAAATGAGCGTTTGACCGCTACAGCCATAGAACATTTGTAGGTCAATGATGAATGATCTTGTCACAACTGTCACAAGCGACAAGTCTGTAACAAGCAATTAGCTTAGTTGAAGGAAGAAACGAGTATACTGATAATGTGTGACACACGTTGCTAACAGTGTACAATATCTTATCTACTTATACAAATAAATACAATTGAAGTGTCTGTTTGTTACGATAAAATAACCGGTTTAACATCATTTCTTTATTGAATAAACATGATAAATATATTTACTTATACTAAAAACAAAACTAAAGCATTTACAAAATTTATATCCTAAAAAAGGGGATGCTCTGACCATCATCCATAAGATGGTTTTTGTAAAATACTGCGATAAATATATGTGCGAGTAGTTATCCACCTTAGTAGATCTAAATACTAATAGGTACGCGTTATAATTTTACATTTACTTACATAAAAATTGTATATTAGTTATGTATCATTTATGCAAAAAAGGAATTTTAAAATTTCACCATAATACAGGTTTTTAATGTGCAAATGTCACATGAAGAAAGTAGGTACATGGTACATTCAATCTTTTTGAAGCATTTCGAATGTTACGCATTAATTTTATGTCTTTTTGTGGACACAGATGACTTGACCCAAATATATGTGTAGTTTTCTAAGAAACATAATATATTTCGTATAGATGTGTAACTTGTAGTAAATCGCTACGTTTTCTAAACGGTGCGGTGGTTACAATGCGACTGGATGGCAAAAATACTTGTCATTAGGTATGGGTATGTTCTGTCAAAATAAAATCTACATGAGGTTATTAAATCTTTAAAATCACTCGCTAGTTTTTATTCATTTTCAATTAGATTAGATACTTTGAAATCACACGTTTTAAAAGTAATTTTACTGAATCAGTCCTCAGGAAATAAGTCAAACACATCCTTCAAGCTTTATTATTAGATTTGAAACAAAAAGACTCTCAATTTCCTCTCAGTGAGTGATATTGAGTGCATGTTGTTAATTGGAGCAGTCCTGGTAACGGTTCATTAAGGAGATGCCCCGCAGGCCGAGGCGGAAGGAGCTTCATTTCATTAGACGGGGTCGGTAGGTCATTTCGTGGCTATACTTACGACGCTGCCGGTCTACGAATGCTATTAAAAGATGGCAACTTTAATAATTTATTTTGAGACCTTTACACACAGCTAGATAAATGATATTATGTTGTTTAAAAGTGAAAATTACTAGTTAAGCTTAGAACACTGAGTAAATTCGGTTTGAAGAAGAAACCTTTTATTCTGTTAATGACATGCTTTTTTTAAATACATAAATACATTATTATGACTAATAAAATAAACTATTAATATATCTAATGTATCGAAATTAGTCTTGTTTACTTGTAATAAATGATTTATTATTATTAAAAATAGATGTCGCTACTATCCAGGGGAGCGGAGCAGTAATCGGATATGTCAATAAATTGGAACGGCCTTAATCACGGGCTAATAAATTAGAGTTAAATAGGTGTCACAGGGATTTAGTATACAGAGGCACATCAAGTGCTTCAAGTTTATTTATTCGTATAGTATAATTCAAGACACACAGCAGACACGGTTATCAAAGTAAAACGTAATGTATTTATTTTGATTCCATTTGACAAGGTCGATTTATCTGTACACTCATATCATATACAGGGACACAATTACTGTAAGTAAAATGTACGAAGTGCTTAATATCCATTTTTTGTGTTTATAATGAAATACTTTGTATAGTTTAATATACATCTGATAAAATATTATCTGATACAAAATCTGCCGTTATACTTCACAATGGTTGACGAACCAAATAGCGTAGCGGTTGAACGCTACGACTTCCGCGTTCTAACGGGTTTGATTCCCTCATAAATTATACTATTTCATGGCGCATGAATTTTGCTCATATAAAAGCTATGTGTGTCATTGCAATAAAGGAACGCTGCACGTAAGGCGTGAACTGCGTCCGTGCCTCGAAAAGCGAACACAAAAGACAGTAGTTGCGGGTAGTTGGAGTTCGGAGTCACAAAAAGTCCGACAATTAGTCTAACTACAGAATTTTGATATCGCCAATGGGTTGTGGAGGTCAGGTGGCAATCGTTTCACGGAAAACATTGGAGTTCAATCGCTTCGTAATTAGACTGAAAAGCCAACCCCAAACCCCAACTGAGTTAGGATCAGGCTCGGTAGATGATAATGCACGTTATACAGAAATGATACGGCACAGATAAGGCGCGAACTCTTCTATATAATTCATAATTCTAATCGCGTCCGCGCATTATTCGAGCCATATTCGTACTGAATGGTTTATCTATAATTCACGCCTAAGAATGTCTATATTTTGCTATGATGTTATGTATATGGGGCGAACTTGAGCTCAACCTAAATCCATCTTGTATTTAATTTATAACTTATAAAAAAAGGTTTCGTTACACATATTCGGGTCGACATTAATCTATTCTCCACAGCCGGGTGGGGAAATCGAATATAATGTAGATGAATGTTCGGGAAAAAGGACGCTGGGCTTGGTCGCACAAATACACTTGGGTGAGCACGGCTGGGCAACAGTGGAAAGGCATTAATCGGCAATGCTGGGATTAAAAAAGTTCAAAGAATACTGTCGAATCGAAAATGTGTTTAAGTAATTGCTTAGTGTGAGCTTTCTCGTTCAATACCATAATAATATCATGTCCCATCATCATCATAGAAGTTTACAATTAGGAGCCCGAGGTCCGTTTATTGTTTTTGATCGACCGGATCGGATAGGTGGGTAGGGGCTCCAGTGGAAACGAGCCAACACTGAGAAGAAATTATTCAAAATTCAGTATCAGTCCAGTCTCGATCAGAAAAAGGTATTCTTCGATCGATCGATAGATCGAGAATAGACTGAAACTGAATTATAAAACATTTTTGTTACGAGAATAGGGATTCTCGTAAACCTCGTCCGTTGTTTAACAGGTGCAACGCGGCGCCTGTGAGTTTAGCTTAGGTCACTCTAGGATTTTGCTAAGGCTCTCTACACTCCGAAACGAATATGTGTACAGCAACCCTAACAGTCCCGTACCTAGAATGGTTGCTTGCAATGAACTTTGGATTTACAAGTGATGTTTATTTTACAGAGTATCGGCATGCCTGATCTCAATGTTACTGATCGTGTACGGAAGTTTTCGGTCTCTGAATATGGAACGAGAAGCGAGAGAGCGAGCCGAGCGGGAGAGGGAGGCGTCGCTGCTCGGAGGGAAACCGCCCACCAGCAGTAGCTCATCTAATAATAGTAAGTTGATAATTTATTTTTTGATTACGATGAACATTTGGCTACGTACCCATACGACCTCCAAGTTTCTACCCCATCTAATGTCGCTGTATACGTTGGTAGTTATAAATTGAAATTTTCTTTTATTGTATTAGCATAATTTGGGCTTGCAAATTGAACAAAATATTTACATGAACAGCTTTTGCCGCTCTCTCGTGATAAGACGCGAGCCTATTGTCATAAACAGAGCATTTTACATAAATACGTGCTACTACTGAGAATCTCCAAAGACATAAGTCCAATAACAGTTTTCCCGTTCAGGTAATCGAATCTAAGACCTCAAGCACACTAGTTGCATTTTCTGTCGTTGTCCCACTGTTTGATTGAAGAAATACAGTTTTCATGAAAATGTTATGTAGCTTTGTATTAATTGAGAGCCTTAAGCCTTTGTAACTTAGTATTACCTTTTATGGGTCATTTAGTACTAAGGTTACATAAAATTCAAGATTAACATACCTACCTGTTTCCTATAATCAAATTACCAACAACGTATAATACATCCATATGGCACCCTTTTAAAACATTCATACCTCAACTGCAATTAAGTTGAAGCAAACATTTTATTCGTGCCCGTTAACGGCACTCTCAAATAGGGCAGAACCTAGATATACACAAACACATACGTATAGGTAGTACCTACATGCAATGGCGCCGACAAGTCGTCACTCAATCTCCACAACGCCTTTCATTACATTGATAACGATTATTTCTACTTGGCAATGGGGACATAATATTGCAAGCTTTATTTGGACTTGCTCTGTTGTTTGTTAGTATGGGTCAAATCTTGGAAGCCTAATTAGAACCACTTCCTAACGTCAGATTGGGCTAATATTTAGTAAACTTACTATACGTATCTTTGGTGACAATACGATAATAATGGTACTATGAAGCTAGTCTGATTAAGGAATCGAGTTTCGGCTCATTTGTTTTTTCTTGGCAAATACTCTGATGCTACGTGTCTGAAGATGTCGACGGTAGGTGGTCATAGGAACTTCTGAACTAGATTCTAGGGCGGGATCAAGTTTGCCGGGACAGTTAGTACTTATTGTTTAAAAAAATAGATTCGGTACGAAAATGCCTTTGGAGAATCTGAATTTAGTACCAAAATGAGATTATGAAGTAATTGGTTGTTACCGTATTTGAAGGTCTATTTTAAATATGTACGCCAGCGGTATCCGGGTTGTAAAGTTGTGTGTGTTCAGCTGGACACCGTCGTTATTTATCGCCTTCAGCGGTAATGTTAACCGCAAGTACAGTCAGCGATAAAAGTAGCTTAACACATATTAATTTGTAGTTTACTTTTTCTTCCAACCTTTTAATTAACACTGAGAATTTATAAATAAAACACTCACGGGTAACTCTGTTCTCGGTCCCATGGGAACGAATTCTTTTACCAATGATTGTAAGGTTTCGTAAAGTCCCACCCTCTCCATTCCTATACAGAACAACACGTGCAAGGCTGAGATACCACCCTCATATGGTGCAAACAATTCCATCAAGAACCAAGCGGTTCGGTGCCTCTTTCCTTTGCCGCACCATCAAAACCTGGAATTCTTTACCAGCTCACGTGTTTCCTTCCTCATACAGTCCCGGGTCCTTTAAGCGGGGCGTGAAAAAGCATTTGATGAGGCCGTCAAGCTGAGAGCCACCATTTTGGCACTATCGGTGTTTGCAATGGTGACTCCCATTCTAGAGACTTTGCCTCAGCTTACCATCAGGCGAGGTGAAGTCATGTTGACGTGACCGACATAAAAAAAAAATAAAAAAAGGTAGGTATATGTGAACATATAAAGCGAACCTAGGGTGGATTGCTAGTCAAAAATGTAATAAAAAGTACGTATGTTTTCATTCTAATAGCTATCATTTGCCCAATGATGTGCTAACAAAGTTCAAAAATAACTGAGGCGATCCAATTTCATACAAGAAATCAAATATGAATTGAGGAAGTGTGCCAAACCAACAATACACCGGGTATTCTTAGTTTACAATGAACGAAATTACATGCATTTACTTAAGAATTTCTCACAATGTAATGCAAATTAACTAAAACCTGAATGGAGTCTTACAGCTTACTAAGAACTTACTTATTAATGCATAATATACCGTTTTACTGACTTCCGTTAATATTTTAATGATACATCATATACACACACATCTTACAAAATTTTTAGAAAAAATTGCGATTTTGAATTCACGTTCGCCATTATAGCACACCTAACCGGGCGTGGGCGTCCTATCATTTCATTTTGTTCAAAATTATAAGAGAGAAATTTTTTTGGGTTCGCACTTCGCCGCAAATTAGTGATGAAAATGTAAAATGCTCAAATACGTGGCTACTCGGTAATAAACATCTTCCCAGTGGCAATCTCTGTGGCATCCAAAGCTTGAGCGAATTTGCCGTCCACTCTCTTACGCATTCTCCATCTTTTGATTTGAATTATCTTAGGCTTGTGGGAGCGACCTCCAATTCGACAGTCCCTACGTACTTGCGGACATGTCTAAAATCGTATTTTTTTTATACCACTTAGGTAGCAGACAAGCGCACGGCCCACCTGATGGAAAGCGGTCACCGTGGCCTATGGACGTGTGCAACACCAGGGGCGTCACATAAATGAAATTATTGGCTTAAGATGTTCTATTAAATTTCCGTGTCGTAGTGGCATCCGACTGCTGCATTCGAAGGCCGTCAATTAGGAGGTGTAGGTTTGTGAGGTTACCTTGGGCCCCAAAGATCTTGGTGGGGCCTCAAAAACACTAACTGTGACTATAATGTATGTATGTATATAATAAATTGCTTTTTTTGTTACAGATGTTCAAACACTGAACACAATGCAGGCGCTGTGTTTCCCGCTCGGCTCGTCGGTAGCTCTACTCATCATGTTCTTCTTCTTCGACTCCATGCAGACACTGGTCGCGATATGTACTGCGAGTAAGTTGAAAAAAAAAACCCGTGACATACACACTTTAATTGAATAATAGTTAATTGATTGGGAACATAACGGACTCAATTTTAGATAGATTTTATTCTAGGCATTTACTCCAGGCTATGCTTCCTATGTTTCTTATGCATCTTCCGAGACTTTTCCCATTCCATGCAACTGGGATGCACAGCTTACCTTGCTCTTCCAGGCACTAACCCTGTGCTTTTGTTACTGTAGGTTTGGATGTAGATTCTTCTTCACCATAATAATTTATGAATAATATCGAGCGATTATTAAATAGAATTTTTTAAATAATCAACACAACGAAGTCATAATGAACGCAAATTATACAATTGTTATTTGTTACCAAGACGCTAAATTGGGCTTAATAGGTATTTTTTTCTGAATGAACGCGTTCATGTTTATTTGTACAGCTTTCGTAACATGCTATATTTTAACTCTCTATTGAATCGTGAAACTAGCAAAACAAACTATGATATAATTTACACTACAAACACAACTCGCGCATAACACTACACTGGAAGTACTAGCACCTGGGTTTGCACAGGATGAATTTAAAAAAAACCGTTATTTCGATTTCAGTACCACCTACCGGTCCTAGTTTGAATATGGACGGACCATCCAGGGACTTAACACACACACTTGAAATATAAAAATATCATCAACTATTGTATTGAACTTCCCGCGTAAACTTTCAAATCCAAATTCAAAAATATGTTAATTAAAGACAATTACTTGTCTATACATATAGTATAGACAAGTAATTATTATACAGGACTATTTTATCACACTGTGATTATATTTAAAATTTTAAGACGGAAATAAAGATTACTATCAGTGTTACATAGTCAGAATATTTAAAATTATTTATGCAATAATTTTATTTAGCTATTTTAAACTGGCCAGTATTCAGCAGTGCGTAACTTCAGGCTATAAATGACGATGCTTTTATAATATTGCTAGTAAAATGAATTAAGCCGTAAAGTATAACATAGTTTAAAAAAGAATACATATTATGTAGTTACACCAATACTATGGCTGGATTGGTCCAATGAAATGAATTATGATTTGAAACCGGTGCACGGTAGGTCAAAACTGCTTATAAGAGGGACATTAGACATAGGGCATTTTCTTTATTCTTTGGTTTATTGCTTGTAATTCTACGTGGTCAGCATACACCAATGGTTCCCTTTTTTAGCGTGTGGATACCAACGGCAACGGGTACTACCTCAGCAGGGCTAGAGAAGTAGTTATATCGGGATGCATGTTCAAGAGTTATGAGAATCCAAAAACAATATATATTTTTTTACTTGTTATATCGTAGATTATCCAATATTATACCAGAGATTATAAGTCCAACACTTAATGAAGTCCATACAAATTGATTGATTAGTTGATTGACTTGCAATTATTTGCTCATAATCTTCATTGATCGATTAATTACTTCGACCTCGCATCAAGATGCGATTGTAAACAATCACGATCCAATTTGTTGTCAGCTGGGAGTTACACTCTATTGATAACTTTGTTAACTAGCACGCTTTACTCAATCAGATTTAGGTTGACCGGAAATAATGATTTCGATAACTTAACCCTTTGTTACACGCTTTATTGATCTGTAATTGTATAATGTTTATGTATGAATCAATAAGTGAAAAGCAACTGAATCTTGCAATTAAAATGTTCACTCATTTCAATACGAAATAGGTACTTAGTACCAGTACACCATTTGCTGATTTTATTGATTAACGAACTTAATTTACAAAACGACTCGACAAGAACAATAGGTAATTGTAATTGCAATCAAATATACAGCAGTGTTTAAGTCAGGCCAAGACCTGTTTAATAACAAAATAATAGCATCAAAACCCGTCGTTTATTATATCGGTGGGATAATGTTTAAGTACTCGTATAATGTATTCGCATTATAGAACTCCCAATACAAGGTTAAGCTATAATTATTTTGCGTTAGATAGCTCTGTGTAGAATGTGCTAGAATATTTATTGATTGTGTGTATGTGTGTGTGTGTGCAGTAATAGCGTGTGCGGCGCTGGCGTTCCTGCTAACACCGCTGTGCCAGTACGTGGCGGGCTCGGCGGGGCTGGGTGCGCGTTCGCCCGTATGCGGCCGATACTCGGCGCCCGAGCTGGCTGCCGCGCTCTTGGCCGCCGCGATTGTCGCCGTGTGGGTGCTCACTGGACACTGGCTGCTCATGGACGGTACTACAAGCTTTTATTTAACTTGCTCTGTTGTTTGTTACTTATACAGATGCCGGCACGTAAATCTGTAATAACAATAGTTCTCGTCTTACTAACAAAGAGTATCTACAATAGACACAACCAAGTGATCAGAATCGTTCATCAGCAACTTGCTCTGAGATACAAAGATTGAAGATTCAGACGTAACAGATATATTTTGTGCTCGATCCAGTTCTTGATAATGGCTGTGTCATGTTGTACTGGGATCAGTCAATCATCACTGATAGGACTATTGTAGCCAAAAAGCCTAATTAGTGGCGATTGATCGATCAGAGCGTCTCGTAATAATTGTTGATATCACTATTCCCCATGACGACTATCTCATGGAAGCTTAGAAAGGCCAACAAATACAATACTGACGGACTTAGCTCATATGGATAGTAGATTTAGCAGTTGTTGTGCCGATAGTCGTATCGGTTCACGGATTGATTCTAATTGTCAAGAACCTCGAACCTCAAAAGGCTCACGTCAGGTAGTTGGGGCAAGGGCTTGATGCAGAAGGCAGTATTCCTCGACACGGCACGTATTGAGGCGATTCCTCTCAGTGTAGTTTTAAGCAATGTCTGACTACGTACAATCTGATGACACAATATACCTAACATTACGTTTTCAAATTACAGCGATGGGCATGGGTCTGTGCGTGACATTCATTGCACTGATCCGCCTGCCGTCGCTGAAGGTGTCCACGTTGCTGCTCACGGGGCTGCTGCTGTACGACGTGTTCTGGGTCTTCTTCTCCTCCTACATATTCACCACCAACGTCATGGTTAAAGTCGCCACAAGGTAACGTATAAATCTACTGTCATCATCATCATCATTCTCTGAACCTTTTCCCCAACTCAGTTGGGGTCGGCTTTCCAGTCTAACTGTGATACGGCTGAACTTCGATATTTTCCGTGGAGCGACTGCCATCTGACCTCCACAACCAATGGTCATTATGACCAATGGCGATATCGAAGCTCCAAATTAGACTGGTTGGACTTTTGAGGGCTCCAACTACCCGTAACGACTGCCATAGATGTTTATATGGCAACCTGGACCGACGGCTTGACGTGCTCTCCGAGGCACTAATAAACCTGCGATAAATACACACATAACTTCGAAAAGCATCGAAAAGTCATTGGTGTGTGCCATGGTGAACCTGGGATCGAACCCGAGATCTCGTCTCAGCAGTCCATTACCCAAACCACTAGGCTACCGCGGTATAAATCTACTGTCGTAACTGTTATAATACACTTGGCTATTTTCTCAGGACAATATTGTACACAAACGGCAAAGCTAATACCTCTCAATGTAGCAGTTTTAAGTTAAATATGTGAAGAAACGGGTTGTTATGTTCCTCGACATGAAGGTCCTAAGACCAGGCAATGTGATGATGCTACTGATTAACCATTGACTTTGGGATGTTGTTGGAAATAGGTTATCCGCGAGAACTTTCATTACGCGATACAGGATTAGTAGTATCGAAGAAGTTCAGCTTGCTATCGCTAGATGGCGCTGAATACATGTACTATAACGCTGTGTAGAATGTGTAGAGTATTAATAGAATTGATTGATGAGATTGATTGAATTGATTGATGATGTGTGTGTCAGGCCGGCGGAGAACCCGATGAACGTGGTGGCGCGGCGGCTGCAGCTGGGCGGCGCCATGCGAGACGCGCCCAAGCTGTCGCTGCCCGCCAAGCTCGTGTTCCCCTCCATGCACCACCAGGGACACTTCTCCATGCTCGGTACACCTTCCGTTTCTTTACTTTTTTTATACCACTTAGGTGGCAGACAAGCACACGGCCCACCTGATGGGAAGCGGTCACCGTGGCCTATGGACGTTACCCACGCGCTGCCGACCCTAAAGGGAAAGGGCGGGAGTAGGAAAGGGTGGGGAGGCTAGGAAGGGGCGGGGAGGAGGAGGGGGGAAAAGTTAGTACACTGATTAGGGGTGCTTTCGACCTAGCATAAACATGCCCATGGCCCATCCCCATCTACAGGGGAGGGGCGAATTCAATGCCCCAATAAAACGTTGGGATCGCCTATGTTGGCGGACAAAGCCGGTCAGGTCTGGCCGCCAACATGGACGAGACACCATGCGTATTTAGTCGGTTCGACATAACCAACCCCGCCCAGCAGCTGGAGGGGTGTATCAGTAGAGATTCGTGCACGATGAAAAAAAAAGAGATTAACGAGTCTAGAATAAACACCGCAAAGTTATGCAGAATTAGTTAGGCTAAAAACCTTAACCCCCACTTATTTGGGAAAAGTCTTGGAGGATGAGTCAATATACTGTTGTAGTAGTAGCTGTTTTTTACTTGTTGTATAAGAATACATCAAGGTTAATTAATGCTATGTTACTTGACTTTTCGTGCGAAAAATTATATTCACATTTTGATTATGCTTCAGGTGACTAAGAAAAAAATTACATAAATTACATGATTTGAAATTCGTTCAACAACTACTGAATAAACTATTTCTTAAAAAGAAAATTTTATATTACAGTAAATAAGGTACGTTACAATTTATTATGAGCGTTTATACATTTTTAAAACTCAACGTCAACTATTAGTTGTTGCTGTTATTTGTGTATAAATCAGTAATCAGTTAATTTCGTATATCTAGGAGAATAAAAAAATTGTCCATAGCGGGATATGTTATGTGGCACTCGTACACATAACTTAGTACCCCCGTGTTATTATACGAGCATCTATGGGTCACATAATGCCGCTCCTGTTAACCGACCTAAAAAAGGAGTAAGTTTTTAATTAGATTTTTTAATGTTTGTTACCTCAAAACTTTTGACTGGGTGAACCGATTTTGATGATTCTATTTGTACGTATTATTTATATAAAATATCTTTATTATATATCCCAGGTGTACTACGAACTAGTTTAGGTATTTGATGTTTTTATTTCAGGGCTGGGTGACATAGTAATGCCGGGGTTGTTGCTGTGCTTCGTGCTCCGTTACGACGCTTACAAGAAAGCCAACTTAGTGTGCCAGATGGGACAAGTGCCTGGTCCCAGATCCATGGTATGGAATTCTCTCTCACTGTCGACAAAAATGAATAAAAATCGATATTAAAACTTATTTAAAACTAGCCTTTGCCCGCGGCTCCGTCCGCGTGAATGTTTTTTTTCGACTTTATCTCCACTTGTACTCAACCGATTGTGACCAATCAATTCCAAAAAAATATTTATGTGTTCACAATCCTTCATGTAACATAACCCAAGTATTATTTTAAAATATTATGTACATTTACAATTCTATAACAGTATAGGCATACATTACTTTGTTCAGAAACGAATGTTAAGAAATGTGAAAATGGTGATGTAGTTTTGCCGCTGACTATAACTATACATAACATGGCGCGCAGGGGTCGCGGCTGACGTACTTCCACTGCTCGCTGCTGGGCTACTTCCTGGGGCTGCTGACGGCGACGGTGTCGGCCGAGGTGTTCAAGGCGGCGCAGCCCGCGCTGCTGTACCTCGTGCCCTTCACGCTGCTGCCGCTGCTCACCATGGCCTACGTCAAGGTACCAAGCGACGCTAACATTTTCTTTTTTGGCCCTTTACTTACAGTTTAATTGCTATTTATGGACGAATCATCCAAATGCGAAATGGACGAAACTATTCGAGCGCGTACTAATGTGATACTCTTCTATCCAGGGAGATCTCAGAAGAATGTGGAGCGAGCCGTTCATAGCGCCGCCCGTGGGCAAGGCGGGCGCGGACTTCGACGTGTGACTGCGCCCCCCCCGGCCCTCGCTACTGCTCGTACTTGTGCACGCGTCTCTGATGTCCTTGACACCGATCTTACTTATCCACTACTAAGGAATATCGAACTATGTCGTTTGGTGAGCAAGTTCTAAGGATCGTCGGAAACTGTGAGCTATTCGTTATACTCGCATGATATTACGCGTGGGCTCGCATTTAATACTCTACCCCGTCTACTGCGCCGAGGCACGCCCGCCGTGAAAACACCGTGTAAGTGACGATTACAGTTTTTAGGCCACCCCCTCTTTGTTAATTGTGATCAAAATTTAAAATTCAGAATGAACGGCGGATATAGTGGTAACTAAGAATATAAATGAATAGATTTTGTAATGTTACACTCGACTCTTTTGTGAACAGCACTATATTTGAGAAAATAAAGGAGATCAAAACATACTTTCAATGCGGACAATTTTTAGGAATCTATAATGTTTCATATAATAGGGCTGTTATTCTAATGTTTTCCAACTCATATTACGTATAAAGTTGGGGCGAAGCAAATACTGTTATTCATTTTTATTATTCTGCGTTCGCATTCTAAATTATGATATAATTTAAATTTAATTATGTGATCATTATTTTATTGTTTCTCTCATTAATTTATCGAACACAGTTTAATAGTAAGTACCTAATTTTAAATTGTCATGCATTTTAAAAATTTTGATCAAAAAGGAGTTGAACTGTAACATAATACTGTCTACAAGTTGTGATAATGATTGGTATGAAAAATATTTTCTTTTTCCTGTTCTCGAAACTAAAAGTGATCTAAATATTTAGTATTTATCCCTGTAAAATATGTGAATAGCAATTCGCAGTACGTATATGTTTGCTATCTAACTGTACACGCATTACCGGGCGAATTGTGAGTTTGTGTGCATACTGTTACATTATAAAGACATAAGTTGTTTAGAATAATTGATGCGCTTCTCTTTTGTTGATATTAAAATATAAGATTGGAAATTAAACAAAGACATTATATACTAGATACGAAAAGCGAATCGAAAGTAGTGAACAAACAGGTAAGACCAAAAAGATCTCATCTAAATTTTTTATCAAAATTTATTGCTCTACTGTTTTTGACTTTGTACTTGTAGAATACTTTTAGATAGTCAGAATATGCACAAGTATTTATTTCAATAAACAGTCAGTTGTATTCGGTAAGAAAATGAAAGGTTCTATCAACATGTACAGTCGGAAACCAGCCAATGATTGTTGTATTCACCAATATAGCATCTGAGAATAAAAAATAGTTTGTTCTACATCTAGCTCAACACACAGTGCTTCAATTGTGTGTCAAAGAGTACCTGATTGTCATCAATCATCAAATAATGTCCGAGGATTGCTTGCGTTTCATCGTTTTTATCTAATAGTCGCAGTGCAGTGATGCCTTCTTCTTATCTAGTATATATTTTCGTGGTGCAACGCAGGGTACTCAAGTTAAAATGAAACTGCGTTGTACACATGGCCAAATAGATAAAGTATACACATATAAAAGTGTTTATTTATCACCTTGGCTGTGTGTACTAAAAGATCTTGTAGAAATTTTAACAATGAACAAAATGACAGTAATTTGGTATTTTGAGAATACTCAGTCACTTATTTTTCGTTAAATACCATTTTTTATGTATGATTTTTTTACTTTACATTTCATGTCAGAGTAATATAACCCTTAACTGTGTTTTTGGCGGGGTCTATCAGTAACGCGACCCCATTCTTACAGGCCAATTCGTATAGAACCCTCACGAATTTCTTCCACTATGATTCAGGATACAGCAACACAGGCAATGCAACGCTGGTTATTAATTTACGTTTAACTGTAAATATAGCTATTAACATCACTATGATTTGATTAAAATAAGAAGAAATGTCCTTCAAAACATGACTCAAATTGAGACACTACTATTATTTAAAATAAGATATTTAGACACTATCCAATACAATTTTTCTCATGTCCAAGGGTTATATTACAATGTCTGTCATTCATTTTAAGTTGTTCCCTATGAGCCGCTGAACATTTCGAGATAGTTATTCTATATTATCTACTTGTCATAATTTAGTTACGATCTTTGTACGAATCTCATATCCGTTTTATACAAAAGCAGGCTTTATTATTTTTATTAAAATCAGATCAAATCTACGAACCTACTGCATAAGTTTTATACAGTAATACTCATTAGGGGAAAACAATGCAGATTCGAATACAAATTTAAGACTCGGCATTGAGGCGCGCCCTGATTTGTGTGAACTATGGACATGATCTTTCGGCGCGTGCGACGTTGTACAGGAGACTAAATTGACGTCCGCCGTCTGTGCGACCCCTCAATGCTTAAATATTTAGGTAGAAACTAAAGTAATATATTTGACGTTACGAATACACTATGTACGACCGCACCATTAACTAATTTATTGGAACAAAATAAGTTTAGACACTTAAGTAAAAAGTGCCGAAATCGTCTTTCCCGTCTACTATTTTGTTTTTAATGATCAAACTTTGTTGTCACTGCCTTAGACTGATGTTTTCAATGAAGATTTTTTCTATAATTATGTTGAATGGAGTATTATAGACAAATGTTAGACTAAAATATTAGATTATAAGCTACTAACTATTGTTGTTATTATTATGACGACTGTATCGTTGTTGTAAATTATTTGATTGAATTTAATATGAGATGTTAAGACACTACATCGTAAGAGGTATACTTGGTATGTGTGATTTAATTTTTATAACGATTTATAACAGTTTAGTTTTGGATTTATTTTGTACTAAGTGGTTATTATTGATAAGTTTAACAGTTTGCGAACTAAATATGTACTATTAACATGGAGCAGTATTCTGACTTAAGTGATGTAATGTATTTATTGAGGCTTAATTTTATAAAATAACATGACAGTGTCGCCTTATGAATTTTGCTGATGTCATCTATCACACAATGTTAGATTAATTTTGGAGTTATTGCTTTGTGTTTTCAGTGTAAAGTGTAACCAATCATTTTGGTGTATTTTATAGATATTTATATAAATAGTCACTGAAAGTTTCTCATTGATGTACATAAGGTCATGGAGATAATATTAAGATTGATGTTTCATTATTTGCATCACTGTTTCATCTCATCATTGATCTTGAGACTATTACTGTAAATATTTGATGCCCACACAATTCATTACCTGCCAAAACTTGGAAAAAGGCATTTAATATTTTTATATGTATCTGTGGGAGTATATTATATTGCTATAAATACTTAATAAAAATATTATGTGACATTATTTTAGTAGTTTCATTTATTATTCATATGTAAGAACCTATGACAGAACCACAGACCTTGTCAATATCAAATTATTGAATAATAAAAATAATTTTGATTTGTTCTATCACACAAGGTAAAATGGAAGTTTCCTTGATTGTGACCATTAAATAGGTAACATTATTTCTTCAGTAGCCTTCTCGGAGTAGCTTTTTGAATGCATTATTTTACAAGATGTGAAAATGTACAAAGTATTGAGACAAACATGTGAGGTTTGTACCAGCAAAACCTCAGTAATTGTCAAACATGATGCACCTTATACCATCTAAGTGGTATAAAAAAAACCTATCACGACCTTGACAGTGTCTGGTCCTGAATTTCATTACCAGCTGCTGTTGTTTGTGTAAATTGTTTTACTGTTCTGACTTCCTAAGTTATTCATAATTGCATTCACAGCTGCACTGATTTATACATGGCTAAATGATGGGTTGTATAATTTAAGACAAAAATAGTTTGATGAAAAAGAGTTTATTTACTTGATGGAACTTGTTTAGTAGTATCTCTTTTCTCAATGAATCTCAACTGCTTCCTTCTCATTCGTTTAAGCTTGGCTGTATTTGTAATTACTTGTACAATTTCAGCTTTCTTTTTATTTTCTTCGGTGCGCTTGATGTTCTGTCGTCTCCGTTCCTTCTTCTCAAGTTCTTTTTGCTTAAATTCTTCTAACAATTGTTTTGACAACTCCTTTGTTTTCTTTAATTCTAATCGTAATGCTGTTTTCTTCTCAAAGCTAGCAGTCAATCCTTTGGTTTTGTTGACTGTTGCAAATCTGAAGGATGATATTAAGTTTATTTAATAACAATAACAATTTGTAACTTTTGAATAACAGTGGACATATGCAGTTTATAAAACTCATTACGTAGGAGGGTTAGTTAAATTGATTAAAGGAATATGAACGTGATTAAGGGAATATGGAGCAGAGATTTTTAAGCTCTTAAGATCAAGATCTCTTAAAGCTTGTTAAACGTTACCTCTTTAGTAAAACGTACCTTTCTTTTTTAGACTTCCAAAAGCGGCCAGATTTGGGTATACCTCTAATGGGTTCATTTTTGTTGGAACTTTTTTGGTTATCAGCCGCTTCTTCAATCTCTGTCTCTATCTCATCTTGTTTTTTAGCTATGTTAGCAACTATCGCGAGTACCTTATTTTGTGTATCGTCAGTCATATTTAATTACATTAATATTGCGGATTAAAAATGTGTAAATTAACCCCCAATTTGTAAACACAACACACGTGAAAGAAAAGATGACATTCATTCATTCAATTCATGACATCATGACATTAATGACATACGTTGCAAACTGTCACTAATGTCAATGACTTTTCTCTATGGCTGTTTGAAAGTTGCAAGACGTAAAAATAATAACGACAACTTTGCTTTGCTTGACTGACAATTTGACAGTGACACTTAGATTGGATTGGATTTGATCTGACATTTGACGATATTTTATTTTATGATTCACGTCGAGATCCTGAATTTCCTCAAATTGCTAATTTAATAAAAGTTGAATAACATACGATACAACCGTTTCAATAAAGTTGTGCATTAATTTTTTTGTGAATTTTATTTGTTAAGTTTGATACGTAAGTTAAACTATCTGTAGTTGGTAAACAAAACTAGTTTATCTAAACTCAAATTAAACTTACACAGTTAAAGGCGTAACAGCTTTTAATATGCCAGTAAGTATAGTTTTAAGCTATGATTCTAGGTCTGTCTGTACTAACAATATATTTATGTATCATTGTTAATGGGCATTTTCCTCAATAGGCTTATCACTCAACTTTGACAGACTACACCCAGTCTGTGGGAAACTTAGCTCTGCTGCCTCTACGTACCACGTTCAGAGGCCCAGCCCCAATAAGCCCGAAGATCGAACTAGATATTGTAGAGGAAGCCCTCAACTATTTTAAAGCTAATGTGTTTTTCAGATTCTATGAGATAAAGGTATGAAATCCTTAATTATTGGTGAAGCATTTTCTGGTAAAATTTGTCGGCTAGTCATGCTTAATTTTACGATTATTTCAGTCTGATGCTGATAGAGTCCTCATCTACCTCACTTTGTACATTTCTGAGTGCTTGAAACGCCTCCAGAAATGTTCCAACAAAAACCAAGGACAGCAGGAGATGTATATGCTGGCCATATCTAAATTTGATATTCCTGGAGAGCCTGGTTTCCCTCTTAACTCGGTGTATGCTAGACCTACTAGCACTCATGAAGCTGGTATGTAAATGAGTAATCTTTCTAGATAAATAAAAATGTGTACCATAGTACAGATTTGTAATTATTTTTTAAGGTTCTGGTAACTAAACAATAGATTTTGTTTTAAAAACTGATAAATTAAATTAAATATATTTATTGCAGATTTGATGAGGCAATATTTACAGCAAATGAGACATGAGACTGGTGCCCGAGTCTGTGAGAAGGTAAAATTTGCCATCATATTTAATTTCATAGAAAATATCTATTGTGGCAGTGTAGGAAAATCTGATATCTTTCTTTTTTATATTCAGTCCTTCATTTTTTTTTATACTATGTAGGTGGCAGATAAGCCCATGGCCCACCTGATGGGAAGCGGTCACCTATGGATGTGTGTAACACTAAGGGTGTCACACACGCTTTGCCTATCCTGAAGGGAAGGGGGCAGTGCTAGGAAGGGGTGGGGGAGGGGGGCTACAGTGAGCTCTGGCTACCCTACTTACCGGCGGGAACACAACACAATGGTTATTATGGTCTTCTGTAGGGTGGAGGTACTACCCCAGACGGACTGCTCATTATGGACGGGAGATACCGTCGTGTCCTATCTCCTTGATAGCACCTTGTTGGATTGCTTGCTTATTGGTGAGAAGCTAGGTCGAATTGCCTTCAAACTAAAAACAAAACTACTTCTATTTAAAGTAAAAGTTGTAAATAAATATTTATACCTATTACTTACTTACATAGCGAAGTTAAGGTGCCATCATCTTGGAGTCCCTGTGATCATGGCTGATGAAAAGCGACAGAAATGTTAGGAAAAGTATAAATTTATGCTATTGGGATAATTAACTTCTGCAGATGTATACCTCATCATAATACAGTTTTATAATGAATATTTATATTTGTGCACAAGGTTTGAAATGACTACTGTAACTGTTCTTTATTATCACTATAGGTATTTGCCACAGAGGACGGCAAACCAAGCAAGTGGTGGTTATGTTTTGCCAAGAGGAAATTCATGGACAAGTCACTCTCGGGGCCTGGACAGTAACCAGTATTAACCAAAGTTAGCATTTATTTTTCTTCAAATATAATTATACGTTAAAACAGACATTTTATGGACCATTCTATGATCACTACTTTTAATTTGGTGCATTATTATAATTTCTTTTTTTATTATTATGCTACGTAACACTTTTAATCACAAAAATGTAAAATATAGAGATTGTTATCCATGATTTTATGTTTCTTGACAATATTTAGATTTATTATGTACTTATAAAGAAGTCAATAAACTTTTGCAATATAATATAACTTTTATTTTGTGTAAATATACAATAACACATTATAATGTTCAAAAATATTATAATTATGTATTTATATACTTGTAAAAATACAATATACACTATCAAAATCAAGGGTGACAAAGAGGTATCATGTTTAAATTTTGATGCTATAGTAAATAATATGGTGAATTAACAATATATTTAAAAGTTCATAGGAGGGCAGGGTCGACTAGTTCCCCACTGACGTACTACCATGCACAACTATCACCATTTATCAATAATATAATATTTATTAAAGGTATTTTATTATGTGACTTATATAAGTTGACATAAATACTTCTTTGAACTTTGTGAGATAACTTGTATCAGAAAATGTTTACAAGAAAAAAATATTGGGTAACTCAACTCCATTACACAGGGTGGGCCGGGTGTCGTAGGTAGGTAAGTCTTAGGTGTGGCGGCATTGAGCCTGGGGAGGCCTTAACTTACTTTAGTGATAGTGTTAGGTCACATATTCACAATCGTTACAAAGTACATCCTAGGTTCTATTAGTCTTGTATATTGTTAAAAAAAAACAATATCTGACAATAAGTCTTACACTTAAATTAATAGCTGCACCTACAGTCTATAGAGTATAAATCAGTTGAGTCCGTACTCCTTGATAATCTGACCAGCTATGACAAGCCTTTGGATTTCAGAAGTGCCTTCATATATCTCCGTGATTCTGGCGTCGCGGTAGTGTCGTTCTGCGGGCATATCTGACACATAGCCCATGCCTCCCAGTATCTATAATCATGAAATATTATTATTAAGTTCATGAGACAATAATTTAGTATTTATGGTTGGTAACATGTGAATAATGAAATTTGAGAATTTTAGATTGACATGGTCATTTAAATTTCATCAAATCATCAAGAATGGTAAAAACCCCATTAACTATTACAATACCAGTGATACAAAGAATGCCTCTAACTCTAACAGTCTTTTAAACTTAGCAACACCAAGTTGAGGAAATTTAGTTACCTGAATACATTGATGAGACAAAAATGTTGCCGCCTCTGAAGCTGCTAGCTTGGCCATTGCTGCCTCTTTTGTATATGGTTGTTTGTTATCCTTTAACCAAGCTGCCCTCCATGTGAGTAAGCGAGCTGACTCCAGTTTCAATGCCATATCAGCCAATTTGTTTTGAATAGCTTGTAACTTCATGATTGGCTTTCCGAATGCCGTGCGCTTTGAAGCATATTCAGCGGCGACATCTAATGATGCCTAGAAATAAGAAAGTGAACCAAAAATATAGCCTTCACATAACAGTTTTGCAGACTTGAAAAAATATACCTGAAGTCCACATTGAATTGAAGGAAAGTCTTGAAAAAACACAGATGGAAGTGCAATGCCAAAATTATACTCGATATTTAGAGAATCAAGCCAATAAACATTTCTACAAATTCAATATTTTTACCTGTGCTATTCCTAAAGCTTGTGAAGCGATTCCAATCCGTCCAGCATCTAGGGTTATCATTGCTATTTTAAAACCTAAACCAGGCTCTCCTAGAATATTCTCTTTCGGTATATCACAGTCTTCGTACATCAGTGAACATGTGGAGGAGCCTCTTATTCCTAACTTATCCTCTTTCTTGCCTAATTCTAAACCCTTTATAGGCTTAGGTACAATGAAAGCTGATATTCCTTTATGTTTTTTGCTTTTATCTGTAGTGGCAAACACAACAGAAGCTTTGCTCTCATAACCATTGGTGATCCAACACTTTGTGCCATTCAGGGTCCACTTGTCCCCATTATCTTTGGCTGTGGTTGAGGCTGCACCAGCATCAGATCCGTTACCTGGTTCTGATAATGCAAAGCATCCAACTATGTCACCTGAAATTAAAATTATGGCATGAAGGATAAATTTGAATTAAATATAACCTACATAAACATTTCTATTGACCTGTTGGGTAACAGGTAAAGTGAATGTATAAGTATATTTAATGAATAATGTTGCTTTGAAATAAATTGCTTTGTCATGAGGTAGGTAGATATTGTTTGTAGGTTTTCTTATTAGTTTTCTTTGTTAAAAAAAAATTACCTGTAGTGAATGGTGTAACAAAATCTTTCTTTTGTTTATCATTACCCCAGTGCAAAATTGGCCCTAAGTATAAAGAATTGTTCACAGACATAATAACTCCAGCCGATGCACAACCACGGGATATCTCCTCCAGAGCAATGGCATAAGCTAGGTAGTCTAGTCCAGCACCACCCAATTCTTCTGGGGTAGCTATAGCCATGAGACCCAGTTCACCCATTTTTTTAATAGCATCACCAGGATATAAATGTTCACGATCATATTTGGCAGCGTTTGGTTTTAGTTCCCCTTCGGCGAAATCGCGACAAGTTTTGTAAAGCATTTGGTATGTGTCTGGTAATGCTGCCAGAGAAGCAATGCATCTTGTCTGCCTAAGGGTCGCAGGAGCTGGAAATAAATGTGGCATTTATACATAAAAAAAATACTTATTCAAAAGAATGCTGGCAAAAATCCATAACGTTGTTTACTTACCAAGAACTTGTACAATTTTTCCAAAATTCATTATTAATAATACATACACAAAAGTAAGTCAAAACAATGCTTTTTTTTATATATTTATTTTATGTACAGTTATAATAAGAGCAGAGGCAGTGCATATAAAACATTAGGCAAGGCTGAAAATTGAAATAAAATTATACGGGAGTACGGGACTTTGAACTCTCCAAAATAAATTGAATTGAAAATAAACTTTACTATCTGTAATCTGTCATTCTGTTGTCCAATTTTTATTTATAATAGAGAGGTCACATAATAACTATCGATTCTATCATTGTCGGAGTGAATAGATTTCAAATCGATACTTTAATTCTTGATGCTTTCGCTTCTCTGATAAAATACCTAAGTACTTTTCGAGATTCGTAATTAGGCTATTTGACTAATTTTATAAAACTACTTAAAATGATTCCTTATAACATTATAAACATACCACATTAATATTTCAGTTAAAAAACAATGCATTATGTTGAAAAATCAATAATAAAGTATAAATTATCAAAAGTGCGGGTAAAACGCCATTCTCGAAAAAATGGCGTACGTGACGTCACTTGGCTAGGTGACGATTGTAAACAATACTGAATTTGATTGCTTAAAAAAGTAATTTCAATATTTTAGTGAGCCAAGTGATGTATAAAGTGTCACACAGTATAAATATCTGTATATATATGTACACATGACGTCACCAGCGCTGTCACCAAACACAGAGCGTTTTCACCACAGACAATAAATCTAAAATATAATTATTACATCTTTCTAGTTGAAATTCTCAATAAATATGCATATTTGAGTGTAAATTATAGTCTCATGAGGCTTGTTACGTTATTTTCTGATAGGATGATCATAATTTGTAGTATATTTTTAATGTTGTCAAATAGCCTATTTGCATTGTATAGTTCCTATATAAAATCCCTATCCAATCTAATATAGGTAACCTCTTTCCATCAGGTAAGCGGGTATGCTTATCTGGCTCATCTCAAAATGAAACGTCTCCTATATCACATTCATACTTGTTTGTTAAAAATCTTCAAAATAATAGACGCCAGGGGAATTAACTAAATAAATAAATAAATAAATATTCTACGACATTCTACACAGCGCACCCTAGACCCAAAGTAAGCTGATACGTGGCCCTACGGGTCAAGAATAAAAAAAAAACTTAATCGAGTGTCGGTTTGGGTATAGGTACACGCCACTATTTACGGAAGGCTGAGCAATCCACTCAACTTGGGGTCCGGGCTGGTCCCGTGCGAGGGTGATGTGTCTTCCGCAGGAACTCCACCAGGCGTCTCGGCCGCTAGTCCGGTCCGCCGGTTGTCGCTTGAACGAAACTGAGCTATAACTATGTTGAGCTGGTATGAAGTTCAGCCGGGGCGAAGTTCAGCCGGGGCGAAGTTCAGCCGGGGCGAAGTTCAGCCGGGGCGAAGTTTAGCCGGGGCGAAGTTCAGCCGGGGCGAAGTTTAGCCGGGGCGAAGTTCTGGGGAGACAATCACACAGTTAGGCACTGGTGCGTGAACCCAATGCAACAGCGCCGGGCCCCGAGCTATAATTTTCTACATGGGCCCTAAGGTCGGCGGCGCTGTACAATGGTAGGTACACATAACAAACACAATCAAATGAAAACAAAAGGGTTGCGCAGGTCAGCCGGCACCCGATAAACAATTAGACTTTTTAAATTTTTATCAACATTCTAGAACCCATACCCAAGCTATGTAACTATGTTTACTTTGGTTCTAGAAGGCACTGAGTAGAATGTCGTAGAATATTTATATTTGTATTTAATTATATTTCGAATCCTTAATGTCGTTAACCACGGTTCCGATCAACCATAAACAAATGATTTGGAACTATTCCAGTTCCAACATTAATATATTCTGAACCGTGGATTTAAAGCGATATTAAAATTCGAACATTTAATATTTTTACCAAATGTGGGTATCCGTAAAATTTTAACCCGATCTAAATTTTAAACAAACAGCTTTGCAACTAATTAAATAGTTCGTAAGCATTTATTATATTCGGCTGTCTGTCGACATGTATACGGGCGACATATAGTTTGGAAACACCTCATACAATAACTGTCTTACGACCCGACCTTCTAGTGATTTCTATCTTAATAACAATTTAGTGAACCCGACTAAAACCGCACTTAATTTAATTACATTTATAAAAACAAAGACTACAAGTAATACTAGATAACTACCGAACTCACGACCGAAGGTAGGCAGGTACCAACTAACGAGTTAGCATCACGCTTAGCTCCTAGGGTTAAGCAGAAATGTCTCACGCGACTGACGATGTTATGTTCTCAGATTCTGATTATAATCTTCGCGCCTATCGTTGAACACTCGCGCACTATTTAATAAGGACACTAAGACTTACCCCTATTATAGGGAACAACAGCTAATGCTTGTAGCTTCCGAAACTCGGCTATTATGCTATTTTGCGGACTTAGGTCTATTTGATAGTACCTAGGTTCTAAACTAACTCGGAGTACTGTAATCTTCTGCTATACTAGTTGTTTCGCTGCGAGGTGAGGCGATCGAATGAATCAGAGGTCCAAGCACCGTACCTCGCGCCCTCCCGCGCGCCTCAGCTAATGAGGCGCTCCGACCGCGGCGCGCGCTGATTGGTTACAATTCCATAGGATTCACTTGATCGTTCGCGCGTTCGATTACCTTATTTGGTGATCTTTGGTTCAGCTCGCCTGCGCCGCGACGCGCGTTGCAATCACGCGAGCTCAGCTGATTACAATTTGATATCCCGGAACCAGTGTTACGTAACAATACCCGACGAACTGGGAGAAGGATTTTTACTGGGGGAACAGTGAAAATCCGCCTGAAATAAACCCTCTAATGGTAGGTTCACACGCGCGCGTTCAACTCTACATTCAACGTGCACATTCACATTCACGAGCGTGTAAACGGTACGCCCGAGCCCGTGAACGCGCCTGTGAACGTGAATGCCGTGAATCGGGCAAGTGTCGGTTTTTTGGCAAAGTTCAAAGGATGAATGTGCGGGCGCCCGGTTACTGTTTACACGCGCGCGGGCAGTTAGTCGCTCCCGCGCTTTCGCGACGAGTGGATCTTCATTCAACGTTGCTAAGAAATCCACCACCTTCTTTGCAGTCTTTTTCTTTTTCTCCGTCGTTCATAATTTTGTTTCTTTTTCCAATAAAAATAAGTTAAGCCAAAGGATATGGCAGCAACAACACCGAGATCCTCGCTGCTCGCCATTCTGGCACTGACTGACACGACGGCGTGCGTGTGAACAGCTTGAATGTCCGCCGGCCCGGGACGGGCTGCATGCCGCGCAGCCCGCCGTGCAGCCCGCCGGGCTGCACGGCGCGCGTGTGACCGTAGCATAAAACGAGGTCATTGGCTTCAATGCAAGCAAAACCCTTTCATACAACCATACAGAATCACAGATACCCACCTAACATACACCTATCACACCAAGTCTTCCTCCCGCGGAGGTAGGAAGACGAACCACACATACCTTGTCCGGCCCTATCTAACCTGATGGGACGTACCACTTGCGATTGAGGTGTTAAGTTTGACGCCAGCTTTCCTCGACGGTACATTGTAAACCACTTGAAGCTAACCTACCGGCAACAGAGTCACTAACCGCTCTGACGTGCTATAGAACCCAGGAAGAACATAAGTCTCCCTCAGATAAAAAAGGACCTCACACTAAGGAGACCTTTATACACAGTGAAGGCTTATTTTTAACCCAGCGGTTGCCTCAAGCATAGGTTGACAATGCTAAGTATGTACGAGACCACTGAAACGGTGCTAAATGATTACTTATGAAACCCAAATCAACCACATTAACAAAATTATTTAATAGATATTATTATAACTATGTAAACCAATGTATGCACGAGATGCTCGGTGCTTATGGGCTTACCCCCAAGTGCGTAGTTAATCTGGATCATCAATTCCTACAGACCGCATGACGACTGCAAAAGAAATGACGGTGGTCTACAACCCAGCTCGAGTTTTGCACTAAACTCTACCACATGTGCTTTTACCTATCTTAATAATGCAGATGGTAGAAATAAAAATAACAAAAACATAGTTGTGCTTCCTGCCAACCACTGCACGTTCACTTAGACTACCTTTCCACGTAGCTCCTAGCTAACCTAAGGCATCGGATATAAACTACGGTACTTGGCCACGAACAGTGGGAAAAGCCGGATGGTTGAACCAACGAGACTAAACGTAGTACAACGTAGTTACCTTATAATTACAACAATATGAGCATGTCAGCTCGTCATTTTGAAGTCTTTTATATGCCAGTTGCCAATGTTGTTTCCCGCCGTGTCTTCTAATGTAAAGACTAATGGGGAACGCTTTGCTATAATCTTGCACTTTTGATATTTCGGGGCCAATTTCTTTGTAAACCGCGCATCCTTGTCACTTAGAAATTGCGTGCGCTTCCAAACCATGTCCCCGACCTCAAATGTAGCAAGCTTCCTGCGAAGATTGTAACGTTGTGAACTCTTGACGTGGCTTTGATGGAGAGCTGTCTGTACCTTGTCGAACACAGCTGCCAGCGCGCCTCTGTTCTCCGCGTACTCGTCCCGTGGGGAAAAGACTAGGTCACTGGAATCAGTGGCTGATGAATAATATGATCCACAAGGGACCAATTCCCTGCCATATACTAAGAAGGCGGGGGAGAATCGCGTTACCTCATTAACCGCGCTGTTGATGGCAAACTGTACCTGGGGCAAGTGCACGTCCCACGTCCGGTGATCATCCTCGACGTAGCTGGCGATTGCAGTGACAATAGTGCGATTATAGCGTTCTACCAAGTTGACTTGAGGGGTGTATTTTGGCGTGAACTGTACCTTCGGAATCTTATACTTTTTGTAAAGTGTGTCCAATTCTTTACTTACGAATTGGACACCGTTATCCTGCAGTATGATTTCTGGAATGCCATGGACCATAAATACTCCCTCCTCTAAATTTCTTACGACGTTGGCCGCTGTAGCACGGCGCAGTGGAAATATCAAACAATACTTAGAGAAACAGCAACATACGACCAGTATATAGGCATTCTGTTTCCTTGAGACGGGTAAAGGGCCAACCAAGTCAATTGATAGCATCTGGAACGGTCTATTGCATTCCTTTGGCTTGCCGTGTGTGCCTAAGGTACAATGCGTGGAGGCTTTATATGCTAGACAAGTCTCGCAGGATGCTATGAACTTAGCGACATCCCTGTACATTCCTGGCCAGAAGAAACGAAGGCGAACCTTGTGGTACGTTTTGAATGTACCAAGATGACCCGACGTAGGTTCCGCGTGGTTCTCCTTGATGATGCGCTCTCGATCCTCCACAGGAACGACTTCTTTCCACTCAAAGTCCCTAGTGAGAATATTGTGACCTTTGACCTGTTTATAAAGCTTACCGTTTTCGATCAAGTACCCTGGAAAACTCAGTGGTGTCGATTTACAACCATCAAGGACATTCAAATACCACTGGTCACTTGTTTGTACTGGCGTTATGGCACCAGCAATGGCAGCCACCGGAACTGACCGTGACAGAGCGTCTGGAATTATATTATCCTTCCCCTTTCTGTGTCTAATTTCGAAATCGAAAGATGATAAGCGAGTGCCCCAACGAGCCAGACGACCCGTGGGGTTCGACAGCGACAAGAACCATTTCAACGCTGCATGATCAGTGTAGACTATGAACCGCTTCCCGTTCTCTACATAACAACGCCAGTGTTCCAGAGCCACTAAGACGGCTAAAGCCTCTCGTTCCGTGACGCTATAATTGCGTTCCGGCTTCGTGAGGGAACGACTCATAAAAGCTATCGGCCTGTCAACGCCATCAATATTCTGCGTTAACATGCCACCCAACCCATAGTCACTAGCATCAGTGTGCACCTCGAACGGTAAGTCCAGATTAGGGCACGCTAGGACTGGTGCTTTACTCAGACAGTTTTTCAACGTGACAAAGGAATCTTGAGCCTCCTTGTTCCACTGGAATGGCGGAGCCCCTCTTTTGGTAGACGTTAGCTTGTTCAATGGACCCGCAATAGTGCTGAAATCTGGAATGAACCTACGGTACCAGGACGCAGTGCCTAAGAACCGCTTGACGTCTTTCTTACTCGTAGGTGTAGGGTAGTCCAAGATGGCCTCTACCTTGTGGGGGTCCGTTCGCAAGCCTTGCGCGTCTACTACATAACCTAAATACTTGAGACTATCACGAAAGAACTGACATTTATCATAATTAACGGCCAAGTTGGCCTTCTTCAACTTCTCCAACACTCGCATTAGTAGTGACACGTGCTCGTCAAACGAATTACTGACAATTATGACGTCATCGAGATAACAGAACACCTTGAGGTCGAACTCTGGGCCGAACAGAGCATCTACGAGCCTTTGTTGTGTCGCTGGAGCATTTGTCAAACCGAACGCCATGACATTAAACATAAACGTACCTTTATTTGGCACGTAGAAACAGGTCTTCTCTCTGGCTGCTGGATCCAGGGGCACCTGCCAAAATGCCTTAGAGAGATCAATGGAGGACAAAAACCTAGCATCTCTGAGATTGTCTAAAATCTCGGATATGTAGGGCAAGCTGTACGAATCCTTCTTTGTAACCGCGTTGAGTTTCCTGCTATCTAGACAAAATCGCGCTGAGCCATCTTTTTTTCCTACCACCAGCACAGGTGATAGCCAAGGGCTTTCTCCAGGTGAAATGACGTTCAACGCCAACATTTCGTCGACCTGTTCCGAGATTATTCTTTGCTTGTCTGGTGATAAACGATAACTACGCTGCTTAATTGGTGGCGAGTCACCTGTGTCTATTTTATGCGTAATGACGGTAGTTCTACCCAACCCTATGGTGTCAAATGCGACGGATCGAAATTCCTTGATGATATTGTCCGCTATGATCCTCTCTGCAGACGAGAGATTCCCATAAGCATTTACGTGGGTCACTTGATGTGGAAGTGCATCCAGCGACGCCACCTTCAATTCTGAATCTAACTGAAAATCCACGAATGATAAAAACTTCGGGCAAATATTAAAAGATTTCCAAAAATCGATTCCCAAGATCATGAGAGAATCGATGTCTGGTATTATATGGAACAATAAATTAATTGTGTCGCTCTCAAAAGAAACTGGTAAGGAGATTGAACCAATTGAGTTAAAAACTTGGCCTGAAGCCGTGGCAATAGAAATCCGCTGACTTTCCTCCAGCCGTGCACCATATTTCAACATAGTAATATGTGCGTTGCGGCCAATGATAGACACGGCAGATCCGGAGTCCAGCAGACCATACATCTCCCTACCACCACAACTAGGGAGTGACACCTTTATATAAGGGCGCGGATCGTTACGAGGCCTAGTGCCGAAGATCGAAGAGACTTGATATGTTTTGAAAAAATTTTTAATAGTTATGAGCCACTGTCTCCATGATTCCATATCTGTTTTATTCCCATCTCTTCGATCCTCTGATACTAGTTTTTTGAATCCGACGAGGACGTTGGGACCCTATCCTTGCAGGAGTTACAATTTTTAAAAACGACACCCTTCCGACCGCAACCAACGCACTTTGGGACGAAACCACTCTTAGGTTTAGGTGTGTAGCCTTTTTTTTTTTTTTTTTTTTTTTTTTTTATCGTGCGGAAATCCCCATGGATACCACCCCCGTCGGCCATCGGGGGTGGTTATGTCGGGATCGAACCGACTAAAACCGCACGCCGTCTCGGGCCTTAGTAACCGGGGTGTAAGGTTACCCAATGGGCATATCCCTCGCACCCCAGCTGACCCCGGGCCATCTACGGTTTTAAGATGGCCCCCTCGACCCCCCGAAAGGGGGGGTGGGGCGAGCATCGCGCCACTTCGCTGACGGTGGGGTGTAGGGTGACAGGAGGCCGTCCTGTCACCCAACCGTCGGCGCGCAGACAATCAGCTCGCCCCCCGCTCGCTCCCCACTGTGCCATCTGCTAGTCAGAGGGACACGTGGAAAGCCTCGGAGCAGCCCTCTAGAGGGCCACTCCCACCCCGGCCGGATTGGCCGCAGGCAGCAGCGTCTCCCGTGGCGAGTGGGAGGCGCTGCTCGCCTCCGTTGCCCAGGTGCACCACGTGGAGGTTCCGGCCCGCACCCTAGGTGTGTAGCCTGGGGCGCAATCTGGACATGAGCGCTTAGTCACACCTTCTTTCCCGCACGCAAAACAATAGTTGTTGGCTTTTGGCCTACCAGGAGGAACTGACGTCGCCGCCACTGCAGCGTGCACAAACGGCTTCGGCTTGCCGTCCTTCTTGGCCGCTTGTTGATTGTAGTTGAACTCCGGGGCCATCGTCAACTGTGCTGGCTCCTTGAAGGCGTTCCTGCGCGCGAGCGAGTGCTCGTAATTCCGGCACCTAACCTTGAGCTCCTTCATTGAGCAAATGGGAGGTCCTCCCGCTATAAAAACGTCGTAACACGGTCTGATGTTTTGAAAAACTATATTTAACTGCTGCGCCTCGGATAACGGCGTAGACAATCTCGCGAACATGCCTTGCATGATCGCAAGGTAAACCACGATGCCCTCGTTTTCCCCTTGGGTCCGCGCACGAATCTCCTCTAGAAAACGAATATCAAAATTTGGAGGGTCGAAGTCCTCCAATAAAATGTACGTTAATTGCTGCCACGATGTGATGGTTGCACGTACGCTACGGAACCAATGAAGTGCATCACCTGTGAAGAACTCTGGCGCCAAACTTAACAATTTTTTATCCGGAATTTCCCGAGCTGAACGGACTTCCTCCATCCGCTCCAAAAATGCACGAGCACAGCTCTTCCCATCGAATTTAATCTTAATTATATCTAGGGCATTAGAGCGGTCACATGAGACCCTAATCCTTTCGACGGGTACGTCACGCGAAACTGGCTCAGTAGCAGGTTCGTTCACCACAAACGTTGGTGCAACCTGTGACGGTTTTAAGAATGTAAACGGGTTGTCCTCGAGTATCACCGGGGTTCTCAATGAGGGGCTCCTAGCTGCGCACGGGTTTGCTATATTTTTAAATTGAGCAGAACAAGACTCGAAGAGCTGTTGTACCTTCGCGATATCGGTGCTTTCGTCCTTCGTGACAGGCTTTTCCAACCTCCGAAGCCTAAAATATACGTGATTGAGAAAAGTCAATGTACGTTCGTACAGAGATCTATTATCGTCCGACTCCGTTGACAATGTCTCGATGTTGTCCGACACCTTCCGTAACGTAGCCTCGATCCCTATCAAATCGTCAGCCAGAGGGTAACACGACTCGATAACGGAATGAGCCGGGTATTCCTCGAGCGACTTCTGTAGCTGTATTCTCAATGCATCTACCCTATCTGCAGGTACGAGCCCTCTAACGGCCACTTCATATATTAATTCCGCCTTATTTAATTGCAAATATTTTATCTTTCGGTCAGCCATGCTTCGGTTCGGTGAGCAATAAAATCGATAAAAATCTACGCTAAAGTAGCTGAGTTAAGGAAAATCCCTCTATAATTAAAATACAAAATTTTTGAAAACTATTATTTAAATTACTGATCCTAAAAAGTTAAAGTACCTGGTCGCGAGTTCGGCAATCAAGGTAGTTTAGCATTAAAATAATTCCTGTATGGGAAGACAACACAAAATATTTGGGTACCCTCCCTTGTGCTCGGTGACTCTAAAAAAAAAACGAGAAAAAAGAAAAAAATTTTGAAGAAAAAAAAAAAAATTTTTTTTTGAAGATGGTCGTTTAGGACCGTGGTTTTTGGTGGCCTCCTACCACCTGCCTAACCCAACGAGAGGCAACTGGATGCTTTCTAAGTTATTTTTTCTCTCCCGACCCAGTACAGGAGTGAGCACAAAAGACGGTACCCTCACACACATATAAAGTAGCGCAACCGCTCACAGCAATCGACGTGGACGTATACCCCACAGACACTCTTTTTGTTCGGGCGCCAATGATACGTGGCCCTACGGGTCAAGAATAAAAAAAAAACTTAATTCCGTAGGTCCGGTTTATTATTTTATACACAATTCAAATTCGAGTGTCGGTTTGGGTATAGGTACACGCCACTATTTACGGAAGGCTGAGCAATCCACTCAACTTGGGGTCCGGGCTGGTCCCGTGCGAGGGTGATGTGTCTTCCGCAGGAACTCCACCAGGCGTCTCGGCCGCTAGTCCGGTCCGCCGGTTGTCGCTTGAACGAAACTGAGCTATAACTATGTTGAGCTGGTATGAAGTTCAGCCGGGGCGAAGTTCAGCCGGGGCGAAGTTCAGCCGGGGCGAAGTTCAGCCGGGGCGAAGTTTAGCCGGGGCGAAGTTCAGCCGGGGCGAAGTTTAGCCGGGGCGAAGTTCTGGGGAGACAATCACACAGTTAGGCACTGGTGCGTGAACCCAATGCAACAGCGCCGGGCCCCGAGCTATAATTTTCTACATGGGCCCTAAGGTCGGCGGCGCTGTACAATGGTAGGTACACATAACAAACACAATCAAATGAAAACAAAAGGGTTGCGCAGGTCAGCCGGCACCCGATAAACAATTAGACTTTTTAAATTTTTATCAACATTCTAGAACCCATACCCAAGCTATGTAACTATGTTTACTTTGGTTCTAGAAGGCACTGAGTAGAATGTCGTAGAATATTTATATTTGTATTTAATTATATTTCGAATCCTTAATGTCGTTAACCACGGTTCCGATCAACCATAAACAAATGATTTGGAACTATTCCAGTTCCAACATTAATATATTCTGAACCGTGGATTTAAAGCGATATTAAAATTCGAACATTTAATATTTTTACCAAATGTGGGTATCCGTAAAATTTTAACCCGATCTAAATTTTAAACAAACAGCTTTGCAACTAATTAAATAGTTCGTAAGCATTTATTATATTCGGCTGTCTGTCGACATGTATACGGGCGACATATAGTTTGGAAACACCTCATACAATAACTGTCTTACGACCCGACCTTCTAGTGATTTCTATCTTAATAACAATTTAGTGAACCCGACTAAAACCGCACTTAATTTAATTACATTTATAAAAACAAAGACTACAAGTAATACTAGATAACTACCGAACTCACGACCGAAGGTAGGCAGGTACCAACTAACGAGTTAGCATCACGCTTAGCTCCTAGGGTTAAGCAGAAATGTCTCACGCGACTGACGATGTTATGTTCTCAGATTCTGATTATAATCTTCGCGCCTATCGTTGAACACTCGCGCACTATTTAATAAGGACACTAAGACTTACCCCTATTATAGGGAACAACAGCTAATGCTTGTAGCTTCCGAAACTCGGCTATTATGCTATTTTGCGGACTTAGGTCTATTTGATAGTACCTAGGTTCTAAACTAACTCGGAGTACTGTAATCTTCTGCTATACTAGTTGTTTCGCTGCGAGGTGAGGCGATCGAATGAATCAGAGGTCCAAGCACCGTACCTCGCGCCCTCCCGCGCGCCTCAGCTAATGAGGCGCTCCGACCGCGGCGCGCGCTGATTGGTTACAATTCCATAGGATTCACTTGATCGTTCGCGCGTTCGATTACCTTATTTGGTGATCTTTGGTTCAGCTCGCCTGCGCCGCGACGCGCGCTGCAATCACGCGAGCTCAGCTGATTACAATTTGATATCCCGGAACCAGTGTTACGTAACAATACCCGACGAACTGGGAGAAGGATTTTTACTGGGGGAACAGTGAAAATCCGCCTGAAATAAACCCTCTAAAACGAGGTCATTGGCTTCAATGCAAGCAAAACCCTTTCATACAACCATACAGAATCACAGATACCCACCTAACATACACCTATCACACCAAGTCTTCCTCCCGCGGAGGTAGGAAGACGAACCACACATACCTTGTCCGGCCCTATCTAACCTGATGGGACGTACCACTTGCGATTGAGGTGTTAAGTTTGACGCCAGCTTTCCTCGACGGTACATTGTAAACCACTTGAAGCTAACCTACCGGCAACAGAGTCACTAACCGCTCTGACGTGCTATAGAACCCAGGAAGAACATAAGTCTCCCTCAGATAAAAAAGGACCTCACACTAAGGAGACCTTTATACACAGTGAAGGCTTATTTTTAACCCAGCGGTTGCCTCAAGCATAGGTTGACAATGCTAAGTATGTACGAGACCACTGAAACGGTGCTAAATGATTACTTATGAAACCCAAATCAACCACATTAACAAAATTATTTAATAGATATTATTATAACTATGTAAACCAATGTATGCACGAGATGCTCGGTGCTTATGGGCTTACCCCCAAGTGCGTAGTTAATCTGGATCATCAATTCCTACAGACCGCATGACGACTGCAAAAGAAATGACGGTGGTCTACAACCCAGCTCGAGTTTTGCACTAAACTCTACCACATGTGCTTTTACCTATCTTAATAATGCAGATGGTAGAAATAAAAATAACAAAAACATAGTTGTGCTTCCTGCCAACCACTGCACGTTCACTTAGACTACCTTTCCACGTAGCTCCTAGCTAACCTAAGGCATCGGATATAAACTACGGTACTTGGCCACGAACAGTGGGAAAAGCCGGATGGTTGAACCAACGAGACTAAACGTAGTACAACGTAGTTACCTTATAATTACAACAATATGAGCATGTCAGCTCGTCATTTTGAAGTCTTTTATATGCCAGTTGCCAATGTTGTTTCCCGCCGTGTCTTCTAATGTAAAGACTAATGGGGAACGCTTTGCTATAATCTTGCACTTTTGATATTTCGGGGCCAATTTCTTTGTAAACCGCGCATCCTTGTCACTTAGAAATTGCGTGCGCTTCCAAACCATGTCCCCGACCTCAAATGTAGCAGGCTTCCTGCGAAGATTGTAACGTTGTGAACTCTTGACGTGGCTTTGATGGAGAGCTGTCTGTACCTTGTCGAACACAGCTGCCAGCGCGCCTCTGTTCTCCGCGTACTCGTCCCGTGGGGAAAAGACTAGGTCACTGGAATCAGTGGCTGATGAATAATATGATCCACAAGGGACCAATTCCCTGCCATATACTAAGAAGGCGGGGGAGAATCGCGTTACCTCATTAACCGCGCTGTTGATGGCAAACTGTACCTGGGGCAAGTGCACGTCCCACGTCCGGTGATCATCCTCGACGTAGCTGGCGATTGCAGTGACAATAGTGCGATTATAGCGTTCTACCAAGTTGACTTGAGGGGTGTATTTTGGCGTGAACTGTACCTTCGGAATCTTATACTTTTTGTAAAGTGTGTCCAATTCTTTACTTACGAATTGGACACCGTTATCCTGCAGTATGATTTCTGGAATGCCATGGACCATAAATACTCCCTCCTCTAAATTTCTTACGACGTTGGCCGCTGTAGCACGGCGCAGTGGAAATATCAAACAATACTTAGAGAAACAGCAACATACGACCAGTATATAGGCATTCTGTTTCCTTGAGACGGGTAAAGGGCCAACCAAGTCAATTGATAGCATCTGGAACGGTCTATTGCATTCCTTTGGCTTGCCGTGTGTGCCTAAGGTACAATGCGTGGAGGCTTTATATGCTAGACAAGTCTCGCAGGATGCTATGAACTTAGCGACATCCCTGTACATTCCTGGCCAGAAGAAACGAAGGCGAACCTTGTGGTACGTTTTGAATGTACCAAGATGACCCGACGTAGGTTCCGCGTGGTTCTCCTTGATGATGCGCTCTCGATCCTCCACAGGAACGACTTCTTTCCACTCAAAGTCCCTAGTGAGAATATTGTGACCTTTGACCTGTTTATAAAGCTTACCGTTTTCGATCAAGTACCCTGGAAAACTCAGTGGTGTCGATTTACAACCATCAAGGACATTCAAATACCACTGGTCACTTGTTTGTACTGGCGTTATGGCACCAGCAATGGCAGCCACCGGAACTGACCGTGACAGAGCGTCTGGAATTATATTATCCTTCCCCTTTCTGTGTCTAATTTCGAAATCGAAAGATGATAAGCGAGTGCCCCAACGAGCCAGACGACCCGTGGGGTTCGACAGCGACAAGAACCATTTCAACGCTGCATGATCAGTGTAGACTATGAACCGCTTCCCGTTCTCTACATAACAACGCCAGTGTTCCAGAGCCACTAAGACGGCTAAAGCCTCTCGTTCCGTGACGCTATAATTGCGTTCCGGCTTCGTGAGGGAACGACTCATAAAAGCTATCGGCCTGTCAACGCCATCAATATTCTGCGTTAACATGCCACCCAACCCATAGTCACTAGCATCAGTGTGCACCTCGAACGGTAAGTCCAGATTAGGGCACGCTAGGACTGGTGCTTTACTCAGACAGTTTTTCAACGTGACAAAGGAATCTTGAGCCTCCTTGTTCCACTGGAATGGCGGAGCCCCTCTTTTGGTAGACGTTAGCTTGTTCAATGGACCCGCAATAGTGCTGAAATCTGGAATGAACCTACGGTACCAGGACGCAGTGCCTAAGAACCGCTTGACGTCTTTCTTACTCGTAGGTGTAGGGTAGTCCAAGATGGCCTCTACCTTGTGGGGGTCCGTTCGCAAGCCTTGCGCGTCTACTACATAACCTAAATACTTGAGACTATCACGAAAGAACTGACATTTATCATAATTAACGGCCAAGTTGGCCTTCTTCAACTTCTCCAACACTCGCATTAGTAGTGACACGTGCTCGTCAAACGAATTACTGACAATTATGACGTCATCGAGATAACAGAACACCTTGAGGTCGAACTCTGGGCCGAACAGAGCATCTACGAGCCTTTGTTGTGTCGCTGGAGCATTTGTCAAACCGAACGCCATGACATTAAACATAAACGTACCTTTATTTGGCACGTAGAAACAGGTCTTCTCTCTGGCTGCTGGATCCAGGGGCACCTGCCAAAATGCCTTAGAGAGATCAATGGAGGACAAAAACCTAGCATCTCTGAGATTGTCTAAAATCTCGGATATGTAGGGCAAGCTGTACGAATCCTTCTTTGTAACCGCGTTGAGTTTCCTGCTATCTAGACAAAATCGCGCTGAGCCATCTTTTTTTCCTACCACCAGCACAGGTGATAGCCAAGGGCTTTCTCCAGGTGAAATGACGTTCAACGCCAACATTTCGTCGACCTGTTCCGAGATTATTCTTTGCTTGTCTGGTGATAAACGATAACTACGCTGCTTAATTGGTGGCGAGTCACCTGTGTCTATTTTATGCGTAATGACGGTAGTTCTACCCAACCCTATGGTGTCAAATGCGACGGATCGAAATTCCTTGATGATATTGTCCGCTATGATCCTCTCTGCAGACGAGAGATTCCCATAAGCATTTACGTGGGTCACTTGATGTGGAAGTGCATCCAGCGACGCCACCTTCAATTCTGAATCTAACTGAAAATCCACGAATGATAAAAACTTCGGGCAAATATTAAAAGATTTCCAAAAATCGATTCCCAAGATCATGAGAGAATCGATGTCTGGTATTATATGGAACAATAAATTAATTGTGTCGCTCTCAAAAGAAACTGGTAAGGAGATTGAACCAATTGAGTTAAAAACTTGGCCTGAAGCCGTGGCAATAGAAATCCGCTGACTTTCCTCCAGCCGTGCACCATATTTCAACATAGTAATATGTGCGTTGCGGCCAATGATAGACACGGCAGATCCGGAGTCCAGCAGACCATACATCTCCCTACCACCACAACTAGGGAGTGACACCTTTATATAAGGGCGCGGATCGTTACGAGGCCTAGTGCCGAAGATCGAAGAGACTTGATATGTTTTGAAAAAATTTTTAATAGTTATGAGCCACTGTCTCCATGATTCCATATCTGTTTTATTCCCATCTCTTCGATCCTCTGATACTAGTTTTTTGAATCCGACGAGGACGTTGGGACCCTATCCTTGCAGGAGTTACAATTTTTAAAAACGACACCCTTCCGACCGCAACCAACGCACTTTGGGACGAAACCACTCTTAGGTTTAGGTGTGTAGCCTTTTTTTTTTTTTTTTTTTTTTTTTTATCGTGCGGAAATCCCCATGGATACCACCCCCGTCGGCCATCGGGGGTGGTTATGTCGGGATCGAACCGACTAAAACCGCACGCCGTCTCGGGCCTTAGTAACCGGGGTGTAAGGTTACCCAATGGGCATATCCCTCGCACCCCAGCTGACCCCGGGCCATCTACGGTTTTAAGATGGCCCCCTCGACCCCCCGAAAGGGGGGGTGGGGCGAGCATCGCGCCACTTCGCTGACGGTGGGGTGTAGGGTGACAGGAGGCCGTCCTGTCACCCAACCGTCGGCGCGCAGACAATCAGCTCGCCCCCCGCTCGCTCCCCACTGTGCCATCTGCTAGTCAGAGGGACACGTGGAAAGCCTCGGAGCAGCCCTCTAGAGGGCCACTCCCACCCCGGCCGGATTGGCCGCAGGCAGCAGCGTCTCCCGTGGCGAGTGGGAGGCGCTGCTCGCCTCCGTTGCCCAGGTGCACCACGTGGAGGTTCCGGCCCGCACCCTAGGTGTGTAGCCTGGGGCGCAATCTGGACATGAGCGCTTAGTCACACCTTCTTTCCCGCACGCAAAACAATAGTTGTTGGCTTTTGGCCTACCAGGAGGAACTGACGTCGCCGCCACTGCAGCGTGCACAAACGGCTTCGGCTTGCCGTCCTTCTTGGCCGCTTGTTGATTGTAGTTGAACTCCGGGGCCATCGTCAACTGTGCTGGCTCCTTGAAGGCGTTCCTGCGCGCGAGCGAGTGCTCGTAATTCCGGCACCTAACCTTGAGCTCCTTCATTGAGCAAATGGGAGGTCCTCCCGCTATAAAAACGTCGTAACACGGTCTGATGTTTTGAAAAACTATATTTAACTGCTGCGCCTCGGATAACGGCGTAGACAATCTCGCGAACATGCCTTGCATGATCGCAAGGTAAACCACGATGCCCTCGTTTTCCCCTTGGGTCCGCGCACGAATCTCCTCTAGAAAACGAATATCAAAATTTGGAGGGTCGAAGTCCTCCAATAAAATGTACGTTAATTGCTGCCACGATGTGATGGTTGCACGTACGCTACGGAACCAATGAAGTGCATCACCTGTGAAGAACTCTGGCGCCAAACTTAACAATTTTTTATCCGGAATTTCCCGAGCTGAACGGACTTCCTCCATCCGCTCCAAAAATGCACGAGCACAGCTCTTCCCATCGAATTTAATCTTAATTATATCTAGGGCATTAGAGCGGTCACATGAGACCCTAATCCTTTCGACGGGTACGTCACGCGAAACTGGCTCAGTAGCAGGTTCGTTCACCACAAACGTTGGTGCAACCTGTGACGGTTTTAAGAATGTAAACGGGTTGTCCTCGAGTATCACCGGGGTTCTCAATGAGGGGCTCCTAGCTGCGCACGGGTTTGCTATATTTTTAAATTGAGCAGAACAAGACTCGAAGAGCTGTTGTACCTTCGCGATATCGGTGCTTTCGTCCTTCGTGACAGGCTTTTCCAACCTCCGAAGCCTAAAATATACGTGATTGAGAAAAGTCAATGTACGTTCGTACAGAGATCTATTATCGTCCGACTCCGTTGACAATGTCTCGATGTTGTCCGACACCTTCCGTAACGTAGCCTCGATCCCTATCAAATCGTCAGCCAGAGGGTAACACGACTCGATAACGGAATGAGCCGGGTATTCCTCGAGCGACTTCTGTAGCTGTATTCTCAATGCATCTACCCTATCTGCAGGTACGAGCCCTCTAACGGCCACTTCATATATTAATTCCGCCTTATTTAATTGCAAATATTTTATCTTTCGGTCAGCCATGCTTCGGTTCGGTGAGCAATAAAATCGATAAAAATCTACGCTAAAGTAGCTGAGTTAAGGAAAATCCCTCTATAATTAAAATACAAAATTTTTGAAAACTATTATTTAAATTACTGATCCTAAAAAGTTAAAGTACCTGGTCGCGAGTTCGGCAATCAAGGTAGTTTAGCATTAAAATAATTCCTGTATGGGAAGACAACACAAAATATTTGGGTACCCTCCCTTGTGCTCGGTGACTCTAAAAAAAAAACGAGAAAAAAGAAAAAAATTTTGAAGAAAAAAAAAAAAATTTTTTTTTGAAGATGGTCGTTTAGGACCGTGGTTTTTGGTGGCCTCCTACCACCTGCCTAACCCAACGAGAGGCAACTGGATGCTTTCTAAGTTATTTTTTCTCTCCCGACCCAGTACAGGAGTGAGCACAAAAGACGGTACCCTCACACACATATAAAGTAGCGCAACCGCTCACAGCAATCGACGTGGACGTATACCCCACAGACACTCTTTTTGTTCGGGCGCCAATGATACGTGGCCCTACGGGTCAAGAATAAAAAAAAAACTTAATTCCGTAGGTCCGGTTTATTATTTTATACACAATTCAAATTCGAGTGTCGGTTTGGGTATAGGTACACGCCACTATTTACGGAAGGCTGAGCAATCCACTCAACTTGGGGTCCGGGCTGGTCCCGTGCGAGGGTGATGTGTCTTCCGCAGGAACTCCACCAGGCGTCTCGGCCGCTAGTCCGGTCCGCCGGTTGTCGCTTGAACGAAACTGAGCTATAACTATGTTGAGCTGGTATGAAGTTCAGCCGGGGCGAAGTTCAGCCGGGGCGAAGTTCAGCCGGGGCGAAGTTCAGCCGGGGCGAAGTTTAGCCGGGGCGAAGTTCAGCCGGGGCGAAGTTTAGCCGGGGCGAAGTTCTGGGGAGACAATCACACAGTTAGGCACTGGTGCGTGAACCCAATGCAACAGCGCCGGGCCCCGAGCTATAATTTTCTACATGGGCCCTAAGGTCGGCGGCGCTGTACAATGGTAGGTACACATAACAAACACAATCAAATGAAAACAAAAGGGTTGCGCAGGTCAGCCGGCACCCGATAAACAATTAGACTTTTTAAATTTTTATCAACATTCTAGAACCCATACCCAAGCTATGTAACTATGTTTACTTTGGTTCTAGAAGGCACTGAGTAGAATGTCGTAGAATATTTATATTTGTATTTAATTATATTTCGAATCCTTAATGTCGTTAACCACGGTTCCGATCAACCATAAACAAATGATTTGGAACTATTCCAGTTCCAACATTAATATATTCTGAACCGTGGATTTAAAGCGATATTAAAATTCGAACATTTAATATTTTTACCAAATGTGGGTATCCGTAAAATTTTAACCCGATCTAAATTTTAAACAAACAGCTTTGCAACTAATTAAATAGTTCGTAAGCATTTATTATATTCGGCTGTCTGTCGACATGTATACGGGCGACATATAGTTTGGAAACACCTCATACAATAACTGTCTTACGACCCGACCTTCTAGTGATTTCTATCTTAATAACAATTTAGTGAACCCGACTAAAACCGCACTTAATTTAATTACATTTATAAAAACAAAGACTACAAGTAATACTAGATAACTACCGAACTCACGACCGAAGGTAGGCAGGTACCAACTAACGAGTTAGCATCACGCTTAGCTCCTAGGGTTAAGCAGAAATGTCTCACGCGACTGACGATGTTATGTTCTCAGATTCTGATTATAATCTTCGCGCCTATCGTTGAACACTCGCGCACTATTTAATAAGGACACTAAGACTTACCCCTATTATAGGGAACAACAGCTAATGCTTGTAGCTTCCGAAACTCGGCTATTATGCTATTTTGCGGACTTAGGTCTATTTGATAGTACCTAGGTTCTAAACTAACTCGGAGTACTGTAATCTTCTGCTATACTAGTTGTTTCGCTGCGAGGTGAGGCGATCGAATGAATCAGAGGTCCAAGCACCGTACCTCGCGCCCTCCCGCGCGCCTCAGCTAATGAGGCGCTCCGACCGCGGCGCGCGCTGATTGGTTACAATTCCATAGGATTCACTTGATCGTTCGCGCGTTCGATTACCTTATTTGGTGATCTTTGGTTCAGCTCGCCTGCGCCGCGACGCGCGTTGCAATCACGCGAGCTCAGCTGATTACAATTTGATATCCCGGAACCAGTGTTACGTAACAAAGCTTAGTTTAACTAACTTGTGTTATGGGTTCTAGAATGCAGATAAACATACTTATATACTTTTTTTTTGTAAATACATAGAGTTTGTCTAATGAAAGCTGAACCACGACATTTATTGATTTGCAACACCAGTAGACTATAAATGTCACCTCCTGTCATTTCTCTGTGATTGCGCGTTTACATTATGATTTTGATACTTTGTATCATGGACCTAGGAATAACTACTTTGTATGTATTCACATCAAATATTAACGAGAATCAGATGCGATATCCAAAAATATGCGTTTTTGTATTAGATAATTGTACTTTTCGACAATATTTATTTAATTATTATAATTAATTATGAGTGTGACTGATGATGGATCAAGCAGCTCGGATGATGGTGAAGAATATTTGTAATCTAATTTTGATTATAATTAATAATATTTTTTTTCTAATAAATGAATTTCGTCTGATTCCTATAAGCCCGCTTGAAGATAGTTTTTAGTCTGGAATAATACAGGCGATATGTCTTGCACACGTTCATAGGCCACATTTTGTCCGTGAAATATATTCCCAAGGGTAGCGGGAACGGGATCATAATTTCACGCAGGCAACAGCTAGTTTTAGTCTATATCCTCACTACATCTGCGGTTTTAGTCGGTTCGATTCCGACATAACCATCCCCAATGGCCAACGGGGGTGGTATTCGTGGGGATTTCAACATGACTAAACCTGCTACCTTTTCCCCCGATATTTCCACAGTACCAAACTCCCACGCAGGCGAAGTAGTGGGCAAAGGATAGTATTTAATAAAGAAATCAAAATATAAATAAGAATAACACCAAATAAAGCGCAATAAAATTCTTTAAAAATATCAGTTAAACTATAATAGGTACATACTTTTATTTCACGATCAAAATGTTTTTATCCAACTATAACTGGTGATACCTGCCCCAATTTTTTTAAATTTGCCGCGGTTTTATTGGTCCAGCTTTCATTAGACAAACTATACTTATTATACATAGAAACACCCAGACCAATGCAAATAGATATATTCATGCATACAAATATTTGCACTGAGCGGGAATCGAACCCGCGCCCCCTGCGTAGCAGTCGCATGCACTACCGCTACACCACAGAGGCCGTCTGATTAAGTCTTTGTATGCTATATTATTTATGAGGTTTTATTTTTGTTTCTAAAAATTATATTTCATGTTTAGTAATTGAAAATCGATTACTCGATTGCCCGCTCTAGATAATTATACGCGAAATTAGGCTATTCTGCAAATCAATATGAGCACCTCTAACATCTTTTGTCAAGCTAGTCAACTGTCAAACAAAAATATAAAAAAATAACAAATTACAATGATAAAATGGAGATATTGTTGAGATTTGTACCAACAAATCCAATTAGATTATCTCTTTCTAGAATTTTATTAACTCAAGTAGCTAATTATGCGAGGTAAGCAATTAAAAGAATATTAAATCCACATAACCTCTACGTCACTTCATATTAAAAATTTACTGTTTTTCAGACTGGCTGAGGTTGGTAAACTCGAATCACCAAAGACTAGTGGCAAATATGATACAGGCCAGTTGATTTTGCACAAGGTATTCGGTTATCGAGGGGTGATTTTGTTTCCCTGGTTGGCTCGAGTATATGACAGAGATGCAACAAATAAAAAGGAGAACAAAGATGCTTCAACAGCACCGGACTCTGGAGATTCTCTGTCGAACGTGGGCAAGGAAGTCAAGGGAAGAACACATACATTCTATCAAGTTCTTATAGATACCAGAGATGCTCCTTATATAGTAAGAATTTCATTATACTAGTAGGAATACCATCAATAAAAAGGTATTTTTAAACTGTATTCTGTATGTGCAAGTTAGAAATACTATATTTAAATATTACCTAGGTAACCCATCTTTGCTATGTGTATTTTCAGGAAAGACACCTATGTAGGTAGTTTTTAAAAGATAAACAGTATCCCCAGATATAATTTCAAATTCTCATTCAAAATGTCAATTTAAGATGCAACTGAGCAATTGTTATAAGGAGGATAAATAGGGAGTTATTGATTGCACTTTACTCTCAGAGTGCAGCATTCATAATGACTACTTCAATTACATAATTTTACTAGCATACATCCATCCATCCACATACTCACTCCCAGAATAGGCAAATACAACAGTGAGTAATTTGCTTTGAAGAAAAACAGCACAATGTAACAATATTTGTATTGCAGCGTGCTCAAACGGAAGCTGTAACCTTCCTTGGCAACCAGGAGTCGAGTCGTAGCCTATATGCAATACCTGGACTAGACTATGTGGCTCACGATGACATCATACCCTATACATCCATGGAGAGGGTTCCTCTGCAGCATGAGCTTTTTGATAAATTTCTTATGCACAATCCAGATAAAGGTGAGGAATAGTATAATATAATTTGTTAGCAATAGGCAGAGCTTTAGCAAGTTTGTATACTCTGTCAGCTAGTCAGTTTGTTTGTGTCTCTATATTAGAAGTATATCTACTGCCATGCAGTCATCAAAGGAAGAGCCTTTGCTCATGAGTTAAGCAACTCCCAACTCGAAGTGAACTTATCTGTTACCTAATCTGTATGTGTACTAGTTAGCAGGTGGGGTTAACTTGGGCCTCAAAGATCTTGGTGGGATACACCCTATCTTCTATTCCATAGACCACAAAACAGAGGCACTTAGCAGTCTTTGTGAAACCCATTTTATGCAAGTAAACCGTTTTGATTAGATTTAAACACTATTGCATATATCTGATGCAGAGTGTGTATTTATATAATTTTATGAATATAGATGTATCTGCCTTCAAGCTGATGGTAGTTGTTATTTCAGACCCTCCTTTTATATCTCAAGAGACTCTCAGAGCTTGGCAGAAGAAAAATCATCCATGGTTAGAACTAAGCGATGTTCACCGCGAGACGACGGAGGGCGTGCGCGTCACTGTCATACCATTCTACATGGGCAGTCGCGAGTCACAGAACTCCGCCGTTTATTGGGTAAGACTTTTTACACTTCCGTAAATTTTGAATCAAGCATTTATTTCTATCAAATTGACGTTAATGTTTAGATTTAACAGAGCGATGTTACAATGAGGTGTGCGGTATTGCAGTGGCGCTACTGCATCCGGCTGGAGAACCTGAGCTCGCAGGCGGTTCAGCTGCGTGAGCGGCACTGGCGTATTTTCTCGCTGAGCGGCACCCTGGAGACCGTCCGCGGGCGCGGCGTGGTGGGACAAGAGCCCGTGCTGGCGCGCCACTCGCCCGCCTTCCAGTACAGCAGCCACGTCAGCCTGCAGGCGCCCAGCGGACACATGTGGTGCGTATCTCCCCTGCCTACCACTACTGGCACGCTGCAAACTGACACGGGCTGGACCCCCTTTTCTGTTTTTTTTTTATATAGGGCAAGATACCTACACTTTTTAAATCTGACTGACTTGATTATGGCATACCTGGCCAGCATGACATGCATCATAATAAGCTTAAATATTGCAGCGCGACGCAATCCAGGCGCCAGCAAATATCCAATTTGCTCTGTGAATGGGCAGAATAATAATTAATAGTAAGCCATAAGCCAACACTGCGGGAATTAGAATTGTTCCCAGATCGAATGGCAAAATCACATTGAGGGTCATTAACACCTAAGTTTAGTATGTATCTAATATATACATTCAATGCAGGGGCACATTTCGAATGGAGCGGGAGGACGGCTACACATTCGACTGCCGGATCCCGCCGTTTTCTTTGGAGAGCAAACCCGACGAAGGTGTTCCGGTCGCGCCCGCCCCCACCGCGTGACCGATATCTACTACACAGCAGTTCACGGTTGAAATCATCGCGTAGGCGAACCACTGGAGTCACGATCATACCAAGACTCCTGAGCCTCATGAAATAGGAAAATCGTGAACATTCGAAACCGGCGAATGTTGGGATGTAATGAATGTATTATCATTGTGATATTATACAAAATCAGTCATTTTATTTTTAGCATCATTCTAGCTATGGACAAATAACGATACCCTTTAATTTAGCTTTATTTATTATATCGTTAATAGATAAAAACTATTGATAATATTCATTGCATCCATTGTTTTGTAAGAAAGAAATTCCTTAGTTGTTTTAAAAATATTATCTAGATCTGTAATAAATTACAGTATTCTGTTTATAGTCTAGTCTTATTTACTTCTCTTAACGATTTAAAGGATCTAAAATATCATCAAATAAAAAACAGTAGACGTCGTACACTATGTGAAAGAAATTTTATTAACTTCAAAATAACAAGGAAGTAAAATTTAGAAATTTATTGAAACAATACTATACATAGTCAAAGCAAGACAAATAATTAACGTTTTTTATAATAATACTTGTAGCGTAAACGATATCTATTGATGTACTTTATGGGCTGAGAGCCGGTGGAGATCTACCTTCACCCATCTGATAACCAGATGGCATAATATATCTTTTATCAAATATTCTCGCCTCATATCAAATAACACGACCATGAGGACTTGCCTATCAAAAACTGTTTATGGCTATTCTTAATTCACGCAAAAACCTTTCATGACATAGCCAATAAAAAATAACCATGAATTTGATAGGCGAGTCATCGTAGACATGAAAAATGTGGTTATCAGATGGGTGAGATTCCACGTGGTGCACCTGGGCAACGGAGGCGAGCAGCGCCTCCCACTCGCCACGGGAGACGCTGCTGCCTGCGGCCAATCCGGCCGGGGTGGGAGTGGCCCTCTAGAGGGCTGCTCCGAGGCTCTCCACGTGTCCCTCTGACTAGCAGATGGCACAGTGGGGAGCGAGCGGGGGGCGAGCTGATTGTGTGCGCGCCGACGGTTGGGTGACAGGACGGCCTCCTGTCACCCTACACCCCACCGTCGGCGAAGTGGCGCGATGTTTGCCCCACCCCCCCTTCCGGGGGGTCGAGGGGGCCATCTTAAAACCGTAGATGGCCCGGGGTCAGCTGGGGTGGGAGGGATATGCCCATTGGGTAACCTTACACCCCGGTTACTAAGGCCCGAGACGGCGTGCGGTTTTAGTCGGTTCGATCCCGACATAACCACCCCCGATGGCCGACGTCCTACGACGGCCGATATCCTTGGGGATTTCCGCACGATAAAAAAAAGGTCAATCTTCAATGGTTCCTCTACCGGATAATGGACTTAAATTGAATCCATGAGGTTTTGTCACTCACGCATGGAAGGTACTTTGTATTATAAAGGTAATCAAAACTGGAGGAGGTCCAAATTTGAAAAGAGACGCCAATAATTTCCGAACACTAATTTAAATGTTTGATCTTTTCAGCGCAATTTTATTATAGTACTTCCAATTGCATTATTACTAGTCGTATTGAAACTTTAGTTTTAGGGCCGTAAAACAGGTAAGATACGTTTCGAAAAGCACATTCTGCAAGTATAAATTAGGTGCTTACTTCGGGAGGTATGACGCACATTGGGAGGGGCCTATTTCCAGCAGTAGACGCCGAAAGGCTATTATTGATTGAAGTTCACTTGTTTTGTTTCAGTCATTCAGATCGCCATTTGTGGTTGACCTGTTAACTGGTAGGTATGTACAAATGAGATTACCAATGCAATCGTACTACCTTCCGTCTAAATTCGGGTGGTATCGGGCCCAGAAAGCCCACATAGTTCATACTTAGATATCATTTTGTACCACTAGGTACATCTATAAATACCCTACCTACGTAAACAAATTATTTCTATACCTACCTGCTTAAACTCTGCAAAAAGCCTTTACAATGCGTCGTCCCAATTTGTTACAGTTTTATATGATTCCGTATTTATTTATGGAAGTATTACAATATTACATAATGCTTGATAACATTATTACAAAAAGGCACTTTCTATATATGCTTAAAGTAAGACTGTAGATATCTTTGGTAAAATTACTTACACGAATTAAATTCAACTAAACAAAAGAATTACATCAAAATTTTAAATTTCGAATGTGTTAAGTAAACGCCTCTATCATACTGTCTATGATTATTTTATAAGACCGACCGCTACCGCGGAGCGGTACAGCGGTAGCGGTCGGTCTATAGTTAAATAATATATGTTGCGGGTTACAGAAGATTGCGAGCGTAATGTGGGCGCTCTAGAAGAAACAAACGCGCGCATTCTAGATGAACGTGTACAAACCAAATTGCCCACGTTCTCAGCAAAGCCCGTACGAGCGGCAAAATTAATGTATAACTGTTTAATAGTAAGGATGAAAATGGGGATGTAAATATAAGGCTCGTATAACATGATGCTCTATTGCCCTGTCACTTCGGACATTTATTACTTAAGTCCAAAATGCCAGGGGATAAACCCCACTGCTCCTATGCGAACACGGCGTATGTATATGCATATTTTTTTTGTAATATTATAATATAATTCTACTGTGCACAACAAAGGCAGCTCACATTTGTAAATATAATTGACTAAATTCAAAAATATTTCAGCGTCTTCATATATTGCTTATTGAACAATTAAGCTACAACTGAAAGTTTTAGGATCAACATTACACAAAACATAATGTAAATACTAAATTATCAACAGTTTGTAGTAGTAGAATCTACACTTAGGCCATCCGCTGTCTCATGCGTATGCACGCACGCGGTCGCCTGTTTTGTGCAAATATGTCGCGTACAACTTAACTCTCCATGGGTTAATAGTACCCACAGTTAAAGTTACTATTAGCAATGGATCATACTATATAAAATTATTTCTGTCCAGCGTTTATAGAGTGCCTGGTGGCAGTATTGCGTTTACCGTTTCAGTCACTCGTGTATGTGTAAACGATTTTGTTTTGGATGAAAAATTATTCACAAGTTTGCCACCAGGTGGCGCTAATCCAATCCCATACAAATTAGCGTATAAGGTAAACGTGAAGCGCAGACCAAAATTATTCGAATAAGAATGGCGCTTTACCATTTGCCCACATATTTTTCACATTATATGTAATATCTTTATACTACTAAAAACTCAATTGACAATTTATGTTCTTGTTTGTTTTTCATAAAATGTTGAACCTAAAACATGAACAGAATTTAACTGTGGACACGCGTTTCTTATACATACACCTACATTTGTTTTATATTACTTAACAGTCAATTCATTTTCAAGTCAATTCAACAATATCTTTTCATACGAGAGAACCATCGAGGGATAAGAACGGGGGATGTATAAGATCCCTTCACACTGTCGGTATTTTCACTAGGCCAAATTAGCATAAGCAAGCAAGAGTCACACTACGACCATCGTTTCTCAACCTTTTTTGGCGTCACTAAAAAGGCATTTGAAAGTGTACTACGCATATTGTATTAACATGCAGCCTATTTTAATTAAGGTACTTATTCCTGGTTTCTGATACGTTTGTCAAACTTGTGTACCTTAGTACATACTATACATTCATTGGTTGAAGGTAATCGATTATATTATTAGATTAAATAAATAAATAAATAAATTAACAGGTAACCAATATTATAAGCGTGCAATTTTTAGGCCGTCCGCTGTGTTAAGCGTGCGCACGCGACGGCCTACGTAGCGAACAAATCATGTGACGGGCGACGTTGCTTTATGTATCTAGACGAAACGCGGCGGTAAGGCCTTAGGTTAAGTTGATACAAGCTTGAGAATCGTATCAAGAAACCGGTGGTTCGTGGACACACTCAAGCACATTTTTAACAATTTGTGCAGCAATCCTTAGCGTATTCCGATAGCGAGGGTCATCTCCAGTGCCTATTTACGGTCAACGTTTTGGAAAGGTTGAGTAACGACACTAACAGCTTCGACTACACCAATTTAACATTCTCACTACCGAGCCAGCTGTATGATCAACGCTGCACACATTTCGAAGAACTCCATTGTATGGTGGCCTTGTGACTGTGTAGGCGACAGGGGAGGTGGTATAGGGATGGTGGCCACTAGAGGGGAGGCTGCGTCTTCTTCTGTGTCCTCTTTCTCTCCAGACAAAGACTTGAAGTCTAGAAGATAAGATTTGTAGTCCACTTGGTACAGTTGCAGTGACATCTTCACGTATTTATCCGTCATTTTGTTTAGTGTACGGACTCTGGAAAAAAAAATGAATGACTAGCTTGAATTAATCTGTTTGCGTCACAATAGACTTTTAACAGATACAAGGAAGTTAACTACAGAATAGATTGTCCAGAAGACCCCTTCACTACACATACAATTGCGTCTATGTACGGGTGTCCGTATGCGTGCGCATGCATAAAGCAGCGGGTGGCATTACAGTCACAAATTTAAAAAAATAACGTTCTAAACTAATTTATATGTTTCATAGTAGTACATAGTCCTGTGGCCGAAATAAGATTACTTTAAAGGATTCCACTCCATGTACAGTGATAAAATATACATCCACCCTACTGTGTATTAATAATATGTACAATAATTAATAAAATGGTAGTCGATACTGCCTAAGGGTTGGAGGTCAGAAGGAAAATATTGTCCAGCAGATTCGTAGTGAAAAGCAGACTTGACAAATGATTTAGGAAAGGCTCAGATGATGACATCAAGTCAAAATGGAAAGTTCCGTGCGTAGTAGAGTAGAGGAGTTAATACAAAACACTTACATCTCTCTCCACTCACTGGACTGACGATGGGTGGATGATGGATGGAGGCGGCTCGGCGCAAGACCGCTCCGCATGGTTGGGAGAGGCTTAGGTTCTGGAGTGGGCGTCCCATGGCTGAATGATGATGATCACTCACCTAACGTGATAGGGGTTGATCACCTTCCACTCGTAGTCGAGAGCCTTCATAGCGCGGAAGACCTCTAGCATAATATCGTTGGGTTTGCTCTGAGACCGAATGCCTAGATGCCACTTCGCTCTGGAATTAAATTTAAAAATTATATAACAATTTTCAAATATTTGGACCACAGAGTAAACAAAGGGAAAGGTGATGTATTACATCAGTTTATAATGATAACACTTATATAGCTAAATAATTAAGATCGGAAAAAGTAAACAACCAGAACGGGTCTTAAACCCACGACCCGTCCCTTACAGGGGGCATATGACCGACTGAGTTACTTGGACACGTCTTAGATATTCGAAATTCTCCGATACATTTTACGGCTCAGGGCGCCGTACGTTACGACAGTTAGTCAGAGTATTCCATCTGTAAGGTATTGGTCGTGGATTTAAGTTCCGTCCTGGATGTTTACATTTTCCGACCAGAATCTTCTATTACTACAAAATAGTAAATTGCTTTATAATTTCATTGAACTTCTTTACCTCTTATTAGTTGTGTGAACATAGCTGAAAGTAGTGTACAGTAGGCCTACCTCTTGACGGGCGTGCCCCGCGTCTTGTCCGGTCCGCCGTGTGGGTGCGGGTGCGGCGCGATACGCTCGGGGTGCGGCCGCACTGGCTCCAGCGGGATCGACGAAGGCGGCGAGTTCGCTACGGACCACACCAATGGGCAATATTACATTAGCCTTTATTTCTCAAGTTTTTGACGAATCACAAATTTCTGATTACACTCAATTTTAAAGATAAAAAGTTTAATGTTAGTTAGAAGTTTTGTTTAGTTTTAACCAAAATAATTTCATGAAATGTACTTGGATATTGGGTCATGAACAGAACATGATTTTTATTATATTATTTCTTACGTACTGGCCACATAAAAGTCCTTAATTTCAGCTTTAGCAGCTTCGTCTGCTATCCTCTTATTGTCTATGATGAGATGGTAGGCGATCGCTAACTGATCGTGTGGATCGCCACTCAGTAATGCATTGTGGACCTCATGTTCCTTTACACCAAACTTATCACACACTTCCGATATTGCTTCCGTATCTATCACGCTACTGTCCTGAAGAATGTTAAGGTTAACTTAGACAAAAATCTTTCAGTAAATAAATAACCAAAAAAATAAATAAAAAAAAACGCAAACCTACTCCAATTACCTGCTCGACAGGGGATGGGAATAGATACCCAGGCAGTTCTTTTTGGAACCATTCATGTTTTTTTACATCTTCGATAGTGGCCCGCTTCATCGGGTCCACTTGCAATGTCATGCATAACAAACTAACTACATTCTTATTCAAATATTCAGGTATGGGGAATATTCCCGATTTAATTTTCCTAAACAATGTGGGAACATGTTCATCATCAAAGGGTAGTGTACCGCAGAGCAGGGCATACAGTATCACTCCACAAGACCACACATCTACTTCTGGGCCAGCATACAGTTTTCCAGAAATGACCTTAAAACAAACATTTTACAGGTGAACATTATATTTCATTAATTGAACAACTTATCATTATGCTAAAATATCTATAATTTCACTAGTATAGTACTATACAGGATGAATTTTTCCCCAAATCTGAAACTACAAGGAAAAGCAAAAAATGCTCAAAGTAGTCTAAGGACTCAATTTGATGAAAACTAAAAGTATCATTGGATTATTAAAAAATCAATACTACCCAGAAACAGAACCTATTGATTTGGTAAAAAAAACACCCTGTGTTATTATAACATCCGATAGTGTTGTTAAAAAGGAAAAATTCCAGGATTTTTTTTCAGATAGTGCTGTAACTTACAACTACATAATAAATATAAAAAACATAATAAATACATAATAAAAATAAATATACATATAAAAGAATTGCGATAATGTATGTAAAAAAAATTTTAACCATAGTTCAGCTAGTTATAAAATAAAATAAGTAGTAACTGACTTCAGGTGCTGCATAATTAGGTGACCCACAGGAAGTTCTTAGAAATTCTCCATCCATCATCATGTTTGACAGTCCAAAATCTGCTATCTTTACATGCATGTTGTGATCCAGTAACAGGTTCTCGGGCTTCAGGTCCCGATGCACAATCATGTGCCGATGACAGTAATCCACCCCTGATATGATCTGTTGGAAGAACCTTCTTGCCTCATGCTCATGAAGTTTGCCACGTTTTACAATGTAGTCAAATAATTCTCCTCCAGACACATATTCCATTATCATAAATATGTCTGTTGGAGTTGAGATTACCTGGAATATGAATAAACACAGTCTGTGAGTTGATGAAAAATAAAATTAGTACCAAAAATATCTATTTGCCATCTGTAAAATAATCATCAAAAATGTGACTATCTATGACTCATCATGCAATAGATTTGTGTGGAACAACGACCCGAAAAGAAAAAAAAATACACCAATATTATGTTATGGTGCAGCTCTATTTAACCAATGAACCAAAACCTGATGTGACAAAAAATAGTTTGGGACCTGGAGGTGAAATTCAGATTAATTTTATTAATCTCACATGTTTTATTCACTCAGTGTCTTGAGTAGGTAACACTCAACATGATTATTGATTGGAAAAAGTGAACATCCAGGACAGGACAATGTTCACTTTTTCTGGTCAAAATTATTAGGAACAGTTAGCATACTAATTGCCTTAAAATTTCATTGAATTAATTCTCCACATGTTAAAAGAATTTTAGAAATATCTTTATGGAGGTTTTTTCATGGGTAAACAAAGTATGAGTCATCAAGTGTGACTTTTACAAGGTCAAAACACATTAATACTTGTTAACTTTACCTGGTAGAGTTTGATGATATGTGGATGCCTAAATAATTTGAGATTTTGTATCTCACGTCTAATTTTGCCCACCACATCTAGACTTTTGATTTTTTGTCTGTTGAGTATCTTTACAGCAACTTTGTGCTTCGTCAGGACATGTTCACCGATTTTCACTTTACCAAAGGTACCCACACCCAGAGTCACCCCCAAGGTGTAATGGCCTATCTTAACTATAGGCTGATTGCTGCCGCTGATCGTCACTATTTTCTCAGCCATCTCGCCAGGTTCTATTAAACAACGACAGGAAAACTACCACATCAAAAAACGACAAAGTACAACTTCCACAATTACAACATTAAAAGGGGCAAAATAAATAGCATAATGAATAAATAGCAACAAATTTATATACGCAATTAGAGTCAAACACAATAATAATGAAAAGTAATAAATGTCAAATTATTTGTATTGGAATTTGAATGAGATGATAGAATGAATGAAATAAAATAAATTATGAATGAAAGGAAAACTTCAAAGCAAAGTTGTCTTTCAAATAAATGTAAATAGAGGTGTCATACAAAGTTAGAGTTACTATTACACCATAGACCACAAGATCTAGTAATGTAATTGGAGTTATTTTGTATTTGTATTGGTGTTATTTTCCAACATATCATAATAATAGGTTGATTGAAACAAGAGTAGACCAAATATCTTTGACATTACTATTTCACGAATATCACACGATCATAAATAATTACGATAAACAAAAATTAATAAGTATTAAAAGTTAAGTACAAATTGAAACATAAACCACAGAATAATAGGTAGTCAGGTTCATGAAGCAGTCTAAGCAGTAAAACTGTAAAAACACCGTAAAAACACTAAAAAAAGCTAAGCCTAAAGTAGTTGTCTATGACTTTATGTCTTCTCCAATCTCCGCCACCCCGCCCTGCACTCCCCGCTCACGCCCCGCCCTGTGATTTTTCGGAGTGAGAGCAATTTTGTTAAATTTTAAAGATTTTTCTATGTTAATTGTTTTATTTTGATTATATTGTGTGTGTCCGCAATGGACAAATGCGGGATCTGTCTTAAACCTGCTGTTGTAAGTACCTATTTAGCCAATTTATGTAGTGTCTTGAAACATTTCATCAATATTTTTTTGTTTTCTTTACGAGATTGTTACAAAAATAACGCCCCTAGGCATTGGGGCTACTTCAGTTTGCCTGTGGCTCACATTTTGATATCGATTTCGCTGAAATTCCGTGGAAGGCGACACAGAAATGATAAAAAAACTTGACATTCGAAACCTGCCCGCGTATTTTTTTTCTCCTTTTATCGGACCGCCTGTTTTTTTTACGTCTGGCTCAGCGCAGTAAAAAACAACGAGCTCTTTTTTTTCTGTACTTGAATAGTGAACCTTGGCATATTATGCTATAGGAGATATGCAACCAATATCTATTTATTTTCATTGCTCCTCACATAAAACAGGTATTATTTTTTATTTTATTACAGGTAGTATATGTACTATGGGCGATAAACACTTGGTAGAATGTTTATGTAAACATAATGTATTGCACTTCCTTTTGGATTTTTATATTATAGTTTTTTAATTTCACATAAGCTATTACTCAATTAGACAATTTCTAAATGTTCTAATAAGTTTTACATCAATCAAGTGCTTACTTGTTCATACAAATAATTGGAAAAAGTCATTAACATATCATCGAAGAGTTTTAATTTATAAAATTTTGTACACTAATAATTCAGGAATATGTTCCTGTTACAGTAAGCATTCACTGCTATATTAGATAGGTCTTATTGTAATAAAACTTTAAGTAATGAAATCCAATTAATTGGTACATGTGATCAGAATCTTATATGGTTAAAGCCTGGTTTAAGTGGTTAAATCCAGTACACTAATACACATTGCACATACCTATTTGGGAACAGCCAAATCTAAAACTGCACAAAGATTGTTATGAGTATTTTCATGTATTTATGGCTGTCTTCCTCCAGAGTAGGTAGACAATAGACAACAATTTCGTACTTACAACTAAACTTCCACTACCTATAATACAACAATATAACATCTATATAAATTTTATTGTAGCAACTGGAAAGATATTCTCTCTGCCTACCCTAATGAGTTATGCTGAAGTATGAGTCAGGTATCTCATGAAGTGTAAGTCAAAATAATTAGAACACAAATTGAAATGAAATAAAAATTACAAAAACATGTAAGAGTAATGCATACGTAATCAGTCAAGTCAAATTAACTGTTTCACCTCTGAGAGATATGTGAAATGTGTTTATCTAGAATTGATTACATTTTATCATCTTTATGCAAATGTTTAAACAGTTTACACCAAAATTTTTTAAAATAGTTACGTTTAATGGTATAAGTCTTAACACATTATGATAAAATTGAAAGCTAACAGCAATTTTTTTTTATTTCAGCAACTGTTTGAGACAGGGAAAGATGGCATGTATGCATGCTTTAAATGTCAGCCGCTTGTGCCTGAAGTGACGATAGGAGAGAATGGCAGTGATCAACCACGTGCATCTAGCACCAACAGTGAGGAGGTAACATTATTTAATCACATTATTACTACCATTTATATTATATCTTAGAATATAGAAAAATATACCTATATATGTACTAGACATGTACTGATTAGTAACCAACTGTCTTCGTTTTCAGACACGTTTCTCTAAAACCCAGTATTCATGATTGAAAAATATGTTATTTAGTTTTGTAAGCAGTTAATTGCCTCTCCTGGAAATATTGTGAGATTGCTCATAATCCTGATCTAGACCGGTCAAATACAATATATTTATTTTCGAACTATTTAATTATCCCTTTACGTGGCTTCACATTGCTTAGTTTACTAAATAGATTTCATATTTCCGCTTACCAGAGAGGCAATATGGAAGAGTATCTGAAATTATTTGGATTGCAGGAGGGCGATTCGTCATTGTATTGTGGGATCTGTCACAAGTCTTTTCAAAAAAATATACAATTGCAGAACCACTTGCGCAACCATCGTGCGGAGAGGCGATTTGTATGCACCTACTGCAATAAAGGTATGTGTTTCAAACATTAAAAAGCGCACATTATCACAAGCTGATTTAAAAATAATAGATCCGATTGACTTCCTATTTAAGTTGATCAAGTATACTAAGACCTCCAGAATGTAAAAAATACTCTACTAAAAACCTTGTCAAAATCGGTTCAACCAAATGCAAGATAAGTGAATCTCCTTTTGAAGCTAGTAAAAAATTGGATGTATTTTAAAATTTTAAATTCAATAATATTTTTGTTACAGCCTTCTCTCAGTCCAATAATTTGAGAGCGCATCTTCGCATCCACACCAATGAACGACCATTCAAGTGTTCAGAATGCGGCAAAGCGTTTACACAGGTATGCTATTTTAGTACACTAACTGTTATAAGAATTTTTCACTAGTTGACGTATTCGAAGTTGAGACTGTCTTAAACTAGCAGACCATGTCGCCTAAAACGTAAAAACTGAACAAAAGGTTGAGGCCAGAGACCCAATTCTCGTAAAAGAATATGTTCAAAGTTTAGTCCCAGATCTCCCAATGTCAAAAAAGGAATTTAGCCAAAATTTTTTTGATAGGTATTTGGAAGTTTGGGAAATCTTAGATCATGGCTGAGCCTGAATTTTGAATTTTGAATTACGATATTATTGGTCCTTTGGACTAAATTACAGAGAGAATTACGCAGGTTTTAGTCTCACAACTTTATGCTGTCTGTCAAAATAAAAAATAATAAGTAGTATAGTTATGTACTTTCAAAGAAAAAATATGCATTTAATTTAAAAAAATCATTTGTTGCATAACTTGTACAAAAATATCATTTAGATTGTGCCTGTATATCTCATAGTAAAGGTATATATTTTCCACTCTTGTTTGTGTCTTATTATAATTTCATTGCATTTTGTTATTATTGCAGGTTACTAATCTAAATAATCATGTTCGATTACACACTGGAGAACGGCCATTTGTTTGTCCAGAACCTGGCTGCAGCAAGGCGTATGCGCAGGTATTTATGCGACATTATGTAATTTAGAGGGAAGTATGGGAATTGCTTATTTCGGATGATCAGTAAAGCGTATTTACTCTAAAGCATATACAGAGACGTGTTACATAGTGTTTACCAGCTCACGTGTTTCCTTCCTCCTATAGTCCCGGGTCCTTTAAAGCATTTGATGAGGCCGTCAAGCTGAGAGCCACCATTGTGGCACTATATCGGTGTTTGCAATGGTGACTCCCATTCCAGAGATTTTACCTTTAGCTTACCATCAGGCGAGGTGAAGTCATGTTGACGTGTCCGACATAAAAGAAAAGTATTTTAATTAATCCGTTTGAAAGAACGCATGACACTTTGCGGGGGTGAGGGTATGGTGGAGAGGGGTTAGATTAAGCTCACTTCTTTATTTTTGATCTATTGATCAATAGCACACTACTCAAATATAAATATGTTGATGTTACTATGAAGTATAACTCCCACACTAAATTTGTCGAAGTGTATCAGAGACATACTCAGATACAAAGTATTCACCATCTTGAATTGAGTGGAATCATACTTTGAGAACTCCATTAGTAAACTGACTAACGCCACGCCTGTCGTGATGACGTCAGGATAAGCCCGAAAGTCTTTACTAAGGCCGTCTCTCTCTCTCTCTCTCTCTGTAGTTGCTCTGTGGTATCTATCTATCTATTGGATTTTCACCTACCTTGCAGAAAATAGTGGTTATAACGAACTGATTGTTGATAGGTAACAAATCTGAACCAGCATCGCAAGCGGCACTTAAACGGGCGTCCCGTCGAGTCCACGTACGATTGCACCGTTTGCGGCGAGCAGTTTCAACAAAGGAACCATATGTATAAACACAGGTGAACGCCTCCTCTAGCCATTTCTATAACTTTCTGCTGTACCCAGTTCAATCTGTCCATTGTTGCCGGGTCAACAGACAAAAAGTCTAACATTACAAGTTATGAATATGGATTATGTGTGGATTTTGTGGTGCAGACGGGAGGCGCACTCGGAGGCGGCGGGGCGCGTGGTGTCGTGGCGCGTGTCGTGCGCGGAGTGCCCCGCCACGTTCCCGTCGGAGCGCCACGCGCGGCGCCACGTGGCGCAGGCGCACCCCGCCGCGCCCGCCTCGCCCGCCTCGCCGCCCGACACCAGCGATGAAAACAGTTCGTATACCTATTTTAAACTAGCGTAGCGTAGTTTTTCATGTTTTTTAACTATATCCGACCAGGATTTAAAAAAATCGTATCAAAATCCGTTCGGTAGTTTTTGCGTCCATCGCGCACAAACAGACAGGAAGTCCAAAAAAAAAATTGTATTCAGAATCGTTCATATAACATAACTCAAGTTTTTTTTAAATACCTCCAATTTAAAGACACAGCCACTTTACTTTTAAAAAACAATGTAGTCGTCAGTTATAATATATGTGCGTGTGTTGCGCAGGCGGTTCCGCGTACACGTGCGTGTTCTCGTCGTGCGGCGCGCGCCTGGGCTCGGCGCGCGAGCACACGGAGCACCTGCTGCGCCAGCACCAGCTGCGCGTCATGACGCACTCGCAGCACCCGCCCAAGCGCGGCCGCCCGCCCAAGGTACAACACTCTGCAATTCTCTGCCTGAGTCTGTTTCCAGAAACCTATAACCTAGTGTTTTTTAAACAATTTTATTTAACTCGACCTGTTTGTTTGGGTCAAATCTAGTAATTGAAATTTGACCCCCTTTCAGTTGTCTGATTGGTCTGATATTTGGCAGAAGTCTTTAGTTCTGATGACAATACAATTTAAAACTGTTTAACGTAAAAAAAATTTTTTTAAATAATTTATTAAGTAACAAGTGAATAGGTTCCTTCTAGGCAAGCGTTATTTATCGTAAACCACGTCTTCACTTACCATCAGATAAGACCGTCAAACGTAAGCCTATCATGAATAAAATAGGCCCCAAGACTCCTTTGAGCATTTTTCGCCATTTCTCACAGTTACGGCTATCAACGCCCGGTTGAAAAATTCATCCTGTATATACATATACGTATATACGTCAAATGATAATCATGACGTGGACTATCTTTAACAACATGCCTCTTTTCCAGATGTTGAAGGATCCTTTGGAAATTAAAGAAAACGCAGAATATCATCATGAGGTGAGTGAAAAATTTGACAAACTTACAAAAGATATGAAATGACTCCCATTTAATACACAAATTAAAGAAGATTCATTTCATATCTTTTTTAAGATTATAATGTTTAGGGTAGTAAGTCCTGGGTTATCTGCTGTTTTTATTTACAAATCACCTTTCAATCAATTTTGTTTGACACATTGCATCCCAAAAATACACTCATAATATATTATAGCCGCCGCCATTTTTCTGACAGTCTCGACACGTTTTAAAAGCACTCTGTCCGTATGTTTTTAACTTTCATGGCTGCAACCCAAGATGACTATAATAGCAACCCATTTATGTGCCACTGCTGGACACGGGTCTCCTCTCCTCTAACGAGAGAGCTGAGAGGGTTTAGAACTTAATCCACATACGCTGACCTAATATGGGTTGGTGGATCGGACATGTCCTTAGAATTTCTTCTAGGACATGTGGGTTTCCTAACGATGTTTTTCCTTCACCGTCAGCAGATGGTAAATCATGTGATTAGCACATATAAATTCCACAAAGTGAAATTCACATTGGTACTGTCCTCCTGGTTGGCCGGATTCGAACTCGATACCTCTGAGTAGAGGCTGCGTCCTTATCCATTCAGCTACCATCGCTGTTGCTCCAAAGATGACTAACGAATTATTAATGATGCTTTCAGGTAAAAATCACGAAGCAATCGCAACCGCAATACTTACCGAAACTCAAAGTGCAGAGTTTATTCCAGTGAGTGGTCGATGTCGTTCATATACTGGTGCAATTGGTTATATAGTGTCAAATAACATGTACGGCATGACTGGACGACGTATCTTCACTATAACTTAGGGCCAACTAGTTAAGTCAATTTTAAGGGCTCGTTCGGACTGGGTACTTTTTATTGCCGAAAAAGAAAAGAAAGTAGAAGAAGCGTAAGACGTATACAAGACCGTAGTTAGAAGGAAGTGTTTTCTCGGCCTACCCCAATGAGAAAGAGGCGTGTGTGAGATTGTATGTATTTATAGTTAGCGTCAAAAGTAGATGACCATTTTCAGATTTTGAAAATGAACTTTTGTGTAAGTAATGAAGAAAATGCAGCTTAACCACTTAGTTGCTCGGTGTGTTCAGGTGTTTAGTGGGCTGAGTTGCAATATTTTAAAACTTTGATTACAAGAAGTAAACTATGCCAATTCTGATGGATTTTGTGCATTCATCATCTACTTGACTGTACCTCGATGTTTGTATTATGCGCCAGTTTAGTGCCCTTGTTACTACCAATCTTACTACTAGTAGTTACATCGGTAATTCAAAGTAAAGTTGAAAGTTGTTAAAACAGCAATAATTTATAGCCTAAGATCTGTACAACACATGAACGCAATAAAGACTTTGAACTTGAACTTGAACTTGAGCAATAAAAATTTACCCGTAATTTGTGGAGGGTTATCGATCACCCAAATGATGGAATACTGAAAGCCTATTAAGCGTAATCTAAGCGTATTAGAAAAATAGGAAGTGTTAGGGGTTTTTAAAATCAAACCAATAAAAGCCAAATCACTGAATTTTAATGTTCGTTTTACGAATACATTGCCTATTTTTGAATCAATTAACTATCAAGAAAATTATTGTTAGCATTACTAAATATTATCATCTTATATTTATATTGGAGATGTGCGAGTTGGGTACGTAGGGTCTCTAACTAATGAAGTGCTTCTTTCTGTTTTATCGGTAATAAAAAGTAGCTAGCTATCATAGAGCTTTGTACTTAAACATATTTTTATGCTTTGTTCAATTTGCAAGTACAGTTTTACTGCAACATATTATAAATTAGTGTTAATTTCTAAATGAACCACATTGGCACTATGTACGTAAGTGGCGGTATCTGTGCCAGTGTGGTCAGATATAAATGAGATTGGGCAGGTTCTTAATTTAAAAATGTTCAAAGATACAATAGTGTTTGTTTTTCTACAACTGCATAAAATTACATAAATATTTAAAGCAGGCTATTCACTCAGGAATAAAAGTTGCGGTACAGATTATGTACGCTATGAATGTATAACATTTTTTAATGTTGCCATACATAAATTTGTTCATAAGGTACAGGCGTTCACGCAGAACTGTTACTGTTGGAATCCTTAATAATATTGTATCTTGGGCATTAGAAAATCGATTCTCATTATTTTTTTAAATAAAATTAATGTTTTAAAGAAAATCTACATTATTAATGTAAGTGATAATACATAAGTGCAATTTATTGTAACAAGTTTATTAATATTGTTACATTAGTGTAAGCATTAACTTTGAATATTTTATTTTAAATAGTATCATGCAACGTATTTTATAAGAGATTCAGAGGATGATTGTAAATAGTTTATTTCCCAGAACTATAAATAATACTGTTCTATTGTGTTTCGCGCGTATTTTCATTGAAACTCATTTGTATTTATAAGACTGTGATGATCGGATTTGAATTGGCAAGATATTATTTATCGATATATTTTATATTCGATTCGACGGCGAGTTAATCAAGTATTTTTTCAGTATTATTAAAATTATACATTTTTTGTTTTCTGAAAATTTTGATTTAGTTTTGTATTATATTGGTCTAAATTATATTTTCATAGTTTCTTAAAACTTAGCGAAAGGCAAAGCTTGCGTGACCACCAACAGAGGGCTGGCCTGCGGACCCGATCGTGGGGATAAGTAATAAGGTCATTGAAGTAGCGGAACGTGACGTGGCAGTCGAGGTAGAAGCAGTTCGTCGCATAATCTCTGTGATGAAATCTTCGAAATGAATGGTTTGAAACGCGGGACAGTTCAAATAGTGTAGCTATGTGTTACGTAACTTGAGTCCATTTTTTTTTCTTTACAACAAAATTTATTAAACTGACTCATTCGCGTCTGGCGTCTTCAGAAAGTGCCACGCTGATAGATGTAACAGAAAGGCATTCATAAAACACTGACAGATGATATTAGCTTTTCTGTTAGTATAAAAAAAAATAAACTAGACAAACCAAAAGACGCCAGTGACTCAGTACGTTGCCAACATGTGTATCTTACTTTACCATTTAAACAATATGCATAAGTGTTAGGTGGTGGTAGTACTAATAGATGGCACTTTGTCCAAAAAACCCTGGATGGAAAAATACATTTGTTAAGAAATTTTAATAAACTTTTGTTGATGATTATGTACACAATTATGTAATTTGCCTCTAAGTTGCAAAATACTCTCATAAATATAAAAAAAAATCTGTTTTGATAGGCCTTCCGACTGGATATTATATTTGAAGGGGATGACGCGTAAACGCGATGCGTACTGTTTTCTGACTTTATTATGTCCTTGTCTTAATGAGGTTTTCGGACATGAGATTATGCCTCGATAAGCGTAAGATATCCCCTACTAAAGTTTTGTATAATGTACATATTTAATTTCTTCTTCATTCATATGTATTGTTTCGTCCAGTCCATCAGTGCTGCCCTCTGCTATTCGTATATGACTTGGTCGGTGACAACGGTGTTGTAAGGGTTGCCAGACGGAATAAAAAACTTAATGAATTTTTAAATTTTAATTTACTTAAAAATCCAGCTGTATAGGACAGTATTCTAAAATTACGACCACTTGCTTTTACCCAAGCGATAAAAGTGACGTTAGCAGAGGAATGGGCAGTGAGATTTTTATTCTGTTTGGGCCCGTCTACTCGATGCATAGCGACGCCGATACGACTTCATAATTATATTGTACTAACGACCCATCACGGCCTTGCACGGGCGTATTTTATATTTTACCTCCTTAGGGGACACGTCTCCTAAGGAGGTAAAATTTAAAATTACAAAAAAATATTTACCAAAATCCTTACATAGTGGCTAGTCCAGTTTCAAGTTTGTATAGAAAGGTGTAATGATATGTGCCGACCTTCAATTAATGTCGCAGGAAGACAGTACCGTAATTTTGTAGTGCGGCGTCGCAACGTATCGTATAGACTGGCTGTCATAATTAAATTGTTGTTATGAAAAGGCTGTAAAGGACGGGAGAGGGGTGCTTTTGGTTGTATCCATACAGTACCCACTTTGGAAGTTCATTCATTCTTTCATTCATTCGCAATATCACGAGTGCCTACCATAAATACTTAAAATTAACATATTTCTTTTGTAAGAGTTACATAATTATAGTACTTACTTTAAATCTGTATAGACATTTCACGCTATTGGTTAACCATGTTTTAAAACATTTTCTCCATAATTTTCAGTGATTTGGAATCGAATTGTTACTTAATTGTTAATTGAAATTCAATGTTTTGCCTGCTTGCTATGGTAGTAATAGGATTATTCACGGAGCATAGACAGAAAGACTTATGAAATAGGTCCTTATATTTAAGGTCTTGACTTGAGTTATGCATACTTATGCCGTTATAACATTTAAACACAAACTTGAATTTTTTATCAGTATAGATATCTAATTCTCATGATAAGCTCTTAATTCGGTTTCTGTAAGAGGTGTGTCCTCAAAGCGAAAAATAGGTGTGTTGTTTCTAGAGAAACTTATTTGAATTGTGTGCAATAAAGAGGCCAATAAGCTAGAAAAAGGACTTTCGAGTCCTTCACATATCTCTTCATATCTCCCGTGTCGTAGAAAAATAAAAATCGTTATATATGTCCCCTGAAAATATCCTTCAGGTTTTTACAAATAAATCAATTTCTACTGACTATTATAATAGTTTTTTTAAAATTTATTATTAATAAAGAAACATTACATTATGGTCAAACAATAATAGCAACAAAAAACCACGTAGGTTTAAACCCGTGCTATTGTGAGTCATCAATACTTTACATAATTACAAAGAGTTACGGAATATTTACCATGTTTGTTTGTTTTATTGAGTTGACTGCGATATAGTGTATATCGCCATCCGCAGTGTCTCATTCGGTTTTTATTTATTTGAATTAGGGACAGACAACAAACACTTACTATACAGGGTTATTTGTAATTAACTAGCATCCTCGCAGGGGTAGATAGCTGACATCATAACTGACCATTTTTGTTCTACGGCTTTTTATAATTCGTTAAATTTTACTTTCATACAAAAATAAATATTAGGTAGTTTAGTTTTGCGTCTAAAAGTTATTAACTCTACGTGCGTGGTTCTACTTTTCAAATACCCCGGTCCCGCATTAAAAAATCAAAATTGAATCATATCTACCTACCTACCGATGTTAGTTTCATGAATAAAACATAGGCTTAATAGTGTCGCGTTCTTACAATAATAAACTTGAAAACTCATTATTAAGTAATGTGTTCAGTTTTATTGAAATTCCTAGAACAAACGTTGCTACTTATGATGTCTGCTACCTACCCCTGGGAGGATGCCAGTTAATTACAAATAACCCTGTATACAGTAATTACAGAATAATACGCAAATTATAGGTGATTTTGCAACCCAATCATAGGTACATAGCAACGTTATCCACAAGCATACTATGTACGTACAATGATATTCTTTGAGTCTATCCTCCGTGGGTTTACCGTAGACCGTATAGATCTAGTGTAAATGCATTAGGTTAAGGTGCAAATGTTCCTATGAGTGTATCAGAGTTGGTTCGATATGATCGGTGACTATACGCCGCGTGTGTACTCGACCATTTCAATATTTCTAGCCTTGTTAAGTGTCAGCATGTCGAAGATTTTTCTATTAACATACAAATAATATTATAATAATAAAATATGCAAACACTTGGATTTGTTTTATTTGTGAACTAGCATTTTGGCGAACTAATATCCTTTTTACGGTAATAAACAAGATTGCTCATATGAAAAATTATTCATAGAAAAAGGTATTCTTTTGGTTACGAGATTAAATTTTTTTGACATATGACAGATCGAGACTAGACTGGCTTTTGAAAATAATTTTTACAAGAGTTGACCCTCTGGAGTCTGGATGTATTATGTCGGGTAAGAAGTGGAAACGAAGGTCACCTCTGGGGCTATGGCAAATCAATAACATCTGAGAATTTACATATTGATTCAATACATACAATACAAATAGCCGTCGCCCACGACTGGGAACCATAACCACCAGTCGCCCACGACTGGGAACCATAATCCCATGGCACCCCATATTCCCATGGGCCTCATAAGCATACTCCCTTAGGGTCTCATACTCCCATGGGGTCTTTTATTTCTTTATAAAATAGTCTTTAATAACATATATGATTTTCAGAACACAGATTTCTCATTTTCGAGAAATCTCAATCTAAAAATCAGAGATCCTCGCCTTAACAAGCGCGCTACAATGTACAAACAAGGTATTGCAACGGATGCAAAATTGGAGGAAGCGTCGGATGTTACGCAGTAATGGGTAGATACTAATACGAGGATTGTTTGTTGTTGTGTGTGATAGACCGGTACTATGACCCACAGAGGGACGTTGGTTTGGCAAGTCGAGTGGCGCAACTGTCACCGGTAATGTTGGTGTTCGCGGAGACCTTCGCAGCGGGCATTACCACGCCTTTCATTACAGGCTGTTTGCAAAAATAAGTGTTCAAAACTAGAATAAAAAAACAATATGTGATATTTATTAAGTTGTGATACAGACTGGCTGTTGAGAATAAACCGCTAATTGAAAACTAAATATAGTTTTTTTTTATAAAACTTAGTTGGCAGACGAGCACACGGCCCCCTGTTGGGAAGCTGTCACCGTGGTTCCGCCCAAATAGTTAAACCCAAGAAACCCTATATCCACGCAGACGAATCGCGGATACCTACAACTAGTACAATATAGGTAGCTATAGCTACCATTAAAATTAAATATTGACCTCGAACGTTTTATTTTGAACAAAGGAAATCTGTGCAAGCAACTTTATAACTTGTTCGTATGGGACAGAGAACGCAGTCGCAAAGGTGCTGACTTGTTGAAGTAGTGCCTAGTACCTACCGTCAGGTCGATATGGTCATCGTTTTTCTCCTACCTGATGGTAAGGACCCTGTGGGTATCGCACCTGCACCTCCATTGTCCCTATTCCTATATCACCATATAGGTAGGTACTGGTGGCAGAAATTTGTATTTCATTGTAGTCGCAGCACTAGTGGACCGGTGGGTGTCACGCGGTGCTGCGACGACAATCACCTTTTGATGAGGCCGTCAAGCTGAGTGCCACCATTGTTAACATGGTTGGTACGTGTATGTAATGGTGACCCTCTTTCACGAGACTTTACCTTCAGCTTACCAACAGGCGAGAAGAAGTCAAATTGACGTATCCTTACAAAAAAAAACCTACAGGTTCCTACTTTCAATGGGTACTACGTAGGTACTACACCATCAATTATGTAGGTATCTAAAACTTGCTTTTAATGTGGTAAAATTATTGATAAAAAATGTAAGTTAACTGTACCTATATTTTGACATGGTACCTAACTCATAAAAGGTACATTTTCGTAGTTAATACCTAGTACCTACATATGCAAATCCAATCTCACGTTTGCTTTAAATCAGTAGGTATGAACTATCTTCCCAAAATTTACTATAACATCAGGCACGTAATGTAGGTACGCACAGAATAAATGATAGTAGGTACTTGATATAGGTACCAACGTCTTGCTCGACAAGACTTGAATGACAAGTTACAATATATCTAGGCACGAATAAAACAACAAGCTGTATAGGCGACAGGAACCCAGATTTGTTATAAGATATTTGTTGCTTCGCGTAGCGCACCAATCACCATACGTTTACGGTGACAAGCACATCTAGTCACGCAGGTATGTATGAGACCCTTTTTATTATTATTATTCCTTGTTCTTCGCCTATAACTGAATAGTTTATATAATGTGTTTGCTACCTTAACCAGGGCTACATGGATACTGCCTCCATGACGTTAACCACAATAGGAATACTAAATATTTGGTTTTAGAATGTTTAAGAATGATGATAGAGGTTTACGTGTCTGCAAGCACCCCCACCACGTGACCACCTACCATCAGGTGGGCCACGCCTAACCTTGTTTATTACTTAGTGATATAAAAAGAACACCGGTAGTTCGATAGGCTGTGTTCCGTATACCTAATAAGCGTCATATAAAATGCGTAATAATTGGTTAAATTAATAAATGGTTTTCTGATGTGTATTGTGTAACGCAAACGAGTTTTTACATAACAGTGTTTTTCTAGTATCCAATGGAAAAATAATTAGGTACCTAATCTACAACGTCGTCGTTAACTATCTACCTACGAAACAAAAATGCCAATAAGAATTGCGTCATATGGACTGTTAAATAGGTACTTATCACAGATTTAGCTGAGACTGAGTCCTAACAATCATAATTTGCTGAGACTGTTACTAAACTAACTGTTGGGACCAAACACTACACATTTTCATAATGTTAAGGTCTTGAGAACGTGCATACGAAAGTAAACGTTAAGTTTGAGTTTTTTCCGGGTCTAAGGTATTTTGGACACAGAGTTCCTATTACACTATGCAAAAAGCATATTAGTGTACGGCAGTGTGGCGTAGCGCTAGTGCATTTGACTGCTACGACCCCCTAAGGTACGGCAGTGTGGCGTAGCGGTAGTGCATTTGACTGCTACGACCCCCTAATGTACGGCAGTGTGGCGTAGCGGTAGTACATTTGACTGCTACGACCCCCTAATGTACGGCAGTGTGGCGTAGCGGTAGTGCATTTGACTGCTAAGACCCCCTAATGTACGGCAGTGTGGCGTAGCGGTAGTACATTTGACTGCTACGACCCCCTAATGTACGGCAGTGTGGCGTAGCGGTAGTGCATTTGACTGCTACGACCCCCTAATGTACGGCAGTGTGGCGTAGCGGTAGTACATTTGACTGCTACGACCCCCTAATGTACGGCAGTGTGGCGTAGCGGTAGTACATTTGACTGCTACGACCCCCTAATGTACGGCAGTGTGGCGTAGCGGTAGTAAATTTGACTGCTACGACCCCCTAATGTACGGCAGTGTGGCGTAGTGGTAGTGCATTTGACTGCTACGACCCCCTAATGTACGGCAGTGTATCATAGCGGTAGTGCATTTGACTGCTACGACCCCCTAATGTACGGCAGTGTGGCGTAGCGGTAGTACATTTGACTGCTACGACCCCCTAATGTACGGCAGTGTGGCGTAGCGGTAGTGCATTTGACTGCTAAGACCCCACTTTTTTGTCGTGCTGAAATCCCCATGGATACCACCCCCGTCAGCCATTGGGGGTGATTATGTCAGGATCGAAACGACTAAAACCGCACGCCGTCTCAGGTTTAATTACCGGGGTGTAAGGTTACCCAATATCCTTCGCACTCCAGCTGACCCCGGGCCATCTACGGGTGTAAGATAGCCCCCTCGACCCCTCCGGAGGGGGGTTGGGGTGAGCATCGCGCCACTTCACCGACGGTGGGGTGTAGGGTGAGAGGCGGCCGTTCTGTCACCCAACCCTCGGCGCGCGGACAATCAGCTCGCCCCCCGCTCGCTCCCCACTGTGCCCTCTGCTAGTCAGAGGGACACGTGGAGAGCCTCGGAGTAGCCCTCCAGAGGGCCACTCCCACCCCGGCCTGCTACGACCCCCTAATGTACGGCAGTGTGGCGTAGCGGTAGTGCATTTGACTGATACGACCCCCTAATGTACGGCAGTGTAGCGTAGCGATAGTGCATTTGACTGCTACGACCCCCTAATGTACGGCAGTGTGGCGTAGCGGTAGTGCATTTGATTGCTACGACCCCCTAATGTACGGCAGTGTGGCGTAGCGGTAGTTCATTTGACTGCTACGACCCCGTAATGTACGGCAGTGTGGCTTAGCGGTAGTGCATTTGACTGCTACAACCCCCTGTCGTAGCAGTCAAATGTTGGATTGCACTGGTTTCATTCCCGCTTAGTGCAAATATTTGTATGCATGAATAATGTATATTTGCATTGGTCTGGGTGTCCCTATGTATAATAGGTATCGCAGTATGTATTCGTCTGTCGTTCATCCGTATCCGTATTTTAACACAAGCTAGTTAAAAGCTTGCTTTGGGTCTAGATTGCGCTGTGTAAAATGTCGTAGAATATGCGTTGGAATGATTCAACACCTCAATATGAGTAGAAACGAATTCCCTACTGCAATAAATCATCAATTAGACTATTGCAAAATACTAATTTATCTAACGAGAGCCTTAATTATTTGACACAACTAGTTTAATGACACTATTATTGTTCAATAAATGATACTATTTTAATGTCATAAATGTAATATTTGAAACAGTTTTGTTCGGAAAGTGTGTGCAGGTGGCAGTGTCTTCATATTCGAAATGGCGCGTGGTTATTTTGCGTTTTTTCTGGGATTGTCTTTGCTGATGAACGCATTGTGTTTGCCGCCAAATGCGATGTTCCGGGAGCGTAGAGACACAAATAACAATAAGGTCGAAAATAAAGAATCCTCCTCTGCCGTTGATGACATCGCAGAATTCGTAAGTGGAAATCTTTTTTATTAACGATGTTAGTAAACTAAAAACTAGGTAACGTAACAGTTAACACAAATAAAAAAATGGATATAATTTATTTTAATTTCTTTGGCGAGGCAAAGGTTGTGATTTATAATAACGCAATATTTGATATTACAGAAAGATAAAAATCCTTCAGCGGATGAGTCTAAGCCAACCAGTGATGACGATGACGACTTCAACGATGACGATGAAGATTTTAAGTCATCATCAACAAGTAATAACGGCGGCAGCAGTATATTCAGCCTGCTCAACCTTGCAACTGCTCTATTCCCGTCGCTAAGTGGCACTAATAACGTAAGTACCTACATAGAGTGATAGTTACCATTAAAAGTACATTCGAAACTTCTGGACCGAATGAAACACAATACAACTAGTAGGTACCTAGTCTGAAAAAGGATCATTAAAAATCATCTTCGGGTCCGATTGTGAGGTCCGCAATTTCGAATGTGAGTTTATTAAGAGCTTTTATGCTACTTTGGTCAATAATTCGTTTAGAAAATCTGGAAATGATCATCTTCTTTTGATGCTGACTATATTTAAGTATACATACCTACGATTCTAGCGATTCAGTACCCCCTATCTATGTCGCACTATATAGATTTGATACCTAATATAATTCTTCACCTATGTACCTACTGATATGTTTCTTTCTATACTTACTTAATGCTGAATTTAAACGGGGTGTGAAGAGTTTATACAATGCAATTCTTGGAGGCTTCGCTCAAATAAATAATCTTTATCCTCTTCATTCACTATCTAACAAATACAATAAAGTCGTGAGTCTTCCAAGAAGTACGATATATGGACTCTTCGCCACAGCTGCAACTGCAAATCACACTTCGGCTGCTTGACCTTGTATTGTGTTAATTATTGCTAATCGAAAACATTAGTTATCTTCCTATTATGGTATGAAATAAAAATATGATTATTATCATCTTCTTCATTAAACTTTATTAATATAAGTAATAACATAATTTTTTATACATTCTTATAAAAAAATAATTTAAGTAGGTATTTAAAACTATAAAAAATTGTGTCCCACCAACATACAAATTACGATACAACAATAAGGAAAATTATTTTAGCAATTATTTACGCGGCATTCTAGAACATTTTAAAAGTTTATTTTAATAACGCACGTATTATTTACCTATCACACCGGTTTATTGGCCGACTCAGTGCACCTGAACTCTGCCAAGGCTTTTTGCTTATTTCTTGTGAATCACCTAGTGACTTTATTGCACCGAATGCACTTTCATCTACAAGCACAACAGCACTTCTTAATCAAGGTAAGATTTTTTATTATTATTTTTGCACTTACACTAGGGTTTATATCTATTAAACAATATATGTAACTACATTAAAGTGGATATGTAGAAAAAAATGCGATATTGTTGACTTTCAACTAATTTCAGGTGAAAAAGAACAATGAATTCGTTACAAAGACGATACGTGATATAATAAAACAGTACCAAGCACAAAAAATTCAAAAAAGACAAGACATCAAAGACAACGTAATAGAAATTGACTATGCATCACAGCTGAAGCCTCCATTTTTCGAAAGACAGGAGACCGAAGAGGCTGATGATGATGATGACGATGATAATGATAGTAAATCTTCTGAGAGTGAGTCTGAAGAAGACAATGCTGCAGAAGAAAGTGTAGAAGAGGCGATAGTTGATAATGGCGACTCTACGCCTAAACAAGACTCGGGTTCGAATGCATCTAACGCCAATGACGACAGTAATGGTAGTGATGACGACAATGATTCAGATTATGATGATCCGCCCGATGGTGACGGTCAGGGAGGTGGAATACTAGGCCTCCTTTCTGGACTAAGTGGTGTAAGTTTTAAATTGCGTTTCGAGCTGTTTCCACTGAAAGAGAACAAAGAAAAATACTCAAAAAACCATCGCACTCATTAACGATTCTTAACCCAACGTAATTTGCGACAGACATATTCTACTTACCCAATTCATTAATTGACAGTTTTTGGAAAGACTATTTCTAGATCAATACTTGCTTTTTAACACAGCAGCACACAACAGAAATAGCTTGCAAAAAAAATTCATGTTGACCAACTTTTTTTTCAAAATTCGAAACAGCTCCTTCTATAAGGTCATTATTAGATACTAGCTGTTGCCCGCGGCTCCGCTCGCGTGGAAGTCGCTTATTGCTACTCCCACTCACACTCCCCTCCCGCTTCTGCTCCGGCTCCCGCTCCCGCTCCCACTCCTACTCTCATAAACCTATTTCTGATGATAACTAATCTAAACTCAAAATTCCTAAAAACTAATAACACCACTATCCACTAATCCTACGGGAACACCACTGCGGGTGACGTAAGCTACGACAAACTTATTATTTGCGGTTGGTACTGTAATCTGTTCTAGGGATCGAACCGCAAAATTAAGTTTGTTTTTTATTGTATGTACTTTTCCTGGATAAAAAGAACCCAGTGTGCTGCCCAGGATATTGGAGAATAATTATACCAAGTTTCGTCGTAATCGAACCGGTAGTTTTTGCGTGATGCCTGAACAAACAGACAGACAGACAGACAGACAGACAGACAGACAGACAAAAAAATTTTTAATCACATTTTTGGGTTCGGTGTCGATCTAGTAACACCCCCTGCTATTTATTTTTTTGATATTTTCAATGTACAGAATTTTCACTTCTACAGATTTATTATAAGTATAGATTATGATTATAACATACCTACTCACCTACTGACGTGGAAACATTCAAATTACAGGAGGGTGAATCCGACTTGGGCTCTTTATTAGCGGCAGTCGGTGGTATAGTAGCAAACTTGAGCGTAAGTAGCAAAGGAAATAATGAATCTTATGAGTTTGCATGTAGATATTGTAGATAGAATAAAGAAAACACTTTCTTCCAGGGTGATGGCGTTGATATAAACGCTATCATAGCGACAGGATTGGGCCTTTTTGTGGGCTTGTTGGTATGTATTTTAGTAATGTTACCTATCTTGATATTTAGTTAATATATTTTAATCTCTTATCGATGGCTTCATTGAATAGATGTGCAATAGTAATTGCACGATTCTCTTTTGTTTGTGATACATTAAGCTTTTTACTAAATTGTATTTTATATTAAAATATGATATGTTTTTAAGTCTGATGAAGGGTCCAACCCTGGAGAAATAATCGCAAGTTATCTCCTAACGTCACTGGACACAATTACTGGAGGCGGGGCAGTAAGTTGCATTGAATAAATACTTTTTTCTTTCATTTAACTGATATAGATATGCTTATATTTTTGAATGCTTCTTATTTCAGCAAAATAATGGCAATTTCTTTGGAAAGTTCTTGTCTTCATTAGTGAAAGGGACAAGCGCGGTAAGTACATATCTTCGTTGATAATGGAATAATACGTTGCTATGCATGGTTGGTTTGATACTGGAGTCGGAAACTGTCCGTAGGATCTTTTGAAGAAGACTTAAACACGTCGTGTTTGGGCTCAATTGATTTGTCTGATTATGTACTTACTAGAAAGCTTGTTTTTACAAAGTCTTTTTAAATTGATATAATATAGTGATGTATTGCACTGTCGTATGTGGGATAGCAATAAAAGTTTTTGTTCCATATCAAGTTTAGTAGAAAAGTCATTAATATGCTTAGATTGTATTCATTATCTTTGTGATACAACAGGCTGATGGTGACTCAAATAGTGGTTCTGAAGAAAATGAAGGCACGAAGATGGCTGATTCGGCGGGTTTCTTTGCTAGCCTGCTAATGGGCCTGTTCGGCGACATGTCTAAGCACAGTTCGTCAAGCAGTTGGCGATAATAACGCTACAACACCCTACTCCAACTTTTTTAAAATATTATTTATATTTTTACTAATAATTGTAATTTAATACGTCTCTAAGTAGTAGTATTCTAATACCATACCACAATATTTGTGTGATCGTTTACAGGCTGTAATTCGTTAGATTTTTTGATCTGACTATGCGACGCTCTTAAACCAAAGACTAGAAATAGAATTTAATCTCAAAACAAAAAAAAATGTCTAGATGTAGTCTGATACTATGGGTATCAGACTAAGTTAATCTAAACATCTTATTTGGTTCATTCGATTCTTTAGATCTAAGTTCCGCAATAGATTTGCCTGAATTACAATTGTATCTATCATTTTTATGCATACTTTTCTACTTAGCCTACCTATCCTATCTATTGTAAGTACGTTTGATACATGTAGGTGGGTAAATACCTAACAACTGCTTCAGTATGGCATCCATAGACAGATTTCATCACTTCTCTTCAACCAATGAATTCGCTGTAAAATGCAGAAAAAGAAGCGATTTCGTTGTTCGACAGAAAAGAAAAGATATGTCTACGGGCATCATGCTGAGCCTGCTGGTAGCTGTTAAAGTAATGACATCTAAATGGAAGAAGGAATAAATGCCATATTACAAATGACTAATTTATTAATAGACATCCATTACAGGCTACCTACCTACTATAATTAAAATCTACGACATTATGTAAGTATTATGAAATGTGTACCTTCACCAATTTATCAATGGAAAAATGTATAATTTCATAATCAAATATAATGCTGAGCAATATAAACCGGAAGTAAGTACCAAAAAACTGTAAGTACAGTCTTCAAAATTAGCGGCACTAGCAAATAAATAATAACTGATGCACCTATGAGTTTTATTATTATTTTCAGAGGACTCGCCCACCTTATGTAGGTAGGTATCAAAGACCTACCTAGTAATTTTAGTTACTACAGTCGAATACAGAAACTGATACTTTTTTGAAGTCGGTTAAATAATAATTCCTCTAATTTTAATGAATGTTTTACAGGCACAGACATCGAACGGGTCGACTACGTCACCCCTGCAGCCGTTCTTGACATTCAAGTTGGATATGTTCCGAGCCCTGCTGCAGTTCGGCACCAGCTTGATCGGCCTTGCATCTTCAACACCATCTTGATCGGCCTCGCATCTTCAACACCATCTTGATCGGCCTCGCATCTTCAGCACGACCCAGCGACTCCTAATATTAGCTACAACAAGTTCCTAGTCTCATGTAGTCAGTTTGATTTTTGACCGGTCTCTCTCTGAATTGGAAAATTTAAGTTGAGTTTTCTCAGCGGCTACTTACGCACACTTCATGGTATGGAAATATACTTAAGTATAGGCATTGACTAAACTCAACTTTAATTTCTGAATTCAGAAAGGCCATAAGTTTTTAACCCGGATACAGTACAGTGCCATATTTTTGAGAACGAACGAAGGTTACCCACGAATTAATTTCACATTTTTGAGTTAATTAAAAACAAATAAATTTGTGTCTAATCATAAATATATTATTGTATTTCTGTAATACTAAGCAATAAATGGTATTGTTAAAAGTGAATGATAAGCTATTTTTAATTTAGGTACCCTCTTAGATCTCCCTTTCTCTTTTTTGGGGGGCAACCCGAGATGGCCATCTCGAAACCGGTGATAGCCCTATTCAGACCAAGTGCCTTACGTACGGACCTAACCACGACGCCCTCATAGCAATTCAAATGTGATATATTTAAATGAGGAAGAGTGATGCTGCTATACTGTAGGTATAGCTCCATCTCTCCATCTGTGTCGCTTTTGAATTACTATAATGCACGGCATCTAACTTGGCAAGATGTTGGAGTAGTGTGGGCCCCACTACTCCAAAACCTTGCCAAGTTAGATGCCGTATGCATTATATAAGAGCGTTGTGGTAAAGGCCCAAAAGCGGATCCGCTGCCGCTATGTGTAGACACATACTCGTAAGTACCGCGTAGGTTCTCTGTGATAGGTATCTTTATCTTTCCTTGGCCACAAGGTTCTCCGGCCGTACAGCCTGATGTGATGAAACACCGTGCAATTTTTAATTCGAGTTGGACATGCTTCTTATTATATGACATGATATTATTATGCTTCGATGCGCCGATTGAGTTTCGAACGTAAAAAGGTACCGTGCGGATTTTGCTCATAAGTTACACTCATAGTTGTTATCTAGGACGAGTATCTACATAGGCAGTGAAAACTAGTTTGACTTGTAAGTATCTCCGCGGTTATCTCATGTATGGTTCAACCGATTTTGATGCGATTTTTTGAATAGGTAGGTACTCAAGATAAGGTTTGTAGTGTAGAAGTACAGAAGCAGGTAAGTCGGTTTGACGGGTCGGTCGGGGTCGGTTAACTTGTAAAAGATTACAATAATAATTATATTTTTTAATAAAATGGATCTAATAAAAATAATCATAATAATAATTAAACAAATATATCGAAAAGTTTATGCCCTAATTTCTGTCACAGAAGTAATAGTCAGCTCGTTGATCTGCAAAGGAAATCACAATTACTTATATTAATTATCAATTATAACATAATATTAATTAATTTAAGTACCTAACTATACAATTAAGGAACTATAAATAGGTACTAGCTATGCCCTGCAGCTGGGCCTTCGAGCCTATTATGATTACTGTTTCACTCTTCTGGGAGTAAAGTATCTATTCAACAGTACCTTAAGTAATGAGTTATAGATCGAGGGATGAATAGGAAATATAATAAAGTGGTCAGATAAATTATGCAGTTATTTCCGTATACTTAAATGAAACTACCGTTCCAATGAACAGAATCATTAAAAATCTGGTTTAGTACTTGACATTTTGTTAATTCCATTAACTAATGAAATTTTGTTAATTCCATTAACTAATTTATCTCTGTTCACCCTCACCCCGTTTCACGTATAAATAGATATTATAGTAAAAAGTAGGTACTAACATTGACGTGCGGCGGCGTGCCTAACACGTAGAGAACTGCGTCAGCTACGTCTTCGGGATTCAGGGCTGGTATTTTCAACGCCTTCAGTTGTTCCACGCCTGCCATATCCGTCATCACCAGTCCTGGGGATAGACTCTGGAAATAGTTTTCGTCTGTTATATAGGGTAAATGCTAAGGGCGATCCAATGTGAAACCTACAACTAAATGAAACCGGTCATCGACCCCACACTACACGTGGGGTCAACGACCGGTGACCCGCTACTGGATTTCTTGCAGACATACTACACTGACCGCTTACCCTTAGGCGAGCCCACAGGGCGGGCCATAACCTTGTTTGTTACTTTTGTGATATTTAAAAGAACTACATATTATGAGTATACTTTTTTTAGTTGAAAGTTTTACATAACTTACAGTAACTTTAGTTTTATTCTTGTTGTGGGCCAGCTCGTTGAGTAGCCCGGCGGTAAATCCAGTGACCGCGTGTTTGGTGCTTGGGTAAATATTGAACGTTGGCAACATCGGGATATAGTGGCCGGCGATACTGAAATCGTACAATTCCCATTACTGACACAATTACGTTGTGTGAGTACCTATGTGTCTTATATGTGTATGTACTATTTAAACAAGCACCTGTTAATATTGATGATGTGCCCGTCGACGCCGTGGTTCTTCATGGAGTTGAGAGCGCGGCGCGCGCACAGCATGGTGCCCTTCACGTTGATATCCAGCGTCGCGAGCATATCCTCCTCGCTAATCATATCATTGCCTGTATCTACGAGTAAATGGTGAGTGGTTAGTACAATATCAGAGGTTTCCCTTGTGTGTTATTCAGCGTTGTCCCTCGTAGAGAAAAACGAAAAAAGAAAAACACTAAAGGAAAGGGAATGGATACAGGAATGGCGTGGTGTATACAACCTTATTATGACGGAGACTTGTATATTCGATCAATAAAATAACAGAAGGTCTATCAGCGATCAAAACGATTCAGGCCCCCTGCACTTCTCGCGAGTCGTTTGTATTTTTGCATAAATTCGGCATTTCGGTGAGTTTACACTCACTCGGTTACCCAATAAGGCCATATACGGTTTTAAGATGGCTCCATCGAACCCCGGTATGGAGGAGAGGACGAGTATCGCACCGACGCGCCTGCGGGGTCTATAGGGTGACAGGCAGCTCGTTACTCGTTACAATTTTGAAGGATAGAATATAATACTTTATTATATTTTATACGACTGACCTGTGAATCCGCCGATATGGAAAACACCGGCGTTGTTGATCATAATATGAATTGCGCCGAAGGACTCCTCGATCCACTCGAAGGCGGCTGCCACCTCCTCTGTGTTAGACACGTCACAAACTCTCGCTATAATCACGCCTTTTGATTCCAATGCCTAAAGAAGAAATTTTGTTTTAAATGGTGGATATGTTGTACATTATTATTCCGAACTGAAAAATAATGATTAGGGAAACTGGGTTTACAAAACTGAGCAATTAACGAAATGTTCAAAACTGACGAATCCAAGCAATACTACACAGTTCTCGGTACTTATCGACTTATAGTGAATTATTTTCTTTCAATGCCCCATGCATTAGTATTTAGAGACTACTTATTTAAGTTTAATGAAGGATTTTTTTGCTCATAGGCAAAGGCGTTTGGTTGGATTCGTTAGTTTGAAAGATTTCAGAAACTAGTCAATCTTGCAAACTCGTCAGTTTGCAGGATACATCAGTTTTCCGTCATATTATTCTATACTGGACAGCAAGATGTAGTCAGGGATATTTAAAAACTAAGGTACGAAGTAGGTACCTAATTATTTGCAACCTACCTAGGTAACATTGGAAATTGGAAATAATACTCAATTGCTGTTCACCGAAGCGGATAGATAGGGTAAAGTAATACGTTTATAAAGTATTTTATCATTAAAACACCATTAGTTCTACATAGCTAGTACCTAACTATGTACAAAATTGCTATAAGTCATCAATGCTAAGTTAATGGCTACGTAGGTAACAATTTCTAGTCTTTGTCTCTTTGTTCGCAATGGACGCAAAAATTACTGAACGGATTTTGATATATTTTTTCGTTACAAATAATAGTTTTTAGTCAGACTTGAAATCCTAAGCATGTTTGATCACATTCGGTTGAGTAAAGCCAACGTCCACGCAGGCGGAGTCTACTAGCAGCAGGCATAGGCTAGCCGCCGGCCGCAGCCGCGCAGGTATAAATAGGGCTGTGTAGAATGTCCTACAAAATTTACTTAATCACTTACTTCGACTCGGGCTGCTCGTCTCGCCAGTCCCACGACGCGAACGCCCTTATTAGCGAGGGCCACACAGATGGCGGCACCGATGCCTGCACTCGCTCCCGTCACCACTGCCGTCTTCCCAACCCAACGGTCCATGGCTAAAATAGGTTATATTAACATTAATGTATCAGTAGTCTGTAGTATGGGCCCTGCCAACATTTTTGAAGTTCAAGTCAATCTCACCTTTGGTAAGTCTGTGCACCTGCTACCTACATTACGAACGAGGTACTGGCGCAGATTAGGTATCCTCAGGGCTGGGAGGTTGATGCCAGTTGCTCCATGGAATTAAGAAATCCAGCGGAACTCGAGCTAGTGCAAACTTTGGACGCAAACGGAAAATCGCTATGAGAATGATGATGGAACTCAGTGAGCCCCACCTTGCCGATACACATCTTGATTAACGACCGAGGCTATGGTCAGGCTTTGCTATCGGGGTTTGAGGTCAGACGGCAGTCGCTCCCATAAAAGTCAAAATAAACCGGTAAAATCAGGAGTGGAAGAGTGGACCACGGGTTTCTAAAGACGCAATTGAATGCGGTTTCCGCACGAAAAAAATTGTTGAGCAAAGTAATACAAGGTAGTACAAGTACAAGTAGTAGTACAAGTAATACAAGTACCTATATTTCTTATTAAAAAAACTATTCAACTACTTGGTGGGCTCGCATAATTCAATTTTTTAACTGAATAAAATTATTCACTCATCGTTTTGTGAAATGTTTCAGCTATAATAGGAATGTGTTAATGCTACTTCTGAGGGTAGGTAACTGTCCTTGATTCATACTCATGAAACGATTGCAATTATTATTTTAATTAATAGAAATTAATAAAAATTAACACAATCTGTTGCGATACTTGTACAAATTGCAAAGACCTCCAACAATGTGCAAATTATGAACACAGGACAGTTTAGGTCACATGTACCTGGGTATGACCATGCTTTTTAGTACTTTTTGCGTTCGGATGATTTGGAATGGATTTTGCGATGAGATAAGATGGGGTGAGGCATAGAGACCCGTCGCTGGTTCTCGGTTTTTGCATACTCAAAACCCTGTGACGCCCGATCTTTTTTTATTTATTATACCACGTAGGTGGCAGTCAAGCACACGGCCCACATGATAGGAAGCGCTCACCGTGGCCTATGAACGTGTACAACACCAAAGGTGTCACACACGCGCTATACCTATAACTTTATTATTATGAGCTCGTGATCGACTGCTAATCAGAGGTGGCGGGTTTGATTCTCGCTTAGTGCAAACATTTGTGTGCATGAATGTGAATATTTGTTTTGGTATATATACTTACATATTTACATTTTTTTATCTAAATAATTATACCTATCCGCATCCTGGTCAACGAAGAGGTGTACCTATATCGGGAATGATTAGAAAGATGTGACGCTGTTCAGTACCTACCTATTTAATTACATAAGGATTTTCAAAGCTATTTCGCTGTCCCCCAGTGGTGACTAAATAAATGGTGGCCATAGAATAATCGAATGTATGGTAGGTAATACCTACCTATATGTTATGAGTGAGCTTAATGGAATATGAAAGTAATTATTTATATAATAGGTGTGTACATATTTAAATTAAAAATTATAAAAATGACTAAGTACTTACTTGCTTTTAAAATAAAACTATTTTTAACAAAACCTTTAAATCCTTCACAAGTCAAGTTGACTGCACACAACGCGCTCAAAGCAGGGCCAAGTCGCAATAAGATTACTGTAAGCGAATGAGGGCCGTTCGCGAAAACACTATCACCGCGGCACAACACCGGGCAAAATTTGTAGCGTTGCAACATGCATTGTATTAAAAATAAACGCAGACACTAACCTACCATTTACCTACCAGTTACATAACGGATAACGTTGATATCCGTGGTTGCAGTGCTAGCTGTTAGGTAACTGGTGAAAGTAAGAATTTAGGGTGTGGTGGCCGGGGTGCGAGGGAAGGGTGCGAGGGAAGGGTGCGGGCCGCAACCTCCACGTGGTGCACCTAGGCAACGGGGGCGAACAGCGCCGGTGACGGCCATCTTAAAACCGTTAGATGGCTTGGAGTCAGCTGGGGTGCAAGGGATATGCATATTGGGTAACAATAAAAATCTGGAAGGCGATGGCATAATACTAATCAAAGCTGTTGTGGCGAGTATGAACGCCCATTGACGTAACGGTTGGACTACGCTTAAAAAAAACAACACAGGTATTATTCAAGAATTTATTTTCTTTTATCCATGATATTATAATGTAATAATTTACAAATAACCACTCACAAATTACAAAGTAGAAATAAAATAAGTACATAATGATTGAAGTTCCATATTAGGTACAATTACAGCGCAAAATATATTGAATGTGAAGTTGCTGTACAAAATAATTTGATATGTAAGTACAAATTATTGTCGCTAAACTCTAATCCCGGAAGTCATACAAATGATGCTAGCCTGTCATCTATATTTAATATTTAATCCAACGCCATTACTTTGAACCAGCACCCTCATGATGGAACGTTCGAAATATATTAAAAGCAGTATTTTCCTCCGAAAGAGATTTTGACGTACTTACCATAGATGAATATCCGGGGTTTTGTTACGGAACGAAACATAACATAAGCCATTCAGAAGGAGTGAAACCTTTGAATGCATCCGGGGTTAAGTTAACGCTAGAAGATGATGAAATTGAAAAATGAATACAATACATACATTATATTTTACAAAAATTATACGCACTTATTGCACGTAAATATTATTTACAAAATTATGATTACCATATTACCAGCGGTGGTTGCTGAATTGTCGGAAAAATTCGGCAACAATCGCTAGACAGATGTATCGATTGGTCTAAATATGGAACATGCTCAATTACAATCGAAGATATAATAGGGATGAACAAAAAAATGATCTCAAAAATAGTAAATAAAAATCAGTACGTTTATCTGCACCGAGATTAGAACGAGAAAATGTGGGTAGTGGTACATACATATTTCAATTTTAACAATTCGATTAAATAAATTAAATCGAAACTGTTACGATTTAAATTTTAATAGGTATAACAATACAGGATTACTCAGCTTCCAAATTTAACAATAACATAACTCATAACTAAGTATACAAGGATTGAAGGATGTCAGCCCTAGATCCCACACTAGGAACCCGCTAAGTTTTTAACAACTAGGTACATTGTATACAAGACAATAATTAATAAGAATTCTTATACGATAACATCGATCAATTATTTTGACTTCAAATATTCAGAGTCAAGCTTGATACGGTTCAGAAACCTGGGCTAGTGGCAGTACTAGGCTCTCAGTAGGCAGTGGGAAGGTCAGTCAGGGCCAACAGCAGCGTCATGCCTCGGCGGTCGCATTCGGTCAATGAGCGGCAGGGCCACGGCTACGAGCTCATCCCACTGCGCCAGACGTTGGCAGGACCCACAGGTACAGTCTGAAGGTGAACTATCCTCGGGCTCCTCGCCCTCCTCGAAGCCAAGGTCGGAGCCCCCGCCGTCGGTTTCCCACTTGTCTTTGTCGTAGCTACCACCGTCGCTGTCCCCTGAGGACTTGTCGCCGTCTTCCTCGAACGTTACCTGTTAAGAACAGTAAGTATTATGTTAAGAGTAGTACCCTAAAGTCAGCCAAAGCCCAAACCTACCAGTTTCAGAAATTAGCGCAGTCAATAAGTTTGTTCCAAAAAGAGACATCGCCGTTGGTGTGTAGACAGCCTTAAATAAATGTAGACTTATTTATTTATAAGTAGGGCTAGCTGTGCCCGCGACTACACCCGCATAGATTTATGTACTTTTAGGCAGGATCCGAATTTTATTTTTCCAAAAAAAGTACCTAAACTAAAGAGTAAAAAATTAAAATAAGTATACCTAAGTTACGCGCCTTATAAAATTAGCTATCTGCTAGCGAAAATCCTGTCCAAACTGGCCCAGCCGTTAATTTTTCACTACATAATCCGATGTATTCTACTTTCGCCATCACGCTAAAATTACTTGCATAAAATTTCTTCTATTTTTGCGACATCAAAGATTAAGTTACGTTCTCAAGTTTTTTTTTTACATACTACATAAACTCACGCCTATATCCCCAAAGGGGTAGGCAGAGGTGCTAGCACCTAGGTTTTTTGTTACAGAATTTTTAACTTTCAAAGAGTTTCTAATATAATGTATTTCTTCAATATCTCTTGTTTGTTAAAGTGGGTTCTTCCAGCTGGACAAACTATTTTGTTAAACTGATTTGACCACGAGGAATAACTATTCCTCGTGCTCAAATCATTTGTTAGACAAAATAGTTTGACCACGAGGACTCAATCCAAGAAGTTTGACCAACAGGAATTTTTTTCCTCGTGGTCAAATCAGTTTGACAAAATAGTTTGTCCAGCTGGAAGAACCCGTTAAAGTAGTCTTCTACCACACTGCTTTACATAATATATACTCACATGATGTTTATTTAATCTTGAAACACTATCGCGTCGTTCCCCCGTCTTAGAAACTTCACAAGCTGCAAATACTGATTCATCATCTGGAAGAACATATTCAACATAAAAACCTAATAAATATAAAACATAAATAAATAAATTAACAAAAAATAAGGAAAAAAATACAAAAAGAACTTTTGACCCCGACGTGATTTGAACACGCAACCTTCTGATCTGGAGTCAGACGCGCTACCGTTGCGCCACGGAGTCTTGTGATAGACTTCGTGAAATAGATAGGTAGTTTGTATGTGTTTATAAAATGGTATGTGGAAGTGTTTATTTACACGTATCACTTCAAGATAAATATTATCAAAATACCAATGCGTGATAGATAACAGCTAGAATTCGAAAATTGTTGTTTTAAACAGAAATAATTGATCAATAGGCATTGTAAGTTCACATTCATTCGGTGAATATTTCAAGTGCGTGGATGGCCAAATTCGTAACTATGAGGAATAGCCAGTGTTTTTTTTTAAATCAACAGGTTCGATTCCTGTTTCAGAATATTGATTTTTAAAAATTCAATTACCTACTTAATGTAGTTTTAGTTTTAATTTAGTGTTTGTTCGATGTAGTAGTAGTATTTTGTATTGATGTGATGAAGCGACGGCGACGGTAGGTAGGTAGGTATTCAGGAAGAAATTCTCAGTAGTATAAAAAAATTGTTCAGAAAAAAAAGCGTGCACGGCCAAATATGAATAACAAAAACCATTTAAATGGAGCCGCCCCATTGTGATGAAAATTAAAACTGCATCGTTAGCAAATAATACAAAATGGTCATGGTTGTGTACAATAAGTACCCAGCACTTGGGTTCAGGTAAGGGTGTGTAAGGGTGCTTACATAAAGACACAGGTTCCCTGTACGAGCGGGTGGGTAACGGTGCAGGTATTAATTTATATGTTATTTGTGGGCTTATTTATAAAGAATAAGGTTTAAACCTAGACTACCTGGAGCATTATTCTGCTTGATATCGAGTTTTAATCACAGTCGAAATGTCAGAAGTTGATGGATATAAATTGGTTGAAGATGACGATGACGTCAGATCGCCTCCGCCCTGTATTTGCCCTGTGCCGTGTTGTACAACGGCCCTTACCTATGAAGTGCGCGAGCGCGGCAGCTACTTCGTGCGCGTGAGCTGGGTCGAGCGGGCTGAGCGCATGCGCGTGCGCGTTCCACAGCGCGCGCGCCAGCAGCGGCGCGGGCGGGGCGTCGGCACGCGCCGCGCACGCGCACAGGGCACGCGCCGCCAGCGCCGCCGCCTCGCCGCACGCCGCGCCCGCGCCGCACACGTTCACCAGCACGCCCGCCGCCGCGCACCGCACTGTGGCCGACTCTACAGACATGGAAAAAATTTGAAACTGCAACTTATTTATAATGATCAACCAGTGCCGAAGCTTGCATTTTTAATATCTACACAACTTAAAAGACCCTTTTCATTAAAAAGTGCGTAGGTAAACTAATATAAAAGAAGAACCAAAAAAGGTTAGTTAGTAAGTAAACAAGTTAGAAGCAGGTCCGATACGGTGGCTCGTGTTCCACGCGTGCCTTTCTCAAAAGAAGGAGTGCTAGGCCCCTGTACTTAGGGCAAGATCACATGTTGCACGATGGGGGGCCAATGCCTGGTGGGGTTCCTACGCACCCGTGACGGAACACCGTATGATATAGCCACCTCACCGTTTAGCCTCAGTGAAAAAGTACACGTGAAGGTTTCCACACATTAAAAGGAAGCTATAAGTAGATAGTAACCGTGGTGTAAGTAGGGCTCGAGCGTGTCGAGCGCGCCGTGTAACACGATGAGCTGCGCCGTGCGGGCGGCGCGCGACATGTTGCCCAGCGCGCGCACCGCCTCGCACGCCGCCGCGCCTCCCCCCGCCCCCGCCCCCGCCCCCGCCCCCGCCCACCGACACGTCACTGTAACACAACACATCATCACATTCATCACATTCATCACACATTACGTCAGGTATAGTGTACCTTTTTGGCGGCCTCTGTGGCGTAGCGGTAGTGACCCCATGCGAGTGCTACGCAGGGGGCGCGGGTTCGATTCCCGCTCAGCACAAATATTTGTATGCATAAATATGTCTATTTGCATGGTCTGGTTGTTTCTATGTATAATAAGTATGTATTTAATAAGTAAATAAAAGTAAATAAGTATGTTTATGAGCATTCTAGAACCCATAATACAAGCTAATTAAACTAGGTTTAGGTACTTTGGGTCTAGGGAGCGCTGTGTAGAATGTCGTAGAATATTTATTTATTTATTTATATTTATTATTTACCTTTGCAGATCTCATCGAAGTAGACGTGGAGTGGGTCGGGTGGGTCCGGCGGCTCGCGGTAGAACGTCAGGTTGTTCAGCGTGGCCAGCGCCGCCGTCGCCAGCTCTTCTCGATGCTCCATGATGTTGTCGCCCTGTGCGGGTCACGTGTTGTGACGTCACATTATTATGATAGCTTAGGTACCTACTGCAAATCTGCCGCACTACTGAGAGAGACTTGTGTTGATAAGCGTAGAGTCAGAGAACTTACTCTGGCTCTACGCTACGATAGTAATGTACCAAATATTGAACATTTGCTTTTCACGATAATAGGACGATAATAGCTGGCTTCCACTCCTCAGAGCTATGTTCACGTTGAACTCCGCTTCATGGATCTCCCTCAAAGACTTTTATCCAAAAAATTTATGGTGGAACCACACTTCGCTATTCGCCTGTATTGTATTCGAGGAAATTCTTATAGATGACTCAACCCTCCACAATTCTTTATAGACTCTCCATTCGACTCTCCACTCCACTCTCCACTCTACTCCACTTTATTCTACACTTCACTCGGCATTCCACTCCACTCTCCACTCTACTCCACTCCATTCTACACTTCACTCGCCACTCCACTCCACTCTCCACTACACTCCACTCCACTCTCCATTTCAAAAATAAAGGATAAAAAGTATCGCAATGTCCGTCTCCTGGTTCTAAGCTACCTCCCCACCAATTTTCATCTAAATCGGTTCAGCCGTTCTTGGGTTATAAATAGTGTAACTAACACGGCTTTCTTTTATATATATAGATAAGAGAAGATATTCAACTATATGAATATGAATGCATTCTAGATCCAATTTTAAACAAGCATACAATTTCACACCGTACCTCACGGTCAATCTTCTCGGCATGCTCGAGGCACGCCAGCAGAGCTTTGATCATCCTCTCGGCGTGCTCAGCGGCTAAGCCCCTCCCTGCGTGCTCTGACAGGCACAGGTTAGCAACTACCCGCACCGTCTGCAAAAAAATATGACTACCTATGAATACTTTACGGTCAGATGTTCTTGTTATTGATGCGTATTTACTAATGGAAGCCATCGGTCAAACTTGTATAGTTGTTTAGAACCCGATATTACTTAATAAAAGACTATTTAAAATCTGATAATAAAAAGTAAAACTTGACTTAAATAAAACATCCTGTATATAGGTACAGTTAGCTGATGATCATTTCCAAATTTTTAAAAACTGATTTAAAAAGTAAAGTATTTTATATTTCTTGGTGAAAATGCTGTTTAATTTGATTATTGGATCCTATTAAAATATTTTAAATGTTAGTTACAATATAATTATAATTTTTAATTCAGACTATACCAGTAAAATAGGTACATATTGTTTCGCTTACCTTAATGAGTACATCTTCGTCTGAACCGTCAGATCCTCCCAAATCGGTACCTGTAATGAGATTTTTTTCAATAGTGAAAGCAAAAAATAATGTGTTGATCCGAAAAAAAAATCTGGTTTTTATATGCAACCTAGCTATTGCCGACCAAAATTTTGTTCCCGTTTCTACTTCCCAAGGGAACCTATTCCAGGGGGCAAATTTTTATTCCATCTCGGAGAGCACGTTAAGCCGTCGGTCCCGGTTGCCATACAAACATCTATGGCAGTCGTAACGGGTAGTTGGAGCCCTAGAAAAGTCCAACAACAACGGTCTAGCTGCAATGCCTCGATATCGCCTAATGTCACCATTGGGTTGTGAAGGTCAGATGGCAGTCGCTTCACGGAAAATAACGAGGTCCAGCCAAATCCGCAGTTAAGACTGGTAAAGCGGACCCCAGATTCCAAGGTGAAAGCTTTGGATGCGACTGGGATTAACGCTAGGTTGAAGGACTATAATATTCTATCTCTGTACCAAATGGCGTCGGAAGACCGTGGTTTTGGTCGGTTCAAATAAATATATCGTCAATATGTTAGATCAAGTAAGTACCAATAACGTGTAAGTCTGGGTCATTGTCGGAATCCCTTGACCCCTGCGCAGTCCGCTTCGTGTACGCCTCCAGTATCGTCAGCAGCACGTCTATGGACCCGTCCTCGTGGTAAATCTGTTGATCATCACGTGTTTGGTCATATTTCAACATCCTGTATGGTGATTTTTCAAAAAAAATTGATTGCGTAGTGGTAGGTAATTCAGAAAACTTAATGATACCATGCCAAGTAGTTTTTGAGTCCATCGCGAATAAATACAAACAGAGACAATTCATTCATACAAGCAATTTTTAAAAAATGTCTACAATGTACAGATACGATTAGGTACTTTAAAATTTAAGTTACAGTACTTACATCGTCCCTAGCGCACTGGTGGTCGGCGGCCATGTTGCCCAGCGTGTACGCAAGACGCACGGCGAGGGGCGCACGTGGCGCGCACGCAGCTAGCGCTCGTAGCAGCGCCTGCGCAGCTCCGTTACACGCGCACAACGCCGCGCAGCATCGTGCCGATCCTGATACCACGCTGCACCAAAAGCGTTCATTAGCTAATTCCTCATTATGGGAAAAAAAATTGAGATACTTTGTAGCGCGCATGTGTTAACAGACGAGACTCAGGTGAAGGCTTCTGGATAATACCCATATCTAACATCAAAGTCGAACTGGGTAAAATGCCAATCGGACCAACCTCGTTATGGCTTTTTGATAATGTCCGTACAAATATATGATGAGAAATTGAAATAATAAAGTACCTCAGACAGCGAGCGACATTCGTGAGCACATCTCTATCGGTATGAAGCCCTAGGGCTGCAATAAGTTCCGGCAGAGCCCCACTGGCTATGAACTCTTCCGCGTGCGTGTCCACTACGGTGGCCAAGCTCCGCAGGGCTCCCGTCACTTGGAACAGCGCATGCGTACACTGTTCGTTCATTGTACGAGGATTCTCTGCTTTCTGTATCAGACAATATTTAACGTGAAAATGATGTCAAGTCTAAAGTTAAGTTCAGCCCCCGTAGACAAATGACACAAGCGTAAATGTGATTGGTCGGCCTATTCTATTCCTTTCGTTAGCGATTTACGCTGTGCCACTTGTCTACGGGGGCTGGAAGCTGCGTCAAACCTGTCCTGCGCAAGATTATGTTCCATAATAAGTAAGTTGACAACAGTGCGCACTGTGAAGTATACCTAAGAGCAATTTCATTCTGCGTGTGCTTAGGCTGTGGAATGATCTCCCTACTGTGGTTTTCCCTACCTTCAACAATATGGGGTCTTCAAGAAAGGCATTAGATGGTTTTTGAGTCGTTAGCGCTAGTGAGACGGCCCTAGTGTTGCACATGTCTATACGCCATCGTGACTACTTCCCATCAGCAGTGCTATTCTCTAAGGACACAGCCTTGCGTTCGTCGCTGTGACAGCGACGAACTGTTTAGGTGATAAACGGATCGGGTGACGTGTCGTGATAAAGCAGCCTATTACGACGCGTCGCCCGATTATTACAGCCTGGAGCCACAGCTCCGTTTGATTTCACGACTTATCTTTTCCACCTAAGCAATTCGTCGTTGTCACAGCGACGAACGCGAGGCTGTTTCCTTGGAAAATACCACTGCATGTGCTGTTCTGCCGCCTAAATGGTTAAAAAAACTACTCGTGTGTTAATTTTAGTGTGCACTGACCGCGCTGTTGAGTATCTTGAGGTGCAGCGCGGCGAGGTGCACGGCACCGGCGCGCGTGGCGCGGGCGGCCAGCGCGGGCTCCAGCGCCAGCACGCGCAGCGCCGCGCAGCCGTACACGCAGCACGCGCTCTCCTGCACCGGCTCCGCGCGCCCGCACCCCTCCACCACCAGCTCTGCGACACCACACACCCTCACTCTACACTGCTCCTAATCCCATCAATCAATTAACCTATCGACGTTCACTCCCTTTTTTTATATGCCACATAAGCGGAAGACAAGCACACGGCCCATCTGATGGAAAGCGGTCACCGTGGCCTATGGGCGTATGCAACACCAGGGGCGTTACCATAACACCCGATTTCCGCCTTCTGCATCCAGTCCATCCCAGTCCCCTTTTTCAGGTCGTTGCTCCATCTGGCTGGGGGGGCGTCCCACCTCCCTTTTGCCGAATTACGCACTCTCCACTTTAGGACTCGTTTGCTCCAACGGCCATCGGTCCTTTGACGTTACTCATTATATGATATAGGATTTACAAAATTTGTGTCTTTAAATTAGACGAGCCGGTGCATGGTCAAGGCTCCCAAGGGTACCATCCACGTCACGTCACAATTTTTATTTTATCTATTTACAATGACTTACCAAGTAAATTAGTGTTTCTGAAGAAATGATCGTTCTTATCATTTTTAGCAATCTTGAAGACTAATTTGCAGGCGGCTGCCAAGTTCGGCCCAGTCACTCGCATCTGCAACAAATTGCCAATTGAATTCAAACCAAAGTTATCGAGAATACCTTCATAGATAGATATCAGTAGATACATACCGTGAGAAGTGCTCTAGCGATGGCTACGAGTACGGTGTCATCAGGATGGTCGGCGTGCGCGAACAGCGCGCGTAGCACCATCTCGCGCAGGCTGCCCACAGGCGAGCTGGCGCTTACAGCACGAGTCAGCGCTTCAAGCAGCTGCAAGGTACGCGTCGCCCCGCGGCAGCGCTGCGACAGCGCCTCCGATAGCTCCAGGATACTCATACTGCCACCATTTCCAACAATCGTTTGGTTAAATCCAATGACTTCTATGTATAGCTACAGGGTGTCTAGAACAAAAACTGTGTCACGATCTGAGGTGGAAATATCAACGCGTCCTAACTATCAATAATTATCATTTAGTTTTTAAGTTGTATCAATTATGACCCTATCGGTGTATGTAATGAGGACTCCTTTTCTGAGACTTTACCTTTCGCTTACCATCAGGCGAGTCGTGTTGACATTACCGATATAAAAAAAAATTTGCAATTACATTATATCAAGCAGCCTAGTACCTACTCTTTAATTTACTCTTTATCATGGTGTTCTCTGCATCGTTTTGGTCCTTCGAGCCGGAGAATAAAATGTTTAAATGAATACGCTTCCTATTCGAATGTAAATTCGTGGTCCCTCTATTATTGTCCAACTTACTTGTCACAGTGTTCGATAGAAGTAGTTGTATTTGGCATTTGCACGGAGAGCTGTTTGACTGAGATGTCGCTGAGTGTGCTGGACGAGTCGTAGTCGTAAGACTTCGACTTGGAAGCCGCGAATTGCGATCGAATGGCATTACACTCTGGAGTAGGGTCTGCCATAAAAAATAATTCTGGTTAAAAACATTACCCTCCTTTCTTCGGCAGTCGGGTAAAAAGGTACGATATTTTATTTTAAATGTAGAGTCCGAGACATGGCTGCTTCTACGTTCTGTTTGCAATTTTACCCAAATTGAAATTTCCATCGTTGACATTTCATTTAACAGATCACCGTAGCTGCACTACAAGCATGGAGGATTACAAAATTTATATATTTACGCATCAATTTTATTATCGTTTGTGTTCAGCAACTTTTGTCACAGTCTGAAGGTACAATTTTATGAATAGAAATCCCCACAGGGATACAATATTGTACCTATCCAAACCTGATTAATGCCAAATGACACTAACATAGGGATATAAGAAATATACATATATGCTCACGCCATTTTCTCTCTGGGGTAGGCAGAGACAACAGCCCGCCATCTGTTTCTGTCCTTACAACATACTTCCCGTGCTTCCTCTACAGTCATTAAACCTTTCATGCAAGCCCGCCGGTTTCGAATGCTTTTGACCTGTCCTTTCTTCAATAACTCATTAATTTGGGCAGTGTTATACTCTGCGAGGGCGACCCCGGCTTGCCTGCCCACTTAGATGTCCCTTACATAGAGACGTACTAAGAAATATGGATGGTAAAAATCTCCTGATACGTACATTTGCTATTATTATCACCGTGATTATTAATATCACCCAATGGTTGAATTATACTAATTGCTTGCGCTAGGGCCACTTCTGGTTTCAGATCTGCAATATGATTTAAGTGATGACGAAAATGATTCCTTTGAACTAAATACAAGGCCTTTCTTATAGCACATCAATATGATTTCACTCGGCGGTGAGCCAAGCGTAAGTGCAGCCTGAAGTACGATGGTCATCATTGTGGTTTTAGGTTGCAAGTCCATGTCACATTTGCTTATGGTAGGGGAGCCCAAGAAGGGATTTGAAGAGTTACTCGAGCGCGTCAGAAAACTATATGAGGAGAAATCTTATTCCTTGTAATGTACTCCTACCAAATATAAACCCTTTATATTAGGGCGTGCTCCGAGGACAGCCCGTCAGATTAGTAAAAAAAAATCAAACCTCAGAAAAACTCGAGCGCGTCAGATTAAGGCCAGGTAAGTTAAATACATACAGAACAGACTATATTTCAATAATCTGATGATTTTTGCGTGGCATAAGGAAATGGGTGAGTGGCAAAATTGTAAAAAAAAAACATCACTGTGAAATACTCGAGCGCGATTAATTTTTTTTTTATTTTGAAGGAAATCCTATGAGAATTACAGAATAAAAATAATCTGACGATTTTCATGGGGCGATGTAGCTTAAACCATAAATAAAGTGTGGTGTTATATAGCTGCTAAGAACTGGATTGAAACTCCGCGCTTCTGTTTCCTTCTCACTTTTTCTTTATATTTCACTCTCTCGCACCATCACATCACATATCATCGCACGTAGCTTGGCCAGGTTTTGGAGTTACTTACTTACGGTTGTAACTTGCCACCTTGCCAATCAGAGCTACGGCAACATTTATTAAGATCTAAATACATCGCATGCTTGTGGAGGAATGCTCATTTTCGAATCGTGACTGAGATGCAACCAATTAACTGTGGATGGACAAATGTTAATGGAAAATTAGAGCCGACTTGGTTTCTTGGTAGCCAACTTCCTGCAGCATACGAAGATATTGTGATAACACCTGACATATCAGGAGATACTGTAGATTCAGGTACGTTTATTTTAATACTATAATACAAAAGAAATAGAAAATTTTAAAGTTTATAACCCTTCCTTTTTACAGAAACAGAAAATGAAGAAGAAATTGACCAAGGAGGAATCAATTTTGAAGATCAATCCAGTGAGGATGAAGATTAAAAAAAATTAATTTATATTTGTAGGTGTAATTTCACCTACATAATATATGCGTAATAATTTATTCCAATCAGGAAAAAAAAAATTTTTCTTTCGAATTATCAGATTAAGAATATTCCTTCATATATTTGTCAGATTATCATTTGGGACGACTAGAACATCAAGTTGAACCGTTTGTGTAAAAATCTGACGCGCTCGAGTATTTCAAGGTCACTTTATTTATTTACATTTTCAAAAATCTACCATAACTTTTGACCACATCCAAATCGTCAGATATTTTAATAAGACACTTTTTTGAGTTTTCTAAATATTCCCTTCAAATATCTGACACGCTCGAATAACTTTTTTCTTATTTTTTTTTCTACCCTTTCCTACAGCCATCCTCCCCTATATACTCGTCAGAATAATATCTCTCGGTTGTTAGAAAAATTTTCAAAAATGTCTGACGCGCTCGAGTATTTTTATGTGAATGATTTTTTTAACATTTTTGAAAATTAGCACACGCTCTTCTCCTCACTAAAATGGCAAAATGAACAAATTATTTTTCGTTTTAGGCCTAAATCTTCACAATCTAATCGGTCCCCATGACGCTTTAGTAACTGAAAATTTAGCGGGCCGGCCTCCCCTACTATTAGTACTGCGCCCCTCCACACCTATGCCATCGAGGACTTGTGTAGGGCAACGGACAAAATAGTGGTTGTGGCCAAGTACTGGACTGACAAAAGACTAGTGGTTACTGAAGCAGAAGAACCGGGCTCTAAACTCGGTATGTTTGAACCTGCAACTTCTATCGCAATGCTACACCTTGGGTAGCTGTTAAGTCAAATAATTTGATGGTGCAAGTAGTAAGGCAAGTATGTGACTGTATCTTGGGTAGTGTGTGCATACCGTCATGTGATTGTCCAGTAGTGTTACGGCGGTGAAGCGGCTTACTGCGGCCGCTGAGATGCGGCAGCTTAGTAAACCCACCCCAGGTTTCGCTGGACCGCTCTTGACCCTGCGGCTGCGTTGGACGAGGGGCCACGCGCGCCTGCGTTCACGAACATAGACCAAATTTTGTTGAAACATTAGGGCGCCACAGATGTAGAGTTACCAGAAAACTTCGTGAATAAACGTTAAAAAGATCGCGCATTTCCACTAACTGTTCAACCAAAAAAGAGCTGAATTAATGACGCAACTTTTTAAGAGCGGGATTCGTTCACGATCTATGATTGGTTGATTGGCGTACCTCCGCTGTCTCACCCCAAGTTTAACACCAAAAAGACGTAAAAATGCGTTCTGCGCAGATAGAGTACCTTTTTGTCACGAAGTTTGCAGGCTACTACACGCATTTTATATAGAGCGCGTTGTAATTCCTATGCTTGTTTTCTAAATCTCATATGAGGATACTCAAGAATAAAACTCAAATTATACACTGGATATTGCTAAATGATCACCTGAGGCTTCTTTTTTGCATTGAAATTGTCAGCGAGAATCTCGTTAAGCGCTTCTTCGTCGAGCTTAGCGAGACGCGCGTCCATTGCCTCCAAAGTTTCCTCGCCACCCTCCGACAAAGTCAGAAACTTGAGACTGAAGAAATAAAAATACAGAATTCTTACCATAACTTATATATTATTACAGCGTTTAAGTTCGGATTGAGAAAGAGGAATGGAGCTACACTACACCTACACTCTATGTTTCATCGCGATCGTAGAGTTTAGTCACGTGGTTACGTACCAATTTGCTTTGATTTTGCCCTATTACTTGTCTTTCCTCTTCTCTGTAAATCGCTAACTACTTACACTCGTTATAATAAAATAGCATAATACATACTCGTATGATGAGCTGGGCGGCCTGTTATCCTTCTTGCGCGTGCGGTCCGTAAACAATGTGCGTTGTGGTTCGCGCGGCGTGTACGGTCGCCGCGTACGCAGCGGACGCAGCGCGCCGCCTGCGCCACTGTCACCGCTTGACATGCTGCTCATTTCTAATGAAAGAAATAAATCAGTCTATGATTCAGTTCAATTATGTGAAGAAGATGAAGCTATAAATCGTGTATACATCTCCCTAGTCTCCTCTGCTCAAAACTGTATTGTTACTAGCGCGTCGTGGTTAGCCCGCTGTATTCTGTTTAGGACCTAGTAATGCTATCATACCATTACTTCGTGTGGGATAAATAGTTTGTGTTTTGTGTACAGATTATGAGAAACTTGTTTTGTATTCTACAAAGTAGTATAAATATGGAATAGGTTCCCATGACTTACGGAAACGGGATCAGAGTTCCATTCCAAATGGCTCTACCCACGGGCAACATTAAGACAGTCATAAGATTAATCTCATACATCTAGGTACCTACTGACTGTTAGTCAATGTTCCTAATGCCTGGCTAGAAGTTTAGAAGATTTTAAAATACAATGAAGTAAATTCCTTTGAGGATCTACTTTTCATTATTCCTCATTTGGCTATACACACCCACTTGAATAACTCATACCTACGGTATAACAGGCAATAAAAGTTTAGTGGGTTCAGTGTTTATTAAGTCTGTCAAAAAGTTTCTTAACTGTTTGGTTGCGTGTTAGTTCAGTCTAGGACGCATACAATGTGAAGGAGGAAGAAGTCCTTTAGAGTGATGGCATCATAATGAAAAACTTTACAAAACACAAATTTATGCTCTGTAATAAGCAGTATTGAATATATACTTAAAAGGTCCACTTCATATTAAAGCATATTTCATAAATAACCCAGTACGACAATGACCTTTAGTTTGCACAACGTTTTAAGGCGTTTGATTTCAAATCTTTGCTGTAAACTGAGCTATTAATGTAAGGATTGCGTGCAAGACTGTTAGACTATTCACCGTGGCAACCAAGCCGGTAACAAAATAACAAGACGGAATGACCGCGTGACCTCGCCGACAGCACATTTGAACTACAACAAAGAGGAGGGTGTAATACACGGTGTTCGGCACGACGCAAAACAACACCCGAGATTCGGTAGACGTAGTCGTATAGAGCTATAAATATTTAGGAATTTATAGCTCACATAGAATTTACACCAATACAAAAGAACCTCTAAAGAAATTAACGACAGGCAAGTGGCAAGAAAAGAAAGAAGATGCTTCATTTTCTTTCTTTGGAGGAGTCTTTGCTGCCTGTGATATTCGCGAAGTTTCGGGTTACACAGTAAGTCTAGGTACGTGTGCTTCTGTTTCTGGGTATGGAGTCCGCTCCGACTTCTCTTGATGCAGTAGAAATGACAATATCTACAAAAATCACTCAGGAAGTAGATAGACCCCAGAGATCAATGCTGAATTTTGAATGTAAATATTCACATAAAATGTTGATAAACATAAACATTACCTAAACAATGAAAGCTCAATTTATTACCTATCACAGCTATTAACTAATTGTATCCACACCGCTGAGCGTTTGTTGGATCAATGCAATATAGCGAAATTATCAAGACGTAATCGTTTTCGCGCATCGATTTTGATATCGCTGTTAATTTACCAAACTGCGCGCTACCCCACATATCGCGCGAGGTGAGCTAATGACGTATAGTCACGACCGGTTTGAATAACATTCTCAATGTACTTTTATTCACGTTGCTTCGTTTTGTGACCATGCATGGCGTACCTATTTAACTTTTCAGCAAATAAAGGTATGAAAAATAGCTGCACATTGTTTGAAGTAAGCGGGTAGTGTGACACAATACCATAGAAAATTAGTTTTATTTTTGGTACATTTATATGTTAAGTATATTAGTTTTTGATCATTTCATTTTAAAATCTATCAGCTTCATTATCTTAGAGTTGTTCCCTGTAGCAACCGAGACTTTTGCCTTGGAGGTGGGGGTCCGCTTTTTTACACATTCTTCTCCTTTTGATATACAGACACAGCGCTGCTTTGCAATTTTATAATAGTAGGTATACTTAGAAGATACTTAGATAATGACTCACTTATTACCATAATGAGTAAAAAAAACTACGAAAATATTTAAACTAAAGTGATACCGGTCTAATAATGTAATTAGTCGACTTTCCAAAGAATGACCCATATATTAAATGGTAATGTGATGATGATGACCGTACAAGTCGATCGATTAAGCAAGGTTACCGCTGTCTAACATAATAATGACCAGTGACCATTCAGAGTGACCACTGATTAAAATACCGACTTTTGGCCATACAGCCATGGCCATGGCCAAATTCTAGTTAATATCAAGGTTACTTAAACTGAATTACAACAATGTCCATGAATTTAGTGAGTGATTTATTACGCAGTAGCTGCTAAGTAAGGTTGTATTTTGTCCGCACTATTATGACCCATACGCGGGCAAAATGCAACCTAATGAAAGGTCATTTTGCCTGTCCTACACCATCGGCTACGCAGCGTCGTAAATTCACTCACCGCCGTATATAGCAGCCCGCGCTTCGCTGATGATTTCGGCAGAGGTCTTGCGCCTCAAGGGCGCGTAGAAGGGTGCGCCGGGGCCACGCCGAGCACCCCGCTCACTCATGATCTATCCTGTGTAAAATAAGTAGGTAGATGTTATCAAGCCGTGGTGGTTAATGGCGAAATTATACATTTAAATATCAATAAAATCAATCATGGAAGGCAGGAACGGGATTTATTACTTGAGCCACAGAATACATAATAGTACTTTGAGCTAACGTAGCTCCACCAGCACAATTTACATGAAGATAATGACTAAGGATCCCAATAAAAGGAAAGAAGAACAAATACGAATCAATTTGTGTGGTAACTTAATAAAATATGTAAAAGTATCTATGATAGAACCTTGTAAAACTGGGCCGGCATGAATAAGTAACACGGTGTCAGTAATGTCATCAATTCGTTAAACGATGACCCAATTGTATAATAATAATAAAGTTGCTTTAGTTGCGTCCTACATGTCATGTTATCTGCGATCTGACGGGTCTATTAGTTTGATTTAGTTTGTACATAGTGATTTACGGTAGGTACAATAAAACTAGCTAACGAGTCAAGGATACTTTCCAAGAACAAACGATTTCAATTTATCGACTTTGCCGATGGAGAAAATACCACCATATTAAACCAAAACGAAAGAGAAAGGCGTATGAACGGGACAGCAGCGCGTAAAATACAAATCATCATCCTCTTGCCCGTATCCCAAACTTATTTGGAGTTGGCGCAACATGTGTGCTTCCTTTTTTTTATTTTTGCGATTTTAGATGCATTTTTTCATTGTGCTCAGTACAACCCCAGGTAGCCGTAGCACACTTATATATTTTCATGGTACAAGTGGAAACATTACTGCTACTAGCTGATGGTACAGGTGACACGGTGGCAATACAGTATATATCTACATAACACTTTCAGTGTTCTGAGTAGGTACAACAAATCCAATGACTTACAATGTTTGTTTGTTCATTTTAAATAGGTCACGTTGTCACCTTGCTGCTAATGATGTATTGACGAAAATATATGACAGTAGGTACTCGAGTAAACTACTTAGTTTTATGAATGTAGGTATATGTTATGTATAGTATAATAGTGAGAATGCTATATTGTTAAGGTCTAATGTCCTACATTTGACCGAAAGTGTGGCTTTACTGGTATCATTAGCTTACTTTACATAGTTATTATTTTGATTATAGTGATAACTTGGTTTTAAGGAAATACAGAATAAAATGCGGAGTACAATTGAGGTTTTTCCTTATTTCACTAAAATGAATCACATTGTAGTTACTTTCAGCGTTTTCTCAAATTAATCAATCTGCATTGACATTGACTGCTAAGTAAGAAGTCGTGTGTTAGATTCTCGCTTACTGTAAATATCTGTATGCATTAGTAGGTATGTATATTTTCATTGTTATTTATAGTTTTGTGTATAGTTTAGGTGTTTTATGTATAACTAGCGGGAACGGTTACCATTTGAACCTATTTCATGGATAAAAAACTAGTGTTGTTCCAGACTATAATCTATCCCTGTAATTTTCAGTCACATCCGTTGAGCCGTTTCAAGACAGAAATAGAAATTCATACTCACAAACTTTTGCGCTTGTAGGATAGGTACCTATGTATTTACAGAAAAAATCTAAGTATGTTTCACTGTATTGTTTCTAATTTTGGATAACGCTGTGTAGAATTTCTTAAAATGTCATTACTTTAAAGGTAAGTAATTATTTTTATTTATAGCTATTAACGTAGTCTTGTAGAAATATGGAAATTCTGAGGATTATAACTAATTAGTATCTGTTCCTATTTCCTTACAATAAATCACATTGTACACGCAACGTAGATACCTATTCTTAGAGACAGCAGTCATTTGTAAAGATATGGTATTGGCGTAAATTACAATATACAGCGAATAATCCACACGGAATAAGGAACCATTGTGGTAGGATAGAAAATGTAAGGTAGTAACCAAGATAGAGAAAGGAATGCTTCGAAAAATGAGTTTGTTTGGACATAGATATATAGGAGAGGATGAACAAAACAGATTTATGAGGAAAGGGGGAATGGGCAGCCCGGTAAATGTCAACGTAGCTCGTACGTTATGTTATGACATTTTAGGGAAGGCCAGGATTATACCAGTATTGTAGCATTTGGAAATTAGTGGTCTCTGCCTAACCCGAAATGAGAAACTAGCGTGACTCCATGTATGTTATTCTATTCTATTAATACGCAACTAGCTGTTGCCCGCGGCTCCGCCTGCGTGGATGTCGTTTTCTTTGCTATAAACCTCAAGGAGCCCGAGACCTTTCCAACGAATGCAAAACCGTGGAAATCGGTTTGTGCGTTATGGAATTATAGCGTCAGGAAGGAAAACCCGACTAATTTTTATATAGTAGATTTTGCATTTATATATGAGTAAATCAAAATTATTAAAATCTTACGGGCAATTATTTAATCAAATGTCAGCAAAAATCCGGGTAGCGAACAAGCAACACTGTTATTTATATATGTCTTATAAAAAACGCATCAAAATTAATGACTATCTAACTATTTATGAACTATTTTCATTGTTATTAACGCGCAACGTTCCAAATTTATTAATTAAATTCAGCAATAATATAAAATAATCTACAAAAGAAACAGTGACTTACAGTTTTAAAACGCCAACAGTGAACTATTAAACTGAGGGTGGCTCGGGAACGGGCGGGCGGTACTCGCTACGAGCTACGATAAACTGCTACGAAAGTCGTAGACCACCCGCTACAAACGTAGCTCTAATCCGACTAAATTCACACGATGATCGGTTAAAGCACCTAAGTAACTTTTATCGAACCTACTTCATTTATGTCTTTAGTTAGTTATATCTTTTTACTATTACTAAAATTTGTATTCGGTGTAAGTAAACATTGTATTCGTGGAATAAGTAAGTAGACGTAAATTGGTTTATTCAGTGGAATATGGAAAATGATTTTGAATTCGTGATATTCCGGTTTCACTTTGTGATTAATAAATGATACGGAACAACCCTGACTATTTGACGTGATACTTTTTAAAAGATTTATTATTGACTTGAACCTCTCATTATTAGGCAACATCAACCTCAAAGTAATTTAGCTGTTTTCTATTTTTGTACTTTTGTACGGGATCCGCAGATTATTTTAGATTGGTATGTAGAGTTTTCGAGGAGCGACAGCCGTCTGACCTCCCAATCCCGAGAGTAAAGCCTACTCCAGAGCCTCTTTAATAGGTGCACTGACTAGCAGTTGAGGATATCTTTGTGAGATACATCCATTATTAGCACTTCTATTAACCAGTGCTCGTCTAAGGGTGGAGAGAGAGGTGGCAGTCGCGCTATGTGCCTAATGATAGCAGATATCATGATGTAGAGGTACCTACTCTATGAGATAAGGAGAACGTTGTCGTGGTTTACGTATTTTTTTATGTAGGATGTGTCTGTATGCATTCACCTCGCCTGATGGTAAGCTACAGAGTGAGTTTCAAGGAATGAAGGTCACCACTGTAGATAGAAATAATGCTACAATGATGGCCCTCAGGTTATATTATTTCTAAAATGCATTCTTAGGTACAGGTTACTGCCATTGCATGACAGGAAACATTTGGAAACAGTTGCTTATTAAGTCTTGGCAGTAATCCATACCATCTAGACTGTTTGATGGCATCAGATGCTTATGGACCCGGGAATTTAGGAACCAACTCTATTCTTCCACAGAACTAAATAAAATTTTAGTAGGTACTTTAGTCAAGTTTAGATTTTTAACAACAAACAGCACCAATATCGCTATACTACGATGCTGCTATCAACCTTTCCAGCTAAGCGGAATTATTGCGTTAGAACGGAATATTCCAAACGGTTGTTTAATTAGATAGTAAAAGCCATGATATCTATTTAATCACAAGCTTAGCCTGAAGTACGCTTCGTATATATTGATACGTGGCTACGTATCAATATATACGAAGCGTGAGTGGCTACTCAACCTTGCACGTTAAGGTCAACAAACCAAGGTTTATTTCCAACTAAGCTACCCAGTAACTTCATTTACTGACGAGGAATATTGTATTCTAATATACTGCACGGTATAATGGTTGCGAGTGCGTATAGTGGTTCCAGGTTAGGTTCCTGAACGCAAAAAAGGAAGAGTATCACAAAGAAAAAAAACAAAGAAAAAAAAATGGAACCGTTTTGGCATTATGTATTCTAAACATACACTGGTCACTGACCAGCGTATGTCTACAATACCTACGTAACAAAAATATTGACGTGTCCTACATAAAAAAAAAATATGTAGGCCACGTCAATATAACTTCACCTCATCAGTCGCAGGAATGAGGGTCACCATTGCAGATACAATTTTTCGATTTTCTCACCCCGCTTAAATGAACCGGGATGGCAAGAAGATGAAAGCAGAAGGTAGCTTTCAAAAATTTACCTACTTCTTTAGTAAACTGCAACCTAAGTCTTGACTTCTGCTGATTTGTAGTGAATCGTGAAAACTACCAGAGGAAAAGCTGTTAAGTTTATTGACCTTCCAATGACCTTTAATTTTGAATTTATGGGTTCAATAAACTATGTGTTCGTGTTTGTTTTTGGGCTAATTAATTAGGTAAGTTACCCCATAAACACAAAACTTACCCTCATAAATTTCTAAATTGTTTGCTATGTTAACTTTTTCTGTTGATTCAAAATCAGGCAAATTAACAGGGCGACACCGGAACCCGTGTTTGGTTTGGCTTAATGGTTTTTATGGGAGTGATAGCCGTATGACCCCCAACTATGAGATAAAAACATGTACCAGAGCCTTGTATTCATTATAGTATATCATTCATCAGGAGATTTACCGAAGATGTTGGTGGGGCCTCAAAGTCACATACACAACAAGAATAAAAACATGGTCTATGAACGCTATTTGCGACACTAAATATTTGGATGGTGATTTGGAGCGGAAAAAGAGAATATCCAGGCCGGGACTTGAATTTGCGATCAGTCCCTTACGGTGGGAATATTTTAACTGTGACCAACTGAGCTACCGATACATTTTAACGCTGCGGCGCTGTTGGAGTCATCTGCTGTAATTTTTGCGAACTAGATATGTTTCCAAATATGGTTATGGTAAGAGAAAAATGGAATTAACATGGTTCTTTAATTAAAGAGACGTACTATTCAATTAAATAAATAAATATTCTAGGACATATTACACTGCGCCATCTAGACCCTAATTAAGCCCAACTCGACTCGTAATATGGACTCTAGAATGCGGACAAACACTGAGTACTTGTATTCATTTTTAATGTTATTTAAGTATGAATAAATACATGCATATAAATATTTTTACCAAGTGGTAATCAAACCTGCGACCACTGCAATAGCAGTCGAACGCTCTACCGCCACGCCAGACACGTCAATAGGAGACTCAAATGGGCAATAGCGTGCGTGACGCATTCTTCAGACTTCATGCGATAGAAAATATATTACATGCGACTTACTTTTTGACCACTTACATACTCGTAAATCATTTTAAAAAATTACTTTCACCCCTCCTTACACGGAACCAAGACATTATGGAGAAAATTGATATAATTTTTTTAATCTCCATGTAATTTTTTTGGGGTAACCTGTAGTAGGTACCTAATACCGTAATAATAAATATACATATAAAAGTATGTATGCTGTCCGCCTTCAAACTGTGCACCTTGAATAACGGAGGCGGCAGCGCCTCTCTATCGCATGGGAAACACTGCCCTCTGCGGCCAATTCCAGCCAAAGTAAGAGGAACGTGTCACCTTGACTAGCAGAGGGTACAGTAGGGAGCAGGCATGGGGTGGGCTGGTCCTCTGAGGCTAGACGTGGGGGTGACAGGACGGCCGCCTACCATCGTAGTGATAATTTCCTCACTAATAACACTCTTTGAGACCGGGAGTCAATCAATGTATAGAAGGTACGGTACTATACCCATTCCTGTGCTTTCAGAGACAGTTTTGAATATAATTTAAGTATCTTTGGCTACACGAATATATATAGGTAATCGTCACCATCGTCCCATCAGGTGGGCCGTGCGGTTGTCAGCCACCTAAGTAGTAGGTATTTGTTTTAATAAGGGAGTACGATAGAAGCCTATGAAACCTAGAGATACCTTTTTGTTTATGTTGTAGTGTTTTTAGTTTATTAGGTGGGTCTATTGTAAAAAAACAATATTGTGCAAGTTACTGGTTTTTCCTATGTTTCATATGCATGAACTTCTGTAAGTACATAAATGACTATGACTATAAGGTCAAAATGGGTCATTAAATAGAAAATTAAGTTACTACATATTCACCTCAGTTCAGAATTTTTATCATTTAGGCTGAATACCTAGGCAATAAAATGAAATCAAACTTACCGAAGGACATTATTAAAATGTCTGATTTGCGGGAATAAAATACTTTCACAATGTGTAGGTATCTATGTATATTTACGATGAGATAGAGGTAACAATTTGTTAGTTTAAAACCTTAGCAAGTATTTAATAGAAGACACACAACATTTAGTGTTAGTATCCAAGGAAACTTGGTTCAAAACATTGGCACCTTTGTAACAGGTGTAGACACTTAAATAACGACAGAGTACGTTTAGCCATCGTCATATTTGTAAATTTATAGTTAGAAATAATAAACTTACCACACAAGTTGATACTCATCATGATAACGTAAATAAAATATTTTTATTAATAATGAACCAAAAAAAATCACATTTCACATGATACCTATACAATCAAAAAATTAAATAATACAATTACTGATTCTAAAATATTTCGGATAATATACACAGAATAAAATAGTTTATCAACTATATGAAATTTACGGTCTCAATAATTTATCAAACGACTATCATTCAAATTGACCGCCATTTTCATAGATGATAATATAATGTGTAAGGTAGCCATAGTGCATAATAATCATAATCATCGATTAATAATGCCGATTTAATTTAATGTCATGATGATTACGATAAAATCGTCTAAAACTTAACACACATTAAAATCTCGTTACCTACTTTATAGTTGTCACAAAATAAAAGGCCCACTTTGACAGTTCGTGCCCATGAAGTTCTTATTTTTTTATCAATTGAAATGTTCTAAAGATAATTACATTTTTCATTGACAGGTACCGCCCACTCGGCTAAGTGCTGTGCATAACGATTTTTTCATGTAGTCCACAGACTATTAATAATCAGTTAAGGAAAGAAAATATCGAGTGAGATATTTTTTTTCAAGCCCGACGCGCACTTTTATTTTTATTTATTTTAATACTTGTGTTTAGATTCTGAAGACTGATTTAATTTTTCTTGTTGTTTTTGTGATTGAGTGAATGTTATTGTAAAAAAATATTAAATATAAGTAAATTGACCTTTAATAACATTGTATTGTTTTAAAATACATACAAAATCAAAGGTTAAGCAAATTTTTCTAATCAGAACTTTAATCCAATGCAGTTTACATACATATTCAAATCGATTAAATCCCCATGCAAACTGGATTCGATTCATCCTGAGTATCGAATACCGAATCGTATAGGTACATAACTAGTTACGCCACGAGAACAAACGTCAAAACGGGCCTTTTATTTTGTGTTGAGTATAAATATCAGCGGCAGCGTGCCGAACCTTTATACATATACTCTTTGGTTTGATTCCTTTTTGGTCTAAAGGTCTTAGCTACCAGGTCATAAAATTCCAAAAAAGAAAAATTAATGTCACTTTCACAGATTTCAAGTCAGCTGAGCTGACAGCTGTGTGGCTGCTGTGAGCTGATACCGGCGTGCTATTTTATTTACATAATTACCATAATATTGTGCATGTGTTTACGGACAGTCGTCACTCGTATTTCGTTTTTGTTTCATAAGTTTAAAAGAATTGAGAATCAAAATGAATAAAAATGCTTCCAATATAGCAGTATTATGTAGGCTTTGCCTGAAAAACAACGGAGAAGACGATTTATTTGAGAAAGCAGATTTGGTCCAAGATATTTATCTTTGTACAGGTGTAAAAGTACGTATTGTATTTATTTTCATTTTAGAGCTGGTTATTGACTACACCACTGCTTACATATACTAAAACAATAATTTTCATATATTAAATTATTAAAACGAATTAAAATTATAAGTACCTACTTTTTTTTCAGGTAGTTAAATCAATTAATTTACCAAGCAAGATTTGTAAGAAATGTTTAGAAACAGTAATTAATGCTAAGCAATTAAGATTACTGGTCAAAGAAAATGAAACAAACATAAAAATACTTTTTGATCATGAAGATGAAACCCCAGGAACGGATGAGGTACCTATGTAATTTTTATTATACTCATACTCTATAATATATAATATGATACTCATAGCATAGGCTTAGAGGTCAAATACTGCTCATACTGACACAAAAGTATCTTTATTTATTTGTAAGACTGTAACACACCCTTGCTTTACATTAGAAACACCTTTTTTAACTTCAGCCACACACAATTATGTAGCCATGTCCATCAGGGATCTGGTACCTATCAAATGCCGATGTATTTTCCCAATAAGTGCGGTGGTTGTGAAATATATGACTTCTTTCTACTATTTAGTTTTGGAAACCTTAATAACATTTAATATCCGTGATATATTATTCTGCAGATATATTAGTAAATCAAACTTCTATCCATTATTGTTATATTTTTCAGGCAAGTGATGAAAGTGATAGTAACAGTCTTAACACAGATAATAATAGTTTCTCTGACAATAAAATGACGATGAACAAAACTGATGATGATAAACATGGCAGTAAAAGAATTAAAAGGCGAAGATTGTCTCCTGTGCTGGAGGTATGTATCAATTGTATAGGTTCCTAGCCTTTGTCTGTTGAACATCCTAAAAAAACAACCACCGCTAGAAACTGACCTAGCAATATTCGTGTGCTTTTTTCATATTCTAAACAAATTTATTAGAAATAAGAAACATCCAACAATTGGGCTTATGTTGCCCCAATAAGAATTTCGGCGCTAAGGCAACATCACTGCTAGCAGGTACCCCTGCTGATGCTGGCTGTGCTGTGGTGCAGGCCTTCCTTTCAGGGTTTTAATGTGAAACAACAGTTCTTCCTATAAAAGCTAGATATATAAGATAAATAAAAAAGAGCATTAATTTGCTTCACGTAAAATATTAAAGTTTGATCATTTAGTAATTTGGGAGCCAACTCCAACCAGGTTGGGAGAAGGTTCGAAAGATGATGAGCTGCAGCTTCAACCCGCCTTCAAGCAGCTTCTCCATAGAAAAGTGCAGCTAAACAGTTTGTTTTGTGCCATATAGCTAAACAGGCTTCAACACCGATTTGTAAATCAGGAGGTTATTGTTTAGAGAGAGCTTGTTATTTCTGCTAAGAAACCACAATAAGTTCATTTATATGTACTGGGTCCATGTCAACTGATCGTCGAGGTGTAGGACAATAATTTAAATTAAGTTCTGAATCAAATAATCACAGCTTCATCCTATCCATTAATATATTTTTTTTATTTGGTTACAGGTCTCAAAGAAAATTTCTGTACGAACCGACCTATTTACGCCTTCCAAGATTGCAGTAAGGAACTACCTTTTTCTTATACCTGTATTTCTGTCAAGAGTCAACTCTTATCAACAGACAGTAAATATGCATAACTGAACAATATGTTTATATAATTTTTTTTGTAGAAAATGAATGCGGATAAAGACTGTACCACATACGTACAAGGCACAAAATATGGCATATCCAAAACATCTACTATAAATAACAACAATGACGTGGCTGTCACATACACATGTGGAGTGAGTAGAAAATGTATATAATACTGATTGGCCCTACCCGGCTTCGCCCGTGGCGTATTTCGAACCCCAATTCACCCCTTTACATACCTGTAATTCATTAGTTTTCAGGATTTGTTGACATTTATCATCACTGTTTCGCTCCCTTAAGTAGTGATGATACATAGCCTATGACACTCACAAATAACATTAGCTTATAAATATGGGTTCTAGAATGTGTTACACATGTCATAAACACACTTATATAAGATTCATTTGAAAATGTAGGACTTCTACCATTATTAAGAATGTTGCCTGCATTCCACAAGTACATAAATAAAAATTGCAATGCGTTATTCGCAGAGCTTTAATGAGTATTGTTTAATGGTACTTTATTTTCAGATGTGCCCAAAAACATTCTCAACATGGAAGAAGGTATACTGCCACCAGCGAATGCACAATAAAAACATTATATGCTCAATAGAAGGTTGCAGGAAAAAGTTTGCTACGAAAGGTGACTTGGAGAAGCATATGAGGACACATACAGGGGAACGTCCATACGGCTGTGATATATGTGACAGGAGTTTTACACAGCGGTGCACACTCAAGTTCCACAAAGAAAATGTCCACCAGATTGCTGATGAATCATTAGTTTTATATGTGAAAACTTGAAACAACGGAATTCACTGTGAAGTCTATTTTCGTAATCCCGGTTCTAGTGTTCAGAATGTAAGGATGTTCTCAAGAGAAATGAAGACTGTATTTTTGATAATGTTACGTCTATAAGTAGTCTGTTCAACCATTTAACTTTTGACAGCTTAATTTTTATTTTTTTAAACCATTTAGGTAGCAAACAAGTACACGGCCTGATGGGAAACGGGTACATCAAATACTTCACTCGACAATCGACTTTTTGCATGATGTTTTATATGATTTTTTTATATCCGCATAAATCTACGCGATCGAAATCGCAATTATTTAGTCAGTTTATAAAATTTGGCTACGCATTTTATTTTATTTTACGAATAATGAAACAGTTACGTTCTGTAGTCACTGTCAAAAGTTAAATAAATGACTGAACTGAGTATTAGCTACGAACAATGTTTTGGTTTTGCTATGAAATATACAAAAAATCTTATCATGTTTATTGTTGTTTAATTTGTATGAAGTGGAAAATGTCATTTTGGTAATCCTTTCTAAGTTTGTCATAGTCACACAAGGTAGTCTACTTATTAAATATACATAGGTCAACAAGAACTATTTGCAAGTATTTTATTAACATTTCGTTAGTAAAAACAAGTACAAGGAAATTTCTAATGTTCTTGGTAAAAACTTACAAATAGTTCGACTATTGAACTATTAGTAGAACTACATACTGGTTGGAATAAACTAATAGTAATATTGGCTGGAATAAACTACTAGTAAGACTGGTTGGAATAAACTACTAGTAAGACTGGTTGGAATATACTAGTAAGACTGGTTGGAATAAAATACTAGGACGGGTTGGAATAAGCTAATTAGTAAGACAGGTTGGACACAGCTTTTTTTATGAAACCGTTTGCTCGGCGTGTGCGCACACGCCATTATATTTCTGTAGAGTTAGAGCAATAGTCTGTCAAAGGACGGTCTTGTCCCCTTCGGCCGCCATCGTAACCAGTTGCGATCGAAGTCTTTTTCGTCCTTGGTCGTAACCAGTTACGAATTAGGATGTGTTCTTCCCAGTTCCACCATCAATATCTTTTCGTAACCAGTCATGATCTAGGATAGGATACGACTACCAAGGACTATAAAGACTTCGGTCGTAACTGGTTACGAAACGCAGTTACTGTGGCGGCCACAGGGGTCTTGTTTCTGTGGAGTACTCAGGTTTAAATAAAAGAAGACATTAAAATAAAGTTTTTATTTAGATACAATAGTTACATAGGTACAGGATAAGTATTTACATATATCTATATTAAACGTTAGGCCTATAATAATAGACAATCACCTCACATACATCGCTATAATACATATTACATATGCAATTATAAAATGTTTGGTGCTAATAGGTCTAAGAAGGAATTTGGAATAGGGATTCCCAGAATTTTCTGTTTTACACCCGCAACGGTTGCTCATATTGTCTATTCTCACATTAACCCCCTCAGTATGGCGTCCGTAGATATCTGTCTACTTTTCTCTCGACCAATGGAATAGCAGAAAAAATTGTCACGTGACCAAAACATCACCTAAACCTCACCTCTACTTTTTTTGCAATGTCATTGGTCGAGGGAAAAGTAAAAAGATTTCTACGAACGCCATGCTGAGGGGGTACGGTTCGTGGTAAGGCTAAGCGTATGCTGAAAGCTTTGAGTAGGTATTAACACCGGAGATGCCTTGCACGCGCGTTCTCCTCTTGCCAAAGTACATGACAAATTGATCGTTTCGATAAGTAGTTTGGACTTGTCGGTATAGTAGATTAGTCGCGTCGGTATGAATAATCAGGGGATGAAAAGTTTATTTCTTATTTAAAACCGTAACGGATTCAGCCTTTAAATTGTCATGCAGAAAAAATACTCAGTATTTCCGTCCGTTCACACAGACCGGCTCGGAGGCGCGCATTTTTCTTTTAACACTGACAAATGATTTTCATAATGACAAAAGTAGTGCAGATGCAAAAATAAACCTTAAAAAATACAATTACCAAAAACTCTGTTTTCAACGTGATAAGAATCTGCTCTCCTCTCCGAACCGGTCTGTGTGAACGGACCCTTAAGCCTACCCTAAATTGACTCAACGGTATGACGTGGCTATGAGAATTGCTAGTTATAATGATATGAAACACGATATGGGCGTGAATGTTTCCCGGAATCTCGAGGATTTTTAATTCATTTCTTACATAAATATTCGGTTGTAAGAAAAACTAAAGGAAGCCTTTGAGATCTTTCTGGTTTCACAAGTTAGCAGTGGTTATTGTGATCAGACCTTTCCCCTAGATACAATTTGGCTCACAAGCGCTCAGAATTTTTTGAATATTCCTTAGCTTTTTGGAATTATTTTTAAATACTTGTTTTGAATTACATAACATGAGATAAACCTAGTATAATAATACTAGATTTTCGTTCAATATTTAACATTTCTGATAACCCGAAACAAAATCTAGTTTCTTTTAAACTTTCGCGTTCCATGATTATACTAATATGTAAACGGGAATTAACGCGATCATGGTATAGGTATATAGGTACATACCTTTGGAATGCCTGACGTTTCGACCAGGTTACACCGGCCGTGGTCACAGGTTGACTGTCAGGCATTCCAAAGGTATGTACCGTTTACATATTGGTATAAAAACTAATTTCGTTCTAAGAAACAGTTCCAATATTTCATACAAATACCTAATTAGTTCATTAAGTTTGCAGGTGCAGTACGAAAATTCTATGTCATCCACACTAATTTTAAAGTAAATGATCACAAATGGATCGCATGGGACACTCTTTGGAAGTTGCAAATATTATTCTAAAATTAAATCAAACTTACAAAGGTCATTCAACTTGCTGTCCCGCTACCAAATCACAAGTCATGATAAAAATATAAATAAATTATTATTTTAATTTACATGAAATAAATGCTTTAAAACAATAAATAATGCTTCCTAAAGTATGTGTGTACATAATTAAAGTGTACTTTAATTATGTACACACACACGCTGAGAGTGAGGGGAGTTGAATTCTTTGTAAGTAGATATGTGTACATTTCCGTTCGTTACATGCAGCTGATGTTCTGTGTTTATTTCTTCTTTTTTTTCAACAAGATTTTGAAAATAACTCTTCGTGCTGACATACATTTATAAAGAACTTCTGTGCAAAATTTCATACCCCTATACCCACCACTAGTATTATTATCTATTCTGTGCCACCGCTTTAGGTTATGCATTATCTATCAATCAGTCCATATAATGGCGGCTATACACTATACCGCCTATTATCAATCGACTCGATCAAGCCAAAAGAATTGGATTTGAAATGTTCAAGTACAACTGTCCAATTAACGCCTATACCCGGCCAGTTCTTGGTCCAATCTGTAGCGTCATGCTGATTAGATGTCAAGAAGGATAGTGTATAGCCACGATTAGTTTGATAAACAGAGAAGTCGGATGATAAATTTTAATAGTAAATAGTCACTCTTGGAAAGATTTAACGTAACAATTTCCCTCACTCACTCTCACACTGTTAATGGAACGCGTATAGTAGCATTAGGAATGTGCAGACGGCGACTACGAGCCCGATGATGAGAGAATCGCGGCGCTTGCGTGCGTTGATCCGGTACATTAGACTGTTCAGCATTGGAAACCTGGAGAAAGAAAATGTAGTTATTTGTATGTATCGCTGATAGGCTGAAGAAACTTACCGATAATGATGACATTCATGTGCAAAGTTAGTTATTCTTGCTAGAAATGAGTACCAGAGTATCTTTGTAGGGTAATATTATGGGCTCTTTCTTTGGAGAAAGTGTACGCGTTGCAAGCATTCAGTTCGAAAATATGCATAATACCTTTTTCTTTTTGTGCAGATATCCCTATGGATAGCAAGGGTGGTTGTCGGACTCAAACAACCCAAAAAACCATGCCATCTTGTGGTTTAATGAGACAATTCCCTTGCAACCTGGTTGATTCTGGGCTATCTAGATTTGAGATGACCCCCTCAGGTGTTACAATCATGGTGTCTTCTTTTTATCCTGGAAAGCATTACATTGTATAATCCATACCTGTTAGTGATATTGTTGAAGGTGGTCTGCATACGTTTGAAGGTCTGTCGCTGAGACGCGAGGTGGTCGCGCGCCTCCATTGCTATGTTTATCTGCTCGTCCACCAGTATGTGTGAACTGGAATATAAAAAAGAGGTAATAATCACAAGTTATAATTTTCAACTCAAACCAAATACCACAGTAGCCGTAAAGAAAAATCCAAAATTAGAGTAGGTACTTGTATTACACCTTGTAATATCACCTATCTGCCAGTGAAAGTCGCCATCCAAATCAGCCCAGCCATTCAAGAGGCGAAAGACAGACAATTTTTTTTTACTTATATGTAACATACATACATAAACTCACGCCTATATCCTCGAAGGGGTAGGCAGAGGTGCTAGCACCCACATTTCTTATATGTATCATATAATATAAATATACACACTCTTAAGCATTGATATAAAACCAGTCTGTTATTTTAGTAAGTATTACAAACAGACACTTCAATATAATTTATTTGTATTGGATGTATAGTAGCGATCATGTGAGAGAGTATTATATAATATATGAACCTGTGCAAGTGGTTAGACTCCTTGGTGTACTGGTCGCGGCGACTGAGGCCGATGGTAGCGGCTGGCGGTGGGCTGCCCCCGCGCAGTAACTCCTCACGCTCTCGCCGCGCATTCACCCGCGCTGATGTCTTTGAGAACTCTTGCTGGTAATCCTGTTCAAAGTTATCTCATTGGTTATATTTAATCTGGTTTTGGCCTAAGCACAATATATTAAGAGTGTTTAATATTCTTTTGATCTCTCTTATTTCATACATAAAGGTAGGAAAGAAGGCAAATTCATCATCATTAGTTTTGCTTCTATTTCTAAATTCAAATTAATATTGCTTTAAAGTTTTTACTAAAAGCATCTGCTGTAAAAAAAGTAATAGTACTTTATAATCCTTACCATAAGTATTTCTCTATGCCTTTTAATAGTGTGCATTGTAGCTGTTCCACTGGGCGCTAAGTCTGCCATTTTGTCATTTATTGATGATAGCTAGAATGAATAGTTATTGTTAACATTTATATAGTTTTTCTGGGGAAATGTATTGTTTATCAGTGCAGCCTACATCAAACACAAGTGCTCTGCGAGGACTGAACTTAGGCTGTCTTCTCAGTATTCTTGGGCAGGAGTATCACCTGAAGGTTAGGCAAAACACCACCCTGAGCGATCCTCGACAGAAGTTTCAGTAGCCTAACAGATCAAGTTGCTAAATATAAACAACATTTTAGCTCAATCATTATTTCTGTTTCACATTTCTGAATCATAACTATCCTCATTCCAAGACATCAGTAGTGACCTAGTAAGAACATCAACGGATAATAATTTTGTATCTTTTGTAACTTTGGATTTGAAAATAAATTATTCTTATTCTTAATATGATATTTCAGCAAAAGTACCTTGTTTAGTAACTGTTGTAGCTCCATAGACATAGTGTCAAACATGTCATCACTGTTGATAAGAGGCACACTTTCCGAGCTGAGTCCTGAGTTGGCCGAGCTCACTCCAAGCTTGCTGAATGCAACTAACTTTACATCTATGTCATTTTCTAGAAGACGTGCTTGCTTTCTTAACTCTGAAATAAGTAATATTCTTGTATTAGCATGTAAGGCTTAGAGATGTGTTTTTACTGTTATTGATTTGTAGTTTTTCCAGGACTTCAACCCTTAGAAGAAAGTGCAGGCGCACTGACTTGCAGGAGAGCTTGGCTTATGCCTCAATGATGTTGGTTCAGAGCTCTACACTCTAAATGCAAATATACAAATCTATAAAATATCCGCATGAAATAAATTTCAGGTCATGTAAAATACCCTAATGAAATTAGTAATTTTAATAATTACTCCTAAGACATGACTGATATAGCTGCAATATTGGTTTTAGAAAGCAGATAAACATAAGTACCTAGAGATATAATCTTTATAACTACTCGCCGTAAGTATAAAAAATATTTTCAATTTTACTGCATATGTTATTGGAATTTATTATAGATTTTTTAATATAAATAATTACTATCTAAACGGAACCTGCTTATGTGAAATATCAAATAGGTACATATATTACAGGAGAAAAAAAAACGTACCGAACAAAAGTGTAAATAAATACAAAGGGCTACTTGCTCAGATGTTGATAAGTTTTACTTTTGCAACGTCACAGTCTCCAGCAAATGCGCCGGTGGTTAATATTATATTCTTACCTTCCCAAGACGATCCTGTCATAATTGTAGACATCTTAATTCTAATAGTAATTTTAACTTTACGGTTTCTATTTTCTGATTAACTTTTTTATTTTAAAAACGATTGTACTCGATTCACTTTCGTAAGAAATTCTAATGTGATGACACATGACATATGATATGACATTTAATCGTGAATCTGTTAGTGGTGGCATTACCAGTTATATTTAAATATTTCGTTGGCCTGTTACGTTGTTGGAAGATAACCGTTGTTGTAAACAGTTCTTAAATTATTACTGTTATATTTTTATACCTACCTACTCCTACTGTCACATCAGTCACTTAATGTTGTGCATAGACAATTTTTTATTTTCTACTTTTTAAAGTCTCTATGGTCATGTTGTCTATGACAACATGGCCATAGATAGTTTTCCTTAACGACTTTTTTCCATTGGCAATGTTGCTGACCTGTTAGGTTGGTAATGGTAATGTTGACAACGGAAAAAAATGTAACGACTAGTGTATTTTTGAGAATACTATTTATTTTCGTATTGGTAATCGATAAGATGATACAATGAGAATTATTGAACAATCCTAATGTACTTGGCAGCTGTTCTCACTTCATCCATATTGTATTTTTTTTCTATATTTTGAAGTCCCATAATATCAAAAGTATATATTTTGAATTTAAAGTGGTTCTGAGATTATTTACGTCATTAGAAAGATTAGGGCCTAAAAATTATACCTTTGAAATATTAGCACCTGAAAGATTTTTAAATAAATTCAGCTTATTATATAATAAGTATCATTATATTTAATATTATAACTTCCTTGGACGTACTGAATAAATATTGAATATTAAAAAGAAATTTATAATTTAATTGAAAAATACTGGGTTATGAAAATGGGTTCAAATTAGTTTTACAAATTAGTAATTAAACCTATGAAACGTATTTTTCATAAATATATTCTAATTAGTATTAAAAAAAACTATATCAGCATTATTACTTTAAAAGACAAAAATTAAATTACCACCACAGCCATTTTTCCTTCTATCACAAGATAAGCTTTATTATAAATTAATAAAACGCGAATGACGTGTAGAGATAATTTCTAAACTAAACGTATTATTTTGGCACTTTCCTTCCTAAACATTAGGTAGAAATCAGTTCATGGTTATTTGATATTTGTCCTTGAAAATTTGACAGTTTCAATTATATTACCAATTTATTGTTCGTTTTTCGTTTTTCGTTTTTCGTTTTTCGTTTTCGTTTTCGTTTTATTAGCGTAAAGCTGTCACATCAGTCACATAATGTTGTGCATAGACAATTTTTTATTTTCTACTTTTTAAAGTCTCTATGGTCAGCCATTACAGAAAACAATAAATATTTCGACTTTTACTGTCGAAATATTTATCATTCGTTGCTATTGTGATTCCCATTATACGATAAAATTATTTTAATGGATATGCAGGCGGTTTAAATTAATATAGTAATATTTAATTAAGTCTAAATGTTACAATTATTCTAAAATGTACTCTATTTGATTTGAAACACTGACCTGTAATAATAATCACTAGACTGGCTATTATATAGAAAATAACAGATATTAAGAGAAGGGCAGTGGTGTTTCTTGTCACAAGTAAGTAAATATAAGAATTTAATACTCAAACACTTTACTATGATAAGCGAATACCCTTCGAGTTAGGGGATTTTAATAATATTTTCATAACCAATAATGTCTAATAGGGATGTCAAAATGTATATCGGTAATTTTCTATCCAGTGCCAAAATTCGTAGGTATACTTTTAAAGACAAAAGGCTTGGTATTATGTACTACAAATAATTTTATGAACATATTAAAATGGTATTTATCATTAATAAATACTTCCAATTGAAGTAGGTAGTTGAAACAGTGATATTTGAAAAAGTTTCATCGATACCAAGACAGGTTGCCAAAATGGCGATTTTCAATGAGGCACACTGTAGTGGAACTGATCGCCAGTCCAGAGTACTTATACAGGTCAGTGATTTGAAACTACAATAGAATAGACTATAGACGTACTCAAGAACTTTATGGTCCAGATAAACGCCACGCAAACTCGCTATACAGATGGTACAGAGCGCGCGACGTTTTTAATTTCAAGAATTGGGCATCTTCACGGACGGCTCGGCTCGCGTAGGATCATGCTACCCAGCGTCGTTTAAACGAGCAGGCTTGTCCGGTTTCCAGATTCGGATTCCAGATCAGAAACGTTATGAATTCAGATTCGATGACCTGAATTTCATGAATGAAATTTATTTTCATACAAAATGTCCAACGAGGCGACACGTCATTCATAGGCGTTATAGACATATATTATACTAGATATATATCAAGTTAATAATGTTAGAACTATAAAATAAAATAAAAAATATTGTTAGAAAATTATATCATTATAAATGAAACATAATTTTGTATTATTCCATAATCATCACTACTATCATCAATTATATTTAGATCAGATTAAATAATTATACCTTTGCAATATAGCACCTAAAAGATTTTTTAAATAAATTCAGCTTATTATAATATTATTATACTATGCGATTCACGTAAGTTGATAACTGTCATAATGACATTTTGATTCCCGTTGCTTACTTCATTGCATAAAGTAAGGTCAGCAAATACATTTTTTTACATCACTATTCCATCTGAGATAAGTACATACAATGATAATTACGAAATAAACTATCGGTTCTTTTTTATATTTATTTATTTTTAATCGGGCGGTAACACTTCGATGCCGCTTATTTTATCGTTTGCACTGTTATCGGAGGCACACGAACAATTTCACGTGCTTGTGAATGTACCACTGTGCCTTTCCTACTCATTTTAAGCAAATTTAACTGTACCTAACAAAATAAACTTATCAAAACAATAATAAAAGTCTATAACAAACACAATGTAACAACAAAAGTCAACAAGGACGTAACAAAATGGAGAAAAATCGGAAATATATATCAATGGCTTTAGAAGCGTAGCTAGCGGCACACTATGACACCAATCAATTATGAACTATTATTACAAACTATTACTAAGAAAATATGTTATGTATTTAGGAAAAGAAAATAAAAATGAAGTCGTTGTTACCATTACAGTTATGAAATTATCCGACGCGCCGTGAAAATTTTGTTGCTAGCTGTACAATTTTGATGAGTACGGAACGAAGTTGCCGCGAACGCGATTATCTTCTTACTTGAATCGCATAGTAATAAGTATCATTATACTTATTATTATAACTTCCTTGGACGTACTGAATAAATATTGAATTTTAAAAAAGAAATTTATAATTTAATCGAAAAAATACTGGGATATGAAAATGAGTTCAAATTAGTATGAAACGTATTTTCCATATATATATATATATATATTCTAATTAGTATTAAAACAAAAAACTATCAGTATTATTACTTCAAAAGACAAAAATTAAATTACCACCACAGCCATTTTTCCTTCTATCACAAGATAAGCTTTATTATATAAATTAATAAACCTGAATAATACGTTTAGAAATTATCTCTACACATCGTAGAGATAATTTCTAAACGTATTATTTTGACAGTTTAAATAATAATAATGAATAATACAACACTTTCCTTCCTATACATTATTAGGTAGAAATCAGTTTTTGTTATTTGTCCTTTTGTCCTTGAAAAATTGACAGTTTCAATTACCGTTTATCGTTTTTCGTTTTTGTTATTTGTCCTTTTGTCCTTGAAAAATTGACAGTTTCAATTACCGTTTATCGTTTTTCGTTTTCGTTATTACTGTTATTAGCCTAAAGTAAGTACGTAATATTGACAGCGTTGATGACATTTGACAAATCTGACAATGACTGAAGAATAGTGAAGAAAGTTACTTTTTTTTTCTCCATTGTTTGATAACAGGTTATTTGGCTCGGCCATAATGTATTATTAAGTTATTTTTTAATATGGCAATATTTAAACAGTTATCTAATATATTTGCCACTACTAGAATCTGTGATTCATGATTGTCAGATATTTGTCAATGTCAGACAATTCGCTGTTTTCTGCTTGATTGTTATTTGCGACTGCTTGATTGATAATGTATTTGGTGAACTATTCCTATTTCTCTGAATAATTTTGAATATTCAATGGATCAGTAACAAGAAAAGTAAAATTAAATATTTTTTTTATAAAAGCTGCGAAAAATTATTATATAATATATGCTAAAAGTATATTTAGTTCTCTGGAACGATTTGCTTGAAAAACTTGCAATCTTGCAGCTTGCAGTTTAGAAATCAACACCAACCTTATCATTCGTGCTGCGTTACGTATATAGCTCGCTGTATTAGTTTAGTCTTAAAAAAATACATTAATATAAGAAAGGAAAAACAACAGCAGTAATTTTAAGGTATAGAGTTATTATAATAGTATGTAATATAGATATCTTTTTCTCTCCCATGGCATACCTGTTTTGAAAGACAGAGATATAAATATGTCTTCTTAAACAGAAAGTTCATTTGAATATTTGAATTTGTTTAAACGACTTTGATTGATATTCAACATGTGTAGGTAGTTGTCATTAGAATTACCAAATTATTAAAAAACTTTTAACTGCAATGTTTCGAAATATCGTTTTACTACATTTTACTATATTGTCAATGAAACCTAACAACCCTATAAACATCAGTATGAAACTTATTATGAACCTTATTAGCACAGAATAAAGCTTAAATCACTTCAGCATGTCCTGTTAAAATGTACCGAGCATATTCAACTATTAGCTATCTCTTTTTCACGTGTACCATTTTGCTTTAGCCACTGGAGATAGCATAACCACTCGCTTTAATTTCGTCACCCCACCCATCGTCATAGTCTTTCTTTATTTGGTTTTGTAAGCGACCACTGGAGAATTTTATTGTTTCTGTTAAAGTTATGAGTGTTTTATTGTTGTGTTTTAGATTTAAACGTCTTCGCCAAAAAATATAAATCAAATTATTAAGTGTACGGTATTGCAGTGGTGATTTTGATAGTGAAAATTATCATCGTATAACAAGGACGAAAACATCTTCGTGGTGCAGCCCAACATGGCTACTACTGCTTCTATTGTAAATAAACTCCAAAGTTTGAACTTTAGCAAAATATGCCGAGCATGTTTGGAGATAAAAAAGGACATGAGACCTTTATTTGAGCAGTTGACTGCTACAATGCTGATGGGGATATCTAAAGTGCAGGTGAGATGACATATTGTTAAGATATTTTGGGAATATATTTTTGTCTCTTTCACACTTATGGTAAACCCTGTAAGCACACATGACAGCTACATCCTTTACATCGCGTCATCTTTGTTTAGAAGTCATCAGATATGAATTTCGGATTCCTGAAGTGTTGCGTGAACTCTCGAAATTTTGTTGAGAAATGTCATTCGTTCTCTGTCTAACATAGGAATTGTTACTCGTGATGATTGAAACACCAACATTTAAATGTACCGAAAGACTGAGATAGGCATGGAATCTGTTAAAATGTTATCATGTTGTCCTTTATCATTATCTTTTTCCATCAGGAAACTTTTGATTGGCGCGAATTCAAACAATTTAACTTTTGGTTAAATCTTTATTAACTTTTAAATTTATTTTCGTGATCACAAAATTATAATTTTTGTACTTACCATATCTATATTTTCGTTGTTCGAGTCGAACGGCAATCACTCTCGCAAAAACCAAAATAAGCCCTGGTTTTCATTAGGTACCAACAGGTGCGGTTGTGGTCAAACGCAAGCCTATTTATCATACCAATAAAAACCATAAATAGGTAGGTATAGCCGGAGTAGGATTTGCACACATCCATAGGCCACGGTGACCGCTTCCCAAATGGTGCTTGTCTGCCACCTAAGTGGTATAAAAAAATATTTTTCCTTAATACTTACCTATGTTTTTATAGACCATAATTTAGTTAGGTGCGAAGTGATGGGCTTATGCTGTCCTGGCATGGCTGTCCCTTTGGCCATTAAGTAATCGCGCACTTATTTAATTTGCCAGATAAATGCCGAGCATTAAACCCATCTCATCGAAGTCCGGGCATTTTGGGCATAATCACTGGGTGCGACTATTTTTTAACAGATTATTGGCCTTTATATATATATACATATATATATATATAGGACACGTCAATTTGACTTCACCTCGCCTGATGGTAAGCTGAAGGTAAAGTCTCAGGAAAGAGGGACACCATTACATACACGTACAATGTTAACAATAATGGTGGCCTGAAAGTACCAATAGAAAAACAAATATCATTTATACGATATCAGTAATATCTATCACTTATTTCTCAGGTGGAAGTTGGCGACAGTCTGCCTTCCCAGCTGTGTCTACAATGCGTGCACCAAATATCCCGCTGTCACGCCTTTAAAGAAATGGTGGAGAGGCATGACGTCGCACTCCGCGAACATGCCAAGATCCTTGCTGAGCAAGCCTATAAAATCGAAAGGGACAGGGAGGTATGACAAATAATGATCTTTACGTTCATTCGCCCTCAGAAGTTGCTGAACACCAACTATGTTACACACGATCTTTAACATAAATCAAAAAAAAAAAATTATTTTCTCGAAACCGTCTAGCTTTCATGCTTGCATGATAGGTTTAATGACAGTAGTGAAGCTAGAGAAGCAAATGGCAGGCTGTTGTCTCTGCCTACCCTGAAGCAGGAGGGAAAAAGGCGTGAGCATTATGTAGGTATTTTTTCTTATCTCAGGGACAAATTTCACATTTTTCAATTTTTTTATGATTTTCTGTATAGTTTTAGGGCTATGGTGGTCGGTAACTTGGAAAGTCATCGTCTTCCGTGCCCTTTACCAACTCAGTTGGAGTCGGCTTTTCAGTCTAACTACGAAGCGGCGTACTTCGATATTTTCCGTGAAAAGACTGTCATCTGACCTCTACAACCCATTGGCGATATCGCAGATCCGTAGGTAGTTAGACCAGGTTGTCGGACTTTTAGGGCTCCAACTACCCGTAACGACTGCCATAGATGTAAGTAGGTATATACCACAGAACAGTTGAATAACTGCTCTGTGGTATATACCTATGGCAACTGGGACCGATAGCTTATCGTGCTATCCGAGCCACAGATGAACCCAGACCATTGCAAATAGTCATATTCATGCATACAAATATTTGCACTGAATGGGAATCGAATCCGTGACCTCCGAGTCCGCCGAAGTAGCATTGGAAAGCTCTACCGCCATGCCACGGAGGTGGGTGGTAACTTGGTGTGTTAAGCTAATACCCTTTTCTAATTGCCAGAAGGAGAAACTGATGAACATGAACTGTCAGGAGCCATACATCGAGTACATGGAGGTGCCTCTGACCAGCGCTAATCAGATACTCGACGGGTTTTTCAATGCAACGCCAGCCCCGACACCTCCTCCAGTGCCTGAACAGGAAACTAAAGAAGATTACGAAGAAAAGGTAAGTTACTCGCGAGTTCTTTTCGCCTGGTACCTTTCTCCCAGCAATATGCCTAGGTATATTGTACCTATTGTGAACCTGGCTCTAAATACGAATATAGTTCCTGACTTGTTTCGTCTATTGTAAAACTTTGAGTGAAACTTCGATAGAATTTTGTGTTATTATTGTAATATTCAACAGAGAATCCTTCCCCGATAAATGGGCTATCCTGCTATCCAACACGAAATTTTTTTTTAAATTCAAACCAGTAGTTCTTTAGATAAGCGCGTTCAACTAAACAAACAAACTCTTTAGCTTTAAACATTAGTATAAGCAACTCATATTTTTAGCTGGACAGCAGCGTTTCCACTTCACCAAAAGACAAGGAAGGCCTGAACTCTGATGAAGAGAACTACCTCCAACTGGTAGTTTTCCAAGCTACGTCGACCGTGTCCCCTGGCCGGCACGTATGCAACCTCTGCCATAAGGAATTTAAACATCCAAGGTGGTTGAAACAGCACATGAGATCGCACACTAACTGGATAAAAGCGAATTGCAAGAAACCACCCATGTGTCCGATATGCGAGAGGACTTTCAAGGTAAGGTTTTAACTGTATTGTTTTGATTTTTAAACAGTTGGAGCATTTTTAGAAAGTACTTAGGCATAAAGATTTAAGACCCTGTTGATCCATGGAATAAAAGGAAAATGTCTGATTATTATTATAATAGTTGACGGTAATTTACCATGTTTGTGTGTTTTGTTGAGTATCCGATATTAGTACGTGATCATGGCACTTGCCTCGGAGTCTGGGGTCCGCTTTACCAGTCTTAACTGCGGATATGGCTGGACTTCGATATTTTCCGTGAAGCGACTGCCATATGACCTTCACAACCCAGTGGTGACATTAGGCGATATCGAAGCATTGCAGCTAGACCGTTGTTGTTGGACTTTTAGGGCTCCAACTACCCGTTACGACTGCCGTAGATGTTTTTATGGCAACCGAAACCGACGGCTTAACGTGCTCTCCGAGGCACGACCAGACCATTGCAAATACCCATATTCATGCATACAAATATTTGCACTGAGCAGGGATCGAACCCGCAACTCAACAAAATAAACAAACATGGTCAAAAAGATGTAATTATGTTGCACTATTTTGAAAATAAAGATTATACTTATACTTAATATCCGATATTTGGGCATGGACACGTGCAAGCTCTATAAACAGGGAGGAATAAAAGTTTCAACAGTGAAAAAAGTTCAGAGTTTATTGATCTACCCTCTTTTGTAATCCTTCTTGATGCGTATCAGGGTCAATCCGCGGAAAACCAATAACTGCGAATATATGCTAATAATAAATTAGTTATCATAATAGCTTTCTTTTTTTACTTTGCATGATATTTCCTACATATTTTCACGTAAGGCGCCGGTATTTAAAATAGTACACATCCTTTATTTAATTTTTTATTTCAATAAACACGCACCAAACGTCATCACCGTTTACAAAAAAAAGTCGCGTAATAAAGTTACACAATTATTTCCCAAAAATTGTACTAGCACTTTCCGTTTTTTCTTTCATACTTCGAAAGTATACATTATCTACAATAACATAACGAACCATGATGTGATTTGATATCAAATATCATATAAAAATAAATTAAATAGGTTTTGTCACGAAAATTCGTCATCACCGTTACGGCACCGTCAACGTTGTATTCCTCGAAAATTCTATCTACCTAGCCCGATCTAGACGCCCTAGATCTCCTTTCCCAGTCTCTCTAATGAAGCGGAGCGCAGCGCACTTCAATTTTATCCACGCAGGAGTCTTAAAATTTTCAACTTACATTGCTTACTGGCAGTGTGTCACGTATTTGCATCATCACCATTATCAGAGAAATTTAGGTAAGCACTAATTACTAGATCTTTTTAAAATACCCACGCTAACCGTAATTTATGTACAATACCATAAAAATGGTTGGTTGTGCTCTCTGCAGCATGGTATATAGTTTAAAAAATCATAAGCTATCAAACGTCATTACCATTATCATCATTACCATTTGTTTTCTGTTAATGGTAATGATAATATGTGAATGGTAATGATTATACTCTATGTGTTTTGTGTGTTTATCTCATGTAAATTCTGATTTGGGTGATGTTGACTGACCCTGGGCCACCGGGAAAGGGGGGTGGGGCAAGCATCGCCCGCAGGGTGCGTTCCTGGTATGGGCGCGAGTGGGCAGAGGCTATTCACCAGAAGCAGATAGCCGTGATCCAAACGTAGGCCGGTTTAAAGCAGCGTACATCAAAGCCACAAAGTAATGCTGCAAGAAGGCTTACATCAGAGCGTATCCCAGTGCATTGCACGGCTTGGGTAGGCTTGTGGCGCACCCCACGGGCAGTTGTGGCTACTGGCACCTGGCCAAGGCCGTGCAACCACATCCTTATCAGGCAACGCCATATTCGTGCAGTGCAGCAATCACTCGATGTACGGCAAGCCAATGGTCCCAATGGAATTCCAGCGGTGGTTCTACGTAAATGTGCAGCGGAGTTGTCTCCCATGCTTACGCGTCTGTACTGCATCTCTTACACTTCGGGCGCACGACACGCTTTCTCTATGCCGACGACCTGGCTCATACGTCACAGGTTTCCTTTGAGGAGGTTGAGGCAAACTTGAATGCCGCACTCGAGGACTTGAGCTCCTATTGCGACAGCTATGCGCTGAAGCCCAACCCCTCAAACACCTCACCTTAGCAACGGGCAGCGTGAGCTTGACATTCGGTGGTGTGGTATCAACATCATCCACTGCAAGCACCCCAAATATCTGGCAGTTACTCTGGACAGGTCCCTCAGGTTTAGGAAGAACTGCGAAAACCTCAAGCAGAAGGTTTGCGCTCGTAATAACCTTCTTAAAAGGCTGACGAGTACAAACTGGGGGGGCCGCACTACACGTGCTGCGGGCAACGGGTCTCGTTCTGTGTTATTCAGCTGGTGACGCTGGGCTAGTGGATGTAGCACTAAATGAGGCCTGCCGGATAATAACTGGCTTTCTAAAGCCGACTCCGGTACGGCTGCTATACCCACTGGCTGGCATTGCACCTCCCGGCGTTCGCAGAGACGTGGCATCATCCATGGAGAGGGGCAAACTGGAAGCGGACCACCGACACGCCATGCATGGCCACCCTTACGTTCCACAAAGGCTGAAAAGCCGAAAGAGCTTTTGGGTATGCGTCGCTATCGCTGACAGTGAACCCTCTAAAGCCAAAGTGACTCGCTGGAGAGCTCAAAGTCCGTTACCGACCCCTTTTGTTCCGTGGGCGGAAAGCCTCCCACCTGGACACGACCTTCCCTGGACCACGTGGAAGTCTCTAAATAGACTTCGGACACAGTTCAGCCGAAGCAAAGAGAATCGGTCAAGATGGGCGTTCTCGGGCAGTGGAAGCCTGCGGTGCGAGTGTGGAGTTTCCCCGCAGACTATGGCCCACCTATTAACGTGTGCTGCATGCCCATGTACTTCTTGCACACCAGAGGAACTCATGAGTGCCTCTGAGGACGCAATCCAGGTAGCAGCACACTGGGAAAGTAAAATCTGAGAGCAGAAATGCCATCGATACGATAGAAGAAGAAGAACACTTCGGGTACAGTACCGCCAGCTTGTGCAGCGAAGCGAATGTGCAGCCGATCCCCAAGGAAGGGGATCGGACCCGGGCAATTATCGACCCATAGCCGTCACCTCAGTGCTGTGCAAGGTTTTTGAGCATATCATTAACGCACAGCTCATTCGTCACCTAGAGGATCATTCCCTAATTAATGGTCAGCAATATGGCTTCAGGCCGAAACAGTCAACGGGTGATCTTCTAGCATATGTCACCCATCTATGGGGTGAGGCTTTGGGCAAGTATAGTGAGTCATTGGCTATCAGTCTTGACATCGCCAAAGCTTTCGATAGGGTCTGGCACAAGTGGATGCGGGGCCGGAACCTCCACGTGGTGCACCTGGGCAACGGAGGCGAGCAGCGCCTCCCACTCGCCACGGGAGACGCTACTGCCTGCGACCAATCCGGCCGGGGTGGGAGCGGCCGTCTAGAGGACTGCTCCGAGGCTCTCCACGTGTCCCTCTGACTAGCAGATGGCACAGTGGGGAGCAAGCGGGGGGCGAGCTGATTGTCTACACGCCGACGGTTGGGTGACAGGACGGCCGCCTGTCACCCTACACCCCACCATCGGCGATATACCGCGATGCTTGCCCCACCCTTCCTTTCGGGGGGTCGAGGGGGCCATCTTAAAACCGTAGATGGCCCGGGGTCAGCTGGGGTACGAGGGATATGCCCATTGGGTAACCTTACACCCCGGTAATTAAGGCCCGAGACTGCGTGCGGTTTTAGTCGGTTCGATCCTGACATAACGACCCCCGATGGCCGATGGGGGTGGTATCCATGGGGATTTCCGCACGATAAAAAAAGGGTCTGGCAAAAGTCGCTTATTTCCAAGCTGCCTGCTTTTGGTCTATCTCCACTGTTATGCAGCTGGATTGAGAACTTCCTGCGCCGCATTCGAGTGCTCTGTGATAGGCGCAGGGGTCCGTTTTGTTGCCTACTCTGTTTCTTCTGCATATCAATGACATGCTGTCAGTAGGCAGCATTCACTGCTATGCAGATGATAGCACCTTACACGGACGATATCACGGTCACCCTGTGAACAAGCAGGCTGACGTAGGGGAAAATAGACAGCTTCTTGTCACTGAGCTTGATCGGGTCCTGAATCACATTTCGCAATGGGGCTCTGAGAACCTGGTCGAGTTCGATGCCAAGAAGACGCAGGCTTGTGTGTTTACAGCAAAGGTATCTCCTTTCCTCCCTCTCCCTGCTCTTCGGGACACTCCACTGCCACTTCAGGATAACCTAGATGTACTCGGCATGGAGGTTCGCTGCAAACTGACTAATAATAACTACATCGAGAGCATCATCAAACCGGCCTCGCGGAAACTCGGAGACCGAACAAGGTGAGGCGGTTTTTCACGCCGGAGCAGCGGTATCTTCTATACAAGACACAAATCCGTTCCGGCGTAGAATACTGTTCTCATCTCGACGTACAGGCCGTATTATTGGGACTCCTCAAGTTACCAACGCTCTCGAACCGTTACAATTACGTCGAGACATAGCCTCTTTGGCAGTTTTCGAAACACTCACCATGGTAGAGGCGGTACCTCTACCATGGTGAGTGTTCTGATGAGCTCCACCAACTAGTTCCATCCTCTCCTTTCCTATACAGAACAATACGTGCAAGGCTGAGATGTCACCCTCATACCGTGCTGAACAATCAAGAACTAAGAAATTCGGTGCCTCTTTTTTTGCCGCTCAATAAAGACCTAGAATTCTTTACCAGCCCACGTGATTCCTTCCTCCTACTGCAGTCCCGGGTCCTTTAAGCGGGGCGTGAAGAAGCATTTGATAAGGCCGTCAAGTTGAGGGCCACCATTATGGCACTGTCGGTGTATGTAATGGGGACCTCCTTCCTGAGACTGTGCCTTTAGCTTACCATCAGGTGAGGTGAAGTCATATTGACGTAACTATTGGTTACGTCAATATGACTTCTACTAAAAGAAAAAAGTTTATTTGCAATATTCTATTATGTTTATAGTGATTTAACAAAGGAGAAACAAGTGTTATTCAGTTTTTCATCATTCCCATTAACATATCGTCATTACCGTTATAGAAAAATCATTACCATGCTATAGACGTCATTACCATTTCAATTAAATAACTTTGAAGATCAATAACTTCTGATTCTCTTGTTGGATTTTAGTGCCTCCAATAGTTTCGTAAAGGTAATTAAAAAACCTTCAAATTTATTGCGTTTGACACGCATTTCCGACAAGTTTCAAAAAAAGTTCAAAATAAATAAGAAAGAATCAAAACGGCGGATTCACCCATCACCACTATGACCACTACGACTTGTTTCACTACACTCTACAACTCATGGTGTATAATAGATATAGGTACTTCGCCAGTTGCCAGGTATGGCATTCCCGGGCATTCCCGAGAAACGGTGGTCACGTGGGAGACACAAGCCTACGTCATCACCAATATTGTTACCAGTGGAGTAAAATAATAATCCCTAACATAACTATGAGGTTTTAATTAACAATTATAAGTTAAAATCTAATTTTTTTACTTGTGGTTAGACAAACGAAACGACAATTTAAGTGGTTTTTATATATTTCTTAGCAGACCGGTGAAGGAAATGGTTCCCAGATTCAAGAACAAAACATTGTTGCAAAAAAGTGGCAATTGAATAGTAACGTAGGCATCTGTCGCTCCCCGAATATCAAACCTTTTTTCCATGCTATAACTTATCTTCTTCATTATAAACAGGGCCCAGGTATGCTAAAGATGCATATGCGGACCCACGAGCAGCGCCCTCCCAAGCAGCCGACGTGTTCGGTCTGCCAGCGCACCTTCCCAACCAAGACTCTACTCTACCGGCATAGACAAACACATTTCGAACAGAAGACCCATCTGTGTACTGTATGCGACAAGCGGTTCTACAGCGGCTACGCGTTGAGGTCCCATATGGCCAGACATCGTGGGGAGAGACCATATGTATGTACGTCGTGCGGCAAGAGTTTCTACAATCCTACGGATTTGAAGGTAAAATTTGTTACGTTTTTTTTATACCACTCTGACAAGCACATCCCACCTGATGGGAAGCGGTCACCGTGGCCTATGGACGTGTGCAACTGCAACACCAGAAGCATAGGATAGAGGATGCATATTCGTGCGATTTTGGAGGCTCTATACCTCTTCCATTCATTAAACACATTGTCGAGTTTCGAACCCATTAGTGTATAGTGTTGCACATGCACGGCTATTAAAAAAAATTAGAATGACCTTTAATTAATTTCATTGCACGCCAGTTGTATTTTGAAATAATTCAATACAAGGAATGTAAATTACTAAGTAACGTTTTTGTAATAATTCGTACCTATTTCAAATAATATTCTGTTATTAAATACTTAATCTCAATTATGGAAGTACCTTGATTTAACATCTTACATTATGATGGTTGTGCTTCGAGAATCAAACAAAAAGAGAATTTAGTTTGTATTTAATTATTATCTGCGATACAAATACAAAAACAAATACAAAGAAGCAATACAATTTTCAGCAGAATTCAGTAGCATGCGGGGGGTGGGGGATGTAGTAAGCCTTCTCGAAGCTCGAACCTGTGCTCGGACCCTCTCCGTAAGTAGCGGCATTGCCGTGATACCAATTACTACACCACGATGGTAACGTCGACACGAGAAAAGTAATCGATTAACTTGTAGCTACAGAACGGCAACGTTACTATAGAAATATATACATAAAAATCTCAGAACACACCTTTAAAGTTTAATCTAAATCGGAAAGTGACTCCAAAGGTATTGTGCCACAATCTAACTTCTCAAATTTCTCATCCTCCTCATCTCTCACTCTAAATGCTTCCTCGAAAGCTTTCTTGGTCTTTCGTGTTAAATACTCTGGGTATACAATGTTAAACCGTAAGATCAAGTTGCCCTTTGCTTTCGTCGGACACGCAGGCAGCGGCAGACCCTCGTCCTCAATAATCTTCTCATAAGTTGGGGTAACTACGTCTGTTATTTTAATTCTTAGTATCCTCCCATCTAATGTGTTAAGAGTAACCATGAACCCGCAAAGCGCTTCCTTCAAAGATATAGTTTGAGTGTAAATCAGGTTACTCAGACCTGATCTGATGTAAGTCTCATGAGGGCGGTCTTCTGTAATGAATATGACGTCAGCAGGGATTCTTGTGGGACCCTGATCTCCTTCCTCTTTGAACCTCACCTCTGTATTGGGGTATATACCAGCTTTGATCGGTATCGACAGAACTTTCTCTCGCAATTTCAATTCTGTGCAAGTTTCGTCTGTGAAAACTAGTCTTTGAATTTTCATTTTCTTTAGACATCCTTTGTATACCTCTTCGAGGGAAAGAGCGAGAGGTCGGACTATAGATGCGTCTTTTTCTTTGTATCCTTTGCCTAGAGGAGAATCGAACATGGGTGGAGGGTTTTCGTAATAATCTAGCAAGTCCGCGTAAGGATTGGATGTGCCGAAGAAGTCATGGAAAGTTCTCAATGGTTCTCCGTGGTAGACGTATGGTTGAATGTATTCTGTAGGTCCAGGAACTCCTCTTTTGAGCCCTTCTTCGCCGTACTGGTCGAAGACTGCCCTTCTCTTGTGGTCTACCAGTACTTCGAACGCTTCAGCGATGAGGGCGAATATTTGTTTCATATTTTCGTCATCGACGTGTCTTTCGGGGTTGTATTTGAGCGCGAGTCGTCTGTAGGCGCGTTTTATTTCGAGTTGGCTGCAAGATCGCTTTACGCCTAAAATGCCGTAGTAATCGAAGCCCATTGTAATGTGTTTCTATAACAGTTTCATAAATTAAATAGACATAGAAAATGCTTGTGATATTGATCAAAAATGTTTATTTTGATACGAATTGTCAAAATGACATACATATCTTTTTTATTATATTGCAGTCAAGTTAAAATGTCTGGATACAATGAGTTCATAATCACTAAAGAACCTAAATGTTTTATTTCTTAAGAAGTTTACATTTGGTCAGAGAACATCAGACTAATTCTCACCCACGACGATGTTCATTGCTATAATTTGTTTTATTCTTTGTACCTAATATATTTTTTATTGCCTATTATCGGTATAGAGTAATATCTGTACTTATGCCAAATTGCAGCCAAATATTTGCACACGTTTTTGCCTCATTGACAAGATAATATACACTATACTCACACCTTTTTCTCTCCGGGGTAGGCAGAGACAACAGCCCGCCATCTGCTTGTATCCTTACATACTTCACGAGCTTCCTCTACTGTCATTAAACCTTTCTGCGAGGTTGATCCAGACTTGCCTGCTCACTTGTAGTCAAATTTTAAACATGATTAAATGTTTTAGGTTCACTTCCGTCTCCACACGGGTGAAAAGCCGCTAAAATGTACCGAATGCAACAAAACATTCCGGCGTCACTCGACCTTATGCCAGCATATGAAGAAACACCGCGGAATAAGGAACCATGTGTGCACAGTGTGCAACAAGGGCTTCTACGAAGTATCCAAACTAAATGCACACATGAGAGTGCACACTGGTAAGTAGAAACATATTGCTTTACATTTTTACTTTTGTAAAATAATGACTTACTACTATGGTTATTATCCGGCTCGAAGGACCAATGTTTGTGGTGAGTTTGAGATAAACCAGGAAGTGCTAAGATTAAGATATATTTCAGTAATAACTACAAATGGGATAACAATTAAAACTAATGAGGTGAATAGGATGAGTCGCGCGCGATATATGCTATTCGAAACGTACTGACTATTATACAATGCATATCGCGCGGTGTTGCAATTCTGCTTACATTCTTTATCTTGCTTGTTTGTTCGGTGGTTGACCCGAACAATAGAATGAAAGGGAATTGCATACATGTATACATATGCTCACGCTTTTCTCCCTCCGGGGTAGGCAGAGACCGCCATCTGCCTCTGTCTCTACTGTATTAAACCTTTCATGCAAGCTCGCCTGGTTACGAGTGCTTCTGACCTGCCCTTTTTTCAATAACTCATTTATTTGGTCATCGTATTATATTGGAAAGGAAATTGAACCCTATACATTAAGGAATAGGTACCATTATAACTTGTAACGTTAATGGTGTTATACCATTCTGCAGGCGAGCGTCCATACGAGTGTCAGTTCTGTTCCCGACGTTTCGCTCAACAGTCGGCGCTCATCTACCACCGTCGCACTCACACAGGCGAGAAGCCGTACTGCTGCAAGCTGTGTTCCGCTCGCTTCACTACGTCATCGGCTAGAAACAATCATATGATCACGCATACTGGGAATAAGAGGTATGCAGAAGTTTATGTAATTGTAATAAAATAACAGCTTGATATTAGAGAAAAATGTAATATAGCCTTCACCCAATGAATTACTACTAAACCAAATAATAATAGAATATGAAACCAAAGGGAATGCCCTTCGTTTATATAGGAACTAGTATTTACATGCATTTAATTATTTATCTTTTTCATTGGGGTAGGCATATACAGAGATAACACTTTTTCGCTTGTTATTGTTACGATCTTGGGATACGCCTTTCGCGTATTCGCTCCTAGGGCCATATTCTAGATCGATACTTAGTCATTGACACCAATTTTCTACACAAGTACATACAATAAAATTTGTACTTAAAACTAGTCTCATAAGTTATCGATATAGAACACGGGCCTCAGTGTTGTATGGTTATGAGTATGAGTGAGGTGTGCGTGCGCGTGCGCAGGTTCGTGTGCCCGGTGTGCTTCAAGGGCTGCACGTCGCGCACGGAGCTGCGCGTGCACGCGAGCAGGCACACGGGCGAGAAGCTGTTCGAGTGCGGCCAGTGCGAGCAGCGCTTCAGCTCCGCCTCCTACCTCGCCGTGCACCGCCGCTACCACTCCGGCGAGCTCAAGTACCAGTGCGCCGTCTGCGGGAAGGGTACACACATTCACATATACCTACTTACATACACACATACATCATCATTCTCTGAACCTTTTTCCCAACTCAGTTGGGGTCGGCTTTCCAGTCTAACTGTGATGCGGCTGAACTTTGATATTTTCCGTGGAGCGACTGCCATCTGACCCCCACAACCAATGGTCATTATGACCAATGGCGATATTGAAGTTCCAAGTTAGATTGGTTGGACTTTTGTGGGCTCCAACTACCCGTAACGACTGCCATAGATGTTTTTATGGCAACCGGGACCGACGGCTTAACATGCTCTCCGAGGCACTAATGCGATAAATACACCCATAACTTCGAAAAGCATTGAAAAGTCATTGGTGTGTGCCATGGTGAACCTGGGATCGAACCCGAGACCTCGTCTCAGCAGTCCATTACCCAAACCACTAGGCTACCGCGGCCTTACATACACACATACATATCTCGTCATTGGAACGAAGTATGCCACGGGCGAAGCCGCTTCCTTCACCTGGCTTATAGAGTCCACCCCCCCATCAACCAAAAGTCTCGTCCTAAAATCAGGGCTTGCAGATCAGATTTTAGGAGGTAGGACACGACGGTATCTCCGTCTGAAATGAGCTGTCCGATTGGGATAGTACAGAACACCGCGGCCATAAGAACCATCGTGTTGTGTTCCCCCCACCCCTTCCTAATCTCCCCCCTTCCCTTCAGGGTAGGCAGCGCATGTGTGACACCCTTAGTGTTGCACACGTCCATAGGCCACGGTGACCGCTTCCCATCAGGTGGACTGTGCTTGTCTGCCACCTACGTAGTATAAAAAAAAGAAAAAATCACACAACCATAATTTGTCGTTCCATCAATATAATATAAACGTTGTTCTCAGGTTACGTAGAGTCGAGCTCGTACAAGAAGCATATGAAGACGCACGAGGTGAAGGCCGACGCGGAGTCGTCCACCTCGGAGAACAGTGGCGACGCGCAGACTAAGGGCGAAGAGCAACCCAACGTGCAGCCTGCACCCCCCGCTACGGACGACGCACCTCAAGGTATGTACTTATTATATTGGTGTGGGGGAATTGAGGAATTTGGGGAGGCGGGAAGGGAAAACCTTCCCATTCACCCCCCCTCCCCCTGAGAGCCAGAGAGCTTCTGTGCCGGCAACTTGGCCGGGAACGCAACACGATGGTTATTATAGGCGCGGTCTTCTGTAGGGAGAAGATACTACCTCGGTCGGATTGCTCAATTCAGACGGAAGAAACAAATTTATCTTACTTCCTTTTAAATAATACAACGAACGACACTAGATGGCACACTTTCGTATACTTACAAATTGGTACGCACACACTCACATACTAGTCAGCCACTACGCGGCAAACGTCATTCGATTCAGTCAGCATGTCTTGTGTATTGTGTAGTGAAATTGTGTAAAAACCATAGCAAGAAAAAATACCCAGGAATCAAGTCAATCTGTGGGTAACACTTTTCTTACTTTGCAACCCAATATTCACTCACACATGTTTAGCCGCCGCCATTTTTGTGTCACAGCCTTGTCTTCAACGCTTTCTGCCCGTATGTGCCAGTTGTTCCCAATGTGACGTCATGTTTTTTTACAGTGGCCCCTGTCCAAGGTCAAGTACACATCCAAGTACAAGGCAACGAACAAACGCTGCAAGTCCAATCTCAGGCAGAGAGCGCCACGCCTCAGAAGAAATACAAGTGCGGTTACTGTGTCAAGACGTATATGTACCTACATAACTTTAAGAAGCACATGTCGCTACATACGCAAGTAAGTACACACCTATAAAAAATATTCTAATATTTTCATACACATTACGTTTTTAAAACGCGTGATTTCAATTCGATTGGAAGGATAAATGGATAAACACTTTTTTCTGTCAAAATAAATAACATAATATCAAACCTTTAAAAACACTCATAGTTTGATTCACTGTTAGTTACATTTTTAAAACTTAATATTAAAAGTTTTCGTCAGCTTCGAAATTATACCTTTTTAAAACGTAATCATAGCGAATCAGGTCCCTGGCCTTTCACTTATACCGCTTTTATGGGAGTGACTGCCGTCTAACCTGCTAACCAAGAGAGGTAAGCCTGTAACAATCAGCCGACCGACCGATGGTAAGGTAGCTCCATAGATAGCACTATACATCACACGGAACAAAATATTCTTACCTACAGAATAAAATTAACATATAATCTTGACAGGAACGCGCTCGAAACTCGGAACAAATAATCTACCTCCAACAACAGCAGCAGCAACAGCCCCAGCAACAACAGACGCAACAACAGGTGCAACAGCAGCAGGTGCAACAACAGCAGGTGCAACAGCAGCAGCAGCAAGTGCAACAACAGCAGGCACAACAGCAACACGCGCAACAGATGCAGCAACAAGTACAGCAGCAACAAGTTCAACAGCAACAGGTGTGTACATACAATCTTCTGTATAAATATCGTTTTCGACTTTTGGTTTGACAAAAGTAAGTGGTTTCGTTGAATCTTGTTTTCTTGGTGATTCTTGCGTTTCAATTTATATAAATACATCTTATCTTTCTTTTTTTCTATATAAACACACTAGCGGTCCTCCGCGACTTTGCCCGTGATATATTTCGTCCCCGTGGCACTTATTAAATTATGGGCATGTATGCAATAATGTATGGAAATTTGCCCGATTCGTTGCCATATATGATTACTACTCTGCTTCCCTGGGCAGTAGCGTGATGCTATATAGCCTATACCTATAGCCTTCCTCGATAAATGAGCTATTTAACTCAAAGAGAATTTTTCAAAAAAAAAAAGATTATAAACACATTTGATTTGAACTACTCTACAAAGCTATTAAATTGTCAATCCGATCTTGTCAATTGTGTGTTTCGAAACAGCTCGATGGGCTCCACATGCGCCCGCTAGTTGAAAGAATAAATTGCTTATTAAACTATTAGCTCATAACACAGGTACAACAGCAACAAGTACAACAACACCACCAACAGCAGCAGTTGCAGCAACAAGTGTTGCAAGTTGGCAACGTGCAACAACTCACCGTACCCATACACGCGCAACACGTGCAACAAGGGATCACTGTCTCCGGCGTTCAGGTAACATAATACATTACTCAAAATATCATTATGACTAACTTTTTTATTTATGCGGAAATCTCTGCGTAGGTATACCACTCCCAACGGCCATCGGGGATGGTTTTGTCGGATGCCAACTGAATAAAACCGCATGCCGTCTCGGGTTTCAATTACCGGGGTGTAAGGTTACGCAAAAGGCATTTCCATCACACCCCAGCTGACCCTGGGCCATCTACGGTTTTAAGATGGCTCCTTAGACTCCCAGAACGATGAGACGAACATTGTGTCACCTCGCTCAAAGTGGGGTGTAGGGTGACAGGCGGGCGTTTTCACCCTCCGTCTACGGTCGGAGAACCAGACCGCTCCCCGCTCTTCCCCTCGCCTGCTCTGAGTGGCCTCTAGAGGACTCTCTAGAGACCACTCTCACCTCGGCCGGCATTTACCGCAGGCATTAGCGTCTCCCCTGATAGTGAGAAGCCTAGTGTGTTTTGTAACTATGGTTTTGCGAATGTGTTATTCAGTAATAATGTGGTTTCCTCAGGGTCAACATCCGTATCCAGTGATCTCGTCGGTGCAGTCGCTCCAGTTGCAACAAACACAACAGGTTAACATGGTATATCATTAAATTCACACTTCATGTTTCATTTAAATCTTCAAGAAGTTTGATACGTCTTTGTACTGACAGTCAACAACAAAAGTAGCTTATCACTTAAAATTTTACAAATTATTTACAAACTTCATAATTAGGTTCACTATATATTACCCTGCATGTTTGTATATTCGTTTTTCCGCGATTGTATCTCGCCTTTGGTAGAATTGATTTTGTTTAGGATCTCCGAAATGTGTTTTTTTACATTCTGGAGAAGGTTTTAATATCTACTGTTATATTGCGATGAAATAAAATAACCGACTTACAAAAAAAGTGATCTTAAGTATAATGGTTTCCTTTTTACTTTATGGGGTATAGGAACCCTAAAAAAATATAAGTCGGTTCTATATTTCTTTTTACTTTGGTGTTCCAAAGTAGAAAAAACGTTTAAGAACGAAGTTGATCAATAAGTTAGAATTTTTTAGTTCACACTAGGTATCAATAAATAATAGAGTACAACTTGTTCTAGCAACAGCCGCAGCAACTGCAAGTACAAGCGATACAAATACACCCGCAACATCAGCCCATACAGATACATGTAAGTGAACCTCTCTTATTATATTTACTAGTTGTTGCCCGCGGCTCCGCTCGCGTGTAATTCTTTTCCCGCCACCACCGTGACTCACGGGACAAATTCCCGGACAAAAAGTAGCCTATATATTAATCCAGACTATGATCTATCTCTGTACCAAATTTCTGCCAGATCCATTCAGCCGTTTTTGCGTGAAAGAGTAACAAACATACATCCAGACATACAGTCTTACAAACTTTCGCGTTTATAATAATGTATGATTAGTAGGAAGGATAGGATTCGTTACTTACTTTTAAACATTCGCGTTCCATTACGCCTAGACCGTCCATTAAATGCCGGCATTTATGAGATAGATACAGATATAGATGGATTAATATTAATTCCTAATTGTTTGTTTACAGGCGGTGGGCGTCCAACAAGTTCAACAGCAACAACTGCACGTGGCGACTTCCACGTGCCAGACCATGCTTCCCAACATATTACAGGTACGTTTTACGTTAAGACATGTTATAAGGCTCGGGCCCTTCTTGGTTCGGGTCGGGCTCACATCAGGGATACGGATACGGGTCGGGTACGGCCGTACGAGACGGAAAACGTTTATCCTATATTATCCTAGATAAGGACAAATGATGTAGAAAGTTTATCGTATAAAATTGAAAATGTGGTTACACACTAAAAGAACAACATTGTTAGGTATTATAATGAAAGTCGTCTGTTAGAGCAATGTATGATTTGTCATAAATAAATAAATAGAAAACGCATAATAGTTGCACCTAGTATAAAAGCAAATGACGTATTCACTATCAAATAGTTTGAACCAAACGGCTCAGATGATAACGGCCGTACTATACTACAAGTAGTACCTATACAATCAATTCGTTTCGTCCACAGCTGCAGCCGGGTACGGTAGCGGTGTCGGGTCTTGGCGCGGGCGAGCTGGGCGGCGTCACGCACCGCATCATCCTGCAGCCGCAGCCCTCCGCACCACACCCCGCCGTCTATACCATACATCACTGAAAACCCCCCTAAACTCATTCACATTATTCATCAAAGAACGAACCCCCCCCCCTCCCCCTCCTTCATACCATTCACGTTCACCCATCACCAAACCTTAAAAATACCCTTTGTGACAGCCTTATTTTATAAACGCTGTTTAGTGTCTGGCTTTTGATTTGTCATAATAGGTCATAATATATGAGAAAAAAGAGCGATAGGCTAAGATCGGCTGTTGCAAATCGAACTGACAGTTTGATACCACTGTAGAGTAGTTGAAAAAAACTATAATTTTGGTTTTAAATTTCTCTTTTCTTACTCTTAAAATATATCAAGGTGTGTGATATACGCTGTGCGACAGAGAGAACGCTCTACAAAACCAAAGCAAGCTGATCTTAGCTCTCACTCTTTCTGGCGATATACCAACTCAAAAGCTGGATACTGTACCTTTATTGCCTTATTTACATGTAACGTTATAAAACTTGTTTCAAATAATACTCGATATACGTTCATTGTGATAGTCTTATTTACAAAACGCCATACAGGCACGTATTGTAAAATAATATAATGTACTAGGATTTTCTGTCTAACCGACTTAAAAAAAGGAGTTCTTAAATTCTGTAGTTTTGTCTTTTTTATGATGTTAATTAATAATGTAAAGTAATATATATATGCTAAGCTCTACTAACATAAAAAATATCATTTTAACGCTAGGTTCATGGCTGAAATATTGTTAATTAAATTTACCTTGTCTAGTTAATAGGGTGTATAGAGTAGTAATATGGGAAGCAAAGTCTTATACTGGTGCCTGACTATATAGGTATTGTTCGAGTTTATATTTGTAAGTTGGAATTTCTATTACGGATCAAGTTTTAAGTCATTAATGCTCAGATCGAATAATCCAATTGTTAATCTGAGAAGCCTTGTATGGCATTAATGACGGCAGAATGGATAAATTTATTGGCAGGGAGGGCAGAGATTGGGGGACCTTACACCTTATCTGAAGAACCCTCGAGTCCGACAGAACCGCTTCCGCTGGCCGGCACGAATAATAAAACGGACGCCAGATGGCCAATTCTTGTAAAAATATATGTTCAAAATTCAGTCTGTCTCGATCTTCAAAATATCAAAAAAGGTATTCATTGGTTACAACCTTTATTTTTGGCATTTGGGAGATCGACTGCGAAATATTCTTCAATTAATAATACCTACTGACATTATCTTAACTAAATCTCGCCGCTTTACATGACCGTGCGGTTTCTCTCACAGGCTGTATACCTTTATGCTTTGGTTGTAAGTTGTAAACGTGAATGTATGTAGAAGGAATATTGTAAATTTGAGACAGTGCTACTATGTGTTCTATATGATTGGATTATACATATCCGATTTTAATGTATAGATAGTTAATTTCTTTTAGAGAAGAGAGAAACTAACGGCGTGTTATGCAAGAATCGACTGCCTACCCCAACGGGAAAGAGGCATGATTATATGTAATATATGTATATGGCTTAAAACTTACCCTGTATTTGATTCGTGTAGTCAATAGCAATAATTAGTACCTACCTATCTAGACTTGTGATTTGTACGTTTATGTTAACGATTTTACTGTTTATGTATGTAGGATTAACCATAATAATTGTAGAATAATATATACCTAAACAAAGTTATGTTTATACGCTTTAGGAGTTCTTATTGAGTTCTACTTGGAGATGATTGGAAAGTAATAATAAGCATTGGGCTTTTCCTGAACATACCTTATTTCAAAATATAATAAAGTATCTATAATTTTGTTTGCCTTACTAGTTCTGATAAGGTTATTGCACTTATTGCATATTTATAGAAATACTGGCTTTTGCCCGCGTGGATCCTGTTTCCATTCCCGCTTTGAATGGGAACCTATTTCAGGGATAAAAAGTAGCCTATATTATGTTATTCCAGAGTATAGTCTATCCCTATGCAGCCAGATTTCTTCATTCGTTAGTGTGTTTCGAGTAACAAACATTCAAACATGTTCACAAATTAGACATTTATATATAACTATTTGTAGGTTAACGGTATTAATTTGTGTGTATTTTTAATTTAAATTCTGTTGTTTAGTTTCTATCAAACAGGGAGTGCTTAACTTCAATACGAAATGTTTTGTATAAATAAATAAATTTAAGTGTATATCGCTGTATATTTTCACTTGTGCGAACTGGGAGAAAACAATAAAACAAATGAATAAAACTTAGCGTTATAATTTTATTAATTTAATTATTAAGATAATACCTAAATCAATTAATTCATTATTAATAATAATATCCACGAATTATTACACAGCGATCAGAGGATTCGTATTTAGTAATGATTTCACAATTTACTGTTCGTCCAGGCTAAGACTGCTTTTCCGTTGAGTTTCTTTGAAGAAATTATTCTAGTTCTACGTAGATGGATCTGGGCAGTTTTAAGCTGGACGAATTTTAAGCTACAGACTAAAAGCGCTGGACCTACATCATAGAATTATACGGAAATGGTTCTGCTTCCATAATGGAAATATATTTTTGAAAATTATCACTAAAGGATATAAGATTTGCAATTGCGTAGATTTCTATTACGTACGTAATAATAAATCAGTAACAGAAATTAGTTAAAATTAACCAATCTACAAATGTTTGCAATCTGCCGAAAACGTTCATATGCGTGTTCATTATTTAATTTAAGAGGATTCATTATTTTACGATTAACGCGTTAAATTCTATTTAAACCGCGTTAGCAGTGTAGTTTACAGAGAAATCCAGCTTAAATTGCAATATGTCAAGTTACTTTTGCATCTAACTGTATTGATATTTATGAGCTTATTGGACATTAAAATTATTGTTGCCGAATATTATCGAGTGAACGTAGGGTTATCGCGCTTTTAGACTCCTAGCTTAGTACTATTTTGGTACACACGGCCAAAGAAGTAGCTGTACAAGTCTAAATGTTTATCGGCCGGACCCAGGTAACTCTTTGGCCGCCTATACATACGATTTCAACTATTTACATCAACGTTACATGTTTAAGCTGACCACTGTGTTGACGACATTAACTTAAGATTCCCTGAAGGCTCAACTAGCATACAATATTACGAAACACATTAGAAATACCTTACAAGTAAAAAATAACTACGAGACTTGCCCCCTATGGGTAGAAGAACCTAAAACCCTGCCAAGACTTTTTCTTTTATACATTTTAGACGTTACACAGTGCGACGCAGAATCTCCGCAAGCGGAAGAGCGGGAGCTTTCCGCTGACGGAGTTACCGTTTTTCGCGATAGTTCTCCGCGACGAGAATCCGCGTCGCAATGAACGCACTATATGAATTTAGCGCATTTTACCATCTTCCAAAGACTTCCGCGTCTGATGAAGACCTTAATATATTTACTCTATCGATCTAGAGATGATAAAAAAGTACAAAAACAAGCTTCAACACTTTTGAACAAACATTTCTAGCCACAGTACGGCTAGTACTCCACTGCCGGAACTGGCGTGGTGAATATTACGGTAAGTTTCTAATTATCTTTAAGTATAGATATTCTATCTCATGAAGGCGGGTGAACAATTAAATAGTAGTACCTGTGTCTTGTAAATACGCGTACATGACATGTGTGTGAGAAAGTTCATGTCACGTCAAAAGAAATTCATTTAGCAGTTAGTAGAACAATAATTGCATTGCACTCAATTTTAAAAGCAATGTTTATATAATATGTGTTACTACAATGACAGCTAAGCCGCCTTCGTGAAATAGAACATCTATACCATTTTATTAGGCGAGAAAGATTATTTTATTAGCCATTTGGCTATTTGGCTACTGGCTGAATAAAAATATTCTGAAAAGAAATCTCTTAGGTATGTATACTCGGTCATGAATATCAACTTGAAACTAGTATAAACGAGTTTACGTTCATAGAACCTAAACTCAAGTTTAGTTCTATAACATAATAATTATTAGCTGGGCCTTTTCCCAACACAGTTGGGGTCGGCTTTTCAGTATAACTAGGAAGCGGCCGAACTTAGATATTTCTCGTGAAGCGACTGCCATCTGACCTTCACAAATCACTGGAGATATCTAAGTTTTACAGTTAGGTCAGTTGAATACCCGTTACCACTGCCATAGATGTTCTTATGGCAACCGGGACCGACGGCGTAACGTGCTCTCCGAAGCACTTCTAGAATACAATCTGTACTTCAAACTAGATTCAAGTTGATTTCTTAGTTTTATATTTCGTGTTTTGAGTTTTGACGACAGCCATTAGGCACTTTGTGCCTGATTATACTGTAACAACAAACTTTGCGAATGTCAATAATATAGCCTATTACTGCTAACACATTACATTTTATTTATATACAATGCACAATTAAAGGCCACATGTTTCATTATATACGCAGAGGTATTATCAGGCGAATAATTGTTGTCGCGTCAACGTCCAATTTACTATATTTTTTATAAGTATATGATCTTACTAGTATCCGACTGCGGCGAACTCAAAAAAGAGAGTTATGTCCGACCTGTATGTATGAGTATGTATCATATTTCCTCGTAACTACCAAATAGCCGAACCAATTTTATTTTGATGAATGATAATTTGTGAGTTAGTAAAAAAGAAAATGGTGTATTTAGTCGTCAAATAACTCATTATAAGAAGTAACGTAATCGAGTCTTATCATTATTACTTTTTAAAATTCTAAATGCTAAATATTTTATTATTCACAAGAACTGTCTGTCCGTGTCGCGATAACAATTATTCGCCGACCTTAGTAAATCGTTGCAGATATCTGAAAAATAATTTATTAATTAGTGTGCAAGCTTATACGCAGTGGACCAGCCACGAGCGTGATTGTTTCTTGTGGTATACTTCGAGGCAAAAATTATGACCAAACGTCAAAATTTCGCGCATGTGCGACAAATACGCGACATAATATTACAACTACATCAACCAATGAAGCGGCTCTTTGAGCCCGTAATTATTTTTATAATTATGTATGATTTTTTGGTCGACGGGCGGTCGCGGCCTGCGCTTACCGCCAAAGAGACCTAAAAACTCGTAATTGCGCATCTTGAACACATCGTCAAGATTTTTGCCCCTACCTATGTTTAAACATACATTCACGATGGTCAGTAGCTTAATTCACGTATGTATTACATTATGGCAGTGATATGCATCTACAAAATTTTATCATATATAAGAGATTTACAATTCGCTAGTTGACTGAATTTATGATAGGGTTTAGAAGACCGAAATCTACCATAGAAATGAATCGACCAGGCCCAGTACAGCGTATGATTATTTTTGGGCCGTCATATCCCAGGTGCACGCATGCGGGTGTTTATTTCGTGCAAATAGTACAAAAAATACGGCGCCCGCATATATGCACACACACGAAGAGGTGGATGCCCCTATTGGCATTTTAAACAGTTACATCTGATAGCATATCCTGATACGCTTCAATGCTATGGAATGTGTCAAGCAAGGCTTCTTTGGGTTTAGGGCAACTTTGATTTGGTAGTTCTATTCCTCATCACTATTCTAAAATGTATATGCTACTACACTTTCTTGTATAAAATATTGGCCATATGAGTTTGACATGCTTTTTGAGACCGTGCAATTGTATACTCGGTCTCAAAAAGCCAAGTTTAAGTAAGTTGTTAATGCTGTATCAGCTGTGACTGTCGCAGGTAAAGTTTAGGCAGGCTGGCGGAGGACCTATGGAATCTCCACCAAGATCTTTGGGTTCAATAACCTCGCTGATTAACAGGCTTAGGCTTTCCTTTCGGGGTTGGAAGATTAGATGGTAGGTACTCCTCAAAAGTCAAGATAAACTACATAAGTAGTAGAGCGGACCCCTAGCTTCAAAGTTACTAACTCTGTGTCGTAGACCGGCAGGTCACTGACGCGAGTCGATAAGTGTGCAAGAGCGGATGTAGGTGGTGTGCGAGGTGAGGCCGGGCGGCAACATCACGTCGCGGAAGAAACGGTGGCGACGGACTTCTTTGGCGGTTATACGCTTCACTGGGTCGTACACCAGCATCTTCTGGAGCAGGTCCATGCCTACCTCGTCTAAGTTTTGTACCTAGAAACAAAGTTTTATTTGGAGAATTAGCTGTTTGGAATTGCTGGGCGAATTGGGGGATTGGGCGTTTGGTTATAATTTTTTGGTCATATATCCAGTTTTACTGTTACTGTTTTACTATTTTAAGTCTGATCAACACCTTTTTAGTAAAAACAAAAATCTGTTCAGTAGCTTTTGTGTCCATTGTGAGCAAACAGACCAGGATTTAAAAACATATATTTTTGTATTCAGAATCATTCATTTAACCCAAGTATTTAAAAAAAAAAATATCTTCAATGTATGGACACAACTAATTTACAATTTAAAAATACTATAGATAGGTGTCTATCGAACATGAAGAAGTTTTATTAAAATCGGTACCTCAATGGTTACGGAGTCGGGCTTACGATCGTAATAATTAACTTACATGATTGTGTAAATTCAATGAAGTCCAATTGGGGAAAGTTTGTTTGTAGTCAGGCATGGAGGACACTCCTGGCCAAATCTCTTCAGTAGGAGTACGCAGAATTCTGAAATACCAAATTACCTGTGTTTAATGTGCTGATAAATTGACTACATTTAGTTTTCAAGACTATGCGTATGACAACTCTCATATTTAATTTTTTTTAGTAAAAGGTCCATATATTTGGGCCTGCTTCGGCTAGGGCTAGCCTAAACTATGCTATGTCTTCTCACCTGAATATACGGAATAGCTGGTCAATTTCAGAGTCGCCCTGGAACAGAGGCTTCTTTGATGACATCTCTGAAAAGATGCAGCCAATTGACCACATGTCAATGGGGCAGGAGTATCTGAAATAAGTTGTTAAAACCAAATTAGCACTTTTTTAAGTTCTCCAAAGATTGTACTATAAATGTGAAAGATGTATGTTACTCAATTACGTTCAAATGGCTGAACAGAGCCGGCTGAAATTTGGTTCCGGGGTAGATTATAGTCTAGAATAACAAAACTGGAATAGGTTCCCATAACTTTAGTGAATGGGAACAGTATTCCATGTGTGTGACTACTAGTAAGTAAATATAATATATTTAGTCTTCTTGAGGCAGATACCATGAAAAACAAATGGCCTAATGAGGATTGAAAATATATTGTTTCTGGTTGTAAACATGTCTTACCTCTGACTGCCCAATAAGACTTCAGGAGCTCTGTACCACAACGTCACCACTTCGTGAGTGTAGACTCTCACGGGCACTCCAAATGCGCGACCCAAACCAAAGTCGGCCACCTGCAATTTTTCATGAGACTAGTGTACAGAAAGCTGTCCTTGGATAATTGGCTCCTGCCCAGGTTACAAATGAGCTTGCAAACAGGCACTATTTAAGTAGGAGAACTCTTTACTAAGGTAGTGCACTGGGCGTAGACTGGTGTTGAAAACAATGATCTTAAAATTGTCCTAAGTATTTCCAGTACACAAATTTTATTCCATTTTTTCTATTAGCAGTTTTTGGTTCCAGCTGACATACTGGATTTACCAGTTAGGAGTGACAACACTTGATATTCCAATGCCGAGTACTGAAACTTGCACCAAACCCTCGTCTTTTTAGCAGGTACACTGACATATGATTGATCCATCACTTGATAGACCAATCATGTCTCCGAGAGACGTCTTGTACCGAATCAACATTCCGTTCGTTCGTATTTTGAATGGCTCAAAGTGCACGATGCGCGAACTTACCCCCACTACTCCAAAACCTGGCCAAATTACGTGCATCTGTAATGCACTTCAAAAACTTATTTCCTTACTGTCCATTACTTACTTTAATAATCCCAGTCTTATCAATAAGCAGATTCTGAGGCTTCAGATCGCGGTGCAAGATTCGCCTCATGTGACAGTACATGATAGCATTGTTGATCTGGTACAGGTAGCTCTTCACCACCGATGGGTCCATAAACTGAAACACATGTTAAGGCTTATATTAGTAAAAATCAGTTCCAATAAAACTTAGTAACATACTCTATAGGAAGGTCTGACCAATTTATTGTTGTTGAATAACAGCTAATCTGAACGGTCTCTAACAATGGTTTGACCATTTTTGGCATCTAACCGACAACCAGTAGTTTAGCGAGTCAGATACTTCTATATCTGTATGTTACTAGCATTAACCAACAATGCTTTTTAAAATATATTTTTTATCAGCATTTACAAACAGACTTTAAAGTTTTATAATTTATCAATATTTTTACAAGTAGGGTGAACAAACCTAATATGAAATGGCATCTATTTAAACAGGTGAAAATAAAATTTGAAATGTATCTATTTCACACAATACATGGGTGTTTTATACCTATGGGTATGTGTAAAGCTGTTTTTACAATTGCTGATTTAACAACTTAAACCGATTACAAATACTGGGAAATATCATGAACACAAATCAGTGTATTGGCGGAAAGTTACAAATCCATCAAAATACATTATTCCATCAACATTTGTACCTAACTACCTAACACAGCCAAGGAATAAGTGTACACCTTTGCGGCCGATTCCACTAAGTTGAAATATAAGTTCAACCAGTAGAACTAATTTCATCAAAAAATTCAAATTATTTCAACTATTTGTACCTAAAAGTTGAACTTTCTGGACAAACTTGTTCCTATTATTTCAACTTTCTATTTATTTTCAATTAGAAAGGAAGTTAAGCAAACAATACCTATACAAACTATACTGTAATAGGAACAATTTTGTCCAGAAAGTTCAACTTTTTCAAATGGAAGGCAAAGTTGAAATAATTGGAAATTTTTGGTGCTATTAGTTCAACTGGTTGAACTTAGTGGAATAGGGGACCTTCACATGTAAAGATGTGTGTTTATCTTCTTGGCAGTGTGTACATGTGTTACGAGCATGTGGACTATATAAATATACAGTATTATCTAGTATTGCACTAACTTATATCAATACTTATAGGATTTTGGATTTCATATCTTAACAAAAATATTAATACAAAAAGAAATTGTGATTTGAGTACTAGTTAATTTTGTTTGGTCTATGATAAATCACAGAAACAGACTATTCGTGCTTGTTTTTAGCATCTCATTAAGAAAATATAGTGATACGTGCCTTGCCCGATCCTAATGAGTCCATATATTTCTTCAAATCCATAGACAGAAACTCGAATATGAGATATAGACGACTCTCTTCCATGAGTACATCTTCCAGTTTCACTACGTTTGGGTGGTTTAGCTCTTTTAGTAACGAAATTTCTCTGAGAACAATAACAAATAGGTTATGTTTTGAACTTCTGCATTAATTTACGTATGTTACCACAATAGAGAGCTTGGCAAATCAGAAGTTTATAGCAGTATAGTTAGGAACTATAAATCATTGGTTTACCTGATGGCTGTGGAGGGAATGCCTTCGTCTTCAGACTCCAAACGAATTTTTTTCATAGCCACAAATTGCCCAGTAATTTTGTTTTTTCCTTTGTACACTACACCGTAAGTACCTTCACCGATCTTTTCAATTTTTAAGAAATCATCCATCTTGTAGATAGCAATTTTGATGGATTTATCAAAGCTAAGTGTGAAAATGAATGAAATTTAGTCTTTGTATAAACTATGTTTTTAAGTGGTGTACTATATCTTTCTTTTTACTAACTTCATTCACAAATTATAATAAATAGATTGCACACTCATATTTACGAAAATATAAATGTTATTTTCCTTTTCTTGTAACATTCATAAAAATATCGTTAACGTTTCACAACGGCTTTCAAAACTCAAAACTATTGCTCAAATTTGAATTCAGTGTTGCTATGCTACAACGTACATTGCATTATTTCTCTGAAATATTTACTATTATATTTTGCGTCACTTTGATATTTGATTGATTGTTTTTTTTTCCATGGTTTTCCGTGAGGTTTTTCTGTAGTAAACATATATTTTATTATAATATTATGTCGCGGGTCGCGGTTAAATTCTGGTTAGAAATAATCAGATTATGAATTTCTCAGATCGATCTATTAAGTAAATATCTTTAACTTGCTCTGAGATATTTAACGCTTAATATTGAACTACTCACGATGGGTTTACGCTTTGTCACATTAGGCATAAATCTGGCATTTATTCAATCCGCTATATTAATGCCGGGTATAATTATTACACAATATATACATACCTACAATATTATAAAATTTATAAACCCATCTGTATCTATTATAGATAGATCGGTTTATGATGTCATGGTTTTTTTCTCTTTTCCAAGCACGAAATACGATGGAATAGGGATTCAGTGTCCGTATTACGATTTGAAAAAAAAAATGCCTTTCCATGGCTTTGATGAATGATTATGGATAAAGTTAAAGTGCCTTTAACCTTTTTTCATATTTTCATATCTACATACAAATCAAGACAATTTCTATTTAAGAAATCAACATTATTCCGAAACTAATTTCTGTTTTATAAATATAAGCTCGAGATTAATCTTCTTGTTCAACCAGCGTTAATCCCAGTCGCATCCAAAGCTTTCACCTCGGAGTCTATGGTCCGCTTTACCAGTCTTAACTGCGGATTTGGCTGGACTTCGATATTTTCCGTGACATTAGGCGATATCGAAGCATTGCAGCTAGACCGTTGTTGTTGGACTTTTTAGGGCTCCAACTACCCGTAACGACTGCCATAGATGTTTGTATGGCAACAGGGACCGACGGCTTAACGTGCTCTCCGAGGCACGTTAAGCCGTCTCCATCCGTCACGATAAGCTCGAGACTAATGAATACAATTAATTATATACGAGTAGGTATTTAATGAAAAAAAAAACAACATTATCGAGCGATCTAGTTTTATTACTCTTCATGGGTTTCTTCATTATAGGGCAGTTCGATGGTTGAGACAGAAGATGCTGGCATCTCCAGTATGGCCAGTTTATCACCCAAATAAATATTTACAGTCTTGGCTTCTCCGCTATGAACAATAAGTAGTACATCTTTACAAATTAATGTTTGGTCTGCAGTCTTTTATCTCATATACCTACCTCATGTCTGTCTGTGCATAGTGAGCTCCATGAAGCTATAGATATATTATCTATAGCTTCATGGTGAGCTCATACCATAGCCTGAGATATGGATTTTATTGTGAAGTGTTGGTAACACCTATAGTACCTAAGGGTAATAAAGAATCTCCATTAAGAGCTTTCACTACCTACTTAATCTTGGTTTTTACGAAAGCAACTGCCATGTTACACAGCAAATGATATCGACTAGCAGGTAAAGGTGGACTTGAGATCAGAAGGTTTTGGTGGGGCTTAATAGCAAGGGTACGAAGGTCACTAGGGCGCTCCAGATTCCTCGGCTACGCAGGCCGATGTGACGAGACACCGTGCAGTTTTAGTAGGTTCGAATCCGATATAACCACCCCTGCTCCTCAGCGTGACCCGCGGGGATTTCCACACCAAAAAAGAGGGTACGAATCTGCGACATTGGTTCTAGAAGAAAATTCAAATAATTAGACTTCTATTCTTAATATTAGTTCTGTATCTAATACTTACTTATTATAGAGCACTGCAACAACCGTATTATTCGGCGTGATAAAAGCTACACTTGGAAAGGTATCCCACCAGCTGGATGCCCCTAACGCTTTGATTCTCCTCGATCCTCTCGGGATAAACTTGGAGAAATGGCCCATCGCGTAGAACATGGGTTGCTTGATGAACGTTCCATTTTCAGGGAAAACTATGATGGGGGAGTCGACATAGTTCCGCGCCCACGTCGGACCTCCTTCAGCGTTAAGGCACAAGTTCCAATCTATCCAACCTACTACATTGTGATTGAGATCCTGAAATAAATTATAAGTAGGTTCAGTACCTATCTGTTCACACTCCTACCCACACGCCTACTCTGTGATGGGTTTATGCCCCGGTATTTTGGGCAGTATATTATTTTCGCCCAAAATGCCAGGGCGTGCTGTTATGTAATGGAATGCCCTGCCAAAGTCTATGTGAAAGCTATAACCTAGGAATTTCCAAGTCTAGAGTGAATAGGTGGCCTCTACTAACAGGTGAAATAGTGGTCAAACGTCAAACACAAGTCTATCGACTAAAAAATAAGCAGTACATCAGTACATGCAAAAGGTCTATTTCATAAACTACAGGCGAAATTGTTCGTAAACCGTCAATATATTTTTATAGAGATAAACTTACTGTTATCATGTCGAGTATATAGCCTCTAGCTCTGTCCCAGGCACCGATGTCTACGTGATTATGCGTGAACCAACTAGCCCCTGAAAAAAATGTCTCAAATTGAACTCAACAATATATGGTGCTTGTAAATTATACAAGAGATGAGGGTAGTTCGTTTTATATCAAGTACCTAGGTATAAACAAATTTAATTTTACGTAGGTACCTACTTGCTCTATGGGCCACTTTACATCCTGGCGTCAGAAGACCCTAACTAGACGGCGTGCGGTTTTAGTCGGTGAGAGTCCGGAAAAAAACACCTACTTAGGTACCTACTTAACACAATCGAAAGTCACAAAAAATAGGTATAGGTACTCTGAGTAGGTAGGAAGGACTCGGGACATACTTGACAATTCGCTACCTATTGTTCTAAGAAGGTGGAGTATTGTTTGTAGAGTTCTTGATACATTACTTAAAGAGCAAAGCTTACCTTTACAGCCTTCTGTGGCCATTATGAACTTGCCAGGATAAAATTTGGACAACTCAGTGAGAAGTGCAGCTGGAGCAATGAAGTCTGTATAGTAGTGGACGGCTACCCCGTCTATGTAGTTGAGCGCCCCAGGGTGTTCCACAACCATCTATAAGAGAAAATGGGTAGGTTTAAACACGTGATTTAAACACATGTTCAACGTGTGTTTAAATCACGTGTTCTTGCCCCTGATCGTGTAGGTAAATAAATAATGCATGTTACTTACCAAATTCATCCAGTAAGGGATCGTCAATCGCTGGTCGTCGCCGGCCAATATTTTGATGTCTTTATATTCCGAATCACGGATTGTCGGCCCTAGAAAGTATTGTATCCATTTGCCCTGAAATAAAAATGTATTTTTCCCTTTATTTCATGGAAGTTCCCTTTATTTTAAAGAGGTTTTTACTACCTACATACCTAACTATAGCCCTAGTAGGTATGGTTCTATTTGAAAAGTGCTCATACAGCTTTAGCATGGCAGCAAAGACTCATGTCTGTGGAGTCTCTTTGGCGAATAGAATATTTAGTACAGAAAAATTTGATAAAGAAATGAAAAATAATTGATTTCATTAGTCAATAGTGCTTGATAGAAAGCTTACCATATCTTTTGCGCTCCATCCGAGACAGTTGATGCCACCGCACAATCCAATCAATCCATTGGTAGGTTCATTCGTTGTGGTGATTGCCCAGATTGGAATGCCTTCTGCGCTGTACTTTTCTAAAAACCTGAAAGAGATATTTAAATAGATATTCGATTATTATGCAAGAGAGAAAAGCTGCATAAATTTTTCGACTTAACCATTCTGTTATATCTACTCTCAGCAATGTGCTGCTCTGTATTTTCTGGCATAATCCGTGAGTGTGTGCATCAGGTATGTGTACAGATTAAAAGAATTACCGTTGGTTGGTATGACAAATAATAATAAGACCCAAGATTTCACAGTAGAGGTTTAAATTTGCGTCAATTAGAATATCCTTACTTTAAATGGAAATTGGCGTAGGTCTGGTAATACTCCGGTTTGAGACGACCGTTTCCTGAGTACCAGTTGTTGGTCTTCATCCAAGGAGGTGGCGACCAGGTCGTAGCTACTATTTGTATTGGTGTACTGGATGCTTCCATACCTGCCTTGATCATAGGGATCTGAGGAAAACGCAAGCTCTAATCAGCATTTTAAAAACATAATGCATAGGTACCTATTTTATGCCTGATATTCTGCAAATTCTATTAGTAGTGTGGAGGAACGGGATGTGACGTCCCTCCAACACAAAGGGAGGATCCTCCGACCAGGCAAGGTGATCACGCCTGGCGGGCCGCGGCCCTACGGTTTATCGTTGGGACCTTGTATATATGCTACACCTGTGTTCGATTTGCACTTTCGCGATTCAGGATCGTTGACGTAGTTGTGACGTAGTTGTGACGTAGTTGTGACGTAGTTGTGACGTAGTTGTGACGTAGTTGTAGTATCGAAGTAGTTCGTCGTGCTGTGACTAGATGGCGCTGGATGGCGCTGGTTATTTGTGGTATCGTATTTGTGGTATCGCCACATCACTCCCCTCCAAGACCGGAGGTTGATTGCGATGCTCTCTTGCGGTGCGTGCCAATGCCATTCTTGTGTTCCATTGCGTCGGAACTGGATGCCGCTGTCTTCCTCGCTAGTCCCAGTGAGTCGGGACGGTGAAGCGGTGCTGCGGTGAAGTGCCAAGTGAGCGGGCTCGAAGCGTCGAGTTAGTTGTCTCGGCCCTCGGTAAGCCCTCAATGAAGCGGGGCGACTGCGTAGACGGGAGAGATGCGCTCTTCTTCTTGACCGTAGGTACGTGCAGTGTACTGTGCCCTTCATTACAAGGCAGTGCGTGTGGCCGTAGGGTAACCAGTCTGGAGCGGTCGCTCCAGGAGGTGGTATCCCTGTTGAGGCCGAAGGTGCTGGATGGCGAAGACTTGATTACCGCTGATGCGGGAGAAGTGAAAGGTATGGTGGCGATAGGAATGCTGCTGATAAGCGCAGCGAAGATTGCGTGTTCATATCACGTCGGGGTCACCAATGTGGAGGAACGGGATGTGACGTCCCTCCAACACAAAGGGAGGATCCTCCGACCAGGCAAGGTGATCACGCCTGGCGGGCCGCGGCCCTTCGGTTTATCGTTGGGACCTTGTATATATGCTACACCTGTGTTCGATTTGCACTTTCGCGATTCAGGATCGTTGACGTAGTTGTGACGTAGTTGTGACGTAGTTGTAGTATCGAAGTAGTTCGTCGTGCTGTGACTAGATGGCGCTGGATGGCGCTGGTTATTTGTGGTATCGTATTTGTGGTATCGCCACAGTAGGTAGATATTTTTTTAAAAACTAACCCGCGATACAACAATGTACCTAATTAGTAGTCTCAGACATGTGATTTCTGGTTGTTAAATGCTTGTTAACACTGAGTGTCTGCATAGACACAACCAAGCAGCCAGAATACTGCATCAAGAGCTCATCGGTAGAGGCTGCCATACTACAAGTAGGTACGTACCGGAAGCCGTAGGTACTGGAAAACGATCGCGCCAAGCTAAGGCGCTGGGTCCATCATCATGGATAGGCCTGATACCAAGCTGATGGACCCAACTAACATTTGCTACTCCCCAGAACCAAATTCTGTTTTGTTAAACGGTTTAATTTAACTCGACCTGTTTGTTTGTAGTATTTGAAATTTGACCCCCTTTCAGTTGTTGTATTGGTCTGATATTTGGCAGGAATCTATAGTTCTGATGACAATACAATTTAAAACCGTTTAACTTAAAAAAACTTTTTACTTAATTTATTTTGTAACATAAATTCAGTTAAGTTTCCAAAACTGTAACATAAATTCGATGCTAAGTGCTAGGTGAGAAAGTGGTTTGGAATGTTTGGATGAGACGTCCTACTATTCGCTTTGGGAAAATCATAGCAAGAGGAATGCGTCCTCACCTTATATTCATAATCTTCATAAGAAAGACTGTAATTAGTCAGGCGGGCGTCATCTACCGGGTAGTCATTGTATGCATAGGGACGCGTGGAGAAGTCCGTGCCGCCGATAGGGACTCGAATCGTATTGTATTGTAGGCCGTCATCACTGAAATACGAGCTGCAAGAGAAATAAATCAATAGTTTATTACAAAAGACTTGTGACTAGCAAATTAAAATGCTTATTCACTAATTATATTCATGCACATTTTTATTACCGAATTCGCAATCCAGAGCGAATTCGGCGTCCATTACATTATGTAAGTAGAACGAAGCAAAAGTAGGTAGGTAGGTATGTTTGTTCTTCGGTATTTTAATAAAGTGCAATCAAAAGGTAAATTAAATAGCTCTTTTTAATACTTGAAAATAATCTAATCTAATACTTATAATAAAACTGTAGAGAGGTCAATTCTGTACATTGAATATTTTAACAAAATAACTATTGGGGGATGATTGGTGATCGATACTAATGCAAAAAATGCAATTAGTAAATTTTTTGTCTTTCCGTCTGTCTGTCTGTCTGTCTGTCTGTCTGTCTGTCTGTATGTGCACGCATGGATCAAAAACTACTGGAGGGATTTTGATCAAACTTGGTACGATTATAGTTCATACTTCTGGGCAACATATAGGCTACTTTTTATACAAGCTGATCCCGCGGCTCCGCCTGCGCGTCGTTTTTAAGTAGGTTATCGTTTTTTGGTCATATCTCCGGTTCTACTTAACCAAATGCAATCAACCATACGTTAAATTTTAAGTCTAAGCAAGACCTTTCTAATAAAACTTTTTACGTCCATCGCGAATAGCGATGGACGTAAAAAGTACTGAACGGATTTTGATGCGGTTTGTTTTATTAGAAAGGTTTTGGTTGGACGAGTGGAGACCAGTGGAGTGGCGAGTGGTATGGAGTGGAGTGGAGTGGTGAGTCGAGTGGAGAGTCGTTTTATTAAATAGACTTGGTGGCGATACCGACTTCCACGCGGGCGAAGCCGCGGGCGGAAGCTAGTTATAAATATAGTAAGTAAATCCTGTCAATTACTCAATGAGAAATTTCTGAAGCGGCTCCGAAAGATTCTTCCAGTTAATTCCTGCGGAGTCGGTGACGGCTCCCCCGAAACCTTCTATTGTTTGATACTTGACGTCCGGGTATAGGATCAAAGTTTCAACACTGCTTTCTGCTCCTAAAAATACAAATATTCTAACCTCATTTAACTTTCATATCAATGTGAACCACTTTTCATTGGTCTTATCCAGTCTTATCGTCTAGTCTCATTAGTCTTTATAAATATTAAAAAAAATATGAGTTATTAATAGATTGTGTCATTAATATACTCATAGCGATTTCCCAGATGATGCATCCAAAGTCTGAACTTTGGAGCCCAACATGTGAAAGAGCCCCGTCGGTTGCTTAGCAGGTGCACCGACGAGTAGTTGAACTTAACTGGCTTCTTTGGCTGGGCTAAAGATATTGGTAGGTATATATATTTAATACCATATTAATAAATATCTATAATAGAGCTCATATTTCTCTATATTTTTCATAGCATGGGCTGCAGCCCGCAGTAGCCTTAACTAACCTCACGGTAGCCATTCATGTGGGCAACTTCTGGACGATAGTAATTATGTTTTCATGTACCTATTAATATCTTACCAGTGCTGTGATTCTTTTCCAATGTCCTGATGGTCTTTTTAAGCCGCAATCCGTCCTGCCATACAAAACAATGCTATTAAGTAAGGTTTATGTCAGACTTACCACGACGACGTGATAAAAACCGTTTATTTTTTTCGCTTCACTGAGCGGAGCGAAATTAACCGTTTTCAGCGCGTCGGTCGTCGTGGTAATGTTCTAAGATCCAGCTGCAACATCATTTCATGAATCGTAACAGAGATCCGGATTCCTGGGACTTTATCTTTAGTTTACTACCAGGCGAGGGGAAGTTATATCTATGTGACCATTATTAAAAAAAACCTGGAACTCCAACAAGCAATCATGGTAAGCCAACCTCACCTCAGACCTAGCTTATCTGGATCTTACCTCAGAGCTAGTATAGACAACGTAAGTATCTCCTGTTGGTGGCACTCTGGTGATCGTGTCGCAATACGTTGTATTGCACTCGCAGATAACCGACTTATTTTGGATATGGATGGCTGCACATGTTTTATCTGAAAAGGTTAATACCACCTATCTTGTGAATCTTGTAAACTAGGTGCAATGAACATAATATTAAGCGTTAGAAATGCGATATAACTCATATCACAAGGTAGAGTCAACGTTTAAATGTTAATTTTATGTTATGTAATTACTGATTATGTTATGTAATATGACGGCTTCTGTGGCGTAGCCGTAGCATATTCGACTGCTACGACGGGGCGCGGGTTTGATTCCCGCTCGGTGCAAATATTTATATGCATGAATATGCCTGTTTGCATTGGTCTGGATGTTTCTATGTATAATTATGTACTACACGTGCGCTATAAGTTAAGACCTGACCGGTCTCAACTTATAGCGCACGTGTAGTATGTATTAAAACAAGTATATAAGTATGTTTATCCGCGTCTAGAACTCATAACGCAATTTAGTTAAACTATGCTTAATTTGGGTCTAGTGAGCGCTGTGTAGATGTCGTAAAAAAACTCGTTTATTCCGAATAAGTGAACATGTTCGCGCTATGAAACTGCAATGCAAGGCACCAGCACAGGCACCAGCTGATTACAAACAGGGGGTAAATAGGTTTGATATAGGCCTTCTACGAAGTACTTATTGACCAATCATAAATTCAGAGGAAGCAATCAATTGATATGGAATGCTCTCTCCGCCATAGTAGCACAGCCGTGCTATTTACATAAACATTAGGTATGTCTATAATATTAGGTAAGTATGTGAATTATGCCGCTCGCTGTACGGGCCAAGAAAATAGGATTTAAAGTAGGTAGTGAAAATTTTATAAGTAGTTATAGCCTGTTATAGGATATCACATAATATTTAGGTATATAAAGCCCTTAATAACTAAGTAATAAAAAAATATGTTATTGGAACTCCCGAATAATTGTAAATGCGCTTATATATCTACATACGACTCTGTCAATCCCTTCGAGACTAATCAGGCGTGAATATAAGCGTGTCTCCACATCGATCGTTGTGCCTAGGGTTCGGAACTTCGGAAGGAATAGAATAGCATAGAAAAGAATCGCTTTAATTGTCTGGAAACAACATTCTTCAAAATATAGCTCGACATAAACAAATAATGGTAGGTACTTACCGGCATTTACTGTTATCAATCGACAGAAAAATAGCACAAACAATACATAAAATGGATGATAAGATGCCATACTCATTATAATATTTCCACTAACAAGGATTCCGACCGCTTAAGAACACCAAAGAATGATATTTCATAAATATAACACAATATTCTCTTTCATTACGTACAGTATTATGAACGAAACAGTTGTTATTGTTACGTATGATGCTATGACTAGTCGCAGTAGTAGCGGATCCGATGATTATGTTACTAATAGCCACTCTCGGGTTACAAACAAGGAAACAAGATAAATTTAAAGACCCCTATTCATGCTCCTGCAAATCCGAGTTGGGAGAATCTTTATTTTTGTTTTCTTTTTATACCACAGTGGCAGACAAGCACACGGCACACCTGATGAGAAGTACCTAGTCATCGTGGCCTACGGACGTGCACACTCGTCACACTATCGCCGCCAACCCTGGAGCGGGGGATTGGAGTAGGGTATTAGAGAGATGAGGGGCGAGAGGGGTCGTTTTCTGTTCTCCATACGAAGCTCCAGAAGAAATACAATATTTTCTGTGTGTACTTTTGTTGATTTCGATGCTGGCACAGTTAAGTCGGTACTCATCTTTATACTGCTAGAGCGTTAGTGTGCAGTTCACTATCTTGTTCAAAGGGTATATAATATATGAGTATAATCAACTCCAGAAACAGATAACATTGGTGTAGTGAACTAAATAACTTTTAATTTTAAATCATAGTTACATCACATTATGTTATGATTATAACTTCGTTATTTTACGACCATTTTAAAGTTATTTCTATAGCTCTAATCATGTTAGTTAAGATGTGAAAACGTAAGAAACATATAAGTTTATGATTGAATATGATCAAATGAGAGCCGCTCCCGTAAAGGTCAACGAAACAAGATCATGGAATCATAATAAATATTCAAAATTCTGTTCCGACCTGAGTTTGTTTGGTTGAACGCGTTTATCTTAGGAACTACTGGTTCGAATCGAAACTTCATTTTTATGTTTGATAGAGTTATCGAGGAAGTTTATAGTCTAAGGTACCGGTGGCAATTAAGGCCCACCTAAAAAAATATTGCTTTAAATCTGAGTATAATGCGTAGGTATAGGATGTCAAAAACATATTGTTTACATAGCTTGTACATTTTTCTATAATAAATGGTGTAAAACAATTAAGAAAAGCATATTTTTAGATAAGAAAATACACTTTTTTAAAACCCTTCTCAGGGGCCTTATTATACTACGGTAGTATATTAAAGCCCATATAAAAATTTGCTTCATTTTTACAGTAAATCGTCCTAAATTTACCTAGAAATGCGTTAAAATAAAAGCAAACACTTTTTTTTAACTTATTTACTCATTTAATAATTTTTCTTTGTTTATTAAACGTGGGCCTCATTGCCCTCTTAATATTAATCGTAGAAAATTTAGTTTCAAAGAACAAGGAGCTCTCTTTGGAGGCTTAGCTTAGCATTTTAATCAAAATCTGTAACAATGTTACACATATATTGTTAGTAAAATTCACATAGGATATTGACTTAGAACACAAATATTAAGAGGACAATAAGGCCCAAGTACCATTATAATGGGCCTTATTAACCTCATGCCACGTTTTTACAAAATAACCTAATAAACCTAAAAAAATCTATCTCTGGCTAGAAAAACCATACCCATTGTATCGTACAAGACATACTTAAGATAATAAATACAGCGTTATTAGTCAATTATTGAATTAAACGTAAAATAATTACAGTTTTTTGGTATGTAAAATTATAAAATTGCACGGTAGCCAGTCACTTCATCAACATATCGCACGTCACTGGCACGATAGCGGCGCTAGCGACTGTGAACCAATATGGAAACATTCATACCGACATTGTGCACGTGTGCGTAAACAGTGAAGTGTCATAAAAATGTATTTTCCGCGAAATTTGAAATGTGGGCCTTATTACCCCCTGGGCCTTATTTACATCAGGTACCTTATAAGTTCACACTACTACCCAAGGGAGCTGTCTCTGGGATATGAAAACTAATAAATTACGGGCATTTATGGGTTAACAAGTTATCAACCCATATGACTAGCTATGATTAGCTCTATGTAGCGCAATACATAATACTTATATATTATACAGTCCGACATGAGCATGAGCAGTCCGACAGAAGTAGTACCTTCGCCCTACAGAAGACGCCATAAGTAGGATAGCCACCGCTCAACCCCCTCCCAGCCCTCCTAAGCCCTCCAATCCTCCCCACTCCCTCTCCAATCCTTCAGGGTTGGCAGCACGAGTTGCATACGTCCAAAGGCCACGGTGACCGCTTCCTATCAGGTGGGCAGTATTTTTGTCTGCCACCTAAGTGGTATAAAAAAAATACGGCCGAAGCACATTACCCTTGCTGGTGCAGTCGGGTAAAAATAGATCACATCTTTGTTCCATAAAACTAGATAATATGTCTACCGTCACCGATATGAAATATGCTGAGAACAGCGTTTCTGTCACGTTTGAGTCTTTCTTGGCGCGTGCTTCGCTCCACAGTCATTATCTCTGCCGGATCGGCAGCAATGATAATGTTATATCAAATTCTTCAATAATAACGTGAGATTTGAGGAGTGACGCTCATTTGCAAATCTCAATGTGAGCTTGAAAGATGGGGCGATGGACAGCACTAGTGATTTTGACAGTGCTTTGCAGAAATGTAAGTAATTTTGTGACTTTTTATACTTAAATAAAATTAAAGTGTCTGGTTTGTAATCACAGTTTTTCGTTCTAATTTTTGTCAGTGTCAAAAGTAAGTGATCATTTTCAGATTTTCATTATCATTTTTTGAGCAGAGCAATTTATATATTTATTTTTACAAATTAGTTTTTGAGCAAAGCAATATATCTTATACTATATAATTCAAAGTCCTGACTGACCTAGAGACAACGCACAGCCTAAACCGCTGGTCGTAGAGACTTGAAATTTGCAGAATATGTGTGTTTTGATGCGTAGAGGTGTACTAAGAAAGGATTTTTAAAAATTCGAACCCTAAAGCCCTAAAAAGGGCTAAAAACGTGCTTTTTCCAGAACTCAACACCGGCTGAACAGATTTTCATGATCTATGATTTTTTGGATTTGTCTCCGCCTCGAATAGAATATAACATAATTAAAAATATATGATTCATTCAGGAAATTTAGTAACAAAAAGAAAATTAGATGTTGCAAACGTTTTTATCGCCATCTATAATAGTTGTCATAGCAACAGGAACTAAAATTGACTTTGTCTAAATTTTCATAGAGTAATATCCTTTACTTCTTTTTCCTCAAAAGTAAATAGAATGTATTAATTTTTAGGGATCTGTGCCTGATTAGGAAAAAAACCTTATCTCTTCGTTATCCGTCTGTCTGTCTGTCAAGACCTCTTTCTTAAGAACACGTAGAGGCATCAAGTTGAATTAGATAAAAGGAATGTTGCGGATAATGCTTGGCATTTCACGAAGCGTAATATCCAAACTGTGGTCTCACTATCGACTAATAGGTGGCTTGACCTACCATCTCCTGGCCTGCACTCATGGAGGACGGAGGTCGTTAAGTTACCTTCGGCGACGTTAGTGAGTCACCTGCACCGGAATCGGAGTTTTAGGAAGCCGTAACTTATTTTTCGTGCGGAAATCCCCACGAATCTCTCCCCTTTTCTGGCCATTAGGGACGTAATATCGGACTTGACCGACTAAAGTCGAACTCCATCTTGGGTCTACAGGCGCCGAAGTTTAAGGTAATCCTTGACCCTGAGCTATCCAAGGCTTACTGATGGGCATGGCTGTTTTCGGGAGTTCCTGCATAGCGTAGGCAGGGTGCAGACGTTTAAATGCCACCATTGCCGGGGCCGATCCATGGGCACACCACCTCTTCATACACTGGTAGAGTCTCCAGAGTGGACAGAGTGGCGCCATGTCCTAGAAGCAGACGTCGGTGGGGTAAGCCTCATGGTGAGGTCCCTGGCACCGACCATGGTCACCATAGAGAGTATATGGAACGCCACCGCTTTTTTGCGAGGCGGTAATGCGCGCAGAAGTGGTGGTGGAAAAGCTACGGGAGAGGTCTAGCACTCCCCCGTGCCGATTAAGGCGCACCGGGCGGCGTGGTTCGCAGAACCATATCCGTCCTCCATGAGTGCAGGCCTAGGGTGACGGTCGAGGCTAACCGTCACCCTAGCAGAAGCAGACCCAGGGTGGCAGGGTGTTATATTTCCACGCGCGCTTTTTTATAGAGATGGGGGATTTAGATTCCTAATAACCCGTCGAGGTCGCCAGTGCTGGTGGCCAGAACCGGTTGGGGTTTCTGGGATATCCTTTCTAGGACACACCAGATTCCTCGATCACACAGGCATTGGTAGGACTCCGACATACCAACCTCTCCGTTGGCTCCGTTGAGGTGAAGCCCGACGGGGTTTTTGCGCACGAAAAAAAAGGGGTATTTCCCTTTGGGCTAGAATCCAGATATTTTGCAGAAAGTAAAATCTTATAGCATAAGTACAGGGAAAAGTCCGGAAAGCAGTAATATTACCTACTTCACCAAAAAAATGTATGTCTGTCATTCAAGACAAGAAGCACTGCAACAAAGTTAAGTTCGCCCCCTTTTTTGTCGTGCGGAAATCCCCCTCAACCCAATTTTGTACGGAACCCTGCGTGCACGAGCCCAATTCGCACTTGACCAGTATTTATTAGTATATCCTCTTTCTTTACTTTCATGAACTTCTTGAATGTTAAATCAGGTTGTCAAATGTCAATGTCTGTATAGCAAGATTTTAATAATAAAAAAATCACGATTTTCGGAAATAAATAATGTTCACTAATTTGAAATAGTGCATCGAATGTGAAAGTGCAATGCAACTTTGATGAAAGGGTTTTTCAAAGGGCCTCTTCCGAGTCACACATACTTTGGCCAGAGCAGCTGTATCTAATCCCCATAAAATCTAGAAGACAATGAAAAAGGATAATGATGGTAAATAAACGGGCTTTGGCCGCGATGCATGGCACTGTACTTTGAAGGGTTTGATAGAACTTGAGATGAAATGAATACGTTTAGCTGCAGCCACTGATTGCGAAGGAATAGACATTGAATTAAAAGTTAGTACGGGCAGTCCCTCAGCTTAATAAAAAGACTTGGTGGCGATAGCCAACATTCACGCGGGCGGAGCCGCGCGCGGGTACGCTAGTATTAATATTAAGTTTTAAATCAATCCTACTTCCTACTAATATTATAAACGCGAAAGTTTGTAAGAATGTATGTCTGGATGTCTGGATGTATGGATGTATGTTTGTTACTCTGCCACACAAAAACGGCTTAATGGATCTGGCTAAAATTTGGTACAGAGATAGATTATAGTCTGGAATAACATATACCTAGGCTACTTTTTATACAAGCTAATACCGCGGCTCCACTCGCAAAGTCGATCGGTCTGGATTTCTAGATATATCTTTGTTACTCTTTCACGTAAAAACGGCTGAATAGATCTGACTGAAATTTGGTAACGAGATAGATTAAAGTGTGGAATAACATATAGGCTACTTTTTATACAAGCTAATACCCGCGACTCCGCTCACGGAGTCGATCGATTGGGATGTCCAAATATTATGTTTGTTGCTATTTCACGTAAAAACGGCTGAATGGATTTGGCTACAATTTGGTACCGAGATAGAGTGTAGTCTGGAATAACATATAGGCTACTTTTATACAAGCTAATACCGCGGCTCCGCTCGCAAAGTCGATCGGTCGGGATGTCCAAATATTATGTTTGTTGCTATTTCACGTTAAAACGGCTGAATGGATTTGATTGAAATTTGGTACCGAGATAGAGTGTAGTGTGAAATAACATATAGGCTAATTTGTATACAAGCTAATACCCGCGGCTTCGCCCATGGAGTTGATCAGTTAGGATATCTGGATGTATGTTTGTTACTCTTTCACGTAAAAACGGCTGAATAGATCAGGTTGAAATTTGGTACAGAGATAGATTATAGTCTGGAGTAATATTTAGGCTACTTTTTATACAAGCTAATACCCGCGGCTCTGCCCGTGGGAGTCGATTGGTTAATAATTGTTTTTTGGTAATATCCGGTTCTACTTAACCAAATGCAATCAAACATAACGGCAGATTTTATGTAAAACCAAGACCTTTCTAATGAAAAGGTGGCATCAAAATTTGTTCAGCAGTTTTTGCATCCATCACGAACAAACAGACAAGGATTGCAAAAAAATAGATATTTGTGGTCAAAAAAAAAAAACTTTTAGTCATATCTCCAAATTTTAGGTCTGACCAAGAAAACCGTACTAAAATAAAATCCGTTTAGTACTTTTTATCCGAAAGGTTTTGGCTAGACGAGTGGAGACTGGAGACCAGTGGAGTGGAGAGTGGAGCGGAGTGGGGAGTGGTGTGGAGAGTGGAGTGGGGAGTGATGTGGAGAGTGGAGTGGAAAGTGGAGTGGAGAGTGGAGTGGAGTGGAGATTGAAGTGGAGAGTGGAATGTAGGGTGGAGTCGGGAGAGGGGATTGGACAGTAGAGTGGAGGTGGAGAGTGGAGTGGAGTGTGAAGTGGAGAGTAGAGTGAACAGTGGAGTGGAGTGTGGCGTGGAGTGTGGAGTGAACAGCGGAGTGGAAAGTCGGGTGGAGAGTCGTTTCATTCAAATACACTTGGTGGCAATACCGAATTCCACGCGGGCGAAGCCGCGGGCGGAAGCTAGTAATTATATATATCTTAGTGGGCTCTATTTATTCGTTATTTTTTTTATTCAAACTTTCAAATTCGAAATTTTTGCAATCATCATCTACTTTTAACGTTGACTGTACCTAATTTGCATCCGTGAATTATATTGTTAAACTTTTTAGCGTGATTGTCCAGTAGGTACCAATTCATTCTAATAAAACACTTCAGTGAATTGTTCATCATTAGTATACTTACCGCTTTTTAATGAAACAGACCGAAAACGAACACGCTATTACATGGCGATCATAATTTTTGTTCACTAGTAGAAATACGAGTAGGTACAACACTTTGACGACCTTCGTGGCGTAGTTAGTGGTAGAACGTTCGACTGCTAAGCCAGAGGTGATGGGTTCGATTTTCACTTAGAGCAAGTCGAAATTCATACCTTAGTACCTCCTATAGTTTTGTGAAGATCTCTATAGTGTTGTTTTTCGTAAAAAAGAATTTCACAATTTGGATGTAATAGAAATTGGATTGATTTGTTATCATATCGAGCATCTACTTTCATATCCTTTTAATGGAGGTAGGACACGACGGTCTCTCCAGTCCGAAATGAGCTGTCCAACTGGGGAAGTACCTCCGCCCTACAGAAAACCGCGGCCATAATAACCATCGTGTTGTGTTCTTCCGGTAAGTAGGGTAGCCAGAGCTCACTGTCGCCCCACCTCTTCCTAGCCTCCCCACCCTTTCCTGCCCACGCCCTTTCCCTTCAGGGTCGGCAGCGCGTGGGTGACGCCTTTCGTGTTGCACATGTCCGTAGGCCACGGTGACCGCTTCCCATCACTCGGGCCGTGTGCTTGGCCTTATGTTATTATATCTCTCAGTAATCGAGCGACTCCTAGTTGTCTGTGCGAATGCTCACTTTGTTAAATATTACATTACGCACAGTAAATCAGCCGCTGAGTACCTAATACGTGTTAACAATTCTGCCGACAGATCTCTTCTGAACATATAACACATGCAAGCAACAATGATCGGATACGTCAACTGGACTTTGAAGATAGCTGCTCTTGTGAGGACCTTGACAAGAGCCACACCCGCCGGGATGCTAGATACGACGACACGATGGACGCCGGTACTGAGGACGTATTCTTACGCGCGCGGGATTTGGATGACTGTCCGTGTCGGTTACGAGACGCTGATTCCGAGGGAGCCTCGTCACTCCTATTTCCGTCTGCAATGCGTTCTGCTGGGACTTTCTTGAGGTATGCACTTGTTGATTCCATCCTACAGAGTAGTTATCACAGATTGTATAACTTTTAGGGCCTGCCAAGATCCTCGGCGTTAAGTCCACTTGGCTCGTTCCTCTTTCACACCAAGAAATATTCGGACCATGGTGTGAATCGCGGAATGGCCTCTTTTGAACCTGCAAGCCAAAGTCAAAGTCAAAGTCTTTATTCGTTGAATATGGTACAAAATGGTGTTTAGGTACATACATAATGTTCAAATCTCATATTATTATTCTGCCGGTTCTGGCGTACAAATTTTACATTGATTAATTTCATTATTTATCATTAAATGCCAACACATGCAATAGGTACAATTTTAAAATTAATTAGATAGCGTCATTAAAAAAATCGTCAATATTATAACAAAATTAATCATATACCTAGCATATCCAAGCAAGCCGGTATACTCGTATCTGCTGAATATACTGGTGAATGATAATCTGGCGTGAGATTTCCTTTCGGAGTTGGGACATTTATGATAGACAGTAGTCGCTCGCGTAAAAGCTAAAATAAGCCAAATCAAAACAAAGCTTAGACTCCCCGGATCCTGCTGGCTCATCTAGCGAGGAAACTGGCGGTATCTCGTCTTCTAGCCTATTCTAAATCTGTGAACTGGACCGATGGTTTTGCATTTTTACGCACTCTTTTCAGCAGCAGTTTTGATATTATTTCAAAGTCAAAGTCAAAGTCAAAAATCATTTATTCTGTATAGACCATTTTAAGCGGCACTTACAAAACGTCAAATTATAAATATTTAAAACTAGAAGCAAATGGACCACCGGTTCGAAACGCGGCCCAGACCTGAGAAGACTCCGGCAAGAAACTCAGCGGGCTGTTTTTTTTTGGTCCATTTACAACAATTGCCTTAGTCTAGATACAATGTTATTTAAAGTAACATAGTTGAGTGAACAGTTCATTTCCAAGCTTCTTTATCGTCTAAATAATCTTGAATTTTATAATAAGCTTTTTGGGAGAGTTTTCTTTTAACAACATTTTTAAATTTACTTACATGTAAATCTCTAATTTCGCTTGGGAGTTTGTTGAAAAAGCGTATACAGTTACCCCGAAAAGAATTACTGATTTTTTGGAGCCTACTATCACAGGCTACAAGATTGTTTTTGTGCCTGGTATTTATATTGTGCCTATCACAAAGTCTTGGAAATTGTGAAATATTTTTCCGCACATACATGAGATTTTCAAATACATATTGTGAGACTACAGTAAGAATGTCTATTTCTTTGAATTTTTCTCGGAGGGAGACTCTTGGGCCCAAGTTATAAATAGCACGCACAGCCCGCTTTTGCAAAACAAAGATCGTGTTTAAGTCTGCGGAATTACCCCAAAGGAGAACATTTCACATTTTTTTGTTGTGTTATTTTATTATTTTTTGGCTGTATAGGGCCCTATCAGGATTTGATTGAAGTCTAAGCACACTCTACATACAAGTCTGGACGGTATACCTACCTCCAATGATTTTCTGATCGGAAAAAATGATCATCCAGGACGGGACTTGAACCCGTGACCAGTCCCTTACAGGGGGAATGCTCTGACCAACTGAGTTACCTGGACCCATCTTAGATGCTCAAAATTTGCCGATATATTCTACGGCTTAGGTGGAGCCGTCTAACGTAATTCGTTCGAACTACGTAAACAATGAAAAATATTGCAATTGTTTTTAAATATTATTTTTACGGTATACCTACCTGCTGTAAGACGGACGAGGCTCTGGCCCAGGCTTTCCTCTCAGAGTTGGGAGGTCACACGGCAATCGCTCCCGTGAAAGCTATATTACCTAACCAACATAAACCAAGTTGTGAATTTGCAACCGGGGTTGGCGTTCAGATGTAGGAAATTATTTAAAAGATATTTAAATAATTTTGTCTGTATTTGAAAACAAAATGACATTGAATTCTTTATGCACATCAATGGCATAAATACCACTGTTAGTTTTCGGCAATTATAGTAATAAATTATAACATGTTGAATTACAGGCCTGCAGAAAAAAAACAAGAGGTAAAGCCTATTTTCAACCCAGAAGTAGATCTCGCTTCATCAGTACTAGAAACACTACGCATAGCCACTGACGAGGAGTACGAAAATGCTCTTGCCAGAGATGCGGCTAAAAGCGCGGCGAGAGCTGTTGAAGAAGATTTATTCAGAGATGCTGTCCCTCAGGAAAGTGCTAATTTATTTACTATAGTTGTTAATCCAAAAGCTGCAGACAATGATGATATCGAACCACAAGCATCTCATATTAAACAAGTTCGTTGTATTAATCCACTGGATGGAGCGTCAAATCCGAGCTCGATCTTTAGTAATCGTAGGTTATCTAAAGTTAGGCCTAGTATTTTAAATAGGAATTTTTATGATATGGATAGTGATGTGGGCGCTAGTAGCATTCATGAGCATGTAACACCACTAGGTGAAGAAAGGACTGAATCATTAATTAATCCGTTGACTTCACCATCAAATACTGACTTTAAAAGCATTATATTAAATAACGACGAGGATGAAAATTATAAACTGCCGTATTTTAAATCTTTTCCTCGAGAAAACAAGTTCAGAAAAATTGATTTGGGTTCAAGTTCATTACTTGAAAGTATACGAGAGAAAGCTATTAGCACTTTGTCACATTTACCAAAATTAAAGACAAGACAAAATCTTCTCCCAGAGAAGTCAATTGACAATAATAATGACCTTAGTCCAGCATCTTCTATAGTCCAGGAACAGGCTGCAAAGAGGATTCCATATTATAGAACTAATTCAAAATATGACAACATTAATCAGAATAGTAGACCACTTAGTCTACCGAATTTATTGAACTTAAAAGATGTGGAGTTGATACCGTTAAAGGATTTGCTTAGCAGGCAAGCAACAAAAAGTAAGTTCGATAAACCTGAAGCCGTAGTTCCATCTGTTTATGAATATGATGATGATTTATATTTACGTGATAATCAAGAGGAAAATACTGAAGGTTGGAAAACAACACCGCTTAAATTAATGAAAGGCACTGTAGAAGATAACACTGCTGATCCTGATCCAAGTCCCAGTGTCGTGAATTTGCATGTATTCTCCGAGAATACACGAACAGCCGATGATAGTTATCAAAATGAGAAAGTACGCGAGGAAGAATCTGACAGTAGGCCATATGAAACAGAAAACCTCAACACACTGCCAAGTGCTAGTAGCGTGGTATCAAAATTAACAACCCATAATGACGTCAATTGTGTCGAAAATAAAGATGAACTAGATTCTATTACAGATGCAAGTAATAACAGTGATAACAGAATTGATCATACAGAGGCTCGGTCAACAGAAAACCAAAACATGCAACCTGATTATTCTAATGTACAAGATATTAATGAATCAAGAAAGATTCAAAACAATTCTGAAACAAAATTATTAGACCCTATTTCGATAAATAAAGCTATATCATTTATCAAAAATTATATTTTAAAGAAACAAGAAGAGATTAAAAATATGAATACGGACTTCAAAAATAAAAAATCTATCAAACAAGAAAATAAAGATATTCTCATCACCGGTGAAAATCAGGATTCCGAAAAGGAAGCGTTGATGCAATCAACGACAACAAAGCCAAATGATCCTAATAACGACTTAAAAGTTCCAATAAATTCAATACAAAACAAAAATGGTGAAAAATCAGGCAATGATGCATTCGAAGAACCTGAAACTGTATCACCATTTATCACTGAAAATGATGACGGTGGTTTTTCAATTGAAAATGAAACTAAAGACACTCAAAGATGGATTACTTCACCTCTAACATTGAAAAATGACGCAGTAGATGATAGCATTAGTGATTTTGAATCAAGTCCTAGTCTAATAAATTTGCAAGCAGTTCCCAAGAATACGCAAGTCACTGATGATAATAATGTTAGTGAGAAAGTAGTATTAGAAACGAATAGTAATGAAGTTGAAAACGAACCCTTTTCAAGGGAAAATGAAGACACTACAAGTATTGAAAACCTGCCATCAAAAGTAAGACTCAGTAATGACGCTGATTGTGTAGACGATGAAAATAACGACCAAGATTCTATTACTGATGCATCCACTTACAATGATAACAAAATTGGTCAATCAGAGGCTCGGACATTAGAAAATGAAAGTAAACAACCTGAATATTCTAATGCACAAAATATAGAATATAACAATGAATCGAATAATGTTCGAAAATATTCTAAAACACAACTACTAGACCCAACTTTGATTGATAAAACCATATCAAGCATTAAAAATTACATTTTAAAGACACAGGAATATTACGATAATAAAAAAATCAACATGAAAAATAAACATTTATCTAACCAAGAAAACAAAGATTTATTGGTCACCAGAGATGAAAATGAGGATTGTGAAAATGAAACATCAATGCAAGTAGCTACACTTAAATCGAATGCACTTGATGATAATTCAGAAGTATTTACAGCAAACACAGCTTCACCAGATAATTGGGAAGATGTTACAACCTCCAAAAAATCATATATATCAAGTGCAACTATGGATAATTTTAGAGAACGGGCGGATGTTAGTATGCAGGATTTGCAAAAAATGTCTGATTCTATGCTACAACAAGAAGAACGTGCAAATAAAAAAATAGAATTCAATAATCCTTCAGAAAATGACCCTTTAGAAAATAGTAGTAGGGATTCAGGTGGGTTAGATTTGGATAATTCTGCCAACACACCAACAGAAACTATTGAAGGGCCTGTAAACCTGAATAAGTTTCAAGAGAAGTCTACTGAAATAAATAATTGCAAAACGGATTTAGCATCAGAACTAATAGATAATTATGCTGACCCTAGCGATATAGTAATAAGTAGTATATCTAAAGAAAATGAAATTTTTGGCATCCAATCAACATTAAACCCAGCAAATAATTTGTTAAAAAATCCACTCAGAGATGCAATTGATGCCTTAAAACCGCTCGATCCCTTACCAGTAGTTGATGATATTAGAGTAAAATTGGAAAATCTGTTGTGTGAGAGAGATGTACAAGATATCTCTCCGTTAACACAAAAATCGCAATCAGAAACCTTAGATATGTTAAATCCAGTTATGGCAACAGACGCTAGTATATCTAATTTTGAGTCGAGAAAACCTCCATTGGGATTTTCAGATGGTATAAACTTTGATATTCTGAACTTAAGGCCGAAATTAAGTATATTCCCAGATATTTTTAAACTCGACTCACCATCATATAAAACGGCATCAAACGACTTAAAGTTAAAGTCAAGCGGCTTGAAGTCGGCTTTAGAAAATAAACGTGTCAAGGACAATCGCCTGAATACTGATAAACATTTATTTAAAAGTAGTCCAAGAGAAACCAAAGACTTGAATGATATATTAAATATAAGCCCTAGTCTACAAAATTTGAGAGATCGATTGGTAGATCCTTCGGTTAAAACAGCAAATAATATTCATTCCACCTTTAAAAATTCCAAAAAATCGTTTGAGTCCAAGTTGAGAAAATTAAACAATAACAACTTTGATACTTTAAGAAGTCCGATCAAAAATTCTCAAAGTTTATTAGATACCATCTCGCAAAATAATGAAGATATAAATGATAAACTAAGAGCTTTACACGTGGATTTTAATGATAGACTTGAATCAGTACGAAACGATTTAATCGATAGGTCTAAACTGTTAGCTAGCGGATCTCGTGATATTATACCGAAATTAAGATCATCTAGTAATTCACACAATCAAAATAAAACAAAAAAACCAAAACATTCACAAGGAAGAGAATCTAAACAAAATACTTCTCGAAAACAAACACCTGCAAGATTCAATTCACCTCCAAGAACTATGGATAAAAAGAAACTTAAAATGCACGTTGCCGCAAGTGTACCCGTTCCTAGGACTGTACAAGTACCTGAGCTACGGGCAACTTCGGCAAAATCACCACCACTGACTTTACAGAAAGCATCTAGTATAATACCAAACACAAATGACAATCTAAGTAAGGATTTTTTGAGAAATCTTGGAAGAAAATCTAATGATTTACATAATTCTAATACACTTTTAAGGAATAACAATAATCTGGAGAAAGATAAAACCATTGAAGTTTCTATCTCTACAACACCTCGACCAGAAATACATAATGAACATAAATTTAGAAGTTTCTTACCTCAAACCAATAAAGGAAAACTTGAAATGAGAAGGATGCACGACGATCACAATGGATCCCCAAGTGATGTAAAGCCCACAAAGGTTTCGGTTCCTGATTATGATCGTCAAGATAAATACAGGATCTCAAATGCAGATACTAATGATGAGCAACGATCCAACCGATTAGTATCAACTGAAAACAACCTGCATAATGCACCTAAAACGACCTTACAAGCCTGGCCTAGAGCTACGGAAAGTGGTTTTTTATCTAAAGTCAAAGAGGCTGTAAAAGCAAGACTTGCTAATGGAAATTCTCCAAAATCTGTAAAGACATTTATCGCATCGACTGATGAAGCTAAGGAAAATAAAGACGGGTATGTTCAGAAATCTGACATGGCTCGGTCTGCATCAGAGCATCAAGAAGTTGTCGATACGTCATTGTCATTAAAAGAACATGTTCCGTATAAATGTAAGATGATTTGTTCCAAAGAGTGAGATTAGACTTGGTGTGTTTTGTTCAAATAAATAGGTAACATACTCTTTCTGCAGCGATGGATATTATTTCTGTTGGTTGGACTGTTGGTGCTTTTTTACGAGTGTAATGATCCAAATGCTTGCATTTACGCCTGATTTATTATCTTTACAAGTTTTTCATGATCATCCAGATGTCCTCTTTAAATCAAAAGTTTCCTAACGCATAAGATTCCGCGTGCGTTTTAAATGCTGGTTGACTTAGTCAACAACTTAGGTACCTATTTTAATAGTAGATAATTAATTATAGTTCAATTTGTAAATATACCTACTAATTTTAAGTTATTAATATTATGTAAGTCCTGAATAGCTCATAAGATTTTTGTATTACTTAGAGATGGATGTGAATTAAATGTACCTACGTGACAATTACGAGTGCAATTTATTTTATTTTAACGTTGTAGGTACGCGCAATGACTGAGACCAATGCCTATGCGCCATAGTATCCTACATATACTAGATTCGTATCCTATCTATTTCAGCTACCTGTTGCAGACCGTCCGCATCAGTCCGTTTACCTGGGGCAGACGACAATTAATTACTTTCCATTTCAAATTAATCTAAGAGGGACATATCTAGTTACGACGGCGACGTATCAATAACAAATAAGATTTTTGAGCACCTTAGTAGTGTAGTTATTGTGCGGTTCTTAGTGTGGGATTAAGTCAAATAATATATATATAGTTACACATAAAGAGACAAATCATACACATTCTCGAAGTATTAATTATATTTATTACATAGTTTAAAAATACATACATCATTATTAGTTGTCGAATCAGCCACTGGAGCACCTAAATTAGCTTGCTAGGTAGATACCGTAGATATCTCATGAGTATTTTAAATTAAACTAAGTATACACAACTAAATGCAAACGACGATTCTACATCGAGTAACTTGATATCATCTAATAAATTCCTCATTTCGTACAAAATTAAAAATAAAATCTGCATCACGGGGTCTACACTGAAATGTAAATCTGAAACTTCGCTCTCGCCTGAAACTCGAACGAAAGAGATAAGTACTATAAAGTTACTTTGGATTTCTTTCGGTGGGATTTGGGCTGAACGAACGTGTCTCATTTTTATATTCACCCCATCAATAATTGGCTGCACCCTACCCGATGCTTAAAACAACGTTGTTAATTTTAAAATAGTTCTTAGTCCCTAGAAATATTTTTTCAAGCACCAGCCGTTTCGAGCACCAGCCATTAGGTATTATTATCGAGTTCGAGTTTTTATCATGCAAGAAGGCTAAACTTCAGATGTACGTTTCATGGTAGGCCTACTTGGTTTCTTCATTTTGGTAACAAAACTATCGCTAATTCAATTAAATCTAAGATCAGTCACAACGTTTGTACGAAATTTCGGCTGTGCAATTTCAAAACTTGGTAAGGAACACGAGACAAATATCATGAAGAATTAATAATGTTTTAACGTTTCATAACGTTACAGCTGAGTATTTGCTAGGTTCGTTAATTAAAAAGTATTTTTCTAGGCTTTTTTAAATACTTAGATAGACAATGCTAATTAAATGATTATGGTATAGTACCTGCAAGATGCAAAACCTGTTTTTTCTACCAGCTGACCCTTACAAGGTTTTTAATAGCACAGCCGTAATGTACAATAACTTGGTTGTTTATCTTTGTAATGTGATCTTCAAGGTAGCCATTCAGCATCGTCCTTAAGTGAACGTCCGTTTCCTGGAGCTTCAGTTAGATCTTCCTTGCTGTTCGTCACCTTATGGTACACATTCTTACCGGCATCCACAACGTACTCAACACCGTCCGCTGGAATAATGATTAAAGATTACAATCATGTAATCATTTTGTGTGTTCTTGATAACTAGTATTAGAATATAATGTTTAGACTATAAGTGCTTATAATACTTGGATTAACAAAAGACAACTTTATGTGCGACATTCACTTTTCATAACAGAAAAGCACATTTTTCTAATGATTAAATAAGTCATTTATGAACCAAGATCAACTAGTTTAGGATCTCTAGTCAACTGGGTTTGCTCAAACTCGGTTGGTGGAACCGTTGACTTAGTAGGTACAACTTTGAATAGGTGAACTGGGACGGTTGACCAATATTACTTCTTGTACAGTCACGAATATAATTTGTTCGAGAAACGCATTTTTCACTGAAGATGAAATCTGTTGCGTGAAAAAATTGATTTTGAAGTTAAGCAGTTAATCTTTCGAATGTAACAACATACCTATGGCGCCACCAGTTTTTCTGACAGCCTCTCCGATGTTGTGTGACGAAAACGTTTCTGGGTGGATGTTGATGTTCACGCCATCAGTGGAACCGTTGACGTGCTTAGGACAATCGTTCTGTGATATGATGGATAAGTCGTAGGGGTCCACACCGAAGGAAGAAAGCTTGTTGCGCATCTGTAATAAATACCAAGTTAGAAGAAATAAATACCAAATGTAACTAAACTCACAGAACAGAGAAAAATCAACTCAAAGGTCGAGAAACGAAAGAGTCCCTTGCCCCAATCCAAAAAAAAAGAGCAGCGGGAAAGTATCTATTATCTCTATAAACAATGGTTTAACATTGATCTTTATAAAATTCTAACATTAAATAGAAATAGCATAAGTTAACGTGACAATAGAAACTCATGTTTTATAACGAAATCAGTTTCAAGAAATTTCAATCTATGATTCTCCACATCATGTAGCGGCATCACCAAAGATATCACTGTGACTGTTACAAAACTTTATCATTGTATCCGTGCCTGCATTCTGTGGAGTACCTAAGGTATCTTGGTACGTCACAGATTAATAGAGTAGCTAGCTACGGTGGTGAATGTGTTTGTATAATATCTTATTTGTCTGTATAATGTACCTTATCGAGGTAAATCCTGTCGAGTTCCTTAGTCCTGGAGAGGATGGTAGCAGAACGACGGTGCGCAAAGGCGAGCTTTTGGCAAGTGAACACCGCCGCGTGGGACACGTAGTCTGTCATCAGAACTGTGTAGCTAGCTGATCCGGCCACACCTGTAAATGGAGCATAGATTTTGAAGTAAGGTTTAGATAATTTTGCAGATTACCATCAATAATCATGTTAATCTTAAAGATCGATATCAAGAATTGAATAGGTACTTACTAAGGGGGAATCTGACTTTCATCCGAGCGGGCACTGCTGGATCAGGGACTGTGAGAACTCCTTTATATCTGTATAGAAATAGACAACCAGTTAATTAAACACAGTAAATTAGTCGTATCTGTATATTGCACTTTGGAGTTTGGAGGTATTAAGATTTTTTTGTTTGCGATGGACTTTAAAAGTCCTAAAACTACGGTTTATTCCAGTTTGATTGCTACTGGTTAAGTAGAATCGGAGTTATGACCTAAAAATGATATCTAACCCGACACTTGGGCGGAGCAGGCGCGGGAATTAGCTAGTAAAGTACCTAATTGAGTACGTATGCAGCTATGTATCTGATCTACATAATAAAATTGTACCTACTAATTTATAGGCTAAGTTACACTCGGAGGGATAGAGATAGAGCTATATCAAGGCCCCAAGGAACCATAACCGACTTTACCCCCGACCGATTAAAATGCTAACACTGACATCGTCATAATTCTCTTACCTGTAGTCGTGTTTCAGAGGTGTGAGTCCTAAGATAAAATGTTGAGACAGCTGCTCTATTTCGTATTTGCCGGGCTCGTCTGTCTTGGTGAAGTTGTAGGTGATGCAGTGAGACGCCGTCGACGTCTTCTGTATCACGTACCATACTCCCAGCAACTGTAAACAAAAACAAATGTAAACTACAGCTGCTTATTTAAAAAAAAAACTGAGTTAACAGACAATAATCACGATAGCCTAGGAAATAGGCATCTCCTAATTCGCGCTACAGCACCCAGTCGTTCCCCATCTAGGCTATCCCAACTACGTTTCACGGATTAGAAATTATTCCTTCTTGCTAGGTATTTTTGGGGCACCAAGACCTTTGGGGTCCTGGCCAACCTCATCTGTAAGCCGGTGGTATACCTAATGATTGATAGACGAAACCCTGTCATAGGTTTTCCTCTCCGTGTTTGGAGGTTAGAGGGCAGCAGGGGTCTAAAAGAAGTATTAAGCGGAGCTGGACGCTTCAAGGTGAAAGCTTCGGATAAAACCGGGAACTACGCTAACAGGATGATGGAGTTTATCTGTCTATCTTCCCACCTTCCGTACAAAATCTATTAGTGTGAGTATAAAATGTGTCATGTACTTTAGCCAAGGTTCGACCGAGACCTCGCGCACCGTATGAGTTAAGTCGATTATAGGATAATAGCCAGTAAAGCTAACAGAGCATAAAAAAATAAAAACAGTACCAAATAAAAAATCCGGTAACGTAATATCGTAATGATCAAATTACACGGCTCATGCCACCGCCGGCACCGTCTCCTTTCGAGATTCGTTTGTGTCTTCCTAGTATTTTTTTTAATAATAATAACATGTACATACTTAATACAACTAATTATAAATTATATATACAAAACTAGATATTTATAGCAAAACAAAAAAAAAGAGTGGAGTGGGCGAAGAAAAAAAAATGCATCTCTATCTAGTTCAATTTTTTTTAGATTGGGTACGTCGTCAAATATGAATTCACCTAGACTGATGGTAAGTTCTGACTCACAGTCCAAAGTTACGCAAGAGCCTACATTTCCAATGAATTTCTGATCGGACTCAAGCTCAAACTCGGAAAAAGGGACTGGTCACGGGTTCAAGTCCCGTCCTCGATGATCATTTTTTCCGATCAGAAAATCATTGGAAATAGTTAGCATGCAATTGCTTAAAATTTCATTCAGAGCCTACATTATTGTATCGAAATCAGCTTGTTAGGAGCGTTATAAAATATGAGTAAAAGCGATTATGACTCATTGTGTTATCGGAAGATGACGACGCGACGGGGTCATATTCTGACTTTAAATAATCGTCTTATTGAACGACAAAGAAGCCATGTCAATGTTCGCTCTGAATATAGAACTACTTCTTATTATTGTGGCAACTGTGTGGCTTCTGGTTCTAAGAAGCTAATATCATTAGTTACGCGTATCATCACTATTTTATCACTCCTCTATCGTTACGATGAAATATCGACTCTCAAATTTTGTTTTGTCATTGTGCTTCTACCAAGATTGCGTTCTCTGAAAGCGCTATAGATAGATCTGTGTCTGTGCCCAAAGGCCCATAGTCAGTGGATTAACTCCGCATTCACACTACAGGCATGCACCTCACCTTCACCCGAGAAACTACACCTTGACTAAGGACATGAGTCGGCCTGAGTCTGAAGTCTGTTTTAGGAATAAAACGTAATGTACAGAGGGAAGATTCTCTCAAAACGAAATGAACCTACTTCGCAGCGAGCTCTGTGCATTCTTCTTTGATCATGCTCGTCACTATTATTAGGCAAGGAGTGTTATATTAGATAGTATAGTGCCATGATATAATTGCCTGTCTCACTTGGGCACACATTACACTTAAGGAGTGGACTTATGACTCCTTATAAGTTCAATGTTTGTGTGACATCTATAAGACTTATATCAAGCTGTAGACATGGCGGAATTGTGCGACATAGAAAACACTACAAAACGAAGTAATCCGATCTTCTGACGGACTATCATCATCGTCCTGATGCCTCCCTAATGCCTAATCATAAGTCGGCTGAACGAGGTTTGTGAAGCGAAAAGTAAAAGCAAGTAAAAGTGAATTACAACAATATGGAGCTAATGTCAGACACTTAGTGGACTATTGAAGAAAGAATGTTTCAAATTTTCATTTTGACCGAGAGAGCGAAGCGTTACCATTTGAGTAGTGACCAAGAACATTACTTGGCAGTGACCAAGAACATTAGAAATTTCCTTGTACTTAGCTGGACGTTTCATTTCGAACGAGCGGTTGTCTCCAGGATTTTTGAATCTCGGCCGGCGGTCATCTCTCTCGCACACTGCCTAAAATTGCCATGATACGTTAAAATTTCCCAATCCAAACCTGTCAAAGTCAAATTTACGCAAAGGCTGAGTTCTTCGGAGCTTCATTTTGATTCTAGTTGAGCTTTATGAAAATTCACAGAACACCGTACACATCAATTATTATTAATTGAGTAATATTTATAGAAATTAATAAAAAAATTGACACATATTCGCTTCTTAGATTGTGGGTGACAGCCATTTTAATAAAGAAGCAACACTGTTTACCAAAAATTCGTAAGGTGACCAACCGTCCGTATTTTGCGGGATAGTCTCCTACTAGAAGCTCCTGCTTTGCAATAAATACATAGCATAGTCCCACAAAACGTCAAATGCTTTCCGCACGTTTACAATATCCATCATAATATATTACAATATTAACTGTAGAGAGGTCAATTCTATACATCCATACTAAATTATTATAAATGCGAAAGTAACTCGGTCTGTCTGTCTGTTACGCTTTCACGCCTGAACCGCTAAACTGATTTTGATGAAACTTGGTATAGGAGTAGATTAGACCTAGATAATGAACATAGGCTATGTTTGGTTGCGATAACCGACATCCACGTGGGCGGAGCCGCGGGCAGCAGCTAGTTGAATATATTTAAAAAATAACTACATATTGGGAAATAATTAGTGATCGATACTAATGCAAAAAATGCAATCAGTATTTTTTTTGTCTTTCTGTCTGTCTATCTGTATGTGCACGCATGGATGAAAAACTACTGGAGGGATTTTGATCAAACTTGATACGATTATAGTTCATACTTCTGGGCAACATATAGGCTACTTTTTATACAAGCTGATATACCCATGGCTTCACCCGCGCTTCGTTTTTGGGTCGTTTTTGGTCATATCTCCGGTTTTACTTAACCAATTGCAAGCAAACATACGATAAATTTTGAGTCTAAGTAAGACCTTTCTAATAAAAATTCGTTCAGTACTTTTTACGTCCATTGCTAGGAAGCTGGTCATATTAAGTATATAATTTCAACTTTGACGCTTATTATTTATTGCTTTCTAGACATACCCTATACCTACTCAAGTAGGTATTAAGTTATCGTTTCTAAAAACCACTACACTTTTTTATTTGTTCACGACTGTACATACTTAGACCACGATAGTATAAACTTACTGTATACAGGTTGACTCAAAATATTATTATATATTATATTTATTATTCTTCACATACAGACAGATAGAAAGACAAAAAATTTACTGTTTGCATTTTTTGCATTAGTATCGATCACCAATCATCCCCCAATAGCTATTTTGTAAATTTATATATGCAAAGAACAGAATTGACCTCTCTACAGTTTTATTATAAGTATAGATCATGTATTTGTCTTATTTTGTTCCTTAAATTTACGAAAGAAAGTATAATAATGGGACAGGGATTCACCTGACGATTTTTAAAATTCACATTATCTTTCAAGTCCGTATCGATTCATTCGTTTTAATCGACCTTTTTTAACAGGTCACCTCATTATGAATATAAAACTGACAAACGTCAAATGTTACCTATTAATGTGACGCTACTATAGGAAACACCCTTTTGTTGCTACTCTGTCGCATTGGGTTTGCCTGTAATGACACTGTATGTATAAAATAAATAAATACATAATCCTTCATTTAATGTCAATAATTTATTTTGTTATTACATGCTTACATAAGTAAGTCTCAATTAATAAATAAATAAGTTACAAAATTACTGTTTTCATCTTTAATAGCTTTTAAATATATTATAGTAAAATAACCTTTTCAATGAATTTGGCCTCTCTTTATAATATTAGTAAATATGGAAACGTAGACTATACCATTTATTTTCATGAGCATAGACGTAAACTACATCATATATCCCAACCTTGCAATTAAACATGGTCACCGCAAAGAAAGGTACGCAACCCAACCAACTAGATGGAGACACTGCAATGTATGGCCTTGCAGTATCCATTGGTTCTAATATTCTTGGTGACGCTACTATAGGAAACATCCTTTTATTGCTACTCTGTCGCATTGGGTTTGCCTGTAATGACACCGTATGTATAAAATAAATAAATACATAATCCTTCATTTAATGTCAATAATTTCTTTTTTTGTTACATGCTTACATAAGTAAGTCTCAATTAATAGATAAATAAGTTACAAAATTACTGTTTTCATCTTTAATACCTTTTAAATATAATAAAGTGAAATAACCTTTTCAATGAATTTGGCCTCTCTTTATAATATTAGTAAATATGGAAACGTAGACTATACCATTTATTTTCATGAGCATAGACGTAAACTACATCATATATCCCAACCAAGAATATTAGAACCAATGGATACTGCAAGGCCATACAGTGCAGTGTCTCCATCTAGTTGGTTGGGTTGCGTACCTTTCTTTGCGGTGACCATGTTTAATTGCAAGGTTGGGATATATGATGTAGTTTACGTCTATGCTCATGAAAATAAATGGTATAGTCTACGTTTCCATATTTACTAATATTATAAAGAGAGGCCAAATTCATTGAAAAGGTTATTTTACTATAATATATTTAAAAGCTATTGAAGATGCAAACAGTAATTTTGTAACTTATTTATTTATTAATTGAGACTTACTTATGTAAGCATGTAATAACAAAATAAATTATTGACATTAAATGAAGGATTATGTATTTATTTATTTTATACATACAGTGCCATTACAGGCAAACCCAATGCGACAGAGTAGCAACAAAAGGGTGTTTCCTATAGTAGCGTCACATTAATAGGTAACATTTGACGTTTGTCAGTTTTATATTCATAATGAGGTGACCTGTTAAAAAAGGTCGATTAAAACGAATGAATCGATACGGACTTGAAAGATAATGTGAATTTTAAAAATCGTCAGGTGAATCCCTGTCCCATTATTATACTTTCTTTCGTAAATTTAAGGAACAAAATAAGACAAATACATGATCTATACTTATAATAAAACTGTAGAGAGGTCAATTCTGTTCTTTGCATATATTTACAAAATAACTATTGGGGGATGATTGGTGATCGATACTAATGCAAAAAATGCAAACAGTAAATTTTTTGTCTTTCTATCTGTCTGTATGTGAAGAATAATAAATATATAATAATATTTTGAGTCAACCTGTACCTATACAGTAAGTTTATACTACCGTGGTCTAAGTATGTACAGTCGTGAACAAATAAAAAAGTGTAGTGGTTTTTAGAAACGATAACTTAATACCTACTTGAGTAGGTATAGGGTATGTCTAGAAAGCAATAAATAATAAGCGTCAAAGTTGAAATTATATACTTATTATGACCAGCTTCCTAGCAATGGTAAAGCGTAAAAAGTACTGAACGCATTTTGATGCGGCTTTTTTATTAGAAAGGTCTTACTTAGACTCAAAATTTATCGTATTTTTGCTTGCAATTGGTTAAGTACAACCGGAGATATGACCAAAAACGACCTAAAAACGAAGCGCGGGTGAAGCCATGGGTATATCAGCTTGTATAAAAAGTAGCCTATATGTTGCCCAGAAGTATGAACTATAATCGTATCAAGTTTGATCAAAATCCCTCCAGTAGTTTTTGATCCATGCGTGCACATACAGATAGACAGACAGAAAGACAAAAAAATACTGATTGCATTTTTTGCATTAATATCGATCACTAATTATTTCCCAATATGTAGTTATTTTTTAAATATATTCAACTAGCTGTTGCCCGCGGCTCCACCCACGTGGATGTCGGTTATCGCAACCAAACATAGCCTATGTTCATTATCTAGGTCTAATCTACTCCTATACCAAGTTTCATCAAAATCAGTTTAGCGGTTCAGGCGTGAAAGCGTAACAGACAGATAGACCGAGTTACTTTCGCATTTATAATAATTTAGTATGGATGTATAGAATTGACCTCTCTACAGTTAATATTGTAATATATTATGATGGATATTGTAAACGTGCGGAAAGCATTTGACGTTTTGTGGGACTATGCTATGTATTTATTGCAATGCAGGAGCTTCTAGTAGGAGACTATCCCGCAAAATACGGATGGTTGGTCACCTTACGAATTTTTGGTAAACAGTGTTGCTTCTTTATTAAAATGGCTGTCACCCACAATCTAAGAAGCGAATATGTGTCAATTTTTTTATTAATTTCTATAAATATTACTCAATTAATAATAATTGATATGTACGGTGTTCTGTGAATTTTCATAAAGCTCAACTAGAATCAAAATGAAGCTCCGAAGAACTCAGCCTTTGCGTAAATTTGACTTTGACAGGTTTGGATTGGGAAATTTTAACGTATCATGGCAATTTTAGGCAGTGTGCGAGAGAGATGGCCCCCGGCCGAGATTCAAAAATCCTGGAGACAACCGCTCGTTCGAAATGAAACGTCCAGCTAAGTACAAGGAAATTTCTAATGTTCTTGATCCCAACCTTACAATTAAACATGGTCACCGCAAAGAAAGGTACACAACCCAACCAACTAGATGGAGACACTGCAATGTATGTCCTTGCAGTATCCATTTGTTATAATATTCTTGGTAGTGACCGAATTAGCTTTCATCTGTCAGTCACTTTGTTGGTGGTATTTTGAAAATGCTTGACCTAAAAAAGGAGGTTCACTGTTTGACCTGAATGTTTGTATGTTTATCTGTGATTATCTCGCGTTTGGTTGAACTGATTTCAATGTGGTTTACAAAAAAGTATTCTTTAACATTCTGGAGAAGATTTTAATATACTTAACCGACCGAAAAAGGAAGAGAAGTCGGTTTTTTAATACTAAAATGATTTAGCTTCCTAATATTTGCCGTAACTTAGCAAGGTCTCCATATTTTTAGTTCAATAATACACTATCTACGTATGTAGTTGGCCACATCCTGTCATATCGGTGCGTTCATTACCTACCAGTAAGTATTACTAATTAAAGTCCTTGTATCTATTGACAGGAACACACATAAAAGTCACTAACGTTAATAATTTATGGCAAGTTTTGTGTTGTTTCCTGCAGTTTCTATTGACTGTTGGTTCCTGCGATTGCGTTTCGTCTTTACCCATGTTGTGGTTTCATATTTATTCATAAATTTTGTGATAAGTACATAAAAAAAGGATATTAAGGTACAAAGGTGAGGTAAACTCAATGTTGAGCTTTCTTCCAGCAAACCTTAGAGTAATAGAGGAGAATAAAATAGACAGAGGACAGAGTCAAGCGTATACAGAGCGGAACTGACAAGCAATAAAATTATACATAAATTGGAGATAACACTTTTGATTGACCTCAGTCAATCATAAGCGGAAGCAAGTTCCTTTAATGTCCTTCCTTCCTTTCTTGCCTAGTCTGACCGTGCTCAATACTTAAGTAGGTACTAATACTAATAATAATAGTCTAATCGTTCTATATCTGTTAATAATATTATAGTGTTTAGTGTTTATTCTATTAGTTTTTAGATAGGAGAAACCTATATTTTTTACATATATAGGACTTTTCACCAGACCATAGTAACGGTGTAGAAGGTGTAGAAGAAGCTGACCTCACGCAAGTCGATGTGAGACTGTGGTTAACGACGGACGCTCTGGCGCAGGTTCACGACTGCTAAGCTAGAGGTCGCGGGTTCGATTTCTACTCGGTGCCTAAACTTCGACAGATGCAACCAAAAAAAATATGTTCGAGCACGCACGAATTACATACACACTGCTAAGTCTGTATTTGTAGGTATGTACAAATTGTACAATAGCCACTATTGAATAACTCGCTATTATGCTCGCCATGCCATGCACCTGTCCAATAAAAAACGACAGATTTTTTTTAATCCGACAACGGCTTAAATCGTCCATTGAATGTCTATTCATACTTCACTAGGGCAAGGAAATAAAAAATACAGAATGCTCCACTTTCGATTATATTACAGTTAAGTAGGTAGGTACCTGCTCTTCAAAAGAATATTTTAGAACATGTTAAGTTAAGCAACGAGGTTGCTACAGCTTTTCATTTTTTTTTCATGTAGATATAAGCCCGTCTTCGAAACTTCACCCTTGTCTGATAGTAAGCTAAAGGTGAAGTCTCAAAAATGGAGGTAAGCATTATAGATATCAACAATGCTACAGGGCAGACAAACACACGGCCCACCTGATGGGAATCGGTCATAGAGGCCTATGGAGTGTTCAACACCAGGCGCTTCAACATTCGCTTCAAACCTTCTAATGCCTTTGTTTAACAGCCCATTCAACTTCATCTCACATGAAAGCCAAATGTAAATTTGCTGATATCGGAGATATACCTACCTAGGTATTTTAAAAAGTTTTAAGTTACCTAATAAAGGTAGGATGAACGATTCTCTACACAATTTTTTTTAAATTCTTGACTGTTTGTTCGCGAGTTTGGATTTTGATGGTTGCTAAAGGTTGCTTTTGTAAAAAAGGCTTTTTTATTCCAACGCCTTTGCAATGATTTTCTTCAAAAAAAACTAAAGTTGAATTTCACCAGCTACCTAAACAAATGCATTCAAGTTCAACTAAACTTTGTTCTCACGTTTTTCTCAAAGTACCTAATTCATTGAGATAAACGGAAGTGATAACAAGATCAATTCCACTTGATTACCTACAGTTATTTCCATTCATGAAATTTGACCTGCGTCTAGATACCTACAAAATATTAATTTCTCTATAGGTAGGTATCTACTTGTAGAAACCTACACAGTCCAATGTTTATTTGTGTCTCAAGAAACAGTAAAACATTATTGTCCGTTATCACTTGATTCTTTGAGTAAACAATTCGAACTTGACCCGTATAATGAACCCAACGGACTTGTAATCAAAAACTTAAGTAGGCATTACCTTGTTCATTTCGAAGCCAGCCATGGGTTCGACAGTGGGACACGCGCCCAGATGGTAGGTATGCCCGAAAGCACCCGCGACGAACACAGCCAACAACCCGAACACCTTTAAACTCATGATGTAAGGCACAAAACTTTACAGATTACTTCGATACACGCGCTCGTCTTGGCGGCCCGCCGGTAACTGAACACGGTACCACAGCTTATTCAATATAAACAAGCTAGTTTCTTTCGACCTTTTACTATTGAGTGAATAGGATCAGACTCCACCCGTTGGCTTCCAAGAACTGTTGTTGAGTTCATTGATAAATCAAAAGGAAACATAAAGAATAGTACCGAATAGTAGATTTGAGGATTCCAGCGACTGGGACCGCTAAAGCTGGGACCGCGGTTCCAGTTGCCGGTTTTATTAAATTTGAATATTTTTCTTCCGGCAACTGGGACCACCCATAGAAAAGAACAAAAAAAAGGCTAAAACCAAAAAAGTACATGTTGACATGACGTGTTCTTGCTTGGAAATCTAAGTGTGTGATTTGAGGTCAAGTTAGTCAGTTCTATCTTCTATTTCCAGTATTTAGGTGTTTAGCTATAGCTTTTGGTTCCAACTGGCAATCGCGTGAATTGCTGATCCTGTTCCTGAAATCCATAGGCACTTATTCCTGGAATATAAAGCTAGCATTCTATTCCAGACTTTTTATACACCGATCTATCCATCTAAGCAAAATTTTTAGCCTGCCTCCAACGCTAACGGGTTCCAATCACAAATCCAACTCTTATGTAATCTGCCTCGTTTCGACGACTTTGTGGGTAGTTTTCTATTGTTAAGAATATTATAGTTCTGTTATACTGAACTCATTATAGGTAAGTATTATAAATAAAGACTAGTGAAATAGTCAAAAAGAATACGTTCAACCTTGGTCCAACTCAAAACAAAGACCACGAAAGAAGGGAAAGAGTCGTGCAGATGCCGGTTCTGTTGTTCAGGGTAGGTATGTGCGCCACGGGATAGTTTTGTTGAAGTCTTAGAATAATTAGGTTGTAGTCCTTGGTGGACCCAAGCACTACAACCTAATTATTCCATTATATTTAGTTTTAATTGTAAGATACAAAAAAATACCTACCTACCCATCTAATGTTTATTTTCTGATGACCGAACATGCGACCAGAGGTTAATTGCTTCAACGCACGAACTTAGATAATTATACAGAATAATATCAACATAATATCTATCAGCAATTTCGTAATAGGATAGGTATACCTACCTACATAAAAATAAAGACTTCATGCGTGGCATTAAAACTAAATAGGTTACTACACCACCTCAAATCCAATAGAATTTCATAATTTAATTGTTGCATAGGTACCTACTACTTACATCCATTCCAAGGTTAGTCGGGGTATGAGGGAAAAGCCTTATGGGCCACCTTATACCCCAGCTAGGATAGACCCAAGACGGCGTGCGGTTGTACAGTAGTCGGTTCAAGTACGATATAACCACTCGCTAGCCAGCGAGCGGTCAGTATTTCAGCACGAAAAAACCTATCCAAAAAGGTACCACTTACATACACACTGCTTCGATCTGGCATAATTATGCCTTACAAATTATATCTATTTCCTTGTTATTATTTGTATTAAAGCTTAAGAAACTAAGCTTATGAATAATAACATAAGCTTTAACAAATAATATCGACACCTCTGGGTTCAATTGGCGTATAAACCATTTTGGCCAAAATGAGTTATATACACCGTCTTGTTCAGAATTTTTTTCTCTATCGATCTGTATATTTAAAATGTTCAAATTCCCAAAAAAATGCTTTTACGACCCAAAAAATTTAGGTTATCCTTCCACAAAAAAGATAAAATGTCGATGTAACAGCCATATTTTTCTTTTTTAAATATTTAGTAAGACGTTATGACCAAGATTTTTACCAACCCAGGGCGTAAAATCCATTTACAATCAAAATGTATTTTACGCCATGACGAGTAAATGTATTTCTATAACGTAATTTAAAATCGAAGTCGTAAATCCACATTTAAATAACACATGGACGTATAAACAATTCCATTGCAAAAATTATTTTACGTGTGGGTATCCAAGGAGAAAGATTCTTAGAATTTTGGGGATGAAGAAGGCTATAAGTCATTTAATCATTATCTATCTCCTTTGGTTAGGAAGTTAGCATGGATATACGTCTTAGAAAATACCAATTTATGGTTTATACACCCATAAAAATTGAATAAAAATTGACAGCCTACAGCTTATATCCGTATTTGGTAAAATTAAGTTAACATTTATTGATGTAAAAGCACGTAGCTGTAGATTTTTTTGCTGTAAAAACTATTTACTTGCACATCAATAGAATTATAAGTAATAAAAACGAATCTCAATACTGTTAGAATGTATCAGAATTCCAGTAATATTCGTCTAACTACTTAATTATGGCCGATATACGCGAAATTAAACTACCAGAAACAAAATCAACTTTATTTTATTGAATAAAACAAATATTTTGTCTATTATAATTATGGCACAACATCAGGCATGATCAGATTGTCAAACTTTAAAGGCAATTATTTAAATCTTTAGTTACCTTACTAATGATTTAAATAATTTGTGGGGGGAGTGCGGTGCAAAGCGAGGAGCCAATGAAATCTTCACGTGTCTATATTTCTATTTGAAGTCTGTAGATGATAGATCATCGTTATCACCCTTACCTCTGTAAGGGAAAATCAAGAAACTGTGATATAGCACCTGAAGAAAATGCCACTAAAAGTGACAATGATAACATAGTGACTGTATGACCCCAACTTTACTTTACAAAAGCAAATTGCTAATATCGGATGCCAAATACAAGGATTTATAACGTCTATGTGACAATGGAGTAATACCTTAAGGATACCACCATGAGTATTATAAACTTATACCATGGAAATGTGACTGACTCTCTTACACTGACTGACGAAGATGATGATTTCTATTACTAGTCTACTATCTTACTACTACTACTACTGTCACTACTAGTACTATTTAGTTACTCTACTATTAGTAAAACAAAAAATAATCTATTCATCTAATTCTTCCTCATCATCTTCGTCAGTCAGTGTAAGAGAGTCAGTCACATTTCCATGGTATAAGTTTATAAATAGTTATGGTGGTATCTTTAAGGCATAACTCCATTGTCACATAGACGTTTTAAAATCCTTGTATTTGGCATCCGATATTGGCATCCTGCTTTTGTAAAGTAAAGTTGGGGTCATACAGTCACTATCTTATCATTGCCACTTTTAGTGGCATTTTTTCAGGTGCTACATCACAGTTTATTTTTATACTTGATAATTATTATCATTAGTATTTTAAGCTTCAAGTACAAATTTAATGTTCCGTTAAATATTGTGACCTATAAAGTGTATGCAACACATTAATACTAAACTTATAAATATTATTCTATTCGCAGTTTTCTATTTTATGCTTCATTGCATAGTAACCTTACAACTTTATTATGTACCAAGTTTTGCTATCATTTAAGTTTGCTGTTTTTAAGTTTAGTATAGTATATTTACTGTATTGAAAACTGATTTTGCGTAAAGAGACTGAATGTTCAATTATTTCATTTTATTTAAGTGCGTTGATTACCTACTAAAGATTTAAATAATTGCCTTTATGGTTTGATAATCTGATCATGTCTGATAATGTTGTGCCATAAATTATAATAGACATAATATCTGTTTCATTTTCAGTTTAATTTCGTATATATCGACCATAATCCAGTAGTTAGACTAATATTAATGGGATTCTGACCGTATTGAGATTGATTTTATTAGTAAAAATTCTATTGATGTGCAAAGTAAATAGGTTATACAGCAAAAAAATCTACAGCTACGTGCTTTTACATCAATAAATGTGAACTTAATTTTACCAAATACGGATATAAGCTGTAGGCTGTCAATTTTTGTCTAATTTTCATGGGTGTATAAACCATAAATTGGTATTTTCCAAGACGTATATCCATGCTAACTTCCAAACCATAGGAGATAGATATGATTGAATGAATTAACCATCTTCATCCACAAATTCTAAGAATCTTTCTCCTTGGAAGTTTTTATGTAACTTTTAAAATAAAAAAGTTATGATTTTTTTTATGAAAATAAAATCGTTTTTTTGCTCTCCTGAAAAGTCGTGTTTTGGTTTATACGTCAATTGAACCCAGAGGTGTCGATATAATTAAATCATATGGTTGTTAATAAATAATGATGTGCCTCATTGTTTTCTTGTTACATTTATTTCGTTTACTCATTAATTATGTTAGACACACGTACATCATCCTGTAGTGATTCATTGTAAACAAAGACTGTTTGTCATACACTGTTTAAGATAACGGACCTGGTTTCGAAACGTCTTCGGAAATATGCTTAGCTTGAAAAATTTTATTTATTGTGTACTAGCTTCAGTCCGCGACTTCGTCTGTGTGTATTGCCGAATCGAGTCTAGAGTGAAATTATGAGCCAATCCCGGCACCACCAAGGCTTTTGGGAGCAAGCTAGCCTCAACTGCAAGCTGGAACACCGGGTTATTGACAGACGAAATTTTGGCGCAAGCCTTCCTTTTAGGGTTGGGAGATTAGGGCCCGATTCGGACCTTGATTCTGAAGATACAGTTTTATGTCACAGATACTCAAAAAATGCCATTTAATGTTAGATTTATTGTTTTTTTTTAAACGAGTGCAGACTCCAGTGACTTCCACATCGTGTGCACGACGAAGCAGTTTTGTCGGTTTTGAAACAACTAACTCCACACGATTTTTCCGACATTAGAATGTCCACCAGCTTCCGGCAGGTCCTCACTATCATTACTAGCGACCTGACCAGACCCAGAGCTTGTGAGCTTGGTATCGCCTAATGTTACTAACTTGAACCCACTACCTCTACTATGAACATTTTTATAATAATGTATTTACGTCAATGTAAATAGCAGTTCATGAGATGACGTAGGTAATTAATTTATCATTAACTTGAATACTGTTCGTAGAAACAAGCTCTTGTGTAAACGTGTAATTATACTAATAATTCAGTTGTTTATGGGATAATGTACTTAAATACGTAGAATACCTACTGTATCTACGCAGTATAAATTGGTAAACAAGATACCTATCTACCTATACCTATCTCCGAGAACCCAATCTCAAAATCGTATTGTACAGGATTTTCTGCTAAGTAGGTATATACCTACCTATATAGATAGGTACATAAATATATTTACGTAGGCTACCTACATAGGTATTATATTCCACAGAATAACAATATCTAAAATTAGTACTACGTATTTTTTAAATATTATCAACGCGAAATCGTACTCGTATATTATAGTACATTACAAACAAACATCCCTACATCCATCGCCTGATGGTAAACTAAAAGTAAAGTCTCAGGACCTACATTTCTTTGATACATCCGTAAAAATGCGCCGGCCGTCGGCGATGCGGCTAGCCCGGTACCGCAGTCCGGCGGCCGGCAGTTACCGCATTGCGGCTTCCCGGCACTTCTAACTCTGAAAGTTCTAGTTCGAGAAGGCAGCCTAAAACAGCCAGCTTGGTAATAACTAGGTACATGTCCTCTCTGCGATGGTAGCTGAATGAATAAGGACGAGGCCTCTACTTAGAGCAGGGTAGGCGAACCTTTATGCATCAACGTGCCATTTTTTTCTAAAACATGCTTTATGGGGTCACTGGCGTGCCATTAAAACTCTTTATGAAATAATGTAAACAAAAGAGGTATATTTTTCAAATGTTTTTGTTACACGCATAATAATTAGTACATTATGATACAAGGGAGGTAAAGGGAGGTAAGTTGAAAATTACGGCAGAGGCTTCTTATAACGAGGGCTAGCAATATTATTGCTAGCCCTCGTTATAAGAAGCCGAGGATAAGTAATTTTCATACCTCACGAGTGTCATACGACGTTTTATAACATAATATTTGAACACTCCGTAGCATAGGATCATTCTCGTTAGATCGTCATAAAATACCTAAATACATTTTTTACACAAGTTTTATGATCGGCGACGTGCCCAAAATATTGCGCCGCGTGCCACCTATGGCACGCGTGCCATAGGTTCGCCTATCCTGACTTAGAGGTATCGAGTTCGAATCCGGACGGACGGTACCAATGTGAATTTCACTTTGTGAAATTTATATGTGCTAATCACATGATTTACCATCTGTTGGCGGTGATGAAAAAATATCGTGAGGAAACCCACATGTCCTAGAAATATTTCTAAGGAAATATCCGATCCACCAACCCGCATTAGGCCAGCGTGTGTGGATTAAGGTCTAAACCCTCTCAGCTTTCTCGTTAGAGGAGAGGAGACCCGTGCCCAGCAGTGGGACATAAATGGATTGCTATCTAAGTAACTGAATAAACAGCACACTCGATTTTAAAACCAACATAAAGACATTGCCAAGCAACACATCTTAGAACCAGTTTTATTAGCGGTAATTCTCTTGAGTCGAGCATGAGTCACCGCGGTGCCGTTCTTTGTAGGACATCACATCGGGCGGGTGACTAACGAACGATGCTTAAAAACACCGTCTTGAGGAAGCTTGAATAATTAACCACAATAGTTACGACATCGAAGTAAAATAATGAATCATGGTTTCAGGTTAAAGTCGAGGAGATTAAAGGCTACTTACTTATGTTAGCTTTATTCCACTGTGACTTTAGTGACTTAGCATCGTCGGAGTTCAATCCAGCAGCCTCAGCATGGCCTCTCCTTTTCTCTGGACCAATTAAATCGCAGAAAATAGTTTGTCGCGTGACCAAAACGTCACCTAAACCTTTCCCCTCTACGTTTTCTTCGATTTCATTAAGAAGCAAAGAGATAACTCCATGGACGCCATGCTGATCCTGCAGGTTGCATCCAAGGATTTTTCTATGGAACTCGGGGTGGACTCTCCTGCTCCTCATTTCCTTGAAGGTAGCTGTGCCTTAGCTTTTACGGAAGCGACTGCCGCCTAACCCTCCATCCCGAGAGGAAAGCCTAGGTGAAGCTGGCTTGAAGATTTTGGCGGGGCAGCACGCAGCCTATTAAGCAGTTAAAGCTAACAGCATTTTAAATATAACTTATCTAATGTGCTTATATGTGTGCTAAAAATCAACTTTCAAAATTAGAAAATGATCATGGCGAACACCCTAGCGAACAAACTGGTTATCTACAAAACAAGATTTGCTAGTGACGCAGAGACATCATGAGCTTAACAAACCCTTCCTGTCTGTTATTACTGTTGACTGCGATTACTTGAGAACACGACGTACCCATGCACTGTATCTATGTACGATTGTATTCGAGAAGTAATGGATCTTTGGCCTTGTATGTTATAATATAAATCTACACTTAGTCCACGGTTTTTATTATTAAAAAAAAATAGTATCTTAAGATAATACGCGTGAATGTTTCTGAGGGATTACCTTCAATACCTGCTTGGTATTAAAACGCGTGTCGCCAAAAACTCATATTAATATGAACCAATGACTTCACGCAGATCTGACACGACTGCAAAGACAGCTCATGAGTTCGATTCCCGCTCAGTGAAGATTTTGTAACGCATGAATACATCTATTTGCATTAGTCAAAGTGTTTCTATTAAAATACAAAAAATATATGAATACTTAGATATATTTTATCCGCATTGACGAATCCATATTACAAGTTTTTGGCTCTCTAGACAACTTTAATACGGTTAATAATTTTATTTATTTAGACAGCAAGCTGCAAAAGCGCCTGCGTTTGTTTTGCAAAGCTGATTGCGCGGATATTTTTTAAAGGCACCATAGTTTAAGTTTAGGTCAGTTTAGGTATACCTTGTAGACTGTATCACACCTTGTGCCAACCACCATTATGTTGAAGTTCCATATTTACTAAAATTAAATCGACGAGCTGTGTTATAAGAGTCCTTGAAGAGAATCTAAAGACGAGCAGCTGTTAATATATATGTCCACGCCTAAGGTCCACGCGTAACGCGTAACCATCACGCTTACAATGTTACAATAATAGACGTAACCGATTTACGTACAACCCGTCGACGTACAAAATGTTTCATATAAAAAAACATTAATATTAATAATTTATTACGTGGTAATATTAATTATTTATATTGTTACTAGCGACCCGCCCCGGCTTCGCACGGGTGCAATGCTGATACTAAATTAAATACACTACAGAAAAACTATGAACGTTGTATATAAAAACCTACATAGCGGCCTCCCCGCACTGCCCCGTTCGACCGGTACCGCCCGCCGCAAACGCAAATTTTAAATTTGTAATATCTCCGAAAATATTTGTTTAATTTACATGCTGTAAGGAACCATATTGATCTATATTAATTGCACACTGTATTTAAGGTACTTAATTCGATAAGGATTAATGCCGTATTGCTTAAAATAGCTTCGTAAATAAGCCATTTTTTCACGTAAAAAGTAAACAATAAAAATGGTTAATGTGGGTTATCCCTAAAAGATAAACATATACCATCGCGGACTTTTTTGTAGACCTTTTTATGGTGTACAATACTGTAGTACATTAATTTGATCTAACTCGTAGGGTTTAGGCAGCGTTTTTGCTAAATTGCTAAATAAGCCCAAAAAAATAGGTTAATTTACGACATCACGTTAGAAACCTCTAAAATTAGCAATGTTGCCTTAGTATATGATGCATGTATTATACATATAAACCTTCCTCTTGAATCACTCTATCTATTGGAAAAAACCGCATCAAAATCCGTTGCGTAGTTTTAAAGATTTAAGCGCACATAGGGATATAGGGAAAGAAAAGGCGACTTTGTTTTATACTATGTAGTGATGATTACGTAGTCTTCATTGCAGCCAGTCTTAGGTCTTAACTGCAAAAGCATTATTTAATTTGTTTATCATTTTCTATGTTGTGCACGTATATATGTGCATTAAAATATATTATAATGCGCAACGCAACGCAACGCAACACCACACCACACCACACCAACACGGTGCAACTGACACTAGTGACAGTTCTAAATAGAATGTGTTGGACTTGAGTTCTAATTTTTCAATGCTTAAATTTTATTAAAAATAGTATAATACCTCGTCTCAGTGGTTAATAAACGGTAGTTGATATTATTAGTGATACACTATAATGGAGAACTTATCTATAGGTAAGTATTTTTATTATATTCTAACCTAATCCCACACGTATGCAAACTTCTATAGAAATATATTATTTAGGTGAAATTTATACCTCTGAGAAGAGAGGTAGTGACGAGACAGGAGATGGGACAGAAGGAAAGCCTCTCAAGACGATTCTGCAGGCTATGCGTAAAGCCGGCAAGGAACCATTCCCTACAATTTATGTGGACTCGAAAGAGGAGGGCAAGCAGTACGATGTTGCGGCCAAGTCCCAGTTAAAAAAAATTAACAAGATCTGGGTGAGAGAGCAGCACAAGGCAGCAGATAAAGCTAAAGCGGAGGATGAATCCAATGAAAAGAGACAACAAAACTTAGAAGAAGCCAAAAAGGTTGTCATCAAAGAAGATCCAAGTCTTCCTAAGGCCAAAATGATCAAGATTAGTGAAAGTGAGTATTTTTTCAATTATTCTACTACATTTTTTTTCATTTATGGTTGCAACTGGTTTTATTATGAGTGATGCGAATAAGTATTTTCTCATTTATAGATAACCCGAGTACCTACTTACGATCTATATAATTTGTATAGTAGCATTTAGAAATACCAATATTGTATATTAGAACAGGCCATAGTCACAGGTTGCCACTGACCAGCATATCAACCTGTGACAAACTTAAAATATATGTTATTTAAGTATACAGTGAATATACAGTCTCCTTACCGATAGTTGACTTTTCAGTGCTGAAGACACAAAAAAATGTTTAGCAATCTGCTTACTTTACAGTAGGCACATAAAAGTAATATACTTTCCATATGAAGAAATCTATAAAATTCACTTATATAAGTAGATGATGCAATACTGTAAAAATATTGCATTGCATGCCTATTGATAAAGAATTCATAATAACACTCATCAAAACAATGTTATTGCTGTGCTGTGCAATTTTGTAATTAAAATCTCTATTGGCATTTATTACTATTAGATTAGATTATGACTATTATTATTATAACAAATTAACATCTTTAATAATTTAGGTATTCACTATATTTATGTGTATTCTTTTTGAACTAAGGTGATCTGCAAATTGGATATGCTAAGCATCATTTCAAAAATTATTCTCCAACAGCTGGTGATAACCGAGGCCAGCGTATATGCATCCGTGGGTGGGTGCATCGGCTAAGACGGCAGGGACGTGCGCTAGCATTCCTTACAATACGCGATGGTACTGGCTACTTACAGTGTGTACTCAATGGTATACTGTGCCAGACTTATAATGCCTTAGTCCTGTCTACCGAGTCATCTGTTGCCCTATATGGGAAACTTGAGGTCGTACCTGAAGGAAAGATGGTGAGTTTACTTGATTGGATTTGTAGGTTGATGTGTTGTTTGTCTGTGGCATACCTAGTTGCTTCTGAAAGGATGAAACAATTTTTTTTTGAAGGCCAATTAGTCAGAAGTGTTCTTAGCTATGTCAGGATTTTTGAAATTGTGACTTTGTATAGATAGACAGATGATAACCCTTTATTGTATTGTATTATAAAGACAATTTGTATTTTTTATGTATGATAAATTGTATTTATGTGTACAAATACCACCCTATTAGTGCTGTTAGTGGTGGCTATGTCGATATGGAACTGTTTGGACCACAAGGTGTTTTGTTCAATTCTTTTTACCATGGCCCAACCTAAGTAACCATTTTGTTGCTTTGATAGGCGCCTGGTGGTCATGAACTGACTGTAGATTACTGGGAGTTGATTGGACTGGCACCACCTGGAGGCGCTGACGCAATCCTCAACGAGGAAGCCCTGCCTGATGTTCAGCTGGATAACAGGTTTGTTGTATAAATAATAATCATAACTAAATAAGTGGCCCAACAGATAACGTTGAGATGTTGTAATCATAAATGTATTTTATCCAGTGCATGAACTTTAATTGCGCGATGCAAGTTCGATGAATTCCAAAAAAATTTAGCCTGTTTTTTTTTACCAAGTAGGTGGCAGACAAGCACACGACCCACCTGATGGAAAGCGGTCACCGTGGCTTATAGACGTGTGCAACATCAAAGGTGTCACACACGCGCTGCTCCTTTGAGCTCCTTTGAAACCTCCTTTTTATCGCTAGATGGCGTTAAGTACATGTGGTATCGCGACACTTATATATTTATAACGTCCTTCCTAGGCACATAATGATTCGCGGTGAGAACACGTCGAAGGTGCTCCGCGCGCGTGCGGCGGTGACGCGGGCGTTCCGCGAGCACTTCGCGGCGCGCCGCTACACGGAGGTGACGCCGCCCACGCTCGTGCAGACGCAGTGCGAGGGAGGCAGCACGCTCTTCAAGTTCAGCTACTTCGGGTGAGCTCTTCACTCTTAACCACTCAAGTGGGTACAACGAATTGGGAGGCAGGAGGGAGCTCACACTCACTTCGTATTTATTCAGAGTACTTAGAGGGAGGATATCGCAGGTTTATTAGTGCCTCGGAGAGCACGTTAAGCCGTCGGTCCCGGTTGCCATACAAACATCTATGGCAGTCGTTACGGGTAGTTGAAGCCCACAAAAGTCCAACCAGTCTAACTTGGAACTTTGATATCGCCATTGGTCATAATGACCATTGGTTGTGGAGGTCAGATGACAGTCGCTCCACGGAAAATATCGAAGTTCAGCCGCATCACAGTTAGACTGGAAAGCCGACCCCAACTGAGTTGGAAAAAAGGTTCAGAGAATGATGACTTAGAGGGAGGATACATAATGTGGATATCTTAGGGCAGATAGGTTTCTGTGTTCTGGACAAGTACGTGTGGAGGCGACGCAAGGCGGGGTTGCTGGCGGTGCCGAGGGTCCGGACGAATTTTTTGAGTAAGGCGCCACTGACTCGCGCACTTCACACGCTCAATCTCATTGATAGGGAGAAAGACTTATTCTTTTCACTCTGAGTGAATTCACAAGGACAGCATTCTTTATTATTTCTTATAGAATATAATTTAAGTATATTATACAACTATCACATTTGGATTTATCCTATAATGATAGTAAGTGTGAAATTGATAAATAAATAAATACTTAAATCTTTCGACTTACCCATACCACAATACAGGGTTGGCGTCAGTATACGATACAACCGAACGTCGTTATTTTCCGTGAAGCGACTGCCATCTGACATTTACAACCCATTAGCAGGCATTTTGCGGAAGGGAAATTTTAATAAAAACAACCCTTCTTGGCAGTCGGGTAAAAAGACGTAACGGAATATTTCGAGGAACATACCTATATATTTCATTGTATTTAATTTCAACCTGAGACTTGACTATGTGTTTCCAGTGCAGAGGCGTACCTGACGCAGAGCTCGCAGCTGTACCTGGAGACCTGCCTGGCCACGTTAGGTGACGTGTACTGCATCGCGCAGTCCTACCGCGCTGAACAGTCCCGGACTAGGAGACATCTTGCTGAGTGAGTATATTATGTGAATTATATTATGTTCTACCAATCAATTAGATATTGTAGTCCAGCGCTGGATATAGGCCTCTCGTAATGAACCCCACAACAACCAATCTCCCGCCTATGTTCTATTCATGGTGTATAATGGTTGTATAGCTACCATCAACAGGGGAAATGGGTAAAATGACCCACATAGGGTATGGTTGATCATCCGCCCGGAGGTCGACGACTCGACTCGACTTGGAAATAATAAGAATAATTACCATGAAACTTTGTGAACCAATATTTTGCGCATTTGCACTAACTAGTCCATCAAAAACCAAATTACATTTATAATATTTCTTTAGCAATGATAGTCAATATTTTTCTATGTATTCTTTCCCTTCACAGTTTGTACTAGATACTTCGTTTTATTCCACAGATATAGCCACGTGGAAGCAGAATGCCCATTCATTACGTTTGAAGATCTATTGGATAGACTGGAAGACTTGGTAGTTGATGTCGTGGAACGTGTGCTAGCTTCTCCCGAAGGTCACCTTGTGTATGAACTCAACCCCAACTTTAAGGTAATTCACAGATTTTGTATTAGTGCAGTGTAAGGGAAATAAAATAAATGATGATTATGATTATGATTATGATCATATATAACTCCAAAATTCTATTAAGAGAAGATATAGGTACCTTCTTCAAATTATTAATATAAAATACTCGAAACTAATTTATTTCGTTTACTACACAGAAACCGGAGAGGCCATTCAAACGCATGACGTACCCTGAGGCGATAGAGTATCTACGGGCCAACAACATCACAAAGGATGATGGCTCCTTCTACGAGTTCGGAGAGGTATGTAAACGTTGACTAAGATTTGCTTTTAGAGTACAAAGAATAAGTTGTTACGTGCTTCGTTTGTGATAGAACACATTAAATTGAGTCTTTTGACAAGTAGTCTCCCGAAGTCGTCATGATGACTTCGGCAGGTACTCGAAGTCGCCGTTACGATTTCGGCGGACACTCAATATCGCCGTGACGACTTCAGCAGGTACTCGAAGTTGCCATGATGACTTCGGCGGGTACTCGAAGTCACCGTGACGATTTTGGCGGGCACTCGATGTCGCCGTAACGACTTCAGCAGGCACTTGAAGTCGTTGTGATGACTTCGGCGGGTACTTGAAAGCGTCAGGACGATTTCGGTGGGATCCCGAAGTTTGGACGATTACTGACAGCGGTCAATCGAAGTGGTTTAAAAATCCAGCGTCTCTAGTCTTCAGACGACTTAGTTCGCGCCGAAATTAACAAGTTCAGCCTTGAGCCAGCGTCTTTGAGGCTTGCAGCGGTTATCAGAGCAGTGTTCTCTGCGTAAGAAACCTTGCATAGAAGTGTCTGCTCAAAGACGACTTCGGCGGATAATTTCTCGATAGAATAAAAGTCGAAAAAGTTGTACAAAAAAAGCACGTAACTTGGCCAGGTTTTGGAGTAGTGGGAGTAAGTTCGCGCATCGTGCACTTTGAGCCAATCAAATGATTCAAAGTACGAACGAACGGAACGTTGATTCGGCACAAGACGTCTCTCGGAGACATCTGATTGGTCCGTCAAGTGACGGACCAATCGTAATATCCGCGACGGCGCAACCGCGTTTCCCGCGACCCGCTCATACCTTAAAGGGGACCTAAAAATCGACCTTTGCGCATATGACGCGTCTGGCCAATTTACGTGCCGGTATCTAAGAATGTTTATCCGCATTCCAGAATCCATAGCACAAGCTAGTAATACTTTGGCTCTAAATAGCGCTGTGTACAATGTCGTAGATTATGTATATATTGTTATAAACACAGGACATCCCCGAGATGCCAGAGCGCAAGATGACGGACGCGATCGGCGTGCCGATAATGCTGTGCAAGTTCCCGGCCGAGATCAAATCGTTCTACATGCCGCGCTGCGAGGACGACCGCCGCCTCACCGAGTCCGTCGACGTGCTGATGCCCGGCGTGGGGGAGATCGTCGGCGGCTCCATGAGGATATGGGACCATGAAGAGCTTATGGAAGGTAGGTTTTTTATACCACTTTCTGATGGAAAGCGGTTACCGTGGCCTATGGACGGATATATATGTTACGGCTTATACCCGAAGTGCGGCTGCACCAAGTTTTAGCCGGTTAGGTTAGGTTAGGGTAAGTGGCTACACCTAGTTCTAACCGGCTAAAACTAGGTGCAGCCGCACTTCGGGATACTAGGTTTAACCAAGAGTAAGTGGCTACACCTAGTATTAACCGGCTAAAACTAGGCAGCCGCACTTCGGGTATTAGCCGTAACATAATTATATATATATATATATATGGATGGATGCCACAGGCAGGGAATTCATCCTCACACATTGCATCCGCCTGCAGTGCGCACTGTAATGTTTGAAAGGAATTTTATTTTTATTATTATGGCCGCAGGGCGGAGGTCCGCTCAAAATTCGCGCAGTAAAGAAAAATGGGTGCTGATACCCACTTATTTTTCTTTACTGCGCGTCGTTTCGCGCAAAGTTCAGAGCGGTCAAAAAGATTAGCGCGACCTATTAAGTATATCTTTTGTTCCAGGCTACAAGCGCGAAGGGATAGACCCCTCGCCCTACTACTGGTACACCGACCAGCGCAAGTTCGGCTCCGTGCCGCATGGTGGCTACGGGCTGGGCCTGGAGCGATTCTTATGTTGGTTGCTCGACCGGCACCATATACGCGAAGTCTGCCTATACCCGAGGTTCCTTGACCGCTGCACGCCTTAAAACAAGTTCTACTTATAACCCTTCCTCTTACAATCCCGGGTTCTCTAAACGGGGCGTGTAAAAGCATCTGTCAAGGCGCGGTAGAGGTCACCATTCCCAAGGGTTGCCCCGGGAATGGTGACCTCTACTTTTTGGACTTACCATCAGCTGGTGCAGTCAATCCGGCGGACTAAATATATATATAAAAAATAAGTTACCTATAATTAGGTAAAGTTGAATAGTTCACTGATAAATAAAATTATATAAATTATTGGCAGTCCTAAAATATACCTACTATAAGCTTCAATTTGTAAGCATTTTGCATTTAATCGCTAAGGTTTAATGCTTACATTCCATTTTATGGTGAATTCATTCAATGCTACTAAATGTATCTGATTTTTTCATTTAAATACAGTTTTCAAAGTTATTCTGGTATTATTAATTCTATATAACCCCATTAATAATATTAAAGTTTCATTAAAACTATTATCAACTAGTGGAACAGCTTATTTCATGTTAATTTCAACTTGACGGACGAAACATTGGCGCAGACCTTTCCTTTGATGCATGATGATGTGTGTGTGCATTTAAAATCTGCCGTATAACAGGAGATTAGACCAAAAAATGATAACCCCTCCCCCTTCCCTTCATCTTAGTTATCTATGACTGTACATACATAATCTGCATGTATACAGGGAGATAAAAAGTTGCTATGTCAATCAAGTTTGACCACGAGGAAACGTAATTCCTCGTAGTCAAACCAGTTTGATAAAAAGTTTGACTACGAGGAAGAAACGTTCCCTTCAGAGCGGGCATCACGTGTGTGTCACCCTTAGTGTTGCACACGTCCACAGGCTACGGTGACCGTCATCAGGTGGGCCGTGTGCTTGTCTGTCTACCTACGTAGTATAAAAAAAAACCGACTTCCACGCGGACGGAGCTGCGGACATCAGCTAGCATTTAAATAAAACTTTTAATATGTAACTATACTATATTGGTTGATAAATAAAATTACCTTATCTTATTAATATAACCTACTAGCTTACGCCCGCGGCTTCGCCCGCGTGGAATTCGGTATCGCCACAAAGTCTATTTTAATGAAACGACTCTCCACTCGACTTTCCACTCCGCTGTTCACTCCACTCTCCACTCCACACTTCTGTTTGTTCGTGATGGAGGCAAAAACTGCTGAACAAATTTTGAAGCCGTCTTTTCATTAGAAAGGCCTTGATTTTACATAAAATCTACCTTAGGTTTGATTGCATTTGGTTAAGTAGAACTGGAGATATGACCAAAAAACGATTACCAAACAATCGACTCCCACGGACAGAGTCGCGGGTATTAGCTTGTATAAAAAGTAGCCTATATATTACTCCAGACTATAATCTATCTATGTACCAAATTTCAGCCAGATCCATTCAGCCGTTTTTACGTGAAATAGCAACAAACATAATATCTGGACATCCCGACCGATCGACTTCGCGAGCGAAGCCGCGAGTATTAGCTTGTATAAATAGTAGCCCATATGTTATTTCAGACCATAATCTATCTCTGTACCAAATTTCAACCCGATCTATTCAGCCGTTTTTGCTTGAAAGAGTAACAAACATGCATCCAGATATCCCGACTGATCGACTCCATGGGCGGAGTCGCGAGTATTAGCAAAAGTAGCCTATATGTTATTCCACATTTTAATCTATCTTGTTACCAAATTTCAACCCGATCTTTTCAGCCATTTTTGCGTGAAAGAGTAACAAACATACATCTAGACATCCCGACTGATCGACTCCGTGGGTCGACTAATCGACTCCGTGAGCGGAGTCACGGGTATTAGCTTGTATAAAAAGTAGCCTATGTGTTATTCCACACTTTAATCTATCTCGTTACCAAATTTCAGCCAGATCTATTCAGCCATTTTTACGTGAAAGAGTAACAAAGATATATCTAGAAATCCCGACCGATCGACTTTGCGAGCGGAGCCGCGGTATAAGCTTGTATAAAAAGTAGCCTATATGTTATTCCAGACTATAATCTATCTCTGTACCAAATTTTAGCCAGATCCATTCGGCCGTTTTTGTGTGGCAGAGTAACAAACATACATCCATACATCCAGACATCCAGACATACATTCTCACAAACTTTCGCGTTTATAATATTAGTAGGATTTGGATGGGAATACAAAGATATACCTACGTCAGGAAACATAATCTTAGATAGGCATAATTCGCGAGACAAACGACGTCCTGGCGCGAATGGATTGTTGCCCATGATTGGTGAATTTGAGCTCGTCCAGTGCTGTAGCACCCCGTGCTATCCTCAAAGGCACTCAAGAAAACTGTACTGCGTGTATAGAGCATAATTATTTTGAGCACAGTTTAGATACCTACCTATACTCCGATTTTTAATTCTAGGCAAGAAAATGGCATTTCCAGTGTTGCAGGTTTTTTGTATCAAATAAATAGTGATGTGGTTGAATCGAGTATTACAATTATAAGTTAGTCGTGAGTCGAGATTATAATTCTTATTATTAAATATCAAACTGCGTTTATATAAATAAAAATATGCAATTTACGGTAATTAAACAGAAAACATACACGGTAAGTAATTAAATCTATATTATTATATAAAAATCAATTGCTGTTCGTAAGTCCGTTAAAACTAGAAAACAGCCGATAAATAGAAGCAAGATAAATAGAACTGCGTTGAGGTTCTTTAACTGATAAAATTCTATAAAAAATAAATAGCAAAGAGGTTCATTCACTGATAAAAATAAAGAATGGCTAAAGTGTCTAGTCTATTGATTGCCGAACATCGCTATTGTAGCGGGTCACCCTTTTTTGTATCAGTGACAGTTCCACTTGTCATTTTCTTGCCTAGAATTAAAAATCGTAGTATACGTACCTATGATGTCCCGAAGTAATATTGGTCTGATTTACGTCCGCATTTCAACTTGCATTTATTTCGCCGCGCATTATTTTTCATATTGCGATAACTCTTAAACTATTTATGATAATTATATAGCGTGAATGGCAATTTTGATCTACATTAAACGTACAACGTATCTAACGTATTTAATTGGATAAGAAATAATACTGTATTGTTAAAATAAGCTTTGAAAATGACACATGATTTTTTTGTAATTTGTAAAGATAAAAATGGTTACTGTGGGCTACCCTTATTAGGTAGACATATGCTATCGCGGACTTTTTTGTAGACCTTTTTATGTTATACATTTCCACAGTACATTATTTTGTTCTATCTTCAATAGTTTTCGCAGCGCACGCGATGTAAGTAATTTGTTTAGGTCATTTTTTTACACCTTGGGTTACATTATTGAAGTTTTAGTAAGGATCCCTAAATTTTTTGGAAATAAATTATAGCCTATGTTACTCATAGATAATGTAGCTTTCTATTGGTGAAAGAATTATTGAAATCGGTCCATTAGTTTCAGAGCCTATTCGTTACAAACAAACAAAAAAACAAAAAAACAAATCTTTCCTCTTTATAATATTAGTATAGATTCCTGCGTGCCCCCTTTACTGGACTGTCTTCGCCCACTCATTACGTACAAATTACGCTCTGTGGGCAGTTACGTACCTATTTTTAGAAGAGCGGTCACTTTCTAGCTTCGATATTTCCTTTCTCTGAAGGGCAGTAGGTATTGTTAAGCCTTCACTATAGTATTGGCCAGCCGGATAGTTTATGTTTTCTAAGGATTATCAGAAAAATGTGTATATTTAGGAATTGTGTATTGTTTTCGCACATTCGATGCCACCACTATTTACCCGACTGCCGAAGAAAGGAGGGTAATGTTTTTGCAAGTAGTTCCCAGTGATGCCGCTCTATATAAAGGCGCAGACACGCCAGGCGTGCTCACTGCAAGATGAATTTTGGTGGACACGCTAGGCGTGTTCACTGGCACTGTTTAAAATAATATCATGAAAAACTGAAATGATCGATTACAAGGGTAACACTAGTTCTAGCAAGTGATCGTAGATCATTTGAATCACAAATTAAATTAAATTACCAAGTCAAACGAATGAATACATTACTTACATATTTACAAAACTAAAACCATTTTCTTTCACAAAATGGTTTTACGCAAGTAAAGAAAGCGCCATTTTTGAAAAAAAATCTTTACGAAATAAAAAAAATGACTTTCAAAAATGGCACTTTCTTTACGTAAACCACAAAGGAAAACGGTAAAAAAAAGTAATCTTGAATCAATGACAAGACCACCCAAGACCTTGAGGCTCAAGTCAACCTCACCTGTAATGTAAGCCGATACACCTGCGAGCGATTGATGAACGAGGCCCTAGTGCTGGCTCTCTTTTTTTATATACTACTTAGGTGGCACCGTCGTAGGGAGAGTTTTGTTCTATTGATGATGTTGTAGGGGAACATGGTCTGAGATGGCATAGTTTATAAAGAAGCAAAAATAGAAATAGAAATAAAAAGGCATCTTATATTAAAAAGTAGTTTATTCTTCGGTTATTAATCAATCTCAAAGTCGACTATTAATTATTATTATTTGTAGAGAAATAATCCATACTAATATTATAAATGCAAAAGTAACTGTCTGTTTGTCTGTTACGCTTTCACTCCTGAACCGCTGAACCGTTTTGATGAAATTTGGTATAGGATTAGACCTCGAGAATGAACATAGGCTATGTTTGGTCGCGATAACCGACATCCACGCGGGCGGAGCCGCGGGTAACAGCTAGTCAATAATAAAAAAGGATCGAAAATCCATCTCACCCTACCCCAGTGGATGAGATGGCATATAGCTCTATGCCGTCTCAGACCATCTTCCCCTATGTAAGAATAAGAATAATAATTATTATGTACCTAATCCAAAACACGAAGTTTCTCTGTAACTAATATTACTAGGTACATAATATGAATATGCCATTGAATTACCTCGGAATAATAATTACGTCAAAGACTCCTAATAAATAATGTATGTACATATTTATAAAGTGCATATCGACTTAATTGATGAAATTAAGTCGATATTGAACGTCAATTGAACTGCAGGTCACACATTGCTATTGTTTATTTATTCGTTTTCAATATTCGAACTAAGGAATATAACTTCTGAATATAGCTCTGGAACTTTACAACGACGCATTAAAACCAATTTAGTATCGGCTCAAAACTGAAAGAACTTTCGACTGGGTGAACCGATAATTCTTTTTTTTATTTAATAATTTGCACTTGAGTCAATTGAGAGAAGGGCCAAGAGGCTCATCAACTGCGATGCGCTGGTTGAGACTAAACTTCTGAGCTTGGAACATCGGCGTAGAATCGCTAGCCTCTCTGTTTTTTATCGGTGCGCTTCGGGGAATGAGCGCTGGAGTTACATGACCTAATTCCACCAAGCCCTTTTCATCACCGAACGACCAGACGTACGGCAACGCGCCACCGGTACATAGTGGATATCCCACTCATACGCACAAAACGTTTTGGCAGTACGTTCATCGTGCGTACTGCTAAAGAGTGGAATGCCCTGCCTGAGTCTGTATTTCCGGAAAGCTACAACCTTGGAGTCTTCAAGTCTAGAGTGAATAGGTTAGGTACTTCTAGGCAAGCGTGCTCCACCGTCGACCATATCATTTTACCAACAGGTGAGATTGTGGTCAAACGCGAGCCTATTACTTACCAATAAAAAAAATTGCTGGCGCTTCGGTTGAAGTCGGTTTTTATATATATTTTCCCAGGGAAATTGTAAATCCCTTAATTCTTTAACTTTCAGTGTAACTACCCCTTTTTTTGGTTGGCAATGAGGTGCCCAACACAATCTCCTGATAAATTTATACAATTGCAACTATAATATCTAACCTCTATCTTTCTTTGATAGTAATCTGGAGTGGCTCCTCAATTCATACGGACATATTTTTTTTCTCTTAAGCATTGACTCCGAGTCAATAATTAATTTTTTTTCGACCAATATCGAATCAGTGCCTTGGAGAGCATCAGAGCATGTTAAGCCGTTCGTCTATGGCATGTATGGCAATATGGCAATATGAGGGGATGTAGTGAGCCTTCTCGAAGAGCGATACACAGAATTTCGATATCTCCAATAGTTTTGTGGAGGTTAGATGCCAGTCGCTCGCGGAAGATATCGAGGTTCAACCACGGTAGTTAGTTCGAAAAAGCCGACCCCAATTGATTTAGGAAAAGGCTTGGCAGATCATGATGATCTTCGATCAAAAATACCAAATGATGGAGGATTTCAATAGAGCAATTTGTGGCCTAATAAGTTATGCCACTACCTACTCGATGTGCCAAATTCCGCGCATTTTGTGATGACGGTAGGTATTAACTACGTAAAACTTGAGTCTATAATATCTTTGAAGGAAATATTGGCGGGTTTCGTTTCACTTTGATTGGAGCTAGCGGTTTTTAAAATGATTTCTGTTCCACTGATATAACAATTTTAAAACTCTACAAAATGTACTTAGAAACCATTACCGTTTTAATTTTTACCCGACTGCCGAAGAAAGGAGGGTAATGTTTTTCGAGACTAGGTATGTATGTATGTATGTATTTATGTCCATTTCTTTGTCACGGCCTACAGCCTAAACGGCTTGACGGATTTTGACATGCGAGGTATCATTTTATTCGTCATGATTGTGTGAGTGACGCTGGGTATATTAAAATTTCTAGAAAATCAAAATGGCGGATTTTTGGCGGCAAAATGAAAATCGTGAAATTTTTTTTTTATTCATGATAGGCTTACGTTTGACCTCAATCTCACCTGATGGTAAGTGAAGATGTGGTCTACGATGAATCACGCTTGCCTAGAAGGAACCTATTCACTCGTGACTTGAAAACTCCTAGGTTATAGCTTTCCGGAAACACAGACTCAGGCAAGGAATTCCACTCCTTAGCTGTACACACGATGAACGTGTCAGCAAAGCGCTTTGTGCGTATGAGTGGAATATCGACCATATAGCGGTGGCGTGACGCTGTTCGTCTGGTCGTTCGTTGATAGAAAGGACTTGGAGGTATCAGGTTGTGCAATTCCAGAGCGCACTCCCCGAAATGTATTCGATAGAACACCGAGAGACCTGTAACTTTGCGTCGATGGGCAAGGCTTTGAAGTCTTTTCTCGACTAGTGCATCGTTGTTAATGAGCTTCTTGGCTCGTCTCTCGATCGTCTCCAGCGCGTCAAGTTGGTATTTAGCTGAGCCATCACGCAGATACGAGCAGTACTCCATACAGGATCGGACCTGCGCTTGATACAAGTTGAGCAGTTGCTCCGGTGTGAAGTACTGTCGCACTTTTGACAGAATGCCCAGCTTTCTTGCGGCCATTTGAGCTTTAGCCTCAATGTAAGTCCCAAAGTTGAGGGTGGATGTGAGAGTTACGCCAAGAAACTCGAGGCGGTCGGTTATCGGCACGGGTACACCTCGGAAGAAGGGATTTGGCTGGAATTGACTTCGCTTGGCAGAAAAAAAAACGCATGAGTCTTAGCAGCATTGAACTTAACCAGGTTAGCATCACCCCAGTCGGAGACCGCCTTCAAGGACAAGTTCAAGCTCTCAACCATCGCCTCTCGGAGAGATCGGATCTGTGCCGCGCTGGCTCTAGGATTAGACTCATACCTCTCGACCACTGTGCTGTCATCTGCGTACCCAAAAGTACCGGGTTTGAGCAGGTCATTTATGTGCAGCAGGAATAGTGTAGCCGAGAGTACCGACCCCTGAGGAACCCCAGCATTGATCTCAAGCTGGTCTGATGCGCAGCCATCAATGACCACACGTATGGCCCGATTCCTCAGGAAGTCGGCAATCCAGATACATAAGCCACCGGGCAAGCCGTAGGACGGGAGCTTGCCAATTAGGCTATCGTGCCAGACCTTGTCAAATGCCTTCGAGATGTCGAGAGAGACGGCAAGTGCTTCCCCATGTTTCTCGACTGCTTCGCTCCATATGTGGGTGGTATACACAAGAAGGTCCCCAGTGGAACGGTTCTGACGGAAGCCATATTGCCGGTCACTGAGGAGATCATTCATTTCGAGGTATGCCAGGAGCTTTTTGTTCAGCACACGCTCCATACTTTTACAAAGTATGGACGTTACCGAAATAGGTCTATAATTGACAGGGTCTGCTCGGCTGCCCTTTTTGGGCACAGGTTGCACGTTAGCGTCTTTCTTAATAAATCTACCTACATCATGTGGTGCCTTACATTTCTTTGAGCTCTTATAGGCGTATTATTTTTTGATCTCTTTTTAATTTTAATTCTATAAACAAACACTGAGTTAAATGAAACCACTTAGTAATTCAAATTTATGGTTATTCAAACATTTGTTCTGTTCTAGACGTTTTTTTTTCAGTTGGGGCAAAGTGTATCAGTAATCTATTTGAATATTAAAATAAGGGCATTGACGTTACAGTAAAATTATTTTGACCCCTCTTACATTGGGTACTTCTGACAGGCGTGGGGCACTTGTACATAAACAAGTTACAAAGTCGCGTGATGCTACGACGCTATTCATAATTGAAAGAAACGAATGTATCTCATCTCGTATTTTCGGTGCATCTGTTTTTTTCTTTTCTTTGTGCGTCTTTTTAACATCGGCAAGATGCGATACATCTAGGGGGATCCATTTTTCGAGCATAACTGTCGTGCCGTAGCACGTTGCAACGTCGTATCGTGTTTATGAATAGAGCCTTTAACACGGCCAAGTATAACAAATTCCTACACGAGTATTCGGCCTCTGTGGCATAGCGGTAATACATTCGACTGCTACGACAGGGGTGCGGTTCCCGTCAGTGCAAATATTTGTATGATTCATTCATTATTCCACTATTGAGTCCTAGTTGCCTCTGTGGCTCTCATCTTAAAGCCCTGGGTCTGATTTACTCCTCCACTTCGCATAGTTTCTTCAGCATAACTGGCAATTAGGCACAGTACTTGATTTTTATACTTAACTTTCATATTAATGATTGCCAAAGTGTTGTTTTAAATTAATTTGTTACTGAATTCGTTATTGAGGACATTGACTGACAAGCTGAAAAAACTCATTAACTATTTCTGGGGTCAAGAGCAATTTGAATACATTTAGGAAGACAAATATTTGCATAGGCACATGATTTTTTTTTATACCTCTTAGGTGGCTGACAAACGCACGGCCCACCTGATGGGTAACCGTCACCGTGGCCTATGGACATATGGAACATCAGGGGCAGCACACCCGTTGCCGGTGTTGGTCCTTTTGCGAGCAAGTGATTCATGATAAGGAGGCGGCAGAAAGGATCCAGAAGAGGCCCGCTGCACAGAGCTCTCCCGGACGGCGCGCGATGGGCGCAGACACCTTTCACCCTAGCAGAAGCAGTCAATTTTGTTTAGATCCCCAGCCAAATGTACTTTTTTTTAAAATTTAGGTAGGTAACTATTTATTTGTTTATCTTCGATCCATGGCACAGAAGAATTAAATAGGAAAATCTTATTACCTACACTGGTTAATTCTGAAGTGCCAGGCAAGATCGAAGCTATAAATGCTTGGAAAATGACTTCCCCAAATACTGATTTGCCCACCAATCTATTCTCCCAGAGACAATGGGATGAGCCGCTTTGTAGCACTGTCAGACAGTATTTGTTTAATACATCTGGTAGTGTTGCTGAGCGCGCTCGCCTTATGGCTGTGGGGGAATGGGAGTCTGGTGTCTGGCTGCAGGCTCTTCCGTCGCCCAACATAGGCACTATGTTGGACGACACGACATTCAGAATTGCAGCTTGTCTTCGTTTGGGTGCTCCTTGTGTTTCTCCTCATCGGTGTCACTGTGGAGAAGCAGTTGACAGCCTTGGACATCACGGCCTATCATGCGGCAGGAGCGCAGGACGCATGTCACGTCATGCACACCTAAATGATATTATCCGTCGGGCTCTTGTCACCGCCGGCGTTCCAGCTGCGCTTGAACCTGCTGGTTTGGTGCGCGACGATGGCAAGAGGCCTGACGGTATGTCTTTGGTGCCTTGGAAGATGGGTAGACCTTTGGTGTGGGATGCAAGTTGCGTCGACACCCTCGCGCCTTCTCATCTTCCAAGTACGGCGGGCTGCGCCTGCGCTGCTGCGGCATCAGCGGAGACCCTCAAACGGCGCAAATATAGCAATTTAATTGACAATTATATCTTTGAGCAGTTTGGGGTCGAAACATTAGGTTCGTGGGGTCCGAGCGCACGGTCGCTTTATAAAGAAATCGCAAAGCGACTGGTCGACGCTTCACGTGATCAAAGGGCTGGCTTCTTTCTTGCTCAGAGAATTGGCATTGCCATCCAACGTGGCAATGCCGCCAGCCTTTTGGGTACGTTACCAGTCGACATCGATGGGGAGGAATTCTTCGACACCTAAACTTTTTTAAAAAAAAATTTGTACATACTTAATATTTTCTAAGATAGTTTAATAATAATTCTGTATAAATAAAATAATTTATTTGTTCGCAATATAATATATATATTAATTCTATAAATTAAATTTTCTATCGTTATCTATTAAATTATCGGCTGAATTCATGCATAAGAGGAGGTCAAAGCTATAAATCAAAACTTAATAATACCTATAAAAAGAGGTGTTCTACAACAAGGTTCCATACTCGGGCCCACAGAAGAAAAAAAATCCTTAATGTTCTGTGCTCGGGCCCATATACGAGTATTATTTTGATAAAAGATCTTGTAAGTAAGTTACTGCACGTACCAAATAAACAAGTTATCAAAAAGGTAATTACCTTTTTGGCTGATGAAATATTTCTCCACTTTTTTCTTCTCTCGTGTCGACGTTGCTATCATGATGTAGTACGTATATGTACCTATATATGTACCCATAAATAGATGCCTAATTGGTTTCACAGCAATGCCGCTACTTAGCATAGGAGTGCGTATTAAAGGTTCAAGTCAATGTAGCAATACTTGAAATTAAACTGAAATTGTAAGGTTATAGATATAAAAAGTAAAGCACGTTGAAAATCGTACGTATTAATTTATTAGGTATAGCCATAATCGTTTTATGTGAATATTTTGAAAAACTATTTCAGCTTAGTCTAAGATAACTGTTTATAGGTAGGTACTTAAGGGATATTAAAACATAACTTAAAGTGTGCTTAGATGAGATAACCTTTTTCACTATGAAATTACTTGTTGCAATATTCACAAATAAAAGCATACCTACATTATATGTACTAAAATTAATTGTATAGTACTTGTTTATATAGATACATACAACTGTAGTAGGTAGTTCTATGAACTATACATTCAGTACTATGCTACTACGGAGACTGTCGATTCGAAATTATAGAGGTAGGATAGAATAATTAAAATTTATTGTAAACAAATTACCTATGTATTGAGTATATAATTGATATATGTACCTATAAATAGAGGCCTAATTGCTACAGGCAACCTTTTAATGGGTAAGAATTTGGCTAGGTACCCAAAAATATAAATGCAAAAAATACAATTAACGACATTCTATTTATATCTGTAATAGGTAATACAAAGGAACACATAAAAAAGTCATCCGAATGTTTTTTTTTTAAATAGGACACGTCAAAATGACTTTACCACGCCTGATGGTAAACTAAAGGCAAAGTCTCAGGACTGGGGTCACCACCACATACACCGGTAGTGCTACAGTGGCGGCCCTCAGCTTGACGGCCTCATCAAATGCTTCTTCACGCCCCGCTTAAAGGCCCCGGGACTATAGGAGGATGTTTGTGTTGTGGTCGTAAAACTCGAAAGAAGTCGATGGATTAAATTGAAATTTTTGACAGGTCGTTACATTTTTAAACATCACAAGTAGGTACTTTGTATCCCGTTTGTTCGTATTTTATACCGTACTGTACCTATTGCTTATCCGACGTCGATAAAACTATTGCCGGCAAGAAGTAATAGGCCTGATTTACATTGGGCTTGGACCCCGCATTGGCGTTGATATGTAGGTATGTTTGGTTAAGATTTTTTTTATATGCGAAGCCGGGACGTGTCCCTACTAGTCTATGTACTTATGAAAATTCTGAAACATTACAATGCAGTAATACTTAATGGTAGGAAAAAAAAACGGTCCATAAAGTAAAATTCCTAAGGAAACACGTGGAGTGCTGTCTTAGTTGGAAATGTACGTTAATTTTTTTTAATATAGGTAGGTACTCTAATTTAAGGCATAGTATTGCAGCAAAGCAGCTTAACTATATTGTGACGACCTCTGTGGCGTAGCGGGTTCGATTCCCGCTCAGTGCAAATATTTGTATGCGTGAAAATGTCTATTTGCATTTATCTGCGTGTTTCTATGTAGGTATAATATGTATAATATATTTACAAAAAAACTTTATCTAAGTAGGTATGTATATCCGCATTCTGGAACCCATAACATGCACAAGCTAGTTAAACTAAGCTTATTTTGGGTCTAGATAACGCTATCTATGTACCTACATAATAATGTCGTAAAATATTCATTCATTTCTTATTTAATTTTATTCAAATGGCCTTCTTTCATCGAAAAATAAACCGGTTAGTTTGTAAACAATAATAGGTATATTATATTGAATATTTTACGATATTAACTGTTAGTGCAGTAACTGAAGAGAAATGGTCACTTTCAAGCAAACTTCCACTTGATCAACTTTATTAACAACAGGCAGGAATGGTGAGTCTTCAGAACTGCGATGAAACAATAAATTAGGCTATTGCAATGTACTGCTAGCTGATGATCGTTTTCAAATTTTCAAAATTAGTTTTTATGCAAAGTAATTTATATCCCTCAATGAAAATGCTGTTTAGGTACCTATCTACTAAGTGCGATTTATTTGTTTTAAAATTTTGATTAAATGTGTTTTAATCAAATTTTTTTCAATCATTTTCATTAAAAAAAATATAGTTTCAAATCATTCTTCATTATTCATCACTTTTGTCACATCTGTGCTAATATAAAGCTGAAGAGTTTGTTCGTTTGTTTGGTTAAACGCACTAATCTCATTTATCGAGGAAGGCTATGGGCTCTATATCATCACGCTACTGCACAGGGAAGGAGTTGTAGTAATCATAATATGTCAACGAATCGGGCAAATTCCCATACAGTACATTATTGCAAAACTAAGAAGAATTACGGGCATGTGTGGGTTTAATAAATGCCACGGGGATGAAGTATGTCACGGGTGAAGCCGCGGGGGATAGCTAGACTAGGTATATGACTAGGTATAATTTGCAGACTCTGAAACAAACTTCGAGTGCCAATAGCATCGTTGCCTAAAGTAATGATCTCTACTCACTTCAATGATTTCAAAATTAAGGACAATACTTGCATCAATGATTATTATTATTTTTTATGTCGAACACGTTAACATGACTTCACCTCGCCTGATGGTAAGCTAAAGGCAAAGTCTCTGGAATCGGAGTCACCATTGCAAACACCGATAGTGCCACAATGGTGGCACTCGGCTTGACGGCCTAATCAAATGCTTTTTCACTATTTTATTTTATGAACTTTGCTTTCTATGCCCATGAATTTATTCAATTGGGTTATCTATTTATTGATCGTAACGATATTTTGTTAGCAATCGTATAATTTAAAATTATTCATCGATGCAATAGCTCGCATTGTTAGAGAATAAAATTATATTTTAAAATTATAATTACCACTGATTTAATTAAAGTAAAAGGTCTATAAATATAGGCACATAACTTTTTTGGTTACAGTTACTCATAGGCATTTCTATCGTATGGTTTCTTGTGTTCATCACTTTCAAAATTTTCATCACCCTTTGTTGCTTTCGGATTACTGTTTTCACAGTACTACTATTTGTAAGGTAAGATATTTTGTTTATGAAATACATTTGAAAGGTCAACTTGCTATACTTACATTGGGTATATAAGACAGATTCAAAACAGGTATCCTGGTCTGTTCCGTTTTCCTGTATGTATAGCCATCACGTCCGGAAAGACTCGTGGCCAAGTGGTAACCGAGTAGATTAACACATTGCCTGGTTAAGTAATACTAGCCCGTCAGTCTTACCATTGGTGACCATTCTTAACACATCGCGACGCTTCCTTTGTCGTCCCGGTCGTTACCATACGAACATCTATGGCAGTCGTAACGGGTAGTTGGAGTCTTAAAGAATTCGACTAGTGGACTAACTATAGAATTTCGCCAATGGGATATGGAGGTAATTTAGCAATCGCTTCACGGAATATATCGAAGTACAGTTGTTTCCTAGGTACCTACACTGAAAAGCCGACCCCAACTGAATTGGGAAATGAATCGGAGGATGAGTCATCAGTCCCATAATCGTTAAGCCCAGAGGTTATTAGATATACTCTGGTATCCATTAAACAATGGTAACAAAAGCGATGCTAGCTGAATGGATAAGGACGCGGCCTCTACTCAGAGGGATCGTGTTCGACTCCGGCCGGACAGTACCTACCAATGTGAATTTTACTTTCTGGAATTTATATGTGCTATCACATGATTTACCATTAGCTGACGGTGAAGGAAAATATCGTGAGGAAACCGACATGTCCTAAAACAAATTCTAAGGACATGTCCGATCCACCAACGCGCATTAGGCCAGCGTGTGTGGATTACGGTCTAAACCCTCTCTCCCCTCTCATTAGAGGAGAGGAGACCCGTGCCCAGCAGTGGGACATGGGTTGCTATTATTATTCATTTAACAATAATGGTACAATGGTATCTAGTAAACAATGGCTTCTATTACTTCAAGAAAATATTTTGTTTTACAACTAATCTAGTAATAGAACTGCCTGAAGTTCAAACGTACCGTCAAGTGGAGTATAGAGTCCGGACCTCATAAGATATCATTATACTTACCCATTAAACGGTATTGGCACAATGGTACCCATTAAGCAATGGTACATTTAAGAAAGAATGTTGTTAACTACTAAGCAACTATAGAGCTGCTTGAGCATCAAACAGTATAGACAAAGCAAACTGTATCCATTACTTCTTATCCTCTGACGAGAAATCAATGGACGTGTGCAACACTAAGGGTGTCACACACGCGCTGCCTACCCTGAAGGGAAGGGGGTAGGGATAGGAAGGGTTGGGGAGGCTAAGAAGGGGTGGGGGGAGGAGGTGTACAGTGAGCTCTGGCTACCCTACTTACCGGCGGCGGCGGGAACACAACATGATGGTTATTATGACCGCGGTCTTCTGTAGGGCAGAGGATCTACTAAGACCTTCGAGGGTTCGAGGATCAAACCATCCTTGCCTACAAGCTGATGTACCTACTGCCTGATTGACGAACGAAACTCAAGCATGGAAGAGCGTGGTCACTTGTTACGCACTTTTGCTTAAAAGATAACTATGATCAACATTCTTAAAAATAAAAAGTTAATAGGTAACAATAAAAATATTGTTATATTTAAGTACCTATATTATTAACCAATCTATAAGTAATAGAGCTCCAAAGTACAAATTATAATGTAAAAGGAATTGGTGCACGTATGATGATGATGATAAATCCTGATGATAAATGATAATGTTGACAAATAAATAGGTAGGTATAATAATTATTAATAAATAAAAGGTCAGCAGTATGTACCTACCGCAATGGTAATTTATGTAAGTACATAATTACATTGCGTATGAAGTATTGCAAGGTACCTTATTAATTATACAACAATATCGTGACCACGTCAATGGTGGCGCGTGTAAGCAAAATTAAACAATAATAATTACCTATTTACTGAGCAAGTGAACAGATTTAGATAACGAATAACTTTATTTGATTCAATATTTTCTGGCGTGCATTTATTCCACTAAATTTTTGATAGGCTTACGTTTGACCTCAATCTCACCTGACGGTAAGTGACGATGTGGTCTACGATGAATCACGCTTGCCTAGAAGGAACCTATTCACTCGTGACTTGAAAACTCCCTTTCCGGGGTGCGGGCCGGAACCTCCACGTGGTGCACCTGGGCAACGGAGGCGAGCAGCGCCTCCCACTCGCCACGGGAGACGCTGCTGCCTGCGGCCAATCCGGCTGGGGTGGGAGTGACTCTCTAGAGGGCTGCTCCGAGGCTCTCCACGTGTCCCTCTGACTAGCAGATGGCACAGTGGGGAGCGAGCGGGGGGCGAGCTGATTGTCTGCGCGCCGATGGTTGGGTGACAGGACGGCCTCCTGTCACCCTACACCCCACCGTCAGCGAAGTGGCGCGATGCTCGCCCCACCCCCCTCTTCGGGGGGTCGAGGGGGCCATCTTAAAACCGTAGATGGCCCGGGGTCAGCTGGGGTGCGAGGGATATGCCCATTGGGTAACCTTACACCCCGGTTACTAAGGCCCGAGACGGCGTGCGGTTTTAGTCGGTTCGATCCCGACATAACCACCCCCGATGGCCGACGGGGGTGGTATCCACGGGGATTTCCGCACGATAAAAAAAAAAAGGTTATAGCTTTCCGGAAACACAGACTCAGGCAAGGAATTCCACTCCTTAGCTGTACGCACGATGAACGTGTCAGCAAAGCGCTTTGTGCGTATGAGTGGAATATCGACCATATAGCGGTGTATATAATAATGACTACAGCCCCTACCCTGATCTGTATTTGGAAAGTCCAGGAAAGTCTCACGAATGCGTCACTTGCAGTGTCAAAATGATGGTCCCCACTTTTTAACAGCTGCGACAGTTGCTCAGTCCTGGGTTAAAAGTCTTTATAGAGCGACAAAAAAAGAAGTGTTGAACCATTTAGTAATAGTTAAAGATGGTTAGCAGCGCATGGAGTTGACACCGCAATGCAACCCTGTGCATGTTAGTCTGGATAGGAGAAGAGCATATATGGTACCAACTGAAAGAACTTATCAGAATACTCGTTATCCTAGACACATTAGAATGCTGACTAAGAAGCAAAGCTTATACGGAAGTGATAAGTCTCATGAGAGTAAGTGACCTCATGACTCCTTGTCTAGTTCACTGCTATCTGTCAAGAGCATCTAAGAGAGAAAACAGGACTGAAGATGAGAATAGGAACAAACATATAGGAGTGAACCTGTGTTATGCAAGAGATGTTACTTGCTCGAATCGACGCGATCCTCATCATCTCATTTTTCGGTAAAGTCTCATTAAGGAGGGTTACTATTACAGATACCAATAATACCACAATGGCTGTTGACTTAACGGCCCCATCAAGTGCTTTTCACTGCCCGTTTTTTGATAAATATTACCCTGAACTTGTAAATATTCTATTCTATATACATATAATAAATCTGTAACTGATCGGTGTCTGTACATGGAAGATATATTAGAAAAAAAAATTATTAGGGGACTTTATGAATGTAATAGATGCCAAAACAATGATTTTTAGAATTTTTGTCTGTTTGTCTGTTTGTCTGTTTGTCCGCAAATCTTTGTGCGCGCTAAAATCAAAAACTACTGGAGGGATTTTGATCAAACTTGGTACGATTATAGTTCATAGTGCTGGACAACATATAGGCTACTTTTTATACAAGCTGATACTCGCAGCTTCGCCCGCGCTTCGTTTTTAGGTCGTTTTTGGTCATATCTCCGGTTCTACTTAACCAATTACGACCAAACATTTGGTAAATTTTTAGTCTAAGCAAGACCTTTCTAATAAAAAAAACCGCATCAAAATCCTGAGAACTGAATGGGGTTTGATGCGGTTTTTTTTATTAGAAAGGTCTTGGTTAGACTCAAAATCTTACGCATATTTGATCACAATCGGCTCATTAGAACATGTGATATAGTAAAAAAACGCGAAAATCGACGTCCACGCGGGCGGAGTCGCGGGCAACAGCTAGTCTGACAATAAAGTTCTAGGACGTACTACATGAAATTCTGAGAACAATTATTACTGTATAATGAGGTAATGTGTATGGTTTTCATTGAATATTTTCTTTACAGAAGATCTAAATATTAGTTACGATGGCTCCAACACCACAAGAACATACGCGACCGTGCGACCCGATCCCATCACAGGGCGATGGGAACAGGATCGTTATCTCGGGCATGTCTGGTCTTTATCCACAGTCGAGTAATGTCCAGGAGTTTTCTGAAATATTGTACAATAAGGTAAATATTTATTCATATATAAGTCAATATTTTATTATTCTTATCATAGTAGCGAAAACTCCTGTCTTTCGAGTCTCAATGATGACATACGTGGTAATGATTTCACTACCACGGATGCCCAAGACCGTGCGAAGTGGAGTAGTAAAAGTCAGAAAGCGGACCCCGGGCTCCGAGGTCCTTGGACGTCACGTTGTGAACTTACAACGTCTATCCCAACGAAGCACTCCAAGGAAGATATGTATTAATCAATAAAAATCTTTCTAGTTCTGTGATGAATCTTAAAGATGAAAATATGTTTAATATAGGTGAGTCCAGTGACGCAACAAGGTCTTCGTTTTAAATATAATCACCCAGAAGTTGTGCAACACTCAGGAAGCGTTCCTGAACTCAGCTATTTTGACGCTCAGTTTTTCAAAGTGCATTATCGTCTTGCTAATACTATGGATCCTATGGCGAGAAAAGTTTTAGAGCAGGCATATCAGGCCATCTACGATGCCGGTAAGTTATTCGTTTTGACATCATTTTTCCTCCCATTCCAGTCATTTTGACCGCCCGTCCCGCCGTCTGCGTCTGCAGCTTTACAGTCGACGTAACGTTAATGATCTAAGTATTCATAAAATCTCCACTGAAGACTTTGATTATATAAGTGTCAAGATGGAGCGTCGCCCTACTACCAACAGATAAAAACATTGTCAACTTTTGCAGACATGTGTGCGTGCGGCCGGTGTCTTACACGATGCATTCATTTGTCTGTGTGCGTAATAATGATACCAGCTACTACAAAATTTCCCAAAAATCGCATAGCTGTTATAATGTAATCATAGCTATGCGATTTTTGTTTTAAGTTATTAATTAAATGTCAAGTTTTATATAATGATGTATTTTTATGACAGCCTCCTGTGGCGTGACATTAGTAAACGCGACTGGTACGTAAGGGCCGCGGGTTCATTTGATTCTTTGCATTGGTCTTCATGCCTCAAAGAGCACCTTAAGCCGTCGGTTACGAATGCCATACCAATATTTTATGGCAGTCGTTTAAAGTTTTTGTCGTCTGTCTGTCTGTCTGTTTATTCCGGTGAATCTATGAAACGCCTAGACCTATTTTGACGGAACTTTCATTGGTAGATAGCTGTTCTGAAGGTATGTTTTTGGAAATACACCCCCCCCCCCCTTATCTCCCAACTTCCCAACCTTCCCCCCTCCAGGGTCGACAGCGCGAGTGTGCCGCTCCTCCTGGTGTAACTCACGTCCATAGGTCACGGTGACCACTTCCCATCAGGTGGGTCGTGTGCTTGACTACATTAGATTGAGTGACACGAAATTTAACTAAAAACTAAACCAGTGAACGATCAAGACCATTTTTTAACACATTACTTTATGACCACTATAGGGCACCACATTAGCTTCAATGACACCACATATACCTAGCTTATAACCAGCGGATATTAAAAACGCTTCTAGTAATGGTAGGTAGGACCTCATTTATCCAATAACATTCTAATAAGTAGTTGAGGAGTTACGAAGGCACAGATGAACATACTATGCTTGTCAAAATCATAACCCTCCTTTAGCGTTGCCGTAGTTAGTAAATAAGTAAATAATTTTCTAATCTAAATCGATGAAAATTTGGGAGATTGGCTCCCCAAACCGATAAACATAAATTTTTAAAAAACTGGCCACACTCCCAAACAAAAAATTTCAGTGAACAGTTCACTGATACTTTTTTGACATGTTTTGCGTATTTGACACTCCATCTAGACACTTAATCAAAGACTGAAGATTAATTCTATAATACAATCTGTACTTACAACTAGTTTCAAGTCGAGATTTATGCTGAGTATCCTTCCAGAATATGTGCCAAGGCGTAGAGTATGAGTTTTTTTTTACAGTAACTAGAAAACTAAATGATATAGTAATGTTTTTACAGGAGTCAATCCTGAGGAACTGTCAGGCAAAAAAGTTGGTGTTTACATTGGCTCTTGTTTCTCTGAAGCGGAAAAGGCTTGTTTTTATGAAGCTGCTTCAAGATCCGGTTTTGGTATAGCTGGGTAAGCAATAAAATATCTAATTGACTTATAAGGTACATGTGCCCACTTTTGCTGTAATTTGGGTTATTTTTTGTAAAATGATGAAGGCTTTACTTGGTCCATCAACGCGCATAACTCCTAGAGCTAACTAATATCCTGTTGGCCTCAGAGATCTTGACGGGGCCCCATACATCCTTTTCTCCTGTGATATATCTAATAATGATTGTATTTCTATGATTTGCAAAATCAGGTGCAGTAAAACGATGTTCGCTAACCGTATCTCGTACTGGCTGAACGCCAAGGGTCCATCAATGTCCATTGACGAGGCATGCTGCAGTTCCACGGCTGCTTTGGAACAGGCGTACTTAGCTCTAAGTCGCGGAGAATGTGAAGCTGCCATTGTGGGCGGTACTTACTTATGTCTGCATCCACAGTCGTCAGTGCATTATGGACGGTAAGCCCTGATTAGAGTTTCTTATACTATAATTTCTGCACTTTAATATTCAGTTTTAATTGTTAAATTATTTACAGAATTATAAAACTGTGCGGCGATGGTAAGACTAAATCATTTGATGAACATGCTGATGGTTGTGCTAAGTCTGAAGCAATTAATGTATTGTTTTTGCAAAAGGCAAAGGATGCTATGAGGTAAATTTTGTCACAGATGTATAATAATAATAATAATAAAAATAATAAATTTGATATAATGCTGTATCAAATTTTAATATTATATAAGATATCTATTTATAATTTACTTGCACATATCTTAGAATATACGCTGAAGTACTACACGCCCAAACTGAGTTCACATGTTTGTTGAAAGAGGAAACTGGTCCAAAATATGGATTCTACAGAGACCTGAGCAGTACAACTAATTTCATACAAAAGTTCTACCTAGAGGCAAGGGTGCCGCCACATGCTATTGAGTACGTAGAAGCATTTGGATCTGGTCAGTATTCGGTTCAATTCTTAAAGGGTTTGCTGAGTCTCTTTATAAAATATAACACTTATTCATTTTTATGTTATAGGGTTGTATGAAGTAGATAAGGTGGAGCTACAGGCTATTGAAGAAGTATTTTGTAAAAATAGGGTTGACCCTCTTTTGATCGGCAGTGTCATGTCCAACATCGGATATGGAGAAGCAGCCTCTGGAATATCTGCCATAACAAAGGTAGGTAAAAGTGAACTAGGAACCTCATAGGATACATAAACTAAGTTTTATTAATAACCAGATGGTAAGTAGATAATATTATGGAAAAAATGTTCTCCTGTGTAGGTGCTGCTAGGTTATCACAACGGTCAGTTAGCTGCCAACTTGCACTGCGATCAACCACGCAGAGATATCGCAGCTTTGCGCGATGGACGAATGCGTGTCGTAAGAGAGAATCAGCAATTTGACCGCACTTACGTCGCTGTAAACGGCATGTCAGTTACCGGTGTGAACTCACACGTGTTGCTGCATGGGAGTTATAAGCCTAAGGTAAGAAGAAAATTATGAAGACAATAGATTTAGATTTTATGAAAGACTAATGCGCAAAACGAAGATTTTTATTTCAATGAACAAATTTTCAGAATCCTAATCGCTACACTTCCAGTATACCGTACTTAGTTACTATGTCTGCTAGACACGAAGAAGCAGTGAAGTATATGCTCGAAGTTTTGAAATCAAATCCAATAGATCCTGAGCAGTTGGCACTATTACATAACATTCATCGGAAGAGCATATCTGGACATTTGGGCAGAGGATTTATTATTCTTCGTGAGTTATGTCAATGTTTATAATAATAATTAAGAAAAAGGCAGTTGACCACCAACTTCTACAATTTATAATCTTAGTAAATTCTCTGCAAGTTTTACGTTAGTCTAATCTTGCCCGTAACACATGGAAGATAATTTAGTTGATACTGTTATTTACTTGAGAGTAAAGTTATAGAAATAGGAGTGAAGATTGAATTTGATTTCAATACCAAAATATCCTAAATGCAGTAAAATAAAACATTGATATTATTTTAGGGACGGACGAAGAAAAGAAAACTGTTAGTGTACATGAAAAGGCTGATTACTTCGACAATGCGAGACGGCCGCTGTGGTTCGTTTACAGCGGTATGGGCTCTCAGTGGGCTGGCATGGGCAAGCAACTCATGCGCATACCCATTTTTGCAGCTTCTATTGAAAGGTACGATACAGAAAAATATCAAACGAATGTTAACTAATTTTGATATTCAATAATAGAAAGTTTGGGTGAATATAAGGATGGATGTTTGTTACTCAATCACGTCAAAAGGGGTGAATGGATCTAGCCGAAATTTCTTCGAATATGTTATGGTCTGGATATTAAAATATGTGCATCAATTTGAAACAAAAAACACCTCTTTTTCTCTCAGAAATAGGTTCCTGTGAAAGTTTCCCTCGAATTTAAAGTTCAGGGGCAATGGAGATTTTTATGTAAATATTGTTGATGTTGATAAGTTTCGGGCGGAAACAAAGGGGAGTCAGAACGGAGTCGTATTACGACATATCTGATTCAAGTTCATTTATCTCATTCCTAATTGCAGATGCCGTCAAGCTTTGGAGCCCAAAGGGCTTGATATTGTTAATATCATTACATCGAATGATGAGACCATGTTTAACAATATCTTGAACTCGTTTGTTGGAATAGCTGCTATTCAAATTGGACTCACTGATATACTTCATGAACTAGGATTGAAGCCAGATGGAATCATTGGTAAGAAAGTAACTTATCTGGCACAGTTTAAACAGTGGTGTACAAAGAAATAGAACTTATAAAGAATTTCAATTCTTCAGGACATAGCGTGGGTGAACTAGGATGCGCCTATGCCGACGGTTGTTTGACTGCAGAGGAAATGATTCTATCTGCATACTATCGAGGGTTGGTGTCGGTGGAGACCAAGTTCATACACGGTTCTATGGCTGCCGTTGGAGTGGGATATGAAGAAGTAAGGTTTTTTTCATGTATTTTCCCTTTTTCTTTCTCATCTCGAGTTTATTTTTGTTTAGTTACATCATTATGGTTTAATTTCTACCAATGGACGAACACTGGTCTTACTATGTTTATATGCTTAAGTACATACTGCCTACTGGTACCTAAAGCCTCAGGAATCGGTTTATATGCGGTGATGTTTCATCTTTTAACTTCTCATCATACCAATTGGCGCAAAAATGATAACAAAATTCTATAGTAAATAATGTCCAGTTTTTAATAATTTTAAACGTGAATTTCATATCTTAAGTACTTATCACTTTTGTATAATATAAAAAAGATGTATAATTACGTATAACTCGATAATATTGTTTTCAAATATGACTAGGCATCTACACAATTTTTAAACAGAAAGTAGGTATATACAGCATTTAATTATTATTTTTAGGTATCAAAATTATGTCCTCCAGAGATTGTAGTAGCATGTCACAACGGACCTCAGTCTAGCACAATATCTGGACCTTCCAATGTGATGCGGGAGTTTGTCGCAGAGCTGACAGCTAAAGGAATATTTGCTAAAGAAGTCCCTTGCTCCAACATCGCATACCACTCGCGTTATATAGCTGATGCTGGTAAGATGGATGTTATGTACATGTTGTTTAAAATGATGTACTCTAATAATAAGGCACATTAAGAAATATAATGACTCAGTCCATATGGTACGGTTTATTATAATACTAGCTGACCCGGCAAACGTTGTTTTGCATTTTAAGGGTGAACAACCCTTTTCACTTAGGGGTATGGAAAATAGATAGTAGCCGATTCTCAGACCTAATGAGTACGCATATAAAATTTGGTAAAAATCGGTAAAGCCGTTTCGGAGGAGTACGGTAACTAACATTGTGCCATGGAAATTTTATATATAAGATATACTTGTATTATACGAACTGTAGTCAAGTCTAAGCCACGACTCAGAGCAGAGTAGTCATCTGTGTGGATTATTTTAAGGGAGGGCAGATAAATACATTGATAATAGAAAAAGATAGATTATCAAGATTTAATACCTCATTTCAATATTTATTTATAACTAGCTGTTGCCCGCGGCTCCGCCCACGTGGACGTCGATTTTCACGTTTTTTTTACTATGTCGCCGGTTCTTATCAGCGGATTGCGATCAAATATGCATAAGATTTTGAGTCTAACCAAGACCTTTCTAATAAAAAAGCGCATCAAAATCCGTTCGGTATTTTTACGTTCATCGCGATAGCGATCTTGCTTAGACTAAAAATTTACGGTACCTATGTTTGGTTGTAATTGGTAAAGTAGAATCGGAGATATGACCAAAAACGACCTAAAAACGAAGCGTGGGCGAAGCCACGGGTATCAGCTTGTATAAAAAGTAGCCTATAATTGTGTTGCCCAGAACTATGAACTATAATCGTACAAAGTTTGATCAAAATCCCTCCAGTAGTTTTTGATTTTAGCGTGAACAAAAATTTTGTGCGGAAAAACAGAGACACAAACAAACAGACAAACATACAAAAATTCTAAAAATCTTTGTTTTGGCATCTATTATATATCTACATAAAGTGCCCTAATATTTTTTTTTCTCATATATCATCCATGTACAGACACCGATCAGTTACAGATTTATTATATGTGTAGATTTGTAATACAGGTCCTGGATTGTTAAAATATTTACAAAGCGCAATAAAAACTCCAAAGGCACGAAGTGAGCGTTGGCTTTCAACTTCTGTGCCGCAAGACAGGTGGGATGAACCAATAGCAAAATTGTGTTCAGCAGAGTATCTCACAAACAATTTATTGGTAAGGATAATTTATTAGACGCTTTTTATTTTTCATATTTCTTTCTGCAGTGCTTCACATATCATATCAATACATATTATTATTAATGCAGAATTCGGTGCTCTTCGACGAGACTTCTCGACTGGTACCCAATAATGCTGTGTTAGTGGAAATTGCACCGCACGGGCTACTTCAAGCTATTCTCAAACGTTCAATGCCAGCTAACTGCAAGAATATTCCGCTTACCAGACGGAAACATCCAGATAATACAGTTTTATTGCTTGAAGCTATTGGCAAGTGAGTTTGATCCATGTCAAATAATATTCGTATTTAATTATAATATTGTCTCCTTTTCTGACTATTTCTTGAGTATCTGAGTATGTATATTTTTTTAATATTAATTGGCCAAATCAGCAGTAAATTTTCTTATTTGGTTATGTTTTCAGGTTGTATATGGAAGGTTACGATTGTGATGTTCGGGTTTTGTATCCCAAAGTTGAGATGCCAGTTTCTACTGGTACACCTTTCCTATCTCACTTTGTCAAATGGGCTCACGGCGAAAAATGGTACGGGTTTCAATATTATAGCTTTTTGAACTGCTGTGATCTTTTGTCGTACTTCGATGTATGTATGTTTATACTCTGTTTCAGGCCAATGCCGCTGTATCGGTCTGCGTCTAGAAAGGTCGCTGCTAACTGCAATTTAACTTTAGCTTTACATGATAAGGAACATAGTTATCTGAGAGGAAATTTTATACGGGGTAACTAGATTTAAATACATATTTTATTTTGGTAAATTTATAGTAATTCAATAGTAAATATTACTTGTATTAAAAATAGTATTTCATTTTTTAAGTTTACTTAAAAATTAAACAAGATACTTATTATTAATTAAGTTGTGTCATAGTCAATAAAATTGGTAAAACAAAAGAATATGTTTTAGGAAATATGGTGTATCCATTTGCTGCAAGTTTAACGCTAGTATGGGATGTACTTGCTATGTTACTGGATGTGCCAAAACAGGAGCTATCTGTGGAGTTCAATTACTTACAATTATATTCGCAACCGATACTGCATGATCGACGACAACTTAAACTTGGTGTGACAATACAGAGAGGAACGGGTTACTTCGAGGTAAATCTGACAATAAATTCATTCGATTTGAAATCCTATTTCAGATTTTAAATAAATTATTGGAAGTGACTGTTCAAATCTTTGAAACAAAGAGCAATTTAAATTCACATTTAAATTGCTCTCTGTTCTTACTATCTTTTTCTTAGATTTAAATACATTAATCTGTTAATTGTTATTTTTTTAAGGTTTTAGATGAAGGTTCTAAGGTCCTAACAGGATTCGTAATAATCGGAAAAGGACAAATCGAAAAAAATATCAACTTGGATGACCAGGATGAAAACATGTACTTCAGTTCTGATGATATATACCGACTGTTACGTGACAGAGATTATTTTTACAGGTAACTTTCATATAAAATGAAATTTTACGATGTACTAATGTTTGGAATGATAAGTTCTTCAAACAAAGATGATGTACATTAACATTTTTGTTCTTACTATAGTGGCGAGTTTCAAAGCATTGCATGCGTTGATGAGTCATTCAAAAATGCTGAGCTCGTGTGGCGTGGTAACTGGATTACGTTTATCGATGGTATGCTGCAGTTGAATGCACTACGACAGCCTTACCACGCAGTCTCACAACCAACAACTATCCGGCGAATGAAAATTGACCTTGAAGCACATAATCAAACAATTCTTCATTCAAACTCCTCAGATGGTACAACGTTGATAAGGGCTAGAGTTTCAGAAAAATATGATAATACCAGGTAAATGCTTTTCTGTCTCAAAATTATCTGAAGAAAGGTGACCTTTAAGAAATCTACAACAGCACCTGTGGATAAATATTAGTCTACAGAATATCGTCTTTGTCTATGTACTTGGACTTGTGCACTGCGTTGCTGGGCAACTTATTGGCTCGATATGTTTCTATTGCCCATATTCTCTATCTCTATATTTCATAAGTCGTCAACTTGCGGCGATCTTCTTGAGATGAATATATATAAAATATATATTAAATTATGATTATTTGTTTCATTTAGGTCTGGAGGAATTTTCATTGAGAATATAAAATTCCAACAGCTGCCTTTGTACGACAAAAGTGAAATGTCCTTCAAATCTTTGAATTTCGTTCCCCACTTTAGTTCAGAACTGGGCGTAAGTAAAACTTTCAGTTAATGATTAGAGGTTAATCGATATTGAAACGTTATTTAATTGCAATTTATATAATATACAGGTTTCTTCATCTCTTGAAGCTTACATTCAAATTGTTGCTGAAAATTTGAATACGAATACATTAACAGTAGTTGGGGTACGGAACCAACCAGAAGACAGATCAATGTTCAAGGAAATAAATGATACAGTTAGGAAAGTATTCGGAATTAAAGTTAACTATAAACAAATTACTCGAGACAGGGCTTTGAAAAACTACAAATTTGAAAATGTTGACTTGATACTCGTAGCAAATTTGTCTACTGATAAGGAAGTATGTTAGCTATTTATCAGATTTAGTTCGTTTCTAACTATAAAGTATTTAATAATGTTAATATATTCATCATATACCAACAGGTTTGTCAGCATTTACAAGGGGTTTTGCCACGAGATCAATTTATTGTGAGCGAAGAAAGCGTTGGCCTTCCTAGCTCCCCAGAACGCACTTCAATATATCGCGTGCTCTCTGCTCATACCAATGATGCGACAAAGTTACAGTTGATTCGTTGGGGAGCATTCAAAGTACTTACAGCTACCACGACTGTATCAGTTCGTAGAGAAACTGACTTAGGTTTCTTGACCTCAGTTCGTGCAAATTTAACCTACGGCCACCGCCTTCTCGTGATAACAAACTATCCAACACCGTCCGGCCTTAAAGAGCTCATATGTTCATGGCGGAAGGAAACAGTCCGAAATAAGGTGCATCTGGTGACAACAAATAACAGCAACAATGATGATCTTGATGAAAAACTTCGTGAAATTGATTTGGCATTTAACAACATAACAGATGTAAGGATATAAATTACTAGTATTGAAGTATTGATGTCCTTAATTTTTAATTTTTATTAAGAAAGTAAACTTTTTTGTTAAGGGTAAGCTGGGAGGCGAATATTACTTATCAGTGAATCGCAGTACAACGGGCACTCAGAACATGACACTACAAGGTGCTCAATTTGGGGATTACGAATCGTTGAACTGGGTTAACGTTCCTGCGTTGACTGGATCTGGTGTAGTTGTCAATGTATGTATGATTTAATGTACTTTTCATTATTATTGCTTACGTTGTGTAGTAGTGTATACAATACCAATTTTAGCATTATCTGCTTTATACATAAATCCGCTCAAAATATCAGAGATACTTCTCAAATTGCGATTGTGACTACATAGTCTGTAGTCACAATCGCATTTTGAGCAATTTTTGAGGTTCAAGTCTTTGATATCCTCTATAATATACTTACTGTACCTATTGTTCTAGGTCCATTATGCTGGAATCAATACAAATGACTTGAAACAAGCGAACAGTTCCTTATTATTTAAGAAAAATGTCAATAATAACTACGGAATGGATTTTAGTGGGATCACAGAAAGGTAAACTTATGAAAAATATATTACTTACTACCTAAAAGAAATTTGTGAACACTAGGTTGACCCATTCTTCGTATTTTAAAAACTGAGAACGAAAAGCGACTGGTCGACGCTTCACGTGATCAAAGGGCTGGCTTCTTTTTTGCTCAGAGAATTGGCATTGCCATCCAACGTGGCAATGCCGCCAGCCTTTTGGGTACGTTACAAGTCGACATCGATGGGGAGGAATTCTTCGACACCAAAACTTTTGTTAAATTTGTACATACTTAATATTTTCTCATAATGTAAATATTTTATTTTGTAATTACCTAAGATAGTTTAATAATAATTCTGTATAAATAAAGAACGAAAAAATCTAGATTCTTATAGATAAAGAAAAGAAAAAAACAAAGATTACCAAACAGGGGACAATAAACCTTCAGTTTTCTGTAGGTTATTACTAGGAATGTCATAGGTAATATCCTAATCAGTCTGTATCAATGCAAAACTCAGGAGAAAGTTGGCTGATCTTTTGTTTCATCACAGTGGTAAACCTGTAATGGGTATAGTACGCAGCGGCGCGGCAAGTACTCGAGTGACAGCGCAGCCGGAACTACTTTGGCCGGTACCAAAACATTGGAGTCTCGAAGATGCAGCCACAGTGCCTCTAGCGTACGTGCAAGCGTACTATTGCCTTGTGAGTGTCGTTGTAATATAGTATCATGTGCACTTTTGCATTCCATGTATTTCTTTATAACTTAGTGCCTACTTACATCTAACAATAAATAACATTTTTTATCTTAACTTTTTTGTTCTTTCAAAAGGGAATCAAGTCTCTTCTTCCTCGAGGCAGGTCGATATTTGTGCACGGAGGAGCAGGTGCTTTAGGGCAGGCAATCATATCCCTTGCTTTGGCTCTAGATTGTGAGGTATTCACGACCGTCAGTGATGTACGTAAAAAGAACTTCCTGCTCAGAGTGTTCCCAGCTTTGAAAGGTACAGTTGTGGACTCAATTATAATTTTGTTATTAAATTTGGTCTTTAAAGGATCTTCGTCCTTGACCGATTTAAGATAGTATTACACGTGCGCTATAAGTTGAGACCTGACCGCTATGACGCGTCATAGCGGTCAGGTCTCAGGTGCACGTAGTACTGGTATTTAACATAAATATAACAAAATTATTTACCGTTTTAGCTGATCATATTGGTTGTTCGCGCGATCACACATTCTTTGATATGGTTGAAATAGTATCTAAGGGAAAAAAATGCGATGTTGTTATAAGCTGTGTTAAAGGACGGCTCAAAGATGTAAGTAAAATTTATTTTCTACAAATTGATTACCACGTGAAGAACAGTTATAGTATGTGCTGAATGCCTCATGTAATGCTGAGTATTTACTTTTTAATATAGGTTTTCGTAGAATTATCTGTTACAAATTAAATTGTTTTGCCTGGAGAATACAACATGTCATAATGTCGGTAATCTCGTATTTTTCTTATTACCGTGTAGGGTACATTGCACAAATAAAAGTCATAGTTGACGTAATTAGTATTCTTTATTTAGAGCTGAGAGCGTCAAGGAGATCTGGTGAGGATCTATTAAAGTTAAGCTAAGCTTCAGTTGTGCTAAAGATTATTTTTTTTGCAGATATCTTTGGAATGCAATACCTTTGGGGGCCTATTTCTTGATATCTCACAACTTCAAAATGCAGATGAATATAACCTTGGAATGGCTCACTTGAATAAGGAGAAAAATTATATTTCTGTAGATTTTTCTTCTATATTTGACGACGAAAATAGGGACGATCTTATAGTAAGTATTAGCAAAACAACTCATTAAGGTGATTACATCAGCCACGGCCTTGAGCGTCGACGGGCACTGAATGTTAGGTCGAACGGGAGTGGGAGAAATTTGTTAAGGAAAAGATATATATTATATTACTATGTCCGGTAATTGCACTTGTTACATAAATATGTGCAAAAAATTAGATTATTTGCATACATATTTTAGAAATAGCGTGGTTTTTTCATAAAAATAGAGTCATTTTCAGAGTCTCTTCTCTACTATTTACTCTTTGGTTGCGAAAATTCCATACATACCATTATTTAGGTATATTTCTCAATAATACAACATTTATGTTTTCAAACCTGTAGGTATTATATTAAACGCGTTGCGTGCTTTTAATTACCGAATATTCGATCGTCGGCCTTGTAATCACCTTAGGTTAGAATGCGTACTACTATGCAAATTTCTTGGCACCCTACTCTTTTTATATGCTTTCATCTGTGAAAAAGAGCTGGTGATATTAGTAAGTAATATTTTCTTGTCTAAACCTGGCAAAATGTAGATAATATAAAAAGAAGTTACACTTCAATTAATACGCTTGTCATGGTTTTATTGTAAATAAATGTACAGATATATTATAATTATCAAGGTAAATTAAATGATAAATAACAATATTGTCAATACCCACAGCGTATACATGGAATGATAACTGAAGGCATTGCTCGCGGCTACGTCCGTCCGTTGTCGCGTGTATCGTACGGACCATGTGACGCAGCCCGCGCTTTCAGGCTTCTGTCGACGAGCTCCCACCGCGGCCGTGTGCTGTTACACATACAAGCAAACACTATTCAAGCACAGAACAGGTAAATTTCATATACTCGACAGTGTACATAAAAATATACACACATTTTCTTGGCCGTGTGTACCTCCCTCTGATTTCATTGTTGTCGTCATAGTATGTAGTCGTAGATTTTGATGCAAAGATAATTGCCCAACCAGTGGTAACTAAACAGTAAATTGATTTCCAGGATAAGATGTAGTGCAAATCGTTCTCAGCTCATACTTTGCGGCAAGACATCGTATGGCCTGCAGTTAGCTGATAGACTTGTGACCCGAGGTGCTAAACAACTGTATCTGCATGTCCCGACACAGTCATCCTATTTACAGCACAAAATACGGTATTTATTTTTCTTTATAATAGATAAAACTTAAATTGATGCTCTGAATACGATCTACGTGACCGATACGTGACTAAATGGGTACATGACACAATATTGATAGATTGAAAACGTTATTAAGAAATTGCTGTATTTGTAAACTTTGAAATACAAAAATTTGAAATTGAAAAATAATCGGTTGGTTGCGATTTCATTGCCATGAAGTAAAACAGTTGGCAATGGTCTCACTACCATGGATGCCCAAGATCGTGCCTCGGAAGTAATCGGAAGACAACGTTGAGATGATGATGATAGTAAAACAGTTGGTATATGAATACACTAACTTTGTGTGCCGACTGTCTGAATAATATTTAAGAAAACCAAGATAAATGAAACTAGACACAACCACGAAGTTCAAGATTTTAATTAATACTATAACTTCGACTTTATTTTGTTTAATAATGTGTTTTAGATCTTGGCAAAAATTGGGTATTAATGTCGTCGTATCTTCAGAAACTTTAAACAACCCGAAAGCTATAGTTTCTTTAATAACTAGCAGCTCACGGCTGGGACCACTAGAGGGTGTTTATATAGTTGCAGAAGAAACTGGCACCGACCATAATCTGATAAGCAGTTTGGATGTTGAAATACGAAAATTGTGTTCTGACTTAAGGTACGTTAATTTGATCTGATTTGTCAATTATGTTATTTATAATTTTCCTATAGCACGGCATGGTACATACGATGCCTAGTGATTACTGATTTTTGCTTAATTTATTAAATGATTTACTGTATGTCGTGCCTACCTTATCACAGGCATGGCACAAGCAGGATATAAATCGTTTTTCTATAAACATATATTTTTTGGACCCAATTTAAGCATTGCTTAACTACTTGTGAACCAATCCAGAACCCCTAATTCTGGAATCCGAATAAACATAGGTACTTAGATATATATATTTAGATTTGTAAATTTATACATCCTTAATGATCTGGATATTTTTACATCCAAAACAATGCAAATAGACTACGCTACAGTGGTCGTCGTAAAATTTACGCTACAAATAAAATTATCCTTGAACTTTCAGCTATTTTGCTGTGATTGATTTTGGTGACAATTCCACTGGCAAGAATGTTTGCCTGAATCGACTCAGTGACCAGTTACCAGCCACAGTGCTCGTGCTACCTGAAATTAAGGAAGTAAGTAAACCTTTGATTCTTCATGTCAATGAAACGTAGCTGCCGATGTTTTATCTTCAGTATTCCTCCAAGTTATTTAGGTTGATTCCTCACAAGTTTCGCTTTTATATGAAAAAATCTACCATTATTCTTAATACACTGAAGTTAATCTATGATACGGCAATCATTCTGATATGACAATGCTAAGTGAGTTCTAAAATGTATCTTGTTTATTGTAGAAATTATACAGCAGTTTCATAAACTGGCGAGGTGCGGTGGACGCTGCGGAACAAGCTTTGCTGAACACTCATGGTGTTACTCTCGCACATGAGAACAAACATAAAATCTCCCTTCTGCAACAAATTGCAAAATTAGCTGGTATGTTGCATTTGAATATATGAGTACTAAATATAATGTATTATTTGATACTGACATAATTATGACAGCTTATTTTATGAGATTTTTAATTTTTCAGAAATAATACTATTAACATTATTTTATCCGTAGGTTTAAGTATACCAGACGACACCTCGGAGAGTCTCACTTTGAAAGAATTAGGTATTCAAAATCACAATTTGCAGTCAATTTGCACCTTCCTACGGATTCAATATAACCTGGCGTATGATGAAGAACAAGTGCGATCATTATCAATAGATAAGTAAGTTGTGCTTTCTACGCAAGATTGTTGTTGTCCATTCTTATTTTAATTACGCTTTAATTATGCTCTATTCCTCTGTATACACCAAGTAGATGCTCTACTACACTAGCAGTGGAGACATAAATAAATAGTGCCATTTCCTACGAACGTTCTTTTTCACAGGCTTAACCTATTGAGTTGCAAATATTGTAAAAAATTACGTATATTGTAATGATGACGATTTGCCTGTAATTATTGTTATAACATCCATTAGTAGTATTCTTTAAAGTATTCAAAATAATAATTTCATTATATTTTAATCCACAGAATATTGGAAACAGAAAAAAAAGTAATAGCCCTTCCTTTTGAAGAAATAAGGGGCTTGTCCAGTTTCTTCAATTATATTGATTCGGACGAGCTCCTTGCGACTACTGAATTAGTATTTTTACCAACACTTGTTAGTAGCACGTCGATGGTATGTACTTTCCTAAAAATATTTTTCACCTTGTACCTTAACACACTTTAGTAGAATTCTAAAATTTAAACACTATGACATTGTAATTATTGCAGAGGGACGACGAGTTCGAGGCAAACCAGACCAATCTATGCATTATACCGGGGATGGAGGGCCATCATGAGCGGTTCCGCGTTTTTTGTGAGCGGCTTAAACTGCCAGCACTCGTACTGCAACCTGGACTCGATCATCCGCAGGAGACAGTGGTAGAAACAGCCCAGAGGTTTGCTGAGGTATGTGTACACATGAATACACTAAGTAGAGCCCTATGTCTTGATACGAAAATAGCCTTAAGAATAAAATTGTGGATCATTCAATAATCGGAAGTGGTATAACCTTAGAAAAGCCCAACCTCGTGTCTTCTACTGATTCTATAATGGTATCTATTATGATTTTATAACTTTGATTGTTCTTATGATAGCACTACTTTTCGCATTGGAATCGTATAATATCTACCGACTATCGAAACTATCAGGCTTTATTTTTGTTATTTTGATGTGAATTTGACATAGGTCACATTGTAAATATTATCCCTCTCATTTAACATCATCATTATTGTGTGTACAGGTTTTGCTGAAAAAGACTGGAATGAGTGATAAATTTTATCTATTGGGCTATGAGAGTGGTATTGTTATTGCTCTGGAGATTGCTGCCATTCTTGAAGATCGCGGTCAGTATTTCTAATTTTATTGTTTGTTGGGTAGCAAACTGCAATCATGTGTTCTCCTTTACTTGCTTTCATTGTAAGGCTATATAATAATACGTAATTCAATCGAGCGTTGAGATGAATATGTAATTACTACTAATTTAAAATACTCTATTTTAAAATACTACTAATTTAAAGTGCAAACACACTTGGGTAATGATACAGATCGGAAAAAGACACATTTTGTCGTTACGTTTTACAAGAGTAGCACTCATTGCACTATGCAACACTAACTTCACGGAACCAACAATCATAATGTAGTTTATTTATATTTGCAGGATTATCCGGCAAAGTATTTTGTGTTGGATGTACACCAGAGGAGTTTGTAAACGAGGTTGAAGAACAACTGTCATCATTTGAAGACGAGGAGCAACTACAAGACGGGGTGTTGCGGCACATGTATTCATTAATGGCTGAAGGCGAATCTACAGCACTGGAACATGCGTTGCAGAACTCGACCACTTGGTCTCAGAAGTTAGATATATGTATACGCACTCTTCTCGGGCGGGTGTCGCACTCGGCGCAGTATGCACGCTCGCTTATAGAATGTGCGTTGACACGGATCAACCAACAAAAGCAGAACTACAGCGTCACACCACGACCGCTACGATCCCAGGTGATTCTACTGCGCGCTGCGATAGGGCAAGCACCACCACAACATACAGTTCTACAGAACATCTCACAACAACCTTTCGTCGTCCACCAGCTCGACACACCAATGGCTCACATTATGATGGACTTGCGCTGTGCCGCGATCATCAACGAACACTTGGACCCCACTATACTTGAAAGTTTTGCATCCAGTAATATCTGCGATACATATCTCTTGAATGCTCACTCATTTATGTCTTTAGAATGAGATATACCAATAACTACCTACTTATTTTATGGCCCCTAATATATATATTTTTTGTAATGCTATGTTTTATTTCACCTGTTGTCGTTTTCATTTACCAATTTATTTCTTTTGGATAAACTACTCCAAATTGGTTCAGGGGTTACACGGCACGATTATACAAGTAGGTTTTCTTAAAGAGGCCAGCACTTTTCTACACTTCTTCTGCCACTACAGTAATTTATGCCATTTCGGATTTGGTTTTTTAAAAATGTGCTGTTTAGGTGGATACATAAAGCAGCATATATGTATTTACACAAAAGCACGTAGTACGGGCTCCCAAATGCGTGTGCACGCAGAAGTCTGCAGACGGCCTAAGGTTTTATTGACCCAGTACATAATCAGTACATAAAGTCAGATTTTAACTTGACTCACTCATTTGAAATTTAATCATCTTAATATATATAAATCTCGTGTCACAATGTTTGTCCTCAATGGACTCCTAAACCACTTAACCGATTATAATAAAATTCGCACACCATGTGCAGTTCGATCCAACTTGAGAGATAGGATAGTTTTTGAAACGGATTTCGACATCCACGCGGGCGGAGCCGCGGGCAACAGCTAGTAATAATATATTTTCAAATTATCTGCATACAAAAGCAGCAAGCAGAGGATCTATGCTATGCTATGCTATGGCACACATTGGGGGAGGCATGTGAAATTAGCTTATGAGGCTATTTAATTTCGTTACGTAATAAAAAAAGTCAGATAGGCTAATTTATTGATTACAAACATATTAAAGAGCAATGGGGACCAAATTCGCGCCCTGCGGCATGCCGCAGATTCAATATCTTCTTGGCAATGTTCACGGTTACACAAGGCGTTCAGCTCGGAGCTCGGAGTCCACCTACTCCTTCTCTTAGTTTTAACTTGACTTAAAAGGCTGCTATGAGAGCGACTGCGCTCTAACCTCCTAACCCCTAAGAGGAAAGCCTGGACACGAGGCTTGCAGGTGAGGTTGACTTGGATCTATAGATCTTAGTAAGGTCCACACTCTTTTGGGGGTTATAATTGAGAGGAGCCAAATAATTGACCGGAAACCTTTGTACAGTAGGTATTCGTGATAAAAAGGTTAATAATAATAATACCTGCATTTGCATGTATTATTATTATTAACTTTATGCTTGTATTGTATTATTATGCTTGTATGCATGCAAGTAAACATGCAACAGGGTAGCAGGAGACCAACTCTGCCGTCAATAGCATAGTTACAGTAAGTACGCTCTTTGCGGTATAGTTACCGCAAAGAGCGTACTTACTGTAACTATATTACTTAAGATTTGATAAACTTTAGATACTCGTTAAAGAAAATTACTAGGTACCTTGTATGATCAGCGAGGTTATAGAAATACCTATAGGCTACTTTTTATGTAGGTATGGAATTGGTCAGTATTCCACGTGAGTGTAGAACCATTGGCTACAGCTACAGCAGCAACGATTTCAAATTCGAACAATGAATGCATTACATTATATAATATGCGGTATATCAAAATCGATTTTAAATGTATGTTGAAAACGGAAACATGCCGACAATACGGTTTCTATACAGCGGGTCTAAAAAGGCCACTTTATGCAGATCCTATTAGGAAAATAATATGAGTCACATTGAAAATCGTAAAATGGTCACACATTTATAAATCCTGCGATTGACATTTTTCATCATCCTTGCTCCAGAGCAACATCTGACATGTCAACTGACAGATAAGATGATCATATTATGAAACATCCAAGGACATTGGTTATAATATTCTTGGAAATATCCAATGTGGCCTTTTTAGCCCCCTGTAATTCTTTTTGCACATTTTATAACAAAATACACTATTATATAAAGAAAGTAAGAAACAATTTACGTTTTGTTATGTGTTTTATTCAATAATTATTCATTAGGTACTACTCAACTTAAGCCATTAAATAGTGTGCTGTCCTACAGCACCATCTAGCGAAAGTAAAGTAATTTAATCTTGGATTATAAAATACAAGAGTATAGTGCGCGGCATCTAACGTGGCCAGATTTTGGAGTAGTGTGTGTGTGTAAAAAAGGTTTCTTAGTATAATGCACATTTTGGAATCCACGTAAAACAAAGTAGCTCTAACTAAACTTAAAAACTTAACCCAATGTTTTGAAATTTGAATCAAGTAGCTGAGTATCAACGTTGTCAAATGACAATTAATTATTACGATAATCGTAACACTTATTCTTTACTTTCCTTCTTGTAAATTTATTTGCTTTTATTAAATGTTGGGTAATTGGTATTTAATCTGTTTATTCTTTTAATCACACAAGTTCTACAAAATAACCTACTTATATAGTTTGTAAAAACAGTATAGAAAAAATAACCGGTAACAATACGGTTTTAACATTTTTCGCGCGGCAAAATTTACACCAAATGTGAATTGCTAAGAGAGATGAATTGTTTTAATTCAAGTCAGAAAGAGGGACCATTTCACGAATATTATAGAAATTGATTTGGAATAGCCGGCAATTAATAAGATTATTCGCTTTTAGCGGAAATGCTCACTGTGGCCTTTTTAGACCCGCAGGGCTTAGCACTATAAAGTGCACAGCATCTAACGCGGCCAGATTTTGGAGTAGTGTGGGCCCCACTACTCCAAAACCTTGCCAAGTTAGATGCCGTACACTATACTTGTTTCTAGGCGACGCATTTTGCCACAAACAAGTATAGTGTACGGCATCTAACTTGGCAAGGTTTTGCAGTAATGGGGCCTACACTACTCTAAAATCTGGCCACGTTAAATGCCGCGCACTTTACCTGATCGTCAACAAGTGCTAGTTCAAGTATTTCCAACGGGGACGCCATATTGGTCGGGTGAGTGATCCGCCATATCTAGGTGGGCCATTTCACCCAGTTTTTCTTGTCCTCCATTATAGGGAATAGGGAGGACCTTGCAAAATCTTACGATCTGTTCCGCCGTCAGTTCCTCCAGGTCTTCTGTATCTCCCATTGTGTCATTGAGTACATGAGGCATTCAGCCAGCAGGTGGAAGCTGGTCCATGCACCCCTGGCATCTGGGGTTGCTTTTCACGCCTATCAGTGTCAGGTCCAATCGACTCAATCGGTTCAATCGACAATGTCCTGTTAGCACTTCGATACGACCATGTTTTATTTTTCGCATTCTAGGCCTATGTAATAAGTTTCATGAGAGACTAGTTTAGTAATATAGACAGCAATGGTACTTCGTCATCATGGCTCCATGACGCTATACAAGTTTGCCCAACGTCTTCTGTATAAGTTGGCTTGATAACTGCAAGTACGTGTAATACTCGTATATGTAGGTACATGATATACCTAACTACAATAAACTTAACTTAAACCACAGAATATATTAATAGTAAGTAGGTACATAAACTTTACTTGAATTACGTCTGCAATGTATAGGTAGGATGGTATCGAAACTATTGTGTAATTATAATAAAATTTTAAATCAAGAAGGAAATAAGGCAGCTATCAACCATTCTGGAATATCCTTTCTAGGGCGTAGGGTATCGTTGAAAGGTCATCATTTAATTTTTTAGTTTCCTTTCAATATTTTTCGATTCGATTGACCATTTAGGATTTACAACGATTTAAAGTTGCGTAACAAAAATTCATAGGTTTTTATTATACAGTAGAAAATCCAATCGGGTAAATAGCTGGCTCGGTGCTCATCATAACTAAAAAGTATAAAATAAAAAAATATAGGTAATTAAAAAATTTAAAGATTTCATTTATGCTTTTCATTATATAAACCCTCGCACTCACCACGGGAGACGCTGCTGCCTGCGCCAAATCGGGCCGGGGTGGGAGTGGCCCTCTAGAAGGCTGCTCTGGGGCTCTCCACGTGTCTCTCTGACTAGCAGAGGGCACAGAGCGAGCTAATTATCCGTGCGCGGACGGTTGGGTGACAGGACGGCCGCCTGTCAGCATGGCACCCTGGGCCATCTTAAAACCGTAGATGACCCAGGGTCAGCTGGGGTGCGAGGGATATACCTATCAGGTAACCTTACATCCCAGTAATTAAGATCCGAGACGGCGTGCGGTTTTAGTCGGTTTGATCAGTATCAAACCGACTAAAACCGCACGCCGGTTATGTCGGTCATAACCACCCCGATGGCTGACGGGGGGGGGGGGGGGGTACCACACGATAAAAAAAGCGTATTAGGCCACTACACGGTGCTTCCGGGTAACGGAGGAGTCAGCGCCTACCACTCGCAGAGGCTCTCCACGTCTCCCTCTGACTAGAGGGCAAAGTGGGGAGCGGGTGGTTGGCGGGCTTGTTCTCCACGAGCTGACTGCACCCCAGACCTGAAGGGAGTGCCGGCGTGCGGTTTTAGTCGGACCGAGTCCGACATAGGCATCCCCGAAGACCACCGGGGGTCGTGTCCGTGAGGAGAATGGTAAGATAATTAAAAAAAGACATTGATTGAACAAGGCTTCATAGTACAGTTTTTCGATGTAACGAAACATTGCAGTAACAAGCCGTCGCAGTACAGAGATATCGATGAAAAGTGCTCGAAGAAACGAAATTCGATGAAACGGCCTTCGCACTGACATAAGGATCGAAGGCCGTTTCATTAGTCCGATTTCATTTTCGTGGTCTTCAGGGGTGCCTATGTTTCAATCAAAGGATATAATTCTTAAGCCCAATATGTTTTTTTTTATATTTGTTTATAATTAATTAACAAAAATCACCGGTCAAGTGTGACCGTACTTGCTGAGGTTTCCATACACTACTGGAGCATGGAATACAGCGCTGCTTTTGAAAAACTAGAGTTACCAATAATTATAACTAGCAACAAACTGAAGTGACAATGGGCTGACAACATCTGCGGAATGTCTGATGGCCGCAAACTAGTACCTACCTACTAGTAAGTGAAAGATTTGGATTCAACCCAGATAAACGCTAAGCCTAGGAGGATGAACACCGAGTGCAGTGTGCAACAGTCAATAAATAACGTAACACTGCTTAAATCAGTCTAAACTTTGAAAGATTTTGCGATTTCTTATTGAACTCTAAGAATTTTACGGAAGTTTGAATTAGGTACCTACGTGTTTACGGACCGGGTTTTGACTTATGTTAATTTTTTTCAACTACATATATAATTTATTGAATTTTATTTTAGACTTATTTATTATTATTATTATTCACTTTATTTTAAATATAGACATATAAATTACATTTTTAAATATATAAAAAAAAATATACATTTAAAAATATAAAAAATAGTACCCCACCGGCATCGGGTACAGGGACCAAGCTACCGGTGGTTAGGGCTCCAGAGAAAGGAACCTCCTCACTATACGTGCCGTGTCGAGGAGTACTGCCTTCTGCATCAGTCCCTTAACCCAGCCACCCAACGTGAGCCTCTTTAGGTGTTGGTCGAGGCTCTTGGCAATCAGTCCGTGGACTGATACAACTATCGGGACAATGATCGCCGAATCCACATCCCACATGTCAACAACCTCATGAGCTAAATCCAAATACTTAATTTGTTTATCTTTTTCAGCTTTTATGAGGTTCTCGTCATGAGGGATGGTGATGTCGACAATCATTGCAAGCCTCTCTAATCGATCTATTACCACTATGTCAGGCTTATTGGCGACAATAGTCCTATCAGTGATAACAGATCGATCCCAGTATAATGTGACACGACCATTTTCGAGAACTGGGTCGGGCGCATACTTGTAGTATGGCACCTCTGCAGATACAAGATTGTATTTAAGGGCAAGTTGCTGATGTACAATCTTGGCCACTTGATTGTGTCTGTGCAAATATTCGCCGTTGGCAAGACGAGAACAACCGGAAATAATGTGTCTGATAGATTCCCCGGGACGGTGGCATGCCCGACATATGTCAACCGTACCATCTTTCAGAATGTACTTCTTGTAGTTGTTCGTCATGACAACTTCATCCATAATTGCAAAGACAAAACCTTCGGTTTCTCCGAAGAGATTACCAAACCGTAGCCAAGATACAGACGCCTTTAAGTCTATATCGGGCCCGTTTAAGGCCCGATAAAAGCGTCCATGTAGCTCTTTGCCCATCCATACCTCCCTGCGATCAGCAGTACTAAGTACTACAGGTTTGCGCCAGTTCTCTTTAGCCAACGCAAGAGGGGTTAAGCCATTGTCCACTGCGACCACATCACGGTGCATATCTGTATTTTTGTGTAAAAAGTATTCTCTAAGGTTGTATATCTCGCGGTTGTGAAGTGTCTTGGCATTTAGAAAGCCACGCCCACCCAACTTCCGCGGGATATACAACCTCATTACAGATGATCGCGGGTGATGCATCCGAAATGCAGTCAGCAGTGTACGGACTCTTCTATCCAGGGTATCTAATTCAGTCTGAGTCCATTTGAGTATGCCGAAAGAGTACATTAGGACTGGCATGACCCAACCATTGCAGGCGCGCACCTTGTTACCGCCTGATAGGAAGCTTTTCAAGACTTTTTTCAGGCGGCCAAAGAAGCGCTCCTGCAGTGCCTGTTTCATGTCAGAATCAGATATTCCTAACGCTTGCGACATACCCAAATATTTGTAGGTTTCGGTTGCAGAGATAGATTTGAGTTTAATAGAATCCGAAAGTATTAATCCCTCGGATTCCACTATCCCACCCCTTTCCACATGCATGACCGCACACTTGTCCAACCCAAATTCCATATTGATAGAGCTACTAAAGTTTTCAGTCATCTTTAGAAGTGCTATCAATTGTGAATTGTTTGAAGCAAATAGTTTCAGGTCATCCATGTAGAGGAGGTGAGATATAACTCGAGCCTCTCTCTGCAACCGATAGCCCAGCCCTGAATTCTCTAGTATCGTACTTAAAGGGTTCAGTGCTAGGCAGAACCACAGAGGACTCAGACTGTCCCCCTGGAATATACCCCTCTCAATTTGTATGGGTTCGTCGTTTGTCTGGCAACACCCTGGATAGCGGAGGACCGTCTTCCATTGCCCCATACATGACCTCAAAAAGGTCGTTAGAGTTGCATCAATTTTGTACAACTCTAACACCCTCAGAAGCCAAGTATGTGGCACAGAGTCGTAGGCCTTCTTATAATCTATCCAGCATGTTGCCAGATTTTTACGTTTACGACGCACCTGTTGGCAAATGGCCATGTCAACTACAAGGAGCTCTTTAGTGCCACGAGCCCCGCTTCTACATCCATTCTGAGAAATAGATATAATCGAATTTTTTTCTAGATGTGTATTAATTTTGACTCTCAGAATGGAGGTTAGAAGTTTATAGACCGTGGGTAAACATGTTATCGGTCTATAATTTTTGGGGTCCATAGCACTACCAGACTTAAAGAGTAAGTGGGTTATTCCTGTAGTTAGAAAGTGGGGTAGCACACCCGAGCTTACAGATGACTGGAACTGAGTTGCCAAACGAGCGTGTGAGCTACGGAGCCACTTTAGCCAAAAGTTGTGCAGTCCATCCGGTCCCGCCGACTTCCAGTTCGGCAACGACCGGACAGCACTTGCAACATCTTCGGCATCAATAACAATTGGCTCCATAACCTGTATATTCTCACACGCTTGTTCAACCTCTCCCATCCAATCACCTTCAGTGTGTATGACAGGCCTAGACCAGATGCTACGCCAGAATGTATTCGTAGCATCGGCATCCGGACGAGTACCGTCACACACACCTAACTCGGGTTGTTCCCACCTTCTATAAACCCACCTCTCGTCCTTTTGGAAGGTGCGATTCTGATTATACCTATCTACACGCTTTTTGTAGCGTCGTATCCGATTTGCCCATGCATAAATTTTCTGCTTCAGAAAGTCAATGCGCTCTGTGACCCATGACACGTATTGTTGAGGACTAACGTTAGTCCCCAGAAACGCCCGTGTCACAAAGCGCATCACCCTCGGGCGTGTATTGCCCGATCTGAAGCAGGTTAGCTTGCCAATGAATGCCCTGGCCTCAGCAATACGACGTTCTATCCTGTACTGCCAGGCGGGAACAGCAGGCTTAGGTCGAGTAGTGGTTTTATTTAATATAAATTCAACTCCAGCTACTCGACATGCTGTTACGGCCGCACAGTACAAGATCGAGTGTGTATCACTGAGGTCTTCGCTATTATCCAAATACGTAGATAATAGCGAATCCAGAGCACTCACCAACGCTACGTTCTTTTTATTCATGGGCAAATGGGGCAAGCGAGGTCTACTGCTTGGCGTCATGTTTCGGTATTCCAGTATCGCATCTTCCAAAGTGCTCCTTAATAGATCATTATACTGGGTACTTACGGTTATAGTCTCACTTTCCTCCACCTCATCAGTGCGAACAAGTTGGTTTGAGCTCACAATTGTATTGGTTTCTTCCATAAGTGGTGATGAAGTGGGAATAGCCAGACTATTCCGTACGTCAGAGTATAGCCTCTCAAGTACGGTACTATCCAACATGTTACAACGTTGGATAGCCCGCACCTGGTCCGATAGTCGTTGTGCTGATACATTGAGGGCCGGTTCAAGTTCCTGAAACAAAGACAGTAAACGACTACGGTACGCAGTGAGGTTAGTTCCCAGCTCTGTAGCCGTATAATATGCCCGCATAACGTTTTCATTAATAGATGAAGACCATTTTATGCGGCGCACATTACCACCGGTAGCGGGGGCCCTATTCGACGCCGGTGGGCATCGGGGTCCTAAGCAGCCCGGTGGCCGGCCTCTCCCCGGCCGACGTACAGGTGTTGGCGACGTCGGCGGGGAGAAATACTCGTCGCTACTGCTGGAGCTCGACGTCTCCACTGTCTCAGCAAGGCAGCTTTGTTGTGGGACGGAGCTGTGCGACGAGTCCGGGGATGTTGTGTGTGCATCTCTTCTGCTCTTGGCTCTTGTCAGCATTTTTCACGGTTTATTTGTACTGATTTTTCTTCGGAATTGTTTTGACAATTAACTGTCATCTTCACTATTTTGCTTAATGGATAATATATTATGATTATGATTTTTATTATATTTATTGGTGTAGGTATGCATTCAAATACTTTTTGTTTGTTGTATTAACATGTATATATGGGTTTATTATATGATTTATTAAATTAAAATATTATTACAAAAATAGAACCGTCTGCTTGACTTTAGTGTTGCCAAGTTTTTTTTTATTATTATTATTCACTTTATTTTAAATATAGACATATAAATTACATTTTTAAATATATAAAAAAAAATATACATTTAAAAATATAAAAAATAGTACCCCACCGGCATCGGGTACAGGGACCAAGCTACCGGTGGTTAGGGCTCCAGAGAAAGGAACCTCCTCACTATACGTGCCGTGTCGAGGAGTACTGCCTTCTGCATCAGTCCCTTAACCCAGCCACCCAACGTGAGCCTCTTTAGGTGTTGGTCGAGGCTCTTGGCAATCAGTCCGTGGACTGATACAACTATCGGGACAATGATCGCCGAATCCACATCCCACATGTCAACAACCTCATGAGCTAAATCCAAATACTTAATTTGTTTATCTTTTTCAGCTTTTATGAGGTTCTCGTCATGAGGGATGGTGATGTCGACAATCATTGCAAGCCTCTCTAATCGATCTATTACCACTATGTCAGGCTTATTGGCGACAATAGTCCTATCAGTGATAACAGATCGATCCCAGTATAATGTGACACGACCATTTTCGAGAACTGGGTCGGGCGCATACTTGTAGTATGGCACCTCTGCAGATACAAGATTGTATTTAAGGGCAAGTTGCTGATGTACAATCTTGGCCACTTGATTGTGTCTGTGCAAATATTCGCCGTTGGCAAGACGAGAACAACCGGAAATAATGTGTCTGATAGATTCCCCGGGACGGTGGCATGCCCGACATATGTCAACCGTACCATCTTTCAGAATGTACTTCTTGTAGTTGTTCGTCATGACAACTTCATCCATAATTGCAAAGACAAAACCTTCGGTTTCTCCGAAGAGATTACCAAACCGTAGCCAAGATACAGACGCCTTTAAGTCTATATCGGGCCCGTTTAAGGCCCGATAAAAGCGTCCATGTAGCTCTTTGCCCATCCATACCTCCCTGCGATCAGCAGTACTATTATTATTTCCTTTATTTAATTCTTAAACATATTATTACATTTTTAAATATATTATATACATAAAAAAAAAAAAAAAAAAAACAATACATTATTATTATTATTATTATTATTATTTTAACAGGCAGGCAGTCGAAACAACTGATAATGCCCGTATCCTGCTTATGCCCACTAGTGTTTACCTAGTGAATTTTGTGAATTTTTTCATTTTATTTTTGATTTAGCCTTAATTTTTATTTTAATGTACCTAATTCAATTTTAATTTTATTTCGTTTTAGTTGCATTATGTTTCGGCAAGTAATTGTAATTTATAATGTTTAAACCTTTGATCATTGATTTCAATTTATAATATTTTGAATGTTAAGATTTTAAATTTCTTTTTAAATTGAAGTTTTATGTAATGGATTTTTAATTTTAGTTATGTAATTTATTTATAATAATTTCTATTTATTAATTCTACTTTTGAATTTTATTCCAGACTTGTAATTGGTGCCTAATATTTAATTGATTTGATGTGTATTTTTTTTCTACTAATAGTCTAATTATGACTCTGGTTCTTCAATTTAAATAGTCGCATAAAAATTTATGGATGGTGGAGTAGACATTGACTCCTAATACCTAACACAGGTTACCGGAGTCAATGTCAGTTATTACGTAATACCTAGCACAGACGTCTGGGCCAAATATTTATTTGTGATGTAAATTAATGCAAATAAAGACTTTATTAATATTTATTGTATATATTGGCTGTGCCAGTGACTTCGTCCGTGTAATTTTAGATTTTTAAGGTTTTAATTTTTTCCTCGAAGCCCTAATTCTTTTGCCAAAATTAAAATAGCCTTGTCATACATCAGCTATCTGCCAGTGAAAGTCGATGCCGTCATTTCAGAGATTAACCGGAAGAAGCAGACAGATAAATATTGTAAAAAATAATGTTGTTTCGGTACCATGTAGGTAAGATCCAAATGCACTTAGTTAAAGACGGTTATTTTAGTATTACTAACAGACACTCCAATTGTAGGTATACATATATAATATAATAGGGTAAATTAAGTACCTAAGCTTAAGACCTAGTTGCATAATATGAATTACTCACCTATATACGTGAAAAATAAGTACCTATATAAATAGAAGGACATAACTATGTCTGTCACAGTGATACACATTCTCTTAACGTTACCTGATTACTAAGGTAGGTATAGTATATAGTAGTTTCTTGCCGGAGTCTTCTCAGGTCTGGGCCGCGTTTCGATGCGGCGGCGGTGCCGGTGTCCATTTGCTTATCTAGTTTTAAGTATTTTGAATTTTGACGTTTTGTAAGTGCCGTTTAATGGTCTCTTCTTCAACCTTCTTCAACGTAGCGTTAATCCCAGTCATGTCCAAAGCTTTCACCTCGGAGTCTGGGGTCCGCTTTACCAGTCTTGACTGCGTACCTTCACAACCCAATGGTGACATTAGGTGATATCGAAGCATTGCAGCTAGACCGTTGTTGTTGGAATTTTTAGGGCTCCAGCTACCCGTAACGACTGCCATATAGATGTTTGTATGGCAACCGGGACGCCGTTATAGCGGCAATAAGACCCGTCATGGAGGCCTCACGGGGGCCCCTCGTACCGGCTGACGCAGGTAATCTCTGGTAAGTGCTTCGGGGATCACTTGTGTCTGATTCGGAAGGAGCCAACGCTCAGGGCTGCACACGCTGGTCAAGTGTCCGGCGTGGGAGGTGCCGAGACAGGCTCTCCTGGCAGCCCTCGGGGTGGCAGTCCTCACACTGCCAGTGTTGATCGCAGCGATGGTGCAAAGTGCGGACGCGTGGTCGGCCGCCGCCGCCTCCTTCTGCGAGCAAGTGATGCTCTAGTAGGAGGCGGCGGAAAGGGTTCGGGAGAGGCTGCACAGAGCTCTCCCGGACGGCGGCGACGAAGGTGTTGGAGGCCTAACGACCTCTGTCGGAGCCGCCTGTCACCCTAACAGAAGCAGGCCGAGGCGGCGGCGCGTGAAAGCGCCCTCCCCTCCCCCTATTTCGGGGGCATGACGGGAACACTGTGGATGCCAAGCCCGAGGGGGCCATCTCGAATCCGGAGATGGCCCGAGTCAAGTCGGGGTGCGAGGGAAATGCTCTATGGGCCATCTTAAGCCCTGGCGTCAGAAGACCCTAGATGGCGTGCGGTTTTAGTCGGTAAAAGTCCGACACAACCTGCCCCGCTGACCGCGGGGTGGGTATCCATGAGAATTTCTGTTAGGGGGCCTATTAGAGCATTTCCCTCGCACCCCGGTGTATAAAAAGTAACCTATATGTTGTCCTGTAAGTGGTGGTAGCTGAATGGATAAGGACGCGGCCTCTGCTAAGAGGCATCGAGTTTGAATCCAGCCGGATAGTACCAATGTGAATTTCACTTTGTGGAATTTATATGTGCTTATCACATGATTTACCATCTGCTGGCGGTGAAGGAAAAACATCGTGAGGAAACCCACATGGCCTAGAAGAAATTCTAAGGACATGTTCGATCCACCAAATCCCATTAGGCCAGCGTGTGTGGATTAAGGTCTAAACCCTCTTAGCTCCGTCATTATAGGAGAGGAGACCTGTGCCCAGCAGTGGGACATAAATGGGTTGATATTATTATGTTGTTCAGAAGTATGAACTATAATAAATCGTACCAAGTTTGATCAAAATCCCCACAGTAGTTTTTTACCCATGCGTGCACAAATAGACAGACAGACAGAAAGACTAAAAAATTACTGATTGCATTTTTACCATTGGTATTGATCACCAATCATCCTCGAATAGTCATTTTGTAAATATTTCAATGTACAGAATTTACCTTCTCTACAGTTTTATTGACGTAACCTACGACAAACTTATCATTTGCGGTTGGTGCAGTAATCGGGTCTACGGATTGAACCGCAAAATTAAATTTGTCTTTTATTGTATGTACTTTTCCGGGATAAAAAGTATCCAGTGTGCTGCCCAGGATATTGAAGAATAATAATACCAAGTTTCATCGTAATCGAACCGGTAGTTTTTGCGTGGTGCCTGAACAAACAGACAGACAGACAGACAGACAGACAGACAGACAGACAGACAGACAGACAAAAATTTTTTTAATCACATATTTGGGTTCAGTGTCAGTCTAGCAACACCCCCTGCTATTTTTTAGTTTTTTATTTTCAATGTACAGAATTTTCACTTCTACAGATTTATTATAAGTATAGATATAGAATAGATATTGTAATAGAGTAAAATTATTACTGAGTAATGAGATCATGTGTATTGTTTCCATTGAAATAGTTATAACTAGTACTATTTTCTTTACAGTGGATCTAAATATTAGCTACGATGGCTCCAACACCACAAGAACATACGCGACCATGCGACCCGATCCCATCACAGGGCGATGAGAATAGGATCGTTATCTCCGGCATGTCTGGTCTTTATCCACAGTCGAGTAACGTCAAGGAGTTTTCTGAAATATTGTACAATAAGGTGAATATTTACTCGTATATACGTCAATAATATTTATTTATTCTTAGCTTAGTGGTGAAAAAACCTGTCTCTCGAGTCCCATTGATCCTCAAGACCGATCGAAGTGGAGAAATAAATATCGTTTCACCCGGACTCCGAGGTGATTTGAAAACCTTATGACGCGTTAGTCTTATGAACATAATTATTATCGTCTATCCCGAACAAGCCCCCCAAGGCATATCTATAGGCTCATACCAATAAAAATATTTCTAGTTACATAACATAACATAAACTCACGCTTATATCCCCGAAGGGGTAGGCAGAGGTGCTAGCACCCACATTTCGCCAGTTTATGTTTAGGTCCCAATGTAATAGGTGGTGAGCCTATTGTCATTAACCGGACAAACGAAATAACTTCGAAAAGCATCGAAAAGTCATTGGTGTGTGCCATGGTGAACCTGGGATCGAACCCGAGACCTCGTCTCAGCAGTTCATTACCCAGACCACTTGGCTACCGCGTGGTATTTCTAGTTCTGTGATGAAATTTAAAGATGAAATAATATGTTTAATATAGGTGAGTCCAGTGACGCAAAAAGATCTTCGTTTTAAATATAATCACCCAGAAGTTGTACAACACACAGGAAGCGTTCCTGCACTCAACTATTTTGACGCGCAGTTTTTTAAAGTGCACTTTCGTCTTGCTAGTATTATGGATCCTATGGCGAGAAAAGTTCTAGAGCAGGCATATCAAGCCATCTACGATGCCGGTAAGTTATACGATAAATTTGTTCTTAAGGCGATAAGCAGATGGAGGCGCGGGGCGGTCAAAATGACCGCGACGCATTCTTATTATTACTAACATTAGATCGCATTTAGTCCGCATATGTCTGACAAGCGACAAGAGCTATTGCGCGGACAAATGCAACCCAATAATCGTTCAAATAAGAGCGCGTCGCGGTCATTTTGACCGCCCCCCTACCGTCTGCTTACAGCTTTACAGTCGACGTAATAGTACGAGATCCCACTGCAAAATCATGCATGAATCGAATATTTGGTAAGAACCAAATTTTACGCATATTTATGATTAGGAGAACATTTATTTACTAGGTTGCCTATCAAAATGTGGCCGCTATATGTTTAATTCAATTTTTGCTAATTCATTTTTCGGAAAAAAATCCATCACATGGTTTTTAAATAAAATATCATCCACGTTACGGCAATACACAAAAGGACTCTGAAAAATCACGGTTGCCGTTGCGCACTTCGCCGTACCTCTTCGCAGCCAGGTGTAAACAGGTATGATTTTGATACATTTATGCAATCATAACGGACATTTATTATTTTTACATCAAATTAAAGCTATTTTTTTTCTGTTTACTATAATATACGGTTGCCTAATTAAATCTGGCTGCAAATAAGGGTTGCTGGCTGTTAAAGATGGTAAATATTTAAGATAGAGTGAACGAGAGCTAGCGCGTAGCATCACTAGTCAGACGAGGATAGCGACTAAATAACGTCAGTATAGCGTTATCTCACTGGAGCTAGAATTGAGTGAGTGAGACAACGCCAAACGCGTGACAGTTGACAGCGGCAAACTTAGGGCGAGCGGGTAGTATATTGTTGTTTTATTTCTAAGAACTAACAAATAATTATTATAAAGATGAAGGCGTGTTTTCTGTGTGAGAAAAAATCCAATGTACTTGATTTCAATAATGCATCATTCAAAAAGTGTTCATTAATGTTATTATTTCGTCGTAAGAAAAAATGTAAATTTCATGACATTTTATTGACAATAAAATGTCATGAAACACATGAATGTCAATCTACTGATGATTTTGGATATCATACTATGTGTCTAAAAAAAATTACAGTTCTAAAACAAAAAGATAAAGAAGAATACAAAAAATTAAGAACATTTTTTAATTTTTATTTGCTTCAATGTTTAATTTTTTCAAACAGCACTTGTTCAATAAAATTTTCTTTTATATTTATAAGTAACCTTGGTTTTATTTTTCACCGATATTAATTTTTTTTGTAATTTTCTTTGTCATTTTGAAAAAGAAGACATTTATTTTGGAGTATTTATTCAGTAGTCCCTATTACTGTTTGAACCAGTGGTTGAGAACTCTAGCATCCGACGCATGCGCAATGGTTTCAAAGCGTCATACAGCTGGCAATCGCTATCCTCGTCTGACTAGTGAGGCTACGCGCTAGCTCTCTTTCACTCTATCTTAAATATTTACCATCTTTAACAGCCAGCAACCATTATTTGCGGCCAGATTTAATTAGGCAGCCGTATATTATAGTAATCAGAAAAAAATTAGCTTTAATTTCATATAAAAATAATAAATGTCCGTTATGATTGCATAAATGTATCAAAATCATACCTGTTTACACCTGACTGCGAAGAGGTACGGCGAAGTGCGCAACGGCAACCGTGATTTTTCAGAGTCCTTATGTGTATTGCCGTGACGTGGATGATATTTTATTTAAAAACCATGTGATGGATTTTTTTTCCGAAAAATGAATTAGCAAAAATTGAATTAAACATATAGCGGCCACATTTTGATAGGCAACCTAGTAAATAAATGTTCTCCTAATCATAAATATGCGTAAAATTTGGTTCTTACCAAATATTCGATTCATGCATGATTTTGCAGTGGGATCAGAATCTTAGTCTATAACGTTAATGATCTAAGTATTTATAAAATCTCCACTGAAGATTAATTCTATTATACAATCTGTACTTACAACTAGTTTCAAGTCGAGATTTATGCTGAGTAGAATATGTGCCAAGGCGTATAGTATGAGTTTTTTTTAGATTAACTAGTAAACTAAATGATAAATAGTAATGTTTTTACAGGTGTCAATCCTGAGGAACTGTCAGGCAAAAAAGTTGGTGTTTACATTGGCTCATGTTTCTCTGAAGCGGAAAAGGCTTGTTTTTACGAAGCTGCTTCAAGATCTGGTTTTGGTATAGCTGGGTAAGCAATAAAATATCTATTCGACTTATAAGGTACATGTGCCCACTTTTACTGTAATTGGGTTATTTTTTGTAAAATGATGATGGCTTTACTTGGTCCATCAACGCGCATAACTCCTAGAGCTAACTAATATCCCGTTGCCCTCGGAGATCTTGACGGGGCCCCATACACCCTTTTCTCCTGCGATATATCTAATAATGATTGTATTTCTATGATTTGCAAAATCAGGTGCAGTAAAACGATGTTCGCTAACCGTATCTCGTACTGGCTGAACGCCAAGGGTCCATCAATGTCTATTGACGAGGCATGCTGCAGTTCTACGGCTGCTTTGGAACAGGCGTACTTAGCTCTAAGTCGCGGAGAATGTGAAGCTGCCATTGTGGGCGGTACTTACTTATGTTTGCATCCACAGTCGTCAGTGCATTATGGACGGTAAGCCCTGATTAGAGTTTCTTGCACTATAATTTCTGCACTTTAATATTCAGTTTTAATTGTTAAATTATTTACAGAATTATAAAACTGTGCGGCGATGGTAAAACTAAATCATTTGATCAACGTGCTGATGGTTGTGCTAAGTCTGAAGCCATTAATGTATTGTTTTTGCAAAAGGCAAAGGACGCTATGAGGTAAATTATGTCGCAGATGTATAATGCTGTATCAAATTTTAGTATATTAGATATCTATTTATAATTTACTTGCACATATCTTAGAATATACGCCGAAGTACTACACGCTCAAACTGAATTCACATGTTTGTTGAAAGAGGAAACTGGTCCAAAATATGGATTCTACAGAGACCTGAGCAGTACAACTAATTTCATTCAAAAGTTCTACCAAGAGGCAAGGGTGCCGCCACATGCTATTGAGTACGTAGAAGCTTTTGGATCTGGTCAGTATTCGGTTCAATTCTTAAAGGGTTTACTGAGTCCCTTAGAAAATATAACACTTATTCATTTGTATGTTATAGGGTTGTATGAAGTAGATAAGGTGGAGCTACAGGCTATTGAAGAAGTATTTTGTAAGAATAGGGTTGACCCTCTTTTGATCGGCAGTGTCATGTCCAACATCGGATATGGAGAAGCAGCCTCTGGAATATCTGCCATAACAAAGGTAGGTAAAGTAAATAAGAAACCTCATAGGATACAAAAATTAAATTTTATTAATAACCAGATGATGTTCAACCCATAATAATATTCACAAAATGTTCTCCTGTGTAGGTGCTGCTAGGTTATCACAACGGTCAGTTAGCTGCCAACTTGCACTGTGATCAACCACGCAGAGATATCGCAGCTTTGCGCGATGGACGAATGCGTGTCGTAAGAGAGCATCAGCAATTTGACCGCACTTACGTCGCTGTAAACGGCATGTCAGTAACCGGTGTGAACTCACACGTGTTGCTGCATGGGAGTTATAAGCCCAAGGTAAGAAGAAAATTATGGAGACAATAGATTTAGAATTTATGAAAGACTAATGCGCAAAACGAAGATTTTTATTTAAATGAACAAATTTTCAGAATCCTAATCGGTACACTTCCAGTATACCGTACTTAGTTACTATGTCTGCTAGACACGAAGAAGCAGTGAAGTATATGCTCGAAGTTTTGAAATCAAATCCAATAGATCCTGAGCAGTTGGCACTATTACACAACATTCATCGGAAAAGCATATCTGGACATTTGGGCAGAGGATTTATTATTCTTCGTGAGTTATGTCAATGTTTATAATTAAGAAAAAGGTAGTCGCTACGACCACCAAATTCTACAATTTATATCTTAGTAAATTCTCTGCAAGTTTTACGTTAGTCTAATCTTGCCCGTAACACATGGAAGATAATTTAGTTGATACTGTTATTTACTTTAGGGTAAAGTTATAGAAATAGGAGTGAAGATTGAATTTGATTTCAATACCAAAATATCCTAAATGCAGTAAAATAAAACATTGATATTATTTTAGGGACGGACGAAGAAAAGAAAACTGTTAGTGTACATGAAAAGGCTGATTACTTCGACAATGCGAGACGGCCGCTGTGGTTCGTTTACAGCGGTATGGGCTCTCAGTGGGCTGGCATGGGCAAGCAACTCATGCGCATACCCATTTTTGCAGCTGCTATTGAAAGGTACGATACAAAAAAATATCAAATGAATTTTAACTAATTTTGATATTCGATAATAGAAAGTTTGGGTGAATATAAGGATGGATGTTTGTTACTCAATCACGTCAAAAGGGGTGAATGGATCTAGCCGAAATTTCTTCGAATATATTATGGTCTGGATATTATGTGCATCAATTTGAAACAAAAAACACCTCTTTTTCTCTCAGAAATAGGTTCCTGTGAAAGTTTCCCTTAACTTTCGGGCGGAAACAAGGGGGAGTCAGAACTGAGTCGTATTACGACATATCTGATTCAAGTTCATTTATCTCATTCCTAATTGCAGATGCCGTCAAGCTTTGGAGCCCAAAGGACTTGATATTGTTAATATCATTACATCGAATGATGAGACCATGTTTAACAATATCTTGAACTCGTTTGTTGGAATAGCTGCTATTCAAATTGGACTCACTGATATACTTCATGAACTAGGATTGAAGCCAGATGGAATCATTGGTAAGAAAGTGACTTATCTAGCACAGTTTAAACAGTGATATACAAAGAAATAGAACTTACAAAGAATTTAAAATCTTCAGGACATAGCGTGGGTGAACTAGGATGCGCCTATGCCGACGGTTGTTTGACTGCAGAGGAAATGATTCTATCTGCATACTATCGAGGGTTGGTGTCGGTGGAGACCAAGTTCATACATGGTTCTATGGCTGCCGTTGGAGTGGGATATGAAGAAGTAAGGTTTTATTCATGTACTTTCGCTTTTCCTTTCTCGTCTCGTTGTTCATCGAGTTTATTTTTGTTTAGTTATATCTTTATGGTTCAATTTCTACCAATGGACGAACACTGGTCTTACTACATTTATATGCTTAAGTACATACTGCCTACTGGTACCTAAAGCCTCAGGAATCGGTTTATATGCGCTGATGTTTCATCTTTTAACTTCTCATCATACCAATTGGCGCAAAAATGATAACAAAATTCTATAGTAAATAATGTCCAGTTTTTAATTTTAAACGTGAATTTCATATCTTAAGTATACATTTTTGTATAATAACAAAAAGATGTATAATTACGTATAACTCAATAACATTGGTTTAAAATATGACTACACAGTTTTTAAACAGAAAGTAGGTATATACAGCATTTAATTAATATTTTTAGGTATCAAAATTATGTCCTCCAGAGATTGTAGTAGCATGTCACAACGGACCTCAGTCTAGCACAATTTCTGGACCTTCCAATGTGATGCGGGAGTTTGTCGCAGAGCTGACAGCTAAAGGAATATTTGCTAAAGAAGTTCCTTGCTCCAACATCGCATACCACTCGCGTTATATAGCTGATGCTGGTAAGATGGATGTTATTATAAACTTACATGTTGTTGTTGTTAAGAAAACCAGTTAGAAAAATGGATAAAATATTCTTATTCCTTAACCAGTTAGGAAAAAGCGAATAAAAATTCTTGTTTCATGGATATTTAAGAAACATAGTTAAGAATATGGACTAAAGGGTTTAAAATGATACTCTGAAAATAAGGCACATTAAGAAATAGGTACAATTCCTCAGTTCTTACGGTACAGTTTATTACATAACTAGCTTTTGGCCGCGGCTTCGCCCGCGTGGATGTCGGTTATCGCGACCAAACATAGCCTATGTCTCGAGGTCTAATCTAATCTACCCCTATACCAAATTTCATCAAAATCGGTTCAGCGGTTCAGGCGTGAAAGCGTAACAGACAGACAGACAGAGTTACTTTCGCATTTATAATATTAGTATGGATGTTACGGCTAATACCCGAAGTGCGGCTGCACTTAGTTTTAGCCGGTTAGGTTATGTTAGGTTAGGTTAGGGTAAGTGGCTACACCTAGTTCTAACCGGGCTAAAACTAGGTGCAGCCGCACTTCGGTTATTAGCCGCAACATGCATATATATTATAGGTACTTGTATTATATAAACTGTAGTCATGTCTAAGCCATGACTCGGAGCAGAGTAGTCATCTGAGTGGATTATTTAAAGGGAGGGTAGATAAATACGTTGATAATAGAAAAAGATAGATTATCAAGATTTAACTCCTCATTTCATTATTTATTAATAATTTGTAATACAGGTCCTGCATTGTTAAAATATTTACAAAGCGCAATAAAAACTCCAAAGGCACGAAGTGAGCGTTGGCTTTCAACTTCTGTGCCGCAAGACAGGTGGGATGAACCAATAGCAAAATTGTGTTCAGCAGAGTATCTCACAAACAATTTACTGGTAAGGATAATTTAGTAGACGCTTTTTATTTTTCATATTTCTTTCTGCAGTGCTTTACATATCAATACATTATTATTAATGCAGAATTCGGTGCTCTTCGACGAGACTTCTCGACTGGTACCCAATAATGCCGTGCTGGTGGAAATTGCACCGCACGGGCTACTTCAAGCTATTCTCAAACGTTCAATGCCAGCTAACTGTAAAAATATTCCGCTTACCAGACGGAAACATCCAGATAATACAGTTTTATTGCTTGAAGCTATTGGCAAGTGAGTTTGATCCATGTCAAATATTCGTATTTAATTATAATTTTGTTTCCTTTTCTGACTATTTCTTGAATATCTAAGTATGTATGCATCAATGACATCATCCGCCGTGCTCTTGTCACCGCCGGCGTGCCAGCCGTTCGTGAACCTAATGGACTGGTACGTGACGATGGCAAGAGACCGGATGGTATGTCATTGCTGCCTTAGAAGATGGGTAGGCCCTTGGTGTGGGATGCAACGTGCATCGACACCCTTGCGCCTTCATATCTTCCAAGCACAGCAAGCTGTGCCGGCGCTGCTGCTGTATCTGCAGAAAACCTCAAACAGCGTAAATACTCCGACTTAGTTGGTGATTACATTTTTGAGCCGTTTGGGGTTGAGACGCTGGGGTCATGGGGTCCAAGTGCCCGCCTTGTCTACAAAGATTTGGCGAAGCGGCTGATCGATGCCACAGGTGACCAGAAGGCTGGACTCTATCTTGCACAGAGAATCAGCATTGCCATTCAGCGTGGCAATGCTGCCAGCCTTTTGGGCACATTACCAGTCAGCGACGATGCGGAGGAATTTTTTGACGCCATGTAAATATTTATTTTGTTTAGTTTTTAGTTTTTATTTTAATGTAAATATTTTTTTTTATAATAATAATAATAAGGTATGTATTTATTCAGACAATGGTCCATTTTGTTAGTATACATAAATCTTAGAATCTAATGTTAGTTGTATTAAATTCTAGTTAAAGTAAGTTAGGATGACCACTGTGCCACAGGTTTATGTAGCCGCAGCCAATGTCCCCACATAGGACTGTCCCACCGGTCTGCTATAGTTTTAAGACTGTTGTTGGGACTGTCGCGCACCCTGCGCATGATAGAAGCGCATCTTTTACGCAAGATGGTATGGAACCCATCTACTGCCGCCTCGGCGAACATGCCGGACGCGCTACAGTAGCGCGGCAGTCCCATCAACACCCTGAACGCATCATTGTACTAACTGTACGCGCAATTTTTTTTACATTTTTTTTACACATTAAAATTACAATGAAAATTTTATTTTCATTGTATTTTTATCATAATAAATGTACATATCACCCAGTATGTATAGTTTTTTAATATTAATTGGTCAAATCAGCAGTGAATTTTCTTATTTGATTATGTTTTCAGGTTGTATATGGACGGTTATAATTGTGATGTTCGGGTTTTGTATCCCAAAGTTGAGATGCCAGTTTCTACTGGTACACCTTTCCTATCTCACTTCGTCAAATGGGCTCACGGCGAAAGATGGTACGGGTTTTAACAGCTTTTTGAACTGCTGTGATCTTTTTGTGGTACTTCGATGTGTGTATGTTTATACTCTGTTTCAGGCCAATGCCGCTGTATCGCTCTGCGTCTAGAAAGGTCGCTGCTAACTGCAATTTCACTTTAGCTTTACATGATAAGGAACATAGTTATCTGAGAGGAAATTCAATACGGGGTAACTAGATTTAGATACATATTTTGTTTTGGTAAATAGTAATTCAATAGTAAATATTATTTGTATTGAAATAGTATTTCATTTTTTAAGTTCACTTAAGAATTAAGCAAGGTACTTATTATTAATTAAGTTGCGTAATATTGGTAAAAAAAAATATTTTTTAGGAAATATGGTGTATCCATTTGCTGCAAGTTTAACGTTAGTATGGGATGTACTTTCTATGGTACTGGATGTGCCAAAAAAGGAGCTATCTGTGGAGTTCAATAACTTACAATTATATTCGCAACCGATACTGCATGATCGACGACAACTTAAACTTGGTGTGACAATGCAGAGAGGAACGGGTTACTTTGAGGTAAATCTGACAATAAATTCATTCGATTTGAAATCCTATTTCAGATTTTCAATAAATTATTAGAAGTGACTTTTCAAATCTTTCAAACAGAGAGCAATTTAAATTCACATTTAAATTGCTCTCTGTTCTACTACTACCTTTTTCTTAGATTTAAATTTATAAATCTCTTAATTGTTAATTTTTTAAGGTTTTAGATGAAGGTTCTAAGGTCCTAACAGGATTCGTAATAATCGGAAAAGGACAAATCGAAAAAAATATCAAATTGGATGACCAGGATGAAAACATGTACTTCAGTTCTGATGATATATACCGACTGTTACGTGACAGAGATTATTTTTACAGGTAACTTTCATATAAAATAAAATTTTACGATGTACTAATGTTTGGAATGATAAGTTTCTCAAACAAAGATGATGTACATTAACATTTTTGTTCTTATTACAGTGGCGAGTTTCAAAGCATTGCATGCGTTGATGAGTCATTCAAAAATGCTGAGCTCGTGTGGCGTGGTAACTGGATTACGTTTATCGATGGTATGCTGCAGTTGAATGCACTACGACAGCCTTACCACGCAGTCTCACAACCAACAACTATCCGGCGAATAAAAATTTACGTTAAAGCACATAATCAAGCAATTCTTCATTCAACATCCTCAGATGGTACAACGTTGATAAGGGCTAGAGTTTCAGAAAAATATGATAATACCAGGTAAATGCTTTTCTGTCTCAAAATTATCTGAAGAAAAATCAACAAATCAATCAAAAAATCTACAACAGCACCTGTGGATAAATATTAGTCTACAGAATATCGTCTTTGTACTTGGACTTGTGCACTGCGTTGCTGGGCAACTTATTGGCTTGACTTCGATATGTTTCTATCGCCCATAATTCTCTATCTCTATATTTCATAAGTCGTCAACTTGCGGCAATCTTCTTGAGATGAATGATAGTCTATAATTCTATATTAAATTATAATTATTTGTTTCATTTAGGTCTGGAGGAATTTTCATTGAGAATATAAAATTCCAACAGCTGCCTCCGTACGACAAAAGTGAAATGTCCTTCAAATCTTTGAATTTCGTTCCCCACTTTAGTTCAGAACTGGGCGTAAGTAAAACTTTCAGTTAATGGTTAGAGGTTAATCGATATTGAAACGTTATTTAATTGTTTAATTGCAATTCATATAATATACAGGTTTCTTCATCTCTTGAAGCTTACATTCAAATTGTTGCTGAAAATTTGAGTACGAATACATTAACAGTAGTTGGAGTACGGAACCAACCAGAAGACGGATCAATGTTCAAGGAAATAAATGATGTAGTTAGGAATGTATTCAGAATTAAAGTTAACTATAAACAAATTACTCGAGACAGGGCTTTGAAAAACTACAAATTTGAAAATGTTGACTTGATACTCGTAGCAAATTTGTCTACTGATAAGGAAGTATGTTATCTTTTTGTCAGATTTAGTACGTTTTTAACTGTAAAGTATTTAATAATGTTAATATATTCATCATATACCAACAGGTTTGTCAGCATTTACAAGGTATTTTGCCACGAGATCAATTTATTGTGAGCGAAGAAAGCGTTGGCCTTCCTAGCTCCTCAGAACGCACTTCAATATATCGCGTGCTCTCTGCTCATACCAATGATGCGACAAAGTTACAGTTGATTCGTTGGGTAGCATTCAAAGTACTTACAGCTACCACGACTGTATCAGTTCGTAGAGAAACTGACTTAGGTTTCTTGACCTCAGTTCGTGCAAATTTAACTGTCGGCCACCGCCTTCTCGTGATAACAAACTATCCAACACCGTCCGGCCTTAAAGAGCTCATATGTTCATGGCGGAAGGAAACAGTCCGAAATAAGGTGCATCTGGTGACAATACGTAACAGCAACAATGATGATCTTGATGAAAAACTTCGTGAAATTGAATTGGCATTTAACAACATAACAAATGTAAGGATATAAATTACTAGTATTGAAGTATTGATGTCCTTAATTTTTAATTTTTATTAAGAAAGTATACTTTTTTGTTAAGGGTAAGCTGGGAGGCGATTATTACTTATCAGTGAATCGCAGTGCAACGGGCACTCAGAACATGACACTACAAGGTGCTCAATTTGGGGATTACGAATCGTTGAACTGGGTTAACGTTCCTGCGTTGACTGGATCTGGTGTAGTTGTCAATGTATGTATGATTTAATGTACTTTTCATTATTATTGCTTACGTTGTGTAGTAGTGTATACAATACCAATTTTAGCATTATCTGCTTTATACATAAATCCGCTCAAAATATCAGAGATACTTCTCAAATTGCGATTGTGACTACATAGTCTGTAGTCACAATCGCATTTTGAGCAATTTTTGAGGTTCAAGTCTTTGATATCCTCTATAATATACTTACTGTACCTATTGTTCTAGGTCCATTATGCTGGAATCAATACAAATGACTTGAAACAAGCGAACAGTTCCTTATTATTTAAGAAAAATGTCAATAATAACTACGGAATGGATTTTAGTGGGATCACAGAAAGGTAAACTTATGAAAAATATATTACTTACTACCTAAAAGAAATTTGTGAACACTAGGTTGACCCATTCTTCGTATTTTAAAAACTGAGAACGAAAAGCGACTGGTCGACGCTTCACGTGATCAAAGGGCTGGCTTTTTTATTGCTCAGAGAATTGGCATTGCCATCCAACGTGGCAATGCCGCCAGCCTTTTGGGTACGTTACCAGTCGACATTGATGGGGAGGAATTCTTCGACACCTAAACTTTTGTTAAATTTGTAAATATTTAATATTTTCTCATAATGTAAATATTTTATTTTGTAATTACCTAAGATAGTTTAATAATAATTCTGTATAAATAAAGAACGAAAAAAATCTAGATTCTTATAGATAAAGAAAAGAAAAAGACAAAGATTACCAAACAGGGGACAAAAAACCTTCAGTTTTCTGTTAGGTTATTACTAGGAATGTCATAGGTAATATCCTAATCAGTCTGTATCAATGCAAAACTCAGGAGAAAGTTGGCTGATCTTTTGTTTCATCACAGTGGTAAACCTGTAATGGGTATAGTACGCAGCGGCGCGGCAAGTACTCGAGTGACAGCGCAGCCGGAACTACTTTGGCCGGTACCAAAACATTGGAGTCTCGAAGATGCAGCCACTGTGCCTCTAGCGTACTTGCAAGCGTACTATTGCCTTGTGAGTATCGTTTTAATATAGTATCATGTGCACTTTTGCATACCATGTATTTCTTTATAACTTAGTGCCTACTTACATCTAACAATAAATAACATTTTTTATCTTAACTTTTTTGTTCTTTCAAAAGGGAATCAAGTTTCATCTTCCTCGAGGCAGGTCGATATTTGTGCACGGAGGAGCAGGCGCTTTAGGACAGGCAATCATATCCCTTGCTTTGGCTCTAGATTGTGAGGTATTCACGACCGTCAGTGATGTACGTAAAAAGAACTTCCTGCTCAGAGTGTTCCCAGCTTTGAAAGGTACAGTTGAGGACTCAATTATAATTTTATTATTAAATTTGGTCTTTAAAGGATCTTCATCCTTGACCAATTTAAGATAGTGCTGGTATTTAACATAAATATAACAAAATTATTTACTGTTTCAGCTGATCATATTGGTTGTTCGCGCGATCACACATTCTTTGATATGGTTGAAATAGTATCTAAGGGAAAAAAATGCGATGTTGTTATAAGCTGTGTTAAAGGACATCTCAAAGATGTAAGTAAAATTTATTTTCTACAAATTGATTTCCACGTGAATAACAGTTATAGTATGTGCTGAATGCCTCATGTAATGCTGAGTATTTACTATTTTAATACAGGTTTTCGTAGAATTGTCTGTTACAAATTAAATTGTTTTGCCTGGAGAATACAACATGTCATAATGTCGGTAATCTCGTATTTTTCTTATTACCGTTTAAGGTACATTGCACAAATAAAAGTCTTAATTGACGTAATTAGTATTCTTTATTTAGAGCTGAGAGCGTCGAGGAGATCTCTTGAGGATCTATTAAAGTTAAGCTAAGCTTCAGTTGTGCTAAAGATTATTTTTTACAGATATCTTTGAAATGCAATAACTTTGGGGGCCTATTTTTTGATATCTCACAACTTCAAAATGCAGATGAATATAACCTTGGAATGGCTCACTTGAATAAGGAGAAAAATTATATTTCTGTAGATTTTTCTTCTATATTTGACGACGAAAATAGGGACGACCTTATAGTAAGTATTAGCATTAAGGTGATTACATCGGTCACGGCCTTGAGCGTCGACGGGCACTGAATGTTAGGTCAAGCGGGAGTGGGAGCGGGAGTGGGAGCGGGAGAAATTTGTTAAGAAAAAGATGGATTATATATCATATTATATTACTATGTCCTGTAATTGCACTTGTTACATATATATATATATGTGCAAAAAATTAGATTATTTGCATACATATTTTAGAAATAGCGTGGTTTTTTCATAAAAATAGAGTCATTTTCAGAGTCTCTTCTCTACTATTTACTCTTTGGTTGTGAAAATTCCATACATACCATTATTTAGGTATATTTCTCAATAATACAACATTTATGTTTTCAAACCTATAGGTATTATATTAAATGCGTTGTGTGCTTTTATAATTACCGAATATTCGATCGTCGGCCTTGTAATCACCTTAGGTTAGAATGCGTACTACTGTGCAATTTTCTTGGCACCCTACTCTTTTTATATGCTTTCATCTGTGAAAAAGAGCTGGTGATATTAGTAAGTAATATTTTCTTGCCTGAATGTAGATAATATAAAAAGAAGTAACACTTCAATTAATACGCTTGTCATGGTTCTGTTGTAAATAAATGTATCGATATTTATTATAATTATCAAGGTATATTATATGATAAATAATACTAATAACAATATTGTCAATACCCACAGCGTATACATGGAATGATAACTGAAGGCATTGCTCGCGGCTACGTCCGTCCGTTGTCGCGTGTATCGTACGGACCATGTGACGCAGCCCGCGCTTTCAGGCTTCTGTCGACGGGCTCCCACCGCGGCCGTGTGCTGTTACACATAAAAGCAAACACTATTCAAGCACAGAACAGGTAAATTTCATATACTCGACAGTGTACATAAAAATATACACACATTTTCTTGGCCATGTGTACTTGTGATTTCATGTTAATATGTCGCCATAGTATGTAGTCGTAAACTTGGATGCAAAGATAATTGTCTAACCAGTGGTAAATAAACAATAAATTGATTTCCAGGATAAGATGTAGTGCAAATCGTTCTCAGCTCATACTTTGCGGCAAGACATCGTATGGTCTGCAGTTAGCTGATAGACTTGTGACCCGAGGTGCTAAACAACTGTATCTGCATGCCCCGACACAGTCATCCTATTTAGAGCACAAAATACGGTATTTATTTTTCTTTATAATAGATACAATTTAAATTGATGCTCTGAATAGGTCTGTACGATCTACGTGACCGATACGTGACTAAATGGGTACATGACACAATATTGATAGATTGAAAACGTTATTAAAAATTGCTGTATTTGTAAACTTTATAATCTAGAACCAAACCAGTACTCAGTAAAATTTGAAATTGAAAAATAATCGGTTGGTTGCGATTTCATTGCCATGAAGTAAAACAGTTGGCAATGGTCGCACTACCATGGATCGGATGCCCAAGATTGTGCCTCGGAAGTAATCGGAAGACAACGTTGAAATGATGATGATAAAGTAAAACAGTTGGTATATGAATACACCAACTTTGTGTGCCGACGACGGTCTGAATAATATTTAAGAAAACCAAGATAAATGTAACTTCTCGTAGATACAACTACGAAGTTCAAGATTTTAATTAATGCTATAACCTCGACTTTATTTTGTTTAATGATGTGTTTTAGATCTTGGCAAAAATTGGGTATTAATGTCGTCGTATCTTCAGAAACTTTAAACAACCCGAAAGCTGTAATTTCTTTGATACATAGCAGCTTACGGCTGGGACCACTAGAGGGTGTTTATATAGTTGCAGAAGAAACTGGCACCGACCATAATCTGATAAGCAGTTTGGATGTTGAAATACGAAAATTGTGTTCTGACTTAAGGTACGTTAATTTGATCTGATTTGTCAATTATGTTATTTATAATTTTCCTATAGCACGGCATGGGACATACGATGCCTAGTGATTACTGATTTTTGCTTAATTTATTAAATGATTTACTGTATGTCGTGCCTACCTTATCACAGGCATGGCACATGCAGGATATAAATCGTTTTTCTATAAACATATATTTTTTGGACCCAATTTAAGCATTGCTTAACTACTTGTGAACCAATCCAGAACCCCTAATTCTGGAATCCGAATAAACATACTTAGATATATTTAGATTTGTGAATTTATAAATCCTTAATGATCTGGATATTTTTACATCCAAAACAATGCAAATAGACTACGCTACAGTGGTCGTCGTAAAATTTACGCTACAAATAAAATTGTCCTTGAACTTTCAGCTATTTTGCTGTGATTGATTTTGGTGACAATTCCACTGGCAAGAATGTTTGCCTGAATCGACTCCGTGACCAGTTACCAGCCACAGTGCTCGTGCTACCTGAAATTAAGGAAGTAAGTAAACCTTTGATTCTTCATGTCAATGAAACGTAGCTGCCGATGTTTTATCTTCAGTATTCCTCCAAATTATTTAGGTTGATTCCTCACAAGTTTCGCTTTTATATGAAAAAATCTACCATTATTCTTAATACACTGAAGTTAATCTATGATACGGCAATCATTCTGATATGACAATGCTAAGTGAGTTCTAAAATGTATCTTGTTTATTGTAGGAATTATACAGCAGTTTCATAAACTGGCGAGGTGCGGTGGACGCTGCGGAACAAGCTTTGCTGAACACTCATGGTGTTACTCTCGCACACGAGAAACATAAAATCTCCCTTCTGCAACAAATTGCAAAATTAGCTGGTATGTTGCCTTTCAATATATGAGTACTAAATATAATGTATTATTAAAATTTGATACTGACATAATTATGACAGCTTATTTTATGAGATTTTTAATTTTTCAGAAATAATACTATTAACATTATTTTATCGGTAGGTTTAAGTATACCAGACGACACCTCGAAGAGTCTCACTTTGAAAGAATTAGGTATTCAAAATCACAATTTGCAGTCAATTTGCACCTTCCTACGGATTCAATATAACCTGGCGTATGATGAAGAACAAGTGCGATCATTATCAATAGATAAGTAAGTTGTGCTTTCTACGCAAGATTGTTGTTGTCCATTCTTATTTTAATTCGCTTTAATTGTACTCAAATCTCTGTATACACCAAGTAGATGCCATGTTAATAGTGCCATTAACTACGAACGTTCTTTTTCACAGGAGTTCACAGGCTTGATCTATTGAGTTGCAAATATTGTAAAAAATTACGTATATTGTAATGATGACGATTTGCCTGTAATTTTTGTTATAACATCCATTAGTAGTATTCTTTAAAGTATTCAAAATAATAATTTCATTATATTTTAATCCACAGAATATTGGAAACAGAAAAAAAAGTAATAGCCCTTCCTTTTGAAGAAATAAGGGGCTTGTCCAGTTTCTTCAATTATATTGATTCGGACGAGCTCCTTGCGACTACTGAATTAGTATTTTTGCCAACACTTGTTAGTAGCACGTCGATGGTATGTACTTTCCTAAAAATATTTTTCACCTTGTACCTTAACATACTTTAATAGAATTCTAAAATTTAAACACTATGACATTGTAATTATTGCAGAGAGACGACGAATTCGAGGCAAACCAGACAAATCTATGCATTATACCGGGAATGGAGGGCCATCATGAGCGGTTCCGCGTTTTTTGTGAGCGGCTTAAATTGCCAGCACTCGTACTGCAACCCGGACTCGATCATCCGCAGGAGACAGTGGTAGAAACAGCCCAGAGATTTGCTGAGGTATGTGTACACATGAATACACTAACTAGAGCCCTATATCTTGATACGAAAATAGCCTTAAGAATAAAATTGTGGATCATTCAATAATCGCAAGTGGTATAACCTTAGAAAAGTCCAACCTCGTGTCTTCTACTGATTCTATAATGGTATCTATATGATTTTATAACTTTGATTGTTCTTATGATACCACTACTTTTCGCATTAGAATAGTATAATATCTACCGATTATCGAAACTATCAGGCTTTATTTTTGTTATTTTGATGTGAATTTGACACAGGTCACATTGTAAATATTATCCCTCTCGTCTAACAACATCATTATTGTGTGTACAGGTTTTGCTGAAAAAGACTGGAATGAGTGATACATTTTATCTATTGGGCTATGAGAGTGGTATTGTTATTGCTCTGGAGATTGCTGCCATTCTTGAAGATCGCGGTCAGTATTTCTAATTTTATTGTTTGTTGGGTAGCAAACTGCAATCATGTGTTCTCCTTTACTTGCTTTCATTGTAAGGCTATATAATAATACGTAATTCAATCGAGCGTTGAGATGAATATGTAATTACTATTAATTTAAAATACTCTACTTTAAAATACTACTAATTTAAAGTGCAAACACACTTGGGTAATGATACAGATCGGAAAGACACATTTTGTCGTTACCTTTTACAAGAGTAGCACTCATTGCACTATGCAACACTAACTTCACGGAACCAACAATCATAATGTAGTTTATTTATATTTGCAGGATTATCCGGCAAAGTATTTTGTGTTGGATGTACATCAGAGGAGTTTGTAAACGAGGTTGAAGAACAACTGTCATCATTTGAAGACGAGGAGCAACTACAAGACGGAGTGTTGAAACACATGTATTCATTAATGGCTGAAGGCGAATCTACAGCACTGGAACATGCGTTGCAGAACTCGACCACATGGTCTCAGAAGTTAGATATATGTATACGCACTCTTCTCGGGCGGGTGTCGCACTCGGCGCAGTATGCACGCTCGCTTATAGAATGTGCGCTGACACGTATCAACCAACAAAAGCAGCACTACAGCGTCACACCACGACCGCTACGATCCCAGGTGATTCTACTGCGCGCTGCAATAGGGCAAGCACCACCACAACATACAGTTCTGCAGAACATCTCACAACAACCCTTCGTCGTCCACCAGCTCGACTCACCAATGGCTCACATTATAATGGACTTACGCTGTGCCGCGATCATCAACGAACACTTGGACCCCTCCATACTGGAAAGTTTTGCATCCAGAAACATCTGCGATACATATCTCTTGAATGCTAACTCATTTATGTCTGTAGAATAAGATATTCCAATAATTACTTATTTTATGTCCCTAATATATTTTTTTAAATGTTTTGTAATGTAATGTAATTTTATTTCACCTGACGTCGTTTTCATTTCCCAATTTATTTCTTTTGGATAAACTACTCCAAATTGGTCCACCAGGGGTTACACGGCACGATTATACAAGTAAGTTTTCTTAAAGTCAGACCACCACTTTTCTACACTTCTTCTGCCACTACAGTATAATTTATGCTATATCGGATTTGATTTTAAAAAAAATGTGCTGATAAGGTGAATACACAAAGCAGCATAATAATATGTATTTAGACAAAAACACGTAGTACGGTGCACGCAGAAGTCCGCAGATAAATTTGTTTCGTTACTATTAAAAAAAGTCAGATAGGCTAATTTATTGGTTACAAACATATTAAAGTGCAACGGGGCCCAATTCATTATCTTCTTGGCAATGTACACGGTTACACAAGGCGTTCAGCTCGGAGCTCGGAGTCCACCTACTCCTTCTCTTAGTTTTAACTTGACTAAAAAGGCTGCTATGAGAGCGACTGCGCTCTAACCTCCTAACCCCTAAGAGGAAAGCCTGGACACGAGGCTTGCAGGTGGGATGACTTGGCTCTATAGGTCTTAGTGAGCTCCACACCGCTTTGGAGGTTATCGGAGCTAAATTTTATTATAGTCCGAAAACATTTGCACAGTAGGTATTATTCGTAATAAAAAGGTCTGTGGTAATATAATACAAGCAAATTGCTTGTATGCATGCAAGTAAACGTACAACAGGGTAACAGGGACCAACTATTAAGATTTGATAAACTTTAGATACCTACTCGTTAAAGAAAATCCTAGTTTGATCCGCGAGGTTATAGAATTAAAACTAAATTAAATTCTTAATTTTAAACCGTTTTCAAAAAAAGAGGAGTATTTCAATTCGACTCTAAGATATTTTTTATGTTTTTACCCGACTGCGCAACGCAAAGGAGTGGTAATGTGTTTAACAGCCTATGTATGTATGTATGTTTGTATGTATGTATGTATGTATGTATGTATGTATGTATGTATGTATGTATGTATGTATGTTTGTATGTTCCTTTGAAGCACTTTACAAACCAAACGCCTGGGCCGATTTTCATGATTCACACGTCAATCGATTCCTCTTAGACCGGCGAGTGTCACTAAAGACATGACGTCAGTGAAAATTCAATATGGCGACTACTGGCCGCCATATTGTGAAAATTAAAAAAATGAAAGTCAGCAAACTATGTCAAGTGGGGTATCGTTGAATAGGTATTTAAAAATCATTTTTAGCTTCCTTTCAACATTTTTCGATTCCATTGACCATTTAGGATCTATAGCGATTTAAAGTTGACAGTAGAAAGTCCTATCGGGTAAATAGCTGGCTAGGACACTTATAACTAAAAAGTATAAAATAAAAAAATATTATTTAGAAATTAAAAAACCCGACTGCGTAAAAAACTAAAAAGAAAATAAAAACAAGCACTCAGAAGATGTCCGGTGGTCTAGAAACATAACAACTTAACAGTCGGGATCCATTGAAAAATAAGATTGGCTGTTGAATAGTGGATCCCGACTGTTAAGTTGTTATGTTTCTAGACCACCGGACATCTTCTGAGTGCTTGTTTTTTTTTTCTTTTTAGTTTTTTACGCAGTCGGGTTTTTTAATTTCTAAATTATTTCGAAGTTGGACCTACCTAGCTGGACTGTTTGTCCCAGGTAAACATAGTCGTCTACAACTTCGAGAATAGAGTCTTCAACCTTCAGAGGAGTGGGTACAACACGGATGTTGGCCATAACTTTCGTCTTATCCATGTTCATTTTTAGACCCACTTGTTGAGAGACTCTATTGAGGTCGCAGAGCATTGTGCTAAGGTCCTCCAGGGTCTCAGCCATGACTACAATATCGTCAGCAAATCGAAGGTGAGAGATGTACTCGCCGTTGATGTTGATGCCCAGACCCCTCCAGTCCAAAAGCTTGAAGACATCCTCTAGAGCGGCGGAGAACAGTTTCGGAGATATAACGTCTCCCTGTCTCACGCCGCGCTGAAGGCGAATTGGTTTCGAGTTTTGATCCTGGAGACGAACTGACATAGTGGCGTTTTCGTACAAACTCTTCAACACTTCGATATACCGATAGTCAACTTGGCACCGCACAAACCACCTACAATACCTATTTAACTTGGTGGTAGTTAACTATGAGAGTGATGAAGATGAGACGACAGATGCCAATTCCATCATAATTTGGATGTAATATTGTGCAGTCATTACTTCACATCATTACATAAAATGAATACATACTTTGTGTGTTACAAATAACTTTACTTTGAGAATTTAGAGAGAGAAAGTGAATAATTTTCAATTATCTACCTACGTTTATATAATTTACTCTCTCGTAGGTAATCAAATCATCCTTATCAAGGTCTAAGCAGTAAATTTTCAATGTTATTGGATGCTACAATGCTCCCTATATATTTAATTAATTCTCAAAAAAAATATAATTTAGAAATTAAAAAACCCGACTGCGTAAAAAACTAAAAAGAAAAAAAACAAGCACTCAGATGTCCGGTGGTCTAGAAACATAACAACTTAACAGTCGGGATCCACTATTCAACAGCCAATCTTATTTTTCAATGGATCCCGACTGTTAAGTTGTTATGTTTCTAGACCACCGGACATCTGAGTGCTTGTTTTTTTTCTTTTTAGTTCTTTACGCAGTCGGGTTTTTTAATTTTTTAGTGTGTTGGATACAGGCTACCAATGAATATCTGATTTTCTGGCTTCTGACCCGTGGTTACACTGATTGGTTACACTGATGTAACAACGGAGCATACCTATGATCGGTAGTTACACTGATGTGACAACGGAGCATACCTATCTGATCGGTAGTTACATTAAAACTTATTTATAATACTGCCCGCCTAGATTCAGATAAATAAGATAAAATGTTACCTATTCATTGTCACATTGACTTGTGTCTTTCCTTTCCGACACTACATGTGGAAAAAACGTAAATAATGGATAATTTTAAAATAATCAAGCGCAAGGGTGGACAAGTGCTTTTATTTGACGGCCGGCAATATTACAAGCACCGCAAATATTCTAATAATTGGTTTATCTGGTACTGCAATAACCGACGGAAATTTAAGTGTACTGGTTCTCTCACTTTATTGGTAAGTGGAGTTACATCTACATCAAAGATTTCTGATGAAGTTAACATTAATGCATAGGTAATCGCCAACGATTTTGAAGTATAACTTTATGCTAATTATTTTTAGGACAACAAAATTATCAAATCTGTTGAACACAATACATCACCATCCGCATCGGGTCACTGTAAGCAAGATGAAGAGAAAAACGATGTTGCATTAACTATAGATAAAATTAAAAATGAAAGCGCAATATCTAGTGAACCAATTCCTACAATTTTTAACAGTCATGTTAAAACCTTGCACGATTCAGGACTTAATTTTGTCACGTCGATACCTACATTTCTTAACGTCAAACATACCTTATATAATGCTCGAAAAAAAGAGCAGCTGGTTACAAAATTGATATATAGTAATCTGAATGAAGTTGAAATACCAATTCAATATAAAGACTTCCTGTTAGCAGAATTCATTGAAGATGGAACTCGGATACTTGTGTTTTGTAAAAATGAGGTCAAAACATACATAGGTAAAATAAAAGAGTTTTTCGGAGACGCTACATTTTCAAGTATACCAACTCCATTCACTCAGTTATTTACTTTACATGGCGTACTAACTGACGATTTTTCAGCAACAACTAACGTCATACCCCTTGTATACGCTCTTATGAACGATAAAAAGGAAAGTTCTTACTTTGCACTGTTTGATATAATCAAGCAGACTTGGTAAACTGGAATCCATCGAAATTCCACAGCGACTTCGAATTCGGGCCGGGAAACGCTTTAACAAAATTTTTTCCTGATATAACTTTAAAAAAGTGTTACTACCACTTTACTAATTCAATTTGGCGCAAAGCTAATCGTTAAATCTAAAAAGTAAACGCTGCCGTCGTGTCGTTGGATTGTGTACCGCTTTAGCGATTTTGCCTCGAAATTTAATAGACGAAGGATGGAAATACATACAAATGCAAGCCACTGATAACGAAAACATGAAAAAATTCATATGTTACATGAGGCGGACGTGGTTGAAAAATGAGAATTACATTAATCAGTGGTGTATTTTCAATGAAAGCCATCGAACGAACAATGTTGCAGAAGCTTTCCATTCGAAATTAAATCGACTTATAAACAAAAATTACGTCACCATGAAGAAGCTGTTAAAAGTCTTACTTGAAAACAGCTCATTAGAGGTTCCAATTGTAAGAAGAAAAGAACACATTGAAAACGATACTTTTATCATGAAAAAACAATTGGAATTATTGAATAATGAAATAACGGTCGGACATTACCTAGAGACCATGCGGTAAATTTCCGACCGACCGTTATTTCATTATGCAATAATTCCAATTGTTTGTTCATGATAAAAGTATCGTTTTCAACCTCTTATGAGCTGTTTTCAAGTAAGACTTTTAGCAGCTTTTAGTAGTTACTGCATGGAAAATATTTGATGTTTAGTTTTGTTAAGTTCATTTTGTTAATTAACTTTTTTCGCGGTTAATGTAAGATAAATGTCTTTTGTTCAGTTTTGTTAAGTTCATTTTGTTAATTAACTTTTTTCGCGGTTAATGTAAGATAAATGTCTTTTGTTCAGTTTTGTTAAGTTCATTTTGTTAATTAACTTTTTTCGCGGTTAATGTAAGATAAATGTCTTTTGTTCAGTTTTGTTAAGTTCATTTGGTAATTAACTTTTTCAATCATAATGCTACGTTGCTACACCAGTGTAACTACCGATCAGATAGGTATGCTCCGTTGTCACATCAGTGTAACTACCGATCATAGGTATGCTCCGTTGTTACATCAGTGTAACCAATCAGTGTAACCACGGGTCAGAAGCCGATTTTCTTTATAACCAATAAGAAATCAGCCACTGCCTGCGCAGACATTAACATTATTTGCGTTCAGTTGCTCCCACTTGAAACATACTCGTCACCGATCAACAGTGTTCGGTGTCGTGTCTGTAACTGGAAACTAAAGTCATCAGTTGGAAGCATTCCTTAAAATTACAATACAATGTCTTCCTCTTCAAACTATGAGAGAATCCGGTTACCATGAAAAATCAACTGCTTAAAATCAACCGAAACATCGGAGTGAGCCTAAATAATAAAATAGCACCAAAGGAATCACGATAGAATATATGTTAAAAATACTTCTGTTCAAATAATTCGTGACAATGACAAAAAGAACCGGTCAAGTGTTAATTGAACTTGCGCACTGAGGTTTCCATTGCTTTTGAAAATCTAGAGTTACCGATATAACTAGCAACAAACTGAAGCGACAATGGGCCGGCTGGCCACATTTGCTGAATGCCTGATGGCAGATTACCTACTGAGTAGTTAACCTGATGGCCGCAAACTAGTACTAGAGTGTAAGTGAAAGATTTGAATGCAACCCAGATTAACGCTAGTAGCCAAGGAGGATGAACGCCGAGTGCAGTGTGCAACAGTCAATAACGTATAGGCACACTGCTTAAATCGGTCTAAATTTTGAAAGATTTTGCGATTGCAGTAGTTTGAATAAAGTTAGTTTTTTTAACCATAATTTATTGTATTTTACCTAATTTAATGTTAGTTTTGGACTAAACTGTTGTACGGCTACCAATAAGTTTTCGTGAATATTATGTTTTTATATGGACTTGGAATTTATTTTTTTTCCTACTAATAATCTACCTAATTATGACTCTGGTGCTTTATTTTAAACACTTACATAAAATGTATTGGTGGTGGAATAGACATAGGTTATTACCCTATACTTAGCTCAGACTTCTGGGCAAAATAGATTTGTAGTGTAAATTGATGCAAATAACGACTTTATTAATATGTTCATTATAGTTATATATTGCTGTGCCCGCGACTTCATCCGCGTAGTTTTAGATTTTAAGGTTATTTTTTTGATTTGATAAGTTTAAGGTTTTAAATTTTTCTTCGAAATAGGGTATTCTTTTGCCGAACATAAAACAACCTGAGTTACTCGTTTTCACACATTATCTGTCTACCAGTGAAAGTCGATGCAGCCATTTCAGAGATTAGCCGGAAGAAGCAGACAGACAAAAAAATTAAAAAATGTTGTTTCGGTATAGGTAGGTATGTACCATTTATACATCCCAATGCACTAGCACGTTTATTTTAATACTAGCTGTTGCCCGCAGCTCCACCCGCGTGGATGTCGATTTTCGCCTTTTTTTTATTATATCACCGGTTCTAATCAGCCGATTGTGATCAAATATGCGTAAGATTTTGAGTCTAACCAAGACCTTTCTAATAAAAAAAACTGCATCAAAATCCGTCCGTAAAAAGTCTTGCTTAGACTAAAAATTCACCGTATGTTTGGTTGTAATTGGTTAAGTAGAACCGGAGATATGACCAAAAACGACCTAAAAACGAAGCGTGAGCGAAGCCACGGGTATCAGCTTGTATAAAAAGTAGCCTATATGTTGCTATATATAAGTAGCCTATATGTTGTTGTAGCGTTGAGATGAATATGTAATTACTACTAATTTAAAATACTCTACTTTAAAATACTACTAATTTAAAATGCAAACACACTTGGGTAATGATACAGATCGAAAAAAGACACATTTTGTCCTTACGTTTTACAAGAGTAGCACTCATTGCACTATGCAACACTAACTTCACGGAACCAACAATCATAATGTAGTTTATTTATATTTGCAGGATTATCCGGAAAAGTATTTTGTGTTGGATGTACACCAGAGGAATTTGTAAACGAGGTTGAAGAACAACTGTCATCATTTGAAGACGAGGAGCAACTACAAGACGGAGTGTTGAAACACATGTATTCATTAATGGCTGAAGGCGAATCTACAGCACTGGAACATGCGTTGCAGAACTCGACCACATGGTCTCAGAAGTTAGATATATGTATACGTACTCTTCTCGGGCGGGTGTCGCACTCGGCGCAGTACGCACGCTCGCTTATAGAATGTGCGCTGACACGTATCAACCAACAAAAGCAGCACTACAGCGTCACACCACGACCGCTACGATCCCAGGTGATTCTACTGCGCGCTGCAATAGGGCAAGCACCACCACAACATACAGTTCTACAGAACATCTCACAACAACCCTTCGTCGCCCACCAGCTCGACTCACCAATGGCTCACATTATGACGGACTTGCGCTGCTTGTGCCGCGATCATCAACGAACACTTGGACCCCTCCATACTGGAAAGTTTTGCATCCAGTAATATCTGCGATACATACCTCTTGAATGCTAACTCATTTATGTCTGTAGAATAAGATATTCCAACAATTACTTATTTTATGTCCCTAATATAATTTTTTTTAATGTTTTGTAATGTAATGTAATTTTATTTCACCTGTCGTCGTTTTCATTTCCCAATTTATTTCTTCTGGATAAACTACTCCAAATTGGTTCAAGGGTTACACGGCACGATTATATAAGTAGGTTTTCTTAAAGTCAGGCTAGCACTTTTCTTCACTTCTTCTGCCACTTAGTATAATTCCTTTAGTCGCATTATGTCCAATTCGCAAAATGTCCAACTGTCCAGTTCGCGATTGGTCCAGTTCGCAATTGGTCCAGTTCGCGATTGGTCCAGTTCGCGATTGGTCCAGTTCGCAATTGGTCCAGTTCGCAATTAGTCCAGTTCGCAATTGGTCCAGTTCGTAATTAGGGATCCTCCTTGATTACGAGAAGCTTTTTTGACAACCTTTTTTATCGTGCGGGGGGTGGTTATGTCGGGATCGAACCGACTAATACCGCACGCCGTCTCGGATCTTAATTACTGAGGTGTAAGGTTACCCAATAGGCATATACCTCGAACCCCAGCTGACCCCGGGCCATCTACGGTTTTAAGATAGCCCCCTCGATCCCCCGAAAGGGGGGTGGGGCAAGCATCGCGCCACTTCACCGACAGGGTGACAGGCGGCCGTCCTGTTACCCAACCGTCGGCGTGCGGACAATCAGCTCGCCCCCCGCTCGCTCCCCACTGTGCCCTCTGCTAGTCAGAGGGACACGTGGAGAGCCTCGGAGCAGCCCTCAAGAGGGCCACACCCACCCCGGCCGGATTGGCCGCAGGCAGCAACGTCTCCCGTGGCGAGTGGGAGGCGCTGCTCGCCTCCGTAGCCCGGGTGCACCACGTGGAGGTTCCGGCCCGCACCCAGCTTTTTTGACAACCTTCAAAAAAGCTTTTCATAATCAAGGCTAGATTCAGCTCGAAGTAATAATGTTAGAGAAGATTAAGAGACATCACATTTGATAAAAAGTATAACAAATATTTGATCGAACTACAAAATGATAGACTTAGTGTTAAAGGCTTTTTCACTAAAATTATATTTCTTCGTCTTACATTGTTTAAGCAATGATTTTGTAATACATCACTTCATGTATTTATATTAGCTCTGAATAATTGTTGATTGACTATACATAATGTTGATATTAAATAATGAATTAGCTATTATACTTAAGTTACCCCTATAAAAAGCATGAAATAAAAATTAAATTAAAAATTTGAAAACCCACGACTCACAAAAAAGAACACTAAATAACTATTCTTGGCAGTCGGTTAAAAAACCTGTAAAAAAATAATAATTTAAAAAATCAAAAAACCCGACTGCTTAAAAAAACTAAAAAGAAAAAAAACAAGCACTTAGTTGTCCTGTGGTCTAGAAACATAACAACCTGAACAGTCGGGACCCATTATTCGACAGCCAATCTAATTTTTCAATGGATCCCGACTGTACAGTTGTTATAATGTTTCTAGACCACAGGACAACTAAGTGCAGCTTGTTTTTTTTCTTTTTTGTTTTTTAAGCAGTCGGGTTTTTTGATTTTTTTAACTAACAGTTTGTCTCGTCGCGTCTTCGGGGGGACCGCTCTATACCTAAACAATAAATTGAGCATATCAAGGAACTTCAAAAATATTCAACGAGTACGCAAACCGCGGTAGCCTAGTGGTTTGGGTAATGGACTGCTGAGACGAGGTCTCGGGTTTGATCCTAGGTTCACCATGGCACACACCAATGACTTTTTGATGCATTTCGAAGTTATGTGTGTATTTATCGCAGGTTTATTAGTGCCTCGGAGAGCACGTTAAGTAGAGATGGGTCTAAAATTAATAAGCTGCTAAATTAACACTGCTAAATTTTTATAGTGTCAACACCTGTTAAATAAGTTCTGGTATAGCTGTTAAATATAGCAGTCACAACTGTCACAATCACAACTGACAAGTTGACAACAAAACAATAATGGTCTTGCTGGCTGGACAGTGCTCCCACCCGCACCAAACACGGACGCCGGATACATATTTTTGTCTCGCTTTATCCCACTACTACAGGCCGCAGGCAGACGCGACGGCAACAACGAAGAAAGGACACGACTCATGTGTTCCGTTTCCGTTTCTATTGAATTGTTTTCAACTTAGCGACTTATTTAGCAACTACCTGCTACCTACTAATTTTGTATTTAGTGTTCAGTCACAGTTAGATTGTTATGGTCGAGCGAGTTGATTTAATTAACTGCTAAGTGCTAACTGCTGAATTTGAAATATTACATTTAACTGCTAACTGCTGAATTTGGAAATATAACATTTAACATTTAACTAGTGTTAATAGACCGATCCTCGTTACGAAGGTTTACGCGGATTTGTCTGTGTTTGTTTGTGGTAGTTAATGTTGTGCTTGTGAGTGAAAATTCCAATTGTTTGACTGTTTGTGTAGTGTTGTTTACGTTTGAAAAAGAATACTTACAAATTGAAAGAAAGCAACTAAAATGGATAAACAACGCCAAAAAAAAAGTGAAATATGGAACTTTTTTACGGATAGCGATACAGTAAAAAGAATTGGTACGTGTAATTTATGTAAAAAAACTATTTCATACAAGAGCTCAGTTTCAAATTTGAAATCCCACATGAAGTTTAAGCATCCTACTATTAATATCCAACAGGAACAGGCACAACAACAAAGTGCTTGTCCATTGTCTGAGTCGGAGTGTTCCGTTAGTTCTCAACAGCCTGTTCCTATTTCTGAAAATGCCCCTAGTACTTCAAGTTCTTCGTGTACTCATGATGAGTTTTTGCCACCACCAGCAAAGCAAAGAAAAATTCAACCAAGTGTATCAACTTATGCCGTAAAAAAAATGACTTTAAAAGAGAAACAACGACTCAATTATTATTTAATGCAGCTTTTCATACTTGACTTTCAACCATTTTCAATCGTAGAAGACGTTGGCTTTATTCAATACTCAAATGCTTTAAATTCGTCATACACGCTTCCATCTCGAAAATATCTTTCAAATACACTTTTACCAACAATGTACGAACAGTGTAGAACAGAGGTGCAAGAAGTAATAAATAAAGAACTCGAAACAATCTGCATTACGACTGATAATTGGACTTCGGCGAGAAATGATAGTTTTATGGCTGTTACTGGACATTTTATAAATAGAAATTTTGATTTGGAATCGATTGTTTTGGACTGCGAAGTAATTTCGGGTCCTTCCAATAGCGAAAATACAGCATCTCAGTTAAAAAGTATTACCGATTCTTGGGGTATTTCAGCTAAAATCAATTTAGCTGTTTCTGATAACGCGGCTTACATCAAGAAAGCCATATCACAGGAGCTAGGGTGGAAACATTTCGGATGTGCAGCACACACAATCAATTTGATAGTGCAAGAAGCGACGGAAAAATCTGTACCCATCAAGTCTGTGATTGAACGTGTGAAGCTCATCGTCGCTTATTTCAAGCGAAGCACTAAAGCCACCCAAAAACTTGATGAGTTTCAAAAGCAGAATGGAGCAACACAGCCAAAACGACTGCTTCAAGAAGTCCCGACGAGGTGGAATTCCAAATTCTACATGCTCGAAAGGATCGTAGAAATTCAAGATGCCGTCAAGTCATCCATTGCCATTTTGGGTGCTACAAGCCTACCAAATTTAATGCCAGAAGACTGGTTACTTTGCAATGAAACTTGTAAAGCCCTAAAATGTTTTGAAGAAGCATCAAAATATCTGAGTGGTGAAAAGTATTTGACGGCCAGTCAACTATTAATTATCATAAAAGGCATAAAGAGAGTTCTCAGCGATATGTTAACCATAACCTCGGATTCTTCAGGTTGTTACTACCTGCCAATAACCTATGATTTTGTTCGAGCTTTGTTAGATTTAACTCATAGTCGTTTCGAAAATATAGAAAATAGTAACACGATTGGGGTAGCAACATTTTTGGATCCCCGCTTTAAGTTACAGCCCTTTACATCTACAAAGCAAGCAACTTTGAGGGAGAACATGATCAAACTTGTCGCTCAAGAAATAAATCGAGAAGGACCATGTGAAAATATTGAAGTTAACCAAAGTTCTCTCGATCCCACTTCAATATTTTACGACTGGGATGCTAGAGAGGCTGTACCGCAATCAATTGAGTCACCAACTGCACGAGCAATAATAGAAATAGACAAATATTTAAATGAAAAAGTGATAAGTCGCAATAGTTTACCGTTGAGCTGGTGGAAGCAGAACCAAGGCATTTTTCCACATTTGGCTAAGTTAGTTCGAAACAAATGCAATGTACTTTGTACTTCTGTTTCTTGCGAAAGACTTTTTTCGCGAACTGGTTACATAATTTCGCAACGAAGAACTCGCCTTGGAGTCCGAAAAGTTAAACAATTATCATTTTTAAACGGAAATAAAAAATATATAAAATTTTAAGAAATGTTATGTTAGGTACTAAGTGATAACTAGAAATAAGAAAAAAAAACAAGAAAAAAAGAAAAGAAAAAAAAAGATAAAAAAGATAAAAAGATAAAAAAGATAAGAACAAAATTATAAATACTAAAAAAAACAGATACCTATGTAAAAAAAAGAAATCGTTGTAAATAAATTGATTCTCATTATAAATACGCCAACAGAAAAAGTTGACAGTCCTAAGCCTGTGAAAAGTATGAAGGTAATGAGAATTAAATTATGTTACAAATCTATCAGTGACTAAATTTAACAGTTGCTAAAAATAACTACTAATTTTAAGTGTTATTTATTTTTAGCATTCGCATTTAGCAGTGTTATTATTTTTTAACGTTTAAGCCCATCTCTAACGTTAAGCCGTCGGTCCCGGTTGCCATACAAACATCTATGGCAGTCGTTACGGGTAGTTGGAGCCCATAAAAGTCCAACCAGTCTAACTTGGAACTTCGATATCGTCATTGGTCATAATGACCATTGGTTATGAAGGTCAGATGGCAGTCGCTCCACGGAAAATATCGAAGTTCAGCCGCATCACAGTTAGACTGGAAAGCCGACCCCAACTGAGTTGGGAAAAAGGTACAGAGAATGATGATGAGTACGCGCAAAACATCTACAGTTAGGATCTTGCGAGACTGACGTACGATGAGGTTATGATTAGGTGAGCGGTCCCCGACGAGACAAGCTGTTAGTTAAAAATATGAATACGTAAATAATATAGCTATAGTAATAATATTCAATACTTAGGGTAGATAGGTCATAATAATTATAATAGTTATTTTTTACTTTTTACAAGTTTTTTATTGTTCTTTTTTTGTGAGTCTGTGAGTTTAAATTTTCAATTTAATTTTTATTTCATGCTTTTCATTAAAGACTGGAGAGGAGTGGAGGGAGGTGGAGTGGAGTGGAGTGGAGTGGAGTGGAGTGGAGTGGAGTGGAGTTGAGTGGAGTGGAGTGGAGTGGAGTGGAGTGGAGTGGAGTGGAGTGGAGTGGAGTGGAGTGGAGTGGAGTGGAGTGGAGTGGAGTGGAGTGGAGTGGAGTGGAGTGGAGTGGAGTGGAGTGGAGTGGAGTGGAAAGTCGTTTTTGTCGTAATTGGTGGTGATACAGACTTCCACGCGGGCGAAGCCGCAGGCGAATGCTAGTTGGTAATATTTAATTGAATTTAAATATTTGCATAAAAATGTATGGTGGATAGACATTGACTCCTGTGACACAGGTTATTACCTAGTACCTAACTGTCTGGGCCAAACCTAAATGTCTGGGCCAAATATATTTGTAATGTAAATTTATGAAAATAAAGAATTTATTAATATTTATTATATATATTGCTGTGCCCGCGAATTCGTCTGGGTAGTTTTAGATTTTTAAGGTTTTAATTTTTTCTTCGAAACCCTAATTCTTTTGCCAAAATTAAAATAGGTAGCCTAAGTTACTCCTTGTCATACGTATCAGCTATCTGCCAGTGAAAGTCGGTGCAGCCATTTCAGAGATTAGCCGGAGAGAGAACCAGACAGACCAAATTAAAATAAAATATTGTTTCGGTACCATGTACACATCCAAATGCACTTAGTAAAAAGCGGTTATATTAATTCTTAATTCTTAATTCTTTATTGTACACTCAGAAAACAACTATAAACATTACAAATATAACTTAATGTACAAAGGCGAGCTTAACTCAATATTTATTTTTCTCTGTGTCTGTTAGTAATACTAACAGACACTCCAATTATAAATTAAGTAGGTAATGTAAATGACTTAGTTACATATGAAATACTCACCAATTTACGTGCAAACTTAAGTATATAAACAGAAGTCCTTAGTTATATCCGCCACAGTGATAAATATACTCTTAACGTTACCTGATTACTAAGGTAGGTGTAAATCTATCTATATACTAGCGGCCCGTGACTTCTATATAATCGCTCTACCCTTATTTGCCCCCTTAGGGCTGAAATTATGAAAAACCGTGATTCACGTGTACGTTTATTAATTAACCAGTAGCAACTAAATGAACTTTCATGCTTCTATCTCAAAAACTGACGAACTTCCCATACAAACTTTCAACCCCTATTTCACCCTCTGGGGGGTGAAATTTCGAAAAACGCTGATACACGTGTTCATTTATTTCGAACTAGAAGTAGGTGTATGAAATTTCATGGGTCTTACTTTTAAAATGAGTGACTTTCCATACAACCTGTCATCGCCTATTTTACCCCTTTAGTAGTAAAAATTTAAAAGAATTCATTAATCTGACTGTCTGATTCATCAACGCAGAGCCTAAACCGCTGGACCTACAAACTTGAAATTTTGGCAGTAGGTGCTTTTTATAATGTAGGCATCCACTAAGAAAGGAATTTTAGAAATTCCACTTCTAAGGTGGCAAAATAAGCGATGAACGTTTGTATGAAAGTCCGTCATTTCCAAAGTTAGACGCATGAAATTTCTGGTTAGAAATAAATGAACACAAGTATCAGCTTTTTTCAAAATTTCACCCCCCCCAGAGGGTGAAATAGGGGTTGAAAGTTCATATGGGAAGTTCGTCAGTTTTCAAGATAGAAGCATGGAAATTTATATTACGATTTTTGGTTAGAAATAAATGTACACGTGTATCAGCGTTTTTCAAATTTCACTACTAAAGGGGCTAAATTAGACGATGACTGGTTGTATGCAAAGTTAGTCATTTTCAAAGTAAGAACCATTAAATTTCATACACCTACTTTAACCACGTGTATTAGCGTTTTTCAAAATCTCACTTCTAAGGGGCAAATGAGGTGCCGGGGGAGGTCCGTTATATGGAAAGTGCTTCAGTTTTGATGTAAGGAATTCAATATCAAAGCTAAATTTTCATTGAAATTCACAATTGGGCCCCGTAGGTGGCTGCGCAATCGGGTTATTATGCAATGACTGATAGGTGATGACTAATATGTAATGACTACCTATTAGGTGTAATAAAGAATTTTGAGAGAATCTTAACATTAGTACGAAATATCGGTCCTAAATAGAGACGTTATTTCTAATGAATAAAATAAATGTCGATGCTCTAGTAGGTACCTACTTATAACTTTTTATCTATTATATTTAGTAATATATTTTTTATGAAATAATAATTTCACATAAAAACTAGAGTAGAGCAAACACGCGTTTTGCGCGTTTTTCATGTACAGTTTTGGATTTTATTAATAAATTTATAACCTGGCAAGCTTTTCCGGACTCTTCAAGAAGTCTTAGAATTTCGAAATGATTCAGATTCATAGCTAATATCATGCACATTTTTCTGTATAAACTTACTGCAGGCCCAAACCAGTTTTTGCGGCGTTTCGCAGAATTTTTTGACTAACGTTTATGATAGCCACTTTGTTGTGAAAGAGTTTCAAATAGGTATAATAGCTATTAAATATTTCAAAGTAATTTTTTGCCTGTCAGTAACTAGTATTTTCTTTACAGAGGATCTAAACATTAGCTACGATGGCTCTAACACCACAAGAACATACGCGACCATGCGACCCGATCCCATCACAGGGCGATGGGAACCGGATCGTTATCTCCGGCATGTCTGGTCTTTATCCACAGTCGAGTAATGTCAAGGAGTTTTCTGAAATATTGTACAATAAGGTAAATATTTACTGGTATATAACTTATATAATTTATTTTATTTATTTATTTATTAGACTTTATGCACAAGTAGGTACATAGGCGGACTTAATGCCACAGGCATTCTCTACCAGTCAACCAAAGGTGGTGCAGAGAGAAACTCAGTAGGTGCATTATTGAGAGCAGATTGGAAAAAGGAATGAATATTAATAATTTTGGAAAATAATACATAATTATATACATATACATACATAATTATGTAGTATCATTAATTAGATGTATCTGCCAGTTTCGCCAGCATTAATTGGCGAACTTTCGCTTTGAACGCTTGACGGCTAGTAGCCCTTCTGATTTCAAGAGGCAGCGCATTCCAGAGAAGAACAGATTGTATAGGGAAAGAAGAATGAACGAAATCAGTGTTATGAGACGGACAAAGCAATAGGAGATTATTTGTTGACCGAAGGTCTCTAGCGTGAGTAGTGTGAAGGTATTGAAAGAATGGAGATAAGTAGATAGGAGTAGTTAGACCAGTGCCGATAGACTTTGAGACATAATAAATTTATAGTAGGATGAAACCTGTTGGAAAAGGATCAGAATGTAACAAAAATTAAAGGAAAAATAATTACGGGCGATCTGAGGTCGGGAAGGGGGGAGGGGGGTGAGTTTTAAGGGTAAAAACGGTTTATCTCGATTTCCGGCAAAACTACAAGTCCTATGGAAAAAAGTTAAATGACAAAGTTGTAGGTAATAAAGAGACCTACAACTTTTGTATTTACACTTTTTTCACATAACCTCAAAATATATGTGAAAAATTCAAATAATCAAGTTTTTGGTTTTTTATTTTTATCTTAAGCAAAACAAATTTGTTTTCCACGAAATTTGGTAAAAACTTAGCTTTTTATGTCCCAAAGACACTGTAATTTTTTCGATTTGAAATATTCTTTTTTTCAGCTTCTTTTGACTAAATATCGAAAAACCACCCTAATTTTCAATCGAAAATTCTCACGTCAAAATATCAGCTTATTTAAAAAAGTCAAATAGTTTATTGTTCTTTGAAATCTCTTCTTTCTGATGATGTAAAAATATATATATATTGCTATGGTAAATGTTCTCAGAAAATGCAAAGAAGAAAAACTCGAATTCGAAATTAATATTTTTGTATTTAGTCATTTCCTCGCTGAGGTGGGATGAAAAGTTACATGTTGCACTATAACTTCATGGTTGCACTCGAGTGCAAAAATTTTTCACCTTGTGCACTTTTGATTCCCTCGCTAAAGCTCAAGGTTCTATTTTGTGATTATTGTATTTAGTCATTTCCTCGCTGAGGTGGGATGAAAAGTTACGTTTTGCACTATAGCTTCATAGTTACACTCGAGTGCAAAGATTTTTCACCTTGCGCACTTTTGATTCCCTCGTTAAAGATCTGGGTTCAATTTTTAGAACCCTTCGCGTGCTCAGTTTTGATGACCGAGCAAGCGAAGGGTTCATAATTTGAATCACGAGCGCAACGAGCGATTCACAAAATAGAACCCTGAGCTTTAGCGAGGGAATCAAAAGAGCACAAGGTGAAAAATCTTTGCACTCGAGTGCAACCATGAAGTTATAGTGCAACATGTAATTTCATCCCACCTCAGCGAGGAAATGACTAAATACAAAAATGTTAATTTCGAATTCGAGTTTTTCTTCTTTGCATTTTCTGAGAACATTTACCATAGCAATGTATATATATTTTTACATTATCAGAAAGAAGAGATTTCAAAGAACTTTTTTTAAAAAGCTGATATTTTGACGTGAGATTTTTCGATTGAAAATTGGGGTGGTTTTTCGATATTTAGTCAAAATAAGCTGAAAAAACGAGTATTTCAAATCAAAAAAATTACAGTGTCTTTGGGACATAAAAAGCTAAGTTTTCACCAAATTTCGTGGAAAACAAATTTGTTTTGCTTAAGATAAAAATAAAAAACCAAAAACTTGATTATTTGAATTTTTCACATACTTTTTGAGGTTATGTGAAAAAAGTGAAAATACAAAAGTTGTAGGTCTCTTTATTACCTACAACTTTGTCATTTAACTTTTTTCCATGGACTTGTAGTTTTGCCGGAAATCGAGATAAACCGTTTTTACCCTTAAAACTCACCCCCCTCCCCCCTTCCCGAGCTCAGATCGCCCGTAATTTATTTTTCCTATCATTTTTATTATATTCTCTTCCTTTTACAACAGGTTTCATCCTACTATAAATTTCTTTTACTTTTTACCATTTTCATAGCTATCGGCACTGGTCTAAGTAGGAGATGTGAGAATAGAAAACAGAGTAGTAAGTGCCCGTAGCTTTCGGCGTTGGCGAATTGGCAGCCAGTTTAGCTGGGACCGACAAGCAGACAAATGATCATATTTCCGGAGGTTAAAAACTTATATAATTTATTTTGCCTTCGAAAACTTCTCTCTCGAGTCACATTGGTGACCTGCGTGCTCACGGACATTAAAAAAGCACAAAAAGAAGTAGTAATTAAGTAAAAATACAAAGGAATAGCTGTCGCCAAAAAATACACTCACACAGACTTATAGCACATGAATAGCTATGGTATATAGGACGTCTTATTGGTTGCATAGATTTTACCTTAAAATATAAGAAGAGCAGAACTACACACCTTTTTTAATGTAAATGAATTTAAAGTAGTAGAGCAAGAGCTCATGAACTCCAGACCTTCGTTATTTTATAAAAGCTGAAAGTTTGTCAGCGCATGCTCCCAATACAGATAAGAACGATGGCCCATTATGAAGTTCGGGTCATAGTGGCTTTGGCAGATACACGGTACTAAAGGGTAGCTGAAAGAGCGAGCGCAGGGCAGTGGGTGTGAGTGACATGGCGAGTCAGGTCTATTGCGATCCTTCACAGCCCATGTATTGGAATTACACAATTGGAATTATAATTCCATTTATATAATGCCAATACATGCGCAGTGAGGGATCGCAATAAACCTAAAATTGGAATAGAATTCCAATTTTATAATTCCATAATATGCGCAGTGAGGGGTCGCAATAGACCTGACTTGCCGTCTCACTCGCACCCACTGCCTTGCGCTTGCTACACTTTATAGAGTAAGATCCCAGAGCAATCAGGGGACTTAAAATTATCAGGGGACTTTAGAATAGTAATAGATGCCAAAACTATGATTTTTAGAATTTTTGTCTGTTTGTCTCTGTTTGTCCACACCAAATTTTTGTTCACGCCAAAATCAAAAACTACTAGAGGCATTTAGATCAAACTTGGTACGATTATAGTTCATAGTGCTGGGCAACACATAGGCTACTTTTTATACAAGCTGATACCCGTGGCTTCGCCCGCGCTTCGTTTTTAGGTCGTTTTCGGTCATATCTCCGGTTCTACTGAACCAATTACAACCAAACATACGGTAAATTTTTAGTCTAAGCAAGACCTTTCTAATAAAAAAAACCGCATCAAAATCCGTTCGGTATTTTATGCTCTTTAAGTATGAGGGCGAGATACTTCTGGCTGAATAATTATTGTCTTAGGGGATGTTTGGTCACTCTAATTTGTCTGACTGATTGAATATAACTTTTAAATAAGTACTTCAATAACATATTAAAAAATCAGACATGTGAAAATAAGTAAAGTTCATTAACTTTTTGGTCAGCTTTAAAGCGTCTGACAAAAGCTCTGGTCCATCAGAAGTGTCTGACACTTATGATATGAACTTTAAAATAATATTCTACATGACATATATAAAAATCAGCCATGTGAAAATAAGTTACCTAACACTTATTTTTAGTCACCTTTCTCACCTGGTACCTGCCCAGGTGTCACTCGGCAAGTTTCACAAAGCGCGTAGGTATTCAAGGCACACGAGACGCTACTGAAAACTGCAGGTTTCATCCGTGTGAAAATAAGTTATGTCTGATTGCTCTGGGATCTTGGACTATTAGTACCGTTTATCTGCCAAAGGCACTATGACCCGAACTTCATAATGGGCCATCGTTCTTACCTGTATTGGGAGCATGCGCTGACAAACTTTCAGCTTTTATAAAATAACGAAAGTCTGGGGTTCACGGGCTCTTGGTCCATAGGTTATGACAAGTTATAAACTTTTATTATGTTTACAGAGTACCATCAAATCTGCCCCCATTTTAACGTAATATACAACAAAATTATGTTTAAGCCACGTTGGAATAGAGCACAAATTTATTTATCACAATAATACCCCATCTAGCGGTCAATAGCAAAATCAATGCACATTATAGTTTTGCTATACACCAATAGATGCCTAAAATTGTATGGTATTGCAAATCAGTACTTAAATATAACAGTGGTAAGGATGAAATTTAAATTACGCCCCCATACGATTTCTAGTCCTAAGGATTTTTCTTTGTTCTGTGAGATCAACAGTTCGTTTTGTCAACAGTTTACTACATCAATTTGTTCATGAGGAATTATTAGCATATTTTCAGATTCGCATTTCGACAGATTGTCATTTTTTCGGATTCACATCTCTTCGGAAACAGTAAGAAAATAAAACTATAAGAGTTCAATTTCTATATATTGAATATATTTACAAGACTCACCTTGACGGCCTCATCAAATGCTTTTTCACGTCCCGCTTATAGGCCCCGGGACTATAGGAGGACAGAAACACATGCGCTGGTAAAGAATTCCAATTCTTTATGGTGCGGCAAATAAACGAGGCACCGAACCAATTGGTTTTTGGTGAAATTGTCTTGGTCAGACTTAAAATCTCACGCATATTTGATCACAATCGGTTGAGTAGAAACGGAGATATAATCAAAAAACGCGGAAACCGACGTCCACGTGGGTGAAGCCACGGGCATAAGCTAGACTGTTATAAAATAAAAGTATTTTTAGTTATGTGACGAATTTTAAAGTTGAAAATATGTTCAATATAGGTGAATCCAGTGACGCAACAAGGTCTTCGTTTTAAATACAGTCACCCAGAAGCTGTGCAACACTCAGGAAGCGTTCCTGAACTCAACTATTTTGACGCTCAGTTTTTTAAAGTGCACTTTCATCTTGCTTATGCTATGGATCCTATGGCGAGAAAAGTTTTAGAGCAGGCATATCAGGCCATCTATGATGCTGGTAAGCTATTCGCTATTTTTTTCTTTAGAGGTACAGTCGACGTAACGTAAATGATCTAAATGTGCATGAAATCCCTACTGAAGTTTAATTCTAGAATATCTGTACTTACTTAAAACTAGTTTCAAGTCGAAATTCATGACATATTTGTGTCGTTCTTGAATATGTGTCCAAAGCTCAAATGTGAGTTTTTTATAGTAACTAGTAAACTAAAATAATCAATCATTTATTTATTTGCGAATATGCAGAGTAATAGTGTTAAAAACATTATAAAATATAACCCACATTCCGCCTCAAGGCGTACAAATTGATATAGTAATGTTATTGTAGGAATCAATCCTGAGGAATTGTCAGGCAAAAAAGTTGGTGTTTACATTGGCTCATGTTTCTCTGAAGCGGAAAAGATTGGTTTTTACCAAGCTGCTGTAAAATCCGGATTTGGTATATCTGGGTAAGCAATCTTATATATATAAATCTCGTGTCACAATGTTTGTCCTCAATGGACTCCTAAACCACTTAACCGATTATAATAAAATTCGCACACCATGTGCAGTTCGATCCAACTTGAGAGATAGGATAGTTTTTGAAACGGATTTCGACATCCACGCGGGCGGAGCCGCGGGCAACAGCTAGTAAATATATATAAGTACAAGTATAATCTTTATTTTCAAAATAGTGCAACGTAATTACATCTTTTTGACGACAAAAACTACTTAATACTAAGTTTACCACCGCTTCCTAGGCGCTAGTGGACGTTTTTGACGCCGTGGTGGAAGTCTTGCGACAGGGAATGGAGTACTACATTCCATTCTCTGACGTAGATATGTCTGGCGTGGCTCGACCATGGTTTAGCGCTGAATGTGGCCGCGCTGAAGCCCTTAAGCACGCGGCTTACCTGGCCTGGGTCGATGCCCGTAACCGTAAGACGGGGGACGTAACTCGGAGGAAGAGAGCCTTTAACAGGGCTGCCAAGTCCTGCAAGAAGACCTTGCGAAAGGCCCGCTTCCATCATATTGGCTGTATTGGGAGCAAACTTGCTTCATACCCAGCGGGCAGTAAAGCGTTTTGGGCCCTAGCAAAGTCGGTTGAGTCCAACTTCTGCTGCCCCTCACTGCCTCCACTGCAGAAGCCTGACGGGACGCTGGCCCACTCCGCGGAGGAGAAGGCAAATTTATTTGCTCTGCTTTTTGCGGAGTCTTCGCGTCTGGATGCTGGTACCTCCAAGCCTCCTGCTCCTCCTGCCGGTTGCGAGGCGCGCATGGCGGATATCAGCATCCGTCAGCGGGATGTACGTGGGGTACTACGTAATCTGGACGTGAACAAGGCCAGTGGACCTGACGGGATTCCTGCAATTGTACTGAGGACCTGCGCACCTGAGCTGTCTCCTGTATTGACGCGCCTGTTTCGTCTCTCGTATGAGGCTGGTCGAGTGCCGAGCAACCTGTGCCCAAAAAGGGCAGCCGGGCAGACCCTGTCAATTATAGACCAATTTCGGTAACGTCCATACTTTGTAAAAGTATGGAGCGTGTGCTGAACAAAAAGCTCCTGGCATACCTCGAAATGAATGATCTCCTCAGTGACCGGCAATATGGCTTCCGTCAGAACCGTTCCACTGGGGACCTTCTTGTGTATGCCACCCACATATGGAGCGAAGCAATCGAGAAACATGGGGAAGCACTTGCCGTCTCTCTCGACATCTCGAAGGCATTTGACAGGGTCTGGCACGATAGCCTAATTGGCAAGCTCCCGTCCTACGGCTTGCCCGCTGGCTTATGTATCTGGATTGCCGACTTCCTGAGGAATCGGGCCATACGTGTGGTCATTGATGGCTGCGCTTCAGACCAGCTTGAGATCAATGCTGGGGTTCCTCAGGGGTCGTTACTCTCGGCTACACTATTCCTGCTGCACATAAATGACCTGCTCAAACCCGGTACTTTTGGGTACGCAGATGACAGCACAGTGGTCGAGAGGTATGAGTCTAATCCTAGAGCCAGCGCGGCACAGATCCGATCTCTCCGAGAGGCGATGGTTGAGCGCTTGAACTTGTCCTTGAAGGCGGTCTCCGACTGGGGTGATGCTAACCTGGTTAAGTTCAATGCTGCTAAGACTCAGGCGTGTCTTTTTTCTGCCAAGCGAAGTCAATTCCAGCCAAATCCCTCCTTCCGAGGTGTACCCGTGCCGATAACCGACCGCCTCGAGCTTCTTGGCGTAACTCTCACATCCACCCTCAACTTTGGGACTTACATTGAGGCTAAAGCTCAAATGGCCGCAAGAAAGCTGGGCATTCTGTCAAAAGTGCGACAGTACTTCACACCGGAGCAACTGCTCAACTTGTATCAAGCGCAGGTCCGATCCTGTATGGAGTACTGCTCGTATCTGTGTGATGGCTCAGCTAAATACCAACTTGACGCGCTGGAGACGATCGAGAGACGAGCCAAGAGGCTCATCAACAACGATGCACTAGTCGCGAAAAGGCTTCAAACCCTTGCCAATCGACGCAAAGTTGCAGGTCTCTCGGTGTTCTATCGGATACATTTCGGGGAGTGCGCTCTGGAATTGCACAACCTGATACCTCCAAGTCCTTTCCATCAACGAACGACCAGACGAACAGCATCACGCCACCGCTATATGGTCGATATTCCACTCATACGCACAAAGCGCTTTGCTGACACGTTCATCGTGCGTACAGCTAAGGAGTGGAATTCCTTGCCTGAGTCTGTGTTTCCGGAAAGCTATAACCTGGGAGTATTCAAGTCACGAGTGAATAGGTTCCTTCTAGGCAAGCGTGATTCATCGTAGACCACATCGTCACTTACCATCAGGTGAGATTGAGGTCAAACTTAAGCCTATCATGAATAAAAAAAAAAATAGTGGAGAAGAAACAGCGCAACAAACTCCACTGCTGCATTTTCAGACGTCAGCTTATACATGGATATCTTAAGACTAAATATGGACGAATGTACATTTTTGTCTCGTGTCAATATAAATAAAGGTATATAAAAAAAGTTGTAAAAAAATTTAACCCAAGTTAATATATTATATCTATTCGACTTGGAAGGTACCTACATGTCCCCACTATTATAGCTGTATTTTGGGTTATTTTCTTATAAAATGCGAAGGTTTCACTTGATCCATCAACGAGCTTGTTATAAAGTTATATGGTCAGTTATAACTGCTGAGGTACTGTTATCAGTGTTATCACACAGCCTATTAAACTCTTTTTAGTTTTCTCTAATGATTGTATTTCCATGATTTGCGAAATCAGGTGCAGTAAAACGATGTTCGCTAACCGTATCTCGTACTGGCTGAACGCCAAGGGTCCATCAATGGCTATAGACGTGGCATGCTGCAGTTCTACGGCTGCTTTGGAACAGGCGTACTTAGCTCTAAGTCGTGGAGAATGTGAAGCTGCCATTGTGGGTGGTACCTACTTATGTCTGCATCCACAGTCGTCAGTGCATTTTAGAAGGTAAGTCCTGGTTTGACTTTCTTGTACTATAATTTCTATATTCTAATCTTCAGTTTTAATTGTTATATTTTACAGGATTATTAACCTATGCAACGATGGTAAGACGAAATCATTTGATGAACATGCTGATGGTTGTGCTAAGTCTGAAGCAATTAATGTATTGTTTTTGCAAAAGGCAAAGGATGCTATGAGGTAAATTATGACAGATACCTATTAATATCAATAACAAAGGAGATGTTTCACTAATGTATGGACCTGGGGCCCGATAATTGTAGGTACACTACTTAGAAAAATAGCTAAGCAATGTAGTCTTCATTTTTTATTATTCAATTCTTATTAGATTGCTTTGTATTATGGGCGGAATCCAACTAAATAAACACTTTCTTGCAACACAGCAAACATGGCGGACTAAAACTATAAAAATGTAGGTACTAATATTTTATTAATTTATGCCCTTGAATTTCAGAGGCGAATAAATGTAATTGTATGTTTGCCAATAACCAATTCGTTAATTAACATATCGTTACATTCGTCTCGGTAATCGAAGTATTCTTAGACTAGCTGTTGCCCGCGGCTCCGCTCGCGTGGAAGTCGCTTATTGCATCCACTCCCACTCCTACGAAAGATTTGCGGACAAACAGACAAATCGACAAACAGACAAAAATTCTAAAAATCATGTTTTGGCATCTATTATCTATCTATTACATTCATAAAGTCCCCTAATTTTTTTTTTCTCATATATCTTCCATGTACAGACACCGATCAGTTACAGATTTATTATATGTATAGATTGAATTTTATAATACGAAATGCATATTTTATTTATTTTACTTTCTTGTCTTCCATTTTCGATGAGACGCTTGTAAAGTTTGCAACGCTTATGAAAAATATTAGAAATTTTTATGAAAAAAATTGCACGTTATTCGTATCGCATGTCACGACAACCCTTCATTCGCACCCAAGCGTAACCGGTTAAATCTGGTTGGCCCCCTAGCCAAACTGCTTTTACCCCGAAACGTCTTCGGTCCTGCCCCCCGCGCCTTGTCAGTGACACGTCACGCACACATGTCTGTGCGCTAGTAGTACACCCGCGCAATGAGCTAGTTAGAAGATTGTACTCTGTACTTATCTTTACTCATGTGGTAATACGCTATAGTTTAAAAAATAAAAATGAATTGTATACAGTCATTTTGGGTAACTTTGAACATTTTTAACCGATTATTAATGTATACTGTCTGATTATATTTATTACATCTTTATTTTATAGAATAAATAGTGTTCTTTTGAGTTGGTTTATGTTTCTAAACCCACAAATTTATGGAAAAAACACAAAGACTGCCCAAAATTTGCCCCAAAACTCACATTCAAAGTTAGCACGAGTTTTGGGTAACTTTGAATATATATTTTTTTGGATTTTAAAACCTTTATTATCCAAAAGTCCAATCTATGAAAATCATGACTAACTTGACGTACCTACCTGTGAAAAATAGCGAGGTCTTGCCATATGAAACAAGGCGGACCAATTTGATGAAAAAAAAAACATTGTTATTTTTATATTTTCTAATAAAGTAAGATAAGTAGGAACGTAGTGCACAACATAATAAATTATATTATGTTTATTTGGTTATCAGATGAGATCAAAATCATAATGACTGCTAATAATTTTTCTGGACATTTTATTTTTTAAAGAAAACTAATCACCCCTTTCCATGAACAAAATGTCATCGTCAATAAGAATTTTTCCACCTTTTTAGGGCCAAATGGCAAAAAACAGAACCCTTATAGATTCGTCATGGCTGTCTGTCTGTCTGTCCGTCCGTCCGTCCATCCGTCCGTCCGTCTGTCCGTCCGTATGTTACACACCCACTTTTCTCCGAAACTATAAGGCCTATGCGGTTGAAACTTGGTAAGTAGACGTATTCTGTGAACCACATTAAGAATTTCACACAAAAATAGAAAAAAGCAATTAATTTTAGGGGTCCTCATACTTAGAACTGAAACTTTTTATAAGACACGAAGAACTTTAAACCATTCAATGTTACCCAAATCACTTCGATTTTGATCGTCGTTACAACTTTATCAGTTTTAGACAATTTATGTAACACCATGTACGGACCGCGATTTAAAAATAATATTTTTTTTAGTAGATTTTAAAGATAAACACCAAACATACCTGTTTACAGCAAGTTTTGTACAAATAATTCTGATATTAAATTCAACTAACAAACACTGCTAAAAACTTCACTCGTAAAAGGCGGTTAAATTACAAAGTTATGACTTTGAAAGCTTAATGTTTTACGTTAAGTTTGTTAAAAAACATTATGGCGATCCGTTTAGGCAGTTATAAAATTGAAACAATAAAACATTTGCATCAAATAATTTTTTAAATCTTTTTCACAACTTTATTCAAAGTTACACTGCGATTCAATGTTACCCAAAATGACCGTACTGCAATCAAGAACATTAGAAATTTCCTTGTACTTAGCTGGACGATTCATTGGCCTTCAGCGGTTGTCTCCAGGTTTTTTGAATCTCGGCCATATAGTCATCTCTCTCGCACACTGCCTAAAGTTGCTATGTTACGTTAAAATTTCCCAATCCAAACCTGTCAAAGTCAAATTTACACAAAGACTGAGTTCTTCGGAGCTTCGTTTTGATTCTAGTTGAGTTTTATGAAAATTCACAGAACACCGTACATATACATATTATTATTAATTGAGGAATATTTATAGAAATTAATAAAAAAATTACACATATTCGCTTTTTAGATTGTGGGTGACAGCCATTTTAATAAAGGAGCAACACTGTTTACCAAAAATTCGTAAGGTGACCAACCATCCGTATTTTGCGGGATAGTCTCCTATTAGAAGCTCCTGCATTGCAATAAATACATAGCATAGTCCCACAAAATGTCAAATGCTTTCCACGCGTTTACAATATCCATCATAATATATATTATAATTTATTAACTGTAGAGAGGTCAATTCTGTACATCCATACTAAATTATTATAAATGCGAAAGTAACTCTGTCTGTCTGTCTGTCTGTCTGTTACGCTTTTACGCCTGAACCGCTGAACCGATTTTGATGAAACTTGGTATAGGAGTAGATTAGACCTCGAGAATGAACATAGGCTATGTTTGGTCGCGATAACCGACATCCACGCGGGCGGAGCCGTGGGCAACAGCTAAAATAACTACATATTGGGGAATAATATTGGTGATCGATATCATCATCATCATCATTCTCTGAACCTTTTTCCCACTCAGTTGGGGTCGGCTTTCCAGTCTAACTGTGATGCGGCTGAACTTCGATATTTTCCGTGGAGCGACTGCCATCTGACCTCCACAACCAATGGTCATTATGACCAATGGCGATATCGAAGTTCCAAGTTAGACTGGTTGGACTTTTGTGGGCTCCAACTACCCGTAACGACTGCCATAGATGTTTGTATGGCAACCGGGACCGACGGCTTAACGTGCTCTCCGAGGCACTAATAAACCTGCGATAAATACACACATAACTTCGAAAAGCATCGAAAAGTCATTGGTGTGTGCCATGGTGAACCTGGGATGGAACCCGAGACCTCGTCTCAGCAGTCCATTACCCAAACCACTAGGCTACCGCGTTATACTAATGCAAAAAATGCAATCAGTAATTTTTTTGTCTTTCTGTCTGTCTGTCTGTCTGTCTGTCTGTATGTGCACGCATTGATCAAAAACTACTGGAGGGATTTTGATCAAACTTGACACGATTATAGTTCATAGTTCTGGACAACATATAGGCTACTTTTTATATAAGCCCATGGCTTCACCCGCGCTTCGTTTTTAGGTCGTTTTTGGTCATATCTCCGGTTGTACTTAACCAATTGCAAGCAAACATACGGTAAATTTTGAGTCTAAGTAAGATCTTTCTAATAAAAAACCGCAGCAAAATTCGTTCAGTACTTTTTAAGTCCATCGCTAGGAAGCTAGTCATAATAAGTATATAATTTCAACTTTGACGCTTATTATTTATTGCTTTCTAGACATAACCTATACCTACTAGGTATTAAGTTATCGTTTCTAAAAACCACTACACTTTTTTATTTGTTCACGACTGTACTTACTGTATACAGGTTGACTCAAAACTTTAATTGACAAGTAGTTTGGCTACAAGGATATAATCATTCCTCGTGACCGAATCAAAATCATAGTTGGCAATCTAGTTTGGCCACTACTAACAGTGGAGTCAATTTAATAGGTCACATTTGACAATTCATCAAAATTCAACAACGCAACCTTGTAACAGCGCGCCGCGGTGGGCATCAAATAATATATTTTTCGTTTTGTTATAACTGCACAATTGCTTAACTTTTTTCAATTACGATTACATATTTATTGTAATAATGACAGATGCGAGTTCGTAAATATACGTTTTGCTTTCACTAATAAACCATTCTTTCTGATCTAAAGAACTGAACGTCATTACAATGTTGTGTCAGTTAACCCTTTTTCTTTTCAAAAATCATTAGGGATGTTACCTACTCTAAAAATCGAAAGCTGATAAGTAGAGTCGAATGCAATGATTACTTGTGTAGAAATATCACCATAAAATTAATAACCACGTTGTGATTGTAATAAAACATAATTATATTTATTATTATTCTTTTAATCCATTCGTGCACATACAGACAGACAGAAAGACAAAAAAATTACTGATTGCATGTTTTGCATTAGTATCGATCACCAATCATCCCCCAATAGTTATTTTGTAAATATATGCAATGAACAGAATTGACCTCTCTACAATTTTATTATAAGATCATGTATTTTTTTTTTGTCTTATTATATTTACTATTATATAATTCTACTAGCGTACCCGCGCGCGGCTCCGCCCGCGTGAATGTTGGCTATCGCCACCAAGTCTTTTTTAAGCTGAGGGACTGCCCGTAATAACTTTCAATGTCTATTCCTTAGATTATTAATATGTCGTCTATTCCTTCGCAATCAGTGGTTGCAGCTAAACGTATTCATTTCATCTCAAGTTCTATCAAACCCTTCAAAGTACAGTGACATGCATCGCGGCCAAAGCCCGTTTATTTACCATCATTATCCTTTTTCATTGTCTTCTAGATTTTATGGGGATTAGATAGCTGCTCTGGCCAAAGTATGTGTGACTCGGAAGAGGCCCTTTGAAAAACCCTTTCATTATAATTGCATTGCACTTTCACATTCGATGCACTATTTCAAATTAGTGAACATTATTTTATTTCCGAAAATCAGTTTTTTTTATTATTAAAATCTTGCTACAGACATTGACATTTGACAACCTGATTTAACATTCAATAAGTTCATGAAAGTAAAGAAAGAGGATATACTAATAAATACCGGTCAAGTGCAAATTGGGCTCGTACACGCAGGGTTCCGTACAAAATTGGGTTGAGGGGGATTTCCGCACGACAAAAAAAGGGGGCGAACTTAACTTTGTTGCAGTGTTTCTTGTCTTGAATGACAGACATACATTTTTTTTTGGTGAAGTCGGTAATATTTATGCTTTCCGAACTTTTCCCTGTACTTATGCTATAAGATTTTACTTTCTGCAAAATATCTGGATTCTAGCCCAAAGGGAAATATCCCTTTTTTTTCGTGCGCAAAAACCCCGTCGGGCTTCACGTCAACGGAGCCAACGGAGAGGCTGGTATGTCGGAGTCCTACCAATGCCTGTGTGATCGAGGAATCTGGTGTGTCCTAGAAAGGATATCCCAGAAACCCCAATCGGTTCCGGCCACCAGCACTGGCGACCTCGACGTGTTATTAGGAATCTAAATCCCCCATCTCTATAAAAAAGTGCGCGTGGAAATATAACACCCTGCCACCCTGGGTCTGCTTCTGCTAGGGTGACGGTTAGCCTCGACCGTCACCCTAGGCCCGCACTCATGGAGGACGGAGATGGTTCTGCGAAGTACGCCGCCCGGTGCGCCTTCATCGGCAAGGGGGAGTCCTAGATCTCTCCCGTAGCTTTTTGACCACCACTTCTGCGCGCATTACTGCCCCGCAAAAAAAGTGGTGGCGTTCCACATACTCTCTATGGTGACCATGGTCGGCACCAGGGACCTCACCATGAGGCTTACCCCACCGACGTCTGCTTCTAGGACATGGCGCCACTCTATTCACTCTGGAGACTCTACCAGTGTATGAAGAGGTGGTGTGCCCACGGATCAGCCCCGGCAATGGTGGCATTCAGACGTCAGAACCCTGCATACGCAATGCGGGAACTCACCAAAACAGCCATGCCCATAAGTAAGCCTTGGATAGCTCAGGGTCAAGGGTTACCTTAAACTTCGGCGTCTGTAGACCCAAGATGGAGTTCGACTTTAGTCGGTCAAGTCCGATATTACGTCCCTACTGGCCAGAGGAGGGGAGAGATTCGTGGGGATTTCCGCACGAAGAATAAGGTACGGCTTCCTAAAACTCTCCGATTGCGGTGCAGGGGGGTGACTCACTAACGTTGCCGAAGGTAACTTAGCGACCTCCGTGCTCCATGAGTGCAGGCCAGGAGATGGTATGTCAACCACCTATTAGTCGATAGTGAGACCACAGTTTGGATATTACGCTTCGTGTAATGCCAAGCATTATCCGTAACATTCCTTTTATCTAATTCAACTTGATGCCTCTACGTGTTCTTAAGAAAGAGGTCTTGACAGACAGGCAGACGGATAACGAAGAGATAAGGTTTTTTTTCCTAATCAGGCACAGAACCCTAAAAATTAATACATTCTATTTACTTTTGAGGAAAAAGAAGTAAAGGATATTAGTCTATGAAAATTTAGACAAAGTCAATTTTAGTTCCTGTTGCTATGACAACTATTATAGATGGCGATAAAAACGTTTGCAACATCTAATTTTCTTTTTATTACTAAATTTCCTGAATGAGTCATATTATATGCTATTCGAGGCGGAGACAAATCCAAAAAATCATAGATCGTGAAAATCTGTTCAGCCGTTCTTGAGTTCTGGCAAAAGCACGTTTTTAGCCCTTTTTAGGGCTTTAGGGTTCGAATTTTAAAAATTCCTTTCTTAGTACACCTCTAAGCTCTACGTTACGTATCAAAACACACATATTCTGCAAATTTCAAGTCTCTACGACCAGCGGTTTAGGCTGTGCGTTGTCTCTAGGTCAGTTAGGACTTTGAATTATATAGTATACTAGCTGTTGCCCGCGGCTCCGCCCGCGTGGATGTCGAAATCCGAAACTATCCTATCTCTCAAGTTGGATCGAACTGCACATGGTGTGCGAATTTTATTATAATCGGTTAAGTGGTTTAGGAGTCCATTGAGGACAAACATTGTGATACGAGATTTATATAATATTAAGATAAGATAACCACACTCCGCGCAATTCGCATTAGCTCTGAATAATTGTTGATAGACTATACGTATGTTGATAGTAAATAATGAATTAGCTATTATAAAGTTACCCCCTATAAAAAGCATGAAATAAAAAAAATAAATTAAAAATTAAAAAAACCCCTGACTCACAAAAAAGGAACAATAAAAAAACCTGTAAAAGGTAAAAAAATAACTATTATATATATGACCTATCTACCATATTAAAGGCAATTTAGAGTAATTAGTGATTTTACAAAGTACTTTCATAATACTTTAGCCATGATTAAAATAATCTCTCTTGAAAACTTGATACAATTATTAGTCTCTTGTTGCAAACAGGATATAATTCAACTGGAGAGATTATAATGGTTCATATTCGATACAATTGAATGTGATAAATCATGTTAGATTAAAATGAGATTTATGAAGTATTCGCGATTATAGGTATAGCATTTCATTTAATAGTTAGTAGGTAGTCAGCTTGAGTCCGGGAGCTGCCCTCCGACATCATATATGTATATGAGTATATTATATTAATTCTGATAAAAACTGGCAAAGTCAAATCTAACCTACTTTCGGATCTTACATTTTTGAATAACAGCAATTGTTAGAGGTTCCATATCCATAAGAAATATAGTTTAATACTTGTTCATAATGTTATTTTGTTCCAATAAATACATATTCCGATTTTGCATAGAACTTGGCACTCATTAGATCTCCATTCTCTTGGCGGCGAAGCCCACAGCCAAGCATAATTTGAACTTGGCTCTCCTTTTTTACATTTATGTTTTTGGTGGGATTTCAGAATATACGCTGAAGTACTACACGCTCAAACTGAGTTCACTCGTTTGTTGAAAGAAGAAACTGGTCCAAAATATGGATTCTACAGAGACCTGAGCAGTACAACTAATTTCATTCAAAAGTTCTACCAAGAGGCACAGGTGCCGCCACATGCTATTGAGTACGTAGAAGCTTTTGGATCTGGTCAGTATTCGGTTCAATTCTTGAAGTGTTTACAGAATCTTTTTATAAAATATAACACTTATTCATTCGTATGTTACAGGATTGTATGAGGTAGATAAGGTGGAGCTACAGGCTATTGAAGAAGTATTTTGTAAGAATAGGGTTGACCCTCTTTTGGTCGGCAGTGTCATATCCAATATTGGGTATGGAGAAGCAGCTTCTGGAATATCTGCAATAACAAAGGTAACTAAATAACAAACCACACTGGAGACATAAACTAAGGTTTCATAATAACCAAATGTGTTCAATACCATACCTTACATAGTTACCTATATAAACTTGTTTTTCTGTGTAGGTGCTGCTAGGTTATCACAACGGTCAGTTAGCTGCCAACTTGCACTGCGATCACCCACGCAGAGATATCGCAGCTTTGCGTGATGGACGAATGCGTGTCGTAAGAGAGCATCAGCAATTTGACCGCACTTACGTCGCTGTAAACGGCATGTCAGTTACCGGTGTGAACTCACACGTGTTGTTGCATGGGAATTATAAGCCTAAGGTAAGAAGAAAATTATGAAGACAGTAGACTAAGAATTTTTAAAAGACTAAGATGTAAAACGAAGACGTTGATTTCAATGAACAAATTTTCAGAATCCTAATCGGTACACTTCCAGTATACCGTACTTAGTTACTATGTCTGCTAGACACGAAGAAGCAGTGAAGTATATGCTCGAAGTTTTGAAATCAAATCCAATAGATCCTGAGCAGTTGGCACTATTACATAACATTCATCGGAAGAACATATCTGGACATTTGGGCAGAGGATTTATTATTCTTCGTGAGTTATATCAATGTTTATAATTAAGACAATGGCAGCGTACTGCGACAACCAACTACTTTAATTTATATTTTAGTGAATTCTTTGAAAGTCTTACATTGGTCTGTAGTTTAATCTTTCCTTTAACAATTATATTATGCAGGATAATAATGCATAGACCAGTGCCGATAATTTTTGAGACAAAAATAATTATAGTAGGATGAAACCTGTTGGAAAAGGACCAGAATATAACAAAAATGAAAGGAAAAATAAATTACGGGCGATCCGAGGTCGGGCAAAACTACAACTCCTATGGAAAAAAGTGAAATGACAAAGTTGTAGGTAAAAAAGAGACCTACAACTTTTGTCTTTATACTTTTTTCACATAACCTCAAAATGTATGTGAAAAATTCAAATAATCAAGTTTTTGGTTTTTATTTTTATCTTATGCAAAACAAATTTATTTGCCACGAAATTTTGTCAAAACTTAGCTTTTTATGTCCCAAAATCACTGTAATTTTTTTGATTTGAAATATTCTTTTTTTCAGCTTATTTTGAGTTAATATCGAAAAAACACCCTAATTTTCAATCCAAAATTCTCACGTCAAAATATCAGCTTTTTAAAAAATATCAAAGAGTTTTTTGTTCTTTGAAATCTCTTCTTTCTGATAATGTAAAAATATATATAATATACATTGCCATGGTAAATGTTCTCAGAAAATGCAAAGAAGAAAAACTCGGATTCGAAATTAATATTTTTTTGTATTTAGTCATTTCCTCGCTGAGTAAATGACGAAAGTTACGTGTTGCACTATAACTTCATGGTTGCACTAGAGTGCAAAGATTTTTCACCTGGTGCACTTTTGATTCCCTCGCTAAAGCTCAGTGTTCTATTTTGACCAGCGCCTCCCACTTGTCACGGGAGACGCTGCTGCCTGCGGCCGATCCGGGCGGGGTGGGAGTGGCCCTCTAGAGGGCTGCTCCGAGACTCTTCACGTGGCCCTCTGACTAGCAGAAGGCACAGTGGGGAGCGAGCGGGGGGCGAGCAGATTGTCCACGCCAACGGTTGGGTGACAGGACGGCCGCCTGTCACCCTACACCCCATCGTCGGAGAAGTGGCGCGATGCTCGCATCACCACCCTTTCGGGGGGTCGACGGGGCCATCTTAAAACCGTAGATGGCTCAGAGTCAGCTGGGGTGCGAGGGATATACCTATTGGGTAACCTTACATCCCGGTAATTAAGACTGGAGACGGGGTGTGGTTTTAGTCGGTTCGATCCCGACATAGCCACCCCCGATGACTGACGGGGGTGGTATCCATGGGGATTGCCGCACGATAAAAAAGGGTATATTTACAGAAATAGGAATGAAGGTGGAATTGGTTTCAATACTATAAATATATAATAATACAATAAAAATCCCTAATTTAGTAAAATCTCAAAAACATTGATTTTATTTTAGGAGCGGATGAAGAAAATAAAACTGTTAGTGTACACGAAAAGGCCGATCACTTCGACAATGCGAGACGGCCACTGTGGTTCGTTTACAGCGGCATGGGCTCTCAGTGGGCTGGCATGGGCAAGCAACTCATGCGTATACCTATTTTTGCAGCTGCTATTGAAAGGTACAATAAAGAAAAACTTCAAAGGAACCCTTCCTACTTATAAATGCGAAAGTTTGGGTAGAAATATGGATGGATAGATGTTTGTTACTCAAACATGTCAAAATGGCTGAACGAATCTGGCTCAAAATTTCGAAACTAAATTATCGTCTGAATAGTGTGTGATGTGTGCATCCAATTTAAGTAAAAAAAACTCTCAAATTGGTTCCTGTGAGTAGTCGGTCCGAGTCAATAGGCCACCGCCCGCTAAGCCACCGCACCGTTAAGCCTCGGTGAGGGGATACCTGTGGGGTTTCCACACGTTAAAAAAGAAATAGGTTACTGTCAAAGTTCCCCTCGAATTTTAAACTTGGGGACAATGGAGACTAAAACGATATTGTTATGATGAGATTCAGAGAGAAACAAGAATGTAGGGATTATATTCAAGTTCATTTACCTCATTCCTAATTTTATTGCAGATGCCGTCAAGCTTTGGAGCCCAAAGGACTTGATATTGTTAATATCATTACATCGAATGATGAGACCATGTTTAACAATATCTTGAACTCGTTTGTTGGAATAGCTGCAATTCAAATTGGACTCACTGATATACTTCATGAACTAGGATTGAGGCCAGATGGAATCATTGGTAAGAAAGTGATTTATCTAGCACAATTTAAACAGTGGTGTACAAAGAAATAGAACTTATAAAGAATTTTAATTCTTCAGGACATAGCGTGGGCGAACTAGGATGCGCCTATGCCGACGGTTGTTTGACTGCAGAGGAAATGATTCTATCTGCATACTATCGAGGGTTGGTGTCGGTAGAGACCAAGTTCATACATGGGTCTATGGCTGCCGTTGGTGTGGGATATGAAGAAGTAAGGGTATTCATGTATTTCCCCTTTTCCTTTTTCATCTAGTTGTTCATCGATTTTCTAATGTTTGATTTTGGGCCACCTATTTGTACAGTATACAGATATTTGCCGGTTATTGGAAAAATACAATTAGCTTTTTTTCGACTTAAATACGATACAATAAGTAGCATAAAGTATCAGTCGTGTATCAGTACATTTTACATTATGACAACCTTAAATACAAGATGGCTAACATCGTAGACAGAGTATATACTCTATAGACACGACACTAAAATGAAAATCAATCAGAGAGGAACGCTCAAATACGAGTACATATTGATGGTAAGAGTAAGCGGGACAGACAAAGTATCTGTTTTCCTTATCTACTTACTAGCTGTGTCCCGCGGCTCCGCCCGCGTGGATGTCGAAATCCGTTTCAAAAACTATCCTATCTCTCAAGTTGGATCGAACTGCACATGGTGTGCGAATTTTATTATAATCGGTTAAGTGGTTTAGGAGTCCATTGAGGACAAACATTGTGACACGAGATTTATATATATTAAGATTAGTACAGATTAGTTTTTTTGTCAAGTCAAAGTCAAAGTCAAAGTCAAAGTTGTTTGGAGCCCAGTGCCCGTAGCCAAGTGGCAAAAGTCTAAATCGCTATCGAATCGCTAGCTACAGTGTGCCAAAACTGACAAATAGGCACAAACCAATCACGAGTATAATGAGAATGCACTAGAGTCCCACTCGTTCAATAGGTGACGACAGAGTGATGGCCGAGTCTGATGGGTTGATTTAAAATATTGTCATAACCATGGAACGATATATTCTTATATATCTTAATATATATAAATCTCGTGTCACAATGTTTGTCCTCAATGGACTCCTAAACCACTTAACCGATTATAATAAAATTCGCACACCATGTGCAGTTCGATCCAACTTGAGAGATAGGATAGTTTTTGAAACGGATTTCGACATTCACGCGGGCGGAGCCGCGGGCAACAGCTAGTATACAGGGTGAATTTTTCAAAAGGGATTGGATGGCCAAATCCGAAACTATAAGGAATAGCGAAAAATGGTCAAAGGAGTCACGAGCCCGATTTTGATGAAACTTAAAACCTCATCATTAGATTTTTGAAAAATCAATAAACCTAGCTGAGAATCGAACCCGTTGATTTTGAAAAAAAAAACACACCCTTTATTATTACACCATACGATAGTGTCGCTGTTAAGGATCAAATTCTGCGAAGTAATGATATACGGCAAATTTAAGAAAATTATGGAATTTAATAAAATTCATATTTCATCTACCTATTTCTTTCGTTCGAAATCCCAGAAAAGATCGTAACTATTCCGTGTTTTAAATTATACTCAGAATGATTATGATGATTGATGTTTTTTTTAAATAAGATGGAGCTCCAGCCCTTAATAGCTAATAAAAGGGATTTGGATTCAGCAGTTTGACGTCAATTTTATTGCAAGGCATGGTCCTGTGCCTTGATCTTACTTTCTTAGATCACTTTCTCTGGGGCTATGTCAAAAACTAAATTTATAAAGACACATTTGATGACTTGAAACGTTCTTTGGAGAATATTCTAAACGGAATCAATAAGATTGTAATATTGAATGCAGTACGATCCTTGAAGTCTCAAATCCAGCTATGTATTGAAAACAATGGTCTACATTTTGAACAATTAATCAGTTAATGTAAGAAAAATAAAATGTATTTTGTTAAAGATGAGCTCTTTCCTTTAGTTTCCGGTATGTCATTACTTCCCAGAATATGATCCTTAATAGCAACACTATCGTATGGTGTAATAATATAGGGTGTGTTTTTTTTTTCAAAATCAACAGGTTCGATTCCTAGCTAGGATTATTGGTTTTTCAAAAATCTAATGATGAGGTTTTAAGTTTCATCAAAATCGGGCTCGTGACTCCTTTGAGCATTTTTCGCTATTCCTTATAGTTTGGGATTTGGCCATCCAATCCCTTTTGAAAAATTCACCCTGTATATATATATAAATGAATCCCTATTTCCCTTGGTCACGGCATCACGCGTGAACGGCTGGACCGATTTCACTAATACTTTTTTTATTGTGTTTGTTATTGTCAGGAGAAGGTTCTTATGAAAGAAAAAGTTAGAAAGTTGCGCGGGACATTAGAAAATTTAAGAAAACTTAACGACCATAATATTAACTTTTCTAATTCAACCTTCTTAGTGCTTTTGACAATAACACTTTTCTAATGTAACCCCATGGCGTACTTAACTGTCATGTCAGTTATTTAGCTGTCAAAATTTAATATGGAGTTTTGGTAATTTAGGTTGTTGGTAGTCAATGGGAGTTTCAATGGACCAATTTGAACTCACTATTTCCACTCCTTATTTTTGCGTTTGACAGCAGTTTTAGAATGTAACTATTGCATTAAACGTACAAGTAAACATGGAAATGCGTGACTAAGAAATTATATAAACTGGCGTATCATATGTATCTACCCTATTTATAACTCATTACCAAAATTAAAATGCTTTATTTGTTGTTTATCGGTTGATTTAATTTTTACGATTATTTGCTCACTCAATGAAAACGGCTACACTCTACCATATCTAGTGTTGGGATCGAATGAAATCGCTGCAAATTACGAATCCAAAATAATCGTTCACATTTACTTACATTTACGTCAACATAAAAGTTGTTGTAACATATAAGCTTATTATATTATGTATATTATATTATATTTTATTTTATTTTATTTTATTTGGGGAGCTTACAGCTACATTCACATATACACAATATTTAGGTTAGTATACGCCAATTACAAGCTTCCAAAATTATATCAACCAGTTATATAAAACAAAATTGTTAGTATTATGGATTCTTGTACGTGTTTTCAATGGCTAAACATCTCATCGAAATATTGAAGTTGTAATTATATTATAGGTACCTACGTACGAAAAGCACTGAGCCCACTCGTCTTCGACAGCCTTTTGAACGCAGCCACAGCTTCCTCGGCATCCATAAAACGTTTATCTCGGTGTTATCTTTCTTTTTCGGAAATAAATAAAAATCGCAAGGTCAGCCCTGACCTTGCGATTTTTGCGACCTGACACGGCGGGTGACACAGTAGTTTCACATCTGACGTCACCAAATGGTCGATCATTTGCTTGGCGGTGTGCGAAGATGCGTTGTCGTGGTGAAGGAGGATCCTACTACGAGATTGTTCCGCACAACCGGGGTGGTCCATTTGCTTCTAGTTTTAAATAATTTTGATTTTGACGTTTTGTAAGTGCCGCAAATAATGGTCTATACAGAATATAAATGATTTTTGACTTTGACTTTGACATTGTACACGAAAGAATGTTTATTACAAAACATATAGGTAATTTTGTATGAAGATCAAATAATTTTAATATTATCATTATTATAAAAATAAAAATATTTTTACCAGATTTTATTGCGAATTATTTTATTCAATTATACATCTCGCACGCAAAAAAAAGTATAGGTATAAAAAAAATTGAATATCGAGCAGAAATAAAATATCGAAGTTTGAAATCGATTGCAACTTCTTCAGAGACTAAGTCGATTATTGTTTGAAATCGGTCAGGTTACGCATTTGGACATAACTATTTGACAGAAAATTGAAATGTCAAACGCAAAGATAAGGAGTGGATTGACAGGGATTCTGTGCTAACAACGCAGGAGACTAAAGTCTCCTGCGTCATTAAGACAGGACAACGCCTGTCGGGTCAGCTAGTTTGTTAGAATCCAAAGCTCGCCATCTTTGTTGTGTTGCAAGAAAGTGTTTTTTTTTTAAATTAGATTATGCAGTAATACGAGGCAATATTATAAGAATTGAATAGTAAAAAATTAAAACTACATTGCCCAACTATATTCCTAAGTAGGTACCTACTGTACAATTTTGGGTCCAGGGTTCATATATTTGGGAAACATCTCCTTTACATAATTACCTACAGACTAGTTATTGGCATCTAAAGTACAGAATATAATATAATAGTAGTACTAACCAAGAACATTATAAATATCTTGGTACTAACGTACCTAAAGTGTGTAGATTCACTTTAAATGCAGTGATGTTGCATCTTTTAACTTTTCATCATATCAAGTGCTGCAAGAATTATGATAAAATTACACACCTCGGCAAATAATGTAAAATACTTAATAGCAATCTTTAAGTCCAATAATAAAAAAATGGGTTTTCGAACATAAGGTCGACATCAGCTAGTCAAAAACTTTTTTAATTTTTGTGGAAATGGGTTTTAACTATTTTGTTCACGTTACCGAATTGAATGTATAATTTCATGTCCTTGATAACTATTTACATAAGATCAATTAACTTATAAATATTGGTTTAAAAATACGGCTACACAGTTTTCAATACAGAAAGTACAAAAAGCGTTCAATTAATATTTTTAGGTATCAAAATTATGTCCTCCAGAGATTGTAGTAGCATGTCACAACGGACCTCAGTCTAGCACAATTTCTGGACCTTCCAATGTGATGCGGGAGTTTGTCGCAGAGCTGACAGCTAAAGGAATATTTGCTAAAGAAGTCCCGTGCTCCAACATCGCATACCACTCGCGTTATATAGCTGATGCTGGTAAGATGTTATTATAAAAAAATTAAAATATACGAAAAAAGACACATTATGAAACACAATGTATCTGTCATAGTACTTATGGCACGATTTATATAATACGTACTTGTGGTTTTAAGTCTAGGTATATAAAACATACTCGCCGCGCGGCGTAGGCGACTGACGCCGGAGGTCGCTCAACCTCTGTCCTCCATGAGCGCAAAATGGGAACACCGTGATTCCCACACCTGAGGGGGCCTACAAGCAAGCCGGGGTGCGAGGGAAATGCTCTTTGGGCCACCTTACACCCTGGCGTCAGAAGACCCTAGACGGCGTGCGGTTTTAGTCGGTAAGAGTCCGACATAACCTGCCCCGCTGGCCGCGGGGTGGGTATCCATGAGGATTTCCGCACGGAAAAAAAAGGGGGCCTACAAGCCGTAGATAGCCAGGGTCAGCTGGGTGTGGGGGAAATTCTTTATGGACCACCTTACACCCCGGCGTCTATTGACCCAAGACGGCGGCGTGCTGTTTGTCCGAGTCCGATATAAACCACCGGGGGTTGGGAAGGCATTTACTCATTTCAACATTATTTTATTAATAATTTGTAAATACAGGTCCTGGTTTGTTAAAATATTTACAAAGCGCAATAAAAACTCCAAAAGCACGTAGTGAGCGTTGGCTTTCAACTTCTGTGCCTCAAGACAGGTGGGATGAGCCAATAGCAAAATTGTGTTCGGCAGAGTATCTTACAAACAATTTACTGGTGAGGATATTCGGTAGACGCTATTGTTTTCATATCTCTTTCTGCAGTGCTTCACATATCAATATATTATGTTTAATGCAGAGTTCGGTGCTCTTCGACGAGACTTCTCGACTGGTACCCAATAATGCTGTGCTGGTGGAAATTGCACCGCACGGGCTACTTCAAGCTATTCTCAAACGTTCAATGCCAACCAACTGTAAGAATATTCCACTTACCAGACGGAAACATCCAGATAATACAATTTTATTGCTTGAAGCTATTGGCAAGTGAGTTTCATCCATGTCAAACAATATACGTATTTAATTATATGGCTGTCTTTTTTTCTGATTATTACTTGAGTATCTGAGTAGGTATAATTTTTTATATTGAATAGCCACATTTAATTATGATTTCAGGTTGTATATGGACGGTTATGATTGTGATGTTCGGGTTTTCTATCCCAAAGTTGAGATGCCAGTTTCTACTGGTACACCTTTCCTATCTCACTTTGTCAAATGGGCTCACGGCGAAAAATGGTACAGGTTGCAATATTTTTGGAACTGCTATGATTTTTTCGTGGCATTTTGATTTATGTATGTTTATACTCTGTTTTAGGCCAATACCGATTTATAGCTCTGCGAGTAGAAAGGTCACTACTAAATGTAATTTAACTTTAGCTTTACATGATAAGGATCATAGTTATCTGAGAGGAAATTCTATACGGGGTAACTAGATTTTGATACATATTTGCTGGTCTAAAAAGGCCACTTCATGCAGATTCTATTAGGATCCTATTATGAAAATCATAAAATGTCGCAAATTTATCAATTCTCTTATTTCAATAAGCGCAATTAAAATGCCGCAATTCCTGCGGTTGACAGTTTTGTATGGAATTCCGTAAAATGGTCCACTATACTCCGATTTTTAATTCTAGGCAAGAAAATGACATTCGCAGTGTTGCTGGTTTTTTGTATCAAATAAATAGTGATGTGGTTGAATCGAGTTTTCCAATTATAAGTTAGTCGTGAGTCGAGATTATAATTCTTTTATTAAATATATAAATAAAATTTTTATATAAATAAAAATATGTAATTTACGGTAATTAAACAGAAAATATACACAGTAAGTAATTAAATCTATATATTATATAAAATATTTCTGTTCGTTAGTCTCGCTAAAACTAGAGAACGGCTGGACCGATTTGGCTGAAAATTGATGCGGAGGTAGCTTAGAACTAGAAGAAGGATATAGGATACTTTTTATCCTGCCACGGGGACAAAGTATGCCACGGGCGAAGCCGCGGGACACAGCTAGTATTCTATAAAAAATATTTCCGTCGTGTAATGTACTAGGCGAGCATAAACTGCAAAGAGGTTCATTCACTGATAAAAATAAAGAATGACTAAAGTATTAAGTCTATTGATTGCCGAACATCACTATTGTAGCGGGTCACCCTTTTTTGTATCAGTGACAGTTGCACTTGTCATTTTCTTGCCTAGAATTAAAAATCGGAGTATAGTCTATTGATTGCCGAACATCACTATTGTAGCGGGTCACCCTTTTTTGTATCAGTGACAGTTGCAGTTGTCATTTTCTTGCCTAGAATTAAAAATCGGAGTATAAATATGAATTGGTTTAACGTCAGTTTGCAGAATCATAAGATGTTACTCAAGAGCAACATCTGCAATTCTTTTTGCACATTTTATAACAAAATACACTATAATACAAAGAAAGTAAGAAACAATTTATGTTTTGTTATGTGTTTTAATCAATAATTATTCATTATTACTCATCTTAAGCCATTAAATAGTGTGCTGTCCTACTTACAGCACCATCTAGTGAAAGTAAAGTCATTTAATCTTAGATTATAAAATATAAGAGTAGGTACCCTCTAATAAACTTTAAACTTGGAAAAAATTAAATGAAATGGAGTCACGAACTAATGATTGGCGTATTAAAAAAAGGTTTCTTAGTATGATGCACATTTAGAAATCCACGTGAAGCGAAGTAGCTCTAACTAAACATAAAAACTTAACCCAATGTTTTGAAATTTGAATCAAGTAGCTGAGTATAAGAGGGACCATTTTACGAATACCTATTAAAGGAATTGATTTGGAATCGCCGGCAATTCATAAGATTATTTGCTGTTAGTGGAAATGCTCAATGTGACCTTTTTAGACCCGTTGGTTTTTGTAAATAGTAAAATTAAATAGTAAACTATACGGGTATTATAAATAGTACTTCAGTTTTGAATTTTACATAGAAATAAAAAAAATATATAATTAGTTTCGTCATTGCCTGGTTTTGGTAAAACAAACAATTTAATGTTTAGGAAATACTGTGTATCCATTTGCTGCAAGTCTAACGCTAGTATGGGATGTACTTGCTATGATACTGGATGTGCCAAAAAAGCTATCAGTGGAGTTCAATAACTTGCAATTATATTCACAACCGATACTGCATGATCGACGACAACTAAAACTTAGTGTGACAATACTGAGAGGAACGGGCTACTTTGAGGTAAATCTGACAATAAATTCATTAGGTTTGAAATCCTATAACAGATATTGAACAGACTAGTAAAAATCATACCATCGTACCATCCAACCATTAGAACCATTGTATTGTTCCCGGCGCGTGAGTAGGGTAGCCAGAGCTCACTGGAGGGATTCTGCGCTGTCAGCGGGGAGACCAAGGTCTTCTGCGTTGTCAGAATAGAAACTCTCTCAACCACTCTCCAACCCACACCTCTCCCATCCCCCCTCCTTCAGGGTAAGCAGCGTAAGTGTGACGCCCCTGGTGTTGCACCCGTCCATAGGTCACGGTAACCGCTTCCCATCTCGTGGACCGTGTGCTTGTCCACCTAAGTTGAGTTGTATAAAAAAAAATTATACATGACTCAAATTCTTGTATGTATTTTTTTTATTTATTTATTATTAATTTACACAAACAAACATCATTATAGCATATAAATTTAATATGAAAAGTTGTCAAAAACCTTTATAGGTTACCGAAGTTACAATCATTCGACACTGGCTCAGTAAATACAATTCGCATGCAAACACACATATTGATAAATCTAAATTGCTCTTTGCCCGACTATTATCTTTTTCTTAGATTTAAATAATTTTAATCTGTTCATTGTTAAGGTTTTAGATGATGATTCTAAAGTCGTAACAGGATTCATAATATATGGAAAAGAAATAACAGAAAAAAATATCGAATTGGATGAGCAAAATAAAAACATGTACCTTAGTTCTGATGATATCTATCGACTATTACGTGACAGAGATTATTTTTACAGGTATCTTGAATATAAAATCAAATTTAACAATATCTATACTTTTTTAAATGATAAGGTCCTTCGAACATAAATTATGTCCAATAATTGTTTATTCTTTATTATATAGTGACGAGTTTCAAAGCATTGCATGCGTTGATGAGTCATTCAAAAATGCTGAGCTCGAGTGGCGTGGTAACTGGATTACGTTTATCGATGGTATGCTGCAGTTGAATGCACTACGACAGCCTCACCACGCAGTCTCACAACCAACAACTATCCGGCGAATAAAAATTGACGTTGAAGCACATAATCAAGCAATTCTTCATTCAAACTCCTCAGATAGTAAAACGATGATAAGGGCTAGAGTTTCAGAGAAATATGATAATACCAGGTAAATTCATTTCTGTCTCAAAAATATCTCATTCTCACACTCACAACGACCCTGACATCATAATATTTAGACAAAGGCGATAAGTGTTCGGGCATCTTCCTAGATTTACAAAAAGCCTTTGACACGGTATTCTTTCCTATTTTTACAAAATAATACACACAAAATAAATTAAAATATTAATTATCCGAAATATCTATACCTACATAATAATAAATCTGTAACTGATCGGTGTCTGTACTTGGAAGATACATTGAGAAAAAAAAATATTAGGGGACTTTATGAATGTAATAGATGCCAAAACAATGTTTTTTAGAATTTTGTCTGTTTGTTTGTTTGTCTGTCTCTGTGTCTCTCTCTGTTTGTCCGCACCAAATTTTTGTTCACGCTAAAATCAAAAACTGGAGGGATTTTGATCAAATTTGGTACGATTATAGTTCATAGTTCTGAGCAACATAAATAGGCCACTTTATATACAAGCTGATACCGTTTATAGGTATAGGTCGTTTTTGGTCATATCTCCGGTTTTACTTAACCAATTACAACCAAACATACGGTAAATTATTAGCTTTAGTAAGATCTTTCTTACTAAAGCTAATAATTTGACTTCAGAGCGTGGTAGAGCCCTCAAGATGACATTTATTTCTTTTTTTTGTTTCGTAATCTATGTGAAATTCTACAAATTTTGATACCCCTTTCGATAGCGTAGCTTAATTTTTTTTTTCCATACATGAACGGGACACCCTATTGGACACTGCGTTGCCTGGCAACTAATTGGTATGGCTTCGAAATATTTCTGTACACGTGGTGTCCTCTTTCTACCTATCTTTCAATATTTCGTTAACATTGAAGGTAATCTCCGCAAGTAGGAACTCGCAGAGATTTTCTTGACATGAATGATAATAATTATAATTATTTGTTTCATTTAGATCTGGGGGAGTTTTAATTGAGAATATAAGATTCCAACACCTGCCTCCGTACGACAAAAGTGAAATGGCCTTCAAATCTTTGAATTTCGTTCCCCACTTTAGTTCGGAACTGGACGTAAGTAAAACTTTCATGATTAATTAATGGATATTGAAACGTTATTTAATTGCAATTTATATAATATACAGGTTTCTTCATCTCTTGAAGCTTACATCCAAATTGTTGCTGAAAATTTAAATACGAATACATTAACAGTAGTTGGTGTACGGAACCATGCAAAAGAAGAATCAATCTTCAAGGAAATAAATGATCTAGCTAAGAATGTTTTTGGAATAAAAGTCAACTATAAACAAATTACTCGAGACAGGGTTTTGAAAAACTACGAATTTGAAAATGTTGACTTGATACTCGTAGCAAATTTGTCTACTGATAAGGAAGTATGTTATCTCTTTGTCAGATTTAGTACGTTTCTAACTATAAAGTATTTAATAATATTGATATATTCATCATATTATACCAACAGGTTTGTCAGTATTTACAGGGGGTCTTGCCACGAGACCAATTTGTTGTGAGCGAAGAATGTGTTGGCCTTCCTAGCTCCTCAGAACGCACTTCAATATATCGCGTGCTCTCCGCTCATACCAATGACGAGACAAAGTTACAGTTGATTCGTTGGGGAGCATTCAAAGCACTCACAGCCACTACAACTGTATCAGTTCGTATAGAAACTGACTTGGGTTTCTTGACCTCAGTGCGTGCAAATTTAACCGTCGGCCACCGCCTTCTCGTGATAACAAGCCATCCAACACCAACGGGCCTTAAAGAGCTCATATGTTCATGGCGGAACGAAACAGTCCGAAATAAGGTGCATCTGGTGACAATAAATAACAGCAACAATGATGATCTTGATGAAAAACTTTGTGAAATTGAATTGGCATTTAACAACATAACAAATGTAAGGAAATACATTACTGGTACTGAAGTACTGATCTTTATTGATTTTCATTCTTGTTAAGAAAGTAATTTTGTTTAGGGTAAGTTGGGAGGCGAATATTACTTATCATTGAATCGCAGTACGACGAGCACTCTGAACATGACACTACAAGGTGCTCAATTTGGGGATTACGAATCGTTGAACTGGGTTAACGTTCCTGCGTTGACTGGATCTGGTGTAACTGTCAATGTATGTATGCTTGAATGTTCTCTTTGATTATTGTTGCTTACATACCAGCTTTCTATACCGGCTTTAGCTTTAGCACAATATCTGCTATTACCTTTTTAAATGCTAGAGTACCCATCAGCCCAAAATGCGATTGTGTTGTCTCAATCGCATTATGGGATGGTGCTTTAGTATTTTGAGTTATTTTTGAGGTCTTTCAGATTCTCTATAACATACCTTACAATCACTATTTTTTTAGGTCCACTATGCTGGAATCAATATTAATGACCTGAAACAAGCAAATGGTTCTTTGTTATTTAAGAAAAATGTCAATAATGACTATGGAATGGATTTTAGTGGGATCACAGAAAGGTAAATATAAAAAATGCATATTACTTACTACCTTCTTTTTTTTCCGTGCGGAAATCCTCATGGATACCCACCCCGCGGCCAGCGGGGCAGGTTATGTCGGACTCTTACCGACTAAAACCGCACGCCTTCTAGGGTCTTCTGACACCAGGGTGTAAGGTGGCCCAAAGAGTATTTCCCTCGCACCCCGGCTTGACCCGGGCCATCTCCGGATTCGAGATGGCCCCCTCGGGGTTGGGAAACACGTGGTGCCCGTCATGCCCCCGGAATAGGGGGGGGGGGGAAGGGGGGCGCGCTTTGGCGCGCCGAAAAGAAATTTGTGAACACTAGGTTCACCCAACAAAATACTTGATTCTAGGTATTAGATAATAGATTACTATGGAAAGACATCTAATAGTAATAACCTTTAATCTATACTTCTATATCTAGGTATACTAATATTATAAAGAAGTAAAGTTTGTGTGTTTGTATATTTGTTAAATTGTAAGGGGTAATCTCGGGGTCTATCGATTTTATAAATTCTTTCACCAATAGAAAGCCACATTATTGCTGAGTGTCAATAGGCTATTATATTTTATTGGGAAACTGGAATTTACACCCGGGCGAAGCCGGGTCCCGGTTCGCTAGTTTAATATAATTTAATAGACATTAAATCATAAATCAGTCAGTATCAATACAAAACTCGGGAGAAAGTTGGCTGATCTTTTGTTTCATCACAGTGGTAAACCTGTAATGGGTATAGTACGCAGCGGCGCGGCAAGTACTCGAGTGACAGCGCAGCCGGAACTACTTTGGCCGGTACCAAAACATTGGAGTCTCGAAGATGCAGCCACTGTACCTCTAGCGTACGTGCAAGCGTACTATTGCCTTGTGAGTATAGTTTCAATCAAGTACCTACCATGTACAATCTATATATTTATCTACATATATATATATATATATATATATATATATATAATCTTAATGTATATAAATCTCGTGTCACAATGTTTGTCCTCAATGGACTCCTAAACCACTTAACCGATTATAATAAAATTCGCACACCATGTGCAGTTCGATCCAACTTGAGAGATAGGATAGTTTTTGAAACGGATTTCGACATCCACGCGGGCGTAGCCGCGGGCAACAGCTAGTATATATATATATATATATATATAATTGCTAGGCCCGATGACTGACTGACATACTGACAGAATCATCAACGCAGAGCCTAAAACGCTGGACTTACAAACTTGAAATTTTGACAGTTGATGCTTCTTATGTTGTAGGCATCCACTAAGAAAGGATTTTTAGAGATTCCACCTGTAAGGTGGAATCTTATGCGATGAACGTTTGTATGAAAGTCCATCATTTTCAAGTTTAGACGCATGAAATTTCATACACCTACTTCTACTTAAAAATAAATGAAAACGTATATCAGCGTTTTTCCAAATTTTACCCCCTAGGGGGTGAAATAGGGGTTGAAAGTTTATATGGGAAGTTCGTCAGTTTTCAAAATGGAAGCATGAAAATTTACATAACGATTCTTGGTTAGCCATAAATTTACACGTGAATCAGCGTTTCTTTAAAAAAAAAAGGGGTAAAATAGGTGATGACAGGTTGTATGGAAAGTCAGTCATTTTCAAAGCTAGACCCATGAAATTTCATACACCTACTACTGAATAGAATAAATGAAAACGTATATCAGTGTTTTTTCAAAATTTATTTGCCCTAATTTATTTTATTTATTTTATTTGCCGATGCCGATTTTATGGAAGTTTTGAAGTAAGAAGCATGAAATTCAATATTAAAGGCGCGGTGGGTGTTGGTGCGGGTTATAGATTTTTTTAAGAATTTATGCCCGGGCGAAGCCGGGTCACGGGTCGCTAGTTATATATAATAATTGCTAGGCCCGATGACTGACTGACAGACTGATTCATCAACGCAGAGCCTAAACCACTGGACCTACAAGCTTGAAATTTTGGCAGTGGTTGGTTTTCATGTTGTAGGCATCCAATAAGAAAGGATTTTCAGAAATTCCACTTCTAAGGTGGCAAAATAAGCGATAAAAGTTTGCATGAAATTCCGTCATTTGCAAAGTTGAACGCATGAAATTTCATGCACCTACTTCTGGTTAGAAATGAATGTCAGCATATCAGCGTTTTTGAAAATTCACCCCCCAGGGGGTGAAATAGGGGTCGAAAATTTATATGGGAAGTTCGCCAGTTTTCAAGATAGAAGCATGAAAATTTACGTACGATTTTTAGATAGAAATGAATGGACACGTGTATCAGCGTTTTCTGAATTCCACTACTATAGGGATAAAATAGGCGATGACTGGTTGTATGGAATGTCAGTCATTTTCAAAGCTAGACCCATGAAATTTCATACACCTACTTCTGATTAGAATAAATGAACATGAGTATCAACGTTTTTCAAAATTACCCCTCTAAGGGGGTAAATAAGGCTAAAGACGAGAAGTTTGGAAAGTGCTTAAGTTTTGAAGTAAGAAGTATGAAATTCAATATTAAAGGCCCGGTAGGTGTTTGTGCAATCGGGTTATAGGATTTTCTTCAGAATTTATGCCCGAGCGAAGCCGGGTCCCGGGCCGCTAGTTTTGCATATCTGTACTACTTTGCAACTATAGTGTATGCGTAAGCATTTACATTCACATTTACATGTAAATGTAAACATAAAAATAGTGTACATGTAAATGCAAATGTGCATTTAGATTTTTTTTCTAAATTTCTTTGTTCTTTCAAAGGTAATCAAGTTTCAACTTATTCGAGGCAGGTCGATATTTGTACACGGAGGAGCAGGTGCTTTTGGACAGGCAACCATATCCCTTGCTTTGGCTCTAGATTGTGAAGTATTCACGACCGTCAGTGACGTACGTAAAAAGAATTTCCTGCTGAAAGTGTTTCCAGCATTGAAAGGTACATAGTTGATAGAATAAGGATCTTCGTTCTTAAAAAAACGATTTGTTTGCTTACAAGGTAGTCCTGTTATTTAACTTTTATACTCAACAAAATTTTTTTAGCTGATCATATTGGTTGTTCGCGCGATCACACATTCCATGATATGGTTAAAATAGTCTCCAAGGGAAAAAAATGCGAAATTGTAATAAGCTGTGTTAAAGGACGGCTCAAAGATGTAAGTATAATGTATTATAACCAAGTGATTTCAGCGGAAATAATAGTTATAGTATGGGTTGAATGTCTCATTATAATCCCGAGTACCTATTTACTATTTTGCCGTCACAGAACGGGTTATTCGGCTGGAGCTAAAATCCTTAGATATTCGGAAGTCGAGTGGGCCTGATGGCATATCGGCGATGGTACTTAAGCAGTGTACCCCAGAGTTGTGCCCTGCCCCAGCTACATGGAAAACCGCTTTCGTACATCTAAGCAAGGCTATAGAACAGACCCGTCCTATCTATTTGGCTTTCGCTGTCACCCCAACTTGCCCTAAAGCTTAACTACTTGGAATGAAAAATTCTCATTAGTTACCTACATTAAAAAAATCTAAATAACGGAAATATTTTGAAAAATGTACAAAATGTGTCCACCTATTCCATTACTTCAATGCAACTAGTTGAAATAGATCCAAAAAAAATCGAAAAGTTGTTCGCTGGACCGCTCATCAGTGCCTGTAGCCAAGAGGCAAAAGTCTAAATCGCTATCGAATCGTATCAAATAGAATAGATTAGGTCGACCAATCACACTGCAGCTCGTGATTCCGCCGCGGCGCGCGCATCGTACGCCCGCCGGCGACGAGCTTGGATGTGATTGGTCGACCTAATCGTTTATATTCCGTAGCGATTTACGCTACGGAATACACTGACACTTGGCTACGGGCACTGGTTTCATAGATTTGAATGTTAATTCGATAGTTTTGTGTCGGGAGAATGTGATGGTAGCTGAATGGATAAGGACGCGGCCTCTACTCAGAGGTATCGAGTTCGAATCCGGCTGGACAGCATCAATGTGAATTTCACTTTGTGGAATTTAATATGTGCTAATATTTACCATCTGCTGACGGTGAAGGAAAACATTTTGAGGAAACCCACATATCCTAGAAGAAATTCTAAGGACATGTCCGATCCACCAACCCGCATTAGGCCAGCGTGTGTGGATTAAGGCCTAAACCCTCTCAGCTCTCTCGTTAGATGAGAGGAGACCCGTGCTCAGCAGTGGGACATAAATGGGTTGCTATTATTATGTCGGGAGAATACTAGTCTTGAGGATCTTTTAAAGTTAAGCTAAACTACAGTCGTGTCAAATAATTTAATTTTTTACAGTTATCTTTTCAATGCACTACCGCTTGGGGCTTATTTCTTGATATCTCACAACTTCAAAATGCTGATGAATATAATCTTGGAATGGCTCACTTAGATAAGGAGACGAGTTATATTTCTATAGATTTTTCTTCTATATTTGAAGATGAAAATAGGGATGCTCTTAAAGTAAGTATTAACAAAATAAAAAAAAATATAATAAAAAATGAGTTAGAATGCGTACTACTGCGCAATTTTGGCACCCTATCGTTTTTATATGCTTTCGTCTGTAATAATACCCAAAGGAGCAGCTGACATTAGTAATATTTTCTTGCCAAAATCTGGCAAAACGCCTGTAAGCTGAACTATCTAAGTGAGGTCAAGAAGTTTTTTATGTCCTGAATTATACGTTTCTTAAGAGTTCTATTCTAAAAAAATGTATAAGTATATATTATCAAGGTATACGTGATAAATAATACTAACAGCAATAATATTGACAATACCCACAGAGTATACATGGAATGATAACTGAAGGCATTGCTCGCGGCTACGTCCGTCCGTTGTCGCGTGTATCGTACGGACCATGTGACGCAGCCCGCGCTTTCAGGCTTCTGTCGACGGGCTCCCACCGCGGCCGTGTGCTGCTACACATAAAAGCAAACACTATTCAAGCACAGAACAGGTATATATTTTCATATTAGCGGCCCGTGACCCGACTTCACCCGGGCATAAATTCTTAAAAAAATTCTATAACTCGATTGCATCAACACCCACCGGGCCTTTAACGATGAATTTCATGCTTCTTACTTCAAAACTTAAGCACTTTTCATATAACAGACTCCATAAAATCGCTCTACCCTTATTTGCCCCCTTAGGAGTGAAATTATGAAAATCCGCGATTCACGTGTACGTGTATTAACTAACCAGAAGCAACTATATGAACTTTCATACTATCTATCTTGAAAACTGACGAATTTCCCATTATAAACTTTCAATCCCTATTTCACCTCCTGGGGGATGAAATTTCGAAATGATACACGTGTTCATTTATTTATAACCAGTACTAGGTGTATGAAATTTCATGGGTCTAGGTTTGAAAATGACTGACTTTCCATACAACCTGTCATCGCCTATTTTACCCCTTTAGTAGTGAAATTAAAAAAACGCTGATACATTTATTTCTAACCAAGAATCGTTACGTTAATTGTCATGCTTCCATCTTGAAAACTGACGAACTGCCCATATAAACTTTCAACCCCTATTTCACCCCCTGGGGGGTTAAATTCGGAAAAACGCTGATACACATGTTAACCTAACCAGAAATAGGTGTATGAAATTTCATGCGTCTAACCTTGAAAATGATGGACTTTCATACAAACGTTCATCGCTTATTTTGCCACCTTAGAAGTGGAATTTCCAAAACTCCTTTCTTAGTGGATGCCTAAAACATAAGAAGCATCTACTGTCAAAATTTTAAGTTTGTAGGTCCAGCGGTTTAGGCTCTGCGTTGATGAATCAGTCAGTCAGTCAGTCAGTCGTCGGGCCAGGCAATTATTAATATATATATAGCTGCTCGTGCTGATTCACTCACTCATTGGTCACCTCTCCTGAACAATTTTGTATGAAATTTTTTTTTTTCACCGATGGTTACGTATAGAGGATGGAAATTCATTCGGAGGAAAAATATGGAGAGAGCTGATGATGGAGGATTTCGGAGACGGGTGAAGAGCACGCTTAAGGTATTGAAGATAGGTTGGTGGTGCTTGAGCAAATGTCACTCGAAACGTCATTCAATTGCCAGTGACCTGAAAAAAAATTCAAAATGGCGAAAAAAAAATGGCCGCCATAGAAATTTCCTCGGTGTCCATCTCGGAGAGTATAAAAGATGGAAGAGTAGTTTCTTCGCAAAAGATGATCAGGATCCAAAGGTCTACTCGATGAATAGAAAAAAAATTCAAGATGGTGGAATTTATTTTTCTATAGAAAATGTATGGCGAACATTGAATAGACTACAAGTTTTGAACTATGCAAGACTTTGATTTATACATAGTTTCTTTTTAAAATGTTTTTGTGGAAGAACTCTTAGTCAGAAATATGTAGATAGATGATGGTCGAGGGTTTGGAAGATGGGTGAGAAGCACGGCCAAGGTATTAGACATAGGTGAGGGCTGCTCAAACAAAAAATACTTGGAACCTCATCCAATTGGCAGGGAGATGGAAATAAATCCAAAATGGCGGATTCAAGATGGCGTCAACACAGATGTCATGGGTGTCTCTCTCAGAAAGTATTAAAGATGGATGAATTGTGTTTCGGTTCACCTCTGCTGTATTTTTTTTCCCTGATGCTTTCATATAAAGGACGAAAATTCATTCGGAGGAAAAATATGGAGATTTTGGAGACGGGTGAAGAGCACGGCCAAGGTATTGAAGAGAGGTAGGGAGTGCTCAAATAAAAACCACTCGGAATCTCATCCAATTGTCAGTGAGCTAAAAATATAACCAAAATGGCAGATTCAAGATGGCGCCCATACAATTTTCGACAGCGTCTATTTCACAAAGTATAATAGAAGATAGAAGATAGAAGGAGAAAATTTCATTCAAAGAAGAGAGGTTTTTTGGCAAAAGATGATAAGGACCTAGCCTAGAGGTCTACTCGATGAATAGAGAAAAAATTCAAAATGGCGAAATTTATTTTTCCATACAAAATATAAGGCGAATATTGAAGAGACAAATGTGCAAGACTTTGATATGCTTTTAACCGACTTCCAAAAAAGAGGTGGTTCTTAAAACGGCCCGTTTATTTTCATTTTTTTGCAAAGATTTTTTTAAATAAACAGTAGAAGTTTCGTCTTGGTCCCATAAAAAAATCTCCTTAATCCTGATGCTGAAAGATTACTGCCCGCCTAGGCCCTAGGTTATCAAGATTCAGAAAGTGTTAATTGTGAATTAATATTATAGGTACCAAGCAACGACTTCATGGTTAGATTTCAAGTCCCAACCCCTCAACCCTGATAATGCAGGGTACAGCTGCGCTCACAAACTATAGTGATTCAGAAACTGCGGATGGTGCAATGCAATAATATTTTAAGTACTAAGCATAGACTACATAATTGAACTTCGGATCCCGACTCCGTAATCTTGATGCTGCAAGGTGCTGAACTCTTAAACCATGGGGATTCGACAATTTCTTATATTTTTATTTATTTATAAAAACTTCATGCACATATGCAACAGGCATTCTCTACCAGTCAACCTTATAGGTGGTGTAGAGAATAACATAGCATAGCATAGCATAGAGAATAACATAACAGCATTTTAGGCATCAAGCAACAGCTTCATGATTACACTTCAAGTCTGAGTTCCACAAACCTGATGATGCAGGGTACAACACTCCTAAACCATAGAGAATAATGAACTGTTCCTGGTGAAATAATAGGTACCTATTGTAAATGCCGAGCATAGACTTTTGTTAGGTATTGAATTCCAAGTCCCAACTTTTCAATCTAACCACAAATTACGGTTTTCAGATTTTTCCCCCTATGTCTGCTATAAGGCATACCGATAGGTAGATATGCCAAAGTGATTTAATTCAACGGGATTTCTTGACACGACACGACAGACAGACAGACAGATAACGATGTGATCCTATAGGGTTCCTTTTTAGGGTTCCATACTTCAAACCCTAAAACGGAACCCTTATAGGATCACTTTGTTGTCTGTCTGTCTGTCGGTCTGTCAAGAAACCTACAGGGTACTTCCCGTAGACCTAGAATCATGAAATTTGGCAGGTAGGTAGGTTAGGGGGAAAATCTGAAAACCGTGAATTTGTGGCTACATTACACAAAAAAAAAAAAATTGTGGTCATGAACTAATAATTAGTATTTTAAGTAAGATAACTATATCAAGTGGAGTATCATATGAAAGGGCTTCACCTGTGCATTCTGAAACAGCTTTTTGTTTATTTATATACCTCATAGTAATATTGAAAAATCGGTCAAGTGCGAGTTGGACTCGCAAAGAAGGGTGCCGTACCACCGTTCAAGAAATAACACTTTATTTTTTAAATTTTCATACTATAGCGGCAATAGAAATACACATTCTGTGAAAATTTCAACTCTCTACCTATTGCGGTTCAAGAGATACAGCCCGCTGACAGACAGTAGGATGGACGGATAGCGGAGGCTTAGTAATGGGGCCCGGTTGGAACCTTTTTGGTACAGAACCAAGAAAAACTGTTACATAATTACTTACACACCAAAACTTTAAATCCAAACGGACCCCTGTTCCAGGTTCCTGTTGTCCACTCATCTACGTGGTCCGCTTTAGCGGGCCGCGCACCCACGCGCCCTACTAGTTAATATATATATAGCTGCTCGTGCTGATTCACTCACTCATTGGTCACCTCTCCTGAACAATTTTGTATGAAATTTTTTTTTTTCACCGATGGTTACGTATAGAGGATGGAAATTCATTCGGAGGAAAAATATGGAGAGAGCTGATGATGGAGGATTTCGGAGACGGGTGAAGAGCACGCTTAAGGTATTGAAGATAGGTTGGTGGTGCTTGAGCAAATGTCACTCGAAACGTCATTCAATTGCCAGTGACCTGAAAAAAAATTCGAAATGGCGAAAAAAAAATGGCCGCCATAGAAATTTCCTCGGTGTCCATCTCGGAGAGTATAAAAGATGGAAGAGTAGTTTCTTCGCAAAAGATGATCAGGATCCAAAGGTCTACTCGATGAATAGAAAAAAAATTCAAGATGGTGGAATTTATTTTTCTATAGAAAATGTATGGCGAACATTGAATAGACTACAAGTTTTGAACTATGCAAGACTTTGATTTATACATAGTTTCTTTTTAAAATGTTTTTGTGGAAGAACTCTTAGTCAGAAATATGTAGATAGATGATGATCGAGGGTTTGGAAGATGGGTGAGAAGCACGGCCAAGGTATTAGACATAGGTGAGGGCTGCTCAAACAAAAAATACTTGGAACCTCATCCAATTGGCAGGGAGATGGAAATAAATCCAAAATGGCGGATTCAAGATGGCGTCAACACAAATGTCATGGGTGTCTCTCTCAGAAAGTATTAAAGATGGATGAATTGTGTTTCGGTTCACCTCTGCTGTATTTTTTTTCCCTGATGCTTTCATATAAAGGACGAAACTTCATTCGGAGGAAAAATATGGAGATTTTGGAGACGGGTGAAGAGCACGGCCAAGGTATTGAAGACAGGTAGGGAGTGTTCAAATAAAAACCACTCGGAATCTCATCCAATTGTCAGTGAGCTAAAAATATAACCAAAATGGCAGATTCAAGATGGCGCCCATACAATTTTCGACAGCGTCTATCTCACAAAGTATAATAGAAATAGAAGAGAGGTTTTTTGGCAAAAGATGATAAGGACCTAGCCTAGAGGTCTACTCGATGAATAGAGAAAAAATTCAAAATGGCGAAATTTATTTTTCCATACAAAATATAAGGCAAATATTGAAGAGACAAATGTGCAAGACTTTGGTATGCTTTTAACCGAGTTTTCGTCTTGGTCCCATAAAAAAATCTGGATCCAACTCCTTAATCCTGATACTGAAAGATTACCCGCCTAGGCCCTAGGTTATCAAGATTCAGAAAGGGTTCATTGTGAATTAATATTATAGATACCAAGCAACGACTTCATGGTTAGATTTCAAGTCCCAACCCCTCAAACCTGATAATGCAGGGTACAGCTGCGCTCACAAACTATAGTGATTCAGAAACTGCGGATGGTGCAATGCAATAATATTTTAAGTACCAAGCATAGACTACATAATTGAACTTCGGATCCCGACTCCGCAATCTTGATGCTGCAAGGTGCTGAACTCTTAAACCATGGGGATTCGAGAATTTCTTATATTTTTATTTATTTATAAAAACTTCATGCACATATGCAACAGGCATTCTCTACCAGTCAACCTTATAGGTGGTGTAGAGAATAACATAGCATAGCATAGCATAGAGAATAACATAACAGCATTTTAGGCATCAAGCAACAGCTTCATGATAACACTTCAAGTCTGAATTCCACAAACCTGATGATGCAGGGTACAACACTCCTAAACCATAGAGAATAAGGCACTGTTCCTGGTGAAATAATAGGTACCTATTGTAAATGCCGAGCATAGACTTTTGTTAGGTATTGAATTCCAAGTCCCAACTTTTCAATCTAACCACAAATTCACGGTTTTCAGATTTTTCCCCCTATGTCTGCTATAAGGCATACCGATAGGTAGATATGCCAAAGTGATTTAATTCAACGGGATTTCTTGACACGACACGACAGACAGACAGACAGACAACGATGTGATCCTATAGGGTTCCTTTTTAGGGTTCCATACCTCAAACCCTAAAACGGAACCCTTATAGGATCACTTTGTTGTCTGTCTGTCTGTCGGTCTGTCAAGAAACCTACAGGGTACTTCCCGTAGACCTAGAATCATGAAATTTGGCAGGTAGGTAGGTTAGGAGGAAAATCTGAAAATCGTGAATTTGTGGCTACATTACACAAAAAAAAATTAAATTGTGGTCATGAACTAATAATTAGTATTTTAAGTAAGATAACTATATCAAGTGGAGTATCATATGAAAGGGCTTCACCTGTGCATTCTGAAACAGCTTTTTGTTTATTTTTATACGTCATAGTTTTTGAATTATAGTGCAAAATGTCGAAAAAATACGACTGTAACACGGAACGTGAACGTACGAACGTGGTCCGCTTTAGCGGGCCGCGCACCCACGCGCCGTACTTGTATATTTATATAGATAGAAGATACTCGATTGTGTACATAAAAATATACCTACACACATCATTTTCTTTGTCCTGTCTGTACGTGATTTCATGTTATAGTAGGTATGTAGTCGTTAACTTGGATGCAAATTTAATTATCCAACCAGCGGTAACTAAACAATAAATTGATTTCCAGGATAAGATGTAGTGCAAATCGTTCTCAGCTCATACTTTGCGGCAAGACATCGTATGGTCTGCAGTTAGCTGAGAGACTTGTGACCCGAGGTGCTAAACAACTGTATCTGCATGTCCCGACACAGTCATCTTATTTACAGCACAAAACACGGTATTTATTTTTCTTTATCTATATCTATATCTATACATATAATAAATCCGTAACTGATCGGTGTCTGTACATGGAAGATATATGAGAAAAAAAATTATTAGGGGACTTTATGAATGTAATAGATGCCAAAACAATGATTTTTAGAATTTTTGTCTGTTTGTCTGTGTCTCTGTGCCTCTGTGCCTCTGTGCCCCTGTGTCTCTGTGCCTCTGTTTGTCCGCACTAAATTTTTGTTCACGCTAAAATCAAAAACTACTGGAGGGATTTTGATTAAACTTGGTACGATTATAGTTCATAGTTCTGGGCAACATATAGGCTACTTTTTATACAAGCTGATATCCGTGGCTTCGCCCGCGCTTCGTTTTTAGGTCGTTTTTGGTCATATCTCCGGTTCTACTTAACCAATTACCACCAAACATACGGTAAATTTTTATTCTAAGCAAGACCTTTCTAATAAAAAAAACCACATCAAAATCCGTTCAGTATTGTAATGTCGTAATGTACTGAACGGGTTTTGATGGGGTTTTTTTATTAGAAAGGTCTTGGTTAGACTCAAAATCTTACGCATATTTGATCACAATCGGCTGATTAGAACCGGCGATATAATAAAAAAAGGCGAAAATCGACGTCCACGCGGGCGGAGCCGCGGGCAACAGCTATCCATACTAATATTATATTATGCGAAAGTAACTCTGTCTGTCTGTCTGTTACGCTTTCACGCCTGAACCGCAGGACCGATTTTGATGAAATTTGTCATAGAAGTAGATTAGACCTCGAGAATGAACATAGGCTATATTTGGTTGCGATAACCGCCATCCACGAAATAATCGACATCCACACGGGCAACAGCTAGTTCTTATAATAAATCTGTAACTAATCGACGTCTCTACAATGGAAGATATATTATTAGAAAAAAAATTTAGGGGACTTTATGAATGTAATAGATGCCAAAACAATGATTTTTAGAATTTTTGTCTGTTTGTCCGCACCGGATACATGTGCGCGCTTGGATCAAAAACTACTGGAGGGATTTTGATCAAACTTGGTACGATTATCCATACTAATATCCATACTAATATTAAAAATGCGAAAGTAACTCTGTCTGTCTGTTACGCTTTCACGCCTGAACCGCTGAACCGATTTTGATGAAATTCGGTATAGGAGTAGATTAGAACTTGAGAATGAACATAGGCTATATTTGGTTGCGATAACCGACATCCACGCGGGCGAAGCCGCAGGCAAAAGCTAGTAGTTCATAGTTCTGGGCAACATATAGGCTACTTTTTATACAAGCCGTCATATCTCCGGTTCTACTTAACCAATTACAACCATACCTATACGGTTAAGTTTTATACCTTTCTAATAAAATAAAAAAAACCGCGTCAAAACCCGTTCGGATTTTGATGATTTTGACGATACGAGTATAAATTGATGCTCTGAATACGATCTACGTGACCGATACGTGACTAAGTGCGTACATGACACAATATTGATAGATTGAAAAGGTGATTAAAATAATAGATAATACGTGACCGATACGTGACTAAGTGCGTACATGACACAATATTGATAGATTGAAAAGGTGATTAAAATAATACTAATATTATAAATGCGAAAGTAACTCTGTCTGTCTGTTACGCTTTCACGCCTGAACCGCTGAACCGATTTTGATGAAATTCGGTATAGGAGTAGATTAGAACTTGAGAATGAACATAGGCTATATTTGGTTGCGATAACCGACATCCACGCGGGCGAAGCCGCAGGCAAAAGCTAGTAGTTCATAGTTCTGGGCAACATATAGGCTACTTTTTATACAAGCCGTCATATCTCCGGTTCTACTTAACCAATTACAACCATACATATACGGTTAAGTTTTATACCTTTCTAATAAAATAAAAAAAACCGCGTCAAAACCCGTTCGGATTTTGATGATTTTGACGATACGAGTATAAATTGATGCTCTGAATACGATCTACGTGACCGATACGTGACTAAGTGCGTACATGACACAATATTGATAGATTGAAAAGGTGATTAAAATAATAGATAATAAACTAGAACCAAACCAGTACTCAGTAAAATTTGAAATTGAAAAGGAATCGGTTGGTTGCGATTTCATTGCCATGAAGTAAAGCAGTTGGCAATGGTCTCACTAACACGGATGCCAAAGATCGTGCGAAGTGGAGAAGGTAAAACAGGAAAGCGAACCCTGACCCCAGGTGAAGCCTCGGAAGTAATCGGAACACAACGTTGAGGTGATGATCATAAAGTAAAACAGTTAGTTTATGAATCCACTAACTTTGTGTGCCGACTGTCTGAATTATTAAGAAAACCAAGACTAAATTGTTACCTGAGATAACCGTGAAGTTCGTGGTTTTAGGTAATTCTACAACCATTAATACTACAAACATTTCAGAAAAAATTGTCTTGGATGAACTCAGGTCGCTGGATGTATCCAAGGGTGCTGGGGTAGATAACATACCACCTTCTTTTCTCAAGGTATAATCCGCGCGCGATGAAAATGTGAAGGAACCTTGTCAAAGTAAATCGAAAATGACAGTTTTCAAGTAGCGTTAGCGTGTTAACACCGACTTTGTTCTTGATTGAAATATCTATCAACTGCCAGAACTATTTCGCGTGATTGACTACTCAAGATTTTTACCCCTTTTTCCACTCATTATTAATCTTTAATAATGAGTGGAAAAAGGGGTAAATTTATATAAATGAAAATTAATTGCAATTCTGTTGGTATCGCAAAAACTCGAGAACGGTTGAACTGTTTTTACCTGTCAGACATTTGATGTTCGTCCTCTCACTCCCGTCGTCGTCGTTTCGGTATTTTTGGCACGATTACATGTAGATCAGATAAGAAAAGGTGGTGGTATATTAAAGATAGCTGTTGCCCGCGGCTCCACCCGCGTGGACGTCGATTTTCGCGTTTTATTACTATATTGCCGGTTCTAATCAGCCGATTGTGATCAAATATACGTAAGATTTTGAGTCTAACCAAGACCTTTCTAATAAAAAAACGCATCAAAACCCGTTCAGTTCTTTTTACGTCCATCGATAGCGAAAAAAAATACCCAACGGATTTTGATGCGGTTTTTTTATTAGAAAGGTCTTGCTTAGACTAAAAATTTACCGTATGTTTGGTTGTAGGTAATTGGTTAAATAGAACCGGAGATATGACCAAAAACGACCTAAAAACGAAGCGCGGGCAAAGCCACGGGTTTCAGCTTGAATAAAAAGTAGCCCCAAACCATGAACTATAATCGTACCAAGTTTGATCAAAATCCCTCCAGTAGTTTCTGATTTTTGCGCGCACAAAAATTTGCGGACGAACAGAAAATCATACAATATTATAATTATTATAAATGTCGCATTCAAAATTAAACTCATTTAGAAATCTAGTCGCACTAAAAACACAGCTTCGTTTTGTGAGCTTCGACATGAGTTTGCCGACGCTACAGCTAGCCGGCGGCCCATGTACGTCTCAGTTCCAAAAGATCGCATCACATTTTGATCGCGCGCGGATTATATCAATTTGTACGTCTTGAGGTGGAATGTGGGTCATATTTATATAATGTTTTTAACACCATTACTCTGCATATTCACAAATAAATAAATGATTGGTTAATTTAGTTTAATTAATTTAATTTAATTTAGATTTACCAACCTTATAAAAAAAAAAATAGTTTACTAGTTACTATAAAAAACTCACATTTGAGCTTTGGACACGTATTCAAGAACGACACAAATATGTCATGAATTTCGACTTGAAACTAGTTTTAAGTAAGTACAGATATTCTAGAATTAAATTTCAGTAGGGATTTCATGCACATTTAGATCATTTACGTTACGTCGACTGTACTTCTAAAGAAAAAAATAGCGAATAGCTTACCGGCATCATAGATGGCCTGATATGCCTGCTAAAACTTTTCTCGCCATAGGATCCATAGCATAAGCAAGACGAAAGTGCACTTTAAAAAACTGAGCGTCAAAATAGCTGAGTTCAGGAACGCTTCCTGAGTGTTGCACAACTTCTGGGTGACTGTATTTAAAACGAAGACCTTGTTGCGTCACTGGATTCACCTATATTGAACATATTTTCAACTTTAAAATTCGTCACATAACTAAAAATACTTTTATTTTATAACAGTCTAGCTTATGCCCGTGGCTTCACCCACGTGGACGTCGGTTTCCACGTTTTTTGATTATATCTCCGTTTCTACTCAACCGATTGTGATCAAATATGCGTGAGATTTTAAGTCTGACCAAGACAATTTCACCAAAAACCAATTGGTTCGGTGCCTCTTTTATTTGCCGCACCATAAAGAATTGGAATTCAACTTTATTATTTAGGATTTTTTTTTTTATTGGTAATAGGCTCGCGTTTGACCACGATCTCACCTGTTGGTAAATGATGATGTGGTCGACGGTGGAGCACGCTTGCCTAGAAGAATTAAAATAAGATTAAGATTAACATTATGTAAAATCAATCCTAATTGCCTAAATTGCTGTAATTTTTTGTTCAGCGAACTCGAGCGACTTCTAGTTTAAGTAATCTGTGGTAAACAGTGTTGGTGGTAAAATTAAATCTACTTGCATCTACTTGTATCTATATAGTTAATCAACCCTATTGTAGTTTATCACTGTTTATTTATCCAAATAAATGAAAAAAAAAAAGAAAAAAAACCATAAACTTTGTTTTTCATTTTGTTTAATGATGTGTTTTAGAATTTGGCAAAACTTGGGTATTAATGTCGTCCTATCTTCAGAAACCTTAAAGAACCCGAAAGCTGTAGTTTCTTTGATAACTAGCAGCTTACGGCTGGGCCCTCTAGAAGGTGTTTATATAGTTGCAGAAGAAACTGGCACTGATAATAATCTGATAAGCAGTTTGGATGTTGAAATACGAAAATTGTGTTCTGACTTAAGGTACGTTAATTTGATCTGATTTGTCAATTATGTTATTTTAAAAATTTCCTATAGCATGGTATGGTACGCTCGACTGCAAAGAAAGGGTCTCAGTGCACACAGACACATTTACCTGAGTGTGTAATTCCGATATGCTCTAACATAGGTATAATTTACATGTGTGTGTCAATAACTTGTATGTCCACGCACACTAGCAAATGACAATTTGATTTAAACTATTCGTATTTATTATTTACAATTTCTCGACTAATAGTACATACAATTGTGATGAAGCTATAAGACCGTAAATTTTATACTAGTTAAAATAAGTTGTTGTAGTCTCGGAGCTCTCCTATTGTATAATGCCGATATACACACACACGTAAAGATCTCTGTGTACGCCGAGACCCTGTCTTGCAGTCGAGTATACATACGATTACTATTAAATGATTTACTGTGTGTCGTGCCTACCTTATCACAGGCATGGCCCTCCACGTGGTGCACCTGGGCAACGGAGGCGAGCAGCGCCTCCCACTCGCCACGGGAGACGCTGCTGCCTGCGGCCAATCCGGCCGGGGTAGGAGTGGCCCTCTAGAGGGCTGCTCCCAGGCTCTCTACGTGTCCCTCTGACTAGCAGATGGCACAGTGGGGAGCGAGCGGGGGGCGAGCTGATTGTCTGCGCGCCGACGGTTGGGTGTTGGGTGACAGGACGACCTCCTGTCACCCTACACCCCACCGTCAGCGAAGTGGCGCGATGCTCGCCCCACCCCCCTTTCGGGGGGTCGAGGGGGCCATCTTATAACCGTAGATGGCCCGGGGTCAGCTGGGGTGCGAGGGATATGCCCATTGGGTAACCTTACACCCCGGTTACTAAGGCCCGAGACGGCGTGCGGTTTTAGTCGGTTCGATCCCGACATAACCACCCCCGATGGGCGACGGGGGTGGTATCCATGGGGATTTCCGCAACGATAAAAAAAAAGGCATGGCACATGCAGGATATATAAGGCACTCAATGTCAAACATTTTGTCAACCAAGTTAGAACTAAATAGTTTTTCTACAAACATATATTTTTTTAGACCCAATGTAAGCATTGTTTAACTACTTGTTTTAGGGGTTCTGGAATCCGAATAAACATACTTAGATTTATTTCGATTTGTAAATTCATACATCCTTAATAATCTGGATACCTATTTCTACATCCAAAACAATGCAAATAGACTACGCTACAGTGGTCGTCGTTAAATTTACGCTACAAATTATCCTTGAACTTTCAGCTATTTTGCTGTGATTGATTTTGGTGACAATCCCACTGGCAAGAATGTGTGTCTGAATCGACTCCGTGACCAGTTACCAGCCACAGTGCTCGTGCTGCCTGAAATTAAGGAAGTAAGTAAGCCTTTGATTCTTCATGTCAATGAAACGTAGCTGCCGATGTTTTATCTATAGTATTCCGCCAAATTTTTAGGTTGATTCCTCACGAGATTTGTTTTTATATGAAAAAAACTAACATTATTCCTAAAGCCGGGTAAAGTGCACGTTGGGCTTGAAAAAACATTATCTTGCTCGATATTTTTTTCCTCAACTGATTATTATAGTCTGTGGAAAAATTTTGATAACGTGTTTTGCTAACATGTTATATTAAATAAGTTAAGTAAAAAAAGTTTTTAAGTTAAACGCTTTTATGCACTAAAAGCTACAAAATAATTTGGTAGGTCCTAGGTACCAGTCATTCCACCACTCTCTTCATCAATCTAGGGCATTAATCAGACAAAAAAAATAAAATCGTTGGGCGTAGTGTAACTTGGGTAGAATATGCAAAAAGCCATCTTGATTTTAATAAAACTACAGTTCTACCAGACCAGATCTTTTATTTGTTACCCATATCGAAAGGGTTATGAAAAAATATGTACCTAGGTAACTTGCCCTTTTGCCGGCGGCCATATTGGATTTTCTTTTTTTTCACAGTGAATTACATTCTACAAGTCAAGCCCTTTCATTTGATATCCATATTGCGGTAGTGGTGGAAAAATACGTAAGCCGCCATTTTGTAGCGGCGGCCATCTTGGATTTCATAAAACTAAAGTTCTATCAGACCAGTGCCCGTAGACAAATGTCAGTGTATTCCGTAGCGTAAATCGTAATCGGATAGAAACGTTTAGGTCGACCAATCACATTCAAGCTCGTCGCCGGCGTACGATGCGCGCGCCGCGGCGGAATCACGAGCTGAAGTGTGATTGGTCGACCTAAACGTTTATATTCGATACGATACGATAGCGATTTAGACTTTTGCCACTTGGCTACGGGCACAGATCTTTTATTTGATACCCATATTGGAAGGATTGTGAAAAATATGTAACTTGCCTTTTTGCTGGCGGCCATATTGGATTTTCTTTTTTTTTCACAATGAATTATATTGTACCAGTCAAGCCCTTTCATTTGATATCCATATTGAGGTGATAGTGGAAAAATACATAAGCCGCCATTTTGTAGCGGCGGCCATCTTGGATTTACAATAATACAAAATACAATATCATGTATTGTCACCTAACCCAAACATATGTGCCAAATTTCAGAACAATCCGTCCGCGGGAAGGGGGTGTATTTTCAATTACTAGATTTGACCCAAACAAACACCCTGAGTTAAATAAAAGCGTTTAATAAAAAATTGGCGCTGCGGACCCGGCTTAAAATGTATCTTTTTCATTGTAGGAATTATACAGCAGTTTCATAAACTGGCGAGGTGCGGTGGACGCTGCGGAACAAGCTTTGCTGAACACTCATGGTGTTACTCTAGCACTTGAGAACAAACATAAAATCTCCCTTCTGCAACAAATTGCAAAATTAGCTGGTATGTTGCATTTGAATGTCGGTACTAAATATATAGTATTCAATACTAACATAATTTATAACAGCTTATTTTATGAGATTCTTAATTAATCAGAAATAATACTATTAACATTATTTTATCCGTAGGTTTAAGTATACCAGATGACACCTCGAAGAGTCTCACTTTGAAAGAATTAGGTATTCAAAATAACAATTTGCAGTCAATTTGCACTTTCCTACGGATTCAATATAACCTGGCGTATGATGAAGAACAAGTGCGATCATTATCAATAGATAAGTAAGCTGTGCTTTCTATGCTAGATTGTTGTTGCCCATTCTTATTTTAATTACCTACGCTTTAAGTTGTGCTTTATCCCTCTGTATACATCAAGTACACTAGCAGTCAGTGGAGACATAAATAACGAACGTTCTTTTTCACAGACTTAACCTATTGAGTTGCAAATATTGTAAAAATATACGTTGTAATGTTGACGATTTGCCTGTAATTTATTGTTATACATCCATTAGTATTCTATATAATATAGTATTCGCAATGTAAGATATACAATAATATTTTCATTTTATTTTAATCCTCAGAATATTGGAAACAGAAAAAAAATTAATAGCCCTTCCTTACGAAGAAATAAGGGGCTTGTCCAGTTTCTTCAATTATATTGATTCTGATGAGCTTCTTGCGACTACTGAATTAGTATTTTTGCCAACACTTGTTAGCAGCACGTCGATGGTATGTTCTTTATTAAAATAACATACTTTAGTAGAATTCTAAAATTTAAACACTATGACATCGTAATTATTGCAGAGGGACGACGAATTCGAGGCAAACCAGACCAATCTATGCATTATACCGGGAATGGAGGGCCATCATGAGCGGTTCCGCGTTTTTTGTGAGCGGCTTAAACTGCCAGCACTCGTACTGCAACCCGGACTCGATCATCCGCAGGAGACAGTGGTAGAAACCGCCCAGAGATTTGCTGAGGTATGTACACATGAATACTAACCAGAATCTTGATACGAAAATGGCCTTAAGAATTGTGAATCATTTAATAATCACAAGTGGCATAGCCTAAAAATTTAATAAATCAAAAAACCCGACTGCCTAAAAACTAAAAAGAAAAAAAACAAGCACTTAGATTGATGTCCCTTGGTCTAGAAACAACAACTGAACCGTCGGAATCCATTATACAGCCAATCTAATTTTTCAATGGATCCCGACAATTTCAATTTTTTTTATTTTATACTTTTTAGTTATTTACATAGCTGCCCGGATAATGATGAAGTATAATCTATCTTTTATGGAGTTAATAATTTTCGTATAGTGAAGGGACATCACCGAAATTCAACCTTAATTATTATATTTTTGCTCATATCTCCGGTTCTACTAAACTGATTGCAATCAAACAAACGTATGGTTTTAAGTCTGACCAAGACCTTTCAAACAATTAAAACCGCATCGAAATTCCATCAGTCTTTTTTGCGTCCATCGTGGTCAAAAATATGTGGCGGCAAAAATCCGCAATTGATTTTCTAGAAATTTTAATATACCTGGGCCTCGATTCTGCTAAAGGCAAACCACTGTTATACCACTGACACTCTAAAGATTGCCATTTAATTGTAGATTTTATTGTTATCAGGTTAAAGTCTTAAATCAAATGATATTTTGTAGAGCGAATGAAAAAGTTAAATGAATTCTTTTCATTTGATTTTAGACTTTAACTGTGTAACGGTAAAGTCTACAATTAAATAGCATTTTTAGAGTGTCAGTGGTATTACAGTGGTTTGCCTTTAGCAGAATCGAGGCCCTGGTGTCACTCACACAACCACAACGAATCAAAATGATACCTCGCACGTCAAAAACCATTAAGCCGTTTAGGCTGTAGGCCGTGCCAAAGAAATGGACATACATACATACATACATACATACATACATACATACATACATACTTACTTACATAGTCTCGAAAAACATTACCCTCCTTTCTTCAGCAGTCGGGTAAAAAAGCCTAACTTCGTGTCTTCTACTGATTCTAGAATGGTATAATTATGATCTTAGAACTTTGATTTTTCCTATGATACCTACCACTATTTATTTGCATAGGAATAGTATATCTACCAATTATCAAAACCCATCAAAGAATTTGACACAGGTCACTTTGTAAAATAAATATTCCCTCTCGACTAACATCATTTTTTTATGTGCAGGTTTTGCTGAAAAAGACTGGAATGAGCGGTACATTTTATCTATTGGGCTATGAGAGTGGTATTGTTATTGCTCTGGAGATTGCTGCCATTTTGGAAGATCGCGGTCAGTATTTCTAATTTTATTGTTTGTTAGATAGTAAACTGCAATCATGTTCTTTCCCATCACTTACTTTCATCGTAAGATATCTAATTGCAATCGAGATTATAATACCTAATTGCAATCGAGCGTTGAGACGAATATGTGATTACTACTAATTTAAAATACTCTCTTTGTTGTTATGTTTTACAAGAGTAGCACTCACCGCACTACGCAAAACTAACTTCACGGAACCAACAATCATAATGTAGTTTATTTATATTTGCAGGATTATCGGGCAAAGTATTTTGTGTTGGATGTACACCAGAGGAGTTTGTAAACGAGGTTGAAGAACAACTGTCATCATTTGAAGACGAGGAGCAACTACAAGACGGAGTGTTGCGACACATGTATTCAGTAATGGCTGAAGGCGAATCTACAGCACTGGAACATGCGTTACAGAACTCGACCACATGGTCTCAGAAATTAGATATATGTATACGCACTCTTCTCGGGCGGGTGTCGCACTCGGCGCAGTACGCACGCTCGCTTATAGAATGTGCGCTGACACGTATCAACCAACAAAAGCAGCACTACAGCGTCACACCACGACCGCTACGATCCCAGGTGATTCTACTGCGCGCTGCAATAGGGCAAGCACCACCACAACATACAGTTCTACAGAACATCTCACAACAACCCTTCGTCATCCACCATCTCGACTCACCAATGGCTCACATTATGACGGACTTGCGCTGTGCCGCGATCATCAACGAACACTTGGACCCCTCCATACTGGAAAGTTTTGCATCCAGAAACATCTGCGATACATACCTCTTGAATGCTAACTCATTTATGTCTGTAGAATAAGATATTCCAACAATTACTTATTTTATGTCCCTAATATAATTTGTTTAAATGTTTTGGAATGTAATGTAATTTTATTTCACCTGTCGTCGTTTTCATTTCCCAATTTATTTCTTCTGGATAAACTACTCCAAATTGGTCCACCAGGGGTTACACGGCACGATTATATAAGTAGGTTTTCTTAAAGTCAGGCTAGCACTTTTCATTACTTCTTCTGCCACTTAGTATAATTATGTTATTTCAGATTTGGTTTAAAAAAAAGTGTACTGTTTAAGTAAATATACATAAAGCAGCATATCAAAGCGCACTATTGTACTCGATTATTTAGCTCAAACGGCTAAACGGATTTGAAAGCAACAAATATATATTTTTTTGGCTAATATATAGGCTACTTTTTATCTATGGAATTGGTTCCCATAGTTATGGGATCAGTATTCCACGTGAGTAGAACCATTGGCTACAGCTACAGCTGCAGTAACGATTTCAAATACGAACAATGAATGCATTACATTATTCATCCTTAGAATATACGGAATTTACATTTTATGTTGAAAACGGAAACAGGCCGACAATACGGTTTCTATTCAGGGCTTTAGCACTATACTTGATTTCTTCAACAAGTTCTAGTACAAGTATTTCCAACGCCATCGGTCGGGCGAGTGATCCGCCATACCTAGGTGGGCCATTTCACCCAGTTTTTCTTGTCCTCCCTTATAGGGAATAGGGAGGACCTTGCAAAATCTTACGATCTGTTCCTCCGTCAGTTCCTCCAGGTCTTCTGTATCTCCCGTTGTCTCATTGAGTACATGAGTCATTCGGCAAGCAGGTGGAAGCTGGTCCATGCACCCCTGGCATCTGGGGTTGCTTTTCACGCCTATCAGTATCAGGTGTAATCGACTCAATCGGTTCAATCGACTATGTCCTGTTAGCACTTCGATACGACCATGTTTTATTTTTCGCATTCTAGGTCTATAAACATCAGAGACTAGTTTAGTAATATTGACAGCAATGGTACTTCGTCATCATTGCTCCATGACGCTATACAAGTTTGCCCAACGTCTTTGTACAAGTTGGTTTGGTAACTGCAAGTACGTGTAATACTCGTATATGTAGGTAGGTACATAATATACCTAACTACAATAACCTTAACTTAAACCACAGAATATATTAATAGTAAGTACTTAAACTTTACTTTTACGTCTGCAATCTAAACTATTGTGTAATTATAATAAAATTTTAAATCAAGAAAGAAATAAGGCAGCTATCTACCATTCTGGAATATCCTTTCTAGGGCGTAGGGTATCGTTGAAAGGTCATCATTTAATTTTTTAGTTTCCTTTCAATATTTTTCGATTCGATTGACCATTTAGGATTTACAGCGATTTAAAGTTGCGTAACAACAATTCATAGGTTTTTATTAGACAGTAGAAAATCCAATCGGGTAAATAGCTGGCTCGGTGTTCATCATAACTAAAAAGTATAAAATAAAAAAATATAGGTAATTAAAAAATTTAAAGATTTAATTTATGCTTTTCATTATATAAACCCTCCCACTCACCTCGGGAAACGCTGCTGCCTGCGCCAAATCGGGCCGGGGTGGGAGTGGCCCTCTAGAAGGCTGCTCTGGGGCTCTCCACGTGTCTCTCTGACTAGCAGAGGGCACAGAGCGAGCTAATTATCCGTGCGCGGACGGTTGGGTGACAGGACGGCCGCCTGTCAGCATGGCACCCTGGGCCATCTTAAAACCGTAGATGACCCAGGGTCAGCTGGGGTGCGAGGGATATACCTATCAGGTAACCTTACATCCCAGTAATTAAGATCCGAGACGGCGTGCGGTTTTAGTCGGTTTGATCGGTATCAAACCGACTAAAACCGCACGCCGGTTATGTCGGTCATAACCACCCCGATGGCCGACGGGGGGGGGGGGGTACCACACGATAAAAAAAGCGTATTAGGTGGCCACTACACGGTGCTTCCGGGTAACGGAGGAGTCAGCGCCTACCACTCGCAGAGGCTCTCCACGTCTCCCTCTGACTAGAGGGCAAAGTGGGGAGCGGGTGGTTGGCGGGCTTGTTCTCCACGAGCTGACTGCACCCCAGACCTGAAGGGAGTGCCGGCGTGCGGTTTTAGTCGGACCGAGTCCGACATAGGCATCCCCGAAGACCACCGGGGGTCGTGTCCGTGAGAAGAATGAAGATAATTAAAAAAAGACATTGATTGAACAAGGCTTCATAGTACAGTTTTTCGATGTAACGAAACATTGCAGTAACAAGCCGTCGCAGTACAGAGATATCGATGAAAAGTGCTCGAAGAAACGAAATTCGATGAAACGGCCTTCGCACTGACATAAGGATCGAAGGCCGTTTCATTGGTCCGATTTCATTTTCGTGGTCTTCGGGGGTGCCTATGTTTCAATCAAAGGATATAATTCTTAAGCCCAATATGTTTTTTTATATTTGTTTATAATTAATTAACAAAAATCACCGGTCAAGTGTGACCGTACTTGCTGAGGTTTCCATACACTATTGGAGCATGGAATACAGCGCTGCTTTTGAAAAACTAGAGTTACCAATAATTATAACTAGCAACAAACTGAAGTGACAATGGGCTGACAACATCTGCGGAATGTCTGATGGCCGCAAACTAGTACCTACCTACTAGTAAGTGAAAGATTTGGATTCAACCCAGATAAACGCTAAACCTAGGAGGATGAACACCGAGTGCAGTGTGCAACAGTCAATAAATAACGTAACACTGCTTAAATCAGTCTAAACTGAAAGATTTTGCGATTTCTTATTGAACTCTAAGAATTTTACGGAAGTTTGAAATAGGTACGTGTTTACGGACCGGGTTTTGACTTATGTTAATTTTTTTCAACTACATATATAATTTATTGAATTTTATTTTAGACTTATTTCTCAATTTAATTAATGATTTAATTTTATTTTTGATTTAGCCTTAATTTTTATTTTAATGTACCTAGTTCAATTTTAATTTTATTTCGTTTTAGTTGCATTATGTTTCGAATTGTAATTTGTAATGTTTAAACCTTTGATCATTGATTTTAATTTATAACATTTTGAATGTTAAGATTTATTTATTTATTTATTTATTTATTTATTCATTTTGCAAATGTAGGTAAAAGTTGTTACATGTTCATAATAAATATTGAAGTATCACTACATTTGGCCTTTCGGCATGCAAAATTAACAAAATAGAAATAAGTTCATGCACTAACGTTATATTACAATACAGATTTCATTACAATAATATAATAATATGGATTATAGTCTCGTAAAAAAAAAGAGAAGAAATGTCAAATAATAAAATTAAAGTGATTAAATTCATTAATATCTATATAACAATGTCCGGATAGAATAATTGTAGGAATGCAAACTCAAACAATAGTAACTGATTCCTATAAAATAACAATACCTATATAATTACATCTACAACAATTTGTCATTAACATACTCTTCTACTGAATAATAACATTTTTCGATTAAAAGGTTTTTAATATTGCTCTTAAATGCATTTATATTTAATATTTGCAAAATAGATTTGGGTAAACGGTTGTAAAGCCTAGGAGCCATGCAGAATATGCTATTGTTAAGATAGGTATGCCGTTGTATTGGCTGGACAAGATATTTTCATGTTATGTCTTATACTGGTAAGATTTTTAAACAGCTGCATGTTTTTCCTCACAAACAATATTGTCTCTAAAATATATATAGATGGCAATGTCAAAATTTGCAGTCCTATGAAGCTAGGTCTACAGCTGTCAGTGCGTCTCAATTTGCAGATGGCTCTTATGCATTTCTTTTGGGCTCTGAATATGCTTTCGACATTAGTCGAATTGCCCCAGAACATTACACCGTAATTTAATATTGGAAACACATATCCATAGTATGCTGTTACAATAGTTGATGTACTTGCTGTTTTAGATAACATGTACAGAGAGTAAGAGTGTTGATTTATTTTCGAGCATAACACTTCCAAATGAATCTTCCAATCCAGACCATCGTCTATATTCAGGCCTAAAAATTTTGTTTCTTGTACCTGTTTTACTTGTGTTCCGTCATACCGTACGTCCAAGTTTGTAAGTTTATTAGTCCTATTTCTAAATGTCATTATGCATGTTTTATTTAAATTAATTTTCAAATTATTAGCTGTCAACCATAATAGAGTCATGTAAAGTAGTGCTTATGTCATGTTCAACCTGTGATTTGTTATTTCCGGTAAATACAATTGTGCTGTCATCCGCAAAAAGTATGGTCTTATAATTTATTATTTGAGGAAAGTCATTTATGTAAATTATAAATAACAGTGGTCCCAGCACACTCCCCTGAGGCACTCCAAAGGCAACTTTCCTTTGTTCTGATGAGTAGTTAATTAGTTTTTTAGTAGAGCTACATATTCTAGAGATTTGCGTGGTTTGTATTCGATCACATAGGTAAGATTTAATTAATTCCAACACATTTCCTCTCACTCCATATGCATACAACTTGTCAATTAAGATGCTGTGGTCTACATAATCAAACGCTTTAGTTAGATCCATAAAGATAGCAGAGGCTTGATTTTTTTGATCTACTGCCGTCATAACCGTTTTAAGAAAGTTATAGATTGCTATATTAATATTTTTATTCTTGCGAAATCCGACTTGCTCGTCAGCTAATAAATTGTTCATATCGAAATAACCATAGAGACACTCATGAATGACCCTCTCGAATATCTTAGAAATGACTGCAACTAGAGCTTTTAGATTTCTTTACAAATTTAAGTTTTATGTAATGGATTTTTAATTTTAGTTATGTAATTTCTGTTTATTAATTCTACTTTTGAATTTTATTCCAGAATATTGTAATTGGTACCTAATATTTAATTGATTTGAAGTGTATTTTTTTTTTCTACTAATAATCTAATTATAAATCTGGTTCTTCAATTTAAATAGTCGCATAAAATAGTATGGATGGTGGAGTAGACATTGACCCCTAATACCTAACACAGGTTACCGGAGTCAATGTCAGTTTAATACCTACCTAGCGCTGACGTCTGGGCCAAATATTTATTTATGATGTAAATTATTGCAAATAAAGACTTTATTAATATTTATCATATATATTGGCTGTGCCAGTGACTTCGTCCGTGTAATTTTAGATTTTTAAGGCTTTAATTTTTTCCTCGAAGCCCTAATTCTTTTGCCAAAATTAAAATAGCCTTGTCATACATCAGCTATCTGCCAGTGAAAGTCGATGCCGTCATTTCAGAGATTAACCGGAAGAAGCAGACAGATAAATATTGTAAAAAATAATGTTGTTTCGGTACCATGTAGGTATAGATCCAAATGCACGTAGTTAAAGACGGTTATTTTAGTATTACTAACAGACTCTCCAATTGTAGGTATATATATATATAATATATAGGGTAAATTAAGTAAGGTTAAGACTTAGTTACATAATATGAATTACTCACCTATATACGTGAATAATAAGTACCTATATAAATAGAAGGACATAACTATGTCTGTCACAGTTATACACATTCTCTTAACGTTACCTGATTACTAAGGTAGGTACCTATAGTATATAGTAGTTTCTTGCCGGGGTCTTCTCAGGTCTGGGCCGCGTTTCGATGCGGCGGTGCCGGTGGTCCATTTGCTTATCTAGTTTTAAATATTTTAAATTTTGACGTTTTGTAAGTACCGTTTAATGGTCTCTTCTTCAACCTTCTTCAACGCAGCGTTAATTCCAGTCGTGTCCAAAGCTTTCACCTCGGATTCTGGGGTCCGCTTTACCAGTCCACTGCGGATTTGGATTGGGATCTTCACAACTCAATGGTGACATTAGGCAATATCGAAGCATTACAGTTAGACCGTTGTTGTTGGAATTTTTAGGGCTCCAACTACCCGTAAGGACTGCCATAGATGTTTGTATGGCAACCGGGACCGAAGGCTTAACGTGCTCTCCGAGGCACGACCAGACCAATGCAAATAGGTACCCATGCCGTTTAATGGTCTACAGTGTAGACTCTACACAGAATAATTGATTTTTGACTTTGACTGATAATAGGGTTTATTTGGAGTGTTTACCGTGGTCCCATTGGGTCGACCCATCACCGGGACCACGGGTAATTTTAATTACCCGTGGTCCCATGGCATTAGAGATTGCTGCCTGGACTTCTGATTATATCGATAGAAAATTATACACCCTAGGTCGAGCATAAACTTAAGGTTAAATAAAAATCTATCTAACAGCATACTTAAAGAGATTGCATATTAAAAGACAATTATCTTTTTCCTGTGTATATTGTCATTACTAGTAGGATGTTTATTACCTTCTTTTTCTTTTCTTTTGATCAAATTATCAAAAATTAAAACGGATAGAATTATTTTGTTCTATTACATACTCAATGTTTTTGTTCATAAGGATGGAATTATTTTATTTTATTATATTGTCTCTTCACCCATCATGGCAACTTCTGGTGTCCCTCAAGGCTCTCATTTGGGGCCCTTATTCTTCGTTGTTTTTATTAACGACCTCATTCAGCAGCTGGACTACGGGTAAACACTCGATTTATCATTGTCATTTTCTAAAGTCTACGTGGCGAATCGTGGCGAGTCCACCAAAAATCCCTATAAAATTGTATTGGAAATTGTATTGCGGTTTCCAAATGTAGAAGTTATAAGAAAACAAAAGGTATTTCTTACGAATAAAATGTGTCGATCTTCTAGTACTTATAACTTTTTATCTATTATGTTTAGTCATATATTTTTTATGAAATAATAATTTCACATAAAACCTAGAGTAGAGCAAACACGCATTCATAGCTAATAATCATGCATATTTATCTATATAAACATAATATATAAACTTACTGCAGGCCCGAACCTGTTTTCACGGAGTTTCACTGAATTAACTTAACGTCATGATAGCCACTTTGTTGTGAAAGAGTTTAAAGTAATAGCTAAATATTTCAAAGTGATTTTCCGTTAAGGAGGTCTTATTATCAATATTTTAATAGAGTAAAATTATTACTGAGTAATTAGGTCATGTGTAATGTTTCCATTGAATTAGTTATAACTAGTACTATTTTCTTTACAGTGGATCTAAATATTAGCTACGATGGCTCCAACACCACAAGAACATACGCGACCGTGCGACCCGATCCCATCACAGGGCAATGAGAATAGGATCGTTATCTCCGGCATGTCTGGTCTTTATCCACAGTCGAGTAATGTCCAGGAGTTTTCTGAAATATTGTACAATAAGGTAAATATTTACTCGTATATACGTCAATATTTATTTATTCTTAGCTAAGTTAGTGGTGAAAAAACCTGTCTCTCGAGCCCCATTGATCTTCAAGACCGATCCAAGTGGAGAAATAAATGTCGTTTCACCCGGACTCCGAGGTGAAAACATTATGACGCGTTAGTCTTATGAACATAATATTATCGTCTATGCCGAACAAGCCCCCCAAGTCTCATATCTATAGGCTCGTACCAATAAAATATTTCTAGTTACATAACATAACATAAACTCACACCTATATCCCCGAAGGGGTAGGCAGAGGTGCTAGCACCCACATTTCGCCAGTTTATGTTTAGGTCGCAATGTAAATAGGTGGCGAGCCTATTGCCATTAACCGGACAAACGAAATAACTTCGAAAAGCATCGAAAAGTCATTGGTGTGTGCCATGGTGAACCTGGGATCGAACCCAAGACCTCGTCTCAGCAGTTCATTACCCAGACCTACCGGCTACCGCGGTTGTAATTCTAGTTCTGTGATGAAATTTAAAGATGAAAATAATATGTTTAATATAGGTGAGTCCAGTGACGCAAAAAGATGTTCGTTTTAAATATAATCATCCAGAAGTTGTACAACACACAGGAAGCGTTCCTGAACTCAACCATTTCGACGCTCAGTTTTTTAAAGTGCACTTTCGTCTTGCTAGAGTTATGGATCCTATGGCGAAAAAAGTTCTAGAGCAGGCATATCAGGCCATCTACGATGCCGGTAAGTTGTAAGTACGATGAATTTGTTCTTAAGGCGATAAGCAGATGGAGGCGCGGGGCGGTCAAAATGACCGCGACGCATTCTTATTATTACTAACATTAGATCGCATTTAGTCCGCGTATGTCTGACAAGCGACAAGAGCTATTGCGCGGACAAATGCAATCTAATAATCGTACAAATAAGAGCGCGTCGCGGTCATTTTGACCGCACCCCCCACCGTCTGCTTACAGCTTTACAGTAGACGTAAAAAAAGCGCCATTTACACGATACCATTTTCTTGTACATACCAGTGCAATTATTGAATGCCATAATTGAAATGCAATAATTGCCTTTCCATTATTGTAAGCAACTTTTTACACGAGGATACTAGTCAAAAAGTTGCATGCGATTATGGCATGCAATTTTTGCCAAGCAATAATTGCAAGTGTCTTCTGTTTACACGCATACCATTATGGTAAGGCAATTATTGCTTTCAAGTCTTGAATCGTCTAAACACAGACTTGTATGCAAGTTTTCCATGTACAAGCGAGTTGCTTCAAGAATTGCACGTATTTGCGTTGGCAAATATTTCGTTCAAGTATTGAACGTTTGAGAAGAATAGGAATATGTGTATGATTCAAATACCACTTTATTATTATTTATATGTAGTCTTTTCTTTTAAATTAATTACTTACATATTAATATTTTTTAATATACTTAATTACGTTTCAATTATGAAAATAATTATAGAAAAATAAAAAAATAAAATAAAAAAATTAAAAAACCCGACTGCGTAAAAAACTAAAAAGAAAAAAACAAGCACTCAGATGTCCGGTGGTCTAGAAACATAACAACTGAACAATCGGGATCCATTATTCGACAGCCAATCTAATTTTTCAATGGATCCCGACTGTTAAGTTGTTATGTTTCTAAACCACCGGACATCTGAGTGCTTGTTTTTTTCTTTTTAGTTATTTACGCAGTCAGGTTTTTTAATTTTTTAAATTATATTTTTTTATTTTAAACTTTTTAGTTATGAGTAGGTACCTAGCTAACTTGTACCCGATTGGACTTTCTACTGTCTAATAAAAGGCCCTTTGTGAAAATGGTTGTTACGCAACTTTAAATCGATATATATTCTAAACGGTCAATCGAATCGAAAAATGTTGAGAGGAAACTAAAACTGATTTTTAAATACCTATTCAACGATACCCCACTTGACATAGTTCGTTGAATTTAATTTTTTTAATTTTCCCAATATGGCGTCCAGTAGTCACCATATTGAATTTTCACTAACGTCATGTCTTTAGTGACACTCGCCGGACTAAGAGGAATCGATTGACGTGTGAATCATATAAACCGGCCCAGGCGTTTGGTCTGTATAGTGCTTCAAAGAAACATACAAACATACATACATACATACATACATACATAGGCTGTTAAACATATTACCACTCCTTTGCGTTGCGCAGTCGGGTAAAAAGTACGCAAAATGAGAGGGAAATTCAAATTAATTTTCAATACAGGGTATATTGAAAATTATTTTTAATACACCCTCACTTATTGTACCCAAGTTTGCCAATGAAGAGAGAATAGATTCTCTCTTCAATTGAATACAAGAATTTTGCATAAGCAATTATGGTATGTTGTGTTTACACCAATAACAGTTTTGCTTGCAATAATTGCCTAGCTAGCAGAGCAAGAATGTGGCATGTAATTTAGACGATGCCAGTCAATTATTGTAGGTATTCACTAATTGCACTGGTACGTACAAGAAAATGGTATCGTGTAAATCGCGCTTTACGTTAATGATCTAAGTATTCATAAAATCTCCACTGAAGATTAATTTTATTATAGAGTACAATCTGTATGTGCTTATAACTAGTTTCAAGTTGAGATTTATGCTGAGTATCGTTCTAGAATATATGGCAAGGCGTAGAGTGTGAGTTTTTTTTTATAGTACCTACTAGTAAGCTAAATGAAATTGTAATGATTTACAGGAGTCAATCCTGAGGAACTCTCAGGCAAAAAAGTTGGTGTTTATATTGGCTCATGTTTCTCTGAAACGGAGAAGACTTGTTTCTACGAAGCTGCTTCAAGAACCGGTTTTGGTATAGCTGGGTAAGTAATAAATATATAATCTATTCGACTTATAAGGTAGGTACATGTGCCCACTTTTGCTGTAATTTGGGTTATTTTTTGTATAATAAAATTATGATGGCTTTACTTGGTCTATCAACGCGCATAACTCCTAGAGCTAACTAATATCCTGTTGGCCTCGGAAATCTTGACGGGGCCCCATACATCCTTTTCTCCTGCGATATATCTAATAATGATTGTATTTCTATGATTTGCAAAATCAGGTGCAGTAAAACGATGTTCGCTAACCGTATCTCGTACTGGCTGAACGCCAAGGGTCCATCAATGTCTATTGACGTGGCATGCTGCAGTTCTACGGCTGCTTTGGAACAGGCGTACTTAGCTCTAAGTCGCGGAGAATGTGAAGCTGCCATTGTGGGCGGTACTTACTTATGTTTGCATCCACAATCGTCAGTGCATTATGGACGGTAAGCCCTGATTAGAGTTTCTTGCACTATAATTTTTGCACTTTAATATTCAGTTTTAATTGTTAAATTATTTACAGAATTATAAAACTGTGCGGCGATGGTCAAACTAAATCATTTGATGAACATGCTGATGGCTGTGCTAAGTCTGAAGCCATTAATGTATTGTTTTTGCAAAAGGCAAAGGATGCTATGAGGTAAATTTTGTCGCAGATTTATAATGCTATATAAAAATTTAATATATTAGATATCTATTTATAATTTACTTGCACATATCTTAGAATATACGCTGAAGTACTACACGCCCAAACTGAGTTCACATGTTTGTTGAAAGAGGAAACTGGTCCAAAATATGGATTCTACAGAGACCTGAGCAGTACGACTAATTTCATTCAAAAGTTCTACCAAGAGGCAAGGGTGCCACCACATGCTATTGAGTACGTAGAAGCTTTTGGATCTGGTCAGTATTCAGTTCAATTCTTAAAGGGTTTACTGAGTCTCTTTAGAAAATATAACACTTATTCATTTGTATGTTATAGGGTTGTATGAAGTAGATAAGGTGGAGCTACAGGCTATTGAAGAAGTATTTTGTAAGAATAGGGTTGACCCCCTTTTGATCGGCAGTGTCATGTCCAACATCGGATATGGAGAAGCAGCCTCTGGAATATCTGCCATAACAAAGGTAGGCAAAAGTGAACTAGAAACCTCATAGGATACGTAAACTAAGTTTTATTAATAACCAAATGGTAGATAATATTATATGGACAAATTGTTCTTCTGTGTAGGTGCTGCTAGGTTATCACAACGGTCAGTTAGCTGCCAACTTGCACTGTGATCAACCACGCAGAGATATTGCAGCTTTGCGCGATGGACGAATGCGTGTCGTAAGAGAGCATCAGCAATTTGACCGCACTTACGTCGCTGTGAACGGCATGTCAGTTACCGGTGTGAATTCACACGTGTTGCTGCATGGGAGTTATAAGCCTAAGGTAAGAAGAAAATTATGAAGACAATAGATTTAGAATTTATGAAAGACTAATGCGCAAAACGAAGATTTTTATTTCAATGAACAAATTTTCAGAATCCTAATCGGTACACTTCCAGTTTACCGTATTTAGTTACTATGTCTGCTAGACACGAAGAAGCAGTGAAGTATATGCTCGAAGTTTTGAAATCAAATCCGATAGATCCTGAGCAGTTGGCACTATTACATAACATTCATCGGAAGAGCATATCTGGACATTTGGGCAGAGGATTTATTATTCTTCGTGAGTTATGTCAATGTTTATAATTAAGAAAAAGGCAGTTGCTACGACCACCAACTTCTACAATTTATATCTTAGTAAATTCTTTGCAAGTTTTACGTTAGTCTAATCTTGCCCGTAACACATGGAAGATAATTTAGTTGATACTGTTATTTACTTCAGAGTAAAGTTATAGAAATAGGAGTAAAGATTGAATTTGATTTCAATACCAAAATATCCTAAATGCAGTAATATAAAACATTGATATTATTTTAGGGACGGACGAAGAAAAGAAAACTGTTAGTGTACATGAAAAGGCTGATTACTTCGACAATGCGAGACGGCCGCTGTGGTTCGTTTACAGCGGTATGGGCTCTCAGTGGGCTGGCATGGGCAAGCAACTCATGCGCATACCCATTTTTGCAGCTGCTATTGAAAGGTATCAAATGAATTTTAACTAATTTTGATATTCAATAATAGAAAGTTTGGGTGAATATAAGGATGGATGTTTGTTACTCAATCACGTCAAAAGGGGTGAATGGAACTAGCCGAAATTTCTTCGAATATATTATGGTCTGGATATTATGTGCATCAATTTGAAACAAAAACACCTCTTTTTCTCTCAGAAATAGGTTCCTGTAAAAGTTTCCCTTAACTTTCGGGCGGAAACAAGGGGGAGTCAGAACGGAGTCGTATTACGACATATCTGATTCAAGTTTATTTATCTCATTCCTAATTGCAGATGCCGTCAAGCTTTGGAGCCCAAAGGACTTGATATTGTTAATATCATTACATCGAATGATGAGACCATGTTTAACAATATCTTGAACTCGTTTGTTGGAATAGCTGCTATTCAAATTGGACTCACTGATATACTTCATGAACTAGGATTGAAGCCAGATGGAATCATTGGTAAGAAAGTGACTTATCTGGCACAGATTAAACAGTGATGTACAAGAAATAGAACTTATAAAGAATTTCAATTCTTCAGGACATAGCGTGGGTGAACTAGGATGCGCCTATGCCGACGGTTGTTTGACTGCAGAGGAAATGATTCTATCTGCATACTATCGAGGGTTGGTGTCGGTGGAGACCAAGTTCATACATGGTTCTATGGCTGCCGTTGGAGTGGGATATGAAGAAGTAAGGTTTTATTCGTATTAACTCGATAATCGAGTTTATTTTTGTTTAGTTACATCATTATGGTTTAATTTCTACCAATAGGAACACTGGTTTTACTACATTTATATGCTTAAGTACATACTGCCTACTGGTACCTAAAGCCTCAGGAATCGGTTTATATGCGGTGATGTTTCATCTTTTAACTTCACACTATAATAATTGGCGCAAAAATGATAACAAAATTCTATAGTAAATAATGTCCAGTTTTTAATTTTAAACGTGAATTTCATTATCTTAAGTACTTATACATTTTTGTATAATAACAAAAAGATGTATAATCACGTATAACTCAATGATATTGGTTTAAAAACTACACAGGTTTTTAACAGAAAGTAGGTATATACAGCATTTAATTAATATTTTTAGGTATCAAAATTATGTCCTCCAGAGATTGTAGTAGCATGTCACAACGGACCTCAGTCTAGCACAATTTCTGGACCTTCCAATGTGATGCGGGAGTTTGTCGCAGAGCTGACAGCTAAAGGAATATTTGCTAAAGAAGTCCCTTGCTCCAACATAGCATACCACTCGCGTTATATAGCTGATGCTGGTAAGATGGACGTTATTATTTTATTTATTTATTTATTTATTTATTACATGGAAAACTTACAGCTACAAAAACATGAATAGCGTTGGATTATGCAATAGAAAGCCAGTAACAAGTTTTCGCTTATAGTCGCTGCGTAGGTAAAACATTGTGAGCAAAAAACACGCATTACACAAACCTTATTTATCCACACAGTCAACACTAGAAACATGGGACATCAATTTCTGGGTTTGAAAAATGCTAAACTCAAGCACCTCCTCGCCGCGGGCACACTGGTCGAGAAGGGGTCAACATCGTGCTGCTTTCATAGCCTGTTAAAGTTACGAGTAGCCCTCACTATGTAGCTGTTTTGCCTGTAATTCGTAGAAGCATTCGGAATTCGTAGCGGTGGATTAAATCGAATTGACCTGCATGGTACATTGAATGAAAATTTTGATAAAAGCTCGGGACAATTGATATCACTGTTGATAATTCGGAGGACAAAGATGAAGTCACTTATCTCGCGACGGTTGATAAGAGGTAAGAGATGAAATCTCTGACAAAGCTGGAAGTACTTATTGGAATAATATGGAATGCCCTGATGGAAGCAGAGGTATTTGATAAAGCGCTTTTGGATGTTTTCAATACGGTCGATATACTTGTCGTAACAGGGGTTCCATATCTGACATGCGTATTCCAGGTGGCTCCTGACAAAGGTGCAGTACAAGATTTTAAGTGTCTTAGCTTCAATGAAGTTTTTCGACAATCTCATAATAAATCCAAGTGATTTCGAAGCTTTTTTAACTATAGCATCCACATGCACTTCGAAGGAAAGCTTGGCGTCGTGGTATACACCTAAGTCCCGTACAGTGTTGCTCGTCGGTAGCGTTGTGCCTCCAAGTGCATAAGTGGTAGATAAAGGCAATAGCTTCCTAGTGTATGTGAGTACAGAGCATTTTAGTGGGTTCAGGTCCAGTTTATTAGTCCGACAGTAGTCCTCAAGTTGGCAGAGGTCTTTTTGAAGTGCTATCGTATCACTGGGTGATGAAATAGCCTTAAAAATTTTCATATCATCTGCAAAACAGAGAAGTGAGGATGACTGTAGGCATAGGTCAATGTCGTTCACATAGATGATGAACAATAATGGTGCCAGTAACGAACCCTGAGGAACGCCACTTGGCAAAGGAACCCAGCTAGACATATAGTTGTTTTTTTTACAAGCACACGGCCCACCTGATGGGAAGCGGTCACCGTGGCCTAGGGACGCGTGCAACACCAGGGGCAGTTATTAAGTACAACTGCCTGCGACCTGTTATGTACATAGGAGGAGAACCATCTCAGAAGATCCCCGTGTATCCCGATGTTGTATAGTTTCTTCAATAGGATACTATGTTCGATTCTATCAAACGCCTTGCTATAGTCCGTATACACAACATCAATCTGCCTACCACCATCCATAGCTTCGGTGAGGTAGTCATTGAATAGAGCTAAGTTGGTTACTGTGGATCGGCTCTTTAAAAACCCGTGCTGATAAGGGCTTAGGGATTTCACGACGGCTGAGTATAGTTGTTTGAAAATGATCCTCTCAAAAACTTTCACAATTATACATAATTTAGAAATAGGCCTATAATTTTTGATATCGGTTCTGGAACCTTTTTTATGGATGGGTGTTATATAAGCCGATTTCCATAATCTTGGGACTATACATGAAGATAATGACTTCCTGAACAAAATAGCTAGGGGTCGGGATATACCATGTGCACACTCAACAAGGAACCTTGAAGTAATGTTGTCTGGTCCTGCCCCTTTTGATACGTCTAAATTCTTGAGTAGGTTAAATACTTCATCAACTTCTACCTTAACACAGGATATATCGGTCACTGAGTTAAGTGATGAAGACGAATCGTGTATAGTTAAGGATTGGCTAAGTGAGTCGTTACTAGTGTGAGCGAGAAAAGTAGAATTAAAATAAGAACTGAATGCATTACAAATAGAGTTCCCAGTTTGTAAAGTTTCATTATTGTATACTAAATTACTAGGTAATATATTTAGATTATAACGTTTTTTTACAAAGGCCCAAAAGAATTTTGGGTTGTTTTTTATTGATTGCTCTGTGCGATTGATATAATTTTTGTAACAAAGATCTTCCATGGATTTTACTCTCTCACGTAACAAATTAAACGTCAATTTGTCAGATAGATTACCGTAGTTTTTGAATTTTTTATGGTACTTATGCTTTTCTTTTATTGTTTTAATAAGTGATGAATTATACCAAATAGGATACGATTTATTGGGAATAAGTTTTTTAGGTATGTATTTATTTTGTATGTTAGCCACATATTCATTAAAAAAGTCAACAGAATCGTTTGATCCTTCCAGGAATTCACTCTCCCAATCCATATCATTGATATCACTATTAATCGACTCAAAGTCCCCTTTATTAAACACGAACCGGGAGCGCGGTGCATACTCGAGAGTGGATACTTCTAGATCTTCGATTTTTATTAATAATGCTGGATGATAAGAATCGATACGCACTAAGGGGTCGCTACACTTGGATACACTCACTAATATATTTGAGAGAACCAAGTCCAAGAGTTTACCCTGCGAATTGGCTACACCATTGTACTGTGATAGTCCTAATGTACACAATTCATCCGTTAATAAATACTCATTGTTGGAGCATACATTAGTCGGGCAATACGAATGCTTGTCAATAGGTATCCACACAATATCACTCATGTTGAAATCGCCTGCAATTAAAAATTTATGAGTTGGATTATCCATAATCAATTGAGTTAATTTCGTAATAAAATTAATTAATTGTGAAGAGAAGGACAGGACAGACCATTGTTCTGGTTGCATAAATAAATTACACAAATATCCAGATTGACGGGTTCCCTTGAGTGAGCCACATTGAGTCGTATATTTACCCAAAGGTCTTCAGCCGTTGAGTGTAATAGTGGCTGCGAGGTGACCGCCAATTGTCTATTTGTCGCAATAAGAACGCCACCGCCCCGTTCTTGATCCGTTAGATCGTAATCTCGGTCTCGACGCCATACGATATAACGATCATCAAAATACTCAGTGTCTAGGAAACCGTCATTGAGCCACGTCTCAGTTAGGATAATAATATCGTACGAATTGGAGGACATCTGGCGGTAAAATTTTTCACTTTTTGTACGTAGCCCCCTTACGTTCTGATAGTAGATATCAAGTCCATCATATTTATATTTAATCATTGTTTATGTATACAATGATAGCATTGCGTTGCAATATACAACTCACCAGCTGATTCCTTCCGAAAGTGTCTTTTAAAAGTATCATAGTGATAATAATTATGTTTGGCGGGTAGTGTGAGTGTAAGTAATATAATGTAGTGAAGTGATATAGATTGTAAGACATTAAGTCACAGCTCCATATAGAATTCGACGGACATACGAAACTAATAGTATTGCATCGCAACATACAATATACAAGTTCAATCTTTAAGGAAATTGCTTTTGATTTTGATCGGTAGTACAAGCATAAATAGTAAAATGCAGCAAGGCGGTAAAGATTACGAAACATTGAGTTGATACAAATAGGTTCCGAGTGCGAAAGCAGGCAATAGATCACACCATTAATAGGTGCATATTGAAGATGAAGCGAGATAGCTATATTTTTGCGTAGCGGAGTACCATAATAAACAGCGCGATAAGACCACCCAGAGAGCTCATTCATAACAAAAGAATAGTGTCGGGCTCAATAGCGGTGCAGAGGTGATAAACATTTTACGTATTATGACAATAAGTGGTAATTTTTTTATATTGATGTCCCATTTCACTACACTAAGCAGGCATGCAATTATGTGATAATAATGAAAGTTCATAAGCAAGATTAGGGTTAAATAATAATTTAGATGATTTTGTTTAAATCTATGTCGTTTTTTATTATGAGGGTTTTACATGTGGCATCTTTTCGAACATGTATTTTAGCATGTTTAACCCATACAAAACTATACTTTCTCTCGTTGGCAATAGCTTTAGCTTTGCTTAGTAATTTTTTAGTATCGGTGCTGAGGTGGTCGTTGATAAATAGATACGCCGCGACGTACCCTGGTATCCCAAGTCGGTGGTGGATAGTTCCTTATCAGCTCTTGCAGCAGCAATAAAGTCCTCCTTAACATATCGATTAAGAAAACTTACAATAATTAGTTTGTCCTTCGAGTTAAAGATGGGGACTCTTGATATGTAGTTTATTTGAGTCTTCGGTACACTATGGTTCACTTTACGACTAATAGCATCAAAGATAGAATAGAGGTTTTCATCCTTCTTAAGAGGGACGCCCTTGATTTCCACATTGTTTAATCGTGAGCGCTGTTCCTGTGATGATAGCTCTGATTTTATACTAGCCATTTCGGCCTGTAGCGAGTCTGCCAATTGTTGAACTTTCTCAATTTTAGTTCCCTTTTCCTCAAGAGTCTTGAGTCTTGTACCAAATTCGTCGAGTTTGGCATTTGAGAACTCGCAAGATGCTTTAAGTTCCGCCAGCTCCACTCTAATTGCACGCATATCGTCGAACAGTGCCGGCAGGTTCAGAAGTTGCTTCTTCATATCACGTACTTCGCTAAGGATGGTATCTATGGTGGCGGGTGGATCAACCGACAGACCAGGCGAGGAAATTCTGCACTGGGGGCATTTCCATTGCGTTCTGCGCTCGACACCCAGTTTTCTCCAGCCTGACTCGGATATATTGGCACAGCTGAAATCCAGAAGTTTCTTACAACCGGCACACTGCACACCGTCGGTGAACTGCGCGCTACATAATCCGCACTTCTTCATTATAATAGTTGATGACGGGGTATATGGATCAGATACGGAAAACAACGAAAGGTTGACGATATATTTTTTCGCTCGGTATGTGGTTGCGCGTCGTGTCGCAAAGAGTTCACAACGATGACTTAAGCTTTTGCCCGCGGCTTCGCCCGCGTGGATGTCGGTTATCGCGACCAAACATAGCCTATGTCTCGAGGTCTAATCTAATCTACCCCTATACCAAATTTCATCAAAATCGGTTCAGCGGTTCAGGCATGAAAGCGTAACAGACAGATAGACAGAGTTACTTTCGCATTTATAATATTAGTATGGATGTTACGGCTAATACCCGAAGTGCGGCTGCACCTAGTTTTAGCCGGTTAGGTTATGTTAGGTTAGGTTAGGGTAAGTGGCTACACCTAGTTCTAACCGGGCTAAAACTAGGTGCAGCCGCACTTCGAGTATACTAGGTTTAACCAAGAGTAAGTGGCTACACCTAGTTCTAACCGGCTAAAACTAAGTGCAGGCGCACTTCGGGTATTAGCCGCAACATGGATATATTATAGGTACTTGTATTATAATAAACTGTAGTCAAGTCTAAGCCATGACTCGGAGCAGAGTAGTAATCTGAGTGGATTATTAAAGGGAGGGTAGATAAATACGTTGATAATAGAAAAAGATACATTATCAAGATTTAACTCCTCATTTCAATATTTATTTATAATTTATAATACAGGTCCTGGATTGTTAAAATATTTACAAAGCGCAATAAAAACTCCAAAGGCACGAAGTGAGCGTTGGCTTTCAACTTCTGTGCCGCAAGACAGGTGGGATGAACCAATAGCAAAATTGTGTTCAGCAGAGTATCTCACAAACAATTTACTGGTGAGGATAATTTAGAAGACGCTTTTTATTTTTCATATTTCTTTCTGCAGTGCTTCACATATCAATACATTATTATTAATGCAGAATTCGGTGCTCTTCGACGAGACTTCTCGACTGGTACCCAATAATGCTGTGTTAGTGGAAATTGCACCGCACGGGCTACTTCAAGCTATCCTCAAACGTTCAATGCCAGCTAACTGCAAGAATATTCCGCTTACCAGACGGAAACATCCAGATAATACAGTTTTATTGCTTGAAGCTATTGGCAAGTGAGTTTGATCCATGTCAAATAATCGTATTTAATTATAATGTTGTCTCCTTTTCTGACTATTTCTTGAAAATCTAAGTATGTATGCATCAATGACATCATCCGCCGTGCTCTTGTCACCGCCGGCGTGCCAGCCGTTCGTGAACCTAATGGACTGGTACGTGACGATGGTAAGAGACCGGGTGGTATGTCATTGCTGCCTTAGAAGGTGGGTAGGCCCTTGGTGTGGGACGCAACGTGAGTCGACACCACAGAACAAAGAAAAATCCTTAGGACGTCGACACCCTTGCGCCTTCACATCTTCCAAGCACAGCAAGCTGTGCCGGCGCTGCTGCTGTATCTGCAGAAAACCTCAAACAGCGTAAATACTCCAACTTAGTTGGTGATTACATTTTTGAGCCGTTTGGGGTTGAGACGCTGGGGTCATGGGGTCCAAGTGCCCGCCTTGTCTACAAAGATTTGGCGAAGCGGCTGATCGACGCCACAGGTGACCAGAAGGCTGGACTCTATCTTGCACAGAGAATCAGCATTGCCATTCAGCGTGGCAATGCTGCCAGCCTTCTGGGCACATTACCAGTCAGCGACGATGCGGAGGAATTTTTTGACGCCATGTAAATATTTATATTGTTTAGTTTTTAGTTTTTATTTTAATGTAAATATTATTTTATTTTCATTGTATTTTTATCATAATAAATGTACATATCACCCAGTAGGTATGTATAGTTTTTTAAAATTAATTGGTCAAATCAGCAGTGAATTTTCTTATTTGATTATGTTTTCAGGTTGTATATGGACGGTTATGATTGTGATGTTCGGGTTTTGTATCCCAAAGTTGAGATGCCAGTTTCTACTGGTACACCTTTCCTATCTCACTTCGTCAAATGGGCTCACGGCGAAAAATGGTACGGGTTTCAACAGCTTTTTGAACTGCTGTGATCTTTTTGTGGTACTTCGGTACGTATGTATGTTTATACTCTGTTTCAGGCCAATTTCGCTGTATCGCTCTGCGTCTAGAAAGGTCGCTGCTAACTGCAATTTCACTTTAGCTTTACATGATAAGGAACATAGTTATCTGAGAGGAAATTCAATACGGGGTAACTAGATTTAGATACATATTTTGTTTTGGTAAATAGTAATTCAATAGTAAATATTATTTATATTAAAATAGTATTTCATTTTTTAAGTTCACTTAAGAATTAAGCAAGGTACTTATTATTAATTAAGTTGCGTAATAGTCAATTGGTAAAAAAATATTTTTTAGGAAATATGGTGTATCCATTTGCTGCAAGTTTAACGTTAGTATGGGATGTACTTTCTATGTTACTGGATGTGCCAAAAAAGGAGCTATCTGTGGAGTTCAATTACTTACAATTATATTCGCAACCGATACTGCATGATCGACGACAACTTAAACTTAGTGTGACAATACAGAGAGGAACGGGTTACTTTGAGGTAAATCTGACAATAAATTCATTCGAATTGAAATCCTTAAATAAATTATTAGAAGTGACTTTTCAAATCTTTCAAACAGAGAGCAATTTAAATTCACATTTAAATTGCTCTCTGTCCTACTACTACCTTTTTCTTAGATTTAAATTTATTAATCTGTTAATTGTTAATTTTTTAAGGTTTTAGATGAAGGTTCTAAGGTCCTAACAGGATTCGTAATAATCGGAAAAGGACAAATCGCAAAAAATATCAAATTGGATGACCAGGATGAAAACATGTACTTCAGTTCTGATGATATATACCGAATGTTACGTGACAGAGATTATTTTTACAGGTAACTTTCATATAAAATAAAATTTTACAATGTACTAATGTTTGGAATGATAAGTTTCTCAAACAAAGATGATGTACATTAACATTTTTGTTCTTACTACAGTGGCGAGTTTCAAAGCATTGCATGCGTTGATGAGTCATTCAAAAATGCTGAGCTCGTGTGGCGTGGTAACTGGATTACGTTTATCGATGGAATGCTGCAGTTGAATGCACTACGACAGCCTTACCACGCAGTCTCACAACCAACAACTATCCGGCGAATAAAAATTGACGTTAAAGCACATAATCAAGCAATTCTTCATTCAAACTCCTCAGATGGTACAACGTTAATAAGGGCTAGAGTTTCAGAAAAATATGATAATACCAGGTAAATGCTTTTCTGTCTCAAAATTATCTGAAGAAAGGTGACCTTCAAAAAATCTACAACAGCACCTGTGGATAAATATTAGTCTACAGAATATCGTCTTTGTACTTGGACTTGTGCACTGCGTTGCTGGGCAACTTATTGGCTTGACTTCGATATGTTTCTATTGCCCATATTGTCCTCTATCTGCCTATATTTCATAAGTCGTCATCTTGCGGCGATTTTCTTGAGATGAATGATAGTCTATATTAAATTATAATTATTTGTTTCATTTAGGTCTGGAGGAATTTTAATTGAGAATATAAAATTCCAACAGCTGCCTCCGTACGACAAAAGTGAAATGTCCTTCAAATCTTTGAATTTCGTTCCCCACTTTAGTTCAGAACTGGGCGTAAGTAAAACTTTCAGTTAATGATTAGAGGTTAATCGATATTGGAACGTTATTTCATTGCAATTTATATAATATACAGGTTTCTTCATCTCTTGAAGCTTACATTCAAATTGTTGCTGAAAATTTGAATACGAATATATTAACAGTGGTTGGAGTACGGAACCAACCAGAAGACGGATCAATGTTCAAGGAAATAAATGATGTAGTTAGGAGTGTATTCGGAATTAAACTTAACTATAAACAAATTACTCGAGACAGGGCTTTGAAAAACTACAAATTTGAAAATGTTGACTTGATACTCGTAGCAAATTTGTCTACTGATAAGGAAGTATGTTATCTCTTTGTCAGATTTAGTACGTTTTTAACTGTAAAGTATTTAATAATGTTAATATATTCATCATATACCAACAGGTTTTTCAGCATTTACAAGGGATTTTGCCACAAGATCAATTTATTGTGAGCGAAGAAAGCGTTGGCCTTCCTAGCTCCTCAGTACGCACTTCAATATATCGCGTGCTCTCTGCTCATACCAATGATGCGACAAAGTTACAGTTGATTCGTTGGGGAGCATTCAAAGTACTTACAGCTACCACGACTGTATCAGTTCGTAGAGAAACTGACTTAGGTTTCTTGACCTCAGTTCGTGCAAATTTAACCGTCGGCCACCGCCTTCTCGTGATAACAAACTATCCAAGACCGTCCGGCTTTAAAAAGCTCATATGTTCATGGCGGAAGGAAACAGTCCGAAATAAGGTGCATCTGGTGACAATACGTAACAGCAACAATGATGATCTTGATGAAAAACTTCGTGAAATTGAATTGGCATTTAACAACATAACAAATGTAAGGATATTATATTATAACTAGCGTACCCGCGCGCGGCTCCGCCCGCGTGAATGTTGGCTGTCGCCACCAAGTCTTTTTTAAGCTGAGGGACTGCCCGTACTAACTTTCAATGTATATTCCTTCGCAATCAGTGGTTGCAGCTAAACGTGTTCATTTCATCTCAAGTTCTATCAAACCCTTCAAAGTATCATAAAGTTCATGCATCGCGGCCAAAGCCCGTTTATTTACCATCATTATCCTTTTTCATTGTCTTCTAGATTTTATGGAGATTAGATAGCTGCTCTGGCCAAAGTATGTGTGACTCGGAAGAGGCCCTTTGAAAAACCCTTTCATCATAAGTTGCATTGCACTTTCACATTCGATGCACTATTTCAAATTATATAGTGAACATTATTTATTTCCGAAAATCTGATTTTTTTATTATTAAAATCTTGCTACAGACATTGACATTTGACAACCTGATTTAACATTCAAGAAGTTCATGAAAGTAAAGAAAGAGGATATACTAATAAATACCGGTCAAGTGCAAATTGGGCTCGTGCACGCAGGGTTCCGTACAAAATTGGGTTGAGGGGGATTTCCGCACGACAAAAAAAGGGGGTGAACTTAACTTTGTTGCAGTGCTTCTTGTCTTGAATGACAGACATACATTTTTTTTTAGTGAAGTAGGTAATATTTATGCTTGCCGAACTTTTCCCTGTACTTATGCTATAAGATTTTACTTTCTGCAAAATATCTGGATTCTAGCCCAAAGGGAAATACCCCTTTTTTATATTGGTATGTCGGAGTCCTACCAATGCCTGTGTGATCGAGGAATCTGGTGTGTCCTAGAAAGGATATCCCAGAAACCCCAACCGGTTCCGGCCACCAGCACTGGCGACCTCGACGTGTTATTAGGAATCTAAATCCCCCATCTCTATAAAAAAGCGCGCGTGGAAATTAACACCCTGCCACCCTGGGTCTGCTTCTGCTAGGGTGACGGTTAGCTTCGACCGTCACCCTAGGCCCGCACTCATGGAGGATGGAGATGGTTCTGCAAACTACGCCGCCCGGTGCGCCTTCATCGGCACGGGGGAATGCTAGATCTCTCCCGTAGCTTTTCCAACACCACTTCTATGCGCATTACTGCCTCGCAAAAAAGGCGGTGGCGTTCCACATACTCTCTATGGTGACCATGGTCGGCACCAGGGACCTCACCATAAGGCTTACCCCACCGACGTCTGCTTCTAGGATGGCGCCACTCTATCCACTCTGAAGACTCTAGCAGTGTATGAAGAGGTGGTGTGCCCACGGATCAGCCCCGCCAATGGTGGCATTCAAACGTCAGCACCCTGCCTACGCAATGCAGGAACTCACCAAAACAGCCATGCCCATAAGTAAGCCTTGGATAGCTCAGGGTCAAGGGTTACCTTAAACTTCGGCGTCTGTAGACCTAAGATGGAGTTCGACTTTAGTCGGTCAAGTCCGATATTACGTCCGATATGACTACTGGCCAGAGGAGGGGAGAGATTCGTGGGGATTTCCGCACGAAAAATAAGGTACGGTTTCCTAAAACTCTCCGATTGCGGTGCAGGTGACTCACTAACGTCGCCGAAGGTAACTTAATGACCTCCGTCCTCCATGAGTGCAGGCAGGAGTGTAGGAGATGGTAGGTCAAGCCACCTATTGGTCGATAGTGAGACCACAGTTTGGATATTACGCTTCGTGTAATGCCAAGCATTATCCGTAACATTCCTTTTATCTAATTCAACTTGATGCCTCTACGTGTTCTTAAGAAAGAGGTCTTGACAGACAGGCAGACGGATAACGAAGAGATAAGGTTTTTTTTCCTAATCAGGCACAGAACCCTAAAAATTAATGCATTCTATTTACTTTTGAGGAAAAAGAAGTAAAGGATATTACTCTATGAAAATTTAGACAAAGTCAATTTTAGTTCCTGTTGCTATGACAACTATTATAGATGGCGATAAAAACGTTTGCAACATCTAATTTTCTTTTTATTACTAAATTTCCTGAATGAATCATATATTTTTAATTATGTTATATGCTATGCGAGGCGGAGACAAATCCAAAAAATCATAGATCATGAAAATCTGTTCAGCCGTCCTTGAGTTCTGGCAAAAGCACGTTTTTAGCCCTTTTTAGGGCTTTAGGGTTCGAATTTTAAAAATTCCTTTCTTAGTACACCTCTACGCATCAAAACACACATATTCTGCAAATTTCAAGTCTCTACGACCAGCGGTTTAGGCTGTGCGTTGTCTCTAGGTCAGTCAGGACTTTGAATTATATAGTATAAGATTACTAGTATTGAAGTATTGATGTCCTTAATTTTTAATTTTTATTAAGAAAGTAAACTTTTTTGTTAAGGGTAAGCTGGGAGGCGAATATTACTTATCAGTGAATCGCAATACAACGGGCACTCAGAACATGACATTACAAGGTGCTCAATTTGGGGATTACGAATCGTTGAACTGGGTTAACGTTCCTGCGTTGAATGGATCTGGTGTAGCTGTCAATGTATGTATGATTTAATGTACTTTTCATTATTATTGCTTACGTTGTGTAGTAGTGTATACAATACCAACTTTAGCACATTATCTTCTCAAAATGCGATTGTGACTACATAGTGGTTAGTCATAATCGCATTTTGAACAATTTTTGAGGTTCAAGTCTTTGATATCCTCTATAATATACTTACTGTACCTATTGTTCTAGATCCATTATGCTGGAATCAATACTAATGACCTGAAACAAGCAAACGGTTCCTTGTTATTTAAGAAAAATGTCAATAATGACTATGGAATGGATTTTAGTGGGATCACAGAAAGGTAAACTTATGAAAGTGCATATTACTTACTACCTAAAAGAAATTGGTGAAAACTAGGTTGACCCATTCTTCGTATTAAAAAAATAGAGAACGAAAGAAATCTAGATTCTTATAGATAAAGAAAAGAAAAAAAAACAAAGATTGCTAAACAGGGGACAAAAAACCTTCAAAGTTTTTTGTTAGGTTATTACTAGGAATGTCAATTAAATCATAGGTAATCAGTCTGTATCAATGCAAAACTCAGGAGAAAGTTGGCTGATCTTTTGTTTCATCACAGTGGTAAACCTGTAATGGGTATAGTACGCAGCGGCGCGGCAAGTACTCGAGTGACAGCGCAGCCAGAACTACTTTGGCCAGTACCGCCACATTGGAGCCTCGAAGATGCTGCCACCGTGCCTCTTGCGTATGTGCAAGCGTACTATTGCCTTGTGAGTGTCGTTGTAATATAGTATCATGTGCACTTTTGCATACTTACCATGTATTTCTTTATAACTTAGTGCCTACTTACATGTAATAATAAATAAGATTTTTTATCTTAACTTTTTTGTTCTTTTAAAAGGGAATCAAGTTTCGTCTTCCTCGAGGCAGGTCGATATTTGTGCACGGAGGAGCAGGTGCTTTAGGGCAGGCAATCATATCCCTTGCTTTGGCTCTAGATTGTGAGGTATTCACGACCGTCAGTGATGTTCGTAAAAAGGAATTCCTCCTCAGAGTTTTCCCAGCTTTGAAAGGTACAGTTGAGGCCTCAATTATAGCCTCCCCACCTCTTCCCAGCCCTCCCCCCTTCCATTCAGGGTAGGCTGCGAGTGGGTTACAACCTGAGTGTTGCACACGTTCATAGGCCACGGTGACCGCTTCCCATCAGGTGGGCCGTGTGCTTGTCTACCACCTACTTAGTATAAAAAAATTTATTAAATTTGGTCTTTAAAGAATCTTCGTCCTTAAAAAAACTGTTTGATTTAAGATAGTGCTGGTATTTAACATAAATATGACAAAATTATTTACCGTTTTAGCTGATCATATTGGTTGTTCGCGCGATCACACATTCTTTGATAATTATGGTTGAAATAGTATCTAAGGGAAAAAAATGCGATGTTGTTATAAGCTGTGTTAGAGGACGGCTCAAAGATGTAAGTAAAATGTATTTTCTACAAATTGATTTCCACGTGAATAACAGTTATAGTATGTGCTGAATGCCTCATGTAATGCTGAGTATTTACTTTTTAATATAGGTTTTCGTAGAATTGTCTGTTACAAATTAAATTGTTTTGCCTGGAGAATACAACATGTCATAATGTCGGTAATCTCGTATTTTTCTTATTACCTTGTAAGAGACATTGCACAAATAAAAGTCATAGTTGACGTAATTAGTATTCTTTGTTTAGAGCTGAGAGCGTCGAGGAGATCTCTTGTGGATCTATTGAAGTTAAGCTAAGCTTCAGTTGTGCTAAAGATTATTTTTTACAGATATCTTTGAAATGCAATAACTTTGGGGGCTTATTTTTTGATATCTCACAACTTCAAAATGCAGATGAATATAACCTTGGAATGGCTCACTTAAATAAGGAGAAAAATTATATTTCTGTAGATTTTTCTTCTATATTTGACGACGAAAATAGGGACGATCTTATAGTAAGTATTAGCAAAACAACTTATTAAGGTGATTACATCGGTCACGGCCTTGAGCGTCGACGGGCACTGAATGTTAGGTCGAGCGGGAGTGGGAGTAGTGGGAGAAGTTTGCTAAGGAAAAGACCTAGTAATATACCTAATAGGTATATTACTATGTCCTGTAATTGCACTTGTTACATATATATCAACAAAAAATTAGATTATTTGCATACATATTTTACAAATACCGTGGTTTTTCATAACAATACATAGAGTCAATTTCAGAGTCTCTTCTCTACTATTTACTCTTTGGTTGTGAAAATTCCATACATACCATTATTTAGGTATATTTCTCAATAATACAACATTTATGTTTTCAAACCTGTAGGTATTATATTAAACGCGTTGCGTGCTTTTATACTTACCGAAAATTCGATCGTCGGCCTTGTAATCACCTTAGGTTACAATGTGAACTACTGTGCAATTTTCTTGGCACCCGACTCTTTTTATATGCTTTCATCTGTGAAAAAGAGCTGGTGATATTAGTAATTTCTTGCCTAAACCTGGCAAAATGTAGATAATATAAAAAGAAGTAACACTTCAATTAATACGCTTGTCATGGTTCTATTGTAAACAAATGTATAGATATATTATAATTATCAAAGTATATTATATGATAAATAATACTAATAACAAATTGGCAATACCCACAGCGTATACATGGAATGATAACTGAAGGCATTGCTCGCGGCTACGTCCGTCCGTTGTCGCGTGTATCGTACGGACCATGTGACGCAGCCCGCGCTTTCAGGCTTCTGTCGACGAGCTCCCACCGCGGCCGTGTGCTGTTACACATAAAAGCAAACACTATTCAAGCACAGAACAGGTAAATTTCATATACTCGACAGTGTACATAAAAATATACACACATTTTCTTGGCAATGTGTACCTACCTCCCTGTGATTTCATTGATGTCGTCATAGTATGTAGTCGTAGATTTGGATGCAAAGATAATTGCCCAACCATCGTAACTAAGCAGTAAATTGATTTCCAGGATAAGATGTAGTGCAAATCGTTCTCAGCTCATACTTTGCGGCAAGACATCGTATGGTCTACAGTTAGCTGATAGACTTGTGACCCGAGGTGCTAAACAACTGTATCTGCATGTCCCGACACAGTCATCCTATTTACAGCACAAAATACGGTATTTATTTTTCTTTATAGTAGATAAACTTAAATTGATGCTCTGAATACGATCTACGTGACCGATACGTGACTAAATGGGTACATGACACAATATTGATAGATTGAAAACGTTATTAAGAAATTGCTGTATTTGTAAACTTTGAAATACAAAAATTTGAAATTGAAAAATAATCGGTTGGTTGCGATTTTATTGCCATGAAGTAAAACAGTTGGCAATGGTCTCACTACCATGGATGACCAAGAACGTACCTCGGAAGTAATCGGAAGACAACGTTGAGATGATGATGATAGTAAAACAGTTGGTATATGAATATACTAACTTTGTGTGCCGACTGTCTGAATAATATTTAAGAAAACCAAGATAAATGTAACTAGAGACAACCACGAAGTTCAAGATTTTAATGAATACTATAACTTCGACTTTATTTTGATTAATAATGTGTTTTAGATCTTGGCAAAAATTGGGTATTAATGTCGTCGTATCTTCAGAAACTTTAAACAACCCGAAAGCTATAGTTTCTTTGATAACTAGCAGCTTACGGCTGGGACCACTAGAGGGTGTTTATATAGTTGCAGAAGAAACTGGCACAGACCATAATCTGATAAGCAGTTTGGATGTTGAAATACGAAAGTTGTGTTCTGACTTAAGGTACGTTAATTTGATCTTGTTATTTATAATTTTCCTATAGCACGGCATGGTACATACGATGCCTAGTGATTACTAATTTTTGCTTAATTTATTAAATGATTTACTGTATGTCGTGCCTACCTTATCACAGGCATGGCACATGCAGGATATAGGTAAGTCGTTTTTCTATAAACATATATTTTTTGGACCCAATTTAAGCATTGCTTAATTACTTGTGAACCAATCCAGAACCCCTAATTCTGGAATTCGAATAAACATACTTAGATATATTTAGATTTGTAAATTTATACATCCTTAATGATCTGGATATTTTTACATCCAAAACAATGCAATAGCTAACGCTACAGTGGTCGTCGTAAAATTTACGCTACAAATAAAATTGTCCTTGAACTTTCAGCTATTTTGCTGTAATTGATTTTGGTGACAATTCCACTGGCAAGAATGTTTGCCTGAATCGACTCAATGACCAGTTACCAGCCACGGTGCTCGTGCTACCTGAAATTAAGGAAGTAAGTAAACCTTTGATTCTTCATGTCAATGAAACGTAGCTGCCGATGTTTTATCTTCAGTATTCCTCCAAGTTATTTAGGTTGATTCCTCACAAGTTTCGCTTTATATGAAAAAATCTACCATTATTCTTAATACACTGAAGTTAATCTATGATACGGCAATCATTCTGATATGACAGTGCTAAGTGAGTTCCAAAATGTGCATGCTTGTTTATTGTAGGAATTATACAGCAGTTTCATAAACTGGCGAGGTGCAGTGGACGCTGCGGAACAAGCTTTGCTGAACACTCATGGTGTTACTCTCGCACATGAGAACAAACATAAAATCTCCCTTCTGCAACAAATTGCAAAATTAGCTGGTATGTTGCATTTGAATATATGAGTACTAAATATAATGTATTATTTGATACTGACATAATTATGACAGCTTATTTTATGAGATTTTTAATTTTTCAGAAATAATACTATTAACATTATTTTATCCGTAGGTTTAAGTATACCAGACGACACCTCGAAGAGTCTCACTTTGGAAGAATTAGGTATTAAAAATCACAATTTGCAGTCAATTTGCACTTTCCTACGGATTCAATATAACCTGGCGTATGATGAAGAACAAGTGCGATCATTATCAATAGATAAGTAAGTTGTGCTTTCTATGCAAGATAGTTGTTGTCCATTCTTATTTTAATTACGCTTTAATTGTGCTCTATCCCTCTGTATACACCAAGTGGACCGATGCTCTTATTACATTAGCAGTGGAGACATAAATAATTGCCGTTATATAATTATTGTTATAACATCCATTAGTAGTATTCTTCAAAGTATTCAAAATAATAATTTCATTATATTTTAATCACAGAATATTGGAAACAGAAAAAAAAGGAATAGCCCTTCCTTTTGAAGAAATAAGGGGCTTGTCCAGTTTCTTCAATTATATTGATTCGGATGAACTTCTTGCGACTACTGAATTGGTATTTTTGCCAACACTTGTTAGTAGCACGTCGATGGTATGTACTTTCCTAAAATTATTTTTCATCTTGTACCTTAACACACTTTAGTAGAATTCTAAAATTTAAACACTATGACATTGTAATTATTGCAGAGGGACGACGAATTCGAGGCAAACCAGACCAATTTATGCATTATACCGGGAATGGAGGGCCATCATGAGCGGTTCCGCGTTTTTTGTGAGCGGCTTAAACTGCCAGCACTCGTACTACAACCCGGACTCGATCATCCGCAGGAGACAGTGGTAGAAACAGCCCAGAGGTTTGCTGAGGTATGTGTACACATGAATACACTAACTAGAGCCCTATATCTTGATACGAAAATAGCCTTAAGAATAAAATTGTGGATCATTCAATAATCGCAAGTGGTATAACCTTAGAAAAGCCCAACCTCGTGTCTTCTACTGATTCTATAATGGTATCTATATGATTTTATAACTTTGATTGTTCTTATGATACCACTACTTTTCGCATTGGAATAGTATAATATCTACCGATTATCGAAATTATCAGGCTTTATTTTTGTTATTTTGATGTGAACTTGACACAGGTCACATTGTAAATATTATCCCTCTCATTTAACATCATCATTATTGTATGTACAGGTTTTGCTGAAAAAGACTGGAATGAGTGATACATTTTATCTATTGGGCTATGAGAGTGGTATTGTTATTGCTCTGGAGATTGCTGCCATTCTTGAAGATCGCGGTCAGTATTTCTAATTTTATTATTTGTTGGGTAGCAAACTGCAATCATGTGTTCTCCTTTACTTGCTTTCATTGTAAGGCTATATAATAATACGTAATTCAATCGAGCGTTGAGATGAATATGTAATTACTACTAATTTAAAATACTCTACTTTAAAATACTACTAATTTAAAGTGCAAACACACTTGGGTAATGATACAGATCGGAAAAAGACACATTTTGTCGTTACGTTTTACAAGAGTAGCACTCATTGCACTATGCAACACTAACTTCACGGAACCAACAATCATAATGTAGTTTATTTATATTTGCAGGATTATCCGGCAAAGTATTTTGTGTTGGATGTACACCAGAGGAGTTTGTAAACGAGGTTGAAGAACAACTGTCATCATTTGAAGACGAGGAGCAACTACAAGACGGGGTGTTGAAACACATGTATTCATTAATGGCTGAAGGCGAATCTACAGCACTGGAACATGCGTTGCAGAACTCGACCACATGGTCTCAGAAGTTAGATATATGTATACGCACTCTTCTCGGGCGGGTGTCGCACTCGGCGCAGTATGCACGCTCGCTTATAGAATGTGCGCTGACACGTATCAACCAACAAAAGCAGCACTACAGCGTCACACCACGACCGCTACGATCCCAGGTGATTCTACTGCGCGCTGCGATAGGGCAAGCACCACCACAACATACAGTTCTACAGAACATCTCACAACAACCCTTCGTCGTCCACCAGCTCGACACACCAATGGCTCACATTATGACGGACTTGCGCTGTGCCGCGATCATCAACGAACACTTGGACCCCACTATACTTGAAAGTTTTGCATCCAGTAATATCTGCGATACATATCTCTTGAATGCTCACTCATTTATGTCTTTAGAATGAGATATTCCAATAACTACCTACTTATTTTATGGCCCCTAATATAATTTTTTTTTGTAATGCTATGTTTTATTTCACCTGTCGTCGTTTTCATTTACCAATTTATTTCTTTTGGATAAACTACTCCAAATTGGTTCAGGGGTTACACGGCACGATTATACAAGTAGGTTTTCTTAAAGAGGCTAGCACTTTTCTACACTTCTTCTGCCACGACAGTATAATTTATGCCATTTCGGATTTGGTTTTTTAAAAATGTGCTGTTTAGGTGGATACATAAAGCAGCATTATATGTATTTACACAAAAGCACGTAGTACGGGCTCCCAAATGCGTGTGCCTGCAGAAGTCTGCAGACGGGCCTAAGGTTTTATTGATCCAGTACATAATCAGTACATAAAGTCAGATTTTAACTTCACTCACTCATTTGAAATTTAATCATAATATATATTTTCAAATTATCTGCATACAAAAGCAGCAAGCCGAGGATCTATGCTATGCTATGCTATGGCACACATTGGGGGAGGCATGTGAAATTAGCTTATGAGGCTATTTAATTTCGTTACGTAATAAAAAAAGTCAGATAGGCTAATTTATTGATTACAAACATATTAAAGAGCAATGGGGCCCAATTTGGCGCTCTGTGGCATGCCGCAGTTTCATTATCTTCTTGGCAATGTTCACGGTCACACAAGGCGTTCAGCTCGAAGCTCTGAGTCCACCTACTCCTTCTCTTAGTTTTAACTTGACTTAAAAGGCTGCTATGAGAGCGACTGCGCTCTAACCTCCTAACATCTAAGAGGAAAGCCTGGACCCGAGGCTTGCAGGTGAGGTTGACTTGGCTCCATAGGTCTTAGTAAGGTCCATACTCTTTTGGGGGTTATAGTTCAGAGGAGCCAAATAATTAACCGAAAACCTTTGCACAGTAGGTATTTGTGATAAAAAGGTCTGTGTTAATAACAATAATACCTACATGCAAATAAAATTGCTTGTATGCATGCAAGTAAACACGCAACAGGGTAGCAGGAGACCAACTCTGCCATCAATAGCATAGTTAATAATATTTTTTTTTTCATGCACACAGGTTAAATAATATACGTAACGGTTACACACAACATGAAACAGTCCAAGTAAATACATAACTTTGAAACGATGACACCTGCACAGCACTAGTGAAAAAACACTGTATTACAGGTGCCAGCGCCCTTCATAGACATTGAACAATAGATATTAGTAGTATAATTATAATAACCAATAGGATACTAGTAGGCATGACACTTTCGGTTAAAGTAAATAATATTCTATGAACACGATAACTACAGACGATTAACATTATAGACATAAATGAGACTGTGTATTTGAAAGTGTTATGGGTGAAGTGTGAATGAATTTTCAGAAATAAGAGGAGTGTGAATAGTTATAAGGCATGTTGTTTGTGTGTAAAGTGTGTTTAGTGTGTGTGTTGTTTATGTGTGTATACATGTGAGTACAACTGTTAGTGTACTGTCAATTCAATAACCCTTCGGTCTGGACATAGTCCATCGCTTTTAGCCACTCAGTTAAACTTGACTTAAATTTCTTTTTAGTTAGAGAATGGATGTAAATCTTCTTATTGATGCGGTTGTAACGCACCGGACTGAAAAAGTAAAAACTGCGACCGGCAAAAGACGTTCTATGAGGTACATGTTCACAAATGCGGTCCCTTCTACGTCTCTTGCATGTTACAAAAGGCACTTCAGCATACTTACGTAGTGCCGTCTGAAGCACAAAGAGCTGTCTCACAGTGAGGACTGAACTTTCTTTATACAATGTCGATGTTGGATATCTCAATGGTTTATGTAGCAGAACTTTAAGGACAGCTCTCTGTGCCCTTTCAACTTCGAGCATGTGACTGGGAAGTGCATTGCCCCATACGGAAATGCAGTAACAGAGTACCGACTGCACAAGCGCGAAGTACAGTACAGTACAGTTACAGTAAGTACACTCTTTGCGGTAACTATTACTTAAGATTTGATAAACTTTAGATACTCGTTAAAGAAAATAACTACCTTGTATGATCAGCGAGGTTATAGAAATAAACAATAAAACAATCTTCATTATAAACCGTCTACAAAAAAGAAAGAGGTTCTCAATTCGGCTTTATTTTTTAATATTTGTTACCTCAAAACTTTCGGCTGGGTGAACCAATCTTTTTTTATTTGAAAGCTGGTGCTTTCCCTATTTCAATTTGGTCCTGTTGAAGTCGTTTATTTTTGGTAATATTGTACCTAATATAGCTGACGGTTAGATTGTACCACCTACTTGGGAACCGGTCATTCACTTAATCAAAACCAAGAACAAGTAAAATCTATCATGACACTGGAACCCGAAATAGTAATACTAAGAATTCAATATAAATGGGTAACTATTTTAAAATAACTTGGACGCTGCGCTTTTGAGTCTTGTGTCGGATACCCTTCTGACGCACCGTACCACCGAACATACCCCTGGTGGTACGATGGGTAATTTAAAAATAAACGGTACCACTGACAAATAGTGATGTAATTAGGGCCGATATTTATTATAATAGATAGTGTATCATTTACAAAAAAAAAACTTAACATGAATCCTCGCTAATTCTGAAAACAAAACGTGAAGAATTATTAGATTAATACACATTACTTCTGCCTTAAATGATTACAGTAAATATGTCGTTCGCCCGTTGATCTTTCCGAAGGAATGTGAAAAAGAGAACTACTTACTTATCAATACATTATAATTATAAAACTCAAAGAGTCCTGACTGACTGATTGACCTAGAGACAACGCACAGCCTAAACCGCTGGTCGTAGAGACTTGAAATTTGATGGGTGTGTACATTTTGATGCGTAGAGGTGTACTAAGAAAGGATTTTTTTAAATTCAAACCCTAAAGCCCTAAAAATGGGTCAAAAACGTGCTTTTGTGAGAACTCAAGAACGGCTGAACAGATTTTCATGATCTATGATTTTTTGGATTTGTCTGCGCCTCGAATAGCATATAAGATGATTAAAAAGATATGATTAATTCACGAAATTACAGAAATAAGAAATAGAAATAAAAAATTAATAAAAAAGTAAATGTTGCATACGTTTTTAACGCCATCTATAATTGTTGTCATGGCAACTGGAACTAAAAGTGACTTAGTCTAAATTTTATTTTAATACTTAGGATCTCTTCTTTATCCGTCTGTCTGTCTGTCAAGACCTCTTTCTTAGGAACACGTAGAGGCATCTACTGAATTAGATCAAAGGAATGTTGAGAATAGGCATTACACAAAGCGTAATATCCAAACTGTGGTCTCACTATTGACTCACTTACTAACTCCAGGCCTGCGCTCATGGAGGCGGGAGGTCGTTTAGTGGCCTTTCGCCACGTGAGTGACACACCTGCACCGCAACCGGAGATTTTCGTGCGGAAAGCCCCACGGATCTCTCCCCTCCCCAGTAGGGACGTAATATCGGACCGACCAAATCGCATTCCGTCTTGGGTCTACAGGGTTTAAGGTGGCCCATGACCCTGAGCTATCCAAGACTAACTGATGGGCATGGCTGTTTTGGTGAGTTCCTGCATTGTGTAGGCCGGGCGCTGACGCCCAAATGCCACCGTTGCCGGTGCTGCTCCGTGGACACTTCACCGCTTCACACATTGGAAGAGTGTCCAGAGTAAATAGAGTGGCGTCATGTCCTTGAAGCAGACGTCAGTGTAGGGAGCCTCATGCTCTGGCTCTGGTGCCGACCATGTTTACCATAGAGTGTATGTGGAACGTGACCGCTTTTTTTTACGAGGCGGTAATGCGAGCAGAAATTGCAGCGGAAAAGCTACGGGAGATATCTAGCACTGCCGGCACGTGCCGGTGAAGGTGCACCGGACGGCGTAATTCGCAGAACCATTTCCGTCCTCCATGAATGCGGGTCTAGGGTGACAGTCGGAGCTAAACGTCACCCTAGCAGAAGCAGGCCCAGGGTGCCAGGGCGTTATGTTTCCACGCGCGCTTTTTTATAGATAAGGGGGAATTAGATTCTTAATAACACGTTGAGGTCGCCAGTGCTGGCGGCCGGAGCAGGTTGAGGTTTTTGGGATATCCTTTCTAGGACACACTGGATCCTGGGCCACATAGGCCGATTTGACGAAAGACCGTGCGATTTTAGTCGGTAGGAGTCCGACATATTAACCTCTCCGTTGCCGCGTTAGCTCCGTTGAGGTGAAGCCCGACGGGGTTTTGGCACGGAGAAAAAGAAAGGGTAGTTACTTCCTTTTGGGCTAGAATCCAGATATTTTGCAGAAAGTAAAATCTTATGGCAAAGGTAAAGGTAAAAGTTCGAGAAAGCGTAAATATTACCCACATCACAAAAAAAAATCTGTAGGTACCTATTTCTGTCAGTCAAGACCAGAAGCACTGCAGCAAAGCTAAGTTCGTCCCTCAACCCAGTGTTGTACGGAACCGGGACGGTTTTTATTATTATATACACGGGTTATTGGTACTCTTTCTTTAGTTTCATGAACTTTTTGAATGTCAAATCAGGTTGTCAAAATGTCAATGTCTGCATAGCAAGATTTTAATAATAAAAGTTGATAAAATCAGATCTTTGGAAATAAATAATGTTTAACTAATTTGAAATAGTGCATCGAATGTGAAAGTGCAATGCAACTATGGTAAAAGGGTTTATCAAAGGGCCTCTTCCGAGTCACACATACTTTCCCATAATATCTCCATAAAAGGACAATGATGGTAGACAGATTGGCTTTGGCCGCGATGCACGGCACTTTACCTTGAAGAGTTTGATAGGACTCGAGCTGAAATAAATACGTTTAGCTGCAACCACTGTTTGCCAAGGAATAGACACATTGAAAGTTAGCACGGGTAGTCCCTCAGTTTAAAAAAGACTTGGTGACGATAGTCAACATTCACGCGGGCGGAGCCGCGCGCGGGTAAGCTAGTATAGATATTACTCGTATCACACAATTCCGTGGAGTTAATCCGATCTCAAATCTCGAACTAAACTTGGTATGGGAGTAGCCTAGTAGTACCTACCTACTAAGTTCATATCCTGTCCTTTTTCGGTATTGGACAGATTCGTGGATTGGACAGCTTCGTGAATTCGGCAGATTCGCTACTCGACAGATTCGTGGATTGGTCAGGTTCTAGGACTCGACGGATTAGCTATACGACAGAAAAGGAACAGTTGCGCACAAAAACGGTAATGCGTTAGTCCTATAATGATAATGTTTAAGTATGTAAACTCCTTGCATAATTATGGACTCAATTATCTAACAGGCCACTTCAAGTCATTGTCATTTAGCTTATACCTATGTCAACTTCAAATAAATGCATTTGTTTCCTGTTTGGTTTGTCTTGTGAATTATAAAAGGAGCCCCTTTTTCCAATCCGACCAACTAAACGGATCAATTAGTTGATCCGTTTGATACTCTTACTGCCGCACTCAGAAAGGTTCCTTAAATTAGTCCTAAATGATACTTAACTAATTATCATTAAATCTGTTAATTGATGGAACATCCCAGAGTCATAATTTAAGGGTACATTAGTTAATCACAACTTTAAGTTTTGTAGAGCGGTGCAGTGACAAAATCACAGTATCGATAGGGCATCGATAAGGCGTCGGTGTAGCCACACCTAAAAAGCGTTAACAGTAAAAAGTAGAAAAATAATATTAAACATATTCAAAACTTTTATTCATAGTTGTATAAATTACAATCCGTTCTTTTACTGTTAGTTTTTATATATAGATGAAATTAAATACCTATTTTCATATACTGATAATAAAACATCTGGACTCTTTTATTCTATGGCATCACTGACAACTGCCAATGTCAATATAGCCAACGTCAAATTATTGTGCATTGTTTAACAGACACAGAAATAAAGGAATTTTAAAATGATATTGTTAGTTGCGATGAAAAATGAATTCTGTTTAATAATCGCAAGCGCTCGGAAAGTTGGTTGGATCCTAGTTCAGCACCTAAACAATGTGTGAGTACTGGCCACCGCACTGTCAATGGTCACTTATTAACTAAGTTCTTTATATGAAAATGATGTGTCAAGTGTGTCATTGTTTTTTCTCTGTAAAAGATATGCAATAAAGCTATTATAATAAATTACATATGTGTTTGGCAATAATCTACGCCATCAAATTGGTAGCAGAGCGTGGCTTACCATACACGAAAGTAGGTATGTAACTATTATCAAAAATGGCATCGACGAATTTACGAACCGTTATAGAATCGTTGACCAAGTCGAATTATGACACATGGTGTATTCAAGCACAAGCTATCCTGATCAAAAATGGATTGTGGGAATACGTGAATGGAGAAATAATAGAACCAACTGGTAAGGACGAAAAAGTAAAATTCAATAAAAATGATCTGTTGGCTCGTTCCGAACTACTGTTGCTGATTTCTCCCACGGAGTTGAAGCAAATTAAAGGATGTAAAACATCCAGAGAACTATGGTTAAAGCTTAAAAGTATACACCAGAGCAAAGGTCCCGCCCGTAAAGCTACACTATTGAAGCAGCTTATTCTTAAGAAGGCAATAGAGGACGATATCCGTAGTCATTTAAATGATTTTATGGACACGGTAGATAAGCTGGCAGACATGGGTGTAGATTTACATCCTGACCTTTTAAGCATAATGATGTTATATAGCTTGCCCATATCGTACGAAAATTTTCGTATAGCCATAGAAACTAGAGACAATTTGCCTCAGCCTGAAGAATTAAAAATAAAAATTTGTGAGGAGAGTGATGCACGTAAGAATCAAAGCACTAGTAAAGGAGAAGCTTTATACAGCAAGAAATATAAGTTTTGTCAAAAATGTAAAAAGAAAGGCCACACCACTGAGGCATGTTGGGGTAAAAAGGACCACAAACCGAAATATACTGGCAAAATACCTCATAAAATGTTCAATGTATGTTTAAATACAGGTGAAGAGATATTAAATAAAAATGTGTGGTGCCTGGACAGTGGTTGCTCATCACACATGTGCGGTGATAAAAGATCATTTGATAGTATGATGATGGAAGCAGGAGTATTGAAATTGGCTTCGAATATGCACACGACTCAAATACAAGGTAAAGGAAGAGTACCTGTTTTGAAAAAAGGTGTCCAGTATAATTTGAATGAGACATTGTTTGTGCCAGACTTAACAATAAATTTAATGTCGGTAAGCAAAATAACAGAACATGGAAATAAAGTTGTATTTGAAAAAGATCGAGCTTACATAATAGGAGACGATGGCCATATAGAACTAACAGCAAAGAAAAATAATGATTTATACTACCTAGAATTTGAAAAACAAAATGAAACTGCGAACTACACACCAAAAGGACAAAATTACGACATCATGGAATGGCATCGTAAACTTGGCCACATAAATGAAAGGGATCTGAAGAAGATGGCAACAAACAACCTAATGTATGGACTGAGCATGACTGATGAAAAGTTCCAGACATGTGAAACCTGCATCAAAGGCAAGCTGTCAAGATTACCCTTCACAAGACATGATAATCTCTACACAACGGAACAGCTAGAAATAATTCATAGCGACGTATGTGGACCTTTCGAATGTGAGTCACTGGCAGGCTCAAGATATTATGTCACATTTATAGACGATTTTACTCGATATTGTCACGTATACTTCATGAAGAAGAAGAGTGACGTACTCAACATTTTTAAAATGTATAAAAATGAAGTCGAGACGTTTCACAACAAGAAGATAAAATACCTACAATCAGATAACGGCACTGAATATTGCAACAAGGAGTTTGACGATTTTATAAAATTGCATGGCATCCAAAGAAGGCTAACTACGTTTTATACCCCACAACAAAACGGGATAAGCGAAAGAAAAAACAGATCTTTGTTGGACAAAGCCAGATGTTTGTTAATCGAAGCAAACGCACCCAAAAAGCTATGGGCAGAAGCAATATCTACCGCTAATTACCTCATAAATCGTAGTCCTGCGAAAGCATTAAATGGTAATATACCATTCACGAAATGGTTGGGCCGAACACCATCTGGAAATCATCTTCATGTTTTTGGCAGAAAAACCTTTGTCTTAAAGAAAAATAGACGAGGAAAACTGACACAAAAAACGAAAGAAGGTGTATTCATAGGATACTCAATGACTTCAAAGGGTTACAGAATTTACATACCAGAAGACGATGACATAGTGATAAGCAGGGATATCAAGGTCATAGAAAAAATGTATTTTGAAAATAGACCTGATACGAACTATGAGCATCTGATGACTAATGAGGAACATCAAACGAATAAATCTGAAAAAGGAAAGGAAAAGAAGCAAAACAGACAGCAAATAGAGATAGATATCACAGAGACAAGAAATAAAAATACTATAAATAAAACCGACAATCTTGAAGACGACTTAGCAACTACAACACGTTGTGACGATGTTGTTTCGGACGACGAAATAGAATCTTTTGATGACGCATCTGAAATTGTAGAAACACCTGAGAACGGGAGGCCCCAAAGAGAAAGGCGTCCGCCAGCGTGGACCAAGGATTTTGTGTTTAACGAGAATGCAGAAAGTCACTTAATTTCGGAAATATCCTATATGTCTGATGAGAATGTGGACGATGAGTATTGGCACGATGCTATAAAAGCCGAAATAAAAGCTCATATCAAAAATGGTACCTGGAAAATTGAAAGGAAATCCAAAAATATGAAAGTTGTAGACCATAAAATGGTGTTAAGAAATAAAATTGGACCAGGTGATGCCATCATCAGAAAAGCCAGGCTCGTAGCACGGGGTTTCACACAGAGACCTGGTATTGACTACAATGAAACTTACGCTCCCGTCGCAAAACTAAGTTCGATCAGATCTGTTTTAGGTATCGCCATGGAAGAAGGATTAAAATTAAACCAAATGGATGTAACAACCGCTTACCTGAATGGTGAACTAGAAGAAAAGATAATAATGAAATACCCTGACTATTTGGAAGAATACTTAACAGAAATTTTGGTCGAAGAAAGCACAAAAGAGGATTTAACTATATATAACAAGGCAGCAGATATGCTGAAAGATATAAAAAACATACCAAAAGAAAAGGTTTGTTGTCTTATAAAAGCACTCTATGGACTCAAGCAGGCCGGGAGGCAGTGGTACAAGAAACTCGACATGGAATTAAAAAAAATTGGGTTTAAAGCATCTGAAGCCGACCCTTGCGTGTACTTACTAGAAAAAAGAGGAGTAAAAGTCATAATCGTAATTTACGTCGATGATTTCTTAATTGCCTACTCGTGTCCAAGTAAATTAAAAGAAGTCAAAGACTTACTAAGTTTGAAGTTTGAACTGAAAGACCTAGGACAGCCAAAACGGCTAGTGGGTATAGACATACAATACAAAGAAGGTAAAATAAAAATTAACCAACAGAGACTCATTGAAGATACTCTGAAAAAGTTCCGGATGGAGGACTGCAAGCCTGTGTCTACTCCCATGGAGCCAGGTCTCAAATTAGAAAAATGTGGAAAGGAGGAGACACATGACCTTCCTTATAAAAATTTAATAGGTACGTTAATGTATCTGGCAGTAGCAACGCGACCGGACATCATGTTTGCGATAAGCTACCTCTCACAGTTCAATGACTGTTACAACGAAGAGCATTTTAAGTGTGCTAAAAGAGTACTTCGTTATCTGAAAGGGACTGAGAGTGTCGGCTTAACATTCAGTAAGTCCGGACAAGATATGTATGGCATGGCAGATGCAGACTGGGGCGCATGTAAGCTCGACCGAAAATCTTTTTCGGGCTATTGTTTTAAATACGCAGGAACAGCCATAAGTTGGATGTCGAAGAAACAAAAATGCATTGCTCTATCGACAGCAGAAGCGGAATATGTTGCATTGACTGAAGCCGCGAAGGAAGCAATTCATCTGAAGAATCTTTTTGAAGATTTAGGGGCTAACTACGAACATGTAGTAATTTTGAATGATAACCAAGCAGCCCTAAAACTCAGTAAAAATTCTATGGTGACTTCGAAATCAAAGCATATTGACCTAAAGATGCATTTTATAAGAAACTGCATCAGAGACGGGACTATAGATGTGAAATATCTGCGGACAGAGGAGATGGATGCGGATATACTAACCAAGGCCCTAGCTAGTCCTCGATTGGTTAAGTTAAGAAATAACCTAGGTCTCTACTGATGACCACGATAGTGCCGTGAAGAGGAGTGTGAGTACTGGCCACCGCACTGTCAATGGTCACTTATTAACTAAGTTCTTTATATGAAAATGATGTGTCAAGTGTGTCATTGTTTTTTCTCTGTAAAAGATATGCAATAAAGCTATTATAATAAATTACATATGTGTTTGGCAATAATCTACGCCATCACAATGCCCTAAACGAAAACTTACCCCTAGAAAAGTGATGGTGACTGTTTGGTGGTCTAGCGCCCGGTGTGATTCATTACAGCTTCTTACCAAACGGGGTGAGCATTACTGCAGATGTATACTGTGAAGAACTGAACACAATGATGGAGAAACTAGCACATCTGCAACTAGCATTCAATCGCTCGTCTCCGTTGCTCCTACTCGACAATGTGCGACCTTATACTGCACAGCAGACGGTCTCCAAGTTGCAAGAACTGGGGTTAGAAGCTCACCGCATCAATAAACTGCCGCTGCGTTGGCAAAGATGCATTGATTGTATGGGTAATTACTACTTCGATTAATACAAATAAAAATACATGAAAATAAAATCGTTTAATTTTTTTCGTACATAACGCCAATTTCATAGGTAAAGACCTAATTGGGGCACGGCTAGCCACGAGGTGGGTATCCATGAGGATTTCCTCACGATAATTCTATTTTTTTAGATGTAAAAATCAATCCTTAAAAGTTAAGTAAGGGTTTTGTATCACTTAACTTTAAAGTGTCATTAGGGGTGTTAATGAATCCTTAACTGACTCTGAGTGGTAACTTTTTTCAAATTTTACTAAGGAACAACTTAAGTATCCGTTCAACGTCTCTGAGTGCGGCAGTTAAAGACACTTCGTTTCTAATCGGACCAACTAATATGATCTGTGTTAGATTATAATGAATGGTCTTAACGAATCAACTTACTTGGAATCCACATTATACTCGTACTCTATTGAAGTGAAAAATCTGACGAATGACAGTAGCAAACGAAATATCACGTGACATAAGTATATCATGTCGCTGGTCTCAAATGAAATAATATACTACGATAAAAATTTACCTTTTTATTTGTCCTTAATAAACTTAAATCCTTAAACAAAAAAATTAACGAGTACCTACCTATTTTTTTCTTATTTTATATTTATCTTATTTTTTTAATATCTTTATTTACAAAAAATACAAGCATGAAATATGTCTAAGTATTTAAAATTATTATTATTATTTATTCTTTATCTCTATATTATTTTTTCTAATGCTTATCTTAATTTCTCCATTGCATGCCCAAGACTTATATTATTATTTAAAAACTGCATCATTATATGTCGAATAATTCCATCTTTGTTCGCATATTTTCTGTTCCTTTTTGTGGGTGTTTGTAATCTATTAAGCTTTTCGTTTCTTGATACAAAATTAAGTAAACGTAACAAAGTCACGTTCTTGTTGAAAACTTTATTTAATTTCGAATGAAATGATTCCAAAACATTGTTGGTACGGTGCCGCTGACCAAACACACTTATAATTTTGAGGTAGTTGCGTTTTTTAAGTAAACGGTTTACATATGCCATAAAACTTGACATTCTCAGGTCACTTTCTTTGTACTCCGTTTTAATGTACTCCCAACCGTCTAATATCGAAGTTTCCGGTAATAAAGGAAGAATAGCACAAAGCCCTACAATTCTTCGCTCTTCTTTGCACTTATAGTTTAATCTTTTTGCTCTACGCCACATATTATGGGCCCAGTGATAAAAACAACCTTTAATTGAGACATCTGGATATGCTGCTGTTATAGCGTTACATAAAGCGACTTCGAAGTCGCAATGTAATATGCTAATTTTTAAGTCCGTTAATTTTGTTTTTAAAAGTTCGAAGAGAATTTTTAATAAGTTTAGAAAATTATTGAATAAGTTATTTGCTTTTTATCAGGCATTAAGGCGTAAATTAATGGTTTCGTTAGAACTGTGTCTTCTGAGCTGCCGAAGTCCCCGTGGATAGTTAACAATTGATAAAATGGTTTGGGGCAACTTTGAAATGTAGCATCTATGAAAAATTCTTTTGTGTTAGCTAGTTGTGATAGTGACTCCTTTGAACAAAAAACAAGCATTCTGTTATTTTCATCTTCATATTCACACAGAAGAAAATCTCTATGTATTTGTGGCACTTCAACCTTTCTGTAACATCTAAATACAGTTTTTGAAGCACCAATTGCTTTATGTCTGGTGTCATAAAGTCCGCTTTTTAACTTAGAGAGTTTAGGCATTTCGGCAACAAAATTTAGTCCCTTGTCTAACATTTCACAAAGAGAATCCTTATAAAGTCGAGTTATCGGTAAATCACTTTCAGCTGCTTTAATCTTTAATTTATTAATTTCCATTAAAATCTGATTTTGTGAGCCATCCATTACACAAGTATGGGGTGTCTTTTTTAATATGTTAGTATCCTGAAATCAAATCAATAAATAAAAGAATAGGTAAAAACTTAATAGGTCCCACACATAGGATTACGTAGTTAACAGTGAAGGGGATCAGGCCTTTGTCCACAGAACAGCAAGTGATAGTCCCAAATTTATTCTACGTCTGGGTGTTAATTTTATCTATAATATAATAAAAATCTATAATCTCTAAAAAATCTATATAATATAATATGTATATCCGTTGTCTAGATCTTATACAAAAGTGTAAAGTATGTTTAATTTGGGCTAGATGGCGTTGTGTAACATGTCCCACAATATTTATTATATACCTACCTACTATTATTTCTGTACTAATAATGTAATGAGGGGAATGTGGTTAGTACTCACTTTAAACGTGATGCTCGCTTTGCACTTCTGTCGTTTATAATTGGTACATCTTAAATAAGCTGCACCATTTTTAAACATCCGTACTTTAGAATATTGGTAATTTTCATGTAAATAAATTATACCCCCGTTTTTCTTAAATTTTTCAAAAGGCAGATTCTCACTCATTCTTCTGGATCTCACTCACGGAAAACCTGTTATTAATTATTTTGTATTGATATAGAAAAGCAGGATGTACAGAAAATTCAATGACATACTTCAAATTAATCAACACTTACCTTTTTCACAAATAGCCAGTTATATAAACATTAGATACTAAAGGAGTACTTACCATTCGTCGTATTGTAAGGAACTATTTTATGATCCAAATTTTGTTACTAACGGATCAACTATAAGTTGTGCCGTTAGGATAAAAAAGAGCTGACCCGTTTATTTCCTAACGAATCAACTGAATAGTTGATTCGTTAGGAATAAAAATAGTTGATTAGTTTTAGTTGATCAGTTTTAGTTGGCCGGAGTGGAAAAAGGGAAAGGAGCATAAATGTAATTATTTCAAAATAAAAACATTTCGAAAAATGGATTTTGCCGGCTGCGGTACCAGCACCGGTGTAGTGAATTTAAAATTTATACAAAGTGAAAGAGGAAAACCCGTTGTTTTACGCTCAGGACATAGATACAATTTTGTTAAAAATAACAAATGTGGAACTACAAACTGGCGATGTGTAAATAAAGCAGAATGTAGCAGTTCTATCACTTTGGACAAACTCAATCAAATAGTAAGAGAGTCCAGTCATGTGTGCATGCCTGATCGAATGCAAGGCCTTAGTATGCAAAAAACTCGAACCTATCCCAAAAGTATTTGAAGATTTCGTGGATAGTGTCGATAATGAATTAAATGATGAAGATAAACCAACATTTGTACACAAAAAGGATGTTTTGTATAAAGCCCGAAAAGATTACCTGAAAATGAATACGAAAAATTGTAAATATTTGAAATCTCTGAAGCTACCGGACAGTCTTGTGGGTGATTTCTTTTTATTTGATGATGGAATTGAAAACAAAATTGTGATTTTTGGGTCGAAATTGGCGAAAGACTATTTAAAAAAATATAAGAGTTACTATGGCGATGGCACCTTTAAAGTATGTCCCAAACCTTTTTATCAAGTTTACAGCTTTCATATAAATATCACTCACGATGACAATACCGTTAATTTTGTACCAATTCTTTACATACTTCTGCCTAATAAAACGCAGATAACGTATGAACGTATGTTCACTATTTTGAGGGACCAATTTTCAGTGATAATTGAAAATTATAAGTGCGACTTTGAATTAGCCACTATCCAAGCTATAAAATCAGTTTATCCTGGTATAAATGTAACTGGTTGTTACTTTCATTACTGGAAAGCTATACTTAAAAAGAGCCAGAATGTTGGATTTGATAAAACAGAAAATGGAGAGTTTATCATGCGCCTTTATATGCAACTGCTGCTGCTGCCCCCCATATTGGTTCCTGAAGCAATATTAAGTGTACAATGGTGTACAAGAATTAGCCAATGATTCAGCGGAATACAATACATTTAATAATTATTTTACAACTCAATGGATGGGGATATATACGGAGAATGTGTTTACCTGTTATAATGAAAATTTTCGAACAAATATCCCAATCGAAGGGTGGCATGCGCGGCTTAAAAAAAGAATTCCTGTTAATCCTCCGCTCTATCTATTTTTACAATTGTTAAAGAAGGAATCCCGTTTTCAAGATACGAAGTTAAAAAAAGAACAACTTCATTGTAAGGGGAAGCTGCGTAATGCCGAATCTGCCGAGTAGCGAATCTGCCGAATTCATGAAACTGTCCAATCCACGAATCTGTCCAATACCGAAAAAAGGGTTCATATGCACTTGTTGTTCACTTGTTCATATGCAACATATTATTATGTAGATAAGAGGGATTACCCTTTATAATGAGTGCATTATGATAGTATAATTGATAAGTATCCAAATGTACAATCAGTCAATAAGTAGCGTCACCGTACCATGGAAAAATAGAATTCCCCATGGTCCGGTTTGCCGGACAACCTAACCGTACCACGGACAAAAACCGGGTGGTACGGTGGGTCAGAAGGGGAGAATGATGATGAGTACGCGCAAAATATCTACAGTTAGGATCTTCCGAGACAGGCGTACGATGAGGTGAGCGGTCCCCGACGAGACAAACTGTTAGTTAAAAATATGAATACGTAAATAATATAGCTACCTAATAGTAATAATATTCAATACTTAGGGTAGATAGGTCATAATAATTATAATAGTTATTTTTTACTTTTTACAGGTTTTTTATTGTTCTTTTTTTGTGAGTCTGTGAGTTTAAATTTTTAATTTAATTTTTATTTCATGCTTTTTAATAAAGACTAGAGTGGAGTGGAGGGAGGTGGAGTGGAGTGGAGTGGAGTGGAGTGGAGTGGAGTGGAGTGGAGTGGAGTGGAGTGGAGTGGAGTGGAGTGGAGTGGAGTGGAGAGTCGTTTTTGTCGTAATTGGTGGTGATACAGACTTCCACGCGGGCGAAGCCGCAGGCGAATGCTAGTTGGTAATATTTAATTGACTTGAAGTGTATTTGTAATGTAAATTTATGAAAATAAAGGATTTATTAATATTTATTATATATATTGCTGTGCCCGCGACTTCGTCTGGGTAGTTTTAGATTTTTAAGGTTTTAATTTTTTCTTCGAAACCCTAATTCTTTTACCAAAATTAAAATGGGTAGCCTAAGTTACTCCTTGTCATACGTATCAGCTATCTGCCAGTGAAAGTCGGTGCAGTCATTTCAGAGATTAGCCGGAGAGAGACCCAGACAGACCAAATTAAAATAAAATATTATTTGTTTCGGTACCATGTACACATCCAAATGCACTTAGTAAAAAGCGGTTATTTAAGTATTACTAACAGACACTCCAATTATAAATTAAGTAGGTAATGTAAATGACTTAGTTACATATGCAATACTTACAATTACTTACTTACAATTTACGTGCAACCTTAAATATATAAACAGAAGTCCTTAATTTATATCCACCACAGTGATAAATATATTATACTCTTAACGTTACCTGATTACTAAGGTAGGTGTAAATCTATCTATATACTAGCGGCCCGTGACTTCTATATAATAGCTCTACCCTTATTTGCCCCCTTAGGGCTGAAATTATGAAAAACCGTGATTCACGACGTACGTTTATTACTTAACCAGTAGCAACTAAATGAACTTTCATGCTTCTATCTCAAAAACTGACGAACTTCCCATATAAACTTTCAACCCCTATTTCACCCTCTGGGGGGTGAAAATTCGAAAAACGCTGATAAACGTGTTCATTTATTTCAAACCAGAAGTAGGTGTATGAAATTTCATGGGTCTTACTTTTAAAATGAGTGACTTTCCATACAACCTGTCATCGCCTAATTTACCCCTTTAGTAGTAATAAAAGAATTCATTAATCTGACTGACTAATTCATCAACGCAGAGCCTAAACCGCTGGACCTACAAACTTGAAATTTTGGCAGTAGATGCTTTTTATATTTCAGGCATCCACTAAGAAAGGAATTTTAGAAATTCCACTTTTAAGGTGGCAAAATAAGCGATGAACGTTTGTATGAAAGTCCGTCATTTTCAAAGTTAGACGCATGAAAGAATAATGACCACCGGAGTATGGGCCGCGGTACGATATTGCATCAACTTCCAAGTTGTTTTAGGAGTTATATAAAATAGCCAAATATCTTTATAGTTGCCATTTTTTTTAATCAAACCCCTGAGTTTCCAAGTATTTTTAGAAAATGTAACACAACCTCAAAAAATTATGGACACTAAAAATACCTATGTTGTAGGTAAATATGGTGAGGAGCTTGTAATAATTCTCTTCACATACTTATAATAATGTGAATTAAATCTTAAAGCTTATTTCTAAGTAGGTATAGTTACCTGCGTAGGAGCTATCCAAGTTTGTAATAAAGTGATTATTGGTGTAGTCGCCAGTTTTAAGGAGTAAATTCGTTGGTTCCTTGGTATCGTAACAGAAAAATTGATACACCTATTTCTAGTAGCTATCTCACGCAATGTAGTCGACATTTTCAGTAAGAAAACCAAGTAATTATTGTATTGTATTACGAGTATTGTACACTTAAAAACAACAGTCCAGGATCACTAATCACTGGATTGAATTCCACAATACGCAAGTCCTCTCCACCGAACGTCACTTCTATTCAAGAGCTGTACGTGAAGCGATTGAAATCAAGAAGTACAAAAATTTCAATCGGGAAGACGGTTTCAAGTTATCTGCGACATGGAATCCAGTGATTAAAAACTTGCTACCTCGCTTTTCTGCGCGGTCGGATAGACACCGAGGCGTTTGCACAGAAAATAGGGACCCTGTGAGTGTGGTATGTGACGGTACCTGGAGACAAGAAAATATAAAAAATGTCGAAAATGTGCGGGTAGAAGAAGAACCGGCTACCTCACGGACTCGACGACGGAGGGCGTTCGCGGCTGAAACAGTCAGCCTGTGACCACGGCCGGTGTAACCTGGTCGAAACGTCAGGCATCCAAAGGTATGTATATACCTTTAAAGTGATCGCGTTAATTCCCGTTTACGTATAATAGTCCAGGATCACACTCAAATAGCACTGACAGCGTTATAGCAAAGACGATATGATGACTATCATTTATCGACTTAGCTTAGCCTAATCTACGCCTACGAGGCGTATACCCAATCGAAAATTGTCTATATCTTTATACAGATGAACAAAATGTTTTGTGCTGTTTAGCCAACTCAGTGGTCGAGGGGGGCTAGCTAGTGGTATTTATTTCGCTAAAATAAGTACCTCCCTTTTAATATATATAGTGACTAGCTGTTGCCCGCGGCTCCGCCCGCGTGGATGTCGAAATCCGTTTCAAAAACTATCCTATCTCTCAAGTTGGATCGAACTGCACATGGTGTGCGAATTTTATTATAATCGGTTAAGTGGTTTAGGAGTCCATTGAGGACAAACATTGTGACACGAGATTTATATATATATTAAGATTTAGCACGCCTGCAAGGCGTATGTTTAGGCTTTGTGTAACTTTTAACTTCGACTGTGTGATTTCTTTTTGTCAGTTTCTTGTCAACTTTATGGGTGTACTATGCCAAATCGAATGCCAAATAATCGAATATCAATTGATCGACAACTATAAATCGAACATCCAAATACTCGAACGTTCATGAAATCGAATGTTTAATACATCGAACATTCAAAATATCATACACTCAATACATCGAGTGTTCAAAATATCGAATGTTTGGTTAATCGAGCGTTCAACGCATCGCATATTCATTCTATCGTAATATCAATATACTTAGGTACTGAATACTTTTTATATGGTAAAACACAAAATTTACTGATAAATCACATATTAATTTATTATTATATGCAATTAATTATTACCGGTGAAAGGTACCTACATTTTAATATTTTGTGTGAATTGAAAATGAAATGTATCATTTTATTAACATGTGTAACTTTTCGTAAAAACAAATCAGATCTATTTCTGAACGATCAGTTATGTAAGTCATATTTATTTCATACTACCCGCATACATTGTAATACTGTTTTCACCGGGTATACCACCTTATAAATGTAATGTTCATCTACAGAAAGCATTGTGACTGAGTAGTGCATTACAAGTAATTTTTGTGAAAAATGTCTGTAGGGTCTTATTATAAGCCAGAATTGTCCCAAAAACGCAAGCCGGTGTTAGTTTTAGATGGCTATTTAATGGCAATAAACAAAAATATTAATAACAAGTTCTACTGGCATTGCTCCTACAAATATAAATACCATTGTAAAAGTACTGCAACAACAAAGTTGCACGGAAGTGAGGAGCATTTGTTGGAAAGTTATGCAACACAGCATAATCACGCACCAGATCCTGGTAAGGCAGATGAACTACGTTTTAGGAATTCCCTAAAAAGTGATGCTACCAGCTCACTTGATAAACCGAGTCAAATTATTCAGCGAAATGAGGCTAACATTTCGAAATCAAGTTCGTGTGCTCTTCCAAACAAAAAAGCAGCAGCGCAAATTATACTAGTGCGAAAGTGTGCCACATCGATACCCATAATTTCGAATGTTTTCCACCGCGAAGCACGGTAGTGCGAAAGTATTCCACATCGATTCACACATTGTCGAATGTATTCTAGCGCGATGCACGTCAGTGCGAAAGTCTAGTAAAAGGCATGCTACTTCTTGTTTTACACAGAAATGTTTCCTGTAAATCGATGATTGACGGATCGATGTTTAGTGTGAGTGTGTTAAGTTATATATAGATTTACTAGAACTTGAAGTAATATCAGAACAACGTTAGTTTTTATACGAGTGTCAAAAGTAGAACAATTAGAAAAAATAAGGGTGAATAAAATTTAATGATTAACCAAAAAAAGATACAACATCAAAATAAGATACATTTGGGTGAATATTTCATTTCATGCAGATTTGCTGTTTAGAAAAAAAATTAAAAATTTGCGCCAAAATACGTTCTTTATGTAGTTTTTGTAAAGTATTTAATAGTAGCTTCTGAATCATATTGAAGGGACAGCAATACCTCTTTTATCCTTTGAGATATGGACGTTTCTGTTTTTTGCGAAAACGGTAGTGAGACGTGCAAGTACGGTAATTAGATCTCAGGCTACGGTAGTGAGTTAAATTATAATGGTAATTAGAAACAAAACAAATGTTTGACAAATCAGCCTTTTATTGAGAACGTAAGTCATGACTGGTAGGACGCGCTGGTCGAAGACCTTCGTTTTGAGGAATTGCGGTAAGGGTGAGATGAAAACCTGAAGTAGTTTGTCAAAATAATGCTACCCAAACTAACTGAATCCTTCGGGCGACTTCTTTCTCGAAGTTGTTTCTGCCAAACTGGATGAGCTGCCCAAGGTATACATATTCCTGAACAACTTCGAGGGTCTACCCTTCGACGTCAAATTGGTCTCAGTTCGACGTGTTCATTGAACATAATTTTGGTTTTGTCCAAGTTTTTGCCGAGATCGACACGTCGAGAGGCCCCAATTAGGCTTTGCAGCATCTCGCCAGCTGGCTGGCGAGATGCTGCAAAGCCGATCTGGCTCCAGTGACTCCGCAACGCGTCGTCAGCGAACCGACGGTGTATTCGCCGATTATGTTGAGTCCTCGTCCAGTCCAATCCAGCGTCTTAAAGACGTCCTCCAGTGCGTTAGTGAACAATTTAGGGGATATGACATCCCTTTGTCTCACTCCCGCTGTAGAGTTTTGGGGTTCGTCTTCTGGTCTTGTAGCTGGAGCTGGACGGACATGGTGGCAGTGTCATATAAACATCTCATTACCTCGATATATCGCCAATCGACACGACACCGAAGCAGAGCATCCATAACTGCCCAGGTCTCGATGGAGTCGAAGGCTTTCTTGTAATCCACAAAAGCCATACACAGCAGCGGCTGATTGTACTCCTCGGTTTTCTGCACAATCTACCGAACAGTATGGATATGGTCTTCGTTGCTATAGCATTTTCGAAACCCGGCTTACTCTGGTGGCTGGAACTCATCGAGCTTACTAGCGAAGCGGTTTGTGATGACTCTCGAGAACAACTTGTAAATATGGCTCTGGAGTGAGATGGATCTGTAGTTCTTCAGTAAGGCCTTGTCGCCTTTTTTGAAGAATAGTACCACCACCGCACTTCCGCTCTATGCCTTACTTAGGTGTTAAGCCCTGGATAACGGAATTAAAGAGACTCGCTAGGTCCTTCAGGATTTGGGTTTCGCCTGCTTTTAGGAGCTCCTTAGTTATTCTGTCATCGCCAGGGTACTTGTTGTTCTTGAACTGCTTCAGAGCCGTCTCTATCTCGCACGGCTTGACATCGGATATCTCCTCGGTGTAGTGGCGCATGAATGGGGCTCTGTGGTCTTCATCACTGTGTCTCGTTGGTTTAATCATGCGTGATGCATACAGCTGTCCGTAAAATTCCTCTACCTCTTCGAGAATCTTGAACTTTGAGGTAATGGTGTTGCCATCCAGTTTTAAGTTTCGTCAAATGGGGCCTCCCAAACTGCTGAGCGAAACATTCGACCCCCGATTGCTGCCTCTATTTGGCAAGTATTGTAGTATCGGAGGTCGCGTCGTATCAGTTTTTAAATAAGGTGGCTGAGGGATCTTCCATCTGACGAAGATGACTGAGTGGAGGGCTGATCACGCCTCCTCCTCATGAGTTCGAGAGTCTCGGGTGAGAGTTTGGATTCTAGCTGTTTGCATTTTCCAGGAAACAACTTCCGAGATACTTCTTACAGCGTTTTGACCACTGTATCGGTCTTCTCATCAACAGTGCCAGTGGTTTCCAATATTGCGAAACGATTTTGAAGTTCCAGTTGGAACTGTTCGGACCCCAGGGCTGCTTGGAGCGCTGTGCTGTAGGTCGGAGAGTTAACTTTATCATACGGAACATTTCAGCCTTGAAGTTGGGGTTTAGAGAGCCTCGGACAAGTCTGTGATCGCTGCTGGTTTTAAACTTGTGGATCATCATCTCTAAATATGTACTTACTGCCAGTGATGAAGAAAAGCTGGTGATGAAGAAGGAAAAATCATTACCATTCGTTATTTCTAATTACCATTCGAGTTAAAAAGAATGGTAAATAATGGTAATTAGACGAACAGTAATTAGATTTGCAAGTATTTTTATTGAAATAGTCCAGTTTTTAATAGATAAAGACCTGATGATTTTACCAGCGTGTAGAAGATCTTATATTGGATACACCTGACAAATAATTATACAGAAGTAATAATTTGATTACCTTTGAAAATGCGAATGGTATATAGAAATATTCTGGACCACATCACTTTTCGAACAGGAGAACTTAAATTACATAGCCATACTTGGTCTTTGACACATGTCTTCGGCTCTGTAGTATAGTGTTGACTACCGCTGTTTAATCTATGGTCAGTCTAGAGCACAGTTACGCATAAATACGAAAATATCGGATCTGAAACATCGTCGAATGGTAATTATGGGTCAGGTCAGGGACATTTTTCAAAGTCGTATTAAACTACTTAAATTTGTTCTTTCGCACACAATATTTACTTACAATATAGATTAGTTATTCTATTAACCGAAGATGTATTTAATAAATCGTTCTTCCAAGAGATTTTTTACCAAGATGTACTAATGTATTAAAATCTGGAGAAAGGGACACCGATGGTAATTAGATTTTAGGTGCGGTTTTTGAAATTTGGAGCATTTCTAATAAAATACAAGGGGTTTTCACTCTTGCGCCTTATAGAATGCAACGTTAACTAAATGAAAACAATATCAGGTAAAGAATTCGTTAACGTTTAAGGTATTCTTTATCGCCGGCCGTGTAATCTGCACGAAATGAAATATTCACCCATTTAATAAAAAAGAACAGGCCCCCTGTTATGCCTAAATTACCAAAAAAAATTACAAAAAAAAATACAATTACATCTTCATATAAGCGAGATATGCTAGACCGCTTAGATAGTCTTTGAAATCCATAGATTCTTTTTGTAACATATGATCTCTTACTTTTTTTGTGTGGTTTGAAATAATTCTTTTTTTTTTCTTTATATTTGCAGATATCCTTGCTGCTTCAAATGTCGTGTTTTTCTGCTCTTTCATTAATTCTTTTAATGTTTTGTAAATGTTTACTTTTTTTCTATTCAGGAGGCTATTCCAGTGGTTGTGCCAATTTTCAATGGCGTTCTGTGTTGTTGGAATGTTTGCATTAACGCAATCCATAACTGACCACATTCGCGGCGAAAATATAGGAGGTGACCTTTTTAGCTGTAATTTATGCGTATTCTTTTTTGATTTAATTGGCATTCGTGTGTACGTTCCACCAACGTAATATTTAAAAAACCAATCTGTTACTGTACTAGCTTCTTGAGGAATGATTTGGTCACGAACAATTTCAAACGCTTCTGGTATTTCAGACGGATTTAAAAAAGCCAACGCTGCCAGGTGTCGCATTTTATGCGCAAATTCACTATTGCTGGTGTACTTTTTTGCCAATCCCTCACTTTGAATGTGCTTCCAAATATTTTGAGACAAATGGAAGTAACAGCATTTATGTTGTGCACTGGGGAACACATTTTGACAGGCTCTTATAGCTGCTAATTCAAAATCGGTAATTATGAATTCAGGCTTTAGTTCAATGCTTAGTTCATTAAGTGTGTGTCTCAGAATGATTTCTAAAAAAACTACGTACAATCGTTTGTTTTTATTTGAAAATAATCCGTACACAAGTGGTAGTATTTGATTGGTCTCATCATTTTGGCCTACAAGTCCATGTATAGAATAAAGTTGGTAAAATAAATCTGGACAACACTGGAATGTTCCATCCATTATCCAAAATTTCGATTGATGTAAAAGACGTAAATTTTGTTTGGTACTAAAGACAATAACAGTACCAACATCTTCATCACTGAAATTACCAATTAAAAATTGTTCCCCTTCAATGTGAGTGAATTGATCCGGTATAGTAAATTCTTTTAAGCTTTTTGGAAGTTTTGGTTCGTTTCGAGCACGTTCTCTTTGTATAACCATTCGCATGGCGGCTTTGGAAGGCATAAAAGCAGCCGATGTAGAGGGTATTTCCTGTATGGATTTTTGTATTATTTGTACGGGTCGATCTAAACTATTTTCTGCTCTCCTTTTTAATGCAGCTCGCAAAGTATGTGCCCGCGCAACATCATGATCAGGTTCATGGATATGGCATATCTTATTCATTTTACTCATAAAATGATTATCACTAACCTTTTTTGTGATTATTGCAGAACAACAACTCGAAGATTTCTTCCTGATGCAACACCAGTAGAATGTATCATTGCACTGTTTGTTTAACATATACAGAAAACCATCCACTAGCAAGAGATCTTTATTTTTGTGAGATTTGACAAACTCACACGGAACATCCATTTTTACGAAATCAAAACTTATAATGAAGTAACTTACACGTATACTCTCGGCACGGACTGTCATACTGAATTTCGAAGTTCAAAATTACGATATAATGGCCGGTTTGAAATATTACAAAAGTGATGTGAAATGTCAATTTACTCTCGATAAAAAAATAATCAAATAGATCTACTTATAAGTTTTTATTGCAAGTAGTACTTGCCTAATTCAAAAACTTTAGTAAAAAAATATAAATGTTTACCTAAGTAGGTACTTAATACATTTGAACGAACTGAATATTGGAATTAGGAATGAAAATGAGTATATATTAATCCAGTGAATGCACTAACTTTTTTCTTGTTGGATACTCCTTCCGTAAAAGGCAAAAAGCCTCCATGTTTATCTATAGCTTCATGCTCCGGACTCTTTTGTACGCAGAGGCAAACTGGACAGAATCCATTTGCATCTCGCGAAGACAAGACGTGTTCGGTGGAGTGTCATTGCAATATAATTGTGTAGTGATTAGTGATTATATTAACGGCTATATTTCGCTGAAATAATAATTTAATTTCGAATAACATTTAAACACGTGGTTTTAATTTCTCCTCGCCTTATGCGGGTAGTATGAAATAAATATGACTTACATAACTGATCGTTCAGAAATAGATCTGATTTGTTTTTACGAAAAGTTACGCATGTTAATAAAATGATACATTTCATTTTCAATTCACACAAAATATTAAAATGTAGGTACCTTTCACCGGTAATAATTAATTGCATATAATAATAAATTAATATGTGATTTATCAGTAAATTTTGTGTTTTACCATATAAAAAGTATTCAGTACCTAAGTATATTGATATTACGATAGAATGAATATGCGATGCGTTGAACGCTCGATTAACCAAACATTCGATATTTTGAACACTCGATGTATTGAGTGTATGATATTTTGAATGTTCGATGTATTAAACATTCGATTTCATGAACGTTCGAGTATTTGGATGTTCGATTTATAGTTGTCGATCAATTGATATTCGATTATTTGGCATTCGATTTGGCATAGTACACCCCAACTTTATTGATGTTTTGTTGCATATTTAAATAATATTGTCAGTTACCATATGACATAATAACGTTATTGTAACAATCTTATCTATGAACACGGCAGTCTTTCTTGGGGAGAATCAACTTTTGTAGATGAAGACGACCAGGCCCTTTGACCTTTGTATTTTGCATGTCAAAACTAGCAAATTTAATATGGTTTATTTCTTATCTTCTTATGAAAATGTAATCATGAAACATGATTCAATGACAATCAAACTATAAGGACTTGTCCTCAGGGTTTAATTGTGATTAGTAATTGAAAGCCTTATTATTTTTATTGTGTCATCTAAGAATAAATAATCAAGCTATAAAAATCATATATCATCAATAAAAATGTATTTTTAGTAATTTTTTCCGAAATTGAATTTTTTGTTTGATAAAAAAGCACGGTATGTGATTTTGTTACACTAAGTAACCATAATTGTTGTTTTCATTAATAAATTCATGTTTTATTATTGTTTATAACCTAACCATCAGTTTCCTATTCAAAGAAAAACATAAGTAGGCATATTTTAGCCTGCAGGTTATCATTTACAAAGGTACGCCTCTCAAGCGTATGTTTAGGCTTTGCGTACCTACAAAATAGATGAGGCTTCTAGGGTTAATCATAAAACTCATGAAATAGGCATCTTGGTGAAGGTCGTTGTATAAGGGATCCTATACTATAAAGAAAATAATTTTGATAGTAATTTTATGTTGATGTGTGAGAAAAATCAGTACCACATATGGTCATTTTCCTTTCAACACTTACTTCTGGTTAGAAATAAATGAACACATATATCAGCTTTTTTCAAAATTTCACCCCCCCAGAGGGTGAAATAGGGGTTGAAAGTTTATATGGGAAGTTCGTCAGTTTTCAAGATAGAAGCATGGAAAGGAGACTGAAATGATTACATACAATCTTGGGCCTAGTTGTAAGAAGATGAAAGTAGTGTCAATTACAGTTTGGCCGCTGAGACTATGCGTTCCTGACACATGTCAATTCTTCATGACTAGTTATGTACAATAAATAACTTGTACCTAGAACCGTTCTCTAAACCTGTTCCCGACTTACAATAACATAATAATGATCACAGTCAGCAATATTGTGACAACGTGATTTCATTTTAATTTTAATTTTATTCTAATTTGGCTATCTATCTGCCCTATTTGTTTTTCCAATTTTTAATTTTTAATGTTTTTCATTCTTATTTAATTTTATGTGATTATTAATTGTAATGATGGGTAATAACCCTGAACCTGAAATAATAAAAAAAAATCATATTCATTTCATTCATTATAAAAATATGATTCATTCTTTCTATTAGCTTGGGTAGGGGCTTATTACAAAATTACATCTTATACTATATAATTCAAAGTCCTGACAGGCTGACTGACTGACTGATTACAACGCACAGCCTAAACCGCTGGTCGTAGAGACTTGAAATTTGTAGGGAGTGTTTGTTTTGTTGCGTAGAGGTGTACTAAGAAAGGATATTTCAAAATTCGAACCCTAAAGCCCTAAAAAGGGCTAAAAACGTGCTTTTGCCAGAACTCAAGAACGGCTGAATAGATTTTCATGATCTATGATTTTTTGGATTTGTCTTCGCCTCGAATAGTTATTAACATAGTTAAAAATATATGATTCATTCAGGAAATTTAGTAATAAAAAGAAAATTAGATGTTGCAAACGTTTTTATCGCCATCTATAATAGTTGTCATAGCAACAGGAACTAAAATTGACTTTGTCTAAATTTTCATAGAGTTATATCCTTTACTTCTTTTTCCTCAAAAGTAAATAGAATATATTAATTTTTAGGGTTCTGTGCCTGATTAGAAAAAAACCCTTATCTCTTCGTTATCCGTCTGTCTGTTTGTCAAGACCTCTTTCTTAAGAACACGTAGAGGCATCAAGTTGAATTAGATTAAAGGAATGCTGCGGATAATGCTTGGCATTACACGAAGCGTAATATCCAAACTGTGGCCTCAATATCGACTAATAGGTGGCTTGACCTACCATCTCCAGGCCTGCACTTATGGAGAACGGAGGTCGTCAAGTTCCCTTCGGCAACGTTAGTGAGTCACCTGCTCCGCAATCGGAGAGTTTTAGGAAGCCATACCTTCTCTCCTCCTCTGGCCAGTAAGGACGTAATATCGGGCTAGACTGACTAAAGTCAAACTCCATCTTGGGTCTACAGACGCCGAAGTTTAAGGTAACCCTTGACCCTGAGCTATCCAAGACTTACTGATGGCTGTTTTGGTGAGTGCCTGCATTGCGTAGGCAGGGTGCTGACGTTTGAATGCCACCATTGCCGGGGCTGATCCGTGGGCACACCACCTCTTCATACACTGGTAGAGTCTCCAGAGTGGATAGAGTGGCGCCATGTCCTTAAAGCAGACGTCGGTGGGGTTAGCCTCATGGTGAGGGCCCTAATGCCGACCATGGTCACCATAGAGAGTATGTGGAATGCCGTCGGTTTTTTTGCGAGGCAGTAATGCGCGCAGAAGTGGTGGTGGAAAAGCTACGGGAGAGATGTAGCACTCCCCCGTGCCGATGAAGGTGCACCGGGCGGCGTAGTTTGCAGAACCATCTCCGTCCTCCATGAGTGCGGGCCTAGGGTGACGGTCGAGGCTAACCGTCACCCTAGCAGAAGCAGACAGAAGCAGGGTGGCAGGGTGTTATATTTCCACACGCGCTTTTTTATAGAGATGGGGGATTTAGATTCCGAATAACTGGGTCGAGGTCGAGGTCGCCAGTGCTGGTGGCCGGAGCCGGTTGGGGCTTCTGGGATATCCTTTCTAGGACACACCAGATTCCTCGATCACACAGGCATTGGTAGGACTCTGACATACCAACCTCTCCGTTGGCTCCGTTGAGGTGAAGCCCGACGGGGTTTTTGCGCACGAAATAAAGGGATATTTCCCTTTGGGCTAGAATTCAGATATTTTGCAGAAAGTAAAATCTTATAGCATAAGTACAGGTAAAAGTCCGGAAAGCGTAAATATTACCTACATCACCAAAAAAAAATTGTATGTCTGTCAGTCAAGACAAGGAGCACTGCAACAAAGATAAGTTCGCTCTCTTTTTTATCGTGTAGAAATCCTCCTCAACCCAATTTTGTACGGAACCCTGCGTGCACGAGCCCAATTCGCACTTGACCGGTATTTATTAGTATATAAGATAATACAGATCAGTGGTATATACTCTTTCTTTACTTTCATGAACTTCTTGAATGTTAAATCAGGTTGTCAAATGTCAATGCAAGATTTTAATAATAAAAATCAGATTTTCGGAAATAAATAATGTTCACTAATTTGAAATGGTGCATCGAATGTGAAAGTGTAATGCAACTATGATGAAAGAGTTTTTCAAAGGGCCTTTTCCGAAGTTTAGTTATGGACCCCCAAATCTAGAAGACAATGATAAACATGAAAAAGGATAATGCTGGTAATAGACTGGCTTTGGCCGCGATGCATGGCACTGTAATTTGAAGGGTTTGATAGAACTCGAGATGAAATGAATATGTTTAGCTGCAACCACTGATTGCGAAGGAATAGACATTGAAAGTTAGTACGGGAAGTCCCTCAGCTTAAAAAAGACTTGGTGGCGATAGCCAACATTCACGCGGGCGGAGCCGCGCGCGGGTACGCTAGTTTACTATAAAATTATAACGTTCTATTTTATATTTTTCAACCAACAGATTATTATTATTAAGATTACTAACTCAGACCAATAAAAAAGTATAGACGGAGCCATTGTGAACAAAAGCGACGAAATAAGTGAAGCTTCTTATGCATAAGTCAAAACACGTCACACTCTGACAATAGCTCTTCGGCCGACTACCCAAAGACTACCAAACCGAGCATCTGTCAAATTCCGTCATAAGATCATCAAATCGTCTTATGTTGGTTGGCTTCAAAAAAAATGCTCAATACTCCGTCTATACTTTTTTATTGGTCTGAGATTACTAAAATATGCGGTTACAATTGCCTTGTTATTTTGTCTCATCACTATGAAAGCGAAACATTTGACATTACCTTGAAACAGCGCAGTTTGACGTGGTTGGACGTGGTATGACTTTTAAAAACTATTGATTTTATATTTCTAATTAATTAATTGTTAATCATTTTAGCCCAAAATTAATCTGTGTATTGTAAATTGGCACAGTAATTAAATTTTTAATGTTATCAATCGTTAATAAGGTCAATAAACGATATTTAAAATTTTGCCGTAAATTATACACCAGTTCAAAGTTACATCGCCCTTTCGCTCAAAACCTGTCAGGAACGCATTCTTTCAGCGATTCTATAATAATAGCTTATATATTATCAACCTTTCACTGAAAATTCTGCGGATTTTGTCAATCTGAGAACAGAGATATAAGAGATTATGTAAAAGTGAGGTTATGTTACAATCTTTAACTAACACTAACTAACAGCTGATTCCATTCCTGAAGTGCAAAATGTGTTCTTTTGCATTAATAGTTATTATATTTACTATAAAATGTTTGAAAAATCATATGAATGAATGTCAACGGCTTCAAGCGATAGGTAGGTAACAGGTAAGGAGATAAGGACAGGATGTCTAAAATAAAGAAAAAAACATTTAATAGGTATAATGTTCTATTCGCCTTCTATTATAATTAAAATGTCGTCTAGAAATTGTGCAGATGGTACTACATGATCTTGGTACCTAGCCCAGCTAAGGTACCATATAATGCACATTATATGAGCACAACAGCCTACAGTTCGTTTACCTACAATACAATTGCAATAATGCATTATTATAGCCGAATCAGGGACAGAATTGTTTCATCGTGTAAGGGTCGTCGGCCCAGTGTGGCCCAGTGTATTGCAGTGATCAGTAGATATCCCACAATTCACACAGCGATCCATAGTTTCACTACTATCCAATCCACAAAAGCCGGCGGCGGTAAAATCCAAAATAACAATTCCAAGTCGGACATGTGAGCGATGTTCGGTGTCCAAGGTGAAAGCAAGGGTCGTACAAGATAGGTAGGGTCAGAATCCGTAAAATACAAAGCAGTTGGCAGTGGTCGTAAAAAATGACGAATAATCGGGAAAGCACTCAAAACGCATCAGAAAACACGAAACGAGTGAGCAAACAAAAACGGTCGGCAACTGACTTGTCATGTCAGTGACCGTCAGTGACATAGACTAAAATAGGTAATATAAGAGAGATTTGAATCGATTTGAATTCAATAATCATTATTATTGGTTTTTCAGTATAATATGACTGTAATTATATGCACTATATAAGTATATTGCATGTAAGTATATATAGTGCATTTAATTATTTTGAGTTAATTATTTACTGCAAAATGTTTTATTTTCGTAACTGTGTAATCGATTACTCAATCGATAATCTCACGAAAACTATTTTCTCATATTTCTCCGCTTCCAGATTGAGAATTGACGTGATTTTTCATATTCTAAGATACAAAAATATGACTAATTTTTTAGATCATATCTCAACTTATTACATTTGGGCCCACCATTTTCCATCTCCTTTATATTACGGTTTTTGGTTAGAAATAAAGTACACGTGTATCAGCGTTTTTCAAATTTCACTACTAAAGGGGCAAAATAGACGATGACTGGTTATATGCAAAGTTAGTCATTTTCAAAGTTAGAACCATTAAATTTCATACGCCTACTTCTGGGCCCTTATTCTATTTGCCATCGATTACTAACCGTAGAAAAAGTGTGATTGTATCCAAGAATATTAGAACCAATGGATACTGCAAGGACATACATTGCAGTGTCTCCATCTAGTTGGTTGGGTTGCGTACCTTTCTTTGCAGTGACCATGTTTAATTGCAAGGTTGGGATATATGATGTAGTTTACGTCTATGCTCATGAAAATAAATGGTATAGTCTACGTTTCCATATTTACTAATATTATAAAGAGAGGCCAAATTCATTGAAAAGGTTATTTTACTATAATATATTTAAAAGCTATTAAAGATGAAAACAGTAATTTTGTAACTTATTTATTTATTAATTGAGACTTACTTATGTAAGCATGTAATAACAAAATAAATTATTTACATTAAATGAAGGATTATATATTTATTTATTTTATACATACGGTGTCATTACAGGCAAACCCAATGCGATAGAGTAGCAACAAAAGGGTGTTTCCTATAGTAGCGTCACATTAATAGGTAACATTTGACGTTTGTCAGTTTTATATTCATAATGAGGTGACCTGTTAAAAAAGGTCGATTAAAACGAATGAATCGATACGGACTTGAAAGATAATGTGATAATGCAGGAGCTTCTAGTAGGAGACTATCCCGCAAAATACGGATGGTTGGTCACCTTACGAATTTTTGGTAAACAGTGTTGCTTCTTTATTAAAATGGCTGTCACCCACAATCTAAGAAGCGAATATGTGTCAATTTTTTTATTAATTTCTATAAATATAACTCAATTAATAATAATTGATATGTACGGTGTTCTGTGAATTTTCATAAAGCTCAACTAGAATCAAAATGAAGCTCCGAAGAACTCAGCCTTTGCGTAAATTTGACTTTGACAGGTTTGGATTGGGAAATTTTAACGTATCATGGCAATTTTAGGCAGTGTGCGAGAGAGATGACCTCCGGCCGAGATTCAAAAATCCTGGAGACAACCGCTCGTTCGAAATGAATCGTCCAGCTAAGTACAACAGGGGGGGAAATTTCTAATGTTCTTGATTGTATCACACCCAAACGTCATTTTCTAATCTTATCAAATTATCGAAAGCAAAATAGTGTATTCTAATTGCCATACGATTGTATCGTGGTTTCGTTCTGAAAATAACTGTCAGTAATTATCACTTTTCTGACAGTGATCATTTTCCCGGTTTTAATTTAGAGATATGATATAATATAATAATAATAAGTGGTATAAAAAAAAAAAAATGATAATTGATAAGCTTTGCATATAATGCAAGATGAAATAGTGTTAATTGGTTCCTACATCAATATTTGGACTTGTTTTTCCATGAAAATCGCATCCAAACTTTTTGGAATTTCATATAATTTCTGAACTCATAATGAGGTGACTGTGACATTCAGACATTGTCAACTACAGTCATTTGACAACGACTTTGTTTACGGTTTTTTGCCGTTTTTTTGGAATCATACCTATAATAACTTAAACCAAAATGGATGAGTATTATTTATTATATTCCGTCGTCAAAGGAAATTGCAGAGAGATGCATCAGATCCGCTGTCCTTAGATCAGAAATTATTCATACGAAATTAAAGTAAGAATTGTTTCGAAATTGGCACTAAAAGTTGGCAAAGCATGGAAGAGATAGGTACCTATTGGACGTTGAAGGAAAATATGAAAAGCAAATATTATGGGGCTGCCAGTTCAAGAGATGGGAAGATGAGATAAAAGCCGTAGCAGGCCACACTTGGTAAAGACTGGCCAGAGACAGGTAGGGATAGAAGGCATTGGAGGAGGCCTATACCAATAGGCAAAATACCCTAAATATTGTAAATCTAACTGTAAGTGTCATGTTATGTGTAATGTCTGAAATAAAGGCTTATAGGTAACTATTATTATTATTAAAGGATTGTTTCATTTTCTTAGCCAATCCTTTAGATTGAAACCTATTGAGAGATCTAATCAAAGAGCTGTAGAAATCAAGTTAGTATTAATTAATATAGTATATTTATTATGTACCTATGCATGCATGTAGGATCAGATAAGTAAAAATCAACATGATTCTTTAATATTTTTTATTATAGCTATAGTCATTCCACTCCTTATTTTTGCGTTTGACAGCAGTTTTAGAATGTAACTGTTGCATTAATCCTACAAGTAAACTTGGAAATGCGTGACCAAGAAATTATATAAACTGGCGTATCATATGTATCTACCCTATTTATAACTCATTACCAAAATTAAAATGCCTTAATTGTTTCGGTTGATTTAAAATTTACGATTATTTGCTCACTCAATGAAAACGGCTACACTCTACCATGTCTAGTGTTGGGATCGAATGAAATCGCTGCAAATTACGAATCTAAAATAATCGTTCAAACTTACTTACATTTACGTCAACACAAAAGTTGTTGTAACAAAGCTTTGTTTTTATAGTGTATTATGGATTCATGTACTCGTCTTCGACGGCCTTTTGAAACACAGCCACAGCTTCTTCGGCATCCATAAAACGTTTATCTCGGTATTTTCTTCCTTTTTCGGAAATAAATAAAAATCGCAAGGTGTGAGGTCAGGGCTATTATACGGCGGGTGACCCAGTAATTCCGCAAATTGTTTTTACCATGACAAAACAATGGAGCCTAAACTCGATAGACTTATCTTATTGGCGTAAACCCATGACAGATGATCGGTATGAACAGCCTATAAGTGTCGCCGAATAATTGATACATTCAGGAGGAGGAGGATGGACGTAAAAAGTACTGAACGGGGTTTGATGCGGTTTTTTTTATTAGAAAGGTCTTGGTTAGACTCAAAATCTTACGCATATTTGATCACAATCGGCTCATTAGAACATGCGATATAGTAAAAAAACGCGCAAATCGACGTCCACGCGGGCGGAGCCGCGGGCAACAGCTAGTACAGAATATAAATGATTTTTGACTTTGATTTTGACTTTGACATTGTACACGAAAAAAGAATGTTTATTACAAAACATAAAATTTTGTAGGAAGATCTAATAATAGCCATTATTTAATATTATCATTATTATAAAAATAAAAATATTTTTAACAGATTTCATTGCGAATTATTTTATACAATTATACGTCTGGCACGCAAAAGAAGTATAAAAATTTGAATATCGAGCAGAAATAAAATAAATTGAAGTTTGAAATCGATTGCAACTTCTTCAGAGACTAAGTCGATTATTGTTTGAAATCGGTCAGGTTACGCATTTGGACATAACTATTTGACGGAAAATTGAAATGTCAAACGCAAAATAAAGGAGTGGATCAAGAACATTAGAAATTTCCTTGTACTTAGCTGGACGTTTCATTTCGAACGAGCGGTTGTCTCCAGGATTTTTGAATCTCGGCCGGCGGTCATCTCTCTCGCACACTGCCTAAAATTGCCATGATACGTTAAAATTTCCCAATCCAAACCTGTCAAAGACAAATTTACGCAAAGGCTGAGTTCTTCGGAGCTTCATTTTGATTCTAGTTGAGCTTTATGAAAATTCACAGTACACCGTACATATCAATTATTATTAATTGAGTAATATTTATAGAAATTAATAAAAAAATTGACACATATTCGCTTCTTAGATTGTGGGTGACAGCCATTTTAATAAAGAAGCAACACTGTTTACCAAAAATTCGTAAGGTGACCAACCATCCGTATTTTGCGGGATAGTCTCCTACTAGAAGCTCCTGCATTGCAATAAATACATAGCATAGTCCCACAAAACGTCAAATGCTTTCCGCACGTTTACAATATCCATCATAATATATTACAATATTAACTGTAGAGAGGTCAATTCTATACATCCATACTAAATTATTATAAATGCGAAAGTAACTCGGTCTGTCTGTCTGTTACGCTTTCACGCCTGAACCGCTAAACTGATTTTGATGAAACTTGGTATAGGAGTAGATTAGACCTAGATAATGAACATAGGCTATGTTTGGTTGCGATAACCGACATCCACGTGGGCGGAGCCGCGGGTAGCAGCTAGTTGATTATATTTAAAAAATAACTACATATTGGGAAATAATTAGTGATCGATACTAATGCAAAAAATGCAATCAGTATTTTTTTTGTCTTTCTGTCTGTCTATCTGGATGTGCACGCATGGATGAAAAACTACTGGAGGGATTTTGATCAAACTTGATACGATTATAGTTCATACTTCTGGGCAACATATAGGCTACTTTTTATACAAGCTGATATACCCATGGCTTCACCCGCGCTTCGTTTTTAGGTCGTTTTTGGTCATATCTCCGGTTGTACTTAACCAATTGCAAGCAAACATACGATAAATTTTGAGTCTAAGTAAGACCTTTCTAATAAAAATTCGTTCAGTACTTTTTACGTCCATTGCTAGGAAGCTGGTCATATTAAGTATATAATTTCAACTTTGACGCTTATTATTTATTGCTTTCTAGACATAACCTATACCTACTCAAGTAGGTATTAAGTTATCGTTTTTAAAAACCACTACACTTTTTTATTTGTTCACGACTGTACATACTTAGACCACGGTAGTATAAACTTACTGTATACAGGTTGACTCAAAATATTATTATATATTTAGTATTCTTCACATACAGACAGATAGAAAGACAAAAAATTTACTGTTTGCATTTTTTGCATTAGTATCGATCACCAATCATCCCCCAATAGCTATTTTGTAAATTTATATATGCAAAGAACAGAATTGACCTCTCTACAGTTTTATTATAAGTATAGATCATGTATTTGTCTTATTTTGTTCCTTAAATTTACGAAAGAAAGTATAATAATGGGACAGGGATTCACCTGACGATTTTTAAAATTCACATTATCTTTCAAGTCCGTATCGATTTATTCGTTTTAATCGACCTTTTTTAACAGGTCACCTCATTATGAATATAAAACTGACAAACGTCAAATGTTACCTATTAATGTGACGCTACTATAGGAAACACCCTTTTGTTGCTACTCTGTCGCATTGGGTTTGCCTGTAATGACACTGTATGTATAAAATAAATAAATACATAATCCTTCATTTAATGTCAATAATTTATTTTGTTATTACATGCTTACATAAGTAAGTCTCAATTAATAAATAAATAAGTTACAAAATTACTGTTTTCATCTTTAATAGCTTTTAAATATATTATAGTAAAATAACCTTTTCAATGAATTTGGCCTCTCTTTATAATATTAGTAAATATGGAAACGTAGACTATACCATTTATTTTCATGAGCATAGACGTAAACTACATCATATATCCCAACCTTGCAATTAAACATGGTCACCGCAAAGAAAGGTACGCAACCCAACCAACTAGATGGAGACACTGCAATGTATGGCCTTGCAGTATCCATTACTTTTAATATTCTTGGAGTGGATTGACTATAAGATCTTTTATTACATCTGCAAGCTTGTAAAAACGAATATTATATAAGTACCTTATACCTGTGCTTATACCTTTTAGGATTTTATGAGAAATATCATGCAATCAACACAGCAAATGTAAAATACATTTTATTTCTTCTTCTTTGAGTCAATGGCTAGATTTATTTATTTATTTACATTTTAATGCCACATAATCTTGTATATTTCACTACTCTACTTTTTAACTTTCCTTCATGTTCTTTCCTTGTTACCTATGAAAGACTGGGTATTCTTTTCACATTAAACGTTCATACTGAACTCGTGTTATTTCTTATTATATAATTATATTCTTCTTTTAGTAATCGTTTTACAAAACTTCCATTTACCTATTTTTCGCATAAATGACAATGATTTGTTTATTTTCCCGTATTTGACATCAATGTTTTTTTTTGCAATTTATGGCAAATAGGTAGGTGTATGCCAATGTCAAACAAAGGAAACAAAAATAAAAACTCCTTTCAAAATATCTATTATCGGGCACGTCAAGTTTTCCAAGTGTGGCGTAGCGGTAGTGAACGCAGCCGCTGTGCAGGAGGCGCGGGTTCGATCCCCGCTCAGTGCAATTATTGTATGCATGAATATGGGTATTTGCATTGGTCTGGTTGTGCCTCGGAGAGCACGTTAAGCCGTCGGTCCCGGTTGCCATACAAACATCTATAGCAGTCGTTACGGGTAGTTTGAGCCCGAAAAGGTCCAACAACAACGGTCTAGCTGCAATGCTTCGATATCGCCTAATTTCACCATTGGGTTGTGAAGGACAGATGGCAGTCGCTTCACGGCGTGGATTTCGAATTCCGTTTCAAATTCCTTTTTTCTTGCGGAGGTTCCTTCGGATACCACTTGTGCCGTGTGCTTGTCTGCCACCTACGTAGTATAAAAAAAAACACCCCCATCGGCCAACAGGAGTAGTTAATTTTGACTCGGACCTCATAAAAACCACATGCCGTCTCAAGTCTTCAGTTGTAAGATTGCTTAGAGCATATCCCGGTTTAAAGATGGGCTCCTCAACCCCGCGAAAGGGGGCCCTGTGCCCTCTGCTAGTCAGAGGGATACGTGGCGAGCCTTGGAGTAGCCCTCTAGAGGGCCACTCCCACCCTGTCGGATTGCCCGCAGGCAGCAGCGTGAAGTTTGTTTTTTTATTGTATGTACTTTTCCGGAATAAAAAGTACCCAGTGTGGTGCCCAGGATATTAAAGAATAATTATACCAAGTTTTATCGTAATCGAAACGGTAGTTTTTGCGTGATGCCTGAACAAACAGACAGACAGACAGACAAAAAAATTATAATCACATTTTTGGGTTTGGTGTCGGTCTAGTAACACCCTCTGCCGTTTATTTTTTTGATATTTTCAATGTACAGAATTTTCACTTCTACAGATTTATCATAAGTAAATAATATAGACTGACATTAGCGTAAGACTACCAAGTCTTACGCTAATGTCAGTCAACCGCGCGCTTAGATTTTTCGATTAGAATCCCATGTTTTTCTGTCATTTTGACGGTTTGGTACGATTGTAGATAGACGCTATCACGTTTAAGACGTGGTTAAGATGGCCAAAAATTTTCAAATATTACAGTCGGTCAGTCCAGTCTTACGCAAATGTCAGTTAAATGCACGCGCATAACAATTATAGTTTTATTTCACAGCCGTATCACGCCCGTATCGAGGCTCGATACGGTTACGATGACAATTTACAATAGACGTTTGTACCATTCCGTGACTTAATCGTAATTTTCGCGTGATTAGCGCAACCAATGGCAAATAGAATAAGGCCCCTGATTAGAAATAAATAACCACGTGTATATTAGCGTTTTTCAAAATCTCACTTCTAAGGGGCAAATGAGGTGCCGGGGGAGGTCCGTTATATGGAAAGTGTTTCAGTTTTGATGTAAGGAATTCAATATCAATGCTAATTTTCATTGAAATTCACAATTGGGCCCCGTAGGTGGCTGCGCAATCGGGTTATACGATTTTTTTAAGAATTTAAGCAATGACTAATAGGTGATGACTAATATGTAATGACTATAGGTGTATAATAGCTATTAAATATTTCAAAGTAATTTTTTGCCTGTCAGTAACTAGTATTTTCTTTACAGAGGATCTAAACATTAGCTACGATGGCTCCAACACCACAAGAACATACGCGACGGTGCGACCCGATCCCATCACAGGGCGATGGGAACCGGATCGTTATCTCCGGCATGTCTGGTCTTTATCCACAGTCGAGTAATGTCAAGGAGTTTTCTGAAATATTGTACAATAAGGTAAATATTTACTGGTATATAACTTATATAATTTATTTTTCCTTCGAAAACTTCTCTGTCGAGTCACATTGGTGACCTGCGTGCCCACGGACATTAAAAAAGCATAGAAGTAGTAATTAAGTAAAAATACAAAGGAATAGCTGTCGCCAAAAAATACACTCACACATACTTATAGGACGTCTTATTGGTTGCATACATTTTACCTTAAAATATAAGAAGAGCAGAACTACTGTTACACACCTTTTAATTATGTTTAAGCCACGTTGGAATAGAGCACAAATTTATTTATCACAATAATACCCCATCTAGCGGTCAATAGCAAAATCAATGCACATTATAGTTTTGCTATACACCAAATAGATGCCTAAAATTGTATTGTATTGCAAATCAGTACTTAAATAGGTATAACAGTGGTAAGGATAAAATTTAACTTAACTCAAAATACGGACATCACTAGAATCGACCCCCATGGTGTCGATTCTGATGTACATTTTCACAAACTTAATTAAAATGATAATTTTGACAGCTCTAAGTAGAGTACCCCATATAGTATACAGGGTCTCCCGTAATGAATGGATAAACCGTAAACTGGAGTTGCTCCGGATGTGAGGCTATAAGAAAATCATATCATTTTGCTAGGGTTGTCAACCATATGGTAATGGCATAGACTTTTATACTTTTTTGGTAATTTCTCTACTTTTTTTATTAATTCCGTAGCCATTTCTTCAAATTTAAGTATTTTCGTGAAATTTCTTTTGTATTATACTCTTAAAGACGTGTATCATTCACTTTTAATATGATTTTAGGTGTTCTTAACGTTAAACGTTAATAAAATGGTCATTTTAAGAGAATTTTTTAATTTTTTTTTCTTAACATCAACTTTTGATCATCTACTGTAAAAAAAAAAGTACGGGGCTATAGCTGCCCATGATCTTAATAAATTATCTAGTATGTGTAGTTTCTAAAAAGGTATAATAATGTGTACTTTTAAAGCAACATTATGTTACTAGGAGCAAGAACGTTTATCAAGGTCAAAATTTAGATTTTTCAAGTAATGTTAAAAATAGTTGTAAAACTCGTCAGACGAAGTACTAGAAATAGTCGAAGAGGACCCTGGTACGTCCATAAGTGCTATTTCACGGCGCACAGGTATACCTAAAACATCTGTATACAGAATTTTAAAGAGGCACGAATTGTATCCCTATCATTACCAAGGGCCGGCTATAGTAAATCATCATTCTCTGAACCTTTTTCCCAACTCAGTTGAGGTCGACTTTCCAGTCTAACTGTGATGCGGCTGAACCTCGATATTTTCCGTGGAGCGACTGCCATCTGACCTCCACAACCAATGGTCATTATGACCAATGGCGATATCGAAGTTCCAAGTTAGACTGGTTGGACTTTTGTGGGCTCCAACTACCCGTAACGACTGCCATAGATGTTTGTATGGCAACCGGGATCGACGGCTATAGTAAATGCGGATATATCCTACGCGGGATCAACTGTTCATAAGATCAACAATCAATATGTCAACGCCATGAGATCAGCAGCTTAAAATATCAATAGCTTACTACATCAATAAGTTATGAGGTCAAATTGTTCATTAGATCAACAGTTCATTGTCAACAGTTTACTACATCAATTTGTTCATGAGGAATTATTAGCATATCACTTCAGATTCGCATTTCGACAGATTGTCAGTTTTTCGGATTCGCATCTCTTCGGAAACAGTAAGAAAATAAAACTATAAGAGGTCAATTTCTATACATTGCATATATTTACAAGACTCACCTTGACGGCCTCATCAAATGCTTTTTCACGTCCCGCTTATAGGCCCCGGGACTATAGGAGGAAGGAAACACATGCGCTGGTAAAGAATTCCAATTCTTTATGGTGCGGCAAATAAAAGAGGCACCGCACCTATTGGTTCTTGGTGAAATTGTCTTGGTCAGACTTAAAATCTCACGCATATTTGATCACAATCGGTTGAGTAGAAACGGAGATATAATCAAAAAACGCGGAAACCGACGTCCACGTGGGTGAAGCCACGGGCATAAGCTAGACTGTTATAAAATAAAAGTATTTTTAGTTATGTGACGAATTTTAAAGTTGAAAATATGTTCAATATAGGTGAATCCAGTGACGCAACAAGGTCTTCGTTTTAAATACAGTCACCCAGAAGCTGTGCAACACTCAGGAAGCGTTCCTGAACTCAACTATTTTGACGCGCAGTTTTTTAAAGTGCACTTTCGTCTTGCTTATGCTATGGATCCTATGGCGAGAAAAGTTTTAGAGCAGGCATATCAGGCCATCTATGATGCTGGTAAGCTATTCGCTATTTTTTTCTTTAGAGGTACAGTCGACGTAACGTAAATGATCTAAATGTGCATGAAATCCCTACAGTACTGAAGTTTAATTCTAGAATATGTACTTACTTAAAACTAGTTTCAAGTCGAAATTCATGACATATTTGTGTCGTTCTTGAATACGTTTCCAAAGCTCAAATGTGAGTTTTTTATAGTAACTAGTAAACTAAAATAATCAATCATTTATTTATTTATGAATATGCAGAGTAATGGTGTTAAAAACATTATAAAATATAACCCACATTCCGCCTCAAGGCGTACAAATTGATATAGTAATGTTATTGTAGGAATCAATCCTGAGGAATTGTCAGGCAAAAAAGTTGGTGTTTACATTGGCTCATGTTTCTCTGAAGCGGAAAAGATTGGTTTTTACCAAGCTGCTGCAATATCCGGATTTGGTATATCTGGGTAAGCAATAAATATATAAGTATAAGTATAATCTTTATTTTCAAAATAGTGCAACGTAATTACATCTTTTTGACGTCAAAAACTACTTAATACTAAGTTTACCACCGCTTCCTAGGCGCGTCCACTAACGTCCACTAACGTTTTTGACGCCGTGGTGGAAGTCTTGCGAAAGGGAATGGATTACTACATTCCATTCTCTGACGTAGATATGTCTGGCGTGGCTCGACCATGGTTTAGCGCTGAATGTGGCCGCGCTGAAGCCCTTAAGCACGCGGCTTACCTGGCCTGGGTCGATGCCCGTAACCGTAAGACGGGGGACGTAACTCGGAGGAAGAGAGCCTTTAACAGGGCTGCTAAGTCCTGCAAGAAGATTTTGCGAAAGGCCCGCTTCGATCATATTGGCCGTATTGGGAGCAAACTTGCTTCATACCCAGCGGGCAGTAAAGCGTTTTGGGCCCTAGCAAAGTCGGTTGAGTCCAACTTCTGCTGCCCCTCACTGCCTCCACTGCAGAAGCCTGACAGGACGCTGGCCCACTCCGCGGAGGAGAAGGCAAATTTATTTGCTCCGCTTTTTGCGGAGTCTTCGCGTCTGGATGCTGGTACCTCCAAGCCTCCTGCTCCTCCTGCCGGTTGCGAGGCGCGCATGGCAGATATCAGCATCCGTCAGCGGGATGTACGTGGGGTACTACGTAATCTGGACGTCAACAAGGCCAGTGGACCTGACGGGATTCCTGCAATTGTACTGAGGACCTGCGCACCTGAGCTGTCTCCTGTATTGACGCGCCTGTTTCGTCTCTCGTATGAGGCTGGTTGAGTGCCGAGGGCTTGGAAGCAAGCTAACGTGCAACCTGTGCCCAAAAAGGGCAGCCGGGCAGACCCTGTCAATTATAGACCAATTTCGGTAACGTCCATACTTTGTAAAAGTATGGAGCGTGTGCTGAACAAAAAGCTCCTGGGATACCTCGAAATGAATGATCTCCTCAGTGACCGGCAATATGGCTTCCGTCAGAACCGTTCCACTGGGGACCTTCTTGTGTATGCCACCCACATATGGAGCGAAGCTATCGAGAAACATGGGGAAGCACTTGCCGTCTCTCTCGACATCTCGAAGGCATTTGACAGGGTCTGGCACGATAGCCTAATTGGCAAGCTCCCGTCCTACGGCTTGCCCGCTGGCTTATGTATCTGGATTGCCGACTTCCTGAAGAATCGGGCCATACGTGTGGTCATTGATGGCTGCGCTTCAGACCAGCTTGAGATCAATGCTGGGGTTCCTCAGGGGTCAGTACTCTCGGCTACACTATTCCTGCTGCACATAAATGACCTGCTCAAACCCGGTACTTTTGGGTACGCAGATGACAGCACAGTGGTCGAGAGGTATGAGTCTAATCCTAGAGCCAGCGCGGCACAGATCCGATCTCTCCGAGAGGCGATGGTTGAGCGCTTGAACTTGTCCTTGAAGGCGGTCTCCGACTGGGGTGATGCTAACCTGGTTAAGTTTAATGCTGCTAAGACTCAGGCGTGTCTTTTTTCTGCCAAGTGAAGTCAATTCCAGCCAAATCCCTCCTTCCGAGGTGTACCCGTGCCGATAACCGACCGCCTCGAGCTTCTTGGCGTAACTCTCACATCCACCCTCAACTTTGGGACTTACATTGAGGCTAAAGCTCAAATGGCCGCAAGAAAGCTGGGCATTCTGTCAAAAGTGCGACAGTACTTCACACCGGAGCAACTGCTCAACTTGTATCAAGCGCAGGTCCGATCCTGTATGGGTACTGCTCGTATCTGTGTGATGGCTCAGCTAAATACCAACTTGACGCGCTGGAGACGATCGAGAGACGAGCCAAGAGGCTCATCAACAACGACGCACTAGTCGAGAAAAGGCTTCAAAGCCTTGCCCATCGACGCAAAGTTGCAGGTCTCTCGGTGTTCTATCGGATAAATTTCGGGGAGTGCGCTCTGGAATTGCACAACCTGATACCTCCAAGTCCTTTCCATCAACGAACGACCAGACGAACAGCGTCACGCCACTGCTATATGGTCGATATTCCACTCATACGCACAAATTGCTGACACGTTCATCGTGCGTACAGATAAGGAGTGGAATTCCTTGCCTGAGTCTGTGTTTCCGGAAAGCTATAACCTGGGAGTATTCAAGTCACGAGTGAATAGGTTCCTTCTAGGCAAGCGTGATTCATCGTAGACCACATCGTCACTTACCATCAGGTGAGATTGAGGTCAAACGTAAGCCTATCATGAATAAAAAAAAAATACTGGAGAAGAAACAGCGCAACAAACTCCACTGCTGCATTTTCAGACGTTAGCTTATACATGGATATCTTAAGACAAAATATGGACGAATGTACTTTTTTGTCTCGTGTCAATATAAATAAAGGTATATAAAAAAAGTTGTAAAAAAAATTAACCCAAGTTAATATATTATATCTATTCGACTTGGAAGGTACCTACATGTCCCCACTATTATAGCTGTATTTTGGGTTATTTTCTTATAAAATGCGAAGGTTTCACTTGATCCATCAACGAGCTTGTTATAAAGTTATATGGTCAGTTATAACTGCTGAGGTAGGTACTGTTATCAGTGTTGTCACACAGCCTATTAAACTCTTTTTAGTTTTCTCTAATGATTGTATTTCCATGATTTGCGAAATCAGGTGCAGTAAAACGATGTTCGCTAACCGTATCTCGTACTGGCTGAACGCCAAGGGTCCATCAATGGCTATTGACGTGGCATGCTGCAGTTCTACGGCTGCTTTGGAACAGGCGTACTTAGCTCTAAGTCGTGGAGAATGTGAAGCTGCCATTGTGGGTGGTACCTACTTATGTCTGCATCCACAGTCGTCAGTGCATTTTAGAAGGTAAGTAAGTTCTGGTTTGACTTTCTTGTACTATAATTTCTATATTCTAATCTTCAGTTTTAATTGTTATATTTTACAGGATTATTAACCTATGCAACGATGGTAAGACGAAATCATTTGATGAACATGCTGATGGTTGTGCTAAGTCTGAAGCAATTAATGTATTGTTTTTGCAAAAGGCAAAGGACGCTATGAGGTAAATTATGACAGATACCTATTAATATCAATAACAAAGGAGATGTTTCACTAATGTATGGACCTGGGGCCCGATAATTGTAGGTACACTACTTAGAAAAATAGCTAAGCAATGTAGTCTTCATTTTTTATTATTCAATTCTTATTAGATTGCTTTGTATTATGGGCGGAATCCAACTAAATAAACACTTTCTTGCAACACAGCAAACATGGCGGACTAAAACTATAAAAATGTAGGTACTAATATTTTATTAATTTATGCCCTTGAATTTCGGAGGCGAATAAATATACCTTTGTTTGAATAAATGAACATCTCGTGTTGTTAGTTAATTTTTCTTTATAGTTGGCAGTATTATAATGACATGTTGAGTTGTGTAAATAATTACAATTTGTATATCTTAATATCTCAAGATGTCGCATTGTACCAAGAAGCAATCCTAATGCTTATTATGCAATAAAAAAAAATCATGTAAGTCGACTTATCAACCTATTCACGCCTGGTAGACCAGTGCCGATAGACTTTGAGACAAAATAAATTTATAGTAGGATGAAACCTGTTGGAAAAGGATCAGAATATAACAAAAATAAAAGGAAAAATAAATTACGGGCGATCTGAGGTCGGGAAGTGGGGAGGGGGGTGAGTTTTAAGGGTAAAAACGATTTATCTCGATTTCCGACAAAACTACAAGTCCTATGGAAAAAAGTTAAATGACAAAGTTGTAGGTAATAAAGAGACCTACAACTTTTCATTTACACTTTTTTCATATAACCTCAAAATGTATGTGAAAAATTCAAATAATCAAGTTTTCGGTTTTTTATTTTTATTTTAAGTAAAACAAATTTGTTTTCCACGAAATTTGGTAAAATCTTAGCTTTTTATGTCCTAAAGATGCTGTAATTTTTTTGATTTGAAATATTCTTTATTTCAGCTTATTTTGACTAAATATCGAAAAACCACCCTAATTTGCAATCGAAAATTCTCACGTCAAAATATCAGCTTTTTAAAAAAAGTCAAAGAGTTTTTTGTTCTTTAAAATCTCTTCTTTCTGATGATGTAAAAATATATATACATTGCTATGGTAAATGTTCTCAGAAAATGTGAAGAATAAAAACTCGAATTCGAAATTAATATTTTTGTATTTAGTCATTTCCTCGCTGAGGTGGGATGAGAAGTTACAAGCTGCACTATAACTTCATGGTTGCACTCGAGTGCAAAGATTTTTCACCTTGTGCACTTTTGATACCCTCGCTAAAGCTCAGGGTTCTCTCTAACTAATCTAACTAATGTTATTTTGTTCCTATAAATACATATTCCGATTTTGCATAGAACTTGGCACTCATTTAGATCTCCATTCTCTTGGCGGCGAAGCCCACAGCCAAGCATAATTTTTGTATTGAACTTGGCTCTCCTTTTTACCCGACTGCGCAATGCAAAGGAGTGGTAACGTGTTTAACAGCCTATGTATGTATGTATGTATGTATGTATGTATGTATGTATGTATGTATGTATGTATGTATGTATGTATGTATGTATGTATGTATGTATGTATGTATGTATGTATGTTTGTATGTTCTTTTGAAACACTATACAGACCAAACGCCTGGGCCGATTTTTATGATTCACACGTCAATCGATTCCTCTTAATCTGGCGAGTGTCACTAAAGATATGACGTTAGTGAAAATTCAATATGGCGATTACTGGACGCCATATTGGGAAAATTAAAAAAATGAAATTCAACAAACTGTGTCAAGTGGGGTATCGTTGAATAGATGTTTGAAAATCAGTTTTAGTTTCTTCTCAACATTTTTCGATTCGATTGACCGTTTAAAGTTACGTAACAACCATTTTCATAAAGGGGTTTTTATTAGACAGTAGAAAGTCCAATCGGGTACAAGCTAGCTAGATACCTACTCATAACTAAAAAGTTTAAAATAAAAAATATAATTTAAAAAATTAAAAAACCCGACTGCGTAAAAAACTAAAAAGAAAAAAATAAGCACTCACTCCGGTGGTCTAGAAACATAACAACTTAACAGTCGGGATCCATTGAAAAATTAGATTGGCTGTCGAATAATGGATCCCGACTGTTCAGTTGTTATGTTTCTAGACCACCGGAGTGAGTGCTTGTTTTTTTCTTTTTAGTTTTTTACGCAGTCGGGTTTTTTATTTACATTTATGTTTTTGGTGGGATTTCAGAATATACGCTGAAGTACTACACGCCCAAACTGAGTTCACTCGTTTATTGCAAGAAGAAACTGGTCCAAAATATGGATTCTACAGAGACCTGAGCAGTACAACTAATTTCATTCAAAAGTTCTACCAAGAGGCACAGGTGCCGCCACATGCTATTGAGTACGTAGAAGCTTTTGGATCTGGTCAGTATTCGGTTCAATTCTTGAAGTGTTTACAGAATCTTTTTATAAAATATAACACTTATTCATTCGTATGTTACAGGATTGTATGAGGTAGATAAGGTGGAGCTACAGGCTATTGAAGAAGTATTTTGTAAGAATAGGGTTGACCCTCTTTTGGTCGGCAGTGTCATATCCAATATTGGGTATGGAGAAGCAGCTTCTGGAATATCTGCAATAACAAAGGTAACTAAATAACAAACCACACTGGAGACATAAACTAAGGTTTCATAATAACCAAATGTGTTCAATACCATACCTTACATAGGTACCTATATATACTTGCTTTTCTGTGTAGGTGCTGCTAGGTTATCACAACGGTCAGTTAGCTGCCAACTTGCACTGCGATCAACCACGCAGAGATATCGCAGCTTTGCGTGATGGACGAATGCGTGTCGTAAGAGAGCATCAGCAATTTGACCGCACTTACGTCGCTGTAAACGGCATGTCAGTTACCGGTGTGAACTCACACGTGTTGTTGCATGGGAATTATAAGCCTAAGGTAAGAAGAAAATTATGAAGACAGTAGACTAAGAATTTTTGAAAGACTAAGAAGTAAAACGAAGATGTTGATTTCAATGAACAAATTTTCAGAATCCTAATCGGTACACTTCCAGTATACCGTACTTAGTTACTATGTCTGCTAGACACGAAGAAGCAGTGAAGTATATGCTCGAAGTTTTGAAATCAAATCCGATAGATCCTGAGCAATTGGCACTATTACATAACATTCATCGGAAGAACATATCTGGACATTTGGGCAGAGGATTTATTATTCTTCGTGAGTTATGTCAATGTTTATAATTAAGACAATGGCAGCGTACTGTGACCACCAACTTCTTTAATTTCTATTTTAGTGAATTCTTTGCAAGTCTTACATTGGTCTGTAGTTTAATCTTTCCTGTAACAATTATATTATGCAGGATAATAATGCATAGACCAGTGCCGATAATTTTTGAGACAGAAAAAAATATAGTAGGATGAAACCTGTTGGAAAGGACCAGAATATAACAAAAATGAAAGGAAAAATAAATTACGGGCGATCTGAGGTCGGGCAAAACTACAACTCCTATGGAAAAAAGTTAAATGACAAAGTTGTAGGTAATAAAGAGACCTACAACTTTTGTCTTTACACTTTTTTCACATAACCTCAAAATGTATGTGAAAAATTCAAATAATCAAGTTTTTGGTTTTTATTTTTATCTTAAGCAAAACAAATTTATTTGCCACGAAATTTGGTCAAAACTTAGCTTTTTATGTCCCAAAATCACTGTAATTTTTTTGATTTGAAATATTCTTTTTTTCAGCTTATTTTGAGTTAATATCGAAAAAACACCCTAATTTTCAATCCAAAATTCTCACGTCAAAATATCAGCTTTTTAAAAAAAATCAAAGAGTTTTTTGTTCTTTGAAATCTCTTCTTTCCGATAATGTAAAAATATATATACATTGCCATGGTAAATGTTCTCAGAAAATGCAAAGAAGAAAAACTCGAATTCGAAATTAATATTTTGACGTGACAACGTCTTATAAATTGGTTTGCCGGGTGACACTTCAAGAAACTGCGTTACGCTCCGCTCACGTTATGCGCTCACAATGAGAGCGAGTGAGAGGCACGCGTCCCTTCCACTCGGGCATGGTTAGCCCGCCTAAGAGCGAGAGAGACAGACATAAAAATTATTTTACCACTCAAAGTCGTTGTCACGTAAAACTTTCGCCCGTATACCGGCAACCAATTTTTTTTTTTTTGTATTTAGTCATTTCCTCGCTGAGGTGGGATGAAAAGTTACGTGTTGCACTATAACTTCATGGTTGCACTAGAGTGCAAAGATTTTTCACCTGGTGCACTTTTGTTTCCCTCGCTAAAGCTCAGGGTTCTATTTTGACCAGCGCCTCCCACTTGTCACGGGAGACGCTGCTGCCTGCGGCCGATCCGGCCGGGGTGGGAGTGGCCCTCTAGAGGGCTGCTCCGAGACTCTTCACGTGGCCCTCTGACTAGCAGAAGGCACAGTGGGGAGCGAGCGGGGGGCGAGCAGATTGTCCACGCCAACGGTTGGGTACAGGACGGCCGCCTGTCACCCTACACCCCATCGTCAGCGAAGTGGCGCGATGCTCGCGTCACCACCCTTTCGGGGGTCGAGGGGGCCATCTTAAAACCGTAGATGGCTCAGAGTCAGCTGGGGTGCGAGGGATATACCTATTGGGTAACCTTACATCCCGGTAATTAAGACTGGAGACGGGGTGTGGTTTTAGTCGGTTCGATCCCGACATAGCCACCCCCGATGGCTGACGGGGGTGGTATCCATGGGGATTGCCGCACGATAAAAAAGGGTATATTTACAGAAATAGGAATGAAGGTGGAATTGGTTTCAATACTATAAATCTATACTAATATTATAAAGAGGAAAGATTTGTACCTATTTTTGTATGTTTGTAATGAATAGGCTCCGAAACTACTGGACCGATTTCAATAATTCTTTCACTTATACAAAGCTACACTATCTAGGAGTAATATAGGCTATATATCATCACGCTACTACCAAAGGGAGCGGAGCAGTGAGCATTAATGTCAATAAATCGGGCAGATTTCCATACATCTTTACTAATAGCACGAAAAAATATTGGAACAAAATCCGAATTCCACGCGGGCGGAGCCGCGGGCAACAGCTATATAATATATAATAATACAATAAAAATCCCTAATTTAGTAAAGTCTCAAAAACATTGATTTATTTTAGGAACGGATGAAGAAACTAAAACTGTTAGTGTACACGAAAAGGCCGATCACTTCGACAATGCGAGACAGCCACTGTGGTTCGTTTACAGCGGCATGGGCTCTCAGTGGGCTGGCATGGGCAAGCAACTCATGCGTATACCTATTTTTGCAGCTGCTATTGAAAGGTACAATAAAGAAAAACTTCAAAGGAACTCTTTCTACTTATAAATGCGAAAGTTTGGGTAGAAATATGGATGGATAGATGTTTGTTACTCAAACATGTCAAAATGGCTGAACGAATCTGGCTCAAAATTTCGAAACTAAATTATCGTCTGACTAGTGTGTGATGTGTGCATCCAATTTAAGTAAAAAAAACTCCTTTCCTCTCAAATCGGTTCCTGTGAGTAGTCGGTCCGAGTCAATATAGCCACCGCACCGTTAAGCCTCGGTGAGGGAGTACCTGTGGGGTTTCCACACGTTAAAAAAAGAAATAGGTTCCTGTCAAAGTTCTCCTCGAATTTTAAAGTTGGGGACAATGGAGACTGAAACGATATTGTTATGATGCGATTCAGGGAGAAACAAGAATGTAGGGATTATATATTATTCAAGTTCATTTACCTCATTCCTAATTTTATTGCAGATGCCGTCAAGCGTTGGAGCCCAAAGGACTTGATATTGTTAATATCATTACATCGAATGATGAGACCATGTTTAACAATATCTTGAACTCGTTTGTTGGAATAGCTGCTATTCAAATTGGACTCACTGATATACTTCATGAACTAGGATTGAGGCCAGATGGAATCATTGGTAAGAAAGTGACTTATCTAGCACAGTTTAAACAGTGGTGTACAAAGAAATAGAACTTATAAAGAATTTTAATTCTTCAGGACATAGCGTGGGCGAACTAGGATGCGCCTATGCCGATGGTTGTTTGACTGCAGAGGAAATGATTCTATCTGCATACTATCGAGGGTTGGTGTCGGTGGAGACCAAGTTCATACATGGTTCTATGGCTGCCGTTGGTGTGGGATATAAAGAAGTAAGGCTATTCATCTATTTGCCCTTTTCCTTTCTCATCTAGTTCATCGATTTTCTAATTTTTGATTTTGGGCCACCAATTGTACACTATACAGATAAAAAGAGAAAATATGCCGGTTATAGGAAAAATACAGTGAACTTTTTTTCGACTTGAAATACGATACATTAGGTATTATAAAGTATCAGTACATTTTAAATTATGACAACATTAAATGCAAGATGGCTAACATCGTAGACAGGGTATTTATACTCTATAGACACGACACTAAAATGAAAATGAAATCAGAGAGGAACGCTCAAATACAAGTACACATTGATGGTAAGAGTAAGCGACACAGACATAGTATCTGTTGTCCTTATCTGCATAATATTAGCACAGATTAGTTATTTCGTCAAGTCAAATTCAAAGTTAAAGTTGTTTGGAGCCGGCTAAAGTGTGCCAAAACTGACAAATAGGCACAATCCAATTACGAGTATAATGAGAATGCACTAGAGTCCCACTGAGCTACATAATTACTAGTTATTGGCATCTAAAATACAGAATATAATAAAATAGCACTAACCAAGAACATTATCAATATCTTGGTACTAACGTACCTAAAGTGTGTAGATTCACTTTAAATGCAGTGATGTTATATCTTTTAAGTTTTCATCATACCAAGTGCTGCAAGAATTATGATAAAATCACACACCTCGGTAAATAATGTAAAATACTTAATAGCAATCTTTAAGTCCAATAATAAAAAAATGAGTATTCGAACACAACGTCGACATCAGCTAGTCAAAAACTTTTTTATTTTTGTTGAAATGGGTTTTTACTATTTTGTTCACGTTACCGAATTGACTGTATAATTTCATGTCCTTGATAATTATTTACATAAGATCAATTAACTTATAAATATTGGTTTAAAAATACGGCTACACAGTTTTCAATACAGAAAGTACAAAAAGCGTTCAATTAATATTTTTAGGTATCAAAATTATGTCCTCCAGAGATTGTAGTAGCATGTCACAACGGACCTCAGTCTAGCACAATTTCTGGACCTTCCAATGTGATGCGGGAGTTTGTCGCAGAGCTGACAGCTAAAGGAATATTTGCTAAAGAAGTCCCTTGCTCCAACATCGCATACCACTCGCGTTATATAGCTGATGCTGGTAAGATCTTATTATAAAAAAATTAAAATATACGAAAAAAGACACATTATGAAACACAATGTATCTGTCACAGTACTTATGTCACGATTTATATAATACGTACTTGTGGTTTTAAGTCTAGGTATATAAAACATACTCGCCGCGCGGCGTAGGTGACTGACGCCGGAGGTCGCTCAACCTCTGTCCTCCATGAGCGCAAAATGGGAACACCGTGATTCCCACACCTGAGGGGGCCTACAAGCAAGCCGGGGTGCGAGGGAAATGCTCTTTGGGCCACCTTACACCCTGGCGTCAGAAGACCCTAGACGGCGTGCAGTTTTAGTCGGTAAGAGTCCGACATAACCTGCCCTGCTGGCCGCGGGGTGGGTATCCATGAGGATTTCCGCACGAAAAAAAAAGGGGGCCTACAAGCCGTAGATAGCCAGGGTCAGCTGGGTGTGGGGGAAATTCTTAATGGACCACCTTACACCCCGGCGTCTATTGAGCCAAGACGGCGTGCTGTTTGTCCGAGTCCGATATAAACCACCGGGGGTTGGGAAGGCATTTACTCATTTCAATATTATTTTATTAATAATTTGTAAATACAGGTCCTGGTTTGTTAAAATATTTACAAAGCGCAATAAAAACTCCAAAAGCACGTAGTGAGCGTTGGCTTTCAACTTCTGTGCCTCAAGACAGGTGGGATGAACCAATAGCAAAATTGTGTTCGGCAGAGTATCTTACAAACAATTTACTGGTGAGCATATTCTGTAGACGCTATTGTTTTCATATCTCTTTCTGCAGTGCTTCACATATCAATATATTATGTTTAATGCAGAGTTCGGTGCTCTTCGACGAGACTTCTCGACTGGTACCCAATAATGCTGTGCTGGTGGAAATTGCACCGCACGGGCTACTTCAAGCTATTCTCAAACGTTCAATGCCAACCAACTGTAAGAATATTCCACTTACCAAACGGAAACATCCAGATAATACAGTTTTATTGCTTGAAGCTATTGGCAAGTGAGTTTCATCCATGTCAAACAATATACGTATTTAAATAAATGGCTGTCTTTTTTTCTGATTATTTCTTGAGTATCTGAGTAGGTATAATTTTTTATATTGAATAGCCACATTAAATTATGATTTCAGGTTGTATATGGACGGTTATGATTGTGATGTTCGGGTTTTGTATCCCAAAGTTGAGATGCCAGTTTCTACTGGTACACCTTTCCTATCTCACTTTGTCAAATGGGCTCACGGCGAAAAATGGTACGGGTTGCAATATTTTTGGAACTGCTGTGATTTTTTCGTGGCATTTTGATTTATGTATGTTTATACTCTGTTTTAGGCCAATACCGATTTATAGCTCTGCGAGTAGAAAGGTCACTACTAAATGTAATTTAACTTTAGCTTTACATGATAAGGATCATAGTTATCTGAGAGGAAATTCTATACGGGGTAACTAGGTTTTGATACATATTTGCTGGTCTAAAAAGGCCACTTCATGCAGATTCTATTAGGATCCTATTATGAAAATCATAAAATGTCACAAATTTATCAATTCTCTTATTTCAATAAGCGCAATTAAAATGCCGCAATTCCTGCGGTTGACAGTTTTGTATGGAATTCCGTAAAATGGTCCACTAAATATGAATTGGTTTAACGCACAGAACATTAAAAAACCATAGAAGTAGTAATTAAGTAAAAATACAAAGGAATAGCTGTCGCCAAAAAATACACTCACACAGACTTATAGGACGTCTTATTGGTTGCATACATTTTACCTTAAAATATAAGAAGAGCAGAACTACACACCTTATTTTACTGAAAATGAATTTAAAGTACGTTTTGACAAGGTATATACTTCCATTATGTTTACAGAGTACCATCAAATCTGCCCCCATTTTAACGTAATATACAACAGAATTATGTTTAAGCCACGTTGGAATAGAGCACAAATTTATTTATCACAATAATACCCCATCTAGCGGTCAATAGCAAAATCAATGTACATTATAGTTTTGCTATACATCAATAGATGTCTAAAATTGTATTGTATTGCAAATCAGTCCTTAAATATAATAGTGGTAAGGATGAAATTAACTTAACTCAAAATATGGGGAACACTAGAATCGACCCCCATGGTGGCGATTATGTTGTACATTTTCACAAACTTAACTAAAATGATAGTTTTGACAGCTCTAAGTAGAGTACCCCATAAGTATAATCGAAAATGAATCTAATCGATTTTCGATTATCGTTCCCGTAGAATATGGAATCGATAGTTACAAAAACACAAAAGCATTTATTTTTTTATTATTTTAGGTAACTTATTTCAGGATGATAAAAGAGAAGTTTTATGGTACAGTAATTATGTTTTGCATTAATACATTTTTTGTAATTATATTACAAGAAATGGTAGTAGATAAGTACTTAAAAATTTCAATAAATTAATTTAAGTTCATGTTATTATTATATCTGTGTAACAACCATATTCACAAATAAATATTATTATTATTATAAAAAATACTAACATTATTATTATTCGATTCATTCGATTCCTTTGTGTCATAGTCAATTGTGCTGAATTCTTGCAAGACGCTTCACTACGAAAAGTGGGCGGTACTTGTCCATGTGCTAAGATAATTTCAGAGGTATTATTTTGTATATAAAAATACGATACTTCATAGACGTGAACTGTCAACATTATCATTTAGCATCCTGAATTGGACAGGTATAGAAACTTCTAAAATATTGAAGTAAATATTTCGTGAAAACTTATAGGAAAAGAAATCTTAAAATCAATCGCATAAACTTGTTTTTTGATTATTTTAGCCTGCGTTGTGCACATACACAAGTGTATATGTGTGAGGTAAATGCAATTACACTTAGGTTTTTGGCGACACAAACACGCCCCCATACGATTTCTAGTCCTAAGGATTTTTCTTTGTTCTGTGGTTTAACGTCAGTTTGCAGAATCATAAGATGTTACTCAAGAGCAACATCTGCAATTCTTTTTGCACATTTTATAACAAAATACACTATAATACAAAGAAAGTAAGAAACAATTTATGTTTTGTTATGTGTTTTAATCAATAATTATTCATTATTACTCATCTTAAGCCATTAAATAGTGTGCTGTCCTACTTACAGCACCATCGTGTGAAAGAAAAGTCATTTAATCTTAGATTATAAAATATAAGAGTAGGTACCCTCTAATAAACTTTAAACTTGGAAAAAATTAAATGAAATGGAGTCACGAACTAAGTGGATACTTATGATTGGCGTATTAAAAAAAGGTTTCTTAGTATGATGCACATTTAGAAATCCACGTGAAACGAAGTAGCTCTAACTAAACATAAAAACTTAACCCAATGTTTTGAAATTTGAATCAAGTAGATGAGTATAAGAGGGACCATTTTACGAATACCTATTATAGGAATTGATTTGGAATCGCCGGCAATTCATAAGATTATTTACTGTTAGCGGAAATGCTCAATGTGGCCTTTTTAGACCCGTTTGTTTTTGTAAATAGTAAAATTAAATAGTAAACTATACGTGTATTATAAATAGTACTTCAGTTTTTAATTTTACATAGAAATAAAAAAAATATATAATTAGTTTCGTCATTGCCTGGTTTTGGTAAAACAAACAATTTAATGTTTAGGAAATACTGTGTATCCATTTGCTGCAAGTCTAACGCTAGTATGGGATGTACTTGCTATGATACTGGATGTGCCAAAAAAGCTATCAGTGGAGTTCAATAATTTGCAATTATATTCACAACCAATACTGCATGATCGACGACAACTTAAACTTAGTGTGACAATACAGAGAGGAACGGGCTACTTTGAGGTAAATCTGACAATAAATTAATTAGGTTTGAAATCCTATAGCATATATTGAACAGACTAGTAAAAATCATACCATCGTACCATCCAACCATTAGAACCAATACAATGGTTCCCGGCGCGTGAGTAGGGTAGCCAGAGCTCACTGGAGGGATTCTGCGCTGTCAGCGGGGAGACCAAAGTCTTCTGCGTTGTCAGAATAGAAACTCTCTCAACCACTCTCCAACCCACACCTCTCCCATCCCTCCTCCTTCAGGGTAAGTAGCGTAAGTGTGACGCCCCTGGTGTTGCACCCGTCCATAGGTCACGGTAACCGCTTCCCATCTCGTGGACCGTGTGCTTGTCCACCTAAGTTGAGTTGTATAAAAAAAAATTATACATGACTCAAATTCTTGTATGTATTTTTTTTATTTATTTATTATTAATTTACACAAACAAACATCATTATAGCATATAAATTTAATATGAAAAGTTGTCAAAAACCTTTATAGGTTTGTCTAGACAACCGAAGTTACAATCATTCGACACTGGCTCAGTAAATACAATTCGCATGCAAACACACATTATTGATAAATCTAAATTGCTCTTTGTCCGACTATTATCTTTTTCTTAGATTTAAATAATTTTAATCTGTTCATTGTTAAGGTTTTAGATGATGATTCTAAAGTCGTAACAGGATTCATAATAAATGGAAAAGAAATAACAGAAAAAAATATCGAATTGGATGAGCAAAATAAAAACATGTACCTTAGTTCTGATGATATCTATCGACTATTACGTGACAGAGATTATTTTTACAGGTATCTTGAATATAAAATCAAATTTAACAGTATCTATATTTTTTTAAATGATAAGGTTCTTCGAACATAAATTATGTCCATTAATTGTTTGTTCTTTATTATAAAGTGACGAGTTTCAAAGCATTGCATGCGTTGATGAGTCATTCAAAAATGCTGAGCTCGAGTGGCGTGGTAACTGGATTACGTTTATCGATGGTATGCTGCAGTTGAATGCACTACGACAGCCTCACCACGCAGTCTCACAACCAACAACTATCCGGCGAATAAAAATTGACGTTGAAGCACATAATCAAGCAATTCTTCATTCAAACTCCTCAGATAGTAAAACGATGATAAGGGCTAGAGTTTCAGAGAAATATGATAATTCCAGGTAAATTCATTTCTGTCTCAAAAATATCTCATTCCCACACTCACAACGACCCTGACATCATAATATTTAGACAAAGGCGATAAGTGTTCGGGCATCTTCCTAGATTTACAAAAAGCCTTTGACACGGTATTCTTTCCTATTTTTACAAAATAATCTGAAATATCTATACCTACATAATAATAAATCTGTAACTGATCGGTGTCTGTACTTGGAAGATACATTGAGAAAAAAAATTATTAGGGGACTTTATGAATGTAATAGATGCCAAAACAATGTTTTTTAGAATTTTGTCTGTTTGTTTGTTTGTCTGTGTCTCTGTGTCTCTCTCTGTTTGTCCGCACCAAATTTTTGTTCACGCTAAAATCAAAACCTGGAGGGATTTTGATCAAATTTGGTACGATTATAGTTCATAGTTCTGAGCAACATAAATAGGCTGCTTTATATACAAGCTGATACCGTTTATGGTATTATAGGTCGTTTTTGGTCATATCTCCGGTTTTACTTAACCAATTACAACCAAACATACGGTAAATTATTAGCTTAAGTAAGATCTTTCTAATAAAAAAACCGCATAAAAATCATCATCATCGCTGCCGCGATGGATGTAAAAAATACCAAACTGGTTTTGATGCGGTGTTTTTATTAGAAAAGTCTTGGTTAGACTCAAAATCTTACGCATATTTGATCACAATCGGCTCATTAGAACATGCGATATAGTAAAAAAAGTATTATAATTAATAATTTTCAGTGTGTTTTGTTTTCTTGTGTTATACTACGTATTATAGTAACAATAAAATACATCTTAAATTCGATTTTGCGATTATTTTTGGTCATGGTGCTTAGATCCATAAAAACGTAAAAATTCCAAAACTTCAGAGCGTGGTAGAGCCCTCAAGATGACATTTATTTCTTTTTTTTTTGTTTCGTAATCTATGTGAAATTCTACAAATTTTGATACCCCTTTCGATAGCGTAGCTTAATTTTTTTTCCATACATGAACGGGACACCCTATTGGACACTGCGTTACCTGGCAACTAATTGGTATGGCTTCGAAATATTTCTGTACACGTGGTGTCCTCTTTCTACCTATCTTTCAATATTTCGTTAACATTGAAGGTAATCTCCGCAAGTAGGAACTCGCAGAGATTTTCTTGACATGAATGATAATAATTATAATTATTTGTTTCATTTAGATCTGGGGGAGTTTTAATTGAGAATATAAGATTCCAACACCTGCCTCCGTACGACAAAAGTGAAATGGCCTTCAAATCTTTGAATTTCGTTCCCCACTTTAGTTTGGAACTGGACGTAAGTAAAACTTTCAGTTAATGATTAGTTAATGGATATTGAAACGTTATTTAATTGCAATTTATATAATATACAGGTTTCTTCATCTCTTGAAGCTTACATCCAAATTGTTGCTGAAAATTTAAATACGAATACATTAACAGTAGTTGGTGTACGGAACCATGCAAAAGAAGAATCAATCTTCAAGGAAATAAATGATCTAGCTAAGAATGTTTTTGGAATAAAAGTCAACTATAAACAAATTACTCGAGACAGGGTTTTGAAAAACTACGAATTTGAAAATGTTGACTTGATACTCGTAGCAAATTTGTCTACTGATAAGGAAGTATGTTATCTCTTTGTCAGATTTTGTACGTTTCTAACTATAAAGTATTTAATAATATTGATATATTCATCATATTATACCAACAGGTTTGTCAGTATTTACAGGGGGTCTTGCCACGAGACCAATTTGTTGTGAGCGAAGAATGTGTTGGCCTTCCTAGCTCCTCAGAACGCACTTCAATATATCGCGTGCTCTCCGCTCATACCAATGATGAGACAAAGTTACAGTTGATTCGTTGGGGAGCATTCAAAGCACTCACAGCCACTACAACTGTATCAGTTCGTATAGAAACTGACTTGGGTTTCTTGACCTCAGTGCGTGCAAATTTAACCGTCGGCCACCGCCTTCTCGTGATAACAAACTATCCAACACCATCGGGCCTTAAAGAGCTCATATGTTCATGGCGGAACGAAACAGTCCGAAATAAGGTGCATCTGGTGACAATAAATAACAGCAACAATGATGATCTTGATGAAAAACTTTGTGAAATTGAATTGGCATTTAACAACATAACAAATGTAAGAAAATACATTACTAGCACTGAAGTACTGATCTTTATTGATTTTCATTCTTGTTAAGAAAGTAATTTTGTTTAGGGTAATTTGGGAGGCGAATATTACTTATCAGTGAATCGCAGTACGAAGAGCACTCCGAACATGACACTACAAGGTGCTCAATTTGGGGATTACGAATCGTTGAACTGGGTTAACGTTCCTGCGTTGACTGGATCTGGTGTAACTGTCAATGTATGTATGATTGAATGTTCTTTTTGATTATTGTTGCTTACATACGAGGTTTCTATACCGGTTTTAACTTTAGCACAATATCTGCTATATACCTATATAAATGCTAGGGTACCCATCAGCCCAAAATGTGATTGTGTTGTCTAAATCGCATTATGTGATGGTGCGTTAGTATTTTGAGCTATTTTTGAGGTTCAAGTCTTACAGATTCTCTATAAGATATCTTACTATCTCCCTATTGTTTTAGGTCCACTATGCTGCAGTCAATACTAATGACCTGAAACAAGCAAACGGTTCCTTGTTATTTAAGAAAAATGTCAATAATAACTTTGGAATGGATTTTAGTGGAATCACAGAAAGGTAAATATAAAAAATGCACAATACTTACGACCTAAAATATTTTTTTGTGAACACTAGGTTCACCCAACAAAAAACTTAATCCTAGGTATTAGATAAGGAAAAGTAAAAAACCAAGGTTAACAAACAAGAGATAAAAAAGTTTTCTGTTAGGTTTTACTATGGATGTCTATTAAATCATAAATCAGTCTGTATCAATACAAAACTCAGGAGAAAGTTGGCTGATCTTTTGTTTCATGACAGTGGTAAACCTGTAATGGGTATAGTACGCAGCGGCGCGGCAAGTACTCGAGTGACAGCGCAGCCAGAACTACTTTGGCCGGTACCAAAACATTGGAGTCTCGAAGATGCAGCCACTGTGCCTCTAGCGTACGTGCAAGCGTACTATTGCCTTGTGAGTGTCATTGTAATATAGTATCATGTGCACTTTTGCATACCATGTATTTCTTTATAACTTAGTGCCTACTTACATGTAATAATAAATAAGATTTTTTATCTTAACTTTTTTGTTCTTTTAAAAGGGAATCAAGTTTCGTCTTCCTCGAGGCAGGTCGATATTTGTGCACGGAGGAGCAGGTGCTTTAGGACAGGCAATCATATCTCTTGCTTTGGCTCTAGATTGTGAGGTATTCACGACCGTCAGTGACGTACGTAAAAAGAACTTCCTGCTCAGAGTTTTCCCAGCTTTGAAAGGTACAGTTGAGGCCTCAATTATAGCCTCCCCACCTCTTCCCAGCCCTCCCCCCTTTCCTTCAGGGTAGGCTGCGCGTGAGTGACAACCTGAGTGTTGCACACGTTCATAGGCCACGGTGACCGCTTCCCATCAGGTGGGCCGTGTGCTTGTCTGCCACCTACTTAGTATAAAAAAAATATTTAACATAAATATAACAAAATTATTTACCATTTTAGCTGATCATATTGGTTGTTCGCGCGATCACACATTCTTTGATATGGTTGCAATAGTATCTAAGGGAAAAAAATGCGATGTTGTTATAAGCTGTGTTAAAGGACATCTCAAAGATGTAAGTAAAATGTATTTTATACAAATTGATTTCCACGTGAATAACAGTTATAGTATGTGCTGAATGCCTCATGTAATGCTGAGTATTTACTATTTTAATATAGGTTTTCGTAGAATTGTCTGTTACAATTTAAATTGGGGTTAGGGGACATTCGGCCCACTATGGGACTGGCCCGAGGACCAGTTGCCCCTCTAAAAATTTGATAATGGCTAACTGGGTCCACATCTACTTTGGTTTCAACCAAGCGAAGGGTGGCTTATATTATTATATATTATATATCCAGTAGATAGTGTACCTACATGTTTTTTATTACATAGATATATTATTAATACATAGGTACATTATAAATATATTACCATGTAGAAAAACAAGTACCTATGTTTAGTCAATTAATCAACCATTTAATAATCAACTTTAATTTTTAATTACAAAATAAAAAAATATGTCTAGGCACTTTTCTATTTCATATTTTTTTAGAATACATATAATTATTATTTACACTTTTACTAATAAAGGTTTACGTTTTACTAGATAGTTGAATATCTATTGTTTAGTTTTCAAATACATGGGAATCATAAATAATGCATATTGCAACAACAGGTAGATCATGCATTTAATTATAATATACTTTAATATTAAGTTACGCGTAAATTCACCTTTTATAGGTACAAGAATCTATTGCATATCTAATTTCTATAGATCTTCTAAAGCCTTATAAAAAAATTTATAGAATGTTTGTCGATATTCGTGGTTGTAGGGTAGTTCGGGAAAAATTATGTAGTAGGTATGTCAAATGTTTTCTTAACTACAGCGTAGTAACATTTGAATCGCAAGCAGTATTTAGTGGTTTAAAAATTTAATCATTGTGGTAGTTTAATCAATCTGGGCCTCGATTCTGCTAAAGAAAAACCACTGTAATACCACTGACACTCTGAAAATGCTATTTAAGGCCCTGATAACATATCGAGGTGAGTTTTGGGAATCACTTAAAATAATTTCATGCAAAGAAAGTATTAGGTAGTATCACCGATTACCTAATAGTTCGTGTAGTATTTCAATTTTTAACTTTTTTTTTAGAATGTCAGCAGAAACTTCTATCAGCAATGGTTATGAAATTATAAAATCTCAAAGAGGAGGTGATTTATTATTACGTAATGGCTATCGGTACACTATAAAGCGTTCTAATGCCAATGGTCATATTGTGTGGCGCTGTGCTAATAGAAAATCATCATGTACAGCTGTGTTAGTCACAAACCTGATGATAGTTATAAAGGAACAAACTCATAAATGTCAATCAGATGTCGTAGGAAACAAAGTAACATTAAAAGTAAACGATATCATTGAAAGAGCAGAGAAATAATTAACACCTATGCCTATGTTGTACTCAGAAGTGACCGACCAGCTTAATAATGATGAACCTAATTTTATTATGAAAAAATTCCCAAAGTATGAAAATATAAAAAAAACTTTATACAAGCACAGGAATCAAGCATTAGGTGTTAAAAAATTAAGATGTTTGTTTGAAGTCAGAGATGTCTCGATTCCAACAATATTTAAAAGTTTTGTTTTGGCGGATTATTCCCATAACAATGCCCGAATACTTTTGTTTGCAAGCATAGACGCTAGAAGTGTTTTAAAAGAAGCTAAACATGTTTTCTGTGATGGGACTTTCAGATGTGCAACACCACCTTTTAAACAATTATATACTATTCACGCGGACGTAGGAAGTTCGGAAGAAAGTAATAGCATCGTGCCTGTAGTGTACTGCTTGCTCCCGGATAAAAAAAGGAATACCTATGACATTATGTTTAGGCTCATTAGGAGCAGAGTTCCGGAGTTTGACCCAGACACATTTACGACCGATTTTGAAGCTAGTGCTATGCAAGCTATTACAACAGTTTTTCCAACAGCAAAGACGCAGGGGTGTCTATTTCATTTTGCCAGAGCTTTATGGAGAAATGCCCAAAAAACTTGCACACTTGGCAACTCAGGCCTCAAAAAGTCACCTCAGCTGAGGGCTCACGTGAAACGGTGTATAGCACTTTCTCACCTACCTCAAGACTATGTGAATGATGGATGGCTGTATAACTTGGGGGAAAGTGATAGGGACCCAAAAATTGATTCCTTTAATGATTACTTTCAAAGAACATGGCTGCGTAACAAATCATATTTTTCAAAGAAATGGCGTTTTTACTTAGTCAAACACAAAACTAATAATTTAATTGAAGCCTGGAATGCTAGGCTTAATAAAATGGTAGCACCCAAACCAAACATTGCTGTTCTATTAAGGTCACTTCAAAAAGATTCACGTCATTATATTGGTATACTTAAAAGAAACGGGTACATACTTATCGAAAAAAAACAACTGAAATTAAACGATCACAAAAAAAAATTGAGCGCGTTCTGCGAGAATTAATAGATAAAGAAATAAGTATAGGACATTGCATTGAAAAACTAACTAACTAGAATTGTTATTTATCAAAGTATTTGTATAATGTTTTTATTTTGTAATAATTATTCTTAATTAAAAATGATTGTTAAACTGTTGATTTGACTTAACATATTTGTTTTTCTACATGGCAATATGTTTATATGTATGTATTAATATAATATATATATATATATCAATGTAATAAAAAAATATATAGATATTAAATGCTCAAACATGTACCTACACTCTCTACTTCGCTTGGTTGAAACCAAAACAGATGTGGACCCAGTTAACCATTATCAATTTTGAGAGGGGCAACTGGTCCTCGGGCCAGTTCTATAGTGGGCCGAATGGAATACAACATGTCATAATGTCGGTAATCTCGTATTTTTCTTATTACCGTGTAGGGTACATTGCACAAATAAAAGTCTTAATTGACGTGATAAGTATTCTTTATTTAGAGCTGAGAGCGTCGAGGAGATCTGGTGAGGATCTATTAAAGTTAAGCTAAGCTTCAGTTGTGCTAAAGATTATTTTTTACAGATATCTTTGAAATGCAATAACTTTGGGGGCCTATTTTTTGATATCTCACAACTTCAAAATGCAGATGAATATAACCTTGGAATGGCTCTCTTAGATAAGGAGAAAAATTATATTTCTGTAGATTTTTCTTCTATATTTGACGACGAAAATAGGGACGATCTTATAGTAAGTATTAGCAAAACAACTTATTAAGGTGTGCTGTTACATACACACATCGGCCACGGCCTTGAGCGTCGACGGGCACTGAATGTTAGGTCGAGCGGGAGTGGGGGTAGTGGGAGAACTTTGTTAAGGAAAAGACCTGTAATGTCCTGTAATTGCAATTGTTACATATATTATGTGCAAAAAATTAGATTATTTGCATACATATTTTACAAATAGCGTGGTTTTTTCATAAAAATACCTACATAGTCATTTTCAGAGTCTCTTCTCTACTATTTACTCTTTGGTTGTGAAAAATGTTGTATTATTGAAAAATATACCTACCTAAAAAATAGTATGTATCTATTTTTTAGGTAGGTATATTTTTCAATAATACAACATTTATGTATTCAAACCTGTAGGTATTATATTAAACGCGTTGCGTGCTTTTATAATTACCGAAAATTCGATCGTCGGCCTTGTAATCACCTTAGGTTAGAATGCGTACTACTGTGCAATTTTCTGGGCACCCTACTCTTTTTATATGGTTTCATCTGTGAAAAAGAGCTGGTGATATTAGTAAGTAATATTTTCTTGCCTAAACCTGGCAAAATGTAGATAATATAAAAAGAAGTAACACTTCAATTAATACGCTTGTCATGGTTCTATTGTAAATAAATGTATAGATATATTATAATTATCAAGGTATATTATAATATATGATAAATAATACTAATAACAATATTGGCAATACCCACAGCGTATACATGGAATGATAACTGAAGGCATTGCTCGCGGCTACGTCCGTCCGTTGACGCGCGTATCGTACGGACCATGTGACGCAGCCCGCGCTTTCAGGCTTCTGTCGACGAGCTCCCACCGCGGCCGTGTGCTGTTACACATAAAAGCAAACACTATTCAAGCACAGAACAGGTAAACTTCATATACTCGACAGTGTACATAAAAATATACACACATTTTCGTGGCCATGTGTACTTGTGATTTCATGTTAATATGTCGCCATAGTATGTAGTCGTAAACTTGGATGCAAAGATAATTGTCTAACCAGTGGTAAATAAACAATAAATTGATTTCCAGGATAAGATGTAGTGCAAATCGTTCTCAGCTCATACTTTGCGGCAAGACATCGTATGGCCTGCAGTTAGCTGATAGACTTGTGACCCGAGGTGCTAAACAACTGTATCTGCATGCCCCGACACAGTCATCCTATTTAGAGCACAAAATACGGTATTTATTTTTCTTTATAAAAGATACAATTTAAATTGATGCTCTGAATAGGTCTCTACGATCTACGTGACCGATACGTGACTAAATGGGTACATGACACAATATTGATAGATTGAAAACGTTATTAAAAAAATTGCTGTATTTGTAAACTTTATAATCTAGAACCAAACCAGTACTCAGTAAAATTTGAAATTGAAAAATAATCGGTTGGTTGCGATTTCATTGCCATGAAGTAAAACAGTTGGCAATGGTCTCACTACCATGGATCGGATGCCCAAGATTGTGCCTCGGAAGTAATCGGAAGATAACGTTGAAATGATGATGATAGTAAAACAGTTGGTATATGAATACACCAACTTTGTGTGCCGACGACGGTCTGAATAATATTTAAGAAAACCAAGATAAATGTAACTTCTCGTAGATACAACTACGAAGTTCAAGATTTTAATTAATGCTATAACCTCGACTTTATTTTGTTTAATGATGTGTTTTAGATCTTGGCAAAAATTGGGTATTAATGTCGTCGTATCTTCAGAAACTTTAAACAACCCGAAAGCTGTAATTTCTTTGATACATAGCAGCTTACGGCTGGGACCACTAGAGGGTGTTTATATAGTTGCAGAAGAAACTGGCACAGACCATAATCTGATAAGCAGTTTGGATGTTGAAATACGAAAATTGTGTTCTGACTTAAGGTACGTTAATTTGATCTGATTTGTCAATTATGTTATTTATAATTTTCATATAGAACGGCATGGTACATACGATGCCTAGTGATTACTGATTTTTGCTTAATTTATTAAATGATTTACTGTATGTCGTGCCTACCTTATCACAGGCATGGCACATGCAGGATATAAATCGTTTTTCTATAAACATATATTTTTTGGACCCAATTTAAGCATTGCTTAACTACTTGTGAACCAATCCAGAACCCCTAATTCTGGAATCCGAATAAACATACTTAGATATATTTAGATTTGTGTGTATGTATAAATCCTTAATGATCTGGATATTTTTACATCCAAAACAATGCAAATAGACTACGCTACAGTGGTCGTCGTAAAATTTACGCTACAAATAAAATTGTCCTTGAACTTTCAGCTATTTTGCTGTGATTGATTTTGGTGACAATTCCACTGGCAAGAATGTTTGCCTGAATCGACTCCGTGACCAGTTACCAGCCACAGTGCTCGTGCTACCTGAAATTAAGGAAGTAAGTAAACCTTTGATTCTTCATGTCAATGAAACGTAGCTGCCGATGTTTTATCTTCAGTATTCCTCCAAATTATTTAGGTTGATTCCTCACAAGTTTCGCTTTTATATGAAAAAATCTACCATTATTCTTAATACACTGAAGTTAATCTATGATACGGCAATCATTCTGATATGACAATGCTAAGTGAGTTCTAAAATGTATCTTGTTTATTGTAGGAATTATACAGCAGTTTCATAAACTGGCGAGGTGCGGTGGACGCTGCGGAACAAGCTTTGCTGAACACTCATGGTGTTACTCTCGCACACGAGAAACATAAAATCTCCCTTCTGCAACAAATTGCAAAATTAGCTGGTATGTTGCATTTGAATATATGAGTATTAATGTATTATTTGATACTGACATAATTATGACAGCTTATTTTATGAGATTTTTAATTTTTCAGAAATAATACTATTAACATTATTTTATCCGTAGGTTTAAGTATACCAGACGACACCTCGAAGAGTCTCACTTTGAAAGAATTAGGTATTCAAAATCACAATTTGCAGTCAATTTGCACTTTCCTACGGATTCAATATAACCTGGCGTATGATGAAGAACAAGTGCGATCATTATCAATAGATAAGTAAGTTGTGCTTTCTACGCAAGATTGTTGTTGTCCATTCTTATTTTAATTCGCTTTAATTGTACTCAAATCTCTGTATACACCAAGTAGATGCCATGTAAATAGTGCCATTTGCTACGAACGTTCTTTTTCACAGGAGTTCACAGGCTTAATCTATTGAGTTGCAAATATTGTAAAAAATTACGTATATTGTAATGATGACGATTTGCCTGTAATTTTTGTTATAACATCCATTAGTAGTATTTTTTAAAGTATTCAAAATAATAATTTCATTATATTTTAATCCACAGAATATTGGAAACAGAAAAAAAAGTAATAGCCCTTCCTTTCGAAGAAATAAAGGGCTTGTCCAGTTTCTTCAATTATATTGATTCGGACGAGCTCCTTGCGACTACTGAATTAGTATTTTTACCAACACTTGTTAGTAGCACGTCGATGGTATGTACTTTCCTAAAAATATTTTTCACCTTGTACCTTAACATACTTTAATAGAATTCTAAAATTTAAACACTATGACATTGTAATTATTGCAGAGAGACGACGAATTCGAGGCAAACCAGACCAATCTATGCATTATACCGGGGATGGAGGGCCATCATGAGCGGTTCCGCGTTTTTTGTGAGCGGCTTAAACTGCCAGCACTCGTACTGCAACCTGGACTCGATCATCCGCAGGAGACAGTGGTAGAAACAGCCCAGAGGTTTGCTGAGGTATGTGTACACATGAATACACTAACTAGAGCCCTATATCTTAATACGAAAATAGCCGTATATCTTGATACGAAAATACACTAACTAGAGCCCTATATATCTTGATACGAAAATAGCCTTAAGAATAAAATTGTGGATCATTCAATAATCGCAAGTGGTATAACCTTAGAAAAGCCTAACCTCGTGTCTTGTACTGATTCTATAATGGTATCTATATGATTTTATGACTTTGATTGTTCTTATGATACCAATATTTTTTGCATTGGAATAGTATAATATCTACCGACTATCGAAACTATCAGGCTTTATTTTTATTATTTTGATGTGAATTTGACATAGGTCACATTGTAAATATTATCCCTCTCATTTAACATCATCATTATTGTGTGTACAGGTTTTGCTGAAAAAGACTGGAATGAGTGATAGATTTTATCTATTGGGCTATGAGAGTGGTATTGTTATTGCTCTGGAGGTTGCTGCCATTCTTGAAGATCGCGGTCAGTATTTCTAATTTTATTGTTTGTTAGGTAGCAAACTGCAATCATGTGTTCTCCTTTACTTGCTTTCATTGTAAGGCTATATAATAATACCTAATTCAATCGAGTGTTGAGATGAATATGTAATTACTACCAATTTAAAATACTCTACTTTAAAATACTACTAATTTAAAATGCAAACACACTTGGGTAATGATACAGATCGGAAAAAGACACATTTTGTCGTTACGTTTTACAAGAGTAGCACTCATTGCACTATGCAACACTAACTTCACGGAACCAACAATCTGTAGTTTATTTATATTTGCAGGATTATCCGGCAAAGTATTTTGTGTTGGATGTACACCAGAGGAGTTTGTAAACGAGGTTGAAGAACAACTGTCATCATTTGAAGACGAGGAGCAACTACAAGACGGGGTGTTGAAACACATGTATTCATTAATGGCTGAAGGCGAATCTACAGCACTGGAACATGCGTTGCAGAACTCGACCACATGGTCTCAGAAGTTAGATATATGTATACGCACTCTTCTCGGGCGGGTGTCGCACTCGGCGCAGTACGCACGCTCGCTTATAGAATGTGCGCTGACACGTATCAACCAACAAAAGCAGCACTACAGCGTCACACCACGACCGCTACGATCCCAGGTGATTCTTCTGCGCGCTGCAATAGGGCAAGCACCACCACAACATACAGTTCTACAGAACATCTCACAACAACCCTTAGTCGTCCATCAGCTCGACTCACCAATGGCTCACATTATGATGGACTTGCGCTGTGCCGCGATCATCAACGAACACTTGGACCCCTCCATACTGGAAAGTTTTGCATCCAGAAACATCTGCGATACATACCTCTTGAATGCTAACTCATTTATGTCTGTAGAATAGGATATTCCAATAATTACTTATTTTATGTCCCTAATATAATTTTTTTTAATGTTTTGTAATGTAATGTAATTTTATTTCACCTGTCGTCGTTTTCATTTCCCAATTTCTTTCTTTTGGATAAACTATTCCAAATTGGTCCACCAGGGGTTACACGGCACGATTATACAAGTAGGTAAGTTTTCTTAATGTCAGACCACCACTTTTCTACACTTCTTCTGCCGCTACAGTATAATTTATGCTATATCGGATTTGATTTTTAAAAAAATGTGCTGTTAAGGTGAATACATAAAGCAGCATAATAATATGTAGGTATTTAGACAAAAACACGTAGTACGGTGCACGCAGAAGTCCGCAGATGGCCTAAGGTTTTATTGACCCAGTACATAATCAGTACATAAAGTCAGATTTTAACTTAACTCACTCATTTGAAATTTAATCATAATAATATATTTTCGAATTATCTGCATACAAAAGCAGCAAGCCGAGGATCTATTAACATCATGTATGACCACATTTCTGCAAATAAATGAATTTTGAATTTTGAATTTTGAATTTTGAATTTTGAATTTTGAATTTTGAATTTTGAATTTTGAATTTTGAATTTTGAATTTTGAATTTTGAATTTTGAATTTTGAATTTTGAATTTTGAATTTTGAATTTTGAATTTTGAATTTTGAATTTTGAATTTTGAATTTTGAATTATGCTATGCTATGCTATGCTATGGCACAAATTGGGGGAGGCATGTGAAATTAGCCTATGAGGCTAATTTCGTTTCGTTACGTAATAAAAAAAGTCAGATAGGCTAATTTATTGATTACAAACATATTAAAGTGCAACGGGGCCCAATTCATTATCTCCTTGGCAATGTTCACGGTTACACAAGGCGTTCAGCTCGGAGCTCGGAGTCCACCTACTCCTTCTCTTAGTTTTAACTTGACTTAAAAGGCTGCTATGAGAGCGACTGCGCTCTAACCTCCTAACCCCAAAGAGGAAAGCCTGGACCCGAGGCCCTCAGGTGAGGTTGACTTGGCTCCATAGGTCTTAGTAAGGTCCATACTCTTTTGGGGGTTATAATTGAGAGGAGCCAAATAATTAACCGAAAACCTTTGCACAGTAGGTATTTGTGATAAAAAGGTCTGTGTTAATAACAATAATACATGCAAATAAAATTGCTTGTATGCATGCAAGTAAACACGCAATAGGGTAGCAGGAGACCAACTCTGCCATCAATAGCATAGTTAATAATATTTTTTTTTTCATGCACACAGGTTGAATAATATACGTAACGGTTACACACAACATGAAACAGTCCAAGTAAATACATAACTTTGAAACTTTTGAACTAGTGAAAAAATACTGTATCACAGGTGCCAGCGCCCTTCATAGACATTGAACAATAGATATTAGTAGTATAATTATAATAACCAATAGGATACTAGTAGGCATGATAACTTTCGGTTAAAGTAAATAATATTCTATGAACACGATAAGTACAGACGATTAACATTATAGAGATAAATGAGACTGTGTATTTGAAAGTGTTATGGGTGAAGTGTGAATGAATTTTCAGAAATAAGAGGAGTGTGAGTAGTTATAAGGCATGTTGTTTGTGTGTAAAGTGTGTTTAGTGTGTGTGTTGTTTATGTGTGTATACATGTGAGTGCAACTGTTAGTGCACTGTCAATAATATATGTTCTAAAATGGTGTGGTTTGGTGGTGCATAAGCCCACCGTTCCACGATGGCCGCCTCGATAGCCAGCTCCCGATTGTTGACTTTGACTTTGACTCCCTGTTGTGGAGCACCACACCAGTGGATACGGCCCACTCTTCAAGCATTGTTCCTCTATGATCTGTGTTCAGTGATTACCACGCACACTATAGACTTCCCGAGTGTCATTACTAGATTTGTTCGGTGGCTAAGTACTAATGTTAATCTTGGTGTACAGGAGTGACAGTAGTGGCTATGTGAGCGGCATAAGGGATAAGTCCTGTAAAGTAGAAGACTTCACCAGTTCCCCCGCGTGATATACCTACTGATACCGCTCCTGTGACCTACAGGAATCACGTATCATTTTTCTCTATTTATGTCGGTGGGAAATTTCATTCAAATCTGTTCACAAACAATGGAAATATATGGAAATATGCGGTGCTGTTGTTCTACATTGAGTGTAGAACAACAGCACCTTAACACATTAACCTTATCACTTTACATTCATTTTTATTTTTTATTTTAACTTATTTCATTAGGTATAGAAACAGAAAACAGATTGAGATCAAATACATAACATTATTTGCTTACACTTCCTAAATCTGATGTCCACTTGTATCTATACACAGCGTTTTAAATGTTAATCAGTTACGTTAGGGTGTCGTATGTTGTTCCGAACGCCGCTGTGGCGACACACGCTGTTGCATGCATGCGATAATAGAAAAACTAAACTATAGTAGCAGCACGATATGATGGCCGGTTTGACATATTACAATAGTGATGGAAATGTCAATTTACTCTCGATAAAAATATAATCAAATCTAATAAGTTTTTATTGCAAGCAGTACTTACCTATACCTGATTCAAAAACTTTAGTACAAAAATATAAATTTTTACCTACTTAATACATTTGAACGAACTGAATATTGGAATTAGGAATGAAAATGAGTATATATTAATCCAGCTTCCTTCAGTGATTGCACTAGCTTTTTTCTTGTTGGATACTCCTTCCGTAAATAGTAGCTACACACATGTCTTCGACTGGTTTTGCTCGTTTTTTTCTGTGTGTGTGAAGTTTATTTTCTTCTGTGCCAGTCTCGCCAGATTTTTCTTTAGTTATCTATTCGTCTAACAGTTATAGGTAAAATTGACCTTCCATTTTGAGATTCACGATCGAAATGTTACGAAGGCGTACCTATAACGAACACACGTGCCTGACTGTTTATAACTCAGCTCTGCGTATGTTCGGCCATATCGATGAAATCCACAACAAAAGGCGTAAACAGAGTAAGTTGAGGGCTACCATTATAATTATCACTGTTAGTGTATGTAATGGGGACCCCTTCCTGAGACTTTACCATCAGGCGAGATTTACTATTTAGCTTACCATCAGGCGAGGAGGTCTAAACTATATCGCAATCGTACTGCACTCCTAGTTTGTACTTTTCGAAGCAACGTCAAGTCGAAAATGCTTTGTTTTGACGTAAGTTTGCTGGAGGTATTATTGGGCTTGCCAGTGGTCCTAGTGTCGATTATATAGATTTTATTTAAAAAAATTGAATTTCGAAAAACAAATACCGAGTTGTGTGAAATAAGTAGGTACACCAATAGGTAATTTTATAATCTTATTCCTTGGTATGCCTGACAATAAATTTAAAACATTTGTTAAGGCCACCTTATGCAAAAAAGCATACTATAGGACTGCTGATTACCTTGAAGACAAAAATGTCTGGCTTGAGCATGGTGCAGGCCCCTCCTAGAATGCTAAAGTGCTACAACTACATAATGCTGTAGTTGTGGCATTTGCCTACTACAATATATTGATATTGTGGTAGGCACGCGACCTTTTTTGCTATTTTTTTTTGACATTAGTATATTTTTGACATTTTCAATTATTTTATTGTTTAACTTCGGTTAAAATTTATTATATTTTTTTTTTTTATATACCTTTATTTATATTGACACGAGACAAAATGTACATTCGTCCATATTTAGTCTTAAGATATCTATGTATAACCTGACGTCTTAAAATGCAGCAGTGGAGTTTGTTGCGCCGTTTCTTCTCCACTAGCGCCTAGGAAGCGGTGGTAAACTTAGTATTAAGTAGTTTTTGACGTCAAAAAGATGTAATTACGTTACACTATTTTGAAAAATAAAGAAATTGAAATTGAAATTATAAAAAAAAAGATCGTGTGACACTAATATACCTACATTATATAATTCAGAAATCAATGTAATAAATAAATATTGTGTCCTAAAATTATACCTACATTCGATCAAATTTTATGACTTACTGTACGTCACTATTGACAATAAAGAACAGCAATTTGCTCTTTCAAAATGTCACAATAATTAATACGAAACTTCATGAGCGGACAAAGGTCAAACCGGCCATTATATCGTGCCGCAGGTATAAACATTTACGAGTCACTGCGAAATGTCAAAATATATAATTCAAAGTCCTGACAGGCTGATTGACTGATTGACTGATTGACTGACTGATTACAACACACAGCCTAAACCGCTGGTCGTAGAGACTTGAAATTTGTAGGGAGTGTTTGTTTTGATGCGTAGAGGTGTACTAAGAAAGGATTTTTTAAAATTCGAACCCTAAAGCCCTAAAAAGGGCTAAAAACGTGCTTTTCCCAGAACTCAAGAACGGCTGAACAGATTTTCATGATCTATGATTTTTTGGATTTGTCTCCGCCTCGAATAGCATAATATAACATAATTAAAAATATATGATTCATTCAGGAAATTTAGTAATAAAAAGAAAATTAGATGTTCCAAACGTTTTTATCGCCATCTATAATAGTTGTCATAGCAACAGGAACTAAAATTGACTTCGTCTAAATTTTCATAGAGTAATATCCTTTACTTCTTTTTCCTCAAAAGTAAATAGAATATATTAATTTTTAGGGTTCTGTGCCTGATTAGGAAAAAACCCTTATCTCTTCGTTATCCGTCTGTCTGTCTGTCAATACCTCTTCTTAAGAACACGTAGAGGCATCAAGTTGAATTAGATCAAAGGAATGTTGCGGATAATGCTTGGCATTAAACGAAGCGTAATATCCAAACTGTGGTCTTACCGACTAATAGGACCTACCATCTCCAGGCCTGCACTCATGGAGGACGGAGGTCGTTAGGTGACCTTCGGCGACGTTAGTGAGTCACCTGCAGCGCTACCGGAGAGTTTTAGGAATCTGTACCTTATTTTTCGTGCGGAAATCCCTACGGATCTTTCCCATTCTCTGGCCAGTAGGGACGTAATATCGGACTTGACCAACGAAAATCGCATTCCGTCTTGGGTCTACAGGGATTAAGGTGGCCCATGACCCTGTGACTATTTTGGTGAGTTCCTGCATTGTGTAGGCCGGGAGACGCCCGTATGCCACTGTTGCCGGGGCTGCTCCGTGGATACTTCGCCACTTCACACACTGGCAGAGCATCCAGATTGGATAGCGTGGCGCCATGTCCACGAATATTCAAATATTTAAGTAATTTTCTCTTTTTTTTCTTTTTGGAATGCCACCGCTTTTTTTGTGAGGCATTAATGCGCTTAGAAGTGGCGGTGGAAAAGCTACGGGAGAGTCAAATCAAAGTCAAAGTCAAAGTCAAAATTCATTTATTCTGTATAGACCATTTTAAGCGGCTCTTACAAAACGTCAAAATTATAAATATTTAAAACTAGAAGCAAATGGACCACCGGTTCGAAACGCGGCCCAGACCTGAGAAGACTCCGGTAAGAAACTCAGCGGGCTGTTTTTTTTTTGGTCTATTTACAACAATAAAATTGTCTTACTTAGAGAGATCCAGCACTCCCCCGTGGCGATGAAGGCGCACCGGGCGGCATAGTTCGCAGAACCATCTCCGTCCTCCATGAGTGCGCGCCTAGGGTGACGGTCGGGGCTAACCGTTACCCACACTATGTTTCCACGCGTGTTTTTTATAAAGAAAAGGGGTTTAGATTCCTAATAATACGTTGGGGTCGCCAGTGCTGGTGACCGGAGTCGGCCAAGGTTTCTGGGATATCCTTTCTAGGACACACCAGATTCCTCGGTCACACAGGCCGATGTGTCAGTAGGAGTCCGACATACCTACCTTTCTGTTGGCTCCGTTGAGGTGAAGCCCGACGGGGGTTTCGCACGAGAAAAAAGAAAGGATACTTCCCTTTGAGCTAGAATCCAGATATTTTGCAGAAAGTAAAATCTTACAGCATGAATAAAGGTAAAAGTCCTGAAATCGTAAATATTACCCACATCACCAAAAAGAATCTGTATGGCTGTCAGTCAAGACAAGAAACGTTGCAGCAAAGTTAAGTTCGTCCATCAATCCAGTGTTATCCGGAACCCTGCGAGCACGAGCCCAATTTGCACTTGACCGGTTTTTATTATTAAATACTCTTTCTTTAGTTTCAATCAGTTTGTCAAACGTCAATGTCTGTAGCAAGATTTTAGTAATAAATTTTCGCGAAATTTTCGGAAAAATAATATTTAACTAATTTGAAATAGTGGACCAAATGTGAAATTGCAATGCAAATATTTATGGTATAATGTAAAGGTTTATCAAAGGGCCTTTTTCCGAGTCACACATACTTTGAGGCAGCCAGCTATCTAATCCCCATAAAATTTAGAAAACAATGAAAAAGGACAATGCTTAGGGACAATGATGGTAAATAGACTGGCTTTGGCCGCGATGCACGGTACTGTACCTTGGAGGGTTAGATAGAACTCGAGATGAAATGAATACGTTTAGCTGCAACCACTGTTTGCCAAGGAATAGACATTGAAAGTTAGTACGGACAATCCCTCTGCTTAAAAGAGACTTGGTGGCGAAAGTCAGCATTCACGCGGGCGGAGCCGCGCGCGGGTAAGCTAGTTATGAAATATGGCGGAATATGGTAGGTATACAAATCAAAATAGTAGATGTCAAAATCCGGACTGCTGTTGAAAAAACTGAAACAAGTTTGATTTCAGGCGGTACCTATTAGGTAATTTTCTTTCTGTTTATGATTTGCGAATGGGTGCCGCCTGCTATCAAACTTGTTTCAGTCTTTTCAACAGCAGTCGGGTTTTAGAATTTTTTTGTCAATTATTTTATTTTATATTTTTCAGGTACGACATTATAACCAATATATATTATTTGAAATCGCCTTTTATAGCTCTTTATTTCGATACCGTACTCGCTAAGTTTAAGTGATAATTTTTTTGACAAAATACATTTTAGCTCCAAACATCCACCATACAGGATTATTTTATCTTTTAAGTATCCTATGACACTCGGGAGATGAATAACTTTCATTTGAGACCTCATTCATCGAAATCTGTCCAGTCGTTAGGCCTGTAGAGGGGAACAAAGAAAAATACACATTACCCTCGTTGGCGCAGTCGGGTAAAAACTGGAATGTACTTCCCGCACACGGTTTTCAGTCGGGGGCGTGAAAGTGAATGTGTTTCCTTCCTCCTATAACGACGTTGCTTTTGAAAAACTAGAGTTACGAATACAATAGAACTAGCAATAAACTGAAGTGACAATGGGCTGGCTGGCCACATCTGCTGAATGCCCGGTGGCCGCAAACTACTACTAGGGTGTAAGTGAAAATTTTTTTTTTTTTTTAAGTGAGGAATGCGTGCTTATGCATGATATCTCCGAGTTTGGGGAAAACCCGTAGACCTATGTGGGACTCTCCCTAAAGGGCATACCCACTAAACCTCACTATGTCCACCTGGTCGCTTTAGTCACATCGCAGGATAGGCAATAGTATGTCACTGCAATCTGACCGGCGTTTTTTGCCCGGCGGCGGGCCCGACTTCCGAGGGTAGGGCCGGCCCTCCCCCCGTACCGTCTCTGTGCCTTCCTGGCGAACACCAGCGGGATGGCACGTCGCGAGGCCATTTAGTTGGTTGGCGGACCCCCACGTCCTCCATCCATGGCCATGCGGCGGGCGTACTCTGTACGTCGCCGCCCTTGCGCTCTGGGCTTGCGAGGAGGGAGTGTCAGTCCGCTGCGTTCCCTCTCTCTGAACGCCTCCCGTTTTGCCGTCATGACCGCCTCAGCGAATGAGACGACGGCAGCCCATGCCTCTTCGCTGTCGACCATCGTGCGAACTACGGCCGGCAGCGAAAGGTCCCGTCCGATCCTACCTACTAGAGTCGAACGCTCCCCACTCCAGGCCGTGCACACGGCGCGAGTATGCTCCGCCGTGTCCACAGCCCCACCGCTGCAGTGACGGCACGAGGGTTCCGACTCGACGCCGACCACCTTCCACAAGTACTTACCGAAGCAACCGTGCCCGGTAAGGAGTTGCGTGAGGTGGTACGTTAGGACCCCGTGTCGCCTTTCGACGTAGGGCCGCAGGATGGGTTGGATGGCCGGAACCAGTTCCTTCCCCACCGTGCAGTCCGCTAATCGGGCCGACCATCTGTCGAAGAGCACGTTGCGAGCTTGCGCTCTCCAACTGGTGATCTCTTCGGCAGTTGGCTGACCCCCGTCCCTACGGACCAGTGTACAGCGCTGGTAGACCTGCGACAGTACCCCGGCCTCTAAGTCCCACGGAAGGGATGATGCGATCGCGCAAGCCGCCTCGTAAGACACGGTACGGTACGCCCGAGCCGCTCTTTGCGCTATGGCTCGCTGCGGACGCCGCAGCAAGACCATATTGTTCGCGCTCAGAGCATCTGCCCATATCGGCGCACCGTACAGCGCCTTTGAGCGGAGCACGCCGTCGTATAGACGTCGGCATGCACCACCCGGTCCCCCCGCGTTGGGGAGAAGCCTTGCGAGCATTCCGGCATATGCTAGGAGTTTTGGACCTAGCTGCCGGAAGTGGTCCGTAAAGCTCCAACGACTGTCGAGGACGAGGCCCAAGTATTTCATGGTCCTCCCGACTGAGACAGAGGTGCCGCTCACCACTATCTGAGTGCCTACTGGTGGCGGTCTCCGAGGCCCGTGGAAAAACAGAGCCTCGGACTTTTCGAGTGCCACCTTGAGCCCGAGCGCACTGATGCGGCGCACTACTTGCGCCACACCAGCCATGGCCAGCACCGCTGCGTCCCGAAAGTTGGGGGCCCGCGCGGTAACCAGGGTGTCGTCGGCATAACAGAGTATGCCGACTCCCGGGAGATTCGCCCCGCGCAGGACCCAGTCAAATCCGATGTTCCCCAAGAGCGGGCCGAGGATCGACCCCTGTGGAACGCCGCATGACATGTCGCGACGGACGAGCGCGTCACGACCCGAGTACGTGATCGCCCGTCCGACGAAGTAGTCCGCGAGCACTCGTCTGAGATACTCGGGAACCTTGTGGTGAAAGTGAAAAATTTTGGTTCAACCCAGATTAACGCTAAACTAAGGAGGATGAACAGCGAGTGCAGTGTCTAACATAATAACGTGTACACTGCTTAAATCGGTCTAATTTTTTCACGATTTTGCGAATTCCTGTTGAACTCTAGGACTACAGTGAATTACGTGTATGTAATAACCGTATTTTGACTGTTAAAATTTTATTGTTTTAACCATAATTCATTGTATTATTCCAGTATTCCGACTTATTTAATTTAATTTGTAGTCTTATTCTTTATTTTATTTATGACTAGTTTCCGCCCGCGGCTTCGCTCACGTGGAGGTCGATATTGCCACCAAGACTATTGCCACCAAGACTATTGATAAAACTGCACTCTTCACTCCACTCCACTCTCCACTCCACTCTCCACTCTACTCTCCACTCCACTCTCCACTCCACTCTCCACTCCACTCTCCACTCCACTCTCCACTTCACTCTCCACTTCACTCTCCACTCCACTTTCCACTCCACTCTCCACTCCACTCTCCACTCCACTCTCCACTCCACTTTCCACTTCACTCTCCACTCCACTCTCCACTCCACTCTCAACTCCACTCTCCACTCCACTCCACTCTCCACTACACTCTTCACTTCACTGGTCTCTATTTGTCTAATCCAAATTCTTTCTAATAAAAAAATCAGTTTTGTATTAGGAAGCTTAGATTTAAAATTTACCGTATGCTTGGTTTAATTGGTTAAGTAAAACTGGAGATATGACAAGAAAATGATGACTGACGTTCGCGGGTATCAGCTTGTATAAAAGTAGTCTATAATATTTCCCAGGAGTATGAACTATAATAGTACCAAGTTTGATCAAAATCCTTCCAGCAGTTTTGATTCATGAGTGCACATAATAGACAAATAGACAGAAAGACAGAAAGACAAAAAAATAACTAATAGTTATTTTGTAAAGATATTCAATTACATTGAATATATTTACAAAATTGTAAAGATATTCAATTACATTGAATTATATTTACAAAATTGACCTCTCTACAGTTTTATTATAAGTATTTAGATTTAATTTTAATTTTAAATTTAACTTTATTTTTTATTTTAATGTAGGTACCTCCCTATTTCAATATTAATTTTATTTCGTTTTAATTTCATTAAGTTTCAGCAAGTTCTTAATAATTTTATTGTGATTTGTAAAGTATAAACATCTGATTATTGATTTAAATTTATAGTTAATTTGAATTTTAAAGTTTTATTTCTAGTTTTCTTTTCAATTTAATTTTTATTTAAATGGATTTTTAATTTTAATTATGTAATTTTTATTTATTAATTTCAAATTTCTGAATTTTAGTCCATAATTTTAATTGGTATTATTTAAATTAACTTTGGAGTGTATTTTTTCCTACTAATAATCTAATTATAACTGGTGATTTAATTTAAACAGTTGCATAAAAAATTATGGATTGTGGAATAGACATTGACTCCTGTAGGTTACAGATTATATTACCTAATTCCAAACTCAGGAGTCAGGGTCAAATTTAATATATTTGTAATGTAAATTGATGAAAATAAAGAATGTATTAATTACTTATTATATGATTATACTAGCTTCCGCCCGCGGCTTCGCCCGCGTGGAATTCGGTATTGCCACCAAGTCTATTTGAATGAAACGACTCTCCACTCGACTTTCCACTCCGTTGTTCACTCCACTCTCCACTCCACACTCCACTCCACTGTTCACTCCACTCTCCACCTCCACTCTACTGTCCAATCCCCTTTCCCGACTCCACCCTACATTCCACTCTCCACTTCAATCTCCACTACACTCCACTCTCCACTCCACTTTCCACTCCACTCTCCACACCACTCCCCACTCCACTCTTCACACCACTCCCAACTCCGCTCCACTCCACTGGTCTCCACTCGTCTAGCCAAAACCTTTCGGATAAAAAGTACTAAACGGATTTTAGTGCGGTTTTCTTGGTCAGACCTAAAATTTGGTGATAAGACCAAAAGTTATTTTTTCCTTATTTATTGGTTTCACCTTACACCATCTTTACAGGGTTCACCTAAGGCGACAGTGTGGACATCATATATTATCCCTTTATAACAGTACTTTTAGTTGTAATAATCGATATTTGAAAAAAAAAACTTGGTTATGTTGTAAAACCACAAATATCTATTTTTTTTGCAATCCTTGTCTGTTTGTTCGTGATGGACGCAAAAACCGCTGAACAAATTTTGATGTCGCCTTTTCATTAGAAAGGTCTTGGTTTTACATAAAATCTGCCGTATGTTTGATTGCATTTGGTTAAGTAGAACCGGGGATATGACCAAAAAACGATTACCAACCAATCGACTCCCACGGGCAGAGCCGCGGGTATTAGCTTGTATAAAAAGTAGCCTATATATTACTCCAGACTATAATCTATCTCTGTACCAAATTTCAACCTGATCTATTCAGCCGTTTTTACGGGAAAGAGTAACAAACATACATCCAGATATCCCGACTGATCGACTCCATGGGCGAAGCCGCGGGTATTAGCTTGTATAAAAAGTAGCCTATTTGTTATTTCACACTACACTCTATCTCGGTACCAAATTTCAGCCAGATCCATTCAGCCGTTTTTACGTGAAATAGGAACAAACATAATATTTGGACATCCCGACCGATCGACTTTGCGAGCGGAGCCGCGGTATTAGCTTGTACTAAAAGTAGCCTATATGTTATTCCAGACTATAATCTATCTCTGTACCAAATTTCAACTCGATCTATTCAGCCGTTTTTACGTGAAAGAGTAACAAACATACATCCAGACAGCCCGACTGATCTACTCCGTGGGTCGACTGATCGACTCCTTGAGCGGAGTCGCGGGTATTAGCTTGTATAAAAGTAGCCTATATGTTATTCCACATTTTAATCTATCTCGTTACCAAATTTCAGTCAGATCTATTCAGCCGTTTTTACGTGAAAGAGTAACAAAGATATATCTAGAAATCCCGACCGATCGACTTTGCGAGCGGAGCCGCGGTATTAGCTTGTATAAAAAGTAGCCTATATGTTATTCCAGACTATAATCTATCTCTGTACCAAATTTTAGCCAGATCCATCAAGCCGTTTTTGTGTGGCAGAGTAACAAACATACATCCATACATCCATACATCCAGACATCCAGACATCCAGACATCCAGACATACATTCTTACAAACTTTCGCGTTTATAATATTAGTAGGATTGCTGTGCCCGCGACTTCGTCCGCGTAGTTTTAGATTTTTAAGGATTTACCTAATTTAATTCTTTTTTCGAAAGTTAACATCGGTGCAGCTATTTCAGAGATTAGTGGGAGAGAGAAACAATCAATCAATCAATTTGCCTGTCGAGGTCCACTGCTGGTCATAGGCCTCTCCCAATGTGTGCCATACCACCCGATTCTCCGCCTTCCGCATTCAGTCCATCCCAGCCACCTTTTTCAGGTCGTCGTCCGCCTGGCTGGGGGGCGTCCCACCCTCCATTGGCCGACTAGCGGTCTCCACTCTAGGACTTGTTTGCTCCAACGGCCACCGGTCCTTCGACAGATGTGGCCAGCCCATTGTCATTTCAGTTTGCTTATTTTGCGAGCTATGTCAATAACCATCAATAACTTTAGTTCTTTGTCGGATGACCTCGTTGCGAATTTTGTCCTTCAAAGAAACTCCAAGCATAGCTCGCTCCATGACCCGCTGAACGACTTTAAATTTGTGGACTGGCCCCATAGTCAGTGTCCACGTTTCGCCACCATAAGTCATGACTGGTAGGATGCACTGGTCGAAGACCTTCGATTTGAGGCATTGCGGTAAGGGTGGGGCGAAAACCCGACGTAGTTTGCCAAATGCTGCCCAACATAACTGTATCCTTCGGGCGACTTCTTTCTCGAAGTTGTTTCTACCAAGTTGAATGACCTGCCCCAGGTAGATAATATTCCTGAACAACTTTGAGTGTCGATCCTTCGATGTCAATCGGTCTCGGTCTGACATGTTCGTTGAACATAATCTTGGTTTGTCCAAGTTCATGCTGAGACCGACACGTCTAGAGGCTCCATTTAGGCTGTCCAGCATCTCGCCCAACTGTTCCAGCAACTCCGCATCTATTCCAGGAATCAAAAGTAGTACCCATTAATCTTCTTTCGGTTTATGATTTACGAACGGGTACCGCCTGCTATCAAACTTATTTCAGTCTTTTCAATAGCAGTCGGGTTTTTAAGCTATTGTATAGCTTTTATCGCGGGCTTTGAGGGTACCGAGTCAAGAAATTCCGTAACGAAAATGAACGAGTCGAACGTTGTCGAATCACATTTCTCAATGGGGCTCTGAGAACCTGGTCGAGTTCAATGCCAAGAAGACGCAGGCCTGTGCGTTTACAGCAAAGGTATCTCCTTTCCTTCCGCTCCCTACTCTTCGGGACACACCATTGACACTGCAGGACAATCTAGATATTCGGCATGGATGTTCGCTACAAGCTGAACAACAAAAACTACATCGAGAGCATCATTAAAACGGTCTCGCGTAAACTCGGAGTCCTGAACAGGGTGAGGCGGTTTTTCACGCCGGAGCAGCGGTGTCTTTTGTACAAGACACAAATCCGTTCCGGGGTGGAGTACTGTTCTCATCTCTAGGATGGCTCTGCACAGTACTTATTAGATGCTCTCGACAGATTGCAGCGACGTGCAGTCCGCATTATTGGGAGTCCAGAAATCACGAACACGGCTACGTATTGACGCCAGATATTGCGTGTTTGGCAGTTTTTTGCCGGCTCTACCATGGCGAGTGTTCCGATGAGCTCTTCCAATTAATCCCACCCTCTCCTTTCCTACACAGAACTACACGTGCCAGACTGAGGTATCACCCTCACATGGTGGCATCAATTCCATCAAGAACCAAGCGGTTCGGTGCCTCTTTTATTAAAATATACAAAAAATACATAAATAAATGAAAAAGTTCGCCGATAATAAATGATAAAAAATGGCATTTGTTGAAATTCACCCATACGTACATACACACATACATAAATACATACATACATAATACATACATACATTTGATGGAGGTAGGACACGACGGTATGTCCCGTCCGAAATGAGCTGTCCGACTGGGGAAGTACCTCCGCCCTACAGAAGACCGCGGCCATAATAACCATCGTGTTGTGTTCCCACCGATAAGTAGGGTAGCCAGAGCTCACTGTACCCCTCCTCCTCCCCGCCCCTTCCTAGCCTCCCCATCCTTTCCTACCCCCGCCGTTTCCCTTCAGGGTCGGCAGCACGTGGGTAACGCCCTTGGTGTTGCACACGTCCATAGGCCACGGTGACCGCTTCCCATCAGGTGGGCCGTGTGCTTGTCTGCCACCTAAGTGGTATAAAAAAAATACATACATAAAAGTAATATCTGATGTGTTTCGCGCGTTACATAAGCGAAACACATTACCTTCGCTGGCGCAGTCGGATAAAAAGCAGTTATTTTAGTATTACTAACAGACACTCCAATTATACACATATAGGATAAATTAAGTAAGGTTGACTTAGTTGTATATGAATTACGCATCAATTTACGTGCAAAAATAAGTACGAGTACCTATATAAATAGAAGTACATGATTATGTCCACCACAGTGATACATTACACTCAACGTTACCTGATTACTAAGGTAGGTGTAACTACGACAATATCGGTCCTAGATAGAGATAGATCGGTATAGTATCGTGGCGTAACTAGTTATGTACCTATACGATTCGGTATTCGATACTCACGATGAATCGAATCCAGTTTGCATGGGGATTTAATCAATTTGAATATGTAGGTACCTATGTAAACTGCATTGGATTAAAGTTCTGATTAGAAAAATTAGCTTAACCTTTGATTTTGTAGGTATTTTAAAACAATACAATGTTATTAAAGGTCAATTTACTTATATTTAATATTTTTGTTACAATAACATTCACTCAATCACAAAAACAACAAGAATAATTAAATCAGTCTTCAGAATCTAAACACAAGTATTTAAATAAATAAAAATAAAAGTGCGCGTCGGGCTTGAAAAAAAATATCTCACTCGATATTTTCTTTCCTTATCTGATTATTAATAGTCTGTGGACAACATGAAAAAATCGTTATGCACAGCACTTAGCCGAGTGGGCGGTACCTGTCAATGAAAAATGTAATTACCTTAACATTTCAATTGATAAAAAATTAAGAACTTCACGAACTGTCAAAACGGGCCTTTTTATTTTGTGACAACTATAATTAGAGAGTATACATTAATAATCCGGTAAAAATGTTCAAAGTTACCCAAAATGACTGTATTTGCGAGACCCTCTCTAATTATAATTGGCATTTTAGACGGCCTCTGTGGCGTAGCGGTAGTGCATGCGACTGTTACGCAGGGGGCGCGGGTTCGATTCCCGCTCAGTGCAAATATTTGTATACATGAATATGTCTATTTGCATTGGTCTGGGTGTTTCTATGTATGATAAGTATGTATTTACCAAAAAAAAAAAAAGTATATAAGTATGTTTATCAGCATTCTAGAACCCATAACACAAGCTAGTTAAACTAAGCTTACTTTGGGTCTAGGGAGCGCTGTGTAGAATGTCGTAGAATATTTATTTATTTATTTATTTATTATTTTAGATTGCGCATGCGTGACGATCATGACGGGTCTGCAAAAACTCGCTATAGTCAATCCACGCCTTCAGTTTGCGTTTGACAGCAGATTTAGAATGTAACTGTTGTATTAATCGTACAAGTAAACTTGGAAATGCGTGACCAAGAAATTATATAAACTGGCGTATCATTATGTATCTACCCTATTTATAACTCATTACCATAATTACAATGCTTTAATTGTTACGGTTGATTTAAAATTTACGATTATTTGCTCACTCAATAAAAACAGCTACACTCTACCATATCTAGTGTTGGGATCGAATGAAATCGCTGCAAATTACGAATCTAAAATAATCGTTCACATTTACTTACATTTACGTCAACATAAGAGTTGTTGTAAACATGTAAGCTTTGTTTTTATAGTGTATTATGGATTCTTGTACGTGTTTTCAATGGCTAATCATAATAATATCATGAAAATATTGAAGTTGTGTTGTGTAGGATAGCTTTGCCCTGAAAAGCACTGAGCCCACTCGTCCTCGACGGCCTTTTGAAACGCAGCCACAGCGTCTTCGGCATCCATAAAACGTTAATCTCGGTGTTT